>JAQPPZ010001063.1:5000000-7500000 GCA_028583015.1 Wollemia nobilis | reverse complement strand
TCGCCCGATAAGGGCAAGGGTGTTGACACTAGGGAGAGTAGCGAGATAGCGACTCTTTGAGCGAAGACGATCCATCTCCAAGCACAGGTGCAGACCCTATAGGAGGAGGCTGCACGACATCGAGCTGAGGTGACATAGCTCAAAGATGAGATTGCACGCCTCAGAGCATGGGGCGGAGGTGCGAGCACTCAGGAGCTATTGCGATCGATTTCTCAGACCGCATTCTACCAGGGTATCTACTTCTAGATGGTGCCAGAGGGTCAGAGGGTACAACTGCCAGCCGGCATTGCTGACCCGATCAAGATTGGGTCATCGAGGACTTCATCTCGATCGAGGACTAGGACTCACAGTACTACACATACTACGATGGGGCCACCTCATCCACCTCAGGGCGGGGGAGGAGATGAGGCTGAGAGCTCGAGGGGTTCTCGAGACACTACACAAAGGATATATGATTGAGAGGATTGAGTATGCCAAGATATAGATTGTGGCATACCAATCCAGGTTTTTGATATGATGTACATATATTTGAGATATATATAGATGAGATATTTTTGATCATATGACTTGTGTTATGTATTGTTATGATGCTTTTATGTTTGATTGAATGATTTGATGATTCATGTAATTACGTCGTTGGAAATATTATAATTTTGATGTCATGCTTGTAAAATTAAAATGAAATAATCTGATGTAACAAATTGGTTGTTTGTGATGTAATGTGATAAAAGATAAAAAAGAGACTTCTAACAATAATTTCAAAGGACATTGTCGCTATTATAGACCATTTCATGGAGTCGCCACTCACTCGGTCGTCAAGCTAATCCCAGTATAGAAATATTGTTAAAAAGTAAAAGAGTGCTTAAGAGACTGTCTTAAGACTTTGGTGCAATGGTGAAAATGATGATGATGATGGTTTGTTTTCAGATTTTCATAAAAATAGTTTGCATGAAATAATGTTAAAATGATTTTTGCTAGGCATAAATTCCTAAGTGTGATAAATTTTTTGGATAATTCCCTAGGAATTATACCATCATTGCAAAATTGAAGGTTGACATAATGACATGAAATAGTGATAATGTGCATGCTTTGTGTTTAAAAACATAATTGTATAATAGAATGATTTAAGTCATATGGTTTTCATGATTTTTAAATAAATGGGGAATAAAAATTGTTACAATGGTTTGCGCTAGGCATAGAATATGTAGGTATAGACTTATACCATCATCACGAAAATCCAAAAAGAGATAGTTTTATTGCATGGTTGATTTTTTTTTTTGATAAACAGAAAATATGAAGATGAGGACTTGCGCTAGGCATAAAATTTCAATTTTGGTTTTGGAACTATACCATCGTCGCGAAATTCAATAATATATATATATATATATGTGTGTGTGTGTGTGTGTGTGTGTGTGTGTGTGTGTTTGATTGTATGGTTTTGAAAGAAAGTTTGATTTTTCTATTATGCATGTAGTTGTCTTTATACGAAACAACTGTACTTTAAAGAAGAAAATGAATTATTTCAAACAATTTGCAAAAAAATATTTCAAAGTATCTTAAAGACAAAAGTTAGATTTATAAGGAATCCCATGTGCATATGTGAATTCATTTCCAATCTTGATTTATCATAATGATACACAAAATATCTCAAATATAAAATGTGTGTGCAATTGCTATGTTCATTTACCAGTTTGAGCAAGGTACTATGATACAAGTGATTTGAATGAACCAAATAAGTGTTCATTAACCATGATGTAGATGCATATAACCATACTAGACTACTATGTAAGTCGGATTATCAAGAGCTAGCTAATCCATAAGCAGACATAGGTCTGTACAAAAGAAGGTCGCTAATGTGACAGACATATCGCCACGCTAGGAGTTACCCAAGGCCAAGCAGGTTGGGCACAAACCACTTGTTATGGGGCTTACCTCACAATTTTCGAATAATTGAGAATTCCAGGGATTCAAGCTCATCAACCCTTATTTTCTTTTCAAAGGGTAGGGAAAGGGATTTTATTGCTTTTGCTTTTGATTTCTTTTGCTTTTCTTTTCTTTTTCTTTTTGTATTCTTTTTGTATTTTTTCTTTATAATTGAGATAATGCTTGAAACATTGTTGTAATGATATAAAATAACATTTTTTTTTCTTTTTCTCTTTTTCTTGAACTTTGCCTTTTTTGTTCTATACTAGGGATACTTGCTCGGATTAGCTGTAGAGCAAGGGATTTTTATTTTGGGTAGGGGTGAGCTTGTCCTTTTGCCAATTCTCAAAGATTCTAGACCATGTGCATGATAGGATAGCAGGGGAAACTTTTCGCTCAAGAAACCACTTCTACTATGTAGAAAAGCATGGAAATTACAAATATAATCATTTTATTGTGAAAAGATGTGCTTGGTTTAAGTAAATAACAAGATCGATTCTCTATGCTCAAACTTTATTTAATTGAATTTTGTGGACTTTGATATAAGAGATATTAGTAATCATGCCAGATAAAATCAAGATATTTATTTTGTGAGTGTGAAAGTGAGGGATTCCAAATAAATGCTAATTTATCCAAAATAATTTGAAACATATAATTGCAACATTTGTAAGAAGATATATATAAATGAATGTTTTTGAGAAGTTTTGAGAATGTTGACTCTTTCTTTCTTCTTTATATTGTTTTGGTTTCGAAAGAGTCAAGAATATTGCTGTTTTTTTATTTTGATTATTTTGATTTTTGTTTTGTTTTTGAAGAAAAATTAACAAGTGCCATAAATAAATACGACAAATAATTTTGAAGATTTTGGATGATTATGAATGTTTTTGGTGTTTTTGAATTTATAAATATGAAAGAAAAACAAGATAGTGATTTTGAAATATTGTAAATAAATATATACAAGGATGAAATGACCAAATTTATACATAGTAACATTTAAGATGCAAAATATTCATGGGTTCTTTAAGTTTTTTCCATCTAAGGTAGATAATTTGTATGCTCTGATTCAATTTAGGTGATAACATATGGTCGAGCGTTGGGCAAATTTACCTTTAAGGTCCTTAGTTGATCGATTTTTTTGAAGATTTTGAGGATTTTGATATTTTTTTTTGTTTATTTATGAATTGAATTGGTGGTATAACAAGAGATCTATATATACAGGTTGTTGAGTGGTGTTTTCACCCGATTGTGAAAGCACACTCTCCGGTAGGATCTGAGTCCAAAAATCCTCTGCTTGCAAAGAAAATAACTTTCTCCAAGGTTCTTGTTATGCTTAAATAATGTTGTTCAAATGAAATGCCAGGAATATCTTAGGGTTTGCAAGTGGATGTTAACAAGGGGCACTGATGGTTTATTTAATTTGAATTTACAATGGACTCAAAGTGAATAAATCTATTCTAATCTTCAATTCTAATGGATTTTCAATTGCTTATTCAAATACTGTAATTAAACTGCAAGAAATAAAATAAGGATTTGAAAGATAAAGCAAAATAAATGGAAATAAGATTAAACTACAGTCAGAATACTTTCATCAATTCGATGAAACCGAAGATACTGAGGTTTTATGCATGCAACCTAATCTAATGAACCTGCAAACTCGCACAATCCAAATAGATTAGGTGCTGGTTTCTAGGGTTTCTATTGTAATTCTAGACTTAGGCATTCGCATGAAGCAACCAAGCACACTTGCATTAAACTTCACCTAAAAGCCTCAAAAATCTGGAATGAAAGATAAAACATTAAATCATGCATGCACAAAATGACTCCTTCTTTCTCATCAATGAGATGCCAATACTCTGTATTTTATATTAAATGATATGTCAATTACATTCAAAGAATGTTCCAGGCATAAATATTCCAGAACAAAAAAGAAGGAAATTGCCCAAGTGCAGGCCCAGAATGGCAAAAAGCCCTTGTCTCTGCAACTCTGCAATCGGCAATTTCCAACCCCTCTTTCAATCTGCACTTCTGGATTTATACTAACGAAAACGGCTCTTCGATTCTCCCTGTGTCGCTTTGTTTCATCTTCCTGCATGTGACCCTTCAACTTCCCTCATTTTCCTTGTCTTTATTCCATGTTTAACGCCGAAACACCTAAAATCCTTTGTTGCATGTAACGCTTCTGCAGACCTGACACCTGCATGCCACGTGTCACACGCTCTCTGTGCCTTCTGTAACGCCTTTCTACGAAAATCCTGAAAAAAATTGCATGCCGCCTGTTCACCTTCTTAGCCGCGAAAACGTGACATGTCACGAAATCGCGACATGTCACGATATCGCGACTCTCTTCTTGGTCGTACGCCTTTGGTAGCATCTTGTCACGATATCACGACCGTTTTTGCTTTTGAGCCTTATTTCCACAATCTGTAGTGAGATCGCTACCATTTCTCCCTTCGGGCCTTCCTCCCTTTACGTCGTGATATCACTACTTTTCACCTTTGCCTTCTCCTTATCGATATCGCGACTTTTCTTTTGCCTCCTTTCCACAAACTGTAGCGATATCGCTACCTTCTCTCCTTCGGGCCTTCTTTCGCAACTCGTCGCGATATCGCTACCATTTCCCTCTACCTTTTTCGAAACTTCGTGATTCGTGACCATTTTCTCCTTCCCTCTTTGCCAAAACAGTCGTGATATCGCGACCACCTTCTCCTTCCTCTCTCCGAAACATGTCACGATATCGCTACCATTTCTTGTTCCGTACGCCTTTGCGCAATCATCGCGAAATCGCGACGTCTTTCTCTTCGGTCCTTTCGCTATTTCTGTCGCGATATCGCGACATTTTTTCTTCCGTCACTTTGCCGAAACACGTCGCGAAATCACGACCTTTTCTCCTCCGTCACGTTTGCCAAAACACGTCGCGAATCGGCTTTTTCGTGTTTAAACTGTCGTGAAATCGTGACACTTTTCATCATCCGTACGCTTCGGCAAAACACGTCGCGAAATCGTGACACTTTTCATCATCCGTACGCTTCGGCAAAACACGTCGCGAAATCGCGACACTTTTCATCATCCGTACGCTTCGGCAAAACACGTCGCGAAATCGCGACCATTTTCATTCTTTTCCAGCGGCATGTCGCGATTTCGCGACACCTTTTCTTTTCTTCTCAACGGCATGTCGGCGTTTTCTGACACCTTTTCTTTTCTTCTCGCGTGTTTGATATGTCGCGATTTCACGACAACTTTCAATTTTTCTTTTCTCTCCTCTTCGGCAGCGATGGAGCTACATGTCGCGATTTCGCGACAACTTTCCTGTTTTCAGCAGCGATGGCGCGACAAGTCGCGATTTTGCGACATGTCGCGATTTCGCGACACTTTCAACACTTAGGCATTTTTTCCTCTTTTCTTCAATTTTAGCATCTGGGTCACCGAGATTCTTCTCTGCAAGCCTGCAAAAAGGTGGGTCCCCAATTTTGGGGTGTGTTGTGGATCAACCACAACAAATGGCGACTCTACTTGTCAAAATCTCTTGAGCATTTTAGTAAGAACCCAACCCGAAACATATCACAAACTCGCAAATATATGTTAGCACATAAGCAAAATAACAAATGCCCAAAGATCCGAAGTACATGAATCATCGGAATCATCAAGTATTAGCTCGGTGTGTGCAATGTGCTTTCATTCCCTATCGTTTGAAATTGATCAACATTCCATTATCGGTTTTGCATGAATGCATATGTGGGATGGTGAATGATTTGTGTACCCTAATGAATGTGCAAGGAGATTTTGCTTCCATAAAAGGCATGGTCCTTCTTCTATTATTATGTACAAGCATTCAAGATTGCCAAACCCTCTTAGGATCCACTAATTCATTACCTTATTGTATCCCAAAGTTGGTTATGAGTCCCTACCATCTAGAACCCATGTGCAAGTGAATGTGAAATCAGAACTTTGGGGAATCAGACTCCCAACCAACCGAGATGAGAGTTTAACCCTATCCTTACTATTCTGATTTAGAGTTCATTACCTCACTTTAAGCAAAATAATTAAACGAGTTATGGAAGAAATGGTCATGCTAGTCTAACCCTCTAGACAATCGAGTGGTCTTGTTTTTTAGGCAAGACATGATGCCATGCATGGGCATATCTAACCCCACAATCCAAAACTTATCTCCATTTCTTTGGACCTTGGGGATGACTACCCATCCCTTGCAGAGGACAAGTAGTACGATCCTTACAATCCAAAATAAATATGAGATGGGAAAAATTTATTTATTATTTTTATTTTTTTTTACTTCTTGGACCTTGGGGATGACTACCCATCCTGGCTAGGGACATGTAGTACGATCCTTACAATCCAAACTTTAGATGAGAAATATTAATTTTGTTGCTTAGACCTTGGGGATGACTACCCATCCTTTGTAGAGGACAAATAGTACGATCCTTACAATCCAAGACTGATTATGAAATGAGACATAAGAGCTTTGGGGAATCGGATTCTCAACCAACCGAGATGAGAATTTATACCCTATCCTTACTACTCCATGTGGGTCAAATCAAAGCTTTGGGGAATTGGATCCTCAACCTAAGTTCGATGAGGATTTAACCCTATCCTTACTACTCTGATTTTAGGCTTTAAGCTCTATGGAAATGGTCAAAACCACTTGTTTTAAGGATCATGCTTGCATAAATAGGATAGACATGAAATACTTCTTTCACCCAACCCTTTTCCTCCAAGTTAGGTTTTGATCATTTTGCTCAAGATCCTTTTTAATGAATGAGACGTGCTTGGTTCTAGATATCTCAAGACTCAGTTTCCAACCTTAGGAGCTACTTACATATATGTTATAACACAACCCTAAGAGGATTTGACATACTTTAATGGCTTGCACCTAAGATGCATATGTAACTAAGGTGAGATGTATGTAAGGTGAGATGGAACATGAATGCATTATTTCTTGAATTGCAAATGAAATGATTTGTCATGCAAAACTGACTCTTTCATGCATCACAAGTTTCAAACGATGTAATTAAATTGCTTGTGTTACTTGTGGAGCTTTTACAAGACAATTCCAATATTTCATGTTCTCCTAGTCTTAAGCATAAGTTGACATCTCAATTTTATTTTATTTTATTTTATTTTTTATTTTTTTATAAAAACAAACAAAGCATGCCAATTGAAATCAAACACACAACTTAAATCATGATTAAACTAAGGATCCAAAAAATAAAATTTGAAAAACACAAACCAAAACCAAAACCCAAACACAATCCCAAAAACAAAAACTTGAAAGCCCACACCAAAAAAAACAAAAATTATATACACTATTGTACAAGATGATGCCAAGCTTGGACTATTACTTTCCTGGATCCCAAACATGATTAGAATATATCAAAAAACATATGACACAATACACATGCCAAATTTTGTAGGAATCCAACAACAATAAGATCAAACCGAGCAATGCAACAAATTTCAACTTGCCATGCTCACCATTCCACTTTGATTTAGTTCTATTACCAACGTCATAGGTGAGATTCAAATCAAATTGGTTAGACAATAGTTGATATTCAATTTTATCTTGTCTATTCTTTAAAGTGCAAGTTTCATCGTTCCCTTCATGATTTAGAAGTAGGCTTTCTTTTTCAAATGTGAGATGTTGCAAACAAGAGCCTATTTCTAAAAATCTTGACTTCAAATCATTTTCCAGGATTTTAAAGCAATCAAAATCATTCAAAACTTGACAAGCATCAACAAAGTTTGGCATTTCCTCATTAATGATGTTAGCATCCAAAGGGACATCATGTGACCTATCACTTGAAATTTTTGTAGCTACTACCAAAGGTACAGATTTCCCCTTGTCATCCATACTCAACCCATCATGATTAAAATTTATCATAACTTGATGAGTATTAGTAGCCTTTTCTTTTTTCTCTTTGTCTTCTTCATCATCCAATACCTGTTCAAAAACACCAAAGTTAGGCACCCAATCAAACATGCGTCCATATTTTTCAAAACAAGAGCCTAATTTTTCAAGATATATGTCACGTGACACCTTTCCCCGATCAATGGCTTGAGTTGCCCCAAACTCCATATTTTCATTAGGATCATTTGTAGCATCTAACCCACACCACTTAGGTTTTGTAATTTCATCATTTTGAGATGGCATAGACATTGTAGAAACAATAGGTGGATCAAGATTTTTGATTTCTTGCCCCCCAAGGGGAACAAAAACAATTGATTCTCCTTCTTCATCCATGGTAGTAGAATCATTATCCTTCTCCAACCCTTGATGAGATTCCAAGGCTTCTTCCAAAACATTCTCAGATTGTGCGAGGACTTGTAATATCCTCATATGAAAGGGCAATTGTATTATCCTGCATATCAATAGGCACATAAACTCCATTAGAAGGTTTGGAGTGAGCATACTCTTCCCAAGAATCATAACAATCATCTTTCAAGATCAAATTGTGATGCTCAACTATTTCTTTATCATATTTTAATTCATCAACATGTTTCTCATCAAATTTATCTTCTCCTTCCTTAGATGGTTCAATTACTTCCAAAATTGGGTTATTGCTTGCATTCAAATTGATAAGGCTATCATAATCCACATGTGTAACCCATGATTCACGTTTAACATGATTTGGAAGGTGTGAATTTCCTATGCCATTACTTTCAACAATGTCATCCAATGTGTCATCCGAATCAGATTCATCCTCATAGAATTCATCTTTTGGTGAGTCAAGGGTTTCCAATCTATCACATGTTTCCATACGAGTTGGATCTAGTATTCCTCCCTTGCCTAAAATCATATTCCTATGAAAATCATTGAAATTGATTTTAGCAACATCTTTTGAATCAAGATGAGTATTTTGAAGTTGATTCATACTTAAGAAAGATGGTTGATCTTGCAAAGTAGGTTGAGGACTTTGAATTTGATTGAAGCATGGGAATGATTGTTGATTCTGAAATTGATTCACACTTGAACTTGGTTGTGATGGATAAATCATTGGGTGGGTAAAGGAGTTATTAAATGATTGAAGATTACATGATCCAAAACCCACACCATAATTTTGACAACTCCATTGTTGCTCAATTGCCATTGCTTGAGTATAGGCTTGTGACAAAGATGTGATTTGAGGCATCCCTCGCAAATATGTGGACATGGGTGAGTCAAGAGCATTGATGTATATTTGGAGAGCCATTTCTTCTTGAAGAGCATAAAATGTCACTAATTGAGCATATAATCCAAAGAATCTCTCAGAAAATGACTTCACATTTTCACTTGGTCCTTTTCTAATATAGGCCAACTGGTTGTACATGAGGATTGGGTCAACTTGCTTTTTGTTGAATTGATTGAGAAATGTTGCCTCTAGCTGAGCCCAAGAAGTGATAGACCCTAAAGGCAGACTTGTAAACCAATCATATGCCACTTTGTCCAAGGTATAAAGGAACATTTTACACGCAACATCATCATACCAACTCGTCAAGTGATTCACAACAAATTTGAATGCTTGAATATGTTCTTCTGCAGTATTTGTCCCATTAGACAAAAATTGAGGAAGACATCTCTCAAAACCAACGGGCAAATAATGTTGAATTCCCGGTATATTCAATGGGCTACCTGTCATCCACGGTGTAAACATAGCCATTCGTGAATGTTAAAGAATATAACTTTAATAGCCAAAAATTCCTTTTTTTATTTTTTTTATTTTTATTTTTATTATTATTATATATATATATATATATATATATATATATTTTTTAAAAATCAAATTAAATCATATTATTCCTGTATGAACCATCAAAGCGTTAAGAACAGTGCATAGCAATCATAATAAAATAAACCGCTTCAGCCCTCCTTGACGAAACTCTCGATTATCATCAAGAAAACGACTTGCTTAGTTTTATTCTTGGGAGTGCCAGTAAGGTCGTGAAAAATGGTTTCCCCGGTTGTTTGGGACCTGGTTGCAATACGCCGTGGTGGGTCCAGCCTGCCCAATGAAACCCTCGGCTATTTCGAAGAAAACCTGCAATAAAAACAGAATTGCAGTTTAGCCGTAAATGATTTCACGATTAAATCAAAAACAAAATATTCAGATATGAAAATCAAAATAGATAAACCAATTCAGGCCCTCCTTCTAGCGCCAATCTGTTGAGTGGTGTTTTCACCCGATTGTGAAAGCACACTCTCCGATAGGATCTGAGTCCAAAAATCCTCTGCTTGCAAAGAAAATAACTTTCTCCAAGGTTCCTGTTATGCTTAAATAATGTTGTTCAAATGAAATGCCAGGAATATCTTAGGGTTTGCAAGTGGATGTTAACAAGGGGCACCGAGGTTTATCTAATTTGAATTTACAATGGACTCAAAGTGAATAAATCTATTCTAATCTTCAATTCTAATGGATTTTCAATTGCTTATTCAAATACTGTAATTAAACTGCAAGAAATAAAATAAGGATTTGAAAGATAAAGCAAAATAAATGGAAATAAGATTAAACTACAGTCAGAATACTTTCATCAATTCGATGAAACCGAAGATACTGAGGTTTTATGCATGCAACCTAATCTAATGAACCTGCAAACTCGCACAATCCAAATAAATTAGGTGCTGGTTTCTAGGGTTTCTACTGTAATTCCAGACTTAGGCATTCGCATGAAGCAACCAAGCACACTTGCATTAAACTTCACCTAAAAGCCTCAAAAATCTGGAATGAAAGATAAAACATTAAATCATGCATGCACAAAATGACTCCTTCTTTCTCATCAATGAGATGCCAATACTCTGTATTTTATATTAAATGATATGTCAATTACATTCAAAGAATGTTCCAGGCATAAATATTCCAGAACAAAAAAGAAGGAAATTGCCCAAGTGCAGGCCCAGAATGGCAAAAAGCCCTTGTCTCTGCAACTCTGCAATCGGCAATTTCCAACCCTTCTTTCAATCTGCACTTCTGGCTTTATACTAACGGAAACGGCTCTTCGATTCTCCCTGTGTCGCTTTGTTTCATCTTCCTGCATGTGACCCTTCAAATTCCCTCCTTTTCCTTGTCTTTATTCCATGTTTAATGCCAAAACGCCTAAAATCCTTCGTTGCATGTAACGCTTCTGCAGACTACGACATCTGCATGCCACGTGTCAGCACTCTCTGCGCCTTCCGTAACCATTTTCTTGCAAATCCCGACAAAAACTGCATGCCGGCCTGTTCACCTTCCTGGCCGCGAAAATGCGACATGTCGCGAAATCGTGACATGTCGCGATATCGCTACGCCCTCCTCGCTCGTACGCCTTCGGCCGCATCTTGTCGCGATATCGCGACCGTTTTCACCTTTGGACCTTCTTTCCGCTTTGTAGCGAGATCGCTACCATTTCTCTCCTTCGGGCCTTCTCCCTGTGTCGCGATATCGCTACCATTTTTCACATTCGGACCTTCCTGGCCGCTTTCTGTCGCGATATCGCGACGTTTTTCATTTTAAGCCTCCTTTCCACAAACTATAGCGAAATCGCTACCATTCTCGCCTTCGGACCTTCTCGTTGCAAACTGTCGTGATATCGCTACTGCCTTTGCCCTCCGTATGTTTTTCCAAAACCTGTCATGATTTCGCGATCATTTTTTCCTTCGGGCCACTTTGCCAAAACACGTCGCGAAATCGTGACTACCTTCTCCTTCGGGCCATCTCTCCGAAACATGTCATGATTTCGCTACCATTTCCTGTTCCATACACCTTTGCTGCAATCGGTCGCGATATCGCGACGTCTTTCCGCTTCGAGTCCTTTCGCTGCTTTCTGTCGCGATATCGCGACGTTTTTTTGCTTCCGTTCACTTTGCCAAAACACGTCGCGAAATCGTGACCCTTTTCTCCATCCGTACAGTTTGCCAAAACACGTCGCGAAATCGTGACCATTTTCATCATCCGTACGCTTGCCAAAACACGTCGCGAAATCGTGACACTTTTCATCATCCGTACGCTTCGCCAAAACACGTCGCGAAATCGCGACACTTTTCATCATCCGTACGCTTTGGCAAAACACGTCGCGAAATCGTGACACTTTTCATCATCCGTACGCTTCGGCAAAACACGTCGCAAAATCGTGACCATTTTCATTCTTTTCCAGCGGCATGTCGCGATTTCGCGACACCTTTTCTTTTCTTCTCAGCGGCATGTCGCGATTTCGCGACACCTTTTCTTTTCTTCTCAGCGACATGTCGCGATTTCGTTGCACCCTTTCACTCTTTTCAGCGATATGTCACGATTTCGCGACAACTTTCAATTTTTCTTTTCTTTCTCCTCTTCGGCAGCGATGGAGCTACATGTCACGATTTCGTGACAACTTTCCTATTTCTAGCAGCGATGGCGCGACAAGTCGCGATTTCGCGACATGTCGCGATTTCGCGACACTTTCAACACTTAGGCATTTTTTCCTCTTTTCTTCAATTTTAGCATCTGGGTCACCGAGATTCTTCTCTGCAAGCCTGCAAAAAGGTGGGTCCCCAATTTTGGGGTGAGTTGTGGATCAACCACAACAAAGGTTATTTGAGTATAGCGTGTCTAAGGTTGCTTCAAAATCAAAGGAGGTTTTGAATGATAATCTGGTTGTGTTGAAGATAAGAACAAAAGGTGATGAATAAAAGGTAATGATAACAAAAGCTTTGTTATAATATAAAATAATGTAGAAAAAGATTTGACTTTTATATGTGTAAAATTGATCATGTTACAAAATAAAATGTAAGAAGGATAAGAAAGTTCTTCATTCTTATCACTATATTCCAAATCTTGATAAGATGGAAGGAGCAGATGCAGATGTGAAAGATATGCATGGATGTTATTTGATAAACAAGGATGATCATATATGGATGAAGAAAAGTGAGAAATAGAAAATAATTTTGATAACAGAGAATGTATGGAACTTGATGTTTCAACTGTTAAATATTCTTTAAATGGTGTTGGGTCATTATGTATGGTAACAATTTTACTTGCAAGTTCAAATTTCAAACATTGGTGAAGAGTGGAAGGGACAACCCTCATTGTATGCATCCAAGGACTTCTGAGAAGTAGGTTGTAATATGAAGGGCAATATGCTACATACAACAAAGTATCCAGGATCTTGGATCCAATATTAAAGGAAAGAATTATAGTACCTTGAACTTCTTGAATTTCATTGTTAAAAGATTTTATAATAACATTTGATTCATTACTATCTTCTTCCTTTGTTTTGAGTTTTTGGAATAATTGATAAGTGCATAAATTAAGAAATGAGCCATTATCTACCATGATAGTTTTAACAGGTGTTTCTTTACTAGATCCTGTAATGTAAAGATAATAGTCTTCTTGTGGAGTAGAGGAAGGAATCTCCTCATCATAAAATGAAATATGGTTAACCTCAAGAGGGTTTACACCATTAATTATGTTCTTAGAGAAAATATGATGAGGAACAAATTGTTGGCTACGTATTTTGAACAAAATTTCCTTGTGATAAATTTGTAACACTTCTAAAAGGGATATCTTTGCTTGAGGATTAATCACTTGTTGTTGGCTATCAAAGGGGATTTCAGATTGAAATTTTGATTTTAAATATGAGCTTTCTATGCTTACATTCCATTTTGGATCATTCTCTAGATTCAAAGATAGTTTTGAAGGTTGGTCAAATGAGCAATCCATATCTTGAATATCGGATTGAGTTGATTGAACTTGAGGTTGCTCATTTGTAGTTTATGTTACAATATTAATAATATCATCATAATGGGACACATTAACATGCAATATTTGATTGGTTTCTTGTTGTTGATAATTGAATAGGGGTTCTTGGGAGATCTCCATGTCTTGATTGATTATTGGTATTTGTTGTGTAGGAGTTTTATTGTTTACTGGAGATTTATCATCAGTTGTAGATTGTAATTCCTTTATATTAAAAAGACCCTTATCAATAAAATCTTGAATTGCACATCTTAAATATTTACAATTTTGTGTCATATGTCCATCCACTCTATGATATTCACAATGTAGCTCAGGTTTAAACCAATTTGTTGTGGTATCAAGTTGTCTTATGGAAGGAAGTTCAATCTTATTTGTGTCAAGTAAATACTTGAGAATTATATCCATTGGTTGATTGAGCTTTGTAAATGTACGTGATGAAGGTTTTCGAGAGGTTTTTGATATGTGCCTTAGTAGTTCAGTCATAAAAGGGCCCAATGGTTTCTCACCTCTACTTTCTTTATTATGGGTAGAATGATGATAGGAAGATTGCGAAGTATGAGGTGAGTGTATGGTAGAATTGGAAGAATAAGTATTTTTTTGTTGAAATAGATGTGTTGTATTAAGAGAAGAATATTGAAAAGGTGGCGGAGGATTGTATGTGGAACGATAGACATAATATGGATATATGGGAGAATAGATAATATCGTTATGAAGAGGATTGGCAAAGGGATTTTTTTGTTGGGTTATGGATGAAAAATAAGAAAAGTGTGATGGAGGTGGTGTTGAATAGGGATGAGGTTGGTCATAATCAACAAATGTATTTGGCTGAATTCTTCCAACATTACTGATGGGCTCATATTGATTTGAGTAAAAACTCATGGTTTCTTTAGTACTTCTAAAAGTAATATTTAGTATTTACTATTTAGAATTGAATCTAAAACATACAAACTTGAAATAATGATTTTGCTACTTTTTTTTTGTATACATATATATATTTTTTTTTTTGTTTTCAAAAGGTTTAAAATGTTTTCACGTCGGGTTCACCAAAATGTATCGCTCCAAATTTTTCACACCCTTACCTTCAGGCTATAGGATTCGTGCCCGGAATGGGGATGTGAAAAGGATGGCACGGTACCTCGGACTGAGAGGCCTTGCGAAGGTCCCGCCTCTCGGGAGAGGTGTATATTGGTGATTTTTTGATGGATGGTGGGTTCACCAGGAAACATTTAATGGAAGTTTCCGTGCCTAGGTTGGGAATGTGTTTTATGTATTCATTTTAGCCTTAAGCATTCAAGTCCTAGGTTTGGCAAAAATGCATCTAAGCTATTCTATATGAAGATGCAGATTAAATGAATACAAAAAACAGAATTAAGATAGAAAAATAGAGAAATTAAGGAATGTTAAAAGAAAATACCTGATCTGGATGTCTGATGAAGATTCCGATTCTTGAAGCAGTCAGGATCGCCTCTAATTTGACAGGATCGTCTGAGATCAGACAAGATCATCTGAGATCTAACGAATTCGTCAGATGAATTTGTCAGACACCTGCAAATAGAGAAATAGGTGCAAAACATAGAAAATGCAACTATTCTAACAGAGGGAAACAATGTAAAATGACATCAATAATATCAAACTGAAACTTAAAAATAGAAACATGAATGCATTATGTTAATTTAATCACAATTATGACTTAATTATGCATTTGATCTAGATGGGTGAACTCCAAAATGCAGAATAGCATAAAATAATGAATAAGCTAGCTAATTGTAGAATAAAATAGCAAAAAAAGGGAAGAAGAAATGCAAACTTTAGGCACTGATTGCCTCAATGTTGACTGCAGTCGAAATCATCTCGCATTGGTACAAAATCATCTCTAATTCGACAGGATCGCCTCCGATCTGAATAGGATCGTCTATGACGATGTAAGCTTGCTCCAGCTGAAAAACACTAAGGTACCTACAACAAAAATTGTATAGAACTAATGCAAATAGAAATTTAGGATGTTTTAACATGTGTGAAGTCAAGTTATAGAGAATTTCATCCAAGGGGGTGCTAAGGGAAGGGCTTAGGATTAAATAGTCTTTAGGATAGAGGTTAGGAGGTTGGAGATCATCCCTATTTGAGAGATCTCCAATGGGGGAGGGTCTCTAATGGCGCAGACACGCTTTTACCCAGATTAGAGACCCGTTGGAATAGAAGCTAATTGTGAAAAATTAGTTTAGTGACAAGATCGTCTGGACGTCCTAGCCCAGACAAAATCGTCAGATCTGAGGCGATATCATCTGATCGGTGACGATATCGTCAAATGGTCAAAACAACCTCTAAAAATGGCTTGGGAAAGGGGGAAACAGATTACACGATAGTTAACGGGTGGTTTGAGAGGTTAAAATTTGAATTTAAATTATTTACTAGAGTAATTGTAATTATTAAGGTTTTACTGTGCCAATTTTAGGGTGTTACAGTGTGGATAGCCCAGTGGAGAGGGCAGAGATTGACTATCATATTGGTGGCATTCTATTTTGATGGTGGCTAGAGAAGGGATTATTGGGAGTGAGGCATGCATTACTGATAGGCCTCATTTCCAAAATGCTACTACCCGACTCTTCGAGGGCAAGGTTCCCATGGAACCTATTGGATGTGGTATTCAGGCTGGTGGAGTGTCCTACGGATGCACCGATGATCATGAGGTGGGGACAGACTTTGCTGGCATAGCTCTATGATGAGTTGTATGAGGTCTGCTATCATAAGCAGAAGGGGATTAGTTGCAGCTACTTATTGCAGTGCTGGGTGTGGTAGCACATAGTGATGGAGAGGCTGGTGGGGTTACCATGGACGACTCGAGCCGAGATGGTGGATAGGGATATAAGGTATGCAGCTTTGTGGCGATGGTATGAGTAGCAGGAACAGAGTCGACGATGGGCAAGTGTCGTAGGGTACTATGCGGATGCCTTTGCTCAACTTACTCCAGGGGATGTGTTATGGCATCCCTACTGGGTTGTCCAGCTTAGTCTGAGGCTGGAGAGTGGCTCCGGTGGGTTTGTAGGGGGTGGTGGTTGATTGGGTGACATGGGATAGAGCAGGAGTTCTTCCCTTATATCCAGGTGACATGACAGTTTGGGGTACACCAAGGGTTTCCTGGGGAGCCCTTGGTCTATCAACATTGGGGAACGAGAAGACTCTAGCTTGGCCAGTCATTACGCCACTAGATGAGGATGCAGATGTAGCGATTGACATCCCAAATGTGGATGATGTCAGGGTGACTGTTGAGTATGAGCAGTGGTGGACCTTGCGACAGTGGTGATGTGAGGGGTCTCTAGGTGGTGTGGAGGTGGCAGCAGTAGGGGATGAGGGTGCAGAGGCACCAGATGAGGGTTGGGGTGCTCCGCTATATTATTTGGAGATTGTGGAGGTTGAGGATGCGAGCGTGGATTATGGGGTTCCAGACCAGCCAAAAATGTAGGATGCCTTAGAGCAGTGGGAGCCCGAGCAGGATGCTATTCTAGAGATGGCAATGCCTTAGGTAGTGGTAGAGGACATGGAGGTAGGGTTGCATGCTAAGAATGCACAATTGGCAGAGCTACTATGGATGCAAGATGAGGAGAATGCATGATTTGTGGGGTTACTTCGGAGGCAAGATGAGGAGCTCAGGGATGCACTACAGGAGAGGGATCTCCTATGAACGTAGCTAGCAGAGTGGGGGAACGCATGGGCTATGTACCATCGATAGGATGGGGATACCGATGCTGCATGGGAAATGGATCTCCTACGAACATGGTTGGCACAGTATGATGGTACTTTGGCGATGTATCATCAGCAAGAAATGGACTCAATGCGATATTGGTTGGAACTGGAGGCAAAGATTGATCGCCTCGGTGGGCAGGTCCCTGTGCCCTCTAGAGGGGGATCTTCGCACCGGATGAGGGGCAGTGATACTGAGTAGTCAACATCATCTCATCAAAGGCAATTGGATGATGGAGGCGATAGCAAGCGTGATGCAGGGGCTAGTAGTAGCCGTCCTGAGTGGTCCCATAGGACTCACCACACGGGGGTAGTTCTCGTCGCACCGATCCTGCATGATCATGGTGGCCAACGCCCTAGGCTTAGTGGTTTTTGAGCTTTTGGTTTTTGTTGTGAGGTCAAAGGACCGGTTCATTGTAGCTTGCGGGTATTTTTGATGATATATATACAGATGACTCTTTTTTGGTGTTTATGAACTTTTCATGGTGTGTTTTTCTATTTATGCATAGTTATTTATGATGATGTATGCATGTGGTATTATGAATGTGATGTGTCTAATCATATGATGTATGCATATGGAATGAATGAAATGACTTGTCGATGGAACCATAGATTGTACAAAATTTACTGGCTTTCTGTACATATGGAATGGCTTTGTGGAACGACTTTGCATGTGAAAACTTTGTTTTTGTATTTTGCATTTTTTTTTTATGGTGATATATGGAATGAAATGTACCAGTTGTTTTTAAAATGTAATTCAGAGTTTCTGAGACTCAGATATTTTACCTAACTAGCCAAAACTATACATTTATCTCGCAATATTTTTGAACAAGGTATAAATTAGACTTGAGTTTTTCCCAGTTAGTTCACATCCATGTCTGTGCAATTGAGTTCGTTTATGTGGTATTTGTCAGGATATCGCCAGTGCCAGATAGGCTATCAACCAAACCTATATTGAGGATCACCTAAGTAGCTCCACTAACTCAATTGTTGTATTTAGTAAGATTAATCCACGAGACAACCTAAAGGTACCATAAGTTAGCTCATCCACATGCAAACATTGGTCTGCTCACATGCAAATCTAATGTGATAGACATATCATCATGTGTTTAGGATACCGCCATTGCTAGGTAGGTTGTCCACCAAACCCATAATGAGGATCACCTAGATGGTTTTTGGAATGCCGAGAATTCCAAGGATTCAAGTTTGGGCTTTCTATTGGCTCAACGGTTGAGGATATTTGCTCGTATACAAAGTGATGAAAATCACTATTTACTTTTTTCATTTCTTGTTTTTCTTTTTTTTTGGCATATGAATGACCTTGATCCTTTTGGCCTTGGGGATGACTACCCATCCTTGGTAGGGACATGTAGTACGAATCCTTACGACTTTGGGAACAAAAGGGGATTATGGAGATTTATGAAGGAAGGGAATTGATCTTTTAGGCCTTGGGGATGACTACCCATCCTTGGTAGGGACAAGTAGTATGAATCCTTACAACTGTGGAGACCAAAGGTGAGTGGAGAGGATTATGATAATGGCTTGTGAGAATTTGGTTTTTGAATGGTCATTAATCCTTTTAGGACTTGGGGATGTCTACCCATCCTTGGCAGGGACGCATAGTACGAATCCTTACAACCTTAGGGACCAAAGGGTGATTGGAATTTTTGGTAGTGGTGAAAACCATTATTTATTTAGGGGAATTGATGGGGAAGAACTCGTCCTTTTTTCAATTCTCAACACTCTTGAACCATTCGCACAAGGGGATGAACAGGCTAATCTTTCACCTATGGTACCTTAGACTGCTTTGTAGGTTTCTCTTGCATTCACATAACTTTGGAATTATTTTATGTGTTTTAACTTGTGTAGGGATGTTACATAACGAGGCTTGACCCAAGTAAAATTGTCCCTTTGTAAAATCCTATTTAACTTTGTACAGTTGTTGGCTAGCAATTTAAAGATAGATGAATGACGAAAACCCTATATACATTAGGAGACAACT
Organism: Wollemia nobilis; assembly: GCA_028583015.1. Taxonomy (NCBI): domain Eukaryota; kingdom Viridiplantae; phylum Streptophyta; class Pinopsida; order Araucariales; family Araucariaceae; genus Wollemia; species Wollemia nobilis. The sequence goes on along the minus strand of JAQPPZ010001063.1, from coordinate 7,480,641 downwards.
GACTATGCTAAAAATGGCGAAGGTGTTATTCTATATGTATGCATTTATAAAATGGATTTGATGTGGAAAATGATGGAATTGCCAAGTAATGACAGTCTATGGTGCTTTTGACTTGTATAACCAGCAAATATGCAATGTATGGATGTGATGCCTAATGCAACCTATATTTTTGTATTTTGATGTTTTAGGAGTATGCATGGAATTGAAATACAATTTTTTTGTTATTTTTTTGATGATTTTATTGTTTTTGTTTGTTTTTGAACTATTTGTTTTGACCAAGCATTTATGGTAACCCTTGGAGCTATTGGTTTGACTAAAGGATTTAGGGATACCTTTGGGGTATTTATGGGTTGACAAAGTGATTACGGGAATCCTTGGAGCTCTTGGTGTGACCAAAGGGTTTATGGACACCTTTGGAGCATTTTGGGTTGATCAAGCGATTATTGGAATCCTTGGAGCTTTTGGGTTGACCAAGCCATTGTGGGAATCCTTGGAGTTTTTGGGTTGACCAAGCGATTGTGGGAATCCTTGGAGCTTTTGGGTTGACCAAGCGATTGTAGGAATCCTTGGAGCTTTTGTGTGGACTATGGCTCTCTAAATGTAGAATGGTCTCAAATGACTGATGTTCAAGGGTTCTAGCTCTTTGATTCCTTCAAGAGAGGTGAGCTGGTATGTTCTAGGTCCTATTTTACTATCAATCAAATAAGGACCTAACCATTTTACCATGAACTTGTCCCTTAGATGGGATGACAAATTAGAATTTTGTTGATTCTCTTTTAAGACCAAATATCCAACCTAAAAATTTCATAGGTGAACCTTCATGTTATATGCTCTCTTAAGTCTCTCTTGATAGATACACAAATGCTCGAGAGCATTGACACGTCGTTCGTCGAGCAATGTAAGTTGGTCTAACTGGGCCTGCCACATAGTGTCATCATCGATGAACTCTTGCATTGAAATGCGCAGGGAAGGGACTTCCAACTCAAGAGGCATGACAGCCTCGGAGCCATACACCAACGAAAATGAAGTGTCCCCAATGGGCATTCGAATGCTAGTGCGATAAGCCCATAGGGCAAGCGGGATCTAATGTGCCAATCCTTATGATTATCTGTGATGGTATTTTTGAAGATGACGACTAGCGTTTTTTTGGATGCCTTTGCTTGCCCATTTGCCTATGGATAATAGGGTGTTGAAAAATTATGCTGAATTTTGTACTTTGTGGTCAAAGCACACACATTTTTATTCTTGAAGGGTGTCCCATTATCCAAGAGGATCTTGGATGGAATACCAAAATGACATATGATGTTATGCAAAATAAACTCCGCAATGCAAGGTCCAGTCATAGAGGTTAACAAAATTGCTTCCACCCACTTGGTAAAATACTCTGTGGCCATTATGATAAATGTGTGATGACCCGACGATGCAAGGGAGATATTTTTGATTAGATCAAAGCCCCACTACAAAAAATTCCAAGCTGATTGGATTGGTTGCAAGGCCTAAGAAGGTACATGTGTCAAATTGGCATGATGTTGACACTTCACGCACTTCTTCACATATGCGCAACAATCTCGCTCTAAATATGGCCAATAATAACCCATGTAGAGAATGCACTTTGCGATGGCTATACCATTGAAGTGGCCATGGCACGTACCATCATGGGCTTGGGTGATCACCCAAGGAGACTCCTACTAGTCCAAGCAAAAAAGGAGGATTCCTTCATAGCTCCGACGATACAAAATGTCTCCTAGCAAGACATGTTTTGTCGCTTTCTGTTTGAATGATCTTTTCGTGGCTTGTGTCAATCCAAGTGGGAGAGTACCTAGCTTGAGGTAATCCCTTATGGGTGTGTACCAATCCTGCTAATCAGAAACCTCGATGGTATGAATGGCCAATCCCTCCTAAAGTTCATCCCTAGCAAAAGCTAAGCGGGAAAGAACTTGTAAAAATAGCGTTGTGTTGCTATTAAGAGGGGTCGGGGAGAACAAGGACCCCTAGTTGGCATAAGTTAGACAATCATGAATTCGAGAGAACCTATCCTGAGATGGTTCAATCTAGATCAGGTGGATTCCTGGAGTTAGGTCAGAGCTTGCATGCTCCATCGTGGATTGCGATAATGTTTTGACCTGAATGGTTGTCATTTCACCAGAAGGGTCTTGCGATATTAGTGACCCCAAGGAGGCCATAGTATCCGCAAAATGATTCGATGATCGAGGGAGTGCCTCGATGTCATACCATTCAAGTTGTGCCAAGAATTTGTCCACAAGGGCTTTATAGGCCTGCAGAACTGGGCATTTACATTGGAATATCCCTTTAACTTGATTGATAATTAACAACGAATCACCAAAGATGTTTAAACATTTAATATTCATGGTGACTGTTGTCTGAAGACCTATGAGCAAGGCTTTGTATTATGCATTGTTGTTGGTGCACGAGAAGTCTAATTTAAATGACAGAGGCATTGGAGCCCCTTGTGGAGTGAAGAATACAATTCCTGCACCACCTCCTTGCTCACATTTAGAACCATCAAAGAATAAGGTCATGTCAGCCTATGACTCAGGCTCATTAGAATCTGGCGATTCTAAAACATGAAAGACCCCATCATCTAGTAGTTCTACGGTTAGAGGCTGATCATCTTCAAGAGGAGCCTCTGCCAGTTGATCGACGATGACTTGACCTTTTATGGATTTTTGTCCAATGAATTCTATGTCAAACTCCATCAACAACATGATCCATTTTGTCGTGCGGCTACTATGATAAGTACGACTCATCATGTATCGCAATGGATTCTCCTTAGACACAACATACGTCTTGTTGCTCAGCATGTAATGGCGTAGCTTCTTGGTAGCAAACACCACTGCCAAGCAGAGCTTCTCGATGTATGCATAGTTAAGTTCATAACTGACCAAGGTGCGGCTAAGATAGTAAGTAGCCTGTTCTTTGTGCAATTCATTGTTCTGGGACAGCATGGCGCCCAGTGCCACCTCAGTAGCTGAGATGTATAAGTAGAATGACACTCCTAGTCTAGGTGGTGCCAATACTGGCGATGAAGCCAAGTACTATTTAATATCGTCAAAGGCTGACTGGCACTCATCATCCCAGTGGAATGCTACCCCCTTGTGCAATAATTTATTCATGGGTCGGCACTTGTCAGATAACTATGCTATGAAGCGTTTGATCGACGCGACCTTTCCCTACAGACTTCTGAGTTGCTTGATGGTAGTTGGGGGAAGCATTTCAAGGATTGCCTTGAATTTGTTTGGATCCACCTCGATTCCTTGCTTGGAGACTATGAAACCCAAGAGCTTTCTAGATGTGATGCAAAATACGCACTTCTTGGGGTTTAGTCTGACCTTATGCTCAATGAGGCGATCGAGGATCTTGCATAAGTCATCGAGATGATTTGGGCGCAAAAGAGATTTGGCCAACAAATCATCCATGTAATCTTCCAAAGTTTTGTGCATGTAATCATGGAAGATGTATGTCATGGCACGTTGGTAGGTGGCGCCAACATTTTTAAGGCCAAAATGCATGACCTTATAACAAAATGTCCCCCAAGGCGTTGTGAACGCCATTTTTAGTTGGTCCTTGGGATTGATACGAATCTGATTGTATCCTGAGAAACCATCCATGAGGGAAAGCATTTCATGGCCCGTTGTAGCGTCTACCAAGGCATCGATGCTAGGCAAGGGGAAATCATCCTTAGGACTCGCTTTGTTTAGATCTCAAAAATCGGTGCATATGTGAATCCTCCCATCGGGCTTCTTGATGGGCACCATGTTAGACAACCATGGTGGATAATCCACGCAGATGACAAACTATGCATCCAACAACTTTTGCAATTCATCTTTGACCATTAAGGCCACTGTTGGGTGCATCTTGCGTAGTTTTTGCTTTACTGGCTTGATTGTTGGATCAAGCGTTAAATTATGCGTGACTAGTTGCGGGTCTAGTCCCGACATGTCTTTGTATGACCATGCAAAAACCTCCTTCTTCTCTTTGAGAAGGGCAATGTAGTCGGCTTGCTCTTCGAGGGAGAGACTTACCCCTAGATTGACCGGTTTTTTTGTTTTTTGTTGTTTTTTACATCAGTCGTCTCCTTGACCAACATGTGGGATCCATCCTCCAACTGGTGTGGAGTTGGGATCAGATGGATATCATTTGCTGAATTAAGATCATCGTTAGGAACGTCAGGTTCTTCTTCAGCATGGAAGACATCCTGAGTCTATCCTAGAGTGAAATGAAACATCCCATCACAAGGCCAGTACTTTGATGGGGATGGTGGTGTGTCAGCATGATCCCAATCGATAGCCTCTATGTCTAGATGCAATGACCGTGTTGGGTCGGCTGGATCATGAATGGGGGTGGTTAAGTCAATGGAGATCATGTTGATGAAATGATTGTGGTCTCCATTACCGTAGGTGTGATGACTATAAAATTTCGGATGTTCTTGGTGCTCTGGATCTGGCTCTATGGGCATTGGCACAAATGGATCAGCCCTATGTGCGTATAAGAGGATAGGATCTACCCTAGGCACTGATGGTGCTATAGGGTCTCCAGGCGGAAGATGTTCTCTGTATACCTAGAGTGGTGGGTGCAGTAATTGCTATAACTGTGCCTGGTTTAGGTGCCACCGATGCCTTGGCCCTAGGTGTAGTTGTTCAAACATGTCATCTATGTCCAAGGGATATTGTTGTTGTCGCATATGATTGAGATAAGCCATCTTAGTTTCATCTTCGTAATCACTGTCAGAAATCCAAAGGCCTTCATTGGCACCAACAATTGTTTGCGACATATGAAGCTCATATTGCTCAAGCATATTAATATGGTCCCATCGAGGTTGTTCCGCTCTTTACGGGGGGACCTGATTCTCTTGAGGTAGCATATGCTCAATCGGAACATCTAAAGGGAACATTGTCAGGAAGCTCTCCTGATCATCATCCATGGGATGCACTCGTGGATGATTGTTATTAGACTCAAGAGGATCCCAAGGTGCTACCTCGTACTCCAACTCATCATCCGAAGACCCTTCTTGGTCTTGTCCATATCCCTCTTGGAGGTGAGTCCTTGAATTGTCTCCCTTCTCGACCGAAGGGAAAGGGTTCTTAAGGTCAACAAGGTTGTTTGTTAGTAATGGGAGATAATCCCCCAATGTATAAGTTGTGTTAGGATTGGCATATGGATCGAATGCCAACCCATCCTTGTTGCCTATCCCTAGGCCTTGCATGTTCTCTACCAAGATGTCCAGGGGCAAGGGGTGGTTAAACCCTACTCTTGACTTGTCATAAGGCATTTGATATCTTGGTTGGCACAGAACATGCACTCCTTGCTCATACCTTCCCAACCCATATCCATGCCAATTGCATTGGCCAAGATATCTCAATGCAAAGTCTGGGTTAGACAAATAATTGACATCCTTAGCAAAGGGCTCTTCATCTTCCTCTTCTTGCAAGTAAGGTTCAACGCCATTATCCAGGCCCCCATAAACAAAGTTTGTATGATTGGGTGGGTAGCCTAGAGGAACCACAGAGCCGATGGGGAGTCGAGGTCTCCCCATGTCCTGCATGGACTCAAGTGTGGGTGTGGCTACAATGTTTCTCACTAGATACTCCCCCAGATCAGTGTTGGTCATCTCAACTGTGATTGTTGGCATTTGAGGGGGAGCGAATGGGAGTTCTCCCCGAGTCCACTCCATGTGGGGTGAACTAGGCATCTCGACTTCCATTCTACTAGGCATCTCTTCTATTGAGATGGTTGAGACTAAGGGTGGTTCCTCTTCTAGGGGTTTCTTTCCCTTGTCCTTTGGTGTGGCCACCGGAGGTGGCGTCGTTGTTGAAGGACCAGATGAGGAAGATGGACCCGACTGGGGATTTGAAGGACTTGGAAATGGGGATTCCTACGTAATCGGACCTTGTTTAGATGGATTTAACTAAAAATCCAAATGCGTTGATGGAAGGGTCGACTGCGGCATGAGTTGCATCGAATTGCAGTATTTGAAGGGCTCTAAGTCTATCGGGACTACATGCACCTATCCTTCAAATGTATACTTTAAGCATTGATGAGCAATTGAAGGGACACACTTCATGTCCTAGGATCCAAGGTCACCCCAACAAGATATTATAAGCCATCTCACCTTCTAAAATGTGGCACAATGTATGAATGGTATTTTGTCCCACTTGGATGGGTAGGACAATTGTGCCAACTATCGAGCATATCGCATCATTGAATGCTCGAAGAGTATAGGTGGAAGGTACGATGTGAGAGGCCGACAAATTCAAATGTTTTAATGTTGCGGTTGTAATAATGTTACTGGACGAACCAGTGTCCACCAACACCCACTTATACGGAATCCCGTTGACCCACGCAATAACGTGCAGGGGTGGATCCGCCACATCACCAACCACCGATTTCAATTCATCTTCTCTAAAGGTGATGACTGGTTCTGTACATTGTTTCACATGGCCCACGAAGTTGTTGAAAGAATTTGCTTCATGGGGATGCAGCTCAATGGCCTTTAATATCTCCATGAGAGCCTCCCGATGGGGCGTTGATTGTTGAATAAGCTCGTATATGGAGAGCCTAGCCGATGTGGTCCTTAGACTTTGGGTAAGTCTAGTCCGAATCGTGGCCACTGGTCTAGGCGGGGGAAGCTGCGTAGGGTTCTGTTGAGGTTGTGACGTCGATGGAACTTCTCTTGTGACTGCCATGGGGGCAGCTCCAGGATATCTCTTGTTCCTAGTCACTATGCTTATCATCCCTACATACCCCTCCATGGGGCAATTCTGTTGCACCTCATTGACGTGAAGGGGTTTTGCTTGTGCATCATGTGCGGGCAAGGGGTCTCCGAAAACTCCCATTTTTTGGTTGTTGGGCGCTATGGGATCATCCACTGCCAATGTATTGTTGTCAATGAGGTCTTGCACCAAACCTTTGAACTTCCAACAGGCGTTAAGGTCATGTCCCTTTCATCTGTGGAACCTACAGTACAAGTCCTCCCTGTACCCCTTAGGCTTTGGCGCATTAGGGTCTATGGTTTGAATTTCTGGCAGATTGATCAAGTTCACCGCTGACAAGCGGTCAAACAGGGAGTCCCTGGACTCTATGTAAGGCATAAATTGTCGCCTAGGGCGACGCTGCTGATTTTTTTCCTACCTTTGGTTTTCTCTATCATAGTTGTTGGGAGGCACCGCCTGATAGTTAGCCTTTGGAGGTTGTGTTGCTTGTGTAGGCTTAGGGACATTTATAGCAACCTGATTGACCGCGGCGGGTTTCTATTGCATAGTCCCTATTTTGGTGTTCTTGTTCCATTCTTTTTTCTTAGGCTTGGCAATTTTGCCATCTTGTATCTTGATCTCCTCGATGATTCTGGCTTGCGCCAGAGCTTCCTCTAAAGTGGCATATTGCTGAAGCTGCAATAGCACGGAGATCGATCTCAAACAACTCTTGGAGAACATTTGAGTCAAGTCGGACATAGGAGGGAGGTAGGGCAGCTTTGAAAGCAACGTCCTCCACCGGTTCCCATATGCCACCATAGATTCTTCCTCATACTACCTGAGGCTAGCTAGATCACTTAGTGACGCCTTTTTCTTGGTGTTGAAGGTGAAGCATTCTAGGAACGCGTCCACTAGTTGATCCAAGTTACAGATGTTGTGCTTTGGTAATTGAGTAAACCAATCTGAGGCAAAGCCTGTGAATGTGGTTATAAATGTTCTTAATAGCAAAGCATCATTGTCCTGAATGCCAAAGCATTGGCTCAGGAATCGAGTCACATGCTCTTGGGCATCTTCCTCCCCTCTAAAGAGTGCCAACTGGGGCAGCTTAAAGTGTTCAGGGTATGGAGGTGCCGACACTGATGGATGCACAGGATGACTACGGAGTTGGCGTAAAGTAGGCTTTTGGGGCCCAAAAGTCTTGAGCTCCATAGACTCTAAGCGCTCTAGCAATGCTTTATATGCATCGGAGGATTTGATCTCCTCCTCCTTGGTTTGCTCCCGCTGTGGGTTGCGGGGAATTTGAGGCCTTTGGAGGGGTAGCTGGGTAGCACCCCTTCTGCCTTGATAGGGTGTTTCAGCCCACTCTTCTTCTTGTTCATACTCCTCATAGGCTTCTTGAGGAGTGTCTGGCCTAGGCCTGTAAACATTGATGGGTGCCCGCGGAGGGTGCCCATCATAGTGTCTGGGAGTGGCTTCCCGCTCAGGTCTAGGAGGTCTTGGAGGCAGTGCTTGATGAGGTCACGGAGACCTGTCTCGCACCAAGGGGTTGTGCCTCTCATACACTTCTAATTTATGTGCGCGAGGGGTTGGGACCTTCTCAGGCACATTGTTGTGAAGCAACTCGGTTGTCTGACGTTGAATGCGCTCTTTGTTAAGGTGACACAAATGTTCTAATTATTGTTGGTCTTGCCTGAGCCGCGTGATTTGCGCTTGGTGGGCGGCTAGTTTGGAAAATGCCAAGTCAATTTGTTCCACTGTCTCTTGTTTAGGAAGCCTAGATGCCTCTCCTACATGTCTATCTCGGTCATGGTGATCCGAGACCCCTATGGGTTGCTTCCCTCTGTCGAGGTTAGCGACATTCACTTGAGGCTCTGGCCTCAATGAGTGATCCTGATACACAATGGGTGCGGAAGTGCATCATTCCCATGCTGTGTATTGCTCTTGAGGAACATAGTGGTCTTCCTCATTCTCTCTTTTGTATGCATAAAAGGTGCGGGCAGAATTGTCTTGCCCTGTCTGGAAAGCCTAATACTCTGGATATTGCCTAGTGTTTCTAATAGTAATATAGGGTAAAGGAGGGATGACAAAGTCATGTGGCCCCTCCTTCTGGACCCTCTGTTGCTCTAACACTTCATCACTAGGCCACTCATAATGAGCGTCTAAGGGAGGTCTCCTGTCTATGTTGAGTGCCACGTGTAGGTTCTCTTGAAAGGACCTAAGCTGAGTGGGGGTGCCCCTCAAGGAGGTGCCTCTATAGTCATGTTCTGTAACGGCATGATGTGGACTAACTTGTGTGTCAGGCCGCCAAGGCGGGATGACCAAGTCCTCAGGACTATATCGGAGGTGACTTGTCCCCCTTGGTGCACTCTCTACAGCTTCTGCCCATGATCGGGCTCGGCTACGGGTGTACACCATGGTGATGTTTACCTAAAAATGCGTAGATTTTTTTTTATTTTTCTTTTTATGATTTTTTTTATGCTACACTAAACAGAAAATATCACACACACAAGCAATGATTATCTCTTTTAAAGATTAAAAGTGTGCCCTAAATCTGGTTTAGTGTGTTTTGTTTTTTTTTTTTTGAAATCTTTTTGTGAAGACCATTTAAATGCAATTATGATGGCTCTTATGACTCCCAAAATGGTCGCCCCTTCAATATACCATTGTCGGACCGATATACCAACCTCTCTATATACCCGCCCTTACGTGAGGGAGACTATAGGTACGTGAGAGCAGATGATATGTGGAACATAGGTGGTACGAAAGGGGAATCGCTCTGTTTATGACACCTACCATAGAAGACTTATCCTCATGCACTGGGAATCACCCCAAGCTACACTTGGTCAGCTTTCATCAGGATTTACGTCTAGCAACAGTTGCGATCGGGGTTATGGATGCAATATCTCAAGCCAAGGTGATGATGAAATCCATCATTGGTCTTGCTCAAGGGTTGGGGTTTTACGACCAACTCCTTGGTTTAAATTACCACGTGGTGTGTGGGGTTCTTTTTAAGTTGCAAAAATGAAACAAGCAAGCATTTAAACTCTCCTATGCAAGCAAAAAAACAAAAATCGAGAGAACAGAAAAGCAAAAAATTGACAGAGGGTGTTTAAGACCCCTACCTCTTCTCTGCCCAAATTGGATGTCTCTGAATTTTTGCTTGAAAAGTGCACATAGAGCTATTCGTCCCGGGGTGAGACGAATAACAGATATGTATTCGTTCCAGGGTAAGACGAACAGCAGTCCAGCATTTGAGAACTTGGTACCTACAAGCAAAACAAACAAATTTTGATTAGAATTTTAATCTTAAAAATAAAGGGACAGAGGTCCCACCGTGATCGCCACTGAAAGCACGAGGATACGGAAACAAAAAGGAATATGCCAAGCAAGATGCTTTTAAAACCAAACTTAACGCTAAAAGCCTATATATTGCAAAATGCATGAAAAGAAAGAACATAGACGAATCGACACAAGATAAAAGCAATATAGAATATGGCCCTCTTTATTGATATGCTTTTTAAAGTGTGTTACAATATGTCTCCTTCCTTTTTAGGGGATAGGAGCGTCAACTATGTTTCTTTATCACATCCATGGATAGCAAATCCTTCTTCCGCGTGCCCACATGTAAGATGGGTGGACCAAAACATCACCACCGCTTGTGTGTATGATTTTTGATTCCTTCCTGCTCCTCTGATGTCAAAGACCTACGTTCAAGGAAATATAAAATATTAGTAGCACCTGCAGATAGAATAAAACATGTGTTTCCCAAGGCCTACTGTTAGTGTATGCATGAAAATATTAAAACGATGACCGAATAACATCAGAATGACCTAAAAATTTGACAGAAGCATGAATATGTTACCAGGAGACCACTGCAAAAAGAACAGTTGGGAAATTCCTCACAGATTTGTATTCACTCCGGGGTGGGACGAATTAACCTACAACAATTTGTCAGAAAGCACCCTCTTCAATGTCCTACCTAGGAAGCTCCAAATGACCTAAAAAGTTGGGGTTAGCTAATTGGGGGTATTTTGGGAAGACCCAGATGGTCATATTTCTCCAATTTTTCCTCTAGCACCCAAATTTTGATGATGGCATCTGCAAGTTAGTAAAGGTGGGAAATGATAAAAACCTGGTCAAAATTGCTCAAAATGAAGTGAAATTTAAACTACAGCCTATTTAAATAACCTAGAATAATATGCAAAAGAAAAATCAGAGAAATATATCACATATTTCTATTCATCCCGAGGTGGGGCGTTTAGGACTGCGATAACTTGGGGAGCGCCTAGGGGCAGGACGCCCACCGTTTGGGACTTTGTTTCAGCACCAATCCACTTGGTATGGGTCCAAAACCTATTATGGGGTGTTGTCGACAAATTTTGTGGGATATTGTGGCCAAAATTTGGGTTTTGGGTCTTGATTCGTGCTTCCAATAGTCACCCAATAACCTCCCTTTCGAATGAGAGATTAAGGATGTGAAAGGCACAAATCGCAAGTAGGTATGTAAATTGGCAGCACTTCGTTGCTCAAATGCTCCTTCTCTATATCTCTTTGGGTGAGAAAACTCACCAATTTATAGACCTAGGGTCTCTCTGTTTGAATTGCGCATGCGAGGGCGCCACTTGAGTTGCATGTCCTATTTTGAGAAAAATATTATTCCCTGATTTAGAGTCTCCTTGCATGAGGCCTCCAAAAATCTAAGACATGCATGACTGAAGTCTTTCTCCTTGATTTGGAGCCATTCCTCACAATTGCATGGCCTGAAGCTTCAGTTAACTGGCAGACTTGTCAAGGTTTGACTTTTTGCCAGTCAAAGTTGCTATTCGCCTCACCCTAGGGCGAATGCTAATATTCATCCCTGGGTGGGACGAATGCCTGTTTGTATTCGTCCCTGGGTGGGACGAGCAGAGAGCAAGGTGCCAAAAAGGTGCCAAATTGACCTCTGACCTCCAAACTACTTTTGGGAGTGGTTAGGACCACTGTTTAACCTCTGGGGGCTGCCCTAGGGGCTATGTGTGTCAATGCGATCAACGCTTGTTGTCACATAATCGGATTGGTGCTGTTTTGGTGTCTACATATATATATATATATAATACATATAAAAAACTATCATCACATAAAAATATTATGTGATCACACTAAGTATGCTCTTGTAAAAACTTGAAAAAATAATAATGATTTTACATAATTTACTAGGTCTATATTTAAAAAAACAATGCCATTCCTTTTCTAGACTTCATTCTCTACATATCCTTGGTTTACATCTCCCTTGATTTTTTAACTAAACTATATTTTATCACTTGTTGAAGTTGAGAATTATCTCTCTCTCTCTCTCTCTCGATATATATATATATATATATATATATATATATATATATATATATATATATATATATATATATATATATATATATATATTAAAATTGGTGGTACTAAAAGGGCTTAAAGTATACATAATACCATGCCATTACCCATTCCTTAATCCAAATGACATTTTATTGAGATGTAATAATCTCTTTTAGATATTTATAGAAGAAATATTGATTTTCTAGACTTCATTCTCTACATATCCTTGGTTTACATCTCCCTTGATTTTTTAACTAAACTATATTTTATCACTTGTTGAAGTTGAGAATTCTCTCTCTCTCTCTCTCTTGATATATATATATATATATATATATATATATATATATATATATATATATATATATATATATATATATATAAAATTGGTGGTACTAAAAGGGCTTAAAGTATACATAATACCATGCCATTACCCATTCCTTAATCCAAATGACATTTTATTGAGATGTAAGAATATCTTTTAGATCTTTATAGAAGAAACAGTGAATTTTCTTTATAATAAAGGTCATGCTCATGAAAATAAGGTAGACCTAGGTTTACATTGATGTAGTTGAAAGTTACATTCATCATAGTTTAGTAGGTCTATATTTTTAAAAGAAATTTCATTCATTTTCTAGACTTCATTCTCTACATATTCTTGGTTTACACCTCCTTTTATTTTTCAACTAAACTATCTTTTATCCCTTGTTGAAGTTGAGAATCATATATATATATATATATATATATATATATATATATATATATATATATATATATATATATATATATATATATATATATATATATATTAAAAATGGTCGTACTAAAATGGCTTCAAGTATGCATAATACCATGCAGTTACCTATTACATAATCCAAATGACACTTTATTGAGATGTATGATCTCCTTTAGATATTTATAGAAGAAATAGTAATTGTTCTTGATGATAAAGGTCATGCTAATGAAAAGAAGGTGGTCCTAGGTTTACACTGATGTTGGTAAAAGTTGACATTCATTTTCATATTAAAATATGAAGGTAAATCCATAAAGGTATGGATCAATCTATAAGATCTAGTTTAAATAATTAATACCATAAAGTTCAATAAATTAGACTCAAACACATCTTCTATCAAGATGGTGTATTTAAAAAACATTGAGGATTATATTCTATGATTCAATATCTTAAATAAAGATATAACATCTTTATTGGGTAAAGAGAATGATGATATAAAATATGTCAATAGTTTCCTTTCTAGTCTTTTTTCTTCCTTTTATATTGTTGGAATATTGATTCATGTTATTCTTAAGTATATGAAGGAGCATGCACATTTAACTCTTGAAGATTTCGTTTCTCTTGGCATTTATTTTTAAATTGGTATGAAAAAATTTAGGTTTTCTCTAGTTATAGGCTCGTGCAAAGGAATTCAAATAAAAAAAAGTCTAATGCTTAACCCAATGATAAGTCAAAAACTTTAAAAAGGTTAAAAATTGCTTGTAATATTGTAAAAAGTAATAACATGCAACTACGAAGTGCTTTATGAGATTACAAATTCTTGGGGAAAGGTTTAAAAGGAAAACAATAGGTGAACTTCTAAATGATGAGAGAGGTTCATATTTGTCCTGTTCATGTTATAGAGGATTTTCCTTTTAGATATTATATTAAGGGAAATATTGTTATTATCATTAGTGCATTTTCTCCTTGATCCCTTAGTTAAAATTATTGGAGGTGTTGAAAATGTGTAATATGTCTCTATTGGACAAGGTTGACACTATATAATGTGATCATGTGTAATCTTGCAAGAAGTCATCGTACAGTATATTAGTATGGATTTATATATTTAGCCTATGGCCCCATGGTTTAACTTTGTCATAGCTAACCTTAATGTATCTTTATTTCTAATGCTTTATTGGACAACTTGTTTTTTTTATTAGTTGAAGAAGGGATTTTCAAAGGATCCTTGAACCTTTTACAATTTTACAAAGAAAAAACTACTACAACCAAAGAGAAAAAAAATACAACAAGCCACTATCCCAACATAGGGTCCTACCATTAGATGAAAATAAACCAAACAATCACAAGAGAAGAGGACATGGAAAATACCCAAAAATAATAGCCCAACCAGGAGACCAACTATAGCCCATAGCTATAGAAGAACAAGGAGGAACCGATTAGGGAGGGGGGTAGCACATATTCTCACTCCCCTTAGACAAATTACGTAGATCAGACATGATGACCTCCCATTGGTCATAATATAATATAGCCTTTATCTTCTCAATCTCCCAAAGTATCTATAAGCATATTAGTGCCAACCAACCTATGAAACAAACCTACCAAAAATCCCAACTTGAGAATCACTTGGAACATCACCACTTTTTTCCAAGAAGAGAGACCATACAAATCATTATCTGGGTGGCATAAGGATACCATATTAGACCCGCTTAGCCAGTTAATAGAGGGATAAAAAACAACTTCCAAAATAGATTCCATAAAAAATCAAAGAGAAAAAATATTCCTCCTACAACTCTCACAACCAATCAAAAAATAGAACCCATGAGAGTAAGAAAATAGCTAGCCATACAACATGAAAGCAAGCAACCTATGCAAATTCATAATGGATACTGATAGGTCAGCACTCATTCATCAATCTAGATTAGGCCCTTGGAAGATTATCCCTCCAAATGGATAGCCTGGACTGGAGAAACCTTAAGTTGACAAGAAATTCAACCACCTTGTTACCTTCCCCATATGTATATCTCACCTAAATACTTTCTATACCACGAAGAATATAATTAGCTTCCTCAACCATATTATAAATATTCCAGCTAAGGACTTGCAATACAAATATCATATTGATAATATTTAATGAGTCACCTTAGATAATAATTTTCTTGCAACCAATCAAATGGAGAAGCATCACCCTTTGGAAGAATGCTCTAGCTTCTGCAAAGTGGCAAGTCTAGGACCTAAAATTTTTAGCAAAGACCAAAATGATATCTCCACTGTGATTTCAAAACACACCTCCTCCACCAGCTTTCTCGAGGTTTCCTTTAGATGCATAGTCAAAGTTAAATTTGATTCATTCAAGGGGTGAGATACACTTGGTTAAAGCTATGGTATTCCCTAGGTTCTAAGAAATTCCTCTTCTAGCTTACTAGAAACCAAGATTAGATTCAATGAGGGCTTTAACCTTTAGGCCACTAGAATCATCTATAGATAGGACAAACACATTCTCAAAAATTGCTAGCAATAATTTATCCCCACATGGAAGCAAAATATCTAAAAATTTCCCTACACACCTTATTGTTTCTCTCCTTCCAAATACCCCAAACCAAGTGAGGAAGACTAAAAAACCAAAAGGCATGCAACCTAAGGCTAGTAAAGGGGGAAGGCTGTTGATAAATGCATCAAAAAATTGGTTTGGAACAACCAAACATACCCCCAAGGTATTCAAAAGGAGATAGAGAACCTAAAGAAAAAAGGGGTAAAGGAAAAAAGATGGTTAGTAGATTCAAGATCACATCTGCAAATATGATACCTATTAGGAATGGTCATACCTCCTTTTTGGAGGTTTTTCATAGTGATAATATTGTTTAGGATAGCAAGACATAGGAAAAAATTGACTTGAGGAGTAAGAAATTTATACCAGATATTTTTGAAATGATGTGGATCCATAGAATCGACTTCAAAGAGGAAATAAGTAAACTTCACCAAAAAGGAGTCATCCTTTTCTTTCTTCCATAGAATAAAATATTCAACATCATAAGATCTAATGACCTGTAAGCTTATAATGTAATTGAGATAGTCCATAGCCTTTCTTTCCTCTTGGTTCACGTTCAAGAAATTGAGATTCCACCAGGATTTCACCCTATTACATACCTGAATGAAGTCTACAACTTTAGCTCCAAAGTGGTCTCGAGTTTGGGTTTCACGATTGTTTCCTTAGGAATGTGAGCTATAGGAGCATCACCCACCCAAGTGTCTTTCGAAAAATCAATATTTCTACCATTTTATAGCTTCCATTTGTGGCCCTTTGAAATGAAATGTCAAATCTTAGTGATACAAAGCCAAAAAGTTGATCCTGGAGAACGGAGCAAATCAACCAAAAAGTCACTATTTTGAGAAATATATCTAGCTGATAGAATTCAAATCTAATCAACATTCTCATTCTTAAATAACTTACACCCTTGCTTGGCTAGTAAGGTGATGTTCATGTTCTTAAATCTTCTAAGGCCAAGAACACTGATTTGTTTTCTAGTGCATACCTATTCCCAGGAAACTAGGTGAAACATTTTCTTCTCCTCATTTCTATACCAAAGAAAGGATTTTTGAAAAACATAGTAAGCATAGTTATGTCCTTCTTTAATTAAAAGTAAATTTCATACTCACATGGACATAAAGTAAAACGATCGAATGGAAACGACTTCTCGGAGCAGTTTACGTGTAACAGCTTGTAACAGCTTAGTCTCCATTGGGGAAGGGACCCATATTTGCAAAGTCGACAAAAATTATAAACCCAAGGTGTCAACGGACAGGCATAGTAGGTTAATATACGAAGACATTCAGCGAGGCGTCTCTACAAATTACGACTAACTACAATGGCACCATATGATCTGCATTAATGTGTCAATTGACGGTGTTCAACAATGGGGCTCTCTATGCCAGATTCATTTTCCCCCATTTTCGTACATATTTTGGGATCTCTCTTTAATTCTGAGTTTTGCTTTTAGATGCATGTAAAATATCCAGTTCGTCTCTAGGATCTTCTCTACGTTTATAGAAGCTAATACAAGACAAGATGAGTCATGTGTGATTCTTGGTAAGCAAGCACAAGGTTCGTTCACGTCATCACGTCTAAGACACCTTTTGGAAAGTTTGGGAAAACGTTTCAATGTTTTTGTGGGTCACTGCAAATTCACTTTTTCAAATTTCATCCCAAATCATAGATTTAATGCATATGCTTCATTTTCCTTAATAGTGAAAAGGGACTTTTTCTTATCTTTTCTAGGCTAAACATTGCCCTCGTTCACTATTTATCGTATGAATACTTACAAAGGATTTTTGGTGCTAAATTAAGTATGAAATATATAAGCACTGACATAATTAAGATTGCAGGGCCAAAATTTGAAAGCCTCTGCCTAAGTGTAGTGGAATCCATCCTATATCATAGGCTTGAACAAAGCATTTATTTAGGAAAAATCTACGTCCAGATAACTACAATTTTCGAATAAATCAGAGTAGCTATGCACTGCTAAATTGATGTCTTTATAGCTGTCTGAGGTCCGTTCCTCCCAATATTCAGCGATGTTCAAATCGGCTGTATTTTCTAAAGAACTGGAGAAGGCATTGCCGAAGATAGATTGCTCGGAAGGCATAAAGCACTCGGAGAATGACCTCCACGAGGTATTATCACATGACCCATCGTTAGAAAAGGTTGCCATGTCTAATCCTGAGGTGGAGTCGGAACAAATGATGCGCTTCACCCGACTATCAGCAGCGTCTTCATTCAGGTGAAGAAATTGTGTTTGGGAATTTCTGCAGCTCGAGCTCCCTGACTTCATTGCTGGTCGCGATATTTCAGAAGCCACATTACTTTTGGAGTCTTCTTCCTGTGTGGAATTCAACCATTCCGAGAACATTACACTTAGAAAATTACTATTGTCCGGAAGAAACACGGTAGCAAGATCGTATTTGCCATATCCAGTTGCTGAATGCATCGTTGAGTGCTCAGTATATAACGGCATCGTAATCTCCTCAGGAATCCCCGACATTGAGAATTGCGAATAGAACTCGTTCTCTGCAATGAAATTCTGTTCTGAGTCCTTTGATACCATAGTCTTACTGACGTCTGAAATTCCATTCTTGCTGGAGTCGCCAATAGGTCCGTGGGCACTGGGATCTATTCCCAACATCTTGAGCTTCCTCCTCAAATGGGAATTCCAGAAATTCTTTACCTCGTTATCGGTACGCCCAGGAAGCATCGACGCTATCCGAGACCACCTGTATTGTAAACGAGTATGTTACAAAACAATAAGATATGTCATTCAATTATGCATATTAGATGGTTGTTAACTATCAATTACCTGTTACCGAGCATTGCATGTGCGTTGATAATAATCATTTCTTCTTGCGGGGAGAAGATCCCTCGCTTGAGACCGGGTCTCAAGTAGTTGATCCACCGAAGTCTGCAACTTTTTCCGCACCTCTGTAAACCTACAGGACACAGAGAAAAGAGATAAAGATGATTCCAAACAGAGTTTTCACATCAATGATAATTAAAAGAAGAATTCATAAACTAACCAGCAAGTTTAGGAACTTCGCTCCAGCATCCATGGCCGTATCTTAGTACGAAACTTCTTAATCTGTGGTCCTCTTCAGGTGACCAAAGGCCTTTCTTAAATTTCTTTTGTTCATGGCAACAAGACTTGCAGACCATCACTGCTATATGTGGAGATTCAAAGTTAGAAAAGATAGGAATATGCAAAATGCACAAGCTTATTTGAGCGACAAGAAACTTTCTAGCTTGGATATTTATAGAGTTTAATTTATCCAGCATTTCACACATTATGTACACAATTGGCTTCAATGATAACTCGTGTAGATAATTTAGGTGGTTAAACTAGCATATAGGGGCGGGGAACGTGCCGACTGCATACATATCACGTTGACGATTTTAAACGAATATTTAAATAAAGTTAAAAGGACACACACGTCGCGGCTGAGCTAGCTCGTATATTCGTTTTAACGATCATTAAGTGGTAGAGGCGTCAAATTCACGTCTGGTGTCCTACGCTTGAGCTAAAATTAGTTGACGTTCCAGTTTAATTATTTTTTCTTTGAAAGGTTGTTTTTTTCTATAGATTTGAACCCTTTAACAAGCATTGAAATTAGAGATTTTTCGAAGAGAAAACTAGGGCATAGTTGGGTAGTCGAAAAGATTTTTGGTTGTTGTGGAATTGAAGACAAGATTGTTGCCAAGAAGGGTTTAATGGGGACACCTCCGGATCCTCTTTTAGAGAGAGAGTTTTTTTGCAGATTTGTTAAAGGATAAATCTTCAACAAAGACTGAAAAACACAAAAAACTTCATTAAAAATACTTTTTATGACTGTTGGAAATAGATCAACATCTCAATGAGTTAATGGATGCTTGCCATAGGCGGAATCAAGGCCAAAGATTGTCATTGAGCAAAGGATGGTAGAAAATTTTATATAGAGAAAATCATGATTTGATCTATAAATTCATGAGTATACGCCCTACCCTAATTTTTGTATTCCTAGGTCTGGAAAAACTAGTAATTTCTTGGTGAGTATTCTTTGTGGTTTATTAGCAATGGATATTTTATTGTTAGTTTTTCTTCGCTTGTTGATAAAAATAAGACTTTTGAATCGAAAAAAAAAAAAAATTTATACATATTAGAATGTGATCTAATGCTCACCACCTTTTATCTTCTTCGTTCATACTGTTCACTGTTTGCTTCATTTCTTCAACAGAGAAATATGATTTCGTCTCGTCTTTCCTGAGCTAAACTGACTAATTCATTTCATATGAATATTAACAAAGGATGGAAATTAGAAAATGGGAATACGCAAGACGAACTGTGATTTGTAAGAATATTTTATGTGTGATTGAAAAAAAAAAATTAATTATAACAGTTAAATAATTGTTGATAAACTATATATTTGTTAAAAAACTATCTTAATTTAATTTGAATAACTTTATCCAAGCAAATAAAATTTATATAATCTATAATCTTAATGTTTACGCAAAAAGTGGTTTGATTAGCATAATTCTTGTGATAGTCGGGTAACCCGCCGACAACTATATTAAAAGAAAGATGCAATTAAAAAGAGATAAATGTAGTTATGAAGTCTAAGAAAAACACTCTTCTTCGTAATTTTTAGAAGCATCTTTTCAAATTTTGGTCATATACTGACGATTAAGAGAATATACAATTATTATTTACAATTTTATAACCTTTTTATTTTATTTTAAAGAAGATGGTAATCTACATATCACGGAAGGTTAGCCAACTATATGTCTGTTAACATTAAATTAGTTTGAGGCTTAGGTGACGAGTTTTCAATCTTATTATGATTGACAACAAAGGCTCAAAACACCAACCTCCAGAGCTTCTTTATAGACCAGTTAATGAGTGAGTACATGTCAATATCACTTTGAATCTAGCATTTTATTTTTATTTTTTAAGAGTTTTGTATACAATTTGAAAGGTTGACAATTTTTCTTTTTACAATTTTCTTACTCCCAGCCTTGGTTTTTGAACTTTTTTTTTTTTAAATTTCAAAATATTAACCACTATACATCAACAATATTTTGAAGTTAGATACAGATCTGATATATAGCTTCATTGATTTGATACATAGACAATGTCAAATGTAATATACTTAACATGACATGTGAGAAGCGTGAGCTAGCCGTACGAGCATCTCCTTTTAATATTTCAAACCCTTGCTAATATTTTGATTTATATTACACAACATGTGAGAAGCGTGAGCTCGCAGTACAAGCGTCTCCCTTTGATGATTCAAATCCTTGCTGGTATTTTTATTTCCTTGCAAAGGAATTTTTACCGTAGTAGGAAAGTTGCGAACATCGACACGATCAGAATCCACATATGGAAAAGTATTTAAATATGAGAAATAAAGACCGTTCTCTTTTTTTTTAATTATATCTGTGATGCGTCCGCTTGATATATCAAATCCCTAGGCTAGGAATGACATTTTTTAATCGAATTAATTACTTTATATGGACGTCAACGGTATCATTAAGCCTAAGTAGCCCTTGCCCACTCCCAACGAAACGAAATCGAGTGGGCCAGATTTGATGTGAGGGAAAGGACTGATTACTGACAGTCCAACCCAATTATTCCTTTTTAATATTTTTAACTGATTTGCATTCCCTTACCCGTGTTTTTAATGAAAAGGCATCGTTAGACTTTTCTATCAATGGACCAAGAAAATAGGTTCTGTACTTTAAATTTCGAAAAGCTAGATCCTACCACTTGATAATCGTATTGATCTGATTTAACCATAAGTTTCAACTCTTTTCTAGCTTACCAGTGAACTCTGAAGTTGTAAATTTTGAAAATTTTGAGGTTATCCGAATTATTGGTGTTGTGTTCCCAAGGGTTAGTGGATTGGTAAGATTTCACACATTTATCAAGAGAAGATTTAAGTTTAAATATGTGGATTAGTAAAACTTTAAGCACTTACCATGATGAGACCTAAGTTTAAATATGTAGATTGGTAAGACTTTAAGCACTTACCATGATGAGACCTAAGTTTAAATATGTGGATTGGTAAGACTTTAAACACTCACCAAGAGGAGACTTAACTTCAAATCTTGGGGGCATGTCCAATAAGGACAAAATAATAATGTGATTTGAGTCTCTGACTGTGCTCCGTCTTGATAAACGGTATCAACACTGAACCACTGGGATCTCCCTTACTCCAGGTAGCAAGGGTTATAAAGGTAGCTTCAATGATTTGACCTGAAGGCAGAAACCTCGGGGAAGAATGTCTATCCCCAATATATTCAACTGTTAGAGATAAAAAAATATTACCGATTCTACTAATTTAAAAAAAAATCATTACTGTTAAGTTCTGTAAAAGCGTCGATCAGCGATATTTTTATTATTATTTTTACGTATGTGCCGGATCTAATGTCCTTATCACCGTGCAAATCTCTGGGATAGGAATTCCTATGTTACCTAATTTCTCGCTTGTTATTGACGTCAACAATCGCTTTTAAATATCGTACGACCACCCCCAGTGAAATCTGGGGGGCGAAATCTCTAATGACATGGAAAATGCATGATGAGTGATATTCCAACCCGGAATTTTCTTATGTGTTAAATATTTTAATTGATTTATTTGTTTTTTTTTAATTTATATAAAATTGGTAGTTGTCCCGAATTTAGGGAGGTTGTCCTTCTTTACATAAATGTTCAGTTCCTAAAACCTAAAATTTGATCTTGAACTTCCATTTTTTATTTTTATTTTTAATTAATTGATTTATTTATTAGATTAAATAAAAAGTATAAAACCCTTAATCTTTTTGTTTTAGATTGAACAATAATAATATTCACATTAAACGACTATAAACATATGTTTTCTTTATTTCTAATAAATTATTATAAATTTTTTAAAAATGTTTCTTCCAATAATATATTCTTATTATAATACCGAACTCTACTGTTAATGCACCAAAAATGATTCTTTGTAGATTAAATTTAAAAAGCTGATATCCCCTTAGTTTTTGGAGCTGCAATAATCCAGCTAGCCTGAATTGTCGTTAATATCGTGATCCAACCAAACAATTTGACAAAACGAGTATCATACGGACTCCACATTTCAAGGTTCTTTTTACTAATACATATTTACACGCACCATCCGTCATGCTTGTGACTGGAGTACCTCTATCACCACAAGGAACATAAAAAAATAATGTTACATAAAAGATATTTGGTACGACAATGATTTCTAGGGAGTGGTGGTCGGAAAGTTCACCTGTGAAAAGGGTAAGAAGTAAGTTTCACTAACATCATTGTCTTTGTCTAAGGAAATAACATCCTTTAACATCCTTTATAATAATATAAATTTTTGTTTTTATTTGAAAAACTATTACTTTTGCTAACAATTGATTCCTACGGAGAGTCGTAAACAAGGAACATGTTTCACAAATATAAATATGTATGTTGTTTAACAATAAACGCTTTTTAAAACGTATTGGACCAAACAATTTTTTTAGGCGAATGTTTACAAATTACATCAACAATCACTTTAAAGGAGTTTGAACACAAGACCATTTAAGAAACAACCATCATCTTAACCACTAGGGCAACTGTCTATCGACCCAAACAAAAAATATTGAAAGAGCAATATCAAACATTAAAATTATGTTTCCCATTAATATATTTTAATATTGTCTTCATTACATTGAAATGAGTCACCATTACCTTTTATACTAACCTACACTAAAATCTCTACATACATTATATTTGATCTAATAAAAGTGAGATATACGTGAATATCCACTCTTCTGAAATATACGAGGCTATCCACTCTTCTCCTATGATCTACCTTGTTGCTATTGTCATCTTTGATTAGCTTTTTATCTAAATGTAAAGGTGTGTTGATTGGTTTATAATTTACCATATTGAACCTACTAAGCAAATCACTTACATAATTTTTTTTGAAATGAAGATACCATCATACAACTATACAACCTCACAAGGCAATTAATCATTAATACCAAATTTGTCAATTCAAATTCTCTTGTCATATATTCTTCAAACTCTTTCATCATCAACTTTTTATGTCTAATATAAATAAGGTCATTTGCATATAAGTTTTCTATCAACAAATCCCCCTTACCATTTTACCTCACATAGAGAGTAATCCCATTTGGAATTCTATTGAATACATTACTTTGGAGATACCTATTACTTTGGAGATACCTATTTAAAATACTCCACCAAACTCTTGGTCCTTGTTTTACTCCTTAAAGAGTCTTCTTCTACCTATAAACTATATGTTCTTTACCTACAATTTCATAAGCTTGTGGGTGATTCCTAAACACATCTTCATCAAGAAAAACATTAAAAAAAAAATTGACATCCAACTAAAAAACTTATCACTTGCATTGTTTTGCTAATGTAATAATGAGAGAAAAGTTTTTATTAAAGTCTATATATTCTTGTTGTAAGTAGCATTTCACCAACATTCGTTACTTATGCCTCTCAATTGATACATTTTCCTTATTATTTTTTTTATAAATTCACACGACTCTTATAAAATGCTCACATTGAGGAAGACTCCAACTCCTAAGTTTTATTTCTTTCAATTCCATATATTTCTTCATCCATTACCTCAACCATTATGTTGTTTCATTATATATTTATAACAATTTGGTTCTACATATTTTCAAAGAATAGAGAAAAAATAAGCAATTTCATCAATATATTCAATCTTGCAAGTTCATTGATAGATTTTATTAATACTTTTCATCTTTCCTTGTGGTATTGGGCTTAGACTTGATCTTGATTTAACACGTGGAGAAGCTATTACAGATAAAGTAGGCTCTAATGACACTTGAGTTATCTCTAGAAATTATTTTTAATTATTTACATCATCTTTTGACATATGTATTCCCACACATATTGGTTTTTGTTAGTATGCAGATTATTTCTATTATTGCATTCCTTCCTCATAAAAAATTACATTATGACTAATTATTATCTTCTTTATTATAGGAAAATATAATTTGTAGGTGTCAATGTCATCATTATAACCAACAAATGTGAATTTCTTGTTTTTATCATGATCTTTTCTCCTCTTTTCCTTAGGTATATAAGAACAAGCAATGCTTTAAAAAACTCTAAGATGAAAAAAACATGGATTTCTTCCAATATAGGATTCCTCTAGTATTAGATTATTGGACACCCATTCAATAAGAAAATTGATCATGTTATAACCTTGGTCTATAAATAATTTAGAAGCCTTTTAACCTTTATCATGCTCCTTTTAACTATCTTGAAATGTTTTCATCTCGTAATTGGCCATCTAATACCCTTGCTAGTTGAACATGTGATTAATGTTTAGCTATAATTTGAAGCAATTGTCATTCAAATAGCACAACCATTCAAATTTCTTGCATGTAACTTTGTTCTTTAGATGAGGGACTACCAGTGTTGTACAATTTCTTTGTCATTGATTGTTGGCTACTTGTGAAGCCTATATTTTAGTAGATACACTTCGCTTGTATACATGATTGAAAATTCTAAAAAATAGAATTTCTTAAATCTTGTCTATTTCATTCAATAAACACTGACATCTACAAATTTTAGTCAAAAAAAATAAATGACAACTAATTTGCTTACCTATATTAAGAAATATGTTTGTTTTCATTTGTGTAAGTTTTCTATGCAACCCAAAAACAACATAAAAATCTCAACTTCAAAAAATTGTAACTCTCTCAATACTTATCAAAATTTAAAAAACAAATAGTCATTTTTATAATATTCAAGAAGATATACATAATGATGCAAAAAAATCTAAAAATGATTGCTAAAAAAATTATATAATGTTTTTCTTTTGAAAAAATAAAAATATACAACAAGGGAAAAAAACATAAACACTCCAACTTCAAACATCCATAAATTTATTAATACTAATAAGAATTTATATAGTATTCAAAAAGATCTAAATAATGGTGGAATGTTTTTTGGAAAATGACTGCTAATAAAGGTGATATGAATTTTTCCTTTCAAAAATGTTTCATGTGACCTAAAAGTAACATAAATACCCCAACTTCAAACAACCATAACTTCATCAATATTTATCATAATTACCAAATGACTAGTTATTTGTATAGTACTTTAAATGATCTACACGTTGGTGTAAGAATTTTATAACAATAATGGCTAAAACAAAAGTATAAGACCCCACAATATGAGATATATTTTTGAAACAAATGCTCTAACTATGTAAAAACAACTCCACTTTGTTAGAATTGCTGCTCTGATACCACTTATTATGAACCTCTATTATCTTTAACAAGAAATTATTCTACAAATATATAGAAATATCAAGCATGAATCCACAAATAAATTTCATAATAATAATACACATAATAAAATAGAGATAAATAGGTCCGAGGTGTAGACCAATTGGTTCATCCAAACCCCATAAGGGGGGCGGAGGTCCAAGGTTCAAATCTCGGGCCTCGTCATATTGAACGCTTGTCCCTTTCCTGGTTCTTTTAGTGGCGTAAAAGGTTTAAAATGATTGTGGCATGGTGGTTATAGGGGCGGACTGCGTGAAGATTTGTGTGGCAGCTTCCGGGGTGGACAACGTAGAATACTGTGGCGGCCATAAAAAGTTGGACAACCTGCCTGGATTCGTGGCGGCTACCGATTCCACCATGTAAATTAAAAATAAAAATAAAAATAAAATAGAGATAAATAATAGCCTTGAGATAGTGCAATACCATATATTTCTCTTTATGGAAGGAATCACTCCAATCTCCACTTCATGAGGTAGGACTATTCCAAAGAATACTTTTTTTTTTTGTGTAAAAGAGGGTAAAAATTTATTAACTCAGCAATACATTCATGATACAAAGAAAAAGCAGAAGCTATTCAAACATATCAACTCTCAATAAAGAAGAGAGAGATTGAGAGCAATCAGAAGAAAGTTGAGACCAATTTTGAACATCCCAACCATCTTGAAACTTAGAAGCCCATTTAGCTAACAAATCTGCTACCCTATTCCACTCCCGAGGAATATGCACAAAAGAAATGAAGTCCAAGTGAGCAGAGATATTAAGAATTTTCCGAGCAACCCAACTCAACCACCAACAACCATGAAGACTATCTCCAAAATTTAACAAATTTATAACAATCTGAGAATCAGATTCACAAACAATCCGACGCCAACCCAAAGCATACCCTTGCTCCAAAGCATATAAAATTGCGAGTGCTTCCATGAAGTTATTAGAATGATGTCCCTTAAAGCAAGAGAAAAAAATTGGATAGTACCACTACTATCCCGCCCCACACCACCAATACCAGCATTACCCGGATTACCCCAGGAAGATCCATCCGTATTAATTTTCAGCACTCCCAGAGGAGGCGGATTCCATTTTCTAGCCCTCTACACCCGATTATTCTGACCCATCCATCTGCAAGAGACATTAGGACCAGGACCATTAACCATCAAGCCTAATCTTTCCATGATCTAAAGTTCTGCATGGTCCACAGGAGAAATAATCTGACATTTTGCAGACACAGTTTCCTGGATCATTCGCAAAATCCTCTGCCAGACCTTGGAAGTAGTTAACTCCTTACCTTGGAAAATCCGACGGTTCCGTTCAAGCCAAATCTGCCAAAAAATGCATGAAGGACCAATACTCCATCCAACTTGTAAAAAGAAAGTCGCTGCAGGATGCCGCCCCATACTCCTCCAAAAATCAACTATTGATGAAGCATGCGAACAAGGGCGATT
The DNA here is from genome assembly GCA_028583015.1 of Wollemia nobilis. Lineage (NCBI taxonomy): Eukaryota > Viridiplantae > Streptophyta > Pinopsida > Araucariales > Araucariaceae > Wollemia > Wollemia nobilis. The sequence goes on along the minus strand of JAQPPZ010001063.1, from coordinate 7,453,566 downwards.
CCATACTCCCCACCAATAATGCTAGACTTGCCGAGCAAAGTCACATTGGAGAAGTAAATGCCCAACAGATTCTTCAGCCTTCCCACAGTTATAGCATAAAGAGGGGCTAGCAAACCCACGCTTTTGAAAATTATCCCAAATGAGACAACGATTATGAGTAGCCTGCCACCCATAAAAACTACACTTCGGCCAAATAAACTTATTCCAAACTTGCTTCCACCACGAAACCTCCTCCTCACCAAACCGCTGCCGATCCAAAACACAATAACCAAGCAAGAATCGAAAATATCCCTCTATTATCTCTTCCCCATGCTAGCACATCATCCCCAGGTAGAGAAGAGCAGGGATGGCTAACGAGAATACGGGCCAGCTCTGCCCTCGCATCCATAGTGCCACCATCAGGCCATTCTCGAGGATCCTTCCACTGGAGACTAACCATCTGACCAAAGGACTTAACAATTTTGAAATCTGCCACCTTCAACCATCCAGCATCCCAAAAGCATTGAGCAAGATCTTGAAGATGTGGAAACTCGCTAAGAAGAGGAGCAAAGCCATCCCAATAATCCTACCAAAAAAGAGCCCGAGACCCAGTATAACAAATCCAGAATAACCCCTGCTTAACCAACTCTGCTCCATTTTTCAAAGTATTCCAAACAAATGATCCTCGACCGACCAAGTCAGTATCGAGGAATCTCTGAACCTTCCACTCCCCTAAGATACTTGTGGGAGATAATCTTGGCCCAAGTTTGCTTCTGATTACTACACCAATGCCAATACAGCTTAGCAGCCAAAGCAGTCCCAGAAAGAGAGCTTAGACGAAGACCCAACCCCCCATCTTGCCTTGGTCGACAAATAGTCTCCCATTTAACAAGACTCCATTTTGATATTACTTTTACATCATTGTTTTTTTATAATCATATTTTTTGACTATTCTATGATAATATCTTATAAAAATTGATGTTTAAATACATGATTCTATGGTATTTACATAGGTGATCCTATGCCAATATGTTCTGTTGTGACCACTTCACAACGCCCCAAAATTGGGGACCCACTAAAATTTTTGAGATTTTGATATTTTGGTTTTTATGATCTTGATTGTTGGATTAAAAGTAAAACATTTCTTTACTTTATTTCATATTTTGTTGGGCCTCTTTTGAAAATTTAAGACTTGATAAGTGTGATTTTAAATGTTTTAATTTTAAAAACTTATAATTTTGATGTTTAAAATAAATCATTTAAAATCATTAAATAAAATACTTATAGTATAATATTAATTTTAATTTATTTTATGGAAAATATCCCAAAAGGATGCCACTTTTGAGTAAGACCCAAGGAGGCAGGAGTATCTATTCCACTAAAATCGTCGAAAATCATTCATTTTAAATTTTAATTAAAATATTTAAACTTCATTTTGAATGTTTTTATTTCAAAGTGTATTGTACATGTTTTAATTTTAAATATTTAAAGTACATAATTTTAATGTTTTAAAATTATTCATTTTAAAGTTTAATTAAAATATTTAAAGTTCATTTTGAATGTTTTTATTTCAAAGTGTATTGTAAATGTTTTAATTAATATATTTAAAATAAATTATTATAGAAAGTTTTGTGTTGGTTTTGCAAGTTTTTAATATGAATGAACAAACAAAGGAGTGGAAAGCAAAAATAATAATGTGGTTGTCAAATCTATTTTAAATTGTAGAATAGAATGAACGAACATAATGTTAAATTATAAATAGGCCATTAGAAACCAAGCAAGGGGATGAGATGGATAGGAAAAGAAGCATATGAATATTCAAATTTCAATTTTATATCGGGATGAACAAACATTCAAATTAAATAAATACCTTAATTTTTAATATTATAAAGTTCAAACTTTATAATTAAGGTTTATATTTAATGACTTTGTTGGAACTTACACAAACTTTAATTTTATGTAAAGTTTCATTGAAACATTATTTCATATTTATAAAGGTTCAAAACCTTATAATTAGGGTTTCAACTTTTATGTTTGTTCACCATTCGAATATTCAAATTCCAATTTTATATGGGGATGAACAAGCATTCAAATTAAATAAAAACCTTAATTTTTAATATTATAAAGGTCAAATTTTATAATTAGGGTTTTATATTTTAATGGCTTTGTTGGAATTTACGTAAACTTTAATTTTTAATTTTACGTAAATTTTCATTAATGAAGTAAATTTTAATTTTAATTAAACAGCTTTATGAAATTTATGTTAATATAAAGTTTTGAAGCATTTTTAATAAAAAATTTGTTTTAAAATTTTAAAATAAATTTGCATAGTTTAAAAATTAAACTCAAGGTAATTTTATTTATTCTGGAAAAGTGAATTTTATTGGAGAGTGTATAACAATTGATTTCATATCAAGACACCTGAAATCCAGGTCCCTTGTTAACAAGTTATGTGCATTCAAGAGTTATTTTTAGCATTATTTCATATCTAGATGTTCCACACTTTTATGACACATTATAACAAAGAACCTTGGAAGAATCAATTATTCTTTTGCAAGAGAGGGTTTTAACTCTAAAATCCTAACTGTGAGTGTGATTTTGCAACTGGGCGAAACTACCCCTCAATAGAATTCATGCTAGAAAGAGGGCCTGAAAGGTAAATATTTGATTTTCATTTGAAGTCATTCAAATCTTAGTTAAAAAAAAAAACAAATTTGCAAATTGAAGGATGTTATTTAATGCCAAGGTTTAATTGATGCATATCTTTCAATTAATTGTTAGTCATTTCATGCTTATTTGTAAGATATATTTCTTTGACTAATAAGATTGACATTAAAGTTGTTTTCTTCAAAGTTCACTAATGGCATTATTTACTTCAGTAAAGAAAAGAGCTGCATCTAGGATAGGTGATTATTATAGCAACTTATGTTAGAATAAGTGAATATTCTCTTAAGTTCTACTAGGATAGACACACTTGAGTTTCCACTCCTCCATGTGTCAGGAGAACACTCAGTGGTGTCTTCATCAGGTTTGATGAGTTGTTGTAATCCAATGACTCTCAATGATCAACTTTGCTATTTATACAAAGTTGATCCTTGGAATAAAGCAATCAGTTCTACTCTTCTCTTCATATTTTGTGTAATGCTTTGCATGTCTATTTTGGGAAATTCTAACATGGTACCAGAGCAGGATAGATTTTTCTAGCATTCTCTCTTGAAGATTCTCGGAGCTGGTTCTTTGTATCTTCTATTGGTTTTTTTAGCCTTCCATAAGATCTTATATATAGTTTTATTTCAGCTATATTTTTAAATATATGTATGTGGGTTATTCTGAAAATATTATATTTGTCTCCTTCAAGAAGGGAAGATACATTGTCTTCTAATACAATTTTTTTTTTAGATATACTGCCACATTTTTTTCATTAGATCTATCCTTTTTTTTCTTTACAAAAAAAGGCTCTTTTTTATGAAAATACATTCGTAATATTACATTGTTAAACACTGTTTTCAAGCGATTATATTTTTCAAAATATATATTTGAAAAAATTTTAAGCTTGATATCATAGGAAAATTCTTTCCTATCATCTATGTTTTATCTCCTTGCAGGCAGCTTCCGCTTCACTTTTTTTTCTCGGAGTTCATTTCAAAATTGTAAATCAAACACAGGCCTTTTCTGGTACCATCAACGTTCTTGCGTTTGCCTCTCCTACGCCTCTCCATCGATGCCCCTTTTTGTAGGTGCTAATCTCATGGATGGTGAAGAAGATCTTCTAAATATTTTTTTGTTTGCCTCGTATGCTTGAGACGACATCACTTCAGTTGCTTTAAACATTTTTTTAAATAACATTGCAAAGGCACGAAGTTTTTTAAACGTCTCTCACCTTAAGTGTTGGCAATCATCGCCAAGCCCGGTAATTTCGGCAATTTTTTGGTTGGCGATCCATAACGATAAAATTTAGAATCCTTTATATATCATTCGGTTCCCCCTGTTTTCCAACATCTCTCTTGTGCTCATAGAAATAATTTGTCTTCTCTACAAGTTTGGAGCTCTTTGATTTGATGTTTTCATATTATTATATGCTTTGCTAGATAAAAAATATATATTTTCTATTACGCCTTCCCTGTTTACGTTTTTCTGTAGGTATTTCAAGGAAGAGCATCTTTCATTTGACTGCATCACTCAACAGGGAGAAACCTTGTTCAAAGGCCTCTTCTACTTCTGTGAAAGCTCAGTCTGCATCACAACGTGGTGCCATTTTGTATCTCAAATGAAAGGAATCATACGAGGCCACTGGTTCTTCTCTCAAAGCTTGGACTGCATCCTTTTCATGGTGGCATTTGTTCTTCTCTCAAATCTCGGACTGCATCTTCCTTTTCGAGGCATCATTTCATTTCTCAGCAACTCTGAGAGGACCCACCATCTACGAGCGCAGCCACCGGGTTTCAAGGTCTACCACAAGATGCTAAGTCTATGGCTTGCGGGTTAAGTCTTTGCTCTCCATTTGAGATTCTAGTAATGACAGATTTCATTCTTCATTTCTTGTCTTTAACCTTTCTGTGCAGGGTGACCAGATCGTATTCAAAGGGTTAGTTTTCTTATAAATCTTCCCGCAGGCGCCTTGGTTGACGTGTGTAATTTGTCCTTTTTTTAGGCTCTTTTATGTTCCATTTATATAACCTTCAATTTCGAAGGTTTTATTTCAAAAAACCTTCTTCACTAAGCCTTTAAAAATCTTATTTCATAGTGAAGAACGTCTATTGTATATCTCATAAATAAAAAATCTATTTGCGGGAGGGGGGTTAGGGTGCTATTTTTGCACCATTTCATGTTTATATTTTGGGGGTTTTCCTTTTTTTTACCTCATTCCCTTTAGATATTAACATAATTAAAGTGCACTAAAATTTTATTGATGCATTTCAATATATGTTATATAATATCACTCATATTAAAAGGTAATATCAAATTGTAATCTCCTTTCCTGTTTTATATTTTGAAGGGGGGGTTCTTTATTCTTTTCTCATTCCTTTTAGATATTAAAATAATTAAAGTGCACTAAATTTTATTATTGCATTTCAATATATGTTATATGAAATCACTCAAGTATTAATTTCTTTCAATTCTTTGCTGGATTTTTTCAAAATCCTTTCAAAAGTTGTTCATATCAATATAAAAAGAAAAATTAAGTTTTTTTTTCAAAACTAACATATAATTTTTCAAATTATTTGTTCTAAAAATACTATTCATATTTTTTTTTCAAAATATATTGTCTACGTTCCACGTACCAATACCTTCAATAAACTTATAGTTTCCCTCAAGTTAGGGTGGGTTTTTGAAATATTGGTATAAAGGCCTGGCATATATTTTTCGATCACCAATTCTCATATTGGATATCTCTCTTACTTATAGTTTCCCTCTCGTCAGGGCGGGTAATTGAGATATTTCGATATCCATATTTGGCTGATCCCACTTGCATTTCAAGCCTATCCTCCTAATATTTTTTCCTCTCATTACTTAATAGTTTCCCTCACGTAAGGGCGGGTATTGAGAAGAATAAATTTTGGGTATAGGCATTTTCTTATAAGCTAATTTTAATTAACAAAACTCTATTACTTATAGTTTCCCTCTCGTTAGGGCGGGTAATTAGAGGATTGTGACATTAAAACAAAAGCTTACATCTCTTCTTCAAATTGCATTAATAAAATTGAAGTTCTAAGGGGGGGTATATTGGTTAAAACTTCAATTTCTTTGCAAAAATGAATACAATTGATCCTCTCACTCCTCATAACTTCCATACATGGAAACCCAAAATTTTAAATCTCATTTCTCAAAAAGGGCTCACACACCTATTAGAAGAAAAGCAACCGAAGTTTGAAAAAGAATATGAGATATTTGTCCATAAAGGTAAAATGTATGAAACTATGGGTATTATAAGCTCTAATGTTCATGAAAGTTTGTGGTTTCACATTGCAGATTGTAAAAATCCTTATGAAAGTTGGGAGAAACTAAAAACCTTGTTTGGGAAAGTAGATCAAATAATATCAATGCAACTAGAAGCAAAATTAACAACATTATCTCCTGAAGACTTTAGCAATATTGTTGACTTCCTCACCAAATTCAAAGAAGTCCTCACTCAATACAAAGGCAATGGGAAGAAAAATACTGATGAAGAATGCATTTATCTAATTCTTTCTAAACTAAATGGTGTATTTCAAATATTTGCAACCACCTTTCTATCTACACAAGATGCTCTTGGTGCAACCTTTAAAATGCCCTCTTTAGAAGAATTTTGTGATAGACTAACTAGGGAAGAAAAAAAACTTGCAAGATATGAGATATCTTCCTCTTCCTCTTCCTCCAAAGCCTTAGTAGCCTCCACCTCTACTAAAGAAAAATTCAAAAATAAGGAAAGGAATCCCATAACTTGTACTCACTGTAAAAAGAATGGTCATTCTGCAAACAAATGCTGGAAAAAAATATTACAACAACTAGAGGCAACTATGAAGGATCAAAATATAGACAATAAAAAGCAAATAGGGAAAGCCCTAAATGTTCAAGGGAAAACCTCCAATTCTTCCTCTAATTACTGGGTTCTAGATTCTGGAGCTACTCATCACATGACTGCTTCAGATGAGTCATTCTCTTCTATCTCCTCTAGTTCTACATGTAGCATAGAAGTGGGTGACTCTTCCTTTATCCCAGTCAAAGGAAAGGGGGACATAATCATTGATGGTGGCTCTATAAATAATGTTCTCTATGTTCCAAAAATTACCACAAATCTCCTCTCCATCTATCAAATTTGTACTTTTGGAAAGGGGAAAATAGTTCTCTTCTCTCCAACAAGAGTTGAGATAAGAGACTTTCAAGATCCCTATTCTCTCATAGCTAAAGGAGATATTGATCACAACACTCACCTATTTCACTTCAAAGGATTCAAAAATCTAGAAGGGGCCTCCTATTTTGTGGCTCATGGAGATCTTGAAAGCAAAATTTGGCATGAAAGGTTTGGACATCTTAGTTACAACTACCTAAAGGAACTGAGCACCCATGATATGGTAACAGGTTTACCCCAAGTCTCTTCTATTGATGGATTTTGTCCTGGATGTGCTCTTGGAAAGCAACATCAAGATCCTTTCCACTCAAGTAGTTCTCTAAAAGCCTCATCCCCTCTAGAACTAATCCATAGTGACTTGATGACTTTTCCTGAACCTTATTTCAAAGGAGAAAAATATGCTCTAACCTTTATTGATGAATTTTCTAGAAGAACTTGGGTTTACTTCCTAAAATATAAAAGTGATGTTCTATCCCACTTTAAAGTCTTCAAAGCCTTAGTTGAAAATCAGGCCTCTTGCAAAATCAAGCAAATTCACACTGATAATGGGGGGGAATATTGCAGTAATGAGTTCTCCATATTTCTATCAAGTCATGGCATCATTCATCAGCATTTTGTCTCCCATAATCCTCAGAAAAATGGTATTGTAGAGAGGAAAAATAGGACATTAAAAGAGATGGCTAATTGCATGCTCCATTCAAGAGATCTTCCAAAAGTTTTTGGGTTGAAGCTATTAACTATGCCAATTATATTCAAAATCGCACACCTCATAAAGCTCTTGACCATTTAACTCCTGAAGAAGCATGGTTTGGCTCAAAACCAGATGTTTCCTTCTTCAATATTTTTGGGTGTACTGCTTGGGCTCACATCCCAAAGAAGAAAAGGAAGGCTCTCGATAAGAAAAGCAAAAAGCTCATCTTTGTTGGTTATTGTGAAGAAATGAAAGCATACGAGGCTCCTTGATCCCTCAACTCATGAGGTATTTTTTCATAGGAATGTCCAATTTGATGAAACATTCCCTCAAAGAGATCCTCAATCCCCTTCTTCCTCCATTGAGCCTTCTCCTATAGTAGAACCTCAATATTATGAAGAGCCAACTCTTGAGGTTAACTTGGAAATTGATAATCAAGATGAGGAACCTATAACTCCAACTCAATGTCTTTCAACTCCTTCTACTCCTTCCACTATGCCAAAATGGGCCCGCACCATTGTTAAAGAAGCTACTCCTTACATCCAAAATCTTCCATCTACCAGATCATCCAACCCCATAGGCACTGGTCTTGTTTGTCAGTCTATTTCCTCTGATCCTCAATCCTTCAAAGAAGCAATAGGTATCAAAGAATGGGATGATGCCATGGAAAACAAATTTTCTTCCTTAATCAAAAAAAAACTTGGGATTTAGTTCCCTTGCCCAAAGGAAGGAAGTTAGTTCATTGTAAATGGATCTACAAAACAAAATATGGGCCTACTGGAGAAATAGACAAACACAAAGCTCACCTAGTAGCAAAAGGTTTTTCTCAAATTGAAGGTATTGACTATGCAGAAACCTTTGCTCCAGTTGCTAAAATGGATTCTGTTAGACTGGTTCTTGCTCTGGCTGCTTCCCAAAAGTGGTATGTCTATCAAATGGATGTAAAAAGTGCTTTCTTACATGGGGACTTAAAATAAGAAATATTCATGGAACAACCTATTGGTTTCACTCAAGACTCCTCTCTTGTTTGTAGGCTAAAAAAGTCTCTCTATGGCCTCAAACAAGCCCCTAGAGCTTGGTATGAAAATATGGACTCCTTCCTTCTTTTCATAGGTTTTTCTCATTGTGAGTCTGATAACACAGTCTACATTTGGAGAAATGAAGGCAAAATCACCATTCTTGTTCTATATGTTGATGATCTTCTTCTCATTGGTAGTAACTTTACTCACATTCAGACTATAAAAGACTCCCTCTCTAAAAAGTTTGAAATGGTTGATCTAGGTCTAGCTCATTACTTCCTTGGGATTCAAATAAGTCAAACAGATGCAGGAATTTCCTTGTGTCAACAAAAGTACACTCTAGATCTTCTTCAAAGGTTTAAAATGATAGATTGCAAACCTTCTCCTACCCCTTTTCAATATGGAATTCATCTCAGTACTTCCTGCTCATCCCCTCTATGTGATGCAACTCTATACTCGCATCTTGTAGGAAGTCTGTTATACCTTACTCATACTCACCCAGATATCTCATATGTTGTTGGCCTAATATCCAGATTCTCTCATCAACCTCACTTCAGTCATTGGCAAGCAACAAAAAGGATCCTCCGTTACTTGCAAGGCACTACGCACTTTGGGCTCCTATATAAGGGAAAATCCATGGATATCATTGGCTACACAGATTCAGATTGGGCAGGTTTAGTAGAAGACAGATGTTCAACCTCTGGCTATGTCTTTTGCCTTGGTTCTTCACCAATAGCCTGGTTATGCAAGAAACAACAAGTAGTAGCCTTATCTTCTATAGAGGTAGAATACAGGGCAACAGTTTTAGCAAGTCAGGAAGCTCTCTAGCTTCATCAAATTCTGAGAGAATTTGGTTTCTCCCATGAGAAGCCTATAACTCTTTGGTGTGACAATCAGAGCACAATCCATATTGCACGCAATCCGGTTGAACATCAGCGCACCAAGCACATTGAGATACACATGCACTTCATACGATAGCATATTCAGAATGGGAATATATACTTGGACTATATTCCAACTGAAAATCAAATTGCAGATATCTTTACCAAGTCATTTCCTTCTCCACGTTACCTTCAGTTGTGAGATAAACTTGGAGTATTACAGTTGCATTGACACATAGGTCTTCCACCTCTCATTATATTGTTTGGAGAATGGTTTTTTCCCTTGTGGTTTTTTTTATCATCTCTCAAACAACATGTATATATGAGGACAATCTTCGCCATCCGAAGACATGCCTCTATCTTGGATATTTTTTTGTGTGAAATATGGTTTTTCCCAAGGGGTTTTTTCACCATCTATATATATTGTAAATGAGTACCTCATCAGGCCATGTTGTCGGGACTCATCATTCTTATTGTATTAAGAGGACAATCTTCGCCATCCGAAGACAAGCCTCTTCCTTGCTTCCTTTTGATTGATGGTTTTTCCCATTGGGTTTTTACCATCACTTCAAAAAGAAGTTGTGATAGTTGGTTTTTCCCCAAGGGGGTTTTTTCACCAACTATATATATTGTAAATGAGTACCTCATCAGGCCATGTTGTCGGGACTCATCATTCTTATTGTATTAAGAGGACAATCTTCGCCATCCGAAGACAAGCCTCTTCCTTACTTCCTTTTGATTGATGGTTTTTCCCATTGGGTTTTTACCATCTCTTCATAAAGAAGTCATTGTACATGAGTACCTCATCAGGCCTTGTTGCCGGGACTCATTTGTACAAAGCTCCCCTAGTATCACTTAAGGGAGGGTGTTAGAATAAGTGAATATTCTCTTAAGTTCTACTAGGATAGACACACTTGAGTTTCCACTCCTCCATGTGTCAGGAGAACACTCAGTGGTGTCTTCATCAGGTTTGATGAGTTGTTGTAATCCAACGACTCTCAATGATCAACTTTGCTATTTATACAAAGTTGATCCTTGGAATAAAGCAATCAGTTCTACTCTTCTCTTCATATTTTGTGTAATGCTTTGCATGTCTATTTTGGAAAATTCTAACAATTTAAACATGCTTATTCATGAAATTCTTAAAGGTGTAGATGTTTGTTTATCCAGGTTTAGAGATGATGTGGATCAAGTCAAAGAACATTTTCAAAGATACAAGAGCATATTAATTCATTTGCAACTTATGCAGGGAGATGTTCCTTGTAGGTTTTTTTCTTACCCATTGGATGAAGATGTGTTTGAGTGGTACCTAAATTTACCTGTAAGTTCTACCACTTCTTGGGCTAAAATAGAAGAAGCATTTCTCAAAAATTTTGGAAAGTTGTATGACCCATTTATGATGTTAAATCAATTTATATCTATCCGTAAAAAAATTAACGAATCCATTTGATCATTTAATGATAAATTCCATAGGTTGTATACTGAGGTGGGAATACATTATATCATTTCAAAAGAAATATATACTCAAATATACATGGGAGCCTTAGATAACATTACTTCTATGTTTATGGAAAAATGTCTTAAAACCACATCATTGCCTAGAGCTTACAATGAGGCAATGACTTTTGAATAACAGTTAATCTCTCAAGGTGTTAATATGGATCAACTATACAAAATTAGACCTAAAACTCATAATCAAAGATCACAAATGATTCAGGTTGATATACAGGATAAATTTTATAGTTTAGATGTCAGAACTACCTTATATGTTGAGAATGCGGTGCAGGTTTCAGATTCAATACTCATCAATGAACATTGTGATGATCAAGTTAATCAAAATGTAGAAATTGGCTTAGAGCCATTATTCACAAAGGAGGATTGGGATAATATTATAAAACAAAATGCAGAAATTGATCCCACTAAATAAACCATTGCATCACCAAAGGATGAATATGAGGAAGATGAATTTTTTGAAATATAGGAGGATGAATCTATGAAAGATGAATTTTTTGAAATTAAAGAAAATAAATTTGAAAATGAATATGAAGAATATATAGAAGAAATGATAGATTTTCATCATTTATTTTAGGAGAATAATGAGTATGATTTTCAAATAGGTAAATCTACAAAATTGAATGATCTTAAACGTGATTTTGTTGGAGACTGCAATGGATTACAATTAGAATAATAAATTATATCCTAAGTTTTTACTAGGATAACTTGTGTGGCTAAGATTAGCTCAATTAGTTATGATCTAATGGATCAGATTGTAAGCACTTGATATTTAAGCAAGGTCTTTTTCATTCAATAAATTCAAGTATTCTATTTTCTAACATGGTATTAGAGCGAGATTTCCATGCCCTGTGAACCTGAGAGGGGATTTCCCTTGTGGAAATCCCCCCTCATTTTTTTCTTTGGCTATTATTTCCAAATTTTTTTCTTTTCATAAAACTAGGAAGTATGCTCTCCATCCTTTGATGGATCAGAATCCAGACACTTGATGGAAATTAATGTCTGCAATTTTTTTAGTTTTCTGTGGGTTTACAAACCTATATTGCAAATCTAAATTTGAAAGGAGGAGACATTGGGCTTCTAGATTGTAGTATTCTACATCATTGAGGTTATATTATTGAGCACCAAAAGAGAGCAGGCAGATATATTTTGTAGCTTTGTGGAGGCACGTTCCTAATGGTGGATATCATTAGCTATTTTCTTCTATGGAACCTGAATAGATCCATATTCATTCTAATGTTTGATTGGAAGCAGGGACTATTTGCAGCAGATTTTGCAAGTGCTTTTGCTATGGTGCCACATTGTGGTGGATGACCTTTGTGATCATCGAGCAAAGGCACATATGCTAAGAAGCCTACCCGCAATAGTCAAAAACAAAAGAAGCTCACCCTAGCGTATTTGTTAGAACATTGTTGATGCTCCTTGATGTGGCAAGATCCATCATAGTCCTTTGGATTTGTAAACTCATAATGTTCCTATTCTTTTTATGCTCCAGAAGCATTCCTCATCCACCTTCGTCAATGCACATGGGATATATGACAACATTTGTTTCAAACAGTGATTGATTGAGAGTTTTATTACCACGTCACCCAAGAAGTTTTGGGTGATTCTGAGCTCTGTAGCCTATGTTGATCATTGTAGGGTAAAGATATCTCCCATGAACAAAATTGTTGATGACTGGTTTTTCTATGAATGGGAACCAATTTTTTTTATATGGATCTGTTTAAAGGTGGCACACCTATTTTTTTTATCTTGAAGTCCATGCGCTACATTGTGATGGTTTTGATCCCAAAATATGGTTCACCGAGTATTCTGATATAGTGAATGAGAACTGTGAGTGTTTTTGAGTACTATGGGGCGAATTGTGAAGTGGATAGTCCCCCGTAGATATTAGTGACTTTTACAGCTTTGCTTATTGAATAAGGTTATTTCTAAATGCTTATGGGTGTATTTTGATACGTATGGAAGATGCAATTTGAAAGCACGAGGATATGAAAGCAAAATAGAAGGGAAATGCAACTCTAAGTCCTACGAACAAGAATGCATGAAAAGAAGGAAAACCAATGAACTGAAACAAGATTAAAAGAAAGTGTAAAAGTGCGGCCCTTTATTTTATTAATTTTCTCCAAATTGGGTTACAATATGTCTCCTCCCTTTCCAGGGGCTAGGAGTGTCAGACATATTTTGATTACACCATGAATGATATATTCCCGTTTGAGATCTTTCGCATGCCCACGTTGAAAATGGGCGGACTAAACATCATCGTTGCATGTGTGAATATTTCTATGGTTCCTTACTGCACCTCTGGTATCGAGATCCTACATTCATATAGAAACATTAAATGGTTAGTAGCACCTACGGATGGAGAGAAACATGTGATCCCCAAGGCTTGCGGTCAGTGCATGCATAAAATTATTAAAACAATAACTAAAACATATCAAAATGAGCTAAAATTTTGATAGAAGCAATAAAACATTACTAGGAACCCACTGCAAAAGGAAAAGTTGAGAAATCTACCACATATTTCTAATCGCTCCAGGGTGGGACGATTAGGACTGTCATAAGCTGTCAGAAGGTGACCTCCTAAATTTCTAGTCTAGAGGCCTCCAAAACATCTACAAAGTTGGGTTTAAACAAAACAAGGCATTTTGGGATGACCCAGAAGGTTATATTCTACAAATTTGGCCTTGATTGCCCTATATCTGATGATGCTCCCTGTATGTTAGCAAAAGTGAGAAATGATAAAATCATAGCCAAAACTTGTCATAATCATATGAAACTTGAATAGCAGCATATGTTAATAACCTAGAATCAGATGCAAATGAAAAATTAGGGAAATTTTTCACAGATTTCTAATCGCTCTGGGGTGGGGCTATTAGAACTGCAACAATGCGGGGGGCACCGGGGGGCAGGACGCCCGTCGTTTGGGACCTAGTTTTAGCACCAATCCACTTGGGATGGGTCCAAAACATCTTATGGGGTTGTGTCAACAAATTTTGTGGGGTATTGTGGCCAAATGTTTAGGTTTGGGTCTGGATTGCACTTCCAATAATCATCCAATAACCTCCCTTCCAAAAGAGATATTAAGAATGTAAAAGCACAAACAATGGGTGAGGATGTAATTCGGTAGCACTCCATTGCTCCAAATGCTCCTCTCTATCCTCATTTTTTAGGGTGAGAAGACTCACCAATTTATAGACCTAGGGTCTCTCTCTTTGAATGCGCATGCGAGGGTGCCACTTGACTTGCTTGCCCTATTTTGGGAGAAAAGATTTTTCCCTGATTTAGAGTCTCTTTGCATGAGGTCTCCATGATCAAGGCATGCTTGACTAAAGTCCCTCTCTTTGATTTAAAGTCGTTCCTCACAATTGCATGCCCTGAAGGCACAGTTAAGTGGCGGACCTATCGAGGTTTGACTTTTTGCCAATCAAACCTGCTAATCATCCCACCCTGGAGCGAATGCTGCTAATCGTCCCAAGGTGGGACGAATACCAGTTTGTAATTGTCCTAGGGTGGGATGAGTAGGGATAAAAGTGCTAAAAAGGTTCCAAATTGACCTCTGACCTTCCAAAATATTGTGGGAGTGGTTACAACCACTGTTTAACCTCTAGGGGCTGCCCTAGGGGCTATGCATGTCAATTTGATCAGTGCTTGTCGTCACATAATCAGATTGGTGCTATTTTGGTGTCTATAGATGCCCCTTTTTGGGATGCATTGTGTGTGGTGCAGTGCTAAGCAAAAATAGATAACCAAAGCACTAATGATTAGGGTTTCTCAGTAACCTAACCAACTCTTGATGCCCCAAGTATAGAAAGGGCACGCATTCTTGAATCCTTGCTTCTAACAAGCTAAGGAACTTAATTCAAGTGTTAACCTTTTTTAGTGAGGTGTTACTTGATCTTGGACATTGTTTAGTCATGAATAGGTGAAGGGCGCAACCTTTTGTCTGTGGGAACCTTGAGTTCATGATTCTAGAATGCCAAGTGTTTGATCAGCTTGTGATTATTGCTTGTTTGTTGCCCCAAGCAGGGGCGTGATTGTCTTTGTCAATGATACTTTGAATGCATGCCATTTCCTTGATTGGGTGTGTTTTTGTTGATTGGTGACTAAGTGTGACTACCCAAAAAGCACGAGGATACAGAAGCAAAACAGAAGGGGAAATGTAACGCTACGTCCTACGAACGAGAATGCATGAAAAGAAGGAAAACAAACGAACTGAAACGAGATTAAAAGCAAGTGTAAAAGTGCGGCCCTTTATTTTATTGATTTGCTCAAAATCGGGTTACAATACGTCTCCTCCCTTTTCAGGGGCTAGGAGCGTCGGACATATTTTGATTACACCATGAATGATATATTCCCCTTTGAGATCTTCCGCGTGCCCACATTGAAAATGGGTGGACCAAACGTCATCGCCGCTTGCGTGAATATGTCTATGGTTCCTTGCTGCCCCTCCGGTGTCGAGATCCTACGTTCATAGAAATAGTAAACGGTTAGTAGCACCTACGGATGGAGAGAAACATGCGATCCCCAAGGCCTACGGTCAGTGCATGCATAAAATGATTAAAATGATAACTGAAACATATCAGAATGAGCTAAAAATTTGATAGAAGCAATAAAACATTACCAGGAACCCACTGCAAAAGGAACAGTTGAGAAATCTACCACAGATTTCTAATCGCTCCGGGGTGGGACGATTAGGACTGTCATAAGTTGTCAGAAGGTGACCTCCTAAATGTCTAGTCCAGAGGCCTCCAAAATACCTACAAAGTTGGGGTTAGACAAAACGGGGCATTTTGGGATGACCCAGAAGGTTAGATTCTACAAATTCGGCCTCGATTGCCCTATATCCGATGATGCTCCTTGTATGTTAGCGAAAGCGAGAAATGATAAAATCATAGCCAAAACTTGTCAGAATCACATGAAACTTGAATAGCAGCATATGTAAGTAACCTAGAATCAAATGCAAAAGAAAAATCAAGGAAATCTACCATAGATTTCTAATCGCTCCGGGGTGGGGCGATTAGAACTACAACAGTGCGGGGCGCCTAGGGGCAGGACGCCCATCGTTTGGGACTTGGTTTCAGCACCAATCCACTTGGGATGGGTCCAAAACCTCTTATGGGGTTGTGTCAAAAAATTTGGTGGGGTATTGTGGCCAAATGTTTGGGTTTGGGTCCGGATTGCGCTTCCAATAATCACCCAATAACCTCCCTTCCAAAAGAGAGATCAAGGATGTAAAAGCACAAACGATGGGTGAGGATGTAATTCGGCAGCACTCCATTGCTCCAAATGCTCCTCTCTGTCCTCTTTTTGGGGTGAGAAGACTCACCAATTTATAGACCTAGGGTCTCTCTCTTTGAATGCGCATGCGAGGGCACCACTTGACTTGCTTGCCCTATTTTGGGAGAAAATATTATTCCCTGATTTAGAGTCTCTTTGCATGAGGCCTCCATAATCAAGGCATGCATGACTGAAGTCTCTCTCTCTATTTGAAGTCGTTCCTCACAATTGCATGCCCTGAAGGCATAGTTAAGTGGTGGACCTATCGAGGTTTGACTTTTTTCTAGTCAAACCTGCTATTCGCCCCACCTTGGGATGAATGCTGATAATCATCCCGAGGTGGGACGAATACCAGTTTGTAATCGTCCCGGGGTGGGACGAGTAGAGAGCAAAGTGCTAAAAAGGTGCCAAATTGACCTCTGACCTTCCAAACTATTGTGGGAGTGGTTAGGACCACTGTTTAACCTCTAGGGGCTGCCCTAGGGGCTATGCATGTCAATTCGATCAGTGCTTGTCATCACATAATCGGATTGGTGTTGTTTTGGTGTCTACAGATGCCCCTTTTTGGGATGCATTGTGCGTGGCGCAGTGCTGAGCAAAAATAGATAACCAAAGCACTAATGATTAGGGTTTCTCAGTAACCTAACCAACTCTTGATGCCCCAAGTATGGAAAGGGCACGCATTCTTGAATCCTTGCTTCTAACGAGCTAAGGAGCTTAATTCAAGTGTTAACCTTTTTTAGTGAGGTGTTACTTGATCTTGGACATTGTTCAGTCATGAATAGGCAAAGGGCGCAACCTTTTGTCTATGGGAACCTTGAGTTCATGATTCTAGAATGCCAAGTGTTTGATCAGCTTGTGATTATTGCTTGTTTGTTGCCCCAAGTAGGAGCATGATTGTCTTTGTCAATGATCCTTTGAATGCATGCCATTTCCTTGATTGGGTGTGTTTTTGTTGATTGGTGACTAAGTGTGACTACCCCCTCAAGCGACGAATCGATGAGGGAATGACCGACATGAGAAAAGCGATGAGTCACTTGACCCAAGATGACTTGTGTAAGGGTGCCTTCAGTTGTTTTTCGTTGAATGCTTATGCAGTTTTCGAACATTTTGACCTATTTTTGGTGGGTTTGAACCCTTTTTGTGACGTATTTTGGAGCTAAAATTGTCAAAAATCCATCCTCCTGTGGAGCGGTCCAGCTATGGTAGCCTTCTTAGGGAGTAGGATAATGACAATTTGTGACCCCAATGTCTATTTTGGATGCCAAGAATGTCAGGCGCAAAGGCGCCTTCGTTCGGCAATGTTATTGCTATTTTTGGGTGGGTTTTGACCCTTTTTGTGATGCCATTTGGGGATGAAATTCTTAAAAATCCATCCTCCCGTGGAGCGGTCCGGCTATGGTAGCCTTCTTAGGGAGTAGGATAGTGAGGATTTGTGACCCCAACATCTGTTTTGCATGCCAAGAATGGGAGAAGGTTTATTGCTATTTTTTGTGCATTTTGGTGCAGTTTTTGTTGTTTTTGAATTTTTTGCTCTGTAATCGTCCCTGGGTGGAACGAATACCAGTTTAGTAATCGTCCCATGGTGGTACGAGTGCTAACTAGAGTGCTCATCCCAGGGGGAACGATTACAGGCCTAAAAGCCTATTTAAGGGCCAAAACTAGGTTTTGGGCTCATTTGCATTTGTTTTTCCTGGCGTTTGGGAGCTGTGAGGAGGAGGTGGTCGAGTTCGCGTAGCGGAGCGCTATCAAATTTCTCGGACACCATGAGTTCATGGACCGGATCATCAAGTGGCGGAGCCGAAGCGAGACCGGTATGTGATCCTCCTCTGTATTTTGCTTGGTTTGCGTTACAGTTTAAAACCACAATTTGTTTTCTTTTGTATTTTGTTTTTCAATTTAAAAATGAAAACCCTAGTTTAATTTTTTTTTTTTTTTTTTTTTTTTTTTTTTTTTAAAAAAAAAAAACTAGTTAAACTAAGATTGAAAACTTAACTTAAAAAAATGTTTTTATGTTGTTTTCTATTTTTTATCAGTTTTAGACTAATGTTAAACCCTAGGAACTGAAAACTTTTATTGTGTGTTGTATTTTTTAGTTTGATAGTAAAATGAAAACCCTAGGTTAAATTTTTATTTTTGTTTAACTAGAGTTAGAAACCCTAGTTGTGATTTTGTTTGATTTTTTTTGTAGGTTAAACCCTAGGTTAAAATTTGATTTTTGTAAACTAAGGTAAAAAACCCTAGAGTTGTTTGTAATGATTTTTTTGTTTTAAACTAGAGTTAAAAACCCTAGGTTAGATTTGATTTTGTGTAAACTAAGGTAAAAAACCCTAGTTTGAACGAAGGTCGAAAACTTCGCTTTGTTTTTATTTTGTTTGTTGTTGTTCATCAGTTTAGACTAAGGTCAAACCCTAGGTTAACTGTTTAATTTTGTTTTTTATTTTTGTCAGTTTAGACTAGGATGAAAACCCTAGGTTAACTGTTTAATTTTGTATTTTGTTTTTTGTCAGTTTAGACTAGGATGAAAACCCTAGGTTAACTGGTTATTTTTGTATTTTGTGTTTTTGTCAGTTTAGACTAGGATGAAAACCCTAGGTTAACTTTTATTTTGTTTTTTTTTGAAATTTTTTGTTTTTTTTTTTGTTTAGACTAGGATGAAAACCCTAGGTTATTGTTGTTTTTTATTTGTTTTTTTAGTTTAGACTAGGATGAAAACCCTAGGTTAACTGTTTATTTTGTATTTTGTTTTTTGTCAGTTTAGACTAGGATGAAAACCCTAGGTTAACTGTTTATTTTTGTATTTTGTTTTTGTCAGTTTAGACTAGGATGAAAACCCTAGGTTAACTGTTTAATTTTGTTTTGTATTTTTGTTTTTGTAGTTATTTATCAGTTTGATTTTAGAGTTAAAAACCCTAGGAACTGACAAATGTGTTTGTGAATTTTTTTGTTTGTCAGTTATTTATCAGTTTGAACTTAGAGTTAAAAACCCTAGGAACTGACAAAGTGTTATTTGAATTTTTTTGTTTTGTTTTTATTTATCAGTGTGATACTAGAGTTAAAAACCCTAGGAACTGACAAAGTGTTATTTGAATTTTTTGTTTTTTTATTAATGTATATACTTGCATTTTGCTAATGTGTATGTTGTACATTTATTAAATGTTTTTGTGTTTAGACATTGTGTATGTTTGTTTTAGTGTTGTACTATTTTTTGTTTTATTTTGTCATGTTTTAATGTTTTTGTTTTGTTTTCTTTTGCAGGTTGTGAAGAGCCGGTACCGTGTGCCGACGATGTTCTCTGAAGCATGGGAGGCACTGACTGTGGCTGACTGGGAGTGGCTTGATGCCCTTGGGCTCAAGCAGGTGACGCGATTAGAGCCTGTGGTGGGGGATCGGGCCTATCTGATGGCCCTGATCAACTTGTGGGATCCTCGGACTAATACCTTTCATCTCCCAATAGGGGAGATGATGGTGACTCTTGAGGATGTCTATCAGATTCTATGGATTTTGATAGATGGGCTTCCTATTCGGACTACTCCATGTGATCAATGGACAACAGTGCTGACATGGTGCTTCGGGCATGGGGTGGAGATGGGGGTGGATAGTCCAGTGGAGAGGGCAGAGGGGGATTGCCTGATTGGCGGTATCTTGGTGCGGTGGTGGCTAGAGAGGGGCGTGTTGGGGGTGAGGCATGCATTACTGATGACCCTCATCTCCAACATGTTGTTGCTCGACTCCTCAGGCATGAGGTTCCCTTGGAACCTACTGGAGGTAGTGTTTAGATTGGTCGAGTGTCCGACGGAGGCACCCTTGATTATGAGGTGGGGACAGATGCTTCTAGCATAGCTTTATGATGAGTTGTACGAGGTCCTATCGAAGGTGGAAGGGGATTGGGTGCAGCTACCTATTGTAGTGTTGGGGGTGGCAGCACATAGCTGTGGAGCGGCCACAGGGTTTGCCATGGACTACTCGGGTAGAGATGGTGGACAGAGAGATAGGATATGCGGCTCTATGGCGGTGGTCTGAGGAGCAAGGGTAGAGTCGATGGTGGGCAGGTGTCGTAGGGCACTATGTCGATGCCTTCGCTCGGCTTGCTCTAGGGGAGGTGTTTTGGCACCCATATTGGGACTATCCAGCCTGGCCTGAGGCTGGAGAGTGGCTTCGATGGGTGCATAGGGGGAGATGGCTGATCGGGTGACATGGGACCGAGCAGGAGTACTTCCCATACGTTCGAGTGACACGATAGTTTGGGGTGCGCCAGGGGTTGCCTGGTGAGCCCTTGATCTATCGATGTTGGGGTGATGAGAGGACTCTGGCCTGGCCGATCATCGAGCCACTGGGTGAGGAGGTTGATGATGTTGAGACATGGACAATGTCGGGGTGACCATTGAGTATGACTAGTGGTGGACGTTGTGGTGGTGGCGAGGTGAGGGGCCTCTAGGGGGTCCAGAGGTGAGAGCAGTAGGTGGTGAGGGTGTAGAGGCATCGGGAGAGGGTTGGGGGCTCTGCTCGAGGATGCGGACATGGTGGAGGTTGACAGCTTTTGGGGGGATGATTTTGGGGTTCGAAGTAGCTAGATACGTAGGACGTCCCGGAGTAGTGGGAGCCGGAGCAGCCTGCCATCCCGGATATGCCTATGCCTCAGGCAGTCCTAGAGGGTGTGGAGGTGAGGCATCGCGTTGAGATAGCATGATTGGAGGATCTACTTTGGAGATGGGATGAGGAGCTTGGGGATGCTCTGTAGGAGAGGGATCTCCTATGGACTTAGTTGGTAGAGTGGGAGAACGCATTGGCTGCGTACCACCGGTGGGATGGGGACACAGATGCTTCGTGGGAGAGGGATCTCCTACGAACTCAGTTGGCGTAGCGCGATGATGTAGTGGCTACGTACCATCGGTGGGAGATGGATCTATTTCGTCATCGGATGGAGTTGGAGGCAGAGATTATCCACCTCGGTGGGCGGTTACCTGAGCTCCCTAGAGGTGGGTCTTCACGTCGGCTAGATGAGGGGGATGCTAGTGGGCATGATGCGGGGGCTAGCAGCAGCCACCTTGAGAGGTCCCATAGGACCCACACCATGGGGGGTAGTTCTCGTCGCACCGATCCTGCATGATCATGGTGGCCGATGCCCTAGGCTTGGGGGTTTTTGAGTTTTTGCTTTGTTTTGCGAGGTCAGAGGACCGACTTATTGTAGCCTGCGGGCATGTTGACGATATATATATACATGACTTTTCTTTTTGGTTATACACTTGTCATGATTTATTTTTTATTTTTATGCACATTTATTTATGATGATGTATGCATGTGGTATTATGAATGCGATGTTTCTAATTATATGATGTATGCATATGGAATGAATGAAATGAGTTGTTGATAACTTGTCGATGGCACCATAGACTGTACAAGATTTACTGGCTTTCTGTACTTATGTGATGGCTTTGTGGAATGACTTTGCATGTGTGAATTTTGTTTTGGTATTTTTCGTATTTTTTGATGTTGATGTAAGTAATGAAATGTACCAGTTGTTTTAAAATGTAGTTAAGGTTTTCTGAGATTCAGATGTTTTAACTAACTAGCCAAGACTGTACATTTATCTCACAAGATTTT
Source organism: Wollemia nobilis (assembly GCA_028583015.1). Lineage (NCBI taxonomy): Eukaryota > Viridiplantae > Streptophyta > Pinopsida > Araucariales > Araucariaceae > Wollemia > Wollemia nobilis. Next base: position 7,431,771 of record JAQPPZ010001063.1, on the reverse strand, counting down.
TTGAACAAGGTACGAATCAGACTTGAGTTTGACCAAGTTATTTCACATCCCTGTGTGTGCAATTGAATTCGTTTATGTGGTATTTGTCAGGATACCGCTAGTGCTAGATAGGTTGTCAACCAAACCTGTACTTGAGGATCACCTAATTAGCTCCACTAACTCCATTGTTGTATTTAGTAAGATTAATCCATGGGACAATCTAAGGTACCATAAGCTAGCTCATCCACATGCAAACATTGGTCTGCTCACATGCAAAGCTAATGTGATAGACATATCGTCATGCGTTTAGGATACCACCATTGTCGGGTAGGTTGTCCACCAAACCCGTAATGAGGATCACCTAGATGGTTTTTCGAATGCTTGAGAATTTCAAGGATTCAAGCTCAGGCATCTTTCGGTTGCTCAACTTATTGGGATACTTGCTCGTATATATAGTGATGAAAATCATTGTTTATTTTTTGCTTTTGTTTTTCTTTTTGAGCAAGGACTTGAATAGTGGTGATAACCACTGTTATTTGATTTTGCATTTATAGGTTGCAAAGTTGAGCTCGTAGGTTTTTGGCTTGTGAATGGCATTGATCCTTTTGGTCTTGGGGATGACTACCCATCCTGTTCAGGGACGTGTAGTATGAATCCTTATGACTTTTGGGAATCAAAGGTGATTGGGGATGTTATTATGTAAGGGCATTGATCTTTTAGGCCTTGGGGATGACTACCCATCCTTGTCAGGGGTGTGTAGTACGAATCCTTATGACTTTGGGGATCAAAGGTGTTTTGGGATTTTTGTTAGTGGTGAAAACCACTGTTTATTATGGGAAATTGGATGGGGAAGAGCTTGTCCTTTTGTCAATTCTCAGCATTCTTGAACCATTCACATAGGGGGATGAACAGGCTAACCTTTCACCTATGGTACCCTAGACTGCTTTGTAGGTTTCTCTTGCATTCACACAACTTGGGAATTATTTTATGTGTGTTAACTTGTGTAGGGATATTATGTAACGAAGTATGATCCAAGTAAAATTCTCCCTTTGTAAAATTTGTCTGACTTTGTACAGTTTTTGGCTAGAAATTTAAATACAGTTGAATGGCAAAAACCCTAAATACGTTAGGAGACAACTGACTATGCTAAAATGTGGATGGTGTTATTCTGGATGGATGTGTTTATAAAATGGAAAAATGTGGAAAATGATGGAATTGCCTAGCAATTACAGTCTATGGTGCTTTTGACATGTATGACCAACAAATATGCAATGTATGGATGCGATGCCTAATGCAGTTTATTATGTTTTTGTATTTTAATTTTTATGAGTATGCATGAAATTGAGATGCAATTTTTTTGCTATCTTTGATTATTTTATTGTTTTTGTTTGTTTTTGAATATTTGTTTTTGACCAAGCGATTGTGGGAACCCTTGGAGCTTTTGGTTTGACCAAAGGGTTTATGGATACCTTTGGGGCATTTTAGGTGGACCAAGTGATTGTGAGAATCCTTGGAGCTTTTGGTTTGACCAAAGGGATTATTGATACCTTTGGGGCGTTTTGGGGTTGACCAAGCGATTGTGGGAATCCTTGGAGCTTTTGGTTTGACCAAAGGGATTATTGATACCTTTGGGGCATTTTGGGGTTGACCAAGTGATTGTGGGAATCCTTGGAGCTTTTTAGGTTGACCAAGCGATTGTAGGAATCCTTGGAGCTTTTGGGGTGGGCTATGGCTCTCTAAATGTGGAATGGCCTCAAATGACTGATGTTCAAGGGTTCTAGTTCCTTGATTCCTTCAAGAGAGGTGAGCCGGTATGTTCCAGGTCCTATTTTACTATCAATTACATAGGGACCTAACCAATTTGCCATGAATTTGTCCCTGAGATGGGTCGGCAAGTTAGAGTTTTGTTGGTTCTCTTTTAAGACCAAGTCACCAACCTGAAAGTCCCTCAGGTGAACTTTCATGTTGTATGCTCTCCTAAGTCGCTCTTGATAGATACGTAAATGCTCGAGAGCATTGACGCGTCGTTCATCGAGCAACGTAAGTTGGTCTAACCGGGCCTGCCATGTAGTGTCATCATCGATGAACTCTTGCATTGATATGCATAGGGAAGGTATTTCCAACTCGAGAGGCATGACTACCTCGGAGCCATACACCAATGAAAATGGAGTTGCCCTAGTGGGCATCCGAATGCTAGTGCGATAAGCCCACAGGGCAAGCAGGATTTGAATGTGCCAATCCTTATGACTATCTGTGACCATATTTTTGAGGATAGCAACTAGCATTTTGTTTGACGCCTCTGCTTGCCCATTTTCCTATGGATAATAAGGTGTTGAAAAATTATGCTAAATTTTGTACTTTGTTGTCAAAGCACGCACATATTTGTTCTTGAATGACGTCCCATTATCCGAGATGATCTTGGATGGAATACCAAAATGACATATGATGTTATGCAAAATAAACTCCGCAATGCGGGGTCCAGTCATAGAGGTTAGCGAAATTGCTTCCACCCACTTGGTGAAGTACTCTATGGCCGTTATGATGAACGTGTGATGACCCGATGATGCAGGGGAGATCTTTTCGATTAGATCTAAGCCCCACTATGAAAATGGCCAAGCCGATTGGATCGGTTGCAAGGCCTGAGAAGGTACGTGTGTCAAATTGGCATGGTGTTGACACTTCACGCACTTCTTTACATACGTGCAACAATCTCGCTCCAAAGATGGCCAATAATAGCCCATGCAGAGAATGCACTTTGCGATGGCCATACCGCTGAAGTGGCCACCGCATGTACCATCGTGCGCTTGGGTGATCACCCAAGCGGACTCCTGCTGGTCCAAGCAATGGAGGAGGATTCCTTCATAGCTCCGATGATACAAAATGTCTCCTAACAAGACATGTTTTGCCGCTTTCTATTTAAATGATCTTTTCATGGCATGCGTCAATCCAAGTGGGAGGTTACCTAGCTTGAGGTAGTCTCTTATGGGTGTGTACCAATCCTGCTGATCAGAAACCTCGATGGTATGAATGACCAATCCCTCTTGTAGTTCATCCCTAGCAAAAGCTGAGCGGGAAAGAACTTGTAAGAATAGCGTTGTGTTGCTATTAAGAGGGGTCAGGGAGAACAAGGACCCCTAGTCGGCATGATTCAGACAATCATGGATTCGAGAGAACTTATCCTGAGATGGTTCAATCTGGATCAGGTGGATCCCTGGCATTAGGTCAGAGCTTGCACGCTCCATCATGGATTGCGATAATGTTTTAACTTGAATGGTTGTCATTTCACCAGAAGGGTCTTGCAGGATTAGTGACCCCAAGGAGGCCATAGTATCCACAAAATGATTCGATGATCGAGGGAGTGCCTCGATGTCGTACCATTCAAGATTTGCTAGGAATTTGTCCACAAGGGCTTTGTAGGCCTATAGAACTAGGCATTTACATTGGAATACCCCTTTTACTTGGTTGACAATTAACAACGAATCACCAAAGATGTTCAAGCGTTTGATGTTCATGGTGATTGTTGTTTGAAGACCTATGAGCAAGGCTTCATATTCTGCATTGTTGTTGGTGCACAAGAAATCTAATTTAAATGATAGAGGCATTGGAGCCCCTTGCGGTGTGAAGAATACAATTCCCGTGCCACCCCCTTGCTCACATTTAGAACCATCGAAGAATAGGGTCATGTCGGCCTGTGACTCAGGCTCATTAGAATCTAGCGATTCTGAAACATGGAAGACCCCATCATCGGGTAGCTCTATGGTCAGAGGTTGATCATCTTCAAGAGGAGCCTCTGCTAGTTGATCGGTGATGACTTGACCTTTGATGGACTTCTGTCCAATGAATTCGATGTCAAACTCCATCAACAACATGATCCATTTTGTCGTGCGGCTACTATGATAAGTATGACTCATCATGTATCGTAATGGATTCTCCTTAGACACAACATACGTCGTATTGCTCAGCATGTAGTGGCATAGCTTTTTGGTAGCAAATACCACTGCCAAGCATAGCTTCTCGACGTATGCATAGTTAAGTTCATAACTGACCAGGGTGCGGCTAAGATAGTAATTAGCTTGTTCTTTGTGTAGTTCATTTTTTTGGGCTAGCATGGCGCCCAGTGCCACCTCAGTAGCTGAGATGTATAAGTAGAATGACACTCCTGGTCTAGGTGGTGCCAATACTAGTGGTGAAGCCAAGTATTGTTTGATGTCATCAAAGGTTGACTGGCACTCGTCATCCCAGTGAAATGCTACCCCCTTGTGCAATAATTTATTCATGGGTCGGCACTTGTCAGATAGCTGCGCTATGAAGCGCTTGATTGACGCGACCTTTCCCTGTAGGCTTCTGAGCTGCTTGATGGTGGTTGGGGGAAGCATTTCAAGGATTGCCTTGACTTTGTTTGGATCTACCTTGATTCCTCATTTTGAGACTATGAAACCCAAGAGTTTTCTAGATGTGACGCCAAATACGCACTTCTTGGGGTTTAGTCTGACTTTATGTTCAATGAGGCGATCGAGGATCTTGCTTAAGTCATCGAGATGATCTGGGCGCAAAAGAGATTTGGCCAACAAATCATCCATGTAATCTTCCAAAGTTTTATGCATGTGATCATGGAAGATGTATGTCATGGCACGTTGGTAGGTGGCGCCAACATTTTTAAGGCCAAAGGGCATGACCTTATAACAAAATGTCCCCCAAGGCATTGTGAACGCCATTTTTAGTTGGTCCTCGGGATTGATACGAATCTGATTGTATCCCGAGAAACCATCCATGAGGGAAAGCATTTCATGGCCCATTGTAGCGTCTACCAATGCATCGATGCTAGGCAAGGGGAAATCATCCTTAGGACTCACTTTGTTTAGGTCTCAAAAATTGGTGCATATGCGAATCCTCCCATATAGCTTTTTGACGGGCACCATGTTAGACAACCATGGTGGGTAATCCATGTAGATGACAAACTATGCATCCAACAACTTTTGTAACTCATCTTTGACCATTAAGGCTACTTTTGGGTGCATCTTACATAGTTTTTGCTTGACTGGCTTGACTTGTCGGATCAAGCGTTAGATTATGCATGACTAGCTATGGGTCTAGCCCCGACATGTCTTTGTAGGACCATGCAAAAACCTCCTTCTTCTCTTTGAGAAGGGCAATGTAGTCGGCTTGCTCTTCGGGGGATAGACTTACCCCTAACTTGATGATTTGTGAATTCATTGGATCAGAGCCGATGTCTACGTCAATCATCTCTTCAACTGACATGTGGGACCCATCCTCCAACTAGTGTGGAGTTGGGATCAGGTGGATATCATTTGCTGAATTTAGATCTACGTTGGGAATGTCGGGTTCCTCTTCAGCATGGAAGACATCCTAAGTCTGTCCTAGGGTGAAATGGAACATCCCACCACAAGGCTAGTACTCTGATGGGGATGGTGGTGTGTCAGCATGATCCCAGTCTATAGCATCTAAGTCTAGATACAATGACCGTGTTGGGTCGGCTGGGTTATGGATGGGGGTGGTTAAGTCAATGGAGATCATGTTGATGAAATGATTTTGGTCTCCATTACCATGGGTGTGGTGACTCGGACATCCTAGGTGATCTTTGTGCTCTGGATCTGGCTCTGTGGGTACTGGCACAAATGGATCGGCCCTATGTGCGGATAAAAGGATAGGATCTACCCTTGGCACTAATGGCTCTATAGGGTCTCTGGGCAGAAGATGTTCTCTGTATACCTGAAGTGGCGGGTGCAGTAGTTGGTCCAACTATGCCTGGTTTAGGTGCCACCTATGCCTTGGCCCTATGTGTAGCTATTCAAACATGTCATCAATGTCCATGGGGTATTGTTGTTGTCACATATGATTGAGATATGCCATCTCAGTCTCATCTTCATAATCGCTATCAGAGATCCATAGGCCTTCGTTGGCTCCAATAGCTATTTGCGACATGTGAGGCTCATCTTGCTCGAGCAAATTGATCTGGTCCCATCGGGGTTGTTCCGCTCTCTATGGGGGGACCTGATTCTCTTGAGGTGGCATATGCTCGATTGGAGCATCCAAAGGGAACATTGTCATGAAGCTCTCTTGATAATCATCTATGGGGGTCACTTGTGAATGATTGCTATCAGATTCAAAAGGGTCCCAAGGTGCTACCTCATACTCTGACTCGTCTTCTGAAGACCCTTCTTGGCCTTGTCTATATCCCTCTTGTAGGTGAGTCCTCAAACTTTCTCCTTTCTCGATCGAAGGGAAAGGGTTGTTAAGGTCAACAAGGTTGGTTGTTAGCAATGGGAGGTAATCCCCCAATGTATATGTTGTGTTAGGATTGGCATATGGATCTAATGCCAACCCATCCTTGTTGCCTATCCCTAGGCCTTGCATGTTCTCTACCAAGATGTCAAGGGGTAGGGGGTGGTTGAACCCTACTCCTGACTTGTCGTATGGCATTTGATATCTTGGTTGGCAAAGAACGTGCACTCCTTGCTCATACCTGCCCAACCCATATCCATGCCAATTACATTGGCCAAGATATCTCAATGCGAAGTATGGGTTGGACAAATAGTTGATGTCCTCAGCAAAGGGCTCTTCATCTTCTTCTTCTTGCATGTAAGGTTCAATGCCATTATCGAGGCCCCCATAAACAAAGTTTGTCTGATTTTGTGGGTAGCCTAGAGGAACCACAGTGTCGATGGGGAGGCGAGGTCTCCCCATGTCCTGCATGGACTCAAGTGCGGGTGTTGCTACAATATTCCACACTAGATACTCCCCCAGGCCCATATTGGCCATCTCAACGGTGATCGTTGGTGGTGGAGGGGGAGGGAATGGGAGTTCTTCCTGGGTCCACTCCATGTAGGGTGAACTAGGCATCTCGACTTCCATTCGGCTAGGCATCTCTTCGGTAGAGATGGTTGAGACTAGTGGCGGTGCCTCTTCTAGGGGTTTCTTCCCCTTGTCCTTTGGTGTGGCCACCGTAGGTGGCATTGTTGGTGAAGGACCAGATGATGAAGATGGACCCGATTGGTGATTTGATGGACTTAACAATGGGGATGCATGTGGAATCGGACCCTGTTTAGATGGATTCAACTAAAAATCCAAATGTGTCGATGGAAGGGTTGATTGCGACATCAGTTGCACCGTATTGCAATACTTGAAGGGCTCTAAGTCTATCGAGACTACATGCACCTGCCCTTCGAATGTGTACTTTAGGCACTGATGAGCTATCGAAGGGACACACTTCATGTCCCTGATCCAAGGCCGGCCCAACAAGATATTATAGGCCATCTCACCTTCCAAGATGTGGCACAATGTAGGAATAGTCTTTTGTCCCACTTGGATGGGCAGGACAATTGTGCCAACCATCGAGCATATCGCATCATTGAATGCTCGAAGAGTATAGGTGGAGGCCACGATGTGAGATGTTGGCAACTTGAGGTGTTTCAATGCCATTGTTGTAATTATATTACTGGACGAGCCAGTGTCCACCAACACCCTCTTATACGGAATCTCGTTGACCCATGCAATGACGTGCAGGGGTGGATCCACCATATCACCAGTCACCGATTTTAGTTCATCTTCTCTAAAGGTGATGATTGGTTCTGTACATTGTTTTACATGTCCCACAAAGTTGTTGAAAGAGTTTGCTTCATGGGGCTGCAGCTCGATGGCTTTTAATATCTCCATTAGAGCCTCCCGATGGGGCGATGATTGTTGAATGAGCTCGTAAATGGAGAGCCTAGCCGACGTGGTCCTTAAACTTTGGGTAAGTCTAGTCCGAATCGTGGCCACTGGTCTAGGCGGGGGAGGTTGTGTAGGGTGTTGTTGAGGTTGTGACGTTGATGGAACCTCTCCTATGGCTACCACGGGGGCAGCTCCTGGGTACCTCTTGTTCCTAGTCACTATGCTTATCATCCCTACATACCCCTGCATGGGGCAGTTCTATGTCACCTCATTGACTTGAAGGGTTTTTGCCTATGCATCATGGGCAGGCAGGGGGTCTTTGAAGACTCCCATCTGTTGGTTGTTTGGCGCTACGGGGTTGTCCACCACCAACATCTTGTTGTCTATTAGGTCTTGCACGAAGCTCTTGAACTTCCAACATGCGTAAAGGTCATGTCCTTTCTGCCTATGAAATCTACAGTACAAGTCTTCCCTATAGCCCTTAGGTTTTGGCATGTTGGGGTCTATGGGTCGACTTTCTGGTAGGTGTATCAAGTTTGCCATGGACAAATGGTCAAACAAGGAGTCTTTGGACTCTGTGAAGGGTGTGAACTATCGCCTAGGGTGACGCTACTAATTTTTCTCTTGTCGATGATTCTCCTTCTCATAGCTATCAAGAGGAACTACCTGATAGTTAGCCTGTGAGGGTTGTGTTGCTTGTGCAGGCTTCGGCATGTTTATAGCAACCTGATTGACCGCAGTGGGTTTCGGTTGCATGGTCCCTATTTTGGCATTTTTAGGCCACTCTTTCTTCTTTGGCTTGGCAATCTCGCCATCCTGTATCTTGATCTCCTCAATGATTCTGGCTTGCGCCAGGGCTTCCTCAAGAGTGGCATATTGCTACAGCTATAATAGCATGGAGATCGATCTCAAACAACTTTTTGAGAACATTTGGGTTAGGTCGGCCATGGGAGGGAGGTAGGGCAGCTTTGAAAGCAACGTCCTCCACCGATTTCCATAGGCCACCATGGTTTCTTCCTCATACTGCTTGAGGCTAGCTAGGTCACTTAGTGACGCCTTCTTCTTGGTGTTGAAGGTGAAGCGTTCGAGGAACGCATCCACTAGCTGATCCAAGTTACTGATGCTGTGCTTTGGTAATTGAGTGAACCAATCCGAGGTAGGGCCTACGAACATGGTTATAAATGTTCTTAGCAGCAAAGCATCATTGTCCTGAATGCCAAAGCATTGGCTCAGGAATCTAGTCACGTGCTCTTGGGCATCCTCCTCCCCTCTAAATATTGCCAACTGGGGCAGTTTAAAGTGTTCAGGGTATGGGGGTGTCGGCACTGATGGATGCACAGGGTGACTATGGAGCTGGCATAAAGTGGGCTTTTGGGGCCCATAAGTCTTGGTCTCCATAGACTCTAAGCGCTCTAGCAGCACTTTGTATGCATCAAAAGATTTGATTTCTTCCTCCTTGGTTTGTTCCCGTTGTGGGTTGCGGGGAACTTGAGGCCTATGGAGGGGTAGCCGAACAACATCCCCCCTGCCTTGGTAGGGCATTTCAGCCCACTCTTCTTCTTGCTCATACTCCTCATAGGCTTCTTGAGGAGTTCCTGGGTGAGACCTATAAACATGGGTGGGTGCCCACGGAGGGTGCCCATCATTGTTTCTGGGAGTGGCCTCCTGCTCAGGTCTAGGAGGTCTTGGAGGTAATATTTGATAAGGTCATGGAGACCTGTCTCGCACCAAGGGGTTGTGCCTCTCATATAACTCTATCTTATGCATGCGAGGGGTTGGGACCCTCTCAGGCATAGTGTTCTAGAGCAATTCGTCTGTCTGATGCCGAATGCGCTCTTTGCTAAGGCGATACAGGTGCTCTAACTATTGTTGGTCTTGCCTGAGCTGCATGATTTGCGCTTGGTGGGTGACATGTTTGGCAAAGGCCAAGTCAATTTGTTTCATCGTCTTGTGTTTAGGAAGCCTAGATGCCTCTCCTACATGTCTATCTCGGTCATGGTGATCCGAGATCTCTATGGGTCACTTTCCTCTGTCGAGGTTAGCGGCATTCACCCGAGGCTCTGGCCTCAGTGGGTGATCCTGATACATAGCAGGTGCGGAGGCGCATTGCTCCCATGCTATGTATTGCTCTTGAGGAATGTAGTGGTCTTCCTCATGCTCCCTTTCATATGTGTGAAAGGGGCGGGCAGAATTGGCTTGCCCTATCTGAAGAGCCTTGTGCTCTGGATTTGGCCTATTGTTTCTAATAGTAATAAGGGGTAAAGGAGGGATGACGTAATCATGTGGCCCCTCCTTATGGACCCTATGTTGTTCTAGCACTTCATCGCATGGTGGCCACTCATAACGAGCATCTAAGGGAGCCCTCCCATCTATGTTGAGTGCCACGTGTATGGCCTCCTCCTGAAAGGGTCTATGCTGAGTGGGAGTGCCCCTCAAAGGGGTGCCTCTATAGTCCCATTCTATAATGGCATGATGTGGACTATCTTGTGGGTCAGGCCGCCAAGGCGGTATGACCAAGTCCTCGGGACTATATCGGAGGTGACTTGTGCCCCTTTGTACACTTTCTACAGCTTCGGCCCGTGATTGGGCTCGACTACGGGTGTACACCATGGTGGTGTTTCTCTAAAGATGTGTACATTTTTATCTTCTTTATGATTTTTTATGCTACACTAAACAAAATGGAAACACACAATCAAAGCAATGATTATCTTGTTTATGGATTAGAAGTGTGCCCTAAATCTGGTTCAGTGTGTTTTGATTTTTTGTTTTGAAAACCTTGTAAAGAAATTTTTGTTTGTATATGCAATATGAGGGCTCTTATATCTCCCAAAATGGTCACCCCTTCAATATACCACTGCCAGGCCATTATACCGAACCTCTCTATATACCCGCCCTTACGTGAGGGAGACTATTGGTACGTGAGAGCAGAACAGTACATGGAACATAGGCGGTATAGAAGGGGAATCACTCTATTTTGACACCTACCATAGAAGACTTATCCTCATGCACTGGGAATCACCCCAACTACACTTGGTCAGCTTTCGTCAGGATTTACGTCTAGCAACAGTAGCGATCAGGGTTATGTATGCAAGTTTCAAGCCAAGGTGGTGATGAAATCCACCGTTGGTCTTGATCAAGTGTTGGGGTTTTACGACCAATGCCTTGATGTTCAGATTATCTCGTGGTGTGTGGGATTATTTTTATTTGTGAAAAGAAAGAAATCATGCAGTAAAATTTCCTATGCAAGCAAAGAAATAGAAAATGATAGAGATAGAAAACAAAAAATGACAGAGGATGCTCAAAACCCCTACCTCTTCTCTACCCAAACCGGATGCCTCTGAGTTTCTGCTCTAAAACTACATAGAGAGCTAATCATCCTGGGGTGGGATGAATAATAGATCTGTATTCATCATAGGGTGAGATGAATTCCTATTCGTCCCAGGGTGGCATGAATTCTAGCTCTGTATTCGTTCCAGGATGGAACGAGCAATAGTCCAGTGCTTGAAATATTGATACCTGCAAGCAAAAACACACAACTTTTGATCAAAAATTTGATCTCAAAATCAAGGGACAGATGGTCCCACCATGATCGCCACTGAAAGCATGAGGATACGGAAGCAAAACAGAAGGGAAAATGCAATGCTAAGTCCTATGAACGAGAATGCATGAAAAGAAGGAAAACCAATGAACTGAAATGAGATTAAAAGCAAGTGTAAAAGTGCGGCCCTTTATTTTATTAATTTGCTCCAAATCAGGTTACAATACGTCTCCTCCCTTTTCAGGGGCTAGGAGCGTCGGACATATTTTGATTACACCATGAATGATATATTCCCCTTTGAGATCTTCCGCGTGCCCACATTGAAAATGGGCGGACCAAACGTCACCGCCACTTGCATGAATATGTCTATGGTTCCTTGCTGCCCCTCTGGTGTCGAGATCCTACGTTCAGAGAAATAGTAAATGGTTAGTAGCACCTGCGGATGGAGAGAAACATGCGATCCCCAAGGCCTGCGGTCAGTGCATGCATAAAATGATTAAAATGATAACTGAAACATATCAGAATGAGCTAAAAATTTGATAGAAGCAATAAAACATTACCAGGAACCCACTACAAAAGGAACAGTTGAGAAATCTACCACAGATTTCTAATCGCTCCGGGGTGGGACGATTAGGACTATCATAAGTTGTCAGAAGGCGACCTCCTAAATGTCTAGTCCAGAGGCCTCCAAAATATCTACAAAGTTGGGGTTAGACAAAATGGGGCATTTTGGGATGACCCAGAAGGTTAGATTCTACAAATTCAGCCTCGATTGCCCTGTATCCGATGATGCTCCCTGTATGTTAGCGAAAGCGAGAAATGATAAAATCATAGCCAAAACTTGTCAAAATCACATGAAACTTGAATAGAAGCATATGTAAGTAACCTAGAATCAAATGCAAAAGAAAAATCAAGGAAATATACCACATATTTCTAATCGCTCCGGGGTGGGGCGATTAGAACTGCAACAGTGCGGGGGCACCCAGGGGCAGGACGCCCACCGTTTGGGACCTAGTTTCAGCACCAATCCACTTGGGATGGGTCCAAAACCTCTTATGGGGTTGTTTAAAAAAATTTGGTGGGGTATTGTGGCCAAATGTTTGGGTTTGGGTCCGGATTGCGCTTCCAATAATCACCCAATAACCTCCCTTCCAAAAGAGAGATCAAGGATGTAAAAGCACAAACGATGGGTGAGGATGTAATTCGGTAGCACTCCATTGCTCCAAATGCTCCTCTCTATCCTCATTTTTTGGGGTGAGAAGACTCACCAATTTATAGACCTAGGGTCTCTCTCTTTGAATGCGCATGCGAGGGCGCCACTTGACTTGCTTGCCCTATTTTGGGAGAAAATATTATTCCCTGATTTAGAGTCTCCTTGCATGAGGCCTCCATAATCAAGGCATGCATGACTGAAGTCTCTCTCTCTGATTTGAAGTCGTTCCTCGCAATTGCATGCCCTGAAGGCGCAGTTAAGTGGCGGACCTATCGAGGTTTGACTTTTTGCTAGTCAAACCTGCTATTCGCCCCACCCTGGAGCGAATGCTGATAATCGTCCCGGGGTGGGACGAATACCAGTTTGTAATCATCCCGGGGTGGGACGAGTAGGGAGCAAAGTGCTAAAAAGGTGCCAAATTGACCTCTGACCTTCCAAACTATTGTGGGAGTGGTTAGGACCACTGTTTAACCTCTGGGGGCTGCCCTAGGGGCTATGCATGTCAATTCGATCAGTGCTTGTCGTCACATAATCAGATTGGTGTTGTTTTGGTGTCTACACAATTAATCTCACTATTTGTACCTTTCATAATTTTTATTTTCTTGGTGACGAATGTTATGGAGCACTATGCAGATCTGGTGTTTTTTCCTTGCATCAATATGCCTACTTGATGCTTTTTCTATGATTTCCATCGAAGAATCCATTGAAAGGGCATTGATTCTAGAGAAGGTAGTGTAATAGATCGTGTGACTAAAAACAAACTGATAAATCTTAGGTGGTAATCTGATTTTAGTTCTCTCTGTTTTTACACTGCCCATTCAAATTTTTTTTTGCCATGTTGTCCACTATTTTTTTTTTCGACACGTTTAGATGGCTACCTCTCTGTTCATATGGCTGCATCTCTATTTAGATGGCTACCTTTTTTTTTTTACTGCACTATGGATGGAAACATTTTTTTTCTACCATTATTTTTATGCAACACCATCATATTTTTTTTCCATGTGCCCCACATGTCAAAATGTTTTTATTTCAAACTATTGTTAAGTTGCAGTTGTAGGAAGCATTTAGAAAATGATGCCCAAAAGAGTTTTTTTTTGTTGATTGTTTTTATTCTGGATACATGATAGGGGTACCTTTTTTTTATTTATGGAAAAAATACTTGGATGCAAAATTGTGTTGGCAATTTTGGGTACATTGCTTTTGCTCTAAGTGTAGATGTTGTCATTGATGTCAAGAAGGTCTTGAAGCAATTTGGTTTGATGTCTTAGAATGTGTTTTGATGAAGGTTTCAGTTTGGACAGTGAGTTTCCAAGAAGATCAGAGTAGCCCAGTTGCAAAAGATCAAGAAAAATACAAGTAAGAAAAAATATGCAGGCGGCTGGAAAAACTGTCGTGATTTCGCGACATGTTTTAGGAGAGAGAAAGTGTTGGCAAAACTGTCATGATTTCATGACATGTTTTAGGAGAGAGAAAGTGCTGGTAAAACTATCACGATTTCGTGACATTTTTGAGGAGAGAGAAAGTTTGGGAAAAACTGTCATGATTTCATGACATGTTGGTAGAGAAGGAGAGCAAGTTGGAAAGTGTCACGATTTTGTGACATGTCACATTTTCATGACTCGAAAAGTGCAGGAAGGCAGAAAAGGAAAAGTGTCACGATTTCACGACATAATGCAAGGAAGGTTGTACGGACGAAAAAGTGTCACGATTTCACGACATGATGCTGAAGAGAGATTCTGCAAAGATAACTGTCACAATTTCACGACAAGTTCGAAGAGAGAGAAAGTTACATGTAAAATTTCATGATTTTGCGACATGCTGTAGAGGTCGAGTTGAGGACTGTTGCGATTTCACGGCATGTTGAAAAGCTCGAAGTGAGAACTGTCACTATTTTGCAACATGCAGCGAAGGAAAGAGTTTGATATGAGAAGCGTCGTGATTTCACGACAGGCAGTAGAAAAAGTGTACGAAAGTTGAAAGCATCACGTTTTTGTGAAAATATGGAGAGAAAGCTTGCATTAGCAAAAAATGTCATGATTTCATGACAGGTTGAGAAGGCAGCTTTGAGTTGGAGAAAGTGTCGTGATTTCGTGATAGAAACTAGAAGCAGGTCTTCTATAAGAGAAGTGTCATGATTTCACGACAGAAGCAAAGAGGAAGGCTATGAAGACAAAAGCATCATGATTTCGTGACATGTTCCAGTTTCACGAGTGTAAGGCAGAAAGAAGCTCGAGGCAGCAAAAGTGTCACGATTTTGCAACAAAAGCTAAGAGGAAGGCCATGAAGACAAAAGGGTCATGATTTCATGATAGAGTTAAAGATGATGTCAGCAGAAGCAGATGTGTCATGATTTCATGACAAAAGAAGAGAAGAATGCAATGAAGACTAAAGTGTCACGATTTCATGACAGTAGTGAAGATGATGTCAGCAAGAGGCAAAAGTGTCGTGATTTCGCAACAAAAGCACAAAGGAAGTCGACAAAGGAAAAGGTGTCATGATTTCATGACAGTAGGCTAAAGAAGGTGTACGACAGGAAAAGGTGTCACGATATCATGACATGTTGGAGTTTCGTGAGAAAAACTACAGAACAGCAGAGGCGATTGAAGTCGACAGAGTTAACCTTGAGCCGATGAAGTGTAGGGTTGTGCAGTCGACGTTGTTTTAGGGATATGTAGTCGACTAAGATCAAGAATCTAATCTTGATATTTGTTCTATAAAATGAGGGTTGTTTCAAGTTTGAAGGGATTATTTGGTGAATCAAACTTATGAAAGCAAATTCCACAGGGCGTAAAGACCAAGTCAAATTGATTCATGCGAAGTGTGTGATATTAACAACGCAAATAGCACAAAAGTGGTGAGTTCATACACACTATCAGAAGTTCGATCGTAGAGTGTTGTATGCTACTATGTTTGCGTAGAGGTGCAAATGTCGATGTTCGATCGAGTGCAGCTGTAGTTGCGCAATAATAGCGAAGGACTGTGTCTTTCTAAACAAAGGAAGAGGACAACTTGTACCATACTGAAGGACTATGTTTTGGTGCAAATTTGAGGACTAGCTTTGAGGTGATAGAGTTGAGGATAGAGGTATCAAACCAGAGCAGGGAATACAGGTGTCTTCTATGGATAGAGTTCCACTTGCTAAGGGCAGAAGAGGCAGAGGTCTTCTAGAGGATCACCAACCAGAGCAGAGTTAGGGGAAGGTATCTCCTTTGAGAAGAGGCTCATAAACATTGTAATTGGGAAGGTTTCCCAAATAATTTGAAATAAAATTTTAAAGAAAATTTTTGTGGACGTAGCCCAGCCATTCTGGGTGAACCACATTAAAATGAGTCCTCTATGTGTGATGCTTTATGTCTTGTTTAATATTGTGTTGATGCCACTGCTATCCGATTTTAAAATTATTAAATGGATAAGTCTTATACTGTTCACCCCCCCCTCTTAGTATAAGTTCATGTTCTTCAATTGGTATCAGAGCAGGTCACTCCAGAAAGAGCCTAACAACTTGGAGAAGGATCTATCAGAGGAACATATAATTTCAAAAAGAAATGAAGAGGTTGAGTTTGATCTCAAAAGTGAATTCTTCTTGGCCTTGAGAAAGCTTGAGAAACTTAGGGAAGAGAATTATGTTCTCAAGCATAAATGTCAGGAAGAAGAAATAGCAAGATCAAAATTGTCTCAAAGTGTTATAGATTTCAAAATTCTAGCTAAAGAAGGGAAGAAGGTTGAACAGGTTCTAATAGAGGCTCTAAAAGGAAAGGAAGTTGATTGTGAGAAACTAGAAGAAGAAATTATGTCTCTTAGAGTGAAGTTGGAATAGTTGACTCTCAGATAGAATATTCCATGTGAAAAGAAGGATGGTATCACCATTCATGAAACAGGGTCTCCGAGCAAGAGCAATCTTCATCCTGAAGAGTAGTGGATTCTAGTTTATCACAAGAATAACAATCATCCAAGGCATCAAAACAGGTTACATAATACCTTCCATGGCTATTGTTTTTCTTGTAAGAAATTTGGTCACATAGCTATGCATTGCAATAAATCTCTGAATAGCCATTGTAAGGAAAATGTTAACTCATTTGCACCTCTTATGAATAAAAATATCATGTGTTACAAGTGCAAGAATTTTGGGCATATAGCAAGGATGTGCAGTTTGAATAGATTTAGCTTTGAGTTCACTAAAAAGAGGAATGAGATCAAATCTAAGTCAATGATAGTTCAAACTGCTTTTCATTCTCAAGACAAAGTAGAAAAATTGTATCTTGATAGTGGTTGTTCAAAACATATGACTGGTGAAAAAGAAAAGTTTTTGGTTTTCAAAGAAACAAACAGAGGAACAGTCAGTTTTGGAGATAACAGGTCCGTAAAAATCTGTGGTAAAGGGACTCTTAGTTTGGATGGGAAATCCAAAACAGAGAATGTGCTCTATGTAGAAGGCCTAAGACATAATCTTCTTAGTGTGAGTCAACTTTGTGATCAAGGGCACATAGTATCTTTCTTTTCAGATAGATGTGAGATAAGTAAAGAAAAAAATGGAAAACTCATTGCTAGTGCTACAAGGACTCCAAACAATATTTACATGCTAAGTGAGATAAAAAGGGAAAAGTGTTTTATAACTCAAGAAGATGAGAGTTGGTTATGGCATAAAATATTGGTACATTTGAGTTTTTATAATCTTGTCAGTATTAGTAACAAGGAAGCAATTAGAGACTTGCCTAA
Organism: Wollemia nobilis; assembly: GCA_028583015.1. Lineage (NCBI taxonomy): Eukaryota > Viridiplantae > Streptophyta > Pinopsida > Araucariales > Araucariaceae > Wollemia > Wollemia nobilis. Next base: position 7,414,654 of record JAQPPZ010001063.1, on the reverse strand, counting down.
AATAAAAAGGCCCCATAACATCATTTGTGGTCCTTGTCAACATGGTAAACAGTACTGAAACCAGCTTCAAATCAAAAGGGCATACTTCTTCCAAACCATTGGATCTTATTCATACCGATTTGTGTGGCCCCACCAAAACTCAGAGCATTCAGGGAGATAGCTACTTCATGTTGTTTATAGATGATTATTCTAGAATGACTTGGGTTACTTTTCTCAAAGAAAAATTTGAAGCTTTTGAAAAATTTAAAGCTTTTAAAGAAATGATTGAAAATGAGACTAACAAGAGAATCAAATGCTTAATATCAGATAGAGGAGGAGAGTTCACTTCAAATGAATTTGTGGAATACTGTGAGAAACACGAAATCAAAAGAGAATATTCAGCAGCAAAAACTCCTCAACAAAATGGAGTAGTTGAAAGGAAAAATAGAACTGTTGAAAATATGGCTAGAGCTATGTTAAATGAGTCAAAACTTTCAGATGGCTTTTGGAGAGAAGCAGTCAGTACAACAGTTTACATCATCACCAGGGCTCAGCTCAGATTAAATCATCCTAAAACTCCCTATAATTTGTGGAAAGGAAGACCAGTTACAGTAAAACACTTCAAAGTTTTCGAGAGTAAGTGCTTCATTAGAAGGAAAGATCATAATTTGGGAAAATTTGATCCTAGGTGTGATGAGGGAATTTTTCTTGGATATTCCAGCAGAAGCAAGGCCTATAGATGTTTCAACAAAAGAACTCATATTGTTGTAGAGAGCATAAATGTAACAGTAGATGAAAAGACAGGGATAAGAGAACCAGTCAAGGAACTAGGTGATGAAATCTGTCAAGAAGAATTCAGAGAGGCTTCAAATGAAGAAGAGGAAAGACAACAACTGCTTCCCAAAACTCCTTCACGGTATGTTTAGAAACATCATCCCAAAGACTTGATCATTGGTGATCCAAATAGCAGGAAAACAAGAAGAAGAGTCATTCCTTCGCATGATTCTATGAATGTTGCTTTATTGTCTCAGATTGAGCCAAAAGATTTCAATGAAGCATGTGTAGATAAATTTTGGATAAAAGCAATGGATGAAGAGCTAAATCAAATAGAGAAAAGTGAAACTTGGAATTTGGTTCCTAGACCTAAGGACAAGAATGTCATTGGCACAAAATGGATTTTTAGAAATAAACTCAATGAGGATGGAAATATTGTCAAAAACAAAGCTCGGTTAGTTTGTAAAAGGTTATTATCAAGTATAAGGTGTTGATTTCAAGGAGACGTTTGCACCTTTTGCTCGTCTTGAAGCTATAAAAATGTTTTTGGCCCTTTCTAGTTTCAAATCTTTCAAGGTATTTCAAATGGATGTAAAGTCAGCCTTTCTAAATGGGGTGTTGAATGAAGAAGTCTACATAGAACATTCAGAAGGAGTGTCTCTCTCAGAACAGCCAGACTATGTATGTAAACTGAAAAAGGCCTTGTACGGGTTAAAACAAGCACCCAGGGCTTAGTACTCAAGACTTGACGGGTATCTTCATGAACAAGGTTTCAGGAAAGGCATGGCAGATAGCAACTTGTATATTAAGAATGAAGGCGATGATATGTTGATCATAGTTGTCCATGTTGATGATATTATTTTTGGGGGAAATAATACTCAGATGTGCAAATTTTTTGCCAACACCATGCAGAAGGAATTCGAGATGTCTATTATTGGAGAGTTGTCATTATTTTTAGGGCTTCATATTATGCAATCAAAAGATGGTATATTTCTCTCTCAGGAAAAGTATATCAAATAAAGGTTGAAGAAATTCGGGATGATGGACAGCAAACCTGTGTGTACTCCTATGATTACAGGGTGTAATCTGAGTAAAGATGATGAATCTCCAGTGACAAATCAGAAGTTATACAGATCTATGATTGGCAGTTTACTATACAATACAGCTACCAGACCGGATATCATGCAGGCCGTTGGATTAGTTGCAAGATTTTAGGGAGATCCAAAAGAATCTCATGTTATAGCAGTCAAAAGGATATTCAAATATTTGAATGGAACTATGGAATTTGGGCTTTGGTATCCCAAAGGTGATGATTTCACCCTCACAGCCTATACAGATGCAGATTGGACAAGCAGTATTGATGATAGGAAAAGCACTAGTGGTGGAGCATTATTTTTGGGAAAGAGTCTAGTTTCTTGGTTAAGTAAGAAACAACCTTCAGTTTCCTTATCTATGACAGAAGCTGAATACATAGCAGCAGTGGCTGGGTGCACACAAGTTTTATGGATGAAAACCACCTTGGAGGATTTCAAAGTCAAGCATGAACAACCCATCTCCATTCTCTATGATAATACAAGTGCCATAAGTATTTCTAAAAATTCGGTAATGCACTCAAGGACGAAACACATTTCCATAAAATATCATTTTCTAAGGGAGAAATTGCAAGAGAAGCAGGTCAAGCTAGAGTATGTGCTTACTAAAGTGTAGATTGCAGATATCTTCACCAAACCTCTTCCAAGAGATACGTTTGAGTATCTAAGGGAGAAATTGGGAGTTTTACTCTCACCTCAAAATTAATCACCTCATCAGGAGGTGGAGGAGGGACCAAGCCAACAGGCTCTTTCTTAGTCCCGAGTCCCAAAGGTGGCCCTTTGCCATTGATGACAAAGGGGGAGAGATATGAGTAAGGGGGAGAGCTTCATGTGAAGAAGAAAGCTTCAAGTCAGGGAGAGCAAAAACTTCAATTGCAGATTCTCAGTTGTTGGATCAGTTGGTTTCAGTTTTGGCTCTTGACTAGTGTTTTCAGTTAAGGTTTGCCATCAATGACAAAGGGGGAGATTGTTGGCAATTTTGGGTACCTTGGGTACATTGCTTTTGCTCTAAATGTAGATGTTGTCATTGATGTCAAGAAGGTCTTGAAGCAATTTGGTTTGATGTCTCAGAATGTGTTTTGATGAAGGTTTCAGTTTGGACAGTGAGTTTCCAAGAATATCAGAGTAACCCAGTTGCAAAAGATCAAGAAAAAGACAAGTAAGAAAAAGTATGCAGGCGGTTGGAAAAACTGTCGTGATTTCATGACATGTTTTAGGAGAGAGAAAGTGCTGGCAAAACTGTCGTGATTTCGCGACATGTTTCAGGAGAGAGAAAGTGCTGGAAAAATTATCGTGATTTTGTGACATGTTTGAGGAGAGAGAAAGTTCAGGCAAAACTGTCATGATTTCGCGACATGTTGGCAGAGAAGGAGAGCAAGTTGGAAAGTGTCACGATTTCGTGACATGTCACATTTTCGCAACTCGAAAAGTGTAGGAAGGCAGAAAAGGAAAAGTGTCACGATTTCGCGACATATTGCAAGGAAGGTTGTACGGATGAAAAAGTGTCACGATTTCGCGACATGATGCTGAAGAGAGAGTCCGCAAAGAGAACTGTCATGATTTCATGACAAGTTTGAAGAGAGAGAAAGTTACATGTAAAATGTCACAATTTCACGACATGCTACAGAGGTCAAGTTGAGGACTGTCACGATTTTGTGGCATGTTGAAAAGCTCAAAGTGAGAATTGTTGTGATTTCGCAACATGCAGTGAAGGAAAGAGTTTGATATGAGAAGCATCGTGATTTTGCGATAGGTAGTAGAAAAAGTGTACAGAAGCTGAAAGCATCGTGTTTTCATGACAGGATGGAGAGAAAGCTTGTGTCAGTAGAAAATTTCATGATTTCACGACAGGTTTAGAAGGCAGCTTTGAGTTGGAGAAAGTGTCACGATTTCGTGACAAAAACTAGAAGCAGGTCTTCTATAGGAGAAGTGTCATGATTTCACGATAGAAGCAAAGAGGAAGGCTATGAAGACAAAAGTGTTGTGATTTTGCAACATGTTCCAGTTTTGCGAGTGTAAGGCAAAAAGAAGCTTGAGGCAGCAGAAGTGTCACGATTTCACGACAAAAGCTGAGATGAAGGCCATGAAGACAAAAGGGTCACGATTTCGTGATAGAGTTAAAGATGATGTCAACAGAAGTATATGTGTCACGATTTTGCAACAAAAGAAGAGAAGAAGGCAATGAAGACTAAAGTGTAACGATTTTGTGACAGTAGTGAAGATGAAGTCAGCAAGAGGCAAAAGTGTCATGATTTCATGACAAAAGCACAAAGGAAGTCGACAAAGGCCAAGGTGTAGTGATTTCGTGACAATAGGCTAAATAAGGTGTACGATAGGAAAATGTGTCACAATATTGCGACATGTTGGAGTTTTGTGAGAAAAACTATAGAACAATAGAGACGGTTGAAGCCGACAAAGTTAACCTTGAGCCGACGAAGTGTAGGGTTATGCAACCGATGTTGTTTTAGGGATATGTAGCCGACTAATATCAAGAATATCATCTTGAGATTTGTTCTATAAAAGGAGGGTTGTTTCGAGTTTGAAGGGATTATTTGGTGATTCAAACTTGAGAAAGCAAAGTCCGCGAGGCGCAGAGACCGAGTCAAATCGATTCGTGCAAAGTGTGTGAGATGTAGCCATAACAACGCAACTAGCACAAAAGTGGCGAGTTCATGTGCATTGTGAGAAGTTCAATCATAGAGTCTTGTATGCTACTGTGTTTGTGTAGAGGTGCAAAGGTCGATGTTCAATCGAGTGCAGCTGTAATTGCACAATAAGAGCGAAGGACTATGTCTTGCCGAACAAAGGAAGAGGACAACTTGTACCAGACCGAAGGACTATTTTTTGGTGCAAATTCGAGGACCATCTTTGAGGTGATAGAGTTGAGGATAGAGGTCTCTAGCCAGAGCAGGGAAGACAGGTGTCTTTTGTGGATAGAGTTCCACTTGCTAAGGGCAGAAGAGGCAGAGGTATTCTAGAGGATCACCAACCAAAGCAAATTTAGGGGAAGGTATCTCCTTTGAGCAGAGGCTCATAAACATTGTAATTGGGAAGGTTTCCCAAAGAATTTGAAATAAACTTTTAAAGAAAATTTTTGTGGATGTAGCCCAGCCATTTTGGGTGAACCACGTTAAAATGAGTCCTCTATGTGTGATGCTTTCTGTCTTGTTTAATATTGTGTTGATGCCACTGCTATCCGATTTTAAAATTATTAAATGGATAAGTCTTATACTATTCACCCCCCCTCTCAGTATAAGTTCATGTTCTTCAAATTGAAGATGTTGGCCTAGTCACCCAAATCACAATATTTATTGTGTTGACCGCCAATACCAAGGAGGAAAATACCACCCGTTGAAGGAATTTTTCCATGTTTTTGAAATATTGGTTGTGTTTGAGCTTGATGGTGGTGAGAAAATGTGGTCGTTGATCAATGTTTCGAGAGTTTTTTTTAAGGTTTTCATCTGCAACTCATAGTTCTATTTGGTGGTATATTTTGTTGTCACACTGTATTGATACACATTCAAAGTTTAGAGATCCTATTGCATAAGGTTTTTATGGATCGAGGACAATGATTTTCTTGTTTTTTGCACTCCCCACAACAAAAAAAAAATTGCGCTTCATGGCATAGATTTTAGTGGATGAGAAGATCACCAAGAGATCGATTCCCAATGGTGCACCGATGGTAGTATGACAAAATCATAATCATGGTGGAAATGCAAGGATGCGGGCTACACATTATACCTGATTCAAGCGAACAATGCTTTATGGAGGTATAAAATCCATTCTATCAAACTGAGAATATGGAGCACACCATTTTTAGACGATTATTATGCAATATAGTCATTTATCAGGAGAAGGAAACCATCGGTAATATTGTTTTACTGTGGAACCCGTGTCACTGCACGTAGGGTGCATCCCTGATTGCTATTGGGATAAGCATCACTTGATGATATCTGGTTGCATGTGTTCGCATTGTGCAATTGTTTCCATACTAGAATTTGACATGCCCAATGGAGGGACTTTCGCATTCAAAACTCTATCAATGTTTAGCACCTGTGTGTTGATGTTATTTAGGTGTAGCAGATCACATGGTGGATTTGAAGTCCGGTTTTGGGTCATGATGATGGGTTCAAGCCAAACCACAACTATGTGTTGTTGTTGTCAAAAACAAATATTCAATATTTTGAAACTGGCTATTGTGCTTGAGGAGGAATTAAAGGCACCAATGATGGACCCCACAGTGGTGACTGATTTTTTGATAATGCAAAATCATTGAGGCGATAGCACTGCGATGTGAAATCATTGCTTCTGATATTTGTTTATGTTCCTTTATTTTTTTGAAAAGATTGGGTGCCTTTATTTTTATTAGAAAAAGCAAATTAGAAGTGAAAAAACCACTTTGTTTTTTTTTTTTGGGCACAAAGTTGTATTTTAAAACCCACATTTGTCTTACATTAATAGTGGGTGGGATATGGTCATTTATTAAAAAATTTCAAAATCTTATTATGATGGCCTAGATGGCCCATGTGTTTCTCTGCGAGGAAAATTAAGAGGTATGTTATTTTTCTGCAAGATGAGGACCCATTAATACCCCAACATAGGGGTGTTTATAGTCACCGGAAAGGTTTTTATGATATGGACACATTGGAGTGTCCATTTTCAGTTTTAAAACTATTTTCCACACTTTTTTGTGGATCAAATATAATTGTATCATGGAGTGAATTCTCGGTCGAACCCAACACTCCCAAAATATTTGATAGCTATTGTGCCCTACATTTTTATTCCATTGTTTTGCTATGTTTCCATAAGTTTTGGATATTGTTAATCATCCCATTGTGTTAATATAGGTGGAAACCCCTACTTATACTTGTGGAGTAATTTTCAACTTCTCTTGAGATTCTTGTGGTTCTTTCCACAATATTATCTTAACTTTTTTTTTTAGAGACACTTTGGTTTCAAGGAGTTTTTTTTAGTGACCTTTTTTCATGGCTCAAAGCCTTGATCTGTGTCACAAGCACCAATCTAGGAGTATGGTTTCATTATTTCGGTGATGAGTCTCTACTTTTTTGAGACATTTGATGGATCCTTTGCAGGCTTCTTGATGGAAGTTGTCCTAGGGAGGGTTGAAGAGGCTTCTTGTGTTTTTTCATCATCTTTCAAAAGATATTTTTTGACCACATATTGTACATGAGTACCCTATTAGACCTTGTTACTGGGACTCATACTTGTGGATATGCCACTTTTTTTTGGTTTTGTTGTTTTTTACTACCTCCTAGTATCACTTAAATGGGGGTGTTAGTATATCCTAGTACAACTTATGGGGGTGTTAGAATAATGAATTATATCCTAAGTTATTACTAGGATAACTTGTATGGCTGACATTAGCTTAGTTAGTTATGATCGAATGGATCAAACTATAAGCACTTGCTATTTAAGCAAGGTCTTTGTCATTCAATAAAATCAAGTACTCTATTTTCTAGCAATTACAAGAAGATAATACCTCGATGGTGATAGTTCAAATGAGTGATCATAAAAGGTTATTGCTTGAGGAAGATGAATTGTTTAAAATTGAATATCAATATTTTATTGAGGAAGATGAATCTAAAAATATCATAAAAGAAGAGATGGAATTTCATCAGGAATTTAAAAAAGATAATGATATCCTTATTTTAGATAATGAAGAAGAATCATTAACTTCTTTCATAATTTCTAAAGAAGATTTTATCTCAATTGATGTGTATCAAATAGAAGATTTTGATTCACTTAAGGATTCTAAAATGCCTATACAACAAGAATTTAGTAGATTTTCAAATCAGGTGATTGATGAATGGGAATGTGAAAAGGAATCTATAGATATATTTGAATATTGCATAGAAGATATGGTTGAATCTCACCCTTTAGTTGTAGAAGATAACTATTAAATGGCTGGGGAAGATATAAGAAATGTGTTTCTTTTATGCATTATGATAAAATTGTGTCTTCATATTATATGCAGGACACTTAAGTTGATATCTTACATGAAGAACCTACAATTCCTGTACAGCTAAAATATCATATGTTGTTTGAAGATACGATAGGATATCACCCTTCGATTTTAGAAGAGAATTATTATAATGGTTGGGGTTTGTATGGTAAATCATTGTTTTCTCATACTCCTATTGATGAAATTTCTATTTCATTTGATATGCAGGATGCTAAAAGTTCTACTTCATATGAATATTTTACAATTTCAGTTCAATTAAGAGATGTCAAGTCATTTGCAGACATAGAAAATGTTCCAAAAGTTGATCATTTTAAGTATGATTTTGTGGAACATCTTGTTGAAATATAAAAAAATAATAAATGGTAAATGTTTCTTATGATTAATCTATTTTATATGAAGAAGAGATAAAAAAATTTCTTTCATTCTCAAATACTAAAGATTTGAGTGAAAATTTTCATGACTGTATTGAATATTCAAATGAAGAAAATTCATGTATGGTAAATAAAGAATTATAATTTTTATTCCTCCTAAATAAAATATTATTTTAGGTTTTGAAAAGGATATACATATTCTTGATTGGATGCCTAATTTTGATGTTGTTGAAAAATAGGCCATTGATGAAGATAAAGAGATATGAAATGATGATGATGATGATAAAGACCATGAAAAGAAAGAAAAGACCACACTGACTTGTCAAGTAGTGGCAAAATAAAGTGTACAAAAGGTAGAACTTATCCATTATGTCTAAACATCCAAGAATCAGGTAAAATTTTGCATAATCATTTATTGGATTTTGATGTTATTTATGATGAGATGCCATTAGAGGTTGATGAAGAAATAGAGTATATTTCTATTCCCACTACAAATAAGATCGCATTGCTAAATGAAAAAGAAGATATGCTTGAATAATTGAACCAAGTTCATCAACAACTAACAATTCAATCTAGGATACAAAACTATAATGATTCTTATTTTGTAAATATCCTAGATTCTCGTAAATTATTTTATGAGTATGATTGGCCTAAAGACATAGATGATGAATTTGTTTTAAAAATTTTAGAAGTAGTCTCTTATTTGAAAGAAGCCCTATATGCTCATAAAAATGAAAAATTAAGTCAAAGTGAAAAATTAGATTTTTAAAGTCACATCTTATTGAATAAGCAAAAGATAGTTGAAAATTTTGTATTCAATTGTAAGTTTAATGAATTAAATCCTCAACATGGAATTGCTTATAAAATTGATTCAAATTGGTGGAATGAGAAAGGTAAAATAAAATTTATTATATGGTTTGGCCTAATCTTCTTTTTGTTGGAGTTATATAAGATTTGGCATGCATATAACAATATATGTCTATTACAGTGTGTCAATCATGTGTGGGTCCCAGGGAAGTGATACAATAAATCTAGCATCATCTTGTATATAATGTATATTTTTATAAATAACTTTTTGGGTGTTTGTGTTTTTGTTTTTTTTTGTACATAATTTGGTGTTTTGTGAAATTTTTGTTATATATTTTTGTTGATGTTTATGGTTTTTGGTGAGATTTTGATGTGTTTACATTTTTGGTTTGTAATAAAATTAGCTTATACCAAATATTAGATTTTAGTTCAGGTTATCATTTTGTTGTTTAAAGTTTAGTTTTTTTTTTTGTGTTGTTTCTTGATTGAGGTAGTTGTTATATGGACACTAAACATTTGATGATTTCATTTGGTATTTGTTCCTGGGTCATTCAAGACAAAATTGCTTATTTTGAAAGCATGCAAAACTTGAAGAAAAATAAAGTGAGATGTTTAGTGTATATCTTTATGAATTTGGACTAAGATAGTAAAATTTGGAGCATTGAAATAATTTTGCAAAAGCTCCACAAATACTGCAACACATTAAAAGAACATTCCTTGAAATATTGAAGGATGAAGTTATTAGTTTTGCAGGTGAAGGTGAAAATCCAATGAACTCAATTTTTAGCCTTGATCTCTAACCCAAGTGGTAGGTGAATTTTATAAAAGTGATATAAAGCTTGAATAAAATGTAAGCAAAGCAAATACAATGGATAGTAAAGTCAAATTAGTCACTATATCCTAGTGTTAGACATTTTGAATTATTAAGTCAAAGTTATCATTGATGTCATCGGATGAAGTCATCATTAATTTCAAGGACTTTGTCAAGAAACAAAGTTTTCAAGGTTGTCATTTGATATCTAGGATGAAGCTTCAAATAACACCAAAGGTCAAGAGAATCAGTGCATAGGTTAAAGGCAAAAGGGCTCCATAATATTTCAATATTATATAGCAGCATAAGTTAAAAGGTGTTTCATAAAAACCCAAGGAGGCTTATTGCAAAGTTAAAAGGAGGTCTAATATTTATTTTATAAAATATTTAAATTCAATGTGAATTTAAATTTTATAAATAAATGTTATTTATACCAAGTTGTGCAATAAGAGAAGGTATTAATAAAACCAAAGGGTTTTATTAAATTAATTTATAACATTTAAATTCAAATGAATTAAATCATTTACAAATAAATTCGAGCATCGACTTAAGGTTGGAGGAGTGTCGACGTGTTTGAATAAAGGAGGAAAGACACTATATATACCATGCCTTAGGAGGCATTCAAATTATCCTTGCTCGAACGATTATTTGCATGCGAATTTATTTAAGTGGAGTTCACGAGAAAATATAGAGAAATTCGTATTTAATATGATAGCGACTGAGAACAATTCGAAAGCATCAAAATTTTGGGAGCCAGTTGGGTAGTGTTGCCTAGTGGCAAGGAGGCATTGGTTAAAATTTTTAGGCATCGAGTGGCCTGCATTTGAAATGCGACAACAGTGTTTGTGTTGGTTTTGGAAGTGCCAAGATAACGATGCATGTTTTACTTGTAAGAGAAGGGAGGTTCTTAGAGTACGTGGTGCTCTCCACTCCCCAAGCGAGTGCTTAGCTCACACAACAGTTGGAGCCATGACTAAAGCATTGGTTGAAGGCTACATTGGGAGTTTGAATCCCATCCAAGGCAAGGTAATGTTTTTGAAAATTAATTTTTGGTATTGCCTAAGGTTTGGAGCTAAAAGGTTGTTGAAAGGGTTGGTTAATTGAAATGTAATTTTCAGTAAATTTTGGAGTTAAAAAGTTGCTTAAAGGGAATGCTAGTTTAAAATTTATTTTTTAATAAATTTGGGATTTAAAAGAAGTTGTTAGTTGGAAATAGTTGAAAGAGTTGCTAGTTGAAAATTGGTGTTTGCTGGAAATTGTTTTTCATAAAATTTGGAGTTATAAGGAGTTTGATTTTATTTTAAAATAAAGTCTTAATTATTATTTTTGCATATTGGAGGAGTAAGACTTTAAGAGTGTTGATTTTATTTTTAAAGGGAATTTTGCCAAAGAGATTATTATGAAGGTGTTGGATATTATTTTAAAGTTGGAGTGATAAGGTGTATTTTGTTTGATATCATTTTGTATTGTGATTCATTGAGAAAATTATTATGTTCTAACCTTTATTTGAGATTGGCATAGAAGTTGTTGTGGTTGTGACATATTTATGATATCCCTTCATCATCAAGAAAAATGTATGATCACATTATTCCTTGGTTGAGTTGATTTGTTGGTTTTTTTGAAAACAAAGTTTGGAGTGAAAAGGATTTGATTAGGGTTTCATTTTCAAGAGTGTTTGAGTTAAAGCTTCAAGTTTTTCTAGAGTAAAGAGTTGTTGTTAAAACCTTGTTTATATAAGCATTGTTGTTGAAGCCATTGGTTGTGTGAATAACTTGAGTTAAGGTTGTGCAAAATAACATGAGTATCATTGTTATGTGAAGATTTATTTATAAGCTTTGTTTTTGAAGTGAGTTGTTGTGCAAAGAACTTGAACTAGGGTTTGAAAAGAACATGAGTATCATTGTTATGTGAGATTTGTTACTAAGCATTATTGAAAATATTTTGAGGTATTTGATATATGCTTGGACTAGGGTTTGTGAGCAAGGGTTGTTTCTTGAGTGATTTTTTGAGTAGATTTGGTTGAGCCTAAAGTGGGTGTGTTAAGTGATTGTTCAAGTTCCATAAAACAAATTATCCTATATTCTGATTTGAGTTGAGAAAGTATTTGAGTATTGAGTTGAAACATATTGGGTCTCTAACAATTCTCTTTATGTTTCTATGAGATTGGTTAAGTTCTGTGTGAACTTATTTAGTAGATTTGGATAAGTTTTGTGTGAACTTATTGAGCAGATTTGGACAAGTTCTGAGTGGACTTGTTGAGCATATTAAAGCAATTTTTGAGTGGGCTTGTTGAGCATATTTGAGCAAGTTGTGAGTGGACTTGTTGAGCAGATATGAGAAAGTTATGAGTGGACTTGTTGAGCAGATTTGAGAAAGAATGTAAGGAAGCAACACTCTAAACTTGAAATTCAATTTCAAGAATGTGATGAAGAGAGAAGATTACTCATAGAGGATTTAGAAAAATCAAAGGCTAAGGCAAAGAGGTTCAAAGATAAGTTAGAAGAAAATATATTGGAATGTGAGAAGTTAGCACAAGAAGTGGAACTACTAAAATAATATTTAGAGGACTCCAAGATCAATATGAAAGGGTTTAAAAACATCTCAAAGAACCTGGATAAGTTCATCAAGATACAAAAGACTACATCAAGCAAGACAGGTCTCGAATTTGAATAGGTTCAAACTAAATGGGAAGGAGAATCAAATTCAAGTTTTTTAGGAGAAGAAACTTCAGATGAAGATACTTCATAAGAATTTAGTGAAAAATAAAGTAAGACATCTAAGGATGAGTTGGACAATAGAGAGTTCAAAAAAAATAGGAACAATACACAAAGAATATATAGATAGAACAACAATCAGAATAGGAGACCAATGAGGTCAAGACAAGGAAACTTCAATGGAAGATGCTTTTCATGTCACAGGTTTGGGCACATGGCTTCACAGTGCAGAACACATGAAATATAGGAATATGGGAACAAATAACTTTTCCATGGGTATTGCTACTCATGCAATCAGTTTGGTCACAAGGTAATGAGTTGTAGGGTTCATGACAGAAGAGAATATGGCTTCACTAGGAGAAATTCTAAGACATTTGCACCTCCAAGTAATAATAACATTAAGTGTTATAAGTGCAATAATGATGGTCACATAGTAAAATTATGTAGAGTAGACATTCCAGAAACAGGTATGAATAGGAACAGGAACAAGAACATGAATATGAACAGGAACAGGAATATGAATTGGAACAGGAATAGGAACATGGATATGAATAGGAACAGGAACAGGAACAGGAATAGGTATAGGAACATGAACAAAAATAGGAATAGGAACATGAACATATATATGAATATGAACAAGAACAAGAACAAGAACAAGAATTTGGACATGGAAAGAAACAATCAAAGGAATCAAAAAATTTAGATAAGAATAAAAAAGGATAAAGGTAAATAATAGTGCTTTCTTGGAGTAGAAATACTCCCACGCTAGAATTAACTAACTCAAAAGGAGGTGGGGGAGGGAATAATATAAGAGGATCATTCTTAGCCCCAAGCCCCAAAGGTGACCCTTTGCCATTGATATCAAAGGGGGAGAGATTTGAGTAAAGGGGAGAGATTTGGTATTTTAGAAAGCATTAAGCTAGGGGAAGCAGGGGGAGTAGAACAAAATAAAAGTCAAGTTTTCAGTAAAAAGAATTTGAGTTGCCATCAATGACAAAGGGAGAGATTGTTGGACATTTTGAGTTCTTAAGTCAAAGTTGTCATTGATGTCATCGGATGAAGTCATCCTCAATGTCAAGGACTTTGTCAATAAAAAAAGTTATCAAGGTTGTCATTTGATATCCAGGATGAAGCTTCAAATAACGCCTAAGGTCAAGAGAATTAGTGTAGAGGTTAAAGGCAAAAGGGCTCCATAATATTTCAATATTATATGGAAGCATATGTTAAAAGGTTTTTCATAAAAGCCCAAGGAGGCTTATTGCAAAGATAAAAGGAGTGAATTTAAATTTTATAAAAAAATGTTATTTATACCAAGTTGTTCAATAAGAGAAGGTCTAAATAAAATCAAAGGATTTTATTAAATTAATTTATAACATTTAAATTCAAATTAATTTAACTCATTTACAAATAAATTCGATCACCAACGTCTAATAATGTTGGAGGAGCACCAACATGTTTGAATAAAGGAGGAAAGACACTATATATACTGTGCCTTAGGAGGCATTCAAATTATCCTTGCTCGAATGATTATTTGCATGTGAATTAATTTAAGTGGAGCTCATGAGAAAAGATAGTGAAATTCGTGTTTAATTTGATAGCGACTAAGAACAATTCAAAAGCACCAAAATTTTGGGATCCAACTGGGCAGTGTGTCCTAGTTACAAGGAGGCATTGGTTAAAACATTGAGGTGTCGAGTGGCCTACGTTCAAAATGTGATAGCAATTTTTGTGTTGGTGTTGGAAGCGCCAAGGCAATAACACATGTTTTGAATGTAAGATAAGGGAGGTTCTTAGAGCACGTGGTGCTCTCCACTCCCCAAGCGAGCGCTTTGCTCATGCGGTGGCTGGAGTCATGGCTAAGGCATTGGTAAAGGGTTGCGTTGGGAGTTTGAATCCCTTATAAGGCAAGGTAATATTTTTTATAACTAATTTTTGGTATTTCCTAAGGTTTGGAGTCAAAAGGTTGCTTAAAGGGTTGGTTAAATAAAATTTATTTTTCAATAAATTTTGGAGTCAAAAGGTTGCTTAAAGGGAATGTTAGTTTGAATTTTTGTTTTTAATAAAGTTGGGAGTTAAAAGGAGTTGTTAGTTGGAAATAGTTGAAAGGGTTGCTAGTTGAAAATTGGTGTTTGTTGGAAATTATTTTTAATAAAAATTGGAGTTATAAGGAGTTTGATTTTATTTTAAAATAAAGTCTTAATTATTATTTTTACATATTGGAGCAGTAAGACTTTAAGAGTGTTGATTTTATTTTTAAAGGGACTTTTTCCAAAGAAATTATTATGAAGGCGTTCGATATTATTTTAAAGTTGGAGTGATAAGCTATATTTTGTTTGATATCATTTTGTATTGTGATTCATTGAGAAAATTGTTATCTTCTAACCTTTCTTTGAGATTGGCATAGAAGTTGTTATGGTTGTGGCAGATTTATGAGATCCCTTCATTATCAAGAAAAATGTATGAACACATTCTTACTTTGTTGAGTTGATTGGTTGGTTTTTTGGAAAACAAAGTTTTGCATGAAAAGGATTTTATTAGGGTTTCCTTTTCGAGAGTTTGAGTTAAAGCTTCAAGGTTTTCTGGAATAAAGAGTTATTATTAAAAACTTGTTTATATAATCATTGTTGTTGAAGCCATTGGTTGTATGAAGAAATTGAGTTAAGGTTGCGCAAAATAAAATGAGTATCATTTTTATGTGAATATTGATTTATAAGCTTTGTTGTTGAAGTAATTTTTTGTGCAAAGAACTTGAGCTAGGGTTTGAAAAGAACATGAGTATCATTGTTATGTGATTTTTTTTGTTGAGCATTGTTGGAAACATTTTGAGTTGGTTGATATATGTTTGGACTAGGGTTTGTGAGAAAAGGTTGTTTCTTGAGTGATTTGTTGAGTAGAGTTGGTTGAGCCTAGTCAAGTGGGTGTGTGAAGATATTGTTCATGTTCCATGAAAAAAATTATCCTATATTTTGATTTGAGTTGAGAAAGTGTTTTAGAATTGAGTTGAAACATTGGGTATCTACCAATTCTCTTTATGTTTCTATGATATTGGTTAAGTTATGTGTGAACTTATTGAGCAGATTTGGATTAGTTCTATGTGAACCTATTGAGAAGATTTGGACAAGTTCTGAGTGGACTTGTTGAGCAAGTTTTGAGTGGACTTGTTGAACAGATTTTAGAAAGTTCTGAGTGGACTTGTTGAGCATATTTGAGCAAGTTATGAGTGGACTTGTTCAAAATATTTGAGCAAGTTATGAGTGGACTTGTTGAGCAAATTTGAGTAAGTTATGAGTGGACTTGTTGAGCATATTGAGCAAGTTTTGTGTGGACTTGTTGAGCAAATTTGAAAAAGTTCTAAGTGGACTTGTTGAGAATATTGAGCAAGTTCTAAGTGGACTTGTTGAGTAGATTTGAGCAAGTTCTGAGTGGACTTGTTGAGCATATTGAGCAAGTTCTGAGTGGACTTGTGGAGCAGAGTTTGGTGTAGCAAATTTGAGGATAATTTAGTACCAGACTAGAGATAGAGATTGATCAGATTTGTGCTATATTGAAGCATTGTCTTTAGTGTAGATTTGAGATAGAGTTTTGTAGGTGATAGAGCAGAGAGGATAGTAGTATCCAGTGGATAGAGATCCATTAGCCAGGGTAGTGAGGATAGGTCTTCTGAGTGGGGATAAGAGTCTTTAGTGGAGAGAGATCCACAAGCCAGTGTAATGGAGGTAGTAGTCTTCTAGAGGATCACCAACCAGAGCATAGGAGAAGGAGTTCTCCTATGTATATATATTTAAAAACTTTATTTAGGGTATTGATATCTCCTTTGGACAAAGGTCCATAAATATTGTAATTGGGAAGAATTTCGAAGAGATTTATTGAGAAACTTTTAGTGAAATATTTTCTCTATAGAGTAGCCCACATTGGGTGAACCATGTAAATTTTGGTGTCTCTATTGTGTATGATGTTTTGAGTATTACTTTGATTACTACTATTGATATTGCTATCTATGCATTGCATAATATTGATTGGGAAAGAAAAGGAAAAAGTGATCTTATATTGTTCACCCCCCCTCTCAGTATGAGGTTGTGTTCTTCATCTAGATAACCTTGACCAAGGCTATAGATGCCTAACTGGCAGTGGAGCCATGTCTAGACTAAAATAATGAAAAGATACAAAATGCAAAATTCATCTAATATTTGGGAGATTAAGATAATATCTATTAGGGCTATAAATGGTTGGCTGGCAGTAGAGAAATATCTTGAAGAGAGCAATGTAGAGGTACACTTAAAAGAGAAACTTTTTATAGCCTAATTGTAAAACTGATAATAGAAATATGGATAGTATTAGGCAAATAAATGAATCACAAAGCACACATCGAGTAGAAGCAAATATTTTAGATGTATCAATTTAAACTTATATATTCATATTCTTTGGATATAATTGATGCTCATTTGTGTGATTTTTGGGTTTTGTTGTTTTCATAATTGGGTTTTTAAGTTCGAAATGTTCAGGAAATTTTCCCAGAAGAGTTACCATTTGTTGTGATCACTTCACAACGCCCCAAAATTGGGGACCCATTGAAAATTTTGAGATTTTGATATTTTGGTTTCCATTATCTTGATTATTTTATTAAAAGTAATATCTTTCATTACTTTATTTCATATTTTGTTGGGCCTCTTTTGAAAATTTAAAGACTTGATAAGTGTGATTTTAAATGTTTTACTTTTAAAAACTTTTAATTTTGATGTTTAAAATAAACCATTTAAAATCATTAAATAAAATACTTTTGAGTATAATTTTAATGTTTTAAATCATTCCTTTTAAATTTTAATTAAAATATTTAAAGTTCATTTTGAATGTTTTTATTTCAAAGTGTATTGTAAATGTTTTAATTAAAATATTTAAAGTACATAATTTTAATGTTTTAAATCATTCATTTTAAAGTTTAATTAAAATATTTAAAGTTCATTTTGAATGTTTTTATTTTAAAGTGAATTGTAAATGTTTTAATTAAAATATTTAAAGTATATTATTACAAAAAAAAATTGCATTGGTTTTGTAGATTTTCAATATGAATGAACGAACAAAGAAGTGGAAAGCAAAGAGAATAATATGGTTGTAAAATCCATTTTAAATTGTAGAACAGAATGAACGAACACAATTTTAAATTATAAATAGGCCATTGGAAACCAAGCAAAGGGGTGGGAAAAATAGGGAAATAAGGATATTTTGAAGAGACGTTTAGAGGCAATGATTTGCAGGTTATAGGAAGCAAAATAAAATTTGACAGAGACTTCTGAAAATTGCATTGTAAAGTTTGATCATTGAATATATCAATTTTATTATATTGAAGCAAGCATAATTTGGTGTTTCATAAGATTAATAGGATTTATTTATTTTGAGTTATTATATTTTTCCATAGAAGATTGCATTCAATTTATTATTGATTGAGACATTTTTTATCAATATAAATTGAGTTAAAATTTCAGAAGTTTATGTTTATTAGTTCAGTAGCCTGTAGCATAGATTTTATTATTTTATTTTATTATTCTTACCCTTTCCTTTTATTTTATTTTAAATATCAAAGTTCGGATCTTAACCCTAATTCATTATTATAAAGGTTCAAATACTTTATAATTAGGGTCTTAATGTTTATTCACTTTCCAAAAATTTAATTTAATTGATGTTTGGATGAATAAGCATTACATTGGTTGGTAGGTTATATAAATCGTAACTGCAATATTATAAAGGTTGAAAACCTTATAATTAGGGTTTAAACTTTTAATGTTTGTTCACAATTTAGATATTCAAATTTCAATTTTATATCAGGATAAACAAACATTCAAATTAAATAAAAACCTTAATTTTTAATATTATAAATTTCAAACTTTATAATTAAGATTTATATTTAATGACTTTGTTGGAACTTACGTAAACTTTAATTTTATGTAAAGTTACATTGAAATCCTATTTCATATTTATAATGTTAAAAACCTTATAATTAGGGTTTAAACTTTTTATGTTTGTTCACCATTCAGATATTCAAATTCCAATTTTATATCGAAATGAACAAGCATTCAAATTAAATAAAAGTCATAATTTTTAATATTATAAAGTTTAAAATTTATAATTAGGGTTTTATATTTAATGGCTTTGTTGGAATTTACGTAAAATTTAATTTTACGTAAAGTTTCATTAATGAAGTAAATTTTGATTTTAATTAAAATGCTTAATGAAATTTATGTTAATATAAAGTTTTGAAGCATTTTTAATTAAAATTTTGTTTTGAAGTTTTAAAATAAATTTGCATAGTTTAAAAATTAAATTCAAGGTAAATTTATTTATTTTGGAAAAGTGAATTTTGTTGAGCAAGGTGCAGCAAAAGCATTGCAAAAGTATTGTCATTGTTGTCAACACAGACAGTTTGATGCATTTGATGCAGTTCATAGGTCAGTCAGATCAAGTACAGTGATTTTCAAGGAAAATAGAAGTGACCCAGATTCAGAAATTTGCAGAAAAAGACAAGTAAGAAAACTGTCGCGATATCGCGACATGTTTTCTGTCGCGATTTCGCGACAAAAAGGAGGAGAGAGAAAATGCAATGAAAATCAGATTTGCGAAAAAAGGAGGAGAGAGAAAATGTAGCCAAAAATGTCGCGATTTCGCGACAAAAAGGAGGAGAGAGAAAATGCAGCCGAAAATGTCACGATTTCGTGACAAAAATGAGGAGAGAGAAAATGCAGCCGAAAATGTCGCGATTTCACGACAAAAAGGAGGAGAGAGAAAATGCAACTGAAAATGTCACGATTTCACGACAAAAAGGAGGAGAGAGAAAGTGCAGCCAAAAATGTCACGATTTCACGACAAAAAGGAGGAGAGAGAAAGTGTAGTTGAAAATGTCACGATTTCGCGACAAAACTGAGGAGAGAGAAGGCGCAGCCAAAACTGTCGCGATTTCGTGACAAAATAGATGAGAGAGAAAGTGCATGAGAAAGTGTCGCGATATCGTGACAGTTTTGAAAGAAAAGCACTAAGGGCGCAAAGTGTCGCGATATCACGACACGTCGGGTTTTCGCGACCCGAAGAAGAGAGAGAATGCACGAAGGCAAAGGTGTAGCGATTTCGCTACATGTCGACTTTCGCGGGCCGAAGCAGAGTTCAGATGCCAAAGAGCAAAGGTGTAGCGATTTCGCTACAAGTTCGAAATGCAAGGCGCAAAGGTGTAGCGATTTTGCTACAAGGTCGAAACGCAAGACGCAAAAGTGTAGCGATTTCGCTACAAGTTCGAAATGCAAGGCGCAAAGGTGTAGCGATTTCGCTACAAGTTCGAAACACAAGACACAAAGGTGTAGCGATTTCGCTACAAGTCTAAAGTTTCGCGAGTCGAAGCAAAGTTGGAAGCGCAAGGCACAAAGTTGTAGCGATTTCGCTACATGTCTTGATTTCGCTGGTGCATGAAGGGAAAAATGTATGGACGCTAAAGATGTCGTGATTTCGTGACACGTTGCATTTTCGCGGGCGAAAAGCAAAGAACAACGCTAAGGCAGAAAAGCGTCACGATTTCGCGACATGTTTCGATTTCGCTGAGGCTTGCGAAGGAAAGTGTACGGAAGCCCAAAGTGTCACGATTTCGTGACATGTTCCAATTTCGCTGAGGCTTACGGAGGAAAGTGTACGGAAGCCCAAAGTGTCACGATTTCATGACATGTTCCGATTTCGCTGAGGCTTGCGAAGGAAAGCGTACGAAAGTCCAAAGTGTCACGATTTCGTGACATGTTCCATTTTCGCAGAGGCAAGCGAAGGAAAGTGCAGGAGGCGAAAAACGTCACGATTTCGCGACATGTAAGGTTTTTGTTGTTGCATGCCGAGTAGAGAACAAGGAGGCAAAAACGTCGCGATATCGCGACATGTAATGTTTTCACGGTTGCATGCAGAGAGAAGGTCTAGGAGGCAGAAAACATCGCGATGTCGCGACTAGTCAGGTTTTCGTAGTCAACAGTCCAGAATAAGTCAACTGAGTAGAGATGTCGCGATATCGCGACAGGTAGCAGCTTGGCGGGAAAAAGCCAAAGAAGCATGCACAGTGATAGGTGTCAAAACTACGCATTTAAGAAAAGAACGGCTGTTGCAGGGCCGTGATGCAGCATGGCTGGCAAAGGTGGCAGTTACAAGAACGGTCAATTAAAGTCAGAACGGCTGTTATAGGGGTGGATTCCGAGAATCACGATTACTGAGAAATTCATTAACAGGTTGCGTATATCAAGAAATGACAGTCACGCGTAGAAGAAAGTGGTAGCACAGAATTCAAAAGAGAAGAAAGAAGAATATCAGAGCACCGAGATACGCAGAAAGGCTGTCAGGATACGCAGAAAAAGGTGTCAGGATACGCAAAAAAAGGCTGTCAAAATGTGCAGAGAAGAATGTCAGAATAAGTCAGAAAGAAAGCGGCTAAAAGGCAGAACGCGTCAGAGAGGGTTTGACAGATTGATCATAGCCGAGAATGCATGAAAAATCAGAGGGAAAATTTGAGCCATTCAAGGAAATCAAGTATAAAGACTCGAACAGGTACAGTAAGAGAGGTTACTGCAACCGAGGTTATTTGTGAAAAACAAAAAGAAAAGGTTGAGTTAGAGTGCTGCATGAAGAACAACAAAAAGGAACTAAAACCTGTAGATTTTTCTTGAAAATTAACAGAGAGGTTTTAGACTGGTGATAGAAGATATTGAGTTTCTGACAATCCTCTTTATTCTTCTATGAGATTGATTTGCATGAGCAATAGACCGATGAGGGTCTTGTAAAAAAAAAGGCATTTTTAATGTCAACTTATCTTTCAAAATAGAAATCCAAGTTGGTGCTTGGTATAAGGGGTTGGTGCTCCTTCCAGTGGGTGCTGGTAAACTATTTGTAAAGATTGAATCCTTGCAAAGACTGGATTTGGATTGTAGTCCAAACAATCATTATTTGAGGAGTAGCCACATCGGTGAACCTCGTTAAATCTTGTGTTGTGTGATGCTCTTGTGTTATACTTGCTTTATCTATTTTTAAGCTTGTATTTTTAAGTTTTAAGAGTTGCAGATTCAAGTTTTTAAATAGTTACACTGATTCACCCCCCCTCTCAGTGTCATTGTGAGAATATCAATTGGTATCAGAGCAAGGTACCTGAACAAGCTTAATCAGCTAAGGTGATCTTGGAAGATCCACAATGGCCGACGGTGAAGGATTTTCTTCCAACAAAGCTCCTTTGTTCGATGGAACAAATTACTCTTTCTGGAGACTCAGGATGCAGACATATCTATGTGCACTGGGATATGACATCTGGGAATCCGTTGAAAATGGATACACAATACCCTCGGTTCCTCCAACAGATGCGGTTGAGAAGAAAAAGTTTGAAAATAACTCGAAAGCCAAGAATGCTATTATGTGTGGATTAGTAGACAATGAGTTGATACGCATCATGAACTGCAAATCAGCAAAAGACATATGGGACAAACTGCAGAGCATTCATGAAGGAGACAAGCAAGATCAAGGAAGCTAAGTTGCAAACACATCGTGCCCAGTTCGAAGCATTAAAGATGACTGATGATGAGAACATAGAAGCCTATATGCTGAGAGTAAATGGAATCATTAATGCAATAAGAGGACTCGGCGAGGAGATGGAAGATGCAGTTGTTGTGAAGAAGGTACTAAGAACTCTCCATAAAAGATTTGATGCAAAATTTTTTGCCATAGAAGAAGCTAAAGATTTAAATTTTTTTAGTATGGATGAAATGCATGGTTCCTTAACAGCATATGAAATGAGAATTGGACAAACTAAGCCCTCAGACAGAGAAGCGGCTTTTCAAGCACAGAAAAATATAAAATCTAAACAAGAATCTGAGGAAGAAGAATCTATAGATGAAACTGAAGCAAACTTTGTTAGGAAATTAGTAAAGGGAAAAGGAAAGTACAGAGGTAAGCTACCGTTCAAGTGCTTTAACCATGGAGGCATCGGGCACTTTGCAGCAAAATGCCCAATGAATGAGAAAAACAAAAGTGATGAAGGGACACACCAAGAAAGAAATGTCTGGAAGAAGAAACCACATTTCAGAAAAAGGAACTTCAAGAAGAAAAGTTTCATTTCCAAAAATATTGACTCTTCTGAAGACAGTTCCAGTGAGGACTCAGAAGAAGAAACTGGTGAAGCATTGTTCATGGCTTTTGAAGAACAAAGAACAGAGGAAACCTAGGAGTGTGAAGAAAAATTAGAGGATGAGGCTGAGGTAGATCTGGAAGGTGAGTTGGTTCCTGCTCTTGAAGAGTTAAGTGCAGAAAGGAAAAAGAATAAAAAGATTTCAAGAAAATTTGAGGATGCTAGCGGATTAATAATCAGTTTGAAAGTACAAACTGAAGAATTTAAGAAAAAGTCTAAAGATTTTGAAGCACATATAACCATGAAAATAGATGAGTGTAATAAGCTAGAAGAAGACGTAGTTAGATTAAGGATGCAGCTAGAAGAGATGAATCGAAAATTGAGCTGTCATCATAAATTTGAAGACAGTTTCGCAAAGCTAAATAAAATGTTAAATAATCAAAGGCCTACAGGGATCAAATTTGGTTTGGGCTTTGATGAAGGAGAATCATCAAAGGACTCAAAGGTCATGCATCGTAGAACCAATAAAGAATAAAGACAAGATCAGAGTTGATAAAAAAAACCGTATCATGCAAAAGAAAACAGTAAGGCCAAGCTTGAAAGGAGTACCGCAAATGATGGATTCACCAAAGTCACACATCAAAGAAGAAGAAGACCCATGGCTCCTACTACAACATGGCAACAACCATTACCCAGGTACACTCGTTCCTTTTCTGGTTATTGTTTTAAATGCAATGCATATGGTCATAAAATCTCAAGTTGTAGATATTATGTAGAACAAAGAAATTTTACTAGTAGAAATATTTTTTCACCTTTGATAGATTATGTTGTAGAATGTTATAACTGTCATAACTTTGGACATATTGCAAGAAATTGTCGTAGCTCTTTTGTAGGAAATAAATACCAGGGAAGAAAGTATCAATCAACTGGATTAAAACAAAACAAAAAATTTCTCGAAAAACTGTCACAAGCCAATGAAAGAGAGAAGGTAAAACAAGTGACCAGATCTGCTGTCAAATCTCAGTGGAAAGAAAAGGAACAACCGAAGAAAGACAAGGAATCCCTAATCGTTCAAACAGCTCTCAAAGCCCAGAATAAATCTGCACCTTGGATTCTGGACAGTGGATGCTCCAGTCATATGACAGGAGACAAACAGAAGTTTGATAAGCTACAGACATACGAAGGTGGTTCTATCAAATTCGAAAACAATGATGGAGCCAAGATAGTAGGAAAAGGATCAGTTAAGTTAAGTGACGGTAAAATCAACTCTAAAGAAGTCCTTTTTGTGATGGGTTTGAAGCATAACTTACTAAGTGTAAGTCAAATTTGTGATAGAGGTCATGAAGTGATTTTCAAGAAGGAGGGTTGTGAAGTAAGAAAGACAAAAAATGGAAAGTTAATAGCCACTGGACTGAGAACTTCTGGAAATCTGTATACACTCTCAGAGACTTCAGAAGGAGCTTGCTTGGTTAGTCAGGAAGAAGAAAATTGGCTGTGGCACAAGAGACTCGGTCACATAAGCTTTGATAATCTGGTAAAAATCAGCTCAAAAAGGGCAGTAAGAGACATACCAACTATTGGTAAACCTTCAAACAAGTATTTGTGAGTCATGCCAAAAGGGAAAACAAACCAGAGCCACTTTCAAAGCAAAAGAATACTTCACGAGCAAGCCTTTAGAACTAATTCACACTGATTTATGTGGACCCATGAGAACGGAAAGCATAAATGGACACAAATATTTTATGCTATGTATAGATGACTATTCAAGAATGACATGGGTACTATTTCTGAAATTTAAATCAGAAGCCTTTGAGATGTTTAAAACTTTCAAAAATCTTGTTGAGAATCAATCAGGAAAAAGAATTAAATGTTTAAGATCAGATAGAGGAGGAGAGTTTATTTCAGATGAGTTTGCTAAATACTGTGAAAAACATGGGATCAGAAGACAGTTTTTGGCAGCAAGAACACCTCAGCAGAATGGAGTAGTTGAAAGAAAGAACAGAACTGTGCAGGAAATGGCAAGGACCATGTTAACAGAGAGCAAAATTGCTGACAGGTTCTGGAAAGAGGCAGTTCATACTGCAGTCTACATTCAGAATAGATGTATGTTGAGGCCGCATGAAAGCAAAACACCTTATGAACTGTGGTTTGGCAAAAAGGCTACAGCAAAATACTTCAAAGTATTCGGCAGCAAGTGTTACATTAAACGGATTGAAGACAATCTTGGCAAATTCGAAGATAGAGCTGATGAAGGTATATTTCTTGGTTACTCAACTAAAAGCAAAGCCTACACATGCTACAACAAAAGACTTAAGAAAATTGTGGAGAGTGCGGATGTGAAGGTCGATGAAGGTAGGAAACAAAAAATCAGCCATAATGAAAACTACCCGACTTATGAAGAATTTATTGAAGAAGATGAAGATCAAGAAAAAGAAGAGAGACAAAAATTAGAATCAGATGATTTAGAAATAGAAGAAAACAGGAAATTCAAAACAGGTAGCTGGCAGAAAAATCATCCCAAAGAGCAGATTATTGGGGACCCTACAGTTGGCATTCAAACAAGAAGAAGAGTAGTAAATAACTATTCTCTGTTATCCAGCATTGAGCCCAAAAACATTATTGAAGCAAGCACAGATGAAAGCTGGATGGAGGCGATAAATGAAGAACTAGATCAAATTGAGAAAAACAAAACCTAAGAATTAGTACCAAGGCCTAAAAATAAAAACATAATCGGTACTAAATGGATATTTCGAAACAAACTGAATGAAGATGGACAAGTTGTAAGGAATAAAGCAAGATTGGTCTGCAAAGGATATGCTCAAGTAGAGGGGATTGATTTTGAAGAGACTTTTGCACCAGTGGCCAGACTTGAAGCAATAAGACTATTTTTGGCTCTAGCAGTACATAGGGATTTCAAAGTTTATCAGATGGATGTAAAATCAGCATTTCTAAATGGAAATCTTGAAGAAGAAGTGTATATTGAACAGCCTGATGGCTTTCAACTCTGTGATAATCCTAACTTTGTTTGCAAGCTGAAGAAAGCATTGTATGGCTTGAAACAAGCACCTAGAGCTTGGTATGCAAGATTGGACAACTATCTCACTAAGCAAGGATTCAAGAAAGGTATGGTGGATAGCAATTTATATATCAAAACTGAGAATGGCAATTTCATTGTCCTTGTTGTTTATGTAGATGATATAATATTTGGGAGCAGCAATGATGAATCATGCAAAGACATAGCAAACAAAATGCAGAAAGAATTTGAAATGTCTATGATCGGTGAACTCTCATATTTCCTAGGACTGCAAGTTAATCAAACTGAAAAGGGCATTTTTATTTCTCAAGTTAAATATGTGAAAGAAATGCTGAAAAAGTTCACTATGGAGGATAGTAAGCCTGTCAGCACCCCCATGACAACAGGATGCAAGTTGAGCAAGGATGATAAATCTCCAGATGTTGATCAAACAATGTACAGATCAATGATTGGGAGCCTGCTGTATTTGATAGCCACCAGACCGGATATCTTACAAGTTGTTTGCATGGTTGCAAGATTTTAGGCTAGTCCAAAAGAGACTCATGTGACAGTTGTGAAAAGGATTTTTAGGTACCTCAAGGGTACTATGGAGTATGGGCTATGGTATCCAAAAGGAAAAGACTTCACTCTTTTTGCATATTCTGATGCAGATTGGGCAGGATGTATTGATGACAGAAAAAGTACAAGTGGAGGAGCATTTTATCTTGGAGATAAATTGGTAGCATGGCACAACAAGAAACAAGAATCAGTTTCTCTATCCACTACAGAGGCAGAATACATTGCAGAAACAACATGTTGTACACAAATATTATGGATGAGACAAACATTGAAAGATCTTGGTATTCACTTCAATGAGCCCATTTCAGTCAAATGTGATAACACTAGTGCAATCAACATTTCAAAGAATCCGGTAATGCATTCCCGCACCAAGCATATTGCAATCCGATATCATTTTTTGAAAGACAAAGTTGCAGAAGGAGAGGTCAAATTGGAGTTTGTTCCAACCACAGAGCAAGTAGCAGACATATTCACAAAACCATTGCCCAAGGAAGTTTTTGAGTACCTTCGGAAGAAGTTGGGAGTAGTCACACTACCCAAGCACTGACTAGCTATGGGGAACACATTCTCAGGGGGAGCATTAAAATTATTTATTTCGAGAATGTTGTGCATAGACTCAGGGGGAGTCTGCAGCAGCCCTTTGGTATTATTGGCAAAGGGGGAGAAGAAATTGAGCAAGGTTGCAGTGTGTTGCCAACAATTCCAAAGGGGGAGATTGTTGAGCAAGGTGCAGCAAAAGCATTGCAAAAGTATTGTCATTGTTGTCAACACAGACAGTTTGATGCAGTTGATGCAGTTCAGAGGTCAGTCAGATCAAGTACAATGATTTTCAAGGAAAATAGAAGTGACCCAGATTCAAAAATTTGCAGAAAAAGACAAGTAAGAAAACTGTCGCGATATCGCGACATGTTTTCTGTCGCGATTTCGCGACAAAAAGGAGGAGAGAGAAAATGCAGCCGAAAATGTCGCGATTTCGCGACAAAAAGGAGGAGAGAGAAAATGCAGCCGAAAATGTCACGATTTCGCGACAAAAAGGAGGAGAGAGAAAATGCAGCCGAAAATGTCACGATTTCGCGACAAAAAGGAGGAGAGAGAAAATGCAGCCGAAAATGTCACGATTTCATGACAAAAAGGAGGAGAGAGAAAGTGCAGCAAAATGTCATGATTTCATGACAAAAAGGAGGAGAGAGAAAGTGCAGTTGAAAATGTCACGATTTCGCGACAAAACTGAGAGAGAAGGCGCAGCCAAAACTGTCGCGATTTCGTGACAAAATAGATGAGAGAGAAAGTGCATGAGAAAGTGTCACGATATCGCGACAGTTTCGAAAGAAAAGCACTAAGGGCGCAAAGTGTCACGATATCGCGACACGTCGGGTTTTCGTGACCCGAAGAAGAGAGAGAATGCACGAAGGCAAAGGTGTAGCGATTTCGCTACATGTCAGACTTTCACGGGCCGAAGCAGAGTTCAGATGCCAAAGAGAAAAGGTGTAGCGATTTCGCTACAAGTTCGAAATGCAAGGCGCAAAGGTGTAGCGATTTCGCTACAAGTTCGAAAGGCAAGACACAAAGGTGTAGCGATTTCGCTACAAGTTCGAAATGCAAGGCGCAAAGGTGTAGCGATTTCGCTACAAGTTCGAAACACAAGACACAAAGGTGTAGCGATTTCGCTACAAGTCTAAAGTTTCGCGAGTCGAAGCAAAGTTGGAAGCGCAAGGCACAAAGTTGTAGCGATTTCGCTACATGTCTTGATTTCGCTGGTGCATGAAGGGAAAAATGTATGGACGCTAAAGATGTCACGATTTCGCGACACGTTGCATTTTCGTAGGCGAAAAGCAAAGAACAGCGCTAAGGCAGAAAAGCATCATGATTTCGTGACATGTTTCGATTTCGCTGAGGCTTGCGGAGGAAAGTGTACGGAAGCCCAAAGTGTCACGATTTCGTGACATGTTCCGATTTCGCTGAGGCTTGCGGAGGAAAGTGTACGGAAGCCCAAAGTGTCACGATTTCGTGACATGTTTCGATTTCGCTGAGGCTTGCGGAGGAAAGTGTACGAAAGTCCAAAGTGTCATGATTTCGTGACATGTTCCATTTTCGCGGAGGCAAGCGAAGGAAAGTGCAGGAGGCGAAAAACGTCACGATTTCGCGACATGTAAGGTTTTCGCTGTTGCATGCCGAGTAGAGAACAAGGAGGCAAAAAATGTCGCGATATCGCGACATGTAATGTTTTCACGGTTGCATGCAGAGAGAAGGTCTAGGAGGCGAAAAACGTCGCGATGTCGCGACTAGTCAGGTTTTTGCAGTCAACAGTCCAGAATAAGTCAACTGAGTAGAGATGTCGCGATATCGCGACAGGTAGCAGCTTGGCGGGAAAAAGCCAAAGAAGCATGCATAGTGACAGGTGTCAAAACTACGCATTTAAGAAAAGAACGGCTGTTGCAGGGCCGTGATGCAGCATGGCTGGCAAAGGTGGCAGTTACAAGAACGGTCAATTAAAGTCAGAACGGCTGTTACAGGGGTGGATTTCGAGAATCATGATTACTAAGAAATTCATTAACAGGTTGCGTATATCAAGAAATGACAGTCACGCGTAGAAGAAAGTGGTAGCACAGAATTCAAAAGAGAAGAAAGAAGAATATCAGAGCGCCGAGATACGCAGAAAGGCTGTCAGGATACGCAAAAAAAGGTGTCAGGATACGCAAAAAAAGGCTGTCAGAATGTGCAGAGAAGAATGTCAGAATAAGTCAGAAAGAAAGCGGCTAAAAGGCAGAACGCGTCAGAGAGGGTTTGACAGATTGATCATAGCCAAGAATGCATGAAAAATCGAAGGGAAAATTTGAGCCGTTTCGAATTGAGCCGTTCAAGGAAATCAAGTATAAAGACTCGAATAGGTACAGTAAGAGAGGTTACTGCAACCGAGGTTATTTGTGAAAAACAAAAAGAAAAGGTTGAGTTAGAGTGCTGCATGAAGAACAGCAAAAAGGAACTAAAACCTGTAGATTTTTCTTGAAAATTAACAGAGAGGTTTTAGACTGTGATAGAAGATATTGAGTTTCTGACAATCCTCTTTATTCTTCTATGAGATTGATTTGCATGAGCAATAGACCAGTGAGGGTCTTGTAAAAAGAAAGGCATTTTTAATGTCAACTTATCTTTCAAAATAGAAATCCAAGTTGGTGCTTGGTATAAGGGGTTGGTGCTCCTATCTGTTGTTGCAGAAAAATCAGGGGTTGGTGCTCCTTCCAGTGGGTGCTAGTAAACTATTTGTAAAGATTGAATCCTTGCAAAGACTGGATTTGGATTGTAGTCCAAACAGTCATTATTTGAGGAGTAGCCACATCGGTGAACCTCGTTAAATCTTGTGTTGTGTGATGCTCTTGTGTTATACTTGCTTTATCTATTTTTAAGTTTGTATTTTTAAGTTTTAAGAGTTGCAGATTCAAGTTTTTAAATAGTTACACTGATTCACCCCCCCTCTCAGTGTCATTGTGAGAATATCAAATTTTATTGGAGAGTATAAAAAATGATTTCATATCAAGACACCTGAAATACAGGCCCCTTGTTAACAAGTTATGTGCATTCAAGAGTTATTTTTAGCATTATTTCATATATATATTTTCCACACTTTTCTGATACATTATAAAAAAGAACCTTGGAAGAATCAATTATTCTTTTGCAAGAGAGGGTTTTAACTCTAAAATCCTAACTGTGAGTGTGATTTAGCAACTGGGCAAAATTACCCCTCAACATGTTGTTACCTATTTCTAAATTTAGATGTGCCCTTATTTTCTAATGAATAATAGCTACATAGGTAACTTTTACATCATAGTAGGTCCACACTAGCCAATAATACACTCTCTTTTAAGAGAACCTCATTCAAACCATGATATGTGTGTTACCACAATGATTTCGGTCCTCATAATGAAAAGTCAACACTAGTGAGGTGTGTGAGTGTAGTGTTACAATATATATATATACCATTAAATTATTAAATACCTACCTTGGTTACATGAAATTATTACTATATTATAACGTTATATATCATTATTTGTGCTACTTTTAAACCAATATTAATTTAGTGCTTTATCCATGGTAATTATTAGCTACTAAAAATGTTTAACCCTATCATTGTGGTAAAACTATTATAGCATTTTCCTAAATAATTTTAAAACACTCATAGCTTTGGGGACTTTAATATTAGATTTTATGAAATAAATATATTTAATGTGTACTAGAAAATAAATAACATGATAGAACTAAATATATTTGTATAATTACTACCAAAAAAACACATTGAAACATAACATAAAATGAAGGATAAATTTTAGTAGTAATTATACATTATATAAGGTTTAAATATTATGTTAATATGTTGTTAAATATTTTGGTTATATTTTCCATATTGATATTATGATTTTTTTTTTAAATTTTCATCCCTATGCATTTTAAATTTATTTTTACCTTATTATCTATTTTTTATAAAAATTCTAAGGATTTAGTAATATTAAAAAAACATATATATATTTTTTTGTATTATTACGAATGAAGGGTTTTGAAAGGAATCCCTAAAACTTTTACATCGACTCCTGTATGGGATACAGACCATAAAATATAACTATGCAAAATAGCCACCCTATATTAGAAGAAAGGACACAAAAGATAAACATAAACACCACATACAAACATTGTTAGCACAAAAAATAAGAAGGTGGATCCACAAACCAAAAAGTCAAAGTAGAGGATGAGATGAACATCGCAATCATAGGGTGTGGCATTCTAATAATTCAAATTACAATAAGTGCCAACACTTTTAAAATAATGATAATGTAACATATTGAAATACCATTTTTTTTTTTTGAAAAACTTGCATTCAACATTGTAGGTTTATTGTACATGGGGCGGATGAACTAGGGTTTCTGAAGCTAAGTAAAATCTAGGGCATTTGTTGGGTTTTCGAAGATATTCCTGGTTACTGTGGATCTGAAGGTAATATTGCTGCCCCAGGAGGGTCCAATGGGGACTTCTCCGGATCCTCTCCTAGGGAGAAATAGCTCTTATGTAGATATGCTAAAATATAAATCTCCAACCAAGACTGATGAAGCTCAAAGAACTGCCTTTAAAATGCTCTTTACAGATACGGGAAACAGATCAACAACGCATCGCGTTAATGGATGTTTGCCACAGTCCGAATCAGGGCCCAAGATTGTCATTGAGCCAAGGATGGTTGAAGAAATAGTCCTATATAGATCTAATCACGATTTGATCTGCAAATTAATGGGTAGTCGCCCTACCCTGAATTTTTTGCACTACTGGGTCTGGCAAAACTGGGAGCCTCATGGTGAGTACTCTTTGTGGTTTATTAGCAATGGGTATTTTATTGTTAGTTTTTCTTCTCTGGTCGATAGAAATAGGGCTTTCAAATCAGAAAAGAGAAATTATGGTCCGACAAGATTATTTGTTCAACCCTAGAGAGTGGATTCGATCCTCGAATTGAACCCACTGTTGTCCCGGTCTAGATCCGGTTGTATGCACTTCTAATAGAATTTTG
The DNA here is from genome assembly GCA_028583015.1 of Wollemia nobilis. Taxonomy (NCBI): domain Eukaryota; kingdom Viridiplantae; phylum Streptophyta; class Pinopsida; order Araucariales; family Araucariaceae; genus Wollemia; species Wollemia nobilis. Next base: position 7,382,867 of record JAQPPZ010001063.1, on the reverse strand, counting down.
GAGCGAGCAGGTTTTGGAGATGATCGATAATTCCCTTAGAAGACATTTGGGTGTCTCCAAAGACACAATAAAAGGGAAAACAGTTGTTTATGCAAGAATATGTGTGGTAATGAATCTTAGCCAGCCTCTACCGACAGAGGTGGAACTTGAACTTGCAGGACTATCATGGATTCAACAGCTGGATTATGAGGCTCTGCCATTTAGATGTAGATTTTGCCACAAATATGGGCATTTGGCCCGATTTTGCCTAAATAATATGAACACAAAAATGGAGGCTCCTCTAGGAATGACAAATCTTCCTAAGGAGGGTAAGGCAACAACAAACAAAGAACAATCCAATACTTCCCAGGGTAATGAAGCTTAGAGAGATGGTTTTGAACAGCCCAAAAGAAGGAGAAGGCAAAAGAAAAAAGATGGCAAAGAGCAAACCCAACTCAAGCCCGCCAATAGGTATGAGATATTCAAGACATTAGTGGACCAAGAGGAACATCTCATGGAAGGAGTGGATGGTAATAGTGAAAATAATATCCACGTTCAAGCTCCTCTTTCTTCTCCCCCCGTCATAGAGTAGGTAATTGACTTCAGTGGGTTACCGCAGTCAGAGAGTGTTGGGCCATTGATAGTTCATAACCAAGGGTAGCCAATGATTAAGGATGTAAGCATGGGAATAGCAAAAAAGAACAGAGAAAGGCCAACTTTAGGGATAACTCAGGTGGAAAAGATATCAAAGAATGGCAACTCTCAAGGAGTGGGTAGAAAATCAAATAAGGAATTGCTAGCAGTTCAAGGAGACAAACTGATCACTGGAGGATCGGTGAGGCCAATAGATTCTTACTGCTCTCAAGGTAACTAATGATTATACAATCATGGAATTTTAGGGGTTTAAATAGTAGAACCCATCAATCTGTTGTTCGAAGACTCTTAGAAAAATGCAAAACATATTTTTTTCTTATTCAAGAGACAAAAATGTCGTTAGATATTATGTGTAAAACAGTTAACAGAATTTGGAGGGGTGCTGGTCATATGGATGTGGTTGCCCAAGGTGCCTCAAGGGGAATTGTTACTCTTTGGAACTCTCTTGAATGGATTGCGCTAGAACATCTAGCCTGGAGGGGTGTTCTCACATCACATTTTAGGAATAATGTCACAACTAAACATGTTTTAATCACAATTTTTTATGGGGCTCAAAACCTTGATGGTCAGCGGCTTCAATGGAAAGTTGTGCATAACAAGAGAATCTCAAGGGAAGATTTAGACTGGATTATTGTTGGAGATTTTAATGCTAAATTATCCTCTAGAGATCAGGAAGGGGAAACCCCAATTTTGGACCCAGGGGATCGACTTATAATTGCCCAAGTCCAGGCTTTACACTTAGTGGATATCAAAGGCCCTAGAACCAACTATACTTGGACTAATAAGAGGAGGGAGCCACATAGTAGGAAGGTAAAGTTAGACTATTTTTTGGTTTTAGAGGAGGCATTTGTAAAATGGAATACAAAATTTTAGATTTTGGAGGGTCCTATTTCAGATCACTTTCCCATTTTGTTGGAAGGAGGGACTCAGACAGGGCAGCATCACAAACCATTTAAATTTGAGAATTTTTTGTTACAAAAAGAGGAACTTCGAAATCAAATTCCACAGTGGTGGGAAGAAGGCTACCCATCCTATGGTACAACAATGTTTAGATTCCACAAACAACTTCATTATGTCAAAGCTCAACTAAAAATTTGGAGGCGAGCTAACAAGATAGACTTCCAGGTCCAAAAATCTCCTTTGGTGGCCAAATGGGAGGAGGTTCAAAAACACTTTAGGGAAGGAACAATTACTAAGCAGCTCAAATCCGAGGATGATGCCTTGCATAAAGCGGTTGAGGACATTGACAACCAAGAGGAGACCTTCTGGAAACAGAGAGCAAGAACCACTTGGCTATTAGAAGGTGATAGAAATACCAAATTTTTCCATTGAACTGCTTGTGCTAGGAGATAGATGAATAGCATGGAAGCCCTTCAAGATGAGAACGGACACTCCTTTGATACTCTTCCAGGTATGCATTCACATGCAATGGATTATTTTTTTGAAATTTTTAAGGAAAGTATGGTGCAATATGAAGAGGCTCAAAACAACGTTATTGTTGTCATACCTTCTGTTATCTCTGAAGAAGAAAATCAGTCCCTTATCAAACCCATTGATAGAGAGGAACTGAAGGATGTGGTCTTTGGAATGAGCACCAGAAAAACTCCAGGTCCTGATGGCTTTCCAATTGAGTTTTTTCAAGCCTTTTGGGATAACTTGGAGGAGGATGTAATGGCTATTATAGAGGAGTCTAGAGGTAATAAAAGAATGCTTAAAGCATTAAATCATACTTTCATCACCTTAATTCCAAAATGGGAGAAGGGGGTCCATATTTCAGACTATATACCTATTGCCTTATGTAATGTGATATATAAAATAGTCACAAAGGTAATGGTTGAGCAGCTAAAACCTCTTTTACATAACATTATCTCCTTTGATCAAGGGGGTTTTGTAGAGGGTAGGTAGATCCTAGATGGGGTGTTTCTAGCTCAAGAGGCAATACATTCAATGCAAACATTTGGCAATAAAAGAATGTTCATAAAATTAGATATTTCAAAGGCCTATGATAGGGTGGAGTGGAGCTTCTTGGCAAAGATGATGGCAGCCTTTGGTTTCTCTCAGGATTGGATAGAATGGGTCATGAGTTGTGTCTCTACTCTGACATACTCAGTGTTAATCAAGGGTCTTCCCTCACAACCATTTGGAGCCACTCGTGGCCTTCGTCAAGGGGATCCCTGCTCTCCCTACCTGTTTCTCATTTTGGCTGAAGGACTAGGTAGACTTTTCTTGAAGAGAAGACAACAAGGTTTGCTAATAGGTATCAAGGTGGGTGAGGAAGTTTTGACTCACCTACAGTTTGTAGATGATACTGGATTGGTGGGAGTGGCCAGCTTCAGGGAAGCAAGAACGATCAGAGATATTCTTAGTGTCTAAATTAGGGCTACAAACCAAGTCATCAATGATAAAAAATCCAAAGTGGTCTTTTTCAATCTGGATTAGAGGCTTCAAGATAGAGTTTTAGATATATTGGGATTCATAATGACTTCTCTCCCAGTGGTTTACTTGGGGGTCCCTTTGCACTTCAAAAAACTAAAAATAGATATATGGAGGAATCTTTTGGATTGTATCAAGGATAGAATTAATCATTGGTCTCACAAATGGTTAAGCTATGGGAGTAGATTAAATTTTTTATAGTCAGTCATTCAAGCCATTCCAATTTATAAATTATCTATCCTGGCTGCCCCACATACTATATGGAAAGAGTTGGACAAGATGGCTAGAAAATTCTTATGGGAAGGAGTAAAAGGAGAGAGGAAATGGACCTTAGTTGGTTGGGATAAAGTAACCCAACCCAAGGTAAAAGGAGGTTTGGGTCTGAGAAGATCCAAGATAAACAATAAAGCTTTGGCTGGAAAGCTTTATTGGAGGTGGATTTCCCAGCCAACTTCCTTATTCAGTAGAATCCTAACCAGTAAATATTTGGGACATGTTAACCCAAATTAGGTGGGTTGTTTCCCTTTGTATGGTACTGGATCCTTAGTGTGGCAGGCTCTCAAGTTAGGATCTCAGGTAGTAAAAGATCGATTATTTTAGAAAGTGGGGAGAGGGGAGAAGGCATGTTTCTGGACAGATTATTGGGATCAATACCCACCTATCATTATTGATTTTCCTTAATTGCAACCAATAAAAGCAGCCATTGAAACCAAGGGATGGGTCCAAATTGAAAGTTATTTCACCACTAGGCAGTTGGGGGATTACAAGTTTAAGCAGTTTAAGAAGTTGGATGAGTGGCCAATTTCAATCCCTCCGAATTTGGCACCCATCATGACTAAAATATTGACAAAAATATTTCTCACAGGTAGAGACGAGGAGGATGAATTAGCTTGGGGCTATGGGAGCCTTGGTTTCTACATAGTGAAGGACGGATATGACAAGATCCTTCCAGAGCCTCCCTCGCATACTTTTTAGGTTGAAGATTGGAGAAACATTTGGCATCCCAAAGGTTGGCTGAAAGTTAACTTTTTTTCCTGGCAGTTCATGCACAATGGAATTCTCACTTTTGATAACCTCAGATGTAAAGGAATCATCGGTCCTTCCCAATGTGTCTTATGCTACAAGAGCGAGGAAACAGCTGACCACTTGATGTTTGAGTGCCCTTTCACGCGTCAGATATGGAAGAGATGGTTTTCATGTTTTAAAATTCAAGTTAATGGTGACTTGAATTGGATTAATATCTGGGAAAGATGGCAGAGGGGTAGATTTAAATCTAAAGCTCTTCGTCTTGGTTGGGAGCTTGGATTAAACTTTATTTTGTGGCAAGTGTGGTTGGAGAGAAATGCTAGAATTTTTAGAGAAACTTTTTCTTCGTTAGATGGAGTTTGGCAGGTCATTTGGAGCAAAGTCTCTGAAACTGTGGCTGTCTATGCTAAAGAGGAAACTTAGGTTGTGATAGGGGCAAGGGAAGAAGGATTTGAAGTGCAAGAGGGACATATCAAATCTAGTTGGAAACCACCCCCAGAAGTTTGGATTAAAATTAATACTGATGGAGCTACAAAAGGCAACCCGGGTAGAGCCAAAATTGGAGTGGTTTGTTGTAATCACGTTGGAATAGTTCTCTATTAGGAATTGCAAGGCCTGGGAAGAGCTAAAAACAATGAAGCAAAAGCCATAGCTATCAAATCTGCTTCTATTTGGGTAGTTAAACAGGGCCACAGGAGGATAATCCTTGAATCAGATTCTCAAATAATGGTTGGAGCTCTAGATTGCATGAGGAACTTTGCCTTGAAAGCTTGGAGGTTGAGGATTCTTGTCACTCAAATTAAGGAATTATGAATGGAATTAGATGATGTGATTCCAGTCTACGTGAGTAGAGATTTAAACAAAGCGGCCGACTTCCTGGCTAAGATGGGTGCTGAGAAGGAGGTAGGGGTTCAGTTACACAGTGACATGGCTATTGAAGATGAGGTGATAAGGCATGGCCTTGAAAGGTCCCTGAGCTAATGATCAAATAAAAAGCAAAGAGTGGAAAGGTGTTGTGATATAACCACATGCTGCTTTGTCATGGCCAAGAGAGGAAATTTGTCACGATATCGTGACATGTTGTTTCGTCATGGCCAAGGGAGGAAAGGTGTCAAGATATCATGACATGTTGCTTGGTTGTGATCGTTGGAGGAAAGGTGTCACGATATCGTGACATGTTTCTTTGTCATGGCCATGGGAGGAAAGGTGTCGTAATATCACGACATGTTGTTTGGTCGCAGCCTTGGGAGGAAAGGTGTCACGATATCGCGACATGTTGCTTGGTCATGGTCATTGGAGGAAAGGTGTCAAGATATAGCGACATGTTGCTTGGTCATGGCCATGGGAGGAAATGTGTCATGATATCATGACATGTTGCTTGGTTGCAGCCTTGGGAGGAAAGGTGTCACGATATCGTGACATGTTGCTTGGTCACGACCTTGGGAGGAAAGGTGTCATGATATCGTGACATGTTTCTTGGTCGTGGCCTTGGGAGGAAAGGTGTCGCAATATCATGACATGTTGCTTGGCCGTAGCCAAGGAAGGAAAGGTATCATGATTTCATGACATGTTGTGTGGTCATGGTCAATGGAGGGAAGATGTCGTGATATCACGACATGTTGCTTCATCATGGCCGTAAGATAAAAGGTGTCGTGATATCGTGACATGTTGCTTGGTTGCGGAAAAGGGAGGAAAGATGTCACGATATCATGACATGTTGCTAGGTCGTGGCCAAGGGAGGGAAGATGTCATGATTTTGTGACATGTTGCTTGGTCACGGTCAATGGAGGGAAGATGTCGCGATATCGCGACATGTTGTTTCATCACGCCCGAAAGAGAAAAAGTGTCACGATATCGCGACATATTGCTTTGTCACAGCCGAGAATGAAAAAGTGTCATGATATCACAACATGTTGCTTAGTCATGGCCATAAGAGAAAAAGTGTTGCGATATCGTGACACTTTGCTTCATCGCGTTCGAGAGAGAAAAAGTGTCACGATATCGTGACATGTTGCTTCATCGTGGCCGAGAGAGAAAAAGTGTCACGATATTGCGACATGTTGCATCTCCATGACCAAGAGATAAAAAGTGTCACGATATCACGACATGTTTCTACGTCATCGCAAAAGGAGGAAAAGGTTTCACGATTTCGTGACATGTTGCAACGTCACTACCCAAGGAGAAAAAGTGTCGCGATTTTGCGACATGTTGCTTCGTCACGGCCAAAGGAGGAAAAAGTGTCGCGATATCACGACATATTGCAATTTCACGTATAGAAGAGGAAAAGGTGTCATGATATCATGACATGTTGCATTTTCGTGCCTAAAGGAGAAAAGTGGCGCGATATCATGGCATGTTTCTTTTTCACAGCCAAAGGAGAAGAGGGTAAGTGTGTCGTGATATTGCAACAAGTTGCATCTACTAACAAATCTGATCCCACTATTAGCTAGTTAATGGTTCAGGAGATTTCGCCCCATTGCAAATCTTCCTTTCTATTGTAAGCTTGTGTTCTCTATGATTTCAGCTGGGAAAATTCCCTTCCCAATTTGTAATTGATCTTTGTTTTAATACAAGTTTTTTTCAAAAAAAAAACATATTGAAATACCATTGATCGAATTCCTAAAAAACTATAAGAGAGATTTGCATTAAGAATATTTAGGAGATCTATCGGGAATTTATTTCTCTATATTGTAAAAATAGGAAGGTTGGTTCAAATATTGTCCAAATGATCAACAAGAAAATTACCCTGAATTGATTTAAACCTTTGAGGTACCTTCTCGACTCCCATATCATATTTGTGATATTCCATCTAAGATCAATAGTGGAATTAAGGATATTAATCAGATTATTTGAGTCCCTTTTAATATAAGTACTTGGATATCCTAAATCATCCAATATTTTAATGCCTTAGAAAGCAGATCGAGCCTTTGTGAAGTGGGAGGTTTGAGATGATCGAGCATTAGAAAGCAGATCGAGCCTTTGAACTATTCAAGCAATTTCTTCCCATATTAGGAAATGCATTGGTAACATTCTCAATTGAACTCCACAATATTTTGAGACCTATTCTAAGAGCATCTCTTTTACATTTTTTAAAAGCCCTAGTATTTTGTTCTTTCCAAACATCCCAAAAAATATGTGGTAGGAGGAAGGTCCATAGGCACTTGAGACAAGGGGCATTAAAGGGGGAGGTCCATTTTAGAATAATTTTTTTCAATAAATCTGCCAACACCCACTGCACCCCCAACTTATCCAGAATGTAGATAAAAAATCATGAAATAAGGGATATAAGGGCAAAAAAAGTGTAGATGACTCCCAATCAACTTCACACAAGTAGCATCTATTAACAATTTTCATACCTCTCTTAAACAGATTCTTAATGGAAAGAATCTTATTAAAGTTAGCTAATAAAAAAAGTTTGATTTAGAATTTAGTCCTTTCAACCACATTCTCCATATCGAAAAAAAGCACAAAGCATCAGGATCAAGTAAATTATACGTTTCTTTTATAGTGTAGCCTCCCTCATTATAACCAGCCTAAATGATCTTGTCTTTGATATATTCAGATCGAAGAATCTAAAACTATAACTCCTTAGCAAAAAGAGACCAATCCTATTGGATATCTAAATCTCCAATCATCGTTGGGAGTTGAAATGAATATTTACGACCATTATCATGAATAAATAAATCAATAAATTTAACATGAACTCAGGCATGGGTGACTAGCTTGAGAATATGAAATCTCTAGTCAGAAGAAAGAGACTTTTCTCCAAACCATAGATCATTCTAAAAGTCCACAAAATTTTTGTTACCAATAATCCACCTGCTAGAAAGGAGAACCTCCTTTAGAAAGTGGGAAGAATCTAGATTTCAAAATGCTTTTCTAGAATGGAGAACCTCCTTTAGAAAGTGGGTATGAGAGAATTGAAAAAAAATTATTTCACCTTGAGGATATTCACCCACTCCACCGCTTCATTAGACATGACTTTACACCCCAACTTAGCAACTAAGGCCTTATTCATCTTCTTGAATCTTCTTAAACGTAGATCATCATACTTCTTGTGGTGATAGACCTGATGCCCTGAAGCTAAGTGGAACTTACCTTTCATTTTTTAACTACCCCATAAGAAGCATTTGAATTTTAGAAATATATTATATTACATCATTTAAATCATGTAAATGTACCTTTTCTCGTACATACTTAGGACATTAGATTACATCAGGGGGAAGTTATCTAGTTACATCATGTAATGTAATAGTTGTATATGTGCAAGTTGTTCCTTGCACATCTAGGTAGAGTGTTGGCCAAGGAACTTATTTCCTATATAAAGTTCCATAGACATAGAGCAAGATAGAGCAGTTGGAAGTAGTGTAGACCAATGTGTTATGATGTAGTAGTGTGATGTAATGTGATGGAGTGTAATATGATCAATGCCCATTATTGAGCAGTAGCTATATTCATGGAGTGTTCATTTCCTCCATAGCTACATTTATAAACATCTCCATCATTTCTATTTATAGTATATTTTCTGTCATCTCATAGATTTACTTTATTTCATATTATTTTGCATCTTGTGATTGTTATATCCCATTAAATGTTGCATCAAAAGCTAACGGTGGTATCAAAGCTATGGTAGGTCAATATAAAAACCATCATTATCATTGACCCTGAGTTTTTGACAACCTCATGCATCATTGGACCAGTCACTATAATAAATTCTCAAAATATTTGAGGTGGTAGAATTAAGGAGAGCCACAAGTAAGGATTGAAATAAATCTCAGTTTTTCGAATATTGAGATTGCATATGGCTAGTGTCTTTCCACAAATTTTCAAAATAAAACTTTTGAATACTAGGACTCAACACTTGATCCACTAGTTTGATGAATCAACTAGTGAAGCTCATCTAAGAGATCTGGAGAAACTAACTTGAAGGTTATTTTATTATAGGGAATTAATAATTAAATAATTGGGACACCTCCTACAATAAAAATATAGGATATTTCAACTTTGTTACCCTAAGGTTGGAGTGCCTTCATAGTGTAGATATTAGTTGTTGTAAGATAAATACACTATAGAAGAGACTTCTAGAGAAGAATTATGGTGAAGTTGGGAGACAGGAGATCTCCATTGCTAGATTGGAAACTTCACAAGAAGAAAAGGCCATAGAAGCCTTGATACAAAATAAAAGTCCATAGAAGCCTTGATCTAGAGGAAAAAGCCATAGAATCCTTGGTACGGAAGAAAAGGCCACAAAAGCCTTGAAGAAAAGACAACAAAATCCTTGATCCTAAAGAAGACTCTAGAAAAGAGTATCTAATTTAAAAGCAAATTATAGTACTGTTAGTCTAAAAAGACTACCCTAAAGATAGCAGAGGTTTTTGAGAGTTGAACCCATTTTCCATTTTTGTGAAATAAAGATCGAAAAAGACTAAGGTAGGCAGGATGTCATGATTTCGTGACATGATAGAGTTTTACAATCCCAGAATTAGAAAATAAAGAAGGCATAAGTGTAGGCCCAAAATGGTCACATCCTTAGAAAATATTAAAAATTTTATTCTAAGGCATGAAATATCCAATACCTTGAGGTCATAGAGTATTTTGGAGTCGATACGCGACAAGAGTTCTCCAATCCACTCAAAACTTCATTTTTTTTGCCATAACAAGATAAGAACTCAATTTTTCTCGTTATCTAGTGTAATTGGCAATGAATTCCAATGAGGTTTCCAATCCATAAAACTTTTGAACTTTGGTGATGTTAGTGTATTTTAAAATGTGGACTAGTGATTCTTCTTTGTTTCTCATACTCCAGTGACTAAGTGTTGCTAAGATGCATTCCGTTGAGTTCCAAGATTAAGGTGGAGTGAAATTACGACAAGAGGTTCGAAAGCATTGTAAAGATAGTGGAATGACGATAAGGCTATTTACACTACTTCCAGTGTGGATTTGTTATTCCATAGTCAAACTGAGTCAAATCTTGTGGTACAAGTTTCTAAGAGAAAAATTCAATCCATTTTTCAAATCCAGGGATGCTAAAAAAAATTAATGTTTGTGAAGGCTAAGTGAGCAGATTAATGACAAACTCCATTTCGCTTGTACCTTAATGCTTTTCGTATCAAAACTCGATTATGCTGGCCAAAGCAATCAAATTTGATGTCAGTGATGATAAAAGAGTGGAATGGCATTTTGTGTCTTCCCCACTATTTTGCAGAGCATATGTGGTTTTTAATTGTAGCCATCCATTAGGAGAATTGACGATTGAGATTTTTCTAATACTATTATAGTGTATAAATCCAGATATTTGCAGATTAGAGAATAATCAGTTAGAATAAAGAAGTCAAGCATAAAAGAGTTTTCAAGAACAAGAACTAGAGCGATTGTAGATCTATAAAAAAATAGAGCTTCCAAGAACAATAAACGGTCCAAATTTAGTTTCCAACAACCTGAAGCTCAACTACCATTACTAGACTAGCAGGTTGTAAAGGTGATTTGTCATGGCAGATTGTTTCCAATAGATTTCCTAGACTTCACAAGCAAATGAGATAATGCCAAAAAAGCTCTCTACTAAGTTTAATCTATGTAATGTCTCTTTCAATTCTTTCAATTGTAAATTATAAATAAAGGCTAAACCCTCAATTTTTAGGGTTGGATCTAGTGCTTTGCTTGCCCTACTATGTAAATAAATTATTCAAACTAATGGAAGGATTATTACTCTGATTTTTGAATCAGGATGTGTTATCTTTGCTATCATTCAATTAAGAGGTTCGAAGCTGTAAATTGCATTTTTTCCAATGTTGTAATGATTTGTTGATTCCAATTTTTTTTGGATTACTAGTTGTGAAGGTAGTTGAAATTTTTTCATAGTTAGATCTTTATTGGTAGGAAATTTATTTCTACTAAATATGATTATTGGTATATTCTACTAAATTGGGTTATCAATATATTAGATATTGAAATTGCTTCTTATAACACATCTCTATTTTCTATTTTAATGTATAAGGATTTCATGGTTTTAGGTGCTACTAATATTAAGTGATGGGACACTAGAAATAGTTTATTGGATGCTTCTGTTGTATATGCCTATGATGTTACCCTATGCATCCATTGTTAATGCATATTTATCTAACCCTAAACATTTTTCTAATCCTACTTATCAAACCTTTATTGAGCTTAATTGAGTCAACATATTGCTAAGTTGACAAGGAACCAACCTACTATGGAGGTTGGATTGAAGTTATCTTTGGTCCATCCAATGTTGAGTGTTGAGCTATGACTATCGGGTGTAAGCCTAGACAGAGAATTGGAAGATAGACAGTTGTAGTGTCAAGTAAAAATTGATGTTAATTCAATGCCCAATAGTTTTTGGTATGCCTGTTTGTACATGTTTGCAAGAAACACTAAAAACCATCATATGATTTTGTTTTATCTTTATCCAAAGGAATCAATATTTAGTGAATTTTCTTGACCTTGCTAAGCGGTGATTAGAAAATTCACCTAGCGACTCCCTGACCTATTAACCCAAAAAAAAATTATCCTTGTAGACCATAGTTTTTCATGTATACCAGGTAATTCAAGAGCAATAACCTAGACTCATTTTTATATTGTGGCCTACCTTACAAAGGGTCTACTGTTATAATGAATTTAAATCAAGATTTTCATTCAGAGGAAAAATTCTACATTGTTTTAGAACCCTTGAGGACAACACCATTATCTCATGTGCAGCATTGGCTGAGCCCTTTGTGGAGAAATTTAATGAATCTATTGATCCCTTTTCCCTCCTTAATTAGTTCACATCTATGCAAAAATTTCAGCAAGAAACCATTTTAGATTTCAATTTAAGGTTCACCAGGACCTGGAAGAGAATTCCCCCTATAGCTGGACTAGTTGCAAGCCTTGCTTACATGTATTATATCAAGGCCCTTGGATCAGATTTAGACCTGTAAACCCAACAATATGGGATGGAAACTTTTACACAGGTTTATAATGTATTTTTTAATGCAAAAAATGTTGTTATTAATATTGGGAGATTACCTCCAAAAGTTGTTTTTTCCTACAATTTGGAAATGATTAATGTCCAAAGTCAAAATCCATCTTCATCTTATATGGACCCTCCTCATTTATCACACCCATTCCCATATAGGACTCCCATTCCTCAATCAAAAGCACCATCTGCTACAACTCCTTTCCCTCTGCATATTTCTCAAATTCCACAAGAGTCTTTTGTCATCCTTGATATACATAATATATTAAAAACTCTTAGCAACAAGATGAATTCTATATATAAAAGAGATATGGAAATGTCTCAACAAAGGATATTTCCTTATGTGAATAAATATCAAATACATGGTCCTAGCAATAGTACTGGGGTTAGAGTAAATGCAACATATGAAGAGACTGAATGTTCTTCAGAAACAATGCTGGTGAATGTATGGTGTTTAGTATGCAATTATCCTCATGACTCACAATATTGTGTTATGTAACAACACCATGTATAATAGTATATGGATAAAGTAGAAAGGAATCATAAGGGAAGCATGAATATGCTCTCACATCCAAAAAAAATCATGGTTGGAAAAGAGTTTGATGAGAATGGACCTATTGTTGTCATGACAAGGTCAGGCAAGAAAACTCTACAAGTTCATCCATATAATATGGGTACATTTTAGGCCCCTTATTAGAGGAAGAGTGATCCACCTTCCCAAAGCAGTTATACTTTATCTATTCCCTAGGCCAAAGAAAAAGAAACCAGTGTTACCAAGAGGTTTGAGAAATAAAATGAAGGAGAGAGAACGAGGTCTAAGAATGAATCTCAAGAGAGGCTTAGGTTCCTTTCTATTAACAAAAGATAGAGAATCGAAGCCACTCAGCAATATAAAAGAAAATATGGTGAGCCAGAAGAAGGCCTGAAATACCTACCTCTGCCAAGTTAGAATACAATATTATGGAGAAAATGAAGATAACATCCAAGGCTAGCCTATATGATACCCTCTTCATTCCTGGTCAAATTGACCTGCTAAAGGCTTCCTTGAAAAAATATCCATAGGAAGAGTAGACCACCACAATCCTCAGCATACCCTCTAAAAATAAATAAATATCCCCTACTATTTTAAATAATAAACCCTCTCCTTTCTATATATATCTAATTATGGAAGGTTGGGTAGTTCAAAATTGTATGATTGACTCAGCAGCATCCACTATAGTCATGCCTAAAGCAGTTTACAAATAAATGGGAATGGAATATACCAGATCCTGCCTTGGAGTTCTAAAATTGGATGGGGCACCTGTGAAGACAGTGGGAGTGATAAGGTAAAGGTGTAGCAGTAAGTATCGTTACCTAAGCATATATAAATAAGGTATGGGATTTTATGTAATCCTTTCATGCCCTAAACATTAATTTTATTCTCAAAGGAAATAATACCTTAGAATATTCCTTATAAGTAAAGGGAGCTAAATTCAGTCCTTATGAAGACATAGGGGTCAAGAAGGACAACAATATCAAAATATGTTTTAGGTCTACAGTGCCATATAAGCAAATTATTTGGTAGGTCTTTGAAAGTGATGAAAATATCATTGATTTTCTAGTAAGAGAAGATTGTTTATCCATTATTCAAGAGGAAAATCCATAAGATTGATCAACATGATGTCATTCAACTAAAGAACAATCACATACCTAGATATTTGGTTACTCTACATAGACTATTTGACAATGAAGATAGGAAAAATATCAGATCCATGGAAATCAATGAGAAAATCTATAAAGAAGTTGAAATAGAAAAATAAGAGAAGCTCAAGGTTGGAATCCAATGTTCTTCAAAGTAATAGGAGGATATCAAAGCTTTATGCTATAAATACAAAGACAATGCAACTTAGTCATATGAGGACCTCAAATTATATGACAAGAAGGTTATCCAACACACCATTGAGCTAGAGCCTAATGTAAAACCATTCAGGTAGAAATAGAGGCCTATGAATCGTAGGATTGAAGCCATAATGAGAGAACTTTTAAAGTTGCTAACGGCTAAGATCATTTATCCAATAAAATATTCAACCTAGGTATCCAACTTGGTACCTATAAGGAAGAAGAATGGTGACATCCACCTATGTGTAGATTTCAAAAATCTTAATCAAGAATTACTTAAGTACCACTACCCCCTCCCACATATTGATCAAATCTTACAGATTGTAGGAGGGGCAGAAAGGTTCTCGCTTCTAGATGATTTCTTTGGATATAAAAAAATTTGGGTGAAAGATGAAGATCATTTTAAGACAACATTCACCACAAAATGGGGAACCTTTGCATATCAAAGAATGCCTTTTGGGCTATCTAATGTAGGGGCCACATTCTATAGAGCAATGGACTATGATTTTGATGAGCTGATTAACAAGGCCATTCTAATCTATTTAGATGACATGAATTTGTCTTCCCACAACAAGCAAGGCCACTTGGCACACCTAGAATAAGTTTTACAAAAGTACAGAGAATTTGGCAACTCCCTTAATCCTAAGAAGTCATTTTTTGCATTTCATGAAGGAAAGTTGCTAGGTCATGTGGTATACAAGGAAGGTATGGCCATTGATCTAGATAGAATCAAATCCAGTATTGCTCTTCCACTACCTATGAACAAGAAAGCCTTGTAGTATTTCTTTGGTTAGATAAACTTTGTCAGGAAATTCATCTTTGAATTTGCTTAGAAGGTGAGGCCTATATCTGAACTACTGAAGAAAGATGCAGATTTGAAATGGACTAATGTAAGAAAGCAATCCTTTGAAATCATCATGTAATCCATTATTGTAGCTCTAGTGCTAGTCAATCCAAATGTCAGGAAAGACTTCATTCTTTATGCTTATGGAGCTAAGGAAAGCTATTCCTGAATTCTCACCTAGAAGAATGACGAAGGATATGAGCATCTTATATTTTTTGGAGCCGGACTCTTCATGAATATCAGGTTAAGTATAATTTCATTAATAAATAAGTATTTTATGTAATATAATCATTGAAAAAATTTAGGCAATATTTGGTTCAAAGCAAAACCTTGTTTTATGTTGTTCATTAGGATGTAAGAAGTTTTATTTTACAAGGAGAACTGGTAGATAAGAGAGTTGGTTGGATTACTAAAATCCAAGAATATGATATGTAAATCCATCCTACCAAGTTGGTAAGAGGCAGAGCCCTATGCCAATATTTGATAGAAGTAGTAGTTTCAACAATTGTAACAACTTATCAAGCAACAATAGATGATCAGAGTAAATAATTACATTCAGGTGGATTAGACTAGGTAGATCAGATGATCAAGTACTTTCAAACTAGGGTATGCCCTCCTAATATTAATGCATCATAGAGAAGGATATATAGAATTCAAAATTTCATGTATGTATTACTGCTAGAGGGTCTGTATAAAAGGAACCTTGATGGAGTTCTCCTTAGGTGCTTAAAATATGATCAACAATAAAAGGTCATAGATGAGTTCCATGGATAACTATCTAGAGGAAACTTCTCAGGAAGAGTAAAAACTTTGAATATCATCAAATAAAGCTATTACTAGCCTACCATATTTACTGACACCTTCAAAGTTACTAGATCCTGTGATAAATGCCATCGACATGTGAGAAGAACAAGGAATGCATCATTTCCTATTAAATCAATTCAAGTGGAAGAACCCTTTCATAAATGGGGTTTGGACTTCATAGGAGTTATTAATCCATGTTCCTTAGTTGAGCATAAATACATTATAACTAGTATAGACTACCTCACCATATGGGTAGAAGTTATTCCTACAAAGAAATCAGACCAAGAAGTGGTGATTAATTTTATGGAAAAATTGATTTCAAGATTTTTTATTCTAGAAGCCTTGGTGAGTAATAATGGACCAACATTCATAGGATCCAAATATATCGACTTTAGTAGTAAGTATGGCATTACCATAAATAATACTTCAAACTACTACCCCCAAGGAAATGGACTTGCAGAATCAACTAACAAGAATCTATTGAGAATTTTGAGAAGGTCACTAGAGGGTATTAAGAGAAATTGACACCTATTACTGGAAAAAGCCCTATGGGTAGATAGAATCACTATCAAAAGGTCCATAAAAACATCCCCCTATACCTTAGTTTATGGTAAGGAGGTAGTGTTATGTATTCATTTGGAGATTCCAACACTCAAAATGATAAAAAAAAGATTAATCTGAGAAAATTTTAGTGGAAACAATACTGACACACCTACTACAGTTAGAAGAGAATGAACTCAAGAATTTGAATATTTTCAAAAGAATTCATTTGACATCAAGGTATGGTTTGACAAGAAGGTAAGGTTCAGGAAATTCCAGGTTGGAGATGTTGTACTCAGGTGGAATATTGAAAGAACTAAGCCATGACATTATCAAAAGTTTAACTCCTTCTGGGATGGATATTTTAGAATAGCAGAAGTTATTATTTTCAGCTTGAATACCTAAAGGAAAACATACAGCCGATTCTGGTCAATGGTTTTCACCTTAAACTCTATTTTGATTGAAATATAACTCATTGTAACATATGTATATACTTTGTATCATAGTATTTTTTCATTTTTGTCAAGTTTTCATTTTGATAAAATGTTGTATGAAAAATAAAAAAGAATAGAAGAAAAAGAAAAGTTACAAAAATAATCTAAGTTACCACTAAAAAAGAAACAAACTTCCATTACACACTCAAACGAACTAAAGTTCTAGCGGAATTCCACACACGTTGAGCTCTTAAGGAGACTGAGCTGAAGCAAAATAATAAATGTTCCAATCTTCCAGGGTGCATGATTATCTTTTTCAGCAAAAACTATTTCTCGTGCCGCTTCAAAGAAAAAGGAAAAGGACAAGTACCATTGCTAGTGTAGTAAGGTGTTTGATTTTTGGTCAATCAAAAAGCACCATAACATCTTCAAGCCACCAAAATGAATAGTTATAATTTGAAAAGCATGCAAACGGATAGTTCACACGGTAGCCACATTAATGGAAGAGGGTGTGCATGCATGAGCAATTAAAAGTGCTAAAAACTTAGAATGCGTTCATTCGAAAAAGAGCAGTATTTACCAAGCATAAAGAATAAAATGATAGCTGAGCATTATCTGCAAATTCCATAGAAAATATTTTGAAAATTGCTTACAAAAATGGCTTCTAAAGACACCTGAGAATTTGAAACATCAACGAAATAAGATGTGGGGCATTACATCAACAAAGTGGAAGTTGTGTTTGACACCGAGGGTCCTCATAGAGAGAATGAAGCTCAGAAAGAACATTAACAATAGATTTAAGAAAGGAGTAGCTCTATCACACCAAGAAAAATATGTCATTCACTCCTTGTCTTTTTATATCTACAATTCAGTTCATCTTTGTTCGAATTTAATAGCAGCCATCATCAAATTTTATGACCCAAGGGCAAAAGCAGTAAAAATCGCTAGTGGCAAAACCCTATTTAGTATTACTACCAAGGCCTGTCATAATATTTTTGCCCTAGGAACATAGCCACCCGTAAGGCCAAAATATTTCAAAACATCTGACCAAGCCGAATATTACTCTTTATAGAAGTGAGCTCCTGATGGTGAGCCTTTTAGAAAATAGGTCTATAATCAATTCAAATACATTAAACCTAAGAAAGGTTTGCCCAAAAACCCAATTTCCATTGAGCGGTTTGTCCACCGAGAGCTCTATTCCATGCTAGCTTGTTTGGAGGGTTTGGATTCAAACCGAATTATGATTGATTGGAAAATAGCCACTGCATACTACATTTCCAATGAGATAATGTATGAGGAATATGCATAAAATAAGGGTGTTAGGGTCATCTACTTTGATTGACCAGCTTTCCTTGCTCAAAGAATACGTGCAAAATTAGTGAGAATAAAAAGGAGTTCTGACACACCATATTTTTGGCATTCTCAAGTCTGGTTTCGATGTTCTTTACTATTGTAAGGAAGATCATAACCTGGATTCCAATAAAGGAAAATAATGACCAGGGAGATCCTATTCATGTTTACTATTGGACTGCTCATCTGAGGAGCACTAAGTCCTTTTATAGATTTAGCTTGGAATTTTTAAGGCCAACACTAAATATAATGTATGGGGAATACCCTAGGTTACAACCATTGGCCAATATTTTTTTAAGAACAAAGGGTGTCGAAGAAGAATATTGGTACATCCTTATAGAGGGCACAGTAACTAGACCATATCGATTCACTAGTAAGCCTTTCTTACTACCTCATTTTGTTACAAACAGATTATTAGCCCTAGAATATTTGAGGTAAGAAAAATTTATAAATATGAACTATGGCTTTGGAAGGAAGAGAAAATGTTTGTTGACCTACCATAGTCTTGATGATATAACCATCACCAAGAAGGGGTAATATGAGAAAATTGATCAGTATCTAGATAGGCTAGGCCTATTCTACATTCCCCATAGATGGAGGTATGACCTAGATGATATATTCTACAAGAGGAATATAGCCCTAAATGAAGAGAAGGCCTACAAATTTGAGAAAAAATCTAGACCTCATTTTGAACAGGATAGAAATAATAAGGAAAATCCCCCTGTAGAGTGGAATGTGACCAAGATGGAACAACTTCCTCCATGCTTAGACTTATATAAATATGTTGTTGATTTTGATTCAGATAAGAATGAAAAACATAAGTTGCAGGAGTCTACCATAAAAGAAGTTGAGAACAAAATGAAAGGTGATGAAAGCCAAGAGTTGCAAGAGTCTACCATTGGAGATGGTGAGGGTAAAAATAAATGGACCGAAGCCAATATAGTAGACTGGTGGAGGATGAGAGTTGAAATTGGTAAGGATAAATCCAACTTTGAGCTGGTGATTAACAATGAATATTTTGATAAATATGAATATAATATCTCAACTTGGAAATCAAAAGACCCAAAGAATATAGTTCTGATCTATAAGAAGCCACAAATAGGGTTATATTCCCCATCCCCACCTTCACAAGAAGATGCTAAGGAAGAATGAGTTGATACTCCATTAACTGTTGCTTAAAAACTGAAGACATTTCAACCCTGAATAGAAAAACTTGAGAATTTTCCAAAAGGGGCACAATTAATGAGTAATATACACTATTATTATGAGAGGGATATTAGCACATTAGTCATTCAGACAACAATTAGGCCCAAGAACCTATCCCTCGGTGGACAACCCCGAGATACAAAGATAAACTAGAATGAGAAGGATGGTAATTTTGTGTTCACACCTGTAAATTTCACCATTGCAGCAATAGTGGAATTAAATCCTATTTATCCAGAAATATTATAGGAAGAACCAATACAGGGAGGGTTATCTGGAGAAGGTACAAAAAATAAGAAATCAGTAGCCTTGCAAGTATTTAAAAGAAAGGGAAAAAGGTCACCAAAAATATCTAAGAAGGATATTTATAAAAAGTAAAATTTGGATAAGGTGAAAATTGTAAAGGAAACCCCTGTTTCAACTACAAAAAAATTAATACAACAATCAGTGAAACAATAGAGTATATAGACAACTTCAAAGCATCCTACATTTATAGCTGAAGATATAGTTTTTATCCCATTTTCTCCTGCTCCTCATTCAAATTCCCCAAATAAATATCCCTCCCCTTATAAGCAAGATATTGTAACAAATGTGCCTTCTCCCCCACAGAGTTCACCACCTATTTCATCAATCAATACTGAGGGGTAAACCAACCCATCTCCTCCAAGGTCACCTAAGTTTCCTTCATCATATGAAATCCCTTCTTCATAATAGCCCATAATTCTATATTTGCCATTACAACCACCCCCATCATCTAAGAAACAAATTGTTTCAAGCACACTCACTCACCCTTCTGTGAGATTTGTTTCAATTTCCATGAGTCTTCCAATTGCATCAGCAACAGTGGTCATAGATTCCACTATAGTCACTTATACCAAGTTATTTTTAGCTTTTGATTCTTCCCTTTCATACCTTATATCCTCTTATCATCCTCATATGAGTTATCCTACCCAAAAAAAATGCAAAAGGAGAAGGAAACTTCACAAAGAATTCAAGAATTTTGGGCAAAAAAGTTATCCAAAACTTCCAAGAGGATGGCAATTAAGAGGAGAAGCATATTTTTTGATCCAATTTCCATGCATAGGACATATAGATCCATCATTACGTTAGTAAGAAATCCTGATATTGAAATAACTGCTCAATACTACCGTCTAGAAGAATACACAAAATATATTGCGCAGTTACCTGTTGAAGATGAGTTGGTGATGGCTAAAGCTCACTTGGACACTTTCTATGTCAAGGCTGATATATACAAAGAGAAAGTGGACAAGCTGGAGCAAACAATTGAAAAACTTGAAAAAACAATCATCAACCAAAAATAGGTAGAGAAAGCTCTCAGAAAGGAAGTAAATAACTAGCAAGATAAATTTCAAGAGGACAATAAGCTTAAGGAGAAAATAGAGGAACAAAAGAAGAAAAATGAAGAACAAGCTAAAGAAATATAGAGCTTAAAATAGTAGCTTCAGATTACAAAGGATAAGTATTTAGGTTTATCTAATGCAGGGCTAAAGAAAGTAACACAAGAACTATTATTTGAGGTTTTGGAGAAATGCTCAGAGTTACATCCCATTATTGATTACATGGACGATGCCAGCCACCTACCTCTGAATATTCAGGAAGACATGAATAGCTTCACTGGAGAACTTCAACCTATGGTAATTCTAGTAGAGAATATTTATAATTTGGTATATAGTAAGATCAATGAGACTTCTAAACCTATTCCTAATAAATAATGGAACATTTCCAGGTTTGCTACTAGATTTGTGGTAAAGAAGCATAGAGCCCTCAAAAAGGCTTGGCTATTGTTTGATAAGGTTGAGAATATGATCTAGGATGTAGTGGACATAAATAAAGAAATGATTCAAAATGGCTTCAGGGGTTTATGTATGGAGAATAACACATTGCTATCATTAGAAGATATTAAGAAGATTGTTGTTGAGATTATCCAAGATGAGTCTAAGATTGATGTCTAGAGGAACCGATTGATCAAGAACAAGTTTCACAAATAATTATTGATCATACCCGACTCAGATATCTGATGGAGGACCTGGTAAATAAGAGAAGTATTACAAATTATGAAGATACTGGTGAGCTAGAGTACATTCACAAGTAGCTCAAATAAACTTCCAACCCCTTTGAAACAATTTGGAAATAGACGCTGCAAAGTATGAAGCTAATGGTGCAGTTGTTTGGAAAGGATGCGAAAGAGGAAAATAAAGAGCAAAGTTCACCTGAAGTGGAAGCTGAGCAAGATCAAGAAGATAATACTGAAGAAGAGGCTTAGCAAGAGGGTGAATAACCAGATAGAGCTTCTACGTACCTTGAAGGGATACAAAAATAGAATATTTTTGTTTTATACATTTTTATAGTCATGTAGAAGTGTTGCATTTTTTATTTATTTTTACTCTAACACTGTCAGAAGACTGTAATAAAAACATGAAGCTAGAAGGCAAAAAATGTGATTTTTGTGAAGGTATTCATGTCATTTTTGAAGAGACTTTAAAAGGAGAACATAGTTGTGTTTTTCTTAATCTTGGAGTAGTTTTGAAGTAGCATAAATATTTGTGGTTCCATTATGATCTCGATATGAATGTTTATCCTATAGGATGTCCATAAAGTTTTTAGAGGGTAGTTTTCATATGGAAATTATTCTTTGAAGCATTTTGCTGAAGATAAGAATTTTTTGAATCCTGATACCCAATGGATAAGAATCTAAGTTTGATGGCTTTGCGAACAAATCCATATAGGAGATGCCAGAATGTAGGCCCAAAATGGCCACATCCTTAGAAAACATTGAAAATTTTATTCTAAGGTATGAAATCTCCAATCTTCTGAGGTCATAGAGTATTTTGGAGGGGATCTATGACAAGATTTCTCCAATCTACTCAACACTTAGGATTTTTTTCCATAAAAATCTAAGAACTCGATTCTGCTTGATATCTAGTGTAATTGGCAGTGACTTCTAATGAGGTTTCCAATCTACAAAACTTTTGAACTTTGGTGATCTTAGTGCATTTTAAAATGTGGACTGACAATTCTTCTTTGTTTCATGCACTCTAGTGACTAAGTGTTGCTAAGATGCATTCCATTGAGTTTCAAGACTAAGGTGGAGCGGAATGGTGATAAGAGGGTCAAAAGTGTTGTAAAGATAGCAAAATGATGACAAGGCTATTTAAACTACTTCTAGTGTAGATTGATGATTTTGTAGTCAAACTGAGTCAAGGCTAGTGGCGTGAGTTTCTAAGAGCATATTTCAATCAATTTTCAAAGCTAGGGACACTAGAATAAATTTAATTTTTATAAATGCTAAGTGAGCGTATTAATGATAGACTCCATTCCACTCACACCTCAATGCATTTCTTGTCGGAACTCAATTCCATTGGCCAAAGAAATAAAATATGATGTCAATGATGATAAAAGAGCGAAATGGAATTTTGTGTCTTCCTTGTTTCTTTGTAGAGAATTTTTTGTTTTTAATCGTAGTCTTCCATTAAGAGAAATGACGATTAGGATTTTTCTGACACTGTTACAGCATATAAAGATGAAATATTAGCAGATCAGAGAACAGACAGTTTGAAGTGGGAAGTCAAAGCATCGAAGGATTTTCAAGAATAAGAACTAGAGAAGTTGTAGATATGTGACAAAATGGAGCTTCCAAGAATAATGAACGGTCTATATTTAGTTTCCAATGGCCTATAGCTTAACTACAATTACTGGACAAGAAGGTTGCAGAGTCGCGCTATCATGGTGAATTATTTCCAATGTATTTTTTGAACTTCATAAGCAAATGAGATAATTCTAGTAAAGCTCTCTATTGAGTTGTCAAAGTTTTAATCTATGTAATGTCTCCTTCAATTCGTTTAATTGTAAATATAAATAGAGGTCAAACCCTCGATTTTTAGTGCTCTAGTGAGTTTGCTTGCCCTACTATGTAAATACATTCTGTAAACTAATGGAAGGAATATTACTCTAATTTTTTACTCAAGACGTGTTATATTTGCTATCATTCGATTAAGAGGTTCAAAGCTATGAATTACATTTTTGTCAATGTTGTAACTGTTAGTTCATTCCATTTTCATTGGATTACTAGTTGTGAAGGTAGCTAAAATTTGTTCATAGTTATATCTTTGTTGGAAGGAATTTTATTTATGCTAAATCTAATTATTGGTCTATTCTACTAAATTGGATTATCAATATATTGGATATTGGAATTGCTTCTTGCAACACATCTCTATTTTCTATTTTAATGTATAAATATTTCATGGTTTTGGGTGCTACTAATCTTGAGTGATGGGACACTGGAAATAGTTAGTTGAAATTTTCTATTGTTGAGGACTATGTTGATAGCCTATTCATCCACTGTTAATACATATTTATCTAACTCTAAACCTTTTTCTAACCCTATTCCTCAAACCCTTATTGAGCTTAATTAAGTCAACATATTGCTAAGTTGACAAGGAACCAACCTACTCTAGAGGTTAGATTGAAGTTATATTTGGTCCATCTAATGTTGATTGTTGAGCTGTGACTATTGGGTGCAATCCTGGATAGAGAATTGGAAGATATACAGTTATAGTGTCAAGTAAAAATTGATGTCAATCCAGTGCCCAACAATAAGAAATATCACAATTTCATGACATGATAGAGTTTCTCAAGCCCAGAAGCAGAAGATGAAGAAGGCATAAGAAATGTCATGATTTTGTGACATGATAGAGTTTTGTGAGCCTAGAAGAAAAAATGAAGAAGACATAAGAAATATCATGATTTCACGACATGTCAGAGTTTTGCGATCCCAAAAATGGAATATGAAGAAGACATAATAAATTTCATGATTTCGCAACATGTTAGAGTTTTGTGAGCCTAGAAGTAAAATATTAAGAATGCATAATAAATATCATGATTTTGCGATATGATAGAATTTTGTGGAATAGAGAAATAAATAGAAACATAAGGATATGCGTTTATAAGAACATATCGACAACCAACATAACATGTCAAAAACCAAAAAAAAAAAGTTATTGAAGCATCATATCCTAAACTCCTGCCATTGGTGATTTGATTCTCTGATTGAACCAATAAGAAGCCATGCAAAATATACTGGTGCATTTTGTAGTGCATTTGTAGTAATTGATTTTGTGTCAATATTTGTTAGCTGTCAAAAGATACTTACCATAGAGTATATATAATAGGGAGTGCACCCTAAATAAGGGTCATATCTTAGAAATTTACAATACTGGATGTATGTACTCTAGATTCAAGAAATAAGATAAGCTTCTATTGGCTTCTGGTTCACTATGTGCAAGTGTATGTATTAATATTTTATGCTTCTATTTACATTACTAAGTTATACGTTGTATTTGTTCTATTATCTGGACTCATACACGATATAAAAAGTATTGCTGGAGCTAAATATTTGATACATTTATGTGTTAGATTAATATCTAAATTATATTAAAGAACTATGATTTTTGTGTGAAGATACAAAAAATGCTTGGACTTTGAAGTTATATGTATTTATCTTTGTTGTTGTTTAATCTGCCTACAAGAAAAGCTCTATCTATAGCTATATTTCCATTTATTTCAGTAAATATATCTCCCCTTTTCTCATATAAAACCATCAAGGAACGAAATTTATTTGGATATTAGATAGAACCTCTTGACACTTAGTCCATATACTCAATGTTGGCAAGGTCGTGGGCACAATCATGACCATAGGCCGACTTTGCACCAATAGTTTTTGGAACACTCGGTGGGACCAAAGTCCCACAAAATTTTATAAGGTTTAGTGTTTGTATTTATTCTATTTTAGATCCAAATAAATCACCTGACGACTCCATTCAAAGGTATAGATCCAATAAATACCTTATCTACTTGTCTGGTTAAAATTTGTAAATGTTTACATATATGATAACCAAATCCCTAGCAAGAAGATCTGAAGAGCCCATTTGAAGAGTTATAGCCAGAATTATTCTAGAATAATAATGTAGAAATAAATAAGTCAGAAGAAAATAACAACTCACAAAATACATCCACATAGAACACAAGATATTTATCCTGGTTCACCCAATATGGGCTACATCTAGAAAACAAGAGCCACACCTTTTTTTTATTATTATTCACCTTGCCCATAATAGGATATTACAATCAATATAAAGGAAAATATTACAACCATAAACCATAATGTGGTATTATAATATTATGGGCACAATACCATTGGCTAAAACCACCCATACCCACAAATCACAATAATCCCACCAACGCCTCCAAAAATAGCTTCATAATATCTTTGGAAAAAGGGGGCTCAAAATTTTGGATATCCGTTGCTATCTCTTTCCCCGTGGGAGACTGGAGACCCCGCCCCCCAAACCCCCCGACCCTCTCATCGACAAGCGAGACCACCAAAATAGGGGCCTGTCGTATAGTACTTCCTCTCCAAAGTATGAGACACATCCAAAATTCTCCCACTTGTTGAGTACTTTGCATAAAGACTGTAATCAATGTTATTTCCAACACTCAGTCTTCCCATACCCATTTCAACTATACAAAGCATGAAATTTTATGTGCTAACTGCCTTGGTTAAAGCATCTACAACATTTTCCTTGGTATCCACTTTTTCCAGAAACACTTTCTTCTGTTCAATAATGTCCCTATTGAAGTGGTAATTTGTAACAATGTGCTTTGTTCTTGAATGGTAAGTAGGGTTCTTTTCCAAAAATATAGCACTTTGGCTATCACAATTTATCTTCACAACTCATTGAAATAACCCAATTTCAGCACATAGTCTTTGTAGCCATACAATTTTCTTACTTGCATCAGTGGTTGCCATGTACTCAACTTCAGTGGTTGAAAGAGTAACAACACTTTACCTTTTGCTCATTCAACTAATAGCCACTACAAAAAATTTGAACACATATGCACTATTATATCTTCTATTGTTAAGATCTCAAGCCCAATATACATCAACAAAACCTTCTATATCAAAGAATTTGTTTTCTTTACCTGTACCTTCATAATAGATTGAAAAATCAAATGTACCACACAAATATATGAAAACCCCTTTTACAGTAGTCCAATGCTCTTTACCATTCTTAGACATATATCTACTCAAAACTCCCATTGCATGGGCAATATCTAGTCTAGTACACACCATGGCATACATTAAAATCCCTACAACATTTGCGTAAGGAACATGGGACATTTCTTCTACCTCTTCTTCTATTTTTGGATATTTTTTAGCAAATAATATTTCACCCAATGGAATAGGTAGCTTCACTGGTTTGCAATCCTGCATAATGAATCTCTTTAATACTATCTCAACATATATTTTTTGATTTAGCCACAAATTTTTGTTTGAACAATCTCTATTTATTTGCATACCCAAAATAAAAATTTGTATGGCCAAGATCTTTCATGTCAAATTGTGATGCTAACTAACACTTCACTTCCCTGATCATTTCATTACAATTTCCAATTAGTAACATATCATCAACACACAAAACTATAATGACAATTATCAACATTGCTACAAAAAAATCAAGTCCCAAAATATAAGTATCAAATTTTTGATACCACATTCTAGGTGACTGTTCTAGTCCATACAAATATTTCTTTAACTTACATACAAAATCCTCCTTTCCTTAAAAAATGAATCCTTCAGGCTGTCTCATGTAGATTTCTTCCTCCAAATCTCCATGAAGGATTACAATTTTTACATCCATTTGCTCTATTTCAATATTAAATGCAAAAACCACAAATAAAAGAAATATTATTGAGGTTAGCTTTACAACAAAAGAAAATACTTCACCATAATCAATTCCCTCTACCTGAAATAGGGGCCTGTCGTATAGTACTTCCTCTGCAAAGTATGAGACACATCCAACATTCTCCCACTTGTTGAGTACTTTGCATAAATACTATAATCAATGTTAGTTCCAACACTCAATCTTGCCATACCCATTTCAATTGTACAAAACATAAGCTTTTATGTGTTAACTACCTTGGGTAAAGCATCTACAACATTTTCCTTGGTATCCACTTTTTCCAAAAACACTTTATTTTGTTCAATCATGTCCCTACTGAACTGGTACTTTGTATCAATGTGCTTTTTTATTGAACGGTAAGAAGGGTTATTTGCTAGAAATATAGCACTTTGGCTATCACAATTTATCTTCACAACTCCTTGAAATAACCCAATTTCAGCACATAGTCTTTGTAGTCATACTATTTTCTTACTTGCATTAGTGGCTGCCATGTACTCAAATTTAGTGGTTGAAAGAGTAACAACAATTTACATTTTGCTCATCCAACTAATAACCCCTACAAACAAGTTGAATACATATGCACTAGTAGATATTCTATTGTTAAGATATCAAGCCCAATCTACATCAACAAAACCTTCTATATCCAAGGATTTGTTTTCTTTACCTGTACCTTCATAATAGATTGAAAAATTAGATGTACCACACAAATATATGAAAACCTCTTTTATAGTAGTCCAATGCTCTTTACTAGGCTTAGACATATATCTACTCAAAAATCACATTGTATGGGCAATATATGGTCTAGTACACACCCTGGCATACATTAAACTCCCCTACAACATTTGTGTAAGGAACATGGAACATTTATTCTACCTCTTCTTCTATTTTTGGATATTTTTTAGCAGATAATCTTTCACCCAATGGAATATGTAGCTTCACTGGTTTGCAATCCTGCATAATGAATCTCTTTAATACTATCTCAACATACATTTTTTGATTTAGCCATAAAATTTTGTTTGAACAATCTCTATATATTTGCATACCCAAAATAAAATTTGTAGGGCCAATATATTTCATGTAAAATTATGATGCTAACTGAGACTTCACTTCCTTGATCATTTCCTTATTGTTTCCAATTAGTAACATATCATCAACATACAAAACTATAATGACAATTATCAGCATTGCTATGAAAAAATCAAGTCCTAAAATATAAGTATCAAATTTTTGATACCACATTCTAGGTGACTATTTTAGTCCATACAAATATTTCTTTAAATTACATACAAAATCCTCCTTTACTTCAAAAATGAATCCTTCAGGCTATATCATGTAGATTTCTTCCTCCAAATCTCCATGAAGGATTACAATTTTTACATCCATTTGCTCTATTTCAAGATTAAATGCAATAACCACAAATAAAAGAAATATTATTGAGGTTAGCTTTACAAAAAGAGAAAATACTTCACCATAATCAATTCCCTCTACCTGAGAATAGCCTTTAGCAACTAGGCAAGCTTTATATTTATCCACTTTACCTTCAATATTCCGCTTCTTATTGAAAATCCATTTGCAACCCATTGCTTTTCTTCCACTAGGTAATTTTACTAGATCCCATGTCTTGTTATTTTTAAGACCCATGATTTTCTCATTCATGGCCTCTTCCCAAATATTTTTTTGTTCAGAATGAACAACTTCTCTAATTGTTCTAGGATCTTCATTAGTAACAGATAAAATAAAGGAATAAGGAAAAGCATATGGACTATACCTTTCACGTTGCCTTCTTTCTCAGGTTGATCTCCTTACCACAGGTGTATGAACCTCTGGTTCATCCTCTTTGGATGAGTGAGATTCTTCTTCGATGAGTTCAAATTATACATTTTCAGGTTCTTCTTCTGTTACTTCCTTCCTGTGATCACTTTTAATTTCTCTAAACACCACATCTCTATTGTAAATTTTACTTTTAGTTTCTAGAATCCAAATTTTATATCCTTTAACACCATATTTATAACCAATAAGTTTGTTAAAGATACATTTAACAGCCTTATTATCAAGCTTACTTATTTTATCCTTTGGAATATGCATGTATGCATCATAGCCAAAAAATCTAAGATGTCAAAGATATGGTTTCTTACCAAACCATGCTTCAAATGGAGTTTGATCTGGTAATGCTGATGTAGGAGATCGATTCTGCAAGTAACATACCGCATTCACTACCTCTGCCCAGAATTCCTATGCTAGACCAGCACCACTGAGCATACTTCTAGCCTTTTCCATCAGTGATCTGTTCAACATCTTAGCAACTCCATTTTTTTGAGGTGTATATGGAGTAGTCTTCTATATTGCAATTCCACATTGCTTACAAAAATCCTCAAATTTATTTGAACAATACTCTCCTCAATTATTAGACCTCAACACCTTAATATTTTTCCAGTTTGATTTTCAACAAGTGCTTTAAATTCTCTAAAATTATCAAACACTTTAGCTTTACTTTTAAGAAAATAAATCCATGCATATCTTGAAAAGTCATCAATAAAAGAAGCATAGTACCATGATTTTCCAAGGGATGGAATAGGAATAGGATACAATATATCACTATGAATCAGATCTAATATCCCTTTTGATCTTGCAACACTAGATGGTAAACTCACACGATTTTGCTTGCCATAAATACAATGTTCACAGAAATTGAAAACCATTGAGCAATTAGGGATACCTTGAACAATATTTTTTGTGTACAGGGTACGGAATCCCTTTTCTCTAATATGTCTCATTCATTGATGCCAGAGCGTTGAAATTTTATTTAATTCAGCCTCAGGAATAGTCAAGCTATTCCACTCATTTGTTATAGTGCTTCCTAATAGCTTATACACATTTCCAATATGAACTTCTCTTGCTAACACCATAGATCCATGAAGCATTTTGTATGAATCCTTACTAAAACTAATGTTCACTATTGCATCAACCATTTTGCTTACAAAAATTAAATTTCTAGCAAGGCCAAGAATATTCATCACACCTGGGAGGGTTTTAACCCTACCATCTTGTAATAGTATTTTCACTCTTCCACTACCAATGATTCTAAGTGGTGAATCATCTCCTAAGAGTACCTCCCCTCCATAATATATTTTATATTCACTGAACCACCCCCTATGAGGAGTCATATGAAAAGAGGCACCAATATTGGTCAACCAATATTTACTATCTGAACATGTGGAGCAAGATGCTAAATATACATCCCCTCCTTCATTAGTGGATTTATTTAACTCGATGGAAGTGGATTCATAAAATATCTTTCTAGAATAAAAATTCTTTGATATACAATCCTTCTTCATGTGTCCAAGCTTACCATATTTCCAACATTTTTTGTCAAACCTTCCCCGAGACTTTGATCTACCTCTAGACTTAGATCTATCACCAGATCTCATTTTATATTTTTCCTTATAACACCCTCTCACTATTAGGTCATCCTTTTATGTGCCCTCCATGGATTTTCTCCTCATATTCTCTGATAATAGAGATTCCACAAGATCTTCAAACTTCAATGTGGATGAAGTTGTACTACCAATTGCTACAACCAAGTTATCCCATAAATCTGGTAAAGATCATAGAAAAGTAATACATTTATCTTCCTCACTCAATTTAATTTTAATAGATGTAAGTTGACTTACCATCGTATTGAATGCATTAAGATGATCTACTATTGAATCCCCTTTATTCATCCTTATATTATGTAATTTATTTCTAAGGAATAATTTTTTTACCAGGGACTGAGATTGATACAGAGCCCCTAAATTCTCCTAGAGATCCTTTGTAGTAGATTCTCCAGAAACATTGATTAATACTGAATCTGCAAGGCATAGTTGAATTATACTCCTCACTTTTCGATTCAAAATTTTCCAATTCTTCATCGAATGTACTAGAAGGTTTCTGTTTAGAAATAATAGACCACTGATATATTTCCATGAGCATATCCTCCATATTTAACTTTCATAGCTCAAAATTTTTCCATAAAATTTATCTATCTCTATCCTTGAATGATTTGATGTCATTTTACTTCAAGCTCCTTCTATGAAAAAACTCCCACTCTGGAATAGGTTTTCTATAACTCCTAGAAACCCTAGATCCCCTTAAATGAACTAAAAACTCTAGCAATAAAGGCATGCCTCTATGACTAACAATTTGGCTTTGATACCATATGAAGAGTTATAACCAGACTTATTCCAGAATAATAATGTAGAAATAAATAACTTAGAAGAAAATAATAACTCATAAAATACATGCACATAGAACATAAGATATTTATCCTGGTTCACCTAATATGGGCTACGTCCAACAAACAAGAGCCACACCTCCTTTTCTATTATTATTCACCTTGCTCATAATGGGACATTACAATCAATATAAAGGAAACTCTTACAACCCTAAACCACAATGTGGTATTAGAATATCATGGGTGCAATACCATGGGCAAAAACCACCCATACCCGAAAATCATGGGAATCCCACCAACACCTTTAAAAATAGCTCTGATAATATCTCCGAAAAAAGGAGGTCCAAAAATTTTTTTGGGGGCACTACCCCCACAACCACTTCGGGGGGGATCCCACCCCCCCAAACCCCCTCAACCCACTCTCCGATGAGCAAGACCACCGAAGTAGGGGCCTACCATAAAGTACTTCCTATAAAAAGGATGAGACACATCCAACACCATTGAGTTCTTCGAATTACATCTTGGTAGCCTTAGGGTTCATGCAATTTTTTTTGCTAGATCAAACCCACCTACTACTAGTATTACCACCCTAGTACTTACTATTTTTCCTATCTCTATTATTGACATATCTTCTAGTGTAACTATCAACAATTATACGATGTAATAAAATGCAATAGCTACAATGGCTGCTCCTCCTCCAGCTTATCTCACATGGAATCTGATTCCTGTTGTGACTTTGAAAGCATTGCCTTCATACAATGGAATAGGAAAAATAGCTTATGAGAATTATTTATATATTGCCTATTTGGTAGCTATATACAACATCAATCAAGAATATGTAATGATCAAATTTTTGGTCATTTCAATGAAAGGAAAATGCTCTATTGATATACAGTGCTTCCTATTCAGTCATTACAAGTTGGGTTGAAATCGCACGCAAGTTGGTAGATGAATTTAATCAACATGAAGATCCTTTATCCCTGCTTAGTCAGTTTACCATCATTCGAAAGCATCCTCAAGAAGAAATCATTGATTTCAATATCCAATTTAGTCGCACTTGGGAAAGAGTGTCTGATGGTTTGAGACCAACTAGTGAACAAGTTGTATATTATTATTTGAGGGCTTTTGAATCTAATATTAGTATGATCATATGAAAATCTCGGGTTTTCACATTCCTTGATATTTTTAGAAAGCATCCAAAGCATAGAAAGACCTCATTGCCACTGGAATATTTCCACCAAAAACGATAATGCTAATTTTCCCAAAAATTCCCCAAGATTCTCGTGCTAGATATTTGAGTTCTTCTCATTATCCAAGTATAGACCTTCCAAAACGGAGTGGGAAACCATCTATCCCATCAATACAAATGCCTCAAAATTTTCCAGCATTACCTCCTATTCCTATAGTTTCTGCATTACCTGCACCACCTATTCAGTCAACTCAAGAATCCTAGCTTTCCATATTACTGGACAAGCAATGAGTAATGAAGAATTTGATTAATGAGGTTACGTAAATGAAAATAAGGGAAGATGAAAGGATTTTTCAACTGAGGTAATTTCCTCAAGTAACGAGATATACAACTTCATCAAGCAATAAATATCAAGAGAGATTGAGTGTAGTTTATGAAAATGATGATGAAGAGTCTGCAAATCCTAAAAATTCAAACTATTTGTGCTCTACATGCAATGAATCGCATGGAGAAAATTCATGTATGATCCACCAAAACTATGTACAAAATATAACTATTGAAAAAGTGGAGAATAATTCAAAATGATATGTGAACATGATCAAAGAAATGAACCATAATTTCATGATGCCTTTAGTTGAACAAGTTGCAGTCCTAGCAAGATCGAGTAAAAAACCCCTGCAAGTATATCCTCAAGACCTCCAACATCTAAGTTTTTCTCATACCCCTAATAATCTACCTAAAAGGTATATTTCCTATGAAAAAAGGTCCAAAGTCCCTATATAGAGCATCGAGTCATAAGTACATAAAAAGTCGGTCACACAAAAAGGAGGTTGAGACTCAAGAACATGCAAAAGAGAGGTTAAGATTTCCTTCTCTTACTAAGAGATAGAGAATGGAAGTGACTCATGGATACAAAAGTAGATATGATGCATTTGATAAGGAAAGAGAGAGAAATGCTGACTCATCTTCTTTTAACATAGTAGAATAAATGAAGAAGACCCCCTCAAAAGCAAGCATGTATGATACCTTATAGTTTCCAGGTCAAATTGACCTCTTGCAAGAATCTTTGAGGTCAATAAAAAACAAAGGTAGGAACCCATCCTACTCAAATACAATTTAAACCAACCTCACATCTACTACTAGTAAAAATAGATCACCCCCTTTTATCTATCTCTTCAAATGGAAGGGTGGGTAGTACATAATTGTATGATAGACTCAGGTGTTGCTACTATAATAATACCAAAAGCAGTGTACGATATTATTGGAATGGAATACACTTGAAGTAACCTAGGATTTCTATAGTTGGATGGTACCCAAGTCAAGACAGTAGGGGTAATAAAAGATATCCCTATAAAGCTCCATAGAATACCTCAAATTGTAGTCATATAAGAAGTGGTAGTAGTGGATTTAGCACCATAGTTCAACATGTGTTTGTCCAGGGAGATCACGAACAAGATAGGAGGATATCTATCTTTAGACTACTCACATATGGAAATACCTTTTAAAGGTAGAAGGATCAAGATATTTAATGAAAAACCATATATCTTTCACATAGAAAATATATAAGAAGATAGTAGGGTAAACATGATGAAAGAAGAAATGGAGTACCTTGATCTAATGGAAGAGACCTTGGAAGAACTTCAAATAGAAGATTAGTTCTATTTGAATAATTTCAACACCATTATAGAAACTGAGATGGGAAGTTATTCCATTATAAAATCAAAGGAAAAACCAATGGCTCTTGTTCCCAAAGAATATAAACCTATCAGTCAGCTCTGGAATATTTTCTTCGATGGAACTAGATGCAAGAACATAGCTGGTACCAGAATAGTCTTAATCTCCCCCATAGGCAAAGAGAATTTTTTCTTAAAGACTAACGTAGAGTTGTACTAATAATGCAAAAAATTACAAAGTACTTTGTTTGGTTTTGAGAAAGGCTAAAAAACCGAGAGTTAAGCAATTACAAATTTATGGATATTCATAACTCATCATGAATCAAATCACAAAAAAATGTACAAGTAAACAATATTACCTAAAGGCATACATAAATAAGGTGTGGGACCTTTTAGAATCCTTGGAGGATCTAAATATTAAGTCTATCCCTAGAGAAAAAAACACCCACGTTGATTTCCAAAAGCTCAAGAGGTTGATCATATCTCAGCTTTTAGACCTATTGCTTTATGTAATGTTCTTCTCAAAATTATTACTAAAATCATGGCAGAAAGGTTGAAGCCTCTTTTACATAAGATTATTTCCCCAGAGCAAGGTGGATATGTGGAAGGACACCAAATAGTAGATGAGATAGTTCTTTCTCAGGAAGCCATCCATTCCATGTATATGCAAAATTCTTCTTCTATGCTCATCTGGTTAGACTTATCCAAAGCTTATGACAGAGTGGATTGGCACTTCCTTATCAAAGTTTTGAGGCAATTTGGTTTCTCTAAGGATTGGATGGATTGGATTATGGAATGTATCTCTTCAGTTTCCTACTTAGTTCTTATCAATGGCAGGCCTTCTCAGTCTTTCCCAGCTTCCAGAGGTATCAAGAAAGGTGACCCTCTATCCCCTTATTTATTCATCATTCTTGTTGAATGCTTGGGTAGGACTATAACCAAAAAGAGGGAAAACAAAACCCTTGAGGGAGTTACCATTGCTCATGGAGCTAGACCTATCTCTCATATTCAATTTTTGGATGACTCTACCCTTTTAGGTAAAGCTACAATTAAGGAAGCTTCTAATTTTAAGAAAATCATTAGCTGTTTTTCTAAGGCTACTGGGCAGTTGATCAATGAAGAAAAATATAAAGTTATTTTATTTCACTGTTCTGCTAGATAGGAAGCCATGGTCTTGGATAAATTAAGATATAAGAAGACCTCTCTTCCGATAACTTATTTAGGTATTCCCATTAATATTCAAAGGCAGAAAAATAAATATTGGAATTGGTTGTTGGACAAAGTCAAGAAGAAAATTGGAAAGTGGACCAACAAGTGGCTTTCTTCTGGGTGTAGAATCACCTTGGTAAAATCAGTCCTTCAAGCTATTCCTATTTATTTTTCTTTCATTTTGAATATCCCAAAGGTTGTTCTTCGAGAATTGGATCAAATTAGTCATCGTTTCCTTTGGAGTGGTACTAAGGAGAAAAGAAAATGGGCCTTGGTGAAATGGGATAATTTATGTCTTCCTAAAAGTGAAGGGAGGTTAGGATTTTGGTCTTCAATTAATAACAACAAAGCTTTAGCTGCTAAATTATATTGAAGGATGTTGCATAACCCCAATTCTCTTTGGGCCAATAATATCAGTGCTAAATATGCTGAGAACAAAAGTCCTAAAGACCTTATTTGCTATCAACTTCCTACCAAAGGTTCTCCCATTTTAGCAGTTCTTAAGACTGGTGAGGATTTGATAAAGAAAAAATTATTTTGGATCATTCATAATGGTCAACATGCAAATTTTTGGACAGATTCTTGGGATGGTCACAAGCCTTTGATAACTCGGTTTCCCGATTGGAGGCCTTGGATGGAGGAGCTTCACCGAGCTAATTGGATAAAGGTGGCTAATTACTATCGGTACCATACTGGTAATTCAAAGGTTGGTAGATATTGGATCCCTATTGAGGATTGGCCTATTCAAATCCCAGAAAGGCAAAGACAAGATATCCAAGGCATCCTTCATATGATATCCCTCTCTTGGTCCCATGAAAAAGATTGTTTTGGATGGAACGATACTACTGAGGGTGAGTATTCAGTTGCTCAAGGTTATTTGACCTTATGCCATAATAATCCCAACCATTCTTCTGACATATTTTCTCAATTATGGGCTCAAAAGCTCTGGCCTAAGGTGAGGTTATTTAATTGGCTTTTATTGCATCGTAGGGTGCTTACTGGTGAGCAACTTATGAAGCGTAGTTTTCATGGCCCTTTTAGAAGTGAAATGTGTGAAGAGAATGTAGAAAATATCAACCATATTTTTATTGAGTGTACTTTAGCCTCTGAGCTATGGAGAAGAATGGCAACTTTACTTGGCTTAAAGTGGTCCAATTTTTTTACTTTTGAATAGCTTTGGAGGGATTGGCCTAATCAAGAGGGTGTTGATCATTTTATTAGGCAGTTAGTTTGGATGGGTTCTACCATTATTCTTTGGAATGAAAGGAACAACCAAATTTTTAATCAAGATAGGAAGGATATTCACTATATTTGACAAAATACCATAGCCAACTTAGTTGAATCAGTCCATCATCTCCTTAATCACCCCCAAAAATCCCACCAAAGATGGGATCAAGTGATGCAAATATTGAAGTTTAAACCTTCTAAGGGCAACCAACTTAAAGGGAATGTGAGTATTAGTAAGATGGATAGGACTAGAAATTGGCAACCTCCTCCTAAGGATTTTGGAAAAGTCAATACTAATGGAGCCTCTAGAGGAAACCCTGGAAAAGCCAGTGTGGGAGGAATTGGTAGACTTTCGGATGGCTCCTGGTTTTTACTTTTGCTTGAGAATTTGGGTATTCTTTCCAATAACCTTGTTGAGGGGTATGGTATCCTTAGAGGCCTTCAGGAGGCTACTAAGGTTGGATGGGAAAAGGTGTTAGTTGAGTCTGACTCTCAACTTATGATTAATCTCTTGAAGACTCCTAAGAATCATAAGGTTGATTGGAGAATAAAAAGAATTATTGAGAAGATTCAGTTAATCCAGATGGGATTTTTGAAAGTTGATTACAATCATGTGGTCAGAGATCAAAACAAGAGTGCTGATGCTTTAGCTAATTGGGCTTTGGACAAAGGTGATCTTACTTGTTATGGCCACCCTCCTATATGGTGGGCTTCTCAAATTAGGGAAGCTCTTATTTCTATCATTTCTTTGGATGGCTCTAGTTCTGAAGGTACCTAGTTTCTTCTTGTTTTTTTTTTTTTTTTTGTTTCTCTTTGGTTCATTCAGTTTTTTTAGTTCCCTAGCTCATTCTATTCTTTATTTTGTTTCCTCTGTTGATTCTTGCATTAATAGTCTTCTGGTCTAGATAGGTCATTTTTTTGTTCATTTTTTTTCTTTTGTCTTTTTTTTTTTTTTGTTTAGTTTTTTAAGGTGGGTGGGTTCTTTTGTTTTGTTTTGTTTTTGTGTTCTTTGTGTTGTTTTTTTGTTGTTCTTGTGTTTTTGTTGTTTTGTTTTTTTTTTTATGTTTATTGTTATTGTTCTTGTGTTTTTTTCGTTCTTGTTATTGGGTTTCTCTTTGTTTGTGTTATTTCATTTTTTTATGTGTGAGTGTTTTCTATGTTTTTTGTTTTTGTTTATTGTCTTTTGTTGGTTGTTTTTATTTTTATTTTATTTATTTTATTTTTAGGTTTTGGTTGTGTTTATTTTTCAAGTTTTTTTGGGTTATGTCTTTGTAGCGTTCTGTTGTTTTTGTCTTGTTTGTGTTTTGTTATGTGGTTCTTGTGTTTTTCTATGTGGTTTGTGTTGTGGTTTCTTTTATCTTATTGTGCATGTTTGGTTGTGCTTTTGGTTTTGACACACTCAAGGAGTTTGTTTTTTATTTTATTTTATTATTTTTGTTGTTATTTTCTTTTTTTAATTTGGTTTTGCGTGTTTGTTTGCTCCTTGAGTATGTCAAAGGTGGTAGGCCAGGTCCGAGTCCTGGGCATTTTTGGCAAAATGGATACCCCTGCCTCCTTGGGTATTACCCAAAAGTGGCATCCCTTTTGGAATGTTTTCCACAAAAAAAAAAAAAAAAACACCCACGCTGATTTGTTGGCATCTATAGGAGTAAACTTTTTCCCCATAAACAATGTCATTCATAAATATAAATGATGAGACTCATATATAGACCCTATGTGCTGGATAAAAAAAAAAAATTGGCAAGTTTTTGAAAATAGTGAGCAAATATTATATTTTTTAATCTACGAAATGAATTGCTCAAGAGGTAGAATGTTGGAATATGAAGAAGAAGAAGGATTGATTCTATTGAATAATAATCATATTCCCAAGTGACTGATCACCCTTTAGAGTCTTTTTGACAATAATGATAGAGGATTAGGCCATAAAATAAAGGTTGATAAACACCGGTATAAATAAGTTCAACTAGAAATGGGAAAAATGATCAAGTTTGGATTTACTTATACAGTAAAAGAGTTAAACTAGATCAGGGAATTGTACAAGAAATTCTAGATATTATTGCTTGGGTTTACAGTGATCTTAAAGTGTATAGGAAAGAGGCTATACAACATACCATTGAGTTAAAGGAAGGTGCTAAGCCTTTCAGTCAAAATAAAATGCTTGTGAATCTAAAGATAGAAGCATTGATGAAGTAAGAGTTTTTAAAACTCCTTCAATCTAAGATAGTATACCCTATTAAACATTCTACTTGGGTACCTAATCTAGTCCCAGTTAGAAAAAAAATGAGGACATTAGGCTATGCATCGATTTTAGGAACCTAAAAAAGGCTTCACTCAAGGATAATTACCCACTTTTGTAGATAGACTAGATTTTACACACAGTTGTAGGACCAGAGATATTTTCCTTGGTAGATGGTTTCTCTAGTTACAATCATGTATAGGTTAGAGATGAAGATCAATATAAAACTGTCTTCACCACCAAGTGGGAAACATTTGCCTATCAAAGGATACCTTTTGGGTTGTCTAATGCAGGAGCAACTTTCCAAAGGGTAATGGATGTAGCCTTTGGATAACTTGCTAACAAGGCCATAGTCATCTATTTAGATGATATAAAAGTATTTTCTCACCATAAATAAGATCATATAGAACACCTTGAGAGGGTATTTGAAAATACAAAGAATTTAGGATATCTTTAAACCCAAAGAAGTCCATATTCACTATAGAAGAAGGTATTCTACTTTGTCATGTTATCTCAAAAGTTGGATTGGCCATAGATACTGATAGATTAAAAGCACTATGGTAACTCCCCTTTCTAGTGAATAAGAAAGGGTTGCAATATTTCTTTGAATAAATAAATTTTTTACGTAAGTTTATCACAAATTTTGCATAAATTATTAAACCAATGACAAAACTGCTAAAGAAGGATGCTCTGTTCAAATGAACATATCCAAGGAAATATGATTTTTGAAATATAAAAGAGAAAATAACTCAAGAAGATATGCTTGTTAACCCTTACTACTCCAAAATAATTATCTTATATGCTATTAGGGAACAAGAAAGCTATGTTGCGGTTCTCACCCATAAGAGAGTTAACAATGAAGAAATGCCTATAGATTTTCTAAGTACTACCATGCATGATCATGAGGAAATATATTATTTTATTGAGAAACAAGTATATGCCATCATGAAGTCCTTAAATAAGTTCAAGCATTTCCTATCACAAAGCAAAATCATTGTCTATGTGATTCATCCTGATGTCAAGAATTTTATAATACAAGGAGAACTTGGTGAGAAAAGAGTTGGTTGGGTGACAAAAATACAAGAATATGATGTAGAGATACACCCAACAAAAATAGTAAGAGGCAGAGCCTTGTGCCAAGAGTTAGCTAAGTAGGATTTAAATAATCATGTGGCCCACTCAAGTATTAATGTTGAATGTAGAGCGAGATAAAAATATGAAGATACTGACTGAATTGATGATCTCATGGAGTATTTTGAGATTGGAAAATATCCTAAAATTTGAATGCTTCATAGAGAAGAAGGTATAAAAACCAAGCATTAAAATACATCATTTTATCAAAAGGGTTGTATAGGAAACACATAGATGGTGTACTTTTGAAATGATTAAGGGAATATCAGAAACAAAAGGTGTTGAAATAGTTTCATGGAGGTCTGTCTAGGGAACACTATTTAAGAAGAACTACTGCTTTGAAGATACTAAAAGTGGGTTTCTATTGGCCTTCTATTTTCTTTGATACTTTCAAAATAACCAAGAGTTCTGAGCAATGCCAGAGATGTGTAGGAAGGAACATAAATGCTCTTATGCATCTTAAATCTATCCAAGTTGAAGAACCTTTTCAATAGTGGGGGTTATATTTTATTGGTATAATAGAGCTAAATTCATCAACTACCCACAAGTATATAATTACTAGAAAAAATTATTTTACTAAGTGGATTGAAGCAATTTCCACTAAGAAAGTTGATCAAGAACTCGTGATTGAGTTTATAGAAATCTTGATTACAAGGTTTCGTATACTAGATTCACTGGTTACAGTTAATGGATCTACCTTCATTGGATCTAAGATAATTAAATTTGCTGGTATATATAGTATATATTTGAAGACTTCCTCCAACTACTATCCATAAGGGAATGACCTAGCTGAATCTACAAAAAATAATCTTATCAAAATTCTGAATAGAACTCTAAAGGATCACAAGAGGAGTTGGCACTCCTTGATAAACCAAACACTATGGGTTGATAGAATTTTAATTAAAAAATACATTGATACATCATCCTATTCCTTCGTCTATGACAAGGAGTCCATTCTACCCATACACATGGAGATACCAGATTTAAAGTTAGTCAATCATATTGATGTCAAAGCAAGTCAACCAATGGAGGCTAGTTTGATGCAGCTCTTACAATTAGAAGAATAGGAGCATGCTTATAATCACCATCATAAACACATGACTGACACAAAAGGGTGGTTCGATAAAAAAACAACCTTCTAAAAATTTAAAGTGGGAGACTCAGTTTTAAAGTGGAACGAGAGAAATCCCAAGCTAGGGCAACACAAAAAATTTTACGCCTTTCGGGAAGGACCCTTTAAGATAATTACTGAGAAGTAATTTAATTCATTTCAGCTAAAATATCAATGGGATGTAATTCTATCCATAACAATGAATACTTTTCACTTAAAACTCTATTGTAAGTAAACAAAGAGAATTTCCTATAAATTGTGTATATTATATAGTATTTTGTAAATATTTCAATTTTTTTCATATTATAGCAATTTTTGTCTCAATTTCATGACTATTGAAGGTCAACCAACAAAAAGACAAAAATAAAATAAAAATTAAAAATAATAATAAAGAAAAAGGGTAAAAGCAATTTTTTTTTGGGATGTAACAGTTCAGATTTAAATTTGTCACGTAGCCTTCTAATGATTGGTAGGAAGGGACTCCTTTCATATATAATCGAGACCTTGAAAAGCATAATTTCTAATTTAATGTGGTTTTCATTGATTGGCCAGAGAATTTAGCATGTGGAAAAGTGTCAAAGACAAGGCCCAAGAAGATTCGAGAAGTATGGGTTCAC
Organism: Wollemia nobilis; assembly: GCA_028583015.1. NCBI lineage: Eukaryota > Viridiplantae > Streptophyta > Pinopsida > Araucariales > Araucariaceae > Wollemia > Wollemia nobilis. Next base: position 7,341,381 of record JAQPPZ010001063.1, on the reverse strand, counting down.
CAACCGTAGTTAATGCAATCCATGCATGATATTTCAAATTGACATAAAAAACCCTAATTCACTATTGAATGAATTTCTCTACTACAATTTACTTTCTATTTTCATTCTCAAGTTTGAATCCAGTATAAATAATCTCTACGAGTGTTTTCCTATGGCTTCAAAGAAGAATACCTAGAAGGCAAAAATGGTAGCGTCGTCTTTTATTTCCTTGGAAAGGAGATGTGAAGACGAAGTAGGTGATAAATTCGTTGATAGGGATGCCATAATTAGTGATACTATTGTAGCATTGAAACCCCCAAAGTAAATTTGGAGAGATATCAAGGAGAGAATGGCTACAAGTAGCACTACATCTCCTCCTTCTACTTTCACTTTCAACTTTCTACTCTACTGGTATGTGTATTTTCCTGTTCATCCCTATCCCGAATTGATTAAATCTATTGCTAGTTTTATTACCCAAAATAATGAACTGTTAAGAACTCCTAGGGTAGAACTCATTTCACTCTAAGACCTGATGCTTTTATTACCACTTTTGCCACTGGTCATATGCCCACTCTTGAGCCAAAATATTTTGATCCTACAGACCAAGAAAAATATTTTATTCCCTCTAAAAATATAATAAAATTCCTAATCATGCAATTAAAGGAACCACCTACTGGAGGAACTATTCCCGAAACCCCCATTCCTCTAACAAATTCTAGAAACCCAGAGATATTTTCTATTTTAGCTATGGTCATAAGCTTGAAAAATGATGAAAAATTCTATGGGTGGTAGATTGCCTTGGTCGACTGTCTATCAAACCCTAAAAATTATGATTCTTTAGTTATGGATATGAGCGTCAGGCCCCCATTTTTCGACTAGCAAGAATACATTTTTCATCAAATTCATGAAGGTTTGTCTTCAATAAAAAAGTGTTCTCAGTCTTCTTTCAAATTCTCCTCATATTTGGTATGAGTTTTATTTTATTTTATGGCTCAAGAGTTAGCTTTCATTTTTGTAAATGATAAATATGAGAAAGGGAGAACATTGCATGTATATGAATGGACTAATATTTTATATAAGACAGAATCATATTATGATTTCAATAAATAATTTATGGGGCCATCCCTAAATATTATGTATGGGGAAATAAGAAGGTTAAACCTAAAAGTTGTAACATTTTTGTAGAACAAACACACTTAGGAAGGTGACTGGTTCATCCTCACATAAGGGGTCATTATTAGACTATATGGGTTTACAAGAAAACCCTTCTTGCTTCCACATTATGTCACTGATAGATTATTTTTCTTAGAATATGTTAGACAAACTCAACAGATAAATTTCAGATACAGTATAGGGATAGGTAAGAACAGTACATGTATAATGTCATTTCAGTTTGAGAGTATTATTGTGTCAAAGAAAGGGCAACATGAAAAAATTACTCAAGACCTAAAGGAATTGGAACTAATAGAAATACCCCAAATATGGAGGTATGACCCCATCAATAGATTTATAGATATGCAAGTGATTCTGAACAAAATCCTTGTCAAAAATTACCATATGTCCCCCAGGTAGGACATTGAAAAATACAGAAATGATGCCAAAGATGAGGCATTAGAATGGCATGTAGAGATAATGTAACCACTGCCTTTGTGGCATGATTTTTATGAGCATGTCGTTTATTATGATACCAAAAAAAATCCCAATAATATCTTGGATGATAATACCATCAGTAAGAAAAATCCATGAATGGTGGACTATGAGAGTCTAGACTAATATGATTGACTCAACATGGCCCGTTAACAATGATATTGAATTTTTAGTTAGTTATGATCATTATCAGTCTCCTTGGTCAGGAACTTTTGTTGGAAAAGTACCCCTGAGCATTGGTGAAAACAAAGAAGTAAACTTTGAAGCTACTTAAAAACAAAAAGTAGCCTAGAGTAAAGGCAAGAAAGTTGCAATTGAACAACAAAAATTCCATGCACAGACAAGTCTTAGGTCATCAAAAAATAGGTCTGTTGAAACCATATTCATATAAGAAAAAATCAAAATATATGGAAAAGCAAGTCAGATTATGGCGAATATGGATTATGATGGCAAGGGACTAGGGAAATATGGATAAGGAATCATAGAACCCTTACAATAATATAAGAGAGGAAAACATATGGCACTCGGTGATGACCCATTGAAAGGTAGAGACACATTTTCAAAAGTCCAAAAAAAAATTCCCCCTTCCCCTTCAAATACTAAATCATATGAAGTACCCATTATCAACAATAATAGGAAGCTGAAATCTATAGCTATAGACCAACAAGGGAATATTCAAAGAGTTGAAATAGCGGTAAGCAGAGATCAATAGCAGGAAATTGTTGAACATGTTGAAATCACAAAATAAATTGAGCAACTCACTCAGAGTACAAGACATGACTCTCTGGACATTGAAACAACTAGAAATGACAATGTACATGAAGAAACTCATAATGGAGTGGTTGATAATAGCACCTACATTACTCAAGAAGGACTAAACATAGTCATTTCTAAAAATCTAATTGTTAAAAAATAAATTGTTGAGCATGACATAAACCAATGTGGGGAGAATCCTCTAGATATTGAAATAATAGACTTAGAAGAAGACACACACGTAGAAAAGAAAATTGGTGGAAGAGGAGAAGTGACCAAATATCCCCAACAAAATGAAGTTGAAAATTCTGCTACAAATGAGATTAATGAAGATCACATGGTAGAAGATGAAAACTAGTATGTAATCCCAACGAGATCAGGTATGACTTATCTATTCTCTTATTCTTATATTTATACTCATTCCCGAGTAAAATCTTCTTTCATTTCTATTTCAAATAAATATATAATGTTTCCTTTGAAACAACGGTTTATATCTCCAAAACCAGCACCATCTACACAGATTCAATCTGAAGCTAGTCAATATCCAAAGTTACTTACTCATCCTATAGTTGATCATTTGGATGGAAGTACCACATTGGTCTCAATCCCATTTCTCCCTAGTGCATGCATCCCAACTATGAGGTCCACTTTCTTTGCAGTTACTAAAAGTCATCCGAATTTTTCCAAATTTAAATATCTAAAGAAGGTAAACAAGAATACCTTATATTGGTGGGCATCCCACTATGCTAAGGCTTATAAATATCAAAACCATACATAGAAAATGATAACACTATATACTACCACCATGCAGAGGTAGAAGTTGACCCTGAAAGTAAAAAGGCCTGAGGGTGACATAATGATAGAAGACTATCAAGTGGAGAGTGTAACTGAGGACATTACCCAACTCCATATGCAATATGAATGGGGAATAACTCAGGCTCACTTGGGCACTATTTACTTACATGGAGAATATTTTAAAGAAAAATTCATCAAAGAGCAATAATCCAGAAAGGAGTGTGAATCTACCTTGTAGGAATAGAAATTGGTAGATAAAACCTTCAAAGTAGGGGTTAAAAATTGGGAGGACAGATTCAGTGAAGTTGTGAGTGAGGCAGCCAAATACAAATAAGAACTTGAGAATAGAACTGCACAGATTCAATCCCTGAATCTACAAGTACTAGAACTTTAGCAATAAATCTAGGAGAAGCATAATGGAGCACGTGGTCTATCAAAATAAAATGCTAAAGCAATAAGGAAATAAATGTTTGAAGATATATTTCTACTTAGTATAAGAACAAGGCCTATGTTGATATATTTATCCAAAGTAAAGGAAGTGCTTGAAACAATTAGACATGAGTTAAAATCTTCAGTAAGCTTTTTGCAGGTAATATCATATGCTGCAACAAAAATCCAAGTCATGTTTTATAATATCCCTAAGAACATGGCTTCTTAAATATGAAGTGAAGCCTGGTATTAGGCTAATATTGTAGCTTGAAGTTTCTTCAAAATGTTTAAACTTGTAAACCAAGGGGTAAAACTCCTCCAAGAGTTAGAAACTGAAGCCAAGGGACTAGTAAAGCATTTAAACCTACCAAACAAATGTGGACTTCCATATCTTTAGGATTAAAATTTAAATGTTCTAAGCGAAGATGCACTCACAACATCCCTAATATATTTTGGTGATGATGAGTTTAAAATCGAATATTGGGAGGAATCTGTGGAAGAAAAACAGGTGTTCGTTGTGATCCAAAATCTCATACAGATTAATTCTTATTTACAGGAGATAATTTTGAGGCATAAGATAGTATCTCATGATAAAATGAAAGAATTATAGTATATATCAGTTGTTCATAGAATCATTGGATCCTGACGATGAATCTTGGAAGCAAGTCTACCTCACTTACAACGAAGTTATCATTATGATAGAAACATAGAAAAAATCGAAGCAAACTAATCAGAGACAACTGATAGAGGGTGAGACCAGTGGCTAGCCATGAGTAGTTTCACAAAAAATTGAATTACTGAGATTTTAATGTAATAGTAGTAAAAGTATACATAAGTTCATAAGAGGTATTTTGAAAGGTAATGCTTTACTTATTCAAGTAATTCTTTTGTTTGATTTTCCAAAACTTCCTCTTCCATATTATTTTGACTTTGTTTCCCAATGGATGAAGGTCCTGGATTCTAATATTTTTTCTAGTAAAATTCCCTAGAAGGCGCAAATAATGTTAGTCTAAAAAGAATACCCTAAAAATAGCAAATATTTTTTAGAGTTGAACTTGTTTTCCATTTTTGTGAAATAAAGAGCGAAAAAGACTAAGGCGTTTAGGATGTCACGATTTCACGACATGACAAAGTTTCGTGAGCTCAAAAGAAGAAAATGAAGAAGACATAAGAAATGTCATTATTTCACAACATGAAAAAGTTTCACGAGCCTATAAGGAGAAGATGAAGAAGGCATAAGAAATGTTGTGATTTCGTGGCATGATAGAGTTTTGTGTACCCATAAGTGAAAAATGAACAAGGCATAAGAGATGTCGTGATTTTTTGACATGTCAAAGTTTCATAAGCCCAGAATAATATGAAGAATACATAAGAAATATCATGAATTTTCAACATGCCATAGTTTCATGAGCCCAAAAGCAAAAGATGAAGAAGGCATAAGAAATGTCGTGATTTTGTAACATGTCAGAATTTCATGGAATAAAGACGTAAATAGAAATAGAAGGATATACCTTTATAATAATACGTTAGAAACCAACAAAATGTGTTGAAAAACAACAAAATATAGTTATTGAAGCATCAAATCCTAAACTCCTACCATTGGTGATTTGATTCTCTGATTGAACCAATAAGAAGCCATGAAAAACATACTGGTGCATTTTGTAGCGTATTTGTAGTAACTGATATTGTGTCAATATTTATTATTTGTCAAAAGATACTTACCATAGAGTATATATAATGGGGAGTGCACCCTAAATAAGGGTTGGCTCTTAGACATTTAGAGGACTATATGTATGTACTCTGGATTCAAGCAAAAAGATAGACTTCTATTGGCTTATGGTTCACTATGTGTATTAACATTCGATTCTTATATTTACATTACTAAGTTATATGTTGTATTTGTTCTATTATTAGGACTCATGCACAATATAAAAAGTATTGTTGGAGCTAAATATTTAATACATGTATGTGTTAGATTAATATCTAAATCACATTAAAGAACTATGATTTCTACATGAAGATATAAAAAATGCTTGGACTTTGAAGTTATATACATTTATCTTTGTTGTTGTTTAATCTGCACCACAATAAAAGCTCTAGCTATGGCTATATTTCAATTTCTTTTAGTAAATCTCTCTCCCCTTTTCTCATAGAAAACCACCAAGGAACCAACCTTCTTTGGATATTAGACAGAACCTCTTGACACTTAGTCCGTCTACTCAATGTTGGTAAGGTCGTGGGTGTAATCATAACCGTAGGCCAATTTTGCACCAAAAAGTACTAATATTTTGTTGTAGTAATAGGGAGATTTAGTGATTTGGGAAAGCTTCCTACAAAAGGTTTAGGAAGAGTATCTTCTTTAGAATCAATCTAGCACCTAAAGAAAAATAGATCAGGAGAATATCTCATTGATGAAGAAGGACTAGGAGAGTCTTGCTCGAATATAGAGGTAGCAAAATCAGATATCTAGGAGAAGATCTCACCACCAACACTTCCAAAATTATAAGGTTGAAGATAAGGTCTCAAGGAAGACCAGAAGAAGCTATAAAGTCCTTGGAGAGGCCTCTACGAGCATCCAGTAAAAGGCTTGGAGAGCCTTAATGAAGAAATAATCAAAGGATTTCCAAGGAGAACTAATTGGAGAAATTCACTATTGGAGATAGTGAAATATTTGGGACAATTATCGCCATCCGAAAACAAGCCCAAGAAGAAGAATTTGGAAAGGAGTTCCAAATCTCAGAAGACCTCAAGATATTCAGAATCTTGAGAAGAAGATCCTATTTGAAGTTAGAATTTGATAAGAAGCTTGAAGGAAGATTCAGATAGAATAAGCCTACCAAATCCAGGATATTTGGAGATTACCTCTCATAGAAAGAAGGCACCACTTCAAAATCAAATATCTCTTCTAATATATAACAAAATGAGGAGACTACAAGAGGAGAACAAACCACCAAAATCCTAGGCTCATGAAAGAGAGTTGGAGACCATATTTTGGTGAAGATGAAGTTGTTCAAGGCAGCCTACAAAGAGCTACAAGATCTTACTCATGGTAGCAACTTGGTGATCTTAGACACCAACATCTACATCCTCTATAAAAGTGGCGAAAAGGGATTTTCAAAAAAAGGTAAGCAACTATTGGTGCAAGTAAATTCATTAAGTGGATTACTTATCATATTTGTTTAAGCACCTTGATTGGAGTAAAGTTGCAAAAAGGAGAGTTGAATTAAGAGTCTTCAAATGTGCAAAAATAAAGGATTCTTTAAGGTTCATTTGCACTTTAGGAGTTGATTAGATTTAAGAATCTCAAACTATCTATCAACTACCTATCATCTACTTTGGAAAGAAAAAGAAGACTAGCTCCTATTACCTTGCTTATAAAGAAATTTCAAAATAATTCTTGAAGATTCATTTTAGATTATTCTTGATTAGTTGCAGTAAATTGATTAAGTGCATTATTTTTTAGAGTTTATTGGAGTGATAAGGTGAAATTATTAGTGCAATAGAAGTAAAATATTATTAGATTCATTTGCACTATTATATTGCTCTCAAATATTATTGTTTGTGTTCATTAGAAGGGCACAAAAATAGAATTTGTCAAAGTGTCTAAAGATACTATTAGTGCACCGAGATATGCAACTTTGAAGTGGCCTAAGGAAGCCACAAAATCAGCTCAATTCTCCAAGCATTGGAGAAGAAAGTAACCACCATAAGAGCATCAAAAGAAGCCTCGAACGAGACTTGGTGAGTCTCAAGTTCAAAGCACAAGAAATAGTGCAAAAAAATAGCTTCTATCATGTGGTTACAAGCTTGGATTCATTTATAAAATATCCAAGCAAATAGGAGAAGGTGTATAATCAAGAGATAACCTCAAAACCCCTATATTGCACTCAATATTCTACCTCAAAACCAGAAATTCAGATTTACAAAGAGGAGTGCAAAAGAAGGTGCAACAAGGTCATCTTGTATAAAAATTATTTTACATTATATTGCACTATTCTAATATGGTTATATAGGGAGAGAAGGCAGATTTAAATGTACCTCAAAGGCACTACACTTGCTGGAAAAACTAGCTAAAAGTGGTCGTATGCTAGCATCCATCCAAGCCTAGCTCAAGGAGCCATTCAAAGGGCTCATTCACCTCACATCCTAGATAATTGAACCTGCAAGATACATGTACAAGAGCAAGGGAGAAACAATGTCATTCAAGAGCAATAACATCTACGAAAGGAGGATAAAAAACAAATATAAAGGAAAAGAAAAGTTGAAGCACCATTGGAGTGTTACTTACTCCATATACGCTCACTAAAAGTGGTGCTCAAGGCCTCCATATTGTTGCTCCATATCCTAGAAGAAAACTATGTAGGTGAATGAAAGAAAAGGTGGGGATTTGTGAAGCTAAAAAGGTCTCAAAGGGTCTATTTGAACCAGCAATAGAGACTACGTCCATGCAGAGAAGAAAGTGACACTTGTCACTCAAGGAAAATCCTAACGCTCGAATCAAGAGAGCACTCATCTTCAAGGAGGAGTTACACAAACAAGTTGGTGCATTGAGTGTATGGGATACACTTGTCAAAGAGGAAGACCAAGCATTTTTCTAAAGAATATAACATTCTTACGTTACAAGAAGGTAGACAAATGTTTCATTGGCACCAAACTCTCCTCAAGCGCTTGAAGGGAAATGGTCATGCCACTTGGCACATAAGAGAAGAATATTCTCCATTTTAAGGACGTCAACGACCAAATTTAGAAAGCAATTCTTCATCTTCGAATTTACTATCTTGTCATCTACACGAAAAGGGCCAAGTTGCAGCATGTCAAGAAGGTGTTAGAGCCTTTAATTCTCAAGGCAACCGAAGTCAAGGGAAGAATCCTAAAAGATGCCAGATTTAGAATACATTAAACTCAAAGTGCTTCCATTGGAGGATACAATCACAACATCCACAATGTCTACATAAATTCTATGATTCAAGCTTCTCTAAAATCAACACCGAATATTTATTGGATAAAGGTAAAATTATTTCCATTTATATGTGCTTTATTTCCTTGGAGTTATAAGGTTTAAATCAAAGGAATTTATTTACATTGAAAGCCATACATCAAGGGGAATATTTTATCAAATGAATCAAATATTTGCAATATAAAACCTAGGAGTAATAAGGTTTTCTACTTGGATAAATATTGAATATTTGCAAATATTATTGTGATCTAATTTATCCAAATATTAGGGAGTCATAAGGGCTACTACATAAAATCAATTAATTGGAAAATTAGATACACTTAACCTAATTCCCAAAGGGTTATTTATAAAGAGAGTTTTTTCATAGGTTGGATATTCATAATATTATTATCTCAATCCTTCTCAAAAAGAGATAAAAGATCCAATATTATAACCTATTTAAAATTTGGGAAAAATGCTTAGTTCAATAGAAGCAATAAGGGATAATAGGAATTGATTTTGGTATTCTACAAAACTTTACAAAATCAATCAAATATTGAACTATATTTCTACAAAAGCACTATATCTTATCCATAGCATACTAGGGAGTCATAAGGTATTCTACAAAACTTGGTAATATCAGCATCTATCATAGATTATCAAGTTACAAAATATAAGCTTTCCTCATAACCTAAAAATCCTTAGGAGTATATACTCACATTACTTGGGATACATAAGGAAGTCTACAAAACAAGGATTAATAAAGGTTTTATCAAATCAAGCTTATATTTCTTCAATCAGGAATCACATATCCTAACATAGGGAGTCATAAGGTAGACAACAAAGAAAATCCTATCTCAATTCTTCTACCTCTTCAAATGGAAAAAATGAATGTCATATAATGAATGTGGAATTTGCTCCAATAGAAATTATTCTACAAAACACGAAAACATGTGGTATATTGACTCAGGGGCAAGTCATCATATGATAGGAAATATACAATGGTTTGATTGTCTTGAAGATGCTAAAGGCTACAGACTAAGAATTGTAGATAGTCAAACCTATCCTATACATGGATATGGATGTGTAACACCTAGAAGATCATTTCCAAATCTTCTACTGCAAAATGTATTGTATGTTCCTGAACTAACATTCAATCTCATCTTAGTAAGCAAGTTAGTAGAAGACAACTATATGATCAACATTTGGATATATGGAAGGAATCAATACATGTCTCATTATGAAACAGGGAGAAATAAAAGCAATAGGATCAATCCATGAAAATACATATATCCTGGATTCAATGGAAATCTCATAGAATATTGTGATGTTTCATAATGATGCTAACATATTTTCAAAGGAACGGGTTCAAGAAAATGAAGAACCAGTACATCACAAAGGTAAGCATAGAAGAATCAAAATCAAGAATATGAGAGGACAAGTGCACCATGCTCTACTCAATCATCAACATTCAAAACCAAATGAAGACACTCACAAAGAGAACAATAAAAGTGGTTGGATAGAAGACAAGGATGATGAACCTGAACAAGTCGAAGATCATCAGATTGAATAAGATCCACATTGAAGACTAAAGTCTTCAATATCCAAATAATGTAATACAAGGGGGTGTTAGAAATAGACTATATTACATAATTTGGATCATGTAAATGTACCTTTCTTGGTACATACTTAGGATATTAGATTACTTTAGGGGAAAATTATCTAGTTACTTCATGCAATGTAATAACTACACAAGTGTCAAAGTGTAAGTTGTATATGTGCAAGCTATCCCTTGCACATCTAGGTAGAGTGTTGGCCAAGGAACCTATTTTCTATATAAAAGGCCATAGACATAGAGCAAGATAGAGCAATAGGAAGTAGTGTAGACCAGTGTGGTATGATGTAGTAGTGTGATGTAATGTGATGGGGTGTAATATGCTCAATGCCCATTCTTGAGCAGTAGCTATATTCATGGAGTGTTCATTTCCTCCATAGCTACTTTTGTAAATATCTATATCATTTCTATTTATAGTATATTTTCAGTCATCTCATAGATTTACTTCATTTCATATTATTCTGCATCTTGTGATTGCTATCTCCCATTACATGTTGCATCAAAAGCTAACATTGAAGATACTTTCAAATTTGAAAATGATATTTTCAAAAAGGCTAAAGAGTGACATGAAATAAGTCGAGATGCTTTGGAGAGTGCTCTACACAATAAATTTTTTTCCAACCTAACTAAACAATGCCTCTTCCAAGTCACTAATTTTTGTTGCAGTCTTGCAATGACTAGAGACCAAAGAGAATATTGAACCCTACCAGTAAACAAGGGAAGGACAAGGTAGACTGTAGTGAGGAAATGCAACAACCCAAGATATTAGCTATTTTCTATTCGTGCTCAATTGGAGTATTCAAAAAATATAAGATACTCTTAATAAAATTGGTTTTTTGACCTGAAGCTCTCTCATAGCACACCAAAATATCTTTAATTTATCTTGCCTAGAGCACAAAGGCCAAACAGTAAAGAAAGATATTGTCTACAAACTTTTAATGGGAAATTGGTCTGCAATATAAAGGAGTGAGACCTTTTATCACCAGGTTCAAAGCTAGGGACCTTCCTAGGGCTTTCTCCATGATTATGAAAAGGAACATAGAAAGAGGATCCGCTTAGAGAATACCACAACATGATTTAAAAAACCTAGCAAGAGAGCCATTGACAAACATCGCAAACCAAGTAGTGGAAACACATACTTCAATCAACTCAATCCACTTGGAACCAAAGCCAAACTTTTGAAGAACTCTAAACAAGAAGGACCAAGACACATGATCATAGGCCTTGTTCATATCAAGCTTAAGGAAGAATCCTAATCTCCCACTTTTATGAACCAAATGAATTCATTCATGAACAACAATAACCCTATCAAGAGTCTCCCTCCCGGCCACAGATCCGCTTTGGGTGTTGTCAATAAGGTTCGATAGGAGAGACTTGATTATGTTAGCCCAAACCTTTGTCAAAATCTTATAAAGTATATTCCACAAACTGATTGACCTAAAATCCTTAAAAGCCATGGCCTAAAAAACATATTTACTTATCACAAACCACATGTATTTTATGTTATATTATATCAACATAATAATATGCTTATATGATAATATGATACTAACCCAGGTGTTGTAGGTGAATTGGAGAGGAGAGGGCAATCCTCCAAGGGAGGTCCCAAGTTTAAATCTCCACCCTACCAAAAAGTTGAATTGGGTAACCAAAATCCAATTGATAATGTTGGTGCGGGCAGGGCCGGGTGTGACCCCCGAGTGACTTTGATGGTGTAGAACCCCTGTTCGTGGTCTCTCAGACCAAGACGAACCCACAAGGGATTTTTCGCTTAAAAAAAAGATAATATGATACTATTTAATAGACCTAAAACTATGATGATATTTCATTACTTAAGCACGACTTTACTAAAAGCTCACAAGACCGTTATCCAAAGGCAATCAAATTACTCTAAAAAGATTTTGTCTATCCTTCATAAATATACAATCTAATTATTTATTGAGAAAAAAATCCCATCATAGAATGATAAAAACAATTTTAAAATATAAGTACCAAGGAATCTATTAGTTATCACTTCCATGATTTAATCAAACACAGAATAAACATAAGTTAATTACAAACTTAGAGGTTGGTGTTAGAGAAGCTATATAGTTAATCTTATTCAAGTTTCTTAATAGCAAACTCCCCCTTTCACATTATTATCACCGTGCAAATCCCTGGGATAGGAATTCCTATGTTACCAAATTTCTCGCTTGTTATTGACGTCAACAACCGCTTTTAAATATCGTACGCCCAGCCCCAATGAAATCTGGGGGGCGAGATCTCTAATGACATGGAAATGCATGATGAGTGACATTCCAACCCGAGGATTTTTTATGTTTTAAATATTTTAATTGTTTTATCACTTATATTAAGTGAAAATGTATAAAACCCTTTGTCTTTGGTTTTAGATTGAACAATACCAATATTAACAATAAACATATATTCTCTTGATTTCTAATAAATTACTATAATATATATTTTCTAAATACTACTTTCAATAATATGTTCTTATTATAATACCCAACTCTACTCTTAATGCACCAAAAATGATTCTGTGTAGATTTAATTTGAAAAATCTGATATCACCTTAGTTTTCTGAGCTGCAATCATCCAACTAGCCTGAATTGTCGTTAATAGCGTGATCCAACCGAACAATTTGAGAAAACGAGTATCATGAGGACTCCACATTTATCCTTAAGAATTTCAAGGTTCTTTTTACTATTTCATATTTACATGCACCATTCGTCATTCTTGTGACTGGAGTACTTCTAACACCACAAAGAACATTAAGAAAATCCATTGTTTAACTTTATATAAAACATGTTTGGTACCATAACGATTTCCAGGGAGTGGTGGTGGGAAAGTTCACCTCAAGGGGTTAAGAAGTAAGTTTCAAACATCATTGTATTTGTAGAAGGAATTAAGATCCTTTAAAATAAGATGAATTTTTATTTTTATGTGAAAAACTATGACTGTTGCTAACAATTGGTTCCAACGGAGAGTAATAAAAAAAAGAACATTTTAGTAGCTGTGGATTTTGACAAATATGAATATTTAAGTTTTTTACAATAAACGCCTTTGATGATGTTTAAAAGATATTGGATCAAGCAAAAAGTATTGGAAGAGCAATATCAAACATTAAAATTTGGTGTTCTATTAATATATCTTAATGTTCTCTTCATTACATTAAAATGAGGTATCATTACTTTTTATACTAATCTACACTAGAGTCACTACATGCATTATATTTGATCTAAGAGGAGTGCGATATACGAGATTATCCACTTTTCTTCTATGATCTACCTTGTTGCTACTGTCATCTTTGATTAGTTTTTTACTCAAATTCAAAGGTGTGTTTATTGGTTTACATTTTACCATATTGAATCTATTAAGCATCATACAACTATGTAGCTTCAACAACAAGGCTATTAATTATTAATACCAAATTTGTCAATTTAAATTATCTTTTCATGGATTCTTTAAACTCATTCATCATCAATTTTTTATTTCCAATATAAATCAGGTAATTAACATATAAGCTTTCTATCAACAAATTCATATTACTATTTTACCTAACATAGAGAGTAATCCCATTTGGAATTCTATTGAATCCATTACATTGGAGGTACCTATCTATCTTACTTCATCAAACTCTTGGTGCTTGCTTCACTCCATAAAGGGTCTTCTTATACCCATACACTATATGTTCTTTACATATAATTTTATAAGCTTGTGGGTGCTTCCCTAACACCTCCTCATCAAGGAAACCATTTTAAAAAATAGATTTGGCATTCAACTAAAAAACTTGTCACTTTATTGTTTTGCTAATGTAATAATGAGAGAATTCTTTTTATTAAAGTCTATATCTTGTTGTTGTAAGTAGCTTTTCACAAACATTATTTTCTTATGCCTCTCGATTGATACATTTTCCTTATAGTTTGTTTTATAAATGCACATGACTCCTATAAATTTCTTGCCTTGAGGAAGAATCAAACTCCTATGTTTTATTTCTTTCAATTCCATATATTTCTTCATCCATTGGCTTAAGCTATATGTTGTTTAACTATATATTTATAACAATTTGGTTCTACATAAATTTCAAAGAATAGAGAAAAAATAAGCAATTTCATCACTATATTCAACCTTCCAAGTTCATTGATAGATTCCATTTATGCTTTTCATCTTTCCTTGTGATCTTGGACTTGGTCTTGATCTTGAGTTAATACTTAAGAAGTTATTAGAGATAAAGTGGGCTCTAGTGACACTTGAGTTATCTCTAGAAACTATTTTTTAAGTATTTACGTCATCTTTTGACATCTTTATTCCTACACATATTGGTTTTTGTTATTATTCACATTCTTTCCATTGTCACATTCTTTCCTCATAAAAATTTACATTGTGACTAATTAGTATCTTATTTATAATGAAAAATATAATTTGTAGGTGTTACTATCCCCATTATAACCAACACACATGAATTTCTTGTTTTGTATCATGATATTTTCTCCTCTTTTACTTTGGTAGATGAGAACAAGCAATGCTCTCAAAACTCTAAGATGAAAAAAACTTGTAGTTTTTTAAATATAGGATTCCTTTATTATTATATTGTAGGACACCTATTCGACAAGAACATTGATAATGTTATAACATTGTCCTATAAAGAGTTTAGAAGCCTTTCAGCCTTTATCATGCTCCTTGTAACCATATTGAAATGTTATCATCTCACGATTGGCCATATTATACAATTGCTAGTTGAACATGTGATACCGTTTAGCTATGTTTTATAATTTGAAGCAATTGTCATTCAAATAGTAGAATTATTCAAATTTCTTGCAATTAACTTTATTGTTTGGCTGAGGGACTATCATCGTTATACAATTTATTTATCATTGATGATTGGCTACTTGTGAAGGTAATATTTCAGTAAATGCCCTTTACTTGTATATATTATTGAAAATTCTCAGAAATATAATTTCTTAAATCTTGTCTATTCCATTTAATAAACAATTACATCTAAAAATTTTATTCAAGACAAAGTAAATGACAATTGATTTGCTTACCCAAATTAAGAAATATGATTTTTTTCCAACAACATCAAAGTCCCAACATCAAACAATTGTAATTCCATCAATACTTATCAAAATTTAACAAGTGAATAGTCATTTTTATAGTATTCAAGAAGGTATAATAAAAATGACTACTAAAAAAATTGATATGAAATTTTTCTTTTGAAAAAGGAAAAATATACAAGAAAAAATACTCCAACTTCGAACATCCTTAACTTTATTACTACTAATAAGAATATAAAAAATCAATAGTTATTTCTTGTAGTATTCAAAAATATCTACATAACAATGCAATTTTTTTTTTTTAAATTATTGCTAAAGAAAATTATATGAATTTTTTCTTTCAAAAGAGTTTCATGTGACCTATAAGTATCATAAATACCCCAACTTCAAACAACCATAACTTTATCAATACTTATCATAATTTACTAAATGACTAGTTGTTTTATAGTACTTAAAAATATATACACATTGGTGTAAGAATTGTCTAACAATAATGGTTGAAACAAAAACATAAGCCCCACAATATGATATATGTTTTGAAAAGAGTGACCTAACTCGGTAAAAAACAACTCCATTTTGCATAATTGTTGCTATAGTACCACTTGTTATGAACCTCTATTATCTTTCACAAGAAATAATTCTTAAAATATGTAGAAATATCAAGCATGAATCCACAAATAAATTTCACAATAACAATCCACATAATAAAATAGAGATAAATAATACCTTTGAGATAGGACAATACCATATATTTATTGTTATGGAAGGATTCACTTCAGTATCCACTCCATGAGCCAAGACTATTACAAAGAATACTTGATATGACTTTTACGTCCTTGTTTTTTTATAATCATATTTATTGACTATTCTAATATAATATCTTATAACAATATTCCTTGATGTTTAAATAGATGATTCTATTGTAGTTACATATGTGATTCTATGATAATGTGTTGTTACCTATTTCTAAATTTAGACGTGCCCTTATTTATTGATGAATAATAGTTAGATAGGTAACTTTTACATCATAGTAGGTCCACTTTAACCAAAAATTTATTTATGGTTCATATCAGTGTAGTTCTCAAGGGCATCTTCAGTCCAATTGTCCTCTCCAAAAGTCGAGGAAGAAGGAGCGGGATCCCTGCAACCCTCTGGAGCACGATGAAGGTCAGATGAAGCACCCTTTTGCGAAAGGCCATGAATCTCCAAGTCCATCCGAGGGACCATCTCGAATCCTCCTTACCCGAAGAGGAAATCACCACCCATCAGGACTCCGAGCAGTGTGGTGGGCGCCCCCAAATAGGACCACATGAGGAAAAGGAACAGGCCCCCCTTATCACCACACAGGCAGATTCACCCAAAATTTATGATCGAAACTCTCCCGAGGCACAAAAGATATTGGAAGACTACCTGTTGGGAAGAAGAGGTTACCAGCCTGGTAATATTAGCCCTCGAATTACAAGGAGTCAAAAGTGAGGGGTGGATTTTGGTAGTGAAAGGAAGCAGGGCCGTCCCCCCAACAAGGAAAAGAGAGACAAAGAAACTGCGGCTGATGTTGCAAATGGAACCCAATGGTTGTTGTTTCAGGATGACTTCGATTCTCTGATGGGTGACGCGCTTATCCCAAAACCTCCCTTCCAGCAGGGAAAGGGAAGTAAGAAGAACCTCAAACCGTACGGATGAAATCCTGGATGTGAGAAGACTAAACGAGTGGCCATTTGGGCCAGGGCAAAATTTTCCAGCAGGATTTTCAACGGTTTGTTTCAGTCCAGTCATTTTTCTTGGATCCTATCCAACATGTATGCTTCGAATTTTGCCTCCGAGAAAGCAGAAATGTGGAAAGTTATTTCCAGTGTATGGGAGAATTTTTTGTAGTTTTCTTGGTTGTCTTCTTCCGCTTTCCGATGGTCCGACTTCTCCGGCTAGTTTTTGTTTTCCCGGTTATAATGGCCATGGTTTCCAGGATAATCAGGCAAAAATGCCTTACTTGTAGCCTTCGGGCAATTATCAGCTTTTTGTTTTTTTTTCGCATACAGGTTTATTCTTCCAACCAAGAGGCATGAAGCACTATTTAGCAAGGCTGATTTTGTATATAAGGTTTTGGGATCCTCTATAAAAACCCACTGTTAATCTATTATAATAATTACCAAAAAAAAAATACACTCTATTTTAAGAGAACCTCAAATCAAACCACAATATGTGTTACTACAATGGCTTTGGTTCTCATAATGAGTAATCAACACTAATGAGGGGTGTGAGTGTGGTGTTACAAATATATATATATACTTATACTTATCTTGGGTACTGTTGACAATATTGTCACATTCCACCAAGGGGCGAAAAAATTAAAACTTTGTATGATAGTTGTTTGGTTGAAAGTTTTTTTCTTTGTTTATAAGTTATAGCAATTTTGATTTCCCTATCGCCCCCTGATGGAAAAAATGAAAAGAAAAGAGTTTCGGGCCCGAAACGCTTCAAATCATCACTTCGGGCGAGAAGTTTGTCGAGAAAGCAAAAGAAATGCTTCGCACCCGAAGCATTCCCAGCAGCTACTTCGGGTGAAAATTTTGTGAAGCGGCATCCAAGTAACTTCGTCGAAGAAGAAAAGATAGCCCAAATCGGCTAAGGCAAAGAAAATACTTCGGGCCCGAAGTATTTCTAAAATCCACTTCGGCCAGATTTCTCCCGAAGCAGCATAAGTCGAGAAAGTGCTTCGGCCAAAACTCCCCCAAACCACCGTTTCAAAAGAAGATCGGCCCGAAGCGTTTGTCCCGACCCATCGTCGAAGCAATTTTTCCAGCGAAGCAGCGAAGGATAGAAAGAGATCGGCTTCGGCACTCCACGCCCTTGAAGTAATTTTGCGAAGTGAAAATCAGTGAGGCGCTTCCCAATGCTTCCCAAGTTGGGTATTTTCTTGAGGCGGTCAGAAGGCCTCATAAATGCATATTTTCTTGCCCGATAAGCCCGCTGCTCATTTTTGGCAATTGGATGCGAAGTATCAGTCTGAGAAGGAGAGCCCGAAAAGCATGGCCGCCACTCGAACACCGCACCTGCAATCCGAGGACACCCAGGTGGCTCATTTAATGCATCTTTCCCCTGTTGACTCGGTCACCATTACCAGTTTCGATAACCGATTTGAAAAATCATCCGCAGCAGCAATGAGGAGCCAATTTCTCAGGGCCCGAGGGCGTACTCCGCCATTTTGTAATAATGATTCAGAGGGTCGGGTCCTCTATAAAAACCCAGGCTTTGCAATGTAAAAGGGGGGGGAACTTTCTGCTAGAAAGCTGTTGTAACTTAATGTCCTGCGTCTAATACTAAAGATTTTTATGCTCCATTTCTCTCTTTTATGCTACCTTCTATGCTTGATTCTTTTTGTCTGTTTGCACTCGTATATTGAGACTCTGAATCCTGAACTCCGGTGTGCGATTGGGAACTGTACCCTAAAATTCGCCTTGAAGGATACATAGGAGAGAAAAAATGCTTTGTCATTTTCTTTTATGCTGCCTGGTGGATTGTGGTTTCTATCATTCCCTTATCTTAATCGTTGCTACTCTGAACCCTAAATTCCAGTGAGAGAGAAAGGAGAACCCTGCGAACCCGTCCAGAGGATACATAGGAAGTTTAGCACTTCGTTTCTTTCATCTATTCTTGGTGTTTTTTGCTGCTATTTGAGTTATTAGTGAGTGATCGTGCTTCCTGTTCTTCCCCACCTTAAATCATCAATCTCTAACCCTTATCCTTTTTTATTTCTTTCTCTAACCTAAACTCCTTTTATTTCTTTCCTGCACTCTTATCTCAAACCCCAAAAGTAGATTAGTATAGGAGCCGACCTTTCTCCGGAGATTGGCACGAGGGGCATCTCTTCCTCTCGGCCTTTCAATGTTGGTCACAGGTCCAGGGTGCGCAAACCCACCGAAAGTCCTTTCCTATGTGGATTTGATGACCAACAGTTTCTGGCATGCCCGGTGGGACCCAAGGTCCCATATTTGAGAAAATCCCTAGCCCGTCTTCACCGGAGCCAGTAGTTCTAACGAAGTTCCCGGTGAGACCCGGTCAGTCTCATCCCTTGAGTAGTAGTGAGAATCGATGCTCTCATTACTAAGAGACTCTTAGCATCTGGCGACTCTGTTTTACCTGAGAATCTTCAAGTCGTAAAGACCAGTACTAAAGCCTATGCCTTCATGCAAACAAGATGGAGAGTTAGGAATAGAGGCGAGGAAACCAATTTCTTTGAGCTTGATATTGATGCCTCTGGGGAACGCTCTAGGTTAGTTACCCCCAAATATCTCTTACGCGGGACATCCTCGCAAGAGGCTACTGTTGATGAGCAAGGCCTAACTTTCGATAGCTCAACGGATAGTTTTCCTCCAAATCCTCCCAACTCACCGAAGCATCCTAGTGCCTCCGTTCCAGTTGGCTTTCCGACGAGCAACCCAAGAGGGATTTCGGGGACTTTTGTTCCACAGAACCCAGGCACAAATATGGCACAACAACAACAACAACAACAACAAATGCAGCAGCAACCGCCGCCCAGATTATTTCCAGCATGGAATTCTTCGTCACCATTGAATCTTGCGGGCCAAGGGCAAGTTCCACCTGCTGCAATCAAAAAGCTCCCGACATTTGACGAAACCGAAAAACTGCTCTAGAGCATATTCAGGACATCATTTCCCTGGCGGAAATCCACGATATCATGGAAGAGCAAGTGATGGTGAAGCTCCTGGTTCTCTCCCTTAGAGGAAAACTCCTCTATTGGTACAGATCTCTGCCATCCGACACTATTACGGGATGGGACCAGTTAGTCGAGTAGTTGATGCAAGGCTTCAACGAGTCCGCCGATCCAACTTCTCTTCTACAGCAATTCACTTCGATCCAAAGACATCCGCAAGAAGAAATTGTAGACTTCAATGTTAGGTTCGCTCGAACCTGGCAAAGAGTTCTGGTTGGACTCCGCCCAACTGATGAAGCCATGGCATACTACTTCCTTCGGGCCTTCAACCCTGATATCGGTCTTATGATAAGGTACTCAAATGTCAATACTTTTCTTGAACTGTATGGGTTAGCCAAGAAAGCAGAAATGGACCTCATAGCCATAGGCAAACTCCCTCAGAGAATGCCAATGCCCATACTCCCCGAGTTCCTTCAAGCCCAGTACACGAGCGCAGTCACTCCACAGGTTTTTGTGACCCCTGCATATCCGATCTCATCTTGGAACCCGAATCCCGTTGTGTCGCAGATCACGGCTCCACAGATACATTTCCCCATGTTTTCAACTACGCCCCCCACTATCACCCCAACATTTTTGATGTTGCCAGCACCCCTTCAACATCCTGCCCTGCCTCCGATACCGACCATGGCTTCTTTACCATCAGTTCCCAAGGCCGATGATATGCAAGCCAAGATATTGCAAGAAATGCAATCGTTAAATGCCATGGTGCAGACTTTGTCCAATGACATGACCGTTGTCAAGAAGAAGCAAGCGCAACAAGAGTTCCTACCAAGGAGGTCTTATCCCACGCCTGCACTTACCAAAGACCAAGCGGTCCATCAAGGAAAAGCTTCGGCAAGAAATGTTGCGATAGAAGAAGTCCCAAGCACTTCCGATCATGTATACTAGTGCTCTACATGTAATGATCCTCACGAGGAAAATACATGCATGTTGCATCAACACTACATGCAGACGCTAACAAGCAGCAGCCAAGGCGGTCAAGTCAACGTCATTAGACAGTTGGATCAGAACTTGTCCATCGACGAGGAAGAGCCAGTCGCAGTCCTTACCAGGGGAGGTAAAAGATCGATAGAGGTAGATGCTACTCAGATGGCTCCCTTGAAGGTACATGCTCGATTTGAAAAAGGAAAAACATCCTCTTCGGCCCCGAGCGAAGCTCCTCCGCCAGCTCCAATCAAAGAAAAGGCCCAAAAGGCCACTGTCGAATCACCTCAAGTGGAGACCAAAGAACAGGCTAAGGAGAAGCTCAAGTTTCCCTCGCTCACCAAATGACAAAGGGTCGAAGCAACCGAGCAATATCGCACCAAGTACGAACCAAGAAAGGAACCCGAGGTGCATAGCTCCTCAGCCTACAACATTGTGGAAGAGTTGAAGAGGATCCCAGCCAAGATCAGTCTGTATGATGCTCTACAACTTCCTGGACAAGTGGACCTGCTGCAAGAGTCATTGAAGAGGATCAATACAAGGAAGGCAGAGCCACCCGCCCTGGTGCAGACCCTATCCACGTCCATCATGGGGAAAAATAGACCACCACCATTCTACTTATCCTTACAAATGGAAGGGTATATCGTGCATAACTGTATGATAGATTCTGGAGCTACGACGACAGTAATGCCGAAGGCAGTATGCGAAGAAATAGGCATGGAGTACACACGAAGCAGTCACGGAGTCCTCCAGTTGGATGGTACCCCAGTGAAGATTGTAGGTGTCATCAAAGATATCCCTATTCGACTACATAAGACACCTCAAATTGTAGTCATACAAGAGGTGGTAGTCATGGACCTTGAGCCTTACTTTAGCATGTGCCTGTCAAGAGAATTCATAGCAAAGCTGGGCGGATATCTGTCCATGGATTACACTCATCTAGAGATCCCCTTCAAAGGGAAGAAGGTGAAGATCTATAATGAAAAACCTTCTACGTTCCTGGTTGAGAAGATGTCCGAAGAAGAGAGTAGTGGCCCTGTGCATACGATCGCGGAGGAACTAGAGCAAGTGGATTTGGTCCAGGAATCCCTCACACAGTTGTGTTGTGAAGATGAATTTTCATTGGTAGATTTCAATGCCATGATAGAAACTGAGGTGGGGTGCTACACCATCACCAAGTCTGAGAAACCAGCTAAAAGGGAAGGAAAAGTTTCTGCTCAAGAAGGACTATGGAAATTGTTCTTCGACGGTGCCCGATGCAGAAACGACGTCGGGGTAGGAATCCTTCTGATTTCGCCATCCGGTGAGCAAAAAGAATATTGCTACCGATTGACATGGAGCTGCACCAACAATGCAGCAGAGTATGAAGCCTTGTGCTTGGGACTCAAGAAAGCCGACAAGTTAGGCATAAGGCATCTTCAAATCTTTGGCGATTCTGAACTAGTTTGCAACTAGGTCACCAATAGATGCTCTTCAAAGAAGCATTATCTTAAATCTTACCGCAATAGGGTATGGGACCTATTTGACCAGTTTGAATCCCTCAATTTACAGTCTGTTCCATGAGAAAAGAATCGACATGCAGATGTCTTAGCATCCATCGTAGCCCGATATTCTCTAGTGGATGATATGGTGCATAAGTCGAAGGCTATAAGGATGATCTATAGACCCTCTGTCCCCGACAGAGATTTACACTGGCAAGTTTTTGACAATGACGAGTAGATCGTCAATTTCATGATCCAAGAAGCCGCTACAGTCGAAGACCGAAGCCCTGATAAGGAAGAATATGAAGGATTGGTCCAGTTGAAGAACAACCACGTTCCCAAGGGATTGATCATGCTTGAAAGCCTTTTCGATCAAAATGATCGATCGCTCTCCCACAGGATCCAGATCAGTGCGCAACAATATCAAGATTTAGAACTGGAACCTAGGAAAGTAATAAAGGTCGGGACTGATTGTACTTCAGAAGAGATAGAGCGAATCCGACGTTTGTGTGAGAGATACCCAGATATCGTGGCTTGGTCTTATCACGACCTCAAGGGATATGATCGACAGCTGATCCAACATACGATCGAATTACAAGAAGGGGCCAAACCTTTTCGACAGAAGCAAAGGTCAATCAATCCAAAGATCGAGGTCCTGATGAAGGCCGAACTGCTAAAAATGCTCGAAGCAAAAATTATTTATCCCATCAAACATTCTTCCTGGGTAGCGAACTTGGTCCCTATCAGAAAAAAGAATGGAGACATCCGGTTATGCGTGGACTTCCGCAACCTGAATCATGCTTCTCTCAAGGACCACTATCCTCTCCCGTAGATCGATCAGATCTTGCATTCGATGGTTGGAGCTCAATGATTCTCCCTGCTTGATGGTTTCTCTAGATATAATCAGATCTGGGTTAGGGACGAAGATCAGCATAAGACCGCATTCACAACCAAGTGGGGCACATTCGCCTACCAGCGAATGCCTTTTGGTCTCTCAAATGCGGGAGCTACTTTCCAGAGGGTGATGGATCTAGCTTTTGGCGAGCTTCTGAACAAGGTTATTGTTATCTATTTGGATGACATGACCGTATTCTCTCGAAGGAGGGAAAACCACCCAGAACATCTCCAACAAATTTTCAAAAAATGTCGAGAGTTCGGCATCTCAATCAATCCAAAAAAGTCTATCTTCGCAGTCAGTGAAGGAAAGCTGCTGGGACATGCAATTTCAAAAAAGGGTCTCACCGTTGATCCTGACAGAGCCAAAGCTCTGATGAAGCTCCCAATCCCAGTAGATAAAAAGGGCCTTCAATCTTTCTTTGGTCAGATTAACTTCGTCGGGAAGTTTGTCCCAGACTTTGCTCGGGTCGTTAAGTCGATGTCTGAGCTTTTAAAGAAGGGCACAAAATTTGTCTGGACAGAAGAGAGGAGGAAAGCATTCAAAGAAATCAAGGCCCGAATTGTTCAGGCACCAGTCTTGATCAACCCCGACTACAGCCGAGATTTTATCCTGTATGCAATAGGAGAACCTGAAAGCTATGCCACGGTTTTAACGCAAAAGGGGGAAGATGGAGAGGAACGTCCCATCACGTTCCTTAGCCAGATAATCAATCCCCATGAAGAAAAGTACAATTTCATCGAGCGTCAAGTGCATGCAGTAATGAAGTCTCTCAAAAAATTCAAACAGTTCATTTCTCAGAGTCGAACCACAGTCTTCGTCATTCACCCCGACGTGCGTAGTTTCATTATTCAAGGGGAACTAGGAAGCAAGAGAGCTGGTTGGGTAAGAAAAATCCAAGAGTTCGATATTGAGATCAAGCCCACCAAGCTGGTTCGTGGCCGTGCACTATGTCAAGAGCTAGCGAAGAACGCAACGGCCAAAATAATAGACTTTCAGTCGGAGGACTTGCCAACAGGAGAATGCCTCGCTAATCAGGAAGAGGCCAAGAGAGATTGGGTTGGCGAGATAGTGGAATATTTCAACACCGGTAGATGCCCCTCACATTTGAATGCTTCATAGTGGAGACATTTCAGGATGCGGTCCGCCCGATACGCTATGCGCCCAGAAGGCCTATTTTTTAGGAACATTGACGGCGTCCTCCTCAGATGCATAAAAGATGATGACAAGAGGAGAATCCTAGGCGAATTTCATTCAGGATTATCTGGAGGACACTTTGCTGGAAGGGTGATGGCGCTAAAAATAATCAAGGTGGGTTACTATTGGCCCACCCTCTTTGTCGATGCCTTCTCCATTTGCCAAAGGTGCGAGCAATGCCAGAGATTCATCGGCCAAAGCAGAAATGCTTCGATGCCACTCCGACCGATACAAGTGGAGGCCCCCTTTCAGCAATGGGGACTAGATTTCGTAGGAGCCATATCACCAAATTCCTCCACTGGGCACAAATTCATTCTGACTGTGACTGATTACTTCACCAGGTGGGCCAAGGTAGTTCCCACAAAACATGTCGATCAAGATACCGTCGTCATCTTCCTGGAAATATTGATTACCCGCTTCGGCATCCCCGAAGCAATTATTACAGATAACGGTCCTGGTTTCACAGGTGCAAAAATCAATGAGTTCCTATACAAGTATGGGATATATCACAAGGTGTCTTCCAATTATTACCCTCAGGGGAATGGATTGGCAGAATCCACCAACAAAACCCTGTTGAGGATATTGAGAAAGCTGATCGATCAAAACAAAAGAACTTGGCACCTCCTTCTGGATCGGGCCTTGTGGGCCGATCGGGTTTTTGTTAAGAGGTCAATTAAGACTTCGCCTTATGCTCTGGTCTATGGTAAGGAGGCCATCCTGCCCACTCACCTCGAGATCCCTGCATTACAGTTGCTAGAAGAAGATGAAGCCAACCCGATGGAGGAACGCCTGGTCCAACTACTACAACTAGAAGAGGAACATGAAAGGGCCTACCAGAACTTCGCACGACATGCTGAGGTCACCCGAGAATGGTTCAAAAGGAAATCATCCGATCGCACATTCAAAGCAGGAGACCTGGTATGGAGGTGGGATTCATGGAAGGCCAAGCCTAGGAATCATGACAAAATGGATGCATTCTGGGACGGACCATTTGAAATAGTAAAAGTGAATTCGGCCAATTCCTTCATCCTCAAGGATGCGAATGGCCAAGTTTTACCAATCTCAGTCAATGGTCTTCACCTGAAGGCCTTCAATCACTAAGATATGTACAGCCAATATATATATATATATATATATATATATATCTTGCATGTATTTTGTATATAGGATTTCAATGCTTTGTATATACTCTGTTCAAAATATCACGAAGAGCAAGTGCCACTTCAACCGTAAAAGCTAGATTCCTGGCTTCGGCTTCACAAAGCATGATCGGAATCCCCTTCGGGGGGTTTCGGTCTAAAGTAGCCGATGAAAGGAAGTTCGCTGCGAAGCAATTCATCCTCGTAG
This sequence comes from Wollemia nobilis, assembly GCA_028583015.1. Taxonomy (NCBI): domain Eukaryota; kingdom Viridiplantae; phylum Streptophyta; class Pinopsida; order Araucariales; family Araucariaceae; genus Wollemia; species Wollemia nobilis. Next base: position 7,315,600 of record JAQPPZ010001063.1, on the reverse strand, counting down.
AACCGAACCACATGTGAATCAAAGACATGGAAAATGCTTCGCTAAAGCAATGTGCCGAAGGCGTTGTCCAAAGCAGTTCTTGGCAAGGCCCTCCTCGATGAAATGGATTTCGGTCGGCGGTGTTCATAATCCAAAGCGACAATGTGGCGAAGGAGAACTTCGGGCCCGAAATGAAGAAAATCAGCCCGAAGAAGCACTTCACGATGAAGTATTTTCTTCACCGAACCCTACATCTTCATGCGAGGCAAACACATTTAGGATGTGCCTCGAGGAACGTGCCTATAGCAGCCTCAAAAGGGGACCAAAGTAGATGAAATCAATGCAAAAGAAATGGCACTCCTCCCAAGACAGTTCGTTAACCAAAATGCCACGCCAGGGTTCCAGGTGGTAGCGATCCGCGCTCTCGATACAAAATCAGACTGTCGAATTGCATGGCCCCATGTACGACGCCACCGTATGGCCAATCAGATGCCGCAGCGATACTTTTAGGCCAGGCCCACAAAGTAATTACGGTGGTTGCCATAAATGCCGGAGGTTGCCCTCCGAAGCTATAAAATGTAGATGCCCGTTAAGAACAAAACCATTTGCAAGTGTGAGGGTCGAGCCTGCATTCTGTCACCTTGGAGAGCTTATGCATCAAGGACTCCGCTATTCGTCGTGATTACCCAGTCCTTTGTTTTGCGGTGCTGAACTCTTCTACACTACAAGTTATTCTGCTGCAATCATTCACAATGGGAAGTAAAGGACGGAGGAACCCCACGCGAAAGGGAAAGGAACCAGAAGCGACGACTCCAGAGAAGGCGAGAGCCATGGAAGAAAAGAAACAGACACCCAGAAGGGTCAATCCTCCCCCACGCATAGGAAAACATGTGATGGAAGGAAGGGAAGAGTCCGATGACGAGCCCAGTATAGAACCACCTGTCGATAAGTGGGCAAAAATCAGAGACCCAGAGCTCTCAAAAACTATGGCCGAGCTTCGGTATACTATCGATTTCATGAAAAGCAGGCTCTCAATGGAGAACAAGAGGGTCATGGCATATTATTCCCACATATACTGGTATCTGGTCCTTCCTACACATCACTGCCCCGAGCTCATATACGCCATTGCTCAGAACTATCAATCGCAAACCAGGCAGGTGTTGGATGCCTCGGGTAAAAAATTGTTTTCCATTCTGCCGGAGGATGTGCAGGCGGCATTCGCACCGCAGCAAAGGCCACCAAAAGGCTATACCATTCGCAAGGTCAGCCTGAGCGAACAAACGGATAAGTTCACCGCTAATCCCTTCATTCTGAGTTTTTTGCGTGAAAGCCTCAAAAGCGGACTTCCTTCCGGTAAGCGACCCCAGATGCCCCTGCCCCTGGAGGCCTTTAAGAACACAGACATATTCTCTATCATTGCATGGGTAGGGGGCTTGTCAAGCGATACTTCGGTATGCCCATGGTAGGTGTCGCTAGCCGAATGCATTTCCAGAGGAGAGTTCTACTCTCCCGACGCTTCGCGGATAAACACCAACCCAGTTTTCTTCGATTGGGCAGAATGGGTGGCCCAAAATCTGCATATGCGATTGTCATCCATGAAGGATGCTAGCAAGGAGCCGTACTTCCAGCCCTGTTCCTTCTTGGTTTGGCTCTTCTTCTTTCATGTACATAAAGCCCTTCCCCATTGTGATGTTTCACCAGTTGACAAGGATGGAATCCCTTTGCCTGTATATCAATGGACCCGACTCTTGCTAAGGTCGGAGTCCTATTACCCTTTCAATCAGCAATTTTTGGGACCTGCAATGCACATTCTGATAGGGTCTAGTCCTCGAGTGCCTCTCGGCCTTAGAAATAAGGTGGTACTAGGAGAGAAAAGGGGATGTGTTTCAATTGACGCAAGGGCTTGTGATCCGCCTTTTCGGCTTCACAGGGAAGCCCTTCTTGCTACCTTTTTTCCCTTTGGAATACCAATTTTCCCTGGAAGTTGCTCGGCAAAGTGACGCGACCGACGAAACTTATGGTCACGGGCGAAAGTGGGCACACACCTACGATTTCCCTTTCAAGATGGGAGTAATCAAAGTTTTTGCCTTGAAGCAGAACATATACCTGGAGGAGAAACTCGTTGATTTTGGTCTGCTCCAAATACCACAGAGGTGGCTCTACGACCCGTTGGGGGTGATGAGAGATCATTTGAAAAGCAAAAACTTCCATGTCTGTCCTCGCCCCGAAGTTTTGGAGTAGAGAAATAACCCCAATGGTACGGACCTGGAGTGGCACTTAGAGGAGATGAGGACGTTGCCTCCTTGGCATGACTTCTATCCTATGGAGGTCGAATTCGACCCAGACCAGTACCCATTCCCAACTCCCGACTCCACTTTCTGGAGAAAAGCAAAGGAAGATTTAAAAGAGGAGTTGAAGGACTGGGACGAGGAGCAGTTGAGAGAATGGTGGATTATGAGAGTCCATCATCGAAAGATGAATTCTTACGGGCTTCTAACAATGGACAGGGAATTCGCAATTGTGTATCAGACCAATATCGGGTCTTGGAAACCCTTGTCCTTCATCGATTTCGTTCCACCGACCACTCCAAGTTTAGATGAAGGCCCCAGGAAGACTGATAATGTCTCCAAGAAAAGAGTAGTCAGGGCCACGCCTAAAGCTTTACTACAGAGTCCATCCGAATATCTGGAGACAACGATAGAGGAATCAGAGCAACCCCTCGAGAGGAGGAAAAGAAAGGAGCGAGAACCTACACAGGCACCCTCAAACTTCCCAAAGCGACCATGTACAGATGCTCCGAGCGCTCCTACCGAAAGATCTGTATCGGGCTCGGTCGAAGCAAACAACGGAGAAACTCCACCAAGTGCCAAAATGATTCCAAACATAGATGTCATTGACGTGGAGGAACTCGCGGAAGTCATTGAAGCCGAGGGTACCGAGGCCCAGGAGGAACAAAGACCAATCGCCCAGGAGGTCACCATGGCCACACTGCTAGGAGGGCATGCAGGTACATTTTCTTTGCCTTACGCTCTGGTTGCTCGTAAGTCTACCCCGGTCCGGGCCGAAAGCTCTCACCCATCCCCCCTGCCTCCACAAAATTAGTCACCTTCTCACGCCGTCTCCCTAACTACTTCCCTCGAGTCTTTCGACCAGGACAAACCCATCCAAGTTACTTCGCCCAGCCACACCGCCAATCCTCCAGTCATCAACCAAGGCGAAGCTAACAGTCCAGTACCGAACCCCGAGGCTCATCCCTCCGTTGTACATAATGTGCTCCCCCTCGTCGAAGCCCCCGTCACCCCTATTGCCGAACCTTCGGGTGAAGCTATTCCTTTCAGCTCCCTATATTTGTTCAATCCCTCGGCTTTAGACCCAGCCGCATTCGACTCCGAGCTGTCCTCAATACGGGAGTCCCCCTGGCCAAAAAACTCCTCCAAGCCCGATAGAACACGGAGAGAATGTTGAAAGAGGCAAGAAAGAAGAGAGGGCGTTCGCTCGCTCAAGTTGAGAAATGTGCCATCTTCGACTTCGAGGCGGGAAAGGTGCATAAAGTAAAGAAGATACCCAAAGTCCAGAAGCCCCTGGATGAAATGACTCCAACGGACTATGAATATCAAGATAAAGAAAAGGACCTGGAGCATCTGAACGTGGACAAGGAATCCGCCTCTATGCACATTGGAATCGAGACCTTCAAGGCGCACGCCAACATTGCCAACAAGCACAGGTTCGAAGCCGAGAGTGCTAACATCAAGCTGGAGGAGGAGCTAGCAAGGACTCGCTCCAAATTGGCAGAGGCCGAGGGGTAGTGCAAACTGATGCGAAAAGAAACACATGCCCTAAAGCTGCAGATAGCACAACTGGAATGCACAGCTGAGAATCAGGCGCAAAGGTAGATCAAAAATGATTTGAGGGTCAAGGAGCTTGAAAGTAGGATCTTGCAAGCTCAGATCCAGTTGCACGAGAAGGAGGGCCTAGGGCTATTTGATAGGAGCAAAATCAAAGAGATTCGCTCATGTCTGCTCAAGAATTTTAGGTCTCGGGCTGTCAGTGCCCTTTCGGTTTTAGTTTACACCATAGAAGCCCAGAGTGCTACCATCGAAGGAGGACCAATCATCGAAGAAGTCATTCGGAATGTCAGAGCCTAACTCAAGCTGGCCCTGAAGGTCCAAGATGCAGGGTATCAAGATTTGAAGCTCGCAGCAATGAGTCGGATAGCAAGGGATTGGTCAACGGCCCAGGACACAGTTCGCACCTTTTTCTCCATAGCCAAGAAGGCTCAAAAGGCAAAAATCCTACTGGACGCATTCGAAAGTGAGAGGCACACGTCAATGGGCTACTTCGAGGACCTCATCGCCTTAGGCTTCCCAAGCTTCACGGATGATGATGGAAAGCCCTTAGCCAAGGAAGAAATCATGTCGAAGTGGCAGCAGTTTGAAGACAACGTCTCGGAGATAGACAAGTGGGCCGAACCTATAACAGAGAAGTAGGTTGCTGATTACATACTGAAATACTATAGAATCGCCGCTTCCCTAAATGATCTGTATACCAGGTCCCAGCATGCAGAAATCGGGCAGATCGATAGGTTTCGTGCCTTGGTTAAATCTCTAGGAGATCAGGAGTTGTTCACGAAAAGGGTCTGGTCTCAGATTCACCGAACCTTAAGAAACATCCACGTCTCGCTGGCCCCATTGCCAACGGTCGAAGACGTAGCAAAAGCAATGGCGATAGGAGAGGAAGAAGCAGAAGTAGGAGAAGAGGAGAGGGAAGAGGAAGGACAAGCTATGGAAGCATCCCTAGAAAAGGAACAAGGAGAAGGATCTGGAGGTAACTCTGGCCCAATGGATGAAAGTTGAGGGTTCTATCACCGAGACGAGCTCGTTGCCCCACGAGCCACCAAGAATGTTGACAATATTGTCACATTCCACCAAGGGGCGAAAAAATTAAAACTTTGTATGATAGTTGTTTGGTTGAAAGTTTTTTCTTTGTTTATAAGTTATAGCAATTTTGATTTCCCTATCGCCCCCTGATGGACAAAATGAAAAGAAAAGAGTTTCGGGCCCGAAACGCTTCAAATCATCACTTCGGGCGAGAAGTTTGCCGAGAAAGCAAAAGAAACGCTTCGCACCCGAAGCATTCCCAGCAGCTACTTCGGGTGAAAATTTTGCGAAGCGGCATCCAAGTAACTTCGCCGAAGAAGAAAAGATAGCCCAAATCGGCTAAGGCAAAGAAAATACTTCGGGCCCGAAGTATTTCTAAAATCCACTTTGGCCAGATTTCTCTCGAAGCAGCATAAGTCGAGAAAGTGCTTCGGCCAAAACTCCCCCGAACCACCGTTTCAAAAGAAGATCGGCCCGAAGCGTTTGTCCCGACCCATCGTCGAAGCAGTTTTGCCAGCGAAGCAGCGAAGGATAGAAAGAGATCGGCTTCGGCACTCCGTGCCCCCGAAGTAATTTTGTGAAGCAAAAATCAGTGAGGCGCTTCCCAGGAACGCTTCCCAAGTTGGGTATTTTCTCGAGGCAGTCAGAAGGCCTCATAAATGCATATTTTCTTGCCCGATAAGCCCGCTGCTCATTTTTGGCAATTGGATGCGAAGTATCAGTCCGAGAAGGAGAGCCCGACAAGCATGGCCACCACTCGAACACCGCACCTACAATCCGAGGACACCCAGGTGGCTCATTTAATGCATCTTTCCCCTGTTGACTCGGTCACCATTACCAGTTTCGATAACCGATTTGAAAAATCATCCGCAGCAGCAGCGAGGAGCCGATTTCTCAGGGCCCGAGGGTGTACTCCGCCGTTTTGTAATAATGATTCAGAGGGTCGGGTCCTCTATAAAAACCCAGGCTTTGCAATGTAAAAGGGGGGGAACTTTCTGCTAGAAAGCTGCTGTAACTTAATGTCCTGCGTCTAATACTAAAGATTTTTATGCTCCATTTCTCTCTTTTATGCTGCCTTCTGTGCTTAATTCTTTTGTCTGTTTGCACTCGTATACTGAGACTCTAAATCCTGAATCCGGTGTGCGATTGGGAACTGTACCCTAAAATTCACCCTGAAGGATACATAGGAGAGGAAAAATGCTTTGTCATTTTCTTTTATGCTGCCTGGTGGATTGTGGTTTCTGTCATTCCCTTATCTTAATCGCTGCTACTCTGAACCCTGAATTCCAGCGAGAGAGAAAGGAGAACCCTGCGAACCCATCCAGAGGATACATAGGAAGTTCGGCACTTCGTTTCTTTCATCTATTCTTGGTGTTTTTTGTTGCTATTTGAGTTATTAGTGAGTGATCGTGCTTCCTGTTCTTCCCCACCTTAAATCATCAATCTCTAACCCTTATCCTTTTTTATTTCTTTCTCTAACCCGAACTCCTTTTATTTCTTTCCTGCACTCTTATCTCAAACCCCAAAAGTAGATTAGTATAGGATCCGGCCTTTCTCCGGAGATTGGCATGAGGGGCATCTCTTCCTCTCGGCCTTTCAATGTTGGTCGCAGGTCCAGGGCGCGCAAACCCATCGAAAGTCCTTTCCTGTGCGGATTTGATGACAAACATGTACCTAATATTCTTATCTATAAATTCCTTGTTAATTTATTTTAGTATTAATAACTTTAGATATTAGTGAACTATATTCTAATGTTATATATCATTATTTTGCTACTTTTTAACAAGTATTAATTTAGTGCTTTATCCATGTAATCATTAAATACTAAGGATGTTTTACCATAATATTGTGATAAAACCATTGTAATATTTTCCTAAAGAAGTATAAAACACTCATTGCTTTGAAGACATTAAGATTAGATTTTATGAAATAAATAGATTTAATGTATACTAGAAAATAAATAATATGATAACACTAAATATATTTCTATAATTACTCCCAAATAGACACATTGACACATAAGATGGACATATTTTAGTAGTAATTATACATTCTATAAGGTTTAAATATTATGTTAATACACTGTTAAATATTTTGGTTATCTTTTCCATATTAATATTATGATTTTATTTTTTTAATTTTCATCCCTATTCAATTCAAATTTGTTTTCTCCTGATGGTTTAATTTTTATAAAAATTATAAGGATTTAATAATATAAACAAATATTTTTATTTATCACAAGCTACATAAATATCCATGATTTTTTTTGTACTATTAATAAAAGAGGGTTTTGAAAGGATCCCCACAACATTTTACAAATCAAAAGTCCCAAATGCAACCACCTAGGGACCACCGAACAACACCATCTGGTGCCCAAACACAAACAACAAGGAGACCACATAGACAAAAAAAAAATCTGGTAGGGGTTCAGGGAGAACCAAGAGAGTTCAACACCCGAAACCCCCCAAACAATCCTCTCGACCAAGTTCCTCATAACTAGAACTATCAAAATAAAAAATCAACGGTCCCCACAACCGCCTTTCTGAAAAGATTCATCCACTATCACATGAAGGGATAGTGTGGAACCAAGAACAAGAAACGACTACTCTCGAAAATGATGGAAAATAACTCCTTCGTACTTACACCATACCATCAAGAACCTTCTAAGGCACCACGTATACCACCAGAAATGCAGTCCATTCACCACCATTTGATAACATTAAGAGCTATCATCAATGGATCGGTACATAATTTCATCTGGGAAATCTATCTGCCATAACGCTTAGATTCACCATTAAGTCTGCAATGGCATTGGCTTCCCAAAACATGTGCACAACGGATGCAATACTCAAAGAATGAATGTTCCATATGGTCTCCTTTATCAGATTGGACACCTTCCAACCCGCCTGACATTCCCCCTTCAAAATTTTAATTACATTAAAGAATTCACCCTCAATGATAGCATTGTGAATTCCCAGATCCTTCAACAACATCACGCCAAGAAAATAAACTCTCGATTCAGTAAAATGGGAATATTGAGTGCCAATATTTTTTGTGTAGGCATAAATGAGATCTCCTCTACTATCATGGATAACTCCCCCAACACCTGCAACACCTGGGTTTCCCTTGGAAGCCCCATCAAAATTTAACTTAAACCACCCTTTAGGTGGCGAGGACTAGCGTACAACACTTCTTGGGTCAAGGATTTTGAAACTAATGTGATCCACTTCACCTTCCATGTCATTAAATGCATGCGTGTTTCTCTCCTTCCAAACACCCCACATCACATGAGGTAGCAAGAATTTCCAAAAGCACTTGAGACACGAAGAGGAAAAGGGAGACCCCCACTGATAAACACAATCTAGAATCGAGTTGGGCAACACCCAAGAGATACCCAACCAAGAGAAAATGAAATAGAGCACTTCTTGAAAGACCCGACAATTGAGCAGAAGATGAGAAGACGACTCCCAATCCTACTTACAAAGGAAGCAATGATTAACTAAACAAAGACCTCTCTTAATGATATTTTCAATAGATAAGATCTTATTTTGCATTGCAAGCCAAAAGAAAATATTAATTTTTGGAGTCAAATTCTTTAGCCAGATCAACTTCACAGGGAATTGACCATTATCTTCAGAGCTCATGAGCTCATACATTGACTTGATATATTAAGAGTCTTAACTGTCTTCACACTACACTAATCTAACATCAACTTCCTCTTGACGAATGGTATACAATCCGAGTTCTTCCATTAAATTACTTCATGATCAGGGGCTCACTATCACTTCTTATGTTATACTATGCCAAAATAATAATATGCTTAGATGATAATATGCTACTATTTGATAGACGAATGAAAAAGATAATATTTCTTTGCTTAAGTAAGATTTTTAATAAAAGTTTACAAGACAATTAAATTGTTTTGAAAAGATTTCTTCTATCCTTCATAAATATACAATGTAATTAATTACTAATTAATTATGGAAAAAAGAAAATCCCATAGTGGAAATGATAAAAGAAAAACTAAAAAATATAAGTACTAGCCTATTCAAGTTTTCCTTCTAATCCCTGTAAAATTTTTAATAAACAATCAATTTACTAAAAATATTAAAATATAAATGGGTTTATTACTTATCACTTCCATGATTTAAACAATCATACAATAAATATAACTTAATTATAAAATTAGAGGTTGGTGATAGAGAAAATATATACTTAATTTTATTGATGTTTCTTAGTAGCAAACTCTCCCTTTCACATTATTATCACTTTAAGGACCATTCTAGATACCCATGAACTCTTTTAAATGCAATTATGATCTCAAATAATGACAACGGGTTCCATTATATGCATGTTTATGCTTAGTAAAATATAAGCACGTTATTGTTTTAAAATGATATTTTAGTAATCATATAATAATTATTTTTTATATTCGTATAATTTATGCATAAAATGGGTTATTATAGTTTATAACATAATACATATTATAATTTTCTCAGGTTATATGTATTATTACCAACATTTTGTAAATATTACTATGTGACCATATTTTAATATTAATATAGAAGCATCCACTTTAATCCATGTAACTAATTAATAAATAGTCATAATTTATAAAATATATAATATTATGAAGTGTTTTCTAGTTGAGCATATTAGGTTGGAAAAAATCATGTGTAACATCATAATTTGTATTACAATGACATTGCAAAATTAACAATATTATTAGCTATGCAGATATTGCTTCACAAGATTTGTGCAAGCATGGGTATCTACCTCAAGATTTCTAATTTTTAGCTTTAAATTTGAATGATATTATAGAATATATTAGTCTTTCAAGAAGTAAAAATGGTTTACATTGGTATTTTGTGCAATTTAAAATATACATTAATTTATAAGTTTCAATCACATTAGTATATAGAGGTTAATATAACAATATTTGTTCAATAATCATCCACTATTTATTTTAACATGCATATGAAAATTATTTTAATTAGTTAATTTATTATAAAACACTAATTTCATTTAAGATGCCTCGTGGATAGGGATAATTAGATTTGAAATTTTGTTTAAAATATTAATAATGATTATTCTTTCAATTAAGTTTATTTTGTTAGGATGGATTTACACCCATGAAGAAGGATCATATTCAAATATTAGTAGGAATAAAGGATTTATGTGTGAATGTTGATAATCCAAGGTGTTGCCCTAAACTGTGTTAATATGATTATTTAAAATGATAAAAAATTATATACTCTAAAAAAATATATATAGATTTTTAATAGGTTGTTGTTTATAATAGTTTATAATGAACCCATGAAATTATAACCATACTGCGATGGAACTCCTTGCTCCCTAATACTTGATCCAAACTCATTGAATAAAATTAAAATATCATCTATTAGATTGGAACCTTTCATAGGCTGTGAAATCATTATTTCCCATTGCATATCAATATTAAACAAAATTAATTTTTAAAAGTCCTAAACTACTAATATAACAAACCTTTGTTAGACTAACAATAAAGTAAAAGAATAAAATAAAAATATTGTAATCCTTAACAATAGGGACAATGAGATTTTTAATTAATTAATTTAATTTTACTTTTTTATTAGGTGAAAGAAGGGGTTTTGAAAGGGGTCCCAAACCTTTTACAAAGAGGAGCAAGTTAACTTCCCAAGGAAGAACCTAGAGAATATACAGGACAAAATATGATACACTAAAATATCCACCACCAAGAAGTCAAAAAACTCCCTTGGTTGACCCACATAAATAGGAGTTGAGCAACAACAACTGAGAAAACCAAATAAAGGGAGTATAGAAACAACAATTGAGAACACCAAAGAAACTAATCCCCATGTAGGGGATGACCCAATCAACACCACAACCCATCACCACAAACACCAAAAAACAAATGAGAATCATAAACTTCAATCTTTGAGGCTACTTATACCCACTTCTCTCTTATTCAGATCTTCGTCTTTCAAGTCCCACTGTTCCCAACCCATCATAACCTTAATTTCTTTGGTGAAAGATATGGCTACATGCATGGAGTCAATGAGAGAATTATTCAAATTCAATAACATCCTTTTGAAGGACTTTGGAATGCGAGGAGGTTCCTAGGGACGAATGATTATACTTTTTCTTTTATTATCCAACACCAAAGGAGAGTTTGAAATTATTCCTAGAGGGGACAAAGTCATTAGAATTAGACTTGTCAGTGAAGTGTGATTTCTTGTCAATACTTGCCAAATTTACCACCAAGCATTTGGAGTGTCTAGTTCTCTCCTCACTACCCCCAAAAAATTTAGGGTAAGAATATTTCATACCCTTGGAATTTTCCAAGGTATTATTCCTCGAAGCCAAGGTAGGGGTTATGGGGATGATCTTCCAAATATAGGAATTACTCTCCTTAGAATGAGATGAATCAGGGGACTAAAAAATTAGAGACATCACCACCCAGGTATTCAAATATTTTAGAATATATTCCCTCATTAATCCTTTAATTTTGACAACATGGTCAAAAATTAATTTTACAAACCCTTGGTAAATGGGATCCAATGAACTCCCTTTCTTTACCTAACTCATATATTTTTCCATAGACTAGAACATGAAGGATGGAATTTTCATGAGTCTCTTGTGGCATAACTAATTCAAGAACATGAAATGGAAGCTCCAAAGTGTAGACACCAAAACAACACCAATCCGATTATGTGACAACAAGCGCTGATCGCATTGACACACACAACCCCTAGGGCAGCCCCCAGAGGTTAAACAGTGGTCCTAACCACTCCCAAAAGCAGTTTGGAGGTCAAAGGTCAATTTGGCACCTTTTTGGCACCTTGCTCTCTACTCGTCCCACCCAGGGACGAATACAAACTGCCATTCGTCCCACCCAGGGACGAATATAGAATTCACCCCAGGGTGAGGCGAATAGCAAGTTTGATTGGCAAAAAGTCAAACCTCGACAAGTCCACCGGTTAATCGAAGCTTCAGGCCATGCAATTGCGAGGAATGGCTCCAAATCAAGGAGAGAGACTTCAGTCATGCATGTCTTTATTTTAGAGACCTCATGCAAGGAGATTCTAAATCAGGGAATTAGCTTTTCTCTCAAAATAGGAAAAACAACTCAAGTGGCGCCCTCGCATGCGCAATTCAAACAGAGAGACCCTAGGTCTATAAATTGGTGAGTTTTCTCACCCAAAAGATATATAGAGAAGGAGCATTTGAGCAATGAAGTGCTGCCAATTTACATACCTACTTGCGATTTGTGCCTTTCACATCCTTAATCTCTCATTCGAAAGGGAGGTTATTGGGTGACTATTGGAAGCACGAATCAAGACCCAAAACCCAATTTTTGGCCACAATATCCCACAAAATTTGTCGAAAACACCCCATAACAGGTTTTGGACCCATCCCAAGTGGATTGGTGCCAAAACAAAGTCCCAAACGGTGGGCGTCCCGCCCCGGGCGCTCCCCAAACTGTCGCAGCCCTAAACGCCCCACCCCGGGATGAATAGAAATATGTGATATATTTCTCTGATTTTTCTTTTGCATCTTATTCTAGGTTATTTAAATAGGCTGTAGTTTAAATTTCATTTCATTCTGAGCATTTTTGACCAGGTTTTTATCATTTCCCGCCTTTACTAATCTGCAGATGCCATCATCAAAATCTGGGTGCTAGAGGCCAAATTGGAGAAATATGACCATCTGGGTCTTCCCAAAACACCCCCAATTAGCTAACCCCAACTTTTTAGGTCATTTGGAGCTTCCTAGGTAGGACATTGAAGAGGGTGCTTTCTGACAAATTGTTGCAGGTTAATTCGTCCCACCCTAGAGCGAATACAAATCTGTAAGGAATTTCTCAACTGTTCCTTTTGTAGTGGCTTCCTGGTAACATATTTATGCTTCTATCAAATTTTTAGGTCGATCTGATATCATTTGGTCATCGGTTTAATATTTTCATGCATACACTGACAGTAGGCCTTGGGAAATACATGTTTTATTCTATCTGCAGGTGCTACTAATATTTTCTATTTCTTTGAATGCAGGTCTTCGACATCAGAGGAGCAGGAAGGAGTCAAAAATCATATACACAAGTGGTGGTGATGTTTTGGTCCGCCCATCTTACATGTGGGCACGCGGAAGAAGGATTTGCTATCCATGGATGTGATAAAGAAACATATTTGACGCTCCTATCCCCTAAAAAGGAAGGAGACGTATTGTAACACGACTTTGAAAGCATATCAATAAAGAGGGCATCTTTCATATTGCTTTTATCTTGTGTCGATTCGTCTATGTTCTTTCTTTTCATGCATGTTGCAATATATAGGCTTTTAGCGTTAAGTTTGGTTTTAAACGCATCTTGCTTGGCATATTCCTTTTTGTTTCCGTATCCTCATGCTTTCAGTGGCGATCATGGTGGGACCTCTGTCCCTTGATTTTTAAGATTAACTTTCTGATTAAAGTTGCTTGTTTTTGCTTACAGGTACCAAGTTTTCAAACGTTGGACTGCTGTTCGTTTCTGTCTGTGGCGAATACAGAGCTAGAATTTGTCTTACCCAGGGACGAATAGGACTTCGTCCTACCCTGGAATGAATACAGATCTGTTATTCGTCTCACCTCGGGATGAATAGCTCTCTGTGCAATTTTAGGGCAGAAATTCAGAGACATCCGATTTGGGCAGAGAAGAGGTAGGGGTCTTAAACACCCTCTGTCAATTTTCTGCTTTCTATTTTTTGTTCTCTAGTTTTTTTCTTGCATAGGAGAGTTTAAATGCTTGCTTGTTTCATTTATGCAACTTAAAAATAACCCCACACACCACGTGGTAATTTAAACCAAGGAGTTGGTCGTAAAACCCCAACCCTTGAGCAAGACCAACGGTGGATTTCATCATCACCTTGGCTTGAGATATTGCATCCATAACCCCGATCGCGACTGTTGCTAGACGTAAATCCTGATGAAAGCTGACCAAGTGTAGCTTGGGGTGATTCCTAGTGCATGAGGATAAGTCTTCTATGGTAGGTGTCATAAACAGAGTGATTCCCCTTCTGTACCACCTATGTTCCATGTATCATCTGCTCTCACGTACCTATAGTCTCCCTCACGTAAGGGCGGGTATATAGAGAGGTTGGTATATCGGTCCAGCAATGGTATATTGAAGGGGCGACCATTTTGGGAGTCATAAGAGCCATCATAATTGCATTTAAATGGTCTTCACAAAAATCTTTCAAACAAACATCAAAACACACTAAACCAGATTTAGGGCACACTTTTAATATTTAAACGAGATAACCACTGCATTGATTGTGTGTGTCCTTTCTGTTTAAGTGTAGCATAAAGAATCATAAAAGAGATAAAAATCTACTCATCTTAAGGAGCACATCACCATGGTGTACACTCGTAGCCAAGCCCAATCACGGGCAAGCGTTGCAGAAAGTGTGCAAAGGGGGACAAATCTCCCCCGATATAGTCTTGAGGACTTGGTCATCCCGCCTTGGTGGCATGGCACACGAGATAGTCCACATCATGCCACCATAGAGGCACAGGACTCTAAAGGCACCTCTTTGAGAGGCACCCCCACTCAACATAGGCCCTTTCAAGAGGATAACCTACACGTAGCACTCAACATAGACAGGAGACCTCCCTTAGACACTCGTTATGAGTGGCCTAGTGATGAAGTGTTAGAGCAACGGAGGGTCCACAAGGAGGGGCCACATGATTTCTTCATCCCTCCTTTACCCCGTATTACTGTTAGAAACACTAGGCAATATCCAGAGTATCAGGCTCTCTAGACAGGGCAAGACAATTCTGCCCGCACCTTTTATGCATATGAAAGAGAGTGCGAGGAAGACTACTACGTTCCTCAAGAGCAGTACATAGCATGGGAATGATGCACCTCCGCACCCGCTATGTATCAGGATCACCCATTGAGGCCGGAGCCTCAGGTAAATGCCGCTAACCTCGATAGAGGGAAGCAACCCATAGGGGTCTCGGATCACCATGACCGAGATAGACATGTAGGAGAGGCATCTAGGCTTCCTAAACAAGAGACGATGGAACAAATTGACTTGGCATTTGCCAAACTAGCCGCCCACCAAGCGCAAATCACGCGGCTCAGGCAAGACCAACAACAATTAGAACATTTGTGTCACCTTAACAAAGAGCGCATTCAGCGTCAGACAACCGAGTTGCTTCACAACAATGTGCCTGAGAAGGTCCCAACCCCTCGTGCACATAAATTAGAAGTGTATGAGAGGCACAACCCCTTGGTGCGAGACAGGTCTCCGTGACCTCATCAAGCACTGCCTCCAAGACCTCCTAGACCTGAGCGGGAAGCCACTCCCAGACACAATGATGGGCACCCTCCGCGGGCACCCATCAATGTTTACAAGCCTAGGCCAGACACTCCTCAAGAAGCCTATGAGGAGTATGAACAAGAAGAAGAGTGGGCTGAAATGCCCTATCAAGGCAGAAGGGGTGCTACCCAGCTACCCCTCCAAAGACCTCAAATTCCTCACAACCCACAGTGGGAGCAAACCAAGGAGGAGGAGATCAAATCCTCCGATGCATATAAAGCGTTGCTAGAGCGCTTAGAGTCTATGGAGCTCAAGACTTCTGGGCCCCAAAAGCCTACTTTACGCCAACTCCGTAGTCATCTTGTGCATCCGTCAGTGCCGGCACCTCCATACCCTGAACACTTTAAGCTGCCCCAGTTGGCACTCTTTAGAGGGGAGGAAGATGCCCAAGAGCATGTGACTCGATTCCTGAGCCAATGCTTTGGCATTCAGGACAATGATGCTTTGCTATTAAGAACATTTATAACCACATTCGTAGGCTCTGCCTCGGATTGGTTTACTCAATTACCAAAGCATAACATCTATAACTTGGATCAGCTAGTGGATGCGTTCCTAGAATGCTTCACCTTCAACACCAAGAAAAAGGCATCACTAAGTGATCTAGCTAGCCTCAGGAAGTATGAGGAAGAATCTATGGTGGCATATGGGAACCGGTGGAGGACGTTGCTTTCAAAGCTGCCCTACCTCCCTCCTATGTCCGACTTGACTCAAATGTTCTCCAAGAGTTGTTTGAGATCGATCTCCATGCTATTGCAGCTGCAGCAATATGCCACTTTAGAGGAAGCTCTGGCGCAAGCCAGAATCATCGAGGAGATCAAGATACAGGATGGCAAAATTGCCAAGCCTAAGAAAAAAGAATGGAACAAGAACACCAAAATAGGGACTACGCAACAGAAACCCACCGCGGTCAATCAGGTTGCTATAAATGTCCCTAAGCCTACACAAGCAACACAGCCTCCAAAGGCTAACTATCAGGCGGTGCCTCCCAACAACTATGATAGAGAAAACCAAAGGCAGGAACAAAATCAGTAGCGTCGCCCTAGGCGACAATTTACGCCTTACACAGAGTCCAGGGACTCCCTGTTTGACCGCTTGTCAGCGGTGAACTTGATCAATCTGCCAGAAATTCAAACCATAGACCCTAATGCACCAAAGCCTAAGGGGTACAGGGAGGACTTGTACTGTAGGTTCCATAGACGAAAGGGACATGACCTTAACGCCTGTTGGAAGTTCAAAGGTTTGGTGCAAGACCTCATTGACAACAATACATTGGCAGTGGATAATCCCATAGCACCCAACAACCAACAAATGGGAGTTTTCAGAGACCCCTTGCCCACACATGATGCACAAGCAAAACCCCTTCACGTCAATGAGGTGCAACAGAATTGCCCCATGGAGGGGTATGTAGGGATGATAAGCATAGTGACTAGGAACAAGAGATATCTCGGAGCTGCCCCCGTGGCAGTCACAAGAGAAGTTCCATCGACGTCACAACCTCAATAGAACCCTACGTAGCTTCCCCCGCCTAGACCAGTGGCCATGATTCGGACTAGACTTACCCAAAGTCTAAGGACCACATCAGCTAGGCTCTCCATATACGAGCTTATTCAACAATCAGCGCCCCATCGGGAGGCTCTCATGGAGATATTAAAGGCCATTGAGTTGCATCCCCATGAAGCAAATTCTTTCAACAACTTCGTGGGCCATGTGAAACAATGTACAGAACCAGTCATCACCTTTAGAGAAGATGAATTGAAATCGATGGCTGGTGATGTGGCGGATCCACCCCTACACGTTATTGCGTGGGTCAACGGGATTCCGTATAAGCGGGTGTTGGTGGACACTGGTTCATCCAGTAACATTATTACAACCGCAGCATTAAAACATTTGAAGTTGTCGGCCTCTCACATCGTACCTTCCACCTATACTCTTCGAGCATTCAATGATGCGATATGCTCGATAGTTGGCACAATTGTCCTACCCATCCAAGTGGGACAAAAGACCATTCATACATTGTGCCACATTTTAGAAGGTGAGATGGCTTATAATATCTTGCTAGGGCGACCTTGGATCCGAGACATGAAGTGTGTCCCTTCAATTGCTCATCAATGCTTAAAGTATACATTTGAAGGACAGGTGCATGTAGTCCCTATGGACTTAGAGCCCTTCAAATACTGCAATTCGGTGCAACTAATGCCGCAGTCGACCCTTCCATCAATGCATTTGGATTTTTAGTTAAATCCATCTAAACAGGGTCCGATTACGCAGGAATCCCCATTTCCAAGTCCTTCAAATTCCTAGTCGGGTCCATCTTCCTCATCTGGTCCTTCAACAGTGATGCCACCTACGGTGGCCACACCAAAGGACAAGGGAAAGAAACCCCTGGAAGAGGAACCACCCCTAGTCTCAAACATCTCTACAGAAGAGGTGCATAGCAGAATGGAAGTCGAGACGCCTAGTTCACCCCACATGGAGTGGACTCAAGGAGAACTCCCATTCGCTCCCCCTCAAATGCCAACAATCATAGTTGAGATGGCCAACATAGGATTGGGGGAGTATCTAGTGCGAAACATTATAGCAACACCCACACTTGAGTCCATGCAAGACATGGGGAGACCTCGACTCCCCATAGGCTCTGTGGTTCCTCTAGGCTACCCACCCAATCAGACAAACTTCATTTATGGGGGCCTGGATAATGGCGTTGAACCTTACTTGCATGAAGAGGAAGATGAAGAGCCCTTTGCTGAGGACGTCAATTATTTGTCTAACCTAGACTTCGCATTGAGATATCTTGGCCAATGCAATTGGCATGGATATGGGTTGGGCAGGTATGAGCAAGGAGTGCATGTTTTGTGCCAACCAAGATATCAAATGCCTTATGACAAGTCAGGAGTAGGGTTTAATCACCCCTTGCCCCTGGACATCTTGGTAGAAAACATGCAAGGCCTAGGGATAGGCAACAAGGATGGGTTGGCATTAGATCCATATGCCAATCCTAACACAACTTATACATTGGGGGATTATCTCCCATTACGAACAAACAACCTTGTTGACCTTAACAACCCTTTCCCTTCGGTCGAGAAGGGAGACAATTCAAGGACTCACCTCCATGAAGGATATGGACAAGACCAAGAAGGGTCTTCGGATGATGAGTTGGAGTACGAGGTAGCACCTTGGGATCCTCTTGAGTCGGATAACAATCATTCACAAGCACATCCCATGGATGATTATCAAGAGAGCTTCCTAACCATGTTCCCTTTGGATGTTCCAATGGAGCACATGCCAGCTCAAGCAAATCAGATGCGACAACAACAATATCCCTTGGACATAGATGACATGTTTGAACAGTTACACATAGGGCCAAGGCATAGGTGGCACCTAAACCAGGCGTAGTTATAGCAATTACTGCACCCGCCACTCTAGGTATACAGAGAACATCTTTCACCTGGAGACCCTATAGAACCATCAGTGCCTAGGGCAGACCCTATCCTCTTATCCGCACATAGGGCTGATCCATTCGTGCCAGTGCCCATAGAGCCAGATCCGAAGCACAAAGATCATCTAGGATGTCCGAGTCATCACACCTACGGTAATGGAGACCATAATCATTTCATCAACATGATCTCCATTGATTTAACCGCCCCCATCCATGATCCAGCCGACCCAACATGGTCATTGCATCTAGACCTAGATGCTATAGATTGGGATCACGTTGACACACCACCATCCCCATCATAGTACTGGCCTTGCGGTGGGATGTTTCATTTCACTCCAGGACAGACTCAGGATGTCTTCCATGCTGAAGAGGAACCTGACGTTCCTAACGATGATCTAAATTCAGCAAATGATATCCACTTGATCCCAACTCCACACCAGTTGGAGGACGGATCCCACATGTCGTTCGAGGAGACGACTGACGTAGACATCGGCTCGGATCCAATGAATCCATAGATTATCAAGCTGGGGGTAAGTCTATCCCCCAAAGAGCAAGCCGACTACATTGCCCTTCTCAAAGAGAAGAAGGAGGTTTTTGCTTGGTCAAACCCAAAATGCCCCAAAGGTGTCCATAAACCCTTTGGTCAAACCAAAAGCTCCAAGGATTTCCATAATCTCTTGGTCAACCTAAAAAGCTCCAAGGGATTTCATAATCTCTTGGTCAACCCAAAAAGCTCCAAGGATTTTCATAATCTCTTGGTCAACCCAAAATGCCCCAAAGGTGTCCATAAACCCTTTGGTCAAACCAAAAGCTCCAAGGATTCCCACAATCGCTTGGTCAACCTCAAAAATGCCCCAAAGGTATCCATAAACCCTTTGGTCAAACCAAAAGCTCCAAGGGTTCCCATAACCGCTTGGTCAAAACAAATATTCAAAAACAAACAAAAACAATAAAATCATCAAAAATAACAAAAAAAATTGCATTTCAATTCCATGCATACTCATAAAACATCAAAAATACAAAAATATAGGTTGCATTAGGCATCACATCCATACATTGCATATTTGCTAGTTATACATGTCACAAGCACCATAGATTGTAATTACTCGGCAATTCCTTTATTTTCCACAATCCATTTTATAAACACATACATCCCGAATAACACCATCCCCATTTTTTTAGCAAAGTCAGTTGTCTCCTAATGTATATAGGGTTTTCGCCATTCAGTTGTCTTTAAATTTCTAGCCAAAAATTGTACAAAGTTAAACAGATTTTACAAGGGAAAGTTTTACTTGGGTCACGCCTCGTTACGTAACATCCCTACACAAGTTAAAACACATAAAATAATTCCTAAGTTGTGTGAATGCAAGAGAAACCTACAAAGCAGTCTAGGGTACCATAGGTGAAAGATTAGCCTATTCATCCCCCTGTGTGAATGGTTCAAGAGTGCTGAGAATTGACAAAAGGACAAGCTCTTCCCCATCAATTCCCCTAAATAAATAGTGGTTTTCACCACTACCAAAAAATCCCAATCACCATTGGTCCCTAAGGTTGTAAGGATTCGTACTACACGTCCCTGCCAAGGATGGGTAGTCATCCCCAAGGCCTAAAAGGATCAATGACCATTCAAAAACAACATCCCCACAAGCCATCATCACAATCACCTTTGGTCTCCAAAGTCGTAAGGATTCGTACTACACGTCCCTGCTAAGGATGGGTAGTCATCCCCAAGGCCTAAAAGATCAATGCCCTTACTTCATAATCTCCATAATCCCCTTTGGTTCCCAAAGTCGTAAGGATTCATACTACACGTCCCTACCAAGGATGGGTAGTCATCCCCAAGGCCAAAAGGATCAAGGCCATTCATACGCCAAAAACATACAAGCTCAACCTTACAAAGCTCAAAATCCAAATCAAATAACAGTGGTTCTCACCACTATTCAACATCCTTGCTCAAAAAGAAAAACAAAGAGAAAAATAAATAGTGATTTTTATCACTATGTATACGAGCAAGTATCCTAAACCATTGAGCCAATAAAAAGCCTGAACTTGAATCCTTGGAATTCTCAGCATTCGAAAACCATCTAGGTGATCCTCATTACGGGTTTGGTGGACAGCCTACCTGGCAATGGCGGTATCCTACCCGCATGATGATATGTCTATCACATTAGCTTTGCATGTGAGCAGACCAATGTTTGCATGTGGATGAGCTAGCTTATGGTACCTTAGATTGTCCCATGGATTAATCTTACTAAATACAACAACGGAGTTAGTGGAGCTAATTAGGTGATCCTCAGTACAGGTTTGGTTGATAGCCTATCTGGCACTGGCGGTATCCTGACAAATACCACATAAACGAACTCAATTGCACACACAGGGATGTGAAATAACTTGGTCAAACTCAAGTCCGATTTATACCTTGTTCAAAAGTCTTGCGAGATAAATGTATAGTCTTGGCTAGTTAGTTAAAATATCTGAATCTCAAAAAAGCTTAACTACATTTTAAAACAACTGGTACATTTCATTACGTACATCACCATCAGAAAATATACAAAATACAAAAACAAAGTTTTCACATGCAAAGTCATTCCACAAAGTCATCCCATAAGTACAAGCCGAGTCAATCTTGCACAGTCTATGGTGCCATCGACAAGTTATCAACAACTCATTTCATTCATTCCATATGCATACATCATATAATTAGAAACATCGCATTCATAATACCACATGCATACATCATCATAAATAACTATGCATAAACAGAAAAAAAACCATGAAAAGTGTATAAACACAAAAAGAGTCATCTGTATATATATCATCAAAAATGCACCAAAAAAAAAGCAATAAAACTGTCCAATGAGAGTGCTTTGGCACTTGACATTCCGGGCATGCAAAATAGATGTCGGGGTCACAAATCCTCACTATCCTACTCCCTAAGAAGGCTACCATAGCCGGACCGCTCCACGGGAGGACGGATTTTCGAGAATTTCATCCCCAAATGGCATCGCAAAACGGGTCAAAACCCAACCAAAAATAGCAATAACATTGCCGAACGAAGGCGCTTTTGCGCCTGACATTCTTGGCATCCAAAATAGACGTTGGGGTTATAAATTGTCACTATCCTACTCCCTAAGAAGGCTACCATAGCCGGACCGCTCCACGGGAGGACGGATTTTTGACAATTTCAGCTCCAAAATGCGTCACAAAAAGGGTTCACACCCACCAAAAATAGGTCAGAATGTTCAGAAACTGCTTTCGCATTCAATGGTAAACAACTGAAGGCACCCTTACCTAAGTCATCTTGGGTCAAGCGACTCGTCGCTTTTCTCATGTCGGTCATTCCCTCATCGATTCGTCGCTTGAGGGGGTAGTCACACTTAGTCACCAATCAACAAAAACACACCCAATCAAGGAAATGACACGCATTCAAAGGATCATTGACAAAGACAATCGTGCCCCTGCTTGGGGCAGCAAACAAGCAATAATCACAAGCTGATCAAACACTTGGCATTCGTGAATCATGAACTCAAGGTTCCCACAGACAAAAGGTTGCGCCCTTTGCCTATTCATGACTGATCAATGTCCAAGCTCAAGTAACACCTCACCGAACAAGGTTAACACTTGAATTAAGTTCCTTAGCTCGTCAGAAGCAAGGATTCAAGAATGCATGCCCTTTCCATACTTGGGGCATCAAGAGTTGGTTAGGTTACTGAGAAACCCTAATCATTAGTGCTTTGGTTATCTATTTTTGCTCGGCGTTGCGCCTTGCACAACGCTTCCCAAAAAGGGGCATCTGTAGACACCAAAACAACACCAATCCGATTATGTGACAACAAGCGCTGATCGCATTGACACACACAGCCCCTAGGGCAGCCCCCAGAGGTTAAACAGTGGTCCTAACCACTCCCAAAAGTAGTTTGGAAGGTCAAAGGTCAATTTGGCACCTTTTTGGCACCTTTCTCTCTGCTCGTCCCACCCAGGGACGAATACAAACTGGCATTCATCCCACCCAGGGACGAATATCAGAATTCGCCCCAGGGTGAGGCGAATAGCAAGTTTGACTGGCAAAAATTCAAACCTCGACAAGTCCGCCAGTTAACTGAAGCTTCAGGCCATGCAATTGCGAGGAATGGCTCCAAATCAAGGAGAGAGACTTCAGTCATGCATGTCTTATATTTTTGGAGGCCTCATGCAAGGAGACTCTAAATCAGGGAATAATATTTTCTCTCAAAATAGGACATGCAACTCAAGTGGCGCCCTCGCATGCGCAATTCAAACAGAGAGACCCTAGGTCTATAAATTGGTGAGTTTTCTCACCCAAAAGATATACAGAGAAGGAGCATTTGAGCAACGAAGTGCTGCCAATTTACATACCTACTTGCGATTTGTGCCTTTCACATCCTTAATCTCTCATTCGAAAGGGAGGTTATTGGGTGACTATTGGAAGCACGAATCAAGACCCAAAACCTAATTTTTGGCCACAATATCCCACAAAATTTGTCGACAACACCCCATAATAGGTTTTGGACCCATCCCAAGTGGATTGGTGCCGAAACAAAGTCCCAAACGGTGGGCGTCCTACCCCCGGGCGCTCCCCAAACTGTCACAGCTCTAAACGCCCCACCCCGGGATGAATAGAAATCTGTGATAGATTTCTCTGATTTTTCTTTTGCATCTTATTCTAGGTTATTTAAATAGGCTGTAGTTTAAATTTCATTTCATTCTGAGCATTTTTGACCAGGTTTTTATCATTTCTCGCCTTTACTAATCTGTAGATGCCATCATCAAAATATGGGTGCTAGAGGCCAAATTGGAGAAATCTGACCATCTGGGTCTTCCCAAAACACCCCCAATTAGCTAACCCCAACTTTGCAGGTCATTTGGAGCTTCCTAGGTAGGACATTGAAGAGGGTGCTTTTTGACAAATTATTGCAGGTTAATTCGTCCCACCCCGGAGCGAATACAAATCTGTAAGGAATTTCTTGACTGTTCCTTTTGCAGTGGCCTCCTGGTAACATATTCATGCTTCTATCAAATTTTTAGGTCGATCTGATATTATTTGGTCATCGGTTTAATATTTTCATGCATACACTGACAGTAGGCCTTGGGAAATACATGTTTTATTCTATCTGCAGGTGCTACTAATATTTTCTATTTCTTTGAACGCAGGTCTTCGACATCAGAGGAGCAGGAAGGAGTCAAAAATCATATACACAAGTGGCGGCGATGTTTTGGTCCGCCCATCTTACATGTGGGCACGCAGAAGAAGGATTTGCTATCCATGGATGTGA
This sequence comes from Wollemia nobilis, assembly GCA_028583015.1. Taxonomy (NCBI): domain Eukaryota; kingdom Viridiplantae; phylum Streptophyta; class Pinopsida; order Araucariales; family Araucariaceae; genus Wollemia; species Wollemia nobilis. Next base: position 7,291,659 of record JAQPPZ010001063.1, on the reverse strand, counting down.
TAAAGAAACATATTTGACGCTCCTATCCCCTAAAAAGGAAGGAGACGTATTGTAACACGACTTTGAAAGCATATCAATAAAAAGGCAGCATCTTTCATATTGCTTTTATCTTGTGTCGATTCGTCTATGTTCTTTCTTTTCATGCATGTTGCAATATATAGGCTTTTAGCGTTAAGTTTGGTTTTAAACGCATCTTGCTTGGCATATTCCTTTTTGTTTCCGTATCCTCGTGCTTTCACAGAGGATGTCCTAGTTCTCATACAAAGTGAAGTACTACATTAGTACCAAATTCATTCTTTCCTAGGGCGCCTTGAGGGATGATATTTTTAAACTATTCTAAAATTTGATGAGCTCCTTCTCTTCACCCAAAAAAAACTATATTCTCTATGAAGAACACAAGCTTATACTGAGAGGTGGGGGGTGAATAGTATAAGACCGCTTTCTACTTTTTCTTTTGATTCAACTTGCAGTTTAGAATTATGCAATGAATATATAACAGTATCAAAATAGAAATCAAAACAATACACAGAATATCATCCACAAAAGAGACACAGCAATTTACGTGGTTCACCCAATGCGGGCTAATCCACGGATAAAATTTTTACTAAATTTTATCACCTCAAATTTTGGGAAACATGTCCCTATTACAAAGTTTATGGGAACCAACCCAAAGGAGATACCTTCCCCTAGCTCTGCTTAATCTGGTGATCTTCTAGAGAACCTCTACCTCTGCAGCCCTTAGCAAGTGGAACTCTATCCACAGAAGACACCTGTCTTCCCTGCTCTGGCTAGAGACCTCTGTTCTCAACTCTATCACCGCACAGTTGGTCCTCTTCTCTACACCAAAACATAGTCCTTTGGTCTGGCACTATTGTCCTCGAACTTGCACCTATACATAATTATAGCACTCGATCAAATATCTAATTATGCACCTCTATGCAAACATAGTAGCAATGTCTTTGCACACTCTGCTCTTCGATGATCGAACTTCTCCCTACACTCTACCTCTACGAAATTTGCACTTTGAACACACATTTGATCGATACCAAACACTTCAAGTAGCCCTCATTTTATACTCACAATATCAAGATTAGAACCTTGATATTAGTCGGCTGCACATCCCTAAAACAACGTTAGCGCAAAACCCTACGCTACGTCGGCCCAGATTTAACTCTGTCGGCTCCACTACCTCCCTGTAGCTTCTAGCGCAAAACTTCAACATGTTGCAATATCACGACATTTTTACAGCCATACACCTTCTATAGCCTACTGTCATGAAATCGCGACACCTTGGCCTTTGTCGACTTCCTTTGTGCTTCTGTCGTGAAATCGCGACACCTTTGTCTCTTGCTGACGTCATCTCACTTCTGTCATGAAATAATGACACTTTAGTCTTCATGGCCTTCCTTCTCAGCTTTTGTCATGAAATAGTGACACTTATGATTTTTGCTGATGTCATCTTCACTCTGTCGTGAAATCATGACGCTTTAGTCTTCATGGCCTTCCTCTCAGCTTTTGTCATGAAATCATGACACATCTGCTTCTGCTGATGTCATCTGCAACTCTGTCACAAAATCATGACACTTTTGCCTTCGATCTCTTCCTTCTTCAATTCATCATGAAATCGTGACGCTTCTTCTACTTAAGACTTGCTAACTGATTCTGTCATGAAATCGTGACACTTTCTCCAACTGCAAGCTGCTAACTCAAGCTGTTGCAAAATCGTGACACTTTCTGCATTCGTACAACTTCTTTGTAGCCTATCATGAAATTGCAATGTTTTTAGCTTTCAAAAGCTTTCCCTACAACCTGTCACAAAATCACGATGCTTATGGCTTTCGTACGCTTTCTCCACTGCCTGTTGCAAAATTGTGATGCTGCTCCTTTCAGACTCTTTCATTTGTTACATGTTGCAAAATCGTGACAGTCCTCAACTTGACCTCTACAGCATGTCACAAAAATGCGACAGCCCTTACTTGGAACTTTGCATCATGTCACGAAATCACGACAGTTCCTGAATCACTTTCTCTCTCTTCAATCTTGTCACGAAATCGTGACAGTTCACACTGCGGACTTTCTCTTCTGCAAAATGTCACAAAATCGTGACACTTTCTTGTCCGTACAGCCTCCTTTGTAGAATGTCGCAAAATCGTGACATTTTTCCTTCTCTACCTTCCTGCACTTTCTGAGTCGCAAAAATGTGACATGTCTCGAAATCGCGATAGATTTTCCTGCTTCGTCTCTGCCTTCCCCCATGTCACGAAATCATGACAGTTTTTCTATAACTTTCTCTCTCCTCAAACATGTCATGAAATCACGACAGTTTTTCTAGCACTTTCTCTCTCCTCAAACATGTCATGAAATCGCAACAGTTTTTCCAGCCGCCTGCATACATTTTCTAACTTATCTTTTAGTTGATCTTTTGCAACTGGGCTACTCTGATCTTCTTGGAAACTCACTGTCCATGCTGAAACCTTCATCAAGACACATTCTTTGACATCAAACTAGATTGCTTCAAGAAATCTTTGACATCAATGACAACATCTACACTTAGAGCAAAAGCAATGTACCCAAGGTACCCAAAATTGCCAACACTCTAGCTATGGAGTGCTTCTCCCTATTATGCACAAATCTATTTATATAAAGGCCAATAACTTCTACAATAAGATAAATGAAAACCTCAGACTCTAGGTTCTCCACTCTGACCATCTTGTTACACCATGAATATACCATATGCTTTACCATATCCTTGTTATGGTCATTAAAATTCATTAGACAATGGAGGAGGTTACCTTTCCTTAGAATCTTTGTCACATCCTTGTGGATATTAAGAGAACTTGACCCAAGGAGTATCCTTTCCATTTTTCCAAGAATCCTTCTAAGCAAAAACCACCTAAGAAGGAACATGAACATTATGTTTTAAAATATAATCCAATGGATACCAAAAGGACCAACACTTTCTTGAAAAGATAATAATATTATAGGGATTCAAAGCTTTTGAGACCCACAAAATATGTACCAGCATTACCAAGTCCAACCTACCCTAACAACCAATGGCCTTAGGACCCAATGAGAAGCATCAAAAAGAGTTGTACAAGAAAACTTATAATTTCAATCAAAGAGTTGATATAGATCATTAAACCAACATCAACCAACCTAACTTTTTAAATACCACATCATTGCCAACTAGAACTTTGGAACTTGCACATGGGATAAGTTGATTGAATTATAACATCAAGCCTTTATGTGACCATCATAAAAAAAGAATCAACCATTCTCGATTCTTGGCCCCCAAATTTAGAAGGATTTAGGATGATTTATAAGGATAGGGTAAAATACATTCTACACATGCTCACAAGAATCTATTTGATGATTAAGCCTTTTTGTATGTTGAATGACTACCTTACCCCATGAACAACCATCATGAGGGAAAATCTTGTTGCTTAGCCAATCATGATCATCCATAACTGAATGAGATCAATCCATTTCCCAAACCAAGCTTTCTACCTTTGAAAATAAACCATAAATTGTTCCCAAGTAGGAAGAACCAGTTAGGCTTACTATCCTTTGCCAATATTCATGATGATGATCAACATGGTTCATAATATTTGGTCAATCTCTTTGATGATGATCAAATCAGCTTGCAACCCCTACCAATCATTTTTATTATGAACCATAATCCCTCAAATCAACAATGGTAGCCACCTCACTCTCTTAAAGCCTTAGTTTTTCCGTGCATTAATAGAATAAAGAAATTTTCCAGCCTAGGTCTACCACCTAAGCCACGACCAAGGAATAACCCACAAATTGAGTTGATTGACGCAAAAGAGCTCAAGATCCAAAGTTGAAATTTCGAAAAAAACCCAAGCTCTAGTCTAATAAAAAGATTCAAAGGGTTCTAACTCAACAATGATAGTACTTCCCATACCATAGCTAAGACAAACTCCAAGCCAGTCAACTTTACTTAGAATAATAAAACCAAAGAAACTAAAAGAATCCAATATCATTGTCCAATTGGTTGAGACCTTCAAGAAATGCTTCTCGTCATATTTTGATCACTTCTTGGCACATGACCAAATTGGTGAGGAAGCTCGTAGATTTTTGTCCTTCCCTAAAAATATGTTTGACATGAGATTCTTCCAAAGTTTGGAAGATTCTTTTGGATTCTCAAAATAAGTTTGCTATGGTCTATCTAGGCACTTGAAGACCATTCACAAAGTTAATGATGTTTAGGAGAATATCCCTTAATAATGTTTTTGTTATAGTCTATAGCTTCCAATTGGAATATACCTTGGAATAGCTCTCGAGCGTCCTCAAAGTGGTTGGTTTGGACCCCAAAATTTTATGAGAAGGTTAGCAAAATCTCACCTATTGAATTTCTAACTTATTTTTTTTATTTTTTAAAGCATTACATATATAAATTTTCAATAAAAATAAATAATTATAAACTTTAAAAATAAATTTAAGAATAATAAATCAAATTATAAAGGCTTTTATTTCAATTTAAAACATAAGGTATTAATGTTTAATTTCTTTTTTAATTTTATTTTATATATTAACTTATGTTAATTGTTATTGATTTTATTTTAGTTCTATTAATTTAAATTTTATTATATTTATAATAATATATAGCCAAGTTATATGAATGAAAAATATATAATTTGATAAACATAAAGAGTGTAAGGTGCACAATAAGTAAATGTATATAAAGTTTAAGAAAATATAAAGGTATGTTAAAGTTGTGGGACATATAAAAATTAAGTATAAGAATTATTTAGAATAAAAATATTAAAAATAAAAATAATTGTAAACATGAAAGGTAATATGTGTAAACACCTAAAATGCGTCATGTTGATGGTGAATACTCATATGGGACATGCTAGAAGACCATATGGAAGACCTTTGGACAAATCCAAGGTATAGCAGTGGTTTTTACCACTCAATTGGGCATTTGTGCCTAGTTAGTACTAGCCGCGACTGACAGTTGTGGCCCCCAATATGTCAATTGGGGACCGTAGTTGACACCTATGGTAAGCAGTATTGGTCGTGGCTGACACTCGTGGTAATGACTGAAGTTCAGTTGGCCTTCATCCAACCCCAAAAGTTTGTTGCAATGACCAATTGGTTACATATTGGAGCGGTTTGAGTGAGGAAGGGTCTAGAACCTTCCATCCAACAGACTCAAATGCCTAATATTGATCTTGGCATCATGAGGAAGCCACCCCTAGTCCTTGGGTAATCTTATAAGTACCTCATCAAATTACGGCAAAGGAGGGAGAGTTATCATTGAGATAAAACCAGTGAAGCCCAGTCGAATTATATACTCACCTAAGAGTATTGAGAGATATTTTTTGCCAATTAATTTTCTAATTCATCAAGCATCATGTGAACTTGTGTCATGGATGCCCTAAGGATTTATAATGCCAATAAATGCAAATCCAAGAAAACAGAGGCCCAATTTAGGAATTTAATCGCCAAACCTGTTAGAGGACACCGAGATGACCATTTGGCAAGGCAGATCATAGAGGAAGCCCTAATTCTAAGGGTAAATCTATTCAGAGCCTCACCACAGCTATTAGCCATGAGCTATAGTGCTGACCACATCTCAGACCCATGGTGAGAAAATGGCCATAGATCTCCTTGTGTTATTTCTTGCAAATTAATTAGTTATATCATGTTAGGCTTAATATAGGTTCAATTAATGTTTTAGATACATATGACCAATTGGATTAAGCATTTGAAGTAGGTTTACTTTCATATTGTCAATTTGATAATTAGTGTAATTGTGGCCTGTTTCATGCACCTTTGCTTCCTACTTTTTAACTAATCCAGTAGATAGATAATGCATGTTTTCTTGAATGTGCTTAATGATCATATTTCATGATTAACATAGTTTTACCATGCTTTACTCATTTTCTTGATTATATGCTTGTCATGGCATTATTTTGTGAAACTTCCTTAAAATACCTCATAAAGAAAGGTTATCTTTTCTTTTGATGTGTTATTGTTGTTTCTTGATTTCAGGGAACAAATATCGAAGGATATTCAATCATCCAATTACTTCCTCAACACGAAGAAGAGGCTCAAATCCACCCTAGAGCAGTTCATGTCACCTTAGAAGGCATTTTATTTGCTTCTAACCTAGAAATGGATTAGATCTGTTGTAATTGAAGTATCAAAATGGTATCCCTAAGAGGGATTGATTTGTAAAATAAAATGAATTGGTTCAAAGAGGAATAAAAGATGCATTTCATCCAATTCCTTTCGTATTTGTCAATTTATGTATGAATGCTTAGTTTTACTTCATTTTAGCAATTGCAATGTCAGGTGAATCTTTTTTCAAGGTTATAGTAGGTGATCACAGTGAAAATCTATAATTCTTACCCCATTTCACTAATTGCATCTAGTTTTTTTGATGATAGGTGCTCACCATAGATGATAGTCGTGGTCAGAAAGTTGGCCCACGAGTGATAGTCGTGGTCTGTAGTGGCAGTCGTGCATTAGAGCCGCAATTAGCAACATGCACATCATAGAGCAAGATTTCAAAGCTAAATCATATGAGGATCTGAGGTAGGCCCTTCTGAAACTCTCTGCCTCTGTACATTGCCTCTATGTTTTTACAGAACTGAGAAATTGAAACCTAAACTTATTAAGGATAAAATGAACATAGAATGAATTAGGTCCTTAGGGTTTCTTTCTCTAAGTTTTGTCTAGGCACTATTAGGAATAGTGGACCTCTGAGTGTAGTTCACCCTACAATCTAGCGTGCTAAATTAGAATTGTGTGTTGGTTTGAATGTATTAGGCACAATTAGAGGCTATATCATCGTAATTTGCATTGTCAAAAAGTCATATATGATATAGCATGCATTATCTGAAATGAAACGATTCTTTTTTCATATCATGTAGGAAATCATCATTCATGCTATATTATGCATTTTTATTTCTATGCAAATATTAAAAATAACCACACACACCACGTTTCAAGTAAACGCTATTGAGTTGGGAGTGACATCCAACCACTAGTACGGTTTAATGATGATGGAGGTGATTTCCATCCATTGGCCCAAATTCTATGTACCCTTGGATATTAGACCAATACCGATCCAAGAACATTTTATACCCTAGAAAATTTGCATGTATTCTCTTTGGAGGGTATAACGCTAACTAGGGGAAAACGAGTGAGGTTCTGGGTGGACCTATGCTCCCTGACCATGTGTGGGCTTCATTACCACACATTATATGTTGGATTACGCAATTTGGAGTTCATAGCCAAGTTATCAAGTTATGAGTATATAGGTGAAAGCCAATTAAACTGAGATTATCATCCAATAAGATTTCAAACATGATAAAATTTTCTAATACTGACACAAAAAAATTGAAACAACATCAAACAGTTTAGGGCTCACATTTAAAATTTAATATGAAATAATCACCATTGTATACATTATTTGTGTAATAAATATTAAATTTGGATGCTAGGTGCACCATGGTTGAGACACAAGGAGGTCAATAGAGGCTTAAACCTGATTCTACTAACCAAGCCCTATTAAATTCACAACAAAATGTGTCGAACCCTCACCCACATGAGCTTCCCATACATTGTTCGACGAGCATAAGAGGAGACAATTTGACACGATGGGACACCATTGAGTGTACCCCTGATAGAGGAGTTTCTATACACTCTTCTAGACACATGATAGAACATGGAACCGCTCAGCATGAGGGTACTCCACTCGTAAGCCATTACCGATATCGCATTGCGTGTACATCCACGGGATCGACATATGAGTATATCATACAGGGGGCCAAGTTGGTACCATTACATAATAGATCTATAGTAGGTTCCATACCTCCAACTTTAGAGTATAGAAGATACTGAGATCCGCCCATCCAGTGGCATGCAGGCAGGCCCACTTATAAGCATAGGTCTGTCCACACTCTCACATGTAGTGAGCCTCGTAGGATCACTATCAATGTATCCATGGTGGGAGACAATGGGACACCACCACATGAGCCATGGTGATCTAGACATTTGTATGGTTTGCGTAGCATCCTAGAGCAATTAGGCTACAAGCCTTCAACTCCAACCACTCATGCTTCAAGTGATCATGGCAGAAGCATTGTTAGGACTCCTAGAGAACATGAGGAGGCTTCCAAGCACCCTCATGGTTTGCATCCACCATCCTCACATGGTGACACATAGCATGAGGCTCAGCATGATGCCAATGTCGTCTACATGGTCAAAGGCAAAAGCATCACAAATTAGTTATAAGGGTACAAAATCCACAAGGTCGCTCGCATGGAGCACATATACCAGAGGCCTCTTACAACTAATCTCCTTGATAGATCACATAGACTAGTATCAAAGCATAGATGAAAACTCCTCCAATATGAATTGGAGGGTGCTCGCATAGAGATGCAGTGCATTAAATAAGAGAATATTCAATCACAAATGCTCATTAGACAAAGACTATATGAGCAGCGTATGCATGAGGAACACATCCTTGCCCAAAAGGAGTATGTAGAACAAGAAGATAGGCTAGCCAGGGTTGATCTATACACTCATGCTGAGCAATAAGAGTGTGTTCATAGGAGGGCTTTTCACAAGCTGACGTACATCAGGAGCATAGAGACGCTCACACTCATATTAATGCCCAACACAGAGAACAAAAACCATCATTCAAAGATCAAAGACAACAACAATATGAGGAAGAAGAGGGAGATGGAGCCGATCAAGGATATCCTAAAATCTCCCAGGTTGAGGAGGAGGAAGAGCAACATCCTCCACCTCAATAGAGGAATAATGTACCTTCAATACCTCCCCCACATCATATTAGGGAGGAGGAATTTCTATCCTCGAAGGTCTATAAGGCCTTAGTAGCAAAAGTGAAAGCAATCATGAGGCAAGGTGCAACTTTTCAAAATCCAACATTCAGAAATATTCATAATGAGCTTTAGACCCCTCGATGCCTACTCCAACATATCCTAAGCATTTTGTCATGCCCAGGCTAGATAAATTCAAAGGTGACGAAGATGCACAAGAGCATGTCACAAGATTTTTGGATGTATGATTCCGAATTGCGAGCAACAATTCCTTGATTTTGCATACATTCATCACAACCCTCTTAGACCCAGCCCATGAGTGGTTTAATCAGCTAAAGAAGCACAATATCGCTAGTTTAAAGAAACTGGATTATGCTTTCCTTGAACGCTTTTATTTTGGCATAAAAAATTAAGCTAACATTTTCGATCTGGTCATGCTAGCTCAGTGTAATGATGAGCCAATCCTAGAATACAGAAAGAGATGAAGGAGATTAATGGTAAATTTTTCATTCCCTATTCCTGCTATAATATTGACTCATATGTTCAAAAAGAGTTGAGCCAATCATATCTAGTTATTGTTGCAACTATAGCAGTACCAAAATTTTAAGGAATATTTAGCGCAAGCTAAAGTAATTGAGGATATCAAGTTGCAATAGGGCAACTTGAAGCTCAAAAATAGGAAATAAGGGCACAAGAAGAGCTCCATGAAACATCAAGGCAAGCAGGACCATGTCAATCAAGTGGTGCTAAACCTCTAGATAGAGGATAAATGGCAATAAAAGTAGAACTATCAGGCCCAACCTCCTCTTGTGTAGTACGAACAATGCAAGAATAATTACAGGGGCAAAAATAAAGAACGCCGCCTACCTTGCCAATTCACACCTTTGAAAATATCGTTGGCATCAATATTCCATTAGTTGTGCAAGGCTAAGGCCATTAGGTTACCCTACATTAAAATGGTCAATCCTAACTAGCCCATGTCAAAGGGGTATCAGGATGATCTATTTTGCATTTTCCATCGTGCAAATGGTCACGACATCGAAGTATGTTGGTCCTTCAAACATATTGTGCAAAACATGATCAATAAAGGTGAGCTTGTAGTTTTGAATAATCCGCTAGTGCCCTACAACCAAAACATGGGGATTTATAATAATCCATTGCAAAACCATGAGGTGCCATGCAATAATGCTAGTCAGGTCAACCAAGTGTGTATCGAACCACCCACCCAAGGGTTCGTAGGTATGGTTAATGTTGTTACTAGACATGGGAGATATGAGCAACCAAATCAACCATGCACACCTATCAGGATAGAATCTATGCCAAATCAGAAGTTGACTTAGAATATTCCAGGCCCACCAACTAGATTGATGGTGACCATATGAAGCGGGTTGGTTCAAAAGCTACAGATAACTCCTACGAAGTTGTCTATTTATGAGATAATACAGTAGTCCCCAGGCATAGGGAGATGCTCATGGATATTGTAAAGTCCATCGAGGTGTAGTCCTAGGATGCTAAAGCATTCACTAATTTTGTGGGACATGTACAACATTGCTAGGAACCTATGATCCAATTCTATGATCATGAAATTAGGACAGTTCCTATAGATACAGTTGACCCATCGTTACATATCATCACATGTGTCAATCACATGCCATTCAAGAGGGTCTTGATTGACACTATTTCATAGATCAATATTATAATTACCAAGGCATTGAGTCCTTTAAAGTTTCCCATGTCATATATTATGCTCATCGCATTCACATTGAGAGCATTTAACGATGCACTATGTTCGATGGTTGGCATGATTGTCCTACCTATTCAGGTAGTCCTAAAGACCATCCCTATGATGTGTCATGTGATTAAAGGTTCCACGTAGTATAACATCCTACTGGAGAGGCCTTGGATTCAATAGATGCATTGTGTTCCCTCCATATTGCATCAATGTGTAAAGTATATTTATGAGGGACGAGTTCACATGGTGTCGTTAGACAAAGAACCCTTCAAGTTCGTGAACATGGTTGATTTGCCAAGGGGTTTCATACTCTCATAAACACACTTGAAAATTCAGTTTGCATCATCGGTTAAGGATCCAAGAAGTAAAAAAAAAGTGCATGCTCAACCATCGACATCTATATCACATAGATCTGAGCACACTACTACTACTTATTTCAAATCGATTGCATCAATAATGCTTCAAGATGAAAGTAAGCTAAAGGTAAAAATGGGTGAAAAGGAAAAGAAGCATGTGCTTGAACTAGTCACCAATGAGGATCCCACTCCTATGGAAGTAGAGGAAGCCTAGGACAGAGCCAAGGAGGTACCTCAACCTACCTCGCCTGCATCATCAACAAGGTCATCTACACTACAGGTGACTGTTCATCTGGCCAACACAGGGTTAGATGAATATATTGTGTAGAATATCACCTTTGGACCAATTCTAGAGACTGCACAAGAGATGGGCTGACCCCATGGTCATCATTTTTTGTTGGATCAGTATTTCCATTGGGAGAGCCACCCAATCAAACGAACTTCATCTATGCTGGGTTGGATCAGCTTCCTACTCGAACACCCATGGGTGAATATGACGACGAACCATTCATAGGGAATGTTCATTATATATCCAACCTCAAATATGCCAAACATATTTTTAAATTATATCATTGGCATGGGTATGCCCTTGATATTTTTGAGCAAGCACGTAGGACTCCATTTGAGCCGCATTATCAATTGGCAACTAATAGGTTCAAGTTAGGATTGCAAATACGAGGGTAGGATGATTTACTTGCAGCATCGTTAGATCGCCTGTACCTTAGTTTGGTGGATGATGTGGATTTCAACCCATATCACCCTAATACTTCTACATCTTAGAGGGATAGTTGGATGGTTTCTTATATCACCATTGCGCCACCCGAGACATATCATGAGAATATCTTGGTGGACAGTGAGTCCTCACTCGATAATCAGTCAGGGGATGAGGTTGAGTTGGTTTATGAGGCAATATCATATTTGCAATGCTTATATCCGATTTTACCAAACATCAATGATAGTGATCAGGAAATAGCCTATATGGGGCCATATTTTCTAGAGCGTCCCATGCTAGTGGATAGTGGCGAAGGATTGTATTATGACAGTGACAACGAGGAAGAAATAGAGAGGGCCTATCTAGGACCTCCTTACCTACGTCACTATAATGCACCTTATACAGCTGAGGACATGCATAAAGAGATCAATCTCAATCATTGCCTTAGGGGAAGACCATCAAACTTTGATGTGATCTATCACATGATTTTTTTCGATCCACCTATATATATAGAGCTCATTGGGCCGAATGATCCAATATTGCAATTAGTACATAGAGAGGACCCATTTGTGCCTGTGCCATTAGAGCCAAATATCGGGTATGGGATTTGCATCGATGAATTAGAAGTTTATCCATGTGGTCCATTCTATCAATATGATATCCATTTATTTGACCACTCCACTCCGTAATCTAGTCGATCCGTCCAAACCGTTGTATCTCAGTGAATATTCTATCGATTGGGATCGCATTGACTCACTTTTTGAGCCTAAAGATTTCTTATCTAACGAATAAATACTGCAACCATTCTATTTTGCACTAGGCTATGCTTATGATGTCTATGATGTTGAGTATGCTTCCAATGTGAAACCTATGAACCCAGTTGATGACATCCACTTGATCCCTACGTCTCATCAACTTGAGGAGGGATCACACATGTCAATAGAGGAAACCTTCGATGGAGATATCAGTAATGATCCCACCAATCCAAGGAAGGTCAAATTTGGAGAGAGTCTCACTCCATATGAGCAGGCCACCCTCATCCCTCTGCTGAAAGAGAGACCTAATTTTTTTTCTAGGACTTATAAAGACATGCTAGGTCTAGACCCTAAATTGGCTACCCATAACCCTATGCTAGATTTGTCAAAGAATCCAGTCAAGCAGAAGTTTAGAAATATGCATCCAAAATTAGCCTTAATGTGAAAGATGAATTACAAAAGTTGTTGGATGTAGATTTTGTTATCTCCATCAACTATCTGGAATGGGTATCCAATATGGTGTATGTAGGAAAACCTGACGGAAGGCTCTATATTTGTATGGATTTTAGAGACCTAATAAGGTAAAACCTAAGGATTTATTTTTGTTGCCTAATATTGATGCTCTTGTAGACACAACTGCAGGTCTCAAGATGCTCTCCTTAATGGACGGTTTTTTTGGTTACAATAAAATTTAGATTAAGCCCGAAGACCAGCATAAAATCGTATTTATAATTCCATAGGGAATATTTTGCTATAAAGTTATGTCATTTGGACTAAAAAATGCTAGTGCCACATATCAATGGGCCATGACATATATCTTTCATGACTATATGCATAAGATTCTAGAGGATTATATGGATGACTTTTTGGCTAAGTCATTACTATGTGTTGAGCATGTAGAGGTCCTAAAGAAGGTCTTAGATTGCCTGATAGACCACAATGTCAGGTTGAATCCTAAGAAGTTCGTATTTTGCATAACTTCTGGTAAACTCTTAGGATTCATAGTTTCAATTTGAGGCATCGAAGTTGACCCAGCAAAGGTCAAAGCTATTCTAGAGATGCGTCCCCCCACAAACATTAAAGAATAAATAAGCCTTCAGGGCAAGGTAGCGTTGATAAAGTGATTTATAAGACAATTATCAGATAAATATCAACCCATGAATTGACTTCTAAACAAGGGGTCCCATTCAACTGGGACGAGGACTGTCGAGCGGCCTTTCCTGAAATCAAGAAATACCTATCAACATCGCCAGTACTAGCTCCACCAAGGCCAGATGTGTCATTTCTGCTATATATTGGCAACCGACTTTGCATTAGGGACCATGTTATCCCAAAAGAACGTGCAAGGTAAATAGCAAGTGATATATTATATTATCTAAACCTTGGTGAGTTATGAGCTAGGGTATGCATATGTGGAGAAATTGTGTTTAGAAGTAGTGTTTGCTACAAAGAAATTGCGACACTATATAATAAGTCATACGACATATGTAATATCAAAACAAAATCTTTTGCAGTACATAATGAGTAAGACATCATAGCACACATACTGTGAAGTGGATCATGCTATTGACAAAATTTGATCTGGATTTCATAAGCCAGAATTCCATTAAGGGATAAGTCATAGCTGATCAGCTGGTTGAGGCACCACTTGTCAAACAATATACCTCTTACCATCGAGCTTTCAGATGACACGGTCTTCATCGTATCCGAAGCTCTTGAACCTAAAGAACAAGAAAATAATGTTGATATGATCTTATTCTTCGACGGTTCAAAGTGCGAGCAAGGGGTGGTGCAGGAATTGTATTTTTCATGTTGCAAGGAGATCCAATGCCCTTCTCATTCAAATTAGACTTTCCTTGCACAAATAACAAAATTGAATATGAAGCCCTATTGTTGGGCCTCCATACATTCATCGCCATGAACATTAAAATATTAAACATATTTGGTGACTCCTTGCTCATAGTCAACCAATTTAAGGGGCTCTTTCAATGTCGATGTCCCGTGTTAAAAGCTTATAAAGATCTTGTTGTTACATATTTGGCTAAGTTGGAATGGTATGACATCGAGACAATCCCTTGTTGATAAAATATGTTCACAGACACCATGGCATCTTAGGTATCTTTAATACCTCATAATTAATCTACCGATTTAACTACCATTCATGTTAAAATGCTCTTGCATCCTACAGTGGAACACGAAGCCTTTGATAATAAAATGTCAGTCAACATGATTAGCATGGAAAAAAAAGTTGAATGGTTCTGTAGAGTGAAATAATTTCTAAAGAAGGCACCCTGGGGGTCATTAACCTCTTAGAGTCCGATAGGGAGTGGCACTACCATTCACCACAAGGTTGTTTCCCAATCTGCATTTCCACATGTAGATACGCAGGGGGAACAAGTCTTCTTGGCAGTCGAAGCTGAGGCTTACCAAAGCTGGATGTCACAAATCCAAGAAATTTTAAAACTTGGTTTGATCCCATAGGGATTGTTGCATGGTGCAAAACGCACATTTAAGAAAAACATGACTAAATATGTCTTGCTAGGATATATTTTGTACCGATGAGGTTACAATGGAGTTCTCCTTCATTTTCTAGAGCCCCAAGAGTCATATTGGATGATTTCACAAGCTCATGATGGTATGTGTAGTGGACATTTTAGTGGCATGGCCATCTTCAAATGCATCCTTTGAATAGGTTATTATTGGCCCACTATGGAGAAGGATTGCAATGTGTATGTCAAGAAATGCATCAAATGTTAGCATCATGCTAATATTACGAACTTGACATCATAGGCCTTATATCCCATCCAAGCAACTCGACCATTTTCTCAATGGGGATTTTATCTCATTGAAAGCACGAGGATACGAAAACAAAAAGGAAAAACCCCAATGTGATGCGTGTAAAACCAAACTTAACACTAAAAGCCTATATATTGAAAAATGCATGAAAGGAAAGAACATAAACAAATCGACACAAGATAAAAGTAATATGGAATACAGACCTCTTTATTGATATGCTTTTAAAGTCATGTTAAAATACGTCTCCTTCCCTTTTAGGGGATAGGAGCGTTAAATATGTTTCTTGTCACATCCATGGATAGCAATCCTTCTTCCGCATGCCCACATGTAATATGGGCGGACCAAAATGTCACCACTACTTGTGTGTATGATTTTTGACTCCTTACTACTCCTCTGATGTCAAAGACCTACATTCAAGGAAACATAAAAGATCAGTAGCACCTGCAGATAGAATAGAACATGTATTTTCCAAGGCCTACTGTTAGTGTATGCATGAAAATATTAAACCGATAACCAAATAACATCAGAACAACCTAAAATTTTGACAGAAGCAATAAAACCTTACCAGGAATCCACTGCAAAAGGAACAATCAGGAAATTCCTCATAGATTTGTATTCACTTCGGGACGGGACGAATAAACTTACAATAAATTGTTAGAAAGCACCCTCTTTAATGTCTTGTCCAGGAGGCTCCAAATGACTTGCAAAGTTGGGGCTAGCTCATTAGGGGTATTTTGGGATGACCCAGATGGTCATATTTCTCCAATTTGGCCTCTAGTACCCATATTTTGATGATGCCATCTACAAGTTAGTAAAGGCAGGAAATGATAAAAACATGGTCAAAAATGCTCAGAATGAAGTGAAATTTAAACTATAGCCTATTTAAATAACCTAGAATAAGATACAAAAGAAAAATAAGAGAAATTTTCCATATATTTCTAATCACTCTGGGGCGGGGTGTTTAGAACTACGACAGTTTGGGGGGCACCCTGGGGGCAGTATGCCCATTGTTTGGAACTCTGTTTCGACACCAATCCACTTGGGATGGGTCCAAAACCTCTTATGGGGTGTTTTCAATAAATTTTGTGGGATATTGTGGCCAAATTTTTGGGTTTGGGTCCGTATTTGCGCTTCCAATAACCACCCTATGACCTCTCTTCCAAAAGAGATCAAAGATGTGAAAGGCACAAATCAAAAAGGTGTATGTGTGGATGTAAAATGGTAGCACTTTGTTGCTCAAAATTCTACCTCTCTCTCTCTATTTTGGGTGAGAAGACTCACCAATTTATAGACCTAGGGTCTCTTTGTTTGAATGCACATGCGAGAGCGCCACTGGAGTTGTATGTCTTATTTTGGGAAAAATATTATTTCCTGATTTAGAGTCTCCTTGCATGAGGCCTCCAAAAATCCAAGACATGCATGACTAAGGTCTTTCTCCTTGATTTGAATTTGTTCCTCACAATTGCATGGCCTGAAGCTACAGTTAACTGGTGGAGCTCTCAAGGTTTGACTTTTTTTTCCAGTCAAATCTTCTATTCACCTCACCCTGGGGTGAATGCTGATAATCATCCCTGGGTGGGACGAATACCAGTTTGTATTCATCCTAGGGTGGGACGAGTAGGGAGCAAGGTGCAAAATTGAACTTTGACCTTCTAAACTACTTTTGGGAGTGGTTAGGACCACTGTTTAATCTCTGAGGGCTGCCCTAGGGGCTGTGTGTGTCAATGCAATCGATGCTTGTTGTCACATAATCATATTGGTGTTGTTTTGGTGTCTACAGATGCCCCTTTTTGGGAAGCATTGTGCAACGTGCAACGTCGAGCAAAAATAGATAACCAAAGCACTAATGATTAGTGTTTCTCAATAACCTAACCAAATATTGATACCCCAAGTATGGAAAGGGTACTCATTCTTGAATCCTTGCTTTTGATGAGCTAAGGAACTTAATTCTAGTGTTAACCTTGTTCGGTGAGGTGTTACTTGAGCTTGGACATTGATCAGTCATCAATAGGCAAAGGGCGCAACATTTTTTCTATGGGAACCTTGAGTTCATGATTCATGAATGCCAAGTGTTTTATCAGCTTATGACTATTGCTTGTTTGCTGCCCCAAGCATGGGTGTGATCGTCTTTGTCAATGATCCTTTGAATGCATGTTATTTCCTTGATTGAGTGTGTTTTGTTGATTGGTGACTAAGTGTGACTACCCCATCAAGCAAAGAATCAATGAGGGAATGACCAAAATTAGGTAATAGTGCCTTTTAGTTGTTTATATTTGAATGTGTGTGCAGTTTCCTAACATTTAGAGCTATTTTTGGTGGGTTTTTAACCCTTTTGGTGATGTCGTTTGGAGATGAAATTCTTGACAATCCGTCCTCTCATGGAGTGGTTCGGCTATGGTAGCCTTATTAGGAAGTAGGATAGTGAGGATTTGTGATCTTGACGTATGTTTTGCATGCCAAGAAGTAGACACGCAAATGCGCCTTGTTCAGCAATGTTATTGCTATTTTTGGGAGGGTTTGGACCCTTTTTGGGACGTCGTTTGGGGATGAAATTCTCTACAATCCATCCTCACGTGGAGTGGTCTAGCTATGGTAGCCTTCTTAGGGAGTAGGATAGTGAGGATTTGTAACCCTGATGTTTTTTTTTCATGCCAAGAAGCAGATGCGCAAATGCGCCTTGTTCGGCAATGTTATTGCTATTTTTGGTTGGGTTTTGACCCGTTTTGTGACATCGTTTGGGGATGAAATTCTTGAAAACCCATCCTCCCATGGAGTGGTACAGCTATGGTAGCCTTATTAGGGAGTAGGATAGTGAGGATTTGTGACCCCGACATCTATTTTGCATGCCTATAATGTCAAGTGCAAAAGCACTCTCATTGGAAAGTTTTATTGCTTTTTTTGGTGCATTTTTGTGCAGTTTTTGTTGTTTTTGAAATTTTTGCTCTGTATTCATCCCATGGTGGGATGAATACCAGTTTAGTAATCATCCCAAGGAGGAATGAGTGCTAACTAGAGCACTCATCCTAGGGAGAGATTATTACAGGCTCAAAAATCCTATTTAAGGGTCAAAACTAGGTTTTGGGCCCATTTGCATTTGTGTTTCCTGGCGATTTGGAGCTTTGAGGAGGAGGAGGTCAATTATGTGAAGCGAAGTGCTACCAAATTTTTCCTTCTACCATGAGTTCACGAACTGAATCCTCAAGCAGTAGAGCCGAAGCAAGACCAATGAGTGCTCTTCCTCTTTATTGTTTTGCTTTGTTTGTTACAGTTATTTTGAAACCACAATTTGATTTGTATTTTTTCCTTTTGTATTTTGTTTTTCAAAATTAAAAATGAAACCCTAGTCTATCAAAATGAACACTTAGCTTAAAACTGAGTTTACCCCTAGTTAGACAAAGATCAAAACTTAGGTTAGAAACGTATGGTAAAACTGAGCTACAAAAAACGTAACTCAACCTTAGTTACTATTTGTTGTTTTTTTTTGTGTTGTTAATTTATTAGTTGACCTTTAGAGTGAAACCCTAGGTACTAACAAACTGTTTTTTTGAATTTTTTTGTTTGTTTTTAATTTATCATTGTAGAGTTAAAAACCCTAGGACTGACAAATTATTTTTTTGAATGTTTTGTTTGTTTTTTTAATTTACCAGTTTAGAGTTAAAAACCCTAGGTCTGACAAAGTATTTTTGAATTTTTGTTGTTTTTGTTTAATGTATCAGTTGAGAGTTCAAAACCCTAGAACCACCAAATTATTTTTGAATTTGTGTTGTTTTTGTTTAATTTATCAGTTTAGAGTTTAAAACCCTAGAACTGACAAAATATTTTTGAATTTGTGGTGTTTTTGTTTAATTTATCGATTTAGAGTTAAAAACCCTAGAACTGACAAATTATTTTTGAATGTTTGTTGTTTTTGTTTAATTTATCAGTTTAGAGTTAAAAACCTAGAACTGACAAATTATTTTTGAATTTGTGTTATTTTTGTTTAATTTATCAGTTTAGAGTTAAAAACCCTAGAACTGACAAATTATTTTTGAATTTGTGTTGTTTTTGTTTAATTTATCAGTTTAGAGTTAAAAACCCTAGAACTGACAAACTATTTTTGAATGTTTGTTGTTTTTATTTAATTTATCAGTGGAGAGTTAAAAACCCTAAAAATGACAAATTGTTCTTTTGTTAAATTTTTGTGAATTTTGTTTGTCATTATTTAGCTTTAGCAGTACATTGCTTTGTGCATTGTTGTATATTCATGTTTTTACTATACAGGTTTTCATGGTTTTTAATGTTTTTGTGTTGTTTTCTTTTACAGGTTGTGAAGATCCGGTACCGTGTGCCCATGATTTTCACTGAAGCATGAGAGGCGCTGACTTTGACTGACTGGGAGTGGCTTGATGCCCTTGGGCTCAAGCAAGTGACTTGGCTGGAGCCTGTGGTCGGGGATCGGGCCTATCTGACGGCCTTGATCAACTTATGGGAGCCTCGGACCAACACCTTCCATCTCCCAATAGGGGAGATGACAGCGACCTTGGAGAATTTCTATCGAATTCTTTAGATTTTGATAGATGGACTGCCGATCAGGACGATGACACAGGATCAGTAGATAGTAGTGTTGACATGTTGCTTCGGGTATGGGGAGGATCTGGGTGTGGACATCCCAGTGGAGAGGGCAGAGGGTGACTACCAGATTGGTGGCATTTTGGTTTGATGGTGGTTAGAGATGGGTGTGTTGGTAGTGAGGCACGTCATACTGATGGGCCTCATTTCAAATATGTTGCTACCCGACTCTTCTGGTGTGAGGTTCCCATGGAACCTACTGGAGGTGGTGTTCAGGTTGGTGGAGTGTCCTACGGATGCACCTATGATTATGATATGGGGACAGACTCTACTAGCACAACTCTATGATGAGTTGTACAAGGTCCGCTGTCAGAAGCGGAAGGGGATTGGATGCAGCTACTTGTTGCAGTGCTAGGCTTGGCAACACATAGCAGTGGAGATGTTGATGGGGTTACCATGGATGACCCAAGTGGAGATGGTAGACTGAGAGATCAGATACAGGGCATTGTGGCAATGGTCTAAGGAGCAGGGATAGAGTCGACGATGGGCAGATGTCGTAGGGCACTATGTCGATGCCTTCACTCGGCTTGCTCCAGGGGAGGTTTTTTTGTGCCCCTATCGAGACTATCCAGCCTAGCCTGAGGCTGGAGAGTGGCTGCAATGGGTTCACAGAGGGCGGTGGCTAATTGACCGACATAGGACCGAGCAGGAGTTCTTTCCATACGATCGGGTGACATGACATTTTGGGGTGTGCTAGGGGTTTCCTGTTGAGCCCTTGATTTATCAATGTTAGGGGGACAAGAGGACCTTGGCTTGGCCAGTAATTGCACCACTAGGTGAGGATTCAGATACATTCATTGATGCACCTGACGTGGACGACATCAAGGTGACAGCTAAGTATGAGCAGTGGTGGACACTATGATGATGGTGAGGCGAGGGACCTCTAGGCAAAGCAGAGGCGACAATAGTAGGTGATAAGGGTGCAGAGGCACCAGGTGAGGGTTGGAGGGTTCCGCTAGAGGACATAGATATGGTACAGGTGGATGATTTTGTGGGGGATTTTGGGGTTCTAGATCAACTGGAGACGTAGGACGTCTCAGAGTAGTGGGAGCCAGAGTAGGCTGCTGTCCTGAATTTGCCTATGCACCAGGCAGTTTTGAAGGACATGGAGGCAGGGTTGCACGTTGAGAATGCATGATCTCTTGCAGACTCAACTAGCTAAGCGGGAGAACGCATTTGTTGTGTACCATTTATGGGATGGGGAAATGGATGCTGCACAGGAGAGGGATCTTCTATGGATGCAGCTGGTAGAGAGGGAGAGGGTGTTGGTATAGCATGACGATGTAGTAGTGATGTATCATCGACGGGATGTGGAGTGGTGTTAGCATCAGATGGACCTGGAGGGAGAGATCATCCACCTTGGGGTCCAGGTACCTGAGCCCTTGGGAGGTGGGTCTTCACATCAGATGAGGGGCAACAAGACTGAGTAGTTAGCATTGTCTCATCATAGGCAATTGGATGATGGGAGGGCTAGTGGGCATGATGCAGGGGTGAGCAGTAGTCACCTTAAGGGCCATAGGAGCCACACCATAGGGGGTAGTTCCTGTCGCACCGATCCTGCATGATCATGGTGGCCAATGCCCTAGGCTTGGGGGTTTTTGAGTTTTTTTTTGCCTTTTTGCGAGGTCAGAGGACCGATTATTATAGCCTGCAAGAATTTTTGATGATATGTATATACATATGACTTTATTTGTGTTTATACACATTTCATGGTTTGTTTTTTTGTTTATGCACAGTTATGTATGATGATGTATGCATGTGGGATTATGAATGCGATGTGTCTAATCATATGATGTATGCATATGGAATAAATGAAATGATTTGTTGATAACTTGTCGATGGCACCATAGACTGTACAAGATTTACTAGCTTGTTGTATGTATGGGATGGCTTTGTGGAATGACTTTACATGTGATAACTTTATTTTTGTATATTTTCTGATGGTGATGGACGTAATGAAATGTTCCAGTTGTTTTTAAAATGTAGTTAAGCTTTTCTGAGATTCAGATATTTTAACTAACTAGCCAAGACTGTACATTTATATCGCAAGACTTTGGAACAAGGTATAAATCTGACTTGAGTTTAATCAAGTTATTTCACATCCATGTGTGTGCAATTGAGTTCATTTATGTAGTATTTGTCAAGATACCACCAGTGCCAGATAGGCTATCAACCAAACCTATACTGAGGATCACCTAATTAGCTCCACTAACTCCATTGTTGTATTTAGTAAGATTAATCCACGGGACAATCTAAGGTACCATAAGCTATCTCATCCACATGCAAACATTGGTCTGCTCACACGCAAAGCTAATGTGACAAACATATCGTCATGCGGTTAGGATACCACCATTGCCAGGTAGGCTGTCCACCAAACCCGTAATGAGGATCACCTAGATTGTTATTTGAATACTGAGAATTCCAGGGATTCAAGTTCAAGATTTTTATTCACTCAATGTGTTAGGATACTTGCTCGTATACATAGTGATGAAAATCACTATTTATTTTTCTCTTTTGTTTTTTTTTCTTTTGGAGCAAGGATTTTGAATAGTGGTGATAACCACTATTATTTGATTTGGGATTTTGAGCTTTGTAAGGTTGAGCTTGTAGGTTTGTGGCTTGTGAATGACCTTGATCCTTTTGGCCTTGGGGATGACTACCCATCCTGTTTAGGGACATGTAGTACGAATCCTTACGACTTTGGGAACCAAAGGGGATTAGGGATATTATGAAGTAAGGGCATTGATCTTTTAGGCCTTAGGGATGACTACCCATCCTGTTCAAGGATGTGTAGTATAAATCCTTACAACTTTGAGACCAAAGGTGAGTGGAGATGGTCGTGATGATGGCTTGTTGGGATTTTGTTTTTGAATGGTCGTGGATCCTTTTAGGCCTTGGGGATGACTACCCATCCTTGGTAGGGACGTGTAGTACGAATCCTTACAAATTTGGGGACCAACGATGATTGGGATTTTTGGAAGTGGTGAAAACCACTATTTATTTAGGGTAATTTATGGGGAAGAGCTTGTCCTTTTGTCAATTCTTAGCACTCTTGAACCATTCACACAGGGGGATGAACAGGCTAATCGTTCACCTATGGTACTCTAGACTGCTTTATAGGTGTCTCTTGCATTCACACAACTTAGGAATTATTTTATGTGTTTTAACTTGTGTAGGGATGTTACATAACGAGGCGTGACCCAAGTAAATCTTTCCCTTGTAAAATCCGTTTAACTTTGTACAAATTTTGGCTAGAAATTTAAAGACAGCTGAATGACGAAAACCCTCTATACATTAGGAGACAACTGACTATGCTAAAAATGGAGATGGTGCTATTTTGAATGTATGTGTTTATAAAATGGATTGCATGTGGAAAATGATGGAATTGCCAAGCAATTATAGTCTATGGTGCTTTTGACATGTATAACCAGCAAATATGCAATGTATGGATGCGATGCCTAATGCAACCTATATTTTTGTATTTTTATTTTTACGAGTATGCATAGAATGGAGATGCAATTTTTTTTTTGTTATTTTTGATGATTTTATTGTTTTTGCTTGTTTTTTAATATTAATTTTGACCAAGCGGTTATGGTAACCCCTGGAGCTTTTGGTTTGACCAAAGGGTTTATGGATACCTTTGGGGCATTTTTGGGGTTGACCAAGTGATTATAGGAATCCTTGGAGCTTTTGGTTTGACCAAAGGGTTTATAGATACCTTTGGGGCATTTTGGGGTTTGACCAAGCGATTGTGGGAATCCTTGGAGCGATTGGTTTGACCAAAGGGTTTATGGACACCTTTGGGGCATTTTTGGGGTTGACCAAGTGATTTTGGGAATCCTTGGAGCTTTTGGTTTGACCAAAGGGTTTATAGATGCCTTTGGGGCATTTTTGGTGTTGACCAAGCAATTATGGGAATCCTTGGAGCTTTTGGTTTGACCAAAGGGTTTATAGATAACTCTAGGGAATTTTGGGTTTGACCAAGCGATTGTGAGAATCCTTGGAGATTTTGGGTGGGCTATGGCTCTCTCTAAATGTGGAATGGCCTCAAATGACTGATGTTCAAGGGTTCTAGTTCCTTGATTCTATCAAGAGAGGCAAGCCAGTATGTTCTAGGTCCTATTTTACTGTCAATCACATAAGGACCTAACCATTTTTCTGCAAACTTGTCCCTTAGATGGGATGAAAAATTGGAATTATGTTGGTTCTCTTTTAAGACCAAGTCACCAACCTGAAAGTGCCTTAGGTGAACCTTCATGTTGTATGCTTTCTTAAGTCGCTCTTAATAGATACACAAATTCTCGAGAGCATTAACGCGTTGTTCGTCGAGCAATGTAAGTTGGTCTAACCGGGCCTATCGTGCAGTGTCATCATCGATGAACTCTTGCATTGAAATGCGCAGGGAAGGGATTTCCAACTCAAGAGGCATGACTGCCTCGGAGCCACACACCAGTAAAAATTGAGTTGCCCCAGTGGGCATCCAAATGCTAATGCGATAAGCCCATAGAGCAAGCGGGATTTGAATGTGCCAATCCTTATGACTGTCTACGACGGTATTTTTGAGGATGGCGACTACCGTTTTGTTTGACACCTCTGCTTGCCCATTTGCCTACAGATAATAGGGTGTTGAAAAATTGTGCTAAATTTTGTACTTTGTGGTCAAAGCACACACATATTTATTCTTGAATGACGTCCCATTATCCAAGATGATCTTGGATGGAATACCAAAATGACATATGATGTTATGTAAAATAAACTTCGTAATGCAGGTTCCAGTCATAGAGGTTAGCGAAATTGCTTCCACCCACTTGGTGAAGTACTCTGTGGTCGTTATGATGAACATGTGATGACCCGACGATGTAGGGGAGATCTTTTTGATTAGATCAAAGCCCCACTATGAAAAAGGCCAAGCCGATTGAATCGGTTGCAAGGCCTGAGAAGGTACGTGTGTCAAATTAGCATGATGTTGACACTTCATGCACTTCTTTACATATGCATAACAATCTCGTTCTAAAAATGGCCAATAATAGCCCATGCAGAGAATGCGCTTTGTGATGGCCATACTATTGAAGTGGCCATAGCACATACCATCATGGTCTAGGGTGATCGCCCAAGCAGAATCCTACTATTCCAAGCAATGGAGGAGGATTCCTTCATAGCTCTGATGATACAAAATATCTCCTAACAAGACATGTTTTTCTACTTTCTATTTAAATGATATTTTCACGGCTTGTGTCAATCCAAGTGGGAGGTTACCTAACTTGATGTAATCCCTAATGGGTGTGTATCAATCTTGCTGATCAGAAACCTCGATGGTATGAATGACTAATCCCTCTTGAAGTTCATCCCTAGCAAAAGCTAAGCGGGAAAGAACTTGTAAAAATAGCATTGTGTTGCTATTAAGAGGGATCAGGGAGAACAAGGGCCCCTAGTTAGCTCGAGTCAGACAATTGTGGATTCGAGATAACCTATCCTGAGATGGTTCAATCTGGATCAGGTGGATTCCTAGCGTTAGGTTAGAGCTTGCTCACTCCATCGTGGATTGCAATAATGTTTTGACCTGAATGGTCATCATTTCACTGAAAGGGTCTTGCGATATTAATGACCCCAAGGAGGCCATAGTATCTGCAAAATGATTCAATGATCGAGGGAGTGCCTCGATGTTGTACCATTCAAGATTTGCCAAGAATTTGTCCACAAGGGCTTTGTAGGCCTGCATAACTAGGCATTTACATTGGAATACCCCTTTGACTTGATTGACAATTAACAACGAATCACCAAAGATGTTTAAACGTTTGATGTTCATGGTGACTACTGTTTGAAGACCTATGAGCAAGGTTTCATATTCTACATTGTTTTCGGTGCATGGGAAGTCTAATTTAAATGATAGAGGCATTGGATCCCCTTGCGGTGTGAAGAATACAATTCTCGTGCCACCTCCTTGCTCACATTTAGAACCATCAAAGAATAGGGTCACGTCAGCCTGTGACTCAGGCTCATCAGAATCTGATGATTCTAAAACATGAAAGACCCCATCATCTGGTAGTTCTACGGTTAGAGGCTAATCATATTCAAGAGGAGCCTCTGCCAGTTGATCGGTGATGACTTGACCTTTTATGGATTTCTTTCCAATGAATTCTATGTCAAACTCTGTCAAAAATAGGATCCATTTCATCGTGCGGCTACTATGATAAGTACGACTCATCATGTATCACAATGGATTCTCCTTAGACACAACATACATTATGTTGTTGAGCATGTAGTGGCATAGATTTTTGTTAGAAAACACCACTGCCAAGCAGAGTTTCTCAACGTATGCATAGTTAAGTTCATAACTAACCATGGTGTGGCTAAGATAGTAAGTAGCCTATTCTTTGTGTAGTTCATTTTCCTGGGACAGCATGGCACCCAGTGCCACATCAGTAGCTAATATGTATAGGTAGAATGACACTCCTGGTCTAGGTGTTGCCAATACTGGTGGTGAAGCCAAGTATTTTTTAATGTCATCAAAGGCTGACTGGCACTCGTCATCCCAGTGAAATGCTACTCCCTTGTGCAATAATTTATTCATGGGTCGGCACTTGTTAAATAGCTATGCTATGAAGAGCTTGATTGACGTGACCTTTCCCTACAGAATTCTGAGCTGCTTGATGGTAGTTGGGGGAAGCATTTCAAGGATTTCCTTGACTTTGTGTGGGTCTACCTTGATTCCTCATTTGAAGACTATGTAACCCAAGAGCTTTCCAGATGTGATGCCAAATACGTACTTCTTGTATGTTGAGTGGTATTTTCACCCAGTTGTGAAAGTACACTCTCCTTTAGGATTTGGGTTCCAAATCCCCTCTTGCAAAGAAGTTAAACAAACAACTTCTCCAAGGTCTCCATTGTATTAGCATTTGCATATGTGTATTAGTAATCTCAAATAAAGATATTCAATTTAAATGCTTGGAACACCTTAGTGATTGCAAGTAACTGTAAACAAGGGGCAATGTTGGTTTATTTCACCATGAAACTTTAGTGATTGTTCATTGTTTTTTTTGGATTTTGAAATTTTTTAAATGTTTATTTTAATGCCTTGAAAAGTTAAAATTTCTAGAAAAAATATAAAAAATGCAAAAAAATGAAAATGAAATGCAAAAAACTGAAAATAAAATGCATTCAGTATGATGCTATCCTATTTTGACAAAACCGAAGATGTGAGGTCTCCGTGCATGCAACCTAACCTATTGGACCTGCAAAACAAGCACAATCCGGATAGGCTAAGTGCTGGTTCCTAGGGTACGAAATAAAATTCAGATTTCAAATATTCGCCTAATGTAACCCACAAAAAATGGCATTAACATTATCTATAAATTCAAAATCTGAAAAAATGAAAGAATAAACATTAAATCCATAGCATGCAAAGAAAATCTCCTTCTTTCTTGCCCACAAGATGCAAATTTCTGAAAACTTCTACATTAAAAATATGTCATTTTACAATAGCAGAATTTTTGGTTTTCCCAAACCAGTCCATGGAAGAGAAACGACTCAAACAGGTCCAGAATGGCCTCATCGCCTTCAAGTCTACAACTCTGCTTGCAGCAATTTCCAACCCATGTCCATGAAGAAGAAAAACTAGTCTACGAAAGAAAAACAACCCAACTAGGTCCAGAATGGCTATCTTGCCTTCAAACCTGCAATGCTACTTGCAGCAGTTTTCCACCCCCTTCTGGCCTCTTTGAATGGCGTATTTAAACTTCTGAAAACATTGTTTCTCCTTCCATGATGGTTCGCTTCATTTTTCGATGGCTGTTCGCTTCACCTTCCCTGACTGTTCGTTTCACCTTTCCTTGTATGCGTGTGCTTTGGTTTCCATTTTGTGGCCCTTCGCTGCGTTTTCTCCACATGGGCTTGCGTCCGTTTCCCTCTGTGTGTAACGACCATCTTAAATGATTTCAAATCATTAAAGATTCCTTATGTAACGCTTTGTCTTATTCATTGGATTTTGTCCTTATGTCCACGTCACTATGCAGGTCCGTTACCTTGGCAAAAATGGAACATGTCACGATATCGCGACACTTCTTGTTTCTCTGTTTGCCTGCCCCTTTTGAATCACGAAAATGTAACATGTCGCGATATCGCGACACTTTTGGCCCCTTCCATATTTTGTTGCTTTTAGCCGCGAAAATGCAACATGTCGCGATATCGCGACACTTTTTCTTTCTTCTCTCTCTCTTTGCTTTGAATCGCAAAAATGCAACATGTCGCGATATCGCGACACTTTTTCTCTTCTCTCTCTCTTTTCTTTGAATCGCGAAAATGCAACATGTCGCGATATCACGACACTTTTCTTTCTTCTCTCTCTTTTCTTTGAATTGCGAAAATGCAACATGTCGCGATATCGCGACACTTTTTCTTCTTTTGGCCGCGATGATGCAACATGTCGCGATATCGCGACACTTTTTGTCTTTGGCCGCGAAAATGCAACATGTCGCGATATCGCGACACTTTTTCCTTTTTTGGCCACGATGGTGCAACATGTCGCGATATCGCGACACTTTTTCTCTTTTGGCCGTGATGGTGCAACATGTCATGATATCGTGACACTTTTTCTCTTTTTGTCGTGATGGTGCAACATGTCGTGATATCGTGACACTTTTTCTCTTTTGGCCATGATGGTGCAACATGTCATGATATCGCGACACTTTTTCTTTTTTTGGTCACGAAAATGCAACAGTGTCGTGATATCGTGACACTTTTCCCTTTTGGCCGTGATGGTGCAACATGTCGCGATATCGCGACACTTTTTTGGCCGTGATGGTGCAACATGTCGCGATATCGTGACACTTTTTCTTTTGGCCGCGATGGTGCAACATGTCGTGATATCGCGACACTTTTTCTCTTTTGGCCGTGATGGTGCAACATGTCACGATATCGTGACACTTTTTCTCCTTTGGCCACGATGGTGCAACATGTCGCGATATCGCGACACTTTTCCTCCTTGTGGTGTTTTGCTTTTTTCCTTGATCTTTAGCCTATGGGCCACTTCGGTCTTCTTGGAACACATGCAAAAAATGTGGGTCCCCAATTTTGGGGTACGTTGTGGATCAGCCACAACAAATGGTGACTCTACTAGGAAATGCTCTTGAGCATTTCGGTGAGAACTCAACCTGAAAAACACACAGACTCAAATACAAGCGTCAGCAAATATCCCAAGAATGAAACTAGATGAGAAATACATGAAGCATTAGAATTATTAAGCATCAGCTCGGTGTGTGCAATGTGCTTCATTCCCTATTGTTTGAAATTCATTCAACTTTCCATTGTCAGTTTCACTTATGATTCGTATGCAAGGCTATGAATGATTTGTGCAGGATTTGATGTATGACCACTATGTTAGAGATATAACAACCTGCTTTGCAAAGGCTCAGACCTTCTAGTATCATGAACAAACATATTAAAACTGTCAAACCCTCTTAGGACCAAATATATGTATACTGAATTAATTTACTAGATCCCAAAGTTGGTTAT
Organism: Wollemia nobilis; assembly: GCA_028583015.1. Classification (NCBI taxonomy): domain Eukaryota; kingdom Viridiplantae; phylum Streptophyta; class Pinopsida; order Araucariales; family Araucariaceae; genus Wollemia; species Wollemia nobilis. The sequence goes on along the minus strand of JAQPPZ010001063.1, from coordinate 7,262,365 downwards.
GTGTCACCACCATCTTGAACCCATGTGCAGGTGTAAGTGAAATCAGAGCTTTGGGGAATAGGATTCCCAACCTAAGCGAGATGGGAATTTAATCCTATCCTTACTACTCGATCCGGAGTTCATTACCTCATCTTGAACAAAATGATTTAACCTATTATGGATGAAACTGTCAGGCTAGCCTATCCGTTTGAGCAGTCAGTGGTCTTGCTTTTAGACAAGACATGTTGCCATGCATGAGCATACTCCATTGCCAACCAGGCGTCTATAGCCCCGGTGGAGATTAACCCCATAATCCATGATTTGGCTCTACTTTGATTTCTTGGACCTTGGGGATGACTACCCATCCTTGCAAGGGACATGTAGTACGATCCTTCCAATCCAATATTAATAAAGAAATGAAAAATATTTTCTTTTGAATTTCAAGTTCTTGAGTGGGCAAAATAGAAGCTTTGGGGAATCGGATTCTCAACCTAAGCGAGATGAGAATTAGACCCTATCCTTACTACTCCATGAAGGTCAAATCAGAGCTTTGGGGAGTTGGATCCTCAACCTAAGTTCGATGAGGATTTAACCCTATCCTTACTACTCTGATTTTAGGCTTTAAGCACTTATGGGAGTGGTAAAAACCATTGTTTTAAGGATTATGTTGCATGATAGGACAGACACGAAATACTCCTTTCGCCTCACCTTTTCTTCCAAGTATGGTTTTGACCATTTTGCTCAAGATCCTCTTTAATATGCGTAGAACGTGCTTGGTTCAAGATAGTTCGGGCATCGGTTCCCAACCTTAGGATCCTTTTAATATATGTTATGTAATAACCCTAAGAGGATTCGACACCTTTTCAATGATTGCACATGAAATGAAGATGCAACTGAGATGGAATGTATATGCAATGCGGAATGTACATGAGATATGAATGCATTGCTCCTTTTGAAATGCGGATGGAGTATACCACCTACTTTGCCATAATTTATAAAACTAACAACTTCATGCATCACAAGTTCCAAACGATATTCTTTAATGTGTTTGCGATATTCGTGGAGCTTTCTGCAATACAATTTCGATGTTTCATATTCTCCTAGTCTTAGTCAACATTCATAAGGACCTAAGTTAACAAACCAAAAGTGTCCAAAGGACCAACACACAAAACTTAAAACCAAAATGAGATCCAATCCAAAACCAAAACACGAAAACCAAAAGTATATACAAATGTACAAAAAATTTGGATTATCATTTTCCCGGATCCCAAACCTGATTAGAATTCTTTAAAAGACATATGACGTGATACGCATACCAAGTTTTGCAGGAATCCAACAAAAACAAGATCAAACCAAACAAAGAAACAAACTTCCACTTGCCCCTCTCACCATACCAATTTGATTTAGTTTCATTAATAATCCTATGGTGGAGTTTCAAATTTTCAAATTGATTAGACAATGATTGATATTCAATTCCTTTATGTCTATTCTTTAAGATGTTCATTCCGCACTTTGATTCATGGTGTAGAAATAAGCTTTCATTTTCATTCAATAAAGCCATAACATTAATAATATTTGAATCAAACCATTCATTAGGCAAATCTTCATTCGAATTTTGCATGGTGAAACCAAAAAGATGAGATTTTACCTTTGGCATGTTTTCATTTGACCTTACTTGAAGAGGATTTGAAAATTCCTCTTTTCTCTCATGACATTCATCATCATGTAACACTTGTTCTTTCTCCATGACTCGTTTATCAAAGGCACCAAACTTAGGTACCCAATTGAAAATATGCCCATCCCTTTCAAACCATAAGTCTTGTCTATCTAGGGGCGGGTTGACTAACACATTTCCGTGATCAATCACTTGGGTTGTTTTGGGTAACGTGAGATTTTCAATTGGATCATCAATGATATCAAACCCAAATGATTCAGGTTTTGTAATTTTCTCATTTTGAGATGGCATAATCATTGTAGCGCAAGTACGTGGATCAAGATTTTCAATTTCTTTTCCTTCAAAGGAATCTAAAGCAAGTGACTCTCTTTCTTGGTTCATGGTTGTAGAATCCTTATCATGTTCCAAAATTTGATGAGATTCAAATTCCTCTTCCAAAACTTTCTCAAATTGTACAGGATTTATAGTATCCTCATGTGAGGAAGCAATTGAGTTATCCTGCATATTAATTGATGCAACAAGTTTGTTAGAAGATTCAGATTGATAATATTCTTCCCATTTCTTCCACGAATCATAGTAATCATCTTCCAAGTTCAAGTCGTGACGCTCAAGCACTTCTTCTTCATCTTCTGATTCATCAACATGTTTCTCATCCAATTCATCTTCACCTTCCATAGATGGTCCAGTTATTTCCAAAAGTGGGTTATTTCTTGAATTCAAATTGGTAAAGCTATCATAATCCAAATTTGTAACCCATGATTCAATTTTATCACAATTTGGAAGGTGTGGATCCTCTTGGTCATCACTCTCTTGATGATATAGAGTTTCCACCACCAAAATGTTGTCCTCCCCTTGTTGATGTTGGGATGGACCCCTATTTGGCACAAGTTCCAGATCATCCACTTGAGCTTGGAGACAATGGGTATACATAGCAATTTTGGGACAATTCCTTTCATTATGCTCCTTTGTATTATGCAATCTACACCCCTTTTCCCATGCAAAATCAGAAATATTAAGAATGGAACTAGAGTGACTTGGTCCTACAGAAGTATCTATCTGATTAGCAATAGGGGAAGGCACACCCCCATTGTTTGGCTTCGTATTCCACTGTCTCCCTCTATCGTTGAAGTTTCGATTTGGGTGAGGGGCATGGGATTCATACTTCTATTTTTGAACCAAATCATTACTCAATTTGTGAACCATATTTTTGAGTTCTTCAACCTCTGAATAAATCTCTTTTGGTTGAGCTATGTTATTGCTAGTTCCAATAGGATTTGCGTAATTGGTGAGATCTTGACTTAACATTTGAGTTGGATTTTGAGCCACTTGATTTGCGTAGGGATTCACACTTTGAATCGAAGTTGGATTGGGTGCGTAAGCGGGTGTTGATGAATATGGTTGTTGATAAGGCAAAGCATTTATGCCCGATATTTGTGGTGCCATGATCTGATTCATCATAGGAGCTTGACCATATGGACCATATTGTCCTACCATAGGCATCTGGGAAAACCCATAACCCTGTGGTGTCATTTGTTGTTCAATGGTCATAGCTTCATTGTAGGCTAGAGCAAGCATGGTAACTTGAGGATTTCGCCTTGCAAACATTGTCGTCATAGGATCCAATGCCCCAAAATATATTTGCAAAGCTACTATGGGATCAATGGCAAAATGCCGAATTGCTCTATTATAGCACTTCTGAAATCTCCTGATTAAAAGTTTGGATTGGCTCACCCTGGCCTCTTTTGCATGTAATGAACTGATTATAGATGATTGTGGGATCTAATGGTGACCTGAATTGGTTGACAAAAGCATTCTCCATTTGCGTCCATGACGTAATGGAACCAGTAGGTAAGCAAATATACCATTCGTAGGCCACTTGGTCTAGGCTCATGGGGAAGAGTCTACAAGCCACATCTTCATGTTGAACTTGCAATCTTATCAAAACATCCCTATAGGCCTGAATATGTTCTTCTGCGGTCCTTGGGCCATCCGATTTGTATTTGGGCAAAAATATCTCTATATTCTTAGGGATCTCGTGAATATCCCCTACAATATTCAAAGGAATGTTATGGGCTCCATACCAAGGAGGTGGTGGAGGTTGGGCCATTTGATTCAAAATCGATGATGATAACCCTACAAGAACCGTGGAAACTCTCAATACCTCAAAGAAAACCTGTGACACACAGAAAATCCTACAATTAATGAAATTCAAAGAATAACTTCAAAACCAATTTGTTAGTCATGAATAAAAGAAGGAACCTTGACAAAGCAGTATTCTAAAAATGTAAGTTTTTGATTCACCAGATCGCATATGCGCAAGTGAAGAGCATACTCCTAGTGTTGTAGGCTTTCTGATTCACAAGATCGCATTACGTGCAGGTGAAGAGCATAATACCGACAACAAATACATTTTTAGACAAAATAATTCCTTACAAATAAGCATGAAATGACTAGCAAATATCAAACATGTAATGTATGAATAATCATGTTAGCATCAACCAAGAGGTGTATCCATTAAAATCGAATGAAAGTAATTGCATGGAGACAACCTCGTTAGTCAAGACCAATTTTTTTTTAAATCAAATCAAAACACATTATTCCTATATGAACAATCAAAAAGTGTTAGAACAATGCATAGCAATTCATGTCCTCCTTTTAACACTACAAGGTTGTATTGTTAAAAGAGGGCTAAAGATAATAATCAATAGGGCATGAAATATTCAAAATTTAAATCCCTATAGCATTTAAATCACTCTGAAATAAAACAATTCAGGCCCTCCTTCTAGCTCCAATTTGTTGAGTGGTATTTTCACCCAGTTGTGAAAGTACACTCTCCTTTAGGATTTGGGTTCCAAATCCCCTCTTGCAAAGAAGTTAAACAAACAACTTCTCCAAGGTCTCCGATGTACTAGTAGTGGTATTTTCACCCGATTTGGAAAACACACTCTCCAATAGGATTTGAGCTCCAAATCCCCTCTTGCAAAGAAATTCAATAAGTAATTTCTCCAAGGTCTCCGCTATGTTAGCATTTTGTATACATACTATTCAATTTGAATGCTTGGAATACCTTAGTGACTGCAAGTAACTGTTAACAAGGGGTACTGTGATTTATTTTATTTTGAGATTGAATGATTGTTCATGAATTCAATGTGAACTTCAATTTCGGTAGATTTTCAAGTGTTTTATTTAATAACAAGAAATTAAACTAAGGCTAATCTCTCTGGAAAATAAAAAATGCAGAGAATCTAAGAAAATGAAAATAAAACGTATAAAAAGTAAAACTAAAGTCTATTTAGAAGGCTACAATCCTGTTCAACAAGACCAAAGATATGAGGTTTTCTGCATACAACCTAACCTATTGAACTTGCCAACATTCATAATCCAGATAAGCTAAGTGCTTCATACTCTGCCATGTTATTCGTGCAAGGAAACTGTAACCTATAGGCAGTAAGTAAAGGTTTACCTCCTAGACAACTAAGCTCGACTCCGACTCCTGCTCCTTGTCTAGATTTAGATCCATCAAACCTAAGCAACCATATGTCATCATTTTCCTCAAGAAAACTACCATGAAATGTTCCCCCTTTAGGTTGTTCAGTAGTCTCCTCAATGTCAAATGCATAAACCCCCAAATCTGGCTCAGAAAATAGAACTTCATTTGGCTTATTATATTCTGTTACAATTTCTTTAAGCCTCGGTTCATTTTCCACTCTGATTTTATTTGCAATTCCTTTCCATGGTAGCCACATATGTGAGCAATCGGTTGAAAAATAGTCATTCAAATTTTTCATCCAATCCCTTGCAAGTAGCATTCCATATCTACTTGGGATATTAACGACCAAAATGTTGACCACTTGTTGGACCCTGGGTTCAGAATTTAATTGAATTTTGACATCATATAGGGTCCCTATCACATTTACCTCAGATCGGTCCAATTGCAAAACCTTGCATTTGGATGAAACAGGTTGTAGGCCTAGCATTTGACATATCTATGAAGGCATGATATTGCTCATGGTACCCGTGTCCACAAAAAAATTATGCAAATTTTTACCATCAATTCTCAGAGTCAAAAGGAATGGCGGGACATCTCGTCTCTCCTTTCGTAAAACAAATGGGACTCAACTTCATTTCCCTTCCACACTTGATCAGGTGAGTTTAGAGCCTTTATCAATGCTTCTTTTTGTCCAGGAAATCTGGCCGCATCTAAGAATGAGAGGCTTGATCTGGACTTTTTTAGATCCTCCACTATGTCATAGTTTGGTTTTTTGAATTTGACTGTCTTCTGTGCGTCATTAGACATTTCTCTTCCAAGTGGAGGCGTAGGATTATTATCTACCTTAGTATCCGGAGGAAGGATAGAGTTATTCGGTGGTGTTGATGATGTTTTAGGGGCTTTAGATTTATTTCTCAAATAATATCCATGATTCCCCTTTCTAAACTCTCGAAAAGCTTGCACCTCCTGTTCCAAAATTTCATCTTCTTCTTCCTCACTCTCACCTTCTTGACGGTATAAGGTTTCCACCACCATAACATTATCATCTTGATATTGAGATGGACCCTCATTTGGCACCAGTTCCAAGTCATCTACTTGGGCTTGGAGACAATGAGTGTATCTAGCGATTTCAGGACAATTCCTCTCATTGTGTTATTTTATATTGTGTAATATACACCCCTTTTCCCATGCCAAATTAGAAATATTCAAAAGGGAACTGGATTGACTAGGTCCTGTAGACGTATCTAGTTGATTGGCAATGGGGACAGGTACTCCTCCATTGTTTGGCTTTGTGTTCCAATGTCTCCCTCTATTGTTAAAATTTTTATTTGAGTGATGGGGATGGGACTCATACTTCTATTTTTGAACCATGTCATTGCTTAGTTTATGAACTATCTTCTTGAGCTCTTCAACATCCAAATAAATCTCCTTCGATGGAGCTACATTGTTATTGGTTCTCGTTGGGTTCGCATAATTGGTGGGGTCTTGATTTAACATTTGAGTCATATTTTGAGGAATTTGATTCATGTATGGATTTACACTTTGGATCGAAGTTGGATTTGGGAAAGGAACTATAGCCTGAGAATTAACCTGGCTAGTTCCTTGCATAGTCGATTGACTATTTTGCAAAAATGCGGGAGTGGGTGGAATGGATGTGATTGGTTGGATGGGAATGGAAGCATAGGCAGGTGCTAGTGGATATGGTTGTTGATATGGGAAAGCATTCATGCTTGGAATTTGTGGTGCCATGATCTGATTTGCCATGGGAGCTTGACCATATGGAGCATATTGTCCCATCATAGGCATCTGGGGAAACCCATAGCCCTGTGGTGTCATTTGCTACTCGATCGTCATGGCTTCATTATAGGCTAAGGCGAGCGTGGTGACCTAAGGATTTCATCTTGCAAACATTGCTGTCATGGGATCCAATGCCCCAAAATATATTTGCAAGGCCACTGTAGGATCTATGGCAAAATGCCAAACCGCTCTATTATAACATTTTTGGAATTTATGATTAAAGGTTCTGATTGGTTCACCCTGGCCCCTTTTGCATGTAATGAATTGATTGTAAATGGTTGCGGGATCCAAAGGTGACCTAAACTGATTGACAAAAGCATTCTCCATTTGTGTCCATGAAGTGATTGAACCCGTAGGTAGGCAAATATACCATTCATAGGCTACTGGGTCTAGGCTCATGGGAAAGAGTCTGCAAGCCACATCTTCATGATGGACTTGCAATCTTATTGGAATGTCCCTATAGGCCTGGATATGCTCCTCTGCGGTCCTTGGACCATCAGGTTTATATTTGGGCAAGAATCTTTCTATGTTTTTAGGGATTTCATGGATATCCCCTACAATATTCAAAGGAATATTATTAGCTCCGTACCAAGGAGCTGCTGGAGGTTGGGCCATTTGACTCAAAATCGATGAGGACAACCCTACAAGAGCAGTGGAAATGGTACTAATGATAGGTATGCTAGTGGCAATCGATACTACCGGTGTAGGTCCACTTGGTGCTCCTGAAGCAAAAAGATCTTTTGTGACTGGTAGGTTTACAACTTGCTTGGTTTTATTCTTGGGAGTACCAGTGAGTGTCAGGTCATGGAATATGGTTTCTCTAGTTGTTTGGGACCTAGTCACGATACGATGCGGTGGGTCCAGCCTGCTTGATGAAACTCTCGATATCTCCAAGAAAACCTGCAACACGAAAACAATGCTGCAGTTTAGCCTTTAATAAGATTTAAGAAATCAAACCAAAAAACACATTACTTCTGTATGAAAATCAAAATAAAGTAAACCAAAATCAAGCCCTCCTTCTAGTGCCAATCTATTGAGTGGTATTTTCACCCGATTGTGAAAACACACTCTCCAATAGGATTTGAGCTCCAAATCCCCTCTTGCAAAGAAATTCAATAAGTAATTTCTCCAAGGTCTCCGCTATGTTAGCATTTTGTATACATACTATTCAATTTGAATGCTTGGAATACCTTATTGACTGCAAGTAACTATTAACAAGGGGCACTGTGATTTATTTTATTCTGAGATTGAATGATTGTTCATGAATTCAATGTGAACTTCAATTTTGGTATATTTTCAAGTGTTTTATTTAATAACAAGAAATTAAACTAAGGCTAATCTCTCTGGAAAATAAAAAATGTAGAGAATCTAAGAAAATGCAAATAAAACATATAAAAACTAAAACTAAAGTCTATTTAGAAGGCTGCAATCCTATTCAACAAGACCGAAGATATGAGGTTTTATGCATACAACCTAACCTATTGAACCTGCCAACATGCATAATCCAGATAAGCTAAGTTCTGGTTTCTAGGGTTTTAACTGTGATTTTCAGATTAAGACATTTGCATGAAGCAACCAAGAAAACTTGTATTAAACTTCACCCAGAAGCCTAAAAATCCAAAAATGGAAAAATGAACATTAAATCTAGCATGTAGAAAATAACTCCTTCTTTCTTGCCAATGAAATGCAACTCTCTATAATTTCTATATTAAAAATATATCAGTTACATCAATAGAACTTCCAGTTTATCAAAACCAGAACAAGTGGAGGAAAACGCTCCAAAAGCAGGTCTAGAATATCCTATCACTTCAGCTCTGCAACACTGTTCACAATGGTTTCGACCCCTGTACCAATTTGTGCCTCTACTTTTATACTTTCTGGCAATGCTCTCTGCTTCGTCCTGTGGTGCTTCATTTCATTTCCTAGATTGCATCATTTCGTATTCCCCGTCTCATCGTTGTCTTTGACTTTCTGTTCGATGTTTAAACGTTTGATCTTCTTGTGAACTATAATGCCTCTGTAGCCCTTACACCTTTATGCCATGTGTTTCATGTTTCTCTATGTGTTCCATAACTACCCCCTATAAATCGTGACCAAAAATAGCATGTCGCGATATTGCAACAACTTTTCATTCCGTACACTTTGGCTACTTGGAGCCACGAAAACGTGACCTGTCATGATATCGAGATGTTTTTTCTCTACGTTCATTTTGGCTGCTCCAGGTCATGAAACTCTGACATGTCATGATATCGCGACATCTTCTGCCTTGAATCTTCTCTTGCCGCCTTCGACCATCATTTCATAACATGTCATGATATCGTGACATTTTTTATTTTGTCTTTCTCTCTGCTATATGAACCGTGATTTCATGACATGTCGCGATATCGCGACATTTTGGGTCTTCAACTTGGTTCTTTGTCTTGCACCGTGATTTCACAACACGTCATGATATCACGACATTTTATCTTCATGATGCATTTTGCTGCTCCTAGCCATGAAAATGCGACATGTCGCGATATCGTGACACCTTTTCATTCCACTGCACTTTACTTGTCTGAGCCGCAACAGAGCAACACGTCGTGAAATCGTGACAACTTTTATTTTTGAGTAGCGACAGAGCAACACATCGTGAAATTGTGACAACTTTCATTTTTGAGTAGCGACAGTGCAATACGTCACAAAATCATGACAACTTTAATTTTTGAGCAGTGAGAGCGCAACACGTCGTGAAATCGTGACAACTTTCATTTCTGAGTAGCGACAGTGCAACACGTCGTGAAATCGTGACAACTTTCATTTCTGAGCAACGACAGTGCAACACGTCACGAAATCATGACAACTTTAATTTTTTAGCAGCGACAGCGCAACACATCATGAAATCATGACAACTTTCATTTCTGAGCAGTGACAGAGCAACACATTGTGAAATCGTGACAACTTTCATTTCTGAGCAGCGACAGCGCAACACGTCACGAAATCACAACTTTCATTTTTTAGCAGTGACAGCGCAACACGTCGCAAAATTGTGACAACTTTCATTTTTGAGCAGCGACAACACAACACGTCATGAAATCATGACAACTTTCATTTTTTAGCAGCGACAACACAACACGTCACGAAATCGCAACAACTTTCATTTTTAAGAAGCGACGGAGCGACATGTTGCGATATCGTGACACTTCTTTTTCTTGTTGTATTTTGCTCTTCCTTTGATTTTTTAGCATCTGGGCCACTGCAGTCTTCTTTGAAAGCATGCAAAAAGGTGGGTCCCCAATTTTGGGGTGTATTGTGGATCAGCCACAATAAATGGTATGATATCAAGGCACTCCCTCGTTCATGTAATAATTTTGTGAATACAATGGCCTCATTAGTGTCTTTAATACCGTAGAACCTTTATGATGATATAACAACCATTCAATTTAAAATATTATCACACTCTATGACAAAGCGGGAGGAGCTTAACTCCATGCCAAAATTCCAGATGATCAAAATTGAACCTTCTCATGAACGGTTCTCTCAAACTCACAATTGCTTAAGTAATGTCACTTGGGGGACTTTGTTACCTCAAACTCATTTTGATAGCATCACAATGTTATATTTACAAGTTATCTCCCAAAAAATTTTTGCAAGAGATGAAATTCAAAAGGGTCAAGCAATTAATGCAATTGAGGCTTCTACAAAACAAGATTGGTCCATCCAAATAAAATATTACCTAAAGCTTGGTAATATCCCTTCTAGATTATCGCATGCTGCCAAGCGTGCAATCAAGAAAAAGGTGGTAAAGTATGTCTTACTTGGAGATATAATGTATCATTAAAGCTATGAGAGTATTGTCATTCATTGCTTAGACCCTCAAGAGTCAGTTTGGGTAATTGCCCAAGCACACAACTGTACATGTGGTGACCATTTCAACGGTATGGCCATCGTAAAGTGCATTCTTTACATGAGCTATTATTGGTCAAATTTAGAGCAAGATCATTGTTCTTATTTTAAGAAGTGCATCAATTGGCAACACCATGCTAATTTAACACATGTACCGTCTCAGGCCTTACAACCGATTCAATCGGTTTGGCCATTTTTGCAATGGGGGTTTGATTTAATTGAAAAAATCTCATCTACTTCCTTAGGCCATCGCACGTTCATCATTAGGGCTACTAAGTATTTTACAAAATGGGTAGAAGAATTTTCCCTTACCACTATGATTGGACCTCACATCACAGATTCATGCTACATAATATCATTGGTCATTTTGGTATCCCATCCAAACTAATTTTAGATAATGGGCCACCTTTTAAGAATAAGGATGTGTTAGAATTTCCCAAGAGTAGAACTACAAAGCATTACAAGATTTGAAGAAACAAAATAGAACTGATTGATTTATTCCATGGATCAACTTTGTATAAATAGCAAAGTTGATCATTGAGAGCCGTTGGATTACAACAACTCATCAAATATGATCTAGACTATACTGAGAGTTCACCTGACTCATGGAGGAGTGGAAACTCAAGTATGTCTATCCTAGTAGGACTTAAGAGAATAATTACTTATTCTAACACCCCCCTTAAGTGATACTAGGGGATTTTGATACAAATGAGTCCCGACAATAGGGCCTGATGAGGTACTCATGTACATATATGTCTTATTTGAAGAGATGGTAAAAACCACATGGGAAAAAACCATCTATCAAAAAAGAAAAAAGAAGAGGCATGTCTTCGGTTTGCGAAGATTATCCTCAATGACAAAAAAAAGGATGAGTCCCGACAATAGGGCCTGATGAGGTACTCATTTACATTAATATGTGAGATATGGTGAAAAAACCACTTGGGAAAAAACCATCTATCAGAAAATAAATATAGAGGCATGTCTTCGGATGGTGAAGATTGTCCTCATTAAAAAAAGGAATGAGTCCCGACAACTTGGCCTGATGAGGTACTCATGTACAATTTATACTTTAGGAGAGATGATAAAAAAACCACATGGGAAAAAACCATCCTCCAAAGAATACAACAATAAGAAGAAAGGAGAGGTGAAAGATCTTTGTTGTTTAATGCAGTTGTTTTACCCCAAGTTTCTCTCGCAACTGAATGTAACGCGGAGAAGGAAATGACTTGGTGAAGATGTTTGCAATTTGATTTTTAGTGGGAATATAGTCCAAGTATATTTCCCCTCTCTGAATATGTTGTCGAATGAAGTGCATGTGAATCTCAATGTGCTTGGTGCGTTGATGCTCAACTGGATTGCGTGCAATATGAATTGTGCTCTGATTGTCACACCAAAGAGTAATAGGTTTGTCATGGGAAAAACCAAATTCTCTTAGTATCTGATGAAGCCAAAGAGCTTCCTGACTTGCCAAAACTGCTACCCTGTATTCGGCCTCTGTAGATGATAAAGCCACTGCTTGTTTTTTTTGCATGACCAAGCAATTGGTGAAGAACCAAGACAAAAAACATAGCCAAAAGTTGAACATTTGTCTTCTACTGAACCTGCCCAATCAGAATCCATGTAACCAATGATATCCATGGATTTTCCCTCATATAAGAGCCCAAAGTGAGTAGTGCCTTGCAAGTAGCGGAGGATTCTTTTTGTTGCTTGCCAATGACTGAAATGAGGTTGATGTGAGAATCTGGATATCAAGCCAACAACATATGAGATATCTGGGTGAGTATGAGTAAGGTATAATAGACTCCCTACAAGTTGATGATATAGAGTTGCATCACATAGAGGGGATGTGCAGGAAGTACTTAGAGTGACTCCAGACTGAAAAGGTGTAGAAGAGGGTTTGCAATATGTCATCTTAAACCTTTGAAGAAGGTCTAGAGTGTATTTTTGTTGACACAATGAAATTCTTGCATCTGTTTGATTTATTTGAATCCCAAGGAAGTAATGAGCTAAACCCAGATCAGCCATTTCAAATTTTTTAGAGAGGGAGTCCTTGATAGTCTGAATGTGAGTGAAGTCACTACCAGTGAGTAGTAGATCATCAACATATAGAACAAGTATGGTGATTTTTTCTTCATCTCTCCAAATGTAGACTGTGGCATCAGACTCACAATGAGAAAAACCTGAGGAAAGAAGGAAGGAGTCCATTTTTTTGTACCAAGCTCTAGGAGCTTGTTTGAGGCCATAGAGAGACTTCCTTAGCCTACAAACAAGGGAGGAGTCTTGAGTGAATCCAATAGGTTGTTCCATGAATATCTCTTCCTTTAAGTCCCCATGTAAGAAAGCACTTTTTACATCCATTTGAAAGACAGGCCACTTTTGGGAAGCAACTAGAGCAAGAACCAGTCTAACAGAATCCATTTTGGCAACTGGTGCAAAAGTTTTAGAATAATCAATCCCTTCAATTTGAGAGAAACCTTTGGCTACCAGGCGAGCTTTGTGTTTGTCAATTTCTCCATTAGGTCCATATTTCGTTCTGTAGATCCATTTACATCGAACTAACTTCCTTCCTTTAGGTAGGGGAACTAAATCCCAAGTTTTGTTTTTGATTAAGGAAGAGAATTCATTTTCCATGGCATCATCCCATTCTTTAATACCAGTTGCTTCTTTGAAGGATTGAGGATCTGTAGAAATGGACTGACAGACAAGACCAGAGCCTATGGAGTTGCTTAATCTGGATGATGGAAGATTTTGGATGAATGGAGTAGCTTCTTTAACAATGGTGCTGGCCCATTTTGGCATAGAAGAGGGAATAGTAGGAGTGGCAGGACTTTGAGTTGGAGTTATAGGATCCTCATATTGATCATTAATCTCTAAATTAACCTCTAATGTTGGTTCTTCATTGTATTGAGGCTCTAACATTGGAGATGGTTCAAGAGAATCAATTGAGGAAGAGGATGGTTGAGGATATTTATGAGGGAATGTTTCATCAAATTGAACATTCCTATGAAAAAATACCTCATGAGTTGTGGGATCAAGGAGCCTGTATGCTTTCATTTCCTCACAATAACCAACAAAGATGAGCTTTTTGCTTTTCTTGTCTAGAGCCTTCCTTTTCTTCTTTGGGATATGTGCCCAAGCAGTACACCCAAAATTTTTGAAGAAGGAGACATCAGGTTTTGAGCCAGTCCATGCTTCCTCGGGAGTTAAATGGCCAAGAGCTTTGTGAGGTGTGTGGTTTTGAATATAGTTTGCATAGTTAATTGCTTCTGCCCAAAAAACTTTTGGAAGATCTCTTGAGTGGAGCATACAGTTGGCCATTTCCTTTAAAGTTCTATTCTTCCTCTCTGCAATGCCATTTTGCTGTGGATTATGGGAGACAAAATGTTGATGAATTATTCCATGACCTGATAGAAAAATTGAGAACTCATTACTGAAGTATTCCCCCCATTATCTATACGAATTTGCTTGATTTTGCAAGAGGCCTGATTTTCAACTAAGGCTTTGAAGATTTTGAAGTGGGATAGAACATCACTCTTGTATTTTAGGAAGTATACCCAAGTTCTTCTAGAAAAATCATCAATGAAGGTTAAAGCATATTTTTCTCCTTTGAAAGAAGGCTCTGGGAAGACCATCAAGTCACTATGGATTAACTCTAGAGGGGATGAGGCCTTTAGAGAACCACTAGGGTGGAAAGGATCTTGATGTTGCTTTCCAAGAGCACATCCAGGACATACTCCATCAATAGAAGAGACTTGTGGTAATCTTGTTACCATTTCATGGGTGTTCAATTCTTTTAGGTAGTTATAACTGAGATGCCCAAACCTTTCATGCCAAATTTTGCTTTCAAGATCTCCATGTGCAACAAAACAGGAGGCCCCTTCTAAATTTTTGAATCCTTTGAAGTGAAATAGGTGAGTGTTGTGATCAATATCTCCTTTGGCTATGAGAGAGTTTGGATCTTGAAAGTCTCTTATCTCAACTCCTGTTGGTGAGAAGAGAACTATTTTTCCCTTTCCAGAAGTGCAAATCTGATAGACGGAGAGGAGATTTGTTGCAATGTTTGGAACATAGAGAACATTATTGATATAACCACCATAAATGGATATGTCACCTTTTCCTTTGACTGGGATAAAGGATGAATCACCAACTTCTATGCTACTTGTTGAACTTGAGGAGATTGAAGAGAATGACTCATCTGAGGAAGTCATGTGATGAGTTGCTCCTGAATCTAGAACCCAGTATTTTGATGAAGTTTTTGTGATCTTGCCTTGAACATTTAGGGCTTTTCCTATTTGCTTCTTAGTGTCTATATTTTGATCCTTCATTGCTGCCTCTAGTTGTTGTAGTCTTTTCCAACATTTGTTCATAGAATGACCATTCTTTTTGCAGTGAGTACAAGTAATGGAACTCCTTTCTTTCTTTTTGAATTTTTCTTTAGTAGAGGTGGATGCTACTAAGGCTCTTGAGGAAGAGGAAGAGATCTCATACTTTGCAATTTTGGTTTCTTCTCTAGTTAGCCTATCACAAAATTCCTCTAAGGAGGGCATTTTAAAACTTGCACCAAGAGCATCTTTTGTAGATAAAAAGGTGGTTGCAAAAATTTGAAATACACCATTTAATTTAGAAAGAATTAGATAGATGTATTCTTCTTCTATTTTAGACTTGCCACTGCCTTTGTATTGAGTGAGGATTTCTTTAAATTTGGTGAGAAAGTCAATAATATTGCTGAAATCTTCAGGAGATAATGCAGTTAATTCTGCCTCTAGCTGCATTGACCTTATTTGATCTACTTTTCCAAATAAGTTCTTTAGTTTCTCCCAAATTTCATAAGGAGTTTTACAATCCGTAATGTGAAACCATAAGCTTTCATTTACATTAGTGCTTATAATACCCATTGTTTCATACATCTTCCCTTTATGAACAAATATTTCATATTCTTTTTCAAATTCAGGTTGCTTTTCTTCTAGTAGGTGTGTGAGCCCTTTTTGAGAAATGAGATTTAATATTTTGGGTTTCCATGTATGATAGTTATGAGGAGTGAGTGGATCAATTGTATTCATTGTATTCATTTTGCTAAATAAAAATTGAAGTGAACCAATAATTCCCCCCTTCAACTTCAATTATATATATTAGAGAATGCAATGGATTTTAAAGAAGTTAACAAAAGCCTTGTAAGAAATACCAAAAATCCTCAAAATACCCGCCCTAACTTGAGGGAAACTATAAGTAAATGAGGAGATTTGATATAATTGTTAGGCTTAATGAAAAAAAGTTTGCCAGGCCTATATATCTCTTCTTCTCAAATACCCGCCCTTACGAGAGGGAAACTATAAGTAATGAGTAGAATTGATACTTGGTGTAGACACCAAAACAACACCAATCCGATTATGTGACTACAAACACTGATCGCTTTGACACATAGCCCCCAGGGCAGCCCTCAGAGGTTAAAAAGTGGTCCTAACCACTTTTGTAGCAATTTTGGAAGGTCAGAAGGCAATTTGGCACATTCAGGCATCTTGCTCAATATTCGTACCACCCAGGGACGAATTCAAATTGGGATCCGTCTCATCCAGGGACAAATTTTGAATTCTGATGAATTCCAGGTTTAACGGGCAAAAAGAAAAATTGTACCAAGTGGCAGCCAAGGATAGTCAATTAATGCCTCCTGCATTGCATGCACATGTAGGTGGGCAGAGTGGGCGTTAGAGGACTATCACAAAGGCAGTCTGTAAAAATGCAAACTTGTTTTATTATTCAGCAGGCACATTAAATAGAGATTACAATGAACGAATTGTCGGAGGTTGCTAAACCAACCAGCTACAATAGCATTTTGTTAGAACAGAATAACAAATGCATAAACAGACAAATAATGAAATATAGTATGCTAACATCCCCATTTATTACATTATTTGGGTAATGTAATAACTAATAGATATACTAACATCCCCTTACATCATTTTGCAATACAAAGAGAGCTGCGAAATAATTCAAATTTGACACGTCCAAGTGCCTTAGTGAAAATGTCTGCAACTTGAGCATCGGTGGGAATGTGTTGAAGCTGAATTCGATGCTTTGGAACTTAATCTCAAATGAAATGACATTGTGTGTCAATGTGCTTTGTTCATTCATGATGGACTGGATTCTTGACGAGGTTCAAAACACCCTGATTTTCGCAAAACAAGTGTATTGGAGATTTTGATGGATGGCCCATACTTGTCAGAATGCGACGCAACCATATCACTTCGCACACAGCTTCACATGCGGCACGATACTCTGCCTCTATTGATGAAATAGCAACCACCTGTTGCTTCTTGCTGTGCCACGAGACAGGACCGGATCCCAGATGAAAAATGTATGCAGAAGTTGACTTACGATCATCAAATGATCCGGAATAGTAGGAGTCCATGTATCCTTGCAAGAAGAATTTGTTGTTCCTCTTGTATTCTAGGCCATATTCCATAGTACCACGGAAATAGTGAAGAACACATTTTGCTGCTTTCAAATGAGTGGTCTTAGGCTCCTGCATGAACCTCGAAAGATAGTTGACAACAAATACGAGATCTGGCCTAGTATTGGTCAGATATATGAGACTCCCAATCAACTGTCGATAGAGAGTACCATCTACCTGAGGTGAATCATCATATCGCGATAACTAAAGTCCATTCTCCATCGGAGTTGCCATTGGCTTGCAATCAGTCATGCGATATTTTTCCAGCAATGTCTTGGCATATTTTTTTTGAGACACTTTGATGGAGTGCTCCTTCTGGCTGAATTCCAGACCAAGACAGTAATGGAGAAGTCCGAGATCTGTCATCTCAAAATATTTACACAAGTTTCTTTTGATAGTAGAGATCATAGTTTTTGAACTCCCTGTAATGAGCAGATCATCCACATAGAGTACAAGCAACACTATCTCAGAACCCTTTTTCTTGAAATAGAGGTTTGCATCTGACGAACATCTCTTAAATCCATGTTGCATAAGGTGATTGTCCATTTTTATATACCAAGCTCGAGGAGCTTGTTTCAGACCATATAAGGATTTGACCAATTTGCAAACCTTCTGCTCTTGGCCTTCCACTTCAAATCCTTCTGGTTGAGTCATGTAGACTTCTTCTTGGAGATCACCATTTAGAAAGGCACTTTTGACATCCATCTGGTGAACTTTCCACCCATATTGTGCTGCCATAGCACACATAACTCAAATTGTGGTCATCCGATTAGTAGGTGCAAAAGTTTCCTCGTAGTCAATGCCTTCCTTTTGAGCATAGCCCTTTGCAAAAATATGGGCCTTATGCTTATCAATTGTTCCATCTACCTTGTACTTGACTTTATATACTCATTTGCAGCCAATGGGTTTCTTTCCATGCAGCAAATCAACAAGCTTCCAAGTTTTATTTTTCATCAAATACTCATACTATGTATCCATAGCGGCCTTCCACTGAGGCTCACTGAGAGCATCTTGCACTGATGCAGGTTCAAGATCATCTATGGTAGACATGAACACCCTGTCATCATCAATATCCATATCCTCTACTTTGTACTTGGAGTTATAGAAAGTTCCTCAAAATATTGACAAAGATCATCAACCTCACCGATTTCTTTGGCTTCTTTTTCCTTTTGAGCCATACTACGTGTACGAGGTCTATCCAAGTTCAAATTGGGAGGAGTGGATAAATTTGCATCTCTGATTGTATTTGTACACCATTTTGGATTCTTCTTCGGTGGTGGTGAAGAAGATGTAGAAGGACCTCCTGTTTGTGTTGACGAAGGAATCTTCTCTTCCTTAGATTCCACAAGATCTAGGTGTACTTTAGATGTGCTCTATGATGTGAAAGCTTCATCAAAGACAACATCTCTATTGACATGAATTTTCTTGGTCAAAGGATCTATCAAACGATATCCTTTAGAGTGCTCATCATAACCAAGAAAAATACATCTCAGTGTTTTCTCATCTAGCTTCTTCCTTTTCTCTTTCGGTATGTGCATGAAAGCGTGACATCCAAAAATACATAGATGAGATATGGAGGGTTTTTGACCACTCCATGCTTCCTGTGGATTCATTCCTTTTAGGTCCTTTGTGGGTGCCCTATTCAATAGATATACTGCAGTGGTGACAGCTTCTGCCCAATATTGTTGCCCAAGAGTAGCACCTGTGAGCATACAATGAACCATTTCCATGATAGAATGGTTCCTTCTCTCAACAACTCCATTTTTATGAGGAGTATAGGCAGTTTTTAACTATCTCTTGATTCCATGCTTATCTAAGAATGCAAAAAATTCATTAGAGGTAAACTCCCCCCCTCGATCTCAACGAAGGGTTTTAATAGAAGCTCTTGACTCCTTCTCAACGGATTTCTTGAACTACTGGAAGAATGCAAAAGCTTCAAATTTTAGTTGGAGAAAGAAAACCCACATCTTTCATGAGTAATCATCTACGAATAATTGAAAATACCTCTACCCTCCATAACTGTTGGGTGTGAAAGGACCACACAGATCGGTGTGAATTAACTCCAGAGGTTTTCATGCTCTTGTTGAGCTCTTCTCAAATGGTACTCTATGTTGCTTTCCTGCCAAGCAGTCAGAGCACACTGGCAATGTGGTCGAAAGGGAAGGAAGACCCTTTAAAATATCATACTTACTGAGCTCAAGTAAGTAGCCCGAACTAAGATGCCCATATCTCTTGTGCCATAGGGAAGTTGCCTCCTTGGTAGAGACAAGTCATGGAAACATGTGGAGTAGAGATAGCATCTAGGGAAAATAAGCCATGCTTATATGAAGCTGTTGCAATCTGCTTACCCTTCCTGGTAATAGTACAACACTTCTTGCCATTCTCAACATGAAAGTTGACAACCATATTTCTATCCAGGATTTGTGTCACTGACAACAAATTGTTGGCCAATCCCGGAACATAGAGGACTTTGTCAATCTGAAACTTGCCATCAGGAAGAGTGACTGAAACTGTACCCTCTCCCTGAACCCTGTAGGTTTTATCATCGAAATGGTGACAGGTTTGCCCTCTTTGGCCACAAATGATTCAAACCATGATCTGTCTCCAGTCATATGTTTGCTAGCTCCAGAATCGACATACCAAACAGGATCCCTCTGTGTGGAATCTGTGGTAGTCATGAGCACCTTGTGTGCCCATTCAGAATATGAGTCAGATTCTTCAACAACAACATTCACCTGGGGTTGCTTGTTTTTATTTTGTGGTTTGTTTTGGCCTTTCTGCTTGTTCTTATGCCAACACCTGTTGGTGTCATGGTTGTCTTTCTCACAGATATTGCACCACCTCTTCTTCTGTTGAGGTTGTTTGCCTTTTCCTTTCATATCCTGTTGAGAATTTCCTTCTTTCTAAAATTTGCCTCCTTTTTGCCCATTACCTTTCTTCCTAGAACCCTGCCTGTTGGTGTATAGTGCTGTATTGGAAGAATCATCCTTGTGAAGTTGGCGTGCTTCCTGTTGTTGAAGCAGATTGACCAACTCGATGTAGGTAATTTGTCATTGAGACACCTGGATGGAGGTGATCAAAATATCAAATGAAGAAGGCAAATCTCTCATCACAAGTGAAATGAGAAGCTTTTCATCCATAGTATCTCCCAAAGAATTCAATTTCTCTTTCAATTCAGACACTTTGCACAGAAAGAGTTCAACTGTTTCACCCTGTCTCAAACTCAGGTTATGAAGTTTTTGTTGAAGATGAAGAATGGTGGAATCATTATTTCCCTCATAGATGGTTCTAAGGGCATCCCATGCCTCTTTACCACTTGCTTTGTTGGCTATATGAGGTTGCACTTCATCTGAAATAGCAAACAAAATGAGCACCTTTGCTCGACTTTTTTTCTTGTCAAAAGCTATCTGATCAGCAGAAGGATCTGTGGATCCTGCTGTTGGTGAAGGCCTAGTTGTTACTCCAGTAACAATATCCCACAAATCTTCCATTTGGAGAATTTCCTTCATCTTATGTTTCCATGGTGTATAATTTGGACCTTTCAATAACTGATGTGGATCAGTCATCAACTTTGCAACAACGGCCATAGTGAAGGTTCCTTATATCACCAATTGGTCCCCCTTTCGATATATCTTTTGTTAGGCTATTATACCATAAAAAATACCCGCCCTTACGTGAGGGAAACTACAGGTATTTAGAAATATCAACAAAAATCACCCGCCCTTACGTGAGGGAGACTATAGGTGAGTTTTAGAGATCATACGATACGTGGAACATAAGCGATACTGAAATGGAATCACCTTGTTGATGGCACCTACCATAGAAGATTCTTATCATGCGTGGGGCGTAACTTCCCCTAAACACTATGAAGAATACTTCGTCAGGATTTACGCCTAAACACAAGTGCGATAAAGGGTAGTGGATGGAGTAAAAAAATGCAAAAATGGCTAACTTATCTCTCCTCGATGATTTATAGAGAACAAGCTCAGACGTCGTTGTAGCAGCTATATTAGGCAGCGGATATAGTAGCCCAATCACGACAGCTTTACCTGTAAGTTCTGGCCAGAGGTATCACAAATACCGAATGCTGCAGTGCAATAAATTGCACGGATGGGTTTTAATTATTCCGGGGACTTAGGGAGTGTATTTGATTTTTTTTAACTTTTAATGAAGTAGTGCAAAAAAATGAAATATGCAACATACAACATAAAAAGTGCCCACAAGAATTAACCCACAAGGTGTCGGTCACAGCCAAAAATGCACCTTTTACAATTCGCCAAATTGCTTTTTCAGAAAATTACTCACATTCCCCCTTTGATTTTTTGAAAAAAAAATATCCCCCCCTTAAAAAAAATCTCTTTAACAAAGCATTTTAATAATTATTATATATTTAAAGTTAAAATAAATAATTTTAATTTATATAGTTTTAAAACCTTATGAAAAAATAAATTAAAATTAAATTTTAATTTATAAAGTTTTAAAAACTATAAAAAATAAATTAAAATTAAAAAAATTTTAACTAAAAATTAATAATTAAAAAAACCTTTGAAAAAAAAATTATACCTTGGGGGAGTCGGCGGGATTTGAACCCCCGACCTGCAGGCTCCCAGAGCCTTACCGCACGGCTCACAACCACGTGAGCCAGCGGGCTGATCCGAAAGGATCAGTGGAGCCCTCTCATATATCCCTCCTCTCTTCTTCCCGAGCCCACTGTGGCTGCCTCCGCAGCGTCCTGTTGCTGCGCGTCGCGGCTCGCAGGCATTTTTTTTTTTTTTTTTTTTTTTTCGGGACGTCAACCCGGGGTGGGGGCTATTCTTTTCTAATTCCCACGATGTAGAACGTTCAACGGGGGGGGATTTTATTCCCGTGACGTCGCGATGTCTGTCTGCACGCGGACGTCTACGCCCCTCCTCTGCAACTCCGCCTTCAATGGGGGTGGAGGGGGGCGGTCCCCCTACGCGTTATGACGTCTATCTCTACACGGATTTCTAAGACCCTCCTCTGCACGCAGGGATGTCTGCATGCAGAGACGTCTCTCTGCACGTCCTCTATGCGCAGGCTGGACGCGACGTCTGCGCAGGCTGTAGTGATGCAGGTCTACGTAGGCTGCAGCGACGTCCGCTGCGCATGCTGGTCGCTAGAATGCGTCGAGTCCACTCAGTCGCACGTGGATGCGCGATGACTATCTCATCTGCTCAGCTGCGCGGCAGGGAGAGGAGATACCGCACGGGCAGGGAAAAAAAAACACGCCCACAAAAAAAAATCTCGTCTGCAATCACCTCGCCAAAAAAATTTCGAGTGGCTCTGATGCCATGTAAAAATGCGAACTTGTTTTATTATTTAGTAGGCACATTAAATAGAGATTACAATGAATGAATTTCCGGAGGTTGCCAAACTAACCAGCTACAATAGCATTTTGTTAAAACAGAATAACAAATGCACAAAAAGATAAAATAATGAAATATAGTATGCTAACACAGTCATGGAAGCCCAAGTCAGGGAGGAGTCTCCTCCCTCTTGAGAAGGCATGGCCGCCACATGGCACCCCTGCATGCCCCTCCAAAAGAGACCCCTTGGGTCTATAAAATGGTGAACTTTCTCACCCAAAAGAGACAAGTTGGAGGCATTTTCAAGCAACGAAGTGCTGCCAAATTGAATACCACATTTTACCCTTTTGATTCACCTCTTCCACATCCTTGATCTCTTTCGCAAGAGAGGTTATTGGGTGGCTATTGGAAGTGTGAATCCGGACCCAAAACCCGACATTTGACCACATTGATCTACCAATTCGTCGACAACCCATCACAAGAGATTTTGGGCCCATCCCGAGTGGATTGGTGCCGAAATCAAGTTCTAACGGTGGGCGGCCTGCCCGGGCGCCCCGCACTTCTTAGTTTCATTTTAATTTGTTCTTTTGTCACTTGTTTATATTCCATTCCATTTTATGCTATTTAGATAGTTTATAATTTCGATTTCATAAGGCTTTGATCAAATATTATCATGTTTTGTCGCTTTTGTGGTCCTCACTAACTTGCAGGTAGCAACGTCAAATTCCCATTGATGGAGGTCAAATTGGGGAAATCCGACCATCTGGGTCATCCCAAAATGCCCCCAATTAGCTAACCCCTATGTTTGCAGGTCTTTTGGAGATCCCGAGATGCGACATTTGGGCAGCATCACTTCGGCGCTTTGTCGCAGGCGAATTCGTCCTACCCGGGGATGAATTACAGTCGAATTCATCCTGACCAGGGATGAATTACAGTCAAACTCGAATCGGTGGCATTTTTCTGACTGTTTCGATGGTAGTGGCCCTCTGGTAATGTTCTCTGGTCTCTGTCAAATTTGCAGGTTACTTGGAGTCATTTTATTCACTGGTTTAGCTAATCTTATGCATGCATCCTCCATTGGTTTTTAAGGTCAAACGCTTCATCTTTTGTCACAGGTGCTACTAAAAATTTTGTTGTTTCTTTGAATGCAGGAGGAGCAGCAAGGATCAAGGATTCATCAACACCAGCGGCGGCAACACTTTGGCCCACCCATTTCAAATGTGGGCATGCGGAAGGAGGAGCACTAAGTCATGATTGTAACCAAAACTCTTTTAATGCTCCTAGCCCCTGAAAAGGGAGGAGGCGTCTTTGTAACCGATATTACGAGAGTTAAATAAAAAGGGCTGTGTTTTCTGTACTTTCTTTTATCTCCGTTCAATTCGTCTCTTTCATTTCATGCATTTCACATCTTAGGACTTAAGCGTTTGTTTGATTTTGAATGCGTCACATTAGTATTTCTTTCTTCTAGAATCTCGTGCTTTCAGTGGCGATCACGGTGGGACTCTGTCCCCTAGTTTTTGAGATCAAGAAACTGATCAAAAATTTGTGTTTTGTGCTTACAGGTACCATTGTTCGAGCTCTGACTGTTATTCGTCTTTGCCTGTGGCGAATACCTTACTATAATTCGTCTGACCCTGAGATGAATTCTAATTCGTCTCAGACAGGGACGAATTCTGTTCTGGAATTCGTCTCACACAGGGACAAATTTTTTTCTGTACATTTTTAGGGCCGAGGATCAAAAACAACAAGTTTAGGCAGAGAAAAGGTAAGGGTCCTAAACTGTTCTTGTCATTTTTTGCTTTTTTTGTTTCTATTTTCTGTCAATTTTGCCTTCTTAAGGAAAGTAGTTGCTTCTGTCTGTTTTATTTTTTTAATAAAAAGAACCACACACACATCACGTGGCATTTTTAAACCAAGGAGCTGGTCGTAAGACCCCAGCCCTTGATCAAGACCAACGGTGGGTTCATCACCACCTTGGCTTGATTTTTGCATCCATTTACCCCGATTGTCACTGTTGTTAGGCGTAAATCCTGATGAAAGCTGATCGAGTGTCGTTGGGGTGATTCCCAATGTGCGAGGATAAGTCTTCTATGGTAGGTGTCATTAATAGGACAATCCCCCTTCCGTACCGCCTATGTACCACGTACCATCTGCTCTCACGTACCTATAGTTTCCCTCTCGTAAGGGCGGGTATATAGAGAGGTTGGTATATCGGTCGGGCAATGGTATATTGAAGGGGCGACCATTTATGGGAGTCATATGAGCCTTCATTATGCATTTAAACATTCTTCAAAACTTTCAAAAACAAAACAAAATCATCAAAACGCACTAAAACCAGTCTAGGACACACCATTAATCTTTAAAAGAGATAATCACCGTTTGTGTATGTGTGTGTTCATTTCTGCTTAGTGTAACAAAAAAAAAAAAAATCATAAACAAAAAGATAAAAATCTGCTTAGCTTGTAGAAGAGCACCACAATGGTGTGCACCCGTAGCCAAGCCCAATCAAGGGCAGAAGCTACGAAAAGTGTACAAAGAGTGGGCACAAGTCACCTTCGCTTTAGCCCTAAGGACTTGGCCATACCGCCTTGGCGGTCTGGACCACAAGAGAGTCCACATCATTCCATGTCAAGGTGGAATTATAGGGACACCCCCTTGGGGGACATGCCCATTCAGCACAGCCCCTTTCGGGAAGAAGCTTTACATGTGGCACTCAACGTAAATAGAAGACCGCCTTTAGAGGCTAGATATGAGTGGCCACCATGCAACGAAGCGCTAGAGAGGCACAGTGCCCATGAGGAGAGACAACGTGACTATGGCATCTCTCCTTTGCCTCCCATCATTGTTAGAACTGAAAGACAAAACCCAGAGCACAGGGCTCTCCACACAGGGCGAGCTAACTCCGCCTACCCCTTTCACACCCATGAAAGGGAGTATGAGGAAGACCATCACATTCCTCGAGAGCAATATACAGTGCGGGAGCCTTGCGCTTTCACACCTGCTAGATACCATGGTCACACATTGAGGCCAGAGCCTCAGGTAAATGCCACCAACCTCGACAGAGGGAAGCGACCCATTGAAATCTTGGATCATCAAGACCGAGGCAAATACATAGGAGAAACATTCAAGCCTCCTAAGCCCAAGATGGCAGACCAAATTGACCTGGAAGTCACCAGACATGCCACCCGCCAAGCCCAGATCATGCGGCTTGAGCAAGATCATCAGCAGTTAGAGTGCTTATACCGCCTTAACAAAGAGCGCATTCAGCGCGAAGCAGACGAGCTACTTTATAACTTACCTAAGAGGGTGCCAACCCCTCGCACCCAAAAAGTGGAACCATTTGAGAGGCATAATCCCTTGGTGCAGGATAGGTCTCCACGACCTCGTCAAGCTTTGCCTCCGAGACCCCATAGACCTAAGAGGGAGGCCACTCCCCGAAACAATGATGGGTACCCTCCATGGAGACCCACTCAGGGTCAGAGGTCTCGCCCAGAGACTCCTCAGGAAGTTTACGAGGAGTATGAACCAGAAGTAGAGCGGGCCGAAATGCCCTATCAAGGCGGAGGGGGTGCTATCCGGCCACCCCTCCATAGGCCTCCAGTCTCCCATAACTCACAACGGGAGCAAACAAAAGAGGAAGAGATTAAATCTTTCGATGCATACAAAGCGCTGTTAGAGCGTTTGGAGTCTATGGAAACCAAAGCTTCTGGGCCCCAAAATCCCATGTTACGCCAACTCCGTAGTCATCCGATGCATCCGTCAGTGCCCACACCTTCTTACCCCGAACATTTCAAGTTGCCTCAATTGGCAATCTTTAAGGGTGAAGAGGATGCTCAAGAGCATGTGACAAGATTCCTGAGCCAATGCTTTGGCATTCAGGATAATGATGCATTGTTGCTAAGGACATTCATAACCACATTCGTAGGCCCTGCCTCGGATTGGTTCACCCAGTTGCCGAAGCACAACATCAATAATTTGGATCAATTAGTGGATGCGTTCCTTGAACGTTTCGCCTTCAACACCAAGAAGAAGGCGTCACTGAGTGACCTGGCCAGCCTCAGGCAATATGAGGAGGAGACAATGGCGGCCTACGAGAATCGATGGAGGGCTCTACTTTCTAAGCTACCCTACCTTCCCCCTATGTTCGACCTCACACAAATGTTTTCACGAAGTTGTCTGAGATCGATCTCTGGGCTATTGCAGCTGCAACAATATGCCACCTTAGAAGAAGCTCTGGCGCAAGCCAGAGTTATCGAAGAGATCAAAATATAGGATGGCAAAATTGCCAAACCTAAAAAGAAAGAGTGGAACAAAAATACAAAGACAAGGACTACGCAACCAAAACCCGCTGCGGTTAATCAAGTTGCGATAAATGTCCCTAAGCCTGCACAAGAAATACAGCCTCAAAAGGCTAATTATCAAGCAGTGCCTCCTAATAATTATGAAAGAGAAAATAAAAAATAGGAGCAAAATCAGCAGCGTCGCCCTAAGCGACAGTACACCCCTTATACGGAGTCTAGGGACTCCCTATTTGACCGCTTGTCAGTGGCAAATTTAATCACCCTTCCAGAGATCCAAACCATAGATCCTAACGCTCCCAAGCCTAAGGGATACAGAGAGGATTTATATTGTAGGTTCCACAGGTGAAGGGGACATGACCTGAACGCATGCTAGAAATTCAAAGGATTGATACAAGACTTGATTGATAATAAAACATTGGTGGTGGACAACCCCATAGCACCAAATAACCAGTAGATGGGGGTCTTCAAGGATCCCTTGCCTACCCATGAGGCACAAGCAAAACCCCTTCAGGTCAATGAGGTGCGACAGAATTTCCCCATGCAAGGGTATGTGGGAATGATCAGCATAGTGACCAGGAACAAGAAATACCCAGGAGTTGCCCCCGAGGCAGCCACAAGAGAAGTTCCAGCAACGTCGCAACCTCAACAACACCCTGTGCAGTTACCTCCGCCTAGACCCGAGGTCACGATACGGACCAAACTCACGCAGAGTTTGCAGACCACGTCGGCTAGGCTCTCCATATATGAGCTTATACAGCAATCAACGCCCCATCGGGAGGCTCTCATGGAGATTTTGAAAGCCATCGAGTTGCAGCCCCACGAAGTGAATTCCTTCAATAACTTCGTGGGACATGTAAAACGATGCACGGAGCCAGTCATTACCTTTCGAGAAGATGAAGTTAAATCAGTATCTAATGACATGGCAGATCCACCCCTACACGTTATCATGCGGGTCAACGGGATCCCGTATAAGAGGGTGTTGGTAGACACTGGCTCGTCTAGTAACATCATTACTACAGCAGCATTGAAACATCTGAAGTTGCCAGCCTCTCACATCATCGCTTCCACTTACACACTACGAGCATTCAATGATGCGATATGCTCGATAGTTGGCACAATTGTTCTACCCGTTCAGGTAGGACAAAATACGATACCTACATTGTGCCATATTTTGGAAGGCGAGATGGCATACAACATATTGCTAGGGTGACCATGGATCAGGGACATGAAGTGTGTCCCTTCGATAGCTCACCAGTGTTTGAAGTATGCATTTGAAGGAGAAGTACATGTAGTCCCGGTGGACTTAGAACCCTTCAAATATTGCAATGCGATGTAGTTGATGCCGCAATCGACCCTCCCATCAACGCACTTGGATTTCTAGTTAAATCCATCTAGACAGGGTCCGATGCCGTGGGCACCACTGGTGACTAATCCATCAAAACCCCAGCCAGGTGCATCTTCATCATTCGCTCCTTCACTACCAATGCCACCTATCATGGCTAAATAGAAGGACAAAGGGAAACAAATCCTGGAAGAGGCTCAACCCCTAGAAGAGGTGCTGCCAACAATATCAACCATCTCAATAGAAGAGATACCTAGCACAATGGAAGCTGAGGCTCCTAGTCCACCCAACATGGAATGGACTCCAGAAGGGCTTCCATTCCCTCCCTCTCAATCGCCAACAATTACTGTTGAAATGGCCAGCACGGGCCTAGGGGAGTATCTAGTGCGGAATGTTGTAGCAACGCCCATGCTAGAGTCAGTGCAAGACATGGGGAGACCTCGCCTCCCCATCGGGATAGTTGTTCCTTTAGGCTACCCACCGAACCAGACCAATTTTGTGTATGGGGGCCTTGACCATGGTGTTGAACCATGCATGCAAAAGGACGAGGACGAAGAGCCTTTTGCAGGAGATGTCAACTATCTGTCTAACCCGGACTTTGCTCTAAAATATCTTGGCCAATGCAATTGGCATGGATACGAGCTAGGCAGGTATGAGCAAGGAGTGCGTGTCCTTTGCCAGCCAAGATACCAAATGCCTTATGACAAGTCGGGAGTAGGGTTCAACCACCCCCTGCCCTTAGACATCTTGGTGGAAAACATGCAAGGCCTAGGAATAGGCAACAAGGGTGGATTGGCATCAGATCCTTATGCCAACCCAAACACAACATATACATTGGGAGATTACCTCCCATGGTCAACAACCACCCTTGGTAACATCAATAACCCTTCTCCTTTGCTAGAGAGAGGTGAAAGTTTGGGAACTCACTTTCAAGGAGAGCATAAATAGTGTCTAGAAGGATCTTCGAAGGATGAAGCAGAACATGAACCAGTGTCATATGTTCCCTTCGGATCCGATAGTGATCACTCATAGGAGGTTCCCATGAATAACTGGCAAGAGATATTTTTAAATATGTTCCCTCTAGAGGCTCCAATCGAGCCAGTGCTATGTCAAGAGAATCAGGTCCCCCCACGGAGCATGGACCAACAACAATGGGACCAGATTAATTTGCTAGAACAAGGTGAGCCCTTAATGTCGCAAGCAGTTGTTGAAGAAAATGAACATTTTTGGATCTCCGACAGCGATTCGAAAGATGAAACTGAGATGGCCTATCTCAACCACATGCGACAAATGCAACAAAGGCAACAAATGCAACAATGGCATCCCTTGGAGATTAATGACTTATTTGCATAGATGGGCATATTGCCAGGGCATGAGTGGTACGTAGACCCAGCAGGGTGGGACCAAGTGTTGGATCCATGGCTCCAAGTTTACGATGAGCACCGTCCACCCCGAGACCCTATAATGACATCAGTGTCGAGGGAAGACCCTGTCTTCCTATCAGCACATAGGGCCGATCCATTCGTGCCAGTACCTACAGAACCAGATCCAGAACACAGAGAACATCCAGAATGTTTGAGTCATCACACCCATGGTAATGGAGACCAAGTTCATTTCATCCACATGATCTCCATTGACTTGACCGCACCCATCCACAATCCGGCCGATCCAGCACGGTCCTTGCATCTAGACATAGATGCCATCGACTGGGATCGCGTCAATTCACCTCCATCCCCATCAGAGTACTGGCCTTTTGGTAAAATGCCTCATTTTACCCCAGGGACAACTCAGGATATCTTTCAAGCTGAAGAGGAACCCGAGGTTCCCAACGCAGATTTAAACCCAGCTAATGATATCCATTTGATCCCGACTCCACATCAGTTGGAGGACGGATCCCACATGTCGATCGAGGAGACGATTGACGTAGACATCGGCTTAGATCCAATGAATCCATAGATTATCAAGCTGGGGGTAAGCTTATCCCCTGAAGAGCAAGCCGACTACATTGCCCTTCTCAAAGAGAAGAAGGAGGTTTTTGCATGGTCATACAGAGACATGTCGGGGCTAGATCCGTAGCTAGTCACGCATAATCTAACGCTTGATCCCGACAATCAAGCCAGTTAAGCAAAAACTACGTAAGATGCACCCAACAGTGGCCTTGATGGTCAAAGATGAATTGCAAAAGCTGTTGGATGCACAGTTTGTCATCTGCATGGATTATCCGCCATGGCTGTCCAACATGGTGCCCATCAAAAAGCCCGATGGGAGGATTCACATATGCACTAATTTTTGAGATCTAAACAAAGCGAGTCCTAAGGATGATTTCCCCTTGCCCAGCATCGACGCGTTGGTAGACGCTACAATAGGTCACGAAATGCTATCCCTCATGGATGGTTTCTCGGGATACAATCAGATTCGTATCAATCTCGAGGATCAACTAAAAATGGCGTTCACAATGCCTTGGGGGACATTTTGTTATAAGGTCATGCCTTTTGGCCTTAAAAATGTTGGCGCCACCTACCAACGTGCCATGACGTACATCTTCCATGATTACATGCATAAAACTTTGGAAGATTACATGGATGATTTGTTGGCCAAGTCTCTTTTGTGCCCGGATCATCTCGATGACTTAAGCAAGATCCTCGATCGCCTCATGGAGCATAAAGTCAGACTGAATCCCAAGAAGTGCGTATTTGGCGTCACATCTGGAAAACTCTTGGGTTTCATAGTCTCAAAGCGAGGCATCGAGGTGGACCCAAAGAAAGTCAAGGCAATCCTTGAAATGGTTCCCCCAACTACCATTAAGCAGCTCAAAAGTCTGTAGGGAAAGGTCACGTCAATCAAGCGCTTCATAGCGCAGCTATCTGACAAGTGCCGACCCATGAACAAATTATTGCACAAGGGGGTTGCATTTCACTGGGATGACGAGTGCCAGTCAGCCTTTGATGACATCAAACAATACTTGGCTTCGCCGCCAGTATTGGCACCACCTAGACCAGGAGTGTCATTCTACTTATACATCTCAGCTACTGAGGTGGCACTGGGTGCCATGCTGGCCCAGAAGAATGAACTTCACAAAGAATAGGCTACTTACTATCTTAGCCGCACCCTGGTCAGTTATGAACTTAACTATGCATACATCGAGAAACTCTGCTTGGCAGTGGTGTTTGCTACCAAAAAGCTATGCCACTACATGCTGAGCAACACTACGTATGTTGTGTCTAAGGAGAATCCATTGCGATACATGATGAGTCGTACTTATCATAGTAGTCGCACGACGAAATGGATCATGTTGTTGACAGAATTTGACATAGAGTTTATCGGACAAAAATCTATCAAAGGACAGGTCATAGCCGATCAACTAGCAGAGGCTCCTCTTGAAGACGATCAGCCTCTAGTCATAGAACTACCCGATGATGGGGTCTTCCATGTCTCAGAATCGCCAGATTCCGATGAGCCTGAGTCACAGTCGACATAACCCTATTTTTTGATGGTTCTAAATGTGAGCAAGGTGGTGGCACGGGAATAGTATTCTTCACACCGCAGGGCACTCCAATGCCCCTATCATTTAAATTAAATTTCCCATGCACCAACAATAATGCAGAGTATGAAGCCTTGCTCATAGGTCTTCAGACAACAATCACCATGAACATCAAATGACTGAACATCTTTGGTGATTCGCTGTTAATTGTCAATCAAGTCAAAGGGGTATTCCAATGCAAATGCCCAGTTTTGCAGGCTTATAAAGCCCTTGTGGACAAATTCTTGGCAAAACTTGAGTGGTACGACATCGAGGCACTCCCTCGGTCATCGAATCATTTTGCGGACACAATGGCCTCCTTGGGGTCACTAATCCCGCAAGACCTTTTCGGTGATATGACAACCATTCAAGTCAAAACCCTATCGCAATCCGCGATGGAGCGTGCAAGCTCTGACTTGACGCCAGGAATCCACATGATCCAGATTGAACCATCCTCGGATAAGTTCTCTCGAATCCATGATCATCTGAAACATGCCAACTAGGGGTCCTTGTTTTCCCCTACTCCCATTAATAGCAACACAACACTATTCTTACAAGTTCTATCCCACTCAGCGTTTGCTAGGGATGAACTTCAAGAGGGATTGGCTGTTCATACCGTCGAGGTTTCTGATCAACAGGACTGGTATTTACCCATTAGAGACTACCTCAAGTTAGGTAATCTCCCGCTTGGATTGACACATGCCACAAAACGAGCATTCAAGCAGAAAGCGGCTAAGTATGTCTTGATAGGAGACATTTTGTACTGTCATAGCTATGAAGGAATCCTCCTTCGTTGCTTGGACCAGCAAGAGTCCACTTGGGCAGTCGCCCAAGCGCACGATGGTACATGTGGTGGCCACTTCAGTGGTATGGCCATCGCAAAGTGCATTCTTCGCATGGGCTATTATTGGCCATATTTAGAGCGAGATTGTTGCGCATATGTCAGGAAGTGCGTGAAGTGTCAACACCATGCCAATTTGATGCATGTACCTTCCCAGGCCTTGCAGACAGTCCAATCCGCTTGGCCATTTTCGTAGTGGGGCTTCGATCTAATTGGAAAGATCTCCCCTATGTCGTCAGGCCATCACACGTTTATCATAATGGCCACAGAGTATTTTACCAAGTGGGTGGAAGCAGTTTCACTTACCTCTACGACAGGACCCCGCATTGTGGAGTTCATTTTGCATAACATCATATGTCATTTTGGTATTCCATCCAAAATAGTCTCGGATAATGGGACACCATTCAAGAACAAATACGTGCGTGCTTTGACCACAAAGTACAAAATTTAGCATAGTTTTTTGACACCCTATTATCCGCAGGCGAATGGGCAAGCAGAGGCATCAAACAAAATGCTAGTTGCCATCCTTAAAAAGATGGTCATAGACAGTCATAAGGATTGGCACATCCAAATCCCACTTGCCCTATGGGCTTATCGCACTAGCATTCGGACGCCCACTAGGGCCACTCCATTTTCGCTCGTGTATGGCTCCGAGGTAGTCATGCCTCTAGAGTTGGAAATTCCTTCCCTACGCATATCAATGCAAGAGTTCATCGATGATGACGTTGCGCGACAGGCCCGGTTAGACCAGCTTACGTTGCTTGACGAACGATGCGTTAATGCTCTCGAGCATTTACGTATCTATCAAGAGCGACTTAAGAAAGCTTACAACATGAAAGTTCACCTGAGGGACTTTCGGGTTGGTGATTTGGTTTTGAAGGAAAACCAACAGAACTCTAGTTTGTCGTCCCACCTAAGGGACAAATTCATGGCAAATTGGATAGGTCCATATGTCATTGATAGCAAAATAGGACCCGGGACATACCGGCTAGCTTCTCTTGATGGAATCAAGGAAACAGAACCCTTGAATATCAGTCATTTGTGACCATTCCATATCTAAGAGAGCCATATCCCAAAAATGCTCCAAGGATTCCTATAATCGCTTGGTCAATCCCAAAAATGCTCCAAGGATTCATATAATCACTTGGTCAATCCCAAAAATGCTCCAAGGATTCATATAATCGCTTGGTCAATCCCAAAAATGCTCCAAGGATTCATATAATCGCTTGGTCAATCCCAAAAATGCTCCAAGGATTCCTATAATCGCTTGGTCAATCCCAAAAATGCTCCAAGGATTCCTATAATCGCTTGGTCAATCCCAAAAATGCTCCAAGGATTCCTATAATCGCTTGGTCAATCCCAAAATGCTCCAGGATTCCTATCGCTTGGTCAATCCCAAAAATGCTCAAGGATTCCATAATCGCTTGGTCAATCCCAAAAATGCTCCAAGGATTCCTATAATCGCTTGGTCAATCCCAAAAATGCTCCAAGGATTCCTACAATCGCTTGGTCAATCCCAAAATGCTCCAAGGATTCCCACAATCGCTTGGTAAAAAATAAGAAAAATCCAAAAATCATCAAAAACAACAAAAATTTGCATCTCATTTCTAGGCATGCTCAAATTCATCAATAAAAGGCTCTTCTCACATCTCATCTTCATATTCACAAAAATCAATCCATCAAAAATACAAAAATATATAGCTGCATTAAGCATCGCATCCATACATTGCATATTTGTGGTCGTACAGGTCAAAGGCACCATAGGCTGTAATTGCTCTGCTAGTCCATCTTGTTCCACATTTTTCCATTTTATAAGCAATCCAAAAAACAACAAAAACACGCCATTTACTGCTTTTTACCACACTAGAGTCAGTTGTCTTCGAATGTATCAAGAGTTTTCATCTTTCAGTCGTAATTTTGCTTTCTAGCCATGTACTGTACCAAGTCAGACAGATTTTACGAAGGTAGAGTTCTACTTGGATCACACCTTGTTACGTAGCATCCCAACACAAATTAAAACACATAAAAATTCCCAAGTTGTGTGAACGAAAGATGAAACTTGCATAGCAATCCAGGTCACCATAAGCGAAACGGTTATCTTGCTCATCCCCCTGTGCGAATGACCCAAAGAATGCTGAGAGTTGGCAAAAGGACAAGCATCTTCCCTACCCAATTCCCCAAGAATCCCAAGTTCTCAATAGTTGCAAAACATCAAAAATTTGCAAAAGTCAAAACACCAAAATTTGATATCCCAGAGTGCATACATCAAAAAGCACATACAATAGTGATTCTTATCACTCGAATCCAAATCCCTTGCTCAAAAGAAAAATATATAAAACAAAAATAAACAGTGATTTTTATCACTACAAAGGAGCAAGTATCCCAATACAATTGAAGAAAAGAAGGGAGTCGAACTTGAATCCCTGGAACTCTCAACATTTCGACGGGTCATGAGGCAAGCCTCGATATCGGTTTGGTTGATAGCCTATCGGTCATCGGTGGTAAACTTCCCGCATGACGATATATCTGTCACATTAACTTGTGTGCAGATCAATGTTTGCATGTGGATGAGCTAGCTTATGGTATCCTAGATAGCACCGTAGATTAATCCGACTAAATACAATAAAGGAGTTAGTGGAGCTAATTAGGTGATCCTCAGTACAGGTTTGGTTGATAGCCTATCTGGCACTGGCGGTATCCTGACAAATACCACATAAATGAACTCAATTGCACACACAGGGATGTGAAATAGCTTGGTCAAAGACAAGTCCGATTCATACCTTGTTCAAAAGTCTTGTAAGATAAAGTACAGTCATGGCTAGTGAGTTAAAACCGTCTGAGTCTCAGAAAACCTTAGCTACATTTCTAAACCAACTGTGCTACTTTTCATCCTTGCAATACCATCAAAAAAAAAAAAAAAAACCACATGTATACATGCAAAGTCATT
The DNA here is from genome assembly GCA_028583015.1 of Wollemia nobilis. NCBI lineage: Eukaryota > Viridiplantae > Streptophyta > Pinopsida > Araucariales > Araucariaceae > Wollemia > Wollemia nobilis. The sequence continues at coordinate 7,226,816 of JAQPPZ010001063.1, read as the reverse complement.
TACCACAACAATCACCTAACAACAAAATCACAAAGTCCTAAATAGTCTATGGTGCCCTAACCAAACAACACAAATTCAATTCATCCATTACATTTTGCATATCACATATACATCAAAAACATTTGCATTCATCATAACATATGCATCCATCGAAATAAATTAACATGCATACATCCATACTCATCACTCATCATGCATAAAATCAAATCATCACTCACATAAACAAAATAAATTCATATGTATATATCATCAAAAATGCCCGTAGGCTACAATAATCGGTCATCTGACCCTGCACAATCCAAAAGCTCAAAAACCCCCAATCCTAGGGCGTCGGCCACCATGATCATGCAGGATCGGTGCGATGAGAACTACCCCCTTGGTGTGGGTCCTATGGGACCCCTCAGGTGTTGCTCGCTAGCCCCCGCATCATGCCTACTCACCCCCCCTCATCTAGTCGCCTACACCGAGAGGATGCTGACTACTCCATCTCACTCCCTCTTGAGTGGCATGATGATCCGCCTGTGTTGAATGTAGGGACCCGCCCACCAAGGCGACTAATCTCTGCCTCTAGCTCTAACCATTGCTGCAATGACTCCATATCCCACTGGTGATACATCACCAAGTTCTCCTTGCATCACGCCAAAGCCCTATCCTTCTCTACCAGTTGCATCCATAAGAGATCCCTCTCTTGTGCCGCATTAGTACCCCCATCTCATCAGCGAGAAGCAGCTAATGCATTCTCTCTCTCCGCTAGCTTCATCTATAGAAGATCCCTCTCCTATAGAGCTTCCCCCAACTCCTCATCATGCCTTCGTAGCAACCCCTCCAATCGTGCAATCTCAGCACGTAACCTTGCATCCACGTCTGCCACATCTGCCCGAGGCATGGGCATCTCTAGAACAAGACCTATATGGCTCCCATGTCCGAAATGTCTACATCTTGACTAATTGAGCCCTAAGATCGCATCCATACCATCACCTCTACCATATCTACATCTCCAGTGAGTCCCGATCATCAGGTGCCTGGCACCCTCGTGCGTGCACTTGTGCTTCCAAGTGGCCCCTCTCCAGCCACCATCGGACCAAAATCTTGCCAATCTGGTAGTCACCCTTTGCCCTCTCTAGTGGATCCTCCACACTCAACTCCTCCCCATGCCCGAAGCATCTCATCAATACAGCTATCCTCTGATCACGCGGCGATGTCCTGATCGGCAGTCCATCTATCGAAATCCACAGAAGCCGATAGATATCCTCCAAGGTAACAGTCATCTCCCCTGTTGGGAGATGGAAGGTGTTGGTCCGTGGATCCCAAAGATTGATCAGGGCCATCAAATAGGCCTGATCCATGACCACAGGCTCCAGTCGAGCCACTTGCTTGAGCCCAAGGGCATCAAGCCACTCCCAGTCAGCCACAGTCAGCGCCCCCCCGCTTCAGTAAAAGTAGTGGGTACACGGTACCGACTCCTAACAACCTGCAAAAGAAAACAATTCAAAAACATTAAAATCATGGAAAAGAACTATACAACAATAACATGAATATACAACATTGCCTACCAATGTACAACAAAAAACAAACATAAAAATTCAAACAAAAATTAATTTTTTAGTTCTAGGGTTTCTAATCCTAACTGATTAATTTAAAAACAAAAATTCAAAATTCAAACAAAAAAATAATAATTTTTCAGTTCTAGGGTTCCTAATCCTAACTGATAAATTCCAAAAAATAAAACAAAACAAAATTTAAAAAATTAATTTTTCAGTCTTAGGGTTTCTAATCCTAACTGATTAATTTAAAAACAGAACAAAAATTCAAAAAACAACAAAAATTAAGTCTTAGGGTTTTACGTTCCGTTTATCCTAGGGTTTAGCTATAAGGAAAATAAAAATTCTCTCCCTAGGTTTTGTGCTACGTTTAGTTGTACACTAAGTCTTAGTTGTCTTCAGCTCAGTTTCAGGGTTTAAGTTTTAAAATTTTGAAAAACATCATCACAAAAATAATTAAACAAAACACTTGCAGTTTTAAAACAAAAGTAATAACTCTAGGGAGCACTTACTGGTCTCGCTTCGGCTCCGCCGCTCAACCCGGTTTGTGCACTCATGATGTCAGGGAGAAATTTGGCAGCGCTTCGCTTCGTAGAATTAACCTCCTCCTCCCCAGAGCTCCAAATCGCAAGAAAAATCAGATGCAAATGAGCCCAAACCCTAGTTTTGGCCTTTAAATAGGCCTTTTGAGCTTAAATTCATCTTCCCCTAGGATGAGCGCTCTGGTTAGCACTCGTCCCACCCTAGGACGAATTCTAAGCTGGTATTCGTCCCACCCTGGGACGAATTCAAGGCAAAAATTTCAAAAAACATCAAAAATTGAACAAAAATGCACTAAAACAGCTAATAAACTTGCCCGATGAGAGTGTTGTTGCACTTGACATCCCGGGCATGCAAAACAGATGTTGGGGTCACAAATTGTCACTATCCTACTCCCTAAGAAGGCTACCTTAGCCGGACCGCTCCACGGGAGGACGGATTTTTGCCAATTTCAGCTCCAAAAAGCGTCGCAAAAAGGGTTACCACCCACCAAAAATAGGTCTAAATGTCAGAAAAATTTGCACATGCTTAATGCTAAACCATCTAAGGGCACCCTTGCACAAGTCATCTTGGGTCAAGCGACTCGTCACTTTTCTCACGAAGGTCATTCCCTCATCGATTCGTCGCTTGAGGGGGTAGTCACACTTAGTCACCAATCAACAAACACACACCCAATTAAGGAAAACGACATGCATTCAAAGAATCATTGACAAAGACAATTACGCTCCTGCTTGGGGCAGTAAACAAGCAATAATCACAATCTGATCAAATCACTTGGCATTTCATGAATCATGAACTCAAGGTTCTCACGGACAAAAGGTTGCGCCCTTTGCCTATTCATGACCGATCAATGTCCAAGATCAAGTAACACCTCACCAAAAAAGGTTAACACTTGAATTGAGTTCCTTCGCTCGTCAGAAGCAAGGATTCAAGAATGCATGCCCTTTCCATACTTGGGGCATCAAAAGTTGGTTAGGTTACCAAGAAACCCTAATCATTAGTGCTTTGGTTATCTATTTTTGCTCGATGCTGCGCCATGCACAGCGCATCCCAAAAAGGGGCATCTGTAGACACCAAAACAACACCAATCCGATTATGTGACTGCAAACACTGATCGCTTTGACACACACAGACCCCAGGGGTAGCCCTCAGAGGTTAAACAGTGGTCCTAACCACTTTTGTAGCAATTTTGGAAGGTCAGAAGGCAATTTGGCACATTCAGGCACTTTGCTCAGTATCCGTCCCACCCAGGGACGAATTCAAATTGGGATCCGTCTCACCCAGGGACGAATTCTGAATTCGCTCTGGGTCAGGACGAATTCCAGGTTCAATGGGAAAAAAGAAAAATTGTGCCAAGTGGCAGCCGAGGACAATCAATTAATGCCTCCTGCCTTGCATGCGCGTGTAGGTGGGCAGAGTGGGCGTTAGAGGACTATCACAAGGGCAGTCATGGAAGCCCAAGTCAGGGAGGAGTCTCCTCCCTCTTGAGAAGGCATGGCCGCCACATGGCACCCCTGCATGCCCCTCCAAAAGAGACCCCTTGGGTCTATAAAATGGTGAACTTTCTCACCCAAAAGAGACAAGTTGGAGGCATTTTCAAGCAACGAAGTGCTGCCAAATTGAATACCACATTTTACCCTTTTGATTCACCTCTTCCACATCCTTGATCTCTTTCGCAAGAGAGGTTATTGGGTGGCTATTGGAAGTGTGAATCCGGACCCAAAACCCGACATTTGACCACATTGATCTACCAATTCGCCGACAACCCATTACAAGAGATTTTGGGCCCATCCCAAGTGGATTGGTGCCGAAATCAAGTTCTAACGGTGGGCGGCCCGCCCGGGCGCCCCGCACTTCTTAGTTTCATTTTAATTTGTTCTTTTGTCACTTTTTTATCTTCCATTCCATTTTATGCTGTTTAGATAGTTTATAATTTCGATTTCATAATGTTTTGATCAAATCATATCATGTTTTGTCGCTTTTGTTGTCCTCACTAACTTGCAGGTAGCGACGTCAAATTCCCATTGATGGAGGTCAAATTGGGGAAATCCGACCATCTGGGTCATCCCAAAATGCCCCCAATTAGCTAACCCCTATGTTTGCAGGTCTTTTGGAGATCCCGAGATGCGACATTTGGGCAGCATCACTTCGACGCTTTGTCACAGGCGAATTCGTCCTACCTGGGGATGAATTACAGTCGAATTCGTCCTGACCAGGGACGAATTACAGTCAAACTCGAATCGACGGCATTTGTCCGACTATTTCGATGGCAGTGGCCCTCTAGTAATGTTCTCTGGTCTCTGTCAAATTTGCAGGTTATTTGGAGTCATTTTATTCATCGGTTTAGCTAATCTTATGCATGCATCCTCCATTGGTTTTTAAGGTCAAACGCTTCATCTTTTGTCATAGGTGCTACTAACAATTTTTTTGTTTCTTTGAATGCAGGAGGAGCAGCAAGGATCAAGGATTCATCAACACCAGCGACGACAACACTTTGGCCCGCCCATTTCAAATGTGGGCACGCGGAAGGAGGAGCACTAAGTCATGATTGTAACCAAAACTCTTTTAACGCTCCTAGCCCCTAAAAAGGGAGGAGGCGTCTTTGTAACCGATATTACGAGAGTTAAATAAAAAGGGCTATGTTTTCTATACTTTCTTTTATCTCCGTTCAATTCGTCTCTTTCATTTCATGCATTTCACATCTTAGGACTTAAGCGTTTGTTTGATTTTGAATGCGTCACATTAGTATTTCTTTCTTCCGAAATCTCGTGCTTTCACTTGGAACATAGGCTTTTAAATGGATAATCAGCCAGACCTTTATATCAGATATCTGAATAACCCACCCTTACGTGAGGGAAACTATAAGTTATTTAGAAGTCCAATACGAGGTATATAGGTGATTATAATAAATTTGTTAATGTATTTGCTTTAGTTATATTTTAAGAAATGAACATTAATGATTGTATAAAATAATCTATTTTATAAAATTCTTTAATGATATGAAAAAAGGTAACTTTAGAAAAAAATTATCCTCACTTAGATTCTACTACCAAAATTTCTCTTTATATAATAATAAAGAACTTTGTAAAAAGGAATTAGAACAAAGGCAATGAGGCAAAGAATAAAAGAGGTAAATATGGACACAACAATAACCCCCCCCTTTGAAGCTATGATAGGTGCAAAAAATGGCACCTATAAACCCCCCCCCCCACCCCAATTTTTTTTTTTATTGAGATTACAACTCTATATTTTTGTTTTCTTTGTGGCCAAGGAAAGGCACTTAAAGAAAAATATAGAATATAATTTTTATCAATCACTTAGATGAATATATATAAAAAAATTGAAGCTCTTTTATGAAGCGTCGAAGGACAAAAAATAAGGAGAAACTTTGAATTAACTAAATATGGATGGAGAATTTGATCTTCGAATATCTGAGAAGTAACTTTGGAAATGCCCATTGTTATTTTAATCGTCACATGCCAGTAAGAGACGTTGGCAAAGTTACCACATTCTCTTTAAAAAATTTAATGGACTTTGGTTTGACCAAATGTCCACTTGACTTATACGCGAGAAATCCTCGGATGCCAATTTAAAAAAATGTCGGCAAAGATGCCACGTTTTAAAAAAAAATATTAATGGACTTTGGTTTGACCAAATGTCCATTAACACTGATGCCAGAAATGCTACAAACCTTTAGTTAAAGGGATTCAAAGATAAAAAAAATTCCAACAGTCACTAAAATTTACCCACAATTTTTATTGCCTACCAAAAGGTATATGCCTACGAAGCTTGGTCTCCACTAATGAATGTACACAATGATGGCTATAATGGAGCCAATGCAAGCATGCGTTCACTAAAAAATGATATGCAACGATGGCTATTGGGGCCAATGGAAGCCTACGTCCGAGAAGAGAGATGGAGATATATTTTTTGAAATAGGCATACAAGGAGAACAATAAAAAATTGTAGGAAAAAAAATTCAAATATCTATATTATTTGAAAAAAATATGAGGAGAATACTGCATAATATGGTAAAAAAAATATAGTTTAACTATTTAGAGATTACCATAAACAAATTTCTCAAAAAAAATTGCAGATATAAAATGAGCAATCTAAAAAAAAATCTTCTCTTTAAAAAAAACAAAAACAAAAGATAAGAGATTATGAACCAGTTCATGAAACTGCCTTCAAGAGAGAATGCCTAGCAGAATCTATCCTTCTCTGGTACTATGTTAGAATTTTCCAAGAGTAGAACTACAAATAATTACAAGATTTGAAGAAAAAACATAAAACTGATTGATTTATTCCATGGATCAACTTTGTATAAATAGTAAAGTTGATCATTGAGAGTCGTTGGATTACAACTCATCAAATCTGATCTAGATTATACTGAGAGTTCACCTGACTCATTGAGGAGTGGAAACTCAAGTATGTCTATCCTAGTAGGACTTAAGAGAATAATTACTTTAACAAGATGTGCATGATTTAATAACTAAATATAACATCTAGCACATTGTTTCTATGCCCTATTATCCACAAGCTAATGGGAAATATGAGGCATCAAATAAAATAGTAATTGCAATCTTAAAGAAAATTGTTAATAATATTAATAAATATTGGCATAATAAATTAGCTCTTGCCCTTTGGGCCTATCACACTAGTATTTGGACTCCCACTAGGGCAACTCCGTTTTCACTAGTGTATGGTGCTAAGGTTGTCATGCCTTTATATTTGGAAATATTTTTGCTATGCATATCCATGCAAGAATTCCTCTATGATGATACCAAGCGGTAAGCTCATCTAAACCAATTAAATTTGTTTGATCAACGATGTGTTAATTCTCTTGAGCATCTATGTGTTTATCAAGAGTGCCTTAAGAGAGCTTAGAACATGAAATTTCACCCTAGAGACTTACAAGTTGTTGATCTAGTTCTAAAAGAGAACCAAAAAAATTATAATTTGCCACCCCATCTAAGTGATAAATTTATGGTAAACTAGTTAGGTTCATATATTATTACTAGTCAAATTGGACCTGGAACTTATCGCTTAGATTCCATTGAAGGATGTGAGGATCCTGAACCCTTGAATATCCTTAACTTGTGGCCTTTCCATGCTATTGTGCCCTACCTAAAATGCTCCAAATATGTCTAAAAACCCTTTGGTCAACATAAAATGCTCCAAAGGTGTCTACAACCCCTTTGGTGACTCTAAAATGCTCTAAAGGTGTTTACAAACCCTTTGGTCACCCCAAAACACTCCAAATATGTCTACGAACCCTTTAGTCATCCTAAAATTCTCCAAAGGTGTCTACGAACCCTTTGGTCACCCTAAGACACTCCAAAGGTGTCTATGATCCCTTTGGTTACTCCAAAATGCTCCAAAGGTATATACGAACTCTTTAGTCACCCAAAAATACTCCAAAGGTGTCTACGATCCCTTTGGTCACCTTAAAAGGCTCCAAAGGTATTCCAAAGGTGTCTACAATCTCTTTGGTCACCCTAAAATGCTCCAAAGGTGTCTACAACCCCTTTGGTCACCCTAAAATGCTCTAAAGGTGTCTATGACCCCTTTGGTCACCTTAAAATGCTTCAAAGGTGTCTATGATCCCTTTGGTCATCCTAAAATACTCCAAAGGTGTCTATGACACCTTTGGTCACCCTAAAACATTCCAAAGGTGTCTATGACCCCTTTGGCAATCCTAAAACATGCCAAAGGTATCTATGAACCCTTTGGTCATGCTAAAATGCTCCAAATGTATCTACAAACCCTTTTGTCATCCCAAAATACTCTAAAGGTGTCTATAATCCCTTTCATCACCCTAAAACACTCCAAAGGTGTCTACGATCCCTTTGGTCATCATAAAAGGTTGCAAAGGTGTCTACGAACCCTTTGGTAACCCTAAAATTCTCCAAAGGTGTCTACGATCTCTTTGGTCACCCTAGACACTCCAAAGGTGTCTACGATCCCTTTGGTCACCCTAAAATGATCCAAAGGTGTCTATGATATCTTTGGTCATTCCAAAATGATCCAAAGGTGTCTACAATCTCTTTGGTCATCCTAAAAATCTCCAAAGGTGTCTACAAACCCTTTGGTCACCCTAAAATGCTCCAAAGGTGTCTACAAACCCTTTGGTCACCCCAAAACACTCCAAAGGTGTCTACAAACCCTTTAGTCATCCTAAAATACTCCAAAGATATCTACGAATCCTTTGGTCACCCTAAAACACTCCAAAGGTGTCTATGATTCCTTTGGTCACCCCAAAATACTCCAAAGGTGTCTACAAACTCTTTGGTCACCCCAAAACACTCCAAAGGTTTCTACGATCCCTTTGGTCACCCTAAAAGGCTCCAAAGGTACTTCGAAGGTGTCTGCGATCCCTTTGGTCACCCTAAAATAATCCAAAGGTATCTACGACCCCTTTGGTCACCCTAAAATGCTCTAAAGTTGTCTACAACCCCTTTTGTCACCCTAAAATGCTCCAAAGGTGTCTAATATCCCTTTGGTCATCCTAAAATTCTCCAAAGGTGGTCACCCTAAAACATGCCAAAGGTGTCCATGACCCCTTTGGTCATCCTAAAATGTGCCAAAGGTGTCTATGAACCCTTTGATCCCTCTAAAATGCTCTAAATGTGTCTACAAAGCCTTTTGTCATCCCAAAATACTCTAAAGGTGTCTACAATCCCTTTGGTCACCCTAAAACACTCCAAAGGTGTCTATGATCCCTTTTGTCACCCTAAAATGCTCCAAAGGTATCTACAAACCCTTTGGTCACCCTAAAATGCTCCAAAGGTGTCTACGATCCCTTTGGTCATCCTAAAACACTCCAAAGGTGTCTACGACCCCTTTGGTCACCCCAAAATGCTCCAAAGATGTCTATGATATCTTTGGTCATCCCAAAATACTCCAAATGTGTCTACAGTCCCTTTGGTCATTCTAAAAATCTCCAAATGTGTCTATGAACCCTTTTGTTACCCTAAAATGGTCCAAAGATGTCTACAACCTCTTTTTTTGCTCTAAAATGCTCCAAAGGTGTCTACGAACCCTTTTATCACTCCAAAATGCTCCAAATGTGTCTACGAACCCTTTGGTCACCCTAAAACACTCCAAAGGTGCCTACAACCCCTTTGGTCATCCTAAAATGCTCCAAAGGTGTCTACGACCCCTTTGGTCACCCTAAAGTGCTTCAAAGGTATCTAAGACCTCTTTGGTCACCCTAAAATTCTCCAAAAATGTCTACGACCTCTTTGGTCACACTAAAATACCTTAAAGCTATCTACGATCTCTTTGGTCACTCTAAAATGCTCTAAAGGTGTCTACAATCCCTTTGGTTGCCCTAAAATACTCCAAAGGTGTCTACGATCTATTTTGGTCACTCTAAATTTCTCCAAAGGTGTCTATGACCCCTTTGGTTACCCCAAAATTCTCCAAAGGTGTATACAAACCCCTTGGTCACCCCAAAATGCTCTAAAGATGTCTACGAACCCTTTGGTCATCCCAAAAATCCCCAAAGGTATCTATAAACTCTTTGGTCTCCCTAAAAGCACCAAAGGTATCCATAAACCCTTTGATCACCCAAAAATCCCTAATGGCATCCATTAAGACCATTGATCAAATGTATATCCATATATGTATTAAAATCCAAAAACATCATTAAAATATCAAAAACACAAAAATATTGTATTACATTGCATTTTATATAGTTACATCATACTATCATTGACATTAAGCATACACATCATGGAATTTTACATTTTAGAGTTGATCATACATGTCTAGCACCAGGTTTATCCACTAGCCATAATTCAAAATCAACTTTATCAAAAGTCATTATTATTACTTGTCTACATTTTTATTATAATTTTCATCCATATTCCATACTGTGTGTTTGTTTCCCCTCTCTTAGCCATTGGTTAGAAGGTATATTTAGGTTTTTCAATCACTCAATCGTCTTTAGTTTTCTTATCAAATTTTGTAGAAAGCTATCCTAATTTTTAGAAGGTAGAATCCTGCTTAGATTATACCTTGTATATGTCAAAATCCAAACATATTTTTACACTAATAAATCCAAGATTTTACACATGTAAATATGAAACATACAAAGTTTTTAGTGTTACCCTAAGCAAAAGGTTTACCTCACTCATCCCCCTATGCGAATGGTTCAAAAATAGTGAGAATTGACAAAAGGACAAGCTCCTCCTTACCCAAAATAATAAAAATCCCTTGCTTCATGTCAAATTGGGGTAATTATCCAAAGAAAAATAAATAGTGGTTATTACCACTAAAAATATTCAAAACAAAAAGTGCTTTTCACCATTAGCAAAAGCAAAAATAAAATAAACAGTGGTTCTCACCACTACCAAAATTCCTTTCTCACCAAAACAAAAATAAGCAAATCCCTAGAGCAATTCAAAGATAAAATAAAATAAGGGAGTACTGAACTTGAATCCCTAAAATTCTCAATGTTTGACAACTATAAGGTGATCCTCATTATAGGTTGGGTGGCATCAAGCCTTCCTGGCAATGGCAATATCCTTACGTATAACGATATGTCTATCACACTAGCAATCTAATTTTGTACAGACCAATGTTTGCATGCAGATGAGATAGCTTTTGGGTAGCCTGTATTACCTATTGGTCTAATCCAACTACATAAAAAACCTAGGATCATGATACATGTAGGGTGATCTTCAGTACAGATGGGTTGCATCAATCCTGTTTTGCACTAGGGTAACTTTATGTGCTATCATAACAATGACCACACATGCACACATAGGGATTTTGAATATCTTGGTTATCCTAAATAGATTTAAACTTTGACAAAAATTATTGCATGGTTAATATACAACTTTTGATTATGTAACTAGCGTTTTTGAGTCTCCTAAAAATCCCAAACACATCATATAACATTATATTATTCATTTCATTTCATATCATCTTATCACATGTTTGTCAATTTATATTTTTACAACCCATTATATAATATCATGAGAAAACTGAAAATGAATAGATGAAGTGTGCGCAATCTATGGTGCTAGCATCTAGTGTGTCAAACAGTATTTATAAATCATCATATAGAGTAACAAATCATCCATTTCATTTTCCATACACACATGTACATATCATAAAATCACATCATATTACAATACATGCATCTATGATAAGCATTGTATACATATAACAAAGCAGTAAAGAAACACATGATGACAATATAAAAACTCATATATATATATATATATATATATATATATATATATATATATATATATATATATATATATATATATATAGGGCAAAAAGCTACATCATAATCCAAAAACTGCCCATAGGCTACAATCAAGTGGGTCCTCAGACCTCACACCCCCCCAAAAAAGAAATCAAATAAAGTAAAATCTCAAGTGCACCTCATACACAATTATTTACCCTATACACTTGGTGATTGCAATGACTTTCGCTCCACGTAATCTGTAAATATGAGTAAATTACCATAAGGCTACTTGAACCAAATTATTGGTCATCGAACTGAAATATCTTCATTTCAATTTACAAGAAGGCTATTGCAAAAATACTACTCCACGAGAACAAGGTATTCATTTCCTTTCTTATTTTACATCTAATAAAAAATTTAAAAAAATAAAAAATAGCTAAAAACGATCAAGAAAATGGCCTAAAAACCACCAAAAACAGGTTAAAATTGATGAAATTCACAAAAGGATCAATATTGCATTAAAAAATTTTATGGATGAAATGAAAATTATCTAATTCAATCCCTAAGAAGGCCATTATAGCTGGTCCTCTCTATGGGAAGGAGGTATGCAGTTCTATTCTACCATGAAGTATCACATAAACTATCAAAATCCTAGCAAAATGGATAAATATTACAATGGGTAAAACTGATGGTAATCCCAATCAAGTCATATGGTTCAAGTGACTCATCGCATTCATCACTTATTATGCCCTCATCGACTCATCGCTTGAGGAGTGGTCATAATAATGAATTCACAATCAAAATAAACACTTAAACAGTCAAAAGTGCAACTTGCATACATTCAAAAGAATCATTGTCAAAGACAAATCTCAAAGCCTACACTTGGGTAAATAATTCAGAACAAATTAAATAAAACAAAGTATTGGTCTCTTTGAAGCCTTGGGAATTGACCCAAAAAAAGGCTTATAAGTGAAAAAAGGAACCAAGACCAAGTATACCCTAAAGCCCCAAAAGTACCTTTGCAAGGTGGCTGAAAAGGTATACCAAAATCAATCCTTCAATTATGTCAAAAGCAAGTATTATAAGAATGTATGCTCTTTCCATAATGGAGGCATCTAAATTTGGTTAGGTTAATGAATAACCTTAATCATTTAATGATTTAGTCATCTATTTTTTATCCACTCTCTTTTTCACATAACACATCTCAAAAAGCGGTGTTTGTAGACACTAAAATTATGTAAATCAGATAATATTACCAAGGTGCTACTCTTTAACAACCCTTAGGGGTTAATTTTGGTTTCTAACCACTTTTGGTAATGTTTACCCCACTTTGGGGAAGTTTTGGGCCATGTAGCCATGGTCATCCCACCCTAGGATAACCATAGTTCATGGTCATCCCACCCAGGTAAGACCATAATTAATCATCCTTGGGTAGGACGACCATGGTCCAGACCCCCAAAAATTCAAATGCAGGATAAATGACAATCAATTTCTACCATTTATCATGCCCAATGACTTATGACATATTGGGAGACTATCATGGCCATTAGGGACTACAAATTGGAGGCCCAAATGGGAAGCCTCTTCCACCCTATGCATGGCAAAGGCGTTGACAAGTGGCAGCACCTGCCTTGCATGCCCAAAATTACCTCTTTGCCCCCTTTGCCCTCTTGGGCTATAAATTGGAGTTTTTCCACTCATTTTTATAGAGAGACCTTTGCAAGTATTGATCATGAAGTGCTACCAAGATTTTCCCTCATATTTTGCCCTCATATTTTTCCTTGGAAAGCTTATAAATTGAAGGTGTTTTCAAGGAATTTCTAAATACGCACATCCTCTCAAAAACCTATCAATTCTTGTGAATTAATTTACCAAATTTGATGATAATACCCATAGGAGGATTCTAGACTAGATCCAAGTGGAATTGGTGGAAGAAACCACCCTATTTTGTGGTCATCCCCACTTGGGACGGTTAACAGTACCAGTTAGAACTATCAGGGACAGCCATGAATTGGCCCATAATTTAATACAATTTTAGTGTAGATCAATTTTATAGCATTATATTAGCATCATACTTAATTTTGGTGAAGTTTGGAGTGGTTTTGAATTGTTAATTAGGGTTTTTGTTATTATATTCCTAATTGGCCCACCTAGGGATGACCATAGGTTCTGCTCATAATCTCACTCTAAAAATCATATAATATACATCATGCTAATATTTCATGTCATTTGGAGTAGTTTAGACCTATTGATTTCACTTTTTACATTCAATATTGCTTGCATTTTATGGATTTTATCATAATACGTATATGTTATTAAAATATTTTAATTCCTTGTGTGTAGATATAGATATTCTAGTGCATGAAGAAGGAACTAGATATAGTGCAAGCCTGCTCTTCAATCGTGAGTGTGTGAGGAACATTGAAAGCATGCCATAAGTTCCTAGAGGGATTGGATCCTTCAAATTTGTAATTTTAATTGTATAAAATTTAAATCCATCAAGGGGATGTATTGTAACCTCCTATTTGGTAAATTAATGAATACAAAGAGAACCCCCATTTTTCTTAACTTATTTGTCATTTACTTGCTTACTTTATCATCTCTTTTGAATGCTTGAATAGAACATTAGATGCATTTAAATTTCATTTGTTAGGTGCACCTTTTTTCTGCTCTACATTTTCTAATATATAGCTAATGGTACAAATACACGTTTCACAAATAATTTCATTCATAGTAACATTTAATCATGTAAATATTATACTTGTCAATAGATAACCATATAATCGATATAGTGAGAGTGACATAGATGCAACAGTCTACTTTGTTGGATCTGGCATTAAACTAAATGAATGAATAATGAAACTTTATCATCAATTAACAAATATGGCAACCTATGTCTTATGGGTAAAAATAACACATTATTGATGCTCAAAAATCAAAGATAAATAAATCTATTACATAGTTTTTCCTATCGTCAAATATTAAATAGAGTATTTGTTGGTCATGAATCTACCACATGAAAGGATTTTCTATGTCTATGCACCCTAGACCCGGCCAACATTGAAATGCTGGAAGAAAGAAATGTCTCCCAAACCAATATCCAAATAGGGCTGGTCTCCTTACTATTTCTAAGCTCGATTAAGACTAAAGTTACTGGAAAGGAATTATAAATGTGCAGAAAGAAACAAGAAATACATGAAAGAGAAGGGAAATATGGCCACAGGCCGAAATTATATGATCAAGGAAAGAAACTCAGCAAGAATCTAACCTCGAGCACATAAACAACATATAATAATAGAATACAACATAATTCACTTACGACCTTGCGTAGATAACCCTCAGGATTGCATTTCAAGAATCACTTCCTTATTAGCAGTATTCAAACTCAGATGCAGAATTGAAATCTAACAACAAATTAGAAAGATGAGCACAACTGAGAAATGCATGAAATAGAAGGAAATCATTAGAAAGACGCTTGCAAAATTAGAGGCCAAATATCTCTTATTTACGCAAAAAACTTGAATGTTTTCAACAAAATGTCTCTCAAACTCTCGATCCCTCTTTTGGAGATCTACATTGATTTATATAGAAGTCTTGCTTCTTTACAACATTTAAAACTTACAATGAACTTCCTCGAGATCTACAACATGTGCAACAGAAACAAGGAAAACATCCACTTAAACCAGCCTTGGAGAAACCAGAAATTCAATGAAACAAAGAGTCGGTCGTCTTCATTAAATGGTCGTTCTTGAAACATGCTTGAACCGTTAGAAAAAAATCATGAACAGTAGCTTTGGATAATGGAAATATTTAATTCTGGTGACTTGGACACGTTCTTCTACCTTGCCTGCATTGGAAAATAGCAAAACATTTAATTCTGGGGTGCTTTTAATCGTTGGAAATCGCAAAACTTCATCGGGTCGTTTGAACTGCTTTCTAGCACGAAACTGTAATAGGTCGCAAAAATGCGACATGTCATGAAATCGCGATGTATCTCTACTCCGTACACTTTGTCACTTTGGAACCACAAAAACCATCCATGTCACAAAATCGCAACGTATTCAGCTCCTTTGGCTCCTTCGCTACCTTAGCTCGCAAAAATGCGACGCATCGTGAAATCGCGATGTTTCGTACCATTCTGCTCTTTCTCCGCTTTGTTTTCGCAAAAATGTGACAAGGCATGATTTCACTACGTTCTTCATCCATGTTGTTCTCTTCACTGTTTTGAACCACAAAAATGCGACAAGGCGCGATTTCGCTACACTTTCTCCCTTTTGGCTGTGTCTCACTTATACGTCATGAAAACAAGACAAGTCACGCTTTCGCTACATTCTCCCATCGACATCTTTGTTTTATCTTCTAAGTCACAAAAATCAAACAAGTCATGAAATCGCTACACTATCTCGCTGCTGCTCAATATTCTCTTCTAAGTCATGAAAATCCGACATGTCGTGATTTCATGACAATTTCCATCCACTCTATACGGTCTAGCTTCTAACCCGCAAAAACATGACACTCTTGCCTCAAGTGGTTCTTCAATCTCCATCATGTCGCAAAATCACGACAGGTTCTATCTCCTTGGAATTTGTTGCTTTTGAACCACAAAAATTTGTCATGTCATGAAATCATGACATTTCGTACAATCTGGTTACCTCCTCGCTTCCTCTTCGTGAAAACGTGATGCGTCGCAAAATTGCGACAATTTTCTGCACTTTGTCTTTCTTGCCCAATGTGTCGCGAAATCGCGACGTTTCCCTGTGTTCTCTACTGTTACCACTTCCTGTCATGATTTTGCGACGTCTTCTTCGTGCTTGGTTTCATTTTCAAAAGTGTCACGAAATCATGATGTCGTTTGTGCCTTAAACTTTTTTGTCCACCTTGACCGCAAAAACGTGATGCGTCGCGATATCATGACGGTTTTACATTGTCATTACCTTGGGCTCAATTATGTCACGATTTCGTGACAATTTCTAACATTATGCTCCCTAGTCATCGCAAGTCACGAAAACTCATTTCATGATTTCACGACAATTTTGTTGCACTGCCCTCGTTGACCACTTTAACTGCAAAAATCCAACACGTCGTGATATCGTGACAGTTTTACCCCCTTGTTGTCGTTGACTACGTTGACCACGATTGTGGGACACATCACAAAATCATGACATTTTCTGACTTTACTTCTCTCTCCTCAATAGACCCGCGATAACACGACATGTCATGATATCATGACGGTTTTCAAACTATGCTCTCCATGCTGCTTTTTGTCGCGATTTCACGACAGTCTTTGGACTTAGCTTTTTTTTGCATCAAAACCTATAAAGGAGTGAGAACTTCAACATCTCATGCATGAATAATCAACAATCAAAATAATGTGGCAAAAATGCCAACATTCTTGGTGGTTCACGGGGTATACAGTTCTGCTGTATGCACGAATCCCAGGCCTGAATCCATTGGGCAACAGAGTCAAGAAAAAACTGAGAATAGAAAGCTGGCGGATGGGATACATCTCGGCGGACTGCTGCAACAACTCTTGCTGACTCACTGAAAACTCAAGTAAATCTGTATTTGGCTTAGCTGACCAGGTGCTATAAAATAATCTCCATGAAAGCACCAGAGGTTGCAAAAATGGAAATGAATGAAATAAGTGGAGTGAGGACTATGGAATATGGAAATGATAAATGATGGAATAATGGAATGGAGGGAGTGATGCAGTAGATACAGTAACAGAGTGCTTCTGTACTACCAACTGCTATGAAAGGGAAATGGAGGTGAATGGAATGGAAGGAGTGAAGTGGTGTAATGGAACCGATAAATGCTAAAACAACAAATAAAATTAGAAGAAAAGGAAAAGAAGAAACGGGAATAGTAGGAAGGGAAAAAGAAACAACAGTAGTGGCTTGATTACTTGCAGAAGAAAAAGGAGTAGGAGAAGAAGGGAATAGAGAGGGGAAGGGAAGAAATAAAGAGGAAGCCACTAACTACTGGGAAGGAAGAAGAAAAAAGAAAGAAAGAAACGTACCTGCGGGCTTGCATGCAAAAAATGCCAAAGTTGACAGAGGAAAACAATACTATTTTTTTCTCTTTTTTTTTGTTTTTTTTGTTTTTTTTTATGTACAATGTGATACTGGACTCACAGTTCATGGAGTGTAGGCTTTCAGATGAAATTCATTCACCGAAATAGGAAGTGGGCTGCCATCCAAATCTTCTAGATGAAACAAATTTGCTGCACTAGCACTGACAATGCGGAACAGGCCCTCCCACAAAGCATCAAACTTCTTGTGCTTCCCAGGTTTGGCTTTCTTTTCATTCCATTTCAGGACCAAATCACCCACCTTAAGCAGATGATTAATGGAATTTTTATGGAACCACTTTGAAATAACCTGTGTATGCTTACCAAACTCCTCATAGGCCAAAGAACGTTGCTCTTCCAACTATAACAACTGATCCAACCGCATATCCATGGAATCTACATCTGCTTCATCATCCTGAAATCCCTGCAACTGCTACAATACTGGAAACTCTAGATGAACAGGCAACCTTGCCTCCTTTCCATATACCAGGGCATATGGTGAAGTCTTGATAGACTTCTTGATTGAGATTCTATCTACCCATAAAGCTTGATTTAATAGAAGGTGCCATGATCCCTTGTTATCCCCCAAAGATCTCTTTAAAATCCGTAGCAAGTTCTTGTTTGTGGACTCTGCCAAGCCATTTCCATGAGGGTAATAGTTAGAGGATGTCTTCAAGAAAACACCATACTTATTTGCAAATTCAGCTAGCTCAGCTCCAATAAATGGAGTTTCGTTATCTGTAATAATAGCATCAGGAATGCCAAAATGTGTAATCAGCCCTTCAATGAAAGAAATCACCACCGCTTGATTTGCAACCCTGGTTGGAATAGCTTCAGACCATCTCGTAAAATAATCTATAGATGTCAAGATATATTTGTGTCCAACTGAAGAATTCGGATCAATAATCCTAATAAAGTCCAATCCCCACTGCTAAAAAGGTGCTTCAACTTGGATTGGATGCAGGGGCAATGATGCATTTCTAACCCTTCCTGTATACCTCTGACATTTGTCACATGCTTGGGCAATCCTGAAAACATCTGTGAACAAGGTGGGCCAATAGTAACCAGCCCGAATAATTTTTAAAGCCATTGGTCTACCTGCATAGTGTCCTCCTGATATGCCAGAATGAAACTCCTCTAGGAGTCTAGCCTTCTCTGATTCCTTGACACACCTTAAAAGAATGCCATCAATGTTCTTGAAAAGCAATCCTTCGGGTAGCAACACATACCTGAGAGCTTGTAGATGAAACCTTCTCCATTGTGAGGCATTTAACTGTGAAGGGCATCTACCAGTTGTGAAATAGTCAATGAGGTCATCTGCCCAATCTTGTTCTTGAACTAGGAGATTCATTAGATTGTTATCTCTAGCAAGATTATCTACTTGATAATCAACTATCCCAGATGTTGTAGTCTTTGCAAAGTGTTGGCATAAGGCCTTACCCCACACTAGCTTGGTGGGGTGAATCTCAACATCAAATTCTTGAATTTTGGTGACCCAACCTACGCGTTTATCACCCATCTCACCCTGAATGATGAAATTCCTTACATCGGGATGTATAACATAGATGACTGTCCTACTCTGAGATATGAAGTGCTTGAATTTTTTAAGAGACTTCATAACAACATACACCTATTTTTCAATGAAATTATACTTTGCCTCATGAGGTAAGATAACCTGACTAAGGAAAGCAATGGGCCTTTCATTCCCATCATCTCCTTTCTATGTGAGTACTACGGCATAGCTTTCATCTTCCCCAACTGCATACAAAATGAAATATTTTGAATAATATGGATTAATTAATACAGGAGCCTGCACTATTCTATCCTTAATTTCCTAGAATGCCTCCTTCCTCTAAGTTGTCCATTTAAATTATGCATCCTTCTTCAACAACTTAGTCATGGGCTTGACAACCTAGGAAAAATTAGAAATGAACTTCCTGATAAAATTAATCTATCCAAAGAAATACTGCAACTCTTTCTTATTGGTAGGGAGCAATAGTTTCTTCAATGCTTCGACTCGAGATGGATCAATTGCCAAACCATCTTCTGAAATGACATGCTCCAAGAGTTTACCTTCCTTCACTGCAAAAACCGACTTCTTTGGATGAATGGAAATACCAAACTCTCTACATTTTCCAAAGATTTGCCTCAGATGAGAATAGTGATCTTCCCGTCTATGTGAAAAGATAGTCATATTATCAAGATAAATAATAATAATCTTGTTCAAAAGCTCCTCAAAGGCAATGTCCATGGCTCTCTGGAATGTGGCCCCAACATTTGATAATCCGAAAGGCATTCACTGATAAGCAAAAGTGCCCCACTTAGTTGTGAATGTTGTCTTGTACTGGTCCTCATCCCTAACCCAAATCTGGTTATATCCAGAGAATCCATCCAGCAGTGAAAAATGTTGAGCCCCAGCAACAACATGCAGTATTTGATCAATGCGAGGCAAGGGATAGTGATATTTCAGAGATGCACGGTTCAAATTTTGAAAATCTACACATAGTCATATGTCTCCATTTTTCTTTTGAACCGGAACCAGATTAGCAACCCAAGTCGAGTGCTTAACCGGGTATACAATCTTGGCCTGCAAAATTTTCACAAGTTCGGCCCTCATGAGAGTCTCAATCTTTGGGTTCACTGGTTGCTGCTTTTTCCTGAAGGGTCTGACTCCTTCTTCCAACTCAATGGTATTCTGAACAATATGTTTATCATATCCCCTTAGATCCTCATAACTCCAGGCCACAATATCGGAAAATTCTTCATACAGTTGCCTAATTTCTTGCAGTTCATCAGGAGTAGAATCAGTCCCAATATTAATGACCTTATTGGGTTCCAACTGCAAATCCATGTACTCTTTCTTATCAATCTCAATCCGATGTTTCTTGGACCGATCATGCTGATCAAACAAACTTTCTAGAGTGATAAGACCTTTCGGAATATGATTATTCCGCAACTGAATCAAACCTTCGGTTTCTTCGTGCTCCAAGGTTCTTCCTTTGATGGTTGCAACTTCTTGAATCAAAAAGTTAATAATTTGCTCATCACTCTCGAAGACTTTCTAGAAAGTATCTTTGTTTGGGACACTAGGCCTGTACACCATCCTAACTGTCTTTGGCTTCTTGACTACCTGCTCAATGAGAGAAAAA
This sequence comes from Wollemia nobilis, assembly GCA_028583015.1. NCBI lineage: Eukaryota > Viridiplantae > Streptophyta > Pinopsida > Araucariales > Araucariaceae > Wollemia > Wollemia nobilis. Next base: position 7,206,311 of record JAQPPZ010001063.1, on the reverse strand, counting down.
TTTGCTCCAAGAGATGCTAGAAGATCTGCATGCTTATTCAGCTCTCAAGAAATAGCTTGAATATTCAGAGCTGTGAAAGACTCAAATAGGTCCCAAACTTGGTTGTGGTATGCTTTGAGATAATGTTGCTTGGAAATACACCTATTTGTTACTTGGTTTACAATCAGCTCAGAATCACCAAAAATTTGCAACTGTTCGATTCCCAACTTCCTTGCCTTTTTCAAGCCTAAGCATAATTCTTCGTACTCGACAGCATTGTTAGTACAATTCCAAGTAAGACGGTATGAATATGTTCTTTGTAAACCAGAGGGAGAAATCAAAATAATACCTGCTCCTACACCGTTTTTGCATCTTGCCCCATCAAAATATAACTTCCATAGTTGATCCATGATAGAGCTCTGATCATCTTGGTTAGGAAATACCTGCATTGTGCCATCCTCGGGTTTTGTGATAGAATAACAACCGATTTTGGTTTCCAACTGAAGCTTGTCTAAAACCTCATTCATCAAATCAGAACCCTCTAACTCTTCGGTTAGCATGTTAACAGACTGCATGGTCTTTCCTGCTTCATCCAACATTTCAATATGAAAAGAGGAAGGTTTTTCATTCTAAATCCGGAGTCTTTTACCTTTGAAAGGGATCTCCAAGTGGGAATAATCCAATGCAAGGTAACCTCCCAACTTTGTAGTAAACTCTTTGGATAAGCACATACTGAAATACGGTTCTAGATCAACCACAACTATCTCCTGAATGACTGTAATCTGAGGCATAGTGTGTAAAACAATCGGTACATCCTTGATTACACCCATCATTTTCATAGGAGTACCATCTAATTGCAAGACTCCAGGGCTACTTCGTGTGTATTCCATACCCATAACTTCGCAAACTACCTTTGGCATGACAGTTGTAGCGGCTCCAGAGTCGATCATGTAGTTATGCACGATCCAACCCTCTATTTGTAAGGATAGATAAAATGGGGGTGGTCTATTTTTACCAGTGATAGAAGTGGTTAAGGCCTGAGCATAAATTGTCTGGGTAGGACCTTTCTCACTATCCTTCACATATTTCAAATATTATTTCAATAAATCTACCTGCCCAGGCAATTGCAGTGCATCGTAAAGACTAACCTTAGCTTGGGTCTTCTTCAGTTCTTCGACAATGTTGTATGCAATCACAACAGATTCCTTATATTCAATGGGGTGATCATATCTACTCTAGTACTACTGGGTAGCTTCTACTCTCAGCATCTTTGTCAATGAAGGGTACTTCAACTTTTCTCTAGCTTGCTCCTCTGCTTCTGATCTTGCCTATGCAGTTACAGCCTTTTCTTGTGTTCTGTGTGGAACAAGATATTTTGGAAAAATAGGCACATCTAGTTTTGATGCTTGCACAAAAGTTTTCACTAGTTTCTTCAAATCAGATGACACTTTTAATGGCTCTATCTCAGCAAGATCTATTGTAACAGGCTTCTTTCCAGTCCTTGTGAGAACCGAAACTTGCTCTTCCGATGGAACCATTAAGCTATGGCCTGCCTCAGAGATCATATTGACTTGCCCTCCCGAAGAACTAGCAGCCAATGTCTACACATAATTCAAATGAACCATGCAAGTGTCTTCTCCGTGTGGATCATTGCATGTCAAACACCAATATGTTCTTTCTGCAAAGACTACATCTTCATTTGCCAAAACAGTCAAGTTTTTCTCGAGTGCTTTGCTTGTTGAAGTAGCTTGTTCTCTAGTAATCGGTGACGGTTGAAATCTCCTAGGCTAGAAATCTCACTCATCTTGCTTCCTTTCAATAAGCGTGATATTATTACCCATTGCTCTTATTGTCGAATTGGCAGATTTTACCTCTTGCAAGAGAGATGTATAAGGATCAGGATTTACAGGTGTAGGAGGTGGTGGTAAGGGCAAAGGTGCTAGTGGTGTCGATAATGCTGGGAATGAAGGGAAGTAGAGAATGGCAGAATGCTGGGTGCAAGAAACTGGGGATTTGCTAAAGTAGATAGCTGAGGAACTGGTAAAGGTGCAATTTGAGGTGCACTAGAATTCCATGATGGAACAGGGTACATAGAAGACATACACTACAAAAAAGAACTAGGATATAAATGTTGTGGAATATCAGGTAAAATGGGCATTGCTACCTTTAGGGGAAGCCTGTCGATTACAATCAAGTCTGCCTCCGCCTTTTGTGCTTGCTCGAATAGTTTCGGGAAGGTCATCACATTGGAATGCATGATCACCAAGCCAATGTCTGTATTGAATGATCGAAGGTAGTAAAACATAGCCTGCTCAGGGGTAGGACAAAGTCCTTCAGGTAATCACTGCCAGATTTTGGTGAAATGAACATTGAAATATGCTATTGCCTCCTATGGGTGCCTTTAGATTGCGTTAAACTGATGCAACAATGAAAATGGGTCAGCCTATTCATGAAAATTCTTCACTAACAATTCTCCTAGCTGATCCCAGGATGCAATAGTGCATGGTTGCAGAGATCGATACCAGTACAACAATTTTCCTCTCAAGGATAACACTAATATCTTCACCATAACATACTCATCCGTTATGTCATGAATGGCTGCCAGAGAAGCTACATCATGAATGTGTTCGTATGCATTCTTTCCCATGCCATCATAGGTTGGAAAGGCTTTCAAAGCAGCCTGGGGAACTAGATTTTGAGCCTGCAAATTCAAGGCTCCTAAGCTATTCCATGCTGAAAACTGTCAGGGTGGAGGATACTGGGCCATTGGGACTAGTGTATGCAACTGAGAAGATGGAAAACTAGTAACAATACTAAGTATTTGTGTAGATATGGCAGATGATGCAAGCGATGGGGAAACCAACCTAGAGTGTTCACCTCTCTTTGTACTTTCAAGTTCAAAAAACTCAACAAGATCTTCAACTTTTTTGGACTTTGATCTCGTGATCATGAAGTACAACTTTCACTGCATCCACGTTCAGAGATTTTTGGGTACTGTAGAGTCACCAAATGTTCTAAATTTACGACATGAAGGCAAACATTAAACCTTCAATACTATGGGATATTTCTGAGACAGAAACAGTCTACCCCATCGGGCATGCCAAAAATTGTTGGCACAGGTGGGTTTATCAATTTGGAAAACTATGCTTATCCCACCGACTATGGGTTGTTGTAAGACAGAAGAATTCTGTCCCATGGGGCGTGCCAAAAATTGTTGGTCATGAATTTTCCACAAGAAAGGATTTTCTATGTCTATGCACCCTAGACCCAGCCAAAATTGAAATGCTAGGAGAAAGAAATGTCTCCTAGACCAATCTCAAGAGAGGGCTGGTTCCCTTACTATTTCTAAGCTTGATTAAGACTAAAGTTACTAGAAAGGAATTATAAATGTCGAAAGAGACAAGAAATATGGCCACAGGCCGAACTTATATGATCAGGGAAATTAACTTAGCAAGAATCTAACCTCAAGCACATAAACAACATATAATAATAGAATACAAAATAATTCACTTACGACCTTGCGTAGACAACCCTCAGGATTGCATTTCAGGACTCACTTCCTTATTAGCAGTATTCAAACTCAGATGCAGAATTGAAATCTAACAGCAAATTAGAAAGATGAGCACAACTGAGAAATGCATGAAATAGAAGGAAATCATTAAAAAAATGCTTGCAAAATCAGAGGCCAAATATCTCTTTCATTTACGCAAAGAACTTGAATGTTTTCAGCAAAATGTCTCTCAAACTCCCGATCCCTCTTTCAGAGATCTACATTGATTTATATAGAAGTCTTGCTTCTTTACAACATTTAAAACTTGCAATGAACTTCCTCGAGATCTACAACATGTGCAACAGAAACAAGGAAATCATCCCCTTAAACCAGCCTTGGAGAAACCAGAAATTCAATGAAACAAAGAGTCGGTCGTCTTCATTAAATGGTCGTTCTTGAAACATGATTGAACCGTTAGAAAAAAATCATGAAAAACAGCTTTGGATAATGGAAATATTTAATTATGGTGACTTGGACACGTTCTTCTACCTTGCCCGCATTGGAAAATAACAAAACATTTAATTTTGAGGTGCTTTTAATCGTTGGAAATTACAAAACTTCATCAGGTCGTTTGAACTGCTTTCTGGCACAAAACTGTAACAGGTCGCAAAAACGTGACATATCGCGAAATCGTGACGTATCTCTACTCCGTACACTTTGTCACTTTGGAACTATGAAAACCATCCATGTCACGAAATTGTGACGTATTCGACTCCTTTGGCTCCTTCGCTACCTTAGCTCACAAAAATGTGACGCATCGCGAAATCACGACATTCCGTACCATTATGCTCTTTCTCCGCTCTATTTCCATGAAAATGCGACAAGGCGTGATTTCGCTACGTTCTTCATCCATGTTGTTCTCTTCGCTGTTTTGAACCACGAAAATGCGACAAGGCACGATTTCGCTACACTTTCTCCCTTTTGGCTGTGTCTCACTTATACGTCGCGAAAACAAGACAAGTCACGCTTTCGCTACGTTCTCCCATCGACATCTTTGTTTTATCTTCTAAGTCGCGAAAATCAAACAAGTCGCGAAATCGCTACACTATCTCGCTACTGCTCAATCTTCTCTTCTAAGTCGTGAAAATCCGACATGTCACGATTTTGCGACAATTTCCATCCACTCTATATGGTCCAGCTTCTAACCCGCAAAAACATGACACTCTTGCCTCAAGTGGTTCTTCAATCTCCATCATGTCGCGAAATCGCGACAGGTTCTATCTCCTTGGACTTTGTTGCTTTTGAACCACGAAAATTTGTCATGTCACGAAATCGTGACGTTTCGTACAATCTGGCTACCTCCTCGCTTCCTCTTCACGAAAATGCGATGCGTCGCGAAATTGCGACAATTTTTTGCACTTTGTCTTTCTTGCCCAATGTGTCGTGAAATCATGATGTTTCCCTGCATTCTCTACTGTTACCACTTCCTATCGTGATTTCACGACGTCTTCTTCGTGCTTGGTTTCATTTTCAAAAGTGTCGTAAAATCGTGATGTCGTTCGTGCCTTAAACTTTTCTGTCCACCTTGACCGCGAAAACGCGACGCGTCACGATATCGTGACGGTTTTACATTGTCATTACCTTGGGCTCAATTATGTCACGATTTCATGATAATTTCTAACATTATGCTCCCTGGTCATCGCAAGTCGTGAAAACGCGACATGTCACGATTTCATGACAATTTTGCTGCGCTGCCCTCGTTGACCACTTTGACCGCGAAAATCCAACACGTCGCAATATCACGACGGTTTTACCCCCTTGCTGCCGTTGACTGCGTTGACCACGATTTTGGGACACGTCATGAAATCGTGACATTTTTTGACTTTGCTTCTCTCTCCTCAATAGACCTGCGATAACGCGACATGTCGCGATATCGCGATGGTTTTGAAACTGTGCTCTCCATGCTTCTTTTTGTCGTGATTTCGTGATAGTCTTCGGACTTAATCTTTTTTTGCATCAAAACTTGTAAAGGAGTGAGAACTTCAACATCTCATGCATGAATAATCAAAAATCAAAATAATGTTGCAAAAATGCCAAGACAAGAAATATGGAAATTTTGGAATGTGAGGAAAACTTAATCAAGCTCATGGAGAACCAAACACAAAAATAAAATATTTGCAGAAGAAGTAAATCCATTATGAGGAGCACACATAGTAATTCATGTAATTAATTTAGAATTCCAGCAATTAAGATTTTAATTGTACAACTGTTCTAGCTCAACATTCAACCCAATCAATTAAATATTCAGTCAAATATAATTCAATATTCTCATTTAAACAAGAAGAATAAAATAAATAAACATTCATAGAATAAAATACACATACATTTACATATATTTATATATATCCCAGTAAAGATAGAGCCAACCTACTATTTTGTTTACGTCCTAAATTGCTACTTATTTTTTGCCTACTTCTCACAATTGTAAACATCGGTAATTCCCTCCCCCCCCCGCTGCAAAAAACAAAACACAAGATGTGATAAAATGCCCCCCTCTTCTACCTGAATTCCTTCATTTTCACTTTTATAGAAAAAGAGAATATTAAAATCTAACATGTGGAATTCATGTAATTATCTAATTCAAGACATTCGGTAACCCCATTATACCCACTAACAAAAGGATTATTTTTATTATTTTTTATTAATTTTGAATTTTTATTTATTTTAATTTTATTTATTAATTATTATTTTTATTTATTAAATTTTATATTATTTTATGAATTCAAAAATACACTTAATTTTTTTTTTAAATCCAGAACAAAGTTTATACCATTGAGTCTTCTTCCCTACTGGCAACCTAATGTCTTAATTTGCCAAAAGAGAATAGCTCCCATTCCTTGGAGCTTTCATTTCTATTGAATGTTTAGATATTTATTTATTTAGATTTATTGAATATATAGCACATAATCCAATAAATAAGACATACACACAATGCAAGTCAAACATTCAAAATGCACCTATATGAATGCAATTGTGTGAGCTTCCATGTACTTATGAGTCATGGTGATATTTCACATCACCATCGTTTCTCATATTACCTTTTTTGGTTGACCTTTATCTGCCCATCGAAGCAGTGTACCTAGTCCTACAATCACAAAAGCCATAAGCAATACCACATTCTAAAAGCAAAAAGTAAGTATAAATTACCAATCCATGTATAAATAATAAATGTGCTAGGAGGGTTGTTACAAATTTTGAGAAATTATGTGTATAGATAGATGAAGGAGGTGAGTATATTTTTATGTCTTTCATATATTTTGGCTTCTCATGTGATTACATATCAAAGGATTGTTCACTATAATATTAAGAATAATAGGTTTATCATGGATATGTCATAATGTATGATTCATTCCAAGGGGATGGAACATAAATTCTAGGGTGAGGCTACCACTTATGTAGCATACATCACCAATAGGGTTCTGATAGTAGTTCAAGATATAACAATACTTGAGATGATCATAGGACATAATCCTTATGTGCATTGATATATTATCTTTGGGTCTTCAACATGGGTGCACATAGGATCTTTAAAAGGGGAATCAAAGATTCACAAGTGCATATTTATCGGTTATTCAAATACATCAGGTATATTCTCTTTATGACCATCATAGGCTTGAGGTTTTGATATAAAAGAAAGTAATCTTTAATGAATTTCTTCTAGTTGCTCCCTCCACCTACCAATTGAGCTTTTAGCAGATGACTCTTTTGATACTTTTACTTTTTGAGATTAAACTATTTGTTTAGATATTTTGATTTTTTCTCTTCTCATTAGAGCATTTTATTCATTTTCATCTTTGAGTGGAGGTCCATTTCCTATTGATTTGAATCCATCACAGGAAGCACCACAAGTAGAACCTTCTTTTCTAGATTTCAGGTATGTTGAGCATGACATAATAAATCAAAGTACTTTAGCTTTTCATGACGATATGGTAGTGATTTTGAATTTGATTCTTTGTATTTAGTTTTTTATATTGCTTTGTTATAGAGCACATATGAATTTATTTTTTCCAACATCCAAATAGGTTAATATGGTTCTAAAAGATGCTAAATAAATTATGTCTTAAGAGTGACATTGGAAACATTCTTCTCAAGATTTGATCTTGAATCTTACTCATTCTAAAGATCCGCATACATATTCTCATGCTAATACTAAGCTAGAATGGGAATATGTTATTGAAAGCACGAGGATACGAAAGCAAAAAGGAAAGCGAAGATGCGATGCAAACCGAACCAAACTTGACGCTAAATCCTAGGAATTTGAAAGTGCATGAAAAGAGGGAAAGCATGAGCGAATCGAAATGAAACAAATGCAAATAAAGAAGACAACCCTTTTTATTGATATGTTTCACAACTCGGTTACAATGCGCATCCTCCCCTTCCAAGGGCTAGGAGCGTTTAAATAAGCGTTCTTGTTACATCCATGGATGCCCTTCCTTCTTCCGCGTGCCCACATGTAAAATGGGCGGACCAAACGTCGCCGCCGCTCACGTTGGTGAGTCTTGACTCCTTGCTGCTCCTCCGATGTCTAGACCCTACGTTCAAAGGAACAAGAAATAGTCAGTAGCACCTGTAGATAAAGTAAAGCATGCAATCCCCAAGCCTACGATAAGTGAATGAGAAAAATGAATTAAACTATGACTAAAATGAATCCAAATGCTCTAAAAATTTGATAGGGGCATCAAGGCATCCCAAAGAAAATACTGCAAATGGAACAGTCAGGAAATTCCTCGCCGATTTGAATTCGCTCCGGGGCGGGACGAATTCACCTGCAACAAAATGCCGAAAAGGTACTGTTCCAAATGTCCTATCTAGGAGGCTCCAAACGACCTGCAAACTTGGGGTTAGCTAATTGGGGGCATTTTGGGAAGACCCAGATGGTCAGATTTTCCCAATTTGGCCTCCATCAATGGGAATTTGATGATGCTACCTGCAAGTTAGTAAAGGCGAACGAAGATAGAAACATGATCAAAATTATTCGAAACGAAATGAAATTAAAAGGGGAACCTATCTAAGCAGCATAGAATTGAATGCAAAAATGAAAGAAAGCAAATCTGCCATAGATTTCCAATCGCTCCAAAGAGGGGCGATTAGGACTGTAGCAGTGCGGGAGGGGGCACCCGGAGGCGGGCCGCCCGCCGTTTGGGGCCTGATTTCGGCACCAATCCACTTGGGATGGGTCCAAAATCTCTTGTGGGGTATTGTCGACAAATTGGGTGGGATATCATGGCCAAATGTCGGGTTTGGTTCTGGATTTGTGCTTCCAATAACCACCCTATGACCTCCTCTCCGAAAGAGATCAAGGATGTGAAAGACACAACTCAAAAAGGGTGTGGGTGTGAAAGTAAAATGACAGCACTTCGTTGCTCCAAAATGCTCCTTCTCTGTATATTTTGGGGTGAGGAAACTCACCAATTTATAGACCTGGAGGTCTCTTGAAATGGGCATGCAGAGGCGCCACTTGGCAATCATGCCTTCCCAGGGGAGAGGAGATTCCTCCCTGAATAGGGACTTCATGACTGCCCTTGTAATAGCCTCTAATGCTCGAAAACGCTCACCCACACTCCCATGCGATGAAGGAAGCGTTAAGTGGCGGATCTGAGCTGCCATTTGTCAAGATTTGACTTTTTGCCCGTCAAACCTGCAATTCGCCCCACCCTGGAGCGAATCTGGAATTCATCCCTGGGTGGGGCGAATCCCGCTTTGAATTCATCCCTGGGTGGAACGGATATTGAGCAAAGTGCCTGAAGGTGCCAAATTGATTTTTGACCTTCCAAAACTATTGTGAGAGTGGTTAGGACCACTGTTTAACCTCTGGGGGCTGCCCTTGGGGTTGTGTGTGTCAATGCGATCAGTGTTTGCAGTCACATAATCGGATTGGTGCTGTTTTGGTGTCTACAGATGCCCCTTTTTGGGATGCGCTATGCATGGCGCAGCGTCGAGCAAAAAATAGATAACCAAAGCACTAAATGATTAGGGTTTCTCAGTAACCTAACCAACTTTTGATGCCCCAAGTATGGAAAGGGCATGCATTCTTGAATCCTTGCTTCTAAGGAGCGAAGGAACTTAATTCAAGTGTTAACCTTTTTCGGTGAGGTGTTACTTGATCTTGGACATTGATCAGTCATGAATAGGCAAAGGGCGCAACCTTTTGTCTATGAGAACCTTGAGTTCATGATTCACGAAATGCCAAGTGATTTGATCAGCTTGTGATTATTGCTTGTTTACTACCCCAAGCAAGAGCGTGATTGTCTTTGTCAATGATTCTTTGAATGCATGTCATTTTCCTTAATTGGGTGTGTACTTGTTGACTGGTGACTAAGTGTGACTACCCCCTCAAGCGACGAATCGATGAGGGAATGACCTTCATGAGAAAAGCGATGAGTCGCTTGACCCAAAATGACTTGTGCAAGGGTGCCTTCAGATGTTTAGCGTTACACGTGTGTAGCTTTCCGACATTTAGACCTATTTTTGGTGGGTGTTAACCCTCTTTGGTGACGCTTTTTGGAGCTGAGATTGTCAAAGATCCGTTCTCCCGTGGGGCGGTCCGGCTATGGTAGCCTTCTTAGGGAGTAGGATAGTGACAATTTGTGAGCCCAACGTCTATTTTGGATGCCAAGAATGTCAGGCGCCAAGGCGCCTTCGTTCGGCAATGTTATTGCTATTTTTGATTGGATTTTGACCCGTTTTGATGACGCCATTTGGGGATGAAATTCTCAAAAATTCGTCCTCCCGTGGAGCGGTCCGGCTATGGTAGCCTTCTTAGGGAGGAGGATAGTGAGGATTTGTGACCCCGACGTCTATTTTGCATGCCCGGGATGTCAAGTGCAAAAGCACTTTCATCGGGCAAGTTTATTAGTTGTTTTGGTGCATTTTTGTTATTTTTGTTGTTTTTGAAATTTTTGCCCTGAATTTTATTTTTTGTTACACATGTGTCATGATTTGATGTTATGCCTAATGATTGATGAATGTGTATGTTTGCATGTTAATTTACATTGATGGATGCATGTGTTATGATGAATGCAAATGTTGCTTAATGTATATGATATGCAAAATGAATATGGATGAATTGAATTTGTGATTTTTGGCGATGGCACCATAGACTGTTCAGAACTGATGGCCTTTTGTCTTAGGCGATTGTTGTGGTAAATGAATTTTTATGTATGGTATTTTGTATTTTTTGATGGTGAAGAGAGGATGGAGGATAACACAGTTGGTTTAGAATGTAGTTAGGTTTTCTGAGACTCAGATGTTTTAACTAACTATCCAAAACTGTATTTTATCTTACAAGACTTTTGAACAAGGTATGAATCCGACTTGTCTTTGACCCAGTTATGTCACATCCCTGTGTGTGCAATTGAGTTTGTTTATGTGGTATTTGTCAGGATACCGCCAATGCCAGATAGGCTGTCAACCAAACCTGTACTGAGGATCACCTAATTAGCCCCACTAACTCCTTTGTTGTATTTAGTCAGATTAATCTACAGTGCGATCCAGGATACCATAAGCTAGCTCATCCACATGCAAACATTGATCTGCACACAAGTTAATGCGATAGATATATCGTCATGCGGGAGGTTTGCCACGAGTGACCGATAGGCTATCAACCAAACCGGTATTGAGGTTTATCTCATGACCTTCCGAATGTTGAGAGTTCCAGGGATTCAAGTTCGACTCCCTTCTTTTCTTCAATTGTATTGGGATACTTGCTCGTTTATAGTGATAAAAATCACTATTTATTTTTGTTATTTTTCTTTTGAGCAAGGGATTTGAATAATGAGTGATGAGAATCACTATTGTATGTGCCTTTGGATGTATGCACTTTGGTTGTGATGTCAAATTTTTGGAGTTTTGACCTTTTGCAAATTTGTATGATGTTTGCAACTTCTTTTGAGAACTTGGGATTCTTGGGGAATTGGGTAGGGAAGATTCTTGTCCTTTTGCCAACTCTCAGCATTCTTGAGGTCATTCGCATAGGGGGATGAGCAAGATAACCGTTTCGCTTATGGTGACCTGGATTGCTTTGCAGGTTTCATCTTTCGTTCACACAACTTGGGAATTTTTATGTGTTTTAACTTGTGTTGGGATGCTACGTAACAAGGTGTGATCCAAGTAGAACTCTACCTTCATAAAATCTGTCTGACTTTGTACAACATTTGGTTAAAAAGCTATTGATAGCTGAATGACGAAAACTCTTGATACATTAAAATTCAACTGACTATAGTATGGCGAAAAGATGCAAATGGCGTTTATTTGTGATGGACTATTTATAAAATGGAAAACTATGGAACAAGATGGATTTGCCAAGTAATTACAGTCTATGGCGCCCTGACCTAGATGACCACAAATATGCAATGTATGGATGTGATGCTTAATGCAACTATATTTGTGTTTTTTATGGATTGATTTTTGTGAGTATGAAGATGAGATGCAAAAAGAGCTCTTTATTTTTGTGATGATTTTGAGCATGCATAGAAATGAGATGCAAATTTTTGTTATTTTTGATGATTTTGTTGTTTTTTTTTTTTTGGATTTTCTTATTTTTGACCAAGCGATTATGGGAATCCTTGGAGCTTTTTGGGATGACCAAGTGATTTATGGGAATCCTTGGAGCTTTTTGGGATGACCAAGCGATTGTGGGAATCCTTGGAGCTTTTTGGGGGTTGACCAAGCGATTTATGGGAATCCTTGGAGCTTTTTGGGTTGACCAAGCGATTGTGGGAATCCTTGGAGCTTTTTGGGTTGACCAAGCGATTGTGGGAATCCTTGGAGCTTTTGGGTTGACCAAGTGATTGTGGGAATCCTTGGAGCTTTTTGGGTTGACCAAGCGATTGTGGGAATCCTTGGAGCTTTTTGGGTTGACCAAGCGATTGTGGGAATCCTTGGAGCTTTTTGTTTAGACTATGGCTCTTCTAGATATGGAATGGCCTCAAATGACTGATGTTCAAGGGTTCTAGTTGTTTGATTCCATCAAGAGAGGCTAGCCGGTATGTTCCAGGCCCTATTTTACTATCAACTACATAGGGACCTAACCAGTTTGCCATGAACTTGTCCCTTAGATGGGGCGGCAAGCTAGAGTTCTGTTGGTTCTCTTTTAAGACCAAGTCACCAACCTGAAAGTCCCTCAGGTGAACTTTCATGTTGTATGCTCTCTTCAGTCGCTCTTGATAGATACGTAAATGCTCGAGAGCATTAACACGTCGTTCATCGAGCAACGTAAGCTGGTCTAACCGGGCCTACCGCACAGTGTCATCATCGATGAACTCTTGCATTGAAATGCACGGAGGAAGGAATCTCCAACTCGAGAGGCATGACTACCTCGGAGCCATACACGAGCAAAAATGGAGTTGCCCTAGTGGGTGTCCGAATGCTAGTGCGGTAAGCCCATAGGGCAAGTGGGATCTGAATGTGCCAATCCTTATGACTGTCCATGACTATATTTTTGAGGATGGCAACTAGCATTTTGTTTGACGCCTCTGCTTGCCCATTTGCCTGCGGATAATAGGGTGTCAAAAAATTATGCTAAATTTTGTACTTTGTGGTCAAAGCACGCACATCTTTGTTCTTGAATGACGTCCCATTATCCGAGATTATCTTGGATGGAATACCAAAATGACATATGATGTTATGTAAAATGAACTCCGCAATGCGGGTTCCAGTCGTAGAGGTAAGCGGAACTGCTTCCACCCACTTGGTGAAATACTCTGTGGCCGTTATGATGAACGTGTGATGGCCTGACGATGCAGGGGAGATCTTTTCGATTAGATCTAAGCCCCACTACAAAAATGGCCAAGCCGACTGGATCGGCTGCAAGGCCTGGGAAGGTACGTGCATCAAATTAGCATGATGTTGACACTTCATGCACTTCCTTACATATGCGCTACAATCTCGCTCTAAATATGGCCAATAATAGCCCATGCAAAGAATGCGCTTGGCGATAGCCATACCACTGAAGTGGCCACCACATGTACCATCGTGCGCTTGGGCGATCGCCCAAGTGGACTCTTGCTGGTCCAAGCATCGAAGGAGGATCCCTTCATAGCTATGATGGTACAAAATGTCTCCTAACAAGACATGCTTTGCCGCTTTCTGCTTGAATGCTCATTTTGTGGCATGCATCAATCCAAGTGGGAGGTTACCTAACTTGAGGTAGTCCCTTATGGGTGAATACCAATCCTGCTGATCAGAAGCCTCGATGGTATGAACAACCAATCCCTCTTGAAGTTCATCCCTAGCAAACGTTGAGCGGGAAAGAACTTGTAAGAATAGCGTTGTGTTGCTATTAAGGGGAGTAGGGGAGAACAAGGACCCCCAGTTGGCATGTTTCAGATGATCATGGATTCGAGAGAACCTATCTTGAGGTGGTTCAATCTGGATCATGTGGATTCCTGGCATCAAGTTAGAGCTTGCACGGTCCATCACGGATTGTGATAGTATTTTGACTTGAATGGTTGTCATATCACCAGAAAGGTCTTGCGGGATTAATGACCCCAAGGAGGCCATAGTGTCCACAAAATGATTCGATGACCGAGGGAGTGCCTCGATGTCGTACCATTCAAGATTTTCTAAGAATTTGTCCACAAGGGCTTTGTAGGCCTACAGAACTGGGCATTTACATTGGAATACCCCTTTGACTTGGTTGACAATTAGCAACGAATCACCAAAGATGTTCAATCGCTTGATGTTCATGGTGATTGTTGTCTGAAGACCTATGAGCAAGGCTTCATATTCGGCATTATTGTTGGTGCACGGGAAGTCTAATTTAAATGACAGAGGCATTGGAGCCCCTTGCGGTGTGAAGAATACAATTCTCATGCCACCTCCTTGCTCACATTTAGAACCATCAAAAAATAGGGTTATGTCGGCTCGTGACTCAGGCTCATCGGAATATAGCGATTCTGAGACATGGAAGACCCCATCATCGGGTAGTTCTATGACCAGAGGCTGATCGTCTTCGAGAGGAGCCTCTGCTAGTTGATCGGCTATGACTTGTCCTTTGATGGATTTCTGTCCAATAAACTCTATGTCAAATTTCATCAACAACATAATCCATTTCGCCGTGCGGCTACTATGATAAGTATGACTCATCATGTATCGCAATGGATTCTCCTTAGACACAACATACGTAGTGTTGCTCAGCATGTAGTGGCATAGCTTTTTGGTAGCAAACACCACTGCCAAGCAGAGTTTCTCAACGTATGCATAGTTAAGTTCATAACTGACCAGGGTGCGGCTAAGATAGTAAGTAGCCTGTTCTTTGTGAAGTTCATTCTTCTGGGCTAGCATGGCACCCAGTGCCACCTCAGTAGCTGAGATGTATAAGTAGAATGACACTCCTGGTCTAGGTGGTGCCAATACTGGCGGCGAAGCCAAGTATCATTTAATGTCATCAAAGGCTGACTGGCACTCGTCATCCCAGTGAAATGCTACCCCCTTGTGCAATAATTTGTTCATGGGTCGGCACTTGTCAGATAGCTGCGCTATGAAGCGCTTGATTGACGTGACCTTTCCTTGCAAGCTTCTGAGCTGCTTGATGGTAGTTGGGGGAAGCATTTCAAGGATTGCCTTGACTTTGTTTGGGTCCACCTCGATGCCTCGCTTTGAGACTATGAAACCCAAGAGTTTTCCAGATGTGACGCCAAATACGCACTTCTTGGGATTCAGTCTGACTTTATGTTCCATGAGGCGATCGAGGATCTTGCTTAAGTCATCGATATGATCTGGGCGCAAAAGAGATTTGGCCAACAAATCATCCATGTAATCTTCCAAAGTTGTATGCATGTAATCATGGAAGATGTACGTCATGGCACGTTGGTAGGTGGCGCCAACATTTTTAAGGCCAAAAGGCATGACCTTATAACAAAATGTCCCCCAAGGCATTGTGAACGCCATTTTTAGTTGGTCTTCGGGATTGATACGAATTTGATTGTATCCCGAGAAACCATCCATGAGGGATAGCATTTCGTGGCCTGCAGTAGCGTCTACCAATGCGTCGATGCTCGACAAGGGGAAATCATCCTTAGGACTCGCTTTGTTTAGATCTCAAAAATTAGTGCATATGCGAATCCTCCCGTCGGGCTTTTTGATGGGCACCATGTTGGACAACCATGGCGGATAATCCACGCAGATGACAAACTATGCATCCAACAACTTTTGCAATTCATCTTTGACCATCAAGGCCACTGTTGGGTGCATCTTACGTAGTTTTTGCTTAACTGGCTTGACTGTCGGATCAAGCGTTAGATTATGCATGACTAGCTATGGATCTAGTCTCGGCATGTCTCTGTATGACCATGCAAAAACCTCCTTCTTCTCTTTGAGAAGGGCAATGTAGTCGGCTTGCTCTTTGGGGGATAGACTTACCCCTAGCTTGATGATCTATGGATTCATTGGATCTGAGCCGATGTCTACGTCAGTCGTCTCCTCGATCGACATGTGGGATCCGTCCTCCAACTGGTGTGGAGTCGGGATCAAATGGATATCATTTGCTGAGTTTAAATCCACGTTGGGAACCTCGGGTTCCTCTTCAGCATGGAAGATATCCTGAGTTGACCCTAGGGTAAAATGAAGCATTTTATCGAAAGGCCAGTACTCTGATGGGGATGGAGGTGAATTGACATGATCCCAGTCTATGGCATCTATGTCTAGATGCAATGACCATGCTGGATCGACCGGATTGTGGATGGGGGCGGTTAAGTCAATGGAGATCATGTTGATGAAATGATTTTGGTCTCCATTACCATGGGTGTGGTGATTTGAACATTCTAGATGATTCCTGCCCTCCGGATCTGGCTCTGTAGGGATTGGCATGAATGGATCGGCCCTATGTGCTGATAGGAGGATAGGGTCTACCCTCGACACTGATATCACTCTAGGGTCTCGGGGTGGAAGGTGCTCTTCGTATACCTGGAGCGGCGGATCCAACACTTGGTCCCACCCCACTGGGTCTACGTACCACTCATGCCCCGGCACTATGCCCATCTGTTCAAATATGTCGTTAATCTCCAAGGGGTATGGTTGCTGCATCTATCGCATGTGATTAAGATATGTCATTTCTATTTCATCTTCGTAATCACTATCGGAGATCCAAAAGCCCTCGTTGGCTCCGACAACTGTTTGAGGTATTACAGGCTCGTCCTGCTCGAGCAAATTAATCTGGCCCCATTGTGGTTGTTCCACTCTCCATGGGGGGACCTGATTCTCTTGACGTGGCACTGGCTCGATTGGAGCCTCT
Organism: Wollemia nobilis; assembly: GCA_028583015.1. Classification (NCBI taxonomy): domain Eukaryota; kingdom Viridiplantae; phylum Streptophyta; class Pinopsida; order Araucariales; family Araucariaceae; genus Wollemia; species Wollemia nobilis. The sequence goes on along the minus strand of JAQPPZ010001063.1, from coordinate 7,189,551 downwards.
AGGGGGAACATTGTCAAGAGGCTCTCTTGATAGTCATTCATGGGGATCACTTGGGAGTGATCACTATCTGATTCGAAGGGGTCATATGATGCTGGTTCATACTCTGACTCATCCTTCGAAGATCCCTCTTGACACTGTCTATACCCTCCTTGAAAGTGAGTCCCCAAACTTTCGCCTCTCTCCAACAAAGGGCAAGGGTTAGTGAGGTTAACAAGGGTGGTTGTTGACCATGGGAGGTAATCCCCCAATGTATACATTGTGTTAGGGTTGGCATAGATATCTAATGCCAATCCACCCTTGTTGCCTATCCCTAGGCCATGCATGTCCTCTACCAAGATGTCCAAGGGTAGGGGGTGGTTGAACCCCACGCCCGACTTGTCATAAGGCATTTGGTATCTTGGCTGGCAAAGGACACACACTCCTTGCTCATACCTACCTAGCCCATATCCATGCCAATTGCATTGGCCAAGATATCTCAGAGCGAAGTCCGGGTTAGACAGATAGTTGACATCTTCTGCAAAAGGCTCTTCATCTTCATCCTCTTGCATGCATGGCTCAGTACCATGATCAAGGCCCCCATACACAAAGTTTGTCTGGTTTGGCGGGCAGCCTAAAGGAACAATTGTACCGATGGGGAGGCGAGGTCTCCCCATGTCCTGCATGGACTCTAGTGCGGGCGTTGCTACAACATTCCACACCAGATACTCCCCTAGGCCCGTATTGGCCATTTCAATGGTGATTGTTGGCGATTGAGGGGGAGGGAACGGAAGCTCTTCCTGATTCCACTCCATGTTGGGTGAACTAGGAGCCTCAACTTCCATTGTGCTAGGCATCTCTTCGGTAGAGATGGTTGATACTGTTGGTAGTGCCTCTTCCAGGGGTTGAGCCTCTTCCAGGGTTTGCTTCCCTTTGTCCTTCTGTTTGGCCATGATAGGTGGCATCGTTGGTGAAGGACCAGATGATGAAGATGCACCTGACTGGGGTTTTGATGGATTTATCACCAGGGATGCTTGCAGAATCGGACCCTGTCTAGATGGATTTAACTAAAAATCCAAGTGTGTCGATGGAAGGGTCGATTGCGGCATCAGCTACATCGCATTGCAATATTTGAAGGGTTCCAAGTCCGTCGGGACTACATGTACTTCCCCTTCAAATGTATACTTCAAACACTGATGAGCTATCGAAGGGACACACTTCATGTCCCTGATCCATGGCCGCCCAAGCAAGATGTTATAAGCCATCTCACCTTCCAAAATATGGCACAATGTAGGTATCATATTTTGTCCTACTTGAATGGGTAGGACAATTGTGCCAACTATCGAGCATATCACATCATTGAATGCTCGCAGTGTATAGGTGGAAGCCATGATGTGAGAGGCTAGCAACTTCAGATGTTTCAATGCCACTGTGGTAATGATGTTACTGGATGAGCCAGTGTCTACCAACACCCTCTTATACGGGATCTCGTTGACCCACACGATAATGTGCAGGGGTGGATCTGCCATGTCATCAGACACTGATTTAACTTCATCCTCTCGAAAGGTGATGACTGGCTCCGTGCATCGTTTGACATGTCCCACGAAGTTGTTGAAGGAATTCGCTTCATGGGGCTACAACTCGATGGCTTTCAATATCTCCATGAGAGCCTCCCGATGGGGCGTTGATTGTTGTATAAGCTCATATATGGAGAGCCTAGCCGACGTGGTCCTCAAACTCTGCGTGAGTTTGGTCCGAATCGTGGCCGCGGGTCTAGGCGAAGGTGGTTGCATAGGGTGCTGTTGAGGTTGTGACGTCGATGGAACCTCTCTTGTGGCTGCCTCGAGGGGAAACTCCTGGGTATCTCTTGTTCCTAGTCACTATGCTTATCATTCCTACATACCCTTGCATGGGGCAATTCTGTTGCACCTCATTGACTTGAAGGGGTTTTGCCTGTGCCTCACGGGCAGGCAAGGGGTCTTTGAAAACTCCCATCTGCTGGTTGTTTGGCGCTACGGGGTTGTCCACTGCCAATGTCTTATTGTCAATTAGGTCTTGTATCAAACCTTTGAACTTCCAACATGCATTCAGGTCATGTCCCCTCCACCTGTGGAACCTACAATACAAGTCCTCCCGGTATCCCTTAGGCTTCGATGCATTGGGATCTATGGTTTGGATCTCTGGAAGGTTGATCAAGTTCATTGCTGACAAGCGGTCAAACAAGGAGTCCCTAGACTCCGTATAAGGTGTGTACTGTCGCCTAGGGCGACGCTGCTGATTTTGCTCCTACTTCTGGTTTTCTTTTTCATAATTATTAGGAGGCACCACCTGATAGTTAGCCTTTTGAGGCTGTATTTCTTGTGCAGGCTTAGGGACATTTATGGCAACTTGATTTACCGCAATGGGTTTTTGTTGCGTAGTCCCTATTTTTGTGTTCTTAGTCCACTCTTTTTTCTTAGGTTTGGCTATCTCGCCATCCTGTATCTTGATCTCTTCAATGATCCTGGCTTGCACCAGAGCTTCTTCTAAGGTGGCATATTGCTGCAGCTGCAATAGCATAGAGATCGATCTCAAACAGCTCTTGGAGAACATTTGAGTGAGGTCGGACATAGGAGGGAGGTAGGGCAGCTTTGAGAGCAAATCCCTCCATCGATTCCCATAGGCCGCCATGGTTTCTTCCTCATACTTCCTGAGGCTGGCTAAGTCACTTAGTGACGCCTTCTTCTTGGTGTTGAAGGTGAAGCGTTCGAGGAACGCATCCACTAACTGATCTAAGTTGTTAATGCTATGCTTTGGTAATTGAGTAAACCAATCCGAGGCAGGGCCTACGAATGTGGTTATAAATGTTCTTAATAACAAAGCATCATTGTCTTGAATGCCGAAGCATTGGCTCAGGAATCTCGTCACATGCTCTTGGGCATCCTCCTCACCTCTAAAGACTGCCAACTGAGGCAGCTTAAAGTGTTCAGGGTAAGGGGGTGTTGGCACTGACGGATGCATGGGATGACTACGGAGCTGGCGTAAAGTGGGCTTTTGGGGCCCAAAAGTTTTGGTTTCCATAGACTCCAGATGCTCTAGCAGCGCTTTATATGCATCTAAAGATTTAATCTCTTCTTCTTTAGTTTGCTCCCATTGTGGGTTGTGGGAGACTTGAGGCCTATGGAGGGGTGGCCGGATAGCAACCCCTCCACCTTGGTAGGGCATTTTGGCCTGCTCTACTTCTTGCTCATACTCCTCGTAAGCTTCTTGAGGAGTCTCTGGATGAGACCTATGACCCTGAGTGGGTCCCCGTAGAGGGTACCCATCATTGTTTCGGGGAGTGGCCTCCCGCTCAGGTCTAGGAGGTCTCGGAGGTGGCACTTGGTAAGGTCGCGGAGACCTATCTCGCACCAAGGGGTTGCGCCTCTCATATGGTTCCGCTCTTTGGGTGCGAGGGGTTGGAACCCTCTCAGGCATCGGGTTATGGAGCAGCTCATCTGTTTGGCACTGAATGCGCTCCTTGCTAAGGCGATATAGATGCTCTAGCTGTTGTTGATCTTGCTCAAGCCACGTGATCTGTGCTTGGCGGGCGGCATGTCTAGCGACTGCCAGGTCGATTTGTTCTACCATCTTGAGCCTAGGAGGCCTAGATGCCTCTCCTATGCACTTACCTCGGTCGTGATGATCCGAGATCTCAATAGGTCGCTTCCCTCTATCGAGGTTGGCGGCATTTACCCGAGGCTCTGGCCTCAGTAGGTGATCATGGTATATAGCAGGTGCGGAAGCGCATGGCTCCCATGCTGTATATTGCTCTGGAGGAATGTAATGGTCTTCCTCGTGCTCCCTTTCGTATGTGTGAAAGGGGTGGGCAGAGTTGGCTCGCCCTACTTGAAGAGCCTTGCACTCTGGATTTTGTCTATTGGTTCTAACAGTGATGGGGGGCAAAGGAGGGATGCCATAATCATGTGGCCTCTCCTCATGGACACTATGCCACTCTAGCACTTCATTGCATGGTGGCCACTCATATCGAGCTTCTAAGGGAGCCTTCTTATCTATGTTGAGTGCCACGTGTAAGGAATCCTCCTGAAAGGGGCTATGATGAATGGGCGTGTCCCTCAAAGGGGTGCCTCTATAGTCCCATTCTGAAATGGGATGATGCGGACTCTCTCGTGGGTCAGGCCACCAAGGCGGTATGACCAAGTCCTTGGTGCTGTAGCGGAGGTGACTTGTGCCCCCTTGTACACTCTCCGCAGCTTCTGCCCTTGATTGGGCTTGGCTACGGGTGTACACCATGGTGGTGTTCTTCTACAAGCTATGTAGGTTTTTTTTTTTTTATTCTTTTTATGATTTTTTTATGCTACACTAAACAGAAAAGGTCACACACACACAAAGCAATGATTATCTCGTTTAAAGATTAAAAGTGTGTCCTAAACCTGGTTTAGTGTATTTTGATTTTTGTTTTGAAAGTTTTTGTAAAGAATGTTTAAATGCAAAATGATGGCTCTTATGGCTCCCAAAATTGGTCGCCCCTTCGATATACCATTGCCAGGCCGATATACCAACCTCTCTATATACCCGCCCTTACGTGAGGGAAACTATAGGTACGTGAGAGCAGATGGTACGTGGAACGTAGGCGGTACGAAAGGGGGATCACCCTATTTTTGACACCTACCATAGAAGACTTATCCTCGCATGCTGGGAATCACCCCAGCTACACTCGGTCAGTTTTCATCAGGATTTACGTCTAGCAATAGTAGCGATCGGGGTTTATGAATGCAAAATTCAAGCCAAGGTGGTGATGAAATCCACCGTTGGTCTTGATCAAGGGCTGGGGTTTTACGACCAGCTCCTTGGTGTTTACGTTACCACGTGATGTGTGGGGTTCTTTTTATTTTGCAAAAGGGAAGCAAGCAAGCAGTAAAAGAAAATTTTCCCTAAGCAAACAAGTAACCTAAAAATAAAAAAATTGAAAATAAAAAATGACAAGAAAAGTTTAGAATCCCTACCTTTTCTCTGCCCAAATCTGTCGGTTCTGAGTTTCTGCCCTGAAACTGCACAGACAAAAATTCATCCCAGGGAGAAATGAATTACAGGACTGTATTCATCATAGGGTGGGGCGAATTCCCATTCGTCCCTGGGTAGGACGAATTACAGCTCTGTATCCGCCTCCTGATGGAACGAACAACAGTCAGCATACGAAAACTCGGTACCTGCAAGCAAAAACAACCAAGTTTGGATCAGATTTCTGATCTTAAAAGTAGAGGACAAGGTCCCACCGTGATCACCACTGAAAGCACGAGGATACGAAAGCAAAAAGGAAAGCGAAGATGCGATGCAAATCGAACCAAACTTGACGCTAAATCCTAGGAATTTGAAAGTGCATGAAAAGAGGGAAAGCATGAGCGAATCAAAATGAAACAAATGCAAATAAAGAAGACAGCCCTTTTTATTGATATGTTTCACAACTCGGTTACAATGCGCATCCTCCCCTTCCAAGGGCTAGGAGCGTTTAAATAAGCGTTCTTGTTACATCCATGGATGCCCTTCCTTCTTCCGCGTGCCCACATGTAAAATGGGCGGACCAAACATCACCGCCACTCACGTTGGTGAGTCTTGACTCCTTGCTGCTCCTCCGATGTCTAGACCCTACGTTCAAAGGAACAAGAAACAGTCAGTAGCACCTGTAGATAAAGTAAAGCATGCAATCCCCAAGCCTACGATAAGTGAATGAGAAAAATGAATTAAACTATGACTAAAATGAATCCAAATGCTCTAAAAATTTGATAGGGGCATCAAGGCATCCCAAAGAAAATACTACAAATGGAACAGTCAGGAAATTCCTCGCCGATTTGAATTCGCTCCGGGGCGGGACGAATTCACCTGCAACAAAATGCCGAAAAGGTACTGTTCCAAATGTCCTATCTAGGAGGCTCCAAATGACCTGCAAACTTGGGGTTAGCTAATTGGGGGCATTTTGGGAAGACCCAGATGGTCATATTTTCCCAATTTGGCCTCCATCAATGGGAATTTGATGATGCTACCTGCAAGTTAGTAAAGGCGAACGAAGATAGAAACATGATCAAAATTATTCGAAATGAAATGAAATTAAAAGGGGAACCTATCTAAGCAGCATAGAATTGAATGCAAAAATGAAAGAAAGCAAATCTACCATAGATTTCCAATCACTCCAAAGAGGGGCGATTAGGACTGTAGCAGTGCGGGAGGGGGCGCCCGGAGGCAGGCCGCCCGTCGTTTGGGGCCTGATTTTGGCACCAATCCACTTGGGATGGGTCCAAAATCTCTTGTGGGGTATTGTCAAAAAATTGGGTGGGATATCATGGCCAAATGTTGGGTTTGGTTCCGGATTTGTGCTTCCAATAACCACCCTATGACCTCCTCTCCGAAAGAGATCAAGGATGTGAAAGACACAACTCAAAAAGGGTGTGGGTGTGAAAGTAAAATGACAGCACTTCGTTGCTCCAAAATGCTCCTTCTCTCCTATATTTTGGGGTGAGGAAACTCACCAATTTATAGACCTGGAGGTCTCTTGAAATGGGCATGCAGAGGCGCCACTTGGCAATCATGCCTTCCCAGGGGGAGAGGAGATTCCTCCCTGAATAGGGACTTCATGACTGCCCTTGTAATAGCCTCTAACGCTCGAAAATGCTCACCCACACTCCCATGCGATGAAGGAAGCGTTAAGTGGCGGATCTGAGCTGCCATTTGTCAAGATTTGACTTTTTGCCCATCAAACCTGCAATCCGCCCCACCCTGGAGCGAATCTGGAATTCATCCCTGGGTGGGGCGAATCCTCGATTCATCCCTGGGGTGGAACGGATACTGAGCAAAGTGCCTGAAGGTGCCAAATTGATTTTTGACCTTCCAAAACTGTTGTGAGAGTGGTTAGGACCACTGTTTAACCTCTGGGGGCTGCCCTTGGGGCTGTGTGTGTCAATGCGATCAGTGTTTGCAGTCACATAATCGGATTGGTGCTGTTTTGGTGTCTACACTTATATTGGTAGAAGATGAGACTTTGATGAAGAACATGTCTTGGGAGTTTGTTCCTCTTTTAGAAGAGAAGAATGTAGTTCGCTACAAATAGGCATATAGGATCAAATATAATTTAAATGGTCAAGTGAAAAATCATAAGGTGCTCCTTGCTTCTAAAGGATTCCATTAACAAAAGGGAGTGGACTATTCTAAGATATTTGCATCAGTATCTAGGATGGACTTTGTTAGGATGATTATTTCTATTGCTACATGATGAAATATTAACCAAAATGGAGGTGAAAAGTGACTTTCTACATTGAGATATTTAGGAGGAAATTTACATTTAGTATCCCCCTAGCTTTGAGCTTGAGGGTCTTACAACATTAGTCTATAATCTGACCATGCCCTTATATGAACTAAAACAAACCTTCTATGCATGGTATGAGAATATTCATTCATTATTTCTTAGTTGTGGTTTTTTATTATGTGAGCTTGAGCATGATAGTTACATAAAACATCAAGATGAGAAAATATTGGTGATTGTTTTATATGTAATTTAATGTTTTAATACTAGATGCAACACATAGAGATAGATTCATTTTGTGAGATGGTTTCAAGTATAAGGGATTCTTGATCTAGGTTTTGTACCTTAATTAGAGTTGTTCGCAAATATTATAACCTAAATAATTCTCAAGGTCACATTTATGGACATGCAAGAGCCACATGGGGTAGGAGAGTGTCCCTTTAGGGGGGATAAGGAATAAGCGTGTTTCTCTTTATTCCCAATTTAGTTTAAGAGGGGATGTTGGAATATGTCATGGTTATGATTCTCTTAAGGCCACAAATAAATTTGGCATTGCATTGTTCATATCAACCCTTTGGGACCTTATAAACATTGAAAAATATGTTTTTGTAGTATTTTATTAGTTTATTCCTAAAGGTGGATCTCGTAACCATGACCTAAAGGTAACTTATACTTAGGTATAAATACCCCTTCTTACCAATCATTTTTTGATGGTTGGAGAGTAATTATATTGATTGATAGTGATATTATTTTGTATCCACGTACAACCCCATACATTTTATGTTCTAGCAATACTTAGTAGTGTGTTGATTTCATTCATTTTTTGGAAACTACTATAAAATATAATAAAGTTATTTAGGCACTCTTGGATCAACCTACTACACTCCATATTGTGTATGAATTTGATTACAAACCAATTGCTATCATACCCAAAAGTGATAAAAGCATGAATCAAAATATTGACAACAATCCTTTTAGGATTTGGTGTTCTAGCACCATAATATTCCTATCAAAAAAGAAAAATTATAAATTATAAATTTATATTTGTAATTGCATAAACTATACGTAAAAATGTTTAAACTTTTATTTATTTTTATAATCACAAAGTCGTCCTTGATTCAATATAAAAATGGTATGAAAATACTCTCACGGCTCACCTCAACCCCCTTGTAGGATTTCAACTCAACAAGGATTAGGCAATATTTGGCTATGTTATTTATCATTCTATTAGCACAAGCATAGAATCCCCTTGGACCTCTTTATCATTATTAAAATTGAGACTAAAAAAGAAATTATGATTGACAAGGTACTCCATAATATGAGGAGGTCAATGGAGTTGCCTTATCCATATCATAGTTGAGAAAATTTATAAAATTTCTTGATTTTTGTTGATTCTTGCCCTTGCCAATAAAATCTTGGTTTTTTACCAAAAACATCTATCATGGCAACATGGGTAGAGAAAATGGCATAAAATGAATTACTATACACTTGGATTGTATTTGTTTGTCCTTCTCTATAGCATGAAATGGTGAGGCATCCCTTTTTTGGATAGAAACATCCACTTCAAAGTGGGATATGTTGTGAGAATGCTCTATAAGGTGAAATTATAGGAAAATTGAGTGGTCCTTGGGTGAAGAATGTCCTTCCCATCATTGTTCTCCCTCATCAAGTTGAGCACCCATGTGTGGTTATAGATAAATCATGTTATGCTCTTCACCTATTCTACCATTGTATTCACCCATGAAATTTTTCCATTATCCTCTAGCATGACATCGATGCAATGGGCAACACATGGGATCCAAAAGATAGATGGGTACTTCTCCTAAAGAAGTCTACATATAGATACATACAAGCTTATGTGTAAGGGGTTTGTCCTAAAATTTATTTATAAAAATGGGGCAAATTAGTTTTGAAATTCAATATTTTTATTATTTCAAGGTGGAAAGATCCCCTTTTTATTAGGGGTAATATTGGAGATTTAAACTTTAAATGGTCCAATTATTATAAAATTGGGGCAAATCTACCCCAAAAAAATTACATCCAAAATTTTTGGGCTAATGGGCCCCAATCAAGGGTCCCCAATATTAGCCAATTTCAAATTTCAAAAATCCAAATATTAATTAATTAATGATGATTAGACACTATGCATAACCTTGGATACATATATTGTTACAATATTTATCACTACTTGGACAACATTATCAATGCTTCAACTATAACTTCCTCCAAAAAGCAGAATAATAATTGTATATTTTTAACCTCTCACAAGGCATCAACTGACTTCAAGAAGACCATGGATCCACTTGAAGCCACTATGAAGTTCATGAGTGTGAGATTTTTTGCATCCATCCACCCATTCTCATTTTATTTCATATCAATATTTGCTCTTCTACAAGAGCACATATTTTAATCACAGACTTCTCCAATAGTGGTCCACATAATTCATGTGCAAAAGATGTCTTTACTCTATTTCCAAAGTTCCTCAATGCCACTATAACTTTCCAATAGGGATTGTTCAAAGAATAAAAGGGAATGTTACAATAATATGAAAAAATTGCAATGCTTTTCCTGACCTCCTTCACCTTGTCCCTTCCCATAATAGTATCATAAATGATTATTTTTCTAGTGTCAAAGTTTTTTCTTACACTTCTCCCACTCCCACCAGCATCACCTCAAGGAATATGAAGACTAAGAATATAAACTTTATCCATAAAATGGATATCCTATAGTTTGACCTTGTCTTCATAAAATAAAGTCCCATGGTATGGTTCCTTGTCCCACTATAGTTCTTCTTCTTTTATGTCTTTTTTTTTTTTAATATTTTTTTCAACATAAAATCCTTCACCTCATCTTTGATTGTTTTATCATGTTAGGGAAATGGTCTACATCTTTCCCTCTTACCCACTTAAATGGAATTTAAAGTGATTGATGTCTCCTCGCATGTCCTTCTAACAAAATTTATAAAACATCTAATTCAACAAGTTCTCCTTAATTTCGTATCCACATTGTTATTTTCCTGGGGTTTGTGTTGACGGTGTGAAAATAAATTTGAAGCAAATTGCAAATTTCTACGAATAACGACGATGGTGAATTGCAGTCTTGAATAAAATTATACTTGATTTTTGTTAGGAGCACATACGCCATTTAAATTCGTGGAAAAATTGAAGGAATTAACCAAATTTAAATCACAATTTAAATCACGTCGCGGCTGCAGTGCTTCACAAAATAAATCACGTCGGGAGGAGCTTCGGCAATTTTAACTTTGGCGAGGAACTTCGGGGAAGTTTCCAGCGAGGGAGAAATTTTGGCGAGAGAGAAAGGTTCGGGGAAATTTTCAGCGAGAGGGAGTTTCGGGGGAGGAGACTTCCGAAGTAAATTTACTTCGGGGAAAACACTCCCGAAGTTTGTACTTCAGGGCAAAGATAGCCAAAGTAAAACTACTTCGGGGAGATCACTTCCGAAGTAGGTACTTTAGGGGAAAAACAGCCGAAGTAAAAATACTTTGGGAAGGCTGTGAAGTTCGGCAGCCCACGGCTACTTTGGCAAACCCAAATGCTGCAATGTGCTTCGGCACTAACACCTAACCCGGCTCCTTTCTGGATTGAACGGGTGATTTCCCACTTCGGTCCAAACCCTAGCTCTAGAATATCTGCGGATAAAAATAATGCACAGAGACAGACAAATACGCAGAGACTCAAATGGCAGAATAAATATTTATTTATATATCTATAACGCCGGATTACAAAGGGCTTCCTTCTGAAGCGATTACAATCTTCTGCAAGTAGAACTTTGTAGGATAAACATAAAAACGTCTCCGGGAGGCTGCTGCTCCAACTGCTTCTTCAACCTTCTCTCTCTTCTCCTCTTCAGCTTACGCTCCTCTTCTTCTCTATGCTCTTCCTCTTTTGAAAAATGACAAAATGGCCCCGGTATTTATAGGCGGGGAAGGAGGACAAAGGGTGGGACAAACTCACCAACCTGTTGACAGAAATAAATGTCGTGGTGGCTTTTCAACCAACTGTCGGACAACCCCAGCTACTCGCACGATCAAGAAATTAATGCATCGATTCCCGTGCTTGGTTTCCACTTCGACCGATTTCCGATTCGGAGGGCAATTTGTATTTACTTCGCGGTGAACCAAATTTTGGGGGCTACCATTTTGTCTCTCGCGTCGAAGCATTTTTTGAAGGTGTTTCAGAAGTGCTTCATGTCGAATCTCCTTTGGGCGTGAAGTTAGATTTAATTTTTCTAACACCCTCCTTTAAATCAAACTTCACACGTTCTCTGATGCCCAACATATCTCGCAGTCTGGCAAAGTCCTCCTCCTTCAAGGGCTTTGTGAAGATGTCAGCCAGCTGCTCCTTTGACCTACAAAACTGCAACTGTACTTCATCGAATTTCACCAGCTCTCTGATGAAATGATATCGGATATCAATGTGCTTTGTCCGACCATGGAAGATTGGGTCCTTCGAGAGCGCGATGGCAGAGTTGTCACAAAATATCATTGTTGTTGCTTCGGGCGGATGCTATAATTCACTTAGAACTCTTCTCAGCCAGACTACCTAGCAGGCTGCTGAGGTGGCAACAACATACTCTGCCTCTACTGTAGATAGAGCCACAATTGGCTACTTCTTTGAGGACCAAGAGACGACTCCGGATCCAAAGTGGAATGCATATCCCGAAGTGCTCTTCCTGTCATCTACGCTACTAGCCCAATCGCTGTCGGTGTAGCCAATTAACTCCAGTTGGTCCTTTCTGGCATAGTGGAGTCCATGGTTCCTTGTGCCATTGACATATCACAAGATTCTCTTGCCTGCTTGCCAGTGAGTGTCTTTGGGTGACTCCATAAACCGACTGATTAAACTCATGGCATACATCAAATCTGGCCTAGTTGCAGTCAAGTACATTAGGCTTCCAACTAAACTTTTATAGAGAGTTGGGTCAACACTTTTGCTGTTGTCAGTCTTGCTCAGCTTGACACTAGTGGCTGTCGGAGTGATGGCAGGCTTGTTGTCCTCCATATTAAAATGCTTCAGGACATCCTTTGCATACTTGCCCTGAGAAATGAAGATGCCATCTACTGATTGGACAACTTCAATGCCGAGAAAATATTTCATCAGCCCCATGTCTGTCATTTCAAACTTGGACTTCATGGTTGTTCTAAACTATGCAAATAGGCTGCTGCTATTGCCAGTATAAATCAGATCGTCCACATACAGGTAGACGATAATGAGCTCACCTGCTTCATTTGTCTTCATGTATAGGGAGTGCTCATATGGGTATTTTTGAAACCCATTCTCTTGAAAATAGTCATCAATCCGACTGTACCATGCTCGGGGTGCTTGCTTCAACCCATACAGGGCCTTCTTCAGCTTCAGGACCTTCCCTTCTTGTCCTTGTAATTCATAACCGGGTGGCTGGTCTATGTAGACCTCTTCTTCCAACACTCCATTCAAGAAGGTAGACTTAACATCCATCTGGTACACGCTCCATACCTTTTGAGCTGCTAGTCCTAGAATCATTATGACTATGTCAAGTCGGGCTATAGGTGTGTACACCTCATGATAGTCAACTCCTGACTTCTGCTTGTAGCCTTTCGCCACTAATATGGCTTTATGCCTATCAACTTCTCCTTGGGCATTAAACTTCGTTTTATACACCCACTTGACCCCAATGGTCTTCTTTTCTGCTGGAAGTTTTTTCAGTTGCCATGTCTCATTCTTCTCAATGGTTGCTATCTCCTCATCCATCACATTCACCCATTTGCGATTCTAACTTGCCTCTTCAAACTCCACTAGATCACACTCCTTAAATAGGGCAAAGTCATAATATTCTTCATCCATTTGATTATGGGTTACCTCATAAATATCTTGCAAGCTCTGAGTCTTTGTAGGTGTTCTCAGATTTTGAATTCTGTTTGCAAGTGGAGGTGACCGGGATGATGAGGGTGTGCTACTGCTAGCACCACTGTTGCTTCTTGAAGGTATAGGTGGCTGCACACTATCTTCCTCCAAGTTTACAGGTTTAGCAACTGCTAGTTCAGGCTGACCAGTCTCTGATTTCCAGTTCCAGGATTCATCCTCCAAGAACTTCACATCTCGACTGATGACAAGTTTCTTTGTCACAGGATTGTATAGCCTGTATGCCTTTGCTGGTTCGTTGTATCCTGTGAAGATGCATCTTTCAGCTTTGTCATCCAGCTTTTGCATTTTCTCATTTGGAACATGTGCATATGCTATGCACCCAAAAACTCACAAATGAGCCACACTTGGCTTCAGATTGCTCCAGGTTTCCTCTAGGATTTTGTCTCTCACACTCTTGGTGGGACATCGGTTCAGTAGATAAACTGCACAACTTACAGCTTCTGCCTAGAACTCATGTGGCAAACTTTTTGCCTTCAAGCATGCTCCGTGCCATCTCCATGATTGTTCTGTTCTTCCTCTCAACTACACCATTCTGCTGCGGTGTGTATCTAGCAGTGAACTGCCTTCGAATTCCATGTTGCTTGCAAAAGTTGTGGAATTCATTGGAGATGTATTCTCCACCTCCATCAGTTCTGAGAGTCTTGAAAAAATACCCACTCTATTTCTCAACCAGAGCCTTGAAATCCTTAAACTTCCCAAATGCCTCTGACTTCAACTTGATGGGATAAATCTAGGCCTTCCGGCTAAAGTCATCAATGAAAGTCAGGAACAATTTTTTGCCGGCATATGTGGTGGTCTGCATGGGACCACAAATGTCTGAGTGCACCAGCTCCAATTTCTGTGATGCTCTCCAAGACTGTCCTACAGGGAATGCGTCCCTGTGCTGCTTGCCGACTAGGAAACCTTCACAAACTTGGTTTGGTTGCTCAATAAGGGATAAACCCTTTACCATCTACTTCCTGTGCAGCAGATTCAGGCCACTGAAGCTCAGGTGACCGAATCTGAGATGCCACAACCAGGTAGCATCTTTCACAACTGCACTCAAAGACATCATAGATTCATTCTGAATCTGTAGCGAAAACATCTTATTTTTTTTCATGGACACAGTTGCGATTTGTCCATGCACTTTGTCTCTGATTGAACAAACACCATCTTTGAACTGAACAATGTGTCCATTTTGCACAAGTTGTCCAACACTTAGCAGATTGTGCTTCAACCCAGGCACATAATAAACATTCTGAATTATTTTTCTTTCATCGTGCCAGGTGTGGATGGAGATTTTGGCTTTCCCCATCACGGGAACCTTGCTGTTGTTCCCCATATTGACTTCATATTGGACTGTTTCATCCAACTGTGAGAACATCTCCCTGTTCCCAGTCATGTGGTTGCTGCACCCACTGTCAAGATACCAAATGTTCTTTTTGCTCTCTTCCTCAATACTGCAAGTCAGCAACATATTTCCTCCCGTCGCATTTCCAATTTCCTCCGTGTAATGGGCTTGCTGCTGATTCTCATTTGCCATATTCTTCCTGCATTGTGAGGCATAATGGCCCAACTTGTTGCAGTTGTAGCATTGGACCTTTAACATGTCCTTCTGCTGAGAGCTTCCTTGCTAATTTTTGCCAGTGCCTCTTTCTCTATGCTAATGAAAGTTGCAATTGGGCTCGTTGTCATGAGGGTTTGACCTATCTCCTTGCTTGTTACTTCTCCCACATCTGCTTATGCCTCTTCCTCCTTGAGAACTAGAAGTGTTGTGGTGGGAGTCTTGTCTGCCACTGTCTCGGACTAAGACTTTTGCTTTGAAAGCTTGCTCCAAAGAGGACTGAGTTGAGCGACTCAGCCTCTGCTCATGTGTCTGCAGAGAACCCATCAGTTCATCCACAAATAGGATCGTCAAATCCCTTGACTCCTCAATTGCAATTACCACAGAGTCGAACTTTGTTGGCAGACTTCGTAGAATTTTCTCCATGATCCTTTGATTCTGCATAATTTCACCATTCAACCGCATCTGGTTGATGACATCTATCGTTCGGGTGAAAAAATTGCTCATGGTCTCTGACTCGCTCATCTGCAGGTTCTCGAACTACCTCCTGAGCATCTGCAATTTTACCAACTTCACTTTGTTGGTGCCCTGATACGAACTTGTCATAATTTCCCAGGCCTGCTTTGCCTTGGTGGCTGATGCGATTCGCGAGAAGATGGTCTCCTCAACCGCTTGTATGATATAGAACAGGGCTTTCTGGTCTTTCTTTCGATTCTCCTTCAGAAGATCTTTGTCGGCTTGGGAGAGGGCGGCCTGTTCTGCTGCATCTGTCGGCTCCGGGTATCCATTCTCGACCAAGTCCCACAAATCCTGAGACCCGAAGAGGATCTTCATCTGGATGCTCCAGTAATCGTAGTTCTTGCCATTAAATCATAGGATCTGCAACTGCAGGGAAATCTTTTCGAAATCCATGATTCTATCTACGCGTCACGGCAACACAGGCTCTGATACCAATTTGAAGGAATTAACCAAATTTAAATCGCAATTTAAATCGCGTCGCGGCTGCAGCGCTTCACAAAATAAATCACGTCGGGAGGAGCTTCGACAATTTTAACTTCGACAAGGAACTTCGGGGAAGTTTCCAGCGAGGGAGAAATTTTGGTGAGACAGAAAGGTTCAGGGAAATTTTCAGCGAGAGGGAGTTTCGGGGGAGGAGACTTTCAAAGTAAATTTACTTTGGGGAAAACACTCCCGAAGTTTGTACTTCGGGGCAAATCTAGCCGAAGTAAAACTACTTCGGGGAGATCACTTCCGAAGTAGGTACTTCGGGGGAAAAACAGCCGAAGTAAAAATACTTCGGGAAGGCTGCGAAGTTCGGCAGCCCGCGGCTACTTCGGCAAACCCAAATGCCGCAATGTGCTTCGGCACTAACACCTAACCCGGCTCCTTTCTGGATTGAACGGGTGATTTCCCACTTCGGCCCAAACCCTAGCTCTGGAATATCTGTGGATAAAAATAATGCACAGAGACAGACAAATACGCAGAGACTCAAATGGCAGAATAAATATTTATTTATATATCTATAATGCCGGATTACAAAGGGCTTCCTTCTGAAGCGATTACAATCTTCTGCAAGTAGAACTTTGCAGGATAAACATAAAAACGTCTCCGGGAGGCTGCTGCTCCAACTGCTTCTTCAACCTTCTCCTCTCTCTTCTCCTCTTCAGCTTACGCTCCTCTTCTTCTCTATGCTCTTCCTCATATAAATGACAAAATGGCCCCGGTATTTATAGGCGGGGAATGAGGACAAAGGGCGGGATAAACTCACCAACCCGCTGACAGAAATAAATGCCGAGGTGGCTTTTCGACCAACTGCCGGACAACCCCAGCTACTCGCACGATCGGGAAATTAATGCGTCGATTCCCGTGCTTGGTTTCCACTTCGGCCAATTTCCGCTTCGGAGGGCAACTTGTATTTACTTCGCGACGAACCAAATTTCGGGGGCTGCCGTTTTGTCTCTCGCGCCGAAGCATTTTCCGAAGGTGTTTCGGAAGTTCTTCGCGTCGAATCTCCTTTGGGCGTGAAGTTAGATTTAATTTTTCTAGCAAAAATGTCTAAGCATGCGTGGGTATTGTAGACCTTTAAATTAATATTATAATAAATTATATACATATTAGAATATAATCTAATGTCCACCACCTTTTATCCTCTTCGTTCATACTGTTCACTGCATTCCCTTCATTTCGTCAACAGGGAAATATAATTTCGTTACATCTTTCCTGAGCTAAACTGACTAATTCATTTCATATGAATATTGACAAAGGATTCAAATTAGAAAATGGAATACGCAAAACGAACTTCTCTGATTTGTAAAAATATTTTTATGTGACCGAACTTCTTTAATTTGTAAAAATATTTCTATGTGACCCAAAGAAATAAGTTAATTAGTAAAATTTCAGAGCTTAGTTTAATTTCCTAAATTACTTTATCTAACAAAATTTTATAAAAAATTTCGTGAAAGAAAGTACTTCTGTGTGGTATCGTAGGATTCCAAAAATAAAAATAAAAACTTATGTGTGGTATCGTAGGATTCCAAGAAAAAAATAAAAACTCATGTGTGGTATCGTAGGATTCCATGTGTTTACACAGAAATGACAACACGAGTTGCGCGTGGCTAATCTAGTGTGGTTTGATTAGCATAATTCTTGTTATAGTCGGGGAACCTGCCGACAACTATATTCAAAGAAAGGTGCAATTGAAAAGAGACAAATGTAGTTATCAAGTCTAAAAAAAAAAAAAAACTCTTCGTAGAAGCATCTATGACGATTAAGAGAATATAATACTTTATAATTTATTTTAAAGAAGATGGTAATATATATATCCAGGAAGCTTAGCCAACTATGACTGTTAGCATTAAATTAGTTTGAGGCTGAGGTGACGAATTTTCAGTCTTATTATGATAGACAACAAAAGCCCAAAAAACAACGTTCAGAACTTCTCTACACAGCAGTTAATAAGTACATGTCAATATCACTTCGAATCTTTATTTTTTAAGAGTTTTGTATATGATTTTAAAGGTCAACAGTTTTTTTTTACAAGTTTACTATATATATATACATCATTATAATTTTGAATTTAATTTTTTTTTTTTAAATTTAAAATCCTAACTACTACATAATGTTAATATACTATGTTAATATTCTTTTAAAGTTAAATACAGAACTGGATTGATTTGATACATAGACAATGTCAATGGTATTAAGACATGTAATATACTTAACACGGCATGTGAGAAGCATGAGCTAGCAGTACGAGCGTCTCCCTTTGACAATTCAAACACTTGCTAATATTTTGATTTATATTACACCACATGTGAGAAACGTGAGCTCGTAGTACAAGCGTCTCCTTTTGATAATTCAAATCCTTGCTGGTATTTTCATTTCTTTGCGAGGGAATTTTTACCGTAGAAGGAAAGTTGCAAACTTGGACACTATCAGAATCCACGTTTGGAAAAGTCTCAAAATATGAAAAAATACAGACCGTTCTCTTTTTTTATTATATATATATATATGATGTGTCCGCTTCATATATCAAATCCCTAGGTTAGGAATGACTTTTTATCGAAATCGCTTTATATTGACGTCAACGGTATCCTTTAAGCCTAGGTAGCCCTCACCCACTCCCAACGAAACGAAATCGAGTGGGCAAGATTTGATGTGAGAGAAAGTCCCGATTACTAACATTCCAACCCGATTATTCCTTTCATATATTTTAACTGTTTTACATCCTCTTACCCTTGTTTTCAATGAAAAGGTATCGTTCGACTTTTCTATCAACGGACCAAGAAAATACATTCTGTACTTTAAATTTTTTGAAAAGTTGGACCCCACGGCTTGATAATCGTATTGATCTGATTTGACTCGAAGAAGTTGCTTGATAATCATATTGATCTGATTTGACTCGAAGAAGTTTCAACTCTTTTTTAACTTTCAGTGAACTCCTCTTCTTTTGAACCCTCACGTTCAACTGTATTTTAGTTTTTAACATTTTGTTATTTACCTATGATTTTAGGGCTCCATAGAGTTTTCGAGAGATCTATTGGTGCGATATATACATAATGATATAATATATTATGCACGAGCTAGCAATAGAAGCGTCTTCCTTCGGAACTTGAAGTCCTTGCCGATTTTTTTTATCCCTGCAAATGAATCTTTGGCGTGTTACTGAAGTTGCAGACTTTGACGCTATCAGAATCACTGTTGTTGACTTCTGAAAAAGCGTCGAACTACCCGAAATTATAATCAACGATATTTTTATTATTATTTTTATGAATGCCCCCGGTCTTCATATCCTTATCATCATGCAAATCCCTCGGATAGGAATTCCTTTCTTACCAAATTTCTCACTTGTTATTGACGTCAACAATCGCTTTTAAATAACGTAGGACCACCCCCAATGAAATCGTACGCTTTTAAATTATTTTATTTTATTTTATTTTTTATCTTATTAATATTAAACCATATTAAGTTTGACTTTTATTAAAAAAATTTAGGTTCAAGAAGGAGATCCAAGTTTAAACTTTTAAAACAAGCTTTGTGGGAGCAAAGGTAGTACACTGTCCTGACTAGGCTGAGCTCATACCAACCTCATAATAAATAACAGTTCCAATCCCGATCTACCATGGTTTTTTATTTTCTCATGCTACTAATTACAAGGTGAAATAAAGATTATAAAAGCAGCCCTAAAAATTTAAACCCAAATCTGATAATTAAAAATAAAAATGAGTTACAGATTCTCTTATATATAAAATAATATTAAACAAAAATAAATATATGATAATTTTATCTTGATTTCTAATAAATTATTATAATATTTTTTAAAATACTATTTCCAATAACACATTCTTATTATAATACCCTATTCTACTATTAATGACAAAAATAATTAAAAAGCTGATATCACCCTAGATTTTGGAGCTGCAATCATCCAACTAGCATAAATTGTCGCAGATAGCGTGAGCCAACCTAACAATTTGACAAAACGAGAATCATACGAACTCCACATTTATCGATAAGCTTTTGAAGGTTCTTTTTACTAACACATATTTACACGCACCATTCGACAACACCACATGGAACATTAAGAAAATCCATTTTTAAACCTATCTAAAACTTATGTGGTACCACAATAATTGGACAGTGTTAATATCATCTAGCTTAACCAAAATTTATTTGGTACCGCAATAATTTTACCAAGTTTGATTTCAAGCTAACAACTTTTCTAATTTATTTTATTTTTTAGTTTTAGATAGTGTTACTATCATGTTTTTGTTAATAAATTAATATAATTTAATTTTTATTAAAATAATAATAATAATATTTTTTTACTTTTATTTTATTTTTATTTTATTTTACATGGTCGAGTTAATAGTCTACCTTGTATGCTGTATGTTTGACCTAACAATTATTTTAAACCTTTAAAAATACTACGAAAAAAATAAATCCTCAAAACTTTTAACTTAAAACAACCCTAATATCCGTCCCCTTAAGGTTTTGACACATCAGACCTAAAAATAAAATTCTAAGAAGTGGTGGTAGGAAATTTTATATGTAAAAACGTAAGAATTAATTTCTTAGGTCCCATAACAATTAAGTTTCTTAGGTTTTTGTATAAAGAATTATGTCCGAGGTTTTTTATAAAGAATTAACATCTTTAAAATAAGATGAATTTTTATTTTTCTTTTAATAATCACTATTGTTGGTAGCAATCGCCTCCAACACAGAAATAAGCGGTAGTAGTTGAAACGGTATAATATGATTTTCATATATAGACTTAAATATAAATATTTAAATTATTTAATAATAAATTTTTTTATAATGATTGATAAAGAAAATAAAAATATTAAAAAAATAATATTAAATTTTAATTTTTTTTGTTTCATTAATATATTTTAATATTATTTTTATTACATTAAAATAATTTATCATTATTATTTATATTAATCCACACTAGAATGTATATATTATATTTGATCTAGTAGAAATGATATATATGAGATTACACACTCTTCTCCTATAAAATGTGATATCTACCTTGTTGCTACCATCATCTTTGATTAGTTTTATTACCCAAATCCAAAGGTGTGTTGATTGATTTACAATTTATTTTATTGGGCCTATTAAGCAAATCGTTTACATACTTTTCTTGTGAAATGAAGAGACCATCATACAATTATATAACCTCAATGCTAAGAAAATTAATTATTAAAGTCAAATTTGTCAATTAGAACTCATGGATTCTTAAAACTCATCTATCATCAATTTTTTTTCCAATATAAATCATGTCATTAACATATAAGCATTCTATCACCAAATTACCCTATCATTTGATTTGATATAGAGAGTAATCTCATTTTGAATTCTATTGAATCCATTACTTTGGAGGTACATATCTATCTTATTGTATGAAACTCTTGGTGCTTGCTACAATCCATAAAGAGTCATCTTCAACCTATAAACTTTATGTTCTTCACCTACAATTTCATAAGCTTGTGGGTGTTTCACAAACACTTCCTCATAATGAAACCATTTTAGAATGTAGATTTGACACCTAACTAAAAAACTTGTCATTTGCATTGTAACAACAAGAGAAAAGTTATCATTAAAGTCTATAACTTGTTGTTGTAAGTATTTTTTGACCATTATATTTTTTTTATGCTTCTTGATTGATACATTTTCCTTATAATTTGTTTTATAAATCCACAAGACTCCTATAAATTACTTGGCTCCAACTCTTTAAGTTTTATTTCTTTCAATTTCATATATTTCTTCATCTAGTGCTTCAAGGGATAAGTTATTTCCCTACATATTTATAACAAGTTGGTTCTACATCAGTTTCAAAGAATAGATAAAACTTAAGCAATTTCATGGCTATATTCAACATTGCAAATTTATTGCTATATTTTATTAATAATTTTCATATTTCCTTATGATTTTAAACTTGGACTTGATTTTGAATTAACACTTGGAAAATTTATCAGAAATAAAGCAGGCTCGAGTGACACTTGAGTTATTGCTAGAAATTATTGTCTAAGTAGTTTCGTCATCTTTTGACATCTTTAGATTTTGTTATTATGCATATTATTTCCATATCCTCAAACAAAAAATACATTGTGACTAATTATTATCTCATTTGTCCTGGGATAATACAATGTGTAGGCCTTCATGATCTCCAAACTTCGTAACAATTATATATACCCTCCTAAAATAACACCCATTCCTTGCAATTATATATACTCTCCTAAAATAACACTCATTCCTAGCATGCTATACGTTAGAATAATACATAGCCACTAACACAAAAAAAATGGTCTGCTAAAAATTTAACTCTAATATTTTTAGATAGCAGTGTAAGCTGAGTCAACATTATGCCTCTGCGAAGAAGATAAATCATTTCGTTATATCTTTCCTGTGTTAAACTGACTAATTCATTCCATACGGGTGTTGACAAAATATGCAAACTAAAATATGGGAAAATGTGAAACGAACCTCTCAATCGGAAGCAGATTATATATCTATCTATACATAATTATAGGATTCCACGTCTTATACGCATAAATGACGACATACGTTGCAAGTTGCTATTTTAGTATGGTTTAATTAGCATCTTGTTGCCAGTGGGAAACCTGCCGACCGCGTAATTTGCACGTTGGGATAAATATTCAATATTGAAATTCTTATTATTTCCTAACTAGCCCAATGTTGCCGCAGGTGTGAACAATTATATTTCTAGAAAGGTGAAATTAGGGATCAAACTCGTTACGGTGAAATTAGGGATCAATCTCGTTATTATTTAAGAGTTTTATAGAAGACTTGGTGCATCGAGCCTCTTTAATGTTCGTTTAGGATTCGGTACAGATTTCATATATGGCTTTACTAGTTGTCTATCGTACTAAGACGTGCCACATATTTAATACAATGTGTGAAATGCGTGAGGAATCTAGCACTACAAGCGTCTCCCTTTGAAAATTCAAAACCAATCGTTGCTGATATTTTGATTTCTATGCGAAGGAATCTTTGTCTTGGTAGGAATGTTATGAACTTCGATCAGAATCCACTGTTGAAAAAACGTCACAATATAATAATTTAAGACCGTTCTATTTTTTATTATATCTATGAGAGGAATCAGAATCCACTGTTTGAAAAAAAACATCACAATATAATAATTTAAGACCGTTCTATTTTTTATTATATCTATGATGCTTCCTCTCATATATATCAAATCCCTCGGTTAGGAATGACTATTTTAATCCAAGTCGTCGTTTGTTATTGAAGGAAAGAGTATAGCCCTCGCCCACCCCCAACGAAAAGAAATCTAACGTGAGGGAAATACATGATCACTGACATTCCAACCCGATTATTCCAAATGTCCTAAATTTTTAAATTTATTTGCGTCCTCATACCGTTGTTTTCAGTCAAAAGGTATATAGTTCGACTTTTCTATCAACGCACCAAAACTACGTTTTGTCCTTTAAATTTCCAAACGTTCGTTGCCCGTGTTACTGGAAAAGTTGGACCTACAGGTTTCATAATGCTATTGAACTTAATTGTCGTTAATCATTAACCGCGTGATCCAATCAACAATTTGACGATGTCCACTTTTTTTTTCTTTTTTTAATGAAAAAGTGTCCTAATTATTAATCTGCTTGGAAAGAAAACAAATCAGGTTGTGCAAAACAGTTGGGCTACGTTAATCCAAAAGCTTGACATCACTGCTCAGGAAATGGAAGTTTGAATGTGTATTGTTTTTTTTGGATTGACGATGTAAGCAGGTTCACTGCCACTTTTTGAAACGTAAACTCCTATAAAATGGTATAGTTTCAAATTACTTCATGTCTAGAGTAATTTTGGGTCAAAAACCACACAATATAACATGTTTTTGGCCAATACTATAGCAAATAGGAACGTTATTCGGCATCCAAACCTTCAACGGTGAAATCATTAGTTTCCTAAATAAAGTTGTTACTATGCGTATATTCAATGTCTTTGCAAATGAATGTTGAGCGTGTTAGTGAAGTTATAAACTTTGGCTCTATCAGAATCACTGTTGTCTACTGTTGGAAAAGCAACGAACTATCGGAAAATATGATCATCTATATTTTTATTATCAGTTTTAATAATGCACCCGTGCATATTATCATTGTCATCATGCAAATCCCTCACGTAAGAATACCTATGTTACCGAATTCCTCACTTGTTATTAACGTCAACAATCGCTTTTAAATAGCGTACGCCCACCTCCAATGAAGTCTCCTCTACTGGGCGAGATATCTAATGACATGGAATGGCATGATGAGTGACATTCCAACACTACTAGGATTCCTAGTTTTTAGAGCTGTAGTCACCTAGTTTTTAGAGGTGCAGCCTTGATAATCCAACTGGCCTGAATTGTTGTTAATAGCGTGATCCAACCTAACAATTTGTTGTTAATAGCGTGATCCAACCTAACAATTTGTTGTTAATAGCGTGATCCAACCTAACAATTTGACAAAAAGAATAGCACATCAAGTCCACATTCTTAGCGCTCTTTTTACTAGTTCATATTTACACGCACCATATGTCATGCTTGTGACTCGATTACCTCTGGCACCAGAAGGAACATTAAGAAAACGTAAGGTATGTAAAACCTATTTTGGTACCGCTAAGATTTATAGGAAAAAGACAAACCATATAGTTTCAACTTGATTCACATGTGGGATACGTCAACTTTTTAATAGGGAAAAGGAAAATCGAGAGCATACACTAGGCTTTCACAACAAAAATAGAAAATTGATGATAACAGTGCTAAGCATAACATAATATCATGTAAGGTTTGGCTGATCCTTAGCCTTCAGCATTTGTATAATCTTTAGAAGTTCGAACTCAGATAATACTTAGTTCTTATTAAAAGGTTATGGTTGATTCTATCCATCAGAAGCGTTCAATAATTTAATGACTTGGGTATAGACAGGTTGCATATTTATCATCCTTTTACGTGTATGTATGTGTATTTTGACAGGCCTTTTTCAATGTAGTTGGTCAAGGTGATTGATAAACTAGCAATAACTGTTTGTGGTTTTCAATAAGCACTTGTTTGCATTCTTCTAGCCATCCTAATTGCACATACATTTTTTTTATATTAGTTAGAAAAATTAATTAAAGATAAATATGAAGGAGCATGCACATTTAAGATGTTTTTTTCCTTTTAATTTTTTAAATTATTATAAAAAGTATGGATTTTCTTTAGTTATAGGCCCATGTAAAAGAATTTTAACAAAGACTAAGGGTCAATCCAATGGTAAGTAAAATCTTTTCAAGAAGTTGAGAATCACTTGTAAATACTGTACAAGGTAACAACATACAACTAGAGGGAAATGCTTGAGGCAAGGTTTAAAAGAGAGACAAGAGGCACAAATTAAAATAATGAGTCAGTTTCAAATGGGTCCGAGGATTACCCTTTAAGATATTACATTAAGGGAAATATTGTTATTGTCATTAGTATATTATTTCTGTGATCCTTTAGTTAAAATTATGAGGAATGTTGAATGTGTGTAATATATCTCTAATGGCCAAGGTTGACACTATATAACGTGATCAAGTGTAATCTTTCAATAAAATTATTGTATACTATTTTTATATGGATTTATATATTTAACCTATGACCCATTGTTTAACTTTGTCATAGGTAACCTTAATATACCTTTATTTTTAATGTTTTTTTGGATAACTTGTAATTAATTATTGAATTTTAATATTTACGCCTCTTATTTACCCAATAATTTATTGGGTTCTGTGATCTTATCTTAACCATTCGTATGGGTTCCTATAGGCATCCTTTCATATTTTATGTGTAATAACCTATTATTTTTACCCTCTATATCTTTCTTAATGATTTAAGTTGATGTGTTTCTTATGTTTGTCCTCATAAAGTATTGTGAAGTGCAACAATTTTCTTCTACCCTACTTTCTTATATGATATTTTAAAATTTTCTAATGGGTTAATAATCAACTATTATATAATTAATATGATGTCAAAAAAAAGATTGCTCTACACAAAGTGTTTTTATTAATATTGAAGATAAACCATATTTTGACAAGGGTCCAACATGTAAAAAATATTTTGTTGAGATAATAAATAGTATGGACAAAATTATGAGTAATAGTGATAAGAAATTTAAGAGAAAGACTCTCCATTATATAAAATACAAATATAATTAGAATAAAAATTCAAGTGAATTAGATTCTAAAACATATCAATTCTTCTTTAATAAAATAATCACTTTATATAGTAGCAAAAGGTATATGACATTAGGTCAATTTGTGGCATTGATTAGTCCTTATTCCCCTTGGTGGCAATTGTGACCTGAATCCATAGTATTATCATTCATGTTTATCCTTGCATTGTTAGAGTTGAAAATAGTGGAGCTCAATATTGGATTCAAGATGACACCATGCCTAAGATGGTGTTGATAATAATGATGGAACTCATTATTTTTTATCAATTCTATATTTTGGGATTACTACAATGCATAGGCATATAATATGAAGATCATTATAATATATAATTTCCTCCGTCAATGATAACATTAACTATTCAAAAACACATATCTCTTTAATTCAAAGGAAAGTAGCAATTGCATCCAAATTCAAATATACCTATAATAAAATCCATAGATGATGATGAGTCTTATGTGTTAAAATAATATAATAAAATATCAAATATTAAAAATATAGTCAATTATTTTTTTAAAGATAAAATAAAAAATAATGAATTATATATAAATAAAAAAATTACTATTATAGTACTTCCTATATTTAAGACATGTGTTGATGGTTATCTTGGTACTTTATTTTCATTTAAACCATTTTGGTTTTTCATTAGTCTTTAGTTAAACATGATTTTGCAAGTCTTGACATCATTTAGAGTGAAACTTATATTTTAAAAAAATATACAAGGTGAAGGGCTTATTTTTGAGTGGTCATAGTAGTAATGATTAGTATAGAACACTTTTATCTTTCTTATAATTAATTATAGCAAAATGATAAGGGAGAGTAGTAATCCAAATAATATTACAAAAAAATAGAAGAAAGGAAAAGTAGATGCTTGAACAACTTTGGAGGGATTGGCCTAAACAAGAGGGTGTTGATCACTATATTAGGCAGTTAGTTTGGATGGGTTCTATCATTCTTCTTTAGAATATCTGGAATGAAAGGAACAATCAAATTTTTAATCAAGATAGGAAGTATATTCACTATATTTGGAAAAATACCATAGCAAACTTAGTTGAATCAGTCTATCAACTCCTTAATCACCCCCAAAACTCCAACCAAAGATGGGATAAGTGATACAAATATTGAAGATTAAATATTCTAAGGGCAACCAACTTAAAGGGAATGTGAGTATTTGTAAGATGGATAGGACAAGAAAATGATAACCTCCTCCTAAGTATTTTGAAAAAGTCAACTACTTATGGAGCCTCTAGAAGGAACCTTGGAAAAGCTAGTGCGGGAGAAATTGGTAGACTTTCAGATGGCTCCCTGGTTTTTACTTTTGCTAAAAATTTGGGTATCCTTTCCAATAACCTTGCTGAGGGGTATGGTATCCTTAGAGGCCCTCAAGAGGCTACTAAGGAAGGATGGGAAAATGTGTTAGTTGAGTTTGACTCTCAACCCATGATTAATATTTTGAAGACTCCTAAGAATCATATGGTTGATTGGAGAATAAAAAGAATTATTGAGAAGATTGAATTAATCCAGATGGGATTTTTGAAATTTGATTACAATCATGTGGTCAGAGATCAAAATAATAATGCTAATACTTTAGCTAATTGGACTTTGGACAAAGGTGATCTTACTTGTTATGGCCACCCTCCTAGATGGTGGGCTTCACAAATAAAGAAAGCTTTTCTTTCTATAATTTCTTTGGATGGCTCCAGTTTTGAAGGTACCTAGTTTCTTCTTATTTTATTTTTGCTTCTCTTTGCTGCAATCAGGGTATTTTAGTTCCCTAGCTCAAACTATTATTTCTTTTGTTTCGTATGTTGATTCTTGCCGTAAAATTCTTTTGGTCTAGAAAGGTCATTGTTATGTTCAATTTTTTTATTCTTTTTCCTTTTTATTTTTTGTTTAGTTTTTTGAGGTGTGTGTGTTTATGTTTTGTTTTGTTTTTGTGTTGTTTTTTGTTATTCTTGTGTTTTGTTGTTTTGTGTTTTTTTTTGTGCTTTTTGTTATTGTTCTTGTGTTTTTGTTGTTCTTGTTCTTGTGTTTCTGTATGTTTGTCTTAATTCGTGTTTTTGTGTGTGAGTGTTTTCTATATTTTTTTGTTTTTTTTATTGTTTGTTGTTGGTTGTTTTTTATTTATATTTTTCATTTTTTTAGGTTTTGGTTGTTTTTGTTTTTCATGTTTTTGTTGGTTATGTTTTTGTAGTGTTTTATTGTTTTTTTCATGTTTGTATTTTGTTTTGTTGTTCTTGTGTTTTTCTATGTGGTCCATGTAGTGGTTTTTTTTAGCTTATTGTGTGTGTGTTTGGTTGTGCTTTTTCTTTTTGACACACTCAAGGAGCATGTTTTGTATTTTATTTATTTATTTATTTATTTTAATCTTATTGTGTGTTTGCTCCTTGAGTATGTCAAAGGTGGTAGGCTAGGTTCGAGCCTTGGTGATTTTTGTGGAATGAATACCCTGTGTCCTTGGGTCTTACAAAAAAGTGGCATCCCTTCTGTGATGTTTTCCACAAAAAAATAAAAGAAAAAGTAGATGTTGGATAAAATTCTAAAAGGGAAATACCACCAAAGGAAAACGTTAGAGAGAAGGAAATGGCTATTGAGGTGACAAATGGTACTCAATAAATCCTTAAATTTATGAGGAAGAAACACCCCTGTAAATCTAAGTAATGAAAATAATATCTTGCAACATTAAGGGGTTGAATTGCCCCTCAAAATATCAAGTGGTTTTTGCTTTAAGATAGGATCGTCAACCAGATATGATTACTAGAGGGGACTAAAATGGATCTTCAAAAATAAAAAAGAATAAAATATGTTATTTGAAAGGAGGCAGAATGTTTGGTAAGTCTGGAAAATAGGGTCTCTAGGGTCTTATGTGCTTGTGGAATAAAAACAAAATTCAAGGAAGACATAGTTAGCAATGGTGGACAGCTTGGGCTAGCTCAACAATTTTCTCATCAGCATTTTACAAGCAATGATGGACAACTTGGGCTAGCTCAACAATTTTCTCATCAACATTTTACAAGGGTTGAATCCACTCATTTTATCAGGCATAAATTAGGATTTAACTTCGAATCACCTGATGGCGAGAAGATCCAAAGCTGAAACTGAGGTAGTGGACGTTTTAGCTGTCTTTATAGGGAGAATTGTTTCCCTTATTAGTGATGCATGTTGTTGTCAAATTGTCAATGTTTTGAGTTTTAAGTGCAGGTGGCCTTTCTGTGTTTGTCATTCCTCGACTAATCTAGTTGTTGGTATTTTACTTAAAATTCTGTCTTATAATTATTTTTGTTTATAGTTATTGTTTTTTTCCAATTATTATCTTGGATAATGAGATTGTAATGTAAATTTTTTTAATATATTTTTATAAAAATGCTGAGATCTTTTTAATCGCCTTCTTAACCATAAAAAATATATATATATCTCCTGATTCCGAGCCCTGATCGATTTCCCATATAACAAAATATATATATATATATATATATATATATATATATATATATATATATATATATATATATATATATATATATATATATATATATTTCAACCTAATATATAAACAAGTCACTTGTAACAGCTAGTTTCCGAATTTGCAAGGTCGGTGTCAACTGACAGGCGCAGCAGGCTAATATATGAAGACATTCAGCGAGTCCTCTCTCCAAATTACAACTAACTACAGTCATATGATCTGCATAAATGTGTCAATTTAAGGTATTCAACAATAAGACCCTCGATGCCAGATTCATTTTTCCCACTTTCGTACATATCTAATTCTGAGTTTTGCTTTTAGATGCATATAAAATATCCAGTGCGTCTCTATGATCTTCTTTACGTTTATAGAAGCTAATACAAGACAAGATGAATCATGGGTGATCCTTGCTAAGCAAGCACAACATTTGTTCACGTCATCGCGTCTAACTAAGACACCTTTTTTGAAATTTGAAGAAAACGTTTCAATGTGAGTGGGTCACTGCAAATTCAATTTTTCAAATCCCATCCCAACTCATAGATTTAATGCATATACCATTAATGACTTTTGCTCATCGCATATGCCATTAATAGTGAAAAAGGACTTTTGCTCATCTTTCCTAGTCTAAACATTGCCCTCGTTCACTATTTATCGTATGAAATACTTACAAAGGATTTTTGGTGCTAAATTATGCATCAAATATACAAGCACCTAAACATTGCCCTCGTTCACTATTTATCGTATGAAATACTTACAAAGGATTTTTGGTGCTAAATTATGCATCAAATATACAAGCACCGATATAATTGAGATTTCAGGGCCAGAATTCGAAGACCTCTGCCTAAGTGTAGTGGAATCCATCCTATATCGTACACTTGGACAAAGCATTTATTTAAGAAAAATCTACTTCCAGATAACTACAGTTTCTGAATAAATCAGAGTAGCTATGCACTACTAAATTGACGTCATTATAGCTGTCTGAGGTCCGTTCCTCCCAATATTGAGCGATGTTCAATTCGGTTGTATTTTCTAAGCCATTGTCGAAGATAGATTGCTCGAAAGGCATAGAGCACTCGGACAGTGACCTCCACGAGGTATTATCAAATGACCCATCGTTAGAAAATATTGCCATGTCTAATCCTGAGGTGGAGTCAGTACTAATGATGTGCTTCACCTCACTATCACCAGCATCTTCATTCAGCTGAACAAAACGTGTTTGGGAATTTCTGTAGCTTGAATTCCCTGACTTCATTGCTGACGGTTGTGATATTTCAGAAGCCACATTACTTTTGGAGGCTTCGTCCTGTGTGGAATTCAGCCATTCCGAGAACATAACACTTAGAAAATTACTATTTTTCGAAAGAAATTTGGTAGCAGGATCATGTTTGCCATATCCCAATCCAGTTGCTGACTGCATCGTAATCTCCTCAGGAATCCCCGACATTGAGAATTGCGAATAGCACTCGTTCTCTAAAATGAAGTTCTGTTCCGAGTCCTTTGATACCATGGTCTTACTAACGTCTGAAATTCCATTCTTGATGGAGTCGCCAATAGGTCCGTGGCACTGGGATCTATTCCCAAGATCTTGAGCTTCTTCCTCAAATGGGAATTGCAGAAATTCTTTACCTCGTTATCAGTATGTCCAGGAAGCATCGACGCAATCCGAGACCACCTGTATGGTAAACACGCATGTTAGAAAACAATAAGATATGACATTCAGTTATGCATATTAGATGGTTGTTAACTATCAATTACCTGTTACCGAGCATTGTATGTGCGTTGATAATAATCATTTCTTCTTGCGGGGAGAAGATCCCTCGTTTGAGACCGGGTCTCAAGTAATTTGAAGAATTTTTAATTTCAATTTTCTTTTGCCGAAGTCCGGGAGGGAGCGAAGTGCGAAGGGCGAAGTAGGGAGGGCCCGAAGTCGGACTGCGCAGCCGAAGTCGGGGTGCGCTTCCAACTATTGCGAAGTCGGGTTGCGCATGGACCGAAGTGCGAAGTCGGGAAGTGCAAAGTCCGAAGTGCGAAGTTGAGAAGTGCGATGTCGGGAAGTGCGAAGTTGAGAAGTGCGATGTCGGGAAGTGCGAAGTCTGAAGTGCGAAGTCGAGAAGTGCGATGTCGGGAAGTGCGAAGTCCGAAGTGCGAAGTCGGGAAGTGCGAAGTCTGAAGTGCGAAGTCGGGAAGACAGCTCCAGACTTAGCCAAAATTTTTGGTCAAAGGTGTGAAGTCGGGTTGCACTGGGCAAAGGCAGCGAAGTCCGACTTCGCAGCGAAGTTGGGAAGATAGCTCCTGACTTAGCCAAATTTTGGTCAAAGGTATGAAGTTGGGTTACGCTGGTCAAAGGCAGCGAAGTCCGACTTCGCAATGAAGTTGGGAAGACAGCTCCAGACTTAGCCAAATTTTGGCCTTGCAAAAGTTTCCTGTCCGGAGGCTTCCGCGGCTGTAGTGTTAGTTTCTCTAGCTTGGGAAGAACTGTACGGAAGAAAGAAACACCAGATCTGAGTGCAATATTTCAGATCTGAGCTCTAACTTATAAAACCCGAACGAAATCGCTCTGAGGTGATTTGTACAGAGAACAACATACTTTAGCACATAGAAATAACTGCAAACCCTATAGATGCCTTAAACAACAACAAACTTTATTCATATAAAATGAGGGTTACAAAAGTCCTCAAATGAGGGAATAATAACATCTACAGACTAAGCTGCAGGATAAACTAAAAGGAAAAGCAAATGTCGAGTCGGCTGCTCGAACATTAAACAGATGAGCCACACTACTCACTGAAACATTTTCCTCTATTTCTTTGCTCTCTTCTCCACTCTTCCTCGCTCTCGTCTGAAAAATGCAAACTACCTTATATAGCCATGGGGAGAGGAATATAGGGTTTGTCCTCTGATAGGTTCTGACAGACCTTCAGGGTTTCTGACCAATCATCGAACTGGCATTAACTTATGCAATGATCGGATCTGTCAGACGTCACATCTGTCAGAGGATAGGTGCGACGTCATGTCAAGCTTTTGTCAGGATCCCTGACTATGCGAGCATAGTCCGACTGAGGTGTGAAATATGGGTTAATATTTTTAACACCCTCCTTTAAACCTAATTTCATGAGCGCTTTGACTCCAAGCTGCTCTCACAATCTGTTGAAGTCTTCCTCCTTCAAAGGCTTCGTGAAAATATCTCGCTAACTGCTCCTTGGATCTGCAAAACTGTAGTTGAATTTCTTTGGACTTCACCAACTCTCTGATGAAGTGATAACGAATATCGATGTGCTTCATCCGCCCATGGAACACGGGATCCTTTGATAGTGCAATGGCTAAATTATTATCATAGAAAATTATTGTCACGACTTTCGAAGAATAGTTTAGTTCATTCAAAACTCTTCGCAGCCAAACTTCCTGGCATGTAGCTGACGTGGTGATAGCATATTCTACTTCAGCTATGGACAACGCAATGATGGGTTGCTTCTTGGATGCCCATGAGACTGCCCCTGATCCGAGATGGAAAGCATACCCGGAGGTGCTCTTTCGATCGTCGGTACTGCCAGCCCAGTCACTATTTGTGAAGTCGACCAGTTCCAACTAGTCTTGTCTAGCGTAAAATAGGCCATTGTTCCGTGTCCCATTGACATAGCACAAGATCCTCTTGCCTGCTTGCTAGTGCGTGTCCTTCGGAGTCTCCATAAAATGGCTGATCAGATTGACTTTGAACATCATATCTAGCCGAGTTGTAGTCAAATACATCAGACTACCAACTAGCCTCTCGTACAACATTGGATCTACATTCCTTCCTGAATCCAACTTGCTCAGCTTCAAACCTATGGCAACAGGTGTGATGGTAGGTTTACTGTCCTCCATCTTAAACAGCTTCAGGACATCCTTCACATACTTGCCCTAAGAAATGAAGATGCCATCTGCAGATTGGTCAACTTCAATGCCAAGAAAATACTTCATCAGCCCTAAGTCCATCATATCGAACTCCTTATTCATGGCTATTTTGAACTGGTCGAACATGACATTGATGTTGCCAGGATAAATCAAATCGTCCACATACAGGCAGACGATAATGAGCTCACCTGCTTCATTTGTCTTGTTGTATAGGGTGTGCTCATATGGGCATTTGACAAACCCATTTTCCTAAAAATAACTATCAATTCGGCTGTACCAAGCCCGAGGTGCCTACTTCAAAGCGTACAGAGCCTTTTTCAACTTCAGGACTCTACCCTCTTGGCCTTCAATTTTGTAACCTGGTGTCTAGTCTATGTAGACCTCTTCCTTCAACACTCCATTGAGGAAGGCTGACTTGACATCCATTTGGTACATCTTCCAACCCTGTTGGGCTGATAATGCCAGGATCATCCTAACTGTGTCAAGTCAGGCTACAAGTGCATAAACCTCATGGCAATCGATGCCTGACTTCTGCTTGTTGTAGACACAAAAACAGCACCAATCCGATTATGTGACTGCAAACACTGATCGCTTTGACAAACACAGCCCCCAGGGCAGCCCTCAGAGGTTAAACAGTGGTCTTAACCACTTTCATAGCAATTTTGTGAGGTCAAGAAGCAATTTGGCACACTTGGACACCCGTCGCACCGATCCTGCGTGATCATGGTGGCCGACGCCTTAGGTTGGGTTTTGGATATGATTGCGGGGTCTGAGGACCTGTTTTGTAGCCTGCAGGCGTCTTTTGACGATATATATATATATATACCGGTTTTATTTTTGGATTTGTACATGTGATGATGTGATTTTTGTTATGCATGTTTATTTATTTGATGAATGCATATGTTATGATGAATTGAATTGTTTTAGATGTCTATGTGATATGCAAAATGGATGAATGCTATTTTTATTTATCTGGTTTTTCTCTGCTTTTTTTGTATTTTTTGATGTTATCATAAGGATGATATGTAGCGCAGATGGTTTTGGGATGAATGTAAGATTTTCTGAGATTCAGACAGTTTTAACTCACTATCCATGACTGTACTTTATCTTACAGGACTTTTGAACAAGGTATGAATCGGACCTATTTTTGACCGAGTTATTTAACATCCCTGTGTGTGCAATTGAGTTCATTTAGTGGTATTTGTTAGGATACCGCCAGTGCCGACCCCCCAATCCTAAGAGGTTTTGGGCCCATCCTTGGTGGATTGGCTCCAAAATCGAGGGCTAACGGTGGGAGGCCCACTTGGGCACCCCCGCACCTCCTATGTCCTAATCTTAGTTTTTGAGCACTTTAGATTATTTTTTAGATTGCATTCTGTGTTACTAGGTCTGATTAGTCTATAATTGCAATTTTGTAGCTTTTGGTCAGAGTTTAGGGTGTTTTGTATAGCTTTGTCGTTTCGCTAACTTGTAGGTGTC
This sequence comes from Wollemia nobilis, assembly GCA_028583015.1. Lineage (NCBI taxonomy): Eukaryota > Viridiplantae > Streptophyta > Pinopsida > Araucariales > Araucariaceae > Wollemia > Wollemia nobilis. Next base: position 7,154,791 of record JAQPPZ010001063.1, on the reverse strand, counting down.
AAGGTCAAATTCCTGAGGGTGGAGGCCAAATTGGGAAAATCCGACAATTCACCCCATATGCGGAGTCTAGGGACTCCTTATTTGACCGCTTGTCAGCGGAAAATCTAGTTACTCTGCCAGAAATCCAAAATTTTGACCCTAACGTTCCCAAGCCTAGGGGGTATAGGGAGGAATTGTATTGCAGATTTCATAGACGCAGAGGACATGACCTAAATGGGTGCTAGAAATTCAAAGAACTAGTCCAGGATTTGATCGACAATCGAACATTGGTCGTGGACAACCCCATCGCACCTAACAACCAACAAATGGGGGTATTTAAGGACCCCTTGCCTGCCCACGAGGCGCAGACAAAACCGCTCCAAATAAACGAGGTGCGACAAGATATTCCTGCACAAGGATTTATGAGAATGATTAGCATTGTAACAAGGAACAAAAAATACCCAACAGTTGCCCCCGAGGTACCTGCGAGGGAAGTTCCGTCGACATCGCAGCCTCAACAACGCCCAATGCAGTTACCTCCTCCTAGACCTGAGGTCACGATACGAACCAAACTCACGCAGATTTTGTGGACCACGTCAGCTAGGCTGTCCATCTATGAGCTTATTCAACAATCAGCTCCACATAGAGAAGCTCTTATGGACATCTTAAAAGCCATTGAAGTACAACCCCACGAAGCTAATTCTTTCAACGCCTTCGTGGGACATGTGAAACAATGTACGGAGCCTGTCATCACATTCAAAGAAAATGAGGTCAAAACGATATCAAATGACATGCCGGATCCACCCCTGCACGTTATCGCGCGGGTCAACGGGATCCCGTACAAGAGAGTGCTGATAGATACTGGCTCGTCCAGTAACATCATAACCACTGCAGCGTTAAAGCATTTAAAACTGCCAGCCTCTCACATCACAGCTTCCACGTACACACTGCAAGCTTTTAACGATGCAATTTTCTTGACAGTTGGCACGGTTGTTCTGCCTATACAAGTAGGAAAAAAGTCAATACCTACACTGTGCCATGTGCTGGAAGGTGAAATGGCTTATAACATACTGTTAGGGCGGCCTTGGATCAGGGACATGAAGTGTGTCCCCTCGATCACACACCAGTGCTTGAAGTATGCCTATGAAGGGCAAATACATGTAGTCCCAATGGACTTAGAGCCCTTCAAGTATTGCAATGTGGTACAATTCATACCTCAATCGACCCTCCCATCAACGCATTTGGATTTTCAATTAAATCCATCTAAACAGGGTCCGATACCGCAGGCACCACTGGTGGCCAATAAGGCAAAATCCCAGCCAAGTGAGACTTCATCATCGGCTCCTTCATCATCAACGCCACCTATCGTGGCCCAACAGAAGGACAAGGGAAAGCAAATCATGGAAGAGGTTAAACCTCTAGAAGAAAGGTTGCCCACGATCTCAGCAATATCAACAGAGGAAGTGCCCAACGCAACGGAAACCAAGATTCCTGAACAACCAAACATGGAATGGACTCAGGAAGGACTACCGTTTCCTCCTACCCAATCATCAACAATCACTGTTGAGATGGCCAGTACAGGCCTGGGAGAGTACATAGTGCAAAATGTTGTGGCAACCCCCACACTGGAGTCAGTACAAGACATGGGAAGACCTCGCCTTCCCATTGGAAAAATCGTCCCTCTAGGCTACCCACCGAACCAAACGAATTTTGTGTATGGGGGCCTTGATCATGGTTCTGAACCATGCGAACAAAAGGAAACAGATGAAGAGCCTTTTGTTGAAAACATCAATTATCTATCGAACCCAGAATTTGCCCTAAAATATCTCGAACAATGCAATTGGCATGGGTATGGGTTAGGCAGATATGAGCAAGGGATGCGGATCCTTTGCCAACCAAGGTATCAGATGCCATATGACAAGTCAGGGGTAGGATTCAACCATCCCCTGCCATTAGACATCTTGGTTGAAAACATGCAAGGCCTAGAAATAGGCAACAGGGGGGGATTAGCACAAGACCCGTATGCCAATCCAAACACAGAATACATATTGGGGGATTATCTCCCATGGTTTACAAACACCCTTGGAAATAGCAATAATCCCTCTCCTTTGCTAGAGAGAAGTGAAAGTTCAGAGAGCAGTCCTCGAAGAGAACAACAACGGCTTCCAGAAATTTTTTTGAAACTGTTCCCCTTAGAGGTTCCAGACGAAATAACACAGTCTCAAAAGAATCAGGTCCCTCCACTGAGAGTGGAACAACCGCAATGGGACCAGATTAATTCACTGGAATAGGAAGAGTCCTCAATGTCGAAAGCAACAGATGCTGAAGAGGATCAACAATTTTGGATCTATGAAAGCGATTCAGAAGACGAGACTGAGATGGACTATCTCAGACATGCGCGACGACATCATCGCGCTCTAACCCATGAAGATCTAATGGGACAAATGGGTATACGGTTAGGACATGAATGGCATGTAGACCCAACGAGGTGGGACCAAGTGTTAGGCCTATGGCTCCAAATTCAAGTTGAGCATCGTCCACCTCGAGATCCCATCAGGACAACAGTACCGAGGGAAGACCCCACCTTCCTTTTCGCACATAGAGACGAATTTGCACCTAGAGAGGATCCATTCGTGCCTGTTCCCGTAGAGCCAGATCCAGAGTATAGGGAACATCTAAAAGAATCAAGTCGTCACACCCGTGGTTCTGGAGACCAAATTCATTCCATCCACATGATCTCCATTGATTTGACCACACCCATCCGCAATCCGACCGATCCATCACGGTCATTGCATCTAAACATGGATGCCATTGACTGGGATCGCGTCAATTCACCATTGTCACCATCAGAGTACTGGCCTTTCGGTGAAATGCTTCATTTTACCCCAAGGACAACTCAAGATATTTTTCAAGCTGAAGAGGGACCCGAGGTCCCAAACGCAGATCTTAACTCAGCTGATGATATCCATTTAATCCCAACTCCACATCAGTTGGAGGACGGATCTCACATGTCAGTCGAAGAGACGACTGACGTAGACATCGGCACAAATCCAATGAATCCACGGATTCTCAAGTCGGGGGTAAGCCTTTCCCCCCGAAGAGCAAGCCGATTACATTGCCCTTCTTCAAGAAAAGAAGGAGGTTTTTGCATGGTCATACAAAGATATGCCAGGACTAGACCCGCGACTAGTCATGCACAATTTAACGCTTGATCCGAAAATCAAGCCAGTAAAGCAAAAACTGAGAAAAATGCACCCAACAGTGGCCTTGATGGTCAAAGACGAATTACAAAAGCTGTTGGATGCACAATTTGTCATCTGTGTGGATTATCCGCCATGGTTGTCCAACATGGTTCCCGTCAAGAAGCCCGACGGGAGGATTCGCATATGCACCGACTTTCGAGACCTAAACAAAGCGAGTCCTAAGGATGATTTCCCCTTGCCAAGCATCGACGCATTGGTAGACGCTACAGCAGGTCATGAAATGCTCTCCCTAATGGACGGTTTCTCAGGATACAATCAAATTCGTATCAATCCTGAAGACCAACTCAAAACGAGCATTCACAACGCCTTGGGGGACATTTTGTTATAAGGTCATGCCTTTTGGCCTTAAAAATGCTGGCGCTACATACCAACGTGCTATGACTTATATCTTCCACGATTACATGCACAAAACTTTGGAAGATTACATGGATGATTTGTTAGCCAAGTCTAAATTGCGCTCAGATCATTTGTATTGACCAAGAGATTGCGATAATCTTTGGAGCTTTTTGTATTGACCAAGAGATTGCGATAATCCTTGGAGCTTTTTGGGTTGACCAAGAGATTGCGATAATCCTTGGAGCTTTTTGTGTGACTTCTGCTTGTAACCCTTCACCACCAGTCTGGCTTTATGCTTGTCAACGTCTCCTTGGATGTTGAACTTTGTCTTATACACCCACTTGACCCCAATGGTCTTCTTTCTTACTGTAAGATCATTATTTTCAATGGCTTTAATCTCCTCGTACATCGCCTGCACCCACTTCTGATTCTAACTTTCGTCTTCAAACTCTATTGGATCAACTTCAATAAAGAATGCAAATTTAGAGTACTCTTCATCTACATGGGTTTGGGTTGCCTCATAGATTTCTTGCAAGCTCCTTGTCTTTGTTGGCATCACCAGGTTTTGGATTCTACTTGCACATGGAGGTGACCGAGATGGAGTGGTTGTGCTACTGCTGGCACCGTTGCTACTGCTAGAAGTTGTAGGTGGCTACACACTTCCTTCTTCCAAGTCAACAGACTCTACCATTGATGGCTCTGACTGGCCAGTCTCTGACTTCCAGTTCCAGGCTTAATATTCAAGAAATTTCACATCACGGCTGATGATGAGCTTCTTTGTCATAGGGTTGTACAACTTATATGCCTTCGCCTACTCACTGTACCCTGTGAAAATGCACTTCTCAATTCTATCATCCAACTTTTGCCGCTTCTCTTCTGGAACATGTACATATGCAATGCACCCGAACACACGTAAGTGAGCCACACTTGGCTTCACATCACTCCAGGCCTCCTGAGGGATTTTGTCCTTCACGCTTTTGGTGGGACATATGTTCAGCAGGTAGACTGCACATGTTACAGCCTCTACCTAAAATTCGTGCGATAATCCCTTTGCCTTCATCATGCTTCGTGCCATCTCCATGATGGTTCGGTTCTTCCTCTTAGCTACGCCGTTCTGCTGTGGCATGTATCTAGCAGTGAACTACCTTCAAATTCCATGCTGCTTGCAGTAGTTATGGAATTCGTTGGAGATGTATTCACCTCCACCATCCGTCCTGAGAGTCTTGATCTGATATCCGCTCTATTTCTACACCAGAGCCTTGAAATCCTTGAATCTGGAAAATACTTCTAACTTCAGCTTGATGCCATAGATCCAAGTATTTTGGTTGAAGTCATCTATGAACGTTAACATGTATTTGTTGTCAAAAAACGTGCTGGTCTGCATTGGACCGTAAATGTCTGAGTGCACCATCTCTAATGGATGTGATGCTCTCTAAGACTGACCAAAAGGGAATGAATTCCTATGTTGTTTTTTGACTAAGCAACCTTCATAAACTTGATTTTGCTGTTGTATCAGGGGTAAAACATTCACCATATGCTTCTTGTGCAGTTGATTCAGGCCACTGAAATTCAGGTGACCAAATCTGAGATGCCACAGCCAGGTAGCATCTTTCACAACTACACTCAAAGACATCAATGATTCATTTTGAATATACAGTGGAAACATTTTATTCTTCGTCACAGACACTATAGAAATCTACCCATGTGACTTATCTCTGATGGTGCAAGCTCCATATTTGAACTAGATCGTATGTCCCTTTTGCACGAGCTGTCCAACGCTCAACAGGTTGTACTTCAGGCCAGGCACATAGTAGACGTCACATATTTGCTTTCGTTCGCCGTGCCTGGTGCGGATGAGGATTTTTTCTTTTCCCATTATGGGAACCTTGTTGTTGTTCCCCATATTTACCTCGGAATGGACTATTTCATCCAGTTGGGAGAACATCTCCTTGTTCCCCATCATGTGGTTGCTGCATCCACTGTCTAAATACTAGATATTCTTCTGGCACTCCTCCTCAATGTTGCAAGTCAACAACACATTGAATCCTGCCACATTTTCGGTTTCATCCGTGTAATGGGCCTACTGTTAGTTCTCCTTGGCCATCCATTTTCTACACTGTGAGATGTAATGGCCGAACTTCTTGCAAAAATAGCACTAGACCTTTGACATGTCCTTCTAACTAGATCCAGCTTGCTAATTTTTCATACTACCTCTTCCACCTTGCTAATGGAAATTACTGTTGGTCTCTCCTTCGCTAGGGTTTGACCATCCTCATTGCTTATTGCCTTTCCCACACCTGCCTTTGCCTCTTCCTCCGTGAGAACTAGAGGCGCCATGGTGGGAATCTTGTCTGTCGCTATCTCGAAATGAGACCTGAGCCCTAAATGCTTGCTCCAGAGAGGTCTGAGACGAATGGCTCAGCCTCTGTTCATGTGTTTGCAATGAACCCATGAGCTCCTCAGTAGAGAGGGTTGTTAGATCCCTCGACTCTTCGAATGCTTTCACAACCGATTCAAACTTGGTAGGCAAACTTCTAAGAATTTTCTCCATGATTATCTGGCTCTGCATATTTTCTCCGTTCAACCACATATGGTTGATAATGTCTGTCATTTGGGTGAAGAAATCACTCATGGACTCGTATTCACTCATATGCAGATATTCAAACTCCCTCCTGAGCATCTGCAACTTCACTAACTTTACTTTAGTGGTGCCCTGGTACAAGCTAGCCAGAATCTCCCAGGCCTGCTTTGCCTTGGTGGCTGATGCGATCCGCAAGAAGATGGACTCCTCGACCGATTGCATGATGTAGAAGAGGGCCTTCTGGTCCTTCTTCATGTTCTCTTTCAATAGGTCCTTATCTACTTGAGAGAGGGCGGCCAGTGCTGCTACATCTGCTGGTTTTGGGTAGCCGTTCTCAACTAACTCTCATAGCTCCTTAGATCCGAACAGGATCTTCATCTGGATGCTCCAATAATCACAATTTTTCTCGTTGAAGCGTGAGATCTGCAACTGCAAGTTGTTGTTGCTGGAATCCATTCTGCTTTGGTCTCCGCATCAAGGGATCAGTGGCTCTGAGACAAATTTGAAGAAATTTAATTTTGACTTTATTTTGCCAAATTTTAGGAGGGAGCGAAGTGCGAACTATGAAGGGCAAAGTAGGGAGGACCCGAAGTCAAAATGCGCAGCTGAAGTCGGGGTGCACTTCCAACTATTGCAAAGTTGGGTTGCGCATGGACCGAAGTGCAAAGTCGAGAAGTGCGAAGTCTGAAGTGTGAAGTCGAGAAGTGCGAAGTCGGGAAGAGCGAAGTTCGAAGTGTGAAGTCGGGAAGACAGCTCCAGACTTAGCTAAAATTTTTGGTCAAAGGTGCGAAGTCGGTTTGCGCTGGTCAAAGGTAGCGAAGTCCGACTTCACAGCGAAGTTGGGAAGACAGCTCCAGACTTAGCCAAATTTTGGTCAAAGGTGCAAAGTCGGGTTGTGCTGGTCAAAGGCAGTGAAGTCCGACTTCGCAACGAAGTTGGGAAGACAGCTCCAGACTTAGCCAAATTTTGGCCTTGCAAAATTTTCCTATCCAGCTTAGCCAAGTACTGTACGAAAGAGAGAAACATCGGATCTGAGTGCAAAGTTTCAGATCTGAGCTCTAACTTATAGAACCCGAATGAAATCGCTCTGAGGTGATTTGTACAGAGAACAACAGACTTTAGAACATAGAAATAACTACAAACCCTATAGATGCCTTAAACAATAGCAAACTTTATTCATATAAAACGAGGGTTACATAAGTCCTCAACTGAGGAAATAATAACATCTGTAGACTAAGCTATAGGATAAACTAAAAGGAAAAACAAATGTTGAGTCGAGTGCTCGAACATTAAATAGATGAGCCACACTGCTCACTGAAATGTTCTCCTCTCTTTCTCTGCTCTCTTCTCCACTCTTCCTCGCTCTCGTATAAAAAACCTGAAATACCTTATATAGCTACGGGGAGAGGAAGATAGGGTTTGTCCTCTGACAGGTTCTAATAGACCCTCAACTAGGGTTTCTGACCAATCATCGAACTGGCATTAAATCGTCGAACTGGCATTCACTTATGTGGTGATCGGATCTGTCAGACGTCACATCTGTAAGAGGGTAGGTGCGACGTCATGTCAAGATTTTTCTAGGATCTCTAACTGCACGAGCGTAATCCGGCTGAGGCGTGAAATCTGGGTTAATATTTCTAACAGTTGATCCACTGAAGTCTACAACTTTTTCTGCACCTCTTTAAACCTACAGGACACCAGAGAAAAGAAAAGATATAAAGATGATGCCAAATAGAGTTTTTAGATCAATAACAATTAAAAAGAAGAATTTATCAACTAACCAACAAGTTTAGGAACTTCGCTCCAACATCCATGGCCGTATCTTAGGACATAATTTCTTAATCTGTGGTCCTCTTCAGGTGACCAAAGGCCTTTCTTAAATTTCTTTTGTTCATGGCAGAACGACTTGCAGGCCATGACTGCTATATGTGGAGACTCAAATTTAGAAGATAGGAATATGCAAAATGCACAAGCTTATTTGAGCGACAAGAAACTTTCTAGCTTGGATATTTATAGAGTTTAATTTCTCCACCATTTTCACACATTATGTACATAATTGGCTTCCATGATAACTCATGCGGTTAAACTGGCATATAGGGGCGGGGGACATGCCGACCGCATACATATCACGTTGACGATTTTAAATGAATATTTAAATACAGTGAAATCACACACAAATCACGGCTGACTGAGCTGGGTCGCAATGTTTTGTATTTTGTTCGAATGTGAATGGTTATATTTGTTTTAAATATCATTAAGCAGAGTCATGCTATGGTGTCCATCATCGTAGAGTCGTCAAATTGACATCTGGTGTCCTGCGATTGAGCTAAAATTAGTTGATGTTCTAGTTTAATTTATTTTTTCTTATTTTTTTCTATAGATTTGAACCCTTGGACAAACATTGATATTATAAACATGCACGCTAATTAAAATAAGTGAGACGAACACTAAAGTATTGGTGGAGTAAACACATCCATAGTAACCACTTCCTATATATATTACTTCTAATTTTAATTGATCCTCCCTCTAAGTCATAAATGCAATAACATTAATCCTATCTTGAGCTCCAGGATTCTCTTACCATGATGATTTTCTATACAACCTATCTAAAGTAGTCGCTTAAGTATTAACCATTCAATTTAAGGAGTTCGCATCTTTAAAATGATAACGCTAAAAATAATTTTTCTTTCATTGAATAATTTAGTGTCTTTAATGCCTTAAATTGAAGAGTATTTTCTTTCATCGATAATTAAGTGACTACATTTTTTAAATAAATATAACATTTAATAAAGTCTTTTGGTTGAAGTTAAACACAATTTATTCCTTTAAGGATTATAAACAGTGTAGGGAATGAAACTAGGGTTTCAGAGGAGAATTGCTAGAGGTATGTGGTATTATAGTAGTATTTTGAATGATTGGTGTGCAAGTAACAGAAGGAATGCCAAAGGTATGAGAAATTGAACTAAGGTTTCAGAAGCTAGGGCAGAGGCCTGGAGAACATTTTCGTGCAAAAAACACCATCAGAGAGTATAATTTTTTTTGGAGGGTGTTAGGATCCTACTATAAATTAAACTCAAATAAACACACTCTCACACAATTTCTTGGAAATAAACTCACATAAACATCACATTAATATTCGAAACAAAATACACATTATAACAGAAATTTGCAGAAAGGAACAATCTCATAATAAGATACAATTGCAGGCCTCTTCGAGGGGGCAACCTCCTTCAACACTTCATTAAATTGCAAAAATATGAATACATTGGTGCATTTCTCTTCCATGGTTGGCTTACATGCAAAATGCCACCTGGATTAAATGCATAGTACCACCCGAATTACATGCATAGTGTCACTTGAGTTACATGCACCATGCCACTCGAATTACATGCACAAGGCCACCTTACATAACCTATCTACCATGTGTTACATAAAAAGGGTGTCATTTGTCATAGGCACTACATAAGCTAAAACTTAGAACATTAAAAAATATTAATCATGGATACTATTCACATTCTCTAGGAATTATTACATCATGGAAGTTATTACATTAAGGGTTAGGATGGGATCCTAACATGTCCTTCCCCTTGAAGAAGCTTTGTCCTCAAAGCTGAAATGAGGAAACTATTGATGGAGTTGGTGAAGAGACTCCCATGTAGCACCTTTAGGTTGAAGTCCCCACCACTGAACAAGGACCTCTGTAATTGTACAGTTGTGAAGAGTGCGAGTCTGACGATCCAACAACTGCTTAGGTTCAAGTAAGATGGTACCTCCATCCATTTTAGGAAGTGTTGATTGAACCTGTACCTGTGTACCCATAAATTTTTTTGAGAGAGGAAACATGGAAAATAGGATGAAGCTTGGAAGTAGGTGGGAGAGCCAATTTGTAAGCTATGGGGCCAATCCTTTGTAGAACCTGGTAAGGACCATAGTATTTTGTAGCAAGCTTCTCGCACTTGCAGAGTTGTAGGGATGATTGTTTCTACGACTACAGGCAAAGGAAGACCATATCACCTACATCAAAATTATGCTCAGAATGATGCTGATCAGCTTGTTGGTGCATCTGATTCTCGACCATGTTCAAATTCTACTTAATTTGGCCAAGGACCTCGATGTGTTGACTCAGAGTATTGTTTACGAACTGGACCTTGGAGATGTCAGGAATGTAGGAGGAAGGCATAGGTGGAAGGCACCCATAAACTACCTCAAATAGTGTGAGTTTGGTTGTAGTATGATAGGAAGTGTTGTACCACCATTCGACCAAAGAAAGCCATTTTACCCATTGAGTAGGATGATCTGAGACAAAGCAGCGAAGGTAGGTTTCCAAGCATTTATTAACAACTTCTGTTTGACCATCCATTTGTAGATGGTAGGTTGAACTCATTTTGAGCTGAGTCCCCTGCAACTTAAACAACTCTTGTCATAAATGACTAGTAAAGGTGGGATCATGATCAGATACAATGGAGGTGGGCATGCCATGAAGGCGAAATATGGAGTCAAGAAAATTTTTTGCAACAGTGGATGCTGTGTAAGGATGGGCAAGGGCACAAAAGTGAGCATACTTTGAAAGGCGTTACACTAGCATGAAAATAACAAACTTGCCTCCAAATTTAGGTAGATCTTATAGAACCAAAAAGTTAGGAGCTCAAAATATAATCTCTAATATTCATTAGCATTGAAAGGTTCAAAAATACATTGCTTAAATACATAAACTAATAACCAATACTTAGAAAGCTTAGGAGAAATATTAGGGAGGAAAGGAAAAAAGAAATTTGGAGTGAAACTCTTCCTATCATCCATGTCGTCCAATCCTGCTGACTCGGTTGTCATCCAAGGAGGTAAAAGGGTAAGGTCCAAAGCTTATAGTTTTAAAACAAATTTTTATCATTTTACCATTTTAACTTCAAATGTTCTCCCCCTTAAAGTTGAGAGTACTGACTCAACTTTATATATTGAGCTTTAACCATGCCTTTGGTGAAGATATTTGCAATGTTATCCAAAGTTCTATAATATTTAAGCTCAACTATTTGCTGCTCCACCATGTCTCGAATGAAGTGATACCTCATATCAAAATGCTTTGATCTGCTATGGTGGATTGGATTGTATGTCAACTGAATGGTACTTATGTTATCACAATACAATCGAGTTGGACCACTTTGAATTTCTCCAATTTATTCAAGGAATTTTCTCAACCATAGGGCTTGAGTACTAGCATATGTAATGGCTATATACTTAGCCTCAATAGATGAAAATGCTACAATAGTTTGCTTCTTGGAACTCCAAGTGATTAGTCCCAACCCTAGACTAAAACAGTTCCCTGATGTATATTTCCTATCATCTATATTACTGCCCCAATCACTGTCACTGAAGCCAACTAATTTTACAAAATTACATTTGTAGTAATGGATTCCAAAATACAATGTACCTTTTACATATCTTAAGATTCTTTTAGTTGCTTGTAGATGCAGCTCAAATGGACTTGCCATAAGCCTTGAAACTAGAGACACAACATATTGAATATCAGGCCTTGTTGATGAGGAAACTTAGACCTAGGGGCTAATTATTTTTAGACCTAGGATAAATTCATTAGGACTTAGTAAGCAGAATATTCAACGTGAGTTGTTTGTTTCCTCCATTGAATAGTCTAAGTCTAGGTGTTTTACTTCTCATTATTGTAGGGCTTATGTTTTAGCCTTTCCTTGATTTTTGTACATAAATCCTTGGAGCAGTTGATGATTTTCAGGATTACGGTTTACATTTTGGACTTATTTAAGTCCAATGTTTTCAAATAATAATTAGCTTCATATTTTCCATATCATTGGTATAAGAGCAGGTTAATTTTGGAGGTTTTGGGTCAATTCCAACCTCCATAGTGTAACTCCACTTTCTGTTCCAGTTGAAGCTCAAGGAAATTGCAGAAGTTTTGCTGCCAATATTGCAAAAAAGTTGCTGCCAAATTTCCATTTTTGTTGAGAAAACTTGCTTTTGTTAACAACATTTACAACAAAAATAATTTTGTTGTCTTTTTGTGCGTGGAGAATTACATTGGGAGAAGCATTAGCAGGGCATCAATTTTTTTTTTGTCTCCAGTGGCGGCGTCCGTACAGCCTGCTCCGTGCGACCTCGACACCACCGCCAGGGAATTTACGTTTTTTCGAAGCGACCAATCCTGTAAGGTTTTTTTGCATAACATGCATACCTAATACGCACATCCAGTGTTTAAGCCTACGCTTTCCGATGCCAGTAGACGACAACCTATTTCTCGGCCCTCCAGACATTTTTTTCGGTATACTCTAGCCGAGGCGAGGTGCATTCTGTACCCTTTTGTGTAAACACATTGGTGTGTCTGGGTGGTAGACTATTGCAGGGTAGGGCGACCACTATGATGGACTTGCACAGTGCAGACACTGTCAAATCGTGCTAGCGTCGCGTGACTACGGAAGATTTGTACTACGATTTGCGAGGTAGACAAAATTCACCACAGGACAATCCCCTGTATTTTCCTACACGATCTATGAATTCTGAACCTCCGGCCATCCACGTTCAAAATCCATAATTTTGTGATGCAAAGCCCCTGATCCGGATTTACATTGGGAACATGCACAAAATGTTTCCCTACGCACATTGCTTTCGGTGCCCAACTTTGTCAGGGACGACGCTCTGTTCCAGCTTTGTCAGGTGATGCCAGTTCTTCCTATGCCAGGCAATTCCAATGTTCATCTCCAGTTTTCTTCGATTAGGGAGATCGTGAATTACCAGCGGTAGACGTAGTATAGTTTGCAGGCGAGGTCAACGCTTCATGATTTTCGATGATAGTGAGAAACTCTAATGGCCGTTGCAGTGATTTGGTTTGAATTCTCTTTTTTTCCCACTCTACGGATATCACAGCTGCCATGCGGTCCTCGCAGTGGTATTTCTATTCCCAGTCCATCCTGCACAGTGGTCAGAACAAGCCTATTTTATTTATAGCCATCGAATAGTGGCTTTACTTTCTGTTTTGAGTAGCCGAGCAAAACAATACTTTAAAAAAAAAAAACAAAGGATATATAATTAAAATATATATATATATATATATATATATATATATATATATATATATATATATTCCTTTTTGTCTTTTTCCCAAGTCAATTTGACTTTTTCCATATTGTGCACATATTCCTTTTGCCCATTACATGTTTTAAATTTGCAATTTTTGCAAATTAAATTGGGCACATTTTATTTTGCACATTTTGTAACTTTGTCTTTTTGTGACAATTTTTGCTGGCGATCACTCGGGGTCAAATGGCTTCTGAATTAGCCAACAAATTGGCTCAAGTAACCCAACTTGTCAGCGTTTTGGCTGATAAGGTTACTTCTAATGAAGTCCAACAACAATGTGAGGTTCCCATTTACACTGGTTCGTGAGATCCAGAGGTCCTCAATAGCTAGATTTTGGACATGGATAGTTGGTTTGAGTATACCAAGATAGCAAAGGATCAGCAAGTTAACTTTGCTAAGTTGAAGCTTTCTGGCATTGCCAAGGTCCTTGTCACTGATCGACTACAAACCCAAAATCCCATTGATACATGGGATGAATTGCAAAGAGTTTTGAAGAATAATTTTTATCCTTCAAACTATGCCACTAAGCTTGACATCAAGTGGCTTCGTCTTCGATAAACCTCTAATATGACTATTCATGATTATATTTTTTAGTTTAACAAGTTGCGGATTTTGAATTCTATACAGGATAATGTAGCACAACTTGTTAACAAATTCAAAAGTGGCTTGCAGGAACCCATTTACAGGAAGATGAAATACAAGTTGATTGTAAACATTGATATGGCTTACAATCAAGCCCTTCTTGCTGAGGAGGAAATAAGAGAGCAATCGCGTGGGACTCGCTCTTCTACGTTAGGAGGAAATCAGAAGGCTTCTCCTCAACCTTCCAAGGGAGCTAAATCTTCTTCTTCTCCTTCTCCCTCTTCTTCATCTTCCCCTTCTTCTTCTTCACAAAAATCTTCTTCTTCTAAATCACCTTTGATTTGTAATTATTGTAAAAAGCTAGGACATACTCAAAAGAGGTGTTTTAAGTTGCAAAATGTGAAGAAACAATCCCTAGTTGTAAAGCCTTCCAATGAGGACTCACAAGAAAGTCCCATTGAGGCTATAGGGGAACGTAAGCCTTATAAGGAATTAGCAGGGTTAAACAAATTGATCCTTATGAATACTTCACAAGGTGATCGCGAGAATTTATTTGTGACTTTGGTCCATCTCAGTGACACCTTTATGGTTGATTGTATAATCGATAGCGGCTCGCAAAAAATCTAATTGCGAGGTCCGTTGTTGACAAATTGAAGTTACCGATGAATCCCCATCCTCATCCTTATCCTTTGGGATGGAAGGACAATGGGATTACATCTGACATCACACACACTTGCACTGTGAATTTTGCTTTCAATCCTTCTTTTGTGGACTCGGTTGTGTGCGATGTAACTCCAATGGATTGTTGTGGCTTGTTGCTTGGAAGACCCTATCAATATGATAGGAGGTCTATACATGATGGGTACAAAAATACATACACTTTGCACAAAGACAATAAGGCTTTCATAATCAGAAGTACACAACAAACACCACATAATTTGATGTTAAGTTGTAGACAAGCACACAAAGCTATAAATCAAGCAAAGGAATTAGCACTCATCTTCATCAGACCAATTCAAGAAGAAAAGCAAGCACCTAAGCATACTAATAACAGGAGTTATTCAGTTCATTCAATACTTCAATCATTTTTTGATGTTTTTCAAGAACCCACAAGTCTTCCTCCTAAAAGACAAATTAATCATAGTATTGAGATTGTTCTTGCATCTTCTCTTCCTAATTCTTCAATGTATAGACAATCAATAGTGCAAATGGAAGAAATTAAAAAGCAAATTCAAGCATTGTTGACTAAAGGGTTCATAAAACCCATTACTTCCCCTTGTGCTTCTCCTATATTGCTTGTGTTGAAGAAGGATGGCACATGGAGATTATGCATTGATTTCAGGGCACTCAATAAGATTACAATCAAGAATCGTTATCCACTTCCTCGCATTGATGATATTTTGGACCAATTGCAAGGTGCAAAATTCTTCTCCAAGATTGATCTCAAAAGTGGGTATCATCAGGTGAGAATTCAAGCAGAAGACACTTGGAAAACAACATTTAAGACCAAAATGGGGCTCTTTGAGTGGCTTGTCATGCCCTTTGGCCTTACAAATGCTCCAGCTACATTCATGCGGCTGATGAATGAAGTGTTCAGAGATTGTTTGGATCAATTTGTAATCATCTATTTGGATGACATTCTTATATATTATTCTACTTGGGAGAATCATTTGGAACATTTGGAAATGGTTCTTCAAACTCTTCGAAAGAACCAATTGTATGCAAATTTTCCTAAGTGTTCATTTGGGCAAACATTCATTGCCTATCTTGGGTTTGTAATTAGTGAAAAAGGTGTGCAAGTAGATCCTTTCAAAGTTGAAGTTATCTTCTCTTGGCCAACTCCTACTTCAGTCATAGAGTTAAGGAGTTTTCTTGGACTTGCTAATTTCTATCGCAAGTTCATTGGAGGATATTCTTCTATTGCTGCCCCTTTACACTATTTGACAAAAATCAAAGTTCAGTTTCAATGGACAAAGGATCAACAAAAAGCCTTTGATACATTGAAACAGAAATTGAGTACTACACCAGTTCTTGTTCTTCCTGATTTGTCTCAACCATTTGAGATAGAAACTGATGCTTCACAAGTTGCACTTGGAGTTGTGCTCATGCAAAATGGCCATCCAGTGGCCTACCATTCCGAAACATTTTTAGAGGCCAAGAAGAACTATTCCACATATGATAAAGAGTTCTATGCTTTGGTTCAAGCAATCAAGTATTGGAGGCATTATCTTTTGGGAAAGGAAACAATTGTTCATACAGATCACATGCCCCTTAAGTTTCTTCAATCTCAAACAAAAATTGAGGAAGCTAGGCACATGAAATGGGCATCGTACTTGCAAAAATTCCATTTGGTAATCAAGTACAAGAAAGGAAGAAATAATGCAGTGGCTGATTTTTTGAGTCGTCCTCCTTCCACTCTTGTTTTGACAGTTGTCACTACATCCCATCTTGGCTTCCAAACATGGCCTACACAGTATCCTATGGATCCAGATTTTGGTAAAGTTTTCCACCAAATTTCCAATCCTTCTTCTTCAAATTTGAGAGCTCTTCAGTACTTTCATATTCAGGATGGAATGTTGTACAAATTGGACAAAATTTGTGTTCCTCATGGGAACAGGGAGTATCTTCTGAAAGAGGCTCATTCCACACTCTATGGGGGACATTTTGGTAGGCAAAAACTCTTCATCATCTTCAGAGGTTTTTCTTTTGGCCACACATGCAAAGAGATGTTCTTCACTTCTTGCAACAATGTGTAGTCTGTAATCACTCCAAATCAGCCAATAGGACATTGGGAATGAGCATGCCTTTGCCCATTCCTTCTCATCCGTGGGAAAGCATTTCCATGGATATCTTGAGCGGTTTTCCAATGACAGTATGCAAGCATGATTGTGTCTTCGTTGTGGTGGACAGATTTAGCAAAATGGCCAAATTCATTCCTTGTCGCAAGACAAGTACTGCACAGGATCTTGCCCAACTCTTCTTTGAGGTGGTATGGCATTCTTTTGGTCTTCCTACCAGCATTGTCTCTGATCGTGATTCACGCTTTGTGGGCCACTTTTGGCGATCTCTTTGGAAGATTTTGGGAGTATCTCTTAACTTCTCTACTACTTATCATCCTCAATCCGATGGGTAGACAGAGGTAGTTAATCGTACTCTCTTGCAGAGTTTGAGGATTTACCATCATTCCACTCCAGCCAAGTGGGACTTAAGCCTCACTCACATTGAGCATGCCTACAACAGGGCTGTCCACAGTTCTATCGGGCACTCTCCATTTGAAGTGTGTTTTGGTTTTTAGCCACTTGCTCCTTATGAGTTACCTTTGTCTTTGCCTTCTTCAGCCACAATGCACATTTAGAAGGAACAAGACAAGGCCAACTCTTTTGTGCAACATTTGCAGAGCCTTCAAGCCAAAGTGGTTCAAATTCTTCAGAAGACTCAGCAAAAGCAGCGACAACAAATGGACAAACACCGCACTCCTCATCACTTTCAGGTTGGTGACAAAGTATGGTTTCATCTTGACAAACGACGATTTGCAGATAAGGCACATAGAAAAATCAAGCCTCTTCGTTATGGGCCTTATACTATTCTTCAAAAAATTTTTGAGAATACCTTTCGCTTGGACCTTCCAGCACATCTTGGCATTCACGATGTTGTCAATGTTGATCTTCTCAAACCATACTATGATTCCACACTGGAAACAGTTCTAGCCATCATGCATCCAGTTGATGTGGTTCTTGATGCTCAGCTTCCGCTTGACGCCGATACAGTATTTGATACGAAGACCCGACACACATGCCAGGGTACTTCTACTTCCTATCTTATGGCCCGACGAGGCCAATTTCCACATCAAGCTCATTGGATTTCTGCTCACATTCTATCCCAAGATTTTCCCTCTTTGTTTAAAGCATTGGAGTCCAATGCTTCTTTTGTTGGGACAAATGATGAGGAATCTTAGACCTAGGGGCTAATTATTTTTAGACCTAGGATATGTTCATTAGGACTTAGTATGCAGAATAATCAATGTGAGTTGTTTCTTTCCTCCGTTGAATGGTCTAGGTCTAGGTGTTGTTATTTTCGTTATTGTAGGGCTTACATCTTTAGCCTTTCCGAATTTGTGTACGTAAATCTTTGAAGCAGTTCATGCTTTTTAGGATTACGGTTTTCATTTTGGACTTATTTAAGTCCTAAGTTTGCAAATAATATTTAGCTTCAATTATTTCCATATCAACTAGCCATAAACCTTGAAACTAGAGAAACAACATATTGGATATCAGGCCTTGTGTTGGTGAGAAACATCAGACTCCCAACCATGCTCCTATAAGTGGTCATGTCAACCTTTTGTGCTCCATCATCCTTGCTCAATTGGATCCCATGTCCAGTTGGAGTTGCAATTGATTTGCACTGCTCCATGGCAAATTTATTGATCATGTATCGAGCATACTTGTGTTGAAATATGAAGATCCCTTTATTTTATTGATGCACTTCCATCCCTAGGAAGTATCACATTAAACCAAGATATTTCATCTTGAACTGTTTCATCATGGATTTTTTGAACTCCATATTCATTTTATTGTTACTACCCATAAATATTAGATCATCCACATACAAACAAACTATGAGAATGTCTACTCCATGCTTTAGGTAGTACAAATTTGATTCACTTTTGCTTCTTGTGAATCCATACTCGTTGAAATATCCATCAATGCGTGAGTACCAAGCTCTTAGTGCTTGCTTGAGGCCATAAAGTGCTTTCTTCAATTTTTAAACAAGGTTCTCCTTTCCATGTTCTTGAAAAACTTGAGGTTGTTGAACATAAACCTCTTCTGTTAAGTATCCATTCAGAAAAGCACTTTTCACATCCATGTGTTGAACATTCCATCCTTTATGGGCTACTAAGGAAAGAATTGATCTGATCATTTCTTTTCGTGCAACAGGAGCAAAGGTTTCCTCATAGTCAATGCCAAATTTCTGAGTAAAACCTTTTGCTACTAGTCTCACCTTATGCCTATCAATGCTTCCATCAAAATTGTACTTGGTCTTGTAGACCCATTTACACCCAACACATTTTTTTCCTTTGGGTAGCTTTACTAGCTCCCATGTATCATTATTTTTTATAGAGGTTATTTCCTCTTTCATGGCTTCTTTCCATACATTTTGAGTACATGCCTTCTCATAGCTAGTTGGTTCTAGCTGTGTACTAGCCAATAAAGCATAATTAACTACATATTCCCTAGGATCATGGGAGTCATCATCCCCATACAATTGCAAATTTTCAAGTTGTTGCAAAACTATATTCATCTCACTAGCTTGTCTTCTAGTGAATCTTCTCTGGAAATTCTTATCCAACATTTGAAAATATGGATGATGTTGTAATGTTCTTTTACCTCTCGATGTAGAGTCTTTGTCAATGTCCATCGATGAAGAACTTACTGATCTCTATGGAGAAGGACTTGGAGTGGTGGTTGAAGTACTTGAAGTAGTACTCCTTCTTGGGCTTGGAGGAGGTGGTGTGCATTTAATTTTCTTTGGAGACACCTGCTATACCTGTGAAGAATTTACATCTTGGGACTCATCATCAACAAAAATTCTTTGATGACCCCATTCTCCCCCTTCATCAAAAATTACATCCCTGGAGAGTATAACTTTATGAGTTTTGGGATTGTAGAGTCTATATGCCTTTGTAGACTCACAATACCCTACAAATATACAAGCTTGACTTTTTGGATCAAGCTTCTTCCTTTTCTCATCAGGAATGTGTGCATATGATAAAGAACCAAACACTTTGAAGTGCTTTACATTATGTTTCTTTCCGTACTACCCCTCATAATGAGTGACACCATATAAATTAGAAGTAGGACTTCTATTTAGAATATATACACTAGTTCTTACAGCCTCTGCCCAGTACATATGAGTTAGATGCTTAGTCTAAAGCATCAATCTCATCATTTCAACTATGGTGTGGTTCTTTCTCTCTGCCACACCATTCTATTGTGGGGTATAGGCAGTGGTGAATTGCCTTTTGATCCCACTTGCTTTACAATATTTCAAGAATAATTTTGAGGAGTATTCACCTCCTTGATCTATCCTAAGACATTTTACATAATTCCCACTTTGATTCTCTACATTGTTTCTAAAATCTATGAAGAAATCAAAAGCTTCATATTTATGTTTCAAAAATAAATCCAACACATTCTAGAGAAGTCATCTATGAAAGTGAGAAAATAAGAATAGTTTTCGAGACTATGTTTGCATTGGTCCACAGATGTCTGAATGTAATAACTGAAGTGGATAGCTAGATCTCCACGCTTGTGCTTTTGGAAACTTCAACTTTGAGTGATTTCCCAAAGCACATACTTCACATACCTCCTTTTGTTCATTGATTTTGGGAAGTCTTATCACCATATCTTGAGAAGTTAGAAGCTTCAAGCTAGCGAAATTAAGGTGACCATATCGCAAGAGCCAAAATACACTTGAATTTTTTATAGCTATATTTGCAATTTGAGCTCCTTCTGGCTCATCAAATTTGAGAGGGAATAACCTATTCTTGGTCATTGGGACCTGTGTGATGACACGATTACAATTATTTTTATCAAAAATGATACATTGTCCTTCATCAAATACAAGCTTGTAATTGTTTTCTATAATTTATCCAACGCTTAGCAGATTGTGTTGGAGCTTTAGAGTGTAATAGATGTCATGCACTTTCTTTAGTCCTTCTTTGGTTGGAACCTCCATGGCTTCAATACCCTCTACTTGCAATGTCTTATCATACCCTAATTTGATTTGGGATTTATAAGTGGAATCTAGAGTAGCAAATAAATGTTCTTTGCCACTCATGTGGTTTGAACAAGTATCCAAAATCCATGTATCATTTAGATTATGTTCTAATTGTCCATATGAAAGAAAAATATTAGAGGTATCATCTTCTTCTCCATAATTACCATATTGAATGCTGCTACCTTGAGAAGATTTTGACTAGCAGTTGCAAGAGCGAAGTGACTTGGCTTGCCACAATTGAAACAAGTTGATTTTGACTTGTCACTTCCTCGTCCTTGATTTCCACTTTGTCCTGGATTTCCTCCTCGATTTTGATTTCCACCTCTGTTCTGATTGCCTCCTCTGTTGGAGTTGCCTCCTCTTTTTTTTTCTTCTCTTTTTTATTGCTCCTATGTAGTTGCCTCTACCTCTACCTCTTTGCTTGTCTCTACCTTGACCTCTTCCCTGTCCTCTTCCATTATTTTCATTGGAAGTGAAGGCCTTATCATCACCTCCATAGTTGGTTGAAGGAGTTTCATGAAACCTCTCTTCATGTGACATTAACGATCCGATTAATGCATCAAATGTTAAAAGGGAAAGATATTTGGATTCTTCTATAATTATGGCAATATGGTTCCATTTTTGAAGTAAGTGTTCGCAACACTTTTTTTACAATTGTCTCAGGCTTGATTTATTCGCCTAGTGTAACCATTTTATCCACAATTGCTTTTACTCTAACGCAGCAATCACCGACTTTTTCGTCTTCTTGAGATTTTTAAAATCTTGTTTCAGTGTTTGAAGCCTTCACTTGATCACTACCCTAGAATCCATCACTCAATGCTTTCCATGCATCTTGTGCAGTTGTACACACGATGGATTCTAGGAAATATACTTTTCTCCAACACTGCTTGGAGATGAGAAAGATCAGAAGAGTTGTTATTTTGTCCTTATTTTTGTGTTTTCTTGTCTGTGACACTTAGTGTTATCTAGTATAAGGGTTCGATGTAACCCTCTTCTATTATGTCCTGCAAACCTCTTCCTATGAGCAAGGTCTTCATATTTATAGACCAATACTCGTAGTCATAACCGTTGAACTCTAGAATTGGTAGATTGCTATTGTGAGGCCATAGTTACCAAAAAACTTCTCTTTATTTCATAGTTACAATAAAGTACTTTGTTTTTTGAAAGAAGGAAGAAGGAAGAAGGAAGAAAGAAGAAGAAATAATAGTTTACAAATTTAAGTCAAATATGACTTGTTCTACTCTATCATCGATTACTTATTCCTCTTGATGTGGGGATGGTATCTCTTGATTCACAAAATTATCTACTACTTCTTCTTCGTCGTCACTTATCAATATTATTTTCGGTGATTATAGTTCTAGGATTTTTACTGAAATATTGTAGTGTGTATACTCCAATTCTTGTGGTGCAACTTCTATGGATTCTGATTGTTCAAATTGACTCCCAATGGAATTGTCTTCAGAGTCTGCCTTGTACCCTGAGTCGGGATGCCTTTGATGTGCTATCACTGCGTTTTGAAGTTGGCTAAACACAATGTTGAGCCCATAACCTCTTACTTTTTCATCAAACATCTCTAGCATTATCTCTTGCAAAAATTGCACATAAGGCATGATAACATCCTATGGAGCAAATCATGAATTTTGCCCTTCAATTTGCCTCTTTTTACAAATTCCTAGTCTTCAATGTTTTGCCTCTCTAAGACTTTTACAAAGAAATTGTCACAATTTTCCACCTTTGAGTCCTCTTACATAAATTGCCTCTTAGGCAATGTTATTTTTCTCCTTTTATTGTACTAAAAAGATATCTATATTTCTATTTAATAAAAAAAAAAATTGCTTTATAATTTTTTTTTTAAAAACAATTATTATTTTAATTTATTAAATATAATATAAATTATTTTTTTAATATATAAAAAAATTAAAAATTAAAAACTTTTTCAAGCCTGTAGGAGTTGAACCCGCAATTCCTCTCACTAAACAAAGCCTTCTTACCAACTCGGCTTCCACCATCGATGGGACTCAAGCACCATACACCTATATTTCTAAGATTTCGAGGCAAATGTACCAAAAAAATTAAAACCTTCATCGTTTTCGGGTTTCGAACCTGTGACCTGTTGGGGGCGAGCGCATTAAGGCTAGCTCCTCATGCCAGTCGAGCTACGTGGCCCGACGAGGATGCAAGGGAGGCTTGCCTCCTTTGTTTCATTGTGGCTTGCATAAAACAAGAAAAAAAACTTGTTCTTTTATCCCACATTCAATGTGCGAAGGGGAAATAACACTATATAATAAAAAAGACGCACAAAGCTTATTGATTGCCTTCGAGTAATCAGTGACCGCCATTTTTTTGACTTTCTTAGCCAATCTCCTTGTGCCACGTCATCCTAGTTTCTCCTTTGTCTGCCACGTCACCTGACATGTCGCCTTACGTCCAATCAGCTCTCCTTTGGTCTGCATGTCCACGTGTTTGCCTCACTGTCTACTTGCCACATGTATGCCTCTGGTTTGCATTTTGCCAAGTCACCTGTTAGTCTCCTAGGGAATCATGCTTGGTGTTCTCTAGTCAGTTGGTCAACCTCAAACTATGTGCTCTTTGTAGGTCTTCTCTTGACCTCACATTAGTTCACGCTCTACAGGCCTGCTCGACCTCCTCGAGATCCATGCCTCACCTGTAGGCCTCCTTGGGATCCATGCCTAGCTTGCCTTGAAGCCCTAGACACCCTCTTCTCTAATAACATATATAGAACCAAAAAGTTAGGAGCTCAAATATAATCTCTGATATTCATTTGCATTGAAATGTTCAAAAATACATTGCTTAAATACATAAACTAATAACCAATACTTATAAAGCTTAAGAAAAATATTTGGGAGGAAGTAAAATAGGGAGGAAAGCAAAAAAGGAATTTGGAGTCAAACTCTTCCTACCATCCATGTCGTCCAATATTGTTGACTCAGTTTTCGTCCAAGAAGGTAAAAGGGTAAGGTCCAAAGCTTATAGTTGTAAAACAAATTTTTACCATTTTACCATTTTAACTTCCAACAACCCTTCTATAAAGTCCATGGAAATGTCAGTCCAAACCTGATCTTGGGTAGGCAGTGGTTGAAGAGTGCCTAAAGAGTGCACTATTTCAACTTTCATCCTTTGACATGTGTCACAAGCAACAACAAAAGAGTAGATGTCATGTTTCATACCTCTCCAAAAGAAGGTGTGCTTGAGTTGCTCATATGTTTTAAGGAACCCTGAATGGTCTGCAGAAAGAGTGGCATGCAATTCCTTCATGAGGAGCTCTCAAAGCGAGGACTTATGAGGCAGAACCAGGCATTGATGGTAGCACAGATCATGGTCATTCTAACTATACCCTAGTGCAGAATCTGGATCATCCATTAGTGAGGCTACCAACGCTTGCAAATTTGCATCTTGACGTGCTTCTTAACGCAAGGAATAAATCCATTGGGGGAGTGGTGCTGAAATGGCACACAACATACTTATGGTCTCAATTTGGCGAGAAAGAGCATCAGCCACAATATTCCCCTTTCTCTTTTTATAGGTGATATCATAATCATAGCCCATGAGTTTAGACACCCACTTTTGTTGGTCAGGTGTGGCAACTCTTTGTTCCAAAAAATATTTGAGACCTTGGTGGTCGGTTTTTATGGAGAAGTGACACCCAATGAGGTAAGGTCACCAATGCATGACTGCATGCAATATGGCCAATATTTCCTTAGCATATGTGGATTTCCCTAGATTACGATCAGAGAGTGCCTTGCTAGTAAAAGCCATAGGTCGTCCTTCTTGCATCAATACTACCCCAATACGATGACCAAAAGCATCACTTTCAATGACAAATGATTTAGAGAAATTTGGCATGGCTAAAGTGGGAGTGGTGGTCATAGCATGCTTGAATTCAATGAAGGTTTGGTCAGCAAGCCCTGTCCAAGTGAAGGAATATTTCTTCAACATGGAGGTGAGGGGTGCAGCTATTTTCCCATAATTACAGATAAATTTGTGATAATAGCCCGTAAGCCCTAAAAATCCTTGAAGTCCCTTGAAAGTGCGAGGTTTTGGCCACTCTTGAACTGCTTGAATCTTCTTAGGGTCAACCTTGATGCCATCCTATGAGACAATGTATTCCAGATACTCTACTTCAGTCAGACCAAAGGAACACTTGGACCTTTTGGCAAAAATCTGATGGGTTGCCAATAGCTATAAAGTTATATCCACATGATTGAGGTGCTCTTCCCATGTGCAGCTGTAAATCAAGATGTCATCAAAGAACACAAGGATGAACTTCCACAGAAAGGGCTGAAAGATGTTTTTCATAAGACTTTGGAATGTAGAAGGGGCATTTGTGAGACAAAATGGCATTACCAAGAATTCATAATGACCTTCATGAGTGTGAAAGGTAGTTTTGGGAATGTCCTCATCCTTGAACCAGATATTATGGTACCTATAGCGGAGATAAAGCTTGGTGAATTACATGGTTCCATGTAGTTCATAGACTAATTCATCAACCACTGGAATAGGAAATGTATCCTTGATTGTATTTATTTTTAGTTTATGGTAGTCAATACATAGGCGCCATGATCCATATTTCTTGGGATCAAGTAATACTGGTGAGGAGTAGGGGCTAGTACTAGGTCGGATGACACTAGCCTTGAGTAATTCCTGTATCAATTTTTTGAGCTCTGATTTCATGACATGACGGTACCTATATGGTCTAATATTTGGTGGTGTGCTACCCGAGATCAATGGAATAGCATGGTCATAAGAGCGGCTCGGTGGTAGTGTAGTTGGTTTTGCAAAGACAACATCATGTTTGTGTAGAACTAGTTGTAGGTCTGATGGGGTTTCATCCATTAGAGAAGTGGATGGTTGGATGGATAAGAGTTGTGCAATGACCCCACGTGATGATTTATTTAGCATTTTATCCATACGATTTGAACTAATGAGGTGAGGTGTTCCTGTAGGAGAGCCCTTGAGTAAGTGTGTCTGTCCATTTTGGAAGAATTGTATCCAGAGTTATGCAAAGTTCCAATTGATAGTTCCCAACAAACTCAACCATTGAGATACCAAAAAAATATCACATCCTCCCAATTAGAGGGTAAACATGTCCTGCTTGAGTTCATAGTCCCCTATCATGATCTTGACATTGCGACATTTTCCTTTACAAAGTAATGTCCCCCCATTGGCTACCATGACCTTGAATGAATTACAAGTGTGGATATAACAATTTTCCCGCTTAGCAACTTGAGGATCAATGAAGTTGTGTGTGCTTCCTGAATCAATAAGGATAGTAAGACGTCGGACCTTGAAAAATCCCACAACTTTCATGGTTTGTGGAGTAGTAATGCCTGCAAGAGAATGGACTAAAATCTCGGCCTTAGGCTCATGTGTATCTTCTTCCTATGTAGAAGGTGCTTCAGGAGGGTCCTCATCATCATCACTCTGATTAGTGTTAGCAGGTTCCTCAACATCTATCAAAAATATTTTTTTTTTGCAGACTTATGTCCTTTAAAAAACTTTTTCATCATAATTATAACATAATCCTTGGGCACGACGTGCATCCATATCCTTTGTAATCAACCACTTCGATGTAGTAGGTTTACTATCAACTGAATTTTGGGCTCAAGAAGGAAATCAAGGCCGATTTTGAGGAAACCTCGATGGCCACATTTGGGCTGCAAGTTTAGATTCATCCAAATGGGCCAAACTGATAGCTTCCATCATGGACTGTGGTTTCAACATATTTACTTCTGCTTGGATATATCCTCTTAACTGACTCATAAAAAAACTCATGAAGAACCCTTCCTTAAATCCTCTTGTCTTATTAGACAATTTTTCAAATTAAGTTTGGTAGTCACGGACTAAGGATGTTTGTTGCAGTTTGGTCAAGGCCCCTATAAAGTCCTCATACTCACTAGGCCCAAATCGGGTGAGTAGTTGGGACTCAAAGTCCTCCCAAGAGATATTTGGGTTGGAATTACGTAACCACTAGAACCAGTATAGATCCTTAGATTCCAAGTTGAAGAAAGCCATTTGAAATCGATAATATATGGGAACATTATGAAGTCTAAATAACTGGTCAATCCTACATAACCACCCATCAACATCCTTCCCATTAAATTTAGGGAAGTCCAATTTTGGCATTTTAAAGGATGGGTCATGGTCATTCCTTGTAGAACTTTCATCCTGGTATTTCATTTTGAGTGGTCCCTTCTATAGCTTGCTACCCACTTATGTCAATGTTTCTTCTAAGCGAGCGCTAGTGACCTCATGATCTAGACGAAGACCTTGAACCTCTTGCCTTATGGAGAGAATTTCAAAGTTCAAGTTCTCAATGGATTTTGTTAAGATGTCCATGTGTTATAGCTCTTTTTGATGTGCACGGGTACCCTGGGTCATTTTGGAACTTTTTGTGACCAGTTACTAAAAATAGAATAAGGTTTTAGGGCTTACTACTTTTAGTAAATGTCCAAAAAAGTGCTTGGATGCTATATATCAAAATTATTAGCTCAAAGAGGTGGTCACAATGAGATATATCTCACAACACTACTTTTTTTTACTCCTATTTTATCGAGTCTAATGGTGTTTATGATTTTGGATTCTGAGCTACAGTTCAAAAGTTGGGTACTGGAGAAGTATCTATAATTGGTATTTGGTTACTCGATAAATGTTTGTCTTAGCCCTGACAGTACCTCTAAAATTGCTTACCTCACTGGACCTAAGGTTCTCTGTATTGTGTAGGTTATTGTTATGATAGTTATGTTTAGACACTGAAAACTACAATTTCTGACCTGATTGTGCTGACCTTTCTGACCTGACTGTTATTGCCACTATAAATCTAACTATTATTCTTCAGACTATCAACTTAACTATCACCCTCATATTCTATCCCAAATTCATGCAATTTATGCTATTTTTTGGTAGAGGATTCCTTTATCATATGCTCACTTTTGGGGATTTGGAATGTAGGTTTATGAACAAAGAGTTTTGGTTTGTGATTTTGTTGCAGGTTGGAATTTTAATAGAACCAATGAATGCTAGGCAAAGGAGTATGTACCACCCATAGGCCCTCTATTATATCGCAGTGACGAACATTAGTACTCAGACCAATATTTCAGGTCACTATCCAAAGAGGATTCCACACATAACCTTGAGCACACTACCTGCCTTTATGACAATACGAGAGGGTAATAATTTAGGATGTTGTGTCCCATATACTATGCATAATACAAGGCCAAAATTATTCCTAATGGCTAAAATTTTGTTGAACCTAGATGGTCTCCCAATATACCCGAAGATACATGGGAGCTCAAGTCCGTGTGTGAGTTCTGTCTAAGGCCTGGGTATTGGAACCTGATCGCCCCTCACTTCACTAGACGTTGTATGGGCTATATAGCTTAGCCAATAATGACAGATCCTTCATGATATTTTAAAACCCCCAACACAGGGTTTCTACCTACTCAACTAAAAACTATTTTTTTTTACTGGTCTCTTTCTCTTTTTTTTTATAATAGTAATAAAAAAACACAAAAATAACATGGAATTATACCTAACAGGAAAGAATCGTTACTATTGTAGCATAACTTGGACCTAGAAAGTGCTTTGATACCACTTTTTAGGATCCTACTATAAATTAAACTCAAATAAACACACTCTCACACAATTGCTTGGAAATAAACTCACATAAACATCGTATTAATATTCGTAATAAAATACAAATTATAACAAAAAATTTCATAAAGGAACAATATCACAATAAGATAGAATCACAAGCCTCTTTGAGGAGGAAACATCCTTCAACACTTCATTAACTTGCAAAAATATGAATACATTGTTGCCTTCTCGGGTATTTAAGAGTTCCCTTCCATTGTTGGCTTACATACAAAATACCACCTGGATTACATGCATAATGCCACCCAAATTACATGCATAGTGCCACTCGAATGACATGCACAATACCATTATAATTACATGCACAAGGCCACCTTACATAACCTATCTACCATGTGTTACATAAAAAGGGTGCCATTTGTCATAGGTACTATATAAGCTAAAACTTAGAACATTACAAAATATTAATCATGGGTAGTACCCATGTTCTCTAGGAATTATTACATCATGGAAGTTATTACATTAAGGGTTAGGATGGGATCCTAATAGAGGTTCTTTCAATAGTAATTATCATGACCAAGAATGGAGGACATAGGTACTTCAGTACCAGTTCCTCCAAATCAAGGAATCTCATACCAAGATAAGTTATGTGGAAATCCAAGATAGTTTCATTGCCTATCAAACACAAGCAAGGACAATCATAACTGCCATGGGAAAGCGAAAAAAGAAGTATTATTTGTCTGGAAGGGTGAATGAATGTTTACCATAAGCAAAATAAATACTAGTATTGGAAATAGTAGAGGACTAGATAGTTGGGGATATAGTTTACAAGATAAAACATAACCTGATAGGTAAATTTATGGAATTCAGACCGTCTGTGCACTTCCTCCACACATGGATAAGGAAACAATACCATCTAGAAGGATAATATGAAATTATAACTCTCCCACATAGGTACATTTTTGTAGAGTTCACATCAATGGTATACCGACAAAAAGTATTTGAGAGAGGGTTGTATCATCACGAGCCAACGAGACTACTCCTGCAACCATGGAATATGGAATTTGACCTAAGGGTATAACCAACTACAGTACCAATATGGGTAATATTATTTGCCCCCCCTCTTGAATTTTTGAAATAGAAGGTACTTGAGGTAGTAGGCAACTTACTTAAATATTATAAAGTAGATCAACAAAAATAGTTTTAGGAGGGTTGGCAATGTTTTCTAGGGTTTGCATAGAAATAAATCTAAGTAAACCTCTTCCAATAGAGATAGACCTAAAAATATGGGATTTTATCTGACACCAAAAACTAAATTATGAGGTTATTCCATTCAGATGTCATGTGTACCATACTCATGGACATTCAAATCGAATGTGTCCAATAGTTAAAGATCATCAATTTGGACAAGAGATGACAAAAGCAAATATTAACATGGAAGACCAATCTCTTCAAGAAAAGGTAAATCATAATAAAGTGAAGGGTCCAATAGACTCTGAGGGATTCCAAAAAGTAATTAGAAGTTCAAAAAAAATAAATCAGCATAGTAACTAAAGAGAAGGAGAAAAAGTGAGAATAACAAATAATAGATATGATATATTCAAACAACTAGGAAGCTTGGAAACATAAGGGGATTTTCAAATGGAAAGATTAGAGGAGGATACTCAACAAGTCACATCAATGGATTAAGAAAAATACTCCAATCTAGTGTTAGGGAACAAGGAAGGAGCACAACCAAACACAACCTCTCTTATGGAAGAGGTTATTCAACCTACGCGGGAGACCATAGGAGGGAATTAGAGCAAGGAATAGTCTTAACTCAAGAAATAGAAATGAAATAAGGAAATAATAACAAAGACAACCCTACTTTAGGGATTCATCAAGTGGAGAAGAAAGAAAAACTGATTCAATATTTAGGTAGGAATTCAAACAAGGAAAAGATGAAGGAAAAAAGAAGAAATTTGAGCCAGAATGGACAAGTAAAATCAATGGCTGATTTTTTATCTCCCCATTCTCAATGATTTTAATTACTTGGAATATGAGGGATTTGGGCAGCCACCACAGATAAAAAGCAATTAAAAATATTATCATGGATATGAGTCCAGATATAATTTTGTTAGAGGAAACCAAAATACAAGGAGAAAACATACAAAAAATGAATAGGAGGATATGGCAAAAAGGAGATATCCTTACTCAATTGAGATAAGGGTAAATTAGGTGGATTGGTAACTATGTGGAATTCCAAAATTTTCCTAGCAATAGGGGGCCTCTATGAGAGGGATGTTGATGGTTTGATTACAAAATAGGAAAAATGAAAAAAATTGGACTATAGTTAATTTCTATGCAGCACAAACAGTCAGATTACAAAGGGATCAATGGGAAGCCATCCAAACTTTAAGAGAGAACTACCCATAGGACCAATGGATTGTGGAGGAGACTTCAATGCAAAGCAGGGTTATTCATAGTGATGAATATTCACCACTTGGGTGAATATTAGGATTTCCAAATTTGAAAATTGGTGAATATGAGGACCCTTGATGTTGGCTAATTCACCTAAAATTTTTAGGATCAATTTTTTCTTAGGGTAAATTCACCACAATATATATCTAAACATAGATATATTTGTACTCGTTGGAAATCTCTTTTCAAACCTGATCTAATGGTGGTGTTTTTATGAATTTATAAGATGATTTAATAGGTCAAAAGTGGTCCCAAATATGACCTTATATTTTAGGGCTTCAAATGCCCCAAATTTTTGTGTGAACATGCTCAATTTGATTTGCTTATGATTCTCCATGATTCACCTTGATTTTGATTAGTATTCACCATTTTTTTACAAGTACATTTTGAGTCCAACCCCTTATGCATAACCATGATACAAAGCTTAGAATAGAGGAACAACAAGGAGGAAAAGCCATGTTGGAGGAAAATGAAAGGTTCTTTTCAGAAATAACATGTAAAATGAATCTAATGTTAGCATATATTAATTATGTTATTTTATTATTTATTTAGGTAGTTATTTTGTTACCATCTTTTATTTTTAGCTTAGCAAGCATAACTGACGATATATTGTTGGAGAGTATCTTCTAATGATGGCTCGATATTGTTGGTTAGATCCACTTTATGTGGACTAATCATGGCTATGTTTGTATTACATAACATTCTCTATATTCTTTAAATATTCTCCTCTTAAACTAAATCCTTGCATATTTTAGCTCGCATGATTGTCATTTGAGATTCAGGATCCACTATTTAGTTATGCAATATATGCTTCCCTAATGAAAGGGATATGTAGAACTGGAAAGAATGACCATTAGAGTTGAGGGAGGGTTTCTTTACTTGTTTTGAACCGATGATTACAGGATAATTCTTAATAGAGAGGTCGATTAAGTCTACCTTCTTCGATACCAATAAATATTTCCTTAGTTTGGTTGACTTAGGAGGGGAATATTTGAATAAATTATTAAATTTTTACATGTTTTTGGTTCTCTATTGAATTTTTGTTGCTAGGAAATACAACCCTTTGTATACATCCAACTTTTCTTTACTTAGTGACAGGGTATGCGAACGGGATTTCTACAAGCACTTCTTGTCCTCTTCATTGGTATCTTGTTTTGGTTGAGATATGACTAGATTTGTATTTCCTCCTTATGCATAACTCAGCATTGTGCTACAAGCTATCACATTGTCCATTATATGACTTTCCTTCTTTTGGATGTAAGGACTACAATATTTCTTGATTTGGAAATCACCATTGATGCTCAATATGGCTAGATCATCAACTTGATTGCTTATTTTACCTCCCTCTATATTGTTTACATCAATTATCTATACCTTTTGGTTTAATATGGATAGGCTACTACAATATTTTTATAGTCAGTGGGAGGCTATCATGATCATATTTTTGTCTTCTATGAATTACCTCTCCAAAATTTTATTCTTCTCAATAAACCATTGAATCCCTATTTTCAGCTCTTGCTATGTTTTAATATTAGTTAGGGTATTATCTTATGAGACATGAGATCAAGCATATATGATCCTTTCAAGGAATAGAGGATTAGGTATACCAACGAGGGGATCTACTGGATATATAATCATGATAGGTTTAAGGGGAAGAATATTTTTTCTAGGTGGCAATTTTTCTACTTGAATAAATATATTTTTAGATTTGAAAGCCTCCCAAAATTTTTGAGGAACTATATTTTCACAATATTATTGAATCAAAATGCTTATATCATAGTGGAAAGCCCAAACATGGTAAACATAGGACTATGCAGGAGATGTTTGTAATTCTTGGGGTATTCTTTTCCATGTTCTTTTGAACCAAATATTGAAATTGATTATACTCTCCTGAGGACCTCACTTGATAAATTAAAACTAAGTGAGTAGAACAAAAATATCTCCTACATCATCAAAATCATCAATGAGTGCTCCCACTAAATTAGCCCATGTACAAATACTTCCATCCTCCAAGGATTTGTACCATAGCAAGGCCCTTCCTTTGAGAGAGAGAATGAGGAGCCTAAGCATTACATATTCATGCATGATATTAAGAATCATTGCCAAGGAAGTAATGTCCTAGAAATTTTCAAATGCAGTTTTACCTATCCCATCAAAATCTGTCAAAGACTTAAAGGAATTTTTGGAAATATCATGAATATTTTGAATATTCAAAGGTCCTGCAAAATTCCAATAGGGAGACCTGTATTTAGCCATTATAGTATTTGATTATTTGGAGTCATCAAATGAGCATGACTTCTTCACTAGTGAGGTTAAGGCTACTCATCAAACCTTGAGTCCTCTAGTAGATAAATATTTAAGAATGATGCAGAAGGACAACCAATTATGAACCTCAGTTCAATCCTTAGTAGAATCACTAGGTAAACTAGATGCAGGATATAGATAAACTTTATCTAGATTTTAAAGGCAACTGGTCATAGAATATAGGTCTCTTTATTTGAGCAGATTCACCAGGTAATTTTATAAAAACTTGATAATAGAGGACATCACCGATACTTATATTATCGAACTACAGGATCTTAGGGTCCCACCGAGCATGCCAAAAAAAATTGGTAGCACAGTAGGAGGATGAATTTTAGAAAAACAATTCTTAGCAAGATCTAGGATGTAGTCTACAACAGAGTTGCCAGATGAATTTGGATATTGATAACATAAAATATAGTATCACCAAGATCTGTTCAGTTTCAAAGGCAATCGATCATATGGTTCATTATGTAGAGGAGTTGCCAGGTGATAGAAATTATGGATAGATAAAAGCATCACCAATCTCTAATTAATATTAAAGGTGGGACCATTGGGTCCCACTGAGTGTGCCAAAAATTGTTGGTCAAAGAATTATCTAATGGAAAGGTTTTGCACCCATATACCTTGACCAACATTGAATGACCAAACAACTGTGAAAACTACAGTGGTCAATATTTGGAGGAGGTCAGTTCCTTGGAAGTTCTAGCTAATTACTTCTAAATATGGGGTAAAAGGGTGTTGAAATAAGAAAAATGAGTTAAATCCAGAACTTATTATGGACTATATTAAGCCACATAAAGACATGTGCATTTGGATATTGCATGACCAAACCAAGAAATTACCTAATAGACTAGCCAGTTCAATTACCACCTGCAAAACAATTAGTCACAATATTATGTATCTAATCAAAACTACAAATTCTAGAACCAATAAATGAACATGAGCACAAATTCAAGATTTAGAGTAATTCCCATAAGCATTCAATAGGTTTATATTAGAAATAAGTAGTTATCATACATACATGTTCTACAAATGAAATAAACTAGAAGTCAAATAGCAACCCCTTTGTATTGATATGCAAAATTATTCTCATTACAAATGAATTGTAAAAGCCTAATATCTGACTTGTTTTTCATTTACATCCTTGTATTTATAGAATTTTTACAATGCTACAATTATCAAATCATGATTACCTTCGAAGTGTATTGTTGTTATGTCAAAGAGTCAGTCAACCTATTGGACTACTTGTAAGTATGGCCGCCCCAACTATCAGAACATGGTTGATTGACATGGCCTAGATCTGTGTCACCTTGAGTTTTTCCCAACTTACTAGTTGCATCTAGTCCTTTGATCTCAACTGGCGTCCTCTGCACAGTTGCCCTGTCTTTTGCATGATGGTTTATATCATTAGGATTTTCTAACATGGAATATTTTCTAGTAAATATAATGGAAAAAGGATATTTTCTATTAGAGAGTGGTCACCTAGTCCTCTATATATCTATTAGATACCTCTTCAACACCGTGATGGCTTCCAGCCTTATACTGCCCTTTTGGTAGCTTCACATATTAGTTGTACATCTCCTTTCTATTTTTATTTAGATTAAATATTTAGAACCCTAGCGAGCCCCATTTGGGTGTAATTATTCTAGTATCTAGGTTATATTCTTCTCTTGCATACACCAAGCCTTTGAATTTTGATCAAATTTTATTTGAATATGAATCTTCCATGGCCCTCTAGACTTTCGGCTCCCATATTTCCCTTGAGTTACCAGATCCTGTACATGGGTTTGAGACCCTACTAGGTTTTTGCCAAGTGCAATTGGTCTGGCACCTTAAGGACTTGGCAATTTTTTTGCCCTAGTGAAGACCAAGTTTTTGGGACCCCATAAGGTTCTAGTTAGGTACAATTGTTCTAGTATTCCACAAACTTAGTCATTTCACTCTCTCGATAGTGTGATGGATCTTCAGTGTTTCATCAGGTTCCAGCCTCAGCATAAATCTTTTGGCATACCCCCAACTTGACCATTTTATTTATTTTGCTTTTTGTTAGCTTTTGATCAGTGAACGAATAATTGGTGCCACCCCAAATTTTTGGTTAGGTGCAAATATTTTGGCATATTGGAGAGATAGTCAGTTTAGCTAGAGCTTGTCTTCTGGTAATAGGACCAAGCATGCATTTTTGAACACTTCATCTATGTATCATAGTTTTGATAGCTTCATGCCTTGGTTAATATGATAAATATTAGTGGACCTTTAGGTCATAGTTATTCATATATTCAAGATCCAAGTTGGGCCTTTGTCTCTTTTTCAAATTTTGTTCAGGTGTGAATGCTTCAGCAAGCTCATAGGTGGGTCTTTTTACTTTATTTTTACTTTGCTCTACTTCTAACATGGCTTATGGGCTTGTGCTGGAAATGTTTTTGGCAATATTTGATTTTATTAAAAAAGTAAACCTAATATATAACCACTAATAGCTAGGCATGGGTAGGTGCAAAATTTACCCACACTAACCTTCATGGGTATTGGGTATGTCATTCATCCTTCTCGATTACATAAGAGAATATAAGTTTAGGATTTTAAGAGGTTCTAACTAAGCTTGGAACATCCCAAATTTCCATTTTCAAATAAAAATTTAAGTTACAAATATTTCTTAAATATTTAAGGTTTTATCTATTCAATAGAATCAATAATCTTTCTAATACATCTTCAGTGTATTTTCCATCTTTTTACAAACATATAAGGCAAAAAAATATAATTTCAAAACAAACACTTACTGCTAAAAGTATTTATTATTTGTAGTCAAATTGCATATTGTATTGTCCTAACTATCAACCGTGTGATCCTTATAAACAACTCTAAGGATATTTTAATGCACATGTCTAAAGTACAACAATAATTACCTCTTTTAAAAGAAAGTATATAATTACTTAAGCATCATACATTATCAACAAGGCATTTTGTTTCACTATATGATCTTGGGGTCATGTCTCTATTACATAATAAAAATTCTTAGCTATTGTTAGATGTATAGAAAATATAATTAAAGGGGATTTTAAAAAGGCACATGCTTAAAATATTGAAAGGATAAGGTTATTTTTATAAGTTTTAAAAAAAATACCTATCAATTACCATTTACAATTACGCAATCTATCATTCATTCTTACTCAATGAAGCCAAACTATCACATTCACTTTCCAAAGGGAATACTACCTTTACTCAGTTTACTACATTAAACGGAGTAAATGCAAAAATGTTATAACCTGTGCTTTGAAAGCTTGCTCAGGAAACTTATAAAATTAAATAACTCTATGTGAACTTGAATGAAGTTTATAAATAAAATAATATTCATAGTTACTTCATTGTATGAATTAATTAATCTTCTATCCAGTAAAACAACTATGCATACTCCATATGATCTCCTTAAGAGGAATTATACCATATAATAATCAATTCTAAAAGACATCAAGGGTTTAACTAAAGAAAGAATAAATTATTTTCATTACTTTGTCTAATTAAGACATAAAGGTGAAATAAAGGCCTACAAATTTAAGCAAATATTTTCCATATTTATGCATAGAAATCATTTTATGGATAATACATTACCCTCACTAGTTCCTAAGATAATGTATTTTAGGTGATTTTAGGATAATCTCTTTATTTTAATGGTTTAATTATGAAAGAGATATCCCACAGATACACACCCAAAATTATATGTATATCATCAATAAATCAATTTCAATCTTACTCGAAATACCCCTCTAACTAGAAGAAAAATCTTCAATGTAGACACACGGTAGCACTTTAGTGAGTTTATCATCTGCCCAATTATCTCTGTCTTCATTGTTATCCAAATATATTATTGTTGGATCAGAATGGCTCCGAAGAATATGATATGCAATTATAATATTTTCTAATATGTAGCTAATGGTACAAATACACATTTTACAAAGAATTTCATTCACAGTAATATTTCATCATGCAAATATTATATTTTTCAATAGACAACCATATAATCAACGTAGTGAAAGTGACATAGACGCAACAATCTACTCTGTTGGATCTGGCATTAAAGTAAATGAATGAATAATGAAACTTGATTGTCAATTAAAAAATATGCTCCTCTTGGGTAAAATATGTCCACCTATGTCTTATGGGTAAAAATAACATATTATTGATGCTAAAAAATCAAAGATAAATAAATTTACTGCATAGTTTTTTCTATCGTCAAAGATTAAACTGAGTATTATAAGGTCCGACTAGGCAATATGGAAAATTTGGAATGTGAGTAAAACTTAATCAAGCTCAAGGAGAACCAAACACAGAAATAAAAATATTTGCAGGATAAGTAAAACCATTCTGAGGAGCAAACATAATAATTCATATAAATAATTTGGAATTCCAGCAAGTAATATTTCAATCGCACAACTATTCGAGCTCAAAATTCAACCTAATAATTTATATATTCAATCAAATATTATTCAATATTCTTAGCTAAACAAGCATAATGAAATATACAAACATTCATAGTATAAAATACACATTCATATATATATATGTCCTAGACTGCTACTTATTTTTTGCCTGCTTCGCACAGTTGGAAATATTGGTAATTCCCCCACTACAAAAAGCAAAACACAAGATGTGATACTATGATATCTACCTTGTTGCTACCATCATATTTGATTAGTTTTTTACCCAAATTTGAAGGTGTGTTGATTGATTTATAATTCGTTATATTGGACTTATTAAGCAAATCGTTTACATACATTATTTATGAAATGAAGAGACCATCATACAACTGTATAACCTCAATGCCAAGAAAATTATTTATAAACACCAAATTTTTCAATTCAAACTCTCTTGTCATGGATTCTTAAAACTCATTCATCATCAACTTTTTTTTTCAAATATAAATCAGGTCATTAATATATAAGCAATCTATCAACAAATTGCCCTTAACATTTGACTTGACATAGAGGGTAATCTCATTTTGAATTCTATTGAATCCATTACTTCGAAGGTACCTATCTATCTTATTGTACCAAATTTTACTCTTAGTGCTTGCTACAATCCATAAAGAGCCATCCTCAACCTATAAAATTTATGTTCTTCACATACAATTTCATAAGCTTGTGGGTGCTCCACAAACACCTCCTCATCAAAGAAACCATTTTAAAAAGTAAATTTATCATCCAACTAAAAAACTTTTCATTTGTATTGTTTTGCTAATGTAACAACAAGAGAAAAATTCTCATTAAAGTCTATATATTATTGTTGTAAGTAGTATTTCACCATTATTCTTGTCTTATGCTTCTCAATTGATACATTTCCATTATAGTTTATTTTCAAATAATAGATAAAACATAAGCAAATTCATGGCTATATTCAACATTGCAAGTTTATTGATACATTTTACTAATACTTTTCATATTTCCTTGTGGTTTTGGACTTGGACCTGATATTTAATTAACACTTAGAGAATTTATTTTAGATAAAGTAGCTTCCAAAGATACTTGAGTTATCACTAGAAATTATTGTGTAAGTGGTTACATCATATTTTGACATCTTTTTTCCTACACATGTTGGATTTTGTTACTATGCACAATATTTCCATTACCACATTCCTTCCTCATAAAAAAGTATGTTGTAACTAATTATTATCTCATTTGTCATGGGATAATATAATTTGTAGCCCTTCATAATCTTATTATAACAAATAAAAATGAATATCTTGCTTATGGCATGATATTTTTCCCTCTTTTCCGTAGGTACATGAGAATAAGCAATGCACCCAAAAAATCTAAGTTGAAATAGACTTGGAATTATTCCAAGAAAGGATTCCTCTAATATCAGATCTTCACACTCATTGTAGGACATCTAGTCAACAAGAAAATTGATCATGTTATAGCTTTTTCCTACAAATAATTTAGAAAGAATTTTATCTAATATCTTACTCCTTGTCATTTCTTTATTGTTATAATTTTATGTTCTACCAACTTGTTTTGGACCATAACATGTTAGTTTTCTTTTATCCCATTCTCAATGAATTTTTAAATTTATTATGAGATAAACTCCCCATTTTGTTTATTTGTAAGTCTTCCAAAAACCACTGTATTTCTCCATCCAAGTTTTACATTGTCAAAACTAAAAAGTATACCCATGTTCTCTTATTGAAGTCATCAGTAAAAGGAATGAGACATATACTCTTACCAATTAATGGAGTTTGTATTGGATTGCATATATCAACAAGTTATAATTTAAGTGGTGCATTACCTCTTTAAATTCTTCTAACTAGAAACGAGTCACCATTTTGTTTTTCCAAATGGCATCCTTTACATACTTGGACTTGTTGCTCAATTATTGGAAGTCCCTTTCCCATATGGTTCTTTCAAAGTAAATGTAGGAAAAAAATATCTAAATGTCTATATCTCAAATGCCATAACAAGGATTGATCTTCTAGGAAAATCTAGGAAATATGAAGAACATGGATTAAAATTATTAGGGAAAATATGCATTTCTTTCTCATGGTTACTTATGCAATAACTCCATTTTTACCATTTCTATTTTAAATTTTGCATGTGTCACTTTAAAAAATAATTGGGTACACTTTATAACTTAGATGTACAATACTTAATAGATTTTGTTTTGAATGAAAAATATAATAAACATTTGGGATAAACATTTTCTCATATTCCTCTACCTTGATTGATATGATTCATTTTTTGATCTCTATAAATTTATTATTATTTCTAAGTTTCAGTTGAGAGTACATTGGTTCGTCCAATGTAGATAATATTCCTTCATTATCTATCACGTGGTTGCTACAACCATTATTTAAAAAGAAAAAATATTTTGAATACTTCTCAACCATATTACAAGTGGAAAATACTAAACCAAATTCTTCATTTCCTTGTGAGAATTAACAATTTATATGTTTTAGGGTTATGGATAAGGGGTTGGACTCAAAATTTACTTGTAAAAAAATTGTGAATCCTAATCAAAATCAAGGTGAATCCTAAGCAAATCAAATAAATCATCTTCACACCAAAATTTGGGGTATTTGAAGACCTAAAGATTAAGGTAGAGCAAAATTTACCTATTAAATCACCTTATAACTTTATTAAAACACCACCATTATATAAGGATAAAAAAGAGCTTTCCAACGAGTACAAATATGCCTATGTTTGGATATATATTGTGGCAAATTGACCCTAAAAAAAAATTGTTCTAAAAATTTCAAGTGAATGGGCCGACATCAAGGGTTCTCATATTCGCCAATTTTCAATTTTGAAAATCCTAATATTCACCCAATTTGTGAAATATTCACCATTGTGCATAACCCTGGTTTGTTTTTATCAAAATTCCTTTGCTTACATTTTCTTTTCTTGCATTCAATTTGATAATGACCATACCTTTTACAATAATGACATTATACGTTTGATTTTTAAATGCTTCATTTATCTCCTTCATAGTAGTTATTGCTCCTTCCCCTACCCCCTCCTTCATAGTAGTTGTTCCTTCATACTTTTTCTTGACCTTTTATAAATCTTCTTCATCTACCTCTTTTAATGTTTGATAAGGATGCTTTTTGGAGGATTTATTTTTTACCTTTATATTTTACTTCACTAATAGATGCTTTTGATTGGAAAATATGTTCAAAGGAGGTGTTCTTTGGCCTAGTCAATTTTTGCTCATAACTTTGAAGTGAAATAATAACCTCTTCAATTGACCATCTCATCACATCCTTACATTCTTCAATGAAAACTAGAAAATGATCATATTTTGTAGATAAACTTCTCAAAACATTTTCAACAACCTTCTAGTCCTATAGTGACTTCCCATGATAATTTACTTGGGTTATTATCCCAATAGCATAGGTGAAAAATTTGTGTACATATTCCAAGTGTTTCATTTATAAATTTCTAAATTTCCTCCTTAACATTTTCTAGAGATTTTTACCTTACCTTAAGATTCACTTTGTAGATTATCCCATGCTTGTTTCCATTTTATTGTTGCAATTTTTGGAAATATAGACTCATCCATAACTTGTTAAAAGGAAAAAAAAAATTAAGTCTTTCCATATTTTCATTAAATTAATCCTTCTAACCTATATCTAATAATTGTAAGCAACTTGAGTTGCTAGTTTTAGGAATTTATTTTCAATCAACTTCTACAAATCTTGACAATAATAAAAATTCAAAGTAATACTAAAAAAATCATAATTTCCCTCTTAAATTGAGGAACGTGGGGCTGAGTAAATAATTTTAACTTTCACATAGAAATTTAAAAACATGAGAGTTCTCTTCCTAAAGAAAATATCTAGATTTCTTATAGATTAGAAAACAAACAAATTACTATTCAAATATGAAAGTAACTAACTTATTATAGATGCTACCATGCACACAAAAGTTTCATATAGCAAAAGTTCTCTTATTCCTTGCATGCTATACGCTAGAATAATACATAGCCACTGACACAAAGAATGGCATAAAGGAATCTGCTAAAAGTTTAATGTAAGCTGAGTCAACATTATGCCTCTGCCAAGAAGATAATTCATTTCGTTATATCTTTCCTGTGTTAAACTGACTAATTCATTCCATACGGGTATGGGTACTAACAAAAGATGCATACTAAAAGATGGGAAAATGTGAAACGATCCTCTCAATCGGAAGCAGATTATATATCTATCTATATATAA
The DNA here is from genome assembly GCA_028583015.1 of Wollemia nobilis. Lineage (NCBI taxonomy): Eukaryota > Viridiplantae > Streptophyta > Pinopsida > Araucariales > Araucariaceae > Wollemia > Wollemia nobilis. Next base: position 7,113,099 of record JAQPPZ010001063.1, on the reverse strand, counting down.
TTATAGGATTCCACGTCTTATACGCATAAATGACGATATAAGTTGCAAGTGGCTATTTTAGTTTGGTTTAATTAGCATCTTGTTGCCAGTGGGGAACCTGCCGACCGCGTAATTTGCACGTTGGAATATAAATTCAATATTGGAATTCTTATTATTTCCTAACTAGCCCAATGTTGCCGCAGGATTGCTTTTGTTTGATGTGAACAATTATATTTATGGAAAGGTGAAATTAGGGATCAATCTCGTTATGATGGAATAACTACTGAGTCTCAAAAAGCTCCCTTTGTAGAAAACATGTTTCTTAGAAGCATAGGGAGACCGCTTTTCAAATTTGATTCATAAACTAATCATTTAACATAACATAAAATGATTATATATATAAGTCATTAGCGGGGTAAGTCAGCCTAGTCATCAATTGTTTGTTAGTATTTAAATAGTCAATCTTGTTAATGTTAGAAAAATAAACCTAGATTTCACGCCTGTGTCCAACTGCGCTGCGAACCTTGGGCGAAACCGGATTGCGCTCCAGACATGGGCGAAGTCGGACTGCACTGCCACAGTCCGGGATCCCGGAAAATGTGTGACATGACGTCGCACCTATCTTCTGACAGATTTGACACCTGACAAATCCGATCTCCACAGGAGTTAATGCCAACTCGACGTTTGTCAGAAACCCTAGACGAGGGTCGGTCCGAGGATAACCCTTATCCGAAGCTGTCAGAGGATAAACCTTATCCTCCTCTCCCTGCGGCTATAAAAGGGCAGTTCGTGTCTTCAGACAAAAAGAAGAGAAGCAGAGCGTGTGTGAGAGAAGTTCGTGAAAGAAGAAGCAGAGAATAGAGCAGAGAAGAAAGCAGAGTGATTCAATGAGCAGTGTGGCTTAGCTGATTATTGTCCGAGCAGCAGACTCGACATTTCCCCTATTTTGTTTATCCTGCAACGCAGCCTGCAGATGTTGTTACTTCCTCGGTTGAGGAATTCTGTAACCCTAGTTTCATATGAATAAAGCTTGCTGTTTGTTTTAGGCATCTTTAGGGTTTGCAGCAGTTTATTTGCTAACTTTGTTGTTCTCTGTTCCGACGTTTCTCTCCTCTCATACGGGTCTTGCCAAGTTAGGCAAACCCAGTGGCAGCCGCGGAAGATGAAGAAGTCGAAGGCCAAAATTTTGGCCAAGTGTAAAGCAGCCTTCCGCACTTCAACCAAAAATTGTGCGTTGTGCACACTTCACCGTGACAGCCGCACCTTGGCCAGAAATCGTGCGCTATGCGCACTTCGTCGCGACAGCCGCACTTCAGCAGTTGAAGGTGCGAAGTACGCACTTCGCCGCAAAATTGGCACAGTCCGCACTGCGCGCGAGTGACGGACTTCGGCAGTTTGGCCAGCGCAGTCCGCACTGCGCGCGAAGTATGCACTTCGCCTGTTTGGCCCGCGCAGTCTGCACTGCGCGCGAAGTGCAGACTTCGGCAGCCTTCAAAGCGTAGTCCGCACTACACTCACGAGTGACGGACTTCGCCCGTGGGTAGGCACCGTCCGCACTTCACTCCGAAGCAGGCAGCTGGCCGAGAGCCCTACGCAGTCCGAGACAGAGCTGGCCGTGCGGCCTGTGTAGTCGAACCGTGTAGACTTCGGCGATTGAAAAAAATCAAATCGTTCCTTCAAATTGGTATCAGAGCTGATAGTGCCATGACACAAAGATAGAAGCATGGCTTTCGAGAGAAACTCGCTGCAGTTGCAAATCTCGTGATTTAACGGTAAGAACTACGATTACTAGAGCATCCAGATGAAGATCCTGTTCGGATCTCAGGAGCTATGGGAGTTAGTCGAGAACGGCTACCCAAAACCGACAGATGTAGCAGCACTGGTCGCCCTCTCTCAAGCAGACAAGGATCTGTTGAAAGAGCACAAGAAGGACCAGAAGGCCCTCTTCTACATCATGCAAGTGGTTGAGGAGACCATATTCCCGCGGATTGCATTAGCCACCAAGGCCAAGCAGGCCTGGGAAACCCTGGCAAGTTCGTATCAGGGCACCGACAAAGTGAAGTTGGTGAAACTGCAGATGCTCAAGAGAGAATTCGAGAATCTGTAGATGAGTGAGTCCGAGTCGATGAGTGACTTCTTCACCCGGATGACGGACATTATCAACCAGATGCGGTTGAATGGAGAAAATGTCCAGAGCCAGAGAATCGTGGAGAAGATTCTCAGAAGTTTGCCTGCGAAGTTTGACTCGGTTGTGATAGCAATCGAAGAGTTGAGGGATTTGACAACCCTCTCGACAGACGAACTCATGGGTTCCCTGCAGACCCATGAACAGAGGCTGAGCCGCTCAACTCAGTCTTCTTTGGATCAAGCCTTCAAAGCGCATGTCTCAGTCCAAGACAGCGGCAGATAAGACTCCCACAATGACACTTCTAGTTCTCAAGGAGGAAGAGGCAGAAGCAGGCGAGGGAGAAGGAACAAGCAAGGAGGGAGATCAAACCCTTAGGACGCTGAGCCAAGTTGCAACTTTCATCAGCAAGGAGGAAGAGGCACTAGCAGAAATCAGCAAGGTGGCTCTCAGTAGAAGGACATGTCAAAGGTCCAATGCTACTATTGCAACAAGTTCGGCCATTATGCCACACAGTGCAAAAAGAAGATGGCGAAAAAGAATCAGCAGCAAACCCATTATTCGGAGGAACCTGAAAATGCGATAGGATGAAATGTGCTGCTGACTTGCAGTATTGAAGAGGAGAGCAAGAAAAACATCTGGTATCTTGACAGTGGTTGCAGCAACCATATGACTGGGAACAAGGAGATGTTCTCACAATTGGATGAAACACTCCAGTCCGAAGTCAAGATGGGGAACAATTTGCAAAGTTCCTATGATGGGGAAAGGCAAGATCCTCATCCGCACCCGGAACATGGTGATAGAAAAACAATTCAAGATGTTTTTTATGTGCCTGGGTTGAAGCACAATCTGCTAAGTGTTGGACAACTTGTGTAGAAGGGCCACACTGTATTGTTCAAAGACGATGTATGTTCCATCAGAGACAAAGTGCATGGACAAATTGCAACTGTGTCCATGATGAAAAACAAAATGTTTCCACTACAGATTCAAAATGAATCTTTGATGTCTCTGAGTGCAGTTGAGAAGGATGCTACCTGGCTGTGGCATCTTAGATTCGGTCACCTAAGTTTCAGTGGCCTGAATCTGCTGCACAAGAAGCAGATGGTGAAGGGTTTACCCCTTATAAAGCAACCGAACCAAGTTTGTGAAGGTTGCCTGGTCGGCAAGCAACACAGGGACGCATTCCCTATTGGACAGTCTTGGAGAGCATCACGGCCATTGGAGCTGGTGCACTCAGACATATGTGGTCCCATGCAGACCACCTCATATGCCGGCAACAAGTATTTCCTGACCTTCATTGATGACTTCAGCCGAAAGACCTGGGTTTATCCCATCAAGTTGAAGTCAGAGGCGTTTGCAAGGTTTAGGGAGTTCAAGGCTCTGGTTGAGAAATAGAGAGGTCATTATGTGAAGACTCTCAGAACTGATGGAGGTGGAGAGTACATCTCCAACGAATTCCATAATTTTTGCAAGCAACATGGAATTCGGAGGCAGTTCACTGCCAGATACACGCCACAACAGAATGGCGTAGCTGAGAGGAAGAACAGAACAATCATGGAGATGGCACGAAGCATGCTGAAGGCAAAAAGTTTGCCACATGAGTTCGGGCAGAAGTCGTAAGTTGTACAGTTTATCTGTTGAACCGATGTCCCACCAAGAGTGTGAGGGACAAAATTCCAGAGGAAGCCTGGAGCAAGTTGAAGCCAAGTGTGGCTCATTTACGAGTTTTCGGGTGCATAGCATATGCACATGTTCCAGATGAGAAAAGACAGAAGCTAGATGACAAAGCTGAAAGATGCATCTTCACAGGGTATAGCGAACCATCAAAGGCATACAGGCTGTACAATCCTGTGACAAAGAAACTTGTCATCAGCCGAGACGTGAAGTTCCTGGAGGATGAAGTCTGGAACGGGAAGTCAAAGACTGGTCAGTCTGAACCAGCAACTGTTGAGTCTGTAGACTTGGAGGAAGACAGTGTCCAACCACCTGTGCCTTCAAGTAGCAACAGTGGTGCCAGCAGTAGCACACCCTCATCATCCCGGTCACCTCCACTTGCAAGCAGAATTCAAAACCTGAGGACTCCTACAAAGACTCGGAGCTTGCAAGACATCTATGAGGTAACCCGTAATCAGTTAGATGAAGATTATTCTGATTTTGCTCTCTTTACTGAATGTGATCCAGTGGAGTTTGAAGAGGCAAGTCAGAATCACAAATGGGTGAATGCGATGGATGAGGAGATAGCAGCCATTGAGAAGAATGAGACATGGCAACTAACAGATCTTCCAGCACGAAAGAAGACCATTGGGGTCAAGTGGGTATATAAAACGAAGTTTAATGCCCAAGGAGAAGTTGATAGGCATAAGGCCAGATTAGTGGCGAAAGGTTACAAGCAGAAGTCAGGAGTTGACTATCATGAGGTGTATGCACCTGTAGCCTGACTTGACATAGTGAAAATGATTCTGGCACTTGCAGCTCAGAAAGGATGGAGCATGTACCAGATGGATGTCAAGTTTGCCTTCCTCAACGGAGTGTTGGAAGAAGAGGTCTACATAGACTAGCCGCCCGGTTATGAAATACAAGGGCAAGAAGGCAAAGTCCTGAAACTAAAGAAGGCCCTGTATGGGTTGAAGCAAGCACCCAAGGCATGGTACAGTCGTATTGACGACTATTTTTAGGAGAATGGGTTTCAGAAATGCCCATATGAGCACTCCCTGTACATGAAGACAAATGAAGCAGGTGAGCTCATCATCGTCTGCCTGTACATAGACGATCTGATATTTACTGGCAATAGTAGCAGCCTATTTGCGCAGTTTAGAACAACCATGAAGTTCGAGTTTGAAATGACAGACATGGGGCTGATGAAATTTTTTCTCGGCATTGAAGTTGACCAATCAGCAGATGGCATCTTCATTTCTCAGGGCAAGTATGCCAAGGATTTCCTGAAGCGCTTCAAGATAGAGGACAACAAACCTGCCATCACACCTGTAGCCACAGGTTTGAAGCTGAGCAATTTGGATACAGGAAGGAATGTAGATCCAACCTTGTTCAAGAGGCTAGTTGGCAGTCTGATGTACTTGACTACAACTCGACCAGATCTGATGTTCGGAGTCAGTCTGATCAGTCATTTCATAAAGACTCCGAAGGACACGCACTGGCAAGCAGGCAAGAGGATCTTGCGCTATGTCAGCGGGACGCGGAACCATGGCCTATTTTACGCCAGACGGGACCAGTTGGAACTAGTGGGCTACACAGACAGTGACTGGGCTAGTAGTACCGATGATCAAAAGAGCACCTCCGGGTATGCTTTCCATCTCGGATCAGGGGCAGTCTCATGGGCGTCCAAGAAGCAACCCATTGTTGCGTTGTCCATAGTCGAAGCAGAATATGTCGTCGCCACGACATCCGCATGCCAGGCAGTATGGCTGCGAAGAGTTCTGAGTGAACTATACAATCCTCCGGAAGGTGCGACAACAATTTTTTGTGATAACAATTCAGCCATTGCACTGTCAAAGGATCCTATGTTCCATGGTCGAACGAAGCACATTGATATTTGTTATCACTTCATCAGAGAGTTGGTGAAGTCCGAAGAAATTCATCTGCAGTTTTGCAGATCCAAGGAGCAGTTGGCAGATATTTTCACGAAGCCTTTGAAGGAGGAAGACTTTAGCAGATTGCGAGAGCAGCTTAGAGTCAAAGTTCTTGTGAAATCAGGTTTAAAGGAGGGTGTTAGAAAAATAAACCCAGATTTCACGCCTGTGCCCAACTGCGCTGTGAACCTTGGGCGAAACCGGACTGCTCTCCAGACATGGGCGAAGTCGGACTGCGCTGCCGCAGTCCGGGATCCCGACAAATGTGTGACATGACGTCGCACCTATCTTCTGATAGATTTGACACCTGACAAATCCGATCTCCGCAGGAGTTAATGCCAAGTCGACGTTTGTCAGAAACCCTAGACGAGGGTCGGTCCGAGGATAACCCTTATCCGAAGCTGTCAGAGGATAAACCTTATCCTCCTCTCCCCACGGCTATAAAAGGGCAGTTCGTGTCTTCAGACAAAAAGAAGAGAAGCAGAGCGTGTGTGAGAGAAGTTCGTGAAAGAAGAAGCGGAGAATAGAGCAGAGAAAGAAAGCAGAGCGATTCAGTGAGCAGTGTGGCTCAGCTGATTAATGTCCGAGCAGCAGACTCGACATTTCCCTTGTTTTGTTTATCCTGCAGCGTAGCCTGCAGATGTTGTTATTTCCTCGGTTGAGGAATTCTGTAACCCTAGTTTCATATGAATAAAGCTTGCTGTTTGTTTTAGGCATCTTTAGGGTTTGCAGCAGTTTATTTGCTAACTTTGTTGTTCTCTGTTCCGACGTTTCTCTCCTCTCATACGGGTCTTGCCAAGCCAGGCAAACCCAGCGGCAGCCGCGGAAGACGAAGAAGTCGAAGGCCAAAAGTTTGGCCAAGTGTGAAGCAGCCTTCCGCACTTTGGCCAAAAATTGTGCGCTGTGCGCACTTCGCCGCGATAGCCGCACTTTGGCCAAAAATCGTGAGCTGTGCGCACTTCGCTGCGACAGCCGCACTTCGGCAGTTGAAGGTGCGAAGTACGCACTTCGCCGCGGAACTGGCGCAGTCCGCACTGCGCGCGAGTGACGGACTTCGGCAGTTTGGCCAGCGCAGTCCGCACTGCGCGCGAGTGACGGACTTCGGCAGTTTGGCCAGTGCAGTCCGCACTGCGCGCGAAGTGCGCACTTCGACAGCCTTCAAAGCGCAGTCCGCACTACGCTCGCGAGTGACGGACTTCGCCTGTGGGTAGGCGCCGTCCGCACTTCGCTCCGAAGCAGGCAGCTGGCCGAGAGCCCTGCGCAGTCCGAGACAGAGCTGGCCGTGCGCCCTGCGCAGTCGAACCGTGCAGACTTCGGCGATTGAAAAAAATCAAATCGTTCCTTCAGTTAATGTTGGCATCAAAAGCCTAAAAAACAAATTTCTGAGCTTCCCTACAGACCAGTTAGCATTTAATCATTTAATTATTTAAGAGTTTTATAGAGGACCTGGTGTATTGAGCTTCTTTAATGTTCGTTTAGGATTCAGTAAAGATTTGATATATGGCTTTACTAGTTTGATAAATAGATAATGTCTATTGTACTAAGACGTGCAATATATTTAATACAACGTGTGAAATGCGTGAGCTAGCAGTACAAGCGTCTCCCTTTGAAAATTCAAAACCAATCGTTGCTGATATTTTGATTTCTATGAACTTCGATCAGAATCCACCGTTGAAAAAGCATCAGAATATAATAATTTAAGACCGTTCTATTTTAGGAATGGCTATTTTAATCCCTCGGTTAAGAATGACTATTTTAATCGAATTCGTCGCTTGTTAGTGAAGGAAAGAGTATAGCCCTCGCCCACCCCCAACGAAAACAAATCTAATGTGAGGGCATGATCACTGACATTTCAACCCGATTATTCCAAATATTTTAAAAATTTTAACTTATTATACCGTTGTTTTCGGCCAAAAGGTATAGCTCGATATTTCTATCGACGCACAAAAAATACGTTTTGTACTTTAATTTTTTATACATTCGTTGTCCGTGTTACTGAAAAGTTGGACCTGCAGGCTTCATAATGCTATTGTCGTTAATCGCGTGATCCAACCAACAATTTGACGATGTTCACTTTTTTTTTCTTTTTTAATGAGAAAGTGTCATAATTATTACTCTGGCTTGGAAAAATCAAATCAGATTGTTCAAAACAGTTGGGCTACATTAATCCAAAAGCTTGACATCCCTACTCAGGAAAAGGAAGTTTGAACGTGTATTGTTTATTTTTGGTTTGACGATGTAGGCAGGTTCACTGCCACTTTTGAAACGTAAACTCCTATAAAAGGGTATAGTTTCAAATTACTTCATGTCTAGAGTAATTTTGGGTCAAAAACCACACACAATATAACATTTCGCTATATTATAAGCAAATAGGAACGTTATTCGGCATCCAAACCTTCAACGGTGAAATCAGTAGTTTTCTTATAGGCGTATTTTCAATGTCTTTCCAAAGTTATAAACTTTGGCTCTATCAGAATCACTGTTGTCTACTGTTGGAAAAGCAACGAACATCAAAAAATATGATCACCTATATTTTTATTATTATCAGTTTTCATAATACGTCTGTGCATATTATCATTGTTATCATGTAAATCCCTCAAGTAAGAATACCTATGTTACCAAATTCCTGACTGAATTCTTATAACCGCCATGCAAAAATCATTTTAAATTTTTTAAGCCACTTCTCAAAGACTTATGTTTGAAATGTTACAATTAATTTATTTATTATTTTCAATGAATAGGTAGACTTCGTTATGTTGTGAAGTCCGATATCCGCTAAATATGGATAAAACAGTTATTTGTTCTTTAACTGGATTGTTGATGACCAATCCGAACTAGAGGTGGAAAAAGAAAAGTTAATTTTAAGATTGGTTAAAATTAATTTTTTTTTAATTGTAAACTTTCTAAGTTTGAAGTAGGCCTTAATTGAGGATTGGGTTAATTATAGGATGCTTGTTTTAAGATGCATGTAACTGGTTTCCTTATTTATGTAATACCTCCTGTAGAGAGGATTGTAAGTTTGAACTAGGCCTTAAGTGGGGATTGGGTTAATTATAGGATGCTTGTTTTAGCATGCATGTAACTGGGTTTCCCTATTTATGTAATACTTCTTGTAGAGAGAATTGTATCTTGTTTATGGGAAGTGCATAGGATTGTGCATTCCGGTAGAGAGATCAAGAAGCTTGGTGTAGAGCTTGACGCAAGGGTTTTTGCATGTTGAATTATTGTTAGAGTAATTGTGTGGAGATGTTAGGGAGATCAGGAAGCTTGGTGTAGAGTTTGACGCAAGGGTGTTTGCATGTTGAATTACTGTTAGAGTAATTGTGTGGAGATGCTGATGTTTTGAAGAGGAATTTGGAACTGGTTGTGTTGTAGGATTACTCCTTTTAAAGATTTGAACCATTTTTTTTCTTTTTTTGATTGTTTATTATTTATTATTTATTATTTTTTTTAATTTACATGGTGGAATCGGTAGTCGCCACGAATCCGAGCAGGCTGTCCAGCTTTTATGGCCGCCATAGTATTCTGCGCTGTCTGCCCCAGAAGCCGCCACACATATCTTCGCACAGTCCGCCCCTATAACCACCATGCCACAATCATTTTAAACCTTTTACGCCGCTGAAAGCACCAAGAAAGGGACAAGCGTTCAGTTCAACGAGGCCTGAGATTTGAACCTTGGACCTCCGCCCCCTTATAAGGTTTTGATTGTTTATTATTACTCTTCTGTATTTTATATTTTATGCAGTCAATCCTAACCCAATTTGAACGTAAACTTTAAAAAGTTGTAGTCACCTAGTTTTTAGAGCTGTAGCCTTGATAATCCAAGTGGCTTGAATTGTTGTCAATAGCGTGATCAAACATAACAATTTGACAAAAAGAGTTGCACATCAAGTCCACGTTAAACGTAAGGTTAAAACTTTATGTAAAATCTATTTGCTACCACTCAGATTTATAGGAAAAAGACAAACCATATAGTTTCAACTTGATTCATGTGTAGGATACGTCAACTTTTTTAATACGGAAAAGGAAAATGTTTCGAAAGCATACACTAGGCTTTCACAACAAAAAAAATTGATGACAACAGTGGTAAGGATAACATAATATCATGTCAAGGTTTGGCTGATCCTTAGCCTTCAGCATTTGTATAGTCTCTAGGAGTTAGAAAATACTTAGTTGTTATTAAAAGGTTATGGTTGACTCCATTTATCATATTTTTAAGTGTATTTTGAGGGCTTTTTCAGTTTAGTTGGTTAATTATAAATTTTTAAAATTTTTAAAATTTGGGTGAGTGATAGACTCCGCTAAAAGTTATTTTAAACTTAATAGCAATAACGTTATTTTAAACTTAATAGCAATAACGTTTTACGTTTTCAAACATACTTGTTTGCATTCTTCTAGCCCATCCTTCTTGCACATACATTTTTTATATATTAGTTAGAAAAATTAATTTAAGATAAATATAAAAGAATATGTATATTTAATTATTAATGGTTTTTTTTGCAATGAAAAATTGTGTTTTTTTTAGTTATAGGCACATATAAATGTAAAGGAATTCCAATAAACAAAGATTAAGGCTTAACCCAATGGTAAGTCGCATCCTTTAAAGAAGTTGAAAATCACTTGTAAATATTGCAAACAATAACAACATGCGACTAAAGGCAAATGCTTGAGGCAGAGTTTAAAAGAGAGATAAGAGGTAAAATTCAAAATGATGAGAGAGATTCACATGGGTATGAGGATTGCCCTTTTAGATATTATATTAAGGGAAATATTGTTATTATCATTAGTGTATTCTTTCCCTAATCCTTTAGTTAAACTTATAGAGAAAAGTTGAAAGTGTGTAATAGGTCTCTCTTGGCCAAGGTTGACACTATATAATGTGATCAAGTGTAATCTTGCAAGAAGCTATTGTATATTATTTTAATATGGATTTATATATTTAGCATATGATCCCATGGTTTAACTTTATCATAGGTAATCTTAATATACCTTTATTTCTAATTTTTTGTTAGACAACTTGTAATTAATTATTGATATTTGATATTTACACCCCTCACCTACCTAATGTATTGCATTCTATGATCTTATCTTAATCATTTGTATGGATGCCTATAAGTATCCTTCATATCTTATGTGTCATCACTTATTACTTTTGATCTCTATATCCCGTTCTTAATGATTTAAGTTGATGTGTTTCTTATATTTGTGTTGACAAAGTATTGTGAAGTGCAACAAGTTTACCCCACCTTATGTTCTCTACACAAAGTGTTTTTAGTAATATTTAAGAGAAAGCATATATTGACAAGGGCCCAAAATGTAAAAAATATTTCATTGAGATAAAATGTAATATGGACAAAAAAATGATTAATAAGAAATTTAAGAGAAATACTCTCCCTTATATAAAATAAAAATATAATTAGAATCAAAATTCAAGTGAATTAGCTTCTAAAACCTATCTATTCTTATTTAATAAAATAATCATTATCTATAGTAGCAAAAGATGCATAAAATTAGATCAATTTGTGGCATTAATTAGTCCTTATTTCCCTTTGTGGTAATTGTGACATGAATCCATAGTATTATCATTCCTGCTTATCCATGCATTGTTAAAGCTAGAAATAGTGGACGTCAAGATTGGATTCAATATGATACCATGCCTAAGATGGTGTTGATAATGATGGTGGAACTCATTATTTTTCATCAATTCTATATTTTGGGATTACTACAATGCATAGGCATATGAGATGAAGATATTTATAATTGAAAGCACGAGGATACATAAACAAAGAGGAAAAACCCAGATGCGATGTAAACAAAACAAAAGATAACGCTAAATCCTATGAATTGAAAGTGCATGAAAGGAAAGAGACATTAACGAATCGAAACCAAATAAAAATCCAATATGGACGACAACCCTTTTTATTAATATGCTTCAAAATTCAGTTACAATTTGCCTCATCCCTTTTCATGGGGTAGGAGCGTTAAATGTGTTCTTGTTACACCCATGGATGATATTCCTTCTTTCGCATGCCCACATGTAAAATGGGTGGACCAAACGTCGCCACTGCTTGCATTGATGAGTCTTGACTCCTTACTTCTCCTCTAATGTCCAGATACTACATTCAAAGAAACATAAAACAGTCATTAGCACCTGTATATGAAATAAAATATGCAATCCCCACGCCTTCAACTAGCGCATGCAAAATATAATTAAAATGATAACTGAAATAGATCCAAATGAACTAAAAACTTGAAAAGGGCATCAAAAAATCACTAGGAAGACATTGCAAATGGAACAGTAAGAAAATTCATCACAGATTTGTATTCGCTTCGAGGCGGGACGAATAGACCTGCAACAAAGTGTTAAAAAGCATAATCCCAAATGTCACATCTGGGAAACCCCAAATCACCTACAAAGTTGGGTTTAGCTAATTGGGGGTATTTTGGGAAGACCCAGAAGGTCAGATTTTCCAAATTTGGCTTCTATAATCTAGAATCTGATGGCACTATCTACATGTTATTGAAGGCGAGAAATGATAAAAGCATGATCAAAACTTGTCAGAATTACCTAAAATTTAAATGATAGCATATGTAAACAACCTATAATCATATGCAAAAGAAAAACCAAAGAAATATACCACATATTTATAACTATGATAGTTTGGGGGGCGCCCGGGGGCAGGACACCCAACGTTTGGGACTCTGTTTCAGAACCAATCCACTTGGGATGGGTCCAAAACCTCTTATGGGGTGTTGTCGGTAAATTTTGAGGGATATTGTGGCCAAATGTTCCGGTTTGGGTCTAGATTGCGCTTCCAATAATCACCCAATAACCTCCCTCCAAAAGAGAGATCAAGGATGTAAAAGCACAATCAAAAGGTGTGTGTGTGTGGATGTAAAATGGTAGCACTTTGTTGCTCAAAATGCTACTTCTTTATATATATTTTGGGTGAGAAGACTCACCAATTTATAGACCTAGTGTCTCTCTGTTTGAATGCACATGCGAGGGCACTACTGGAGTTGCATGTCCTATTTTGAGAAAAATATTATTCCCAGATTTAGAGTCTCCTTGCATGAGGCCTCCAAAATCAAAGACATGCATGACTGAAGTCTTTCTCCTTGATTTGAATCTGTTATTCACAATTACATGTCCTGAAGCTGTAGTTAACTGGCGGACTTGTCGAGGTTTGACTTTTTTTGCCAGTCAAACCTTCTATTCGCCTCACCCTGGAGCGAATGCTGATAATCGTCCCTGGGTGGGAGGAATACCAGTTTGTAATCGTCCTAGGGTGGGACGAGTAGAGAGCAAAGTGCCAAAAAGGTGCCAAATTGACCTTTGACCTTCCAAAGTGCTTTTGGGAGTGGTTAGGACCACTGTTTAACCCCTGGGGGCTACCCTAGGGGCTGTGTGTGTCAATGCAATATGTGCTTGTTGTCACATAATCGTATTGGTGTTGTTTTGGTGTCTACAGATGCCCCTTTTTGGGAAGCATTGTGCAAGGCACAACGCTGAGCAAAAATAGATAACCAAAGCACTAATGATTAGGCTTTGTCAGTAACCTAACCAACTTTTGATGCCCCAATTATGGAAAGGGCACACATTCTTAAATCCTTGCTTTTGACGAGCTAAGGAGCTTAATTCAAGTGTTAACCTTTTTTGGTGAGGTTTTACTTGAGCTTGGACATTGATCAGTCATGAATAGGCAAAGGACTCAACCTTTTGTCTATGGGAACCTTGAGTTCATGATTCACGAATGCCAAGTTTTTGATCAACTTGTGATTATTGCTTGTTTGCTACCCCAAGCAGGAGCGTGATTGTCTTTGTCAATGATCCTTTGAATGCATGTTATCTCCTTGATTGGGTGTGTTTTTGTGGATTGGTGACTAAGTGTGACTTCCCCCTCAAGCGACCAATCGATGAGGGAATGACCAACATGAGAAAAGCGATGAGTTGCTTGACCCAAGATGACTTATGTAAGGGTACCTTTAGTTGTTTTTCATTGAATGCTTAAGCAGTTTCTGAACATTTTGACCTATTTTTGATGGGTTTGAACCCTTTTTGTGACGCATTGTGGAGCTAAAATTATCAAAAATCCATCCTCCCGTGGAGTGGTCCGGCTATGGTAGCCTTCTTAGGGAGTAATAGAGTGACAATTTTTGACCCCAACGTCTGTTTTGGATACCAATAATGATGGGTGCAAAGACGCATTTGTTCAACAATGTTATTGCTATTTTTGGTTGGGTTTTGACCCTTTTTGTGATGTCGTTTGGGGATGAAATTCTCGAAAATCCATCCTCCCGTGGAGTGGTCCGACTATGGTAGCCATCTTAGCGAATAGGATAGTGACAATTTGTGACCCTAACATCTATTTTGGATGCCACGAATGTCAGGCGCAAATGCGCCTTCATTCGGCAATGTTATTGCTATTTTTGGTTGGGTTTTGACCCTTTTTGCGACATCGTTTGGGGATGAAATTCTCGAAAATCCGTCCTCTCGTGGAGCGGTCTGGCTATGGTAGACTTCTTAGGGAGTAGGATAATGAGGATTTGTGATCTCGATGTTTATTTTGGATGCTAAGAATGTCAGACGCAAAGGCACCTTCGTTCGACAATGTTATTGCTATTTTTGGTTGGGTTTTGACCCGTTTTGTGACGCTATTTAGGGATGAAATTCTCGACAATCCGTCCTCCCGTGGAGCGTTCCATATATGGTAGCATTCTTAGGGAATAGGATAGTGAGGATTTGTGACCCCAACATCTGTTATGCATGCTCGAAATTTCAAGTGCAAAAGCACTCTCATCGGGCAATTTTATTGCTTGTTTTGGTGCATTTTTGTGCAGTTTTTGATGTTTTTGAAATTTTTTTGTGAGGTCAGAGGACCGTTTTATTGTAGCCTACGGGAATTTTCATGATATATATACAGATGGTGTGCTTTGTGTTGATACACTTTTTATGGTTTATTTTTCTGTTTATGCATAGTTTTTTATGATGATGGATGCATGTGGTATTATGAATGTGATGTTTCTAATTATATGATGTATGCATATGGAATGAATGAAACGAGTTGTTGATAACTTGTCGATGGCACCGTAGACTGGATTGCTGTACTTATGAGATGGCTTTGTGGAATGACTTTGCATGTGAAAACTTTGTTTTTGTATTTTTTGTATTATCTGATGATGATGGACGTAATGAAATGTACTAGTTGTTTTAAAATGTAGTTAAGTTTTTCTGAGATTCAGATATATTAACTAACTAGCCAAGACTGTACATTTATCTCACAAGACTTTTGAACAAGGTATAAATTATACTGGATTTTGACCAAGTTATGTTACATCCTTGTGTGTGCAATTGAGTTCGTTTATGTGGTATTTGTCAGGATACCACCAATGCCAGATAGGCTGACAACCAAACCTGTACTGAGGATCACCTAATTAGCTCCACTAACTCTATTGTTGAATTTAGTAAGATTAGTCCATGGGAAAATCTAAGGTACCATAAGCTAGCTCATCCACATGCAAACATTGGTCTACTCATACACAAAGGTAATGTGATAGACATATCGTCATGCGTTTAGGATACCTCCATTGCCAGGTAGGTTGTCCACCAAACCCATAATGAGGATAACCTAGATGGTTTTTGAATGCTGAAAATTCTAGGGATTCAAGTCCAGGCTTCTATTATTTGCTCAACATGTTAGGATACTTGCTCGTATACATAATGATGAAAATCACTGTTTATTTTTCTCTTTTTGTTTTTCTTTTTGGGCAAGGATTTTGAATAGTGGTGAGAAACACTATTATGTGATTTTGCATTTTAGGTTGTAAAGTTGAGATCATAGGTTTTTGACTAATGAAAGGCATTGATCCTTTTGGTCTTGGGGATGATTACCCATCCTTTTCAGGGGCGTGTAGTACGAATCCTTACAACTTTGGGAACCAAAGGGGATTATGGAGATTTTGAAGTAAGGGCATTGATCTTTTAGGCCTTGGGGATGACTACCCATCCTTGTCAGGGGCATGTAGTACGAATCCTTACGACTTTGGAGACCAAAGGTGATTGAAGATGATCGTGATGATGGCTTATGGGGATTTTGTTTTTGAATGGTCATTGATCCTTTTAGGCCTTGGGGATGACTACTCATCCTTGGCAAGGACATGTAGTATGAATCCTTACAATTTTGGGGACCAACGATGATTGGGATTTTTGCAAGTACAACTGTTGATTAGGGGGAATTGATGGGAAAGAGCTTGTCCTTTTATCAATTCTCAGCACTCTTGAACCATTCGCATAGGGGTATGAACATACTAATATTTCACCTATGGTACCCTAGACTGCTTTGTAGGTGTCTCTTGCATTCACACAACTTAGGAATATTTTTATGTGTTTTTACTTGTGTAGGGATGTTACATAACGAGGCGTGACCCAAGTAAAAATTTCCCTTGTAAAATCCGTTTAACTTTGTACAGTTTTTGGCTAGAAATTTAAAGACAGATGAATGACGAAAACCCTATATACATTAGGAGACAACTTTGCTAAAAATGGGGATGGTGTTATTCTGGATGTATGTATTTATAAAATGGATGAAATGTGGAAAATGGAGGAATTGCCTAGCAATGACAGTCTATGGTGCTTTTGACATGTATAACCTAGCAAATATGCAATGTATGAATGCGATGCCTAATGCAACTTATATTTTTGTATTTTTATTTTTACGAGTATGCATGGAATAGAGATGCAATTTTTTTTTATTTTTGATGATTTTACTATTTTTATTTGTTTTTGAATATTTATTTTGACCAAGCGGTTATGGTAACCCTTGGAGCTTTTGATTTGACCAAAGGGTTTATGGATACCTTTGGGGCATTTTTGGGGTTGACCAAGCGATCGTGGAAATCCTTGGAGCTTTTGGTTTGACCAAAGAGTTTATGGATACCTTTGGGGCATTTTTGGGTTTGACCAAGCGATTGTGGGAATCCTTGGAGCTTTTGGTTTGACCAAATGGTTTATGGACACCTTTGGGGCATTTTGGGTTTGACCAAGTGATTATGGGAATCCTTGGAGATTTTGGTTTGACCAAAGGGTTTATGGACACCTTTGGGGCATTTTGGGTTGACCAAGCAATTTTGGGCATCTTTGGAGCTTTTGGGTGGACTACGACTCTCTCTAAATGTGGAATGGCCTCAAATGACTAATGTTCAAGGGTTCTAGCTCCTTGATTCCTTCAAGAGAGGCGAGCTGGTATGTTCCAGGTCCTATTTTACTGTCAATCACATAAGGACCTAACCAGTTTGTCGTGAACTTGTCCCTTAGATGGGGCAACAAATTAGAATTCTATTGGTTCTCTTTTAAGACCAAGTCACCAACCTAAAAATCCCTTAGGTGAACCTTCATGTTGTATGTTTTCTTAAGTCGCTCTTGATAGATACGCAAATGCTCGAGAGCATTGATGCGTCGTTCATCAAGCAATGTAAGTTGGTCTAACCGGGCCTACCGTGTAGTGTCATCATCGATGAACTCTTGCATTGAAATGCATGGGGAAGGGATTTCCAACTCAAGAGGCATGACTGCATTGGAGCCATACACCAATGAAAATGGAGTTGCCCTAGTGGGCATTTGAATGCTAGTGTGATAATCCCATAGGGTAAGCAGGATTTGAATGTGCCAATCTTTATGACTATCTGTGATGATATTTTTGAGGATGGCGACTAGCATTTTGTTTGATGCCTTTGCTTGCCCATTTGCCTACGGATAATAGGGTGTTGAAAAACTGTGTTGAATTTTGTACTTTTTTGTCAAAGCACGCACATATTTATTCTTGAATGACGTCCCATTATTTGAGATAATCTTGGATGGAATACCAAAATGACATATGATGTTATGTAAAATAAACTCCACAATGCGGGTTCCAGTCATAGAGGTTAGTGAAATTTCTTCCACCCACTTGGTGAAGTACTCTGTGGCCATTATGATGAATGTGTGATGACCTGATGACGCAGGGGAGATATTCTCGATTAGATCGAAGCCCCACTACGAAAAAGGCCAAGCCGATTGGATCGGTTGCAAGGCCTGAGAAGGTACATGTGTCAAATTGGCATGGTGTTGACACTTCATGCACTTCTTTACATATGCGCAAAAATCTTGCTCTAAATATGGCCAATAATAACCCATGCGGAGAATGCGCTTTGCGATGGCCATACCGCTGAAGTTGCCACCGCACATACCATTGTGGGCTTGGGTGATCGCCCAAGCGGACTCCTGCTAGTCCAAGCAACGAAGGAGGATTCCTTCATAGCTCCGATGATACAAAATGTCTCCTAGCAAGACATGTTTTGCCACTTTCTATTTAAATGATATTTTTGTGACTTGTGTCAATCCAAGTGGGAGATTACCTAGCTTGAGGTAATCCCTTATGGGTGTGTACCAATTTTTCTGATCAAAAACCTCGATGGTATGAATGGCTAATCCCTCTTGAAGTTGATCCCTAGCAAAAGCAAGTGTGAATCTAAGGTTAAGGTAAGCTTAGATTAACATTAGCCAAGGTAAAAATTGACACGAATAACAATAAAGAAAAAATTATTCATTAAAATAACCCATTAATATTACATTAAAATAAACCTTATATAGGCTTAGAATATGTGCAATAGTAGGGAAGGGAAGGTGGAGGAATATCGGGGAGATAAGAGAGAACGAAGGAGTAGTAAGTGGAGTGGGAGGTGGCAACGAGCGTGGGGAGAGGAAGGGAGTGGAATGATAAGGAAAAATGGATGGCAGGAAAGGAGGAAGGCCAATGGAGGGATAAGGAGAAAATAGAGGTAAGGGAGAAAGAATATCATGCCGACCATCCGACAAGATTAGCCGACAAAAGGTAAGTGTGTTCACATTGGGTTTAGAAAAACTAGATTTTTCTAAGCCATTTCAAACTAAGTCCTGTTCACACTTGCTACATTCTCCCCCTTAAAGTTGAGATCACTGACTATACAGTCTCTCAGCTTTACAAATTGAGCTTTGGCCAGCACCTTGGTGAAGTTGTTAGCGACGTTCTCCAAAGTGTGGCAATAGTGAAGCTCAACAATATCAGTTTCCACCATATCTCAGTTGAAGTGGTACTTCATATCAAAATGATTTGATCTACTATGGTTGATAGGATTGTATGCCAACTGAATGGCATTGATGTTGTCATAGAATATTCTAGTTGGACCACTTTGCTGCTCACCAATCTCATCCAATACCTTTCGTAGCCATAGAGATTGAGTACTAGCATGAGTAACCGCTATATACTCAGCTTCTATTGAAGATAGCGCTACTAATATCTACTTCTTGGAACTCCAAGTTATTAGGCCCAAACCAAGACTAAAATAGTTACCCGATGTGGATTTTCTATCATCAATGTTGCTGCCCCAATCACTATCACTAAAGCCTTCAAGCTTGATAGTATAACTTTTGTACTACTGGATTCCAAAATCTAATGTACCCTTCACATATCTCAAAATCCTTTTAGCTACCTGCAAATGCAGATCATATGGATTAGACATAAATCTAGAAACAACAGATACAACATATTGAATGTCTGGTCTGGTGTTGGCGAGAAACATCAAACTCCCAACAATGCTTCTGAAAGTGGTCACATCAACTTTCGGTGCTCCATCATTCTTGCTTAATTGGATCCCATGTCCAATTGGAGTTGCAACTGATTTGCATTTCTCCATAGCAAAATTCTGAATCATATCTCGAGCATACTTAAGTTGACGAGATGAAGATCCCCGAACTGCATCGATGTACTTCCATTCCAAGAAATTATTTCATTAAGCCAAGATCCTTCATCTCAAATTTCTGCATCATGGAGTGCTTGAACTCCATGTTAAATTTTTCATTACTACCCATAAAAATGAGATCATCCACATACAAACAAACTATGAGGATGTCATTTCCTTGATTCAGTAGTGGAGCATGGGTTCATTTTTGCTTCTGATGAACCCATAATATTTAAAGTACCCATCAATGTGTGAGTACCAAGCTCTCGGTGCCTGCTTGAGGCCATAAAGAGCCTTCTTCAGTTTGTAAACAAGATGTTCCTTGTATTTCTCTTCAAATCCCTATGGTTGCTCAACATACACTTCTTTTGTCAAGTAACCATTTAGAAATGCACTCTTTACATCCATGTGTTGGACTATCCAACCCTTGTGTGCAGCTAAGGCAAGAACTATTCTGATAGTCTCTTATCTAGCTATAGGAGCAAAAGTATCTTCATAATCAATTCCATATTTCTGAGTAAATCCCTTTGCAACTAATCTTGCCTTGTGCCTCTCGATGCTACCATCCACATTAAACTTGGTATTGTAGACCCACTTACATCCAACATGTTTCTTTCCTTTAGGAAGCTTCACTAGCTCCCAAGTGTCGTTGTTTTTTATAGAGGTGATCTCCTCTTTCATGGCATCTTGCCAAATATTTTGAGTACAAGCCTTCTCATAACTAGAAGGTTCAAGAGGTGTATTAGTTAACAAGGCATAGTTAACTAAATCTCCCCTAGGGTCCTGCTGGGAAACATCATCACCATACAAGTGTATATTTTCTAATCTTTATAGAACATAATTCATTTCACTAGCTTGACTCCTAGTGTATCTTTTTGAAATTTTTTTATCCAACATTTGATATGATGGATGATTTTGTAGAGTTCTCTTACCTCTGGATGAAGAATCGATGTCCATTGGTGAGGAACTTACTGATCTCTATGGAGAAGGACTTGGTGAAGAAGTTGAATCAGAATATGAACCTGGATCTCTAGGAGGACACTGCTTACTTTTCTATGGTGTCCGTTGTTGCACCCGCTTAGAACCTACATCACTAGATTCATCATCACTGAAAATCTGAGGCTTACCCCATTCTCCCCCTTCATCAAAAATCACATCCCTGGAAAGCACAAAATTTCTAGTCCTAGGATTGTAGAGTTCGTAAGCTTTTGTATTCTCACAATATCCTACAAGATGCATGCCTGACTCTTGGGATCGAGCTTCTTTCTTAGCTCATCAAGAATGTGAGAATATGCCAGCGAGCCAAACACTCTAAAATATTTAACATTTGGATTTTTACCATACCAATCTTGGTAAGGTGTCTGTCCTTCCAAACTTGCAGTAGGACTTCTGTTCAAGATATGTAGGCTGGTCTTGGCTGCATCTTCCCAATATGAATTAGTCAAATGCTTCGTCTGAAGCATATACCTTGCCATATCCACAATGGTGTGATTCTTCCTCTCTGTTACACCATTTTGTTGTGGAGTGTAGGTAGCTATGAACTGCATCTTAATGCCATGTTGCTTACAGAAATTCAAGAACTCATTAGAGGAGTATTCTCCTCCCCTATCTGATCTAAGACATTTTACAAAATATCTACTCTCATTTTCAACTCTTTTTTTGAAATCGACAAAGCATTCAAATGCTTCATCCTTATATTTCAAAAAATATATCTAGCACATTCTAGTAAAATCATCAATGAAGAGTAGGAAGTAATATTTGTTACCAAGACTCTTGGTCTGCATCGGACCACAAATGTCTGTATGCACTAGCTGGAGTAGATAGTTGGCCCACCATGCTTGTCCATGAGGAAATTTTGATCTGGCATGCTTCCCAAGAGCACACCCTTCACAAACTTCCTTACTATCTTGAAGCTTAGGAAGTCCGGTTACCATCGCTTGTGAAGTTAGCATTTTCAAACTAGCTGAATTCAAATGACCATATCTCAAGTGCCATAGGACACTTGGATTGGAAATAACAACATTTGCTAACTTATCTCCCCCTGGATGGCCAAACTTTAAAGGAAACAATCTATTCTTTGACATTGGCACTTGTGTAATGATTCTATTACTTGTTATTTTTATCAAAAATAGTGCATTTACCCTCATCAAAAAGCAACTTGTAGTTCTTTTCTAACATTTGACCAACACTTAAAATATTGTGTTGAAGATGGGGTGTGTAATAGATATCACTTACATGTTTGACGCCTTCTTTAGTTGGAACTTCCATGGCTCCAATGCCTTCAACTGCC
Source organism: Wollemia nobilis (assembly GCA_028583015.1). Taxonomy (NCBI): domain Eukaryota; kingdom Viridiplantae; phylum Streptophyta; class Pinopsida; order Araucariales; family Araucariaceae; genus Wollemia; species Wollemia nobilis. Next base: position 7,091,363 of record JAQPPZ010001063.1, on the reverse strand, counting down.
AATGATTTATCATCTCCCAATTTGATCCTGGATTTGTATGAGGAGTTTAGAATAGCAAAGAGCTCTTCTTTGCCACTCATATGGTTTGAACACCTAGTGTCCAAGATCCATGTATCATTCATGTTCTGATCTTCCTGACCATAAGAGAGAAAGAGATATGTGGCCTCTTCCTCTTCTCCAAAATTTCCAAACTGACTGCTCTAGCTACTACTAGTTCCTTGTGAAGTATTTTTCCAACAGTCATGAGCATAATGGTCAAGTTTGCCATAATTGTAGCAAGATTGTTTTGACTTATCTCCTCATTTTCCTCTGCCTGATTGTTTTCCTCTATTTTGTTGTCCTCCTCTATTCTGTTGTTCACCTCTGTTTGATATTCCTCCTCTGTTTTGATTTCCTCCTCTGTTAGGAGTTCCACCTCTCTGATTATTTTTGCCTCTACCTCTATACTGTCCTCTACCACAGCCTCTATCTCTGCCTTCTTGTGAAGCAAAGGCTTTATCATCTCCTCCGTAACTTGTGGAAGGAGTTTGTTGTAACCTCTCTTCATGTGAGACAAGTGAGCCAATTAGGGATTCAAAAGACAAAGAAGTTAGGTCTTTGGATTCTTCTATAATTATGGCAACTGAATTCCACTTAGGAAGAAGTGTCCTCAACACTTTCTTCACTATAACTTCAGGCTTTACATCTTCTTCTAAAGTGACCATCTTATCTACTACGACTTTCACACGCACATAGTAATCACCAACCTTTTCACTCTCTTGCATTTTAAGAGTCTAAAACTCTCTTTTCAAGGTTTGTAGTTTAGCTTGTTTGACTTGGTCACTACCCCTATAACTTTCTTTTAAAGAATTCCAAGCAGATTAAGCAGTTATAAAAGAAGCTATTCTAGGGAAAATACTTTTGTCAAGGGCAGCTTGGATATGATAAAGGGCAGAAGAATTATTCTTCTATGCTTACTTTATAGCCCTTTTATCAGCAACATTCAAAGTTGCCCAATCAGCAGCAGTAGGTTCAGTATATCCCTCTTCAATCACATCCCAAAGACCTTTGCCTATCAAAAGAGTTTTCATTTTAATTGACCAATACTCGTAATCACCACCATTGAACTCAGGAATTGGTAGACTAGTATTGGAAGCCATTTTAGAAAGCAAACTTTATTGCAACTTCAAAAAAGTAGTACAAAGAAGTACAAAATAGATCACCAATTTACTAATTTAAATCAAATCTAGCTTTCTTAATATGCTCACTGATTTGGCATTCTTCTTCTCGAGGATCACCCAAAAATATAAAGGTGAAATTGTTTACTTCGTCGTCACTAATTATAATGACTTCTTGTGTTGCTACTGGTTCAAAACTTTGTTTGAGAACATTTCATTCTTCAGTTGCAGGTTTCACCTCCACTGGTTCTTCTTCCTATGCTTCTTCTTCTTCTTCTTCTGGTTCTAAATCAGGAGAGCATGGTGTATAGCTCTCACTTGTTTCTACTTCAGGCACTGCAGGTGAATAACTGTCACTTGATTGTCCTTTAGGTACTATTTCAACCGTCTTGGATTCAACTATCCTTTGCTTGAAGATATTATCTTCAGAATCCGCCTCGTAGCCAGAATCTGATTTCCTCACATGAGCAATCACTTGATTCTGTAATTGGCAAAACATTGTATGAAATCCATACCACTGGACTTTCCCGTCAAAGGAATCAGGAGTCTCTCTTCTCAACAGAGAGAGTAATGCATTATAGCATCCAGTTGAACGGATCATCTACCCAAAATCACACCGTATGAACTGGGTTACAACTTAGTATGATGCCAAAAAAAAACTTTATATATCAAAATATCTTTGCACCCTTTTTTTTTTTTTTAATTTCTAAAATTTGTTTTAATAAAGACCCTTAAAAAAAATTTAACAATTTCCTTTATATATTTTTAATTATTATTTTTTTAAATAAAATGGATATTTAAAAAAAAACATAATAAAAAATATATAGCAATTACTAAATTTTTTTTTAAACATTTAAAAAAAAAAAACAAATAATAAAAAATTTCAATAAAAAATTAACCTTTTTTTTTTAAACCCCCGACGAGAATCGATCTGAAGACCTCTGTTGTCTACTCGGCAGTCTTAGCCACTGCACCACACGGCTACTTATGGTAGCACATAACCAAAAAAAAACTTTAAACCTTCATTAATCGCGAAGAGACAAAAATAAATAAAAAACCTTTTTTTTACCCCGACGGGATTCGACCCCGGGTCTCTTCTCTGCAAGGCGGGGGACTTGACCGCTAGACCATTCTAGCCGGACAAAATAAGAGAGGAAGGAGTTTATACTTGATATGGTCGGCTTAAAACAGTTTTAAAAAAAAAATTAGTCCCACATTCAGTGGGCAAAGAGTGTGTCCAGGCTTTATCAAATCCTACGAACACTCTTTAGGTCGATTGCCTTCGGGAAATCAATCTTGCCAACATTTTGCCCGTTCGTCGACTAGAAATACTGTGTCACGTGGCACACACCCAGAGCGTCTATGTCTCCATGTCAGCACTTGTTCACGTCTACTCGCGCTCTGCCATGTTAGCTCGCATTCTGCCACATCAGGTCCTCTCTACCACATCAGCTTGCGCTCTGCCATGTCGTCCACGTCAGCTCCTAGTCAGCCTTGATCCATGTGTTGCCAGCTCTATTCCATGTCAGCAGCTATTGCCTAGCTTCATTGCCATGTCAACCTACTATCAGTGTCCAGTTAGATCCTCAAGATCCGTGCACTCCTCGGGATCTGTGTGACAACCTCTCCACCTCTCCTTGGGATCTATGTGCTCCTCGAGATCCATGTGCTCCTTGGGATCCATGTGACAACCATTCCTCGGGATCTATGCGCTAGTATCTCGCCAGTCGCACCTCGGGATCCATTGCACTTCAACTTCCATGCCTTACCTTGGCCCTCAGGATCCGTGCCCCTGTGCTTTGATACCAGTGTGAATCTAAGGTTAAGGTAAGCTTAGATTAACATTAGCCAAGGTAAAAATTGACACGAATAACAATAAAGCCAAAATTATTCATTAAACTAACCAATTAATATTACATTAAAATAAACCTTATATAGGCTTAGAATATGCGCAATAGTAGGGAAGGGAAGGTGGAGGAATATCAGGGAGATAAGAGAGAACGAAGGAGTAGGAAGTGGAGTGGGAGGTGGCAGCGAGGGTGAGGAGAGGAAGGGAGTGGAATGATAAGGGAAAATGGACGGCAGGAAAGAAGGAAGGACAATGGAGGGATAAGGAGAAAATAGAGGTAAGGGAGAAAGAATATCATGCCGACCATCCAACAAGATTAGCCGACAAAAGGTAAGTGTGTTCACACTAGGCTTAGAAAAACTAGATTTTTCTAAGCCATTTCAAACTAAGTCCTGTTCACACTTGCTACAAGCAGAGCGGGAAAGAACTTGTAAAAACAACGTTGTGTTGCTATTAAGAGGGGTCGGGGAGAACAAGGACCCCCAATTGGCTTGAGTCAAAAAATTGTGGATTCGAGAGAACCTATCTTGAGATGGTTCAATCTGGATCAGGTGGATTCCTGGCATTAGGTCAGAGCTTGCTCGCTCCATCCAAAATTGTGATAATTTTTTGACCTGAAGGGTTGTTATCTCACCAAAAGGGTTCTATGGGATTAGTGACCCCAAGGAGGCCATAGTGTCTGCAAAACAATTCGATGATCAAGGGAGTGCCTCGATGTCGTACCATTCAAGCTGTGCTAGGAATTTGTCCACAAGGGCTTTGTAGGCCTGTAGAACTGGGCATTTACATTGGAATACCCCTTTGACTTGATTGACAATTAATAGCGAATCACCAAAGATGTTTAAACATTTAATGTTCATGGTGACTGATGTTTGAAGACCTATGAGCAAGGCTTTGTATTCTGCATTGTTGTTGGTGCATATGAAGTCTAATTTAAATGATAGAGGCATTGGAGACCCTTACGGTGTGAAGAATACAATTCCCACGCCACCTCCTTGCTCACATTTAAAACCATCGAAGAATAGGGTCATGTCAGCCTGTGACTCAGGCTCATTAGAATCTGGCGATTCTAAAACATGGAAGACCCCATCATCAGGTAGTTCTATGGTTAGAGGCTGATCATCTTCAAGAGGGGCCTCTGCTAGTTGATCAGCGATGACTTGACCTTTTATGAATTTTTGTCCAATGAATTCTATGTCAAACTCCGTCAACAACATGATCCATTTCACCGTGTGGCTACTATGATAAGTATGACTCATCATGTATCGCAATGGATTCTCCTTATACACAACATATGTCTTATTGTTGAGCATGTAGTGGAGTAGCTTTTTGGTAAGAAACACCACTGCCAAGCAGAGCTTCTCAACGTATGCATAGTTAAGTTCATAACTGACCAAGGTATGGCTAAGATAGTAATTAGCCTATTATTTATGTAGTTCATTTTTATGGGATAGCATGGCGCCCAGTGCCACCTCAGTAGCTGAGATGTATAAGTAGAACGTCACTCCTGGTCTAGGTGGTGCCAATACTGGCGATGAAGACAAGTATTGTTTAATATCGTCAAAGGCTGACTGGCACTCGTCATCCCAATGAAATGCCACCCCCTTGTGAAATAATTTATTCATGGGTCGACACTTGTCAGATAGCTGCACTATGAAGTGCTTGATTGACACGACCTTTCCCTGCAGGCTTCTGAGCTGCTTGATGGTAGTTGGGGGACACATTTCAAGGATTGCCTTGACTTTGTGTGGGTCCACCTCGATTCCTCATTTGGAGACTATGAAACCCAAGAGCTTTCCATATGTGACGCCAAATACGCACTTCTTGGGGTTTATTCTAACTTTATGTTCAATGAGGCAATCGAGGATCTTGCCTAAGTCATCGAGATGATCTAGGCGCAAAAGATATTTGGCCAACAAATCATCCATGTAATCTTCCAAAGTTTTGTGCATGTGATCATGGAAGATGTATTCCATGGCATGTTGGTAGGTGGCGTCAGCATTTTTAAGGCCAAAAGGCATGACCTTATAACAAAATGTCCCCCAAGGCATTGTGAATGCCATTTTTAGTTGGTCCTCGAGATTGATACGAATACGATTGTATCCTAAGAAACCATCCATGAGGGAAAGAATTTCATGGCCCACTGTAGCGTCTACTAATGCGTCGATGCTAGTCAATGGGAAATCATCCTTAGGACTCGCTTTGTTTAGATCTCAAAAATCGATGCATATGCGAATCCTCCCATCGAGCTTTTTGACGGGCACCATATTAGACAACCATGGTGGATAATCAATGCAGATGACAAAATGTGCATCCAACAACTTTTGTAGCTTGTATTTGACCATTAAGGCTACTGTTGGATGCATCTTACATAGTTTTTGCTTCATTGGCTTGACTGTCGAATCAAGCGTAAGATTATGTGTGACTAGCTACGGATCTAGCCTCAGCATGTCTTTGTAGGACCATGCAAAAACCTCCTTCTCTTTGAGAAGGGCAATGTAGTCAGCTTGCTCTTTTGGGGATAGACTTAACCCCAGCTTGATGATTTGCAAATTCACTGGATCTGAGCCGATGTCTATGTCAGTCGTCTCCTCGATCGACATGTGGGACTCGTCCTCCAACTAGTGTGGAGTTGGGATCAAGTGGATATCCTTTGCTAAATTTAGATCATCGTTCAGAACTTCGGGTTCCTCTTCAGCATGGAAGACATCCCGAGTCTGTCCTGGGGTGAAATGGAACATCCCATCGCAAGGCCAGTACTATGATGGGGATGGCAGTATGTCAGCACGATCCCAGTCTATAACATCTAGGTTTAGATTCAATGATCGTGTTGGGTCGGCTGGATTATGGATGGGGGCGGTTAAATCAATGGAGATCATGTTGATGAAATGATTTTGGTCTCCATTACTATGGGTGTGGTTACTCGAACATCCTATATGATCTTTGTGCTCCATATCTGGATCTGTGGGTACTAGCACAAATGGATCGTCCCTATGTGCAGATAAGAGGACAGGGTCTGCCCTAGGCACTGATGGCTCTATAGGGTCTCCAGGGGGAAGATGTTCTCTATATACCTAGAGTGGCAGGTGCAGTAATTGCTATAACTATGCCTGGTTGAGGTGCCACCTATGCCTTGGCCCTATGTGTAGTTGTTCAAACATGTCATCTATGTCCAAGGGATATTGCTGCTATCGCATATGATTGAGATAGGCCATATCAGTTTCATCTTCATAATCACTGTCGGAGATCCAAAGGCCTTCGTTGGCTTTAATAGCAGTTTGTGACATATGAGGCTCGTCTTGCTCGATCAAATTAATGTGGTCCCATTGGGGTTGTTTTGCTCTTTATGGGGGGACCTGATTCTCTTGAGGTGGCATATGCTCAATTGGAGCATTCAAAGGGAACATTGTCAGGAAGCTCTCCTGATAATCATCTATGGGGGTCACTTGTGAATGATTGCTATCATATTCGAAAGGATCCCAAGGCGCTACCTTAGACTTCAACTCATCTTCTAAATATCCTTCTTGGTCTTGTCTATATCCCTCTTGTAGGTGAGTCCTCGAAGTTTCTCCCTTTTCGATCGAAGGGAAAGGGTTGTTAAGGTCAACAAGGTTGGTTGTTAGCAATGGGTGATAATCCCCCAATGTATATGTTGTGTTAGGATTGGCATATGGATCCACTACCAACCCATCCTTATTGCCTATCCCTAGGCCTTGCATGTTCTCTACCAAGATGTCCAGGGGAAATGGGTGGTTGAACCCTACTCCTGACTTGTCATACGACATTTGATATCTTGGTTGGAAAATAACACGCACTCCTTGCTCATACTTGCCCAACCCATATCCATGCCAATTGCATTGGCCAAGATATCTCAATGCGAATTCTAGGTTGGACAAATAGTTGACATCCTCAGCAAAGGACTCTTCATCTTCGTCTTCTTGCATGTAAGGTTCAATGCCATTATCTAGGCCCCCATAAACAAAGTTTGTCTAATTGGGTGGGTAGCCTAGAGGAACCACAGTGCCGATGGGGAGGCGAGGTCTCCCCATATCTTGCATGGACTCAAGTGTGGGTGTTGCTACAATGTTTTGCACTATATACTCCCCCAGGACCGTGTTGGCCATCTCAACGATGATCATTGGCGGTTGAGGGGGAGCGAATGGGAGTTAGAGTCCACTCCATGTAGGGTGAACTAGGCGTCTCGACTTCCATTCAACTAGGCATCTCTTCGATAGATATGGTTGATACTAGGGGTGGTTCCTCTTTGAGGGTTTCTTTCCCTTGTCCTTTGGTGTGGCCCTCGAAGGTGGCATCGTTGGTGAAGGACCAGATGAGGAAGATGGACCCGGTTGGGGATTTGATGGACTTGTCAATGGGGATGCCTACAGAATGGGACCCTGTTTAGATGGATTCAACTAAAAATCCAAATGTGTTGATGGAAGGGTTGATTGTGGCATGAACTGCATCGTATTACAGTACTTGAAGGGCTCTAAATCTGCTAGGACTACATGCACCTGTCCTTCAAATGTATACTTTAGGCACTGATGAGCTATTGAAGGGACACACTTCATGTCCCTGATCCAAGGCCACCCCAGAAAGATATTATAGGCCATCTCACCTTCCAAGATGTGGCACAATGTATGAATAGTCTTTTGTCCCACTTGGATGGGTAGGACAATTGTGCCCACCGTCAAGCATATTGCATCATTGAATGCTCGAAGAGTATAGGTGGAGGCCACGATGTGAGATGCCAGCAACTTCAGATGTTTCAATGCTGTTGTTGTAATGATATTATTGGACGAGCCAGTGTCCACCAACACCCTCTTATACAAAATCCTGTTGATCCGTGCAATGATGTGCAGGGGTGGATCCGCCATATCACCAGTCACTGATTTCAATTCATCTTCTCTAAAGGTGATGACTAGTTTTATACATTGTTTTACATGTCCCACAAAGTTGTTGAAAGAGTTTGCTTTGTGGGGTTGTAGCTTGATGGCTTTTAATATCTCCATTAGAGCCTCATGATGGGGCGCTGATTGTTAAATGAGCTCGTTTATGAAGACCCTAGCTGACGTGGTTCGTAGACTTTGGGTAAGTCTAGTCTAAATTATGGCCACTAGTCTAGGCAGGGAAGGTTGCGTAGGGTGCTGTTGAGGTTGTGACGTCGATGGAACCTCTCTTGTGGCTGTCGTGGGGGTAGCTCCTAGGTACCTCTTGTTCCTAGTCACTATTATTATCATCCCTACATAGCCCTGCATGGGGCAATTCTGTTGCACCTCATTGACTTGAAGGGGTTTTTCCTACGTATCATGTGCAAGTAGGGGGTCTCTGAAGACTCCCATCTGTTGGTTGTTTGGTGCTATGGGGTTGTCCACCGCCAACGTCTTGTTGTCGATTAGGTCTTGCACCAAGCCTTTAAAATTCCAACATGTATTAAGGTCATGTCCTTTCCATCTGTGGAACCTATAGTACAAGTCCTCCTTGTACCCCTTAGGCTTTGGCGCATTGGGGTCTATGGTTTGAATCTATAGCAGGTTGATCAATTTCACCATTGGCAAGCGATCAAACAAGGAGTCCTTGGACTCTATGTAAGGTGTGAACTGTCGCCTAGGGTGACATTATTGATTTTGTTCTTGTCTTTGATTTTATTTGTCATAATTGTTAGGAGGAACCGCCTGATAGTTAGCCTTTTGAGGTTGTGTTGCTTGTGCAGGCTTAGAGACGTTTATAGCAACCTGATTGACCGCAGCAGGTTTCTGTTGCATGGTCCCTGCTTTGGTGTTCTTAGACCATTATTTCTTCTTTGGCTTGGCAATCTCCCCATCCTATATCTTGATCTCCTCAATGATTATGACTTGTGCCAAAGCTTCCTCAAGAGTGGCATATTGATGTAGCTACAATAGCATGGAGATCGATCTCAAATAGCTCTTTGAGAACATTTGGGTCAGGTCGAACGTGGGAGGGAGGTAGGGCAACTTTGAAAGCAACGTCCTCCACCGGTTCCCATATGCCACCATGGTTTCTTCCTCATACTGCCTAAGGCTAGCTAGGTCACTTAGTGACGCATTTTTCTTGGTGTTGAAGGCGAAGCGTTCGAGGAACGCATCCACTAGCTGATCCAAGTTACTGATGCTATGTTTTGGCAACTGAGTGAACCAATCCATGGCAGGGCCTGTGAAAGTGGTTATAAATGTTCTTAGCAACAAAGCATAATTGTCTTGAATGCCAAAGCATTGACTTAGGAATCTAGTCATGTGCTCTTGGGCATCCTCCTCTCCTCTAAAGAGTGCCAACTGGGGTAGTTTAAAGTGTTTAGGGTATGGAGGTGCTGGCACTGACAGATGCATAGGGTGACTGTAGAGTTGGCGTAAAGTGGGATTTTGGGACCCAGAATTCTTGGTCTCCATAGACTCTAAGTGCTCAAGCAGCGCTTTATATGCATCAGAAGACTTAATTTCTTCCTCCTTAGTTTACTGCTGTTGTGGGTTGCGGGGAACTTGAGGCCTATAGAGGGGTGGCTGGATGGCAGCCCCTCTGCCTTGGTAGGGCGTTTTGACCTACTCTTCTTCTTGTTCATACTCCTCATAGGCTTCTTGAGGAGTTTCTTGATGAGACCTATAACCACGGGTGGGTCCCCATGGGGGGGGCACCCATTGTTGTTCCTAGGAGTGGTCTCCCGCTCAGGTCTAGGAGGTCTCGGAGGTAGCACTTGGTAAGGTCACGTGGACTTGTCTCACACCAAAGGTTGTGCCTTTCATACACTTCTACTTTATGCGCATGAGGGGTTGGGACCTTCTCAGGCACAGTGTTATGGAGCAATTCGATTATCTGATGTTGAATGCGCTCTTTGCTAAGGCAGTATAGATGATCTAACTATTGTTGATCCTACATGAGCTGTGTGATTTGTGCTTGGCAGGTGGCATGTCTGGCAAATGCTAGGTTAATTTTTTCCACCGTCTCGTGTTTAGGAAGCCTAGATGCCTCTCCTACATGTCTATCTCGGTCATGGTGATCCAAGACACCTATGGGTTGCTTTCCTCTGTCGAGGTTAGAGACATTCACCTGAGGCTCTGGTCTCAATGGGTGATCCTGATACATTGCAGGTGCAGAGGTGCATCGCTCCCGCGCTGTGTACTACTCTTGAGGAACATGGTGGTATTCCTCATACTCCCTTTCGTATGTGTGAAAGGTGTGAGGAGAATTAGCTTGCCCTGTCTGGAGAGTCTTGTGCTCTAGATTTTTTCTACTGTTTCTAACAGTAATAAGAGGTAAAGGAGGGATGATAAAATCATGTGGCCCCTCCTTATAGACCCTATGTTGCTCTAGCACTTCATCACTAGGCCACTCATAACGAGTGTCTAAGGGAGGCCTCCTGTCTATGTTAAGTGCCACATGTAGGTTCTCCTCTTGAAAGGATCTATGTTGAGTGGGGGTGACCCTCATAGAGGTGCCTATATAGTCCTATTCTATGATGGCATGATGTGAACTATCTTGTGTGTCAGGCCACCAAGGCGAGATGACCAAGTCCTCAGGACTATATCAGAGACGACTTGTCCCCCTTTGTGCACTCTCTACAGCTCCTTCCCGTGATTGGGCTTAGCTACGGGTGTACACCATGGTGATGTTTTCCTACTAGATGCGTAGATTTTTGTCTCTTTTTATGATTTTTATGCTACGCTAAACAAAATGGAAAACACACAATCGAAGCAATGATTATCTCGTTTAAAGATTAAAAGTGTGCCCTAAATCTGGTTTAGTGTGTTTTGATTTTTATTTTGAAAGCTTTTGTAAAGAACATTTAAATGCAATATGATGGCTCTTATGACTCCCAAAAATGGTCGCCCCTTCAATATACCATTGCCAGACCGATATACCAACCTCTCTATATACCCGCCCTTACATGAGGGAAGCTATTGGTACGTGAGAGCAGATGGTATGTGGAACATAGGTGGTACGAAATGGAAATTGCTCTTTTTATGACACCTACCATAGAAGACTTATCCTCATGCACTAGGAATCACCCCCGCTACACTTGGTCAGCTTTCATCAGGATTTACGTCTAGCAACAGTCACGATTGGGGTTATGTATGTAATATCTCAAGCCAAGGTGGTGATGAAATCCATCGTTTGTCTTGCTCAAGGGTTGGGGTTTTACGACCAACTCCTTACTGTTTTAAATTACCACGTGGTGTGTGGGGTTATTTTTAAGTTGCATAAATGAAGGAAACAAGCATTCAAACTCTCCTATTCAAGCAAATAACCAGAGAACAAAAATCAAAAAATGACAGAAGGTGTTTAGGACCCCTACCTCTTCTCTGCCCAAATCAGATGTCTCTGAATTTCTGCCCTAAAATTGCACAGAGAATTATTCATCCCTGGGTGAAATGAATAACATAATAGTATTCGTCATAGGGTGGGGCAAATGCCCATTCATCCCTGGGTAAGACGAATTCTAGCTCTGTACTCGTCACAGACTGAAATGAACAACAGTCCAACGTTTGAAAACTTGGTACCTGTAAGCAAAAACAAGCAACTTTTGATCAAAAAATTAATATTAAAATCAAGGGAAAGATGTCCCACCATGATCGCCACTGAAATCATGAGGATACGGAAACAAAAAGGAAAAACCCAGATGCGATGCAAACGAAACAAAAGATAACACTAAATCCTATGAATTGAAAGTGCATGAAAGGAAAGAGGCATTAAAGAATCAAAAACAAATAAAAAGCCAATATGGAAGACATAAATTTTTATTAATATGCTTTAGAATTCAGTTACAATTCGCCTCCTCCCTTTTCAGGGGCTAGGAGCATTAAATGTGTTCTTGTTACACCCATGGATGATATTCCTTCTTTCACGTGCCACATGGGAGGACCAAAAATCATCGCCACTTTCATTGATGATTCTTGACTCCTTTCTACTCCTCTAACGTCCATATCATGTGTTCAAAGAAATATAAAACAGTCAGTAGCACCTGTAGATGAAATAAATATGCAATCCCCACGCCTTCAACTAGCGCATGCAAAATATAATTAAAATGATAACGGAAATAGATCTAAATGAACTAAAAACTTGAAAAGGGCATCAAAACATCACCAAGAAGACACTACAAATGGAACAATCAAAAAATTCATCACATATTTGTATTCGCCCCGGAGCGGGACGAATAGACCTGCAACAAAGTGTTAAAAAGCACAGTCCCAAATGTCACATCTGAGAAGCTTCAAATCACCTACAAAGTTGGGGTTAGCTAATTGGGGATATTTTGGGAAGACCCAGAAGGTCATATTTTCCCAATTTGGCCTCTACCACCCAGAATTGGATGGTGCTATCTGCATGTTAGTGAAGACGGGAAATGATAAAAGCATGATCAAAACTTGTTAGAATAACCTGAAATTTAAATTACAGCATATGTAAACAACCTAAAATCAGATGCAAAATAAAAATAAAATAAATATACCACAAATTTCTAATCACTCTGGGGTAGGGTCTTTAGAACTGCGATAGTTTGGGGGGCGCCCGGGGGCAGGACGCCCATCGTTTGGGACTCTTTTTCGGCACCAATCCACTTGGGATGGGTCCAAAACCTCTTATGGGGTGTTTTTGGAAAATTTTGTGGGATATTGTGGCCAAATTTTTGGGTTTGGGTCTAGATTGCGCTTCCAATAATCACCCAATAACCTCCCTCCAAAAGAGAGATCAAGGATGTAAAAGCACAATCAAAAGGTGTGTGTGTGGATGTAAAATGGTAGCACTTCATTGCTCAAAATGCTACTTCTCTGTATATATTTTGGGTGAGAAGACTCACCAATTTATATACCTAGGGTCTCTCTGTTCGAATGCGCATGTGAGGGCATTACTGGAGTTGCATGTCCTATTTTGGGAAAAATATTATTCCCTGATTTGGATTCTCCTTGCATGAGGCCTCAAAAAATCAAAGACATGCATGACTGAAGTCTTTCTCCTTGATTTGAAGTCATTCCTCGCAATTGCATGGCCTAAAGCTGCAGTTAACTGGCAGACTTGTCGAGGTTTGACTTTTTTTGCCAGTCAAACCTTCTATTCGCCTCACCTTGGAGCGAATGCTGATAATCATCCCTAGGTGGGGCGAATACCAGTTTGTAATCATCCTAGGGTGGGACGAGTAGAGAACAAAGTGCCAAAAATGTGCCAAATTGACCTTTGACCTTCCAAACTACTTTTGGGAGTGGTTAGGACCACTGTTTAACCCCTGGGGCTGCCCTAGGGGCTGTGTGTCAATGCGATCAGCGCTTGTTGTCACATAATCAGATTGGTGTTGTTTTGGTGTCTACAATAATATACAAATTTCTCCATCAATGATAATATTAACTATTCAAAAATACATAGCTCTTTTAATTCATAGAAAAGTAGAATTTGCATCCAAAGTCAAATATACCTATAATCAAATATGATTCCTATGTCATAATAAAATGTCAAATGTTAAAAAGATAGTCACACATTATTTTTTTAAAGATAAAATAAAAATAATGAATTGTATAAATAAAAAAAAACCACTATTATAGTACTTACTATATTTAAGACATGTATTGATGGTTATCTTGGTACTTTATTTAAAATTCATTCATTTAAACCATTTTGGGTTTTCATTAGTCTTTAGTCAAACATGATTTTGCAAGTCTTGACATCATTTAGAGTGAGTTTTATATTTAAAAAAAATACAAGGTGAAGGGCTTATTTTTGAGTGGTCATAGTAGTAATAATTAGTATAGAATACTTTTATATTTTTTATAATTAATTATAGAAAAATGGGAGGGGTTAATAGTAATCCAAATAAGATTACAGGAAACTAGAAGAAAGTAAAAGTAGATGTTGGATGAGATTCTCAAAGGGAAATACCACCAAAGGAAAAAGTTAGAGAGAAGAAAATAACTATCGAGGTGGTAAATGACACTCAAGAAATCCTTAAATTTACAAGAATAAATACCCCTTTAAATCTAATTAATAAAAATAATATCTTGGAACATTAAGGGGTTGAATTCCCCCTCAAAACATCAAGTTGTTTTTGCTTTAATATAGGATCATCAACCTTTAAGATAGGATCTTCAACTAGATATGATTTTACTATAGGAGACTAAAATGGATCTTCAAAAATCAGAAAGGATAAAACATGTTATTTGAAAGGAGGCAAAATGCTTGGTGAGTTTGGAAAATGGGGCCTCTAGGGTCTTATGTGTTTGTGGAATAAAAAAATTTGAAGGAAGACAAATATTTAGCAATAGTGGACAGCTCGAGCTAGCTCAATAATTTTCTCATCAGCATTTTACAAGGGTTGAATCCACTTATTTTATTAGACATTAATTTGGATTCAAATTTGAATCACCTGGTATAGATTTTTTTCCTCTGAACTAGGGTTTTTGGAACTTCAAAAAATCTAGGGCATCAGCTGGATTGCAGAAGTGCCTTCGGGGTACGGTGGATCTGAAGGCTAGATCGGTGCCCCAGGAGGGTCCAATGGGGACTTCTCCGGCTCCTTTTCCAGGGAGTAGCAGCTCATACGCAGATTTGTTTAAAGAAAATTCTCCTCCAAAGAACGACGAAGCTCAAAAAATGGCATATAAAATGCTCTTCACGGCTATTGGGAATAGGTCGACAACACCTCGTGTGAATGGATGTTTGCCGCAGGTCGAAACCAGGCCAAAAATTGTCATCGAGCCAAGTATGGTTGAAGAATCAGTCATTTACAGAGCTAATCACGATTTAATCTGCAAGTTCATGGGTATACGTCCTTCCCTAAATTTTTTGCACTCTTGGATCCGCCAAAACTGGGAGCCTCACGGTGAGTATTCATTGTGGTTTATTAGCAATGGATATTTTATTGTTAGCTTTTCATCTTTGGCCGATAGAAATAAGGCTTTCGAGTCGAGAAGAAAAGTCATGGCCCGACAGGGCTATTTGTTCAGCCATGGAGAGTGGGATTCGATCCCCGAGTTGAACCTACTATTTTCCCAAGTATGGATCCGACTATATGCTCTCCCAATGGAATTCTGGAGTGAGCAGGTGTTGGCAAGGATTGGCAATTCTATTGGAAGACATCTGGGTGTTGCCAGAGACACACTTGAAGGGAGCATGGCGGTGTATGCAAGAATATGTGTGGAGATGGATCTCAGCCAGCCTTTGCCGGTAGAGATGGAAATTGAATTGGCAGGTCTCTCCCCGGATTCAACAACTGGACTATGAGGCCCTACCCTTTAGATGTAGGGTTTGTCACAAACATGGACATTTGGCCCATTTCTGCCCTAATAATATGAATGCTAAAATGGAGGCCCCTTTAGGAATGCCAAACCTGCCTAAAGAGGATAAGGCAACACTTAATAAAGATTCTAATAGCACCGTTCAGGGCCAGGAAGCTCAGAGAGAGGGTTTTGAATAGCCCAGAAGAAAAATACGGACAAAGAAAAAAGAGGGAAAGGAGCAATCCCATCTCAGACCTGCCAATAGGTATGAGATATTTAAGTCACTGGTTGACGAAGAGGAACAATTTATGGAGGGCATGGAGGGTATTAAGGAAACTTCTAATATTCCCGGGCAACTCCCTCTCTCTTCTCCTCCCGTCATACAACAGGTAGTTGAACTCTGTGAGGTATCACAGCCAGTGTGTTCAGGGGCTTTAGTAGTGCATAACCAGGAGCAGACAGTATCTCAGGATGTCAGCATGGGAATACCAGAGAAGAACAGGGAAAGGCCAACTTTGGGGATAACCCAGGTAGAAAAAAGATCAAAAAATAACAATTCTCAAGGAGTAGGTAGAAGATCCAATAAGGAGTTGCTAGCAGCCCAAGGAGACAAATTGATCACGGGAGGATCGGTGAGGACAATAGACTCTTATTGCTCCCAGGGTAACCAATGATTATACAATCATGGAATGTGAGGGGTTTAAATAGCAGAACCCATCAATCTGTTGTTCGAAGACTTTTAGAGAATCGTAATACTAATTTTTTGCTTTTACAGGAGACTAAGATGTCATTAGATCTTATGTCCAAAATAGTCAACAAAATTTGGAGGGGTGCTGGTCATATGGATGTGGCTGCCCAAGGTGCCTCAGGGGGGATTGTTACTCCGTGGAACTCTCTTGAATGGTCTGCAATAGAACATCTTGCCTGGAGGGGGGTTCTCACTTCTCTTTTTAGGAATAATGTCACTGCGGAACACGTTCTAATCACAAACTTTTATGGGTCTCAAAACCTAGATGGTCAGAGGCGGTAGTGGAAGGTTGTGCATAACATGCGAACCTCAAGGGAAGATCTAGACTGGATTATAGCGGGGGACTTTAACGCTAAATTATCTTCTAGAGACCAGGAAGGGGGAACACCATTTTTGGACCCAGGGGACCGTTTCATGATTGCCCAAGTCCAGGCTTTGCACTTAGTGGACATTAAATGTCCTGGCATTAACTACACTTGGACTAATAAAAGGTGGGAGCCACATAGCAGGAAGGTTAAGCTAGATCATTTTCTGGTTTCAGAGGAGGCATTTGTAAAATGGAATATAAATTTTTAGATTTTAGAAGGCCCAGCTTTCAGATCACTGTCCCATTCTGTTGGAAGGCGGGACTAGGATGGGGCAGCATCACAAACCTTTCAGATTTGAGAATTTTTGGCTTCAGAAAGAAGAACTTCGGGAGAAAATTCCACAGTGGTGGGAAGAAGGCCGCCCAACTTATGGGAGAGCAATGTTCAGAATCCACAAACAACTACAATATGTCAAAGCTCAGTTGAAGTATTGGAGGCATGCTAATAAAATAGACTTCCAGGCCCAAAGAGCTCCATTGGTGGCCAGATGGGATGAGGTCCAAAAATAGTTCAGAGAAGGAGTAATTACAGACTAGCTCAAAGCTGAGGATGATGCCTTGCGTACAGCGGTTGAGGACATTGACAACCAGGAGGAGACCTATTGGAAGCAGAGAGCAAGAACCACCTGGTTATTAGAAGGGGACAGAAATACAAAATTCTTTCATCGGACTGCTTGTGCTCGAAGACAGATGAATAAGATGGAGGCCCTTCAAGATGAGAACGGTCATTCCTTTGATACACTTCCAGGTATACATTCCCATGCTATGGATTATTTTTCTAAGCTTTTTAAGGAAAGTGTGGTACAAGATGTAGAGGCCCAAAATGAAGTTATTTCTGTCATACCTATTGTTATTTCTGAGGATGAAAATCAGGCCCTCCTCAAACCCATTGATAGAGATGAATTGAAAACTGTGGTCTTTGGAATGAGCACTGGTAAAACTCCAGGTCCAGACGGCTTCCCAATTGAGTTTTTTCAGGCTTTCTGGGACTACTTAGAGGAAGATGTAAGGGCTGTTGTAGAAGAGTCCAGAGAAAATAAGAGAATGCTTAAAGCTATAAACCACACTTTCATTACCTTAATTCCAAAAGGGGAGGAGGGGGTTCATATTTCAGATTATAGGCCTATTGCCTTATGTAATGTGTTGTACAAAATAATCACAAAGGTAATGGCTGAGCGCCTAAAACCTCTTCTTCACAACATTGTCTCCTCTGAGCAAGGGGGTTTTGTTGAGGGACGATAGATTCTGGATGGGGTGGTTGTGGCCCAAGAAGCAATCCATTCAATGCACACTTCTGGTAATAAAGGGATGTTCATAAAACTGGACATGTCAAAGGCTTATGACAGGGTTGAATGGAGTTTCCTGGCTAAAATGATGGCAGCCTTTGGTTTCTCTCAGGACTGGATAGAGTGGGTCATGAGCTGTGTCTCTACCCCGACTTACTCTGTGCTAATCAAGGGCCTTCCTTCGCAACCATTTGGAGCTACTCGGGGACTGCGCCAGGGGGATCCATGTTCTCCTTATCTTTTTCTCATTTTGGCTGAAGGTCTTGGCAGACTTTTCTTGAGGAGAAGACAGCAAGGTAGATTATTGGGTATCAGGGTGGGTGACGAAGTTTTAACGCACCTGCAGTTTGTGGATGACACTGGTTTGGTGGGAGTGGCCAGCTTCAGGGAAGCAAGAATGATTAGGGATACTCTTAATGTCTATCTCAGGGCTACTCAATAGGTCATTAATGACAAGAAATCCAAAGTGGTTTTTTTTAATCTGGAGCAAAGGCTTCAGAACAAAATTTTAGAAATCTTGGGATTCACAAGGACTTCTCTCCTAGTGGTTTACTTGGGGGTCCCCTTGCACTTTAAGAAGCTAAAATTAGACACATGGAGGAATCTTCTGGAGTGTATCAAGGACAGAATTAATCACTGGTCTCACAAGTGGTTAAGTTATGGTGGCAGATTAACGTTCTTATAGTCAGTCATTCAAGCCATGCCAATTTACAAATTCTCTATCCTGGCTGCCCCGTTTACAATATGGAAAGAGTTGGACAGGATGGCTAGAAAGTTTTTATGGGAAGGAGCAAAGGGAGAGAGAAAGTGGGCCTTAGTGGGCTGGGACAAAGTTACCCAGCCCAAGGTTAAAGGAGGTCTGGGTTTGAGAAAATCTAAGCTGAATAATAAAGCTTTGGCTAGAAAGTTGTACTGGAGATGGATCTCCCAACCCACCTCCCTTTTCAGTAGAATCCTAACTAGCAAATACCTGGGACAGGCCAACCCAATCGATGTAGCTCGCATCCCCTTGGATGGTACTGGGTCCCTAGTTTGGCAGGCTCTCAAGTTAGGGTCTCAGGTTGTTAAAGACCGCTTATTTTGGAAAGTGGGAAGAGGGGAGAAGGCTCATTTCTGGATAGATTCTTGGGATCAGTTCCCACCCATCATTGCTGAATTTCTAGAATTACTACCAATAAAAGCAGCCATTGAAGCCAAGGGATGGATCCGTATTGAAAGTTATTTCACAACTACTCAACTGGGGGAGTGTAAGTTTAAGCAGTTCAAGAAGTTGGATGAGTGGCCCATTTCAATCCCTCCGAATTTGTCGCCTATCATGACTAAAATTCTGACAGAAATATTTCTTATAGGGGGAGACGTGGAGGATGAATTAGCCTGGGGCTTTGGGAGTCTTGGCATCTATACAGTAAAGGACGGATATGACAACATTCTCCCAGAGCCCCCCCTCATACTTTTTAGGTTGAGGACTGGAGGAAAATCTGGCACTCTAAAGGTTGGCCGAAAGTTAACTTTTTTGCCTGGCAGATGCATGCACAATGGAATCCTCACTTTTGATAATCTCAGATCAAAAGGTATCATCGGCCCTTCTCAATGTGTACTATGCTACAAGAGCGAGGAAACTGTTGACCATTTGTTGTTTGGTTGCCCTTTCACCCGACATATTTGGTTGCGTTGGTTTGCTTACTTTAAAATTCAAGTAAGTGGTGACCTGAACCGGATGAATATCTAGGAAAAATGGTAGAAAGGTAGATTCAAATCTAAAGCTCTTCATTTTGGTTGGGAGCTCGGTTTAAGCTTTATCTGGTGGCAAGTATGGCTGGAAAGAAATGCCAAAATTTTTAGAGAAACTTTTACTGCTCTAGACGGGGTTTGGCAGACCATTTGGAGCAAGGTTACCAAAACTGTGGCTGTTCATGCTGAGGAGGAAGCTCAAATTGGCATTGGAGCTTTGGAAGAATGCCCTGAACTACAAGAGGGATAGGACAAAAATTGTTGGAAACCTCCCCCTGAAGGTTGGATTAAAATCAATACTGATGGAGCTGCAAAAGGCAATCCGGGTAGAGCCAAAATTGGAGTGGTGTGCCGAAACCATGCTGGGACTGTGCTCTATTGGGAATTGCAAGGCCTAGGAAGATCCACTAACAATGAAGCCGAAGCCATTGCCATCAAGTCTGCTTCTGTTTGGGCAGTGAAACATGGCCACCGCAGGATTATTCTTGAATCAGACTCGCAAATAATGGTTGGAGCTCTAGACTGCATGAGGAACTTTGATCTGAAAGCTTGGAGGTTGAGGGCTCTTGTTACCCAAATTAAAGAATTATGGAAGGAATTGGAGGACGTGATCCCAGTTTATGCGAGTAGAGATTTGAACAAAGCGGCTGACTTTCTGGCTAAGATGGGTGCAAAAAAGGAGGTTGGAGTTCAGTTGCACAGTGACATGGATATTGAGGATGAGGTGATTAGACAGGGTCTGGAAAGGTCCTTGAGCCAATGATCAAAGAAAAAGCAAAGGGAGGAAAGTTGTCACGATATCACGACATGTTGCACCATCGCGGTCGCTGGAGGAAAGTTGTCGCGATATCGCGACATGTTGCGCGTCGCGGTCACTGGAGGAAAGTTGTCACGATATCGCGACATGTTGCATCGTCATGGTCGCTGGAGGAAAGTTGTCACGATATCATGACATGTTGCGCCGTCATGGTCGTTGGAGGAAAGTTGTCGCGATATCACGACATGTTGCAAAATCGGTCGTTGGAGGAAAGTTGTGGATATCGAATGTTGCGGGTCGTGAGGAAAGTTGTCATGATATCGTGACATGTTGCGCCGTCGTGGTCGCTGGAGGAAAGTTGTCGCGATATCATGACATGTTGCGCCGTCGCGGTCACTGGAGGAAAGTTGTCATGATATCGTGACATGTTGCGCCATCGCGGTCGGAGGAAAGTTGTCGCGATATCAGGACATGTTGCGTCAGTGCTGAGGAAAGTTGTCACGATATCGCGACATGTTGCGTCGTCGCGGTCATGGAGGAAAAGTTGTCACGATATCGCGACATGTCGCTTCATCGTGGCCAAGGGAGGAAAGTTGTCACGATATCGCGACATGTTGCTTCGTCGCGGCCTAGGGAGGAAAGGTGTCGCGATATCGTGACATGTTGCTTTTTTGTGGCTAAGGGAGAAAAGGTGTCGCGATATCACGACATGTTGCTTTTTCGCGGCCAAGGGAGAAAAGGTGTCGCGATATCGCGACATGTTGCATTTTCACGGCCAAAGGAGAAAAGGTGTCGCGATATCGCGACATGTTGCATTTTCACGGCCAAGAGAGAAAAGGTGTCGCGATATCGCGACATGTTGCATTTTCACGGCCAAAGGAGAAAAGGTGTCGCGATTTCGCGACATGTTGCATTTTCGCGACCAAAGGAGAAATGGTGTCGCGATATCGCGACATGTTGCATTTTCGCGGCCAAAGGAGAAAAGGTGTCGCGATATCGCGACATGTTGCTTCATCGCGGCCGAGAGAGAAAAAGTGTCGCGATATCGCGACATGTTGCACTTTCGTGCCCAAAGGAGAAAAGTGTCGCGATATCGCGACTTGTTGAATTTTCGCGGCCAAAGGAGGAAAATGTCGCGATATCGCGACATGTTGCTTTTTCGCGGCCAAAGGGGAAAGGTGTCGCGATATCGCGACATGTTGCATGTTTGCGGCCTAAGGAGAAGAATAGTGTCACGATTTCGTGACAAGCTGCATCAACTGTCCATGCCGACCCCCTGCTAGCTAGTTAATGGTTCAGGAGATTTGGCTCCATTGCAAATCTTCTTCTACTATTGTAAGCTTGTGTTCTCTCTGAATTCGGCTGGGAAGAGTCTCTTCCCATATTGTAATTGATCTTTGTTTTAATACAAGTTTTTTCAAAATTTTCAAAAAAAACTTTGAATCACCTGGTGGTGAGAAGACCTTGAGCTGCAACTAGGGCAGTGGATATTTTAGCTCATATTTATAGGGAGAATTGTTTTCCTTATTAGTGATGCACGTTGATGTCAAATTGTCAATGCTTTAAGTTTTAAGTGTGGGTGGCATTTTTGTGTTTTTCATTCCTTGGCTAATCTAGCTATGGGTATTTTGCTTAGAAGTTTATCTTGTAACTGTTTTTGTTTATAACTATTGTTTTGCATGTATATTTAAAGATAAATATATAGTAGCATGTATATTTAATTCTTGATGTATTTTTCTTTGCATTTATTTTTAAAATGTTATGAAAAATTGTGGGCCTTTTCTAATTATAGGCTCATGCAAAGGAATTCCAATAAACAAATACTAAGGCTTAACTCAATGGTAATTCAAATCCTTTAAAGAAATTGAAAATCACTTGTAAATACTATAAAAAGTAACAACATGCAACTAGAGGCAAATGCTTGAGGTAAGGTTTAAAAGAGAGATAAGAGGTAAAATTCAAAATGATAAGCAAGATTTAGATGGGTTTGAGGATTGACCTTTTAGATATTACATTAAGGCAAATATTGTTATTATCATTAGTGTATTCTTTCCTTGATACCTTAGTTAAAATTAAGAGGGGACCTTGAAAGTGTGTAATATATCTCTAATAGCCAAGGTTGGCACTATATAATGTGATCATGTATAATCTTGCAGGAATTTGTTGTATACTATTTTAATACGAATTTATATATTTAACCTATGATCCCACGGTTTATCTTTGCCATAGGTAACCTTAATATACCTTTATTTCAAATGCTTTGTTAGGCAACTTGTAATTAATTATTGACATTTTTTATTTACACCCCTCACCTACCCAATTTATTGCATTCTATGATATTATCTTAATCATTTGTATGGGTGCCTATAGGCATCCTTCATATCTTTTGTGTCATGACTTATTACTTTTACTCTCTATAACTCTTTCTTAATGGTTTAAGTTGATGTGTTTCTTATGTTTGTCCTGACAAAGTATTGTGAAGTGCAACAAGTTTTCCCCACCCTAGGTTCTCATATGATATTTTAAAATTTTCTTATGGGTGAACTTCATTATTATGTCAATAATTGACTATTATATAATGAAGATGATGCCAAAGAAAAATATTGCTCTTCAAAAGTAATTTTAGTAATATTGAATATAAACCATATATTGACAAGGGTCCAATATGTAAAAAATATTTCATTGACATAAAATGTAGTATGGAAAAAAATATCAGTAATTGTGATAAGAAATTTGAGAGAAAGACTCTCCCCTATAGAAAATAATAATCAATTAGAATCAAAATTCAAGTGAATTAGCTTCTAAAACATATCAATTATAAGAAAATAATTACTATCTATAGTAGCAAAAGGTCTATGACATTAGGTAAATTTGTGGCATTCATTAGTCCTTGTTCCCCTTGGTGGTAATTGTAACATGAATCCATAGTATTATCATTCATGCTTATCCTTGCATTTTTAGAGCTAGAAATAGTGGAGGTCAAGATTAGATTCAAGATGACACCATGCCTAAGATGGTGTTGATAATGATGGTGGGAACACATTATTTTTAATCAATTCTAGATTTGGGATTACTACAATGCATAGGCATATAAGAGGAAGATCATTATAATATACAACTTCCTCCATCAATGATAACATTAACTATTAAAAAATACATAGCTCTTTTAATTCATAGGAAAGTAGCAATTGCTTCCAAATTCAAATATACCTATAATCAAATTTATAGATGATAATGATTCCTATGTGTTGAAATATCATAATAAAATGTCAAATATTAAAAATATAGTCACACATTATTTTATTTGAAGATAAAATAAAAAATAATGAATTATATATAAATTAAAAAAAATTCAATATTATAGTTCTTACTATATTATGGTTATCTTGGTACTTTATTTAAAAATTCATTCGTTTAAACAATTTTGGGTTTACATTAGTCTTTAGTCAAACATGATTTTGCAAGTACTAACATCATTTGGAGTGAATATTATATTAAAAAAAATAAAAGATGAAGGGCTTATTTTTGAGTGCTCATAGTAGTAATGATTAGTATAGAATATTTTTCTTTTTCTTATCATTAATTATAGCAAAATTAGGAGGGGAGAGTAGTAATCCAAATAGGATTACAAGAAACTAGAAGAAAGGAAAAATAGATGTTGGATCAAGTTCTCAAAGGGAAAGACCATCAAAGACAAAAGTTAGAGAGAAGGCAATGACTTTTGAGGTGGTAAATGTCACTCAAGAAATCCTTAAATTTATGGGGAAGAAACACCCCTTTAAATCTAAGTAATGAAAATAATATCTTGGAACATTAAGAGGTTGAATGCCCCCTCAAAACATAAGTGGTTTTTACTTTAAGATAGGATCGTCAACCCATATATGATTTTAGGACACTAAAATGGATATTCAAAAAATAGAAAGGATAAAACATGTTATTTGAAAGGAGGCATAATGTTTGGTGAGTCTGGAAAATGGGATCTTTAAGGCAGCTATTTTGGTTGAAAGGAAGTAGAATGCTTGGTGAATCTTGTAATTGTTTTTATTTATAGCTACTGTTTTATTCCATCTATTGCCTTGAATAATAAGATTAAAATGTAAAATAATTATACATGTTTTATAAAAGGGTTGGAATCCTTTTAATCCCCTTCTTAACCATCAATAAAAATATATATTATTAAATTTAAATAAACCTTATTTTAATTAATTTTTTTATTATATTATCTTAATAAATCACATAATATAATATCATTAATATCACATATCTCGTAAAAAGTTGAATAAAAGTTCCTATAAAATAAACCTATATTTTTAATAAGTAAGCTCGTGTCATTTGAGGAGTGCACTTTAAACACTTCTCCATGTCCAATTGAATAAAAAACAAAAATTAATTAAGTGATTGATTATATTAGTCTGAATATTAAGATATGCTATTTTGAAATAGTGTACTTCATGCCACACGTGCCAAAGGATTTTTTAAAAAGCATCATAAGCATGGTTAAATCCTTCTTTAATTAAATGTAAATTTCAAACTCACGTGGACGCAAAGTTAAACGAATGTAACGCTATGCAATGTTTTCTAATTCTTTTTTCTTTTCTCTGTCGAATAGATACTACTCGAATGTATGTTTCAATTTTTAGTTTTTTAAGGTCTTTTTACTTAAGTAAAAGTTTATTAAAATAAAATTAAATATAATAATAATTTTTCAATTTAAATTATACTCGTAAAAATTAAAATTATCTATTAAATATAGATGTTCCAATGTAATATATAAACAAGTAACGTGTTACAGCTTAGTCTCCCTGCGGAAGGGACCGATATTAATATATGAAGATATTCAGCGAGTCCTCTCTCCAAATTACAACTAACTACGGTCATATGATCTGCATTAATTTGTCAATTTAACAATAAGGCCCTCTACGCCAGATTCATTTTTCCTATTTTCGTACATCTTTTGGATCTCTCTTTAATTCTGAGTTTTGCTTTTAGAGGCATATAAAATATCCAGTGCGTCCCTATTATCTTCTCTACGTGCATAGAAGCTAATACAAGACAAGATGAATCATGGGCGATCCTTGCTAAGCAAGCACAATATTTGTTCACGTCATCGCGTCTAACTAAGACACCTGTTTTGAAATTTTAGGAAAACGTTTCAATGTTTTTGTGGGTCACTGCAAATTCACTTTTTCAAATCCCAGCCCAACTCATAGATTTAATGAGTATGTTTCATTTTTTTTTTTTTGGTAAGTGGTAGAATTTAATTTATAGACGGTTTTTTAAGAGGATCCCAAAACCTCACTACAAAAAGGCCCGCAGGCAATTGTACCTATGCCATTACAATGGACGAACCAGAAAATTGAAAAACAGAAAGTTATAAATTTTCGGGAAAAGACGACCACCAGAAAGCTGACACCCGAAAAAAACATAGACAAAACTAGAGCCTCCACCAGTCCCAGGGACCAATCCAAAACAACCCTGTAAAAAGTATGAGGGAGAAAGCACCTCACAAACCAAAAACCGTATCAGCGAAACACGATCCTCAGTCTTCAGACGCCGCTGTAGCACCACCAGGATCGGACAGGTCTTCCGCAGCTTGTCCAAAGGATTTCAGACGTTTGGAAGCACGCAGGATGAAGTTGGCGGCCTCCTCCAGTTCCCGGGCGGCGGACTTCAGGGTACCTTGGCGAAGATGATTTACGAAGCTAAGGTGAAAGCTTCACAAGGGCTTGTTCGGATCGTAGCATGTTAAGTAGGCCATAATTGGGGCAATGGCCTCATCCCATAGGCTACCGAGCCCCTCTCTGTAGAGGTCAGTTTTCCCCAGCCCAAATTTCGACCTTTGTCCGGGTACTGGTCTGTTTCTTCGGCCCAGTTGTGCTTGTTTCGCCTTATGAAACGCCCATCCAAAGGCTGCTCTGTGATCTCTTGGAGAAGGCTGCTGGTAACATGAAATTGGACCCCTTTAACTTGTACCTTGCCCTCGTTCTAGGTTTTGAGAAAGTCCGTCGTAATGTCATCGTCGGGGCCTTTGAATTTTTGCAAAAAGTTTAACAGGTTTTTCCCTCTCATAAAAGCTTCCGCCACAGAGGTCAAGTTTAACGAGGTCGGCTCTACATAAATGGGGTCTCTGGCTTCTTTGGAATCCTTAGCCATGATGGAAACCCATCTCAGAGGAAAATAAGAATGCTCACAGGGAAAGTCTGGAAAAGGAGACTGATAGGAGGTGATGGGTGTTTGATATGAATGAGTATGATATAAGAAAAGAAGTCGTGCATGTCGAGAGGAAAATCTAGCACGAGAGGTGGCATGGACACGTGCGGGGAACGGAATGACAGGGGTGGGATGAAGAGAGAACATGGTAGAGGTTGTGACTCTTGATCTCCGCTCTTCCTTGGTATGCTGCCAAGCTTCGGGACTTAGCCACCTTGGACAATCAGTGTTCTTGGAAACATGTACTCCTGAAAACATCTTTCAAGGATGAAAGATCCTGCGAAACCCGAGTGCATTCTTGGCAGGCACCACTTGGCAAACATCGACTGAGTGTATTAACCAGGAAATACCACCACTGGGCTGACGCGATCTACTGTTCAAAGAAATCATTCTCTTCATTGGCGGCAACAGAAATGTGATGCGAGAAATCCATCCTCCAAACGTTTAAGGCACGGTCATCAATGCCATGATTGGCCATGAGATCAGCCAATCGGTTAGCTTCTCTAAATCTATGTTGCGCCACAGGGGACTCACAAGCTTGGAACAAGAGTCTAGCCTTAGCTATAATAGAACTCACCTTCCACGTGGGGGTCTGGGAATTCTCCAAATTGTTGATAATGTTTTTGGAGTCCCCTTCCACGATGATATTCCTGGGTTCCTCTTTCAAGAGTGTCAACCCCCGCCACAACGCCTTAGCTTCCGCCATGTGGTTGGTCTAGGTTCCCAGGAACTCGACATAGGCAAGGATAAGGTTACCATGACAATCCCGGACCACGCCACTTGCGTCCGCCTCCCCGGGGTTCCCTCTAGATGCCCCATAAAAATTCAGTTTTAGACATCCTAGGGGAGGCTTTTCCCACTTAATTCCCTTTCTCGGACAGACGCGCTGAATTCAGGAAGCATCATCCATCGGAACACCAATTGATTGAAGGATGACCACTTCGACGGGAAAGAGCTTTTGCAAACCAAAGGAGACGAGCTTTGCATTTTTCGAAGAAAAGGATAGAGCTTTGGCAGCAACAAAGGAGGGGTGTCTTTCTGGGTTGCCAAAGGGTCTTCGGTTGCGCTCCAACCAGATCTACCAAATAAGGTGGTGAAGGCAAGAGGCCCAAAGAAAACGGACCTTGGTGTTGCGAAAGGGGTTGGCCCATTGGATAAACAACTGCTTTATAGATCTCTAAAGGGCCCATTGGATCCGAAAAGGTTCCATTAAAAATCCCAAAGCACGGTGGGAAAACTTGCATCTTAGAAACAAGTGGTCAATAGATTCCAAATCAGCTTGACACAAATAGCATCTATTAGGAATTAGAATGCCTCTTTTAAGAAAATTATCAATGGTGAGAGCTCTATTTTTTTAAGCAAGCCAGGCAAAGAAACAAACCTTTGGGATCGGCTTTTTCTTCCAAATTGCCATTTTTGGGAAACTTGTGTCAGGGGCTTCAACCTAGGCTCTGTAGGCGGACTTGACTGTATACTGCCCACTTTCGGTCAGTCCCCAGACAAGCTGATCGTGTTGATTGGTCATCAGGGTGATGTGCTAGAGGATGGGTTTCAGGTTGTCCTAGGTTTCTTGATGTCCTTCTACCTGAATGTTCTTCCAAATGGTGGTTCCATTGTGGTTGGTAAGGTAGTCATACACCATCTTCCCGACTGATTCTTGAGTTGACCGTCTAAGCTCCTCCATTCCATTGATAAACTTCAGGGGCTGGTCCTGGGCCCATCTGTCATCCCAAAAGTCAATACGACGCCCATCGCCCAGGATCCACCTTGCACCTTTCTCGATTAGGAGTCTAGTCTGGGCCAGGGACTTCCATAGCGCAGACCCACCCAAAGTGTTGCGGTCTCTCAGGAAACGAGACTCCCTTAAGTATTTCCTATTGATGATTCTACCCCATTCTCTCGCAGTATTGGTGAATACTCTCTAGGAGATCTTACCTAAGAGGGTAACATTCATTTTGGAGGCTTTCCTAAAACCCAATCCTCCACACTCCTTGCTCTGACAAACCATCTCCCAAGCCACGAGTGGGATCTTTGATTTCTCACCAGTACCCGACCACAGAAAATGGCTTTGGATCCGTTCGATATTGCTGCACACAGATTTGGGGATTTTGAAAATTGACATGAAGTATATCGAAATCCCTTGGAGACAGGCCATAGTCAGAGTGGCTTTGGCAGCCTAGGAAAGAAGCTTCCCCTTCCACATTGCAAGTTTCCTTTGGATTTTTTCTAGAACGGTATTCCACATTGTTCCTTTGATACAGCCTTTGAACAGGGGCAATCCCAGGTAAGTGGTCGGATGCACCCGAGAATTCTTGCAATCTTGTTCTGGCATGCCAAAGGGGTGTGGAGGAAATAAAATTTGCTCTTGGTCAGATTTACCTTTTGCCCCGCTACTTTCTCATAGAGGATGAGGATGTGTTTGATGGCCCTGGACTGGGGAACAGAAGCAATGTTTGTGAGGATGGTATCATCGACAAACTACTGGTGAGTAGCAGGTTTGATGCCGAAAGCCATCAGGATGCCAAAAATAGCTCCAGAGTTGCAGCCTGCGGTGAAGGCTCTACTCAGTGCCTCCGCTAGGATAATGAACAAGATGGGAGACATGGGATCCCTTTGAAGGAGTCCTCTAGTACTGGGAAAGTAGCCTATAGGGGAGCCATTCACCAAGATGGAAAACCAGGCCAAGGAGATGCACTTTTTGATAAGCTCAACCCAGGTGGGGTGGAAGCCAAACTTAATGAGGACTTGGATCAAGAAACCCCAGTCAACCCTGTCATAGGCTTTGTTCATGTCTAACTTGAGAATGAATGTAGGCTATTTGGCAAGGGTGTTTGAATGGAGAGTTTCATGAAGAGCAATGACACCGTCCAGGATATTCTTGCCTTTTACAGAACTCCCTTGATTTGTCGATGATGGACGGGAGGATAGGCTTCAGTCTAGTGGCCACAATTTTGGTAAGGATTTTGTATATGACATTGCAGAGACTAATTAGTCTGTAATCAGAAATAAGCTTGGCATCAGGTGACTTGGGAATGAGGGTCACAAAGGTTGAATTGATCCTTCGAGGAATGGCTCGGGAGTGCTGAAGGTCTCTGATGGCTTTGCAGACATCAACTTTAACAATGTTCCAGTACGTCTGAAAGAAGCGAGGGGAAAAGCCATCAGGCCCAGGGGCCTTCTCTACTTGCATGGAAAAAAGGGCTTCCTATATCTCCTCCTGAGTGAAGTCTTTGAGGAGGGACTCATTCACATCAGGGGTGATAATGTGGGGGATGTTTGCCAGCAGAGCATGCATGGCTTGGGGATCTGGCTGGGAATGATTCTCTAGGAGGGATCAAAAGTAAGAAACAAATTTTGCCCTAATTTCGTTGATATCGAAGGTAGGGTTTTCGCCAGCATGCTAAATTTCCCAGATTTTGTTAGCCCCTCTGTGCCGGAGAGTGGAAGCGTGGAAAAACCGAGTGTTGGAATCCCCATATTTTATCCATAGCTCTCTGGATTTTTGTCGCCAGTGGATTTCTTCTTTGGCGAGAATGTTGTGGAAATCCAAAAGAAGAATTCTCTCTTTTGCCCTGATTGACTGGCTCTGATCCCCTACTTCAATATCCTTTTTTATGGTTTGAATGTTGATAGCTATGTTTTTCTTCTGCACAAAAATGTTACCGAAGGTTTCCTTGTTCCATACCTTAAGCTGTTCCTTGATCCACTTCAATTTTTGGGCAACCATATTTGCCAGGGACCCCCCAAAGGGCTGCTACCACCACAATGCCAACTGCATACAGAGATTTTCGTGCTTGATCCACATGGGCTCAAACCTGAAAGGGGTTTTGAAACAAGGTGGAGTGCCAACCTCCAGAAGGATGGGAGAGTGGTCAGATCCAATCCTCGAGAGAGTTTTCAAAACTGCTTCTCTGAAAGCGTGGATGGCTTCACTGGAGATGAAAATCGGTCGAGCTTGACCTGAATCAGCCCTTCACCGGTTCTCCTATTACTCCAAGTATAATTGTTACCTCTCAGTTGGATATCCATGAGCTCATTGGTGCTAACGAACTCACGAAAATCCTCCATGCTTTTGCTGATTGAATCTAGGCCTCCTTTCTTGTCTAACAAAAACAGGGGCATGTTGAAGTCCCCTCCAATCATCCAAGGCTGCTCAAGGAATGTGGCTCTCATCTCGAAGAGGGTGGTCCAAAAAATATCTCTGTCCACTGGGGAGTTGGGAGCGTAGACGTTTGTTAAAACCCAAGAGAAGTTTTGGACCTTACAATGAAATAAGATGTTTATAATTCTGCTGGATGTGGACAAAACTCTGCCTTCAACATAGGATGGGTCCCAAAGGACCATAAGCCCTCCGACAGATCCTTGGGCTGGGGTAGTCGTGACCTACCCTTCATTCCATATGACTCTGGTAGATTTTGCTCCAGCAGTAGGATTATTTTTGGTTTCTTGTAGAATGAGAATGGTGGGTTGATGCTCTCTCCTGAGATTTGTCGTGAGCCGCTTCTTGGTAGCAGCGTTGAGGCCTCTCACATTCCATGAAAGGACCTTCATTAAAGTTTCTTTTGGGTTTTTTGGCCCCCTTTCCCCTATTGGGTGGGGGGTTTGTTAGAGTTATCACGATATGATGATTCACCTCAGGTAGATGGTACTCTGTATCGACAGTTGATTAGGAGTCTCATATATCTAAGGTGAATCATCATATTGCAATAACTAAAGTCCAGTCTCCATCGGAGTTGCCATTGGCTTGTAATCAGTCATGCGATATTTTTCCAAAAATGTCTTGGCATATTTTTTCTGAGACACTTTGATGGAGTGCTCCTTCTGGATGAATTCCAGACCAAGACAGTAATGGAGAAGTCCGAGATTTGACATCTCAAAATATTGACACAAGTCTCTTTTGATAGTAGAGAACTCCCTGTAATGAGCAGATCATCAACATAGAGTACAAGCAACACTATCTCAGAACCGTGTTTCTTGAAATAGAGGTTTGCATCTAACGGACATCTCTTAAAACCATGCTGCAAGAGGTGATTGTCCATTTTTATATACCAAGCTCGAGGAGCTTGTTTTAGGCCATATAAGGATTTGACCAATTTGTGAACTTTCTGCTATTGGCCTTCCACTGCAAATCCTTTTGGCTGAGTCATATAGACTTCTTCTTGGAGATCACCATTCAGAAAGGCACTTTTGACATCCATATGATGAACTTTCCACCCAAACTATGTTGCCATAGCACAAATAACTCGAATTGTTGTCATCCGAGTAGTAGGTGCAAAAGTTTCCTCATAGTCAATGCCTTCCTTTTGAGCATAGCCCTTTGCAACAAGACGGGCCTTATGCTTATAAATTGTCCCATCTGCTTTGTACTTGACTTTATACACCCATTTGTAGCCAATGGGCTTCTTTTCGTGTGGCAGATTGACAAGCTTCCAAGTTTTGTTTTTCATCAAAGACTTATACTCTGCATCCATAGCATCCTTCCACTGAGGCTCATCGAGAGAAACTTGTACTGATGCAAGTTCAAGATCATCTATGGAAGATATAAACACCTTATCACTATCAATATCCATATCTTTTGCATATCTCGTTGGATCTACAGAAAGTTCTTCAAAATATTGACACAGATCATCAACCCCAGTATTCTCTGTTGTAGCTTTCTCCTGTCGAGCCATGCTGCGAGTACGAGGCCTATCCAAAGTCAAATATGGTGGAGTAGATAGCTTAGAGTCTTTGATTATATTTGTATACCACTTTGGATTCTTCTTCTTAGGTGTTGAAGAAGATCCAGAAGAACCTCCAACCTTTGATGAAGGAGATTTAACAACCTGAGTTCCCACAAGGTCTAGGTATACATCTGATGTGTTTGCTGATGTGAAAGCCTCATCAAAAACAACATCTCTACTTATGTGAATCTTCTTGGTCAAGGGATCAATCAAACGATAACCCTTAGAGTGCTCATCATACCCAAGAAGAATACACTTCAATGTCTTCTCATCTAGCTTCTTCCTTTTCTCTTTTGGTATGTGCATGAAAGCTTTACATCCAAAAATGCATAGATGAGAAATAGAGGGTTTCCTACCACTCCATGCTTCCTGTGGATTCATTCCTTGTAGGGCATTTTTTAGTGCCCTATTCAACAAAATACTACTGTGGTGACAGCTTCTGCCCAATATAGTTGCTCAAGTCTAGCTCCTATGAGCATGCAACGAACCATTTCCATGATGGAACGATTCCTCCTTTCAGCAACTCCATTTTGTTGAGGAGTATAAGCAGTAGTTAACTGTCTTGTGATCCCATTTTCTTTCAAGAATGCAAAAAATTATTTAGAGGTGAACTCCCCCCCTCGATCTGAGCGAAGGGTCTTTATAGAAGTCCCTGACTCCTCAATAGATTTCTTGAATTGCTGAAAGAAGCCAAATGCTTCAGATTTCAGTTGAAGAAAGAATACCCACATATTTCATGAGTAATCATCCATAAATAACTAAAAATACCTCTTACCCCCACAACTGTTGGGAGTGAAGGGACCGCACAGATCGGTATGAACCAACTCTAGAGGTTTCTTTGCTCTTGTAGAGCTCTTTTCAAAAGGCACTCTATGCTGCTTTCCTGCCAAGCAGTCAGAGCAAACTGGTAAAGTGGTAGAAAGGGAAGGAAGACCTTTTACCATCTCATACTTACTTAGCTCAAGTAAGTAACCAGAACTCAAATGTCCATATCTCTTGTGCCATAGGGAAGTTGCCTCCTTTGTAGAGACTGTCATGGCAACATGTGGAGTAGAGATAGTATCTAAGGCAAATAAGTCATGCTTATATGAAGTGGTTGCAATGTTCTTACCCCTTTTGGTAATAGAACAACACTTCTTGCCTCCCTCAACACTAAAGTTCACAACCATATCTTTGTCCAGAATTTGTGTGACTGACAACAAATTGTTTGCCAATCCTGGAACATAGAGAACTTTATCAATCTGACACTTGCCATCAGGAAGAGTGACTGAAACAGTGTCTTCTCCCTGAACCTTGTAGGTTTTATCATCAGCAATAGTGATAGGTTTGCCCTCTTTGGCCTCAAAAAAATCAAACCACGATTTGTCACCAATCATGTGCTTATTGGCTCCAGAATCAACATACCATATAGGATCCGTTTGCTTGGACACTGTGGTAGTCATGAGAACTTTGTGGGCTCTCTCAGAATCCATGTCAGATTCTTCAACAACAACATTCACTTGTTGTTTTTTCTTTTGTGGTTTGTTTCGGCCTTTCTGTTTTGATTGCTTATTCTTATGCCAACATCTGTTTGTATCATGACCTTCTTTGTCACAGATCTTGCAATATCTCTTTTTCTGTTGAGGTTGTTGAGTTTGTTTCCATTTTGAATCCTTTTGTGAATTCTCTACCTTCTAAAAATTACCCTTCTTCTGGTTCTGCCCTTTCTTGTTGATGTAGAGAGCAGTATTAGAAGAATCATCTCTCTGTAGTTGGCGTGCTTCCTCATCTTGAAGCATATTAACCAATTCTACAAAAGTAACTTTCCGTTGTGATACCTGAAGGGAAGTGATCAACACCCGATAAGAATCAGGTAAATCTCTCAATACAACTGAAGTAAGGAGCTTTTCTTCAACTAGTTCTCCCAAAGAATTCAACTTTGCTTTCAATTCAGAAATTCTACAAAGAAAGAATTCAACTGTCTCACCCTGCTTCATGCTTAGACTATGTAATTGAGATTGAATAAATAGAATGGTAAAATCATTCTTTCCCTCATATATAGTATTAAGGGCATCCCATGCCGCTTTACTAGTTGCATAGTCAACAATATGGGGTTGGACTTCATCAGACACAACAAGCAAGATGAGCACTTTTGCTTTGTTGTCTAGCTTATCAAAGTCTCTTTGAGCAGTAGATGGAGCTGTAGCACTAGTAGCAGATGAAGGTCTGGTTGTTGCTCTAGATACAACATCCCATAAGTCATCCATTGCTAGGATGGCCTTCATTTTATTTTTCCATGGTGTGTAATTAGGACCTTTCAACAACTGATGAGAATCAGTCATTAGTTTTGCAGACGTGATGAAGGTTCCTTATAACACCAATTGGTCCCCCTTTTGATATACCTTTTGCTAGGCCGTTATACCATACTAAATATTTGCCCTTATGTGAGGGAAACTATAGGTATTTAGAAAGATCAATAAAAAATCACCCGCCCTTACGTGAGGGAAACTATAGGTAATTTTTAGAGATCATACGATACGTGGTACATAAGCAGTACTAAAAGGGAATAGTCTTGTTGATGGCACCTACCATAGAAAGTCTGCAATCCGCATGCGTGGGGCGTAACTTCCCCTAAACACTTTGGATTTTAGAACTCTCATCAGGATTTACGTCTAAACACAAGAACTATTAGGGTAATGGATGGAGTAAAAAAATGCAAAATGGCAAACTTATCTCTCCCCGACGATTTATAGAGAACAAGCTCAGACGTCATTTTGGCAGCTATATTAGGCGACGGATACAGTAGCGCAATCACGACAGCTTTACCTGTAAGTGCTGGCCAGAGGTATCACAAATACCGAACGCTGTAGTGCAATAAATTACACGGTTGGGTTTTAATTATTTTGGGGACTTAGGGAGTGAATTTGATTTTAACTTTTAATGTTATAGTGCAAGAAATCAAATATGCAACATACAACAAACAAAGTGCCCACAGGAATGACCCACTAGGTGCCGGGCACAGCAGAAAATGCACCTTTACAATAATGCCAAATTTGCTTTTTCAAAAAAATACTCACTTTCCCCCTTTGATTTTTGGAAAAAAAATACTCCCTTCTTTTTATCTTAAAAAAAAACTCCCCACAAATGATTTTGAAAATTATTTTATAACCTTAAAGTTAAAAACAAATATTAATTTTAATTTATATAGTTTTAAAAAAAACCTTTAAAAAGAAATTAAAATCAAATTAAAAAATTTAATTTTAATTTATAAAGGTTAAACTATAGAAAATAAATTAAAATTAAAAATTAAAGTTTAACTTTAGGAAAAATAATTAAAAAAATGTGGATTTTTTTTTTACCTTTGTTGAAGGGGGGTCGGCGGGATTGGAACCCGCGACCTATAGGCTCCCAGAGCCTTACCGCACAGTCCACCACTAGGTGGACTAGCGGGCTGATCCGAGAGGATCAGGGACCTCCTCGTATTTGAGGAGTGTCCCGGCAGCCCTGCTGCTCTCGGGGAGCGAGCCTCCTCCTCTCCTTGTCTAGCAATGGTAGGTGGTTGTGGTTGTGGCTATGGATGCCTCCTCTGCAAATAGTGACAGGTGGTCGTGGGGGTGGCTTGCAGCCTCCGCTGCCGTAGCGGCAGCTATCACCACCTGGTCGCACGTGTAGCGTGCGACCTCGACTGTCACGACAGTCGCATGTGTCACACCTATAGCATGACCTCGGGGAAGGGGAGGGGAGCCCTCCCAATGTCGTGCGAATGCGCAACATGGTAGGAGGGAGTGAGGGCAGCCTCCCAACATCGCGTGGAAGCGCGACGCTCCCAACTTCGCATGGATGCGAAACGTGTGGAGGGATTGGAGGGGGGGCCTCCCAATGTTGCGCAGATGCGCAATGTGTTGAGGGAGGGAAGGGGGGGTCCTCCCAATGTCGCGTCTGCACAACGGAATTGGGGGGGAGGGGGGGCCTCCCAACGTCGCGTCTGTGCGACATGTTGGGGGGATGGTCCTCCCAATGTCGCGCGCATGTGCACGACATTTTTTTTTCTCTTTCAGGGAATGGCCGTTGCGAAACGTCGCGCGATTGCGCGCAATGTTTTTTTTTTTTTTATTGTGGTCTATGGTGGGTAGGAGGGGAAGGCACTGTGCGTGAGAGTGCACAGAAAAATGCACTACGCACAGGAAAAAAAACATTGTGCGTGAAAGTGCAAAAAAAAAAATTTAAAATTTTCTTTAAAAAAACTGTGGATGCAGTGCTGCATAGAAAAATGCACTGCAAACTGTGCGAAAAAAAAAAATTCCAGCCAGCTCTTTCACTGTTTTTTTTCCTTCAGCCTAACTATGCAAATAACTTGCTGCCTCCTTTCTCTTCTCACGTTTCTGGCTCTGATGCCATGTTAGAGTAAGCGAACAATTTCTATTAATCAGAATCCGTATAAATAATACATGGAGAGCTCAGATTAGCTCGTAACTATAGGATCTAATTAACAGCTTAGGTCTAAATAAAATAAACCAAATATAATGTATGCTAACAATAGCGCAACTAACCTAACAACATAATTCTAACATAAATAAAGGAATAACATAGAATTACTATAGTAACTCTAACAGGGTTTAGTTCCTTTTGGGTCATTACCCTGGGGATCACTCACACCAAGGAACAAAGTGGTTTGTGTGCCATTTGCAATGGCTTCTTCAGCTTCCTTTAATCGTTGTTCAGGTCTGGACGGTCTACCCCTTTTTCAGTCGATTCCATACTCGACGATGGCTTTTTTGCTATGGGTGTTTTTGGGGCTGAGGAGTTCCCCTTGCGGGCTGGGAGGGGGGTTTGGCTGGAATAAACTAGACTAGGATGGGCTTCCAGGGCCGAGAAGGGTTTTCCAGGGGATGGGGGTGGCTCAAAGGTAGGGTTTGCCATCAATGGCCCAGAATTGATGGTTTCAGGGTAATTAATAGCTACGTGGTCTGAAATGGGATCAGTTTCCTTACTTGGCATTTTCTTAACAGTTTCAGCGAGGAAAAATTTTGTCTGGGGGTCTGATAGCTTCACTGTGCTAGATGGTTTCTCCCGCCTTTGATGTTGGTTCCTGGTAGGCCCTGGGCCGTGGCTATCACCTTTGCTACCTCTGGGAATGTCGCTTCTTAATGTTGGACATTGGTTTCGAAGATGTCCCTGGGTATGGTAGTGGATGCAAAAAGCCAATTTATTTTTGTATTTGACTGCCTGGCGTTTGCTATATTGCGGGCCATAGATGAGGTTGAAAAAGGTTAGGAGTTCAGATGTCAAGTCTACATTTACGCAAAATCTAGCATGCACCATGCGAGATCGGGCCTTGGTAGCTGGGTCGAAGGCAATGAACTCATCGATTGTTTTGGCAATGTCGCGGAGGACGTCCTCATGCCACAAATGTAGAGGAAGATTTGGAAGTCTCACCCAGATCAGGGCGGTGTTCATATCTTGGGTTTCAGGATCGAAATCCATAGCCCACTGACGGAGGACAAGACTTCTGCGCACAAGAAACCAAGGTCCCCCTGCAAGGATTCTACAAACGTCATCTGGGTTGTTTAGGCGTATGGTAAAGAAACCCTTGGCCAGAGCAATAATCTCCATATGCCCGCTGGTTTTCCATTTGGTGACGGCCCATTTTCGGATGGTCTCCATGTCTGGGCGTCCACCAATGAATTTCCCAACCAAGGAAAACTTCTCCGCTTCCAGGTAGTTGGAAATAAGGTCGTCTGGAATGATCAGATCAGACCCGGTTGGAAGCAAAGTAGAATGTTTAACAGCCGTCGAGGAATCGATGTTAGCAACCTATGCATAGGATCTTCCACCCAGCTTTCTGCCATTAATCCCGCCAAGGTCAGGATCGGGAGGCTTTTTCGCCCTCCCCTGCCTGGTTGCCATTCCCGCTTTCGGCTATCCCTCCCAGCTTCAACGTCCACACTGGTTCCTCCCACAGTCTCCTCCCGCTCTCTCTCCCATGTCACTGTCGCTTCCGTTCCCTCTCCCGCTCTCCATCGTAATGAAAATCCCTAAAATTATTGCATTTTCAAGTATGTTTCATTTTCATTAATAGTGAAAAAGGACTTTTTCTCTTCTTTTCTAGGCTAAATATTGCCCTCCTTCACTATTTATCGTATGAAATACTTACAAAGGATTTTTGGTGCTAAATTATGCATGAAATATACAAGCACTTCAGGGCCAAAATTTGAAGGCCTCTGCCTAAGTGTAGTGGAATTTATCCTATATCGTAGACTTGGACAAAGCATTTATTTAGGAAAAATCTACGTCCAGATAACCACAGATTTCGAATAAATCAGTATAGTTATGCGCTGCTAAATTGACGTCATTATAGCTGCCTGAGGTCCGTTCCTTCCAATATTCAGCGATGTTCAATTCGGCTGTATTTTCTAAGGAACTGGAGAAGCCATTGCCGAAGATAGATTGCTGGGAAGGCATAGAGCACTCGGACATTGACCTCCACGAGGTATTATCACATGACCCATCGTTAGAAAAGGGTGCCATGTCTAATCCTGATGTGGAGTCGGAACTAATGATGTGCTTCACCTGACTATCACCAGCGTCTTCATTCAGCTGAAGAAAATGTGTTTGGGAATTTCTGCACCTTGAATTTCCTGACTTCATTGCTGACGGTTGCGATATTTCAGAAGCCACATTACTTTTGGAGGCTTCGTCCTGTGTGGAATTCAGCCATTCCGAGAACATAACACTTAGAAAATTAGTATTTTCCGGGAAAAAAACGGTAGCAGGATCGTATTTACCATATCCTAATCCAGTTGCTGACTGCATCGTTGAGTGCTCAGTATATAACGGCATCGTAATCTCCTCAGGAATCCCCGACATTGAGAATTGCGAATAGGACTCGTTCTCTGAAATGAAATTCTGTTCCGAGTCCTTTGATACCATAGTCTTCCTAACGTCTGAAATTCCGTTCTTGCTGGAGTCGCCAATAGATCCGTGGGCACTGGGATCTATTCCCAAGATCTTGAGCTTCTTCCTCAAATGGGAATTCCAGAAATTCTTTACCTCGTTATCAGTACGCCCAGGAAGCATCATCGCAATCTGTATGGTAAACAAGCATGTTAGAAAACAATAAGATATGACATTCAATTATGCATATTAGATGGTTGTTAACTATCAATTAC
Organism: Wollemia nobilis; assembly: GCA_028583015.1. Classification (NCBI taxonomy): domain Eukaryota; kingdom Viridiplantae; phylum Streptophyta; class Pinopsida; order Araucariales; family Araucariaceae; genus Wollemia; species Wollemia nobilis. The sequence continues at coordinate 7,052,172 of JAQPPZ010001063.1, read as the reverse complement.
CTGTTACCGAGAATTGCATGTGCGTTGATAATAATCATTTCCTCTTGTGGGGAGAAGATCCCTCGTTTGAGACCGGGTCTCAAGTAGTTGATCCATCGAAGTCTGCAACTTTTTCCGCACCTCTGTAAACCTAGAGGACACCAAAGAAAAGAGATAAAGATGATGCCAAACAGAGTTTTCACATCAATAACAATTAAAAAGAAGAATTTATCAACTAACCAGCGAGTTTAGGAACTTCGCTCCAGCATCCATGGCCGTATCTTAGGACATAACTTCTTAATCTGTGGTCCTCTTCAGGTGACCAAAGGCCTTTCTTAAATTTCTTTTGTTCATGGCAACAAGACTTGCAGACCATCACTGCTATATGTGGATATTCAAAGTTAGAAGATAGGAATATGCAAAATGCACAAGCTTATTTGAGCGACAAGAAACTTTCTAGCTTGGATATTTATAGAGTTTAATTTCTCCACCATTTTCACACATTATGTACACAATTGGCTTCAATCATGACTCGCGGATAATTTAGGTGGTTAAACTGGCATATAGGGGCGGGGGACATGCCGACCGCATACATATCACGTTGACGATTTTAAACGAATATTTAAATACAGTGAAATCACGCACAGATTGCGGCTGACTGAACTGGGTCGTAATGTTTTGTATTTGTTCGAATGTGAATGGTTATGTTCGTTTTAACGATCATTAAGCAAAGTCATGCTATGGTGTCCCGTAGTGGTAGACGCGTCAAATTGACGTCTGGTGTCCTACGATTGAGCTAAAATTAGTTGATATTCCAGTTTAATTTATATTTTCTTGTTTTTCTTATAGATTTGAACCCTTTAACCAACATTGAAATTATAAACATGCACGCTAATTAAAATAAGTGAGAGTAACCACATCCATAGTAACCACTTCCTATATATAATTTAGTTCTAATTTTATTTCTACAGTTCATATACACACTTACACTTTCCACTATGATTCCTATAAAAAAATAAAAAATTAAAACCTTAATCACATAAACATCTCACAATAACTAATTCTAATTTTAATTGTAGCGCTTTCTAATTGATTTCGTGTGTGTTGAGGAGGTTCTGGTTCTAATGGGCTGGCAGGTGACGGGAGTAAACGAGTTCAAGGATGAGAGTGAGCTCCAATCCAAATTTTGAATGGTCCTTTTCGTCTTCCTGAGTTTCTTTTTGTTGGTTTTGTTCTATTCATGCGGGCTTACGTGTCTCGGTGTTCTGCCCCTGCACGGGCTTGTGGGTCTTTGGTTTGTTCAGCCTTTGTATGAGTTCATTGAATTCAAGGCTAGTTTTTTTATGCGGCTAGTATAAGTTTGATGTTGTATAATGTTTGGTTTTTTTTTTGAAATTTCACTTGTGGTTGAGAATCAGCTTACTTTTTGTAAAGGATTTCATTCTTTGTAAAAGATTTGGACATCCTTTCACAACTTTTTTTTTTGTTTACCTTATATAAAAAAATAAAATCTTTAATATTTTTTTTTATAAATGTCTTATTAAAATAGTTCAATTTTATAAAATAAAGGTTTATAGTTAAATTTCTATATAAAAAAAAATATGACCAATAGTAAAACTTATTTAAAGGGTTACTTTTAAATTGTCTATCTAAATAAATATTAGTCTGAGGTAAAAATATTATTTGACAAATATGACCAGTATTTTCTTTATCCATTATCTACGTGGATTACTCCTTTTTATATATAATTACATATTTAGACAATAACATAAACATAAAGGATGTGAAAATGCTATAGAAAATAAATAAATATATAATTTAATGAAAATAAAAATATTTTAATTTAAAAATGTATTAATATGGGTTATTAGCAATAATATTAGATAACCAAAAATTAAAATATATGGAGTTTTAAAAGGAAACCCAGTACTTATTGTTGTCGGAGGCATCATGAAAAATGATAAAGGGGAACTTGTTGAGGTCTTTGCAAAATTTTCTTTCTATTCAAACAATGCATTTTGTTAAAACCAAAGCTTTGCTTCCAGGGCTTTGGTTAGTGGATTCTTCAGGCTTCCAAAAGGTTGTAGTTGAGGGGAATTATTTGAATATTATAAACATTGTTAATACTCATAACCCTTCCAATTGGATGATAACTAACATCACAAGCAAGGCATTCAAAATTCTCAATTCAAGATCAACGATCCAAGTTTAGCACATTTTTCATGAAGGGAATAAGGCAGCGGATTTGATGGCAAATTTGGAAAATTTTCAGTAGGGCTTGAGGGTGTGAATGTCCAATTTCCCTCAAAGTCTTCAAAACCTGATTACTGATGATCATAGGCAATAGTTAGTTTTCGTTGTTTGAAGGGTTGGAAAGTGTTGGGCTTTCTTCTCCCTTATTGAGTTTTCCCACCTCAAATTTTGTGGTCTTTTTCTACGTTGGGCATTTCTAGACTTGTCTTCTTGGAATAGGTAACCTACTTTATTTTTATCTTCGTTTGGGTGTGGTAGTGGAGTAGTTTTGTCCTCCTCTTTGGTGGGTCTGGCAGTTGGGGACTTTTGAATTTTGTTGCAATTCCTTGGGCAAAATTTGTGAGGGGTGATTGCTCTTTTCTTTTTTTGTGGCTTTCAAGGTGCAATGGTTTCATTTTACCTACTTTCTTGGTGATCAATGCTTTCAATCATGAGAAACTAGGTGTCTTGGGGGGATATTGGAACACTATTTTCTTGTGCTTCAACCCTTTTAGTCATATTCCTTTTATATGGTCGTGATTTTCTATCCTATCTTTATCATCTCATTGAAGTTTGACCCCTGGAAAACTGGGGTTCATAGGAGGGGTGCTATGGTTTTAAAAGGCAATGTGTCTGGCCATCAAGGCATTATGTGTGCCTCCTTGCTTGGTTGGTGGGTTGGGTTCCCCTATAAGTGTGCATGGTGGCTCGCTATGGCTCACCAGAAAGAGTTGAGAATCCATGTAAAACCAGCTATATTTGAGGGTGATGATGAAGTGAGAAAAATCCTGCTTAAGGAAGGCCTTTTGGAGTTTATTATTTCCTTCTATGGCTACCATAGAGCCCTTTCTAGGACTCTGGCACACTCTTGGATAAGAGGGTATATTCAGGCCAAATAAATTGAGTTTAAATTTTCCAATGGACTTCTTGGCCAAGGTGACTGGTTTACCTAATGCGACGAGTGCCATAAGTACCAGAGTATGGCTTGTTTGTTGATGCCTAAGAATATCTATTGAAGTTGTAAAATTATTATGATGCAAAGAATTTGAAGGCTCTATAGAATCATGTTATCTTAGTGATAATGGAGTATTTTATGTTGGATTCGATTAGGGATGTTATCCGAAGTTATCACATGATGTTTCTCAATCAGCTTAGGCATAAACAATTGATGAATATGTTGGTCTTCCTATTTCAGTCTTTGAAGAATTCACTATGTGGATTCAAAATAGAGAAAGAGCTAGATATGATCCACCAAGGATTGATTTTTTGACTTACAAGTTTGTGGTCAAGTCTAGAGGGATTGTGGTTGAAGAAGCCCTAGGAAAATTTATTATTTTTTAAATTCCTCCTTCTATGGAGTCCTTTTTGTCTTCAAAATTTGAGGAGGATTCAGAATCGGAGGATGGTGACTTCTCTCCCTCATCCCTCAATTTGAAAGGAAAGGTTTCGATGTCAAAGAATTCTCTAAATACCCTGGGTACTCTTGGTCTTGGTAGTATGCGAAGGTCTTCCTGACTTTCTACGAGGACTACCAAGTCTTCAGCTCTGTCTATATCGGTTGTTTCTTCTGACCTGGAGGAGGGTTCACCTACTTGCAAGATTTCTAATGGTTTCTCCATTGGTTGAAAGTTCTCACATTCCTGCTGAGCCATCGATCTCTATCCCTTTGATTTTTGAACTAATTTTAGATATGCTTGATAGAAAGCATTAGGTCCTTCTAGGATCGATCCAAGTGGTTGTTGCTTTCATCAATAAGATATGGAGACCTCAGTCCTGTAGTGGTTTGTGAATTGGTGGCTTCCATTCTATGGTTGTTGTGTTTTCTGTGGTGTCTTACCTGGTGATTTCCCTTTTGTTTGGGCTTCATCCGTTAGGGATTAATTTTTGAATTGGACTTAGCTTTTACTAGTTTTCCTTTTGTGCTCGCCTTGTATTAGGTTTGGGGACCCTATCAAAAGCCCTTCTTTATCGAATATAAGAAAATTAAAAGAATAGTTTTCAAACCTATACACATGCACATAGTACAATGCTTGGAATTTAAAAATGAAGAACTAACTATATACCATTTAATTTCTATAACTTTTAAAGCTATTTGTTAGGAAAAACATTAATTCACATAAGGAAAATAAATATTGTTATAGATTTTTAAATATTTGATTGTTTTACTTTATTAAATTGTTTAAATATTTTGATTTTTTTTTTTTAATATGAACTTTAGTTAAAGAGTTAAAGTATTTGTTGGGAAAAACTATTTCGTATAAAGTAATTGAATCTTACATTAAATTTTCTAATATTTTATTTTTTAATTTAATTTAAATGATTCACATATTTATAGTTATATTATTTTTTATAATTTATTTTAGGAAATGTTTATTGTTATTTATAAATAAGGTATAATTAAGTCTTTAAATCAATTATACAAATTTTATTAGATTGAGTTTTATAGTATTTTTGTTATGTTATCAAGATTTGATCTTTGGTGTGGGATGCATCATCTATATATCTCAACCGTTGAACCAAAAACATATTGGCTTATTTTGAAAAATATTATTGTTAGAGAATTCCAACAAATGATTGAACCATGCAGGGTATTTATTTAATGATATCAATAATTTTCTTAAATGCTTTCAATAACATAACACATTAAGAACTCTTTATGTTGATTTTCAAATAAAGCACATGTAACCATAATAACATCCATTTTGTTTTTTAATAAACAATGTCTTTAGTATAATAAAGAAATTTTCCTTCCATAGATTAGTGACATTAAGTTAGAATAATTTGTTTTATATATTGTGTATATGGAATAAGGTCTATTTGATTATTTTTTAACACTTTATTTTGTACCACACTAAAAGCATACACATAGACTATTGAATCAAATGTACCAAACATTAAAGCATGATAAGATGAATAACAATGAATTGAAAAAGAAAGAACTGCTTCTTTATATTATCATTGAAAATATACTTTAAAAATGCGTGCCTCTTAGGGATACCAAATTCTTTGATACAATTGATACAATATTTTGAACCCCTCAAAGGGGATGGTGCAATACACAGGCTCTTATTGTAGACACGAATTGCTCAGGCTCAAGGAAGCCTTCTTCTCACTCGATCGGAGGAATATATTGCCAATAATACTTTGAATATGCTCAGATCTTGTAAATATACATTCAAGAAACAACATAGGGGAGTTAGAAGCAAATGAGACCTCTCATGATGAGGCTCTTGATAGGAATTTGCATGAATTAATACAAATATAGCTAGAAAGAATGGAAACTTGTAAAGATGATTACAAAACCTCTAGATTACTGTAAAGAACAATAAGAAAGTAATAAATCTAGCTAATATGATGCATAATATACAATTAAAACTTGAAATGAATCAAATCTAATGAAACTAATGCAAATTGAAAAATTAGAAGGAAATAGAGCAAATCTACCTCTAATTTCTACAATTAATCGCACAAAAGCATGAAGGAAAGCTAAATTATGTCAAATATACCTAATTGCATTTTTTTAATGAAAATACTATCGCTTAAACTAGGAAAAATGAATTTCAAACCCTCGTCATGGGTTTGAGACACATCTGGCTCTGTTAGACATGGATGATAGTCACGATTGAGGTGAAAGTGCTCTTTCTCTTGTAACCAAGGCTTGAATCTTGAAATTCCTTTGGGTAATTGATGATAAAGGGTCACCTCTATGTTTTGGAACTAATTGGTGATGTAGATTCTTCAAATTTGTAGTGGAAGTAGTTCAATTGTAGATGAATGATCTCCTTAAGCTCTTAAAACCTCCATAGCTTCACATACAGTTATGATTTCCAAATTGGTAGCATATAGGCACTCCTCAAAGGTTGCAAATGGCTCTCCAATTTTGCAAGGCTTCATTGTATGCAAATTGATACTTAATGTATACTTTCCCTAATTTGGAGGGAGGTCTTATAGCACTCTCAATTCCTAATTATGGCTTCATGGAGAAGCCAAGATCAAGAACCAAGAGGTTGTAATAGTTAGGAGGAATAATATAGATACTTCCTCGCTTGAAACCGATTTAAATCCATTGCCATGATCGTTGTAATTGAATTTGGCTTGGCTTTGGAATTCAAAATAGTTTCAAGGCTAGTCGCAACTCTTAGGCATAGCTAGCTCTATTATTTATGGGTGTCAACCGTGGCTAAGGCTGAGTAGGCCAAAACTACCTAAATTGAGTGGTTAAAACCATTGCTCTATCTTGGAATGGTTCAAGATCATTCATATGGTCTGTTAGGATACCCATATGAGTAGTCCCCTACACATGACGCCTTTTAGGTGTCTACAGATACCCCTTTTGGTATGCATTGTGAGAAAGCATAATGCTGAGCAAAAATATACCATCTAAAGTTGTGTTGTAGGTCGAATGATGATCATTGATTTGATCAACATTAGATGTCCAGTCTTGCAAAAGGATGCATATCTTAGAATCATTGCTCTCAACTGAAGGAAGGCTTAAATTTGGAAAGATACTAACTTAACTGTCATATTTTATTTCTTCCACAACAAAGGGTAAGCTTATGATAGTTGTTGGCAATGATTCGTAAGACGAATGCAATTTTGACAAGATCAAGTGATCTCTTATTGAATTTGATTATGATTATTGATATTATGACTACTTCCTCAAGCGACGAGTCAATGAGGATAGGACATTGAATAAAGCGATGAGTCGCTTGACCAAGATGAATAATTTAAATGATTTAAGACTGTTGCATTGTTGTTACTATTTGAAAAGGCCTAATTCAACCGTGATTTCAACTGTTATTAGTAATTATATATTTATCTCGTGGAGCAGTCCAGCCGTAGTGGCCTTCTTAGGAAATCAAAATTTTAGCAATTCCAATTAGGCTTGTTTTAAATCACTATGTTCGATGATCTACTAAAAATGTCATAGAAGAAATGAAATGAATACCTCATTCTTATGGGGCAGTCTAGCTGAGGTGGCCTTCTTCAGGATTGAAGTGAAGTCATTTCAAGTCAACAATGACAAATTTACCACAAATGGCCTTATGGTAATTTAATCATATTTTTGGATTGCATGGCTCGCTAGTCACTACAACCGCCAAGTGCATAGGGTAAATAACTGGATATGAGGAACATTTTAATTTTGAATTATGTGAATGTTTATGTTATTCTTGAAAATTTTAATATTTTTGGATGGTTGAATATTTTTTATTTTGCATTTTGCAACCCCTCATGGTGAAATTTTGAGGGCATTTATTACTGACTGCTAGTTGCGGTTGTCAGTCACAGTCAATTTTACCAAATTTCTTAGCCATGATTGATACTCGTGATTAGAAAACCCTAATTCTACACTTGTGGTTACCAGATAGGGTTGCCAATAAATAGGAAAATATAAAAGAAAAAATATGTCATTTTCAATTCATTATTTGCATTTTCTAGTTGGTGAGAGAGAGCTCTAGAGGGTGAGAGTGAAAACTTGACACGAAACATTACCAAAACTTCCACCCACATCCATGGCTAACTAATTGGAGGTGTCCACCAATGGCGAAGCCAGTTCTATGAAGGTAGCCCTTCAAACCTCACCTTTGAATTACCAACTTAAAAATAAATCAAATTAATTAATGAGCAAAATGAGCTGACTAAATTGTTGGTAATGAATCTTACCCTAGTTAGGATTAGACTAGGCTAGTAAGTTAGGGAGGGTTTTAATTTTGGATTTTTGGAGTGAATGAGATGGGAAATGACCTCGAAAAAGGTATTTTTTGTAGCTGCGGATGACTTCAAATCCCAACCATAAAAAAATTAATCGTTGCTATCGGCCATGGGTGGTAGCCATGACTGAGGGACTTTAGAAAGATTTTTAATTTTTTTTATTTTTATTATTTTTTGACTAAATTAATTGATTATTTTGGAATTTTTCCAAGCAAAATTTTGATTTCTTTTGAACATTTTGAATGCATTTATGAATTTTTTTACCTTTTTGAAGGATTTTTGAATTTATTTGTGTTTTTAAGTGTATTTTTTATGTTTTTTATATTTAATTAATTTTTATTATTGTCTCCCCTTAGCTAAATGCTAGAGCATGGGAGTTTGAGCTCTTTTGTGAGCTTCTCCACGAGATAGATGATGTTTACTGAGCTTGGTTCATAGCTATAGGCCTGGGATACATGCTATGTATTTCTTCCATCCATGTAGATTAGGCTTACATGACTACTTTGGTCCACCGCTGGGATGCAGGGACCAACACTTTTCACCTACCTACTAGGGAGATCATAGTCACTCTAGAGGATGTCCACCGCATCTTCTGTATCCCCATTGATGGTGAGGCCATAACATATTCACCTACTAAGATTAGGATGGTGGTATTCTAGATGATATTTTGTGCCGAGAGTGATGAGATGTTGGATGACATTGAGCATAGGGATGTGCCTATTGAGCCCTTGTACAGGGTACATGTCTTCTCATAGTGGCAGGTCGTATTGATGTATCTCACTATACATGTGCTGCTATCGGATACTTCAGGAGTGAGGTTCCCTTGGAACCTCTTGGCTCGGATGTAGGACCTACTAGGCAAAATGACCTGAGATCCATTAATTCTATCCTGTGAGAGTGCTCTCCTTACATAGCTCTACGATGAGTTATACCATATCACCTAGTGGGGCCAAGTGGGATTTGGCTACAATTTGTTGCTCCAGATATAGGTATTACCTCTATAGGTATATCATGATTGATTTCCCTAAGGGATTACCTCTATGTATTAGTGATATCATTGAGTGTTAGTGCTATGCCACCTACTAGTCTAGGGAGGTCGAGGGATTTAGGAGCAGGTCACGCATCGAGGATTTGTAGTATTACATGGATTGGCTTATAGGGCTATGGGTAGGGCATGTTTTATTACATCACTACATGGACTGTCTAGCATGGGTGAAGGTAGACCACTATTTGAGGTGGATGCGATGTGATATAAAGCTCATCAAGCACAAGCCTAAAATGCATGATTTATTTCACTTCTCATGTGTCACTAGGAAGTTTTGGGATCTATTGGTACATCCCATATGAGCCAGTTATCTACCACTGCCTTAAGGTGAATATGCAACTAGTCTGGCCTCGATTAACCTCACTAGGAGATGAATATTATGTCTACTAGGACTCAAGGCTTGTAGACATGGGGACCATAATGGAATATGATGCCTGGTGGACTACTAGGCTATGGCAGGGTGGTAGTATGCTAGGTAGAATTGGGGATGAATCAACCATAGAGGTAGTAGGCATTGATATTGAGAGGCAATGTGTTTTCCAGAGGACCGAGGGTGGATGGGGATAGGCTACAATAGTAGAGGAGGAGCCCCAGGTTGAGGAGGAGGGTGAGGAGGAGCTCAATGATGAGGTATTTTAGTTGAGGGCCCAGGTGGCTAGATTGTAGTCCCAACTACAAACAATGAGGACTCAGATCATGGATATAGATACCTCCCTTTCTACATTATAGGTACATATGAGAGCAGTCTAGGGTCATCTCATAGAGGTCCAAGCATAGTGGTAGGGATACAAGGAGGAGAGGGTAGCTTTAAAATATAGATTACCACTATAGATACAAATATAGAGAAGGTCATTAGGCAACATGATCTTTTCTGATCTCAACTGGATGTTGTGACCATAGAGCAAGACTTGATCTGATCCACAAGGGGAGTTCCCTTGACTTCTTAGGTTTCTCCTACCACTCCAACTGTACCGGGACTAGCAATTTTGGATATGGGTGCAGAGATCCAATGATTGCATGCCCTCAACTAGGAGAGTACTAAGAAACTTGCAATAGACGTAGCTCACATCGCTCTCCTGGAGGAAGAGTTTAGACTACTTAGTGACGTAGTTCCAAAGAGACCCACAGCTATAGGGTCAAAGAAAACCAAGATATGGGAGACTAGGCTATCATAAGCATGGCCTAGTCATAGGACTCACATATCAGAGAGGTCCACAGGCACCAGTTCTAGGTGGACTCACTGGGATGGTGGAGATGGTGGAGGAGACTCCCGAATAGGGGGTGCAGGCCCTATGTAGTACAAGATTTTAGATATTTGTACTAATTTTGAGTGTAAGGTCTGAGGACCTACACAGTTGTAGCCTACGGGCATTTTGATACATCTATGTACTCTTTTTGATACATATATATATATATATGAATTTGTATTATGTCTCATTATATGTGTACATTTTTTATAGTTTTATGTTTATGAGATGCATATGGATGCAATTCTTAGATGTTATGTTGATTTGATTCTGTATGATGTGATGTATTGATGACATGCACTAGCTAGTTGATGGATGTATGACTAGATACTGTGATCTAGATGTGTATATGGACTACTATGATGTATGCATATGGATGCAATGTTAGATGTTAAATGCACATTTGATTTTATTTACTTGTATGCATTTAATCTATGATGTTATGATATGATGAATTCCAATGTATGTAATGCATTATTTACATGATGTAATCTAATGTAAATGAATTTGTATGCTTTAATCACTTAAAACATAAGAAATGAATGCAATGTGAATTAACAATCTAATGGATGACACCACAAAATGTATGACAATCATGAATGTAATTGATAAATATTATCATAAGAATTAACCAATTATAAATCTATATGTGAGATGAGATGATATATTGTTTCTCTTTGTAAGCTTTTGTAAGTTAAAAAAGATGCATAATATAGTCAGTGGTCATCTAAATATCATAGATGATATCCATCTAGTATCTATTCTATGTTATGAATTATATTTTAGTAAAAAAATATCATAAAAATAAATTGATGATTTATTTGATTGATGTGGTTTGTTGCTATTTGAGAATTTTTGAGGTTTTCCATAAGACTCAAACACCCTAGTTGACTTATCAAAAGTTGTATAATAACTATACTAGACTTTTGAAAGACAAAATTTTTGCTATGAAAGACCCAGATATTCATTATCCCTATGTGTGCAAATGAATATATTAGATGAGACATAAGACTACCTCATTGCCAAGCGGGATTCATTTAGCCCATTTTTGTAATGAGGATCACCACATCCTCACCTGATCCTAGGTTTAGACACATTTAAATTAGACGACTAGGCAATACATGGCACCTAAATCTAGCTCATTTGTAAATTTCTTAGACCTACCCCAATGTCAGGTGGGATTCATTCAACCCATTGCTGTGTTGGGGATCACTCTATGATTTTTGAGTATTGACCATTCCAAGGATTCAAGCTCTTCATCCCCTTATTTTATTCAATTTTATTGGGATACTTGCTCATATTTAGTGATGAAAATCAATGTTTATTTTTGTATTTTTGTTTTTTTCTTTTGAGAAAGGGATTTGAATTTATTTTGGTATTTTGCTCCTTTTTATAAGCAAGGGATTTCTTGGTTAGGGAGGGAATTGTCCTTTTGCCAATGATCCATACTCTAGACCATTGCACATCACAAAATGAGCATGTAACAAACCTTTTCACTTAAGGTGACCAGAAAAAATTTGTAGTGTCCATATTTCCTTGTCCTAATTAGGATTGTTAATGTGTTTTATTAGTGATGGGATTTTGATATATGCTAGGTGCTATCAAAACTAGACCTCATACTCAAAATAAAAGTAATATTTCTACCAAATCTGAGAAGACCACTAGGTATGGTTGAATGACAGGAAAACCCTAGTATATTATTCATAGCAATAGGAGGGGTTGTGTTGAAAAACACAATTACTCATAAGGGTGATGGAAGATGATGATGCATAGATGCATGATTGAAATACAAATATGGTATCGTTTGTAAGATTTCAAAAACAACCTATCCTAATGTATGGTGTGATGGATGGAAATTCCTAATGCAATGGAATTAAAATAATGCAAGTGCAAAATGAAATGAATAATGTAAATGTTTTTGAATTTTGATGTTTTGCAATATTTTTTACATTTTATTGCTTTCCAATTTTTATGGATTTTGAATTTTTCCATGTTTTTGATTTTTTTGAATTTATGTGTAGAATGCCTTAAGATGAAGTATGTTGAGATGTTCAATCTATTCAACACCTTCCAGTGATGTCAGGTGATACGTTCCAAGTCCAATATTCTTAGAGATGAGATATGGACCTAACCAGTTAGCTGCAAATTTATCTTGTAAGTGCGGTAGTAGGTTTGAGTTATGTTGGTTCTCTTTCAGTACAAGATCACCAACTTTAAAGTCTCTCAGATGGACGTTATTGTTATAATATCATTTTAGGTATTCTTGATAAAAATGGAGATGCTCAAGGGCATTCACATTATATTCATAAAAAAACATCAGTTGATCAAGGTGAGCTTGTCATGCAGAGTCATCATCGATGAACTCTTTCAATGCGATGCACATGGTTGGAATCTCCAACTCTAAGGGCATAATGGCCTTAGCACTATATACTAGTGAGAACGGGGTTGCCCTAGTGAGTGTCTGTATGCTAGTCCTATAAGCCCATAATGCAAGAGGTAGCTATACATGCCAATATTTATGGTTATCTTATACCATATTTTTCAAGATGGCTACCACTGTCTTGTTTGAAACCTCAGCTTGGTTGTTTGCCTACAGATAATATGGAGTCACAAAACTATGTTGTATATTGTACTTGGATGTCAAATCCCTCATAGTTTTGTTCGTAAATAATGTTCCATTATCCAAGATTATCTTGGATGGTATCCCAAAATGACTTATGATATTGTGAAGTATGAACTCCATAATACGTGCTCCAATTCTCATCATTAGTAGGATTGCTTCCACCCATTTGGTAAAATACTCAGTAGCCATTATAATAAATGTATGTTGGCTTGATGATAGGAGATAGATCTTACCAATTAAATCCAAATCCCATTGAGCAAAAGGTCAAGCCGCCTGAATGGTTTGTAAGGCATGCGATGGCATATACATAAGATTATCATGATGCTGATATTTAATGCATTTCTTGACATACGTAGTGCAATCCTTATCCATAGTGGGCCAATAATAACCCATTAAAAGGATGCACTTGATGATGGCCATGCTGTTGACATGGCCATCGCATGTACCATCATGAGCCTACAAGATTGTACAAGCTGATTCTTGGGTATCAAGACAATGCAAGATAACTCCATCATAGCTTTGATGGTACAAGATATCTCCTAGCAAGATATACGTTATCACTTTCTTTTTAAATGTGCACTTCATGGCATGCAACAATCCCTAAGGTATTAATCCAAGCTTAAGGAAATCATTTAATTGTGACATCTAATCCTGATAAGATTCTACCTCAACTGATAAGATGACTTGTTCCCCTTATGGTTTTTTATGCACAAATGCAAAATAGGATACAACCTTGTGGTGAATGGTGGTGCCATTCACCATAGGACCTTGCGATATCAAATACCCCTAGGGCATCTTCTTGAGAAAGTCTCTGGCTTTATAGAACCACTCATGGTTTGGTTCTATATGAATCATGTTGACTGATTCTTTATTATCAGAAGCCTCACATTGCATTATGGCATGCGATAGCATCTTAACATGTTAGGAACCTCCTAACGTAACTCTTAATCATATTATATATTGTATTGTATTATAAAGGGACACATCCCTTCACCATTCACACCTTTTAGATAGATGTAAATAGGACAAGGAGGATTCTCCAAAGATCATCCAAGAACATTAATTTTTTATATTGTGGGTTTTTGCCTTTCAATACAAACTGCGATTCTATTCAAAAAGCAATTATTTTATGCATTCAATTCATATTTAAAGTTGCATGTTCATAACAATTGGATCAAAGCTAAAAAGACCTAATTTTTTTCCCCACCCCGCTCTAGTTATTGACAGGCCATTACTTGGTAACATTTTCTTTTCAGCACACATTCTAACCATTACTGATGAAACTATTACACAGTAGGCCACAGTCGCCAGCAAAGGTAGCGTACAATTTTTTTTGGATAGCATCACACATTACCAGAGTTAGAAAACCCCAATAGCGAATACAGGTGAGGAAAATATCATTCGATGTGAACAAAGAGCAGCAAGTATGTAAAATTAAATATGGTGGAGATAGACAATTTTTTTTGACAAAACTAATTTCTGCATATTCAACTCACTTATAAACCAACCACATCCTAAATGGCCAAGGGAAGATGATCTCAAGATACAACGAAGGATATTTCAAAGGATGTTTCAAAATAAATTATGAAAGAACTCTCATAGTTTTCCAAGGAAATGAGAGACATGATGCAAGAAATGGCATTTTGGAAGGACAATTTAGAAGATAAAATCACTACCAAAATAGCAGACCTAACCATAAACATCATCAACTTGAATACAGATATATCCACTAAATTGGATGCTACAACCCATTCTATGGACTTAGTACAGTAAAATTTGTTGCTCATGCAAAATGGACAATAGAACACTATGCCACCACAACAAACATTAATAGGGGGACCACATACATCAATCCTTCCCCGTACCACAAAACTATATTTTCCAAAATTTTATGGAGGCGACCCCACAAATTGGATATATAGGGCAGGCCAATATTTTTTCTTATATCAAATTTCAAAGATTCAGAAAGTCCGTATCACATCATTTCACTTGGAACTGTTACCAATGTGATCAAGAGAGAGAGAGAATAATAATTAAATTAATCATTACCTTAGACTATAGAGAGTCTAGGTTTAAATAGGAGATAAAATAGAACATTAAACAAGATATTAGCAAATAATGCTAAATTACTAACAACTAACTATGTAGTCAAATTGACTACGACTAACCTAGGATATTTAGATAAATATCCAAAAGGTAAATAGTAAATAGTAAAAGGTAACTAACCTGGTAGTAAAAGTAAATACTCTTTTACCTAGTGGAGTAAATGGTAAATATTCCAACTAATGGAATATTACTCTAGCATCCCCCTTTATTACATTATTTGGGTAATACATACATATCCCTCTATACAACAATATTTGGGTGAAGTACATAACTTCCCCAATACAGTGAAGAAGATGTTGATATGCTGGTTCTTTGCTCTTTCACAGTGCTCTGGCTGCTCCTAAGCAAAAAGTGCATTATTCCTTACTATGTTTTCATGCCAATGAATGTCCTTATGGTAATCACATCATCCAACTAATTTGCATGGGTAACCAGTCGTTGCAATCGCTAGGTGTAGTAGAATAGATCACTTCATACAAGGTTCATTCATTTACAATATGAATTTGCAAAATATAAGGTAGCTAAGGTATAGGTCGCTACTGAAAATGCACCCTTATAAGTTCCCCCCTTCTTTTTGCAAAACATAGTGTAATTAATTTCTGAAGGAAGTATGACTAAGGTGTTGGTCAAAGCTGAAAATGCACCCTTATAAGTCATCTTCCCTATTTACAAAAAAATAGTGAAGAAAAGAAATGGATATCCCCCTCAATTGCAAAAAGTGTGCGACTCAAGAGTGTTGTGAAGGATTTTACAAATATTTCCTCCGAGACAATTGTACATCACAAAAAGTTGCTCCTCTTGTTACAAGTACTTCAAACACCTAGAATTTGCTATTTATGAAGCCTAAAAGAGGTACAAACACCCCTTATTTGTAAGGTCTTAAAACAAAATACTTATGCTATTTATGAAGCCAAAGAGATAAGAAAGAGAAAATGGTGTTGTTGCCCAAGGGACACATGTGTTTTCCTTCTACAAAACCATTCTAGCAATTAGCACTCTGTGTGCTTTCTCTAAACCAGAATCAGAATCTGTATTAGACATCTCATTTGCAACATTGCCTTGGATTTTCTTTTGACCTTTCTCTTTGGGAGGCTTGTTCTTAAACCAACATATCTTGGTTTGATGAGTGTCTTTGTCACATATTTTACAATATTGCTTCTTCTTCTTAGTGTCTTGGCCTTGACCTTTGTTTTTTTTAGAAGAAGAGCCTTGTTGTTGATTCCACTTTTTCTTTCCTTGTTGTTTATGTGAGAAAAGTGCATTGTTGGATGCATCATCTCTTTGGAATTTATTAGCTTCTTCAGTTTGAAGCATGTTCACCAACTCTACAAAAGTCACTGTCCTACCAGAGACTTGAAGGGATGTAATCAAAATTCGATAGGAGTTTGGAAGAGCTCTCAAAATTATTGAGATTAAGACTTTGTCTTCCATAGTTTCTCCTAGGACTTGCAGTTTTGTTTTCAAATCGGCCACTCTGCAGAGGAATAGCTCTACTGTTTCTCCAGATTTCATGTGAAGTGTATGAAGCTGTGTTTGAAGGTTAAGAATATTTGATTGATTCTTTCCCTCAAATATGGTTGTTAAGGCATCCCATGCCTCCTTTCTAGTTTTAGCTACACTTATATGAGGTTGGATATCATCAGTAATAGCTAGCAAGATCATTAAGGATATCTTTTTATCCTTTTTATCAAAGTCTCTTTGATCTTTACCAGGTGATTGAGGTCTAGTGACACTTCCATCCACTATAGACCACAATTCCTCTACAGTTAAGATAGCTTTCATCTTAGTATTCCAAGCTGAATAATTTGAACCTTTGAGCAGTTGGCTCTCAGTGAGATACTTGTGTATCATGGCCATGGTTTAGGTTTCAAATTTGATATGACTAAGATGTTGATATCTTGCACTATACTCTCAAAATAGTATATGGAAGGTTTTTTCAATTTGCCTCTATAAGATATTTAATGGCACCTGCCTTAACACCCTTACCAAGGGATGAAAAGTTTAAGGAATTTTAAGCCAAACAAAATAGAGCAAATGAAACAGGGGTTGGTTTGTAAAACTTTTGATTTTGCCCTCTAGGATATTTAATGGCACCTGATTTAACACACTTGAAAGAAGGATGAAAAATTTGAGGTAATTAAGCCAAACAAAGAGAGAGTATCAAGGTGATTTGAATTTTTGACCTTTTGAATTGGGGAGAAATTACTTGTTGGAACCTATGCAAAGTTTTAGCATGGTTTTTGAGTGAAGTTTGGGTTTTGTGAAATGTTGTTTCTAATGTTTATATTTGACTTTTTAATTGCACACAAAAACATGAGTGTTTAGTGCAATAATCAAAACATGAGAGCAACCCAAATTTGTATCACTCTAGGTTTTGGATGCAACCGAAAATGCACCTAGTACAAGCAATTTTTAAGAGAAGGTATCGAGTAAAATCGAGAATGCACCTTTCTTATACTGAATTATCCCCCCTTTTTCTTTAAAATTTTGCAAACTATAGAATAAAAAAAAAAATTAATTCTATCCCCCCTTAATGTTTACAAAATATAGAATTTAGAGCACTCCTTTCAAGACAAGTTGACACACTACCCGCTTTTGAAAGGCTTCCAGAACTAGTCGACACATGACTTAGTTTTGATGAACCCAAGGTGACAAAGTCTTCTCAATTTTTCAGAAAAAAAATAGATGTGCAATTTTATGTATTATGTCTCCTTGGAGAAAACAAATGCACTCTAACTACTTTTGATTTTTACAAAAAAAAGTTCCTTGTTTTCTAAATTTGCAAAAGAAAAATCAGTGTGATCCTTTCTTTGTATGCTAAATGAACAAGGGTTGAGAAGAGTTTGTCTAATTTGCAACAAAAAAAATGTGCTTTCACTTTGTCTTATATCTCCATTTTGTGAGAAAACATTAGCACTTTTAAATATTAAAGTTGCAAAAAAAATTTCTTTAATTTTTTTAATTTGCAATAGTTTAAGAAAAGTTTTTAATAAATCATTTTAATTAATAATGAAAAAAAACTAAAAAATATCTCTTAAATAAATCAATTTAAATAATTAAACAAAAATTGATTATTTAAAAAAAGTTTGAAGTTTTTAAAATATTAAAAAAAATAATAATAATAAAAAACTTTAATTAAAAAAAATTGCATAGGAAAAAAAAAAAAAAATTACCTGTCTAAGTGTCGAAGGCCAAAAGAATGGCCTTTTTTTTCCTGACAGGAGTCGAACCCTGGACTCCCCACCGTGCGCCTTAGCTCGAACCGATCAACCGGTCGGGCTACGGCGCCCGATGGAATGAAGGCACTGTAAGTGCCTTTTAAGGACGTCGACGACCAAATTTAAAAAAAAAAAAAAAAATGGGACTTTTATCCCACATGCATCCCACAGTGGGATGCTATGGGATTGATAAGGGGAAATTCCCCCCTTATTGGTTGATTGACTATGGGCAATCGACTGTGTCGCCTACCCTTTTGGTCGTCGCCACGTGGTGCCAGGGGTAGGCTAAGTCATCTAGTCAGCGTCGAGTCCGTCGTGTGGTTGTCTGCCACTTATCCAGTCCCTGTTCGATGGTTGTCTGCCATGTGTCTGTCAGTGGTTGTTTGCCACGTGTTCGATCGAGTCAGCACCTCAAGGTGTGTTCTTGGGTCCAATCAATTACTATCCATGTGTCCCTTGGGATGCATGCTAGGGCCTATCGATGTCAGTCCATGTGTCCCTCAAGATGCATGCCAAGGTATGTCGCCATCAGTCCACGTCCAGGTGTCGGTCAGGGATTGGAGGGTCGCATGCCCTCTCAGATCTTGATGTCGATAAGGGATTGGAGGGCTGCCTGCCCTCTCAGATATTGATGTCGATTAGGGATTCTCAAATCCTGATGTCCATTAATCCATAGGAAGAGGGAGGGTGCTCCTGCCCTCTTGACTCTCTTAGGAGTGAGCCACGTGGCCTACGGGGCTTACATGGCGCTACAGGCCCTAGGGGCCAATGTGGGGGCCGAGGTTGAAAAACCTTAGCTCGTTGACTACGATCAATCTAGGAGTTTGTGGGTGCTATGCTTGGCCTACGTGCTAGGTCGACTGGCGTGTCTATGAGCCCTGTGGCTGTGTTAGCTAGTCTACAAGCTGGCTACGATGGCTAGTCTATGGGTCAGCTGGTGACTACATCAGCAGATCCTACTCCTCAAGATCTGTTTCCTTGTGGGCTACTTGAGCTCGAATCTCGAGTTACGAGCTGCAACATTAGAAGATCCTGCTCCTCAGGATCCAAGCCTCTGTGAGACCTCAAACCCCTATGCTAGCCTTAGTGCATTAGGAAGCATGCCATATCGGACAACACTTCATGAACTGTGGCTAGACCAGCTCCTACGAGATGTACCAGGTAGAACCCAGCAAATGATACCAATGTTACCAATGTGATCAAGAGAGAGCGAGAATAATAATTAAATTAATCATTACCTTAGACTCTAGAGAGTCTAGGTTTAAATAGGAGATAAAATAGAACATTAAACAAGATAGTATCAAATAACGCTAACTTACTAACAACTAACCACTAACTACGTAGTCAAATTGACTACGACTAACCTAGGATATTTAGATAAATATCCAAAAGGTAAATAGTAAATAGTAAAAGGTAACTAACCTAGTAGTAAAAGTAAATACTCTTTTACCTAGTGGAGTAAATGGTAAATATCCCAACTAATGGAATATTACTCTAATAGGAACAAATTGCTACCTAGTGGTATCAATGGTATGAGAAAACAAAATGTCCACCCACATGGATCGAATTCTCAAAAAACTTAATGTTGACCTCCACTAAATTTGAAGACTTCATAGGATCCCTCACTAAACTATGACAAACCTCCACTGTAAGGGAATACCAAGCACAATTTGATAAATTGGCAAATCTTACAACAGGACAAGATGCGTAATTATTCCAAAGTTGTTTCATTAGTGGCCTAAAAGAAGACATTATAATTGAGGCACAAATACAAAATCCTATCGATATGATGTATGCAGTGGCATTAGCACAAATGATAGAAGAGAAGAATAATAACCAAAGGTGAATATGAAGATTTTTTTCAAGAAAAACAACAAATACCTACACTAGCCAAAAACTAAATAAGGTCATGCCAATTAAACAAATTAGCCAAGAAGAGCTAAAAGAAAGACGATAAAAGGGCCTATGTTTCCACTACGACAAAAATTTTACCCTCAAACATAAATGAATCTCACTAAAATTATATATTTTGGACATAGTTTATTGCACTCCCAAATAGGAGGATGACATAGAAGTGGAATTAATAACTGAGGTTGCAGAAGAAAACCAAGAAGATAAAACTGAAATATCCTTTAACACATTAGCAGGATACTCGATTCCACAAGAAATGAAGGTAAAAGGGTATTTTAAGAAAAAAAACCCTATTGTGTTGTTAGACTCTAGTAGCACTCACAATTTTATAGACCCCAGTTTGGCCAAACAGGCTAATTGCTTTATATATCCCTGTAATAACTTCGAAGTCATGATTGGCAATGCAGGAAAAATTGCATGTAAAGACAAATGCAGGAATATCAAACTCATGATGGGGGAATATAACATGAAATCAGATATGTATGTACTACCATTAGGAGGATGTGATATTTTTTTGGGAGTACAATGGCTACGAACGCTCAAAAAAAATCAATGGGACTTTGAAATTTATGGATGTAATTTATACAAAACAACCAAACATACACAATTCAAGTTTTAAAAATAGGTCCCACACAAATCATAAGTTCCCATATAATGGAAAATATTCTTCGAAAAGGAGGAAGAGGCATGGTTGCCCAACTATTTTCCATGCAAAACACTACCAAAGAGCAACCAGAGGCACCCAAATTAATAGAACTCCTAGAGAAACATGATAAAATATTAAAATAACTAGAGGGATTACCTCCACAATGAAGCCATGATTATGCTATTCAATTACTTTTGGTACACTAACCTCCAAATATTAGACCTTACCGATATCCATACTTACAAAATACAGAAATAGAAAAATTAGTACAAGACCTACTAAGGGCAGGGTTCATTCGACCTAGTAGAAGTCCCTACTCTTCGCCAATCATACTAGTAAGAAAAAAGGATGGATCATGGCGCCTATGCATGGATTTCCGTGCTCTCAAGAAAATAACGATTAAAGAAAAATTTCCTATTCCAATAATTTATGAACTACTCGATGAACTAAATGGAGCCACATATTTTTCTAAACTTGATTTACGATCAGGTTACCACCAAATTCGAGTTAAGGAAAGTGATATACCCAAAACTGCTTTTCACACCCACAAGGGACATTATGAATTCTTGGTGATGCCTTTTGGTCTCACCAATGCTCCATCCACATTTCAAAGTCTTATGAATAAATTATTTTCTCCCTTTCTTTGAAAATTTATTTTAGTTTTCTTTGACGATATTTTGATTTACAACAAGACATGGGAAGAGCACTTAACACATATAGCGCAAGCACTCAAAATCTTGGAAGGAAATAAATTATACGTGAAGAGATCAAAGTGTTCCTTTGGGAAGCAGGAAATTGAATATCTTGGACATATTGTGTCCAAGGAAGGAGTTAAAGTAGACCCCCAAAAAATTGAAGATCTAAAAAATTGGCAAATTCCAAAAACTCTAAAAGGGTTGTGTGGGTTCTTAGGATTAATGGTCTATTATCACAAATTTGTTAAAGATTATGGGAAAATAGCAGCACCCTTAACAACCCTACTTAAAAATAATGCCTTCATATGGTCTCCAAAAGCGAATGAAGCTTTCATGACTTTGAAAAATGCCATGTGTACCACCCCCATCCTAGCTATGCCAGATTTTTCCCAACCATTCATTATTGAAAGCGATGCTTCCGTATTGGGAATGGGAGCGGTGCTCATGCAAAATGAGAAGCCCTTAGCCTTTACTAGTAAATCAATTATTAAAAATAATTTAACACGTTCCACTTATGAAAAATAAATGTTAGCTATGGTCCATGCTATCCAACATTGGAGACCATACCTTATTGGAAAACATTTCATTATCTGCACCGACCACCATAGCCTAAAATACCTTCTTGAAAAATGGAAAACCACTCCAGAACAACAAAAGTGGGTAACAAAACTATTAGGCTATGATTATGAAATCATCTACAAAAAATGGAAAGATAACATGGTTGCGGATGCACTTTCCAGAAAGTTCGAAGAAACTTCACAATTACATGCTTTTTCCTACCCCATACCTACATGGATTGAACAAGTCAAGGATGAATGGTATGCGTACCCTTCTCTACAAACCATAATTCAATAGCTACAACAAAATACCATGAGTAAACCCCACTACTCTTGGTAAGGTAACATGTTCTGTTACAAATAACGTCTGGTCCTCTCGCCTACATCAGTTTATCATCCAAAGCTTCTACATGAGCTACACACTACACCTATTGCAGGCCACTATGGATTCCTAAAAACCTAAAAAAGAGTGACTAAATCATTTTATTGGTGAGGGATGAAAAAATGATATAAAGAAGTTCGTTAATAAATGTGAAACATGCCAAAGAAATAAATGTGAAATGGTGGAAACACCGAGCCTTCTTCAATCTCTACCCATACCAACCAGGACATGGGAGGATATTTCAATGGATTTCATTGAAGGTCTTCCAAAATCCACAGGAAAAATGATGATCCTAGTGGTGGTAGATCGTTTATCTAAATATGCCCATTTTTTTCTAGTAGCTCACCCCTATACCACTAGTACTATTGCTCAAATCTTCCTTGAAAATATTTTTAAATTACATGGCATGCCTTCTACTATCATTAGTGATCGTGATCCCACTTTCACTAGTAATTTTTGGAAGGAATTATTTAAACTCCAATGTATGCAACTTCGGATGAGCTCCGCTTACCACCCACAAACGGATGGTCAAACTGAAATTGTCAATAAGTACTTAGAAACCTATCTTCGATGCTTAATTTCCACTAAACCCTTTCATTGGGTTAAATGGATTCCACTATCTGAATGGTGGTATAATACCACATATCACACAACCATAAAAATGACCCCTTTCGAAGCATTATATGGCTGATCACCCCCATCTCTAATCTCTTATCTTCCAGGAAGTACAAAAGTACTAGTTGTAGAGATGGAGTTGGTCACTCGAGATAATATCATTCACGCTCTGAAGGACAATATACATATCGCTCAACACCGCATGAAGCAACAAGCGGACCAACATCGGACTGAAAGGGTTTTTCAAGAAGGGGATATGGTATTTCTTCACCTCCAACCATATCGTCAAACTTCATTGAAAATAAAAGGGTCACAAAAATTAGAACCAAAAATTTATGGCCCTTATAAAATTCTACAGTGTATTGGACCTGTTGCATATAAAATTGAATTACCGAAATCTTCCAAAATCCATCCGGTATTTCATGTTTCTTGTCTTAAAGCCATAATAGGCACTAACATCGTTACACAAACTCAACTTCCAAAATTTTTAGATAATGGAGCTCTCATGGTTGAACCATAAGCTATCCTAGACCGACGTATGTGCCACCTCCGTAACCGCACCATCACCAAGGTATTGATTCAATGGAAATGTCTACCTCCAAAGGATGCTACGTGGGAGACACTCCACCAGATTCAACAACAATTTTTGCAATTCCAGCTTTGAGGACAAAGCTTTTTCAAAGGAGGGTGGCATGTTAGGACCCTCCTAATGTAACTCTTAATCATATTATATATTGTATTGTATTATAAAGGGAAACATCCCTTCACCATTCACATCTTTTATATTAGATGTAAATAGAACAAGAAGGATGCTCCAAATATCATCCAAGAACATTAATTTATTATATTGTGGGTTTTTGCCTTTCAATACAAACTATGATTCTATTCAAACAATGATTATGTTTTGCATTCAATTCATATTTCAAGTTGCAGGTTCATAACATAACATGAATGGTAGTAAAATTGGCAGATGGATTCTAAGGTATCAAGACCCTAAATATGACATAGTGTCTACAAATTTGTTTGATGTACGAGGGATTACCTTGATGTTGTACCACTATATATGGGCTAGATAAGTGTCAGCAAGATCCATATAGGCTTTTAGGATAGTACACTTGCATTGAAAAAGTTCCTTAACATGATTGTAAATGAGAAGGGAGACACCAAAGATGTTTAAAATTTTAATCTTCATGGTGATTGTTTTTTGGATGTCTAATATTAGGGCCTCATACTTAGAATTGTTATTGGTACAAGAAAAGTCTAGCTTAAATGACAAGGGCATTAGAGCACCTTGTGGCGTGAAGAAGATAATTCCTGCACCACCCCCTTGCTCACACTTTGAAACATTGAATAACAAAGTCATGTTTGTTTTGTTGTCCAATTCTTCAGGTTCAGAAGATTTTTTTAATGCAAATATTGCATCATTAGGAAGCTCTATGACAAGAGGCTTACTATCTTTGAGAGGTGCCTCTACCAACTAATTAGCTATAACCTATCCCTTGATGAACTTTTGGATGATTAATTCCAAATAAAATTCTATCAATAGCATGATCCACTTTGCAGTACATGTATTATGATATGTCCTACTCATCATATACTACAAAGGATTTTGTTTGGATATCACATACATTGTATGATTTAGCATGTAATGATGCAGCTTTTTTGTTGCAAATACCATCGCTAAAAATAGCTTCTCCATGTATGCATACCCTAGCTTTTAACTAACCAAGGTGTAACTGATGTAATATATCGCTTTCTCTTTGTCTTGCACTTTATTTTGGACCAACATGGTTACCAATGAAAATTAAATGGCCGATATATATAGCACAAAAGGCACATATTGTCTTAGTAGAGCTAGCACTGGCAGCATTGCTAGGCATTGCTTAGTTTCATAAAAGGCCTTCTAATAGTCCTCGTCCCAACTAAATGAAACATCCTTTTGTAGAATCTGATTCATGGATCAACATTTATCCTATAATTTTTCTATAAATCACTTTATGGATGCTACTTTACCTTGTAAGCTTCTAAGCTCTTTGATATTGGTGGGAGGACGTATTTCAAGTATGGCCTTGACCATTACAGGGTCAACTTTGATTCCTCATTTAGAAATGATGAACCCCAAGATTTTTCTTAAAGTTATGCCAAATATGTACTTCTTGGGATTCAACTTGACATTATGCTCTATCAGGCGGTCAAATACTTTTTTGAGGACCTTAGCATACTCTTCTCACAATAATGACTTTGCCAATAAGTCATCGATGTAATCCTCGAGGATTTTATTCATGTAGTCATGTAAGATGTATGTCACGGCTCGCTAATATGTGGTACAAACATTTTTTAGGCCAAATGGCATAACCTTGTAACAAAATGTTCCCCATAGTGTTGTAAATATGGTTTTGTGTTGGTATTCGGCTTTAATCTGAATTTAGTTGTAACCAAAAAAATTGTCCATAAGGGAAATCATCTCATGACCTATAGTTGCATCTACGAGAGCATCTATGTTGGGTAACAAGAATTAATCCTTTGGTGTTGCCTTGTTGAGGTCTCTAAAATCCATACAAATACGGATCCTTCCATCAGGTTTTCCTACAAGTATCATGTTTGATACCCATTCCGGATAGTCGATGGAGATAATAAACTCTACATCCAAAAAATTCTACAACTCATATTTAACCATTAAATCAATGGTTGGATGCATTTTCTTGAGCTTTTGCTTGACAGGCCTTTTAGAGGGGTCTAGCAAAAGGTTATGAGTAACCAATTTTGGATCTAGACCCGACATATCCTTGTATGTCCAATAAAAAATATTAGGTCTCTATTTTAGTAGAGGGATGAGGATTACACACTCTTCTAGAGATAGAATCTCTCTAAATTTAAACTTATTAGGATTAGTGGGATCATCGTGATATCCACATCAAAGGTTTCCTCTACTGACATGTGTGATCCCTCCTCAAGCTGATGAGGTGTAGGAATCAGGTGGATGTCATCAGCTGGGTTTAAATGTACCACATCAGAATTACCCTCATCATGATAAACATCATGTGAGAAACCTAAAATGAAATATTTGTAGAATTTCTTCATTGGGGAAGAAATCTTCAGGCTCTAGTGGTGAATTAGCGCAATCCCAATAAATAGTGTCTGGATTAAGACACAATGGTTTGAAAGGATCGAACGAGTTGTGAAGTGGAGTTTTCAGATCAATGAAGATCATGTTTATGGAATGGATTATATCTCCAAGACCATGTATGCACAATTCTACCTTATTAGTGTTATTCACATACCCAATATGTGGCTCTAGGGGTATGGGGATATTTGAATCTGGTCTATGAATAGATTGGAACATGAGATCATTAGGCTCAAAGAGCTACAAATATGTAGGTATATTGGGTAATACTATATTATAAATCACATCTAAATTGGGTGGTCTCTCTCTGATGTGAGGTCCAAGATAGAATCTTCGATACATCTTATCGATGTCGAACATTTCATGATGATGACATAAATAGTGAGGCCCAAGATAGGCCCTTTCAGTCTCATCCTCGTCATCACTATCATATATGATTCCCTCACCCCTACCTACTGGAATTGGGCATTGAGCAAGATGGGGCCCAAGGTAGGACCTCTCCATTTCATCCTCATAGTCGCTATCATCTATGAAGAATCCCTCATTCCTACCTAATGCAATTGGGTGCTGAGCAGTATGTCTAGGCCCAAGGTAGACCATTTTTGTTTCATCCTCATATTCTTCATTATTTAAGGATTGCTCATCATCATCACCTTCATAATCACAATTTGGTCCATTACTTTTGGAAATGGACTCTGCTCCAACTTCCTCGGAAGCAACTTCTGATTCAATGTCTATTGTTAGGCCTAGATTCTAGATTTTCTTGCCTGTGTCATTGGTAGCTTCATGGATTTCATTCTACAAGTTAGATCTTGGAATGTCTTTTGGATTTACCTCTACCATTATGTTATCGTGATAGATCTCAGGTGGTTCTATAGATACATATGTCACCATCCTATTACATATTTATATGTAGGAAGGGTTAGTATGATAAGGATTCCAATCCATATTATCCCCTAAACTGATGTTTAGATGATCGAGAGATGTTGCTAAAAGGTCATCATGTTCTCTGCTATGGTAGCTTAATTTGAACCTATCAGTTTACAACTAATATTTTGGTCATAGGGAGTTCAATGCCCTTGCTCAAATAAATCAAGAACATAATTGTACTAGTGGTAACATTCGAAATAATGCAAGGTAAACTCTAGATTGGACAAATAATGAATATTCATTGAGAATGGTTCATCATCATCCTCATCTATGGGTGTGTGTTTAGCAAGTTGGTAAAGATCTCCATAGATGAATTTTTTTTGGTTGGATGGCACCCCTAGTGGTACCACCATCCCTATGACAAAAATATGGGACTGAGGTCAACCCGTGTCCTATGCAATCTCGATAAACGGTGTGAATGCCACGTTCTACACTATATACTCTGTTAGCCTAGGATTAACCAAATGGATGGTCACATGCAGTGCAGATGACCCAGCTGAAGAAACATGTGAAGTAGGTTGAGGTGCCTTCTCGACTTCATTCTAAATGTCTCCTTCATCCATGGCACAAGAGACGTTGGCATTGGCTACTTCGGGTATTTCCTTCGTATCTTTCTCACCTAGTTTTATCTTAATATTCTTGTCATTTCTAAGCATCATTTATTTTGTAGGCTTTGTAAAAGCTATTATTGTATGCACAGATGATCGCAGTGTGAATGTCGAAGGTCCAACACACACTTCCTTATTTTACCTTTTGGATGTTTGATGAGCGACGTCAGCCGTATGTCCAGGTGCATTGAAGGGAGAATGAAATCTCCAAGTAAATCTACTTGGTTCACATATTTAAATGGTTCTTCATTAGAAGGAACCACGTGAACTTGTCCCTCATGTATATACTTGATACATTGATGTAAAATTGAGGGAATGCAACACATCTCTCTAATCCAAGGCCTCCCCAAGAGGATGTTATATTGCATAGCACCTTCAAGTACGTGACACATCACAGGGATGGTCTTCAGTCCAACCTAAATGGGTAAGACTATAGTATCGATCGTTGAGCATAGTGCATCATTGAATGCTCTCAAAGTAAAGGTTGAAGGTATGATGTATGATTTTGGCAAATTCAAGTATACCAATGCCTTGGTAGTAATAATATTGATTGATTACCATGTGTCAATTAGTACCCATTTAAATGGTGTGTGGTTAACACATGTAATTATCTATAGTAATGGGTCCGCTATAGCAGTAGAAACTATTTTAATCTTGTGATCATGAAATTGAATCACTGGATCACTACATTGCTACACATGTCCCAAAAAAATTATAAATGCTTTGAGGTCTTGGGACTGAACCTCAATGGATCTCAAGATGTCCATGAGTGTCTCCCTATGCTTAGGAGACTATTGTATCAACTCATATACCGATAACTTTTCTAGATTTGTTTGCAAGCTTTGAATAAGCCTATTTTTGATGGTCACCACCGGTCTAGTTGGTGTGTCTGGCATATTGTTTTGCATTGGCCTTTGTAGAGGTGCAACTTGTACCCTATTTGGATCTAGAGGTGGATCTTGTCATTCGTACCTCCCTTTTCTTGTGATAACGTTTACCATTCTGAATAAATATTGTGTAGGTGGTTCGATACACACCTAGTTCACCTAGATGACATTATTCCTTGGAGGCTCATGGTTTGGAAGAGGATTTTGAAAATCCTCATATTTTGATTGTTCAGAGCCAAAGGGTTATCCACAATTAGTTGGCCTTTATCAATCATGTTTTGCACCACGTGCTTAAAACTATAACATCCTTCAATGTCATGTCCTTTTATTATGTGGTATGAGTAATACTAATCATCCCTATATTCTTTTGGTTTGGGTTGGTTAGAGTCTTGCAACTTGATCTCAGGTAAGTTAATGGTCTTAGCCTCACACAGTTGAAGAAATATTGATTTCATTATCTTCGACAATGGTGTGAACTGGTGAGGAGGGTGTTGCTCTTTATTCTTACCATGTTTCCTATTGTTGCACTGGTTGTATTGTGTAGGAGGAGGTTGGGCTTGATAGTTCTATTGTTGTTACCCATTATCTCCTTTTTGGAGGTTCAACACTACCTGATTCACATGGGTTTGTTTGGCCTAGTGATTTTGATTTTTAGTGTTCTTCTTATTCCAATCCTTTTTGTTCTACAACTTCAAGTTACCCTCTTGTAACTTGATGTTCTCAATTACTTTAGCTTGTGCCAAGGCCTCTTCAAATATTTGGTATTGTTGCAACTACAACAATAACGAGATGTTCTTTGCACAAATATTTGGTTAGAATGGAAAATGGCAAATTTATCATTAACTTTCTCAATCTATTTCCATAGTCCATGATCGGCTCATAATCGTACTGCATTAGAGTGGCCAAATCGGATAACTTTATCTTCTTCTTGATGTCGAAGGAGAAGCATTCAAGAAACATATTGGCCAGTTGTTCAAAGCTGGTTATGTTGTACCTTTTTAGTTATTTGAACCACTCTTGGGCAGGACCTGAAAGGGTTATGATGAAATTCCTTAATAACAGAGCATCATTGCTTTATTTTGAAAGCACATATTCATAAAGCTCATGACATGCACCTGAGAATATTCCTCTCCTTGAAATTTCTCTTTTTTTGGCATCTCGAAGTGATTGGGATACGCTGGAGTAGGCACTGAGGGGCATAGAGGCTCATTGTGTATTTTATTTAAGGTTGGCTTTTGATAAGCCATCCCTTGTTTTTCAATGGCTCTTACCTTTTTTGCCAAGGCTTTGTAGTCCTGGGAATATAGAATCTCCTATTCTATAAGAGATCCTTGGGGAACCTTTGGAGGTAGATTCTTCTTTGGTTGATGTGGAGGACTAGACTCATCCTCTATGCCCACTAAGGATATCTCAGGGTATTCTTGTTCTTGCTTATCTGCTACTACTTCCTCGTACTAAGAATACCCATGATGCTCAAGCACTTGGTGCTGCAATGTATTTTGGGTCATGTAATGGGTATGATTTCTAATGTGCTCAGTGCACAATTCATGCTGCAAAGTAGCTCATATATGAGGGTGCTCCTTGTATTCACTCTGAGGGGGCAAATTGGTGTGAGATAATATATGAGGATGTGTTGCTCGTGCATGTGTTTCTCATATAGACATTGCCTCAACAACATTTGTATTTGAGTATCCTCATTTTTTAAGCACTTACACTCTATGCAGACATCTTCCAATTGATTTTGGAAGATCCGCTATCGTTGCTCTGAAACTAATTTTTACGATTGATCTATAAGATAGTTTGTATGTGGTATCTAGTGGATTTGTTCTATTCAGGCATATTTGTTGGTATGATATCCAATAGACTTGTCTACCATGCTCTTGCTTTTGTCTGTATAGATAAAATTCATGTTCTACTATTGTCTATGATCTATGCCCATGTGGGTTCATGGGGCATGTATGGTATGAGAACACTTTGAGCATTATCCTGGTTCCTTGATAGTCCTACGTGTGCCCTCACTATGTGAAATTACAGAATGAGAGTGAGCCATAGAGGCTCTACACCCTAATTTACCTATGACTCTATCAAGACCATCAAGCTATCTTGTCTTCCATGGTTGATTTGGTGGAGTACCATTTTCTCCAAGTCTATCTATGTCAATCATGAACTTATCAAGTTTATTATTTTTTGCAGTTTGAATGGGCCTACAATTTGAAGTGGCCCTTTCTTCCTACCCCTGATTGGGTGGATTTTCTTGTTGTCTATCCTAGGATGGTGGGGTCCTTGAGCCTCCCTTATATCTATCTCTCGAGGAGTGTGTGTTACCTCCTCTATCTGGGGTTTTCTAAATAGTATCCCTACACGTAGAATTATCCCTTCTAATGCTTGCTGAACTTCATCTGGGATGATTCTATTGTTGAGGGTTTGACAAGTTGTTTTGTGTATTAGGTGGAGCTTCATCTTTGAACTTAGTTTTACACTGAGATCAACCTCTCTGTGTATTAGCCATGATGTAAATTATCTCCTATGTAGATTTTAGAGAAAAAAAAGCAAACAAGGATGATTATCTCTTTTAAAATTTCTTTGTGATCCCTAAACTGGTTTTAGTGTGTTTCAGGTGTGATGTAATCATAAAAAATTTTTTTTGGTAGATTAAATGTGGGTTTTTATCAAGGATCCCAAAACCTGATTATATTGAAACATTAATACATCAAAAGGAAGACGTTCGAGAAAGGATAGTAGTACAAGCATGATGAAAACCAAAAGGAACAAGCATGAGGAAAAGCTATAATCATAAACTAACTCTCATCATGTTTTCAATTTTTTTATGATACACTTGTTTAGTTTAATGGATTTAACCTGTATGCTCATAGCTCAAAAATCGGTAATGAAAGTCACGATCACATAAACCCCCCAAAATGTGGAGATGAAATGCAGACCCAATAATGGAGCACATGTCTTTATGATCCTCACCTATCACACCGTGCACAATGATACACCCCTCCAAAGAGTAATGTGGGCTATTTTGCATGGATAGGATGGATCTTGGAGTTGGTATTGGCCAAAAGAATAGGGTTCATAGGATTTGAGCCAAAATATGGAAATAACTACCATCGTCATTGAAATCTACTAGTGTATGGGTGTGAATTCCATATCACTATAATTTAAGTGTTGCATGGTGTGTGTGTGTTCATTTTAAGCTTGTATGTAAACAAAAAATGCATCACTAAGAAAACATGATCTTTCGTATATGCCTAAAATAAAAACATTTCAAATTCAGAAAGATGCATGTATTTAGCTATATGAAATTCATATAATGCATAATAACTATGAAATAATGACCACTGATTGAGCCTCAAGCATGAAAACTCTAAACACAACCCAACCAACTGGAGACTAGGGTGGGTTGTAATCAAAATTCCATTGTTCCTAGCAATTGCTAGAAGAAAACCTAAGAAAATCTAAAATTTTTCTTTTAACCTTTATCTATGTTTTCTAATTATAAAAACTTCATCTAATGCATTTAGTAAAAAAAATAGATAGACATAGGAAAACATAGAGAATTATCTCCTAGCTGAGATCCAAGTTTGTTGTAGATTTGGCTATCTGCTATTTTTTCTATTTTCTGTTAGCCGTAGCTATTAGACATGGCTGAGACTATGTGTTACGGGTGTTAAGTGTGGATAAGGCTACACATAAAATAAAACATAAAAAACAATGACAAAAATGGATCGGTCTGGCCATGATCACCATCTATACCACCCTAAAAGCATACACCTAGACTATTGAATCAAATGCACCAAGCATTAAAGCATGAAAATATGAATAATAATGAATTGAACAAGAAAGAATCACTGCTTTATATTATCACTGCAAATATCCTTTACAAATATTTCCCTCTTAGGGATACCAAATTCTTTGATATAATTGATATAATATTTTGAGCCCCTCAAAGAGGATGGTGCAATACGCAAGCTCTTATTGTAGACACGAACTGGTCAAGGCTCAAGGAAGCCTTCTTCTCACTTGATAAGAGGAATATGTTGCCAAGAATACTTTGAATATGCTCAGATCCTATAAATCTACATTCAAGAAACAACATAGGAGAGTTAGAAGAAAAGGAGACCTCTCATGATGAGGCTGTTGATAAGAATTTGCATGAATTAATACAAATATAGCCAAAAAACATGGAAACATGTAAATATGATTACAAAACCTCTATATTACTATAAATAATAATAATAAAGTAGTAAATCTAGCTATTATGATGCATAATATACCATTAAAACTTGAAATGAATCAAATCTAATGAAACTAATGCAAATTGACAAAATAGAAGGAAATAGAGCAAAGCTACCTCTAATTTCTATAATTAACCGCACAAAAGCATGAAGGAAAGCTAATATATGTCATATCTATCTAATTGCATGTTTTGAATGAAAATCCTATGGCTAAAACCATGGAAATTTAATGTCAAACCCTCGCCACGGGTCTGAGGCACAGCTATTTTTGTTAGCCACGATTGATAGCAACGATTGAGGTGAAAGTTCTCTTTCTCTTGCAACCAGGTCTTGAATCTCAAAATTCCTCCAAGTAATTGATGATCAAGGGTTGCCTCTATGTTCTAGAACTAATTGGTGATGTACATTCTTCAAATTTATAGTGGAAGTGGTTCAATTATGGATGAATGATCTCCTCAAGCTCTTGAAACCTCCATAGCTTCACATACAGTCATGATTTCTAAATTGGCAGCATATAGGTACTCCTCAAGGGTTGCAAATGGCTCTCCAATTCAGTAGGGCTTTGTTGTATGCAAATTGATGCTTAATCTAAACTTATTCTCAATTGGTAGGGGGTCTTATAGCACTCTCAATTCCTAATCCTAGCTTCATGGAGAAGCCAAGATCAAGAACCAGGAGGTTGGAATAGTTGGGAGGAATATTTTGGATGCTTCCTCGCTTGAAACCGCTTAAAATTCGTTGCCATGTCCGTTGTAACTAAATTTGGCTTGGCTCAAGAAATCAAAATAGTTTCAAGGCTAGCCGTAGCTTCGAGGCACAACTAGATCTGTTAGTCATGGATGTCAGATGCTACTAAGGCTAAGTAGGCCAAAGCTACCTAAATTGAGTGGTTAAAACCACTGTTATGTCTTGGAATAGTCCAAGATCATTCATATGGTCTGTTAGGATACCCATATGAGTAGTACCCTACAGATGATGCATTTTAGGTGTTTATATATGCCCCTTTTAGGATGCACTATGTGAAAGCACAACATTGAGAAAAAATAGATCGCCTAAAGCCATGTTGTAGGTTGAATGTAACAACCCACTAACCTAGTTTCCTGATAAAAGAAAATTCAGAATCCAATGATTTTTTTTTAAAGGTTTTACTACTCTGACTACCAATATTTTCCTATAAAACAAGTTTGATCGTAAAGTTAACAACATCAAAAATCATCCCTTGTATCTTTTCATATTTACAAATAGTATAACATAGGTACAACATACCATTTTTGGGTTCAATATTGTTGCAGCTAGTCTCCTAAGTGGACGAGATCAGCTACATATTGTGAACATGTCATTCAATAGGAACGATTATCACATGTATTGTTTGCATATACCAACATGAGGACCAAACCACATTGATGGTTATCCTCTAGGGCCCATAACACCTAGAGGGGAACACTTTATTTCATTAACCTTCACACATTGTAACTTTGAAAAACTAGTCTACTCGTTCATACCCAATATGAAAGTGATCAACGTAATCATACCTTTGTGAAAAACTGGTATTTCCCTTTCCTCGAAAGCAATTAGCATCATGTCCTTCCCCGAAACTTGTTCTTCATTACTAAATACCATCACAACTCATAGAGGTTTGTCCCATATCAAACCCTATGACCATTCTTGGCAAAGTTCGACTAGAATGCTATTTATCACAGTGTACTCCAGAACCATTATAGAAAAAGTATCCCATACCACTTTTCATTTCGAGCTGACTAGGCATTTTATTGACCATTCTCGTCAGTAAATAGCTACCCCAAACTAATTCTATGCCTACCTGTACCCCAATTTACCCGAATGAATATCTTATTAAATTTTAG
This sequence comes from Wollemia nobilis, assembly GCA_028583015.1. NCBI lineage: Eukaryota > Viridiplantae > Streptophyta > Pinopsida > Araucariales > Araucariaceae > Wollemia > Wollemia nobilis. The sequence goes on along the minus strand of JAQPPZ010001063.1, from coordinate 7,017,552 downwards.
GTCAAGTTTTTCTAAAAGACTCAATTCTTCAATTAACATCCTTTTGTCCTAACAAGTTTTCAGGTTAACTTGCATTGGTACTACCTCTTCTAGAAACAACTTAATTTTATAGGAACATGGTGAATATATTTTCTAAAGGGGTCAACTTTATAATACCATATAAAGGTATCCTTTAACCAAAGAGCTATTATTTTTCCAATGTTTAGATTTGCCTTTAATTCCAAGATATTTTAATTATAACAAATAAGCCATTTTGGATATCCGTGGTCACTATCCAACACAAAACTATTCTCTATTTCTTTGGGCCTGATTTTTTTTTAAAACAAGTTGAATCCAACACAAAACTATTCTCTCTTACTAAAATATAGACACATTTAGCTAACCCACAACATTATTTTTCTTTATTGCACATCAAAGAGCTTCTTCTTTAGTCTAAGCTGAAAAATGACCAATTTTAGGTAGAAACCCATACCCAACGTCACCAACCAAACTAATAAAAAAACATCTATACAAAACCCTCGATATTCATTGACTACTTGGAATTATATTCTATTTTAATTTTTTAATCAAACAAATTCCAAAGTTTTTCCCATACAACATTCAAACGATATCAAGGAAATAGGAAAAGTAAGTTAACACAACTTCATAAAGCAATATGTAGATTTTTTTTTTAAGAAAGCATATTTTTTTGGAACATAAACATAAACACATCTTCAAGAATTATCATTTAATCAATACTACTACATTCCATTATGTATTAATACACATAAGGTTTCAATAATACAAAATACTCTGCATCTAGTTTCTTTCTATATACACGAAAGAGATATTCTCGTTTTCTATTGTTTCTTTTACAACATGATTTGCTTCACAAGATGGGTGTTATTGCTATAGTTCAATAGCCAGCTATGCAAACTCCTATCAAGTGGATTTATATACAACAATTATACCATGTATGTCCAAATAGAAAGAGTTCTATGTATATATTTAAGTTTCATTACCTCCATAGTGCGGGTTCCAACTACCAGCTTGTGTACTAGACTTCTTCACAATACCCATTGTTCCTTGCAATCTCAATACTCACACTAGAATCCGAATTGAGGATCAAATACGACTCAAATAATATTCATGCAGCTAACATGCATCCTAATTTTTATCAAAATTTACATAGAAATGCATTGGACTTCACTAATCCCCTCACACGAGATTAACACAAATGTTTCTGATACATTTCTCTTTAAAGTAACACCAGACTACGTTTCCAATTTATTCACAGTAAGATTTAATATATCATATTCTTTCAACTAAAAACTATGCTATGGCATCAAGGGAGTACCTACAATATTTTTCTCTAAATCATTATATTATACTGAAACAACCAACCCACTCCAACTATCCATTGTATTCATTATAATACACACATGGCAAACAATATGTTACTAAAAACAAAAAATATTCTGAATACAAAAAGCAAACTTTTCCATTGCCATCATTCTCAATATATGTGACAACGAACTAACAAACCATTCTATGCTCACATAATCTATTTATCATAGATTTTCACTTGCACAAACTAAAAGTTTCATTTCCACACGCAAAATGTTCATTCAATCATAATAGGAATTCTAATAACATATTCCAAATAGTAAATATTAGTTTTACCAACCTATATATGCGCTTCCCAACCTCCATCAATTCCCTGCTATGAAAATCTCCTTCTTTTCGTCCACCACCTGATTGTCCAGAAATTTTTTCTTCCTCTTTTATTTTTGGTGTGCCTTCCTCTTTCCCTCTCTATCTCATCCTCAACTAAATGAACTTAAATACTTATTATTTTTATTTCCCATATTCCCAGTATACCACCATAGCTATCAATAATAATAATCATCACATATAATCCACTAGCACAAATTTCATCATCTTATGAAGTTTCAAACAAGAATTATTATTTTTTGAAGTTCAACCAAAACAACAAGCAAAAAGAAAGGAAATATTTTTTGCCTTCCACAAAGGATTAAGGTTAGGAAAGAACTATGCTCTATGTGGAGGAAGTTTCGACCATCATTCCGCGGACGCCATCCACCATAAAAATCATGCATGGAGCTTCACTTCCCTTTATCTTTTATTCACCACAACTATATATATATATATATATATATATATATATATATAATTTAAATACAAAAATACAAATAGATCAACACAACCATAATACCTTTACATAATGTTTCTTTTCTTTTTAAAATGTAAGGGATAAAATAATTATCTTCCTTATATTTTTGTTCCTTTATAAAAATCACCTTTCTCAAGAATCATGAAAATATAAAGGTAAACATTTTTAAAGCTTTGTTCAACCCATTTAAAGGTTCTTAAGAGTAAAACATCTTCTTTATCACCTTTAATCACACAAGACAACAATAGAGTATTTCATAAATTAGACATACACACACATGCATCAATAGAAAACAACCATATGGCTTTTCAAACTAGTGGCTTCCATAATCATTGCCAACACACAATATTGAAACCAATTTGACTCACACAATAATGCATCTAAATGATATTCAAACATGAGTGTTCATGTGCTCACGAGCCAATCATCACTTCCCCTTTTATATTTTCCACTTACTTGCTTTCCTTCATTGCCTTCCTGCGACTAACCTGCACTCATAGAAGCTATCAGTAGTACCTTGTCTCACAAGAAAAGGTAAATATTTACATATTTTATTCTTTTTCATTGATCATGTGAGGACAGTCGTTACATCCTCCCTCGCTAGTGATAAACACAATCCTTATGTTTAAATATAAGTGAAGTAAAATAAAAACTTATGAATATTTTTTAACTTCTACTTATATGCAATAACACTAAATCAAATTTCACTTTTCCATTTGATCCCAAGTATTGCCAATACATTTGCCATCATAAAAAGAAACACATCATTTTGTTTATGATCACCATATAATCACATCATTGAGTATGTCATAAAGGAAGTCAAATACACATCTCCAATGAAGTCCAAAACATGTATCATAGCAATACCAAAATATTCATAGGCTACTTTACCGAGTAACTCAACAAATATGTTTTATACACATATCTCAAAATTCATCAAAGTTTATGAATGAGTCTCTATATAATCAAAATAATAAGGAAATTACCGTTGCATATCTGGTACATCTTCCCACATAGAATTTCAATCTGAGTAGTGGTCCCATTCGACTCGACATTGCTCTATATTTTATTTTCTCAAATTATTGGTTCAGAAACCAAGCAGGTGAATAGGTCACACCTCAATCCTTAATTGATTGGTCATCTATAGATTGAAAACATCCAAAACATGAGTAGGATCATAAATATATTTTCTAAAGAGAGATACATGAAATACATTATGTATCTTGGATAAGCTTGGTGGTAGAGCTAATTTGTATGCAACATGGCTTATCTTATCTATGATCTCAAATGGACCCACATATCGAGAGTCAAGTTTGGAAGATTTGATTAAATTTTTTTTTGGCTTTACCCTTAAGAATACTCGGTCTCCCACTAAGAATTTCCTCGATGTTTAATATCTACGTAACTCTTTTTGTGATCTATGACCTCTTTGAAGTTCTGCTAAATTATTTTTAATTGCTCTTCCATTTCTTTTATCATTTATGAGTTTATCACTACCTGATCCTCCTTATTATCCCAATATAAGGTAATTATGCACCTTCTCCTATACAGAGCTTTGAAGAGCGCCATACCTAGTGAAGCATGGTGATTGTTTTTATATGCAAAATCTACTAGGTATAAGTAGTCTTCCCACTTACTATGTTGATCCATGTAGTAAATTCGCAACATATCATTAAGTACTTGGTTCACCCTTTCAGTTTGACCATCTATTTTTGAGTGATAGGCAATACTAATATTCAGTTTGGTCCCTAATGCTCGATGTAGTGCTTGCCAAAATTTAGAAGTGAAATGAGAGTCTCTATTAGAGATTATAACTTTTGGAAAGTTGTAAAGTTTTACCACTTCCCTGGAAATCTTACTTGCTACAAAAATTGCATCATATTGCACATTATTAGGTATAAATGTGTGACTTTAGTTAAATTATCCACAATTACTAGAATTGGATCATGTCTGAATATTATATTATATCAATACTACTTGTCATTTTTGTGTGGGTATCTCATGTGGATATAGTTATCCTATTGGATGCAGGTGTTCCGCTTTCACATTTTGATATTCCAAGCATTTTGCCACATAACTGGTAATATATTTTTTCATACCAGGCCATAAATATGCTTTCTTTATATTCCCTCACATCTTTACACTTCCTGGATGTGCGGAGTAGGGAGTGTTATATGCCTCCCTAAGGATTGCTTCTCTCAATATTTCCAAGTTGGGTATCGCCAACATATTATTGAAATAAAGCAGATCATCCCTAAAAATATAATTTGTATCCTTATATTCTTTATGTATGTATGCTTATGGACAATAGATGGGGTTTACTTATTTTCACCCACAATTAATTCTAATGCTTTGAGTAGATTCATCCATAAATTCTGCCCATCTTTCTTCAAAGTTCAAAAAGGCCTTGTGCGTTTTTAACCAATAAAATTCCAAGATAATGTCAAATAGATGGAAATGTACCACATATAGATGCCATCTGATCCTTTATTGTGGCAAAACAATGTGGGAATCAAAGAGATATTAGTTAACATGGTGAGTGTACCCTGATCCATACTCTACCTTCCAATTATTTACCAAGAATCTAGGTCTAACAGGTGAATCCCTCATTAATCTAGTTGATATAAAACTATCAATTGACCCACTATCAATCAAAATTTACATATTTTTACCAAAAACATTTCCATTTAATAGGAAAGGAGTAATTTTTCCATTGAGTTCAGAACTACCTGTAACTACGTAAATCTTATGGCTAGATTCTTCTAGAGCCTTTGGTGGTAGATCAGTTGTATGAGGACATTTGTTGGTATAATGAGCTCTATTGCCTCTGTTGTTGTTTTCATTTCTATTCATAGATGCAATTTCCATTTTCCTTCCTTGGACCATTGTTTTCTAGTCCTATATTTTGGAAAAATCTTTAACATCTTTCCTAAATTTACCACCTTGGTAGCTAGATTTATTTTTGCCACCTTGTTTACTCTTATCTCCCCCTTTAGGTTTCTTATTATGTTCCTTTTCCCATTTCATGAAACCAACACTTTTTCATTTTTTGAGCTCATATTTTTCTTTTCTAGATAGCTTTTAATAATTGAAATATGCTTTTCTCATTTCCTGATTAGCTTCCTCCTTCCTTTCTAAATCAAAATTAGAAGGGAAATTGACGAGATTATGCATATTTACCACCGTCATAATTAAAGGATGTAATCCTAGTATGAATTTATGAGTTTTTATTTCCTCATTAGTTTCATATTTAGTTGCATACTTCAACAGTTGTATGGACTTTTGGTGATATTCTCAAACTGACATATTTTCCTATCTCAAATTTGAGAATTCCCTAAACTTTTCCACAGTTTATTGTCTCATCAAGAATCTATCCTTGAATTCTTTTCTAAACGCCTCCCACTTGAGATCAACAACCTCTACCTCATGCCCTTTCTTATATGATTTATGCCAGTCCAAAGTAATTTTAGTCATATTCATAACTACTAAGGTATTTTTGGATTTAGAAGATAGAACCACCAGAGAAAATTAGGGCTCTAATTCACTTAACCAATTTTCAGCTGACTCTCTATTGTCCCTTCCGTTAAACTTGGTTATTAAAATTTTATTTGAATTTCTATCCAATTCCTTACTCACTCTTTCCCTTCCAATAATGGATTCATTAGGTTCCCCTGACACTTCCACTATTTTGTCTAATCCAGTTTCTCTTCCCCTAGCTAAGTCCTCTATGACTCATTTTTGCTGGACAATGAGTTCATGTTGCTAAGACATGTAAGTTTTCTATTGGGCCATCTCTTCCATTTAATTTTCCATTTGTACTTGCAAAAATTTAACCATATTTGCAAGGTTTTGATCTTCCTCACTAGTTTCATTTAGAGAAATCTCATGAAATCTTTTCTACCTCCTTTCACATTAAGGATATTCTTTCCTAAAATTTGTGTGTAGTCCTCTTATAGATATTTCAATGATTTCCTCCTTCCTACCTCCCACAAGATTTCTTGAGGACCCACATTGCACCATTCATGCCATTTTTCTTGTAAGTGAAAGAGGTAGTAAATTGGTTTTTGATAAATATTCGAGTTTACACATATATTTCTATAACTTTAGAATTAATTATGCTCTAATACCATATGTAACAACCCACTCACCTCATTTCCTGATAAAAGAACAATCAAAATCCATTTTTTTAAATGTTTTACTACTTTGACTACTAATGTTTTCCTATAAAAAAGGTTTGATCATAAAGTTTACAACATTAGAAATCATACCTTGTATATTTTTACATTTAAAAATAGTATAACATAGGCACAACATACCACTTTTGGGTTTAAGACTACTGCAACCAGTCTCCCAAGTGGGCGAGATCAACTACATACCATGAACATGCCATTCAATGGTAATAGTTATCTCATTTATCATTCACATATACCAGCATGAGGACCGAACCACAATGAGAGTTATCCTATAGGTCCCATAACACCTAGAGGAAAACAATTTATTTCCCTAACCTTCACACACTGTAACTTCAACAAACCATTCTACTAGTTTATACCCAATGTAGAAGTGATCAGCGTAATCTTGTCTTTGTGACTAACTGGTATTTACCTTTCCCTAGAAACAATTATTAATCAATACCATGTCCTTCCTCATACCTTGGTCTTCATTACTCAATACCATCGCAAATCACATATATTTATCCCATACCAAACCCTATGACCATTCTTGGCAAAGTTTGACTAGTATGGTATTTATCACAGTGCACTCCAGAACCAACTTAGAAAACGTGTCCCATACCACTTTTCATTCCAATCTGACCAAGTATTTTATTGACCATTATCATGAGTCGAAAACTTCTCCAAACTAACTATGTTCCTACCCACACCCCAATTTTACCCGAATGAATATCTAATTAAATTTTGGGTCTATTTTTTCTAAAAGTCTCGATTCTTCAATTAACATCCTTTTGTCTTGACAAGTTTTTAGGTTAACTTGCATTGGTACTACGTCTTCTAGAAACAAATTCATCTTATAGGAACATGGTGAATATATTTTCTAAAGGGGTCTACTTTATAATACCATCTAAAGGTATCCTTTAAAGAAAGAGCTATTATTTTTCCAAGGTTTAGATTTGCCCTTAATTCCAAGATAGTTATGATTATAACAAATAAACCATTTCAAATATTCCTGCTCGCTATCACTTTCTTTGGGCATTATTAATTTTTTAAAACAAGATGACTCCAACACAAACCTATTCTCTCTTACTAAATGATAGATACATTTAGCTAACCCACAACATTTGTTTTTTCCTGCACACCAGCCAAACTATTAAAAAAAACATCTACACAACACCCTCGACATTCATTGCCTACTTGGAATTTTATTCTATTTTAAATTCATAATCAAAAAAATTCTAAATTTCCCCATACAACATTCAAATGATATCAAGGAGATGAGAAAATTAAGTTAACATAACTTCATAAAGCAATATGTGAATTACTTGTTAAGAAAGCAAATTATTTTGGAATGTAAACATAAACACGTCTTCAAGAATTATTATTTAATCAATACTATCGCATTCAATTATTTCTCCATGCACAAAAGGTTTCAATAATACGAAATACTTTGCATCTAGTCTATTTCAATATACATGAAAGAGATATTTTTTTTACACTATTTCATTTACAACATGATTTGCTTCACAAGATGGGTGCTATTGTTGCAGTGCAATAGTCAGCTATGCAAATTCTTATCAAGTGGACTTATATATATAAATTATTGCCTATATGTCCAAAAAGAGAGTTTTGTGCATATATTTAAGTTTCATTCCCTCCACTATGTGGGTTCCAACTGCTAGCTTATGTCCTAGACTTCTTCATGATGCCCACTTTTCCCTACACACTCAATACTCATACAAGAATCTGAATGAAGCCAACAGGGGATCAGATACGGATCAAATCATGTTCATGTAGCTAACATGCCTCCTAAGTTTTAGAAAAATTAACACAAAAATACATTGGGCTTCACTAATCCCCTCACATGAGATTAACACATAAGTTTCAAATACATTTCTCTTTAAAGTAACACTAAACTATGTTTCCAATTTATTCACAACAAGATTTAACATCTCACATTCTTTCAACTGTAAACTATGCTACGGTGTCAAGGACTTATCTTCAATATTTTTCTCTAAATCATTATGTTATATTGCAACAACCAGTCCACTCCAGCTATCCATTGCACTCATTATAATAAACGCAGGGCAAGCAATATGTTACTAAAAACAACAAATATTTCGAATAGGAAAAGAAGTTTTCTATTGCCATCATTCTCAACATTAATTATAGTGAACTAACAAACCATTCTATGTTCACATAATCTATTTATCATAGATTTTATTTCATAGAACAACACATTCACCCCAACAATTTCACTTGCATATACCAAAATTTTTATTTTCAAACGTCATAGGTTCATTCAATTGTAAGAGGAAATATAATAGCATATTCCACATAGTAAAGATTAGAATTACCAACCTGTAAATGTGCTTCCCAACACTTAGTAATTTCCTTATTTGAAAATATCCTTCTTTCTATCCACCACCCAATTGTCCAAAAAACATTTCTTCCCCCTTTTCTTTTCATTGTGCCTTCCTTTTTTCCTCTCTATCTCATCCTCAACCGAATGCACTTAATGACTCATTATTTTTATTTCCCATATTCCTAGCATACCACCATAGCTATCAAAAATAATAATAATCACATACGTTCCACTAGCACGGAGTTCATCATCTTATGAAGTTTCAAACAAGAATTATTATTTTTTGAAGTTCAACCAAAATAGCAAGCAATGATAAATGAAATATTTTCACCTTCCACAAATCAGTAAGGTTACGAAAGCACTATGCTCTATGTAGAGGATGTTTTGGTTGATATTGCATGCACACCATCCACCATCAAAACCATGCGTGAAGCCTCACTTCCCTTTATCTTTTATTCACCACAACTATATATATACTTTAAATACAAAAGTGTGAACATATCAACACAACCATCATACCTTTTCATAATATTTCTTTTTCTTTTAAAAGGCAAGGGATAAAATAATTATATTCCTTATATTTCTATTCTTTTATAAAAATCACCTTTCTCAAGAATCATGAAAATATAAAGGTAAACATTTTCAAAGCTCTGATCAACCCATTTAAAGATAATTCTTAAGACTAAAACATCTTCTTTATCACCTTTAATCACACAATCCAAAAATAGAGTATTTCATAAATTAGACATACACACACATGCATCAATAGCAAACAACCATATGCCTTTTCAAACTAGTGGCTCCCATCATCATCTCCACCATAAAATATTTCTCATTCATTGCCAACATGCAATATTGAAACCAATTTAACTCACGTAATAATGCACCTAAATGATATGTAAACATGAGTGTCCATGTGCTCATGAGACGAATCATCGTTTCCCCTTTTTATATTTTCCACTGACTTGCTTCTCTTAATTTTCCTTCCTACAATTGATTTGCACTCATAGAAGCTATCAACAGTACCTTGTCTCACAAGAAAATGTAAATATTTACATATTTTATTCTTTTTAATTAATCATGAGAGGAGGATCACTACATCCTCCCCCGCTAGTGATAAACACAATCCCTATGTTTAAATCTAAGTGAAGTAAAAGAAAAACTTATGAACATTCTTTAACTTCTACTTATATGCAATAACACTAAATCAAATTTCACTTTTCCATTTGATCCCAAGTATTACCAATACATTTTCTATCATAAAAAGAAACACATCATTTTTTTTATGATCACCATATAATCACATCATTTATTATGTCATAAAGGAAATCAAATACACATCTCCAATGAAGTTCAAAAAATGTATCATAGCAATACCAAAACATTCATAGGCTACTCTACCCAATAACTCAACAAATATGTTTTATACACATATCTCAAAACTCGTCAAAGATTATGAATGCGTCTCTATATACTCAAAAAAATAAGGAAATTATCGTTGCATATATGCTACATATTTCCACCTAACATTTTGGTCTAAGTAGTGGTCCCATTGAACTCAATATTGCTCTATATTTCATTTTTTGAGATTCTTGGTTTGGAAATGAAGCAGGTGAATAGGTCGCACCTCAATCCTTAGTAGATCAATCATCTACAAATTGAAAATATCCAAAACACGAGTAGGATTAGAAATATTTTTTCTAAAGAGAGACATATGAAAGACATTATGGATCTTGGATAAGTTTGGCAATAGAGATAATATGTATGCAACAAGGCTTATCTTATCTATGATCTCAAATGGACCCACATATCGAGAGTCAAGTTTGGAAGATTTATGAGAGGACACTAAAATAGTGTAACATCTTGGTAAATGACAGGATTTCTATGGGCAAGAAGTCATCTACAGGGGAGATCGGGAGTGGCGGTGGTTTGGTTCTTGGGCGCAGTAGAGCAATCGAAGGGCACCAAGATTCTGGTGGAGCGGAAATGCCTAGGCCCATTGAAGATGGTCGGGCTGACAATGGTATTGGTCGAGGTAAGGACCCACCAGACAAAGGGGGTGGTGGGGCTCAAAATTCTTATGCCCAGGTAGCGGCCTCAGAAACCCTAAACGGGTTTTTTACCAAAGAGTTGTTTTCGGTTGGGGATGAGCTGGACATCCAAGTGGAAGTACTTTCAAGCTTCATGGAGTTTGAGAAATTTACCCTAATAGGCAAATTCATTGGAGGCCGTCCCGACATGGAAACTATCCAAAAGTGGGCAGCAAGAAAATGGAGGACTTCTGGTCATTTGGAGCTGGCGGCCCTATCCCGAGGTTTGTTTGCCATTAGAATTAACAATAAGGAGGATTACTATAAAATTTTGGCTGGCGAGCCATGGTTTCTGGGTCACAGAAGTTTATTTCTCAAGAAGTGGGACATGGATTTCAGTCTTGATACCCAAAACATCAACATTGCCCCAATATGGGTTAGGCTCCCGAATCTTCCCCTCTTTGGCTGGCATGAAAATTTCATAAGGGGTATTGCACGTTCCATTGGGGAATTGGTCACCATTGACCCTCCCACCCGAGCTCGAACAAGGTTCGTCCAGGCCCGCTTTTGTGTTCTGGCAGATTTGGAGGCAAAACTCCCAACTTCCATCACTCTTCGGTCTGGAGGTACCATCCTTCATAAACAAGCTATTGTCTATGAAAATAAACCAGCTTTCTGCACCCAGTGTCGGTCCCAAGGGCACCTCCAGTCCCAGTGTCCTCTTCAAAAATTGGGAAATCAGAAACGTGAAAATGACAACCCCCTGGAGCACAAGGAAGGTCAATCAAAGCAACCAAATCTTCCAGGCGTGAAGGGCCATGGATCCCCAGGCCCCTCTAGAGACTGTGTCAGACTCTCTCAGCCTAAAGAGAATCCCACTCTCCAATCGGACCCCGAGCATCTTGATGCTGACAACCAACAAGGAGCAGACTCCCACTTGGAAAGTGAATCACAGGAAGAGATGGAATGGACCCCTTCCCAAGTTATGACTCAAGCTGCTTCTTTGCTCCAAGATACGGGTCATCCCGATTTCAATCAGTCGTAGACGTTGCTAGAATATTACCTCTTAGGAAGGAGGGGTGAACAGTCCGGTCACATTAGCCCCCAGAACACGAGGAGCCGAAAGCAAAGTGTGGATTTTGGTAGTGAGAGGAAGCAGGGCCGTCCTCCTAACAAGGATAGATGAGACAAAGAGACTACAAATGATGTTGCAAATGGAACCCAGTGTTTTCTGGTTTTGGATGATTGTGATGCACAGTCGGGTGAAGCACATGCATCAAAACCTCCCCCTCAACAAGGAAGAGGAGGCAAGAAAATTTTCAAATTGTCCAGATGAAAGTCCTCTCATGGAATGTGAGAGGACTGAACGGTGCAGCCAAGCGAAGGTTAGTGGCTGATCTCCGTAGGAGGACTAACCCTTCTATCCTTATTTTGCAAGAGACCAAGCTTGATGCTATCTCCTCTGACAAAGTGGCGAAGGCCATTTGGGCCAAGGCAAATTGTCTGTTCAGCCCTGCAGTGGGAACAGCGAGAGGACTCATGGTTCTGTGGGACCCTTCGAGGTTTGAGGGTAGCTCACTGTCAACTTCCAACAGAATCATCAATGTTCTGTTCCAGTCCAAAACCACCAATTTTTCCTGGATTCTGTCCAACGTTTATGCTTCAAATTCTGCCATAGAGAGGGCAGAAATGTGGAAAGCTATCTCTCTGATGAGGGAGAATTTTAGCAACTTTCCTTGGGTTTTAGGGGGTGACTTCAATTGTCCCCTTCATCCTTCGAAGAAAAAAGGAGGGTCTGACCACTCCAGCCGTAGCTTGGAAGATTTCAAATATTTTGTCTCTACTAATGGCCTGCTTGACATCGAACTCAAAGGGGCTTCCTTCACATGGAGTAACAAAAGGATTGGGGGCGGTTTGATTCAAGTCAAACTTGATAGATTCTTCATTTCCCCAAAAGCCATTCCCATCCTTGGCGGGGCTATCCTTTCGGCTCTTCCAAGGATTGGGTCTGACCATAACCCTATTTTCTTGGAGGCGAATGATGGGCCTATTTTTATGACCCCTTTCAGATTCGAATCCATGTGGATTTCTCACAAAGACTTCAAAGGATTGGTTTCAGCATGGTGGCAATCGAAGGTGGAAGGAAGCGCTCCTAAGAGGGTGGCTTTAAAGCTCAAAATGGTCAAAGAAAAACTAAAGATTTGGAACAAAGAGGTTTTTGGCAACATTTTTGAGTCCAAAAAATCCATCGTTGAGAACCTGAAGGTTGTGGAGGAAAGGATGGAACTCGAAGGTTACACTGAGGGTCTCAGGGAGGAAGAGCGAAGCCTTTTGGTGGACTTTCATTCTATTCTCGCTAGGGAGGAAACGTTCTAGTGCCATAAATCTCGTGACCTTTGGTTGAAGAATGGAGACTCCAACACGAGGTTTTTTCATGCGTCTACTATGAGGCACAGGGGGGTCAACAAGATCAGAGAAGTGACTTGTAAGGATGGGCACATTACCAGGGAGATTGAGGAAATCAGGAGCGAAGCGGTTAATTTCTTTCAGGATTTGCTTGGCACTCCTCCGGATAGCAACCTCCAGGTCCAGAAATCTATGCTCACCAATTTTTTGACTAAAGTTCCCCATGAGGTAAGCATGAAGCTCCTAGAACCTTTTTCCTCGTCTGAGATTAAGGAAGCATTGTTCTCCATGCAACCAGATAAGGCCCCTGGGCCCGATGGTTTCCCTCCCCGATTCTTCCAAGTCATGTGGGAGGTCATGGGCCCGGATGTGTGTGATGCTATTCGGGTTATCCAAGCTTCCAGATCTATCCACCCGAAACTCAATTCCACCTTTCTTGCCCTCATTCCTAAGTCTCCTTCCTACAAAATTTTCTTTGACTATCGGCCCATTAGCCTGTGCAATGTTTTTTACAAGATCCTCACCAAGTCTATAGCCAATAGACTCAAAACAATCCTCCCCCTCCTGATTGATCCTTGTCAGGGAAGCACTATTAAAGGCAGAAACATTCTTGATGGTGTTATCACTATCCATGAGACCCTTCACTCTGCTTACCACTCTAAGAATGTTGCTCTTTTTCTTAAGCTCGACATGAACAAAGCCTTCGATCGTGTCGACCAAAATTTTTTGTGTGCAGTCCTCCTCAAGTTTGGCTTTCATCCCCTCTAGATTGACCTTGTCTACAGCTGTATATCCACTCCCTTTTTTTTTGTCTTGGTCAACGGGTCCCCAGCTGGGTATTTCCAAAGCTCTAGAGGCCTCAGATAGGGCGATCCTCTTTCTCCCATCCTGTTCATTCTTCTGGCGGAGGTTCTGAGTTGGTCCATGAAAGAGGCTCTTCGACAGAACAAGATTTCTGGCATCTTGTCGACTTCTAGAATTAATCTTGTCACTCATCAACAATTTGTGGATGACACCCTCATCTCCACTGGGGTGTCCGTTGCTCAAGCCAAGTCACTCAAGAGGATCCTGTCCCATTATGAGCAAGCTGTAGGGCAAAAGGTCAATTACATCAAGAGCAAAATTTACTTCATTAACACTCCTCTGCGTAAACAAATTTGGATTGCTAGAATTCTTGAATGCACTATTGATTCCCTACCTACGTCCTATCTGGGGTTGCCTCTATCTTATAGTGGGCGGGCCAATGGGGACATGTGGAACACGATTCTTGAGCACCTTCACAGGAAACTCGGCACTTGGAAGGGCAAACTCCTATCGCAAGCTGGGAAAGCCACCCTTACCAAAGCTTGTCTTCAGGGGATCCCGACCTACTTCATGTCGGTGTTCATGCTTCCGAGTGCAATCCACTCCAAAATTGAGAAGATTCAGAGGACCTTTCTTTGGTCTGGTAATGAAGAGAAATCTAGACTTCCCCTAGTATCCTGGGACAAGGTGTGTTCGAGAATAGATCAAGGCGGCCTGGGTTTGAGAAGATCAAGACTTATGAATTTGGCTCTGATCACGAAGCACGCTTGGAGGATTATGTCTAGTGACCCGGTGGAGTGGGTTACACTGGTTAAAATGAAGTATCTTGGCCCCACTCCCTTCTTGGATGTTGAAACGTCCTCCGTGGCATCGATATTTTGGAAATTTGTGCTCCAAACCCGACATTTGATCAGTCTGGGAGCCCATTGGATTTTGGGTGATGGCAACTGCATTTCCTTTTGGAAGGATAGGTGGGCGACTGAAGAAGCCCTTGGGTCGAGGGCGGACCTCACTAGGCTGAGAATCTTGACCGACCCTAACTCCCAACTCAGGGTGGCGGGTTTCATAGATCGGAGCACCCGTTTCCCTCGGTGGAAGCTTCCTGTTGTGGAGGGGTTTAATAATGAGGTTACTTTCCTTGATAATATCCTTCAGTCGGTTTTAATTCCTTCTACCAGGAGGAATGATAGGATCATCTGGAGTGGTACTGAGGATGGGCATTTCTCTGTTAAATCAGCTTATGAGCTTCTCACCACCAAGACTATTCTGGACTACAGGTGGAATATTGTTTGGAGGAAAGGAGTTGTCCCTAAAATCAACTTCTTTGCATGGATTGCTTTCCACAATAAAGCCTTAACTATTGACAACCTTCACAAGAGAGGGTTTGCCTTCCCCAACAGGTGTTACTTGTGTCTAGCAGATTGTGAGATGAGGGATCATTTATTCTTGCATTGCCCATTTTCCCACTCTGTTCTAAGCATTGTCCTATCCTCCTTCTAGATCCTTTGGTGCTCTCCCCGCTCCCTTAGAGATGCTTTTCACCAATGGCCTAATCCTTTCAAGAATCCCAAACTTCGATTCCTCCTCGAGGCCTCCTTCCACCATTTAATTTGGCAAATTTGGTTAGAGAGGAATGCCAGAATCTTTGGCAGAGCTCCTAGAGGGCCCCCTTCTATTGCTCAAAGGGCGTTATCTTACGCCATTGAGAATTCTATTGTTGTTCCCAGTCCTCGTCCCCATATTCCGAGCGAAGAAGCGATTCTCAAAATGATGAATCTCTGGCCATTTCTGGAGGTTGTTAAAGGGCCCTGTCGAAGGAATGTTGTGTGGACCAAACCCCTCGTGGGGTGGATTAAATTAAACTTTGATGGAGCGGCTAAGGGGAATCCTGGGCCCGCTGGCGCTGGAGGGGTTGTCCGTGATCATGACGAGAATATTGTGATGGCCTATTGTGAAGATTTGGGCTCCCAGACGAATCACTATGCTGAAGCCCGAGGCGCTCTGAATGGTATTCAGATTCTCTCTGAGGATCCTCGACCTCTTATCATTGAGGGTGACTCACTCAACATCGTGAATTACCTTCTTGGCACCAAAAATCCATCTTGGAAAGTCTACAACATCATCCTCGAGGCTAGATCTCTTCTCTCCTATCGCGGTAGATGGAAAGCAAATCATATTTTGAGAGAAGGAAATCGCGTGGCTGACCACATGGCCAACAAAGGGCTCGCGACCACGTGCCCGGTTGTGTGGCGGTCTCGCTTCCCATCCGAGGTGGACAGGTTGGCCAGAGCAGACATCCCTTCCTGATGTTTTCCTTGCACAGGTTTTGTCCTGTTTCTTTTTGTTGTTGGGTCTCCAGGCCTAAAAGCCCTTTTGTTGTTTTCAAGTTTGTAGCATTAGGATGGTTTTATTTTCATTTAGTTTTATTGTTACAGCCAAGAGGTATGATGCATCATTAGGAAGTTGGCTAATTTTGTACATAAGGTTTTGGGATCCTCTATAAAAACCCACTGTTAATATATTATAATAATTACCAAAAAAAAAGTTTGGAATATTTGATTGAACTTTTTTTTGGCTTTACCATCAAGAATACTCGATCTCCCATTGATTATTCCCTCAGTGTTCTTTTGAGGTCCATGTAGCTCTTCTAGATATTTGTAGCCTCATTTAGCTACCGCTAAATTCTTTTCAATTTCTCTTCCATTTATTTTATCATTTTCAGGCCTATCACTACTTGACCCTATGGATTATCCCAAGATAAGGTAATTCTGCACCTTCTCCCATACAGGGCTTTGAATGGTGCCATACCTAGTGAAGCATGGTAATTTTTGTTATATGCAAACTCTACTAGGTATAATTAGTCTTCCCATTTAGTATGCTAATCCATGTAGTACATTTATAACATATCCTCAAGTACTTGGTTCACCCTTTCATTTTGACCATCTATTTTTGGGTGATTGGCAGTACTTATATTCAATTTGGTCCCTAATGCTCGATGTAGTGCTTGCCAAAATTTAGAAGTAAAATGAGATTCCTATCAGATATTATAACCTTTGGAAAGTTTTAAAGTCTTAACACTTCCCTGGAAAGCTTACTTGCTACAACAATTGCATCATATTTCACATTACCGGGTATAAAATATGTGACTTTAGTTAACTTATCCACAATTACTAGAATTACATCATGCTTGAATCTTGTTTTAGGCAAACCCACTATAAAATCCATCGATAATACTTGCCATTTCTGTGTGGGTATCTCATGTGGATATAGTTTTCCTGTTGGATGTAGGTGTTTCGCTTTCACCTTTTTACATTCCTAGCATGTGGCCACATAATTGGTAATATATTTTTTCATACCAAGCCAAAAATATGCTTTCTTTAGATTCTCTCGCATCTTTGCACTTCCTAGATGTATGAAGTAGGGAGTGTTATGCACCTCCCTAAGGATTGTTTCTCTCAATCCTCCCAAGTTGGGTACCACCAACCTATTCCTAAAATAAATCAGATCATCCCTAAAAACATAATTTGTATCCTTATCTTCTTTTTGTACATCTGTTCCTATACATGATTGGTATAAGTCATATTTTACTTGCCATATATTAATTTTTTTTTGGTAAATTAATAATTTTATTAAAAATAGGGCATTTGAAAGGTGCCCCAATGCCTTGTACATCAAAGGAGCAAAAAGGAGTAGATGAAAAGGAACCACAGAACTGCTTGCTGAAACAAAAAATTACAACCTCAAAGATGACAGAATCCAAAACAAAGTGATCCTTTGCCATAGAGGAACTCAAAAAGAAGCGATCCTCTACCACAGAGGAACCCAAAAATAGCAAAAAAGCCTTTAGCCATCAAGGGGAATTTCCATCTGCATGAGAGACAAAGCAGCACCTTCCAGGCCAGTATATTTCGCATCTATTTTTAAAATGTCTTTAGTACTATCCTTAAGGACAATGGTATAGGCATCCTTAGTGATCTCCATTACATCTTCATCATTGACAACATCTTTGACATCATTTTTGGTATCAAAGGATACCTCAACACTGGCCAAGACTAGAACATTATCAAAATTGTCACAAAAAACAAGAGGCTTAGTGCATGGTGTTGTTCTTTGAGAGTTGATATCGCCTTTCCAATGGCCAAATGAGCAATTTCAAGATGATCAATGGTGGATGAAGTTGCATGTATAACCAACTTGTGAAGATACCTTTCAACTAGTTCAGGAGAATTAGACTTATCCTTTGGAGTTTTTACAGAGGTGGACTGAGGGGTTTTGGCAATTTATTTTTGTTTCAGCCTCTAAGAACTACAGATAGGGTTTGTTTTAGCTTTGGCCTTCTTCCTGGAATAAAACTCAGAAAAGGATTTACCCCCTTTGTATTTTATTTTGGATCTGGTATTTTCCAGACTTAGGGTTGAGGAAGAATTATCTTCCTCAGACTCAGGGGTAGAGAGGTTGCTTGAAGGGAAATGCAGAAGGAGGAACTTGTAAAGGACTTTAAA
This sequence comes from Wollemia nobilis, assembly GCA_028583015.1. Classification (NCBI taxonomy): domain Eukaryota; kingdom Viridiplantae; phylum Streptophyta; class Pinopsida; order Araucariales; family Araucariaceae; genus Wollemia; species Wollemia nobilis. Next base: position 6,999,100 of record JAQPPZ010001063.1, on the reverse strand, counting down.
AAGACCCTGGTGGTAAGGTTTGACCTCATATTTTTTGGAACGATTGGTAGTGATGGTATAGTCCATGGACAAGAATAAGGCAGCAGGAATGTTCATCATTTTTGAGTCCAAGAAGTGATTTACAAAGGCTAGATGATAACAACATAGTTGGGACTCGGGGTTGTCACAAGTAAAATATTGCATTACTGGCTTTTAAATTTCTTTCCAGGGCATTGACAAGTGATGACGAAACAAACCTTTTTTTACCTTCTTGTGGATAGGTGAGTTTTTTTTGAAGTGTGTCAACTCCACCTCCCAATTGTGCTTATTTCTTTTGATGACTTTTTCGTCCAAATCTTACCCCATCAAGTCCACCAAAAACTCGAAGGAAATCTGGAACTAGACGTCGTGGATGGAAACAAAGCCATTTTTCCAAGTTGTCATGAAAGCCTTAGTAACCTCCTCATCCACACCGTAGAACATGTTGAAGAAATCAATGATTTCTTTTTATCTTTAAACATATCAGTGTGAATAGAATCTAGTTCAAGAGTCTCGGGCTCAATGAAAACAACTTTTCCTTCCTTCATGGTTACAAAAGGAATTAAGAAAGGAAAGAAATTGAAGGTAAAAAATCATAGGCCCAAAGGAACAGAGACTGAAATATGCGTCTATTGATAAAGCCACAACAAGAATAAATAGCAAGTAATGCTTATCCAAAAGGGAAAAAACTGCCAAAAAGGATAAAATTGGTTAGGGAAGTAGGAACGACACAAAAAATGGTGATAAAGGTGGGTAGGAACAATAGGGAAAAAGCCATCCCATGGAAAATGGATCTTTTGGTAATGCTCATGCAATGAAGCCAATGACAAAAGAAGACAAGATAACTAGAAAGGATTGAGATGCTCATCCTAGGAGGCCTCGGGAGAATTCAAAGATAAAGTGTTGAAAGGTTTCTCTAAAATGCAAAAGGACAAACATCATTCCACATGAGAAATAGACGATTTCAAATTAAGTTGGACCTAACATTAGGATTCCTCATGGAAACAATTATCAAAAAAGAAGGGGCATATATGAGAGGCGATGGAGAACTTGGAAATATAAACATAGAACCCCTTTTCAAAGAAAGATAATGCAAATGGTGCATAAAATATTTGCTTTGGATTTTTTTTGGACTTTGGACATGGACCCAATGAATCACAGAAAAAAGGAAGTCTTCGATAATGGAATAATCAGGGATTTCAAGATTCATCACGACTGATAGTATTTTGATCATATTTGACCAGCTCAAAAACTTCATTAGGGAGGACATCCGTCCAAGTCATCAATTCTTGTACATTAACGCCAATGTTGGCCAATTTTTCAGCCATAAAATTGCCCTCCTTGAAAGTGTGTTGGACCACAACATTGACTTGTTGGCGAAGAATTTGCTTACTTTCTTCAACAAGATTCCTAATCCTCCAGCTGTTGGGTTTGGAGGTTTTTAGGAAATTAATGATATTAAGAGAATCTCCTTCAACAATAATTTTTTTGGGAATATATTTTAAGAACTGAAGACCTCTCCACACCACTTTACCTTCAACATAATGATTGGACAATATTCCTAATGGTTCAAAAAAGGTAAAAATGGAATTGCAAAGATGATCGCGGAGGATTCCTCCAGCTCCTGTGATGCTAGGATTACCTTTTGTAGTGCCATAAAAGTTAATATTAACCCACCCCACTAGAGGAGGCTGTCATTTAATTTGGTCCTATATGAGGAATGATTATCAGGGCTTGTGATATCAATGAAAATGTTACAGAAATTTAGGATAGTCTTCTCAAAAGGTGGACAAGGAAAATGATCGAAAAGAGCAACAAGGGCATTCTCCTTAGCATAAAGGATAATTTTACTTGCAACAATGTTGACATCCAAGGCTTTCATGTCAAAAACTTTTATTGCATTCTAGCCATATTTGTCAAAGGAAATGTTGCAAAAAAAACTTCCAAAGTCCTCTGAGCATAGGATTTTTGAAAGGATTTGGCATTATTGGAACAAGTCAAAAATGGAAGGAGGGTAGGCCAAAGTGATATTGAAAGTGAGGAAAAGTTTGTTAATCACCATTATTGAGAAGGAAAAAAATAAGAAAAGGTGAGAGGTATATTCCCAATCAGAGAGGTAAAGATGACATATGTTATGCAAAATAATACCCCTTTTTATGAGGATTTTCGTAGTTAGGATGAGATATTGTATGCATAACCAGGAAAAGGAGGTAATATTGGGGATCAAATATTTAGTCCAAAAAAGCTTTAATGGGATAGGATTTTATATAATTTTTAGAGAGAGCAAATAGGCTGACTTAACAGTAAAATCTCCAGAATTAGTAGGTTCCCAAATATGACAATCAGGATGGTCATTTAAAGGAATTATGATAGAGGAAAGTTGATTATACAAACAATATATTTCATTATCATGATCTGGGATAGTAATCCTTCTCCACATCTTATGACCATTGATACAAGAAATGAAATTTACCACTAAAGGTCCAACCAACTAATTAGTAATGTTCCCCAGCCTTTGAAACATAGGATTCTGATTAAGAGGTCGGTCCCAAATCCATTTGTCATCCCAGAAAGAAATAGATATGCCATTACCAAGTTACCACATTAGACCTTTGATCATAAGGGAACGAGCTTCACAAATGGACTTCCAGAAAGCAAATCCAGAAGAAGGGACCTCTCGATGAAGGAAATGGGAATCCTAAAGGTATTTCCTCTTTATGATCTTAACCCAATGAACATTCTCATTAGAGACCAAATGCCAAGCTTGTTTGGTAAGAAAATAAACATTAAGAGGAGAAATTCTTCTGAGCCCTAAACCTCCCTGATATTTAGGCTTACACACTTTATCCCAAGCAACCAGATGAAATTTGTGTTTACTTTTAGATCCTGTCTAGAGGAAATGTTTTTGGATTTTTTCCATTTTTTTTGTAAACAATCACAGGAGATTTTAACAAAGAAAGGAAGTAAATAGGAATACTCTGAATGCAAGCCATGGTGAGAGTAATTTTATCAGCTTGAGATAAAATATTACTCCTCCAAGTGGTGATTTTTTTTTGTAGCCTCTCAATGACATTGTCCCATAAACTATCTTTGACATTCCCAGTGAAGAGTGGTAAACCCAAATAAATTGAAGGTAGAGGAGCTATGGAGCAATTAAGGATTCCAAAAATGATGTTCTATCTTCTTGTAGGAGTGTCAAGGAAGTAGAGTTTACTCTTTTGAAAATTTATCATTTGACCTACAATGTGCTCATATAGGAAGAATATCTGCTCAATTATCTTTGATTCATTGATAGATGCAATTGTAGACAGTAAAGTATCATCAAAAAATTGTTGATGTGTGATAGGATCGCATTGATAAGTTGTCTAGATTCCATAAAGAAGACCAATTTTTTTTTTTGCAATTATTGATCTTCCTAAAGCCTCAACAACAATTATAAATAAGATAGGAGATAAAGGGTCTCCTTGCCTTAGACCTTGACTACTTTGAAAATATCTTGCAAGAGAACCATTGATGAGGACAAAAAATCAAGCAAAAGAAATACATCCTTTAATTAGAGAAATCCATTTAGGATGGAAGCCAAACTTGCTCAGGATAGCAAAAAGTAAATCCTAGTTTGGTCTGTCATAGGCCTTGTTCATATCTAGTTTGAGAAGGAAGACAACTTTTTTGTTGACTGAGACTGAGTGAATTGCTTCATGCACTGAAATGATGTCATCCAGGATTGATCTACCTTTGACAGAACTTCCTTGGATCTGATTTATAATCAAAGGCATGACTTCCCTCATGCAAATGATGATGTCTTTTGTTAGAATCTTGTAAATTACATTGCAAATACTGATTGGCCTAAAATCATTGAAATTACTTGCATTAGGATTTTTTGGTATGAGTGCAATGAATGTGGAATTGAAACCCCTTGGAATAATTTTGGAATGTTGGATCTCTCTTATGGCTTTGCATACATCCATATTGATGATATCCCAAAATGCTTGGAAGAACCTAGGGGAAAATCCATCCGGGTCGGGAGCCTTGTCAGAATCCATGAAAAACAAAGCATCTTTAATTTCCTCATCAAAAAGAGTAGCAATAAGTCTGCTATTAATATTATCAGAAATAATATGAGGAATGAATTGAAGGAAAAATTCCTTTGCCACCTGGGAATTTGGTTTGTTCTCTTCCTAAAGTAGTTGCATGAAATGGGAAACACCTTCATTCCTGATTTCTTTGATATCATTGATGATCTCTCCATCCTGGATACAAATTTCTTTAATTTTTTTATTGCTTCGATGTCTCATGGTAGAAGTATGGAAGAATTTGGTGTTAGAATCTCCTTTTTGGAGCCATAAGTCATGAGATTTTTGTCTCCAAAATATTTCTTCACATTGGAGAATATTGTGATACTTGGCTAACAATTCCTTCTCTTTTTTTTTTATCTCAGTAGTATAATCACCATTCTCTTGATTATTTTTTTCAATCAAATATAACCTCAACATTAAATCCTGCTTATTATGGAAAAGGTTGCCAAATATATCTCTGTTCCATACTTTGATATTCTCTTTAATGATTTTGAGTTTCTGAACCAAAATAAAGGAAAGTTTTCCTTGAACATTAGTTTGCCACCATTGATTGATTCTTTCCTTGAAATCAGGATGTTGCATCCACATTTATCCAAACCCAAAAGGGATTTTGTAGATTTTTGGATTATTTGTATCTAAAAGAATGGGATTGTGGTCAGAGACAATTTTAAGGAGTGATTGAAGAGTGGCATCTCCCCAGTTGTCGAAAGCTTCTTGAGAGAATAGTACCCTATCTAATTTAACTTGAATTAGTTGGGATCAACACCTTCTATTTGACCATGTGAACTGATTGCCTTTTAAATTAACATCCATCAAATTTTGTGCATTGATAAAATCCTTGAAGTCCTCCATACTCTTAGAGAAAGAACCAAATCCTTTCATTTTATCAGAAGGAAACAAAGGGGTGTTGAAGTCACCAATGAGAATCTAAGTAAGGGTAGAAAAAGCACTTCTGATTGAAGATAAAGTATTCCACATATGAAATCTCCTAGAAATGGAATTGGGAGAATAGATGTTAGTCAAAACCCATGAACAATTATTGTATTTATCAAAAAAATTAATACTCAAAATCTCATCATTGGAATGGATGATATCTCCTTCCACAAGAGAATTATTCCATAGGCATAAAAGACCTCCAGATGCATCCCTAGCGTTGCAAGTGCATAAGTCACAATTTTTCCAAATAAAATTGTAGATCTTTTTATCGAGAGGCTCACTAACCTTGGATTCTTGAATCACAAAAATAGTCGGTCTAATTTCTTTCATTAATGATTTATCTAGCCTCTGCTTAGCTATGCCATTAAGGCCTCTCATATTCCATGAGAGGATCTTCATTTGGAAGATTTGGAGATTCTTTTGCCTCCCTTTCCTTGTGGTTGGGGAGGTTTGGTACACTTTACTTCTTCCTTAGAGATATTAATTCTAGTAGAAAATAGGGTTTTTTGTACACCATTAGCAATGTCCTCATGTACATATTGGTTTCTTTGATTAGAGTGAGAAGGTCTTCCTCTCTGTTTTTCCATTCCACAATCTATGGGAGACTTCTTTTGACTTCAAAGGATTTTGGTACTGAAGGTAGAAGTGGAGATTCTCTAAATCATAGGACTCACTGGTTCAAGAAAGGATGATGGAATAGAAGAATCTTCAATCATAGGTCATACATCCTTTAGAGTAGTTGATAAAAAATGTTCCTCGATCAAGGGTTCAGGGTCCTCAATCAAGGGCTCAGAAGATGGTTCTTGAATGATTTCCTTTGGGTCCAAGGGAGGAATGGAGTTGGAATTGGGATAATTATTCTTATCAAAGACATACTCATTGTCTATGTCTACAAGAATTTTAAATTGATAAGGGTGAGCAAAGAGAATAACCTCATTAAAAACATTTTTCAAATAAATATTTTTCCCCTTATCATCAGGATTTTTTATGAAAGGGGCATTACTGTGACCTTCTTTGATTCTATACTCTTTGGTGGGCTTGAAGCTTATTCCTCTAGATGGAGGAAATTTTCTCTTATCCTTCCTTGACAATGCCTGAAAAGCATTCTCCTTGGCCATGGGAGTAGATTCATTATTTCAATCAAAAGAGGCCACATGTTTCATGAGAGTGGGACAATGAATGCGAAGATAACCCTAAGTTCGACATTCAATGTAGAAAGGAGGTTTTTTATCGTACTCAATGGCTTGTTTGAGAAGAGAAGTTCCAAGTTCCAATTCCACAAAGGTATTAAGTGTAGAATGAAGGTTTGCCATAATGCAAATGTGGGCAGCATGCATCCTTGATCTGGAGAGAGTTACCTTGTCAATAAGAAGCAAATATCCAATAGTCGAAGCCATGGATTTGAAAACAAATTCCTGCCAAAGGTGCCAAGGTAATTTTGGAAATATGACCCAGATAGGAGCAAAGTTAATGATTTGCATTTTTGGGTTGAAGTTCAGATTCCATTTCATCAGAAAGACACTCCTTGACCCAAGGAACCAAGGACCTCCATAAATAATTTGAGCAACATATTCTTTAGTGTTAAGGTGAACTCCAAAAAAACCCTCGAGAGGCCAACTATTTGCAAGGTCCCTCAAAATTTCCATCTGGAAAAAGCCCAACACCTGATAATTTTAAGATTAGAATTACCTCCATCTACTTTCCTGACCAAGGAAAAGGATTCTTTAGCAATGATTTTTTCAGCAATGTCAGCAGGAATCTTGACCCTTTTTCCAGAAACCTCAAATGGGGGGGGGAGAAAAGGTAGAGGATGAAGGGCCGCATAGAACCTTTGTGAAGGAAAGTTTGGGGAATGAAGTAACATGATCCCCCCATAAATACTCAACCTTGTCAGAAGCAACATGAACCTAATCTTTGATATTCTTAGTGGTTTTGGAATATTCCTCCCACCCTGAGGAAAAGATATGATTCTTGGCAGTATGGCCATCGAGAAATCCAGTGGAGCCCATAACCCATTCAGAGGAGGAAGAAATGTCAGCTAATGCAAAAGTAGGACCAGCATTGAGAGCAACCTATTTTCCTCCAAAATTTTGAATGAGGCCATTTCCATTATTGAGAGAACCAATGGATCCCACCTCCTAAATGAAGGATAGGGAATTGTCTGCATCAACAGAGAGAGAACCATCCTCCCGCATTTCAAAAATTTGAAAAAAAGCCTTCTTGCCTTTAGCAGTTTGAAATCTAGAAGCACCAGCCATATTCAATTCAGTATCATATTGGTATTTTGTCATTGTGGTTATACACCCTCTTCAACTCAAAGCATCAACGACCTTATTCTCTTTACCCTTAATGTACTCAATACCAAAATCATATTCCGCTAAGAACTCTAGCCAACGTCATTGTCTAGCATTTAATAAGGGTTGAGTAAATATATACTTCAGACTCTAATGGTCTATCTTTAACTCAAATGGTTTTCCCAAAAGGTAATGTCGCCAAAATTTCAGAGCATGTACCACCACTACCAACTCTAAATCGTGAGTGGCATAATTGACTTTGTGCCTCTTGAGTTTCCTAGACTCATAAGCAATTACTACATCACCTTGGGTCAAAATCCCTCCTAACCCTTCGATCGATGCATCTGTACAAACTATAAATTGCTTATTAGGATCAGGTAATTGCAAGTAGTGCAGTCATCAAATTCTCTTTCAAAACTTGAAAATCCTCCTCACACTACTCTATCCACTTGAAGCTTTTCCCTTTTCTCTGAAGGTTTGTAATAGGTTGGGCAATTCTCGAAAACCCTTTGACGAATCGCCTATAATATCCTGCAAGTCCCATAAAACTTCACACCTCTGTGACATTAGTAGGAGTTGGCCAATCAATGATTGCCTCTATTTTCTTGGGGTCTACTGCAATTCCTTCAGCAGAGACAATATGTCCAAGGTATTGCACTTGTGGAGTATAAAACTCACATTTTGATAATTTTCCAAACAATTGATTCTTTCTAAGAATCTCGAGCATTGTTCTCAAGTGTTGATCATGCTCTTCTTTATTTTTTAAATAAACCAAAATATCATCCAAAAATACTAGTACAAACTTATCCAGTTGTTCTCTAAAAATGTTGTTCATGAGGTTCATGAATGCGGTTGGGGCATTGGTTAACCCAAAAGGTAATACTATAAACTCAAAATACCCATACCTTGTTCTAAATGTTGTTTTAGAAGTATCTTCTTCCCAAATTCTTAATTGATGATATCCAAATCTCAAATATATTTTTGAAAATATGGTTGCTCCTCTTAGTTGATCAAATAAATCATCAATTCTTGGTAACAAATATCTATTTTTGATAGTAACCTTATTTAGCATTCTATAATCTATGCACATTCTTAAGGTACCATCTTTCTTTTTAACAAAAATAATAGGAGCTCCCTAGGGTGACACACTAGGTTTGATTAACCCCTTTTCAAGCAAATCCTGCAGTTGCTTTTTTAACTCTTGTAGCTCTATATGAGTCATATTGTAAGGTGACCTTGCAATTGGTGCTGCATTTGGTAACAACTCAATTGAAAAATCAAATTCCCTCTGAGGAGGTAACCCCGGTAGTTCCTCAAGAAATACATCCTTGAATGCACCTATCATCGGATGTTTCTGGAAGAGGTTAGACTCCTTCTCAGACTCTTCTCTTCTATTCATCTTCACTATGAAGACCATACCCTTCTTCTTAATAATATTTTTAAGTTGCATTGCGGAAAATAGATGGGGTTTTACTTCTTTTCACCCATAATTAATTCTAATCCTTTGAGTAGATTCATCCACAAATTCCACCCATATTTCTTCAAAGTTCAAAAGGGCCTTGTGCGCTTTTAACCAATCAACTCCCAAAATAATGTCAAACGCATGCAAAGGTGCCACATATAGATGCCAATTGATCCTTCCTTGTGGTAAAACAATGTGGGAATCAAAGAGACACTGGTTAACATGGTGAGTTTACCCTGATCCATACTCTACCTTCCAACCATTTTCCAAGAATCCAGGTCTAATAGGTGAATCCCTCATTAATCTAGTTGATATAAAACTATCAGTTGACCCACTATCAATCAAAATTTGCATGTTTTTACCAAAAAAATTCCATTTAATAAGAAAGGAGTAATTTATCCATTGAGTTCAAAACTACCTATAGCCGCATAAATCATGTGGTTGGCTTCTTCTAGAGCCTTTGGTGGTAGATCAGCTCTGTGAGGATATTTGTTGGCATAATGAGCCCCTTTGCACACCCAACATCCACTCGATGGAGCTCTATTGCCTCTATTGTTGTTTTCATTTCTATTCATGGATGCAGTTTCCCTTTCCCTTCCTTGGCCCATTGTTTTCTGGTCCTATCTTTTGGGAAACTCTTTAACATATTTCTTGAATTTACCACCTTGGTAACTAGATTTATTTTTTCCACCTTGTTTACTCTGATCTCCCCCTTTAGGTTTCTTATTCTGTTCCTTTTCCCATTTCATGAAACCAACACTTTTCCATTTTTTGAGCTCATATTTTTCCTTTTTGGATAGCTTTTGATAATTGAAATATGCTTTTCTCGTTTCCTGATTAGCTTCCTCCTTCCTTGCTAAATCAAAAGCAGAAGGTAAATTGATGGGATTATGCATATTTACCACCGTCATAATTCTAGGATGTAATCCTAGAATGAATTTCTGAGTTTTCATTTCCTCATTGCTTTCATATTGAGTTGCATACTTCAATAGTTGTATAAAATTTTGGTGATATTCTTGGACCGACATATTTTCCTATCTCAAATTTGAGAATTCCCCAAACTTTTCCACATAATATTGTCTCATCAAGAATCTATCTCTGAATTCTTTGATGAACTCCTCCCACTTGAGGTCAGCAGCCTCTACCTCATGCCCTTTCTTGTATGATTTCCACCAGTCCAGAGCAATTTCAGTCATATTCATAACTGCCAAGGCAGTTTTGGATTCAGAAGATAGAACCACCAGAGAAAAGTAGGACTCTAATTCACTTAACCAATTTTTAGCCGACTCTCCATCGTCCCTTCCGTTAAACTTGGTTATTACAACTTTCTTTAAATTTCTATCCAATTCCTTACTCACTCTTGCCCTTCCAGCACTGGATCCTTCCGTTCCGTTAAAAGTATGGGCCATGTGAGTTTTCTGTTGGGCCATCTCTTCCCTTTGATTTTCCATTTGTACTTGCAATAATTTAACCATCTTTGCAAGGTTTCCACCTTCCTCACTAGTTTCATTCAGAGGAATCTCATGAACCCTTTTCTACCTCCTTTCACATTGAGGACCTTCTTTCCTTAAATTTGTGTGTGGTCCTCTTACAGGTCTTTCGGTGATTTCCTCCTCCCTACCTCCCACAGGATTTCTTGAGGACCCACCTCGCAATATTTGTGCCATTTGTCCTGTAAGTGAAAGAGGTAGTAAATTAGTTTTTGATAACTATTCTAGTTTACACACAGATTTCTACAACTTTAGAATCAATTCTGCTCTGATACCATATGTAATAACCCACTCACCTGGTTTCCCGATAAAAGAACAATCAAAATCCAATGATTTTTTTTAAAAGGTTTTACTACTCTGACTATCAATGTTTTCCTATCAAACAAGTTTGATCGTAAAGTTAACAACATCAAAAATCATCCCTTGTATCTTTTTACATTTACAAATAGTATAACACAGGCACAACATACCACTTTTGGGTTCAAGACTACTGCAACCAGTCTCCCAAGTGGACGAGATCAACTACATCCCGTGAACATGCCATTCAGTGGTAACGGTTATCTCATTTATCATCCACATATACCAGCATGAGGACCGAACCATGATGAGGGTTATCCTCTAGGGCCCATAACACCTAGAGGGGAACACTTTCTTTCCCTAACCTTCACACACTATAACTTCGATGAACTAGTCGACTAGTTTATACCCAATGTGGAAGTGATCAGCGTAATCATGCCTTTGTGACTAACTGGTATTTCCCTTTCCCTGAAGTAGTTAGCGCCATGTCCTTCCCTAGACCTTGGTCTTCATTACTCAATACCATCACAACTCATAGAGGTTTATCCCATACCAAACCCTGTGACCATTCTTGGTAAAGTTTGACTAGTATGGTATTTATCACAGTGCACTCCGAAACCAGCCTAGAAAAAGTGTCCCATACCACTTTTCATTCCAATCTGACCAGGTATTTTATTGACCATTCCCATCAGTCGACAACTTCCCCAAACTAATTATGTGCCTACCCACACCCCAATTTACTCGGATGAATATCTAATTAAAGTTTAGGTCCAGTTTTTCTAAAAGACTCGATTCTTCATTTAACATCCTTTTGTCCTAACAAGTTTTTAGGTTAACTTGTATTGGTACTACCTCTTCTAGAAACAACTTCATCTTATAGGAACATGGTGAATATATTTTCTAAAGGGGTCTGCTATATAATACCATCTAAAGGTATCTTTTAAACAAAGAGCTATTATTTTTCCAAGGTTTAGATTTGCCCTTAATTCCAAGACAATTTTGATTATAACAAATAAGCCATTTTGGATATCCGTGGTCGCTATCACTTTCCTTGGGCCTTAATTTTTTTTAAACAAGTTGACTCCAACACAAACCTATTCTCTCTTACTAAAATATAGATACGTTTAGCTAACCCACAACATTTTTTTTCTACACACCCAAGAGCTTCTTCTTTAATCTAAGTTAAAACATGACCAGTTTCAGGTAGACACCCATACCCGACGTCTCCAGCCAAACTACTAAAAAAACATCTACACAACACCCTCGGGCATTCATTGCCTACTTGGCATTTTATTCTATTTTAAATTCATAATCAAACAAATTCTAAAGTTTTCCCCATACAACATTCAAACGATATCAAGGAAATAGGAAAAGTAAGATAACACAACTTCATAAAGCAATATGTGGATTACTTATTAAGAAAGCAGATTGTTCTGGAACATAAACATAAACACATCTTCAAGCATTATCATTTAATCAATACTACCACATTCCATTATGTCTCAATACATAGAAGGTTTCAATAATACGAAAGACTCTGCATCTAGTTTCTTTCCATATACATGAAAGAGATATTCTCGTTTTACACTGTTTCTTTTACAACATGCTTTGCTTCACAAGATGGGCGCTATTGCTGCAGTGCAATAGCCAACTATGCAAACTCCTATCAAGTGGACTTATATACAAAAATTATAGCCTGTCTGTCCAAAAAGAAAGAGTTTTGTGCATATATTTAAGTTTCATTGCCTCCATGGTGTGGGTTCCAACTGCCAACCTACGTACTAGACTTCTTCATGATGCCCACTGTTCCTTGCAGTCTCAATACTCACACCAGAATCCGAATGAAGCCATCAAGGATACAGCTCAAATCATGTTCATGCAGCTAACATGCATCCTAAGTTTTAGCAAAATTCACACAGAAATGCATTGGGCTTCACTAATCCCCTCACACGGGATTAACACAAAAGTTTCTGATACATTTCTCTTTAAAGTAGCACTAGCCTATGTTTCCAATTTATTCACAGCAAGGTTTAACATCTCACATTCTTTCAACTGCAAACTACACTATGACGTCAAGGCAGTATCTACAATATTTTTCTCTAAATCATTATATTATACTACAACAACTAGCCCACTCCAGCTATCCATTGCACTCATTATAATACACACAGGGCAAGCAATATGTTACTAAAAACAACAAAGCTTTCGAATAGGAAAAGCAAAGTTTTCCATTGCCATCATTCTCAACATTCATGACAATGAACTAACAAACCATTCTATGCTCACATAATCTATTTATCACAAATTTTATTTCATAGAACAACACATTTACCCCAACAGTTTCACTTGCACAAACCAAAAGTTTCATTTTCACACACCAGAGGTTCATTCAATCGTAACAGGAATTCTAATAGCATCTTCCACATAGTAAATATTAGGATTACCAACCTGTATATACACTTCCCAACCCATAGCAATTCCCTACTCTAAAAATCTCCTTCTTTCCGTCCACCACCCGATTGTCCAGAAAAATTTTCCTCCTTTTCTTTTTGTTGTGCCTTCCTCTTTCTCTCTTCATCTTGTCCTCAATCGAATGCACTTAATGACTCATTATGGTTATTTCCCATATTCCTGGCATACCACCATAGCTATCAACAATAATAATAATCACATACGTTCCACTAGCACGAAGTTCATCATCTTATGAAGTTTCAAACAAGAATTATTCTTTTTCGAAGTTCAACCAAAATAGCAAGCAACGAGAAATAAAATATTTTTCACCTTCCACAAAGCAGTAAGGTTAGGAAAGCACTATGCTCTATGTGGAGGAAGTTTCGACTGTCATTCCGTGCACCATCCGCCATCAAAACCATGCGTGGAGCCTCACTTCCCTTTATCTTTTATTCTCCACAACTATATATACTTTAAATACAAAAATACGAATAGATCAACACAACCATCATACCTTTGCATAATGTTTCTTTTTCTTTTAAAAGGTAAGGGATAAAATAATTATCTTCCTTATATTTATGTTCCTTTATAAAAATCACCTTTCTCAAGAATCATGAAAATATAAAGGTAAACATTTTCAAAGCTTTGTTCAACCCATTTAAAGGTAATTCTTAAGACTAAAACATCTTCTTTATCACCTTTAATCACACAAGCCAACAATAGAGTATTTCATAAATTAGACATACACACATGCATCAATAGCAAACAACCATATGCCTTTTCAATAGGGTTTGCATAACGGTGAATTTTTGCCATTAGGGCAAAAATTGGTATTTTTAAAAATTCAAATTTATGAATTTGGGTGACACAAACATCGACCATTTAGCTAGAAATTTTTGAGACAAAAAAAATTTAGGTGTCGGTTCGTCGTGTGTTGATAATAGTATCACGAATATTTAAAAAAAAAATTCCAACAATCCTGCCTAAATAGAGGATCCTTTTCACCATAAAATTTTAAAATTTCTAAATTATTCTGCCCAATTAGCCAAGTATACCACTATATATAACTAACACCCCATCAATCATTTTTCATTTCTAGACCTTGTTCTACACTAGATGGATATCTCGACCTAGTTATGCACTAGATCAGATCTATTTCTACACCAAAACCATTTCTACACTAGACGAGACCCTATTTTGCATCTAGACGGACTACTGAACCCTGTTCTACATAAGGTCAATATCTGGATCATGTTTTACATCCGACTGGACTATCAGATCCTATTTTGTACAAGGTAAATATTCGGATCCTATTTTGTATCTGACCAGACTACCGTGCCCTATTCTACACAAGGTCGATATCCAAAATCTATTTTACATCTGAATGGACTATCGGACCCTGTTCTACAAAAGGTCGATATTCAAAACCTATTTTGCATTCAAACTAACTACAAGATCCTATTTTGCATAAGGCCAATATTTGGACCCTATTTTGCACAAGGCCAATATCTAGACCTTGTTTTGCATTTAGACAAACTATTGGACCCTATTCTACACAATACCGATATTTAGAACCTATTTTGCATAAGGACCCTATTCTACACAAGGCTGATATTTGGACCTGTTGGTCACGAATCTGCCATAGGAAAGGATTTTACAGAAAAATGCACCCTAGACCCGGCCAACATTGAAATACTGGGAGAAAGAAATTTCTCCCAGACCAATCTCCAGAGTGGGATGGTTCCATTACTATTCTAAGCTTGTTTTCAGATTAAAGTTACAAGAAAGAGATTAAAACTGTGCAGAAAGATACGAGAAATACATGGAAAGATATGGGAAATATAGTTGTAGGCCGAATTTGTCATATCAGGAAATAATAACAGAAGATCACTTTAAGTACAGCAACAACATATAATATAAGATATCAACTTAATTCACTTACAACCTTGCATAGAAAATCTCTCCAAGATCACATTCCAGAGCTCACTCCCTCACAAGCAATCTTTAAACTCAGCATGCAGAATTTAAATGAAGCAATAAATAAGAAATATGAGTGTATATTAGAAATGTAAATAACAGAAGGAAAAAGATACACAGACAGCCGCTTATGAAATCAGAGGCCAAGTATCTTTCATTCATGCAATGAACTTCAAGCTCTTAGCAAAATTTTCTCTCTCAATCCCTTTTTTTGAGATCTACATTAGTTTATATAGAGGTCTTGCCTCTTTGCAGCATTAAAAATATGAAATGGACCTCCTCGAGATCTACAACTGTGCAACAAAAACAAGGAAATGATATCCTTAAACAGCCTCAAAAAAACCCAAAAATTAAATGCCATAAGGAGTCGGTCATCTTCATTAAATTTCTTGAAATATGCTTTAACTGTTAGAAAAATCACGAACAGCAGCTTCGAATAATGGAAATCTTCAATTCTGGTAGCTTGGGCATGTTCTTCTACCTTGACCGCATCAAAAATCAGCAACACATTTAATTCTGGAGCACTTTGAATCATCAAAAATCATGAAACTGCATCGGGCCGTTCGAACTGCTTCCTGACGCAAAACTGTAATAGGTCGTGAAAACGTGACAAATCACAAAATCACGACATATCTCTGCTCTGTACACTTCTATCGCTTTTGGACCGTGAAAAACAACCATGTCATGAAATCATGATGTATTTGGCTTCTTTGTCTCTTTCACTACCCTGAACCACGAAAACGTGACGGTGCGCGATTTCGCTACAATTCCCTGCACTTAGTATTTCTTCAACAGTGTGTCACGAAATCGCTACAAGTTTTGTCTTGCTCTGCTCTATCCTACAAATTTCATGATTTTGCTACCATTTCTTGCTTTAAGATCCTTCGTTCCGCTATGTCACGATTTCGCTACACCAACTCTATGTTCTCCACTGTTACTGCGTCCTGTCGCAATTTCGCGACATTCGCATCTTGCTTGCCTTCATTCTCAAAAATGTTGCGGTTTCGCTACGTTTTCCTTAGCTCCTCCATCATAGCAACTCCCTATCACAATTTTTCTATCTTTTTTGCTGCTTGGACTCATTCTCCAAAGTGTCACGAAAACGCAACACGTAGCGATTTCGCTACACTTTTTGCCTTATGTGCCTTTAGCTGAGTTATGTCGTGATTTCACGAAAAATTTGAGTTTCATCGTTCTTGGCTTGGTTTTGTCACAATTTCATGATGTTTTTGAGTCTCGTCGCCTGTCGCTCAGTTATGTCATGATTTTGTGACAACTTTATCGCTCTGCCCTCCATTGACTGGTTTGACCATGAAAATCTAACACGTCATAATATCGTGACAATTTTGCCCCTGCTGTCGTTGACTGCGTTGACCATGATTTTCTAACACGTCATGAAATTTCTACGACTTTGCGTTTGTTTTCTCTCCCCTCGTCTGACCTGCAATAATGTGACATGTCGCGATATCGCGACGGTTTTCAACTTTGGCTCTCCATGTTTTTTGTCATGATTTCAGGATAGTCTTCAGACTTAGTCATTTTTTTGCATCAAAACCTATAGAGAAGTTATAATTGCAATAGATTAAGCATGAATAATCAGCAATCAAAATAAATGTGGCAAAAATGCCAACAGGACCCTATTTTGTACAAGGATCATGTTCTACACAAGGACCCTATTCTACACAAGATCAATATCTAGATCATGTTTTACATCTGAACGAACTACCAAACCCTGTTTTGAGTTTGAATGTACTATCAAACCCTGTTCTTTACATCCAAATGGACTATCATACCATGATCTACACAAGGCCAATATCCAAATCCTATTTTACATTTAGATGGACTACCAAACCCTGTTCTACACAAGATTGATATTTAAACCCTATTTTGCATCTGATTAAACTACCAGGCCCTATTTTACAAAGGGAAAAATACATCTATTTTTTGGCTTCAGGGGCGTTGCCCCCCTTACAAACTCTCTTTGTGGAGTGGGTCCAAGTGCGACTGAAAACAAGACCTCCAAATTAGAGAGAATCAGGATCCACAACCAATACCATGTTTTGTAGCTGGTTTGAGATCAAACCTTTTTCTACACCTGGTTCAAGGTCAAATCATTTTTTGCACCATCCCATGCCTGGATCTTGTTTTCCATCGAGTCCGGCCAGAACTTTCAAATTCGCCAATATTTTATAAATTTTTTTGAAAAAAAATATAATTTGCCATGTCCTCCTACATGAATTTGGTCAAGATTCACCAAGGTTTCACAATAGATTCACCATTTTTTTACAAGTACATTTTGGGTTCGACCTCTTATGCATAACCATGCTTTTCAAACTAGTGGCTCGCCACTACAAAACATTTCTCATTCATTGCCAACACACAATATCAAACCAATTTAACTCACACAAGAATGCACCTAAATGATATGCAAACGTGAGTGTCCATGTGCTTGCGAGTCGAATCATCACTTCCCATTTTTATATTTTCCACTGACTTGCTTCCTTTCATTGCCTTCCTACAATTGACCTACACTCATAGAAGCTATCAGTAGTACCTTGTATCATAAGAAATGGTAAATATTTAGATATTTTATTCTTTTTTATTGATCGTGCAAGGAGGGTCATTACATTTCATCATTATTAGAATTTTTAGGCAATGGTAAAGTATTATATTGTTAAAATCATTCACCATGAATATGTTTTCAATATATTCCAAGAGTATTATTAAAATTAAAGTTATGACATTATCCTTTTAAATACATGCAACATATTAGTTATTCCATTGAGTTAATTAATCATTGATAAATAAACCATTCACTTTTGATGATTTTAAGCATATAATAAATTTTAATTTAAAAAATAAAATATTGTAATTAGATGATAAATCCATAGGAAAAATATTTGTATGGTATATGATTGGTTTAAGAACAAATAATAGGCTTCTTATTGTTTATTATAGTTTATAAATAAAAATAATTAAAAATAGTTATGTCCATAAATATTGGCATTTTTTATGTGGCTTAGTACTTCTCGTTTGGTACCAAGAAAAAAAATTATACATCAACATTTATCTAGTTATTAAAAAGTACTAATCATGTGAAATTTGAATAAATATAAATCGATTGAATTTTAAAATATCCATTAAAATATTATATGTTATTATGTTTAAGTTTTAAAAACATATAAGATCCAACAATACAAGCAACTAAAGAGATTCCATAAACAAACACAAGGAGATATGATCTACCCAAGGGAAATAGAAACCAAAATTTTGATAAATCTAAATTCATCTCAGTCAACAATAAATCGATCCTCAAACCTAAGATCCAACAATACAAGCATCCAAAGAGATTCCATAGTGAAACACAAAGAGGTCTGACCCACTCAAGAGAAATAGAAATCAATCTTCAAATAAATATAAAACAATTCAGTCAACTCCCACCTAAACTAAACCAAAAATGACCATATTTAAATCAAATATTGCCCAAATTGAAACCACAAAGTTGGGTAGCAAAAATACACAAGAGAAACTAAAACCCAAATTGACAAACCAAGATCTAAGAGACTAGCTAGATCCTGAGGATCATAAACAAACATCTGCAAACTAAGGGATAAACAAATCGTGAATGTCAAGAAAATATTGGAATCCATGAATCCATAAAATTCAACCCCCAAAATATTCCTCCCCTAACTTGGAATAATTTAACATCAAAATCACAGTACAACTTCCTACTCAAGCCAAGAATCATATAACTGCTCTGGGAAAAATAAAAATGTTTAAACTTCCATTTTTCCACCCATGGGGAAACACACATATGAGTCAATAAATTCAACAAGACTAAATTTAAAATTTCCTACCCCAACCATGGTGGGAATGGGGCTCATTGTATTACTACCTGTATATATGAACACCATAAACTAAGCATAATATGATCAACACTACAATAGGAATACAACATGAACTAGGAATATGGGATTAAAACATGACTACCCCGCTAATCTAGCTCTACATCCTGCATAAATCCATGAGTATCCTAGAGAAGATACCTTGAAAAAAACCATAAAAACCTCCTTTGGTTTGGTTCCAAGCCTAAAACAAAGTAGACGACTCCAATTCTCCCCAACTTTGGATAAATAAAATCCAACATAAAAAAAATTGAATATGCTCTAGATCCACTAAAGGTCCCAACATCTATAAGATCTAAAAATTCTTAGGATTTTCTAAAGGACCTACGATATCAAATAAAGCAAAATAAGATCCAGTAATAGAGTTATGGTTAGGATCCTGCTCACAACCAAAAAAGCCCTTGAAAACAACCAACATTCACTTTTGCACACTGACCAACAATAGAACCACCAATGTTAGTCATTGCTAACACAAGCCACCAAAGACCATCGTACTGCACACTATAACTATAGCTCTAGGAAATATGAAAACTGCTATATAAACCCCATGTGTATTCCTAATCACACTATAACTATAGCTATAGGAAATATGAAAACTGCTATAGAAACCCCATGGGTATTCCTATCCTGGCCAAACACCAAAAAGGAAAACCTTGATATCCTTAAAAAAGAGAGGTTATTTCCCCCAATCCCTGTGGGTTCTAACCTACAAGCACACCAAAACTAAAAATAAGGCCAAAGCACCACTACAATGAAAAAATGGTCATTCATTACAACTCTAACATTTACCACCTCTCTACCAACCCCACCAACCCTTCCAACTCCCTAGCCTACTAACACATAGTTCTAGGAAAAGAGAGACCACAACCAAGAAACTAGGAACAAAGGGATGACAAAATTTCAATCCTAAGGGTAGATCAACATCACCTAAAGGAACACTCAATCTATGCAAGCCAATTCTTAGATTTTTTATTAAACTTCCCAAAGAGACAAATCTCACCTTACTGATCTTGCTTGGTTTTTGTGAAGCCAACAATGCTTCAACACCAACAAGACCTTCAATTTCCAAGGATAAAACCAATAATTTTTTTATGAACCTCATATATCCCTTGATTGTTTCCTATCCCTTTGAACTCCCATTCCACTGGTACAATCTTCTTACTCTCTACCATCTGGATTTGCATCCAATATCCACAAGGATATTAGCTTCTCAATCTAGAATATAATTTGGATCTTGTGGTATTCATCCCCTTTTTTGAAATAAAAACTTTAAAATACCTATTTAAATATTAATCTTAGAATTATTTAAACATCAAGCTTAGAATTTAGATTAAGTTTCATTTAATGTAATTATTTTTTCAAAATATTTTAATTTTAATTAGAAAAATTATAATGAATATCGTAATATTGAATAAAAATACAATAATTATTACTATATACTATCCATTACATGAACCTTGTTTAATCTTGGTTCAAGTATACCCTTATAACCATAAGTTCATTGTATCTAGATTTGTTATCTATTGATTTGATAACTATAATTTGATGACTAAAAATTATATAATATCTATACTTATCTAAAATATAAATATTTTATATCCATATAACTTGAAAAAAGTAAAAAATAAAAAATAGGCAAAGGAATACTATGTACAACAACTTTTTACATACACATTTGAATTTTTAAAATATTTTTTTTTATGTATTAATTCACTTCAAATCAAGGGTAAGAAGGGTAAAGTAAATTTAACATCTCTGAGGCCATAGGTAAAAAATAAATTTTAATTTTTAAAAACCTAGTTTTCTTTGTATTAATGTACTTCAAATAAAGGGTAAAAAAGATACACTAACTTTGTGTCCTCAAGATCGAGCTAGGGTTTCAGAAGTTTGGAGGTGCTTCAGAGGAGATCTGAGGAATCAAACTGGGGTTTCAGAAGCTAAGGTAGAGGGCTGTCAATAGTAAGGATCACGGCCAAGAATGGGGGACATAGGTACTTCGGTACCAAATCCTCCAAACGAAGGAATTTCATTTCGGGATAAGCTATGTGGAACCCAAGATAGTTTCAACGATTGTCAAACACAAGCAAAGAAAATCATAAACACCATGGGGAAGCGACAAAAGGAGGATTCTCTTCCTGGGAGGGTGAACAGATGTCTACCACAAGCAAAAGAAATACCGATGTTGGAAATAGCTGAGGACTAGGTAGCTGAGGATATTGTTTATAAGTCAAAACACAACCTGATAGGTAAATTTGTGGGTTTCAAACCATCTGTGCACTTCCTCCACACATGGATAAGGAAACAATGGCATCTGGAAGGAGAATACAAAATTCTAACTCTCGCAAATGGGTATTTTTTTGTGGAGTTCACATCGGTGGCAGATCGACAAAAAGTATTTGAGGGAGGACCATATCATCATGGACCAGCGAGACTATTCTTGCAGCCATGGAAGATGGGATTTGACCCGAGGGTGGAACCAACAGCAGTACCAATATGGGTAAGATTATTTGCCCTTCCCATTGAATTTTGGAAAGAGGAGATACTTGAGGCAATAGGCAACTTATTAGGGCATTATCAAGGTAGATCAAGAGAAACAGTTTTAGGAGGATCGACAATTTTTGCTAGGGTTTGTGTAGAAATGGACCTCAGCAAACCTCTTCCAACAGAGATAGACCTAAAAATAGGGGATTTTGTCTGGCACCAACAACTAGATTATGAGGCTATTCCATTCAGATGTCGGGTGTGCCACGCTCCTAGACATCTTGCTAGAATGTGCCCAACAGTTAAGGATCATCAATCTGAAAAAGAGGGGACAAAAGAAAATTTTAACATGGCAGGTCAATCTCTTCAGAAAAAGGGAAATCAAAAGGAAGGGAAAGGCCCAATAGATTCTGAGGGTTTTCAAAAAGTAATGAGAAGGCCAAACAAAAAAAATCAGCACAGTAACCAGAGACAAGGAGAAAGAGTTGTAAGAACAACCAATAGATATGAGATATTCAAACAACTGGGAAACTTGGAAACCGAAGGAGATTTTCAAATGTAAGGGTTAGAGGAGGATACTCAGCAAGTCACAATATTTTATCAGGAACAATATTCCAATCTAGTGTTAGGGAACAAGCAAGGAGCAAGACCAGACACAACCTCTCTCATGGAAGAGGAGATTCAACCCACAAGAGAGACCATAGGAGGGGAAATAGAGCAGAGGATGTTTTTGACACAGGAAATAGAGATGAAAGAAGGAAATAAGAACAAAGAAATCCCTACTCTAGGAATTCAAGTGGAGAAGAAACAAAAACCAAACCAATCTGCAGGGAGGAAGTCAAACAAGGAAAAGATGGAGGAACAGGGAAGAGATTTGAGCCAGAACGGAAAGGTAAAATCGATGGCTGATTTTTTCTCTCCTAATTCTCAATGATATTAATCACTTGGAATGTGAGGGGTTTAGGCAAGTCAAAAATATTATCATAGATATGAGTCCAAATATAATTTTGTTACAGGAAACCAAAATGCAAGGAGAAGACTTACAAAAAATAAATAGGAGGATATGGCAAAAAGGAGAGATCCTTACTCAATCGTCACAAGGGAAATCAGGTGGACTGGCCACTATGTGGAATCACCAACTATTCCTAGAGATAGGGGGGGCCTCTACGAGAGGGGTGTTGATGGTCCGGTTACAAAATAGGGAAATTGGAAAAATTTGGACTATAGTGAATTTTTATGGAGCACAAACAGTTAGATTATAGAGGGATCAATGGGTAGCCATCCAGACTTTCAGAGAAAACTACCCGGAGGACCAATGGATTGTGGGAGGAGACTTCAATGCAAAGCTTAGAATAGAGGAACAACAAGGAGGCAGAGCCATGCTTGAGGAAAAGGACAGGTTTTTTTTAGCAATAACATGTCAAATGAATCTAATAGATATCCCAACTGTGGATAGCTCCATGACTTGGACTAACAGAAGAAAGGAAGGTGAGATGGTCAAATCTTGCTTGGATCGTTTCTTCATGGGGGAGGAATTATATTTGCATACCAAGCATCAATCAAGGGTCATGGATAGGATTTCTTCAGATCATTTTCCAATAAGCTTAACCATAGAAGAAGATAATCATAAAGTTGTGGGAACTTTTAAATTTGAGCTATGGTGGCTGAAAGATGAGGAGCTAGGGGACCGTATAAAGGAATGGTGGAAATCAGGGAAACCAAGATTTGGGACAGCCCAATTCAAACTCCACAAACAACTAAAATATGTAAGGACCCAACTAAAGGAGTGGAGTAAACAGAAGAAGGAAATAACTAGAATCCAAAAGAATGAAATCAAGGATCAAAAGGAGAAGATTGCTCAAGAGATAAGACAAGGAACTATCACAGAAGAACTGTTACAACGTGAGGCAGAAATTATTAGAAAAGATGAAGCTTTGGAGGAACAAGAAGAAATCTATTGGAGGCAAAGATCCAGAATCACATGGTTAAAGGAGGGGGACCAAAATATAGCTTTCTTCCATAAGACAGCAACAGCCAGGAGACAACAAAATAGAATTATGGGTCTTACAGATATGATGGGTCAGGTAAAAACTAGTGGAAGTGAAATGAAAAGTATAGCAAATCAGTACTTCCATACACTTTTTAGCAGTAATGAAAATTTGAATGCAATATGGTAGGAGAAGATACTAGAGGCAATTCCACAATCAGTCAAACTTGAACACAATAAATTATTAATGGAGGAAATTTCTTTGGAAGAAACCTCGCAGATCATACAAAAAATGCAAACAGGAAAGACTCCAGGACCAGACGGATTCCCCATTGAATTTTATCAAATTTTTTGGGAAATTGTGGGCCAAGCAATGGTGGAGGCACTGGAGGAAATCAGACAGAGTAAGAAAATGTTAAAAGCCTTGAATCATACTTTTATCACTTTGGTTCCTAAGGGCCCATCTAGTGAGATAATTGATAATTATAGGCCTATTTCACTATGTAATGTATTTTACAAGATATTAACAAAGCTTATGGCAAAAATGTTGAAACAGTTTTTACCAAATCTGATTTCAAGTGAGCAAGGTGGTTTTGTTGAAGGCAGACAAATTCTAGATGGAATAGTAGTGGCCCAGGAGGTGATACAAACAATGTCAAAACAAAAGGACCCAGGTATGTTTATTAAATTAGATCTTTCTAAAGCCTATGACAGAGTAGACTGGTCCTTTATGCAAAATATTTTAGAAAAAATGGGCTTTGCAGAGGGGTGGAGAGATTGGGTAAGATCCTGTACACAAACTACATCATTCTTAGTTCTGGTAAATGGTAGTCCCTCTCCCATGTTCACAGAAGGAAGGGGGCTGAGGCAAGGGGACCCTCTCTCCCCTTACCTTTTTATCCTTTATGCAGAGGGTCTCGGGAGACTGTTAAAAAAATGGAGACAAGATGGGAGGTTAAAGGGCTTGAAAATAAGTTCTCAAATTGAGATAAATCACCTCCAGTTTGTGGATGATACTGCTATTATTAGTCAAGCCAATCTCATAGTAGAAAGAAACATAAAAGAAGTTTTATATGGGTATACTCAAGCTATTGGGCAAACTTTTAATGAAAAAAAATCTCAAATTGTTTTTTTTAATACAACGAAGAGGGTGAGAGATAAAATTATACAATTGTTGAAATTCATGGAAACTCCTTTACCCATACAGTATTTAGGAGTACCTTTATCTGCAAAGAAAACAAAAAGTAAAGAGTGGAAAGGGTTGATGGATAGACTTCAAGCTAAGCTGAGCAACTGGACTCATAAATGGCTAAGCTTAGGAGGAAGGCTGACAATGATTAAAGCTGTGCTACAAGCTCTTCCAGTTTATAAATTTTCTGTACTTTAGGCTCCAAAGAGAATTCTAAAAGATATTGACAAACACACAAGAAAGTTTTTGTGGTCAAGTGCAAGGGAAGAACAAAAAATAGCACTAGTGGGTTGGGAGAAGATATGCCAACCAAAAAAACAAGGAGGATTGGGGATAAGATCAGCATTTCAGAGCAGCAAGGTACTAGCTGGAAAGCTATATTGGAGATGGATTACAGCTACTGGGGGTTTATGGAGTAGACTCTTACAAGCTAAATATTACCCAGAAGTGGATGAGAAAAACATTCCAAGATACAAAGTGGAAGGAGAGGGATCTACCATATGGAGGACAATGTTAGTAGGCCAAGAGTTAATAAATCCATACCTATATTGGCAGTTAGGGGATGGAAAGGATGCTTTATTTTGGGAGGATTCATGGAATCAATCACAACCAATTATTCAGACATTCCCAGAGATGGAGAGCTGGAAATCAGAGCTCCAAAAAGCAGGGTGGTGGAAAGCCTCTTACTATATGAAATCATGGAATCAACATGTGCCAGATTTATTACAGTGGAAACATCCCCAAGAATGGCCAGTGAGGGGTACAGAGGAACTAATGGAAAAACTGTGGAGATATCTTCAAAGACACCCAATTCAGGATGGTTATAAGAGGGATATACTTGGATGGGGAGGAAGTAAGTTGGGAATTTATAAGGCAAAGGAGGGATACAAGGTAGTTTGTGGATACGAGATTACCCCATCACCCTTTCCATGGACATTTGTCTGGCAAAAGGAAGGATGGCCAAAAATTAACATTTCTCTTGGTTGATTAACCACAAAAAGTGCTTGACTTTTGATAATTTGATAAAAAGAGGTTTCTTTGGGCCCTCTAAATGTGTTTTGTGTGGAAAGGCAGAGGAGACATTGAATCACCTCTTTTTTGGGTGTTCTTTTGCTAAAGACATATGGATCAATTTGTGGAGACAAATGAGACAACATTGCGAAGTTTTTGAGAGCCAGGAAAGCTTTTATGAGAAATGGAAACAGTACAGCTTTAAGACTAAAACAATGAAAATTGCATGGAAACTAGGACCTAGCTTCATATGGTGGCAATTATGGCTAGAATGAAATGCACGCATATTTAGATCAAAGCACAGAACAAGGGAGCAAGTATGGGAGAGTATTATGAGCAAGGTAACAGAAACACTATTTATCAGATTACAAGAGGAAACAAATATAAAAATGGAGGAAGTGATTATTCTACGGAGCCTTGGAATAACTGTAATAGAGAAACAACTTAAGGATGGGTACACAGGTGAGATCCCCTTGAATAACATAGAGTGGAGGCCACCTCCTAAAGAGTGGGTGAAGGCAAACACAGATGGGGCTTCTACTAGAAATCCTGGGAAAGTTGGTTTTGGTATTATCATGTGAAATTGGAAAGGAAAACAGGTGTATTGGAGAGCAGGAGGAATGGGGGAGGCAACAAATAATGAAGCGGAAGGACAGGCGATCTTGTCAACATCTATGATAGCTGCAAATCTACAATTACATAAGTTGTGGATAGAGACAGACTCTCATGTATGGGCTGGAATATTAGATCCGATAAGGCCCTTTTAGGTGCTAGGAATTGGAGAGAGAAGGAAGGTGGAAGCAATCCAGAAGATCTGGCAAGTTTTTCAAGATGTTTTTATTACACATATAAAGCGAGAGGGAAATAGGGTGGCAGACTATTTAGCAAAATGGGGAAAATATCTGGAGAAAGGGCAATATGTGGACTCTCAGATGGAAAATCAGATAAGCTTGTGCCAAAGAATCCAAGGGATGCAGGAGGTGATACAAGCAGATAGTAGAAAAAGAAGAGTAGACAGTGAGTCTAATGAATCTATCACAGTTAGGCCACAGAGCAACACAACATGAAGATAAATGGATAGTTTACGAAATTCAGATAAATTGGATAAACTGGAATTCAGCTATGGTAGTGCTGAGGGTTTGGATATCTGCATTATGTAAGGTAATGTTTTATGGGTAATTTTTGAGCTAGGAGGGATTGGAGGAGGATTTTCTTTCTCCCTTGATGCCTATCCAGTTCATTTTACCTTGTAATATATCTTCTATAAATATAACATATTTTTCATTTTTTCAAAAAAAAACTGTGTCCTCAAGGCCACAAGAGAAAGAAATATTTTGTTTACAACAACCTTCTATGACACACATTTGAATTCTTAAAAACATGGTTTTCTTTGTATTAAGGTACTTCAAATGAAAGGTAAAAAAATATGAAGTAATTTTTAACATTCACGAGACCATAGGTCATATAAGGCTAACCATGAAGAGGATGTTCTTTTCCAAATATATAGTTATCCAACCACACTACACTTCAATTACTGATCATTGGTTTTCAACGTTACACCCTCAAGATTCAAACCTTAGACCTATATTTAGGGTTCCAAATCCTTTTCTTAAGCTATATAAATTATAAAAAACAAAGTAAGATATAAATATATTTATAAGGACACAAAATTATTTTTACTTATCCATAATTGTTGAAAGCAATGAATGAATATTGAAAAAAACTACTAATTTATTTCTTATTATGGATATGGAGGATACAATGGAATTGAATTCTTAACAAGTATATTAGTAAAAAATATTTAAAGGAATTTATCAATATAAAAAATAATTTACTCTGGAATAGTTTTTAACATATTACTATAAATATGGAAATTATGTTCATTTTATTTATTTATTTAAAATAAAAAATTAAATAATATTCTATTTTTATTATATTATTTTAAATATATTAAAGAATTCATTATATTTATTTATCAAAATTAAAAATATATATATAGGTCTTATAAAAAATGTTCTAATTATATTTAAAAATATCCATTGACTCCTTATCAACATAGCCCTAATCTTTAAATAACATCATAATCAATAAAATAAAGCCAATATTATTTTGATCAATTGAAGAAGGGGTTTTGAAAGGATCCTTGAACCTTTTTATAATTTTACAAAGGGAAAAATGCTACAACCAAAAGATATAGAAAAAGATAAGATGCCACTACCCAAACACAAGGCCCTAGTCCTACCATTAACTAAAACTAAACCAAACAACCACAAGAGAAGAGAAAACAAATGGGACCTAAAAAATAACCTCCCAACTAAGAGATACCAACTACAACCCTTGACTATAGAAGAACAAAGGGAAACCAATCAAGGAGGGTAGAATATATTCTCACCCCCATCCAACTTACGTAGATTAGACATTATGACATTCCACTGGTTAGTCTAAGATAACCTTCAACTCCTCAATATCCCAAAGTATTTAAAAATATATTAGTGCCAATCATCTTGTGACACAAACCTACTAAAAATCCTAGATTGAGAACCACTTGGAACATTGTCATTTTATCCAAGAAGAGAGACCATCAAAATAATTATCTGGGTGGCAAAAGGTTTCCATATTAGACCCACTTATCCAATTAAAAAAAGGATAAACAATATCTTGTAGAATGGATTCCATGAGAAATCAAAGAGAAAAAATATTCCTCCAACTCTCACAACCAATTAGAAAGTAGAAACCAAGAGAGTAAAAAAATAGTTGGCCATACAACATGAAGGCAAGTGACCTATGCAAAGCCATTAGGGACTAGTCAACCATCATCATCAATATGGATTAGGCCCTATGGGAGAGTATCCCTCCAAATGGATAGCTCAAATTGGAGAAACCCTATGTTGATAAAGAAGTCAGTCGCCTTGTTACCTTCCCTATACGTATGTCTCACCTAAATACTTTCCATGCCATGAATAATCCAATTAGCTGCATAGACCACATTAGTAATATTTTAGTTGGGGACTTGCAATCCAGCTAAAATATTGACAATGTTTAATGAGTCACCTTTGATACCAATCGAAGGGAGAAGCACCACCCATTGGAAGAATGCTCTTGCTTTCACAAAGTGTTAAGTATAGGAGTCAATATTTTTAGTGAAGTTAAAAATGATATCTCCACTATGATTTCAAAACACACATCCTACACAAGCTTTCCTAGGGTTTCCTTTAGAGAAACCATCATATTTAAATTTGATCCATTCAAGGAGGGTCGAGATCCACTTGGTTAAAGCTCTAGTATTCCCTAGGTTCTAAACAATTCTTCTTCTATCTTGTTTGAAATCAAGATTGGCTTCAATGAGAGCTTCAACCTATAGGCCACTACAATAATCTAGAGATGGGACAAATACATTCTCAACAATTTTTGGTAAACATTTATCCTAGATGAAAGTAACATCTCTAAAAACTCCACTAAACATCTTGGTGTTCCATTCCTTCTATATACCCTAGACCATGTGAGGGAGACTAAATGACCAAAAAGTATGCAATGTTAGGCTAGCAAATCGGGAGACCATTGATCAAAGGTATCAAAAACCTGGTTTAGGACAACCCAACAGACTCCTAAGGTATTTAAAAGGAGATAAAGGACATCAAGCAAAAATGAGCAAAGTAAGAAAAGGTGGTTTGTAGATTCAAAATCACATCTACAAAGGTGACACCTATTAGGGATGGTCATACCTATTTTTGGAGGTTATCCATAATGAGAATCTTGGTTTGGATAGCAAGCCATAGAAAAAAAATTACTTTAGAAGCAATAAATTTATACCAGATCTTTTTGAAAGGATGTGGGTTGTTCCACAAGATTAACTTTAGAGGGGAAATAAACAGACTTCGTTGAAAAAGAGTCATCCTTCTCTCCCTTCCATACAATAGAATCTTCAACATCATAAGATATAATGATCTATAATATTAGAATGTGATTGATATTGTCCATAGCCTTTCTTTCCTCCTAGTTCAAGTTTGAAAATTTGAGATTCCTCCAAAATTTTACCCCATTACTTAGTTGAATGAAGTATACAACTTTAGCTCCAAATAGGTCTAAGTTATGGGTTTCAAAATTGTTTCCTTAGGAATGTGAGCTAGAGGAGCATCACCAACCCAAGTGTCTTCCAAAAAATCAATATTTTTACCATTTTCTAGCTTTCATCTATGTCCCTTTGAAATGATATGATACCAAGGCAAAAAGCTAATCCTAGAGAGGGGGGTAGACCAACTAGAAGTTCTTCATTTTGAGAAAGATATTTGGTTGACATAATGTGGATCCAATCAACATTTTCATTCTTGAATAAATTCCACCCTTGCTTTTCCATTAAAGTGGTGTTCATTCTCTTAACTCTTCTAAGGCCAAGGCCACTAAATTATTTTCTAGTGCATACCTATTTTGAGGAAACTAAGTGGAAATTGTTCTTCTCCTAATTTTCAGACCAAATAAAGGACATTTGGATGATTTCAATTCTTTGAATTACTATACATATCAATTTAAGTCATAATTTATATTTTGTCATAGCTTTTATGTAAATAGGTTCTACATAGCAATAGTTATGTTTAAAAATATGTAACTCAAAAAGAAAGTCTATGGTAAAAAAATGATGAATACATCATGAAACTTGCATTTGACATAGTATTATTATATCATGATCTTGTTAGCATAATGTTTGAATTAAAAAAATAGTAGTATTACCTTCAACTATATTGAATTTTTTAAAAATACAATATCTACCATATTTAGAGGTGGATTTCCACTTTAAAATTTAATTTGTTTAACCAATTTATCTCATTTTAAAATACAATATCTACTAGATTCATAGGTGTATTTCCACTTTAGAATTTAATTTGGTTAATCAATTTATTTCATTTTACTTGATAAGGATAAGATAAATGTCATTTTCTAAATGAATTTTTACCCTTTAGCATTGATGTGAGGAAGTGAAGGGAATAGTGCAAGTTTTCATTTCAAAGATGATTTGAATATTTTTCCTTCAATGTTTATTTTAAAGAAAAATATTTAAAAATAAATAATTAAAAACAATTAACAATTAAAACATTTCTTCATATATATATATATATATATATATATATATATTGTTAGCATATAAGTACTATTCAATAATATAACAAGATTAAATTCTCATGCAATTGATATGCACAAGTATTCTCACAAATAATAAACTCATTGTATTTCATGGATTACATTGTATTCGAGTACTTAATGAGGTACTAAAATTCCACACTCATGTCTCACATGATTGCTCTAAAGATATCCTTTAAGTCTCTTGACATTTCACCTTCAACAAATTGTTCATCTTCTCACACATCTAGGAGATGTGACTATATATTTTTAATATTAGAAATATGTTTTATTGACTTCTAACAATGACTACTAAATGACAAAATCTAAATAATTTATATTTACAATATTTTTTTAATTGATGATTGTAGAGGGAAGGGGTTTTGAGAGGCTCCCCAAACCTTTTACACTTCCTTTCACAAATTAAACATTAAAGCTATAGAATTGAAACAATAAAAGAGAATATAAAACACCCAATTGATGAGCCACACAGAAAGACTCCATCAACCAAAAATACCTAAAATATATTACTAAAGACCCAACAACAAAATACCACTGTACCAAACTTATCAACAAATCAAAAAAAGCTAAGATAAATCAAGTTTACAGGCCACCAACTCCATTTTCTCACATAAACTCAAAGAAATCCACTATCTTGACTTCACATCATTTGATGAGAGGAAAGAACGAGCATCATCAAATCATTCTTTCTTGATGACTTTGACTCCATAGATTCCACACCATAATTGCTTGAACTTCTCTCAAACCAAGAATTTTCTAGATTGGTGGTAGTGACATTTTGATGTGGAATAAAAAGAGGAAGTTCTTTGCTTCGAGAGGCTAGCCAAGAATCCTCAAAATAATATCTTTGCCACACATGCAAGCATGAACCAAAAAAACCATAATTAAGAAGCAATGATACATATGAGTATCAAACAACAAGGTTCAACAACTACAACATATACCCCAATGATGCTCCAAGATCTTCCACTAAATCTCTAAATCTACACCTCACAAAAAAACATTAGAGATAAAAAAAAATATAAAGGACAAGGAGTGCATAAGGATAGCAAGCCTCTTGATATGACTAGGATGATGTTGGGTCCCATTATGCAAATATTCTATATAGAAATGTTGACGTGTACTTTTGTTATTTGATTCTAACCTAATTCTTCTTTTTAGGAGTAATTGAATATCTTACATAGTCTAACTCTAGCATTTATCAATTTGACACTCTTTTGAGGGGAAGAAAAAATGTGCTTTCCCTAACTTCCCCCCTTTGGATAAACATGGTGGCTCCTCGAGCATAGAATTGATTAGCCCCCCAAATTTGCTATATATTGTGATCTGTTTGCTTATCATGGATATGGATTTTCAAATTTACCAAATCCTCAATTTGACTAGGAAAGCTAGCTTCCCATTTTTTAAAACCATCTAGGATCACCCCTAGGTTTACCAAGCTATCTGCAACCCCATTACCTTCTCTAAAAATATGGTTATATTGAATATTCTCCAAAGGGATTATTTTGTGCTTAGCTTTCAAAAACAAATCAACAACACTCTAGCTAGATGGTTGGTTTTCTTTCAAAATATTAATAACATTTTGTGAATCACCCTCTACAATCAAATTTTTAATATTAAAGCTCTCAATAATATTTAAGCCTAGGAAAGCAGCCTTAAACTTAGTAAAGTGACTAGTCTACTCCCATAAGGCCTCTGCATAGGCCATGATAGTCTTTCCATTATGATCTTTGAAAATACCACCTTCTCTAGCCCTTCATGAATTCCATTTCACTACATCATAAAAATTTAGGTCCAAACAACAAGGGGTTGGTTGTTTCCACTTTGTGTTAGCCCTTACAAGTTTGGATGGTGAAGTAGGACCTTGAGCTTGAAATTCCAATACCCAATTGTTGACAATATCTTTTTCCCAATCAAGCTTCCATGCATCTTTAAAACTTATGATCTTGAAATTCTCCATAGTGGTAGTGGAAGATCTAGCTTCAGTGGAGGTGATATCTCTTTTTTTATCCTTGAATATATGATTATTTTACTCTTTCCAAGCTCCCCACAAGGCATGGGGGAGGCTTAGCTTCCACAACATTTTTAGTCTCTTGCTTCAAAAGGGGGATTCCCACTAGAGACACAGGTTTGGAAGGGAATTTGGAAGGACCCAGGCAACTTGAAATTTATTGAGCACTTTATTTAGAATTTTTCTCATGAAGGGAATCTTAATGAAGAGATGGTTTGTATCTTCCCAATTATTCTCACACAACACACATCTATTGGGAATTATCATCCCCCTCTTGTGAATATTATCCATCATCATAATCTTATTTTGGACCAATAGCCAGTAAAAGTAGGCAATTTTTGGAAGGAGCTCCTTGATCCACACTTTTGTAATAGGCATCTAGCCTATGAGTATTCACCTTCCTTTTGATTCTTCCATAGGAGAGAGTCTAAATTTTTTGTACTATTTAAAAAATAGACCTGTAGCATCCTATTGAGATTCATTAGGCTCTACTGGTTCCTCTCATCCAACTCATATATATATGTGTCTCCATATTTTATCAAATTCATATTAGATGATGCAATTTTTCATAGAGGTTCCTTAGAGAGTAGACAAGATTTTTTATAGCCTAGTAATATCTTGGTCCTAACTTAAAAGAATTTTCATTAGCCATACATCCTTCCAAAAATGGACTTGGGATCTAGTTCCAATCTACCAACAAATACCCTTATTCAACAAAGGTCTAGTAAGTTGAAGGTTATTCCAAAAATTTGAACCATGAGGTAACTCACTTTCCTCTAGGAAGCTAGAGTGGTTCTTGAGATACTTGGATTTAAGGATGTGGACCCAAATGAGGTCTTTATCCTTTATAAGTTTTCAACCCAATTTGCCCATCAAGGCTTTATTCATTATTTTTAAAAAATTTAAGCTTAGACCCCTTGCTTATTTCCTTGTGTAAACTTGCTCCCAAGCTACAAATGCAATTCATGTTTTACTTTTCACACTAGACCATAAGAAGTTTCTTTGAATATGCTCTATTTTATCATAATTTTTTATTGGAATTTTGAACATTGACATAAAATAGATTGGGATATTCTACAGAGATGATTTTACCAGTTGGGCTTTGCCATCCTGGCTAAGCAAAGAACCCCTCCACCCTGTAATATTTTTTTATAATATCTCTACAACTATATTTCATAACTCCTCATACATCCTCCCTTTGAATAGGGGTATCCCAAGGTAGGTTGAGGGAAGATCCCCTATACCACAACCAAAAAGTCTAGCTAATATAGCCTTCCTAGGCCCTGGTGTGTTAATAAAATAAATCTTACTTTTAGCATAATTCACTTTTTGACCAACTACCTTCTCATATTTTTCCAAAATAGATTTCAATTCTTTGGCCTATGGGATTGAATATTTTGTAGTAATGATCATGTCATCCATAAATTGTTGGTGGGAGATAGGGGATAAAGAAGAGGTAAGTTTAATTCCCTCAATTTTTAAATTTAAAGTAGCAACATAGATCACTCTCCAAAAATATTCAACAAAGATAATGCAAAGGTAGAGAGGCAAATTATCTCCTTAATAGAGTCCTCTTCTATTTGGAAATACCCTACTACTAAACCATATACTAAAATTGCAAACATGGTTGAAGAAACCCATGCCTTGGTTAGCTTAATCCATTCTTTATGAAAGCCAAAGCTATTCATGGTCTTGAAAACGAATTCCTAGGAGACCTTATCATAAGATTTATTCATGTCCAAATTTAACAACATCCTAGCATCCCCACTTCTATCAATGGAACAAATTATCTCATGAATGGTTATAATACCATCTACGGTCTATTGTCTTTTAATGAAACCACCTTGAGTGGGATCAATTATGAAGGATATAATACTTTTAAATTTTGTTGGGTAGAACCTTGGACTTGTATAAATTATTGCATAAACATATAGCACATGATTTAGAGAAGGTCCTAGAACCTACCATCATAGGAATGAGAGCTATGAAATTTGAGTTTACATATCTAGGAATTTATTGTGTTATTTGAACCTCCATAACAATTTGGGTAACATCTATCCCAATAATTTGCTACAATCTTTGGAATAAAACAACAAGAAAAATAATCTAGTCCTGGGTTCTTATCACCATTCATGTCATACATTGCCTTATTAATTTCATCCTCCTTGAAGGGACTGAGGTAGTCATTAATATGATCAATGACTATCTTGGGGAAGTTTTGCAACATGATGTTCATAGAAGCATCATCTTGAGGCTTCTCATATCCTATAAAATTGACAAAGAAGTTAACAAATTCCTATTTGATTTGAAGGGGGTCATTAGTAACAGAGCCATCCATCTTAACAATTTTCTTAATATTATTGTAGCTCCTATACCTTAAGGTTGAAACATGAAAAAAAATTGTATTGTGGTCCCCTTCTTTTAGCCAAGTTACTCTTGATTTCTGCCACCAAAAGATCTCTTTGCAAGCCATGATATTGTGATAGTCAACCAATAGTTTCTTCTCTTTGTCCCTCATTTTGCTGGTAAAAATCTCTGATTGCAAGGCCTATTCAATGTCTAAAATTTGCTTGCTTCAGTTATGATTTCTTCTTGATGAGATGCCCAAAAACCTCTCTATTCTAAATTTTAAGATTTTTTTAATAAATCTTATTTTTTTGGCTATTTGGGTTAGCTTCACTCTAGATAAATCTTGCTTCCACCACTTTGATATTTTACCCTCAAGCCCTTCATGTTGCAGCCACATCTTCTCAAATAGAAAAGGGTATTTGAAGATCCTCTTCCTTGCCTCAGTCTCTCAAATAAGGGGATTATGATTAGAACCCTCCTTTGGAAGAGTAAATAGAGTTGTCTTCAAAGGATAGTAGGATTTCCTTTGAAAAAATAAAATGATCAAGCCAAATTTGGATTAATTGGTCCCCTATTCATCTATTGCTCCAAGTGTACTTAGCCTTTCTTAGTTCTACATCCATCAACTCATTAGCATTTACAAATTGGTAAAATCCATCATTCCTTCTAAAATGGATGAGTTGCCTCCCTTCTTGTCTGATGGGTAAAGGGGAGAGTTGAAGTCTCCCATTAGAACCCAAGGTAAAATAGAAAAAGCTTCTCTAAGTTATCATAAATCCCTCCATAGATTCCTTCTACCAATCACTATGTTTGGAGCATAAATATTAGTGATTATCCATTGTTGATCCTCCTCCTTTGAGTAGAAATGAATAGCTATAAATATTTCATTTGACACTATTAGCCTTCCTTCAATATTGTTATGATCCCACAAGCACATAAGGCCTCCTGAGGCCCTTACTATAGGACAAGCTACAAATTTTGCTCCCCTCCAAATTCTTTATTTTATACTTTTAGATTTTTGGTCATCTAATTTTGTCTCCTATAAAAGGATAATCTAAGGATTGATGTATTCTCTCAATGATTGCACAACTCTATTCTTAGAAGGGGCAATAATACCTTTTACATTCCATGAGGTAACTTTTATTTTTTAGGTTTGAATTTATTATTTATTTCTCCCACATAGGTCTAGAATTTTTTGTGTGCCATTTGCAATTTCCACCTCTATTTATCTTTGTTTGATCTCCTTATTAGTTGATCTACCAAATCAAGATTTAAATCCAATGTCTATTGACCCTTTTTTTATTCCTAATTATTCTACTTGGTGTTGCACTTACTTTACCTTTATTACGTTCCAAGTCACATAGAAATATCTTTGTATCCCCACCCTATATTGATATATCAAAATCATTTCCCAAGGTATAATCATAGTGATTGTGCATAACACAAAGATATTTATTTGGGTTAGATGAATGTGGAGGAAAAATTTCCACACATGTATTAATAGTATCAGGTAACACATCTCCAAAACAAAAAAAGGAGTTGGATTGAATAATTTCATTCATAGAGATAGAGGGGAGTGCAACATTGAGGTATTCCTAAACATTTCCTTTCAAGATTTCCCCATCCTTCATAAACGATATTTTTGAGTCTGCAATTGGGGCTTCCTTGTCTTCTTCTCGACTCATTATCTTATCCTTATAGGTATTCAAATATACCTCCTAAGGGTTCTTTAGGTCTAAGATATCCCTCCATTGATAGAATTTATGTGGGTTGCTTTCCTAATTTTTATTGGGAAAAAGTCTGAAGTATGCACTAATTTCTTACACAAATCACAATGGGAAGGTTTATTCTTATAATTGAGAGCCTAAAACCAACTTCCTATATCATAGAGGAGTTCAATTGAGAAATTAATATCCACTTCTAAGTTTACATTCACACACATTCTCACATAAATTAGTCTCGAATTGGGCATGATTGTAGAGTCAATGTCTAGCAAACCCCCTATCTCCTTTGTTATCCCTATGAGGATCTCTTCATGCTATAACTGGAAAAACAAGTCTAGTAGTCTAATCCAAATGGGTAATTTATGAATGCTTTACGTATTTGTATCAAAATATAGTCACCACTTTCATATAAAAAACCCTTATTTAATCAACAAACCATAGATATTCCTTAAGGATATAATAACAAAGCATTTTGGTAATACTACAATCTCCATGTACCCCATAGGGAACAGTTTTGTGAATGCCCATTTTTGGATAGATTCTAGGTTTGGATGAGTCCCTAAAACCTTTTCCATTAGATTTATCACACCGTCAACCATCATGAAATTATTTAGAGCAAAAGGAATACAAATTTTACCCTATCCAATACATAGATCAAAGGGATTCACCATGTCCTAAAAATTTCCCTTAACTACATTCAACCATGGCCTATCCCTCAGGTCAAATGGCTTTTGCAAGATTCTTGGGACCTATTGTGGGCCTATTGAAAGAACCACACTTGGATAAAACCCTAGGGCCTACAAGTGCTAGTTCATGTCACATGTCTCCTTGTTGCTTCTCACCATTTGGGAGTCTTGTTCCTGTTGAGCAAGGTGTTGTCATTGTTGTCAACACACTCAGTGGGATTTGGTTGGAGTTGTGGTACAGTGTTTGGTGCTTGTATAGAGTTGTTTAGTGATAGTGGATATGTGGTGTATGCTCGGTTGAGGTTGTTGCAGGTAATTTGTGCAAATTTGCAAAAGTTGTCACAAAGTTGTCAAAGTTGTAAAAATTGCAAAAGTTGTCAACAAGGAGCAAAAGTTACAAATATTGCTCCTGCATGTAAATGGATTATGTCGGATGGCCCAACATATCATTTGGCATCTTGTTTGTCAGTTGGAAATGAAATTGCAGTGATGGTACAGTGTTGGATAAAAGTTGGTACAGGTGTGGGTCACTTGACAATTTTTTGATAGGAGCAAAATCAGCGCAGGAGGCCTGTTTACAGGATGGATTCCAAGCAATCTGAAAAGAATTAGATGCTTAAATTTTAAATTGAGGCATTTAGATATACTTTGAATAAATTTTCCAAGTTTCATATCATTTTGAGATCCCAGCCGAAAGTTATAACTCTCATAAAATGGCTTCAGAGAACTTTTTTAAGTTTTGGATAGTTTTATGTGACAGCGGTAAATTGATAAAATTCATGTCATTTTGTGAAAAATATTGAATTCTTATTATGAATTCATGTTTATATCATCAAGATGAGAAAAATTTATTTTTGAACCATGCCAATCCGAGGTACCAAAGTATGATTTTGAGTAAGGTGCACCGTAGTTGTCCGTGAAGTGTTTGACGAAATGTCTTCTCCAGATTTGAACAGTTGAAAGTAAGATATGACCAGCGGTGACTGTAGAAAACATGGACCAGGTTGAAAATATAAAAAGGTATTTACAATTGACAAGTGGCATATGTGAATCTTGTGTCATAAAGGAGTTACAAAAGGAGCTATATAAAAAGGGAGTTACAATTGACAAGTGGCATATGAGAATATTGTGTCATAAAGGAGTTACATAAAGAAGGAGTCACAATTTATAAGTGGTATATGGGAATATGGAAGTTACAAAATAAGGAGTTACAATTGATAGGTGGCATGTGAGAATATGGAAGTTACAAAAGAAGGAGTTACAAAGAGAAAAGATGGTTATAAAAGGAGTGTTGCTTGGAGAATTTTTGTTGGGCTAGAAGTGTGTGTGTTTTGTGAATTGTGAGAGAGGTTGGGTAAGCAATAGACCAGTCAGGGTCTTGTAAAAGTGAAGGCATTTTTATGTCAATCTTCTAGTTTCAAAATTTATGTCCAAGTTGGTGCTTAGCATCATGGGTTGGTGCTCCTTCCAGTTGGTGCTGATAAATCAGGGGTTGGTGCTCCTTCTAGTGGGTGTTGGTAAATTGATTGTAAAGTTGGTGCCTTATAAAGGCTGGATTTGGATGGGAGTCCAAAAATTCATTTTCAAAGATGTAGCCAAATTGGTGAACCTCGGTACATCTTGTGTTGTGTGATGTTCTCTTGTTATACTTGTTTTATTTGGTTTCATGTTTGCATTATTTTGGCTTTAAATGTTGAACATTTATGTATAAAAGAGCTACATTGATTCACCCCCCTCTCAGTGTCATTGTGTGACTAACAATTGGTATCAGAGCAAGGTTATTTTATCAGGATAAATCATATAGGGTTGATCTTGGATTAGTACGCTATGGGTAAGAAGAATAGATCCTCCTCCAATAAAGCATCTCAGTCATTTATAGTTCCTATGGAAGAGAAAATTGAACTAGAAAAGGTAGGAGTGAATTCTGAAGTATGTGATGAAAACCTTAAGGCTGAAGTATATCTAGAAGGTGAGTTTATCGCTGCACTTGAAGATTTGGATATAGAAATGAAAAAGAACAAAATATTATCCAAGAAGTTGGAATAATATGGTGATAATATTGAAGATCTATTATTACAAATTCATAAAGCCAATAAAACAGAAGAAGCCTTAAAGTCACACCTGGATGATAAATTCAATGTATGTAGCAAACGTGAAGAGGAATATAACAAAGTTATTAGTGATCTAAATCTGCAAGTAGAAGAGTCTAAAAGTATTGAATAAACTCTCAGGTCACAGATCAATGAGAAAGAGATTGTTTGCTACAAATAAGAAGAGGAGATTGTTTTATTGAGAAAACAACTAGAAGAGGCCAATACAAAATCTCAAATTTGAGAAGAGCACAAAGTTGCTAGAAGAAATGATAAGGCAACAAAGAAGCTTCATGGCTAAGCTCGGTCTTGGATGTGAAGCTGAATAACCTTTATCTTCCAAATATGCAGAGAAGAAGAAGTCCACTACTGAAGGATCGAAGCAAGAAAAGTTTGAAGTCGAATCTTCAAAAGGAAGAAAATCTCAAAGGAGATCTACATCAAAGCAACCACAACAAAAGAGGTTCTATCACTCTCACTCTATTCATAATAATGCTTTTAATGGCTATTGTTTTAGATGCAACCATTATGGTCACAACACAATTTATTGTGGATTAAATAATAGATTAAAGAGTTATGCTGGTAGAAATACATCTATTTTTCCAATTGAACACCATGTGCAATATTTTAAATGTAATGGTCATGGGCACATAGCAAGGTTTTTTCCAAGTACTTTTGTATCTAATATAAGGCACGACAGTAGATTTCATTAGACATAAATAATGCAACACAGACAGAGAATAAATCATGTGTATCAAAGAAAGGAAAATAATCATCCATCAAGGATGCACAAGAGACAACCACCCAAGAGAAATGCTCAAGTTCATGAAAAGGTTTAAAATAGGGATGCAGTTGAAAAACTCAAGCCCAAGTTCAAGAAAGTTTGGAGAAAGAAAGAAGAGAGGAAATCATGTCTCCTTGGACTGAAGGAGACTACTTCTCTATTGCACTAAGTAGCTCCAGGTAGCACATCCTCAGGGGGAGCAATCTTAAAGTTTTATTTTAATGCTCCTATGTATTTGTTTGGTTATCTAAGGATGAAAGGAAAGTAGTCAGGGGAAGTTGTCGTATAGTTGTTAAAGTGTGTTTTAGTTCATGTAGTTGTTTGTGGAGGTGTCGTGAAGGGAGGTGATTAAGTTGAGATTTTTCACCATTGGTAGTATTGCTATATGTCAGTTTTGTACTTTTGATGGTTCTTACTACCATTGTTCAAAGTCATGGATTATAACAATTCAGACAATTTGGTTTAGTGAAAGAATGTTTCCCTAGCTGCCTAGATGTGTTTTGATAAAATAAGTGTGTATTTTTGCTACACATTGATGTGAAGATTGTTATATTTTTTATGATGCTTTGGTGAAAATATTCAATTCGTATGCAAAATTAGAAAGCTCACATTTTATTATTGCATTCAAAGTGCCTACATCAGTAGGAAGTTACATCAATACAAATTGAGTACAAATATTCAAGGAGATAAATTCAGATCGATCCACATTTGATCGTTACATATTTTCTCAATTATGTGTGTAATACTTTGTTCAATCGCCATCAGGTTACCGATCTATAGGTATCCGATTTCTTCTTATTTGTATGAAGCAGGTTCATAGCCATTGTCACTATCATCATTGATGACAATGAAGGCAAGTTCTTCAGGTTCATAGTTGTTCTAAGCTACCTCCTCTTTATCATCACTAATTATGATAAGTTTAGGCTCTGGAAATAAAGGAAAGTAATCAATTACACCATCACTATGACTGTTATATGCATCATCACTTTCGTTATCAGTCACTTCTTGTGGAGTAAGTTCATCCGATTTGTAGTCAGCATGTTTCTTGATCACATGGTTCTGTAAGCTATGGAATACAACATTTATGTCGAGTGTCTCAACTACGTGATCAAAAGCACGAGGATTCCAACTACCCAAAAATATTAGTAAAGCTTTATAGCATCCTTGTGACCTCATGATGAATCAATGCTGCAATTTTGAAGATCACATTAGTAAGCAATGCATGACTATAAAAATATAAAATAAATAAATACAAAAAATCAAGGAGGAATAGATACAATACAGTTTGCGAATTCCTTTATACAAATTCGTAGATAGTTCTCTTTAACTGTTGATAAAATGCCAAATCAAAATGTTGCATTTTTGAAGGTGACAATGCATTTATATAGTGACTCCAAG
The DNA here is from genome assembly GCA_028583015.1 of Wollemia nobilis. NCBI lineage: Eukaryota > Viridiplantae > Streptophyta > Pinopsida > Araucariales > Araucariaceae > Wollemia > Wollemia nobilis. Next base: position 6,957,351 of record JAQPPZ010001063.1, on the reverse strand, counting down.
CAGTCGAGCGTTACATGTTTGAATGTTTGGGTGGCATAGTTAGGTGGAGGTAATAAGCAGGAGTATGAGACGTTGGCTTGATAGAGTCATTTTTTAATTATTGTGAAATCTCTCTGGTGATGGCGGTTACAATTGCAAAAGTATTAACACTAGTTTTTGAGGTCTCAGAGCCACCAGAGTCGTCGTTGCCCAATTTTGAGACCAATGGGGAGCCCATGCAGATCGAGGACGATGAGGGCCTCATCGACTACAATGAAGAGCTAGAGCCCCTGGTGGTGGCCATGCCATTCATGCGGATCTTCGCCTATGCTAGCACCTTCGACTGGTTCCTCATGATTTTTGGATCCCTCGCAGCCACGGCGCATGGTATCGCTCTCGTCATGTACCTTCATTTTTTTGTAAATATCATCGATTTGTTTGGGTTCCATGGCTCTATGAGAGAGGAGTTGTAACACGAGCTAACCAAGCATGCATTATATATTGTATATATAGTTGCAGACGTATTTGTGGTTGGGTGGATTGAAGTAGCCTACTGGATTCTCACTGCAGAGAGACAAACAACTGTCATTAGGTCCAAGTATGTTCAAGTATTGCTAAACCACAACATGAGTTTTTTTAATGTAAATAATGGATATATTGTTAGCCAAGTGTTAGGTGGGCAATTATATCCATAATATGGCAGCATGTTTTGGAGGTCTTGCTGTGGGATTCATAAATAGCTGGCAAGTAGCTCTTTTGACCATAGCAACTGGTCCATTTATTGTGGCTATTGGTGCAATATCAAATATTGTTTTTGCATAGGCTTGCTGAGAATATCCAAGATGCATATGCAGAAGCTGCTAGCATTGCAAAAAAAACATTTGGCTATATACGAACATTGTATGCCTTCACTAACAAGGCATTAGGAAAACATTCATATGCAAATTCACTTCAGGCAACATTGAGCTATGGTGTACAAATAAGTCTTGTGCAAGGACTTGGACTTGGCTTTACATATGGGCTTGCTATATGTTCTTGTGCGCTGCAGCTTTGGGTTGGAAGGTTTTTTGATCTCAAAAGGAAAATCCAGTAGTGGCGAGGTTATTGCACATGCTCATACATTTATTAGTTCACTTCCTAATGGATATGATACACAGATTATTAGAACTGGGCTATCTTTAACAGAGGAGTAGAAGATAAAAAATTACTATTGCAAGAGTTGTGTTGTGCAATCCTTGTATACTAATGCTTGATGAAGTCACAGGTGCCCTTGATATTGAGGCAGAACGTGTTGTTCAAGAAGCTCTTAATATACTCTTGTTGGACTATTCAACTATCATAATAGCACATCGACTCAGTCCAATACGTCATTCTGACTTTATAGCAGTCATGGAAGAGGGCCAGCTTGTTTAAATGGGCACACATGATGAGTTTTTCAGTGCTAATGGCTTATATGCAGAACTTATTCATTGTGAAAAGGTAGCAAAGCTTCCTAAAAATATTCCAGTCAGAAGTCATAAATTGGCAACTTTTGAATTAGAGAAGAATCAGTCTGCTACTCAAAGAAAGATGGATCCATCTTCACCTATGATGGTGAGATCAATTTCCATTCAAATATATCATGGAGACTATGGTTTAAGGCACCCTGATGTAAATAATAACAAATGCGAGTCATCTGGATTACGGAGTCCATCATCAGAGCAAACATTGGAGAATGAGGTAATTGTCAAAGCTAAGGTGTGCGAATTGAAAGATAAGTTTGATATTGCAGAGCAACATAAGGTTGATGCTAATAAGACAGTAGTCTAGTTATGTTCTTACACATATTGTATTGGTGAAGTTGACGGTGATGGTGTCATTCACTTGTTATTACTGCTATTCATATTATTGATATTGCTGATTCTTATTATGCTTATCATGATGTTGTCAAACAGTGAAATGAAGTGGTCTTGAATAAAGGGATTTTTTAGCTGTGCTTTCTCATTGTTTTCAAAGGGGGAGAAAAAGTTGTAGGTGCATGCTCGTGTGTTGCCAACAATTCCAAAGGGGGAGATTGTTGAGCAAGGTGTTGTCATTGTTGTCAACACACTCAATGGGACACACTCAGTGGAATTTTGTTGGTGTTGTGATACATTATTTGGTGCTTGTACAAAGTTGTTTAGTGATTGTGGAGATTGTGTGTATGCTCGGTTGAAGTTGTTGCAGGTAATTTGTGCAAATTTGCAAAAGTTGTTACAAACCTGTCAAAGTTGCAAAAATTGCAAAAGTTGCAAATATTGCTCCTATGTGTAAATGGACTATGTTGGATGGCCCAAAATATAATTTGGCATTTTGTTTGTCAGTTGGAAATGAAATTGCAGTGACGGTACAGTGTTGGACAAAAGTTGGTACAGGTGTGGGTCACTTGACAATTTTTTATAGGTGCAAAATTAGCACAGGAGGCCTGTTTGTAGGAATAATTCCATGCAATCCGAAAAGAGTTAGATACTAAAATTTGAACTGGAGGTAGTTGGATATATAATGTGAATCCATTTTCTAAGATTTGTCTCATTTGGAGATCCTAGAAGAAATTTATGACTCTCATAAAATGGCTTCAGAGAATTTTTTTCAGTTTTGGACAGTTTTATGTGACAATGGTAAATTGATAAAATTCATGTAATTTTGTGAAAAATCTTGAATTATTATTATGGATTCATGTTTAGCTCACCAATATGAGAAAATTTTATTTTTGAACCATGACAATCTGAGGTCTCGAAGTTTGAGTTTGAGTAAGGTGCACCATAGTTGGCTGTGAAGTGTTTGACAAAATGTCTTCTCCAAATTTGAACAGTTGAAAGTAAGATGTGACCAGCGGTGACTATAGAAAACATGGAATAGGTTGAAAATATAAAAATGGATTTACAATTGACAAGTGGCATATGTGAATCTTGTGTCATAAAGGAGTTACAAAAGGAGTTATATAAAAATGGGGTTACAATTGACAAGTGGCATATGAGAATATTGTGTCCTAAAGGAGTTACATAAAGGAGTCACAATTGACAAGTGGCATATGAGAATATAGAAGTTACAAAATAAGGAGTTACAATTGATAGGTGGCATGTGAGAATATGGAAGTTATAAAAGGAGTTACAATTGATAGGTAGCATGTGAGAATATGGAAGTTACAAAAGGAGTGTTGCTTGGACAATTTTTGTTGGGATGGAAGTGTGTGTGTTTTGAGAATTTTGAGAGAGGTTGGGTAAGCAATGGACCAATCAGGGTCTTGTAAAAGTGAAGGCATTTTTATGTCAATCTTCTAGTTTCAAAATTGAAGTCCAAGTTGGTGCTTGGCATCAGGGGTTGGTGCTCCTTCTAGTTGGTGCTGGTAATTCAGGGGTTGGTGCTCCTTCCAGTGGGTGCTGGTAAATTAATTATAAATTTGGTGCTTTGCAAAGGTTGAATTTATATGGGAGTCCAAATAGTCATTTTTGGGGATGTAGCCAAATCGGTGAACCTCGGTACATCTTGTGTTGTGTGATGTTCTCTTGTTATACTTGCTTTATTTGGTTTAATGTTCACATTGTTTTGGCTTTAAGTGTTGAACATTTATGTATAAAAGAGCTACACTGATTCACCCCCCCCCTCTCAGTGTCATTGTGTGACTAACAGTTCCATCCTCATTTACAAGAATATTTTTACACCACATATTTACTTACAAGTACCAAATAATATAATAAACACAAACATCCCCCCTTGTTACATTATTTAATATACTTTCAATATTTCATCCTAGTCTAGCTCTTCTTGCTCTCACTCTCATAGTTATTTTGGCTATTGCACTCATTCTTGTTGTAGTTTTGGTTTTGAATCTATTGTTGAACAAATTCAAACCTTTTTTTGACTAAATATTGAATTATTTTAGAAAGTGTCATGACCCTCCTTGGTAGACTTTTTAGTACAAAGAAACAATGTATTATTATATGATGTTGTAATACCGAAGTTAAGCAATTGAACCGACTCTATGATGTTTAGTTAATTTGAAGAACATGATATTGCTAATAAATTTTCAACATGTGTAGGATTAGGTACACTCATAGGTGTAAGTGAAACAACCACAAGTAATAAACACAAGTCATTTAGAAATATGTATTTTATTCATGATAATATTTGCATAGGTTACAAATGGGGAGAGTTCCCCCTTTTTCCTTTCTTTTCACAAATATTACAATAGGCCTGATGCCTTCTTCTCATGTTCCTCAATGTAGATGGGATTGCATACCACCGTGGGGTTGTAGTTGTTTGTTGTTTCCCTCCTTGGTTCTAGGATAAACTTGCAAAAAGGGGTTAGTGAGTTGGGGGGCTTGCCTCAGTTAGGCCCCATAGTAAGAGATACAAATCGACTATAAAAACATATTAAAAACTAAAATAAATGATGCAAAACCTCATAAAAATACAAAATGAAGCTTACCTCCCAAAACTGAGCTGATTTGGGGCCTGTAGACCCAATTCACCACCCTAGGGGTGAAATGGTGTCAGATTCAAAGGCGGGGGGGTGAATCAAACTGTAACTATTGTTCTTTAGAAATCCTTTAGTGGAGAGGTTCCTTTGTTGTTGTACTACTACTATTCAGGTTCAAATCTACTTTTTTATGCTTCTATACGCATTTTGGTAGAGTTTCTGTACTTTGGATATTAGTTGAGAGAGAGATAAATGAGAGTTTGGGCCCATTATTTATAATAAAACCCAAGGTGTAGGGGGGTAGTTAGGAGAACTAATCCCTAGGGTAAGATCCCATGAAATTTAAGTTAGGGTTTGTGAGGTGGCATCCTCACATTCCCTTGGGAAATATCTCATCCTCACACATGTGTGAGGAGAGATTAGGGTTAACTAGGGTTAGTCAACTCTAGGTTAGGTTTGGGGTTAGGTTAGGGTTTCCTATGAAATATCCTAACTAACCTAGTGCACAAACATATGGGAGGGATTAGTTAGGGGTAATTAGGTATTAAGGACATAATTAACCTTTTTTAGCCCTAAAAGTGAACTTAAGTGAAGTCACTTTAAAATTAGATTTAACAATTGACTTGTTGCGGCTGCCCCACAACGTGCCCCAAAATTGGGGACCCACCTTTTTTGCATATTTTATAAGAAGACCGAAGTGGCCCATATGCTAAAGATCAAAGAAAAAGCAAAACACCGCAAGGAGGAAAAAGTGTCACGATATCGCGACATGTTGCATTTTTGCAGTCCAAAGCAAAGAGAGAGAGCAAAGAGAAAAAGTGTCGCGATATCGCGACATGTTGCATTGTCACGGCCAAAAGAGAAAAAGTGTCGCAATATCGTGACATGTTGCATTGTCGCGGCCAAAAGAGAAAAAGTGTCGCGATATCATGACATGTTGCATTGTCGCGGCCAAAAGAGAAAAAGTGTCATGATATCATGACATGTTGCATTATCGCAGCCAAAAGAGAAAAAGTGTTGTGATATCATGACATGTTGCATTGTCACGGCCAAAAGAGAAAAAGTGTCGCGATATCATGACATGTTGCATTGTCATGGCCAAAAGAGAAAAAGTGTCGTGATATCACGACATGTTGCATTTTCATGGCCAAAAGAGAAGAGAAAGAACAAGAAAGAAAAAATGTCACAATATCGCGACATGTTGCATTTTCACGGCCAAAAGAGAAGAGAAATAACAAGAAAGAAAAAGTGTCACGATATCGCGACATGTTGCATTTTCGCAGCCAAAAGAGAAGAGAAATAACAAGAAAGAAAAAGTGTCACGATATCGCGACATGTTGCATTTTCGTGACCAAAATATAAGAGAAAGAACAAGAAATAAAAAGTATCGCAATATCACATGTTGCATTTTCATGGCCAAGAGCAATAGAAGGGGCCAAAAGTGTCGTGATATCGCAACATGTTGCATTTTAACGGTCCAAAGCAAAGAGAAAGAGCAAGGAAGAAAAAGTGTCACGATATCGCGACATGTTGCATTTTTGTGACTCAAAAAGGGCAGGCAGGCAAAGAAACAAAAGTGTCGCGATATCGCGACATGTTGCATTTTTGCGACTCAAAAAGGGCAAGCAGGCAGAGAAACAAAAGTGTTGCGATATCGCGACATGTTGCATTTTCGTGACTCAAAAAGGGTAGGCAGGCAGAGAAATAAAAGTGTCGTGATATCGCGACATGTTGCATTTTCATGACTCAAAAGGGGTAGGCAAGCAGAGAAACAAAAGTGTCGCGATATCACGACATGTCCGATTTTTGCCAAGGGAACAAAGTAGTGGATAGTGCATCTGATATTAGTGATAAACACCAGGATAGTGAAACTGAAGACTGCATAATGACGTGGAAACATAAGGACAAAATCCAATGAATAAGACAAAATGTTACATAAGGAATATTTAATGATTTGAAATCATTTAAGATGGTCGTTACACATGGAAGGAAGCGGATGCATGCCCATGTGGAGAAAAGAAAATGTTTTTTTGAAATCAAATGAAAAGTGAAGAAAACCAAATAGAGGAAGCCAAACCATGGGAATGAAATGAAGGGCCACAAAATAGAAACGAAAAGCCTTTTTGGAAACCAAAACACACGCATGCACAAGGGAAGGTGAAACGAACAACCATTGGAAAATGAAACAATAAGCTTCCTAAAAATTTTAAGTACGCCAGGTAAGGATGTTTTGAGGGGTTGGAAACTGCTGCAAGCAGAGTTGCAGATTTGAATGCAAGAGGGCCATTTTGGACCTGTTTGAGCTATTTTTCTTCCATGGACTGGTTTGGGAAAACCAGAAATTTCTGTTATTGTAAAATAACAAATTTTTAATACAGAAAATTTTAGAAAGTTGCATCTTATGGACAAGAAAGGAGTCATTTTCTACATGCAATATTAAATGTCTATTTTTCCCCTTTACAGATTTTAGGCTTGTAAATGGAGTTTATGCAAGTTTTCTTGGTTGCTTCATGAGAATGTTTAAATCTGAAAACCTCATTTAAAACCCTAGGAGCCAGCACTTAACTTATCCGGATTATGCTTGTTGTGCAAGTCCAAAAGGTTAGATTGCATGCATGAAAACCTCACATCTTCGGTTTTGTCGGAATAGGATAGCATCAAAATGAATGTATCTTGTGTTCCATTTTGTGCATTTCATTTTCATTTTTCTACATTTTATTTTCCTAGAAATTTTAATTTTTTTTTTTTTCAGGCAACTAAAATAAACATATAAAAATGTCAAAATCCAAAAATAATTTCACCATTGCGTAGGTTATACTACAAAATTCCAATACGCAGTTTAAAATTTCATTTTTGAAGTTGTTTAGTATTTTTAAAAATTCATCGAAGTTGTTGTTTTATTACAGATTTTAAAAAAATCCGAAAATAGAAAGTTTTCATTTTGGGCTGGAATTTCATTTTTTAAGTTTTATGTTTCATTCATGATGCTATGATGACATTCCCTTCATGAAAATTCCAATTTCATTGAAGGAGTTATGTTTTATGGCATTTCACAAATTTCCATTTTTTGAGCCTAAAATTACCCTCTTCATAAAAGTTCTAATTTTATGAAAAAGGGGTAATTTGAGCACTACATCGTGGTCATATGAGGGCCAACTCACATTTGCTCTATTTTGGTTCAATGAACAATCACTAAAGTTTCATGGTAAAATAAACCAACATTGCCCCTTGTTTACAGTTACTTGCAATCACTAAGGTGTTCCAAGCATTTAAAGTGAATATCTTTACTTAAGATTACTAATACACATATGCAAATGCTAATATAGCGGAGGCCTCGGAGAAGTCGTTTGTTTAACTTCTTTGCAAGAGGGGATTTGGAACCCAAATCCTAAGGGAGAGTGTACTTTCACAATTGGGTGAAAATACCACTCAACATTTTGGCGCTAGAAGGAGAGTCTGAATTGGTTTATTTCAGTGTGATTTAAATGCTATAGGGATTTAAATTTTGAATATTTTAGGCTCTATTGATTATTATCTTTAGCCCTCTTTTAAAAATACAACCTTGTAGTGTTAAAAGGAGGACATGAATTGCTATGCATTGTTCTAATGCTTTTGATTGTTCATACAGGAATAATGTGTTTTGATTTGATTTTAAAAAAAAATTGGTCTTGACTAACGAGGTTGTCTCCATGCAATTACTTTCATTTGATTTTAATGGATACATCTCTTGGTTGATGCTAACATGATTATTCATACGTGACATGTTTGATATTTGCTAGTCATTTAATGCTTATTTGTAAGGAATTATTTTGTCTAAAATGTATTTTTTGTCGGTATTATGCTTTTCACTTGCGTGTAATGTGATCTTGTGAATCAGAAAGCCTACAACACTAGGAGTATGCTCTTCACTTGCGCATATGCGATCTGGTGAATCAAAAACTAATTTACATTTTTAGAATATTGCTTTGTCTTGGTTTCTTCTTTTATTCATGACTAACAAATTGGTTTTGAAATTATTCTTTCAGTTTCATTAATGGCTACAACTGCAGGAATGTGGTATGGGATACATGTTAATCCTTTGAATATTAGTGGAGATTCTCATGATTTACCCAAGGACGTAGAAAAACATTTTCCCAAATTTAAACACAATGGTCCAACATTAGCCGAGGAACACATTCAAGCATATTTGGATATCTTAGTTAGATGGAATGTCGAACATGAGGATGTGGCATGTAGAATGTTTCCTGGAACCCTAGATGAGGTGGCGTATGATTGGTACATCAATTTACCCACTGGTTCTATTACATCTTGGAATCAATTGAAAGATGAGTTTATCAATCAATTTAGGTTGCTCATTGATCCTCTCACGATATATCAACAATTTACTTCTTGCAAAAGAGAACCTAATGAGCCAGTGATAAGTTTCAACATGAGGTTTCGAAAGCTTTATGCAAGTTTAATTTCTCCCTATACTATTGAGGAAAGTGGTGCTCTTCAAATATACTTTCGAGCATTGGATCCATTGTTTGCCATATTTGTTAGGATGAATTCCTTGGTTACTGATCTTGCATCGGCATACACAGAAGCTATGATTGTAGATCAACAATTGAGGCCACAAGGTTATGGAATAGAGCAATCAACTATGGTAGGACAACTAGGGGCTTGCAATCAAACCTCGATGGTAAATCAAGGGTGGGTACAACAAAATTTGATATCAAATTTTTTTCCCTACAGTCAACTTTATGCTACCATACCAACTTATGCTCCAACATGTGCTTATACAAGTACTTCCATCCATCCAACTATGCCTCAATTAGAGAATCATGTGGTCACTCATGGAAGCATTGCAACAAATGTTCAAGCTTTGTCCATGGATATCAATCCAACTAATCCTACTACTTCTACCACTCAACCCAAAGAGTTTGTATCGGTAGTAAAAGAGCAAAAGAAAGTGGTTAAGAAGGTATGTAGGCATGTTCAACCACAAAAATGAGCACGTCAATGTATGCATCCAAATTATCCTAGGAAGAAAATTCATAATGCCGATCTTAATGATGTTTCATGTTATGCTTCTTCAAGCAATACAAGAGATTTTGAGGTGACTCACGTTGAAGTAAATACCTATTCAAAAATTCTTGAAGAGCATGAAGTTTTTGGAGAAGAAATTCTATAGATGGGTAATAAGAAGTTGGAATCAAATGATCACCATCTTGTTTTGGAAAAGAAATATCTAGAATCATTACCTAAAAAGGAGGATTTGGATGAAAAAACTTATGTGGATATGATTTGGTCAGATGTACTTGCAAAGGATTGGAGCAACTATATGACACGAAATTCAAAAATTGATCCCATTATAGAAGCTCCTAAGCCATCACAAGTGGCTGAAAATGAATTTGAAAGAAAATCAACAAATGGAGTTGAAGACATAATCGAATTTCACCACTTGTTCTCGAAGGACACTTTGGATGATGTTCTCGAAAGTGATGACCAAGAGGATCCACACCTTCCAAATTGTGATAAAATTGAATCATGGGTTACAAATTTGGATTATGATAGCTTTACCAATTTGAATTCAAGAGATAACCCACTTTTGGAAATAATCTGAACCATCTAAGGAAGGTGAAGATGAATTGGATGAGAACATGCTGATGAATCAGAAGATGAAGAAGAAGTACTTGAGCATCACAACTTGAAATTGGAAGATGATTACTATGATTCGTGGAAGAAATGGAAAGAATATTATCAATCTAAATCTTCTAACAAACTTGTTGTGTCAATTAATATGCAGGATAACTCAATTGCTTCCTCATATGAGGATACTATAAATTCTATACAATTTGAGAAATTTTTGGAAGAGGAGTTCGAACCTCATCAAATTCTGGAACATGATAAGGATTATAAAACTATGAATCAAGAAAGAGAGTCACTTTCTTTAGATTCCTTTGAAAGAAAAGAAATTGAAAATCTTGATCCACTTACTTGTGCTACAATGATTATGCCATTTCAAAATGAGAAAATTATAAAACCTAAATCATTTGGGTTTGATATCATTGATGATCCAATTGAAAATCTCATGTTACCCAAAACAACCCAAGTGATTGATCATGGAAATGTGTTAGTTAACCCACCCCTAGATAGACAAGACTTATGGTTTGAAAGGGATGGACATGTGTTCAATTGGATACCTAAGTTTGGTGCCTTTGATAATCAATTTATGGAGGAAGAACAAGTGCTACATGATGATGAATGTCATGAGAGAAAGGAGGAATTTTCAAATCCTCTTCAAGTAAGGTCAAATGAAAACATGCCAAAGGTAAAATCCCACCTTTTTGGTTTCACCATGCAAAATTCGAATGAAGGTTTGCCTAATGAATGGTTTGATTCAAATATTATTAATGTTATGGCTTTATTGAATGAAAATGAAAGCTTATTTTTACACCATGAATCAAAGTGCAGAATGGACATCTTAAAGAATAGACATAAAGGAATTGAATATCAATCATTGTCTAATCAATTTGAAAACTTGAAACTCCACCATAGGATTATTAATGAAACTAAATCAAATTGGTATGGTGAGAGGGGCAAGTGGAAGTTTGTTTCTTTGTTTGGTTTGATCTTGTTTTTTTTGGATTCCTACAAAACTTGGTATGCATATCACGTCATATGTCTTTTAAAGAATTCTAATCAGGTTTGGGATCCAGGAAAATGATAATCCAAACTTTTGCACCATATTGTATTATATTGTACATTTGTATATACTTTTGGTTTTCGTGTTTTGGTTTTGGATTGGATCTCATTTTGGTTTTAAGTTTTGTGTGTTGGTCCTTTGGACACTTTTGGTTTGTCTTAAAAAAAAAAAAAAAGTGAGATGTCAACTTATGTCCTTATGAATGTTGACTAAGACTAAGAGAATATGAAACATCAGAATTGTATTGCAGAAAGCTCCATGAGTATCGTAAACACATTAAAGAATATCATTTGGAACTTGTGATACATGAAGTTCTCAGTTTTATAAATTATGGCAAAGTAGGTGGTATACTCCATCCGCATTTCAAAAAGAGCAATGAATTCATCCATATCTCATGTTGCATTCGACATTGCATATACATTTCAAATACAATCATTGAAAAGGTGTCGAACATTGACCTATGAAGTGGCTATTACCAGATCAAGATCAGAGAAGGGGATGAGTGGAAGACAACTTTCAAGACTCGATATGGATTATATGAATGGTTGGTGATGCCATTCGGGTTATCTAATGCCCCCAGTACCTTTATGTGATTGATGAACATAGTGCTGTGGGAATATAATGGTAAGTTTGTGGTTGTTTATTTTGATGATATCTTAGTTTTTAGTAAGACTAAAGTAGAGCATGTGCACCATTTGAGGTTGGTGCTAGATCTATTAATAAAAGAGAAACTATATGCCAATTTGAAGAAAAATAGGTTCCTTCAAGAGAGTTTAGTATTTTTGGGATTTATAGTTTTAAGGGAAGGCCTCAGGATGGATGAGGAAAAGGTAAAAACAATTGTTGAATGGCCTATCCTGAGAAATGTAACAGAGGTTAGAAGTTTCCATGGCTTGGCAACTTTTTACAAAAAGTTCATTAGGAATTTCAGTAGCATTGTGGCTCCCATCATAGAATGCACCAAGGGGAAGGAATTCATATGGACAAAGGTAGTAGGAGACGGCTTTGAGCTTCTGAAGAAAAATGTAACCATCGCACCTATTTTAGTGTTACCTAATTTTAGAAAATTATTTGAGGTTGATTGTGATGCATCACATATTGGAATTGGAGCTGTGTTGAGCCAAGGAGGGTGTCCAATAGCATTCTTCAGTGAGAATTTGAATGAGGTTAGGAAAAATTACTCCACCTATGATGTTGAATTCTATGCTATTGTGCAAGCATTAAGATATTGGAGATATTACCTATTATCCAAATATTTTGTACTCTTCACAGACCATGAAGCATTAAGGTATGTTAATTCCTAGAAAATTTTGAATAGTAGACATACAAAGTGGGTATCATATTTACAAGAGTATGATTTTTCTTTGAAGCATAAATCAGGAAAATAGAATAAGGTGGCAGATGCCTTAAGTAGGAAGGTAATGTTGTTAACTACCATGGAGAATGTTGTGGTAGGATTTGAGGGTATAAAGAATTTATATGAGGTTGATGCTAATTTTAGATAGGTTTTTGCGCAGTATAAGAACATAGTAGGGGGTGTGTCTAGTAATATTTTTGTAAAATATGTTATGCAAGATGGTTACCTGTTTAGAGGTAAATAGTTATGCATTCTTGTTGGTTCCATGAGGGAGAACATCTTGAGAGAGCTACATAATGGAGGTTTAGTTGGACACTTTGGGGTGGATAAAACTATTGCTCTTATGGTGGAGAAGTATTATTGGCCAAAGATGCAAAGAGACATAACCAGGTTTGTATCTTGTTGTAGAGTTTGTCATATGGCGAAAGGCCATGCATAGAATATCGGGTTGTATATGCCTTTACCAGTTCCCACAAGACCTTGTACTGACCTGAGCATGGAATTGTGTTAGGACTTTCGCTTACCCAGTGAGGTAAGGATTCCATATTTGTTGTTGTTGAAAGGTTCTCTAATATGGCTCACTTTATCCCTTGCCATAAAATTGAATATGCCACAGGAGTTGCAGTCCTATTTTTTTATGAGATTGTGCATTTGCATGGCATCCCGAGATCTATCACTTCGGATCAAGATGTCAAATTTTTGGGCCACTTTTGGAGGACATTATGGAAGAAGCTTTATACCAAGCTCCAGTTCATTAGTGTGTATCACCCATAGACTGATGGACATACTGATGTTGTGAATCAGATTTTGGGTAATCTTTTGAGGTGTAGTTGGTACAAAGCCAAAATATTGGGATCGAGCATTACCACAAGCAGAGTTTGCATTCAACAGCTTAGTAAATCACTCGATAGGAAATTCCCAATTTTATATTGTTTATGGCCACAATCCCCATGGTGTGTTTCATTTAGTGGGATTGTCGATTACTGAAACTGTTAGTGATGATATAGAAGATTTTGTAGAATACATACATAAATTGTAGGAGGAATTTTGACAGTGGTTGCAAGAGAGTAATGCCAAGTATAAAGCAACAACAGATGTACATAGGTGAGCAAAGGTGTTTCAGGAAGGTGACTTGGTAATGGTCCACCTTCGTAAAGAAATATTTCCAAAATGCATATACAATAAACTCAAAATGAAGAATATTGGGCCCTATAGAATTCTTCATAAAAGGAATGACAATGCCTATGTGGTCGAATTGCCAGAGGACCTAGATATCTCACCGATCTTCAATGTCTCTGATCTATACAAATTTCATGGAGATGTAGGGGATGTTGAGGTACCAAAAGTGATAAATTGGGTGCAAAATATTCCCAAGAAGAAGGATCGTGTTGAGCAAGTCTTAGATAAGAAGGTGATCACCACATGCAATGGCAGCTACAACAAGTACTTGGTACTATGGGAAGGATTATCATCAGTTGAAAGTACCTAGATTTTTGAAGGAGAGCTGAAGAAGATTGTGCAGGATAAGCTTTAGGAGTTTCATCAGAAGAATTCATAGGAGATGAGTTCTTCTCAACCAGAGAAGAATGATGCACCTGCAACATCTAAAGACACTTTCTTGATTTAGCCAAATAAAAGTTCCAACTTCCCGGGGTCAAAAATTTTGATTCGGGTGTTCGTTTGAGCCCATTTTTTTTTTAAACGCATAGAATTGAGTTGACCTTACTGTGTTCAGCAACACTATCACTGAAGTGGCCATTTCAACATTTTTTTAGACCCCAAAACATTCTGGTGGCCAGAAATGGGCTTGAAAGTTTTTGTTCTAGTTTTTTTCAATTTTTTGGTATTTAATATCTTTTGTTGCATGAGTCAGTCTAGGGAGATATTTTAGGAAAGTCTTAATTTTGGAATAACAGATGCATGATATTTTTTTCGGATCCATCTAAGTGATATTTAGACTTACTAAAAATAGTAAGTCCTAATACTTACTAAAAATAGTAAGTTCATGTTACGTTAGGGTTTTTGGTGGATATTATATGTAGGAAGTTATTCCATTGTAAGGGGATGGAGATCCAAGAAAATAATAAAATTCGAGTTGCAGAATTGTTGTTTTCCCATTGATTTTATTTGTGTGTGTGAGAATCAATACAGATCTACATCAAGAGATCTATAGATAAACCAATTGTTATGGGAGTCACTGTTGGTAGGCTTCCTTGGGATCTTTATGGATGTTAGAGCATGGTGTTTTCTTGTTGACTGGTTGACCAATATTTGGTCACACATTTGAAATCACTAGACCTATGAACTTTGGTATATTAACATGAATAACAAGTGGACAAGGGATAAGTGCAGGAGTAGGCATGATATAGAGGGGAGGCATGGCCATAGGTAGTGGTCATGATAACATATGGTGATCTTCTCACTAATAAACTGACTATTGCCTCTTGTGTAGCAATGTGGGATAATTTATCTTGATGGAAAAAATAACACATTGCTAGAAAAAATATCATGTCATCTACTGTTATTGAAAAATGAAAAACCTTCTTCGAATGTCTTGGATGACACGTGATAAAAGGGATGATAAGTAGATGTTTTTTAGATTTTATAATTATGCACCCAATTGACCAGATAAAATTTATAGCAAGTGAATTATTTTGTGATTTTTTTTCAATGGTTTAGGAGGATTAAATTACAGGCACAATGTTCTATGAGTTCATAATGAATTGCATGTGTTAATGGAGATGTCGATTGTGGAAGGAGTGCACCTTAAACCTATGGCCGAGAATAAAAATATTACGCTAGCATGGGATATAGTTTCATAGTGAGCAATGAGTTGGGACTCGAATGATTAGAAAGCTAAGAGTGTCTGGTATAGATTCACATACAAAAATCACATCAAGGACCACTCGATACTTATGAAATTCATTCCAAATTAATAATGCATAGTTGCTTCAAAAGGAACCAAATGATATTCACCTTGTGAAATTGAGATCTATAGTGAAAAACAATTATTTGGTGCAACTTCTAGAAACTTTGCTCTGATACCAGATGTTATAACCCTAGCATTCTAATATAATTTTAATAAATTTAATGATAAAAAATACCTAAAAATGTAATGAGTTGATCAAAGAATCATAGGCCACTCTGAAGGGGCTTCCTCAAAAATATATATAATAAATTATTCTTCTTCTTGATGATTTGGAGTCTTGTTCATACAAAATTTTATATCTATCCTAATGCTACGTTGGTGAAGATGTGATGGTTCATGTTATGAATTAATATAATAATGAATTAAATTATTAATAATACTAAATAAATAATTTTAGGATGTGGGATCCTAAAACTCAATTGCATAGAAAACAACATATGGGATTTGAGTGCCCCTTGTTTGCTATGAATTATTATCACTTTCTTGCCTTTCTCTGAATATTTTATCCATCGATATTAGAAATTGAGCAAGGATTTATGGGTATGTAACCAATCCATCCCTAGTATTACATCAAAGGCATGAAGTAGAGCTACATATATATAACATTTTGTGGTTCCACTAGTTAACTTAATTTCTGCCATTGGGTAACACTGGTTTACCAAGTAGGTTTACCCATAACCATACTCAACCTTCCATCCATGGGCCAAATATCTTGGCTTTTCCAATATATTCCTTGTTATACTAGAAGAAATAAAGCTATCAGTGGCTCCACTATCTATTAGAATGTTTACTTACTTATTAGAACAAATCTTACCTTTTACAAGTAATGGGGTAACTTGCCTCTCTAACTTTGGTTTCCCAGATGCAGCGTAGATCCAGTGCTTAGGTTCCTTCCCTTTAGCATTGGATGAACTCAATCTTGGTTAGTGTGGACACTGATTAGCATAGTGTGGACCTCTACAATGGTAACACCCATCCTTGGGTCCTTACCTCTTTTCTGATTTTTTCTCCCCTATTTTAATTGTTGATGTCAAATTTTATGGTTTCTAAGGGTAAGTCTTTGCATTGTTGGGATTATTGTTGGTTTTCTTTTGGAAATTTTTCTTGAACTTTTCCTTTCTTCCATAATTTATCTTCTCAAATTTTTGAGGGTTCTTGGTCTTTCGATATCCTTCCTCTTCCCATTTTAAGAGTCCTTGATTATTTCTCTTCCTTAGTGCTTGCTAATCTTGCTCAGATAGGGCGGCATAGTTAAACTAGAAGTGTAACTTTACCTTCTTTGCTAGGTCATACACCTTTTGTAGCGATTTAGGCTCATGCATGTTTACATCATGCTTTATTATGGATTCCAACCCATGGAAAAACTTATGAACCCTCATATTCTAATCATAGGTAGGTACATACTTATGTAATCGTACAAATTACTTATAGTATATCTTCACTATTTTGGTTCCCTATCGTAGGCTGGAAAATTATTCAAATTTTAGCGCATTAAAATGCCCTGTTAGGAATATTTTATTGAAGATAACTATGAATTATTTCCATGTAATTTCAATAGGTTCAATCTTGGTCTTCTCATAGTGGGTTTCCCATAAATCTAGAGAAACCCCTTCTAAGTTGATCATGGCCTAAAATATTTAGGTTCCTATGGAATTGTATTTTAACATGAAATATACCTCTAATTTGCTCATCCATGCTTTAGTTGCATCCCCTTATTCTCCACCAAAATTGGAGATACAAACGTTTTTTAGATCCCTAGTCATTTTTATTTCTATAAGGATTCTAGATTGCAACTGTTCTATAGTTAGCTCATCATCTTGGACAGTCTCCTAACCTCTAGCTTGTAAGTTCTGATTCACAACTATTTCCAACACTTACCTCATTTGATCCTGCATAGCATCAACCATAGTAGTGAGGTCTTCTACCTCTATTTTGGGGTTTGTTGCACTCTCCTCTTAGATTTTTTCTTCGATATTAATTTGTCAAGTATTTCTAGGTGTCGACCTCTCTCTTTTGGCCTTAGGAAATATTTTAACTTGGTTATACCTAAGAAAATATTAGGTTATAGTTTCACCTTAAATTGCATCACTAATTCAAGATATATTACAGAATAATCTTGCTAAAAGCATCAATAATCTAACTAGGGTAGTATTCCAAGGTTATGATATATCATTAATACCAAAGCCCATACTAAGTTTATGATGTATCATTAATCTAGATTATACTTTAAGCAAGCCTTCATTGGAGATATCCAAATCCTTTTAGCATATAATAAGATCTATACCCTTGTACCTACAACTTTGATACCAATGACCCAAAATTCTATAATAAAAACACAAAAAGAAAAGAAATATATATACACACACATACACATATATATACATACATATATATACATATTATAGACACCAAAACAATACCAATCCGATTATGTGACTACAAGCACTGACCAAATTGGCATACATACCCCCTAGGGTAGCCTCCAGAGGTTAAACAATGGTCCCAACCACTCCCAAATCAGTTTTGGAAGGTTAGAGGTCAATTTGGCACCTTTTAAAGCATTTTTCTCCCTATTCCTCCCACCCTAGGATGATTATAATCCTATTCGTACCACCCCAGGATGATTAGCAGCAATCATCCTAGGGTGGGACGATTAGCAGGTTTGACTAGAAAAAAGTCAAACCTTGATAGATTTGCCACTTAAATTGTGAGGAAATGTTTCAAATCTGAGAGAGGAATTTCAGTCAAGCATGACCTGATCATGGAGGCCTCATGCAAGGAGACTCTAAATTAGGGAGGAATCTTCTCTCCAAAAAAAGGCATGGCAAGCCAAGTGGCACCCTCGCATGTTCATTCAAAGAGAGAAACCCTAGGTCTATAAAAGGGTGAGCATCCTCACCCCAAAAGAGAGTAGAGTTGTAGCATTTGGATCAAGGGAGTGTTGCCAAATTGTACCCCCATTCCCCCTTTGTGCTTCCTACATCCCTAATTTCTCTTTTGGGAGAGAGGTTATCGAGTGAACACTAGAAATGCAATCTCAATCCAAAAACCAATAAATCAACTACAATCCCACACCAAATTCATTGAAACAACCTCCTAGGAGGTTTTTGACCCATCCCAAGTGGATTGGTGTCAAAACTAGACCCCAAACGATGGGCACCCTACCCCCCTAAACTGCTGTAGTCCTAATTGTCCCACCCCAGAGTGATTAGAAATATGTGAAGAATTTCTCTACTATTCTTTTTGCATTATGTTCTATTTGGTTTACTTATGCTTCTATTCAAGTTTCATTGCATTTTGACCTGTTTTGACCGTGTTTTTATCATTATACACGTTTACTAACATACATGGAGCACTTTCATATAAAAGACAATATAGGAAGAATATGCTAAATATGACCTTATGGGTCATCCCAAAATTCCTCTTTTAGCCTAACCCTAAGTTTTCAAGAGTTTTGGAGGACTCTAGGCTAGACATTTGCAATGTGTCTTGCATGTTTTGCGATAGTCCTAATCGTCCCACCCCGGAGCGATTAGAAATCCATGCATGATTTCCTGACTGTTATTTTTACAATATGTATCTGATGATGTTTCTATGCTTCTGTAAAATTTTGAGTTCATTATGACATTTTTTGACTATCGTTTTACAATTTTATGTATTCACTAGCCAGAGGCCCTAGGGATAGCATGTTTTTCCCTCTATCCGCATATGCTATTAACTGTTTGCTATTTATCTGAGCATAAGATCTCACTGACAGGAACACTGAAGGGGCAGAAAGGAACACATGAATACATGGACACAAGCAGCGACAACATTTGGCCCACCCATTTCAAATGTTGGCATGCGGAAGACACTAGAAGTGTACCATCCATTGATGTAACGAACTGTATCAAATGCTTCGAGCCCTAGAGGGGGGGAGACATATTGTAACTAGATTGAAAAAAAAATTAATAAAAAGAGGCCTCATTTTGTTTTTCTTACATCTAGTTTCATTTATGCTATGTTTCCTGCATGTATTTGTTTCTCACATTCGTAGGGCTTAGCATCTGCACCATTTGTACCAATTTTGTTTGCATCATAATATAGAATGCCATCACCCCACATTCAGATTTCAGTGGTGATCATGGTGGGACCCTATCCCCTACTATTGGGATCAAGTTTTTGATAAAAAAATTGTGTTTTTGTTGCAAGTGTTACTCATTCGGGCACTGGACTGCTACTCATGCCACCCTGTGACGAATACAGACTTGGAATTCATGCCACCCTAGGATGAATACAAATTCATCTCACCCTGGGATGAATACAGACCTGCTATTCATCCCACCCCGGGATGATTAGAGCTCTATGCATTTTTTGAGCAGAAACTCAAAGGCATCTGGTTGGGACAAAGAAGATGTAGGTTTTCTGGACATCCTCAGTGTTTTTTTTTTTCTATCTCTGCAATTTTACTGTTTTCTTTGCTTGCATAGAAAAGTTTGTTGCATGTTTTATTTCTTTGCGCAAGTAAAAGGAACCACACACACCACGTAATAATATTAACATCAAGGAGTTGGTCATAAAAACCCAACACTTGATCAAGACCAACGGTGGATTTCATCACCACCTTGGCTAGGATTTTGCATACATAACCCTGATCGCGACTATTGCTAGATGTAAATCTTGATGAAATCTAGCCAAGTGTAGCGGGGATGATTACCAATGCATGAGGATAAGTCTTCTATGGTAGGTGTCAAAAATAGAGTGATTCCATTTTCGTACCGCCTATGTTCCATGTACTGTTCTGCTCTCGCGTACTAATAGTTTCCCTCACATAAGAGCGGGTATATTGAGAGGTTCAGTATAACAGCCTAGAAGTGGTATATTGAATGGATGATTAGTTTGGAGATATAAGAGCCCTCATCATGCATGAATAACAAAATTTTCTTTACACGGTTTGCATAACAAAAATCAAAACACACTGAACCAGATTTAGGACACACATTTAATCTGTAAACGAGATAATAATTTCTTTGTTTGTGTGGTCCTCTTTGTTTGGTGTAGCATAAAAAGTTGTAAAGGAGATAAAAACATACATATCTTATAGAGAACCACCACCATGGTGTATACCCGTAGCCAAGCCCAATCATGGGTAGAAGCTATGAAAAGTGTACAAGGATGCACCAGTCGCCTCCGTTATAGCCCTAAGGACTTGGTTATACCACCTTGGCAGCCTGACCCACAACATGGTCCACACACTATGCCACTACAAAAAAGGACTATAGAAGCACCCCTTTGGGGAGCACTCCCATTCAACACAGACCCTTTCAGGAGGAGTACATACATAGGAAGGCTCCCTTAGATGCTCATTATGAGTGGCCACTATGCGATGAAGCGCTAGAGTAGCATAGGGTTCACAAGGAGGGACCACATGATTATATCATCCCCCCTCTACCCCTCATTATTGTTAGAACTAATAGACCAAATCTAGAGTGCAAGGCTCTTCAGATAGGGCAAGTCATCTCTGCCCGTCCATTTCACATGTATGAAAGGGAGTACAAGGAAAACTAGTACATTCCTCAAGAGCAATACACTGCACAAGAGCAATGCACCTCTGCACCTACTAATTATCAAGATCACCTGTTGAGGCCATAGCCTCAGGTGAATATCACTAACCTCGACAAAGGAAAGCGACCCATAGATATCTTGGATCACCATGACTAAGATAAACATGTAGGGGAGGCATCTAGGCCTCCTAAACATACGATGGTAGAACAAATTGATTAGGCATTTGCCAAACATGTCACTTGCCAAGTTCAAATCACGCAGCTTAGGCAAGATTAGCAGTAGTTAGAGCAATTGTATCATCTTAACAAAGAGTGCATTCGACGCCAGATAGATGAATTGATCTAAAAAAATATGCATGAGAGGATTCCAACCCCTCACATGCATAGGACATATATTTATGAGAGGCACAACCCCTTAGTGTGAGACAGTTCTCCATGACCTTATCAAGTGTTGCCTCTGAGACCTGAGCGGGAGGCCACCCCTAGAACCAATGATGGGCACCTTCCTCGGGTGCCCATTCATGTTTATAGGTCACACCCAAAAACTCCCCAAGAAGCCTATGAGGAATTTGAGCAAGAAGAAGAGCGGGCTGAAACACCCTACCAAGGCAGGGGGCGCTACCCGACTACCCCTCCATAGGCCTCAAGTTCCTCGTAATGCACAATGAGAACAAACCAAATAAGAGGAAATTAAATCCTCTGATGCATACAAAGCACTATTAGAATGCTTAGAGTCTATGGAGACCAAGACTTCAGGGCCCCAAAAGCCCACCTTATGCCAGCTCCGCAGTCACCTTGTGCATCCTTTAGTTTTGGCACCCCCATACCCCGACCACTTCAAAATGCCTCAATTGGCAATTTTTAGAGGGGATGAGGATGCCCAAGAGCACGTAACAAGGTTCCTGAGTCAATTTTTTGGCATTAAAGACAATGATGCACTGCTTCTGAGAACGTTTATAACCACATTCATAGGTCCTACCTCAGACTGGTTTACCCAATTTTCGAAGCATAGCATCAACAATCTAGACCAGCTAGTGGACGCATTCCTTGAACATTTTGCCTTCAATACCAAGAATAAGGCATCCTTAAGCAACCTATCTAGCCTTAAGTAGTATGATGATGAGACCATAGCTTCTTATGGGAATCGATGGAGGACATTGCTTTCAAAGCTACCCTACCTCCCTCCTATGGCCGACATGACTCTGATTTTTTCAAAGAGTTGCATAAGTTTGATCTCCATGCTATTGTAGTTGCAACAATATGACAACTTAGAAGAAGCCCTGGCACAAGCCAGGATAATTGAGGAGATCAAAATTCAAGACTGCGAGATTGCCAAGCCGCGCAAGAAAGAGTGGACCAAAAATACCAAAACTGGGCCCACGCAACCGAAACCCATCGTGGTCAATCAAGTTTCCATAACTGTACCACTGCTTGCACAAATGACATAGCCCACAAAGTCTAATTATCAGGTAGTTCCTCTTGCTAACTATGAAAAGGAAAACCACAAATAAGAGCAAAATCAGCAGCATCACCCTAGGCGACAATTCACATAGTTCACAGATTCTAGAGACTCCTTGTTTGATCGCTTGTTCATGGTAAACCTGATAAACTTGCCAGAAAGTTGACCCATAGACCACAACATGCCAAAACCTAAGGGCTACAGGGAAGATTTATATTGTAGATTCCATCGGCAGAAAGTACATGACATCTTCAGTTGTTGAAAATTCAAAAACTTGGTGTAAGACTTGATAGAAAACAAAATGCTCGCAATGGATAATCCCATAGCGCTGAGCAACCAACAGATGGATGTCTTCAAAGATCCCTTACCTTCCCATGACGTGCAGGAAAATACTATACAGGTGAATGAGGTGACACAAAACTGCCCCATGTAAGGGTACGTAGGGATGATAAGCATTATGATGTGGAGCAAAATATACCCAAACACGACCACACCCGCTGTAGCTACAAGAAATGTTCCATCAACGTCACAACCTCCACAACACCCTACACAACCACCCCCACCTAGACCAGTGGCCATGATTCAAACTAATCTTACTCAAAGTTTAAGGACCATGTCGGCTAGGCTCTCCATATCTGAGCTCATCCAAAAATCACTGCCCCATCGGGATGCTCTGATGGAGATACTCAAGTCCATTGAGCTACAGCCCCAAGAACCCAATTATTTCAACAACTTTTTTGGACATGTGAGACAATGCATAGAACTAGTC
The DNA here is from genome assembly GCA_028583015.1 of Wollemia nobilis. Classification (NCBI taxonomy): domain Eukaryota; kingdom Viridiplantae; phylum Streptophyta; class Pinopsida; order Araucariales; family Araucariaceae; genus Wollemia; species Wollemia nobilis. The sequence goes on along the minus strand of JAQPPZ010001063.1, from coordinate 6,934,189 downwards.
ATAACCTTTAGGGAAGATGAACTAAAATTGGTGACTGGTGATATGGTGGAACTACCCCTACACGTCATCGCGTGGGTCAATAGGATTTCATTCAAGAGGGTGTTGGTGGACACTGGATCGTCCAACAACATAATCACAATAGTGGCATTAAAACATCTTAAGTTGCTAACATCCCACATTATGGCATCCACTTACACTCTTCGAGAATTCAACGACGTGTTATGCTCGACAATTGGCACAATTGTCCTACCCATCCAAGTAGGACAAAAGACCATTCCTATGTTGTGTCACATCATTGAGGGTGAGATGGCCTACAATATCTTGCTAGGCTGGCCTTGGATCAGGGACATGAAGTGTGTCCATTCGATAGCCCATCAATGCCTCAAGTACACACATGAAGTGCAAGTACATGTAGTCCCAAAAAACTTAGATCCCTTCAAGTTTTGCAATGCAGTACATCTGATGCCACAATCGACCCTCCCATCGACACATTTGGAATTTCAATTGAATCCATCCACTCAGGGTCCGATTTTGCCTACATCCCTGCTATTGAGTCCCTCAAGTAACCGACCTGGCCCATATTCATCGTCTATTCCTTCACCAACAATGCCACCTATGGTGGCCACACCGAAGGACAATGGGAAGAAGCCCCTAGAGGAGGCACCACCATTAGTCTCAACCATCTCTAACGAAGAGGTGCTTAGCCAAATGGAAGTCAAGACACTTGATTCACCCTACATGGAGTGGAATCAGGAAGAACTCTTGTTCCCTCCCCCTCAACCACCGACGATTACCATTGAAATGGCCAATACGGGCCTGGGGGAGTACCTAGTGTAGAACATAGTGGCAACACCCATACTCAAATCCATGCAAGACATGGGGAGACCTCGCCTCCCCATAGGCAGCATCGTCCCCTTAGGTTACCCACCAAATTAGACCAACTTTGTATATGGGGGCCTCGAGAATGGCCTGGAACCCTACCTACAAGAGGAAGAGGAAGAATAGCCATTTGTTGAGAATGTTGATTATCTTTCTAACCCAGAATTTGCCTTGAAATACCTAGACCAGTATAATTGGCATGGATATGGATTGGGCAGATACGAACAAGGAATGCACACTCTTTGTCAACCAAGATATCAGATGCCATATGATAAATCAGGAGTAGGGTTCAACCACCCTTTGCCCATCAACATCTTGGTAGAAATAATGCAAGGCTTAGGTCTAGGCAACAGGGATGGGTTGGCACAAGATCCATATGCCAATCCCAACACTACATACACATTGGGGAATTACTTCCCATTGTTAGCAACAAACCCTATTGACCTCAACAGCCCCTCCCCTTGGATCGAGGAAGGAGAAAGTTCAAGAAGTAACCTCCAAGAAGGATATGAGAAAAATCAAAGGAGCTCTTTGGAAGATGATTTAGACTATGAGGTAGCACCTTGGGACCCATTTGAGTCTGATAGCAATCACTCGTAGGTGACACCCATCGATGATTATCACAAGGACTTTGTGGCCATGTTCCCCTTTAATGTTCCCATCGAGTAATTGCCACCTCTAGAGAATCCAGCCCTCCTACAGAGAGCAGCACAACCTAGAAGGGGCCAAATCAACTTGCTCAAACAAAATGAACTTCCCATGTTGGCCATAAGGCCAAGTGATCAAGAAACGCCTAGTGGGAGGCTATACCAGCCAGAGGGACACATAGTTGTCAGAGCCAATGAAGGCCTATGGATCTTCGATAGCGACTCTGAGGATGAGACTGAGATGGCGTATCTCAACCATATGAGGCAACAATAATACCCCATAAACATCGATGGTATATTTGAATAGATGAATATGGGACAAAGGCATAGGTGGCACTTAAACCAAGCATAGTTAAACCAAGTGCTTCATCCACCACTTTAGGCATACAGAGAGCACCTCCCACCTAGATACCCTATAGGGCCACCAGTGCCAAGGGTAGACCCTATCCTTCTATCCACACATAGGGCCAATCCTTTTGTGCTAGTACCCACAGAGCTAGATTCAAGGCACAAGGATCACCAAGGATGTCCAAGTCAACACTCATGTGGTAATGGAGACCAAATTCATTCCATCAACATGATCTCCATTAATTTAACTGCCCCCATACATAACCCAGCTGATCCAACATGACCATTGTATCTAGACCTAGATGCCATAAACTAGGATCGTGTTGACTCACCACCATCCCCATTAAAGTACTGTCCTTGCAATGAGATGTTTCATTTTGCCCCAGGATAGACTCAGGATATCTTCCATGCTGAAGAGGAGCCCGATGTGCCCAATGCATATATAAATTTAGCAAATGATATCCACCTGATCCCAACTCCACACCAGTTGGAATATGGATCCCACATGTCAGTCAAAGAGACAATTGACATAGACATCAGTTCTGATCAAATGAATCCGCAAATAATTAAGCTGGGGGTAAGTTTATCCCCCGAAGAGCAAGCCGATTACATTGCCCTTCTCAAAGAGAAGAAGAAGTTTTTTACATGGACCTGCAAAGACATGCCGAGGCTATACCCACAACTAGTCACGCATAATTTAATGCTTGATTCGATAGTCAAGCCAGTCAAGCAAAAGCTACGTAAGATGCACCCAACAATGGACTTAATGGTCAAAGATGAGCTACAAAAGCTGTTAGATGCACAGTTTGTCATCTCTGTGGATTACCCACCATGGTTGTCCAACATGGTACCTATTAAGAATCTAAACGGGAGGATTCACATATGCACTTATTTTCAAGATTTAAACAAAGCAAGTCCCAAGGATGATTTCCCCTTGCTAGCATTGATGCATTGGTAGACACTACAACAAGCCACGAAATGCTTTCCCTCATGGATGGTTTCTTGGGATATAACCAGATTCGTATCAATCTTGATGATCAACTCAAAATGGTGTTCATGATGCCTTGGGGGACATTTTTTTATAAGGTCATGCCCTTTGGCCTTAAAAATGCTGGCACCACCTACCAACGCGCTATGACATACATCTTCCATGATCATATGCATAAAACTTTGGAATATTATATGGATGATCTGTTGGCCAAATCTCTTTTGTGCCAAAATCATCTCGATGACTTACGTAAGATCCTTGATCACCTCATCGAACACAAAGTTAGGATAAACCCCAAGAAGTGCGTATTTGGCATCACATCTAGAAAAATCTTGGGTTTCATAGTCTCTAAATGAGGCATCGAGGTAGATCCAAAAAAAGTCAAGGAAATCCTTGAGATGCTTCCTCCAACCACCATTAGGTAGCTAAGAAGCTTGCAGGATAAGGTCACGTCGATCAAGCGCTTCATAGCACAGTTATCTGACAAGTGCCAACCCATGAATAAATTATTACACAAGGGGGTAGCATTTCATTGGGATGACAAGTTCTAGTCAACCTTCGATGACATTAAACAATACTTGGCTTCACCACCAGTATTGGAACCACCTAGACCAGGAGTGTCATTCTACTTATACATCTCAGCTAATGAGGTGGCACTGGGCGCCATGCTGGACCAAAAAAATGAATTACATAAAGAAAAAGCTAATTACTATCTTAGCCGCACCCTGGTTAGTTATGAACTTAACTATGTGTACATTGAGAAGCTATGCTTAGCGGTGGTATTTGCCACCAAAAAGCTATGCCATTACATGCTAAGCAATATGATGTATGTTGTGTCTAAGGAGAATCCATTGCAATACATGATGAGTCGTACTTATCACAGTAGTCACATGATGAAATGGATCATGTTGTTGACAGAGTTTGACATCGAATTCATTGGAAAAAATTTCATCAAAGGTCAAGTCATCGTCGATCAATTAGCAGAGGCTCCTCTCAAAGATTATCAACCTCTGACCATAGAGCTACCCGATGATGGGGTCTTCCATGTCTCAGAATCATCAAATTTTGATGAGCCTGAGTCACCGGTCGACATAACCTTATTCTTCAATGGTTCTAAATGTGAGCAAGGAGGTGGCATAGGAATTGTATTTTTCACACCGCAAGGGGCTCCAATGCCTCTATCATTTAAACTTGATTTCCCATGCACCAATAACAATGCTGAATACAAAGCCTTACTCATAGGTCTTCAGACAACCATCACCATGAACATAAAATGCTTGAATATCTTTGGTGATTCACTGTTAATTATCAACCAAGTGAAATGGGTATTCTAATACAAATGCCCAATTCTGTAGGACTACAAAGCCCTTGTGGATAAATTCTTGGCAAAGCTTGAATGGTACGATATCGAGGCACTCCCTCGATCATCAAATTGTTTTGTGGATACTATGGCCTCCTTGGGGTCACTAATCTCGTAAGACCTTTCTAGTGATATGACAACCATTCAAGTCAAAACATTATCACAATCCGTGATGGAGCATGCAAGCTCTGACCTAATGCTAGTAATCCACCTAATCCAGATTGAACCATCTCAGGATAGGTTCTCTCGAATCCATGATAGTCTGAATCATGCCAACTAGGGGTCCTTGTTCTCCCCGACCCCTCTTAATAGCAACACAATGCTATTCTTACAAGTTCTTTCCCGCTCAGCTTTTGCTAGGGATGAAATTCAATAGGGATCGATCGTTCATACCATCAAGGTTTCTGATCAGTAGGATTTGTACACACCCATAAGAGACTATCTCAAGTTAGGTAGCCTCCCACTTGGATTGTTGCATGCCGCAAAAAGATCATTCAAATAGAAAGTAGCAAAACATGTCTTTCTAGGAGATATTTCATATCGTCGAAGCTACGAAGGGATCCTCCTCCATTGCTTGGACCAACATGATTCCTCTTGGGCAATCACCCAAGCACACGATGGTACATGTGGTGGCCACTTCAGCGGTATGGCCATCACAAAGTGCATTCTTCGCATGGGCTATTATTGGCCATCTTTAGAGTGAGATTGTTGTGCATATGTGTGGAAGTGTGTGAAGTGTCAACACCATGCTAAATTGACACACGTACCTTCTTAGGCCTTGCAACCGATCCAATTGACTTGGCCGATTTCATAGTGGGGCCTAGATCTCATCGAAAATATCTCCCTTGCATCGTCAGGTCATCACACGTTCATCATAACGGCCACAGAGTACTTCACCAAGTGGGTGGAAGCAATTTCGCTTACCTCTACGATTGGGCCCCGCATTGCAGAGTTTATTTTACATAAAGTCATTTTGGTATTCCATCCAAGATCATCTCAAATAATGGGATGTCATTTAAGAAAAAATATGTGTGTGCTTTGACAACAAAGTACAAAATTTAGCACAATTTTTTGACACCCTATTTTCTACAGGCAAATGGGCAAGCAGAGGCATCAAACAAAATGCTAGTCATCATCCTTAAAAATATGGTCACAGGTAATCATAAGGATTGGCACATCCAAATACCACTTTCCCTATGGGTTTATCGCACTAGCATTTGGACGTCCACTGGGGAAACTCCATTTTCGCTAGTGTATGGCTCCGAGGCCGTCATGCCTCTTGAGTTGGAAATACCTTCCCTACGCATATCAATGCAAGAGTTCATCGATGATGACACTGCATGGCAGGCCCAGTTAGACCAGCTTACATTTCTCAATGAATGATGCATCAATGCTCTCAAGCATTTATGTATCTATCAAGAGTGACTTAAGAAAGCATATAACATGAAAGTTCACCTAAGGGACCTTTAGGTTGGTGACCTGGTCTTACAAGAGAACCAAAAAAATTCTAACTTGTCGCCCCATTTAAGGGATAAGTTCATGGCAAATTTGTTAGGTCCTTACGTAATCAACAGTAAAATAGGACCCAAAACATACCGACTCGCCTCTCTTGAAGGAATCAAGGAACTAGAACCCTTGAACATCAATTATTTGAGGCCATTCCACATTTAGGGAGCCATAGCCCACCCCAAAAGCTCCAAGGATTCCAAAAATCGCTTGGTCAACCTAAAAAGCTCCAAGGATTCCAGTAATCACTTGGTCAACCCCAAAATGCCCCAAAGGTATCCCTAATCCCTTTGGTCAAACCAAAAGCTCCAAGGATTCCAGCAATCTCTTGGTCAACCTAAAAAGCTCCAAGGATTCTAGCTATCGCTTGGTCAACCCCAAAAATTCCCCAAAGGTATCCCTAATCCCTTTGGTCAAACCAAAAGCCCTAAGGATTCCAGCAATCACTTGGTCAACCCCAAAAATGCCCCAAAGGTATACCTAATCCCTTTGGTCAAATCAAAAGCTCTGAGGATTCCCACAATCGCTTGGTCACCCAAAATGCCCCAAAGGTATCCGTAATTCCTTTGGTCAAACCAAAATCCCCAAGGGTTTTCGCCATCGCTTTGTCACCCAAACACCCCAAAGGTATCCATCATATCTTTGGTCAAACCAAAAGCTCCAAGGATTCCCACAATCGCTTGGTCAACCTAAAATGCCCCAAAGGTATCTATAAATTCCTTTGGTCAAACCAAAATCTCCAAGGGTTCTCGCCATCGCTTGGTCACCCAAAATGCCCCAAAGGTATCCATCATCCCTTTGGTCAAACCAAAAGCTCCAAGGATTCCCACAATCGCTTGGTCAACCTAAAATACCCCAAAGGTATCTATAAATTCCTTTGGTCAAACCAAAAGCCCCAAGGATTCTAGCAATCGCTTGGTCAACCCCAAAAATGCCCCAAAGGTATCCATAATCCCTTTGGTCAAACCCAAAGCTCCAAGGGTTCCCACAATTGCTTGGTCAACCTAAAACGCCCCAAAGGTATCCACAAACCCTTTGGTCAAACCAAAATTTCCAAGGGTTCCCACAATCGCTTGGTCAAAAATGAATATTCAAAAAACAACATATAAACAAAAATAACAAAAACAAGTGCATCTCACTTTCATGCATATTCTTAACAATCAAAACACAAAAAAGAAATGAAAACTACATTAGGCATCGCATACATACATTGCATATTTGTTGGTCATACTTTTCAAAAGCACCATAGATTGTAATTACTTGACAATTCCATCATTTTTCCAAATTCAATCCATTTTGTAAAAATATCCATAAAAAATAACACCCTTTGTATTTTCACCATATCATAGTCAGTGTCTGCTAATGTCTTTAGGGTTTTTCATTATTCAGCCGTCTTAAGATTTCTAGTCAAATGATGTACAAAGTCAGACCGATTTTTACAAGGTAGAGGTTACTTGGATCACGCCTTGTTACATAGCATCCCAACACAAGCTTAAAACACATAAAAATTCCCAAGTTGTGTAAACGCAAGATGAAACTTACAAAGCAGCCTAGGATACCACATTCAAAACATTATCCTGCTCATCCCCTTGTGTGAATGGTTCAAGAATGCTGAGAATTGAAAAAATGACAAGCTCGTCCCCATCCAATTCCCCACAATAAATGGTGGTTTTCACCACTATCAAAAAATTTCCAAACACCTTTGGTCCCCAAAGTCATAAGGATTCGTACTACACATCCCTGAGAAGGATGGGTAGTCATCCCCAAGGCCTAAAAGGGTCAATGCCATTCACAAGAAAATCCCAAACACCTTTGATCCCCAAAGTCATAAGGATTCGTACTACACGCCGCTGACAAGGATGAGTAGTCATCCCCAAGGCCTAAAATATCAATGCCATTACATAATAATATCCCCAATCACCTTTGGTCCCCAAAGTCGTAAGGATTCATACTACACGTCCCTAAACAGGATGGGTAGTCATCCCCAAGGCCAAAAGGATCAATGCCACTCACAAGCCAAAAACCCATGAGCTCAACTTGGAAATCAAAATTCCAAATCTAAATACTCAAAAGGCAAACAATAAAAATAATAACAATGGTTATCACCACTACTCAAACCCCTTGGTCAAAAAATAAATAGTGATTTTCATCACTATGTATGAGATCAAGTATCCCAACAATTTGAGCAACCGAAAGACGCCTGAGATTGAATCCCTGAAATTCTCAACATTTTAAGAACCATTTATGTGATCCTCATTACGGGTTTGGTGGATAGCTTACCTGGCAATGGCGATATCCTAAATGCATGATGATATGTCTATCACATTAGCTTTGCGTGTGTGAGGACCAATGTTTGCATGTGGATGAGCTAGCATATGGTATTCTAGATTGCGTCGTAGATTAATCTTACTAAATAAAACAAAGGAGTTAGTGGAGTTAATTAGGTGATCCTTAGTACAGGTTTGGTGGACAGCCTACCTGGCACTAGCGGAATCCTTACGAATACCACATAAACAAACTCAATTGCACACACAGGGATGTGAAATAACTTAGTCACACTCAAGTCTGATTCGTACCTTGTTCGAAAGTCTTGTAAGATATTGTACAGTCTTGATTAGTTAGTTAAAGTAGTTGAGTCTTAGAAAAACCTTAACTACATTTTACAACAATTGTTGTACATTTCATTACTTACGTCACCATCAAAAAATACAACACAAAAATTTACAAATGCAAAGTTCTTCCATAAAGCAATAACATAGTATAGAAATCTAGTAAATCCTATATAGTCTATGGTGCCCCAACAAATCATCCATCCATTCCATATGCATACATCCATATCATATAGCTAACATCATTCATAGTCATAACAACATATGCATACATAACCATAAAAAAATGTGCATAAAAGAAACAATAAACCATGACAAGCATATCATCAAATAAAAAATGAGTCATGTATATATATCGAGTCAAAATGCCCTTAGGCTACAATAATATGGTCCTCTGACCTCACAAAAATCTAAAAACTCAAAATCCCCACAGCCTAGGGAGTCGGCCACCATGATCACGTAGGATCGGTGCAACTGGAACTACCCCCAGTGGTGTGGGTCCTATAGGACTCTTAGGGAAGCTATTGCTAGCCCTTGCATCATGTCCACTAACGCTACCCTCGCCCACCCACCTATGTTGAGAGGATGGAAACTGCTCTGTCTCACTCCCTCTCGTATGACACGATGATCCACCTCCAGTGAGCTTAGGTAACTACTCATCAAGGTGGATAATATCGACCTCCAACTCCACTCGACACCGACCCCACTTCACATCCCACTGGTGGTACATAGCCAATGCATCATCTCGCTACACCAACTAATCTTGCAGGTGATCCCTCTCGATGTTGTGATCCTCATCCCATCTCCGTAGTAAGTCCTCCAATCGTGCTATCTCAACATGAAACCTACCCTCCATATCCCATGGGACTGCTTGAGGCATGGGCATATCCGGGATGGCATGTTTCTCTGACACCCACTACTCTGGGATGTCTTGTTTATTCGGTTGCTCCAGAACCCCTAAATCATATTTAGTTAAGTCATCTACCTCCACCATATCTGCATCATCGAGTAGAGCCCCCCAACTCTCCATCAGTGCCTCTACCCCCCTTTGCCTACTGATGCTACATCCGGACCTCCTAGAGGCCCATCACCCCACCATCGCAGCATCATCCACCATTGGTCATACTTTGTAGTCACCCCAACATTGTCTACATTGGGTACATCAATCACTGCATCAGACTCCTCATCTAGTGGCTCAATAATCAGCCAAGCTAGAGTCCTCTCATCGTCCCAATGTCGATAGATCAAGGGCTCACCAGGAAACCCCTAGTGCACCTCAAACTATCGAGTCACCCTGACATATGGGAAGTACTCCTACTCTATCCCATATCACCCGATCAACCATCTCCCCCTGCGCACTCGTCGGAGCCACTCTTCAGCCTTAGGCTAGGCTGGATAGTCTCGATATGGTAGCTAGAACACCTCCCCTACAACAAAACAAGATAAGGCATCAGTATAGTGCCCTATGGCACCTACCCATCACCGACTCTGCCCCTGCTCTTCTGACCTCCACCATAGAGCAGCATACCCAATCTCCTTGTCCACCATCTCACCCCAAGTGGTCCAAGGAAACCCCTACGATCGCTCCACAGCTATGTGCTGCCACCCCCAACACTACAAAAGATAGATGCATCTGATCCCTTTTTGCCTTCGATAGTGGACCTCGTATAGCTTATCGTAAAGCTATGCCAATAGTGTCTAACCCCACCTCATAATAAGTGGCATTGCTATCAGACACTCCACCAGTCTGAAGACCATCTCAAGCATGTTCCAAGGGAACCTCGCACCTGAGGAGTCAGGAAGCAGCATGTTGGAGATGAGTGTCATGAACAACATATTCCTCACCCTCAAAATGCCCTTCTCCAGCCACCACCGCACCAAAATCTTGCCAATCAGGTAGTCCATATCCACCCTCTCCATAGCCCTATCCACCCCCATCTCTGTTGCCTACCCAAAGCATTGTGTCAGCATCGTCGTTCACTAATCATAGGGAGTCATACGAATGGACAGTATGTCTATCAAAATCTATAGAATCCAATACCAGTACTCCAAAGTAATCATCATCTCCCCTATTGGGAGATGAAATGTGTTGGTGTGGGGATCCCACAAATTGATCAAGGTAGTCAGATATGCCCGATCCCCCACCATAGGCTCCAAACGCATCACCTACTTGAGCCCAAGGGCATCAAGCCACTCCCAATCTGCAACTGTCAACACCTCCCAGCATCATAAAACATAGTCGTCTACTGGTGCTGACTCCTAACAACCTGCAAAACACAAAACAAAATAAAAAAAATAAACAAATTAGATTTTCAACCTTAATTTAAAGAAAAACATTCACATAAACTGTATAGACGAAAAACAACGTACATAAAAACAAAAGTACATAATTGTACAATCAAAGTATAGATCAATCAAATAAACTGTACAGTCAAGAACACAAAATGCAATAAAACAAATTCATCCTAGGGTTTCAACCTTAGTATGAACAAAAAAATCAAACAAGAACATAAAAATGATACTAGGGTTTTTTTACCTTAAGTATGAACATAAAAATCAAACAACACAAACCAAATCATACTAGGGTTTTTAACCTTAAGTGTGAACAAAAAAACAACAATAAAAACAAACAAAATCAACCTAGGGTTTTTAAACTTAAGTGTGAACAAAAAAATCAAACAATAGAAAAAAAATCAACCTAGGGTTTGTAACCTTAATGTGAACTACAAAAACAAATTAAAACAATAAAAAAAATTCATCCTAGGGTTTTTAACCTTAAGTATGAACAAAAAAAACAAAACATAAAAAAAAACTTCACCCTAAGGTTTCGACCTTAAGATGAATAAGAAAACACAAACATAATAAAACACAAAAATTAATACTAGGGTTTCGATCTTAATATTAACACAAAATAAAAACAAAATAATGCTAAACGAAAACAATTATGTGAAATTTTTTTTTAACTTCATATAAAACAAAAACAAATAACAAGAAGAAGGAAGAAACATCATACCAGTCTCGCTTTAGCTCCTTCGCTCGAAGATTCGATTCTCCCACTCATGGTGTCCATGAAATTTCGACAGCGCTCCGCTACGCAAACTTGCACTCCTCCCCACAACTCCAAAACACCAAGAAAAAAATGTTGCAAATGAGCCCAAAATAAAGATTTGGTCTTTTTATAGGCTTTTGGGCCTATAATCGTTCCACCTTGGTAATATCACTCTAGTTAGAACTCATCACACCCTAGGACGATTACCAAATTGCTATTCATCCCACCCTGGGACGATTACAGAGCAAAAAACAAAGCAACAGAAAAAGAATCCAAAAAATGCACCAAAAATAGCAATAAAGCTGCCAAATAAAGGTGCCTTTGCACCTGATATTCTTGGCATTAAATACCGATTTTAGGGTCACAAATTATCACTATCCTACTCCCTAATAAGGCTACCATAGTCGGACCGCTCCACGGGAGAACGGATTTTTGAAAATTTCAGCCCCAATGCGTCACAAAAAAGGGTCAAAACCCACTCAAAAATAGAAAACTGTCGGATAAAGGTGCCTTTGCACCTGATATTATTGGATTGAAATACCAATGTCGGGGTCACAAATTATCACTATCCTACTCCCTAAGAAGGCTACCATAGCCGGACCGCTCCACAGGAGGACGAATTTTCAAAAATTTCAGCCCCAAGGCGTCACAAAAAAGGGTCAAAACCCACTCAAAAATAGCAATAACTCTGCCAAATAAAGGTGCCTTTGCACCTGACATTATTGGCATGAAAAACCAACATTGGGACCATAAATTATCACTATCCTACTCCCTAAGAAGGCTACCATATCCAGACCGCTCCACGAGAAGGAGTATTTTTGATAATTTCTACCCCAATAGGCATCAACAAAAAGGGTCAAAACCCACCAAAGACAAGTCCGATTGCTAGGAAACTGCACACATTCAACGGAAAACCACTGAATGCACCCTTACAAATTCCATATTGGATCAAATGACTCATCGCTTTTCTCATTTTTGGTCATTCCCTCATCAATTCGTTGCTTGAGGGGGTAGTCACACTTAGTCACCAAATCAACAAATACATATCCAATCAAAGAAATGGCATGCATTCAAAGAGTCATTGACAAAGACAATCACGCTCCTACTTGGGGCAGTAAACAAGCAATAATCATAAGATGAAAAAACACTTGGCATTCTGGAAGCATGAAGACAAGCTTCCCCAGAAAAAAGGTTGCACCCTTTGCCTATTCATGACTGAAAAATGTCCAAGATCAAGTACACCTCATGAAAAAGGTTACACTTGAGTTAAGCTCCTTAGCTCGTTAGAAGCAAGGATTCAAGAATGTGTGCCCTTTCCATACTTGGGGCATCAAAATTTCATTAGGTTACTAAGAAAACCTAATCATTAAGCACTTTGGTCATCTATTTTTTCTCAGCACTGTGCCACACACAGTGCATCCCAAAAAGGGAAATATGTAGACACCAAAACAACACCAATCCAATTATGTGACTACAATAACTGATCGAATTGGCATACATACCCCCTAGGGCAGCCTCTAGAGGTTAAAAAGTGGTCCTAACCACTCCCAAATTATTTTTGGAAGGTCAGAGGTCAATTTGGCACCTTTTAAGCACTTTTCTCCCTATTCGTCCCACCCTAGGACGATTAGAATCCTATTCATCCCACCCCGGGACGATTAGCAGCAATCATCCCAGGGTGGGACGATTAGTAGGTTTGACTAGAAAAAATTCAAACCTTGATAGATCCGCCACTTAACTACACCTTTAGAGCATGCAATTGCAAGGAATGGTTTCAAATCTGAGAGAGGGACTTCAGTCAAGCATACCTTGATCATGGAGGCCTCATGCAAGGAGACTCTAAATCAGGGAGGAATATTCTCTCCCAAAAAAGGCATGGCAAGCCAAGTGGCGCCCTCGCATGCGCATTCAAAGAGAAAGACCCTAGTTCTATAAAAGGGTGAGACTCATCACCCCAAAAGAGAATAGAACTGGAGCATTTGGAGCAACGGAGTGCTACCAAATTGTACCCCCATTCCCCCTTTGTGCTTCCTACATCCCTAATTTCTCTTTTGGGAGAGAGGTTATCGGGTGAACACTAGGAATGTAATCCTGATCCAAAACCCAAGAAATAAGACACAATCCCACACCAAATTTGCTGACACAACCCCCTAGGAGGTTTTGGACCCATCCCAAGTGGATTGGTGTCAAAACCAGACCCCAAACAATGGGCGTCCTGCCCTCGGGTGCCCCCCAAACTGCTACAATCCTAATTGTCCCACCCTAGAGCAATTAGAAATATGTGAATAATTTCTCTACTATTATTTTTGCATTATTTTCTATTTGGTTTACTTATGCTGTTGTTCAAGTTTCATTTCATTCTGACCTGTTTTGACCGTATTTTAATCATTTTACGCGTTTACTAACATACAGGGAGCGCTTTCGTATACAAGACAATTTGGGAAGAATCTACCAAATTTGACCTTCTTGTTTGTCCCAAAATTCCCCTTTTAGCCTAACCCCAAGTTTGCAGGATTTTTGGAGGCCTCTGGGCTGGACATTTGCAAGGTGGATTTTGCATGTTTTGCGATAGTCCTAATCATCCCACCCCTGAGCGATTAGAAATCCATGCATGATTTCTTGATTATTCTTTTTGCAATGTATTTGATGATGTTTCTATGCTTCTGTCAAATTTTGAGTTCATTATGACATGTTCTGACCATAATTTTGCTATTTTATGTATTCACTAGCCGGAGGCCCTAGGGATTCCATGTTTTTCCCTCTATCTGCATATGCTATTAACTATTTTCTATTTCTCTAAGTGTAGGATCTCACTGATAGGAAAACCATAGGGGCAGCAAGGAACACATGAATACACAGACACAAGCGACGACAACGTTTGACCCACCCATTTCAAATGTGGGCATGCGAAAGAAACTGGAAGCGTACCATCCGTTGATGTAAAAAAATGTATCAAATGCTCCAAGCCCGGGGGGAGATGTATTGTAACTGGATTGAAAGCAACATTAATAAAAAGAGGCCCCACTTTGTTTTGCTTACATCTAGTTTCATTTATGCTTTGTTTCCTGCATGCATTTGTTTCTCGCATTCGTAGGGCTTAGCATCTGCACCATTTGTATCAATTTCATTTGCATAATAATTTGGCATGCCATCACCCCACATTCAGATTTCATATATATATATATATATATATAGATAGATAGATAGATAGATAGATAGATAAATAGATATAATTATTAAGGCAAGGGATCCATAAACCCCTAACCGACTCCTATTGTTTAAATCCCCTAAGTTTCCTTTAAGATCCACATCTAACATTGAGGAAAGCCCTAAATAGAGGAGGGGTAGTGTATGTTGTAAAATTTAATTAACTATGTGTTAATTAGAAAAAATAAGTGCTAGGAAAGCAACCAATTTTACAAGATTTAAGGATGTATTTCTAGAAGATTTACCTAGACTACCTCTTGTACGAGAATGTGACTTCACAATTGATCTTATGCCAAGATCAGAACCTATCCATAGATCATCATATAAGATGAATCCTATTGAGATGTAGGAACTAAAGGTTAAATTGCAAGGGTTATTGGAAAAGGGACTGATAAAACCAAGTGTGTCATCATGGGGTGCACCAATTTTATTTTTAAAAAATAAATATGGTTCTTTAATATTGTGTATTGATTACAAGATGCTAAATAAGGCTACAATCAAGAACCGATAACCTTTACCTAGGATCAAAAATTTATTTGATAAAATGAGAGATGTTGCAGTGTTTACTAATATTGATCTGATATCAGGGTACCACCAGTTAAGAATACATGAGGAGAACACTCACAAAATTATATTTAATACTAGATATGAGCATTACAAGTTTACAGTTCTACAATTTGGACTGACTAATACCCCAAATGCCTTCATGAAGCTAATGAATCATGTTTTTAGAAGACACATGGACCATTTTGTCCTTGTATTTCTATATGAAATTCTAATATACTCTCATAACAAAGAATACCATGATGAGCATCTCAAAATCATGTTGGATTTGTTTCGAAAAATCAACACTATGGAAATATAGCTAAAACTGATTTATATGTTTTAGAGGTATGGTATCTTGGACACATCATATCATTAGAAGAAATTATTATGTATCCATATAAGATAGAGGCCATCCTAAATTGGCCACCCCTTACTAATGTGACTAAAGTACGAAGCTTCATGGGATTAATTTGCGACTATAGACGTTATATAAAGGATTAATATAGGATTTCTATGAAAATAACTAAGCTTCAAAAGAAGGTAAATGAGTTTAAGTGTTCATAAAAGTGTGACGTTACATTTATAATGTTGAAACATAAGCTCACAAATGCACAAATACTGAATATTCCAGACCCTCAGGGGGATTTCTCAATATGTACAAATGCATCATTATAAGGGTTAGGAGGAGTACTCTCTCAAGAGGAGTCAGTGGTAGCATATACTTCAAGGAAGCTCAAGAAGCATGAAGTTGATTATGCTACACATGATTTAGATCTAGCTGTAGTGGTACATGATCTAAAATTTTGGTGCCACTACTTGGTGGGAAATCCATTTGAAATAAGAACTGACCATCAAAGTCTAAGGTTCATATTCACCCAACCTATACTCAATGCAAGGCAAAAGATATGGTTTGAATTTCTCACTGAGTATGAATTTAATATTTATTACATTAAAGGAAAAGAGAATAAGGTTGTGGATGCCTTGAGTAGAAGGAAACACAAACAAAATTCACATGGTGAGCAATCTCAGGATGAGTATTACCAAGAAATTTGAGCTAGTATGAATAAGGATCCAAACAATAACAAGAAATTTGGTATGATAGATGACCTTATATGCTACAAAGGTAGCGTCATCATACCAAGGATAGACGATTTAAGGAAGCTAGTAATGCAAGAGGTCCATAGATCACCTTATTATACTCACCCTAGAGGAGCTAATATGAGGGAAAACATGAAAAGAACCTTATTCTAGATAGTAATGATGAATGACATCATCGATTTTGTCACTCAATACCTTAAATATCAGAAAGTTAAGGCAAAACACAAGCATCCTATAGGAAAATTATATCTGCATGATATACCTACACAGAAATGGTAGGTTATATCTTTGGATTTTATAGTAGGGTTACCCAAAACTAGGTATCAGCATGATGCAATCCTTGTAATAGTAAACAAATTAACTAAGGTTGCACATTTTATATCTAAAAACATCAAGTATGAAGCTCATATTTTGGCTAACAGTTTTCTAGAGTGTTATTCTGATTGCATGTATTTTTTGAGGTGATCATTTTATATAGGGATTCCATGTTTACTTCTAAATTCTGGAAGTCCCTACATCATGTAGTGGGCACAAAAATGAACATGATCTTAGTGTACCACCCTAAAATAGATGGTCAAACAGAATGGGTAAACCAAGTACTAGAGGGCATGATCTGCATGTACTACATTGATCAAAAGTGTCATTGGGAAGACTATATTTATATTGTAGAGTTTACCTATAATAATGGACATCACTCCTCACTAGGGATGGCTCATTTTGATGCCTTGTATGGGTGGAAGTGTGCAACACCATTGTCTGGGGATAACCTAGAATACCAAGTTGTTATTGGGCTAGAAATGGTTAGAGAAATGGAGGACAATTGAAGGTAATTAGATAAAGACTTAAATAAGTTGTTGATAGGTAGAAGAGTTATGCTAATTTAAAAAAATACTACGAGAGTACTCATTTGGAGACAAGGTGTTTTTAAGGGTGAAGATAATGAAGAGCACTATAAAATCCATGAAGTTGGATCCACGATTTATGGGGTCCTTTGAAATCACTAAAAATATCAATATGGTTGTATACTGACTTGTTTTACCACCTAATATATCTAAGATCCATGACACCTTCCACATATCCTTGCTTAGATATATGTTTCTGACATTGAACATGTGTGGAATGTTTATAATTTGTAGATGGCAAATCCAAAAGCTATTGAAGTAATACCAGTAAAGATCCTTGAGTTTCATTCCAAATCTATGAGAAATCAAACTCTTGAGCAATGTAAGGTCCAATGGGACCAATTTTCTAAAAGAAATGCCACTTGGGAAAATGAGCATGAAATGCAAAAACATTTTCCTTTTTTGTTTGAAAATATATAATCTAATAACTTTTTTTTTGATTAAAAAAATGGAAACACCTGGGATGGTGTTTAGTCTAAGGGGGTAGGAGGTCATGATCCTCACTGGTAAACATTTTGGTACAAAGAAACATTGTATTATTATATGATGTTGTAATACCTAAGATAATCAATTGAACCAACTATGTGATGTTTAGTTGATTTTAAGAATGTGATATTGTTGATAAATTGTCAAAATGTGTAGGATTAGGTACACTTGTAGGTAGAATATGTAGAATCATCCACCATAATCGAGGGTACTTGAGGTTGGTAAAGTGATGATTAAGGCAACTCGAGGGTAACATTGATGGATACCTTCATATAGGCATGCATTTGGTTAGGTATAATCATCAAAACTAGCCATCTTGAGCCCTAGATTGGTAGCCTAGTAGCTATCATAAATTCTTGAGGCTAAAACATGTAACCAGGTTGATGGGAATATTCTCTCTTTTTCTGTTGCATATGCTTGATTGTATTTTACTTCATCACTATCTACATTGAAGGATTAGGGAATAAAAGCATGTATGCATCGATTTTTCTTGAAAACTCCTTGTTTTGCTTAGAAAACCCTATAAACCTCTATTTATTTATGAGTAAAGATGTTATATTTTAAAATGATAGTGGAGTTTCATTTTATAAATAAGAATGTTATAAAATGATAGTAGAGTTTCATTTTATAAATAGAAGTGTTATATTTTAAAATGATAGTAGAGTTTCATTTTATAAATAAAAATGTTATAAAAATGATAGTAGAGTTTCATTTTGTAAATGGAAGTGCTTTATTTTAAAAATAATGCTAAAGTCTCTTTTTACAAATAAAAGGAGTTATATCTCAAAAGGTAATAGATTTTCTCCTAGAAATATAAGATAATTTGGATTAACTTTAAATAACAAAAAAAACTTTATTTAAATGATTCAAATTTATTCTATGTTAAAAGAATAGTGAATCTACTCCTTATTATAAGAAATTCTAATAGCAAGGTACTACGTTGAGAAGCTTCCTACTGACAACTTGACCATGGAGATATTTTGAGAGTTGGGAATATCATTTAAAATTGAGAAGACAATCAGATTGTTGCCATGGAGTTGATGGAAGAGTAATGGCAGTTATGATAGTGGTTGGAAAGGAGAGTCATAGGAAGGAAGACTTGATGGCAAGTTGGGTGGTGGAGTAGATGAGGATAAGAGCCTTGGGTGAAGAGAAGGATAGGGGGATCACCATTCAAGGAGCAAAGGAGAATGAACCAGAAACGTAGAAGGAAGAAAGTGATAAAGCAAAGAAATTTTAGGAGAAGTAAATTGGATCCATCACAAGGTATTGTAGGTTGGTTCCATTGTTATTCACTTTACCTCCTTTTTGTTTGATTTAGATCACTACTATCCTCCTTGTTTGTCAGTTGTTAAGATTGCTTTACCTTGGAATCGTTGGGTAGTCGTGTAACACTGTAACCAAGACTTATAGTTGTCATGCATGTCTTTGTTATCTTGAGTCTATCCATTTAGGAAAGGTGCTATTGTCATTAGGTTTGTATTTTGTTGCTATCTTAGCCATGGTTCAACTTGTCCAAGTAGCCATAAATCCTATCAGTGTTCAACTACCTAAGTAAGAAGCTAGGATGGTCATAGGTCATATTCATATCCTTAAAGGGGTGAACATACCTTCACCTTAATGTATATTGGATCATCACATATTTTTGGATGCTCAAAAACCTCTAGATTCCTTTTTATCTTGTGTAGTTTTAAACCATCGTGTTACCTATGGTCCACTTGGTTAGGGTACTCACTTTAGAGCTTTGTTTTCTTTAATATTGTGTTGTTTTTGTTAATTCAGTTAGAGGTTTGTAGTTAAACCAATAGTGGTTGTTGTTACTAAAACTAGTTAGAGGTCTATAGATAAACCAATTGTGGTGGGATACACTGCTAGCAGGATTCCTTGGGCTCTTTATGGAAGTTAGAGTAGGGTGTTTTTATTTTGATTTACCAGGCAATATTTTTCTGGCCGTACATTTGAAATCGCCAGACCTGTGAACTTCAGGTTGTGAGAGTTAACCTTGAAAAGCCCTCGCATCCACCATTTTCCTTAGTAGTAGGTCACAACTATCATATTTTTTGGGTAAAAGGAATTCGAGTGCATGTTCTTGGTTGTTGCTCATTGAATCTCTTATGACTCCTTGTGTTTTAGGCTTGCTTTGGTATTTGTAGCTAATTAGATAATAGTTATTAATAATTAAATCATGAAGATTATGGTTTTATTAATAAAGGTGTTATTCAATTATTTGAAAGGAAATAGAACTATGGTTATTTTTATTAATTAGAGGAATGGGACTCTATTTAGTGAAAGTAAATGATTTATGGTTATTTTTATTAATTATAGGAATGAGACTCTATTAGTGAAAGTAAATAATTTATGGTTATTTTTATTAATTAGAGGAATGAGACTCTATTAGTGAAAGTAAATGATTTATTGTTATTTTTATTTAATTAGAGGAATCAAACTCTATTTATTGAAAGTAAATGATTTATAGTTATTTTTATTAATTAGAGGAATGAGACTCTATTTAGTGAAATATGGGACTCTATTTAGTGAAAGTAAATGATTTATGGTTATTTTTATTAATTAGAGGAATGGGACTCTATTTAGTGAAAGTAAATGATTTATGGTTATTTTTATTAATTAGAGGAATGGGACTCTATTTAGTGAAAGTAAATGATTTATGGTTATTTTTATTAAATTAGAGGAATGGGACTCTATTTAGTAAAAGTAAATAATTGTGGATTATTTTATTAACTAGAGGAATGAGACTCTACTTAGTGGAATAAAGAAAATGGTTATTTCATACATTAAAGTAGGATGACTTTAATTGTGGAAATAAAGGAACCTAGCTTATTTAAAATATTAAAGGTATGGGACTTTAATTTTTTGAATAAAGGTTAAAAAATGGAAATGATTAAAGTAGGACTTGTGATCTAGTTGCATTGTTGAAAGACTCTCATGGGATATTGAGAGGGGAAATAAAGTTGTAGCTTTTGTGATATCAACTATGCAGTAGATGGTTAGATACTTTGATTTGTTTGTATAGTTGCAATTTGGCAATGAAACAAGTAAATGCATTAGAATCATGTCTATCATGGAACCATGAGTGCCCTGATCCCCTATTATCCTCAAATGATTGATGGAAGTTGAGGTGGACCAAGGAGATAGACAAAACCAATATGTTGGTTTGATTCTACTTCTAAATGATTCACTTATGTTTGGTTAGAATGTATGTGGGAGATTTCCCTGATAAAGTTGATGTATTATGTTATTATTTGAAAGTATGGAAGGATTACCATGCTTGCTTAATTGTAATAATTGTTAATTTATTGGATGATGTACCTTTAAATTACCCCTTTGGAATATCTATGTTTTGTATTTGAGCTCCTTTCAATTAATGTTTATTTTCTTAAAAGCATTGTTCCCTTTTCTAGTATCTTTGTATGTTTATGAGTTATGTTTTGTTAGATTTAGTATTTGATCTATTCTTGTTTTTCTTGCTAAAAATTAGAGACTTAATTAAATGAGTTCTAGGTTGAAATTAGAAGATGACCTAAGGGATTGAGATTCCCTTAGGGTGAACATAGTAGACCTAAGGAATTAAGACCCCTTAGGGAGAATGATAACTAAGTTTAGGTAAGACTACATCTGAGTTAAGATAGCTCATCATGGAGACAAGATGAATAGATTAACTCATACTACGTGTAGCATAACTACACATAATGGTTTGTGTATGGTACGGTGATGGGCGTATACTTTTGACTGATTGAATATTATAAGTTTAACTCATAAAGTATGATGAGAAGGATAAAATTATTTGCAATAACACATAATACACCTACACAAATGGATTTGTGTTAAGGGTATTTGGTGAGATGTGGCTCTTTAGGAAAACTTAGGGGATTTAAACAATAGAATTTGGTTAGGGGTTTATGAATCCCTCGCCTTAAACCTTAAAAAAAAAAAAAATTCTTTGTGTGTTTATTATAGTTGAATTATAGGTCAGTATATAAAGCTTCAAATCATAGTTTTCTAAAAGCGTTCATTTAGTGCTATCCTTATTAACATCAATATTTATTTTATTTATCTCATTCATGGATGCTTATCCATCCATAAATCATATTCATATTATTATTTATTTTGTAACAACAATATCTTTGAAATTTATTGTTACCTCCACAAATTTCACAACAATGAATGTTCCATATTTCTATCTTGTGTCTGTGTCTTCCACAATGTTTACATCTTAATATATTGTTACTTGTCATAACTTTTCTTGTATCAATACTTGTTTTTTATGTCATTGTCACAAGTTTCTTTATTTCACAATTACTTTTAGCAATTTTTTTTGGTAGGTAAAAATGATTAAGTTTGGGGTTTAAATGGGCCCCAAACCCAAGTACATAAATTGGTAGCTAAACCAATAGCATAATATAACACATGCCTACATATTGACCAATAAAAACCTGAAAAAAAAGGTTTAAAAAATAGCAAAGAAGGATAGATGGAATACTAATGTCAGATAAAAAGAATACAGTCCAAGCAATACCCACACAGATGTTGCTTAAGAGAAGTAACTACTTGAAAAACATATAAAGGAGCTATGACAAAAACCCACACAGGGAAAGCTCGCAAAAGATCCATAAAAACTATAATATACACCTATATAGAAATAAATATAGTTATCAAAAAGGCCCACATAGGGGCACTATAGACTATAATTAAAATCCCACACAGGGGATCAAAAGACCAAAAATAGAGATATCCAGCATGAGAAAAAATAGATGACTCAATTGAAGATCACAAGATTATACTCAGAGGGGGGGTGAATAGTATAAGAACACTTTTTACTTTTCTTTCCCAATAAATATTATGCAATGTATATATCAATATCAATAGAAGTAATTAAAGCCATGCACAAAATACCATACACAATAGAGACACCACAATTTTTGTGGTTCACCCAATGTGGGCTACTCCACGGAGAAAATATTTCACTAAAATTTTCTCAATCAATCTCTTGGGAATCCTTTCCCTATTACAATGTTTATGGACCTGTTGTGGTTGATCCACAACACACCCCAAAATTGGGGACCCACATTTTTGCAGGGTCACAGGGAAGGATCTCAGTGACCCAGATGCCAGAATTGAAAAAAAAAAGAGAAAATGCACAAGTGTAGAAAGGGGTCACGAAATCGCGACAGGTAGCGAAATCGCGACATGTTGCGAAATCGCGACCAAAATCAGAAAATTGTCGCGAAATCGCGACATGTCGGAAAATCGCGGTCAGCGCGGTCAACGGCAACGAAACAAAAAAATTGTCGTGAAATCGCAACGTGTCGGTGACCAGGAGGAAAAGGTGTCGCGAAATCGCGACGTGTCGGTGACCAGGAAGAAAAAGGTGTCGCGAAATCGCGACGTGTCGGTGACCAGGAAGAAAAAGGTGTCACGAAATCGTGACATGTCGGTGACTAGGAGGAAAAAGGTGTCACGAAATCATGACGTGTTTTGCCGAAGCTTACGGATGATGAAAGGTGTCACGATTTCGCGATGTGTTTTGGAAAGGTGTACAGAAGCAGAAAAACATCGCGATATCGCGACAGGAAACAGCTAAAGGACTCGATGAGGAAAGATGTCACGATTTTGCGATCGATTGTAGCAAAGGTGTACAGACGAAAAAGTGGTCACGATTTCATGACGTGTTTTGCAGAAACGTACGGATGATGAAAGGTGTCGCGATTTCGCGACGCATTTTGGCAAAGTTGTACGGTACAAGGAAGATGTCGCGAAATCACGACGGAAATGAAAATCAGGCTCGAAGCAGGGAAGTGTCACGATTTCGCGACGTGTTTTGGCAAACTGTACGAACGGAGAAAATGGTCACGATTTTGCGACAGAAAGTTGCATGAAGGTCCGAGGGAAAAAATGTCGCGATATCGCGACAAGTTTTGCCAAGGCGTACGAACGATAAAAGTGGTAGCGATATCGCGACGGTTTGTCGAAAGAGGGCAAGAGGATGATAATGGTCGTGATGTCACGACATAAAGTTGCCAAGGAGGCCTGACAGAGAAATGGTAGTGATTTCGCTATGCCTTACGGAAAGAAGACCCAAAGTTCAAAACGATAGCGATATCGCTACAAATTCCGTGAAGGCATGCTCAAAGTCAAAGTGGTAGCGATATCGCTACCATTTCATGAAAAGGAAGCTCAAGGCCAGAACGGTAGAGATATCGCTACGAAAAGCCATTGGATGCGTACAACAGGAAAGCATGTCACGATATCATGACGTGTCACGATTTCGCGACATGTCATGATTTCGCGGCCGGGAAGATGAACGGGCAGACTTGCAGTTTTGTCATTTTTTTTGTAGTAAGCATTACACAGGACACAGGAAAAGCACGACACGTGGCGCACAGGTGTCAAATTTGTAGAGGCGTTACATGTAGAGATGAATTTCGAAGCGTTTTCAAATTTGAGCGTGAATCAAAGCGGGAAAGGCAGGAATTTGAAGGGTCGCCCACAGGAAGAGGAAATGAAGCGACAGAGGAAATCGAAGAGCCATAACATTGCTATAAAGCTAGAAATGCAAATTGAAGATGGGTTGGAAATTGCCGAATACGGAGTTGCAGAGACGAAGGCTTTGTGCTATTCTGGGCCCGTACTTGGGCAATTTCCTTCTTTTTATTCTGGGATTTTCTTTCACACCTGGAACATTTTTGAATGTAATCGAGATATCATTTAAATACAAATACAGAGAGTTGGCATCTTATTGGATGAGAAAGAAGGAGTAACTTTTGCATGCATGATTTAATTTTTATATTCCCCTTCTAGATTTCTTAGGTTTTTAGATGAAGTTAATGCAAGATCTCTTGGTTGCTTCATGCGAATGCCTGTTTTCTGGAATTACCACAGAAACCCTCGAGACTCGCACCTGGCCTATTTGGATTGTGTGGATGTGCAGGTTCATTAGGTTAGGTTGCATGTAGAAAGCCTCAGTATCTTCGGTTTCATCTGATTAATGATAGCTTTTTGACTGTAATCTATTTTTATTGTTACTTTTTTACTTTTGTCTTTGCTTTTCAAACCCATATTTTATTTTCAGCAGTTTAATTCATCGTGTTTGAATAAATCACCGAAAATCCATCAGAATTTAAGGTTTAAACAGATTTTATTCATTTTGAGTCCATTGAAAGTTCAAAATTGATAAACCACAGTGCCCCTTGTTAACATCCACTTGCAAACCCTAAGGTGTTCTTCGCATTTCATTTTAAACAACATCTTTGATAATCAATAATTAGCATGATAAGAACCTTGGAGAAATCATTATTTTTCTTTGCAAGTAGAGGATTTAGGACTCGGATCCTACAGGAGAGTGTGTTTTCACAATCGGGTTAAAACACCACTCAACAGATTGGCGCTAGAAGGAGGGCGATCGGTTTATCTATTTCAATTTTTTTCTTTTTTATATCTGAGTATTTTGTTTTAATTTAATTCTGAAATAATTTACGGCTAAACTGCAACACTGTTTTTGTGTTTGTTGCAGGTTTTCTTTGAACTAGCCGAGGGTTTCCTCAGGAAGGCTGGACCCACCACGCCATATTGCGACCAGGTCTCAAACAACCGGAGAAACCATTTTTCACGACCTTACTAGTACTCCCAAGGGTAAAGTCAAGCAAGTCGTAAGCACTCCGGTAGCAAAAGGACTATTTTCTCCAGGAACGTCGAGTGGACCTATGCCAGTAGTATCTGTTGCCCCTAGTGTGCCTATAGTTTGTAACATTTCTTCTGCTATTGTAGGTCTATCTACATCAATTTTGAGTCAAATGGCTCAAGCTCCAGCAGCTCCTTGGTATGGAGCTAACAATACTCCTTTGAATATTGCTGGGGATATCCATGAAATCCCCAAGAACATTGAAATATTTTTGCCTAAATACAAGCCAGATGGCCTAAGAACAACAGAAGAACATATCCAAGCCTATAGAGATGTTTTAATTAGACTGCAAGTTTAGCATGAATATGTGGCCTGCAGACTTTTCCCCATGAGCTTGGATCCAATAACATATGAATGGTATATATGCTTGCCAACTGGTTCAATCACCTCTTGGACATAAATGGAAAATGCATTTGTCAATCAATTTAGGTCTCCCTTAGATCCTGCAACTATTTACAATCGGTTTATTACATGCAAACGGGGCCAAGGGGAACCAATCCGAATGTTTAATCAGAGATTCCAAAAGAACTATAACAGAGCAATTAGACATTTTGCCATCGATCCTGCAGTAGCTTTGCAGATATATTTTGGGGCATTGGACCCCATGACAGCCATGTTTGCAAGGCGTAATCCTCAGGTCACCACGCTAGCTTTGGCCTATAATGAAGCCATGATTGTTGAGCAGCAGTTGACATCGCAAGGCTACGGGTTTACCCAGATGCCTACGTTGGGACAGGGTGCTCCATATGGTCAAATTCCCTAGGAAAATCAGCTCATGGCACCACAAATGCCAAGTATGAATGCCTTCCCACATCAGTAGCCGTATCCATCAGCACCCGCATATGCACCCATTCCAATCCAACCAATCGCAGCCATTCCACCTGTTCTCGCATTTTTGCGAACAGTCAATCAACTACGTAGGAAACTAGTCAAGTCAATCCTCAAGCCATAGTTCCCTGCTTTCGAATCCAATCCCAATTCAAGGTATCAATCCATTTGGGAATCCAATTCCTCATAACCCCACCCAAATGTGGAATCAAGACCCCATCAATTATGCAAATCCAATTGGGGTTAATAACAATGTGGTTCCACCGAAGGATGTCCTTTCGGAAGTCGAAGAGCTCAAGAAACTAGTGCATAAATTAAGTAATGACAGGGTTCAACAGTAGAAGCATGAGTCCCGTGCCCCTCACCCAAGTCAGAATTTTAACAATAGAGGGAGGCACTGGAACACTAATCCAAACAATGGGGGAGTTCCTGCTCCCATTGCTAATCAATTAGATGCTTCTGCAGGCCCCAGCCAATCCAATTCTCTTTTGAATCTTTCAGATTTGGCATGGGAAAGAGGGTGCAGGTTACATAACACAAAAGAACACAATGAAAGGAATTGTCCTGAGATAGCTAGATACACTCATTGTCTTCAGGCACAAGTTGACGATTTGGAACTGGTATCAAATGAGGATCCATCGTATCAACAAGATGAAAATATTATGGTGATGGAAACAGTATATCACCAAGAGGGTGAGAGCGAGGAGGAAGAGGATGAAGTTTTGGAGCAGGAGGTGTAAGATTTTTGAGATTTTAGAAAGGGGACTCATGGGTACCATTTGAGGAGTAAGTCTAAAGCCCCTAAAACCTCATCAAAACCTTCAAACAGTTCTATTCTTCCTCCAGATACAAAGGCAAGTAACAACCCTCCCCCTCCACTCAGAAGAGAAATGTCTAATGATGTCCAGAAGACAATCAAATTCAAAAAACCAAATTATGACGTAGTGGAGGATATGAAGAAGTCCAAATCTAGCCTTTCATTCCCGGACGCAGCTAAATTACCCGGTCAAAAGGAGGCGTTGATAAGAGCTTTGAACTCACCCGATCCGATGTGGAAGGAAAAAAGAGTTGAATCCCATCTGATTTTGTGAAAGGAGAGAAGGGATGTCCCGCCATTCTTATTAACTCTGAGAATTGCAGGTAAGAACTTGCATAACTATTTGGTAGACACAGGATCCACTAGCAACCTCATGCCTATGGAGATATGTCAAATGCTGGGTCTACAACCGGTTTCATCCAAATGCACGGTCTTGCAATTGGACCGTTCAGAGGTAAATGTAGTAGGGACCTTACATGATGTCAAGATTCAATTAAATTCTGAACCCAGGGTCCAAAGAGAGTTGTAGACATTTTGGTGGTTAACATCCCAAGTAGGTATGGAATGTTACTTGCGATAGATTGGATGAAAACACTCGAATGGCTATTTTGCAACAGATCGCTCGCATATGTGGCTGCCATGGAAGGGCATTGCTAACCAAATCGAGTCGAAAACGAACCGAGGCTTAAGGAGGCTATAACAGATTTTAACAAGCCGAATGAGGTTCAGTTTTCTGAGCCAGACCTAGGGGTCTATGCTCTTGATGTTGAGAAATCTGCTGATGAACTTAAAGAAGAAGTGTGTCATGGTAGTTCTTCTGAGGAAAAGGATCACACGTGGTTGCTCAAGTTTGATGGATCAAAATCTAGACAGGGAGCAGGAGCTGGAGTCGAGCTCACTGGTCCAGGAGGTAAACCATTATTGGCTACCTACAGACTGCAATTTCCTTGCACAAAAAATGTGGCAGAATATGAAGCATTGATCTACGGTTTACGTCTAGCATTGAGCAAACATGCTAAATGCTTGAAGGTTT
Source organism: Wollemia nobilis (assembly GCA_028583015.1). Lineage (NCBI taxonomy): Eukaryota > Viridiplantae > Streptophyta > Pinopsida > Araucariales > Araucariaceae > Wollemia > Wollemia nobilis. Next base: position 6,906,190 of record JAQPPZ010001063.1, on the reverse strand, counting down.
TGGGTGATTCTGAGTTGGTTGTCAAGCAAATCAAAGGATAGTATACATGTCGTGACAAAATACTGAGCCTTTATAGGACTAGAGTTATGGATCTCATGGAGGAGTTTGATGCATTCAACATAGCACTTATTTCTAGGAGAGGGAATCGAATAGCAGACTCTTTTGCAGTCGCCGCGGGCATGTTAAACTTGGTGGATATAAAAAGATGTAAAAAATTTTCCATTGAGCTGGTTCCTTGTCCATCAATACCTGATAATGTGAAGAACTTCCAGGTTTTTGAGTGTGACAGGCACATCTTCAAGTTTGTCACAAACTCGGGTATTTTTGAAAATCAAGTGATCGATGAGGAACAAAGGTGGCAGGATGAAACAGAAGAAAGTGAAACTGCGTATCAATCCAAAAAAATTCCTAAAGACGTAGTTTCATTAGAAAAAATGTTCGACATGGAATGCAAGAACAAGAAAAGAAAAAGAGTCCCGCTCCCCAAAGATGCATGTGATTCAATTAATCTGGGGAGTGCAGACAATCCAAAGGAGGTGTACATAGCAAAGGCATGTACAGAGGAAGAAAGGAGCAATATAATACAGGCTTTGAAGCACTACATAGATTGTATTGCTTGGAACTACAATGAGCTAAAGACTTACAACCAGAACATTATCACGCATACCATACCTTTGAAGCCAGATTCCAAGCCTTTTAGGCAAAGACAACGAGTTGTTAACCCGCTATTGGAGCCTTTGATCGAAAAGGAGGTTAAAAGACTGTTGGAGGCGAAAATCATTTTTCCCGTTAGGCACTCAACCTGGGTGGCTAACCTCATTCCAGTAAGAAAAAAGAGTGGAGAGATTAGGCTGTGCATAGATTTTCGAAATATTAATAAAGCCTCCCAGAAAGATAATTATCCATTGCCATCAATCAATGAAATCTTGCAAATGGTAAATGGATCAGAAATGATGTCCTTTCTCGATGGATATTCTGGGTACAACCAAGTTCTTATACATCCAGATGACAGGATGAAAACATCCTTCACTACCAAGTGGGGGACATTTGCATATAAGAGAATGCCATTCGGACTATTAAATGTTGGTGCAACTTTTCAACGTGCCATGGATTACGCATTCAAAGGACTAATAGGCAAATGCATCATCGTGTATGTGGATGATATCCCAGTTTTCTCGAAGAAGAGAGAGGATCATGTTAAAGACTTAAAGAAGGTGCTTCAAAGATGCAGGGAACATGGAATTTCATTAAATCCCAAGAAGTGCATTTTTGGAGTGACAGAAGGGAAACTGCTAGGTCACATTATTTCAAAGGAGGGAATATCCATCGACCCGTAAAGGATACAAGCTATCCAAGACCTACCTCTCCCGAGCAAGAAAAAGAATTGAGGTCTTTCTTTGGGAAAGTCAATTTTGTGAGGAAGTTCATTTCTAGCTTTGCTGAGATAGCTAAACCTCTAAACCAAATGCTCAAGAAAGATGTGGACGTAAGGTGGAACGAGGAAAGTAAAGTGGCTTTCCAGAATATCAAAGATGCAATTTCCAAAGCCCCGGTCTTGATAAGTCCAGACTATTCCAAGCCTTTTTACATTTATGCTTTTGCATCGGAGCATTCCTTGGCGAGTGTATTAACCCAAAAAGGCGAAGATAATGCCGAAAAGCCCATTGCATTTTTAAGTGCCCCCCTAAAAGATGCCCAATTAAGGTATTCAATCCTTGATAAGAAAATGTATGCACTTTTTAAAACTGTGAAAAAATTTAGGCATTACATCGTACACAGCATAATTATTGCCATTGTGCCCGATTCTGGTTGTCAAGACCATGTTTTTACAAAATGAACTAGGTGAAAAGAGAGGAAAGTGGATTGCAACCATCCAAGAATTTGATCTCGAGATCCAACCAATGAAACTAGTTCGAGGACAAGGACTGGCAAAGGTGATCGCAGAAAATGATCCGCAAATAACAGGTCAATGCTCAAATACAAAATACATGGCTAAGGAGGACTGGTATGTTGATATTGTGCAATTTTTATTGACTGGTAAGTGCCCTTCTAATTTGAATTCAACACAAAGGAGAGCTTTAAGGCTTAAATCTATTAACTATCTGATAAATTCTGGTGTGCTTTATAGGAAAAATCACGAAGGTATCTACCTGAGATGCTTGAGCAAAGACGAAGCCGCCAGGGTGTTGCAAGAATTTCATGGCAAGCACGGAACTGGTCATGGTGCAGCCAATCCTACAGCACACCAAATCCTGTGAGCGGGATATTACTGGCCTCATATATTCAAAGATGCACATGCTCATGTGCGATCTTGTCACATCTGTCAAGTGGCTGCAAATAGAGAAAGAAATGCAGCCATGCCATTGCAGCCTGTAGTCGAAATGAGACCGTTTGCACAGTGGGGACTGGATTTTATCGGGGTTATTAACCCAAATTCTTTTGACTCTCACAAATTTATTTTGACAGCTACAGACTACTCGTACAAGGTGGACAAAAGCGATTCCCACTAAACACGCCACCACAGACGTTGTGATTAAATTCCTTGAGGATCAAATTATCACAAGATATGGAATGCCCGATTCTATTGTCAGTGACAATGGTAAAGCTTTCATTTCCACACAATTTGTAGAGTGGGCATATGATAATAAAGTGAGCTTAAATTTTGCATCCAATTACTATCCTCAAGGAAATGGGTTGGCCGAATCTTCAAATAAGAATTTGTTGAATACTATTAAGAAGTTGCTGGAAAAGAATCCTCGGGACTGGCACAGTCAACTAAAGTTTGCCCTTTGGGCAGATAGGACCAGAGTGAAAGAATCCATAGGGAATACTCCCTATCATTTGGTCTATGGGCAAGACCCGATATTTCCAGCAAATTTGGAGCTGCAGACCTTACATTTCATACAAGAGTACATGGGGACAGATGATCAAGTTGAAGCTAGATTGAGCCGGTTATTGCACCTAGATGAAAAGAGAGAAGAAGCCATGAATCACATGAACAAACACCAGGAAGTCATCAAGATATGGTTTGATAGAAGGGCCAAAGTTAAATCATTCAGAATTTCAGATTTGGTGTTACTATGGGACAAAAGACATGAGGAAAAAGGAAACCATCAAAAGTTTGATTGTCTCTGGTTAGGCCCATATCAGATTTCAGAAATTCTTGGGAAGAACACCTTCAGGCTAAAAACCTTAGAAGGGAAAGATTTCATGCTGCCAGTTAATGGGCAGATTCTAAAGCATTATTTTAGCCCTTAGGTTGTGAGACTTTGATATTATTCTGTTGGTGTTGGTGAAGGATTTTCAGATTTTGTTTTTATTGTTTAGGATTGTTAGTTTAGTTAGGATTTTGATTATGGATTTGATTTCAATTGACATGTGTGTTAATTTAAAAAAAAATATATATATATATATATATATATATATATATATATATAATAATAGAAAATTGAGATGTCAACTTATGCTTAAGGATTAGGAGAATATGAAATATTGGAATTGTCTTGTAAAAGCTCCACAAATAGCATAAAACTTTTTTAAGTTATATTGTTTGACTTTGTGATATATGAAAGAATCAGTTTTGCATGACAAATCATTTCATTCACAATTCAAGAAGTAATGCATTCATATTCCATCTCACCTCACATGCATTTCATTTTAGTTGCGTATGCATCTTATGTACAAGCCATGAAAGTATGTCAAATCCTCTTAGGGTTGTGTTATAACATATATGTAAGTAGCTCCTAAGGTTGGAAACTGAGTCTTGAGATATCTAGAACCAAGCACGTCTCATAAATTAAAAAATATCTTGAGTAAAATGATCAAAACCTAACTTGGAAGAAAAGGTTGAGCGAAAGTGGTTTTCATGTCTATCCTATTATGCAACATGATCCTTAAAACAGTGGTTTTAACCACTTCCATAAAGCTTAAAGCTTAAAATCAGAGTAGTAAGGATAGGGTTAAATCCTCATCAAACTTAGGTTGAGGATCCAATTCCCCAAAGCTTTGATTTGACCCACATGGAGTAGTAAGGATAGGGCATAAATTCTCATCTTTGTTGGTTGAGAATATGATTCCCCAAAGCTCTTATGTCTCATTTCATAGTAAGTCTTGGATTGTAAGGATCGTACTATTTGTCCTCTGCAAAGGATGGGTAGTCATCCCCAAGGTTTAAGCAATAGAATTAATGATTTGTATCTAAGGTTTGGATTGTAAGGATCGTACTACTTGTCCCTAACCAGGATGGGTAGTCATCCCCAAGGTCCAAGAAATAAATAAATAAATAAATTTTTCCCATCTCATATTTATTTTGGATTGTAAGGATCATACTACTTGTCCTCTACAAGGGATGGGTAGTCATCCCCAAGATCCAAAGAAATGGAGATAAGTTTTGGATTGTGGGGTTAGATATGCCCATGCATGGCATCATGTCTTGCCTAAAAAAGCAAGACCACTGATTGTCTAGAGGGTTAGACTAGCATGACCATTTCTTCCATAACTGGTTTAATTATTTTTCTTAAAGTGAGGTAATGAACTCTAAATCAGAATAGTAAGGATAAGGTTAAACTCTCATCTCGGTTGGGTGGGAGTCTGATTCCCCAAAGTTTTGATTTCACATTCACTTGCACATGGGTTCTAAATAGTAGGGACTCATAACCAACTTTGGGATACAATAAGGAAATGAACTTGTGGGTCCTAAGAGGGTTTGGCAATCTTGAATGCTTGTACATAATAGTAGAAGAATGATCATGCTTATTAGGAAAAGCAAAATCTTCTAGCTCATTCATTTAGGGCCACAAATCATTCACCATCCCATATATGCATTCATGCAAAACTGATAATGGAATGTTGATCAATTTCAAACGATAGGGAATGAAAACACATTGCACACACTGAGCTAATACTTGATGATTCTGATGATTCATGTACTTTTGATCTTTGGGCATTTGTTATTTTTCTTATGTGCTAACATGTATTTACGAGTTTGTGATATGTTTGAGGTTGGGTTCTTACTAAAATGCTCAAGAGCATTTGACAGTAGAGTTGCCATTTGTTGTGGTTGATCCACAACACACCCCAAAATTGGGGACCCACATTTTTTGCAGGCTCACAGGGAAGGATCTCAGTGACCCAGATGCCAGAATTGAAAAAAAAAAGAGAAAATGCACAAGTGTAGAAAGGGGTCGTGAAATCGCGACAGGTAGCGAAATCGCGACATGTCACGAAATCGCGACCGAAATCGGAAAATTGTCGCGAAATCGTGACATGTCAGAAAATTGCGGTCAGCGCGGTCAACGACAACGAAACAGAAAAACTGTCGCGAAATCGCGACGTGTCGGTGACCAGGAGGAAAAAGGTGTCACGAAATCGTGACGTGTCGGTGACCAGGAAGAAAAATGTGTCACAAAATCGTGACGTGTCGGTGACCAGGAAGAAAAAGGTGTCGCGAAATCGTGACATGTCGATGACCAGGAGGAAAAAGGTGTCGCGAAATCGCGACGTGTTTTTCCGAAGCGTACGGATGATGAAAGGTGTCGCGATTTCGCGACGTGTTTTGGAAAGGTGTACGAAAGTGGAAAAACATCACGATATCGCGACAGGAAATAGCTAAAGGACTCGATGAGGAAAGACGTCACGATTTCGTGACCGATTGCAGCAAAGGTGTATGGACAGAAAAGTGGTCACGATTTCGCGACATGTTTTGCAGAAACGTACGGATGATGAAAGGTGTCGCGATTTCATGATGCATTTTGGCAAAGTTGTATGGTACAAGGAAGATGTCACGAAATCGTGACGAAAATGAAAATCAGGCTCGAAGTAGGGAAGTGTCGCGATTTTGTGACGTGTTTTGGCAAACTGTACGGACGAAGAAAATGGTCACGATTTCACGATAGAAAGCTGCATGAAGGTCCGAGGGAAAAAACGTCGCGATATCGCAACAAGTTTTGCCAAGGCGTACGGACGATAAAAGTGGTAGCGATATCGCGACGGTTTGTCGAAAGAGGGCAAGAGGATGATAATGGTCGTGATGTCGCGACGTAAAGTTGCCAAGGAGGCCCGACAGAGAAACGGTAGCGATTTCACTACGCCTTACGAAAAGAAGACCCAAAGTTCAAAATGGTAGCGATATCGCTACAAATTCCGCGAAGGCATGCTCGAAGTCAAAGTGGTAGCGATATCGCTACCATTTCATGAAAAGGAAGCTCAAGGCCAAAACGGTAGCGATATCGCTACAAAAAGCCGTTGGACGCGTATGACAGGAAAGCATGTCGCGATATCGCGACGTGTCGCAATTTCGCGGCATGTCACGATATCATGACGTGTCGCGATTTCATGACATGTCACGATTTCGCGGTTGGGAAGATGAACGGGCAGACTTGCAGTTTTGTCATTTTTTTCATAGTAAGCGTTACACAGGACACAGGAAAAGCACGACACGTGGCGCACAGGTGTCAAATTTGCAGAGGCGTTACATGCAGAGATGAATTTCGAAGCGTTTTCAAATTTGAGCGTGAATCAAAGCGGGAAAGGCAGGAATTTGAAGGGTCACCCACAGGAAGAGGAAATGAAGCGACAGAGGAAATCGAAGAGCCATAACATTGCTATAAAGCCAGAAATGCAAATTGAAGATGGGTTGGAAATTGCCGAATACGGAGTTGCAGAGACGAAGGCTTTGTGCTATTCTGGGCCCGTACTTGGGCAATTTCCTTCTTTTTATTCTGGGATTTTCTTTCACACCTGGAACATTTTTGAATGTAATCGAGATATCATTTAAATACAAATACAGAGAGTTGGCATCTTATTGGATGAGAAAGAAGGAGTAACTTTTGCATGCATGATTTAATGTTTATATTCCCCTTCCAGATTTCTTAGGTTTTTAGGTGAAGTTAATGCAAGATCTCTTGGTTGCTTCATGCGAATGCCTGTTTTCTGGAATTACCACGAAAACCCTCGAGACTCGCACCTGGCCTATTTGGATTGTGTGGATGTGCAGGTTCATTAGGTTAGGTTGCATGTAGAAAGCCTTAGTATATTCGGTTTCATTTGATTAATGACAGCTTTCTGACTGTAATCTATTTTTATTGTTACTTTTTACTTTTGTCTTTGCTTTTCAAACCCATATTTTATTTTCAGCAGTTTAATTACTGTGTTTGAATAAATCACTGAAAATCCATCAGAATTTAAGGTTTAAATAGATTTTATTCATTTTGAGTCCATTGAAAGTTCAAAATTGATAAACCACAGTGCCCCTTGTTAACATCCACTTGCAAACCCTAAGGTGTTCTTAGCATTTCATTTTAAACAGCATCCTTGATAATCAATAATTAGCATAATAAGAACCTTGGAGAAATCATTTTTTCTTTGCAAGCAGAGGATTTAGGACTCGGATCCTACAGGAGAGTGTGTTTTCACAATCGGGTTAAAACACCACTCAACAGGACCTCTATTCAAAGGAGATGATGATACCCTAAATCAAGTTCATGGATCTCTATCCATAGGAGAACTCCTCATCTACTTTGGCTAGTAATCCTCTAGAATACTACTGCCCCAACTACACTGGCTTGTGGATATCTCTCCACTGAAGACTCTTGTTCCCACTTAGAAGACCTATTCTTACTGCCCTGGCTGATGTATCTCTATCCAATAGAGACCACTATCCTCTTTGCTCTGTCACCCCCAAAGCTCTATCTCAAATTTGTACTAACCATAGTCCTTTGATCTAGCACAAATCTACTCAATCTCTATTTTTGGTCTGACATAAACTTGTTCTCAAATTTACATCAAACTCTGATCCACAAGTCCACTTAGAACTTGCTCAAATATTCTCAACAAGTCCACTCAAAACTTTTTCAAATATTCTCAACAAGTCCACTTAGAACTCGCTTAATCTGCTCAACAAGTCCACTCAAAACTTGCTCAATCCACTCAGCAATTCCACTCAGAACTTGCTCAATAAGCTCAACTAGTCCACTCAAAACTTACCCAATCTGCTCAACAAGTCCACTCAAAACATACTCAAATCTTCTTAACAAGTCCACTCATAACTTGCTCAAATCTACTTAACAAGTCCACTCAGAACTTGCTCAATCTGCTCAATAATTCCACTCAAGAACTTATCCAAATATTCTCTCAATATCTATTGTAAGATTCCACAAAATCTTACTCAAATATATCAACAATTCCTCTCAAAGACTTACTTCAAATATTCTCAACAAGTCCACACTAGAACTTGTCCAATCTCATAGAAACATAAAGAGAATTATTAGAGAACCAATATGTTCTATACTCAATGCCCAATCACTTTCTCAACTCAAATCAAAATATAGAATAGTTTATTTTATGGAACTTGAACAATCACTTCACACACTCACTTGACTAGGCTCAACCAACTCTACTCAACCAATCACTCAAAAAAACAACCCTTGCTCACAAACCCTAGTCCAAGCATGTAAACATCAACTGAAAATGTTTCCAAAAATGCTCAAAAACAATCCTCACATAACAATGATACTCATGTTATTTCAAACCCTAGTTCAAGTTCTTTGCTCAACAACTCACTTTAACAACAATGCTCATAAAACAATCTTCACATAGCAATGATACTCAAACCCTAGTTTAAGTTCTTCACACAACCAATGGCTTCAACAACAATGCTTATAAAACAAGGTTTTAACCACACTTCTTTATTCCAGAAAATATTGTAGCAATCACTCAAACATAGTTAAAAGGAAACCCTAACCAAGTCATTTTCACTCCAAACTTATTTTCTAGAAAACAACCAATCAACTTAAACTTAGAAAAAATATTCCCATATATTTTTCTTGATAAAGATGACCTTCAAGAATCTGCCACAATAACACAATATTTCTTTACCAATATCAAAAGGATTAGATGACAATACAATGCATATATTAATTCATGAGTATACCTTATTGCTCCAATCTCAGAATAATATCCAACACCAAACTATTTTGAATATATTCACCTCTCAAGCATAAATCACTTTACTATTTCATTTTTCAAAACCCAAAGCTATTTCTACTTATAACTCCCTAAACTTATTATTGCATTAAAGATAATTGTTTTAATAAGGTAATACAATTTATATTTCTCTTTTCTAAGGTAAAAGTATTTTACCCACAAGTAAATATTTTCACCTCAATACTTTATAATAACTACTCCCTTTTAATTTAGGCATTCATCAAATTAATTATGACCTTATTTCTCCTTTATTCAACCTTAGCCTAAATTAAAATTAAATATCACAAAAATGTTACCAGTTTTATTAATGCCTGAAGCGCTTCTTCTTCCAAGTGCCTTCCTCTTGGCTGTCACCACCGTGGAGTTGTGTTCTCCCTTGGAGCCTCCACACCTTATGCATTCGCTTGCTTTAGGCCACACCTTGCTATGTTCACTATCTCAAGCCACACCTTGGCTATTTTTGATGCCTTAAGCCACACCTTGGCCATGCTTGCTGCCTTGCACCACTCCTTGGCTACATTTGTTATCTCTAGCCACACCTTGGCAATGTTAGCTACCTTGTGCCACTCCTTGTCTATGATTACTATCTCTCACCACACCTTGGCTATGTTCGCTGGTGCATAAACAAGATTTTTACTGTTCTTTATTCCTTACATACTTAAACACAATTGCATGTCTTTATCATCGAGCAAAAGGATAAATTGAAATACCTCCATGGCATTAGCTTTTATACTAAATATCTTCCTCCATGCATGATGTCGACGCTCGATTTATTCTCAACATCGGCACTCGATTTTCCTTTGAATTTTTTTTAATTTATAAAATATTTAAATTCTTTTGAATTTAAATTTTATAAATTAATTCTTTAAACCCTATGGTTTTAAAGAAAAACCTTTTATTTTTGCCACCATTGGTTTTAAAAAAAAACCTTTTAATTTTTACCACCATTAGTTTTAAAGAAAAACCTTTTATCTTATGCTTCCACATAATATTTAAAAAATATTGAGTCCTTTACCTTTAACTTTTGTATTTTTCATTTTGATCTTGACTTCATTAGAAGCTTCTTCCATAATATCAATGACAACTTTGATAACTTGTTTCTTGATAAATTCCTTGATATTTAACGATGACTTCATTTCTTGACATCAATGACAAATTTAACTTTAAGGACTCAAAATGTCCAATAATATCCCCCTTTTTCATTGTTTGCAACCAAAAATGTTTTTACCAAAAACTTGACTTCTTCTTTTGTGCTACTCCCCCTGGGACATTTCTCTCCCTGGCTCAATGCTCTCTTGAATTACCAAGTCTCTTCCCCTTACTCAAATCTCTCCCCCTTTAACATCAATGGAAAAGGGTCACCTTTGGGGCTTGTGGCTAAGAATGATCCTCTTAGCTTAGCCCCTCCCCCACCTCCTCTTGAGTTGCTTAATTCTGGGGTGGGAGTATTTCTACTCCCAGAAGGCATTGTTCTTTATCTTTATTCTCTTTCCTTCTTATCTGATTCTTCTGATTCCTCTTACTATTTCTTTCAGTGTCCATGTTTTTGTCCATTTCTACATTCCTGTTCTTATTTCTATTCATATCCATGTTCCTATTCCTATTCCTATTCATATTCATATTCTTGTTCCTATTTATGTTCATATTCATATTCCTGTTCCTATTCATATTCATGTTCTTATTCTTGTTCATGTTCCTATTCCTATTCACACCTATTTCTAAAATTTTTGCTCTACACCACTTTGCTATGTGACCATCATTGTTGCACTTGTAACACTTAATGTTATTCTTTGTTGGAGGTGCAAATGTCATAGGATTTCTTCTAGTGAAGCCATACCTTCTTTTGTCATGAACCTTGTAATTCATTGCCTTATGAACAAACTAATTACATGAGTAGCAATATCTATGGAAGAACTATCTATTTCCATATTTCTATCTTTCATGTGTTCTGCATTGTGAAGCCATGTGCAGGGTTATGCATAAGAGGTTGGACTCAAAATTTACTTGTAAAAAAATGGTGAATCCTAATCAAAATCAAAGTGAATCATGGTGAATCTAAAGCAAATCAAATCAATCATCTTCACACCAAAATTTGGGGTATTTGAAGCCCTAAAAATTAAGGTCATATTTGGGATAAATTTTGACCTATTAAATCATCTTATAACTTCATAAAAACACCACATTTATATCAGGCTTGAAAATAGCTTTCCAACGAGTACAAATATGTCTATGTTTGGATATATATATTGTGGCAAATTGAACCTAAGAAAAACATTGGTCCTGAAAATTTTAGGTGAATGGATCGACGTCGAGGGTCCTGATATTCATCAATTTTCAATTTTAAAAATCCTAATATTCGCCCAATTGGTGAATATTCACCACTATGCATAACCCTGACCATGTGCCCAAACCTGTGACATGAAAAGCATCTTCCATTGAATGTTCCTTGTCTTGACCTCATTGGTCTCCTAGACCTATTCTGATTGTTGTTCCATATGAATCTTCTTTGTGCATTGTTCCTACTTTTTTTGAACTCTCTATTGTCCAACTCATCCTCAGATGTCTCACTTTCTTTTACTCTATATTTTTCTAAAGTATCTTCATTCGAAGTTTCTTCTTCTCCAAAACTTGAAGTTGACTCTCCTTCCCATTTCTTTTGATTTTATTCAAATCTGAGACATTTCTTGATTGATGTAGTCTTTTGTGTCTTGATGAACTTATCCAAGTTATTTGAGATATTTTTAAACCATTTCATATTGATCTTGGAGTCCTTTAAATTTTATTTTAGTAGTGCCACTTCATGTGCTAACTTATCACATTCCAAGATCTTTGCTTCTAACTTATCCTTAAACATTTTTGCCTTAGCCTTTGATTTTTCTAAATCCTCTATGAAAAATTTTCTCTCTTTATTACATTCTTGAAACTGAATTTCAATTTTAGAGTGTTGCTTTCTTATCTTCTTTATTGTGTCAAGGACATAAATAAGTTCTCCCTTGAGATCATAACCATTCTCTTCTGAATATTCTTCTATTTGTTTTCCTTTGTCCACATATTTATTTTATTTTGTCTTGTCTTCTATAGGATCACTTACTTCTTCTAAAACCATTAGAAGATTTTAATTTGGTATTTCAAATGCATCCTCATACTCATCATCATTGAAACTATAACCATCCCTTGTACAATCATCTTCAAGATGTCCAAAGTTACCACATCTAAAACACTTGAAAATTATTGGAGTCCTTTTCTTAATTGGTTTTTTTTCTTCAATAATAAATATAACTTCATATCTATCATTGTATAAAAAAATAGCATCACTATCATTTGAGTACTTACTTGCCTTATCCGCATAGTAACTCCTATTTTGTCTTTGAAATAACTTATTTCCTTGTCTACTTTGTCCATCCTTGCTTTTCTTCTGGTGCCTATATCTTTTTGATTCCATGTTCCTGTGATCCTATTTTTATTCACCATTGTTGTTCTTTGGTTCTTGAAAATCTGTTGCAAAATATCCAAACTTTCCACAATTGAAACACTTAACAAATATTAGATCTCTGGATCTTCTGGAATCTTTATCTCTTCTACCATAATTAGCTTCTTCATAACTGGATGACTCATTGCTTGATTCTGACTTCTTACCCTTTGTTTTCTTGATTGCTTTGAAGGTTGCTTCCTTCTAGGGAATATGATATTTTATTCTTATCTCAAAAGTTGTAAGTATACCAAGAAACTTATCTCTTATCAAAGAATCACCATCCATTGACACTTCTATAGAAAAAACCTGTTCACTGAATATTTTTGGAAGAGTTTTTAAGACTTTATCACAGACATTTGATTCATCAATATTCATTCTAAGTCCTTGTATATAATTAACAATATCATCAATTCAAATTAGATAAAAACCAATAATTTCCTCATTATTGATTCTTAACATTTCAAATTGTCCTTTATTAGTTTGTATCTTTGCTTTCTTGACACTTTTATCTCCTTCATATATACCTTGCAATTTATCCCACATTTCTTTTGCAGTTTTACAATGCATAACCTTCATACACTCTATTCTATGCAAACCTATCACAAGTGCATTCATTGCTTTTGAATTATAGTGTTGTAGAATCTTACATTCCTTATTTTTAGGAGGATTGACTAAGGGATCATATCTAAATTCCACTGCTTCCCAAACTTCATTGCCAAGTGCCATTAGGTAGATCTTCATCATCATACTCCAATACATATAGTCACTTCCATAAAATACTTGTGTTGAATTATTTGAGGACACCTCCTTAGGATCCATTGTGTTCTTGTTAGCTTTTCCTTCAAGCTATTAAACTCTTATGAAGGAACCCACTCTGATACCAATTGAAGAACACAAGCTTATACTAAGAAGGGGGTGAACAGTATAAGATAACTTTTTACTTTTCTTTCCCAATAAATATTATGTAATGTATAGATCAATATCAATAGCAATAATCAAATCAATGCATAAAACACCATACATAATAGAGACACCATAATTTACGTGGTTCACCCAATGTGGGCTACTCCACGGAGAAAATATTTCACTAAAATTTTCTCAATCAATCTCTTGGGAATCCTTTCCCTATTACAATGTTTATGGAACTATGTCTAAAGGAGATTTTGATCCCCTAAATCAAGTTCATGTATCTCTATCCATAGGATAATTTCTTCTCCTCTACTTTGGTTGGTGATCCTCTAGAAGACTACTGCCTCCACTACACTAGCTTGTGGATCTCTCTCTACTGAAGAATATTTTTCCCACTCAAAAGACATGTCCTCACTACCCTAGCTGATGGATCTCTATACATTGGAGACCATTGTACTCTCTGATATGTCACCTCAAAATCTCTATCTTAAATTTGCATTAAACACAGTCCTTCATTCTAGCACAAATCTACTCAATATCTATCTCTAGTCTGGCATAAACATGTCCTCAAATCTGCACCAAAATTTTCTCCAGAAATCCACTCAGAACTTGCTCAAATATTCTCAACAAGTCCACTCATAACTTGCTCAATTTGCTCAACAAGTCCACTCAGAACTTGCTCAAATATGCTCAACAAGCCCACTCAAAACTTGCTTAAATATGCTTAACAAGTCCACTAAGAACTTGCTCAATCTACTAAATAATTCCACTAAGAACTTTCTCAATCTACTCAACAAGTCCACTCAAAACTTACACAATATACTCAATAAGTCCACTCAGAACATGCTCAAATCTGCTTAACAAGTCCACTAAGAATTTTCTCAAATCTGCTTAACAATTCCACTCAGAACTTGCTCAATCTACTCAAAAAGTCCACTCAAGAACTTATCTAAATATGCTCTCAATATGTATTGTAAGCTTCCACAAAATCTTACTCAAATCTATCCACAAGTCCTCTCAAAGACTTACCTCAAATATTCTCAACAAGTCCACACTAGAACTTGTCCAATATCATAGAAACATAAAGAGAATTTTTAGAGACCCAATATGTTCTTTACTCAATACCCAATAACTTTTTCAACTCAAATCAGAATATAGAATAGTTTATTTTATGGAAATTGAACAATCACTTCACACACTCACTTGACTAGGCTCAACCAACTGTACTCAACCAATCACTCAAAGAAACAACCCTTGCTCACAAACCCTAGTCCAAGCATGTAAAAATCAACTCAAAATATTTCCAATAATGCTCAACAACAATCCTCACATAACAATGATACTCATTTTCTTTCAAACCCTAGTTCAAGTTCTTTACTCAACAACTCACTTTAACAACAATTCTCATAAAACAATATTCACATAGTGATGATACTCAAACCCTAGTTTAAGTTCTTCACACAACCAATGGCTTCAACAACAATGCTTATAAAACAAGGTTTTAACCACACTTATTTATTCCAGAAAACCTTGTAGCAATCACTCAAACACACTTAAAAGGAAACCCTAATCAAGTCCTTTTCACTCCAAACTTATTTTCAGAAAACAACCAATCAACTTAAACTTAAAAAAATTATGCCCATACCTTTTTCTTGACAAAGATGACCTTCAAGAATCTGCCACAATAACACAATATTCCTTTGCCAATATCAAAAGGATTAGATGAAAATACAATGCATATATTAATTCATGAGTATACCTTATTCCTCCAATCTCAAAATAATATCCAACACCAAACTATTTTGAATATTCACCTCTCAAGCATAAGTCACTTTACTATTTTGTTTTTCAAAATCCAAAATTATTTCTACTTATAACTCCCTAACTTATTATTGCATTAAAGATAATTCTTTTAATAAGATAATGCAATTTATATTTCTCTTTTCTAAGGTAAAAGTATTTTATCCACAAGTTAATCTTTTCACCTCAATACTTTATAATAACTCTTTCCTTTTTAATTTAGGCATTCATCAAATTAATTACAACCTTATTTCTCCTTTATTGAACCTTAGCCTAAATTAAAATTAAATATTACAAAAATATTACCAGTTTTATTAACATCTAAAGTGCTTATTCTTCCAAGCACCTTCCTCTTGGCTATCACCACTGTGGACCTACGTTCTCCCTTGGATCCTCCACACCTTACGCCTTCTCCTACTTCAGGCCACACCTTGCTATGTTCGCTGCCTCAAGCTACACCTTGGCTACATGTTTTGGCTTGAGCCACACCTTAGCTATACTTGCTACCTTGCACCACTTCTTGACTACATTTGTTATCTCTAGCCACACCTTGGCTACATTCACTACCTTGCGCCACTCCTTGGCTATGATTACTATGTTTCACCACACCTTGGCTACGTTCACTGGTGCATAATCAAGATTTTCACTGCTCTTTCTTCCTTATACATTTAAACACAATTGCACATTTTTATCATCGAGAAAAAGGATAAATTGAAATACCTCCAAGGCATTAGCTTTTATACTAAATCTCTTCCTCCATGCATGACATCGACGCTTGATTTATTCTCAACGTCGATGCTCGATTTTCCTTTGAAATTTTATTAATTTATAAAATATTTAAATTCTTTTGAATTTAAATTTTATAAATTAATTCTTTAAACCCTATGGTTTTAAAGAAAACCCTTTTATTTTTGCCACCATTGGTTTTAAAGAAAAACCTTTAATTTTTTACCACCATTGGTTTTAAAGAAAAAACTTGTATCTTATGCTTCCACATAATATTTAAAATATATTATGGAGCCCTTTGCCTTTAAGTTTTGCATTGTTCCTTTTTATCTTGACTTTATTAGAAGCTTCTTCTAGAATATCAATGACAACTTTGATAATTTGTTTCTTGAAAAATTCCTTGATATTTAATGATGACTTCATTTCTTAATATCAATGACAACTTTAACTTTAAGGACTAAAAATTTCCAACATCAATAGACCCATACCTAGACCTCTGTAACATCTTCATTTGCGGGAGCATATATAGGATGGTTCAGGAGTATCACCTTAAGAGTATTGATGATCTTATCCATGGCATTGATAATGCTACTAACGATGGTAACATATATTATGTTGCAAGTAGTAATGCAATTATTATCACTATCTTCATCCAAAATGTGGTAAGGAGAGCTCTGATTGGTATCAACCCTTGATTTATTAAGTTGGTCTCACCTCCTAAATTGAGGTGGATAAAGGATTCAATGATATCTTGCACAACTTCTTTGAAATTTATTAGAAACAGAATGAGACCATGAGCTTCCAAAAATATATGAGATAGGAAATCAAGCTGAAGGGTAGACGGCTCAAGCAAGGCCATGTTTGCAAGACTGAGAAGAAAGAAAGAACAAAGAAGATTCTTACTACCTAGGACACACAACGATGAACAAAACCAGATGGTGATGGACTGAAACAGATGAGGGATGTAAATATAGAAATTTTTGGCACCATAGAAATCCTTTTCAAAAGTTGAGTTGGTGTGATTGATAGACCACATAATAATTCTCATTAAGGAATTGACATTGGAAAAAATAGACATGGCACATGATAGACTTCACACATGATAGGACTGGGAAAGGATTGAGAGTGCCAAATGACTAAAAAATGAATCTTAAATTTTACACGACATAAAATTAATCATCTCGAGACTTCACACATATTGACATTGTTAGATAATGTCCAATTGCACAACCTAGACCTATTCAGGGACTTGACATGCTTGGAGAAGAAAATCATGAGGTAAACCCACTGATAGGGCCTATCTTGGGATATTGCATACTTCATGAAAGGGAAATGGGAGAACCAAAAGCTAGCACTAATAGCAAGACAGAGAGTCATGATAATTAGAAAATTTCTACCAAAATAACTGGAATCAAATAAACACATCATGCTAAAAAGGGTAGAGTCAACATTGGAGAAGTTGACCCGCAAAATCCTGTGACCACATCTTTCAAACCAGATAATTATTAGTAGCATTTAAAACTTCTTGGGGAAATATTTCTTTCCAAATGGATAGATATTTATGGATAAGTCCCCAGTTGGTAAGAATATTTGTAGGTCTGTTAGCTTCACGGTACACATGGTTGATTATTACCTATTTTTTTAAGGACATCATATTTTGGCCTAATTTTTGGTACACTATTCTCTTGCCAATTTGTTTTTTCAATTTGTGTCATTGTATCATAATAAAAATTCTATATAAATCTTTGTATCATCATTATTAATATCATTATGATGTCCATAAACATCACATACAATTTTTGCATACACTTTATTTTTATGAATAATGCTCAAGTCCCTCATGTCACATTCTAAGTCTATTTCCTAATCAAGGTTTTTTGTATCACAATATACATATGCTAATATGTGTATCAAATCACAACTCACATAAAGTCTTTATGGGATCCAAATCATTTGTATCATAATAATTTTCTATGAATATATACTTCAAATCACATGTATTACAATTGTTCTTTTGATGAAGATCACTAGTGACAAAATGTGCATCTATCATTATGTTTTTTTTTCCTTCATGGGTTTGTACTTCAAATTTTTAATCATTTCTTCTTATTTTTAATGACTTAAAGAGTGAGTAATGGCATATACATTATCTTTCCTATATCAATAGGTAATATAATAACATCCTTAAACTATTACATGCTTCTGTAAGTTTCAAACATAGATAGTTATCAAACATTGAAAAATTCATCTTTAGCTTATTTGAAATTTGATTAAAGGACTTATAATAATAAAAAAATTGATTATAAGTCATTTAATTTTATTGATATATTCTTTTATTTTTTAGTATTCTTTCTCATCCATTATGTGCAAGACTTTAGAGATTTCAATATTTTCGTACCATCTTCTAGTGATATATATTGAATGTTTATCTCTTTTTTGTTTTCTCTTTTTATTTAATGGCTATGTTGTGTTTCTAGAAAAGCAAAAAAATCTATGATCATCCTTTCTAGTTTACTTTCTTCCAAAAAAGTAGAAAACCTTTTATATCACAAATTTAATTTATTTTTTAAATAATTCCATTTCCTTCTTTTATGATGTTTCCAAAATAACTTTAGAGATGATAAATTATGTACCTTATAAAAAATAGCCTTCAATCAATCTTCAATATTATTGTCCCTAATCTAAGTCTTCAATAACTTGTTTGTGCCTTTGCTTTAAACCTATTCTTTCAACAATATATCTTTTCATAAAATCAGATAAGCTTTCAAATAATTTTTCAATCCCTTTGTTAAAACATGCTGACAAATTTCTTTTGAAATGCTTCCTTTAATTTTTTTCACTTTAGTAGTCCTCTCAATAATTTTCCTTCAATATTTTTCTTCTTTCAAATACTTTTTAAAATCTAAAAATATTTTTCTCCAATCTATTTTTAATTTCAATAAATTATTTTTCCTTCAATATAATTAATTTCTTTTCTATTAGGAATCATTTTTATCCAAAATTATTTCAATATAATTTCGAGGAAGAGGTAGATCTGGACGCGGGTATGGAAGAGGAATATTTCGTGGAACATGTTTCCATTGTGGAGAAGAAGGACATCAGGCATATGAGTGTCCACAACACCGGGAAAAGACGAACAAGAAACTGGTGGGTCCCGCCAGAGCAGTTGTGGCAGTTGAAGATGCTGATTCAGAACATTCTGAAGAAGCTAAAAAGGGGGAAGCCAGGATTGTGAGAAAGACCAAGATGGTCGGTGAAGACCAGTCTGAGCAAAGGAGAAGCCTGTTCCACACCCGGTGCAAAAGTGCGGGCAAAGTCTATAATGTCATTATTGACAATGGGAGTACAGACAACTTAGTTTCCGAGGAGATGGTTACTAAGTTGCAGCTGGAGAGAAGGAGACACCCGCACCCGTATCGGATTGCGTGGTTGCGGAAGGACCACAGAGCTTGGGTCCGGGAGCAGTGTTTAGTCACGTTCCAGATTGGGAGATACCAGGATGAAGTCCTGTGTGATGTATTCCCTATGGATGCATGCCATTTGCTATTGGGCAGGCCATGGCAGTTTCATCGGAGTGCAGTGCATGATGGCCGTGCAAATACTTATTCCTTGGTGAAAGATGGAATGCGGCACAAGTTGAAGCCATTGCAGACCGAAGATGAGAAGGTGTGCAGTAATTCTAGAATTTGCCTAGTAGAGGGCAGAAAACTTTGCCAAGAAGCAGGATTTGAGCCGGATATAAAGGTTGATGAATGTTCGGAGATATTGCAAGGGACGCAGCTTGAACATCGTAGAAGTGAAGGTCACTTCTCCTTCTTACCCGGGGTGTCTGATGTAGGAGCATCCGGTGGTCAAGGAGAAATCTTGCATCCTCCAAAAGAGGAAGTTTTAGTGCAAAGGCACAAGTTGCGTTGGGGTCGCGAAATCACGACATGTCGCAATTTCGTGACATGTCACGAAATCGTGACCCCAAAGCTTCGGAAGGGCAATGGCCAGTTTGAGTCGCGATATCGTGATGTCACGATATCATGACGTCATGATATCGTGACATGTTCTAACTTCAACAGCGTTCAAAGGCTCGGTGCACACGAAGAAGGGGAGAAGGTTTTGGTCGTGATATCGCGACGTCGCGATATCACGGCGTCGCGATATCGTGGCATCTTTTGCAAACGAAAGAGAGGTGACCGTTGGGTCGTGATATCGCGACGTTGTTTCAAAGCTAAGGGCGGACGTCATTTGGGTCGCGATATCATGACATGTCACGATATCGTGACATGTCACGATATCGTGGCCCAAGAAAAAGTCAAACGGGAATAAACACGCGGATGGTCGGGCAGGGTGAAATTGACACGTGGTTGCCACGTGTCTTAAAGGCAACACGACCAGTGGGGGTTAGAGTTAATTTTGACATGTGGAGACACACTTGTAACAGATCATGAGGTTGAGGGCCACGTAATCGAAGGAGAGAGATTTAGACATCGACCAAGTTTAAGTGTCTTGGGATGTCGTTTTTGGAGGAACCGTAGTTACAGGTGAAAGACTTAATGGCAGAGACATCGAATTTAAAGGCAGTCAGATTAAAACAACGGGTGCAGGGTATGGTAAGCGATGAATGCAGGCTCTGGACGGATCGGACAGTTGCCATTTATGGCAGAAAACAAAAGGAAAGGAGAATCTTGAAATTTCAACGGAGGGAAAAATGAAATTCGAATTGGTCTTTGGGCGGGAGCATTAATTACAGGGAAGGCCGAGACCACATTAAAACGGGGAAAATTTTTATGGGAAATGGGGATGGTGAAGTTCGGGATTGGGGGAGAACAGAGCCGAAGCCGAGACCGGCCCTTGTAAAGCCTGCGGGCTATTTATTTTTTTTTAAAATGCATGTAAATATTCAAAATTTTAAGGAGAATGCAGAGTTTGTTAGGTCCCGGTTTCTCCGTCTCCGTCATAAATTAAAGGATTGTGTTTAGTACAAATTTGAGGATAGAATTTGGTGCAAATTTAAGGACAGGTTTATGCCAGACCAGAGATAGAGATTGAGCAGATTTATTCTAGATTGAAGGACTATGTTTAGTGCAGATTTGAGAAAAATATTTGAAGGTGATAGATTATAGAGGACGATAGCCTCTAGTGGATATAGATCCATTAGCGAGGGCAGTGAGGATAGGTGTCTTCAGTGGATAGATATCCATTAGACAGAGTAGTGGGGGTAACAGTTCTTCTATAATATCACCAATCAGAGCTAAGGAGAAAGAAGTTCTCCTATGGATAGAGATCCATGAACTTGATTAGGGGATTGTTGTCTCCTTTGGATAGATATCCATAAACATTGTAAAAGGGAAGGATTCCCAAAATATTTATTGAAAAAAATTTAGTGAAATATTTTCTCCATGGTGTAGCCCACTTTGGGTGAACCACGTAAAATTGGTGACTCTATTGTGTGTGTGGATTTGTGCATTGATTTGATTACTATTATTGATATTTCTATCTATACATTACATAATATTAATTTCTAAAGAAAATTAAAAATTTGTCTTATATTGTTCACCCCCTCCTTTTAGTATAAGATTGTGTTCTTCAATTGGTATCAGAGAAGGTTCCTTCAGAAGAGTTTAAAAACTTGAAGGAAAAACTTTCAAGAATACAATGGATTCTAATAATGTGTCCTCAAATAATTTAACACCAATATTTTATGAAAGTGATTACATATTTTGGAGTATGAGAATGAATATTCACCTGACGACACTTGAAAATGAAATTTGGGAAGCAGTTGAAAATGGATACATACCACCAGTTGATCCACCTACATATAAGGAAGGTAAGATTATACAACATTACAATTCAAAAGAAATGAATGCAATTTAACAGGTTTAAATAGAACAAAATCAATAAAAGTTATGCATTGTGAATATGCAAAAGGAATTTGGGATAAGTTGCAAAGCATATATGAAGGAGATAAAAGTGTCAAAAAGGCAAAAATACGAAATCTCAAAGGGCAATTTGAAGAATTAAGAATGAAACATGAGAAAAAATTAGTAGTTATCTACTTCGGGTAGATGAGGTTGTTAATGCCATGCAAGGACTTAGACTTAATGTTGAAGAATCAGATGTTTGTGATAAGGTCTTAATATCTCTTCCAAAAATATTTAGTAAAAATATTTCTGCTATAGAAGAATCAAAATATGGTGATTATTTGACAAGAGATATGTTACTTAGTATTCTTACAACTTTTGAGTTAAGAACAAAAGAGGAACCTAATTATCAGAATGAAGCTACATTCAAAGCTACTAAGAAGACAAAGGGTAAAAAGTTGGACTCAAGCAATGAGTCATCCAGCGATGAAGAAGCTAATTATGGTAGAATAAATAAGGATTCAAGAATATTTAAATATGCAAAATATGTTAGATGTTTCAATTGTGGAAAGTATGGTCACTATGCAACTAATTTTCAAGAAGCTAAAAATAACAATGATGAAGAAAAATAGGATCATAGGAATAGGGAATCAAAAATAAATAGGTACCAAAAAAAAGGTAAGGATGGACAGGGCAAACAAGGAAATAAGTTATTTCAAAAACAAAAAAGGAGCTACTATGCAGACAAGGCAAGTAAGTACTCAAGTGATAGTGATAATAGTTTCTCATACAATGATAAAGATGAAGTTCCATTTTTGATTGAAGAAAAAGAAGAAGTTAAGGAAAGGTCATTAATAATTCTCAAGTGTTTTAGATGTGGTAATTTTGGAAATCTTGAAGATAGTTGTACAAGGAATGGTTTTAATTTTAGTGATGATGAATATGAATATACACTTGAAGGACCAGAAGAGAATATTCTAATAGAAATAGATGAAGGAGGAGGTGATCTGTTGAGCAAAGTGCAGCAAATAGTATTGTCATTGTTGTCAACACAGTCAGACAGATTTATTAATGCAATGGACAAGAGTTTATTGAACAGCAAGGTGCAGCCAAAGTACAATGGATAGGAGTTCAGTGTTGAGCAAGGTGTTGCAGGAGGATTGTCATTGTTGTCAATACAGTCAGTTAGATCTAATGATGCAATGGACAGGTAGTTCAAAAGTCACTCAGATGCAGAGGATAAAGTTCAAAAGTTTTGTCAACATAGTCAGACAGATTTATTAATGCAATGGACAAGAGTTTATTGAACAACAAGGTGCAGCCAAAGTACAATGGATAGGAGTTCAGTGTTGAGCAAGGTGTTGCAGGAGGATTGTCATTGTTGTCAATACAGTCAGTTAGATCTAATGATGCAATGGACAGGTAGTTTAGAAGTCACTCAGATGCAGAGGATAAAGTTCAAAAGTTAGTCAGATCATGAGTCCTTAAATGATAGATGCACAGAAATAGAAAACATAATTCGGAATGAGAAGAAGAAGTCTTCGAACTCGAGATGTCAAGAAGCGAAAAGGTTTTTTGTGAAAACCAAGGCAATCAAAATAAAAAGTTTTATTTAAAATCATGGATAACAGATTTGAAATGGGTTTTTCTTAAAACCCAAGTTGGCTCTTCATTTCGTTGAAAAAGATGCCCCGGTGATGAAGATATTTAATTTTAAATATTTAGTTTAAATTTTATTTTATTTAAAATTTAAATTAAAATATTAAATTAAATTAAAAGGGCCGACGTGTTACTATTTCGCTGCAATAAGCTACAGGAAGGTGACGAAGGTGGAGAAGAGTTTGAGGCCGACAAAGTTAAATCTAGGCCGACGGATTTTAGGGTTTGGCAGCCGACAATTTCTAGGGTTTTGCAGCTGACATTCTTAGGGTTACAGTCGACGGATTTTAGGGTTTGGCAGCTGACAAATTCTAGGGTTTCTCAGTCGACGTTCTTCTAGGGTTTGTTTCTAAAATTTCTTCTATAAAAGCAAGGGTTCTTCGAGTTTGAAATATGGGGTGTTAAGATAAAGTGCAAATGCGAGCATAGTGTTTGTGAAAGTGAAGTTCGTGTTGAGCAGAGAGCAAGTCGTTTCGATTCAGAATGAGAGCGAAGTGATAGTTCTTTGGAGTTGTAGTAAGGTGTGCATTGCGATGAGATAATGTGCGAAGAGCGAGTAGAGTGACTTGTGCGAAGATAAGAGCGCGATGTGCAGAAGTTGTGTTCTAAGTCTGAAGTGACAGTGCGTAGTTTATAGAAGTGATTGATCATATGAATGCAACAGAGAGTGCAAAGAAGTACAGAGAAGAGGTGGAATAGTGCGACTCATTTTGCATAGAAGCAGCAGAATGCAGAAAAATAGTAGACCATGAAAATTGAGGTGAAAGTTTTATTCTTTAATTTTTATTATTGTCTTCCAAGTTGTTGCTTGGATTAAGGGGTTGGTGCCTCTTTCCAGTAGGGTCTGGTAAAATAGGAGTTGGTGCTCCATTCTGTTGAAGCAGATAAAGTTAAGGGGTTGGTGCTCCTTCCAGTTGGTGCCGGTAAAGGATTATGTAAAGTTGTAGCTTTGCATTGACTGGATTTGGATGGTAGTCCAAGCAGTATTTTTGAGGAGTAGCCACATTGGTGAACCTCGTTAAAATGTTGTGTTATGTGTGATGCTTTCTTGATGCATTTAGTATCTCTTTTATCTGCTTTAAACTACTGCTAGTTTTAAAATCATATGTTTTAGAAATTTTAAAGAACACACTGATTCACCCCCCCTCTCAGTGTCATTGTGATTACAACAATTGGTATCAGAGCCAGGTTCCCAATTTTGGCTAAATCAGTCAGGGTTGATCTTGGATTAGTACACAATGGCTAAGAAGAATAGATCCTCATCCAAAAAGGCATCCCAGTCAGTTTCAGTTCTTGTAGAAGAGAAATTTGAACCAAAAAAGGTAGAAGAAGTGAATCCTGAAGTCTGTGATGAAAATCTTGAGGCTGAAGTAGATTTTGAAGGAGAGTTGATATCTGCACTTGAAGAGTGGAGTATAGAAAAGAAAAAGAACAAAAGACTATCCAAGAAGTTAGAAGAATATGAGGATGAGATTGAAGATCTCTTCCTACAAGTTCAAAAGGCCAAGAAATCAGAAGAAGCCTTGAAGACACACCTGGATAATAAGAATGATGTATACAGCACAAGTGAAGAGGAATATAAAAAGGTTATTGTTGATCTAAAGCTACAAGTAGAACAGAACAAAAGGATTGAAAATATTCTTAGGTCTCAGATCAATGAGAAAGAGACTATATGCTGCCAACAAGAAGAAGAGATTGTTTCATTGAAGAAACAACTAAAAGAGGCCAATATAAATCTCAAATTTGAGAAGAGCACAGAGTTGCTAGATACAATGATAAATCAACAAAGAAGCCCCACAACTAAGTTTGGTCTTGGATATGAAGCTGAACAACCTTCATCCTCCAAATATGCAGAGAAGAAGAAGTCCTCGGTTGAAGGATTGAAACAAGAAAAGTCTGAAGTCGAATCCTCAAAAGGAAGAAAATATCAAAGAAGACCTACAGCAAAGCAACCACAACAAAAGAGGTTCTCTCACTCTCACTCTTTTAATAATAATGCTTTTTATGGCTATTGTTCTAAATGCAACCACTTTGGTCACAAGGCAATTTATTGTGGACTGAACAATAGATCAAAGAGTTATGTTGATAAAAATACTTCTATTTTTTTGAGTGAACACCCTATGCAATGTTTTAAATGTAATGGCCATGGGCACATAGCAAGGTTTTGTTCAAGCACTTCTATATCCAATCTAAGGCAATACCATAGATTTCATCATACACATAGAATGCAATACAGACAGGGAATAAAACATGTGCAATGTTTTAAATGCAACGGTCAAGGGCACATAGCAAGGTTCCGTCCAAGCACTTCTATATCTAATCTAAGGCAAAACCCTAGATTTCATCGGACACAAAGAGGACAACACCGACAAGGAACATATCATGTGCATAAAAGAAAAGAAAATAATCATCCATCAAGAATGCACAAGAGACAACCCCACAAGAGAAATGTTCAAGTTCACGAACAGGAGCAAAATAGGGATGTTGTTGAAAAACCCAAGCCCAAGTTCGAGAAAGTCCGGAGAAAGACAGAAGAAAGGAAATTGTGTCTCCTTGGATTGAAGGAGGCTACTCTGCCATTGCTCTAAGCAACTCCAGGTGGCACATCCTCAGGAGGAGCAATATTAAAGTTTTATTTTAATGCTCCTATGTATTTGTCTAGGTATCTGAGGATGAAAGGTAAGCAGTCGGGTTAATGTTGTATAGTTGTTAAAGTGTGTTTTTTAGTTTATATAGTGGTTTGTGGAAATGCCGTGAAGTGTGGTGTTTAATTTGAGAGCTGTCACCATTGGTAGTTTTGAGATATGTCACTATTGTACTGTTGATGATTCTTAATACCACTGTTCAAAATTATGAATCATAATAGTCCAGATAATTTGCTCAATGAAAGAATGCTTGCCCTAGCTGTGTATGTGTGTTTCGAGCAGCATGTATTTGTTTTTACTCTTTGATGTGAAGATTGCCAGATCTTTCATGACACCTTGGTGAATATATTTAATTCACAGACAGTTTTGTTTTAACTATTGATTTAATGCCAGTCCAAGGATAAGAAGCTTGAGGTTGAGTAAGGTGCACTACGGTTGGCCATAAAGTGTTTGACAAAATGTCTTCTTTCGACATGCATAGTTGAAAGTAAGAGTTGGCAGGAAATTGCAAGTCTTTGGACAAAAATTGGTATAGATGTGAGTCACTTGTCAATTCTGTTGACAAAAGTGAAATCAGCATGTTGAATGGGAAGATTGAAGAAAAAGTTTTTTTAATGAGCAGCCAGATGATTTCCAGCTTGGTGATGAATAGTTGAGTTGCTTTCATAGTGGTTGTTTTGATCAAGTTAATGCTTTTCTTGATACATGATTTGGGCTTACTCCATTGAGTTTGATTTGAGCAAGTTATTCTTTGCCTCGGTGATTTATGTTGGTGGTTGTCTTGTTCAAATACCTTTGGAAGGAAAAGGATGTCTTCTAGTTTCCTTTTCATGTAGTGATTGGTTGAATGCTTCAAGGTTAATCTTGAGTTGAATGATGTTGGTTAAACCTTGTCTATAAGCATTGTTGCTAAAGCCCTAATTGGTTGAAAAAAAAAAAAGATGTTGGTTGTGCTGTGGTACAGTGTTTGGTACTTGCATAGAGTTGAAAGTGGATTGAGGTAGCCTACTGGATTCTCACTACAGAGAGAGACAAACAGCTGTCATTAGGTTCAAGCTTGTTGAGAATATATCCAAGATGCATGGTGAAGTTGTATGCAGATGTTGCTGGCATTGCAGAACAAAAAGCTGGCTATATAAGATTATTGTATGCCTTCACTAACGGTGGACAAGTTTGAGTTTGCAAAGCAACGAGAGGGTAGTTGCACTGAAGACAAGTGGTTCAGCCATGTTCTTACACATGTTATATTGGTGAAGTTGACGGTGATGGTGTCATTCATCGGTTATTGTTGCTATTCACATTGTTGATTTTATTGATGCCTATTATGCTTATCATGATGTTGTCAATCAGTGAAATGAAGTGGTCTTGGACTCGGGGGAGCATTTGTGTATTTGTTTTTCTTCTTGTTCATGCTTGGAATATTTGCTAATTGTAATAATTTGTGTCTAAGAATATTGTGCATAGACTCAGGGGGAGTCTGCAGCAGACCCTTTGGTATTATTGTCAAAGGGGGAGAAGATTTACAAGAAAATTGCACATGTGTTGCCAACAATTCCAAAGGGGGAGATTGTTGAGCAAAGTGCAGCAAACAAGTATTGTCATTGTTGTCAACACGATCGACATGATTTATTAATGCAATGGACAAGAGTTTATTGAACAAGCAAGGTGCAGCCAAAGTACAATGGATAGGAGTTCGGTGTTGAGCAAGGTGTTGCAGGAGGATTGTCATTGTTGTCAATACAGTCAGTTAGATCTAATGATGCAATGGACAGGTAGTTCAGAAGTCACTCGGATGCAGAGGATAAAGTTCAAAAGTTTTGTCAACACAGTCAGACAGATTTATTAATGCAATGGACAAGAGTTTATTGAACAGCAAGGTGCAGCCAAAGTACAATGGATAGGAGTTCAGTGTTGAGCAAGGTGTTGCAGGAGGATTGTCATTGTTGTCAATACAGTCAGTTAGATCTAATGATGCAATGGACGAGTAGTTCGAAGTCACTCAGATGCGAGAGGATAAAGTTCAAAAGTTAGTCAGATCATGAGTCCTTAAATGATAGATGCACAAAAATAGAAAACATAATTCAGAATGAGAAGAAGAAGTCTTCAGAACCTGAGATGTCAAGAAGCGAAAAGGTTTTTTGTGAAAACCAAGGCAGTCAAAATAAAAAGTTTTATTTAAAATCATGGATAACATATTTGAAATGGGTTTTTCTTAAAACCCAAGTTGGCTCTTCATTTCGTTGAAAAAGATGCCCCGATGATGAAGATATTTAATTTTAAATATTTAGTTTAAATTTTATTTTATTTAAAATTTAAATTAAAATATTAAATTAAATTAAAAGGGCCGACGTGTTACTATTTCGCTGCAATAAGCTACAGGAAGGTGACGAAGGTGGAGAAGAGTTTGAGGCCGACAAAGTTAAATCTGGGCCGACGGATTTTAGGGTTTGGCAGCCGACAATTTCTAGGGTTTTGCAGTCGACATTCTTAGGGTTACAGCCAATGGATTTTAGGGTTTGGCAGTTGACAAATTCTAGGGTTTCTCAGTCGACGTTCTTCTAGGGTTTGTTTCTAAAATTTCTTCTATAAAAGCAAGGGTTCTTCGAGTTTGAAAGATGGGGTGTTAAGATAAAGTGCAAATGCGAGCATAGTGTTTGTGAAAGTGAAGTTCGTGTTGAGCAGAGAGCAAGTCGTTTCGATTCAGAATGAGAGCGAAGTGATAGTTCTTTGGAGTTGTAGTAAGGTGTGCGTTGCGATGAGATAATGTGCGAAGAGCGAGTAGAGTGACTTGTGCGAAGATAAGAGCGCGATGTGCAGAAGTTGTGTTCTAAGTCTGAAGTGACAAGGCGTAGTTTACAGAAGTGATTGATCATCTGAATGCAGCAGAGAGTGCAAAGAAGTACAGAGAAGAGGTGGAATAGTGCGACTCATTTTGCATAGAAGCAGCAATGCAGAAAAATAGCAGACCATGAAAATTGAGGTGAAAGTTTTATTCTGTAATTTTTATTATTGTCTTCCAAGTTGTTGCTTGGATTAAGGGGTTGGTGCCTCTTTCCAGAGAGGTGCTGGTAAAATAGGAGTTGGTGCTCCATTCTGTTGAAGCAGATAAAGTTAAGGGGTTGGTGCTCCTTCCAGTTGGTGCCGGTAAAGGATTATGTAAAGTTGTAGCTTTGCATTGATTGGATTTGGATGGTAGTCCAAGCAGTATTTTTGAGGAGTAGCCACATTGGTGAACCTCGTTAAAATGTTGTGTTATGTGTGATGCTTTCTTGATGCATTTAGTATCTCTTTTATCTGCTTTAAACTGTTGCTGGTTTTAAAATCATATGTTTTAGAAATTTTAAAGAACACACTGATTCACCCCCCCCTCTCAGTGTCATTGTGATTACAACATGATCCTACAGAAGACAAGTCATAAAAGAATGAAGATGTTCTCAAAGACAAACAAATAGAAGAAGAATAAAAAAAATGAGTTGATCTTGAGGGAGAGCTTATTTATGCTCTTAAAAATGTAAAGAAGTTAAGAAAGCAAAATTCTCAACTTGAGTTTCAGTTTCAAGAATGTGATGAAGAGAGAGGAAAGCTTATAGAGGATCTAAACAAGTCAATAGCTAATACAAAGGAGTTCAAGGATAAGTTAGAAGCAAAAGTCTTAGAATGTGAAAAGTTAGAACAAGAAATAGCCCTACTAAGGGAATATTTAGAAAAGTCCAAGGATAAGCTACACAAGTTTGAAAAGAGTTCAAATATTGTAGATAAGATCATCAAGGTCCAAAGAAGGTCAACAAATAAAATAGGTCTTGGTTTTGAATAGGATAAAAGGAAACAAGAAACATAGTCAACCTCAAGTTTTGAAGAAGAATAAACTTTAGAAGAAGACAATGTAAGAGAAAATGAGACTTCTAAGGACGAGTTGGACAACAGAAAGTTAAACAAGGAAAGGAACAATGCATAAAGAAGAAACAAATGGAATAGGAACCAACATAGAGAAAAAGAGACTAATAGACCAATGAGGTCAAGGCAAGGAAATTTCAATGGACGATATTTCTCATGTCACAGATTTGGGCACTTGGCTTCACAGTGTAGGACACATGAAAGACAAGAATATGGGAACTTCAGGAATTGCCAAATTTTCCATGTGTATTGCTACTCATGTAATTAGGTTGGTCACAAGGAAATGAATTGCAAGGTACATGACAAGAACAGATATGGCTTCACTAAGATAAATCCCAAGGTGTTTCCACATCCAAGGAATAATAACATTAAGTTTTATAAGTGCAATAATGATGGACATACAACAAAGTGGTGTAGAGCAGACATTCCAAAATCAAGCATGAACAAGAACAAGAACATGAATATGGACATGAACAGGAACATGAACATGAACATAAATAGAAACTTGAATATGGACATGGACAAGAATGATATCAACAATATGGACATGAACAAGAACATGAACATGGACATGAACAAGAAAAATCAAAGAAATTAGAAGGATAAGATAAAAAGGAAAGTGGACAAATATAATGACCAGTGCTTACTAGTAGTAGAAATACTCCTACCCCAGAATTAACCACGTCAAGGGGAGGTGCAGCAGGGGCTAAGCTAAGAGACTAATTCTTAGCCCTGAGCCCCAAAGGTGAACCTTTGCCATTGATTTCAAAGGGGGAGAGATTTGAGTAAGGTGGAGAGATTTGGTTTAAGGAGAGAACATTAAGTCAGGGGAGCAATGTCCTAGAGGGAGCAGAACAAGAAAAATGTCAAGTTTTTAGTAAAATGAATTTGGGTTACCATTAATGACAAAGGGGGATATTGTTGGAAATTTTGAGTAGATAATTTGTCATTGATGTCAAGAGTGAGTGGTCATTGATTTTAATCTTTCAACAATAGTCAGTGGCAGTTTTAGTGGGTAGCATCAGTTTTAGGTTCTCCAGTTTCAGTTGATCAAGAATCGGTTCCAAGAGGTCAAGATAAGGCCCAAGTGAATAATATTATAATAATTCTTTATAATATTATACAAGGAAGATTAAATTAATTATAAATTAATTAATATAAATTTATTAAATTAATTTATTAAATAATTTACTTAACTTTATGTTATTTAAATTAATTATTAATTAATTTTAATATTAATTTATGTTAATTTCAAATAACCCTAAGGTGGGTTATTAATTCAAAATTTGAATTCAAATTTCTAGCGCTGATGTGGGAAGAAAATTTATCATGTGTATATAAAAGGGGGATTACCCCACCTCAGCAAAATTTCCAACGCTTTCGAATTAAAATCCTATGCTATGTGAGTTCATGCGAATCGTGGTGTGCAATGAAGAGTTTTTAATTTGTAAAAATGTGTTTAGAGGAGGCAAAACTATTTTACCCACCAAGGAGGGAGCCTTGGTCTCCAACTGCTAGTAACACAGTTGGCAACTATGGTAGAAGCAAGATGTGAGGGTAGCAACAAGTGCAGGTTTGAATCTATGGTGCATCATTTTTGTTCTGTGTTGAAAATGTGGTAGAGTAAAGTTGAAAGGGAAGGAAGTACTCCTTCCTTCACGTGGGCATCTCTAGCCCACATGATGGGCACCAAAGTGCTAAGGTGCTTGGTTCTTGGGGAGACGATGGTTTGAATCACCTCAAAATCCTTTTTAAGAGATAACAAAGGTATGCATTAAGTTTGAGCGCCAACATTTTCAGAGGAGTTAGTTGGGGTATTAAAAAATAATTTTTGCATATTTTATTTGGTATGTAAGGTTTTAGGGGAGTTATAAGGTTGATGCAAAATAAATTTTTGGTGTTATTTTCTTTAGTGTTTGAAAATAAAATAAAGGTGTTTTAGGAATATTGGTTGAGGTTTTATGGTGTTGGATATTATTTTAAGTTGGAGATTATAAGGTGTATCCAAGTAATTATTTTTGTGCATGATTTGATGAATGTTAATTCCAAGAAGGAGCAATAAGGTGTATTTGAAATTTGTTTATTTTTGTGTCTAAGTAATATTTTAGAAAGTGGTAAGAGTGATATTTTATCATCTAACAATTGGAAAGAAGGAAATTGTAAATTTAGACAGGTTTTCCAAGGGCACTACTACATCAAACAAAAGGTATGGGCACATCTTCCTAGTGAGTGATTATTGAATTTTGAGAATGTAAATTTGGAGTAAAAAGGATTATATGGTAGGTATTGTTGAGTGTGTTTTGAATTAATGCTTCAAGATTTTCTAGAATAATGAATTATTGATAAAACCTTGTTTTATAAGCATTTTTGTTGAAGTGATTAAGTGAAGAATTTGAACTAGGATTTGCAAAGATCTTGAGTATCATTGTTATGTGAAGTTGACAACTATCTTGAACTAGGGTTTGAAAAGATCATGAGTATCATTGTTATGTGATGTTGAGAACTATCTTGAACTAGGATTTGCAAAGGTTACGAGTAACATTGTTATGTGATATTGATTGATAAGCATTGTTGGAAAAATTTAAGTGAGTGTTCATATGATTGAACTAGGGTTTGTATGAAAAGATTAATTCATTGAGTGATTGGTTGAGTAAATTTGGTTGAGCCTAGTCAAGTGTATGTGTTGATGTGATATTTTAGGTTCTATGAAACAAATTGTTCTATATTCTGAATTTATTTGAGAAAGAGGTTGAGTGTGGATGAATGTGAAACATATTGAGTCTCTAACAATTCTCTATATATTTTTGTGATAAAAGAGAGATTGAAAGTGATTGAGAGTTTTTGAGTGTGAAGCATATTGAGTCTCTAACAATTCTCTATATGTTTCTAAAAGAGTTATTGAAAGTAATTGAGCATTGTGATAAGTGTGAAGCATATTGAGTCTCTAAAAATTCTCTTTATGTTTCTATGAGTTTGGATAAGTTCTAGTGAGGACTTATTGAGCAGATTTGGATAAGTTCTAGTGAGGAATTGTTAAGAAAATTTGAGGTAAGTCTTAGTGAATACTTGAGAGCAGATTAGGCAAGTTCTAGAGAGGACTTGTGAAAATATTAGTATGAGCTTTTATGGAAGCTTACAAGGCATATTTGAGGTAAGTATTAGTGAAGACTTGAGAGAAGATTAGGTAAGTTCTAGAGAGGACTTGTGAATAGATTAGTGTGAGATTTTGTGGAAGATTACAAGGCATATTTGAGACAAGTCTTTGAGAAGACTTATGAGCAGAGTTGATTGATTGATTTGTTCAAACCCTGAGTTAAGGTTTGGGGAAGATCTAGAAGAGTTGATTTGAGATTAAGTCAAGCTTTGTGTTAAGGTTTGAGTAAAGAGATTAAGGATAGATTTTTGATAGGCCGAAGGACTGTGTTTAGTGCAGATCAAAGGACAAATATTGAGGACATATTTGTGCTAGATCGAAGGACTGTGTTTAGTGCAAATTTGAGGATAGAGTTTGGTGCAAATTTGAGGACATGTTTGTGTGAGAGATAGATATTGAGCAGATTTGTGCTAGAATGAAGGACTATGTTTTGTAAAAATTTGAGAAAGAGTTTTGAAGGTGATAGAGTATAGAGGATGTCAGTCTCCAATGGATAGAGATCCATTAACTAGGGCAGTGAGGATAGGTGTCTTCAGTGGATAGAGATCCATTAGCCAGATCAGTGGGGGCAGTAGTTATTCTAAAAGATCACTAGTCAGAGCTAAGGAGAAAGGAGTTCTCCTATGGATAGATATCCATGAACTTGATTAGGGGATTGGTGTATCCTTTGGAAAAATATCCATAAACATTTTAGAAGGGAAAGGATTCCAAAAATATTGATTGAGAAATTTTAGTGAAATATGTTCTCTGTGGAGTAGCCCATAGTGGGTGAACCTCGTAAAATTGGTGTCTCTATTGTGTGTGTGGATTTTTGCATTGCTTTGATTACTATTGTTGATATTGCTATTTATGCATTGCATAATATTGATTTGGAAATAAAAGTAAAAAATGGTCTTATATTGTTCACCCCCCTCTCAGTATAAGCTTGTGTTCATATTTTTAAAGGGAAGCAAAATTTATTAGAAAGAATAAGTTAAAAATGAAATATTTGAGAATTGAAATATTTGAAAAATAATTAAAGAGAAAGGAGAATTTATAAGAAGAAAATTTGAGAGGAAAAATTTATTTGAATAATATATTTAAAATTTAAATGAAGTTTGAAGTGAATAGAAGACGGGTAGTTTTCATTCTGATCTTGCGGTTTTGGGTCTTCCTCTTCTTCTTTCTGACCTCGGCTGCTGCTCTCTTCTTCCTTTCCTTCTTTCTTTCCACCGTTCTTTCCTCCCGGTTCTTTCACTTTTGGTTTGCTTTCAAACCTTCGGTTCAATTTTCCTTCAACTTTTAAAGCAAACTGGTAAGCGTCTTCGATGGTGCTTACCCGAACCAAGCTCAACTCCTCCTGCACACTCGGTCTCAACCCATTAATGTAACAGGCCACTTTTTCCTTGCTGGCTTCTAAGTGTTCGGTCTTGATGGAAATTTTATAAAAATCCTCCGTATATTCTTGAATTGTTCTGTTCATCTGCCTCAAGCTTTGCATTTTACGTAACAGATCCAGCTCATAGTCAACAGGGATGAACTGTCTTTTTAATTTCTCCACCATTCTGTCCCACCTGGTAATCTGTTCTTTTTCTCTTTGGTTTCTCTCTAGCTGTACCCCCTTCCACCAAATGCTAGCATGACCCTTCAGTCGGGTCTTAGAAAATCTGACCCGATTAGGGTCTTCAACTTCTTCGTATTCGAAGTATTCTTCTACTTCATTCACCCAGTCTATCAATTCCTCTGGGTTCAAGTTCCTGGAATACGTGGGAACCTCTAACTTCGGCCTCTTCCCGATCTGGGATATGGCCTTGTATAGTCGGGCCTGTGCCGGGTCTACATCTTCCTCCTCTTCTTCAAACTCATTCTCCTCTTCCACTTCATCCTCACTGTCTGCATCCCTTCTCGGCTCTCGTCCTCTACGTAGCTCTTCTTGCAGGGCCTGGAATTGCCGCTGCAAAGCCCATAAATCTTTCGCTGCCATGCCTTTGTCACCCATCGGGTTTCTTCTCGGAGGCATATTCTTTGAACTCAAGCCCTCCCACACGTCCTGGTACAACTGCCTCTCTCTTTGACGGTCTGTTGTACGCTCAGGAGCTATGGGTTCTGATACCACTGACAGAGACGGAGAAACCGGGACCTAAAAAACTCTGCATTCTCCTTAAAATTTTTAATATTTACATGCATTTTTAAAAAAAATAAATAGCCCGCAGGCTTTACAAGGGCCGGTCTCGGCTTCGGCTCTGTTCTCCCCCAATCCCGAACTTCACCATCCCCCTTTCCCATGCAAATTTTCCTCGTTTTAATGTGGTCTCGGACTTCCCTGTAATTAATGCTCCCGCCCAAAGACCAATTCAAATTTCATTTTTCCCTCCGTTGAAATTTCAAGATTCTCCTTTCCTTTTGTTTTTTGCCATAAATGGCAACTGTCCAATTCGTCCAGAGCCTGCATTCATCGCTTCCCATACCCTGCACCCGTCGTTTTAATCTAACTGCCTTTAAATTTGATGTCTCCGCCATTAAGTCTTTCACCTGTAACTACGTTTCCTCCAGAAACGACATCCCAAGACACTTAAACTTGGAAGACGTCTAAATATCTCTCCTCCTATTACGTGGCCCTCAACCTCATGATCTGTTACAAGTGTGTCTCCACGTGTCAAAATTAACTCTAACCCCCAATGGTCGTGTTGCCTTTAAGACACGTGGCAACCACGTGTCAATTTCACCCTACCCGATCGTCCGCGTGTTTATTCTTGTTTGACTTTTTCTTGGGCCGCGATATCACGACATGTCATGATATCATGACATGTCAAGATATCGTGACCCAACTGACGTCTGCCCTTAGCTTTGAAACAATGTCATGATATCGCGACCCAACAGTCACCTCTCTTCCATTTGCAAAAGATGCCACGATATCACGACGTCGCGATATCGCGACGTCGCGATATCATGACCAAAACCTTCTCCCATTCTTCGTGTGCACCGAGCCTTTGAATGCTGTTGAAGTCGAAACATGTCGCGATATCGCGACGTCGTGATATCGTGACTCAAACTGGCCATTGCCCTTCCGAAGCTTTGGGGTCACGATTTCGTGACCCCAACGCAACTTGTGCCTTTGCACTAAAACTTCCTCTTTTGGAGGATGCAAGATTGCTCCTTGACCACCGGATGCTCCTGCATCAATTTAGCACAAATATTTCCTCAATCTATGTCCTCTGATATGCACTAAACATAGTCCTTCAGTCTAGCATAAATTTACCCTCAATCTCTTTCCTAAAGCCTTAACACAAATCTTGACTTAATCTCAAATCAACTCTGCTGGATCTACCCAAAACCTTAACTTAAGGTTTGATCAAATCAATTAATCAACTCTAATCACAAGTCTTCACAAATGCTTATCTCAAATATGCCTTGTAATATTCCATAAAAGCTCACACTAATATGTCCACAAGTCCTCTCTAGAACTAGCCTAATCTACTCTCAAGTCTTCACTAATATTTAGCTCAAATCTACCTTGTTATATTCCACAAAAGCTCACACTAATATATCCACAAGTCCTCTCTAGAACTTGCCTAATATTCTCTCAAGTATTCACTATGACTTACCTCAAATTTGCTCAACAAGTCCTCACTAGAACTTGTACAAATTTACTCAATAAGTGAGGACTTGTACAAATCTGCTCAATAATTCCTTAGTAGAACTTATCCAAACTCATAGAAACATAAAGATAATTTTTAAAGACTCAATATGGTTCACACTTATCACAATGCTCAATTAATTTCAATCACTCTTTTAGAAATATATAGAAAATTGTTAGAGCCTCAATATGCTTCACACTCATAAAATCTCAATCACTCTCAATCTCTCTTTTATCATAAAAATATAGATAATTGTTAGAGACTCAATATGTTTCACATTCATCCAAACTCAACCTCTTTCTCAAATCAATTCAGAATATAGAATAATTTGTTTCATAGAACTTGAACTATCACATCAACACATCCACTTGACTAGGCTCAACCAACTTTACTCAACCAATCACTCAATGAATTAATATTTGCTTACAAACCCTATTTCAAGCATATGAACACTCACTCAAATGTTTCCAACAATGCTTATCAATCAATCTCACATAACGATGATACTCATGATATTTACAAACCCTAGTTCAAGATAGTTCTCAAATTCACATAACAATGATACTCATGATCTTTGCAAACCCTAGTTCAAGATAGTTCTCAAATTCACATAACAATGATACTCAAGATCTTTGCAAACTCTCGTTCAGGTTCTTCACTCACTCACTTCAACAAAAATGCTTATAAAACAAGGTTTTATCAATAATTCATTATTCCAGAAAACCTTGAAGCATTAATTCAAAACACACTCAACAATGCCTACCATAAAATCCTTTTTACTCCAAATTTACATTCACAACATTCAACAATCACTCACTAGGAAGATGTGCCCATACCTTTTGTTGGATGTAGTAGTGCCCTTGGAAAACCTATCTAAATCACAATTTCCTTCTTTCCAATTGTTAGATGATAAAATATCACTCTTAACACTTTTTCAGATATTTCTTAGACACAAAAATAAACAAATCTCAAATATACCTTTTTTCTTATTCTTGGAATTAACATTCATCAAATCATGCACAAAAATAATTAGTTGGATACACCTTATAATCTCCAACTTAAAATAATATCCAACACCACAAAACCTCAACCAATATTCCTAAAAAACCTTTATTTTCTTTTCAAACACTAAAATAAATAACACCAAAAATTATTTTGCATCAACCTTATAACTCCCTTAAAACCTTACATACAAACCCTAACGATGATACTCATGATCTTTACAAACCCTAGTTCAAGATAGTTCTCAAATTCACATAACAATGATACTCTTGATCTTTGCAAACCCTAGTTCAAGATAGTTCTCAAATTCACATAACAATGATACTCAAGATCTTTGCAAACTCTAGTTCAGGTTCTTCACTCACTCACTTCAACAAAAATTCTTATAAAACAAGGTTTTATCAATAATTCATTATTCCAGAAAACCTTGAAGCATTAATTCAAAACACACTCAACAATGCCTACCATACAATCCTTTTTACTCCAAATTTACATTCACAACATTCAACAATCACTCACTAGGAAGATGTGCCCATACCTTTTGTTGGATGTAGTAGTGCCCTTGGAAAACCTATATAAATCACAATTTCCTTTTTTCCAATTGTTAGATGATAAAATATCACTCTTAACACTTTTTTAGATATTTCTTAGACACAAAAATAAACAAATCTCAAATATACCTTTTTTCTTATTCTTGGAATTAACATTCATCAAATCATGCACAAAAATAATTAGTTGGATACACCTTATAATCTCCAACTTAAAATAATATCCAACACCACAAAACCTCAACCAATATTCCTAAAACACCTTTATTTTCTTTTCAAACACTAAAATAAATAACACCAACAATTATTTTGCATCAACCTTATAACTCCCAAAAAACCTTACATACAAACCCTAACGATGATACTCATGATATTTACAAACCCTAGTTCAAGATAGTTCTCAACATCACATAACAATGATACTCATGATCTTTGCAATCCCTAGTTCAAGATAGTTCTCAAATTAACATAACAATGATACTCAAGATCTTTGCAAACTCTAGTTCAGGTTCTTCACTCACTCACTTCAACAAAAATGCTTATAAAACAAGGTTTTATCAATAATTCATTATTCCAGAAAACCTTGAAGCATTAATTCAAAACACACTCAACAATGCCTACCATACAATCCTTTTTACTCCAAATTTACATTCACAACATTCAACAATCACTCACTAGGAAGATGTGCCCATACCTTTTGTTGGATGTAGTAGTGCCCTTGGAAAACCTATCTAAATCACAATTTCCTTCTTTCCAATTGTTAGATGATAAAATATCACTCTTAACACTTTTTCAGATATTTCTTAGACACAAAAATAAACAAATCTCAAATATACCTTTTTTCTTATTCTTGGAATTAACACTCATCAAATCATGCACACAAATATTTAGTTGGATACACCTTATGATCTCCAACTTAAAATAATATCCAACACCACAAAAACTCAACCAATATTCCTAAAACACCTTTATTTTCTTTTCAAACACTAAAATAAATAACACCAACAATTATTTTGCATCAACCTTATAATTCCCTTAAAACCTTACATACAAACTCTAAAGATGATACTCATGATCTTTACAAACCCTAGTTCAAGATAGTTCTCAACTTCACATAACAATGATACTCATGATCTTTGCAAACCCTAGTTCAAGATAGTTCTCAAATTCACATAACAATGATACTCAAGATCTTTCCAAACTCTAGTTCAGGTTCTTCACTCACTCACTTCAACAAAAATGCTTATAAAACAAGGTTTTATCAATAATTCATTATTCCAAAAAACCTTGAAGCATTAATTCAAAACACACTCAACAATGCCTACTATACAATCCTTTTTACTCCAAATTTACATTCACAACATTCAACAATCACTCACTAGGAAGATGTTCCCATACCTTTTGTTGGATGTAGTAGTGCCCTTGGAAAACCTATCTAAATCACAATTTCCTTCTTTCCAATTGTTAGATGATAAAATATCACTCTTAACACTTTTTCAGATATTTCTTAGACACAAAAATAAATAAATCTCAAATATACCTTTTTTCTTATTCTTGGAATTAACATTCATCAAATCATGCACAAAAATAATTAGTTGGATACACCTTATAATCTCCAACTTAAAATAATATCCAACACCACAAAACCTCAACCAATATTCCTAAAACACCTTTATTTTCTTTTCAAACACTAAAATAAATAACACCAACAATTATTTTGAATCAACCTTATAACTCCCTTAAAACCTTACATACAAACCCTAACGATGATACTCATGATCTTTACAAACCCTAGTTCAAGATAGTTCTCAACTTCACATAACAATGATACTCATGATCTTTGCAAACCCTAGTTCAAGATAGTTCTCAAATTCACATAACAATGATACTCAAGATATTTGCAAACTCTAGTTCAGGTTCTTCACTCACTCACTTCAACAAAAATGCTTATAAAACAAGGTTTTATCAATAATTCATTATTCCAAAAAACCTTGAAGCATTAATTCAAAACACACTCAGCAATGCCTACCATACAATCCTTTTTACTCCAAATTTACATTCACAACATTCAACAATCGCTCACTAGGAAGATGTGCCCATACCTTTTGTTCGATGTAGTAGTGCCCTTGGAAAACCTATCTAAATCACAATTTCCTTCTTTCCAATTGTTAGATGATAAAATATCACTCTTAACACTTTTTCAGATATTTCTTAGACACAAAAATAAACAAATCTCAAATATACCTTTTTTCTTATTCTTGGAATTAACATTCATCAAATCATGCACAAAAATAATTAGTTGGATACACCTTATAATCTCCAACTTAAAATAATATCCAACACCACAAAACCTCAACCAATATTCCTAAAACACCTTTATTTTCTTTTCAAACACTAAAATAAATAACACCAACAATTATTTTTCATCAACCTTATAACTCTCTTAAAACCTTACATACAAACCCTAACGATGATACTCATGATCCAAACCCTAGTTCAAGATAGTTCTCAACTTCACATAACAATGATACTCATGATCTTTGCAAACCCTAGTTCAATATAGTTCTCAAATTCACATAACAATGATACTCAAGATCTTTGCAAACTCTAGTTCAGGTTCTTCACTCACTCACTTCAACAAAAATGCTTATAAAACAAGGTTTTATCAATAATTTATTATTCCAAAAAACCTTGAAGCATTAATTCAAAACACACTCAACAATGCCTACCATACAATCCTTTTTACTCCAAATTTACATTCACAACATTCAACAATCGCTCACTAGGAAGATGTGCCCATACCTTTTGTTCGATGTAGTAGTGCCCTTGGAAAACCTATCTAAATCACAATTTCCTTCTTTCCAATTGTTAGATGATAAAATATCACTCTTAACACTTTTTCAGATATTTCTTAGACACAAGAATAAACAAATCTCAAATATACCTTTTTTCTTATTCTTGGAATTAACATTCATCAAATCATGCACAAAAATAATTAGTTGGATACACCTTATAATCTCCAACTTAAAATAATATCCAACACCACAAAACCTCATCCAATATTCCTAAAACACCTTTATTTTCTTTTCAAACACTAAAATAAATAACACCAACAATTATTTTGCATCAACCTTATAAATCCCTTAAAACCTTACATACAAACTCTAACGATGATACTCATGATCTTTGCAAACCCTAGTTCAAGATAGTTCTCAACTTCACATAACAATGATACTCATGATCTTTGCAAACCCTAGTTCAAGATAGTTCTCAAATTCACATAACAATGATACTCAAGATCTTTGCAAACTCTAGTTCAGGTTCTTCACTCACTCACTTCAACAAAAATGCTTATAAAACAAGGTTTTATCAATAATTTATTATTCCAAAAAACATTGAAGCATTAATTCAAAACACACTCAACAATGCCTACCATACAATCCTTTTTACTCCAAATTTACATTCACAACATTCAACAATCACTCACTAGGAAGATGTGCCCATACCTTTTGTTGGATGTAGTAGTGCCCTTGGAAAACCTATCTAAATCACAATTTCCTTCTTTCCAATTGTTAGATGATAAAATATCACTCTTAACACTTTTTCAGATATTTCTTAGACACAAAAATAAATAAATCTCAAATATACCTTTTTTCTTATTCTTGGAATTAACATTCATCAAATCATGCACAAAAATAATTAGTTGGATACACCTTATAATCTCCAACTTAAAATAATATCCAACACCACAAAACCTCAACCAATATTCCTAAAACACCTTTATTTTCTTTTCAAACACTAAAATAAATAACACCAACAATTATTTTGCATCAACCTTATAACTCCCTTAAAACCTTACATACAAACCCTAAAGATGATACTCATGATCTTTACAAACCCTAGTTCAATATAGTTCTCAACATCACATAACAATGATACTCATGATCTTTACAAACCCTAGTTCAAGATAGTTCTCAAATTCACATAACAATGATACTCAAGATCTTTGCAAACTCTAGTTCAGGTTCTTCACTCACTCACTTCAACAAAAATGCTTATAAAACAAGGTTTTATCAATAATTCATTATTCCAAAAAACCTTGAAGCATTAATTCAAAACACACTCAACAATGCCTACCATACAATCCTTTTTACTCCAAATTTACATTCACAAAATTCAACAATCGCTCACTAGGAAGATGTGCCCATACCTTTTTTTGGATGTAGTAGTGCCCTTGGAAAACCTATCTAAATCACAATTTCCTTCTTTCCAATTTTTAGATGATAAAATATCACTCTTAACACTTTTTCAGATATTTCTTAGACACAAAAATAAACAAATCTCAAATATACCTTTTTTCTTATTCTTGGAATTAACATTCATCAAATCATGCACAAAAATAATTAGTTGGATACACCTTATAATCTCCAACTTAAAATAATATCCAACACCACAAAACCTCAACCAATATTCCTAAAACACCTTTATTTTCTTTTCAAACACTAAAATAAATAACACCAACAATTATTTTGCATCAACCTTATAACTCCCTTAAAACCTTACATACAAACCCTAACGATGATACTCATGATCTTTACAAACCCTAGTTCAAGATAGTTCTCAACTTCACATAACAATGATACTCATGATCTTTACAAACCCTAGTTCAAGATAGTTCTCAAATTCACATAACAATGATACTCAAGATCTTTGCAAACTCTAGTTCAGGTTCTTCACTCACTCACTTCAACAAAAAATGCTTATAAAACAAGGTTTTATCAATAATTCATTATTCCAAAAAACCTTGAAGCATTAATTCAAAACACACTCAACAATGCCTACCATACAATCCTTTTTACTCCAAATTTACAGTCACAACATTCAACAATCGCTCACTAGGAAGATGTGCCCATACCTTTTGTTCGATGTAGTAGTGCCCTTGGAAAACCTATCTAAATCACAATTTCCTTCTTTCCAATTGTTAGATGATAAAATATCACTCTTAACACTTTTTCAGATATTTCTTAGACACAAAAATAAACAAATCTCAAATATACCTTTTTTCTTATTCTTGGAATTAACATTCATCAAATCATGCACAAAAATAATTAGTTGGATACACCTTATAATCTCCAACTTAAAATAATATCCAACACCACAAAACCTCAACCAATATTCCTAAAACACCTTTATTTTCTTTTCAAACACTAAAATAAATAACACCAAC
Source organism: Wollemia nobilis (assembly GCA_028583015.1). NCBI lineage: Eukaryota > Viridiplantae > Streptophyta > Pinopsida > Araucariales > Araucariaceae > Wollemia > Wollemia nobilis. Next base: position 6,862,703 of record JAQPPZ010001063.1, on the reverse strand, counting down.
AATTATTTTGCATCAACCTTATAACTCCCTTAAAACCTTACATACAAAATAAAATACCTAAAAATTAATTTTTAATACCTCAACTAACTCCTCCGGAAATTTTGGTGCTCAAAATTAATGCAAACCTTTGTTATGTCCCCAAAAGGGTTTTGATGTGATTCGAACCACCGTCTCCCCAAGCACTAAGCACCTTTGCACTTTGGTGTCCACCGTGTGGGCTAGAGATGCTCACGTGAAGGAAGGAGGATTTCCTCCCCTTTCAACCTTACTCCATCACATTTTAAATATAGAACAAAAATGATGCACCACGAATTCAAACCTGCACCTGTCACTGCCCTCACGTCTTAATTTCATCATGGTTTCCAACTATGCTACTAACAGTTGGTGACCAAGGCTCCCTTCTTGGTGGGTAAAATAGTTTTGCCTCCTCTAAGTACCTTTTTAAAAATTAAAAACTCTTCGCTGCAGACCACGATTTGCATGAACTCACATAGCATAGGATTTTAATACGAAATCATTAGGAATTTTTCTAATGTGGGGTAATCCCCCTTTTATACACACATAATAAATTTTCTTCCCACGTCGGTGCTAGAAATTCAAATTCGAATTTCGAATTAATAACCCACCTTAGGGTTATTTGAAATTAACATAAATTAATATATAATTAATATTAAAATTAATTAATAATTAATTTAAATAACATAAAGTTAAGTAAATTAATTTAATAAAATTATATTAATTAATTTATAATTAATTTAATCTTCCTTGTATAATATTATAAAGAATTATTATAATATTATTCACTTGGGCTTCTCATTTTCACCTTGGACCTTGTCTTGACCTCTTGAAACCGGTTCTTGATCAACTAAAACTGGAGAACCTAAAAATGATGCTGCCCACTGAAAATTGCCATTGATTTTTGTTGAAATATTGACATCAATGACAACTTATCTACTCAAAATGTCCAAAAAAATAGACTTATTTCATTCTTTAAATTATTCCTTTTATTCAAATTATACATCCCTAATTTTATTTTAAATATTCCATATTTATTATGCACTCTTAACTTTTATTTTACAAATTTTAAGTTTAATGTCTTCTCCCTTTTAATAATTTTAGAGAACTTGCTTTAATATTTAAAATTGGGTGAATAAATTAACATGTATTTTGAATACCTTTTCCCTATTAATGACGTAATTTTTATCACTTGAACTCAAGCATTTCATTGCTATCAACGGTAACATATCTTCTACTCTTCTAGTGACTCCTTTCCACCTTGTAGTCTTCCTACATCTCAGACTCATTTAATGACTATGACTTACGTAACATCTACAACTCATCCACTATTCTCATATTTGGAAAGTGCTTGAATAATGCTTCTTTCCACCTTATTAGACATGTAACTTCTCTTCTCCATGCATGATTCTCCTTTCTCTTTCACCAGACACTCTCCATTTTTCCAAGTGCTCTCTGGCATGACTCTTCTTCCTCCAAAGTGGCTCTACTTATTCTAAAATAGATTTTTTCTTCCAACACTATTTTTATTCTTCTAATACAACTTTACTTTTTCCAACATAGTTGTTGTAATTACCTTCATATGCTTTCACCTCTTCACCTTAGCTTCTCTTTATTGCTAGCTTTTCTTCTTTCTAGTTTATCTTCTTAACTCCTTTCACCATTATCTTCCTCTCCTCATTGACTCCTCTCAATGAGGTCTTCTATCAAACAATCTATCTTTCCCAAGGCACTTTAAAATGGCTTTTTATCAAACATTGTTCTCTCTCTCTCTCTCTCTCTCACGATATGCTTAACATGGTTCTAATAACAATGTTAGCATACAAGTATTGTTCAATAATATAACAAGATTACATTCTCAAATTAATTATATGCACTAATAATAAACTTCCTATAGTTTATGGATTATACACTTAGTGTTATAGTACTTAATGAAGTACTGAAATTGCATATCCATGTCTCACATGCTTACTCTACATATAGCCTTACAAATACTTTGTCATTTCACTTCAAGAAAATATTGATATGACTCATCATATTTCTAATATTAGAAATGTATTTTATTGAATCCTAATAATGACAAACCTCTAATTATTATTTTTTTTGGTAAGTAAGAGAATATTTATGATTAACACCGGGTTTTAACTGGTTGACCCAAAACCATTTTACAAAATAGGGTCCACTGACCAACTGGACAAAGGCCAAGCCCTAAAAGTTTAAACTGATAACAAAAAGGGCCAAGACCTACTCTTCCAACAGAATACAACCAAACTAAACTATGGAAGCCTAATATTATGGCCATCAGAAAAGAAAGACGCACAATAGAACTAACAAAGACAAAATCCACTTTGAGCCTTCCAATCTAAAATTTTTCATTATCTATCACCATTGAGACTGCATGAGGAAGATTTTCAGTCCACGTGATCAAATTTGCTGCTACAATGCCTTCATTTGCTAGCCTATCAGCTGCCATGTTTGCTTCCCGAAAGGTATGCAAAATTATGGCCTCAGGTCGATCATGAATTAGAGCCCTTGCTTCGTGGATGTAGTCATCAAATATCCAAGGATCTCTCTTAGTGTTCTTTAGAAGATTTATAATAATAAGAGAATCACCTTCCACCAACAGTTTCCCTGGATAATTCTCTGCCACCTTGAGGCTCCTCCAAACTGCCCTCGCTTCAGCCACATTGTTAGTTTGAGCTCCAAGATGTTCAGCAAAAGCTACAAGCACCTCACCCTTGTGGTCTCTGAGTAAGCCTCCAACCCCTGATTCACTTGGGTTTCCCCTAGCCGTCCCATAAAAATTTAACTTAATCCACCCTAGGGGGGGTGGGGTCCATGTGATCATGGTTCTAGGACAGACTTGAGGATGATTGAGGCCATCAATGAGAGGTAAGTTTAATGACCGGCCTAATGAAGCTTCAAAAGGATTTGGAGGTCTAGATGTTGCAGGCACTAAACAAGCATTCTCATTAGCATATACTAAATTTTTTGACAGGACAGAGGATGACTGAGAAACCTTATCCAAGAAGGCCCGACGATTCCTTTCCAACCATATCTGCCACAAGTAGTGATGAAGGCATATCTTCCAAATATACCTAAGACGCCTATTCAAAAAGGGAGAAGGCCACTGGACAAATAAGTCAAAAATGGACTGAGGATGGACCCAATAAATATGAAACACTTGTAACAGACCTAACAAGATTGAGACAAAAAAATTACAATACAGAAACAAATGATCAATAGACTCCCACTCAGACATACAAAGATAACACCTATTAACAATAGTCACACCTCTTTTTATTAAGTTATCCATGGTGAGGATCTTATTTTGGATGGCCAGCCATGCAAAAAACCCAACCTTCGAAACAATGCTTTTGGGCCAAACTTCCAAGTGAGGGAAAGTAGGTTCATCATTATCAATAAGCATCAGATAAGCAGTCTTGACAGAAAATTCCCCATTGTCTGAAGCTTCCCAGATAAGCTCGGTCCTCAAGAATGCTAGAAGGGAGTAAATACTGTCTTAATTCATTCTCCAGTATTATTGATGCCCCTGGTAGATCATTGTTCATTATTGGCTTCCAAACCCTTCTATTGTTTGACAAAGTAATAAAATCTGCAACTTTGGTACCAAAAACTTCAATTGTCCAAGCTCTAAGGGTTGAAAGTATGGGGTCTGTAGAGAGGGGATAGTCCTTTAACCATTTGTGGTCCCAGAAATCAATGTTTCTTCCATTTCCCAGTTTCCAACGTAGCCCTTTGCTTAGCAAGTTTTTAGTTTGAAGGATTGATTTCCAAAAAATTGATCCCCTGGGAGGAAAGGAATAACTTAAAAATTTAGTTTCTTGCAAATACTTTCTTCTGATTATAGTAATCCATTCTGCATTTGCATTTGTTAGAATACGCCATGCTTGTTTGGCCAGGAGGGCCATGTTTAAATGTTGTATTCTCCTTAGCCCAATACCTCCAAACTCCCTTGGTTTGCAAACCGTATCCCAGGAAACCAAGTGAAAGTGCTGCTTAGATTCAGAACCAGTCCATAGGAACCTCTTCTGGATCTGTTCAATTTTAGTGTAGACACTTGTAGGAGCTTTAAAAACAGAGAGAAAGTAGACAGGGATGCTTTGAATGGAAAACCTGGTGAGAACTGCCTTTCCAGCTTGAGATAACAAATTCCCTTTCCATCTAACCAACTTCCTCTAAATTCTTTCAATTACATTTGTCCACATGGAATCAGTAATGTACCAAATAATGTAATAAACTCCAATATTTGTTTATAATTTTAAAAAATTATGATTATATATATACTAGAACTTATTCAAAATATATTTAATTGAATGCATTTTCTAATTAATATTGAATTTATTTGTTCAAGTAGATGATAATATTTTTTAAATGAGTTTATACAAGTTTTTATAATGGGTCTTGATCCCCTCATACTAAGTGGGGTTTGAACCTTGGACCTCTCAAAGAGATGCCAAAGCCCTTAACACTGCAATAAACTTATAACTCAAGTAAAGGATAATATTAAATTGAATACTTATTAATTATTAATTAAATTTTTAACATTAAGAAAGAAAAACTAAAAAATATACAATTTGTGAGGACTTTTCCTCTATACCTTTTTTTTCCTAAGGAATTTAATTTGAAACTAATTTTGTTAAAATGATATACCATTGTATTCTTTGCTTTGGAACACTTTTATTGTTATAAATAATTATATGCAAGATGAAGATTTTAAGAGTTGTTGAAAATTATATTTATTTTTAAAAATATATGTTCAAGTGACATGTTACACAAAATATTATAGACTATGATATTTTCCAATCAACAAATTTGCAATAAGATGTTTAAAGTATTTTACTATAGAGATAAAGATATTATTTCTAGTATATATTTCTTAGAAAATTACATACTAGAATTTTGGAATTTTATTGTAAGACTATTTAAATTAAATAAAAATAAAAATAAAAACTAAAAACATAGTGCATAAGAATTATAAATGGTGGAGTGGTCCACCAATATTTCTCATTTATTTTATCTATATTTATGTGTTCCTTGTGGTGTTTAAATAGATGTAGACATGTGATTATTAAGCAGGTTTAACCTCTATGTTATTAACCCCAACAATAATCATTTATGCATTACACATTCCAAGTGGCATTAAACATCCCCATTTATATGAAGGGGTTATTTTTTAAAATATTATAGAGAACGTTAGGCAAAGTTAGACTGTCCACTACATCCCCCTTGAGGAGATCTTCCTTGAGACCTAGACATCCATCTAACTTTCCAAGTTGATCTATATTTAAGGTTTTGGTAAATATATCTACCATTTATTATATAGTTGGGACATATTACACATGACAATTCCCTTGTTCTACTAGCTCTCTACAAAAATAATATTGAAATTTAATGTCTTTTACTATGGTCTAAAATATTGTATTTTTGGACAACTTGATTGTGCTTTGATTTTTAATTGGGATGGTTGAAAATTTTGAAGGAATCTCCAAAACTTAAGTAATCCCTCTAATCAAAATTTTCTTATCCCAAAGTATAAGGCTTGGTATTATCCATCTATTGAGGAATGTAGAATTTTTTTATTATTTTATTAGAAGCATAGGAGATGGACCTACTTCTGATACTAAATACATAGATTTCAATAAGATATTAATCATGTAGATCACCTAAAAAATTTAAATTAGTAATATTAGTTAATTATATCTTCCTTGTTCTAGAATATTCTAACCCATGACTGCAAGTACCCTTTACGTAATGCAATATTTATTTTATAACTACCCAATGAGCCTCTTTTTGTTCTTACATAAAGAACTAGACCAATCAAACTAAAAAGTAAATATCAAGCCTAGTATGGACCAAATAGATAAATCTCCCTATAAAGTAGTAGTAACAAGTTACATTATTAGTTAATCAATTTAGAAATCAATTGGTTTACATATCATTGTTGAGGCATCAAAATTGTATCCTTAGCCTACCACACCTCAATACACAAGTAGTGTAAGATCCCTAAACCTATCATATCAAATTTGTTTGTAACTTTATCTTTAAATCAATGACTATTTCATTAGAGTTTCATGTAATGATGATATCATTGTCATATAGAACAATAAGGGCTATAGAGGTAAAATTTTTATTGATATATAATTTGGGTTTTGGTGTAGTTTTCCAAAACCTTGACCCTTCAAATGGGTGTTAATATTGGTATACCATACACATGGTGCTTTTTTGAGGCCACCATAAAATTTATTTCGGTAATACACTTAGTGCCCTTTTACTTTTTGAATGAGTTATACCATGTGGATTCATCATTGAGATCACCATGAAGGAATTTTTAGTTTGTTTACTTTCATCTAGTGTATCTCCCATCCAAATTGAGCTATCAAATAAGGAACCAACTTCATTGTGGTCATTTTGGAAACTAGTGTAAATATATCCTCATAGTCAATTCCTTACTTTGAATAAAACCATGTGTATTAAGGAATGCTTTATACTTTGTCCCTTCACCCTTAGAGCAAAATTTGGTCTTATACAACCATTTTTATTTGATAATTTTATTTTCAAGAGGTAATGTAACTTACTTCTAAGTCTAATTTATCACCAAGGTCATAAATTTCTCCTTCATTGTATAATCCCAATGTTTATTAAATTTAACTTCATCATATGAATTAATATCATGGGAGTTCATGAATTTTTCCATAAGAACATAACTAACAACATGATTCATTGGTTGGTGAGAACAAGAAGTAAATATAGCATATCCAAAGTCATTTTCTTCATATCCATATTTCTTAATATTTCAAAGTAGTCTTGTACTCCATCTTGGATTAATTATATGTATGGAAATTATCATACCATTTATACATCAAAATCAATTGATATGGAGTCCTATATTTTCACAATAACATTATCATAAAATTTTGCACCATTATATTGGTTGATCCTTACATATTTAATGATAGGAAAAGGTAAAAATGATAATAAAATCAATATATTCTATGTCAAGCCATCCCTCAAGATATTCCATCAACTTATCATCAAATAAAACAACCTAACTAATAAGAAGCTTATTTTAAATTAGATCCTAGAGTAGATAGATTACCATAGATTCAATATAACCCATAAACAAGCACTTGATACTCTTCTTTTCATCCTTTCCATTTTTATTATTAGGAATATGGTTATATGCATTACATCAAAATATATTAACATTATTAATGGAATTCTTTCTTTATGAACACTTAAAATATGGAATATTGCCAAGAACTACTTTTGTTGGGACTCAATTTATGAGATAAAGTGTAGTATTAACAACTTTATCCCACAACGTTTTTGGCAAGATTATTAAATGCACCATATAGCGTATCATATCCATATAGCATTTATTGCACTCTATAACACTATTTTCTTGGGAATGGGGAGTTTTTAATGTCATATTTATAAAAAAACATTGATGTCATACTCCTTTCCATTGCCACTACTTAAGATTTGATTTTTCTTTTCATTTTTCTTAAAAGGATACCTATAATAGTTCTCATGTACATACTAGATAAAATAATTGTATTCTTGGTATCCCTTCCATCATATTCAGGTTGGACATCAAGGCTATGCTTTTATAATTCAAGTTTTTTAATATCTCATTCTTTAACTAACTAGCATAATCTATTATAGCAAAATATATGGATATTATGTTATAACACAACAATATTAAAAACAAAAAAATTATCCTTAATTTCTCTTTTGCCACAACTATAGATATTTTACAAAGAATTTATCTTCCTATAACTTAATTGTTTACCCTTGGGTGTAGAACACTCAAAAATATAATGAAATTAATATATTCTATATAAAATAATTCCTCGAGATATTACATCAACTTCTCATCAAATAAAACAACCTACATAAAAATAAACTTATTTTAAATTAGATCCTGGAGTAGATAGATGTCCATAGATTAAATATAACCCATAAACAAGCACTTGATTCTATTATTCTTATCCTTTCTCTTTTTATTATTATGAATGTTGTTATATGATTATATCAAAATATAATGGCATTATTAATGGAAGGCTTCCTTTATGAACACTTAAAATCTAGAATATTACCAAGAAATGTTTTTGTTTGGACTTAATTTATGAGATAAAATATAGTATTAACAACTTTAGCCCACAATTTTTTTGGTAAGATTCTTAAATGCACCATATAGCTTATCATCTCCATATAGCATTTCTTACATTCTACAACACCATTTTCTTGGGCATATTGGGAGTTTTCAACGTCATATTTATACCAATATCTCTACAATATTTATAAAAAACATTGATACAAAACTCCTTTCCATTGCCACTGCTTAAGATTTTAGTTTTCATTTTATTTTTATTTTTAATATCATCCTTGAAGTATTTGAAGAGACTAAATACTTAATATTTTGCTTTTAAAAAGTACACTGAGATTTTCATTATGAAATCATATACACACTCAAGAGTATACTAAGCACTAAAAATTTATGGATTAGGAAAAGGTACTATAATATCTATATGTATAAGTTATAGCTTCTCTTTTATACTCCAAGCATAATCTATAGAAAAAGTTAAGAACACAAGCTTATACTGATGTTGGACATTTTGAGCTCATTTAGTTGTCATTGATGTCAAGGTGTGAAGTCATCATTAATGTCAAGGTGAACACATGAAGCTATCATTAATACCATGGAGTACACCATTATTGTCACCAGGAACAATGCAAAGAGTTGAAGAAAAGTTGTCAAAATATTTTTTTATAAGGGTTTTTGTTAAAACCACGGTGAAAATTAAAAGGTTTTTATCAAAACCATGGTGGCAGAATAATATTCATAAAATCAATGGAGTACAAATTAAAGGTTTAAATTTTATCCCAAGGAAGGGTTTAATTTTTATTAAAGTCAAAGGTTTATAAATATAATTTATAAAATTTAAATTCTTTTATAATTTAAATAATTTATAAATTATAAAGGTTTTAAAAAGTGTCGACGTCATCAAACTCCATGGAGTGTTGAAGTCAATGGCAGAAGGAGAAATCATGTATAAATACCATACCAAAGAACATTGTTGAATAACAAAAGATTATACTGAGAGGGGGGGTGAAATGTATAAGATAACTTTTTACTTTCTTTCCAAACCAATATCAATTAATGTCCTTAGTTAGTTCAAAGTGGATTTTGTCTTTGTTAGTTCTATTTTGCGTCTTTCTTTTCTGATGGCCATAATATTAGGCTTCCATAGTTTAGTTTGGTTGTATTCTGTTGGAAGAGTAGGTCTTGGCCCTTTTTGTTGTCAGTTTAAACTTTTAGGGCTTGGCCTTTGTCTAGTTGGTCAGTGGACCCTATTTTGTAAAATGGTTTTGGGTCAACCAGTTAAAACCCGGTGTTAATTATAAATATTCTCTTACTTACCAAAAAAAAAAATTAATGTCCTTAGTTGAAATAACCAAATATAGCATTGTGCATTAATAACTCGGATAGCAATAGTAAGCAAGATCACAAGTCACAATACCCAATTGAGACACAATATTTAACATGGTTCCCCCAATGTGGGGTACTCCACAATATAATATCCTTATAATATTTCACACAGAAATAAGGATCCTATCCAATACAATGATTTATTTGATCTGCTCAAAGCTAGGAAAAAACAAGTTCACATAGAACTTGTCCAAATCTGCATAACAATCTCACATAGAACTTGTCCAAAACTGCTCAACAAGCTCACATAGAACTTGTCCAATTTTTTTCATCTGCTCAAACCTAGGTAATAACAATATCACATAGAACTTGTCCAAATATTCATAACAAGCTCACACAGAACTTGTACAAAATTGCTCAACAAACTCACACATAACTTGTCCAAATCTACATAACAAGCTCACACAAAACTTGTCCAAAATTTCTCAACAAACTCACACAAAACTTATCCAAATATGCTCAACAAACTCAGACAAAACTTGTCCAAATATGCTCAACAAGCTCACCAAGAACTTGCTCAAATCTGATCCAACAAGCTCACTAAGAACTTTTTCAAATCTGCTCAATAGGTCCACATAGAACCTGTACAACTCCTATCAATAGGTCCATACATAACCTGTACAACTCTGCTCAATAGGTCCAAAAAAAACCTGTACAACTCTGCTCAATAGGTCCACATAGAACCTGTACAACTCTGCTCAATAGGTCCACTCAGAACCTGCACAACTCTGCTCAATAGGTCCACATAGAACCTATCCAAATCTACTCAAAAAGTCCTCTCTAGGACTTTCTCAAATCTGTATTGCAAGCTTCCACAAAAGATCACACAAAATAAGTCCACAAGTCTTCTAAAATACTTGTCTCAAACTACCACAAATCTATCTAGAAATCTATCACAAAGGCCTTCTCAAAGGCTCAATCAATCATACACAAACTACCACAAATCTGTCCAGAAATCTATCCCAAAGGCCTTCTCAAAGGCTCAATCAATCATACACAAACTACCACAAATCTGTCCAAAAATCTATCCCAAATGCCTTATCAAAGGCTCAATCAATCATGCTCAAGTAGTACTCAAATATCATCCACAAATATATGAAGGCAAGGCTCAAATATGAACTCAAAAATGAATGGCAATGCACTCTACAATGAATGACAACAATGATCCACAATGATATCAACTCAACTCAACTCAAACAAATCTCAACTCAAGTCAACTCATAGAAGCATAAAGAGAATTGCTAGAGACTCAATATGTTCTAAGCTCAATCTCAACTCAAATCATAATTATAGAAAAATTTGTTTCATGGTACTTGAACAATCACCTCACACAATCACTTGACTAGGCTCAATCAACTCAACTCAACCAATCACCACAAGGGACAAATATTTCTCAAAAAACCCTAGTCCAAGCATGTATCAACCAACTCAAATGTTTCCAACAATGCTCAACCACAAATCTCACATAAAAATTATACTCATGTTCTTTTCAAGTTCTTTACATAACCAATGGGATTCAACAACTATGCTTATAAAACAAGGTTTAAACACAACTCTCAAACCATAAAACCTTGAAGCATTCAACCAACCACTTTCGAAAAGGAAACCACAATCAATCCTTTTCACTCCAATGATATTTCAAAAATCAACCATCATAAACAATCAATAGGAGAATGTGCCCATACCTTTTTGATGCCAAGTAGTTGTCCACAAAATCTTCCGCACTAAACACAACTTTATTTTCCAATATTAATAAGGGTTAGTGGACTTCAAATAATGATCACAAGATAAAGCATAACTCAATTTACACCTTTTTACTCCAACTTAATAAACACATCCACCAAAGTCCTTTTCTAATAAAAACCCTTATCAAAATAATAATCAATAAACCTCTCAAAAATTATTTTATAACAACTCCTCATTTCTCCTAAATCTGAATTCTCAATTTCATGAACATCAAATTAAATCAACAACTCATCCACCTTTGAAATAATAATCACAGCCCTTATAAAAACAAAGTTTAATTAAAAAATTTAATTTGTCCTAACCACCTTATAACTCCAACTTAGGGCTTAAAAAAATTAATTAGAGCAAAAACGTATTTACCTCCTCAAGGGGATTCGAACACCCGACTTGCCCACACTGCGAGAGCCTTAGCCATGGCTAAGGTTGTCACACGAGCTAGCTACTCGTTCGAAATGGAAAGGCACAACGTGCCTTAAAACCTTTTCTCCCTTTTCGCAAATCAAAAGTGCTTCGAGCACTTTTCTTCCAACATCTTCCGAACGCATTCAAGGGGATTTTAAACCTTGATGTTTCGTTTGCCCCATGCCTTAGCCAAAATCCAATTGCCAATGTGTCACACTACCCACTATGCCTTTTGTCTTGACCTCACTTTGCCTTATTCGTTGTTTCCACTTTCCAAAGGATTTTTCATGAGCTCTTATTCGGAATCTTTTTCCAATGATTAATTCACAAGCTCACGTTAATTTATGAACCTTTGGTATCCCGTTTATATAGCATCCTTATTATTTTCTATGATGTCGGTGGAAATCTTGCATATTTAATTTTAAATTTAAATTTAAATTTTAAATAATTAAAATTTATACTAAATATTAAAAAATAAATATCTCCATTAACGGGGCACCTTTTTTTACCAAATGAAAGGCCAAATTGGGTTTTAAGAAAAATCCAATTCAAATATGTCATCCATGGTTTTAAATAAAACCTTTTATTTTACCTGCCTTGGTTTTCACAAAAACCTTGTATTTATCCATGCTTTCCAAAATATCATTTGGCCACCAAAACTCAATGTGATCCATGTGACATCAATGATCCATGTGACATCAATGACAACATAAAATAATTCAAATTGCCAACTATCTCCCCCTTTGTCATTGATGGCAAAACCTCTAATGCAAAAACCACAATCACTGCAAAAATCATCTTTGAGAATCAAAGTTGATCCCCTTGACTCAATACTCTCTATGGAGGTTGCTCTCCCTATCTCAATGCTCTCTTTGGAGGCTTCTCCCCCTAACTCAATGCTCTCTCCCTTACTCAAATATCTCCCCATTTAAAATCAATGGCAAAAGGGACACCTATGGGGCAAAAAGATATGACTCTTAAGCATAGCCCCTGAAGAACACAAGCTTATACTAAGAGGGGGGTGAACAGTATAAGACCACTTTTAACTTATTCTTTCAAAACAAATTTCAAAACAATAATATGCAGCATAAAGATAGCAGTAACAATAGCAGTAATCAGAACAATACACAAAGCACCATCCACAAAGCGACACAACAATTTACGTGGTTCACCCAAGATGGGCTACTCCACGGATAAAACTTTTCCTCTAAAAGTTATATCAAAGTCCTCTGGGAATCCTTCCCGATTACAATGTTTATGAGCCTCAGCTCAAAGGAGATACCTTCCCCTAATTTTGCTTCGGTTGGTGATCCTCTAGAAGACCTCTACCTCCTCTACCCTTAGCAAGTGGAACTCTATCCATAGAAGACACCTGTCTTCCTTGCTCTGGCTGGAGATATCTGTCCTCAACTCTGTCACCGCAAAGCTGGTCCTCGAATTTGCACTAAATGCAGTCCTTCGATCTAGCACAAATGTCCTCTTCTGCCTCAATTTTTGTCCTCAATCTGGTCCTCAAAAACTGGTTAAATAAGAATGGTTCACAAGCTCTCAAATGCTTGCTCAAAGTTATCCCCAAGTCTTTACTATTATGTCACAACTATATTTGGTCGAAACCAACTCTCACATAGTTCAGCGTAGTCACAGCAGTACACAGCACTTCGGCTATCGAACTCTTCACTTATTTGCACTGTCTCTGAATGACGCAACACCAACAGCTTTTGCTCCTTTATGCATCCACCGTAGTATAGTCTTCACTCTCTGTGCAACCACAGTAGCACAGACTTTGCACACTCAGCTTCTTGACGATCGAACTTCTCCCCTGCACTTTACTTGTGCAGATCGCACTACGAACTCACACTTTGATCGTAATCAAATCTCCTCAAACAACATTCCTTTTATACTCACAATCTCAAGATTAGAACCTTCATCTTAGTTGGCTATTTACACTTTAATCACGTCGACTGCAAAACCCTGCGCTGTGTCGGCCCAGATTTAACTCTATCGACTTCATTGCCTCCCTGTAGTTTCAGGTACGAAACTTCAACATGTCGCGATATCGTGACACCTTTATCTGTCATACAACTTCTATGCTTGTTGTCATGAAATCATGACACTACTGCCTTTTTCAACCTCCATACCGCTTATGTCGTGAAATCATGACACTTCCTTTCTTTGCTGACATCATCTTCTCTTATGTCGTGAAATTGTGACCCTTCTATCTTCATGCCCTTCCTCTCAGCTTCTATCATGAAATCATGACACTTTTGATTTTTGCTAACGTCATATTCACTCTGTCATGAAATTGCGATGCTTTCATCTTCATGGCATTCCTCTTAGCTTTTGTAATGAAATCACGACATATTGGCTTCTACTGACATCATCTGCAACTATGTCATGAAATCATGACACTTTTTGCAACTGCAAGCTGCCAACTCAACCTGTCACGAAATCATGACACTTTCTACAACTACAAGCTACCAACTCAACCTATCACGAAATCATGACACTTTCTACATCCGTACAACTTCTTTGTAGCCTATCGCAAAATCACGATGCTTTTGACTTTCGAACGCTTTCTCCACTGCCTATCGCGAAATCATGATGCTTCTCCTTTCAGGCTCTTCTCTTTGCTGCAAGTCACAAAATCATGACAGTTCTCCCTTTGATTTTTGTAGCTTGTCATGAAGTCACAATAATCCTCACTTTGAATTTTGTAGCATGTCGCAAAATCGTGATAGTTCCTAAATCACTTTCTCTCTCTTCAATCTTGTCGCAAAATCATGACAGTTTACACTGTAGACTTTCTCTTCTTCAACATGTGGTGAAATCGTGACACTTTTCCTTTCGGACTCTCTCTCCTGCAACATGTTGCGAAATCATGACACTTGCTCGTTCGAACAACTTTCCTGGAAATGTGTCGTGAAATCATGAAACTTTTCTTTCTCTGCCTTCCTGCCCTTCCCGAGTCACGAAAATGCGACATTCGTGAAATCACGATAGTTTTTCCCGATCTGCCTCTGCCTCCTAGCATGTCGTGAAATCATGACACTTTTGCCCAAAATTTCTCTCTCCTCAAACATGTCGCAAAATCATGACAGTTTTTCTAGCCGCCTGCATACTTTTTCTTACTTGTCTTTTTCTTGAACTTTTTGCAACTAGGCTACCCTGATCTTCTTGGCAACTCACTGTCCATGCTGAAACCTTCACCAAGACACATACTTTGACATCAAACCAAATTGCTTCAAGACCTTCTTGACATCAATGACAACAACTACACTTAGAGCAAGAGCAATGTACCCAAGGTACCCAAAATTGCCAACAATCTCCCCCTTTGTCATTGATGGCAACACTTAACTAAAAAACACTACTCAAGAGCCAAAACTGAAAACAACTAAGAATCTGCCTTTGAAGTTTTTGCTCCCCCTGACTTGAAGCTTTCCTCTTCACTATGAAGCTCTCCCCCTTACTCATATCTCTCCCCCTTTGTCATCAATGGCAAAGGGTCACCTTTGGGGCTTGGGACTAAGAATGAGCCTCTTAGCTTAGTCCCTCCCCCACCTCCTGATGAGGTGATTTAAAATAGGGTTGGCAGTGAAACTCCCATTAGACACTCATCATAATCAGTGTCTACAATTTCTTTATCGTGCCTTCTCTTGAATTCTTTGTTTGTATTTCTGTTTCTGTCACTGTTCTGATCCTTGGACCTGTTCATACTGCTGTTCCTATTTCTTTTATCATCCTTGTTCTTATCTAAACCTTGATCCTTAGGCCTGTTCATATTGCTTTTTATGTTGTTGTACCTTGGAAGATCAGCTCTACACTGTCTAGCTGTGTGGCCTGCATTGTTGCACTTATAACAGGTAACAAAGTTATTTCTATTCGGCATACCTCCTTTTTGAATCCATCTGTTATGAGTAACCGTGTTCCTGTTATTAGTCTTGTAGAACATTGCCTTATGCCCGAACTGATTACAAGAGTAGCAATATCCTTGAAAGAGATTAAAACTTCTGAAATTGTTGTTAACATTCTTCATTTGAGACATGCAATGTGCAGCCATGTGTCCAAACCTATAACATGCAAAACATCTACCGTGAAATATTCTTTTAATCGACCTCTTGGGTCCCGAAAACTTCTATTTCACATTCAAAAATCTATTTTCTGTTTCTATGCATTCATCACTCATGGAATCATGATCTGAAGTACTTTCTTCATCAGAACTTTCTTCCTTTTGAAATCTCTTGCTAGATTCCCCAACCTGTTTCATGTGCGGTTCAACAAAATCGAGACCTATTTTATCTGTTGGATTTCTTTGATTTTTGATGAGAGACTTAACCTTCTTGGAGCTATCCTGAAATATGTAGAGCTTATCCTTGTAATCTTTATTTTATTCTTTCAAAGAAGCCATTTTCTGCTCTAACTCATTATACTCAAGAATCTTAGATTCTAACTCATCCTTGAGTTCCTGAGTTTTAGTTATAGAGAAGTCAAGACTTTCTATAAGATCATCTCTCTCCATACAACATTCATCTAACTTAATCTTGAGTCTATCATTCTTCTTTCTTTCCTTTTTCAAAACACTAAGAGCATTATTGATTTCACATTCAAAATTCTCTATTTGATTGCACTTTGAATTATCAAGGCCTTTTTCAGATTTATTATCACTAGAGGTGCTACCCCTTTAAAAAACCATACATGCATTTTCCTTATCATTTTCTGAAGCATCCTCATACATACTAGCAACCAAATCATTACTTGTGCAGTCATCCTCAAGGTGCCCAAAATTTCCACATCTAAAACATTTCATGACAATGAATTTATGTTTCGGTTCTTCCTCCTTTTCTGAAATGAACAACATCTCATTTTCATCATCACTAGAAGAACTTTCACTATCACTGCTAGAACACTTACTTGCTTTGTCCAGATAGAAGCTCTTCTTGTTCTTATGAGAATACCTCTTTCCTTTATTGTTGTGCTCATCTTTGTTCTTTTTGTAATACCTATGCTTTTCAAAATCCTTGCTCTTAACATCCTATATATCTTCATCACTTTCATTCTTGGAAACAGTATAGTCAGTAGCATAATGACCAAATTTTCCATAGTTGAAACATCTTATATTTTTCTTGCTTTTGTGCTTTCTAGAGAAATTGCCTTTCTTGCTATAATATGCCTCTTCCTCACTAGAAGACTCATCACTCTCTTGAATCTGTTTGCCTTTTGATTTCTTGGTAACTTTGAAAGCTGCCTCTTTCTTTACATCAACTTTCACTTGAGTTCTCAGCTCAAATGCTGCAAGAATACTATGGAGCTCATCCTTTTTCAACTTATCTAAATCTTTGGCTTCCTTGATGGCAAAAATATTTTCACTAAATCTATTAGGAAGAGATCTTAAAATCTTATCACACACATCATTTTCAGCAAGTTCAAGACCTAAGTCTTTCATAGAATTAACAACTTCATCCATACGGAGCATATAGTCACTAATATTTTCATCATCATTCATCTTGAGCTGTTCAAACATACCTTTGAAGTGTCTCAACTTGGCCTTTCGAACATTTGCATCACCTGTATGAACAACCTGCAGTTGTTTCCACATTTCACTAGCTGTCTTGCAGTGAATAACTTTGGTAAGATCAGCCTTCTATAAACCCTTCAGGATTGCATTCATGGCTTTTGCATTGTTGTGATGTAGAAGCCTGTCTTCTTTAGTATAAGGACCATTTGTAGGAATGGTGTACCCATATTCAATAACTTTCCATACCTCATTACCAAGTGCCATTAGATAGACTTTAATTCTTGTGCTCCACTGACCGAAATTTGATCCATCAAGAATAGGTGCTGCATTGCCACTTGAATAATCCATTATGTTATTTGCAAACTTTTCCTTCAAGCTGTTAAAATTTTCGAAGGTACTAGCTCTGATACCAATTGAAGAACACAAGCTTATACTGAGAGGGGGGGTGAACAGTATAAGACCACTTTTAACTTATTCTTTCAAAATAGCTTTCAAAACAATAATATGCAGCATAAAGATAGCAGTAACAATAGCAGTAATCAGAACAATACACAAAGCACCATCCACAAAGCGACACAACAATTTACGTGGTTCACCCAAGATGGGCTACTCCATGGATAAAACTTTTCCTCTAAAAGTTATATCAAATTCCTCTGGGAATCCTTCTCGATTACAATGTTTATGAGCCTCAGCTCAAAGGAGATACCTTCCCCTAATTTTGCTTTGGTTGGTGATCCTCTAGAAGACCTCTACCTCCTCTACCCTTAGCAAGTGGAACTCTATCCACAGAAGACACCTGTCTTCCCTACTCTGGCTAGAGATCTCTATCCTCAACTCTGTCATCGCAAAGCTAGTCCTCGAATTTGCACTAAACGCAGTCCTTCGGTCTAGCACAAATGTCCTCTTCTACCTCAATTTCTATCCTCAATCTGGTCCTCAAAAATTGGTTAAAGAAGAATGGTTCACAAGCTCTCAAATGCTTGCTCAAAGCTATCCCCAAGTCTTTACTGTTCTGTCACAACTGTATTTGGTCGAAACCAACTCTCACACAGTTCTGCACAGTCACAGCAGTACACAGCACTTTGACTATCAAACTCTTCACTTCTGTGCACTGTCTTTGAATGACGCAACACCAACAGCTTCTGCTCCTTTGTGCATCCACCACATTATAGTCTTCACTCTCTGTGCAACCACAACAACACATACTTTGCACACTCAGCTTCTTAATGATCGAACTTCTCCCTCGCACTTTACTTGCGCAGATCACACTACGAATGCACACTTCGATCGTAATCAAATCTCCTCAAACAACCTTCATTTTATACTCACAATATCAAGATTAGAATCTTGATCTTAGTCGATTGTTTACACTTTAATCATGTCGACTGCAAAACCCTATGCTGCGTTGGCCCAGATTTAACTCTGTCAACTTCATTGCCTCCCTGTAGTTTTTGGCACGAAACTTCAACATGTCATGATATCGTGACACCTTTGCCTACTGTACAACTTCTATGCTTGCTATCATGAAATCATGACACTACTGCCTTTGTCGACCTCCTTACCGCTTATGTCATGAAATCGTGACACTTCCTATCTTTGCTGACATCATCTTCTCTTCTATCGCAAAATCATGACCCTTCTGTCTTCATGCCCTTCCTCTCAGCTTCTATCGTGAAATCATGACACTTTTGATTTTTGCTGACATCATCTTCACTCTGTCATGAAATCATGATGCTTTCATCTTCATGGCCTTCCTCTCAGCTTTTGTCACGAAATCATGACATATCGGCTTCTACTGACGTCATCTGCAACTATGTCACGAAATCATGACACTTTCTGCAACTGCAAGCTGCCAACTCAACCTGTCATGAAATCATGACACTTTCTGCAACTGCAAGCTACCAACTCAACCTGTCATGAAATCATGACACTTTTTGCATCCATACAACTTCTTTGTAGCCTGTCACGAAATCACGACGCTTTTGGCTTTCGAACGCTTTCTCCACTGCCTGTCACGAAATCGTGATGCTTCTCCTTTCAGGCTCTTCTCTTTGCTGCAAGTCGCAAAATCATGACATTTCTCCCTTTGATTTTTGTAGCTTGTCACGAAGTCGCAACAGTCCTCACTTTGAATTTTGCAGCATGTCACGAAATCGTGATAGTTCCTGAATCACTTTCTCTCTCTTCAATCTTGTCGCAAAATCATGATAGTTTACACTGCAAACTTTCTCTTCTTCAACATGTCGCGAAATCGTGACACTTTTCCTTTCGGACTCTCTCTCCTACAACATGTCACAAAATTGTGACACTTGCTCGTCCGAACAACTTTCCTGGCAATGTGTCACTAAATCGTGACACTTTTCTTTCTCTACCTTCCTACACTTCTTGAGTCATGAAAATGCGACATGTCACGAAATCGTGATAGTTTTGTCTGCTCTGCCTCTGCCTCCCAGCATGTCGTGAAATCGTGACACTTTTGCCCAAACTTTCTCTCTCCTCAAACATGTCACGAAATCGTGACAATTTTTCCAGTCGCCTGCATACTTTTTCTTACTTGTCTTTTTCTTGAACTTTTTGCAACTGGGCTACCCTGATCTTCTTGGCAACTCACTGTCCATGCTAAAACCTTCACCAAGACACATACTTTGACATCAAACCAAATTGCTTCAAGACCTTCTTGACATCAATGACAACAACTACACTTAGAGCAAGAGCAATGTACCCAAGGTACCCAAAATTGCCAACAGCCCCCTCACCACCTTCTCTCTTGAGGTGATTAATTTTGGGGTGGGAGTACTTTTACTCCCATATTACATTGTTTCTTTCCTCTATCAACTTCCTTCCATGTTTTTCTAATATCCTTCTCTTGATATTCTTGCCTTGAACCTGTTTAGAATTGAGTCCTACACCATTTTGCAATATGTCCAAAGTTATTGCAGTTAAAACACTTGATATTGTAGCCTTTGGATGGTGCCCATGTTCTAAATTATTTCTTGAAATAATTTCCATATTCATTCCTTTCCTAAAACTTGTATTGTGAAGCTCTGTTTTCATGACCATTATGACCATGACTTCTAAATTGTGTAGCTCTAAAACCAAAACCATGTTGTTCAATTTATTTGCACTGAGAAGCTCTATGACCAATCCTATTACATGAGAAGCAATGTCCTTGAAAAACATACCTTCTTCCTTTGAATTTTCTTCTAGAAAAATCATTCTTTGATCCATGGGTCCTGCAATGTATAGCCCTATGTCCAAATCCATTACAAGAAAAAAATATCCTTGAAAAGCCCTTTGTTCATGCCATGGTTCCTCATACCTTTCTTGACCATTATCCTTATTATCATTTTCAACTTATGCATTGCATCCTTGAACCTTCTTTGTAGTATCTAAATCTTCTTCCTTAGTTTCTTCTTTGGTTTCCTCTTCAAGAATCTATTTTCTTTTTGAAATTGATTCACCTATCTCAAAAAAAGAACCAAACTGAATATTTGAAACCATAGAAAATTTGGAAATTTCTTCATAAAACTTAGGTGCTTCCTTGCTTTCATATTTTAGAACTTCCTTTCCTTTTGAGTGTGACTTTTCTTGGAAATAAGATACAACCTTAGAATATGTTTCCACTCCTTTTTGAATATTTTCATCTAATGTGTCATGTCTTGTCGTTATTACCCTTAGTTATTAATTCATCCTTTCCTCTATCATTTTTGCATCTTGAAGCTCATTTCTTAGATCACTGATTGTCTGAAGTAGTTCTTCTCTGATTTTGACATCTATTCGAATCTTGTTTTCAAGATTCCTAATTTCTTCTTTTAGCATTTTGACTTATGATTTTTGTTTTATTGGCTCATCCTCTTCTTTTTCTATTACCAAAAGTGAGACCTCTTCACTGTCACTGATATCATTATCATCTTCTATAGCAAACAAACTCTCAATATTTCTTTGACCATGCTTATTTCCTTGATGTGTCATCTCATCTTCACTATCACTGGAACCATTACAATATACTAATCTGTGATCTCTTTGACGACACACAAAGCACTGTTCTCTTTCACTTTCTATTCCTAGGAATATATGTTTTTCCTTTTCATCATCTAATTTGTCTCTATCACTATGATTTGAGCTATCACTTGCTTCTACAATGTAGTAAGATTTCTTTGCCTTATGATAAAGTTTCTTCTTCTCATACATGTTTTTCTTGTATCTATCATCTTTGTCATGCTTATGCTTTCCATATTATTTTCTTCTATGACCCTATTTTTCATCATCACTATTTTCTTCATGTGGACACTTGTATGCATAGTGACCAATATCACCACACTTGTAGCATCTAACTTTCCTTATATCCCTGAAATTCCTTGAGTCCTTATTCCTTTTGATGAAGTTAGCTTCCTCATCATTATTTGAACCTCTACTTGTTTCTAAAAATTTCTCTTTCTCTTTTTATGAAGCCTTGAATGCAATCTCTTTTATTGGAACCTGATACTTACTTACCCTCATCTCATAAGATGTGAGATTTCCTTACAATTCTTCCATTGTTAGCTTGTTGATATCCATTGTTTCTTCTATTACTAAAACCTTAGCATCATATTTCATGGAAAGTGATCTCAAAACATTTTGAGTAACTTCTAATTCTTTCATCTCAAATCCTAGACCTCTCATGGTGTTAGTAATATCATTAATTCTAAGTAAAAACCTTACAATATCTTCAAAATATTCCATTTTCAATTCCTCAAATCTTTTTCTATGAGTATGTAATTTTACCAACTTTACCTTGGAATATCCTTCATAAGCATTCCGCAACTTGGTCCACATATCATTAGTTGAATTACATACCATAAACTTTGCAAAATCTATCTCTCGTAGCCCACTAAAAATACAATTCATTGCTCTTGCATTGATCTCAACCAATTTCTTGATAGTCTTATCTACCTTGGGATCACCTTCAAACCTATACTCTTTTTCAACCATTTGCCATACCTCATATCCTTGTGATATCAAGTAGTTCTTCATCCTCATGCTCCAGAAAGAATAATTGTTACCATAAAACAACAGAGCCTTATTTTTAGATAATCCATTCTGTGAAGCCATTTGTGTTCTTGTATAATATGCCCTCAAGCTATTTATTTTCCAAAGGAACCCGCTCTGATACCAATTTAAGAACACAAGATTATACTAGGAGGGGGTGGGGGTGAACAGTATAAGACCACTTTTTACTTTATTTCCAAACCAATATCAATTAATGTACTTAGATGCAATAACCAAATATAGCAATGTGCATTAATAACTCAGATAGCAATAGTAAGCAAGAGCACAAGTTACAATACATAATTGAGACACAATATTTAACGTGGTTCCCCCAATGTGGGGTACTCCACAAGATAATATCCGTATAATATTTCACATAGAAATAAGGATCCTTATCCAATACAATGATTTCTTTGATTTGCTCAAAGCTAGGCAATAACAAGCTAACACAAAACTTGTCCAAATTTGCATAACAAGCTCACACAGAACTTGTCCAAAACTGCTCAACAAGCTCACACAGAACTTGTCTAAATTTATTTGATCTGCTCAAAGCTAGGCAATAACAAGCTCACATAGAAATTGTCCAAATATGCATAACAAGCTCACACAAAACTTGTCTAAAACTTCTTAACAAACTCACACAAAACTTGTCCAAAATTGCTCAACAAACTCACACAGAACTTGTCCAAATATGCATAACAAGCTCACATAGAAATTGTCCAAAACTGTTCAAAAAAATCACAAGGAACTTGTCCAAATATGCTCAACAAACTCACAAAGAACTTGTACAAATATGATCAACAATCTCACCAATAACTTGCTCAAATCTTCTCCAACAAGCTCACTAATAACTTGTTCAAATCTTCTCAACAGGTCTACATAGAACCTTTACAACTTTGCTCAATAGGTCCACATAGATCCTATACAACTCTTCTCAACAAGTCCACATATAACCATTACAACTTTGCTCAATAGGCAATAACAAGCTCACACATAACTTGTCCAAATCTGCATAACAAGCTCACACAAAACTTGTCCAAAACTGCTTAACAAAATCACACAAAACTTGTCCAAAATTTCTCAACAAACACACATAGAACTTGTCCAAATATGCATAACAAGCTCACATAGAAATTGTCCAAAACTTTTCAACAAACTCACAAAGAACTTGCCCAAATATGCTCAACAAACTCACAAAGAACTTGTACAGATATGCTCAACAATCTCACCAATAACTTGCTCAAATCTGCTCCAACAAGCTCACTAATAACTTCTTCAAATCTGCTCAACAAGTCTACATAGAACCTTTACAACTTTTCTCAATAGGTCCACACAGATCCTATACAACTCTGCTCAAAAAGTCCACATAGAACCTGTACAAATTTACTTAATAGGTCCACTCAGAACATGCATAACTCTGCTCAATAGGTCCACACAGAACCTATCCAAATTTTCTCAACAAGTCCTCTCTAGGACTTGCTCAAATATGTATTGCAAGATTACACAAAAGCTCACATAAAATCATTCCATAAGTCTTATCAAATGCTTGCCTCAAACTACCACAAATCTATATAGAAATCTATCCCAAAGGCCTTCTCAAAGGCTCAATCAATCATACAAAAACTGCCACAAATATGTCCAAAAATCTATCCCAAAGGCCTTCTCAAAGGCTCAATCAATCATACATAAACTGCCACAAATCTATCCATAAATCTATCCCAAAGGCCTTCTCAAAGGCTCAATCAATCATGCTCAAGTAGTACTCAAATCTCATCCACAAATCTATGAAGGCAAGGCTCAAATATGAACTCAACAATGAATGAAAATGCACTCTACAATGGATGACAACAATGATCCACAATGATCTCAACTCAACTCAAGTCAATATCAACTCAAGTCAACTCATAGAAGCATAAATAGAATTGTTAGAGACTCAATATATTCTAAGTTCAATCTCAACTCAAATTAAATTATAGAATAGTTTTTTTCATGGGACTTGAACAATCACCTCACAGAATCACTTGAATAGGCTCAATCAACTCAACCCAACCAATCACCACAAGGGACAACTCTTTCTCACAAAACCCTAGTCCAAGCATGTATCAACCAACTCAAATATTTCCAACAATACTCAACCATAAATCTCACATAACAATGATACTCATATTATTTTCAAGTTCTTTACATAACCAATGGGCTTCAAAAACTATTCTTATAAAACAAGGTTTAAACACAACTCTCAAACCATAAAACCTTGAAGCATTCAACCAACTACTTTCAAAAAGGAAAGCACATTCAATCCTTTTCACTCCAATGATATTTCAGAAATCAACCACCATAAACAATCAATAGGAGAACGTGCCCATATCTTTTTTATGCTAAGAAGTTGTCCATAAAATCTATCGCACTAAACCCAACTTTCCTTTCCAATATCAATAAGGGTTAGTGGACTTCAAATAATAATCACAAGATAAAACATAACTCAATTTACACATTTTTACTCCAACTTAATAAACACATCCACCAAAGCCTATTTTTAATAAAAACCCATCAAAATAATAATCAATAAACCTATCAAAAATTATTTTATAACAACTCTTTATTTCTCCTAAATCTTAATTCTCAATTTCATGAACATCAAATTAAATCAACAACTCATCCACCTTTGAAATAATAATCACAGCCCTTATAAAAACAAAGTTTAATTAAAAACTTTAATTATTCCTAACCACCTTATAACTCCAACTTAGGGCTTAATAGAATTAATTAGAGCAAAAACGTATTTACCTCCTCAAGGGGATTTGAACCCCTGACTTGCCCACACCGCAAGCGCCTTAGCCGCGGCTAAGGTTGCCACATGAGCTAGCCGCTCGTTCGAAAGGGAAAGGCACAACATGCCTTAAAACCTTTCCTCCATTTCCACAAATAAAAAATGTTTCAAGCGCTTTTCTTCCAACGCATTCCAAACGCAGTCAAGGGGATTTGAAACCTTGATGTTTCGTCTACCCCACGCCTTAGCCAAAATCCAATTGCCAATGCATCACACTGCCCACTATGTCTTTTGTCTTGACCTCACTTTGTCTTATTCACTGCTTCCACTTTCCAAAGGATTTCTCACGAGCTCTTATTTAGATTTTTTTTCCAACGATTAATTCATGAGCTCACATTATTTTATGAACCTTAGGTATCCCATTTATATAGCCTCATTATTTCGATGACGTCGACAGAAATATTGCATTTTTTACTTTAACTTTAATTTTAAATAATTAAAATTTAAACTAAATATTAAAAATTAAATATCTCCATCACAGGGGCACCTTTTTTGACAAAACGAAAGGCCAACTTGGGTTTTAATAAAAACCCAGTTCAAATATGCCATCCATGGTTTTAAATAAAACCTTTTATTTTGCCTACCTTGGTTTTCACAAAAACCCTATATTTATCCATGCTTTCCAAAATATCATTTGGCCACCAAAACTCAATGTGATCCATGTGACATCAATGACAACATAAAATAACTCAAATTGCCAATAATCAGAACTTACATTTTTCGATTAAATTTTATGCGACCAAAGAGAAAGATAATTTGTGCAATCATTGAGGAAGAATTCAAACTCGTGTTATATTTTAGCGCCAGGGAAAAATATGAAAATGGAAAGAGAAGTCCTCACTCCCATTGGACATGGTGGTCCATTGGTAGCATTCATTTCATGAGAGCGTTAGGAGTGGAAGTGACCACGATCGATTCATGTGGTGGTTAGTTTACATGTTTGTCTTAAGCACCATTCCCCAGTTAATTCTTGCAAATGTTTTTTTTTTAATTTTATGTTATGGATGCAATGCCTAAATGATGATGTGATTATGCTATATGTATGCAATATAGTGATGACATACACTAGCTAGATGATAGATGTATGATTAGATGTTGTGATATACATCTATAGATGCATTATTATGTATGCATATATGGATGCGATGGTGAGTTTTAAATGAATGTTGAATTTGTTTCAATTGTTTATGCATTTAATCAATATGATATGATATGATATATGATATGTAATGTAATGCATTAATTACATGAGGATGATATAATGCAAATGAACTTGTATGCTTTAATCACTTAAAACATAAAGAATAAATCTAATATGTGGTTAACAAATTAATGGATGAAACCACATAATGTATGAAAATCATGAATGAAAATGATAAATATTATCATAAAAATTAATCATTTTGGCATCCATATGTGAGGTGAGAAGATATCAGATTTATGGGTTTTACTTACAAGTTTCTTTAACTTAAAAGATATGCACAAAATAGTTAGTGGCCATCTAAATATCATTGTTGATATTCATTTGGTATCTATCCTATTTCATGAACACCCCTTAATAAACAAAAGTTCATAAGGAAAATTGTGTATGATTGATGAGATGATTTGTTGCTATAGGGAAATTTTTGAGGTTTTCCATGAGACTCAAACACCCTAGTTGATTAATAAAAAGTTGTATAATGACTACACAATAATCGTGAGCTTTGTTAAGAAGACCAAGATATTCATTATCCCTGTGTGTGAACATGAATATATTATATGAAGCATAAGACTACCTCATTTCTAGGCAGGATTCATTCAGCCCATCGTTGTAATGAGGATCACCATATGTTCATCATAATCCTAGATTTGGACACATTTGGATTATACTACTAGGTAATACAATCCACCTAAAGCTAGATCATCTGTAAATTGCTTAGAACCATCCCATTTCTAGGAAGGATTCATTCAACCCATTGTTGTAATGAGGATTGCTCAATGGCTTTCGAATACTGACCATTCTAGGGATTCAAGATCTTCACCCCGTTCTTTTCATTTATTGGGATACTTGCTCACCCTTAGTGATGAAAATCACTGTTTATTTTATATTTTGTTTTCTTTTGGAGCAAGGGATTGCTTAATGATGAAAATCATTATTTATTTTGCTTTGCTTTGTTTCAAAAATTTACTTATTTTGTATCAAAGCAAGGGATTTATTTGGGTAGGGAGGATATTGTCCTTTTACCAATAGTCAACACTCTAGACCATGTGCATCACAAGATGAGCATGTAAAAACATTTTTCTTAAGATGACTAGGACCACTTTGTAGTGTTCATCCTTCCTTGTTCAAACTATAATTGTTAATGTTTAAAATGTGATAGAATTTTGAAATATTCTAGTTGCTATCAAAACTAGACCTCGTCTTCAAAATCCAAGATAAATTTCAATAAAATCTAAAAATATCACTAGGTATGACTGAATAATCGAAAAACCCTAGTATATTCCTCATAGCGTTGTGTTGAAAAACACAATTACTTGTGGATGATGGATGATGATGAATTAAAGATGCATGATTGGCATCCAAACGTAGTGTTGTTTGTAAGATTGTAAACACAACCTATCCTAATGTGAATGCAGTGGATGCAAATGTCTAATGCAATGCATTTAAAATAATGCATATGATGTAATACAAAATGTAAATGTTTGTGTTTTTGTGTTTTTGATGTTTTGAATTGTTTTTGAATTTTATTGCTTTCTGATTTTTTTGGATTTTGATGTTTTATGATTTTTTTTTTAAATTATTGTTTTTAATGGGGAAGGTACGCTACCTTAGGTACCTGTTGGAACAAAATATGCCTTCGATTAATAGTGTTGCGCCTTAGACTTTGCCAACATTGAATAGACAGATCTTGCTTGAGATCATTTGTCTAGTCTCTAGAGAAGGCTGGTTCCTTTGAGTTTTTTAGAGAAAATGGGAACAAGAGATAAGGGAAATATAGCCTAAGCTAGAAATTTTATATGGTGCAGATTAGACAACAACAAAGACAGATTTACTTACTTCTATCCAAAGCATTTAAACACATTTCCATGCAGAAATTATATAATTCCAAATATGATTTCTAATATTTTGTTTAACACGTGTATATATTAGATTCTTATTCCAGCAATATGATTTATGTATTGTGAAAGTTCATATAAGAATAGATTCAATTTACAATTCAATATTGTAAGCAGAAATAAAGAACATTAATACATACACTTGCACGATATGAACCAGAAGCCAATGGGAGATGTGATTTTATTACTTGTATTCGAAGTATGTACATTCAGTCTTGTAAACATCCAAGAGCCGACCTTTTTTTTGGAGTTTCTCACCCCTATATATACCCTAAAAGAGTATATTTTTCTAAGTACATCTTACTATTTTACAAGCAATCATCTACAGTTTCTAATGATACACAACAATTCTTCTATGAATTAGATATCTCCTATGCTAATTAAATTCTAGACGAGCCTGTCACATTTTCAATCATCTGGCAAGCCTGTTCTATCCTAGATTTTTGATAATCATGTCAGAAATCACTTCTTGGTGTTAGTGCATGCCTTTGATTTCCAAAAATACATTTTATTCCTTTACAGCTGGCGTGTCACAAAATCGTGACATTCTTTCCTTGCTTTGCTCTTTTGTTGCCTCTAGTCGCAAAAATGAGACATGTCACGAAATCGTGACATTCTTTCCTTGCTTTGCTCTTCTGCCACTTCCAGCAACAAAAATGAGACATGTCACGAAATCACGACATTATTTCCTTGTTTTGCTCCTCTACCGCTTCCAGCCACAAAAATGAGACATGTCGCAAAATCGCGACATTCGTCTCTTGCTTTGCTCTTTTGCCACTTCTAGCCATGAAAATGAGACATGTCACGAAATTGCGACATTCGTCTCTTACTTTTCTCTTTTGTTGACTTCCGTCACAAAAATGAGACATGTCATGAAATCATGACATTCATCTCTTACTTTGCTCTTTTGCTGCCTCCCACCGTGAAAATGAGACATGTCGCGAAATCATGACATTCGTCTCTTACCTTGCTCTTCTGCCACTTCCAGCCGTGAAAATGCAACATGTCATGATATCGTGACACCTTTTCTTTCTTTTCTTTTGGCCGCGACAAAGAAACATGTCGCGATATCACGACACTTTTTCCCTTTTGGCCGTGATAACGCAACATGTTGCGATATCGTGACACTTTTTCTCTTTTGGCCGCAACAATGCAACATGTCGCGATATCGCGACACTTTTTCTCTTTTTTCCGTGACAATGCAACATGTCACGATATCGCGACACTTTTTCCCTTTTAGATGCGACAAAGCAACATGTTGTGATATCGCGACACTTTTTCTCTTTTTGCCACGACAATGCAACATGTCACGATATCACGACACTTTTTCCCTTTTGGCCACGACAAAGCAACATGTCGTGATATCGTGACACTTTTTCCCTTTTGGCCGTGACAATGCGACATGTCGCGATATCGTGACACTTTTGACCCTTGCTCCCTTTTTTTTCTCTTAGTCGTGAAAATACAACATGTTACGATATCGCGACACTTTTTCCTCCTTGCTCTTTCTCTTCGCTTTGGACCACGAAAATGCAACATGTCACGATATCGCGACACTTTTTTTATCCTTGTGGTGTTTTGTTTTTTCTTTGATCTTTAGCATATGGGCCACTTTGGTCTTCTTGGAAAATATGCAAAAAAGGTGCATCAGTTGTTTTTCTATAGTTAGTCACTTTTTGACTAACATTCTTGGTGCCTTTCGGGGGAATTTTTGCTAGCAAAAATAGAGACCAGGCCTTCATCCATTGGGAAACGAAGTCACCAGCAAAGTTGCGAAATGTAAAATTTCGAGTGGAAAAAAAAGGATAAAAGAAAAAGAATGCATTTTGGAATATAGGTGATCTTTACCTTATCAGAACCTTTCTTTTACCATTCAAGGACTTAACCTTTGTCTGAAGAACACAAAAAATTCAATTCTAGGAGCTGGTCCCAGCTCTGGCTGCTGGCTGCTGCCACTGATGTTTATTTCTTCTGATTCTGTCCATGGCTGCAATTATCTCTTGATAAGTTTTGCACACTTGATTCTTATTAGGCCATAAAAAGGGAAATATTTACAAAACTACAAACTTATAATATACTATACATATAATGGTGATCTATAGATTTTACTGAAAATATAATTTCAGGTGAAAAGCATTCACCATGATGGGTAGAACCCATCCATATTGATCTTCATTTCTCACCCGAACTTGATTGTAACCAGAGAAGCCATCTAACAGAGAAAACCTTTTTTCTCCTGCCACAGTATGAAGGATTAGGTCAATCTGGGGTAAAGTATAGTGATCCTTTAAAGAGGCTCTGTTCAAATTTTTGAAATCGATGCATAGTTATATTTCTCCATTTTTCTTGCGGATTGGAACTAAATTTTCCACCCAGGTAGAGTGCTTGATTGGGTATATTTTCTTAGCCTACAGGAGTTTTAACAACTCCTGTTTCATTAAGGCTTCAATTTTAGGATTCATAGGCCTCTGCTTCTGCCTAAAAGGTTTAGCTCCTTCCTCTAGTTCGATGGTATGCTGAATGACCTCTTTCCTATACACTTTCAGATCATTATAAGTCCAGGCTATTATATCTAGATATTCTCTACATAACTGTTTTATTTGTTCTAGTTCTACCACTATACAATCGGTCCCTACTTTGATCATTTTACCCGGTTCTAGTTCTATTTTCTTATACTAGTGTTCATCTACCTTGATCCTTCGACCTACAGCTCTCTTGCTATTGTCAAAAAGGCTCTCCAGGGTGATCAGTCTCCTGGGGATATGATTGTTTTTCAATTGAATAAGGCTCTCTTCGTCTTCTTCTTGTAACGCTCTATCTATAGAGCAATTCATCTCATGAATAAAAAAATCTAGGATCTGCTCATCGTTCTCAAATACCTGCCAAAAAATCTCCTTGTTTGGCGCAGAAGGCCTATATATAAGTCTAACTATTTTAGACTTCTGAATAACATTGCTGACTGGGCAAAAATTTGATCCTACTAATGCTAACAGGTCTGCATGTGTGTTCTTCTCTCTAGAAATGGATTTCATGTTTAGTGCTTCAAAATTTTCCAATAGATCCAACACTTTATTTTTGTAAGCCCTTAGGTAATGTTGCTTACAAATGCATTTGCCAGTAACTATTTAACGATCAGCTTTGAATCTCCATAGATCAGCAGTTGTTTTGCACCCAGTTTTTCAGCTTTCCTGAGTCCCAAACATAAGGCTTTGTATTCAGCCGTGTTATTGGTGCAACTCCATGTCAACCTATATGAAAAGGATTTTTCTTTTCCAGTAGGTGAAATCAGAATGATTCCATCTCCTGCTCCATTTTTGCACCTTGACCCATCAAAGTACAATTTCCATAACTAGTTGGCCGAATCATCTGTTTTAGGGATAGGAATAGGGAGCTTTTTTGGTTTCTCAATGGAATAGCTTCCCATTTTTGTCTCTATCATAGCATTGAAGTCTTTCATTGAAAACTGATCCTCATATTGTAGTTCCTCCAGGGTTTCTTCCATTAAATCAATATTTTCTAATTCTTCAGACATCATGTTGATGGTAGCTGTTTCCTCCAGTATTTCTATGTGGAAAGTAGATGGTTTTTCATTATATATGTTGACTCTTTTACCTTTGAAAGGTACCTCCAAATGAGAATAATCTAGAGACAGATAACCACCCATTTTGGCCGTGAATTCTCTGGATAAACACATATCGAAATATGGTTCTAAGTCTACAACGACTACTTCTTGTATGATGACTGCTTCTGGCATTCTATGGAGTTGAATAGGGATATCTTTGATCACCTCGATAGTTTTTACTAGAGTACCATATAATTGCAACACACCAGGATGACTTCGAGTATATTCCATCCCCATTATGTCACATATGGCTTTCGACATTACCATAGTTGTGGCCCCTGAATCAATCATACAATTGTGAACTATCCATCCCTCCATTTGCAAGGATAGATAGAATGGGGGCGGTCTATTTTTCCCAGAGGTTGACATAACATTTGAGGAAGAGGTATCATTCTTTAAATTTAGGGATTCTTGGAGGAGGTCGATCTGACCAGGAATTTGTAGTGCATCATACATGCTTATTTTAGAAGGAGTCCTCTTCATTTCTTTTGCAATGTTGAACAAAAGGGTTGCAGCTGGGGATACCTCAGCACCCTTTTCCATTCCACTAGTAGATGTGTCGTATCTATCTCTATAGACCTGCGTGGCTTATGTTCTTTGCCTTTTTTTCAATGAAGTAAATCTGAGTCTTTCCTTCGCTTGCTTTTGAGCCTCGCTCCCTTTTCTAGGGGGAAATTATTTTCTTGGTGTAGTCGCAGAAGTCTGAGGAGGTTCAGAACATATTTTCTCACTGGACTGGTTCTTCTGCGGAGTTGCCCTGGGAGCAGGAGGAAAACCTAGTGGTTGGAGTTCCTTAGGGTCAACTGGTAATGACTTTTTTTTTATCTTGTTAGGACTAATACTTGCTACACTGATGGCATTTCCAAATTGTGGTGCACCTCTATGATTATGTTAACCTATCCCTTGTCGATTTCTTTGGCTCTTTCATTAATAATTGCTTGCACCTAATGTTGATGAATCATGCATGAATCTTCTCCATGAGGATCATTGCAAGTGGTACACCAGTAATCAGAATTAGCAGGTTCTCAATTATCTCATGTCTTATTTGCATACACCACATTTTTTCTCTCTTGTACCCTTCCACTTGTCAAAGCACCTTCCTTTTGTATCTGTAGAAATCTTCTTGCTTGAATATTCCTTTTTGCCTCTCTCTTTTTCATGGATGCCATTTCATTTGACAACGTCTTCATTGTATCAATTATGGTTGTATATTTATCATTGGGGGGAGCTGATGCAAGGGGTGTGGTTGGTAATGCAAGGAATGTAGGGGGTGCGGCTATAGCTAAGAGGGCCTGCGTTGATGGGAGAACAGGTAGTTTAGAAATTTATGCTTGGGAAAGCTCTGGTACAATTGGCAATAGACTTTTTGATGGATATATTTTTGTAGCAATGAGATCAGCTTCGCCCTTTGTTGCCTCTAGATAGATCCCAAGAAAAGTGGTTACACGGGATTGTCTTATTATCATACTGAGGTTTGAATAAAAAGCCCTTAAGTAATAGCACACAACTTGTTCTTCTGTGGGTTTTAGGCCCTGCTATACTCTACCATGAGTTCTGGTAAATTTGATGTTGAAATCTTGGATTTCTTCTTGTGGATGCCTCTCAATGACAGTGAATTGATTTAGCAATGTGAAAGGATCCGCATGTATATTAAATTCATCGACCAGACGGCCAGCAAGTACTACCCAAGAAGTAATGGATCCAGTGAGAAGCACTCTGTACCAATAGAGCATATTTCCTTTCAAAGATATAATCAACAATCTGACCATTACATCTTCTTGAGTGATGTTGTAAATAGATGCTAGCGATGATACATATAAACAGTGCTCATCTACTATTTTTCCTATTTCTTCAAAGGTCGATAATCCTTTTAGTGCAGCTTGTGGAATTTGGTGGTGTGTTCCCAAGTTCAAAGGGCCAATCTGATTCCACACAAGATGTGCTGGGGTAGGGGTGGCTGCCATGATTGCTAAAGGAGTTACAACCATTATGGGTTTGCTTGTAGATGCTCCTACAACAGGTGTTAAAGAGGTGCTAATGGTGTTGGGTGGATTTGATCATGCGGCTAGCACAAGGTGTGCTTTTAGACTTTTGAGATGTAGTTCAAAGAACTTGATAGGTTCTTCAGAGTTTCTAGCTTGGGATCTGGTTATCATATGGCTATATAACCAGAAGGTTTTTAGACAAGGTCTTTCTTTTATGGTCTAAATTGCAAAAGAGTTGCTAGGTAGTTTTTCTTGAGATTTTTAAACAAAAAGGCTCTTAAGGTAAAACACCAAAACTTATACAATACTGTGGGATTGCTGGTCCCATCGGGCGTGCCAAAAATTGTTGGAAGAAAATCTGCCTTCGGTTAATAGTGTTGCGTCTTAGACTTTGCCAACATTGAATAGACAGATCTTGCTTGAGATCATCTGTCTAGTCTCCAGATAAGGCTAGTTCCTTTGAGTTTTTTAGAGAAAATGGGAACAAGAGATAAGGGAAATATAGCCTAAGCTAGAACTTTTATATGGTGCAGATTAGACAACAACAAAGACAGATTTACTTACTTCTATCCAAAGCATTTAAACACATTTCCATGCATAAATTATATAATTCCATATATGATTTCTAATATTTCGTTTAACATGCATATATATTAGATTCTTATTCTAGCAATATGATTTATGTATTGTGAAAGTTCAGATATAAGAACAGACTCAATTTACAATTCAATATTGTAAGCAAAAATAAAGAACATTAATACATACACTTGCACGATATGAACCAGAAGCCAATGGGAGATGTGATTTTATTGCTTGTATTCGAAGTACGTACATTCAGTCTTGTAAACATCCAAGAGCCGACCTTTTTTTTGGAGTCGCTCACCCCTATATATACCCTAAAAGAGTATCTTTTTCTAAGTATATCTTACTATTTTACAAGCAATCATCTACAATTTCTAATGATACACAAGTCTTCTATGAATTAGATATCTCCTATACTAATTAAATTCTAGACAAGCCTGTCACATTTTCAATCATCTGGCAAGCCTGTTCTATCCTAGATTTTTGATAATCATGTCAGAAATCACTTCTTGGTGTCAGTGCATGCCTTTGATTGCCAAAAATAAATTTTATTCCTTTATAGTTGGCGTGTCACGAAATCACGATATTATTTCCTTGCTTTGCTCTTTTGTCGCCTCCAGCCACAAAAATGAGACATGTCGCAAAATTGTGACTTTATTTCCTTGCTTTGCTCTTCTACCGCTTCCAGCCGTGAAAATAAGACATGTCGTGAAATTGCGACATTATTTCCTTGTTCTGCTCCTCTATCGCTTCCAGCCGCAAAAATGAGACATGTCACGAAATCATGACATTTGTCTCTTGCTTTGCTCTTCTGTCGCTTCCAGCCATAAAAATGAGACATGTCACAAAATCGTGACATTCGTATCTTACTTTGCTCTTTTGCTGCATCCCACTGCAAAAATGAGACATGTCACAAAATCGCAACATTCGTCTCTTACTTTGCTCTTTTGCTGCCTCCCACCACAAAAATGAGACATGTCATGAAATCGCGACATTCGTCTCTTACCTTGCTCTTCTGCCGCTTCTAGCCATGAAAATGCAACATGTCGCGATATCGCGACACCTTTTCTTTCTTGTCTTTTGGTCGTGACAAAGCAACATGTCGCGATATCATGACACTTTTTCTCTTTTGGCCGTGACAATGCAACATGTCGCGATATCACGACACTTTTTCTCTTTTGGCCGTGACAATGCAACATGTCGCGATATCGCGACACTTTTTCCCTTTTGGCCACGACAAAGCAACATGTCGCGATATCGCGACACTTTTTCTCTTTTGACCGCGACAATGCAACATGTCGCGATATCGCGGAACTTTTTCCCTTTTGGCCGTGACAAAGCAACATGTCGCGATATCACGACACTTTTTCTCTTTTGGCCATGACAATGCGACATATTGTGATATCATGACACTTTTTCCCCCTTGCTCCCTTTTGTTGCTCTTAGCCGCAAAAATGCAACATGTCGCGATATCGTGACACTTTTTCCTCCTTGCTCTTTCTCTTCACTTTGGAACACAAAAATGCAACATGTCGCGATATCACGACATTTTTTTCCTCCTTGTGGTGTTTTGCTTTTTCTTTGATCTTTAGCATATGGGCAACTTTGGTCTTGGAAAATATGCAAAAAAGGTGCATCAGCTGTTTTTCTGTAGTTAGTCACTTTTTGACTAACAGTACCCTAGTGTGTGTGCCACTCAATGAAGTATAGGAAGGTGTGATACCTTTAGAGGTCTCACTTTTCTTAATTTAACATGATGTGGATGGTAGGGAATGCGTTCTACCTTGAGGACCCCCATTGTGCATGTCATCCACTACAATAAAATTGGCCTGCTTAGGAAGAGTGATGAAAATCAACTCTACCTATTGGGGCAAGGGACTTTTTACACTATCAATGTTCGGATGGGGTAATATCAATGACCCATCTGTGGATATGGTCTTCCTATCGATAAGGTCTTGGATTACATGTCTAAATATGTGATAATAGCTAATATCATGAACCCTCACTTGATGATAGAGGCAAGTGTGATACTCCCTATGAGTTTTGGACCTATATGGGTTGTGTGGGGGTATGTTTGGCAAGATGATTGTCTTTGTTTCTTGTAGCTTATGAATGATGGTGTCCATGAATTTAGTGAAGGCATAAAAATACATTGATTATGTTTTTAACAAGTAAGAGGATGTTGAGACTTCGTTTGATGTGGTGGCTGAGATAAAAGTGTCTCAATATTTTTCTTAGATGACTCTCCTCGATTCTATAGCTTAGGTGAAGTAACTTCAACTATTGTCACTTTCTAATATTTGGTATCGATAAGGGTATCAATGCAAAGTTGATTCTTCTCAAGCATGTTTTGTATTATGTTCCTAAAGCTACAA
Source organism: Wollemia nobilis (assembly GCA_028583015.1). NCBI lineage: Eukaryota > Viridiplantae > Streptophyta > Pinopsida > Araucariales > Araucariaceae > Wollemia > Wollemia nobilis. Next base: position 6,825,993 of record JAQPPZ010001063.1, on the reverse strand, counting down.
CATGATTGAATATCATGACCATATAGTCGATGGTATAGGCAATGTAAGTCTTTCCTATATCTTTTAGGTTTCAGGTGCTTTGAATATAAAGTATGAGCCTCAGGTTAAGTGATGGTTTTTACCTTGCATAATCGATTAAAATTTTATATTATAGGTTCAGGAAAAGATTTGTAAATGCGAGGTGAATGACATTGTTGCTTTTGGACTTGATCGGGTAAGATTATGTTTTCTTGCAACTATATGGGAGGTAGTTTGACTTTAGATGTGGTTTTATTTCATAGCTCCATGCATGTGAGATGATGCATTATATGTTGTAATGCATCATTATGATGACCCATTTGACTCTATCATATCCAGTCGATCTAGGATATGTTGTAGGATCCATGGCAAATATGGTTTGCTTATGCTAGGCTATTGTAAGGATGTCACTATTGTGGCAATTATAGATGGATTTTCAAGATGCTCTTCATGTGTTATGAAACTTATTATTCCAATAAAATATTCATTTAGATGAGGTGTGCATGCCTCACTACTGTGCTTAGGGAGTTCTTGACTAGAATCTTGTCCCCCAATGTTAGGCATCGAATCAAGGATGGTACCTATGGGTGAGGATTCAATGAGATGAAAACCTAAGTCCTTCACTAACTCGAGGATAGGTGTGAATGTCATGTCTTGCATTACACACTCATCTATCTTGAGGCTAGTTGAATGAACTAAATCATGAAGTAGGATAGGTATCGATAGTATAGGTGATACTTACTCTATTGGAACCATTGTGATTTCCTCCTCATATTTAGGTAAAATGATATCTTGTATCATAGTGATGGGATAAGGTGGTAGAATATCCTTTATTAGCTCCTTCAAACAATTTCCATTAGAGGATGTTGATGATGTAGAAGGGACATATGGAGGAATCCATAATGATGGTGGATATGAAGTGGGATATGATGGCTTCACTACTACATTGAAACTCACAACATGATGTTGCCTATGGGCACTAGGAGTGGGTACTTCTTCATGCATTACTTTATGCGATTGTTCTTCATGTAACTTTTTCTCAAGGATTCTCTCCTCACGTAGGCAGAGTTCGTATAGCTGATGATAATGCAACCTCTATCGCTCTACGTTCTCATGCTCTAAATGTGCTCACTTGTGTTGCAAGTCTTCCAATTTAGATCAAAATAATTACTCTCTCTTATTAGCTATAGGTTGAGGTAGCCAATCTATGTGATTTTTTAGATACGACTGATTACTTCTCACCTCACTATGAGGGGATTTATCTATGTCAATTCTTGTAGTGGGTGTGGCAACCCTATCACCTCGATGAGCACATTCCTTATGTGAGGAAGTAGCTTCACGATGACTATAATGGCATCATGTAGGAAGGTGGAGATCCTTAGGAGGATATCGGGGGTGTTTAGGGCCTCTCCATAAGTTTTCCACTTCGTTGGCTCGTGATTGAGCTTGACTATGTGTAGTTGTCATGATGTGTTGATTATGCAAACCTTGAAGGAAACCCACACTGTGGGTGCTATATATAAAAATGATCAGTGTGATGATCTTATCACAATCAGATAGGACTTTGAAAAGTTATTTTTGGGTCAAATTTTGTATTTTTTGAATATTTAGCCAACCGAGGCTCGCGATAAAATGATCAATTTGAGGAATTTTAGAAAAATGTGGATTTAGACCTCAACAATATTGTGAGAGGTGCACAAGAGGATAACTAATACAACAAAACAAATTTTGTGATTTGTAGGGTTGTCTAGTGTTTTTTATGGCCTCTTTAGGGCTGTTTTTCCCTAATTTTGGCTTAAAAATCACTCAAAATAGAGTAATTATAAAACCAACATAATTGTTTTGTTATAGATCCAATTTGCATGATTTTCAATTTGTTGGATGCAGAATAAAAAATTAGTACAAAAAATAGAGTAATCATTAAACCAACATAACATTTTTTTTTAGGGTTAGGGTTAGGTTAGGGTTAGGTCCCAAACTGGATGGTAGAATTTTATGTTGATTACACAAAGTATACAAAATGATTATCTCTTTTAGATATTATTTATGTTTCCTAAGAACTAGATGGTGTGTTTTTGATTTGTTGTAAATAGTTCCACTTTCTCATACATTGTTTGAATATGTTGATGTAACACTTGATTTGTTTAAGGATTTTACCTATATACTCATAGCAGCAAATCCAATAATGACATCCAACCTATCTACCCACCAATATATGGAGATGAAACCAATATCTGATCAAGGAGCATAGGTACTAATGATCCTCATCGAACACATCGTGATCAATGATACACCCTCTGAAGAGAAGTGCATGCTATTTTCCACATATAAGGTAGCTCTTGGATCAGCCTTGGCCACGAATGAGTAACGAAGAACTCAATAAACAAGTCAACCAAGTGGCAATGACTTCCACCATTGGTCTTGATCAGTTGGTTGGATTTCAAAGCCCAACACAACTAATGTTTACACTTGAAATGTGGTGTGTGTTTTTTTCATTTTAATTCACGTAAAAACAAATGTGCATCAAACAATATCCAATGATATTTTCACTAAATGTGTATAAAGTACATTTTATATTAAAAAATGTAGTATGAAAATACATTTAAAATTCAAAAAAATGCAATGCAAATTAAAGATGAATTATCCTTTGAACATACTTCAAGTGTGCACACTTAATAATCAGTCTAAACAAGGGCTACTTCTATGAACAACAAGCAATAGTCTTAGCTATTGTACACAGTAGCAGTCAAATTTCCTAGCCGCTATATTTTGGGATGGCTAATAGCTTAGGCTATTGTTCCCAGAAGAAACTAGTAGTAAACATAGGAAATTCATTGATTTATCCCTTAAAATTTCTCTATGTGTCCCGATTTAATCTCTAAATTGCATTTTCAAAAAACACAAGGAATATAAAACAAGAAAATGAGGATAGAACCACTTATAGGTGCATCTACATCTGAATAAGAAAGTTGCTAATTGAATTTTTTTATTGTATTTTCCCCTAGCCACTGATGATCAAGGTGGTTGCAATGGTAGCTGCTGAAGTTGATGGCAACTATGACTATTAGCTGTTATTGATCAAAGAAACTATACTTGCATTAATAAAAAATATAAAAACATCAACAAGCAATAAAAAAAAAAAAAGGTCCATTGTGATCACCAATTGTAAATCTATAAAAACCATACATCTAGTTTTTTGCAACATGATAAAAATTTGAAAATATGAAACATATGCAACCATTTAAGATAACAAAAATATAGTGTTCTCTTTGTATTATTCAAGTGAAACTTGGTTACAATTCATCTCTCTTAGGGATACCAAATTTTATACATAGTTACAATCATTGTGAGCCCCAAAAAGAGGGGTGATGTACTCCATAAGGTCTCTATATCTCCACCAATTTGATTATAGAGTATATATCCAGCCACCTCTACTTGATATCAAGATATTCAATCTTGATGGTCTTTGATCCTTGAATATCCCTTTCACCTATAGATAAAGAAACTAAAAAATATTAATAGCATTATAAGCCTCTCAAAATGAGGCTATTCTCTTGAAATGTGCAAATAAGAAATATAATGCATGAAAATATGTAAAGTAGCATAAAGATACATATAAAACTAGAAATTAAGCATGAAAATGTATTAGAAACAAGTAATCTATGTTAGGAAAACCAAATGAAATGCAAATAATCAAAAATCTATGGACTAAATACAATAAAATATTTACCAGACCCTAGTCGTTAATGATTAGAGCATCTAGCTCTTCTAGTCACTATCAATGTCGGTGGCTACATCTACAGGCCATTGTAAAAAATATAAACTATGGGACGAGGGCTCTGCTCTCTAAATATTGGCCTAGTATCGATTGATTCTATTGTAAAATTGATATTCAAGGATTGCTTGTATCTTGGCACAGAATTTTGTAGTGAAATTAGCTTCAATACATCATGATTAGGCACTTGAAAAAATAGGTTAATCTTCAATCTAGGGTAGTCTCCATTGGTGGAAAAATATGTGTCATTCTATAATTGGACAGGGCTCTACTATACCTCAAGGGAATGTTGGTTCACTCGTCGATCCAGAAGAGCTCCATTATGGCATTAGCACATGAAATATATCTCAGGGATTGCTATTAAAATTTAAGATCTTGAATAGACACCCAATCCCCTATCTTTACTTCACAGGGAATCTAAGATCAAGAAGTAGTTATGTTCAAGCAGTTGAGAAGATGCATCCAAAAGTTTTGATCTCCTAATAATCTAAGAAGTCATTAGGTGCAATGGATTTCACTCAAATTTGGTATCCTGAGTTGGTTATAGAGTTAGACAATATCGATAGGTGTGGCTATGGGAAAGTTTCCCATAGATACTATCGATAAGCATGACTAGCTCCTAGCTGCTATGATCATCAGTGGCTACAATTGGAACTGTTATTGACATCAGCGACTAGAGATGCATAGGACTAAGATGCCCTAAATGTATGGTTAAAACACCTTTTGGGTCTTGGAAAGGTCTAATATCAGTCATATGGTCTGTAAATGTGTCCATATGAGTAGCCTCCTAAATATGACATGTTTTAGGTTTCTATAGGAAGAATATGTTGTTTTGTATCAATGGAATGACTAATGATGTCTTGTTTAGTTTTTGCAGGAATATATATTTTTGTGATGTTTCTAATGGATTACATGCTTACAAGAATAGTTTTTCCTTATGGGTGGTAAGAATAAATATCACCAAGAATGAGAATGTTATAAAGGAAAAGAAATTATGTGTTGACTTACTCTCTGAACATTTTGGATAACATGGATGAATGCCCTTTGTCATGAAGTTTGCATATCATGAATTTGTATAAGGAAAATATATTTGGTTTAGTTATAACTAATTACATGATAATATTCCTTGAGATGAAATTTTATTTGACATTAGATTCTCATTGCAAAGAAGGTTAGATATTTAATTTTATTGTTGCATCCTTAATAGGAAAAATATATATAATATTTATCTCTCAATCATTTTTTTTTTTGGATTACTCTTAAAAGGGATAAATTTCTTTGATTACTTAATTCCAATGGTGATGAATGTTTCTATTGTCCTTTCTACTAGATGATCCTTCACTAGAAATCTATTAACCTTGGGTATAGTCTTTTGCAAAATTGCCTTCTTCATGGTGTGTTTTTGCCTACATAATAGCAATTGGGGAAATAAAATAAAGTACATCTTCTACCACAAATTGGTGGAGAACTTGGGCAAATACATTCAAAGTTATTTATATTTAAGCATACTTATCTACCTAAGCTCATAGTAATTATTTTTGGGTAGTGTAAGTTTCTTCGTTATGATTGTAATGTGTAGGAACATGCGAAGTGGTGAGCAATGAATGCATCAACCACAACAACAAACTGACAAAATGGGTGATGAAGGAGGGAGAAAATATTTGGGTCTTTGTGCTAGGAGAAAGAGGAAGGAAAGAGGGAAAAATAAGGAAGGTAACTGGTGGCATATCAGAGATGGATGTTGTGTTGATCATAGAATATTTCCACTATACATTTTATGTTATCCTCATGTAGATACTAGATTTATCTTTCCATAATTTTTGGTATATTTTTAAAATTTGAATGCCTTGCTATACAGATTATTCTATCATTAATATCAATGAAATAAGAAAGAACTTTGTATTCTATAATGTTACAATGTACATAAAATACTAAGTAAGTTGTCATTTTGAAGCTCTATGATTTCATTATGGAAGCAATACATAGTGTGACTACTTTATTTTCAATAAGCTAAACTTTTGAGTGTATGTTAATCGAATCACTTTGAAGTGGATTAAAAATGATTAATTTTATGAAGCTAACTACAACATAGGAGTGTTGGTTGGTAAAGTGTAAGTTACATAAATAATTGTCCGCTTAGAGCACAAATGAGTTCAAAAGGAAAAGAACCTATTTACAAAGAACATGTGCACAAAGAATCTAACCACAAGATTTATGCAATAATCAAGAGTCAAATATGGGAGGAAAAGCCATTACTTTGCTTATTAAGGGTAATATTTTTTGTTAAAATGTTAAAATTTTGATAGATAGTAGAGCTACATATAGATTTATTTCTACTTATGTGATTAAGGATATACCAAAAATGTTAGGAATCTTGGCTCATGGGTGGAAGGTCAAGTATGGTTTGGGATAAACCTACTCTGTAGATCAGTGTTATCCTATGATAGAAATAACCTTACCTAGTGGTATGAACATTGGATGTATTTATGAGCATTACTACATACTTTTGATATTATCTTAAAAATTGATTGGTTACAAGCGCTTAATACTATGATTAATTTCCAGGATAGATTGATTGAGTATTCAAAATATGGTAGAAAAATATAGAGGGTGTATATCCTGTAAGGGGCTTATCAGCCCCCATATTCTATTAACAATGCAACTTAAGAAGGCTATAAAAAGAGGAGGAACAATTTATATAGTTAATTTAAATGAAATTGAAAAGGAAAAGAAGGAAGAGATGTTTGAGAAACAACAAGTACTTTAGGAGTTTAGGGATGTATTTCTAGAGGATTTACTTGGATTACCACCAAGATGTGAGTTTGATTTCAAAATTGATCTTAAAATTAGGGCTAAGCCTATTCATAGGGCTCCTTACATAATGAATCACATTGATATGCAAGAACTAAAAGTGCGACTACCAAGATTGCTGGAGAAGGGATTAATCAGACCGAGTGTGTCACCATAGGGTGCACCAATGTTGTTTGTTAAGAAAAAGGATGGTTCCTTGAGATTTTTCATAGATTATAGAATGCTCAACATGATAACAATTAAAATAGGTATCCTCCACTCAAAATTGAAGATCTTTTTGATCAATTAAGGGCTACTACCATATTTTCAAAGATTGATCTAAAATTTAGAGATCATCAAATGAGAATATATGAAGAGGATACCCATAAAACAACATTTAAAACTTGGTATGGACACTATGAGTTTACAGTTCTACCCTTTGGATTGATGAATTCCCCAACACCATTCGTGAACTTGATGAATAGTATTTTCAAGAAGTATTTGGATCGATTCATCCTTATATTGTTGTATGATATTTTGGTATAATATCGGAATAATATAGAGCACAAAAAATATCTTAGAATCATGATGGAGTTATTAAGGATGATGGAAATCTATCTAAGTGCAACTTCTATGTGTCAGAAGTATAGGACTTAGGACATATAATATCATCTGAAGGGATAGTGGTGGATCCCAAAAATATTGAGGTTATACTAAATTGGCTAGGACCTAAAAAATTGATTGAAGTGTGGAGCTTCATGTGTTTGATGGGATATTATTGGTGCTATGTGAAATATTACTCCAAAATAGCAGTTGCAATAACTAGCCTTTAGAGAAAGGGATATAAGTTCAAGTGGATAGATAAATGTGAGGTAGATTTTAACTTAAATAAAAACTCACTAAATCTATCATAATGAATATTCCATATCCTAGGGTAGTTTTTTAGTGCACACAGATGCATCATTGGAAGGTTTGGGTGGAGTACTATCAAAGGATGGAGCAGTTGTAGCTGATGAATCAAGAAAGCTTAAGAGACATGAGGTCAACTATGCAACTTATGGTCTAGAATAGGAAATGGTTGTATATGGTCTCAAAGTCTGACGAGACATTACCTAGTGAGAAGACCATTTGAATTGAGGATCGACATTCAGAGTTTGAAGTATATATTTACTCAACCTTTTTTCAATGCTAGACAAAGAATATGGATGGATTTTCTTGCCGAATATGATTTTGGGATTGAATACATAAAAGGAAAGAAAAATAAGGTTGTTGATTCTCTAAGTAGAACAAGACACATTGCTTCTTTAACTACATCCATGTAGACTTGATGGATCAAGTTAGAAAAATGCAACGTCAAGATGCATACTACAACAAATTTTGGGTAAATATGGAAAGAAACCCAAGGAGAGCAAATATTTTGGCTTCAAGGATGGTTTCTTATGCTTCAAGTATGAGGTAATAATTCTTGAGGTAGGTGATATAAGAAAAATGATCATGAATGAAGCATATAGATCCCCTTATTTCGCTCACCCAGGGGGGAGTTAATATGAGGGAAAACATGAGTAAAACTTTCTACTAGCCTAGAATGAAAAGAGATATTATAGAATTTATTGCCCAATGTCTTGAATATTATAAGGTTGAGGCAGAACTTAGATTCCCTACAAGACTTTTTTTTCCTCATGATATACTTATGTAGAAATAATAGGTGATTTTGATGGATTTTATTGTAGGTTTACCTAAAACCAAGTTCCAACATGATGCGATCTTTGTTGTGGTCAAAAAATTGACCAATGTTGCACATTTTATACCTAGGAATAATAAGGATGATGTCATGGTTGTGTCTAACATATTTTCCAAGTATTCAGACTTCATGGTTTCTCGAAAATGATTATTTTAGATAAGGACTAAATGTTTACATATATGTTTTGCCAAGATTTACATCGTGCCATATGTACCAACTTAATATTAGCTTTGCATATCAACTAGAGACTGATGGGAAAATAGATAGGGTGAACCAGGTGTTGGAGGACATGCTTCACATGTATTGTATGGATTAGAAGACTCGATGGAAAGACTACATGCACCTGGTAGAATTTGCTTACAACAATGGTCATCATTCGACCTTGGGCATAGATCATTTTGAAGATTTGTATGGTAGGAGGTGTAGGACACATTTTTTCATGGGATAATCCAAAGGACCAAGTTGTACTTGGGTCAATCACAATTGATAAAATTGATAAATAGCTAAGGATGATCAAAGAGAGGCTAAAGGAAGCCTTGGATAGTCAAAAAAGTTATGTTGATCTTAAAAGGGCTCCAAGAGAATTTTTAGTTGGTGACAGAGTGTTTTTAAGGGTGAGATCAAGGAAGAGAGCTATTAAGTCCATAAAACTAGACCCTCATTTTTTTGGAACCTTCAAAATTATAGAGAAGATTAGTCCTATAGCATATCAACTCATCCCACCACCTAGTTTGTCAAATATTCACTACACTTTTCATATATATTTGATTAGAAAATACATTTCTAATCTTGATCGTGTGTGGGACATTTCTAATTTGTTTATGGTGGACCCAAAGGCTATAGATGTACATCCAGTAAAGATCCTTGAGTTCCATTCCAAATCAATGAGGAAAGGGACTTTGGAGCAATGCAAGGTCTAGAGGGATCTCTACTCCAAGAGAAATGCTACTTGGGAGAAAGTGAGACATGTAGAGAAATTTCCCATTCCTATTTGAAAATTCTATGTAATCATTATTTTATGTTAGAACTATGATGAAACATAGAGGATTATATTAAGCCTAAGGGGGGTAGGATGTCATGACCCTCCCTTGGTAAACCTTTTGTAAAATGGATTCATGCATGGTTATGGGTATTTTGAGATAAAATGATTGATTATTTCATACTTAATTTATATAAAATGAGGTCCAATGTGTAGACCAATTGGTTCATCCAAACCCCATAAGGGGGCGAAGGTCCAAGGTTCAAATCTCGGGCCTCGTTGGACTGAACATTTATCCCTTTCCTGGTGCTTTCAGTGGAGTAAAAGGTTTAAAATGATTGTGGCATGGTGGTTATAGGGGCGGACTGCACGAAGATCTGTGTGGCAGATTTCGGGGTGGACAGTGCAGAATACTATGACGGCCATAAAATCTAGACAACATGCCTGGATTCATGGCGGCTACCGATTCCACCATGTAAATACAAAAAAAAAAATTCTATAAAACATATATAAATTGTGTGGAAGAATATGTTCTTTTGTATAGGTGGAATGACTAATGATGTTTTGTTTAGTTTTTGCAGGAATATATATTTTTGTGATGTTGCTAATGGATTTGTATGCTTACAAGAATAGTTTTTCCTTGTGGGTGGTAGGAAGAAATACCACCAATAATGATAATGTTATAAATGAAAAGAAATTATGTGTTGACTTACTCTTTGAACAGTTTGGACAACATGGATGAATGCCCTTTGTCATGAAGTTTTCATATCATGAATTTTTATAAGGAAAAATATATCCAATATAGTTATAACTAGTTGCTACATGATAATATTCCTTGAGATGAAATTTTATTTGACCTTAGAGTCTCATTGCAAAGAAGGTTAGATATATAATTTTATTGTTTCAAACTTAATAGGGAAAAAAAATATAATATTTATCTCTCAATCGATATTTTTTTTTTGTTTACTCTTAAAAGCAAGAGATTTCTTTGATTACTTTATGCCAATGGTGATGAATTTTTCTATTGTCCTTTCTACTAGAGGATCCTTCACAAGTAATCTATTAACCTTGTGGATAGTCATTTGCAAAATTGCCTTCTTCATGGTGTGTTTTTTCCTACATAATAGCAATTGGGGAAATAAAATAAAGTACATCTACCACAACCTGGTGGAGAACTTGGGAAAATACATTCAAATTTATTTATATTTATGCATACTTATCTACATGCACTCATAGTAATTATTATTATTATTATTTTAAAATTTACATGGTGGAATCAGTAGCCCCCATGAATCCAGGTAGGCTGTCTGGATTTTTATGGCCACCACAGTATTTTAGATTGTTCACTATGGAAGCTACCACATAGATCTTTGCGTAGTCCGCCCCTATAACCACCATGCCACAATCATTTTAAATCTTTTACTCCGTTGAAAGCACCAGGATAGGGAAAAGCATTCAGTATAGCAAGGCTCGAGATTTGAACCTTGGCCCTTACGAGGTTTGATGGAACCAATTGGTCTACACCTTGGACCTACTCATAGTCATTATTGTTAGGTAGTGGAAGTTGTTATGATTGTAATGTGTTCGGAAATGCAAAGTGGTGAACAATGAATGCATCAACCACAATAACAAATCGATGGAACGGGTGATGAAGGAGGGAGAAAATATTTGGGTCTTTGTGAGAGGAGGAAGTAAAGAGAGAAAAAAAATGAAGGTAACTACTGGTATCTTTGATACGAGTGCTGGTTTTATCATAGAAGATTTTCACTATAATTTTTTTTGCAATCCTCATGTAGATACTGGATTTATATTTCCATAACTTTTGGTATGTTTTTAAAAGATGAATGCCTTTCTATCCTGAGTACTCTATAATTAATATCAAGGAAAGAAGAAAGAACTTTGTATTCTAGAATGTTACAATGTACAAAAAAAAGACTACGTAAGTTGTCGTTTTGAAGCTCTATGATTTAATTATGGAAGCAATACATAGTGTGACTACTTTATTTTTAATAAGCTACAATTTCGAGTGTGTGTTAATTGAATCACTTTGAAGTGGATTGAAAATAATTAAGTCTGTGAAGATAATTACCACATAGGAATGTTGGTTGGTAAAGTAGAAGCTACATAAATAGTAAAAATTGGAGATTTTGTTGTGTAATCAAGCTTAGAATCCTTTAAGGGTTGTAAAATTGTACAACTATATAGTTGCGTTGAATGACAACACTAATGTAGTGGGAAATAGTATGATCCTAAATGATTTTAATAAATAAAATGACCTTTATTCTATATGGTTTAAGCAATAATTAAGATAAGCATTGAATAATTGTTAATACTGTATAATACATTATCTAAATGTTTTCTCCCCGTAACAAAGTTGACCTTTATTTGGTTTCATACTTTAGATTCTAGTAAAGAATTCATTGTTACGTTTTAGTTTACTAAAATTTAAGAAATACGAGAATAGGATATTTTGCGTATGTTTTAAAAAATTATTGGAGAGAATGGGTGAGCCATGACTAACATCATGGATGTTCCTCCGACTAGCAAAGTGCTTAGCAATATCTGAATTAAAATATAATAGAGCATTATTATCTTCTTTCTAGCCAAGTTTTTGGAGTTGCACTAAAAATGCTTGCTGAGTAATTAACTTGTAAAAGTGAATGCAGTTATGACCATATTAAACTTTCTCTATGGCTCTAAGAATTTCTTTAGTCATTTGTTACTTGTAAGAGCTTATTGATTTGAATTGAGTTGTGCAGTAGGAAATTATATAGTGTAAATATATGGGGTAAGATTTTAAAGTTTCATAATAACCATAGACCAATGTTATGTATTATATTCAATGTTGTCTGTGATGTGCCCCATGAAGTGTGTTGTAGTGAATTTGTAAAGTTTTAAATGGTTATCTAATTTCAAAAATTACCTCAAGACTTTATGTTATATTTGTAAAGAAAATAAAAAGGATTTATTTGTGTTCTTAATTTGTATAGTGTGTTGCTTTTATATTAAATGAAGGAATGAAGTCTTTATGATTTATTTCCTGTTTGGAAATAAATAACGAGAGAGTTTTCGAAATCAAATATAAAGAATGAAGAACTTCACATTTGGCACAAATTTTTCTTAGTGTATTAAAGTATGAATGATTCTATTATGCTGTAAAGGAAATTTTACATAAGGAGGTCAGGTATTTTGAATTCCTTAGTCCCAAAATAAGGAGTTAAATTATACTCATGAAGTGAATGAATAACTTTAGATTGTGAATGCCTAGAGAGAAAGGAATATCTCTAGTAGGATTTGAAAGGATATTTTTGAATATCTTTATCTCAGTGTAATGAACTAATTCTCTTATGAAATAAATAAAAAATAATTATTTTAAGGTTAGGTTTATTCCCCATGATGGTTCCCACGATATGTATGATGTTGTGAGATTATGTGTGGAATCTATTTATCTATTGGGGTGCCTTGAATGAAAATTCAATGAAATTTTTATGCTATTTTAATAATTGGGTAATTTATAATGGTATTTTACTTTCATTAGTTTAGCACTATTTAATCATCATGAGTCTCTTGAGACAAATATAAATCTTGTATGATAAACTAAGACAATACACATAGAATAGATTGTGCTTTGGTTTTGAAAAGAACTTGGTTAATTCTCATGTAATCATTAACTTATATGCAACTCCTTTATGGAAAACATACTTGCTTTGAGTAATCAATAATTGCTTGTCATTGACTCCATGGAATAGTTTAAGCCATGCATGGTAAATTTTAATTTGCAATTGAAATGTAATGTGCTAGAATATTACTCAAATACATCATAAAGGATCTTGATGGGTGTAGCTAGTAGATGCCTTGAGGATTATGAAGGAGCAAACAAATGAGAAAATGACAACTTCATTTGTGCTACCAAAAGTAAATATAACTAGTGATATGATTCTTTATTTGTTTTAATTATTAACTTGGGTTATGGAATACTTAATTAATTATGGATAGAAGGTACCTTATATACTTCATATCTCATTAGAGTGAAAAAAATCTATAATTTTTTTCCACAAATTAATATTTGGAATGAGGTCTATTAATGATATCACTAGCTCATCATGGAGATGAGAAAGATAGTCAAACACTACATGCTCATAGAACCTACATAGATGGACTTATGTAGTGTGTGGTGGCTAGCATGCTCCTTTTTATAGGATGAAATGGGGGATAAGCTAGTTCATTGAGGATAATGAGAAAGATAGCTTGTAAACTAAATATTTACACCTAGTACACTTACATAGTTGGGCATATGTAAGATGTAGGGATGGGTGTACCTTGAGATAGATCAAAGTGGAAAAGTAATATAGTGATGAGCATACATCCTAGCTTGAAGATCCTAAAACTTTTGTTAAAATTTAGGATAATCCCCTAATAAGTTAGGTAAAAAAATATTTCTCACTAATAGAATTAAATTTTAGGATATGACATCACTGTAGCTAAAGGAGTTAGACCTATGATTCATTTACAGTTTGTTGATGATTTCACCCTTTTGGGGAATGCAACAGTAAAGGAAGAAACTTCAATAAAGCAAATTCTACATTGTTTCACTAGAACCTTAGGGCAACTGATTAATGAAGATAAATTAAGTGTATTTTTTTCATTGCTCACCCAAAAAAGAGATTTTGATAATGGATAGATTAGGATTCAAAAAAACTTCTCTTGCAATTAAATACTTGGGTGTTACAATTAATATAGGTATCCAAAAAAATGAGCATTGGATCTGATTATTAGAGAAAGTGAAGAACAAAATTGGTAGTTGGACCAATAGATGGATTTCATCAGGAGGTCGAATAACTCTTATAATATCAGTTCTTCTATATATTCCTATATTTGTTTCAATATTTTTGAATATCCCCAAGTAATTGCTCAATGAACTGGATAAATTTAGTCATAGATTTATCTGTAGAGATTCAAAAATGGAGAATAAATTAGCCCTAGTATGTTAGGAGACTCTATGCCTGCCTACTCATTATTAGATTTTGAGGATATATGCAATGGGAGATATCTATCACAGGTCCTCATAAGTTGCAAAAAATATGAGAGAAAGTGATTCTGCAATATGACTAAAATATATTATAAATAAAAAGTGGTAAAAATACAATGTAGTATGGAGGTGATGGTCACTTTATTAATATATAATAAATAACTACATTGTACTCCATATAGGATTTCTACCACTGTCTAATACTTTATACTATAATGCGCTTGATATGCTTGATATGTACTTGATATATCTATGAGGCCCTTTATATAGGAAGATAGATTCCTTTGCCAACACTCTACCTAGCTGTACAAGGGGACACCTTGCACATTACAACTTGCACATTGACACTTATGCATTTATTAAATTGCTTGAAGTAAGTAACTAACTTCCCCCTAAAGTAATATTCTACTATAACTATGCACCAAAGTTGGTACATTTACATGACCCAAATGATGTAATATACTCTACCTCTAACACCTCCCTATATTACATTATTTGGGTATTGAAGATTTCAATCTTCAATATGGATCTTATTTTTGTGGATGCTCTCTAGCTTGATCAAGTTTTTTCATCAATTGAATTTTACACTGTAAACCTTCTTTATCTAGTTTATCTTTATCTTCTTCTATAGCTTTGCCTTTGAATCTGGTCTCTGTAGTCCTATAGGTGGTAGTACTGCTGCTTGATTCTGGCAAAGATGTTTCTCCTTTTTTATCATTAATCTATATAGAAGCTTCTGAACAACCTCTCAAGACATCAAGATAAGATATTGAATTAGTAGAACTTGAAGTACCAATACTGCATGAGGATTGAAATATCTTTTCTAAGTATGATTCACTCAGTTCTATTTTCTTTTTATGAGCTTCTATCAATCCTTTTAGTTTTGCATTCTCATTCTTGTAGCATTTGTATGTAAGTAATGCCATATACAATATGCTTACTAAATATAAGGAAAGTAGAATGTCATCCTTTCCATTTTTCATTGCTTCATTGAGTTGAGCTTGTAGATAATGTTCCATGGTATCAAAGTCATCATCTAAGGCTTCACTATAAATCATTTTTGAAGTAAGATAAATATGCTTCACCCTTTATAAGTATATTCATTATTCTAATTTTTATGGAAATTGCTTCATCATTTCTAAAGGGGTTATTCATGTATTTTTTTTTGTTGTATTACTTGAGGTAGACATACTTGTATCCCCTTGGATTAGAGTATAAAATGGTTTGATAGAGCTAGTATCTTATGATATAAAATCTTCTAAATGGTCTACCTTATAACTCGCTAGTTTTGAGTATATGAGTTTGATTTGGTAAAAAAAAATTAAAGCTTAGGTTTTGTAGGCTTCCTTATATCTCCCTAGTTAAGAGATGTGAATTAATTTGATAAAATTCTTGTAGAATTTATATTTTGTAGAAACCTTATGACTCCCAAATGAATTGGGTACTTGATAAACTTTTATGGATGCTATTATTATCAAGTTTTGTAGAATACCTTATGACTCCCTAGTGTTTTTGATTGATAAAGTGTTTTTTGAAAATAGTAGTTCAATTTTGAGTTGATTTTGTAATGTTTTGTAAATAGAAAAAATCAATTTTATTACACCTTATTATCCTATTGAATTTAAGCATTTTCTAATTTGATGAGGTCCTAATGGTTGGATTTATTTTGTCCCTTAAATGTGTTTTTGAGACAAGTATACCAATTAATATCCAACTCTTGATAATCCTTAATGAACCTTCTTTTGTAGCCTTTTATATTTGATAGTTTAATGTTTCTAAGTTCCAATAATTTTTTATAGTTCGACATTTTGAGTCAAATTTATCATTGATGTCAAAGAACGAAGTTGTCGTTGATGTCAAGGAATAAGCTACCATTGATGCCAAAATATCAAAAGGAACAATGCAAAGGTTAATGGAAAAAAACTTCATAATATTTATTTTAAATATTATGTGAAGAATAAGTAGAAGGATTTTTATTAAAACCATGGATGAGCAAAAATAAATGTTTTTTTCATAAAACCTCAACAAGGCTTTTAAATTCATGTTAGAAAGCCCAAGGAAGTTTTAATATTTATTTTATAAAATACTTAAATTCAAACTGAATTTAAATTATATAAATAAATATTATTTATACAAAGTGGTAAAACCTAAGAAGGCTTTAATCCCTAATAAAGCCAAAAGGATTTAAATATTAATTTATAATATTTAAATTCTAAATATTTTAAATAATTTATAAATTAAATATTTAAAATTTAAAGCACCAAAATTTAATTTCAAGGTGGCATATTGGTATAAAAACCATATGCCTAAGTGGAAAAATAATTATTCCTTGTTCAATTTACAAAAGGCATGCGATTTGTGTGTTTCAGGTGATTTCGTGCAAGGAAGAAGATAAAGTTTTGTCTTAAGTGTGTTGGAAAAGAAAGAACTTGAAATAAGTCCTAAACCTCATAACTATCTAGCGTGGTGGTCTGGTGGCAATTTGGAGTGAGATAGGGTGCTTGTGAGTGGGAGGACCCACGTTCGAATCTTGGTAGGTAGCATTTTGAATGGACTTGGTCAACGTTTTGAGTGGACTTGGTTAGGCGCCAAAGGAAGCAGCGCAAATCATTTTTTCGATGAGGCACCAAGAGGAAGAAGATAGAGCATGTGGTGGTCTTCCCTCCCAAGGTGAGCACCTAGCTCACATGGTGGTTGGAACCACGACTAGGGCACTGGTAGAGGCAACGTCATGAGTTTGAGTCTCACCAAGGCAAAGGTACTAAATTTTTAATATATTTTGTGATGCGTAAGGTTTTGACATAAGGTCCTAGGTAGTTAAAAGGGGTAGATAAAAAGTATTTTTATTTAATCATTATTTTGGTTAATTGGAGGAATAAGGAGTTAGCTTTATTTTTAATAAAGTATTTATGACATATTGTCTTATTGTATATTAAAGTGTTGGTTAAATTTTGAGAGGACTTCTTTCCATTGAGTTATTTTGATAAGGTGATTTTATTGACATTATTTTTTGGTATTGGATGTTATTTTAACTGGAATATTATAAGGTGTATTTGGTCAATTATTTTTGTATATGTTTATGGATGCTTTCTTCAATATGGAGTGATAAGGTGTATGTATTTTTTGATATTTGCATTGTACGTTTGAGAGATTTTATCATCCTATAACTTCCTTGAGCTTGGAAAAGAAGTGTTTGTGATTGTGGTAGATTTTTGAGGTTCCTTCATCATCAATAAAAAGGTATGGGCACATTCTTCCATAGTTGAGTTGATTGATTATTTTATGGAAAACAAGTTTGGAGTGAAAATGACTTATATAGGTTTCCTTATTGAGTTGTTGAGCTATATGTGATATTGGTTTATAAGAATTATTGTTGAAGTGATTGATTGAGTGAAGAACTTAAACTAGGGTTTGCAAATATCATGAGTATCATTGTTATGTGAGATCGGTTGATAAGAATTGTTGGAAATATTTTGAGTGAGTTTTCATATGCTTGGACTAGGGTTTGTAAGCAAGGATTATTTCATTGAATTATTGGTTGAGTAGAGTTGGTTGAGCCTAGTCAAGTGAATGTGTGAAGTGATTGTTCAAGTTCTATGAAACAAATTGTTCTATATTCTGAATCGATTTGAGAATGAGGTTGAGTGTTGATGGGTGTGAAACATATTGATTCTCTAACAATTGTCCATATATTTATATGATAAAATAGAGATTGAAAGTGATTGAGAGTTTGTAAGTGTGAAGAATATTGAGTCTCTAACAATTATCTACATGTTTCTAAAAGAGTGATTGAAAGTAATAGAGAAATGAGGCGAATTTGATGCATATTGAGTCTCTAACAATTCTCTATATGATTCTCAAAGAGTGATTAAAATAAATTGAGAATTGTGATAAGTGTGAAGCATATTGAGTCTCTAATAAATTCTCTTTATGTTTCTATGATATTGGACAAGTTCAAGTGTGGACTTGTTGAGCAGATTTGAGGTGAGTCTTAGAGAAGACTTGCAGACAGATTTGTGTAAGCTTTTGTGGAAGCTTACAATATAGATTGAGAGCAGATTTGGACAAGTTCTAGAGAGGAATTGTAGAGCAAATTTGTACAAGTTCTAGAGAGGACTTATAGAGCATATTTGGACAAGTTCTAAAGAGGACTTGTGGATAGATTAGTGTGAGCTTTTGTGGAAGCTCACAAGGAATATTTGAGATAAGTCTTTGAGTAGACTTGTGAGCAGACTTGATTGATTGATTTGTTCAAACCTTGAGTTAAGGTTTGGGGCAGATCGAGTAGAGTTGATTTGAGATTGATTCAACCTTTGTGTTAAGACTTGAGGACAAATATTGAGGATAGATTTGTGCTAGACCGAAGGGCTATGTTTAGTGCAAGATCAGAGGACAAATATTAAGGACAGGCTTGTGCTAGACCGAAGGACTATGTTTAGTGCAATATCAGAGGACATATATTGAGGATATATTTGTTCTAGACCGAAGGAATATGTTTAGTACAGATTCAAGAACATATTTTCTTGTAAATTTAAGGATAGGTTTGTGCCAAACTAGAGATAGAGATTGAGCAGATTTATTCTAGATCAGAGAATTGAGTTTAGTACATATTTGAGATAGATATTTGAAGGTGACAAAGTATAGAGGATGATAGTCTCTAGTGGATAGAGATCCATTAGCTAGGATAGTTAGGATAGGTGTCTTCAGTGGATAGAGATCCATTAGCCAGAGCAGTGGGGCAATAGTTCTTCTAGAAGATCACCAGTCATAGCTTAGGAGAAATGAGTTCTCTTGTGGATAGAGATCCACAAAATTTATTAGGATATTAGTGTCTCATTTGGATAGAGGTCCATAAATATTTTAATAGGGAAAGGATTCTCAATATATTTATTGAGAAAATATTAGTGATAAATTTTCTCCGTGGGGTAGCCCACATTGGGTGAACCACCTTAAATTGGTGTCTCTATTATATGTGCTGATTTATGCATTTATTTGGTTATTGCTATTGATATTGCCATTGATTATATTGGATAATACTATTTAGGAAAGAAAATTAAAAAGTGGTCTTATATTGTTCACCTCCCCTCTTAGTATAATCTTGTGTTCTTCAATTGGTATCAGAGTTGGTTCCTTTGAAAAAGGTTTAACATATTGAAAGAAGATCTTACAAGAACACAAATGGCTAAGAAATTCAAAGGTAGAACCATGAGATACAAGAATAAAATATCACACATGGTCATGAAAGAAAAAGAATATGAATTTGATATTGTTGTTTTTGGAGGAAAAATGAAAATAGATTCAAGATATGAATCAAGCAGTGGAGAAAATATCAGATTGATAAAGTTTTGTACCAGGTGTAGGAATACATGTCACCATGCAGCTTATTGTCCACAAGAAGGTGAAGAATGTCACCATGCAGCTTATTGTCCACAAGAAGGTGAAGAATGTTTTATTTATGGTCAACTTTGTCATGATGCAAGTTATTGCAATGGATTTAGTAGTAGTGAAGATAAAGATGAAACTCTCGGAACTGAAATCCTAGAGGTTGGTTCATAAAAGTATAATAGGGAAAATTAAAATAGGTATGAAGAAGAAACTCTACTTTTAGTAATAGAATTAAATACTCCTATTGAAGACCAAATAAAGAGAAAAATTTCAAAAAAAATGAGGAAGCTACTCCTAAGGAACTTGTTAAGTTGAAAAAGGAGATCTTAGAATTAAAGGCTCAAATACAAGAGGATGAGAAATGTAAGACAAAGCTTCTACAAGATCTCTCTGACTTGAAATATAAGGTTGAAGAGGCAAGGAAAGTTGAAAAAGGTATGGCTGAACAATCAAACATAAAAGAGCTAGAATATGAAAGACTTATTTTTGACATCAAATAATTAAAAAGGGATAACTTAGGATTAAGTGTTCAAGCTCAAGAATATGAGAAATAAAAATAAATGTGTTTGCAAGAGCTTACTAGATTAAAAATTAAGGTTGAAGAAGAAAGGAAAATGAAAGAATGTATGACTGAAGAATTAAATACAAAAGATCTAGAGAGTGAAAAATTAGAACATGACATACTTTCACTAAGGATGGAAGTAAAAATCTCCAAGGACAAGCTACACAAGTTTGAGAAAATTTTGAAGACTTTGGATAGGATTATCAATGCACAAAGATCATCAATCACCAAAACAAGACTTAGTTTTGAAGAAGAACAAGGGAAATAGGAAGCAAAAAAAGGAGAGTCAAGCTCAAGCACCAGAGAAGAAGAAGCAACAAAAGAAGTAAGTAAAATAGAGTGATACTTCTAAGGATAAATTGTACAATAGAAAGTTCAAGAAGGAAAGGAAAAATACACAAGTAAGGAGTAGATGGAATAGGAAATAGGATAGGGTAGAAGAGATTAAGAGACTAATGGGGTCTAGGCAAGGTTTCTTCAATGGGAGATATTTTTCATGTCACAAATTTGGGCACATGGCTTCACAGTGTAGGACACATGAAATATAGGAATATGGAAACATATAACTTTTCCATGGGTATTGCTACTCATGCAATCAGTTTGGTCACAAGGCAATAAATTGCAGGGTTCATGATAGAAAAGGATATGGCTTCACTAGGAGAAATCCCAAGACATTTGCACCTCCAAGGAATAATAACATTAAGTGTTATAAGTGCAATAATGATGGACACACGATAAAGTGGTGTAGATCAGACAATCCAAAATCAAGTACGAATAGGTACAAGAATAGGAAAAGTGATATGTATATGAATAGGAATAGGAACAGGAACATGGATATGAACATGAATAAGAATAGGAGCAAGAACATGAACATGAATATGGACATGAATAGGAATAGTAACATGGACATGGAAAGGAACAGTTAAAGGAATCAAAAGGATCAAATAAGAAGAAAAGAGGATAAAGGTAAAGACCAGTGCTTGCTAGGAGTAGAAATAATCCCATCTCAAAATTAACCACCTCAAGAGGAGGTGGGGGAGGGTCTAAGCTAAGAGACTCATTCTTAGCCCTGAGCCCCAAAGGTGACCTTCACCATTGATTTCAAATGGGGGGAGATTTGAGTAAGGGGGAGAGATTTAGTATTTGAGTAAAGAGGAGAGATTTAAAGAGAGCATTGAGCTAGGGGAAGCAATGTCCCAGGGCAAGTAGATCAAAGAAAAGGTTAATTTTTTGGTAAAAATAATTTGGGTTGCCATCAATGATAAAGGGGATATTGTTGGACATTTTGAGTCAATGTTGTCATTGATGTCAAGGAATGAAGTTGTCATTGATGTCAAGGAAAAAGCTATCGTTGATGTCAAAAGTTCAAAAGGAACAATGCAAAATTTAATGGCAAAAGAGCTTCATAATATTTATTTTTAATATTATGTGAAGCATAAGTAGAAGGATTTTTATTAAAACCATGGACGAACAAAAATAAAAGGTTTTTCATAAAAACCCAAGGAGGATTTTAAATTCATGTTAGAAAGCCCAAGGAAGTTTTAATATTTATTTTATAAAATATTTAAATTCAAACTAAATTTAAATTTTATAAATAAATATTATTTATACAAAGTGGTAAAACCTAATAAGGCTTTAATCCTTAATAAATCCAAAAGGATTTAAATATTAATTTATAATATTTAAATTCTAAAGAGTTTAAATAATTTATAAATAGAATATTTAAAAGTTAAAGCGCTGAAATTTAATTTCAAGGTGGCATATTGGTATAAAAACCATATGCCTAAGTGGCAAAAGAATTATCCCTTGTTTGATTTACCAAAGGCCTATGAGTTATGTGTTTCGTGCGATTTCGTGCAAGGAAGAAGACAAAGTTTTGTCTTAACTGCACTAGTGAAGAAATAACACAAGAGAAGCCCTAAACCTCATAACCATATAGCATGGTGGTCTGGTGGCAAGTTGGAGTGAGCTAGGGTGCTTGTGATTGGGAGGACCCGTGTTCGAATCTCGGTAGGCAATGTTTTGAGTGGACTTGGTTAGCGTTTTGAATGGACTTGGTTAGGCGCCAAAGAAATTAGTGCAAATCCTTTTTTGGGTGAGGTGCCAAGAGGGAGAAGATAGAGCATGTGGTGCTCTTCCTTCCCAAGGTGAGCACCTAGATCAGGCGATATTTGGAGCCACGACTAGGGTGCCGGTAGAGGTGATGTCGTGAGTTCGAGTCTCAGCAAGGCAAAGGTAATAAATTTTTAATATATTTTGTGATGCCTAAGGTCTTGACATAAGGTCCTAGGGAGTTAAAAGGGGTAGATAAAAAGTATTTTTAATTAATAATTATTTTGGTTAATTGGAGGAATAAGGAGTTAGATTTATTTTTAATAAAGTATTTATGACATACTGGCTTATTGAAGATTAAATAGTTGGTTAAATTTTGAGAGGACTTCTTGCCATTGAGTTATTTTGAGAAGGTGATTTTATTGACATTATTTCTAGTATTGGATATTTTTTTAACTGGAAGATTATAAGATGTATTTGGTCAATTATTTTTGTATATGTTGATGGATGCTTTCTTCAAGATGGAGTGATAAGGTGTATGTATGTTTTGATATTTGCATTGTACTTTTGAGAGAGTTTATCATTTTATAACTTCCTTGAGCTTGGCAAATAAGTGTTTGTGGTTGTGGTAAATTTTTTAGGTTCCTTCATCATCAAGAAAAAGGTATGGATAAATATTTCCATAGTTGAGTTGATTGATTATTGTATGGAAAACACATTTGGAGTGAAAAGGACTTAATTGGGTTTCCTTATTGATTTGTTGAGCTATATGTGAGATTGGTTTTTTTTTTTTTTAATTTACATAGTGGAATTGGTAGCCGCCACAAATCTGGGCAGGCTGTCCAGATTTTTATGGCCGCCATAGTATTTTGCGTTGTCCGCCCTAGAAGCCACCACATAGATCTTCATGCAGTCCACCCCTATAACCACCATGCCACAATAATTTTAAACCTTTTACACCTCTAAAAGCACTAGGAAAGGGACAAGTGTTCAGTCCAATGAGGCCCGAGATTTGAACCTTGGACCTCCGCCCCCCGTGAGAATGCTTTATAAGCATTGTTGTTGAAGTGATTTATTGAGTGAAGAACTTGAACTAGGGTTTGTAAAAGTCATGAGTATCATTTTTATGTGAGATTGGTTGATTAGAATCATTGGAAATATTTTGAGTGAGTGTTCATATTCTTGGACTAGAGTTTGTAAGAAAGGATTGTTTCATTGAATGATTGGCTGAGTAGAGTTGGTTGAGCTTAGTCAAGTGAATGTGTGAAGTGATTGTTCAAGTTCTATGAAACAAATTGTTCTATATTCTAAATTTATTTAAGAAAGAGGTTGAGTGTTGATGAGTGTGAAACATATTGATTCTATTAAAATTCTCCATATGTTTCTATGATAAAAGAAATATTGAAAGTAATTTAGAGTTTGTAAGTGTGAAGCATATTGAGTCTCTAAAAATTCTTTATATGTTTCTAAAAGAGTTATTGAAAGTAATTGAGAAATGAGGTGAATGTGAAGCATATTGAGTTTCTAAAAATTCTCTATATGTTTCTCAGAGAGTGATTGAAGGAAATTGAGCATTGTGATAAGTTTGAAGCATATTGAGTCTCTAACAATTCTCTTTATGTTTCTATGAGATTGGAAAAGTTCAAGTGTGGACTTGTTGAGCATATTTGAAGTAAGTCTTAGAGAAAACTTGTGGACAGATTTGTGTAAGTTTTTGTGGAAGCTTACAATACAGATTGAGAGAAGATTTGAACAAGTTTTGGAGAGGATTTGTAGAGCAGATTTGGACAAGTTCTAGAGAGGGCTTGTAGAGCAGATTTTGACAAGTTCTAAAGAGGACTTGTGGACAGATTAGTGTGATATTTTGTGGAAGCTTACAATGCATATTTGAGACAAGTCTTTGAGTAGACTTGTGAGCAAAGTTTATTGATTTATTTGTTCAAACCTTGAGTTAAGGTTTGGGGCAGATCCAGAAGAGTTGATTTGAGATTGAGTCAAGATTTGTGTTAAGACTTGAGGATAGAGATTGAGCATAGATTTGTGCTATACTTAAGGACTATGTTTAGTGCAAGATCAAAGGATAGAGATTGGGGATATACTTGTTCTAGACCGAAGTATTGTGTTTAGTGCAAGATCAGAGGACAGAGATTGAGGACATATTTGTGCTAGAATGAAGGACGGTGTTTAGTAAAAATTTAAGGATAAAGTTTGGTGCATATTTGAGGACATGTTGGTGCCAGATCAGAGACAAAGATTGATAATATTTGTGCTAGACCAAAGGACTAAGTTTAGTACAAATTTGAGATAGAGCTTTAAATATGACAAAGTATAGAGGATGATAGTCTCTAGTGGATAGATATCCATTAGCCAAGGTAGTGAGGACATGCATCTTTAGTGGATAGAGATCCATTAGCCAAAGCAGTGGGAGCAACAATTATTCTAGAATATCACCAATCAGAGCTTAGGAGAAAGGAGTTCTCCTATTGATAGATATCCATGAACTTGATTAGGGGATTGGTGTATCCTTTGGAAAGAGGTCCATAAAAATTGTAATAGAGGAAGGATTCCCAAGAGATTTATTGAGAAATGATTAGTGAAATATTTTCTTCGTGGAGTAGCCCACATTGGGTGAACCACGTTAAATTGGTGTATCTATTGTATGTGATGATTTGTGCATTGCTTTGGTTATTTCTATTGATATTTCCATTGATTATATTGGATAATGTTGTTTGGGAAACAAATGTAAAAAGTGGTCTTATACTATTCATCCCCCTCTCACTATAAGCTTGTGTTCTTCAAGTATACCAATTAATATCCAACTCTTGATAATCCTTAATGAACCTCATTTTGTAGCCTTTTATATTTTATAGTTTAGTGTTTCTAAATTCCAATAATTTATTTGGTGTAGTATTCTTTATAATTCCCTTAATTTGGAATATTAGAAAACAATAATATTTGCAATAATAGAGTTTTAATTTCCAAGTTAACCCTTATATCTCCTAATTTATTATTTGCAAATATAAATATTCTTGCTTAATATTTTACTAATGATAAATGGATGATTGCAATAGTAAATATAATGTACCCTTATAACACCAATATAAATTAAGTTTACAACAAGCGTTAAATAATATGATATTTTATCTTAATAACCCTTTTGGATTATATTGTCTTGATGTTGTGACATGGTGGATTTGAAACCTTCTATAATGTGGTGCTCATGGGCAATCAATGCCTTATTTGACCAGTGTTGGTTTGTCCTTTGAGTAGAACTTCTCTCCTCCATAGATGGTGCTGATATTCTTCTTAAGGAATTCTTGGTCTATAATAAATTCTTAAATGCAGATTTACACCTTTGAATGGCTCACAATCTTGAGTTAGTATCATTCCTATGAACATACTTCACACCATTTAATGCTTGACTTTCTTTGACCTTGTTCTTCACTCCTCCAAAATGGGTGCCTTAAATGGGACTATTTCCTTACACATTATGGACAAGTGTCGCTTGGACGTTACTAAGTAGGTGATGATATTCCTCCAATGATGATTTTGGTGGTAACCTCCAAAATATTTGCAACTCCTTTTTATGTGAGTATTGGATTATTCATGAACATTGGAGCACTTAGAAATCTTGTGCCAAGTGGAACTCAAGGCATGTGCATGTAATACTTTCATATAACACTCCAAGGATGAGCATTGTAACCCTATCTTTGCCTATAACTTTGTATTGTACATTGGATTTCTATGTTTCTTGGAATGTAAGCATATTCTCTTCTCCTTTTGCATGCTATATTAATGAGGATAATGTATGGATATAGTTGTAATTCTCCAAGGTTCCATGGCCTTCCTAATGGTGGCCTTATGGCAGATTTTTGTGTTCCTTTTTTTGGTGGTCGTTCTCTCCAAGTAATGACCTTGGGTATAACACTTTTTCTCTTATACCTTAATGCTTGTAATATGTTGTTTGTGTAGATTTTGTAACCTGTTTGAATTTTTATTTGTATCCTTTGTAGTAGCCCCTTGTGCTTAGCTTGATAGTGCTATTCCATGTAGATAATCTCCTTTTGTTTTTTTTCCTTTCTCTATGTATATTGAGATGATAATAGCCTCTTGTAATGGATCCAATATTGTAAGTGAAATGCTTGCTTCTAGGGTTAGATTGAATGTGGAGAAATGGTATTTTAAACACCTTGATTTTGAGAAGTGTGAGCTCTTCAATGGCTCTTTCCTCTTGCTCAATCTCTGCTCTAAATCCTTCTAAGATAATGGCCATGTTGTTTCCTGCAATAAGAGATTTTTTTGTCCTTTTTTGAAGGAAAAAAAGAGGTGCTTTGTAATAGTTATATTTGCACCAATATGATGGACTTTTTTTCTGAAATCCTCTTTTATTTTTATGAGGTAGCTCCTTGCCTTCACTAATCCTCTTACTTGGATAATTTAATAAGAGTTAATCCAAGCTAATAATATACTATTAATATGTTGATTTTAAAGTAAGTATTTCTGCACTTTACAGTTAAATGAAACCCTTATATATTCCTTGAATCTTGAGACTCACCAAGTCTCTATTTGAGGCTTCCTTAAAGGAATTTAATGGTAGCTTCCTTCTCCATATTTTGAATTGTATTAGTGGATTCTTTTAGCCACAAAATGCTATAGATTTTGTGCTAGTTTTGTGCCTTTAACAATCAAAATACAAACTAATTTCTTGAGAGTAACTAGTTAAATATCAACTAGTATAGTGCTAATGGATTAATAATGCACTTTAATGGTAACAATAATTTCACCTTATTGCTCCTGTAAATAAACTCTAAAAATAATTCTAAATGCACTTAATAATCTCTACAACTTTTAAGAGTAATCTATAAAGAACCCTTAATGAATAATATACAATTTTCACTACAATCAATATTGTAGGATGTAGTCTTCTTGCTTTCTAGATAGATAATAGGTAGGTGATAACTTAATTTCAAAAAATATCCAACTTTTATTTAATGCACAAATATATCTTAAAATAAACTCTCCTTTTTGCACTTTCTTGAAGACTATAATATGAGACCTTCTCCTTGTAACTTTAATCTAAATATGGTGCTTAATGGAATTATATAATGAACCCTAATTTGAAGTTCAACTAATTGCACTCTAGTTGCTTACCTTCTTTCATAGATGTAGATCTTGGCTTTTCGATTCACCAAGTTGCTACCTTGTAATGGATGAATTCATAAATTATTTTTGGCTATCCAAAATAGCTTATTGCTTCACAAAAATATGGTCTTGAACTTTTTGTCTTGAGCCTAGGGTTTGGTGATTTGATCCTTCCAATGATCTTCAATATTTTGTAGTAGGTTCAAAAGTCCTTGCTTCTAAAATGTGCCTTCTTACTGTGAGAGACAATCTCCAAATCTCTTACATTTGGTAGGCTTCTTCTATCTAAATATTCTTTCAATATTCTTATTGAATTCTAACTTCA
This sequence comes from Wollemia nobilis, assembly GCA_028583015.1. Taxonomy (NCBI): domain Eukaryota; kingdom Viridiplantae; phylum Streptophyta; class Pinopsida; order Araucariales; family Araucariaceae; genus Wollemia; species Wollemia nobilis. The sequence goes on along the minus strand of JAQPPZ010001063.1, from coordinate 6,798,195 downwards.
AACAAGATCTTCTTCTCAAGATTTTGAATTTCTTGAGGTCTTCACTAGATTCTTATTTGATATTTGGTACTCTTTACCAAATTCTTCTTCTCTTGAGCTTGTTATCAAATGGCAAAAATTGTCACAAGTCCTTCACTATCAGGAACTTATCCTTGGTAGTGGATTTCTCCAATGAGTTCTCAAGGAACTCTTTTGATTATTCTTCTATGAGATCTACAACAAGGCTCTTCAGACCTTATTCTTTTCCTCCTTGAGACCTCTCCAAGGTCTTCTATCTTGTAGCTTCTTTGGCCTTCCAATTGAGACTTTTTCTTCAACCTTATACTTCTAGAAGTGTTGGTGATGAGATCTTCTTGGATCTCTAAACTTTGTTGCTTCTCTAATCAAGAACATGACTTTTCTAGTCCATCTTTATCTCTTTCAATATTGGAAGTTTTTCAATGATATATTCTTTGGATCTCTTCAACTTATTCTAAAAGAAGTTTTCAATCAGTAAAGGAGATCACCAATCTCCTATTTTGTGGACTTTTATCGAGAGTCTTTTTTTGAATCAAGAACTCTTCTACGAAGTCTTATTAAAAATCAAGGCTTCTATGGCCCTTTCTTCTATATCAAGGCTTCTATGGACTTTTCTACTTATGCATTCTATAGGTATTGATATTTAATAGAAATCATCAATATCCTATATCCTCCTTGACTTGTCTTTTGGAGTCTCTTCTTCCTTGATTCTACTACAAGGCTAATGCAGCATTTTCTTCACTTCTACAATCTGTAGGATTGCAAGACTTGTAATGAGACATTTTTTTGAGGTATTTAAAATATTTAGTCTTCTCCTTGTTACTGTAAGTATTGGAATGATTCTAAGAAGATATTCTTCCTAGCTCTCTTGTAGGAAGCTTCCAATACTTTTTATGAATATCCTTTTTCTACAATAAGTTGTTAGAAACTAGAATGGAAGAATTTATAATTTTAGAGATAATAATCTTCACTAGTTGATTTATCAATCTAGTGGTATGAATTTTGAGTCCTAGTCTTCATGAGTTTTTTAGAAACTCTATGGAAAGACACTAGCCAAATATAATCTCAGAATTTATATAATTGATATTTATTTCAGTCCTAACTTATGATTCTCTCTAATACTATTGACTATTGTGGCATTTTCTATTAATCGATTCCTAATGGTAGAGATGCATAGTTGCAGATCTAGTTTGTAAATATGCAAGCTAACAATATTTTGGACATTTTGAGTCAAATTTGTTATTGATATCAAGGAACGAAGTTGTCATTGATGTCAAGGAATAAGCTACCGTTGATGTCAAAATGTCAAAAGGAACAATGCAAAGGTTAATGGTGAGAGAGCTTCATAATATTTATTTTCAATATTATGTGAAGCATAAGTAGAAGGGTTTTTATTAAAACCATGGAAGAACAAAAATAAAAGGTTTTTCATAAAAACCCAAGGAGGCTTTTAAATTCATGTTAGAAAGCCCAAGGAAGCTTTAATATTTATTTTATAAAATATTTAAATTCAAACTGAATTTAAAATTTATAAATAAATATTATTTATACAAAGTGGTAAAACCTAAGAAAGCTTTAATTCTTAATAAATCCAAAAGGATTTAAATATTAATTTATAAAATTTAAATTCTAAAGAATTTAAATAATTTATAAATTAAATATTTAAAATTTAAAGCACATATGTTTAATTTCAAGGTGGCATATTGGTATAAACACAATATGCCTAAGTGGCAAAAGAATCATCCCTTGTTTGATTTACCAAAGGCGTGTGAGTTGTGTGTTTTGTGTGATTTCGTGCAAGGAAGAAGATAAAGTTTTGTCTTAATTGTGTTGACAAAGAAATAATATGAAATAAGACCTAAACCTCATAACCATCTAGCATGGTGGTCTAGTGGCAAGTTGGAGTGAGCTAGGGTGCTTGTGAGCAGGAGCACCCACGTTCGAATCTTGGCAGGTAGCGTTTTGAGTGGACTTAGTCAATGTTTTGAGTGGAATTGGTTAGATGCCAAAGGAAGCAGTGCAAATCATTTTTGGGTGAGGTGCCAAGAGGGAGAAGATAGAGAACATGGTTCTCTTCCCTCCCAAGGTGAGCGCATAGCTCATGTAGTGGTTGGAGCCATGGTTAGGGCACTAGTAGAGGTGACATCATGAGTTCGATTCTCACCAAGGCAAAGGTAATAAGTTTTTAATATATTTTGTGATGCCTAAGGTTTCAACATAATATCCTAGGGATTTAAAAGGGGTAGATAAAAAGTATTTTAATTGGTAATTATTTTTGAATAAAGAGTTAAGCTTTACTTTTAATAAAGTATTTTTGACATATTGGCTGATTGGAGAAATAAGTGGATTAAAGTGTTCGTTAAATTTTGAGAGGACTATTTGCCATTGAGTTATTTTGAGAAGGTGATTTTATTGAAATTATTTCTGGTATTGTATATTATTTTAATTGGAAGATTATAAGGTGTATTTGGTCAATTATTTTTGTATATGATATGGATGCTTTCTTCAAGATGGAGTGATAAGGTGTATGTATATTTTGATATTTACATTGTACTTTTGAGAGAGTTTATCATATTATTACTTCCTTGAGCTTGGAAAATAAGTGTTTGTGGTTTTGGAAGATTTTTGAGGTTCCTTCATCATCAAGAAAAAAGTATGGGCACATTCTTCCATAGTTGATTTGATTGATTGTTTTCTAGAAAATAAGTTTGGAGTGAAAAGGACTTAATTAGGTTTCCTTATTGAGTTGTTGAGCTATATGTGAGATTGGTTTATAAGAATTGTTGTTGAAGTGATTGATTGAGTGAAGAACTTGAACTAGGGTTTGCAAATATCATGAGTATCATTGTTATGTGATATTGGTTGATAAGAATTGTTGGAAACATTTTGAGTGAGTGTTCATATGCTTGGACTAGGGTTTGTAAGCAATGATTGTTTCATTGAATGATTGTTTCATTGAATTATTGGTTGAGTAGAGTTGGTTGAGCCTAGTCAATTGAATGTGTGAAGTGATTATTCAAGTTCTATGAAACAAATTGTTCTATATTCTGAATTGATTTGAGAAATAGGTTGAGTGTTGATGAGTGTGAAACATATTGAGTCTCTAAAAATTCTCCATATGTTTCTGTGATAAAAGAGAGATTGAAAGTGATTGAGAGTTTGTAAGTGTGAAGCATATTGAGTCTCTAAAAATTCTCTATATGTTTCTAAAAGAGTGATTGAAAGTAATTGAGCATTGAGGTGAATTTGAAGCATATTGAGTCTCAAACAATTCTCTATATGTTTCTCAAAGAGTGATTGAAATAAACTGAGCATTGTGATAAGTGTGAAGCATATTGAGTCTCTAACAAGTATCTTTATGTTTCTATGATATTGGACAAGTTCAAGTGTGGAATTATTGAGTATATTTGAGTTAAGTCTTAGAGAAGACTTGTAGATATATTTGTGTAAGCTTTTGTGGAATCTTACAATACATATTGAGAGTAGATTTGGACAAGTTCTAGAGAGGACTTGTAGAGCAGATTTGGACAAGTTCTAGAGAGGACATGTAGAGCAGATTTGAACAAGTTATAAAGAGGACTTGTGGATAGATTAGTGTGAGATTTTGTGGAATATTGCAAGGCAGATTTGAGAGAAATATTGGAGTAGACTTGTGAGAAAATTTGATTGATTATTTGTTCAAACCTTGAGTTAAGGTTTGGGGTAGATCCAAAAAAGTTGATTTGAGATTGATCCAAGATTTGAGTTAAGTATTGAGGATGGATATTGAGAACAAATTTGTGCTAGACTGATGGACTATTTTTAGTATATATTCGAGGATAGATTTTGGTGCATATTTGAGGATAGGTTTGTGCTAGACCAGAGATAGATATTAAGTAGATTTGTGCTATACCGAAGGACTGTGTTTAATACAGATTTAAGATAGAGCTTTTGAGGTGACATAGTTGAGCATAGAGGTCTCTAGCAATATTAGGGAGGATAGGTTTCTTCTATGGATATAGTTCTATTTGCTAAGTGTAGTGCAGGTAGAGGTCTTCTAGAGTATCACCAACCAGAGCAGAGTTAGGAGAAAGGAGTTCTCCCATGGATAGATATACATGAACTTGATTAGGGGATTGATGTCTTCTTTGGGGAGAGATCCATAAACATTGTAATAGGAAAAGGATTCCCAAAATATTTATTGAGAAAGTTTTAGTAAAATATTTTCTACATAGAGTAGCCCACATTGGGTGAACCGCGTTAAATTGGTGTCTCTATTATGTGTGATGATTTGTGCATTTAAGTGGGTATTGCTATTGATATTGCCATTGATTATATTGGATAATATTGTTTGGAAAAAAAATTAAAAAGTGGTCTTATACTGTTCACCCCCCCTCTCATTATAATTTTGTGTTATTCAATTGGTATCAGAGTTGGTTCCTTCGGAAAGGGTTTAACAACTTGAAGGAAGATATTACAAGAACACAAATAACAAAGAAAGACAAAGGAAAAACCATGAGACACAAGAATAAAAGAACACACATGGTCATGAAATAAAAGGAATATGAGTTTGATATTGTTGTGTTGGGAGGAAAAATGGAAATAGATTCAAAATAGGAATCAAGCAGTGGATAAAATATCAAATTGATAAATTTTTGTACCAAATGTAGGAATACATGTCACCATGCAACTTATTGTACATAAGAAGGTGAAGAGTGCTTTGTTTGTGGTAAACTCGGTCATGATGCAAGATATTATCATGGGTTTAGCAGTAGTGAATTTGAAATGGATCTAAATGATAACAGGGATAGTCAAAATAGGTATGAAGAAGAAACTCTACTTTCAATAATAGAAGAAAAAAGAAGATGCTCCTATAGAAGATCAAAGAAAGAAATAAGAGGAAGATTCAAAAAAATAAAAATAGGAAGCCACTCTTAAGGAACTTGTTGAATTGAAAAGAGAGAATTCAGAACTAAAGTCTCAACTACAAGAATATGAGAAATGTAAGGCAAAGCTTCTATAAGATCTCTCTAACTTGAGATATAAGGTTGAAAGTGCAAGAAGATTTGAAGAAGGTATGATTGAATAGTCAAAGGTAAAAAAGATAGAATATGAAAGACTTATGGTTACTCTTGAAGAACTAAAAAGGGAGAACTCGGGATTAAGGGTTCAAGCTCAAGAAGATGAGAAAAATTGAAGGAGGTATGAATGAAAAATTAAAGGCAAAAGATCTAGAGTATGAAATATTAGAATATGAGATAGTATCACTAAGGATGGAAGTGAAAGACCCCAGGGAAAATCTACACAAGGTTAAGAAAAATTCAAAAACTCTGGACAGGATTATCCGTACACAAAAATCATCATTCACCAAAATAGGACTTAGTTTTGAAATAGAACAAGGGAAACAAGAAGCATAAAAAGGAGAGCCAAGATCAAGCACCAAAAAGGGAGAAGTTTCAAAAGAAGAAAGTAAAAAAGAAAGTGAAACTTCTAAGGATAAGTTGGACAATAGAAATTTCAACAAGGAAAGGAATAATACACAAATAAGAAATAGATGGAACATGAAATAGGATAGGATAGAAGAGACTAAGAGACAAATGGGATCGAGGCAAGGTTTCTTCAATGGACGATGATTCTCATGTCACAAGTTTGGGCACAAATAGTCATAGTGTAGGACACATGAAAGACAAAAATATCAAAACTTTAGGAATATGTAATTATTTCATGGGTATTGATACTCATGTAATCAGCTTGGTCACAAGGCAATGAATTGTAGGATTCATTACAGGAACAAATATGGCTTCACTAGGAGAAATCCCAAGATATTTGCACCTCCAAGGAATAATGACACTAAGTGTTATAAGTGCAATAATTATGGACATATAGCAAAGTGGTATAGAGAATACATTCCATAACCAAGAAGGAACATGGATATGAAAAGGAACAAGAACAAGAATGGGTACAGGGACATAAAAAAAAATAGGAACATGGACATGAACAGGAACAAGGACATGAACAAGAAAGAGGATTTTCAAAAGGTTCAAAAAGGTATGATTTCAAAAGTATGGAAAAAGAAAGCTGAAAAAGGAAAGGAACATTGCATGATGGGAGTAGATTTACTCCCACCCCAGAACTAACCACCTCAAGAGGAGGTGGGGGAGGGGCTAAGCTAAGATACTCATTCTTAGCCTTGATCCCCAAAGGTGACCCTTTGCCATTGATGTCAAAGGGTGAGATATTAGAGTAAGGGGGAGATATTTATGTTAGAAGGAAAGCATTCAGTCAAGGGGAGTAGAAAATAAAAAGATCAAGGAAATGGTAAAAAGTTATTGGGTTGCCATCAATGACAAAGGAGAATATTGTTGGACATTTTGAGTCAAAATTGTCATTGATGTCAAAGAATGAAGTTGTCATTGATGTCAAGGAATAAGATACTATTTATGTCAAAAGGTCAAAAGGAAAAATGTAAAGGTTAATGGTAAAATATATTCATAATATTTATTTTCAATATTATGTGAAGCATAAGTAGAAGGGTTTTTATTAAAACCATGGAAGAGAAAAAAAAAATCATAAAAACCCAAGGAGGCTTTTAAATTCATGTTAGAAAGCCCAAGGAAGTTTTAAAATTTATTTTATAAAATATTTAAATTCAAACTGACTTTAAATTTTATAAATAAATATTATTTATACAAAGTGGTAAAACCTAAGAAGACTTTAATCCTTAATAAATCCAAAAGGATTTAAATATTAATTTATAATATTTAAATTCTAAAGAATTTAAATAATTTATAAATTAAATATTTAAAAGTTAAAGCACTGACATTTAATTTCAAGGTGTCATATTCATATAAAAACCATATGCTTAAGTGATAAAAGAATAATTCCTTGTTCCATTTACCAAAGGCCTGCGAGTTGTGTGTTTCGTGCGATTTCATGCAAGGAAGAATACAAAGTTTTGTCTTAAGTGTGCCAACAAAGAAATAACATGAAAGAAGCTCTAAAACTCATAACCATATAGCATGGTGGTTTGGTCACAAGTTGGAGTTAGCTAGGGCACTCGTGAGCAAGAGGACCTACGTTTGAATCTCGATAGGTAGCATTTTGAGTGGACTTGGTCAGTGTTTTTAGTGGACTTGGTTAGGAGCCAAAGGAAGCAATGCAAATCCTTTTTGGATGAGGCACCAAGAGGGAGAAGATAGAGCACATGGTGTTCTTCCATCCAAAGGTGAGCGCCTGGCTCACATGGCAATTGGAGCCACGGCTAGGTTGTTGGTAGAGGCGGCGTCGTGAGTTGGACTCTCAACAAGGAAAAGGTAATAAATTTTTAATATATTTTGTGATGCTTAAGGTTTTGACATAAGGTCCTAGGGAGTTAAAAGAGATAGATAAATAGTATTTTAATTGGTCATTATTTTGGAATAAGGAGTTAATATTTATTTTTAATAAAGTCTTTTTGACATATTGGTTTATTGGAGAAATAAGTGGATTAAAGTGTTGGTTAAATTTTGAGAGGACTTCTTGCCATTGAGTTATTTTAAGAAGGTGATTTATTGACATTATTTTTGGTATTGGATATTATTTTAACTGGGATATTATAAGGTGTATTTGGTCAATTATTTTTGTATATGTTGATGGATGCTTTCTTCAAGATGGAGTAATAAGGTGTATGTATGTTTTGATATTTGCATTGTACTTTTGAGAGAGTTTATCATATTATAAATTCCTTGAGCTTGGAAAACAAGTTTTTGTGGTTGTGGTAAATTTTTTAGGTTACTTCATTATCAATAAAAAGGTATGGGCACATTCTTCCATAGTTGATTTGATTGATTGTTTTCTGTAAAACAAGTTTGGAGTGAAAAGGACTTAATTAGGTTTCCCTATTGAGTTGTTGAGCTATATGTGAGATTGGTTTATAAGCATGGTTTTTTTAAGTGACTAATTGGGTGAAGAAATTGAACTAGGGTTTGCAAAGATCATGAGTATCATTGTTATGATAAGAATTGTTGGAAAAATTTAAGTGAGTGTTCATATGCTTGAACTAGGATTTGTAAGCAAAGATTAATTCATTGAGTGATTGGTTGAGTAAATTTTGTTGAGCCTAGTCAAGTGGATGTGTTGATGTGATATTTCAAGTTCTATGAAACAAATTGTTCTATATTCTAAATTGATTTGAGAAAGAGGTTGAGTGATGATGAGTGTGAAACATATTGAGTCTCTAAAAATTCTCCATATGTTTTTGTGATAAAAGAGAGATTGAAAGTGATTGAGAATTTGTAAGTGTGAAGCATATTGAGTCTCTAAAAATTCTCTATATGTTTCTAAAAGAGTGATTGAAATTAATTGAGCATTGAGGTGAATGTGAAGCATATTGAGTCTCTAACAATTCTCTATATGTTTCTCAAAGAGTGATTGAAAGAAATTGAGCATTGTGATAAGTGTGAAGCATATTGATTCTCTAACAATTCTATTTATGTTTCTATGAGATTGGACAAGTTCAAGTGTGGACTTATTGAGAATATTTGAGGTAAGTATTAGAGAAGACTTGTGGACAGATTTGTGTAAGATTTTATGGAAGCTTACAATACAGATTGAGAGCATATTTAGACAAGTTGTAGAGTAGATTTGGAAAAGTTATAGAGAGGACTTGTAGAGAAGATTTGGAAAAGTGCTAAAGAGGACATGTGGACATATTAGAGTGAGCTTTTGTGGAAGCTTGCAAGGCATATTTGAGATAAGTATTTGAGTAGACTTATAAGCAAATTTGATTGATGATTTGTTCAAACCTTGAGTTAAGCTTTGGGGTAGATCCAGTAGAGTTGATTTGAGATTGAGTCAAGTTTTGATTTAAGGCTTGAGGATTGAGATTGAGGATAGATTTGTCTTATACTTAAGGACTGTGTTTAGTACAGATTTTAGGATAAAGTTTGGTGCATATTTGAGGACAAGTTTGTGCCAAACCATAGACAAAGATTAAGCATATTTGTTCTAGATCGAAGGATTGTGTTTAGTATAAATTTGAGATAGAGCTTTATAAGTGATGGAGTTGAGGATATAGGTCTCCAACCAGAGTAGGTAGGAGATGTATCTTCTATGGATAGAGTTACTGTTGTGGTTGATCCACAACACACCCCAAAATTGGGGACCCACCTTTTTGCAGGCTTGCATAGAAGAATCTCGATGACCCAGATGCTAAAATTGAAGAAAAAAGAAAAAAATGCATAAGTGTTGAAAGTGTCACGAAATCGTGACATGTAGCTCCATCGCTGCCGAAAAGGAGAAAGAAAAGAAAAGGTGTCACGAAATCGTGACATGCCGGTGGAAAAAAATGAAAACGATCGTGATTTCGTGACGTGATTTTCCGAAGCGTACGGATGATGAAAAGTGTCGTGATTTCGTGACGTGTTTTGCCGAAGCGTACGGATGATGAAAAGTGTCGCAATTTTGCGATGTGTTTTGCCGAAGCGTACGGATGATGAAAAGTGTCGAGATTTTGCGACATGTTTTGTCGAAGCTTACGGATGAGGAAAGTGGTCGCAATTTCACGACGTGTTTTGGCAAACTGTACGGATGGAGAAAATGGTCGCGATTTCGTGACGTGTTTTGGAAAAGTGGCCCGAAGGAGAAAATGGTAGCGATATCACGACAGTTTGCGACAAAAAGTACGGAGGGCAAAAGCGATAGCGATATCGCGACAGAAAGCGACATGAAGGCCCGAAGGTGAAAAATGTCGCGATATCACGACAGAAATGAAGACCATGCCCGAAGCAGAGAAGCGGTAGCGAAATTGCGACAAGTTTTTCCAAGGCGTACAGAATAAAAAAATGGTCACGATTTTGCGACGCGTTTCGGGGAGGCGTAAGGAAAGAGAAAGCGGTAGCGATATCGTGACAGTTTGCGGCAAGCAGGTTAGAGGACAAAATCCGTAGCGATATCATGACGATTTGTTGAAAGAAGGCAAGAGAGTGGTAATGGTCGCGATTTCACGACGTAAAGTTGCCAAAGAGGCTCGACGGAGAGATGGTAGCGATTTCGCTACAGCTTTGTGAGAAGGAAGCCCGACGGAGGGATGGTAGCAATCTCGCTACAGTTTGTGGAAAGAAGGCTCAAAAGCAAAAACGATCACGATATCGCGACAAGATGCTGCCGAGGACGTACGACCGGGAAGAGTGTAGCGATATCACGACATGTCGCGATTTTGTGACATGTCGCGTTTTTGCGGCCAAGAAGGTGAGCAGGCGGCATGCAGTTTTTGTTGGGATTTTCATAGAATGGCATTACAGAAGGCACAGAGAGCATGTGACACATGGCATGCAGGTGTCAGGTCTACAGAAGCGTTACATGCAATGGAGGATTTTAGGCGTTTCGACGTTAAACATGGAATAAAGACAAGGAAAAGGAGGGAAAACGGAGACGAAAATGGACGGAAATGGTGGCATGGCCAAATGGGAAATTTGGGCATGGCCACATTTGTAAAGCAGGGATTTTAATTGGAATGTGAAAGCTTTTATTCAGAAATTTCAGGCCTTGTTAGCAAGAAAGAATGAGAAATTTTCTGCATGCTTAATTTTAATTGTTTTATTTTTCTCCTTTCAGATTTCAGACTTGTATGTGAAATTGATGCCATTATTTTGGGTTGTTTCATGTGAATGTCTGCAATCTGGAAATTATTTAAGACCCTAGGAACCAACACCTAGTTTACTTTGATTGTGTGTTGTACAGGTCAAATAGGCTAGGTTGCATGTATGAAACTCTCACGTATTCGGTTTTGCAGGACGGGGTGCTATCAAACTGAAGGAGCTTTTGCATTGCTGTGTTTTCAGCAATTATTTTGATGCAAACTTTAATTTTTCTGTTTTCAAAAATTTTAATTTTAGAATTGTTTTCCTATTTTCGGGCATTAAAATAAATATTAAAAAAATTTCAAAATATAAAAATGATTTCACCATTGCGTAGATTATAATTCAGACTTCAAATACGCACTTTGAAATTTCATTTTCGGACTTGTTTAGTATTTTTAAAAATTCATCGAAGTTGTTGTTTTGCTACAGATTTTAAAATTCCGAAAATAGAAATTTTCCATTTTAAGGTCAAATTTCATTTTTCTAGTTTTGTTTTGCATTCATGAGCCTATGATGACATTCCCTTCATGGAAATTCCAATTTCATTGAAGGGGTTATGTTTTACGGCATTTTCATAAATTTCCATTTAGGGCATAAAATTACCCTTTCTTCATAAAAATTCCAATTTTACGAAAGAGGGATAATTTGAATACTACATTGAAGGTCTTTTCCTTAAAGCACTTAATTGTTCATCTTGATGAAAATCTGATTTCATTTAAGAGGGATAAGTTAAAGTGACATTTTGAAGCTACATTTGGAGACCATATTCATCATTGAAGATTTAATGCAAGATAAAATCTATCTTAAAATCATCAAGATAAAAGGAATTAAAGCATTACATCATGGTCATATGAGGGCCAACTCACATTTACTTTATCAGGGTTCAATGAACAATCACTAAAGTTTCATGGTAAAATAAACCAACAGTGCCCCTTGTTTTCAGTTACTTGCAACCACTAAGGTGTTCCAAGCATTTCAATTGAATATCTTTATTTGATGCACATATGCAAATGCTAATATAACAAGAACCTTGGAGAAGTTGTTTGTTTAACTTCTTTGCAAGAGGGGATTTTGGAACCCAAATCCTATCGGAGAGTGTGCTTTCACAATTGGGTGAAAACACCACTCAACAGATTGGCGCTAGAAGGAGGGCAGAATTGGTTTATCTATTTTGATTTTCATATCTGAATATTTTGTTTTTGAGTTAATTTTGAAATAATTTACGGCTAAACTGCAATTCTATTTTTATTGCAGGTTTTCTTCGAAATAGCCGAGGGTTTCATTGGGCAGGCTGGACCCACCACGGCGTATTGCAACCAGGTCCCAAACAACTAGGGAAACCATTTTTCACGACCTTACTGGCACTCCCAATAATAAAACTAAGCAAGTCATTTTCTTGATGATAATTGAGAGTTTCGTCAAGGAGGGCTGAAGCGGTTTATTTTATTATGATTGCTATGCACTGTTCTTAACGCTTTGATGGTTCATACAGGAATAATATGATTTAATTTGATTTTTTTTTTAAATATATATATATATATATATATATATATATATAATAATAAAAAAAAAAGGAATTTTTGGCTATTAAAGTTATATTCTTTAACATTCACGAATGGCTATGTTTACACCGTGGATGACAGGTAGCCCATTGAATATACCGGGAATTCAACATTATTTGCCCATTGGTTTTGAGAGATGTCTTCCTCAATTTTTGTCTAATGGGACAAATACTGTAGAAGAACATATTCAAGCATTCAAATTTGTTGTGAATCACTTGACAAGTTGGTATGATGATGTTGCATGTAAAATGTTCCTTTATACCTTGGACAAAGCGGCATATGATTGGTTTACAAGTCTGCCTTTAGGGTCTATCACTTCTTGGGCTCAGCTAGAGGCAACATTTCTCAATCAATTCAACAAAAAGCAAGTTGACCCAATCCTCATGTACAATCAGTTAGCCTATATTAGAAAAGGACCAAGTGAAAATGTGAAGTCATTTTCTGAGAGATTCTTTGGATTATATGCTCAATTAGTGACATTTTATGCTCTTCAAGAAGAAATGGCTCTCCAAATATACATCAATGCTCTTGACTCACCCATGTCCACATATTTGCGAGGGATGCCTCAAATCACATCTTTGTCACAAGCCTATACTCAAGCAATGGCAATTGAGCAACAATGGAGTTGTCAAAATTATGGTGTGGGTTTTGGATCATGTAATCTTCAATCATTTAATAACTCCTTTACCCACCCAATGATTTATCCATCATGACCAAGTTCAAGTGTGAATCAATTTCAGAATCAATAATCATTCCCATGCTTCAATCAAATTCAAAGTCCTCAACCTACTTTGCAAGATCAACCATCTTTCTTAAGTATGAATCAACTTCAAAATACTCATCTTGATTCAAAATATGTTGCTAAAATCAATTTTAATGATTTTCATAGGAATATGATTTTAGGCAAGGGAGGAATACTAGATCCAACTCGTATGGAAACATGTGATAGATTGGAAACCCTTGACTCACCAAAAGATGAATTCTATGAGGATGAATCTGATTCGGATGACACATTGGATGACATTGTTGAAAGTAATGGCATAGGAAATTCACACCTTCCAAATCATGTTAAACGTGAATCATGGGTTACACATGTGGATTATGATAGCCTTATCAATTTGAATGCAAGCAATAACCCAATTTTGGAAGTAATTGAACCATCTAAGGAAGGAGAAGATAAATTCGATGAGAAACATGTTGATGAATTAAAATATGATAAAGAAATAGTTGAGCATCACAATTTGTTCTTGAAAGATGATTGTTATGATTCTTGGGAAGAGTATGCTCACTCCAAACCTTCTAATGGAGTTTATGTGCCTATTGATATGCAGGATAATACAATTGCCCTTTCATATGAGGATATTACAAGTCCTGCACAATCCGAGAATGTTTTGGAAGAAGCCTTGGAATCTCATCAAGGGTTGGAGAAGGATAATGATTCTACTACCATGGATGAAGAAGGAGAATCAATTGTTTTTGTTCCCCTTGGGGGGCAAGAAATCAAAAATCTTGATCCACCTATTGTTTCTACAATGTCTATGCCATCTCAAAATGATGAAATTACAAAACCTAAGTGGTGTGGGTTAGGTTCTACTGATGATCCTAATGAAAATATGGAGTTTGGGGCAACTCAAGCCATTGATCAGGGAAAGGTGTCACGTGACATATATCTTGAAAAATTAGGCTCTTTTTTTGAAAAAGATGGACGCATGTTTGATTGGGTGCCTAACTTTGGTGTTTTTGAATAGGTATTGGATGATGAAGAAGACAAAGAGAAAAAAGAAAAGGCTACTAATACTCATCAAGTTATGATAAATTTTAATCATGATGGGTTGAGTATGGATGACAAGGGGAAATTTGTACCTTTGGTAGTAGCTACAAAAATTTCAAGTGATAGGTCACATGATGTCCCTTTGGATGCTAACATCATTAATGAGGAAATGCCAAACTTTGTTGATGCTTGTCAAGTTTTGAATGATTTTGATTGCTTTAAAATCCTGGAAAATGATTTGAAGTCAAGATTTTTAGAAATAGGCTCTTGTTTGCAACATCTCACATTTGAAAGAGAAAGCCTACTTCTAAATCATGAAGGGAACGATGAAACTCGCACTTTAAAGAATAGACAAGATAAAATTGAATATCAACTATTGTCTAACCAATTTGATTTGAATCTCACCTATGACGTTGGTAATAGAACTAAATCAAAGTGGAATGGTGAGCATGGCAAGTTGAAATTTGTTGCATTGCTCGGTTTGATCTTATTGTTGTTGGATTCCTACAAAATTTGGCATGTGTATGGTGTCTATGTTTTTTGATATATTCTAATCATGTTTGGGATCCAGGAAAGTAATAGTCCAAGCTTGGCATCATCTTGTACAATAGTGTATATAATTTTTGGTTTTTTGGTGTGGGCTTTCAAGTTTTTGTTTTTGGGATTGTGTTTGGGTTTTGGTTTTGGTTTGTGTTTTTCAAATTTTATTTTTGGATCCTTAGTTTAATCATGATTTAAGTTGTGTGTTTGATTTCAATTGGCATGCTTTGTTTGTTTTTATAAAAAATAAAAAATAAAATAAAATAAAATAAAATTGAGATGTCAACTTATGCTTAAGACTAGGAGAACATGAAATATTGGAATTGTCTTGTAAAAGCTCCACAAGTAACACAAGCAATTTAATTACATCGTTTGAAACTTGTGATGCATGAAAGAGTCAGTTTTGCATGACAAATCATTTCATTTGCATTTCAAGAGATAATGCATTCATGTTCCATCTCACTTTACATATATTTCATCTTAGTTGCATATGCATCTTAGGTGCAAGTCATTAAAGTATGTCAAATCCTCTTAGGATTGTGTTATAACATAAATATAAGAAAAATCCTAAGGTTGGAAACCGAGTCTTGAGGTATCTAGAACCAAGCACGTCTCATTCATTAAAAAGGATCTTGAGCAAAATGATCAAAACCTAACTTGGAAGAAAAGGGTTGGGCGAAAGAAGTATTTCATGTCTATCCTATTTATGCAGCATGATCCTTAAAACAGTGGTTTTGATCACTTCCATAGAGCTTAAAAGCCTAAAATTAGAGTAGTAAGGATAGGGTTAAATCCTCATCGAACTTAGGTTGAGGATCCAATTCCCCAAAGCTTTGATTTGACCCACATGGAGTAGTAAGGATAGGGCATAAATTCTCATCTCGGTTGGTTGAGAATCTGATTCCCCAAAGCTCTTATGTCTCATTTCATAATCAGTCTTGGATTGTAAGGATCGTACTATTTGTCCTCTACAAAGGATGAGTAGTCATCCCCAAGGTCTAAGCAACAAAATTAATGTTTTCATCTAAAAATTGGATTGCAAGGATCATACTACGTGTCCCTAGCCAGGATGGGTAGTCATCCCCAAGGTCCAAGAAGTAAAAAAATAATTTTTTCCCATCTCATCTTTATTTTGGATTGTAAGGATTGTACTACTTGTCCTCTCGCAAGGGATGGGTAGTCATCCCCAAGGTCCAAAGAAATGGAGATAAGTTTTGGATTGTGGGGTTAGATATGCCCATGCATGGCATCATGTCTTGCCTAAAAAACAAGACCACTGATTGTCTAGAGGGTTAGACTAGCATGACCATTTCTTCCATAAGTGGTTTAATTATTTTGCTTAAAGTGAGGTAATGAACTCTAAATTAGAATAGTAAGGATAGGGTTAAACTCTCATCTCGGTTGGTTGGGAGTCTGATTCCCCAAAGTTCTGATTTCACATTCACTTGCACATGGGTTCTAGATGGTAGGGACTCGTAACCAACTTTGGGATAAAATAAGGTAATGAATTAGTGGATCCTAAGAGGGTTTGGCAATCTTGAATGCTTGTACATAATAATAGAATAAGGACCATGCCTTTTATGAAAGCAAAATCTCCTTCCACATTCATTAGGGTACACAAATCATTCACCATCCCACATATGCATTCATGCAAAACTGATAATGGAATGTTGATCAATTTCAAACGATAGGGAATGAAAACACATTGCACATACTAAGCTAATACTTGATGATTCTGATGATTCATGTACTTCTGATCTTTGGGCATTTGTTATTTTGCTTATGTGCTAACATATGTTTGCGAGTTTGTGATATGTTTCAAGTTGGGTTCTTACTAAAATTCTCAAGAGCATTTGACAATAGAGTCGCCATTTGTTGTGGTTGATCCACAACACACCCCAAAATTGGGGACCCACCTTTTTGCAAGCTTGCGAGAGAAGAATCTCGATGACCCAGATGCTAAAATTGAAGAAAAGAGGAAAAAATGCATGTGTTGAAAGTGTCACGAAATCGCGACATGTCACGAAATCGCGACTTGTCGCGCCATCGTTGCCGAAAATAGGAAAGTTTCACGAAATCGTGACATGTAGCTCCATCGCTGTCGAAAAGGAGAAAGAAAAGAAAAGGTGTCACGAAATCGCGACATGCCGCTGGAAAAGAATGAAAATGGTCACGATTTCGTGACGTGTTTTGCCAAAGCATACGGATGATAAAAAGTGTCACGATTTCGCGACGTGTTTTGCCGAAGCGTACGGATGATGAAAAGTGTCACAATTTAACGACGTGTTTTGCTGAATCTTATGGATGAGGAAAGTGGTCGCGATTTCGTGACATGTTTTGGCAAACTGTACGGATGGAGAAAATGGTCGCGATTTCGCGACGTGTTTTGGAAAAGTGGCCCGAAGGAGAAAATGGTAGCGATATCGCGACAGTTTGCGGCAAAACGTACGGAGGGCAAAAGCGATAGCGATATCGCGACAGAAAGTGGCATGAAGGTCCGAAGGTGAAAAACGTCGCGATATCACGACGGCATGAAGGTCGAAGACCATGCCCGAAGCGCAGAAAGCGAGGTAGCGAAATCGCGACAGGTTTTGCCAAGGCATACGGAATAGAAAAATGGTCGCGATTTCATGACGTGTTTCGAGGAGGCGTACGGAAAGAGAAAGCGGTAGCGATATCGTGACAGTTTGCTGAAAGAAGGAAATAGAGGACAATGCGTAGCGATATCGCGACGATTTGTTGCAAAGAAGGCGAAGAGAGTGGTAATGGTAGCGATTTCACGACGTAAAGTTGCCAAAGAGGCTCGACGGAGAGATGGTAGCGATTTCGCTACGCCTTGTGAGAAGGAGGCCCGAAGGAGGGATGGTAGCGATCTCGCTACAGTTCGTGGAAAGAAGGCTCAAAAGCAAAAACGATCGCGATATCGCGACAAGATGCTGCCGAAGACGTACGGCCGGGAAGAGCGTAGCGATATCACGACATGTCGCGATTTTGTGACATGTCGCGTTTTTGTGGCCAAGAAGGTGAACAGGCGGCATGCAGCTTTTGTCGGGATTTTCATAGAATGGCATTACGAGAGGCACAGAGGGCATGTGACACGTGGCATGCAGGTGTCAAGTCTGTAGAAGCGTTACATGCAATGGAGGATTTTAGGCGTTTCGACGTTAAACATGGAATAAAGACAAGGAAAAGGAGGGAAAACGGAGACGAAAATGGACGGAAATGGTGGCATGGCCAAATGGGAACTTTGGGCATGGCCACATTTGTAAAGCAGGGATTTTAATTGGAATGTGAAAGCTTTTATTCAGAAATTTTAGGCCTTGTTAGCAAGAAAGAATGAGAAATTTTTTGCATGCTTAATTTTAATTGTTTTATTTTTCTCCTTTCAGATTTCAGACTTGTATGTGAAATTGATGCCATCATTTTGGGTTGTTTCATGTGAATGTCTGCAATCTGGAAATTATTTAAAACCCTAGAAGCCAGCACCTAGTTTACTTTGATTGTGTGTTGTACAGGTCAAATAGGCTAGGTTGCATGTATGAAAATCTCATGTATTCGGTTTTGCAGGACGGGGTGCTATCAAACTGAAGGAGCTTTTGCATTGATGCATTTTCAGCAATTATTTTGATGCAAACTTTAATTTTTCTGTTTCCAAAAATTTTAATTTCAGAATTTTTTCCTATTTTCAGGCATTAAAATAAATATTAAAAAAATTTCAAAATCTAAAAATGATTTCACCATTGTGTAGATTATAATGCATACTTCAAATACGCACTTTGAAATTTCATTTTCGGACTTGTTTAGTATTTTTAAAAATTCATCGAAGTTGCTATTTTGCTATAGATTTTAAAATTCCAAAAATAGAAATTTTCCATTTTAAGGTCAAATTTCATTTTTCCAGTTTTGTTTTGCATTCATGAGCCTATGATGACATTCCCTTCATGGAAATTCCAATTTCATTGAAGGGGTTATGTTTTACGGCATTTTCATAAATTTCCATTTAGGGCATAAAATTACCCTTTCTTCATAAAAATTCCAATTTTACGAAAGAGGGATAATTTGAATACTACATTGAAGGTATTTTATTTAAAGCACTTAATTGTTCATCTTGATGAAAATCTGATTTCATTTAAGAGGGATAAGTTAAAGTGACATTTTTAAGCTACATTTGGAGACCATATTCATCATTGAAGATTTAATGCAAGATAAAATCTATCTTAAAATCATCAAGATAAAAGGAATTAAAGCATTACATCATGGTCATATGAGGGCCAACTCACATTTACTTTATCAGGGTTCAATGAACAATCACTAAAGTTTCATGGTAAAATAAACCAACAATGCCCCTTGTTTTCAGTTACTTGCAACCACTAAGGTGTTCCAAGCATTTCAATTGAATATCTTTATTTGATGCACATATGCAAATGCTAATATAACAAGAACCTTGGAGAAGTTGTTTGTTTAACTTCTTTGCAAGAGGGGATTTTGGAACCCAAATCCTATCGGAGAGTGTGCTTTCACAATTGGGTGAAAACACCACTCAACAAGTTCCATTTTCTAAGGGTAGTGGAGGTAGAGGTCTTATAGAGGATCACCAACTAGAGTAGAGTTAGGAGAAAGGAGTTCTCCTATGGATAGAGATCCATGAAATTGATTAGGATATTGGTGTCTCCTTTGGACAGAGGTCCATAAACATTGTAATAGGGAAAGAATTTCCAAGATATTGATTGAGAAAGTTTTAGTAAAATATTTTCTCTGTGGAGTAGCCCACATTGGGTGAACCACGTTAAATTAGTGTCTCTATTGTGTGTGATGATTTATGCATTGCTTTAGTTATTCCTATTTATATTACCATTGAATATATTGGATAATACTATTTGGGAAAGAAAATTAAAAATTGATCTTATACTGTTCACCCCCCCTCTCAGTATAATCTTGTGTTCTTCACAATAGTAACTCTCCCTATTCCTATTGCCCTACTAGACTTCTCTTATGATAACTTTTACAAGTGGTAGTGCACAATGGTGAGTCTGGTTTGTAAAAATTTAGAGGAACTATGATGAATGTAGGCCCTCTATTATTGATTCACCATGGCTCTGATACCACTGTTAGATTTTGAGGATATATATAGTGGAAGAGATCTAACACAATTCCTCATAAGATGCAAAAAATATGAGAGAAAGTTATTATGCAATATGATTGATATATACTATAAATAGAAAGTGGTAAAAATACAATGCAATATGGAGGTGATGGTCACTCCATTAATATAAGATAAAGAAATACATTATACTCCATACAGGAGTTCTACTACTATCTACTACTCTCTATTGTAATGCACTTGATATGCGTTATATGTAATTGATATCTCTATGAGGACCTTTATATAGGAAGATAGATTCCTTAACCAACACTCAACCTAGTTGTACAAGGGGACACCTTGCACATTACAACTTGCATATTGACACTTGTGCATTTATTACATTGCTTGAAGTAAATAGCTAACTTCCACCTAAAGCAATCTCCTACTTTAACTATATCCCAAAGGTGATACATTTGCATGACCCAAATGATATCATATACTCTAACTCTAACACTCATGAATGGGATTTAGGTCTTAGATCGACAATCAAGAATAATAAGGCTTTGGTAGAAAAATTATATTGGAGATGGATTAGCCACCCCAATGCCTTATGGGTCAAAAATATTAGAGCTAAGTATGCAGACAATAAAGACTCGTATGACTTAATTCTTCATCAACTACCTTCTATAGGATCCCCAATTTTAAAGGTCCTAAAAATTGGAGAGGAGTTGATAAAGAAAAAGCTCTTTTGAATAGTACAAAAAGGTCAAAAGATAAAATTTTGGACAAACTCTTGGGATGGATACCTATTGTCAATCCAACATTCATAATTGAGGCCTATAATGGAGAAAATGCATAGGATGAATTGGATAAATATTTCCAAATATTACATAAATCATATATAAAATGTAAAGGTGGGAAAATGTTGGATCCCAGTAGAAGATTGCCCAATCCAACTTTTTAAAGCTCAAAATAATTATTCATAGAATCCTTCAAATGATATCTCTTTCATTGTCACAGTTGAGGATTATATTGGATAAAATAGCTCTAGATATGGTGAGTACAATGTTGCCCAGGATTACTTATACTTAAGCCCTATTAATCTCCATTAGGGTCAAGATATTTTCAAGCAGTTATGGGCTCAAAATTTATGGCCAAAAGTTATATTTTTTAGTTGGTTGCTTCTCCATAAAAGGGTTCTCACAGGGGATTAGATTATGAAGAAAGGCTTTAATGGATCCTCTCAATGTGCAATATGTTGGGATAACAATAAAAATTTAACCTTTTATTCATAGAATACCTCGTAACTACAACATTGTTGAAGAAGATGGCTTCCCTTCTAAATTTAAGATGGTCCAATGAAAATCCATAAAATAACTATGGAGATATTAGAGCAAAAAATAAGGAAAATAATGATATGCAAACCAAATAGTTTGGACAGGTATGACTATTCTTCCATGGAACATCTGGAAGGAGTGAAATAAGTGAATCTTTCACAAGAAAGTAGGGACATCCACTATGTCTGGCTAAAGACCATAGAAAGTGTGAGAGAGATTGTCCAATATTTATTAACTCATCCACACAATTCAAATCAACAATGGGAACAAATGATGGTTAGATTAAAGATAAGATATGGATTAGCCCAACAGAAAAGGAAGAAAGGGACTTGTCAAATGATGAATAAAACTCAGCAATGGCAAGCTCCACGAAAGAACTTCATAAAAATCAATATCTATGGAGAATATAGAGGGATACTAGAAGAGCTAATATAGGAGGGATAGGTAGATTGGAGGATGGTACTCCAATATTTACTTTTGTAAAAGAATTAGGAGTTCTATCCAATAAATTGGCTTAAGGACAAGGTAATATTAGAGGTTTTCTAGAGGCTCTGAAGGCAGGTGGAGAAGGATGATTGTTGAGTCAGAATCTCAAGTTATAATAAATTATCTAAAATCAACTTCAAGGTCTAAGAAGGTGGATTGGACAATCCAAAAGATTATAGATAAGATTAGGTTAATCATAACAATTTTTAAGAGGTTATTTTCATTCATGTGCCTAGAGAATAAAATAAAGTGATAGATTCTATGGAAAATTGGGCTCTTGAAAAAGGATATTTTGAATGCTATAGTTATTCTCCTAGGTGGTGGCCAAAATAAATTAGGACTGATCTTCTGCTTGTTCAGTCTCTTGATGGCAATGCAAGAAGCTATGTTTAAAATGATAAGTAGTGCAAAGCTTTTTTCATGATAGGATCTCAAACATCCAAAAAAAATATTCAATACTATTCATGATAGAGTATGTTAGAGGGTTTTGTCTCAACAATCAAATCTGCAATGGTAGGATGGATAGATGGCAGCTACCTTTTGGTGTAACATTTCAGATACCTACTATGGCTATGCAATTTATTTTGATATTTTTTGTTTTGGTGCATTTCTTCATTACTATTATTGATAGATATTGTCAAGGGATTTTGTTTAAATATTCAATAGCTCCAATGGATTAGTTTTGTTTGGGTTTTTTTTTGTTTGTAATTGTTTATTTAATTATTTTTGTTTTTTATGTTTGTGTTTTTTGGTGTTTTTGTGTTTTTGTGTGTGTGCATATTTTATGTGTTGTTTTTAAGTTCTTGTTGTTTTTGTTTGTTGTTTCTTTGTATCGTTATGTTGTTTTTGCAGTTTTTCAATGTGTTTTGTGGTTTGTTGTTGTTTGTGTTTTATTTTTTTTGTTGTTTTTTGTTTGGTTGTGTGTATGTGTTTTGGATGTGTTTTTTATGTTTTCTTGAGTCTATGTGTTTGTGTGTTCTTGTTTTTGTTGTTGTAGGTATGCTCCTTCAGTGTGTCAAAGGTGGTAGGCTAGGTGCGAGCCCTAAGCAAATTTGGTGGAAGAGATACCCCTGTATCCTTGGGTCTTACCCAAAAGTGGTATCTCTTTTGAGATGTTTTCCACAAATTATTTATATATATATTTCACATCTAAGATCAAACTCACTCAAATCTAATTTCTTAGATGTAATTCAATCTCACTTGGATATAGTTTTTAGATCTAGCTTAGACTTTCTCAAATTTAGTTTTTAGGTTTGGTTCAAACTCATTGAAGCTAGATTTTGTGTTTGGCTCAAACTCACTTGGATCTAGGTTTTGACTTTGGTTCAAATTTACTCAAATATAGTTATATAGATTTGGTACCATTTGAGCATAACTAAAATCACAAGAATAGGATCAACACATAGGAATTATAAATGGTGGAATGATAAACTGATATATCTCAATTATGTGATCTATCTTTACATACCCCTTATGGGTGTTAAAATAATTTAAGTCCCACAATATTAACCCAAGTTTAGCAACCAATTCACTACACATTCAAAGTGGTTTCTAACATTAATCGATCCACAAAGTCATATTTTTAATTTGTATTAATAATATTTGTGCTTCATATTTACACATTTTAATGTATATAACTCTTCCCTTCTACATTGTTAATTACACAAAATAGCATGGATGCACTTAACTATTGTATGATCAAACTCTAATTAAAATTTGGTTTTTATTATTACTACCTCTTACTCAGTATTTCTATCTTCAATATTTTCATTCCATTATAGATTACATGCAAAATTATAAATAATGTCCATGTAATGATGTATAATTTGCATATATGCATTTTTTTATCGAAATATAAAATCCTATTTGACTTGTAGACATTAAATGGAAATGCAAAAAATGTCCTTCTTGTGAAATATAGAGAATCCCTTAATTTTTTTATCCCTTATGCTGATGTAATATGTTTGATAAGTTGAAGAAAGGATGCATATGAAATTTAGAGCATTTCATCTCAAAGTAAAAGTAGATAATTATTCCAAAAAGTTCTATTAAAATATATATTTTAGCAAAATACAAGTAAAAAAATTGACACCTCTCACACTTGTTTTTCACACCTCTGGAAGAACTAAGAACTGTTCTTGAAATGTCCTTATTGATTTCGAAGCTTGAGACAATGGTTTAGAAAAGGTATCCTCACGAAAACACTTTTGTAAAATGTTATTATTAATGTTTTTCTAGAAAGAGATGGATTAGTTGATAGTGGTAGAATGTTTGTCGATAGGGTACCTCAGTTTGTGGTTGACTTCATATTTATCTTAAGGGCTAGGGCTAATATTTATTGTGCCAAAGTCCAAGTTAGACCCAAAATCATGTTGGAAATTTTGAGTGGATAAGTTATCATTGATGTCAAGAGTAAGTTGTCATTGATTTCAAGAGTAAGTGGTCATTGATGTCAAGCTTTCAACATCAGTCAGTGGCAGTTTTTGTGGGCAACATCAGTTTCAGGTTCTCCAGTTTCAGTTGATCAAGACCCGGTTCCAGGAAATCAGATATGGCCCAAAGTGCAAAAGAAGAAGCCCAAGTGGATAAAATTATAATATTTTTATAATATTATGAAGGGAGTTTTTAAATTAATTATAAATTAATTAATATAATTTTTATTATAAATTAATTTATAATTTAATTTACTTAAGTTATTTAAATTAATTATTAATTAATTTTAATATTAGTTATAAAGCTAATTTATATTCATTTTTAACTAACCCTAAGGTGGGTTATTAAATTAAATTAAAAATTCAAATTCGAATTATTAAGCGCCGACGTGGGGAGAAAATAGCCACATGAATATAAAAAGGGGATTATCCACCTTACCCAAAATCACCATGCCTTCGAATTTTTAATTAATGCAAGCTTGTGCGAATCATGCTGAAAAGAGGAATACTTCTTGATTTTCATGGGAAGTCAAAGGCACATAGAGGTATAAGAGGAAGGAAGCCTCCTTCCTTCACATGGGCACCAATAGCCCACGTGGTGGGCTCCCAAGCGCTAAGGTGCTTAGGCTTGGGGAGACGACGGATCGAATCATGTCGAAACCCCTTTTGGGGGAAGTCAAAGGTATGCTTTAAAGTTTATAGTCAAAAATTTTGGGGATATTAGTTGGACATTTAAAAATTAATTTTTGCATATTGATTTGGTTTGTAAGGTTATAAGGGGAGTTATAAGGCTTATGCAAAATAAAAATTTTGGTGTTATGTGCTTTAGTGTTTGGAAAGGGTAGTAAGGTGTTTTAGGAAGTTGTGTGGTGTTGGATATCATTTTAAGTTGGATTTTATAAGGTGTATCCAAGTAATTATTTTTCATGTAATGATTTGATGGATGTTAATTGTAAAAAGAAGCAATAAGGCATAATTGAGATTTGATTATTTTTGTGTCTAAGGAATATTTTGAGAAAGAGTTGGAGTGATATTTTATTATCTAACCATTGAAATTAGAGAGAAGAAAATTATGATTGAGACAAGTTTTCTAAAGGCACTTTTACATCAAACAAAAGGTATGGGCACATCTTCCTAGTGTGTGATTGTTGAATGTTGTGAATGCAAAGTTGGAGTGAAAAGGATTGTTTGGTAAGCATTGTTGAGTGTGTGTTGAATTAATGCTTCAAGGTTTTTTGGAATAAAGAGTTGTTGATGAAACCTTGTTTTATAAGCATTGTTGTTGAAGTGATTAGTTGAGTGAACTTAAACTAGGGTTTGCAAAGATCATGAGTATCATTGTTATGTGAGATTAGAATTGTTGTTGAAGCAATTGGTTGAGTGAGGAAATTGAACTAGGGTTTGCAAATATCATGAGTATCATTATTATGTGAGATTGATTGATAAGAATTGTTGGAGACATTTGAGTGAGTGTTCATATGCTTGGACTAAGGTTTGTGAGAAAGAATTAGTTCATTGAGTGATTGGTTGAGTAAATTTGGTTGAGCCTAGTCAAGTGGATGTGTTGATGTGATAGTTCAAGTTCTATGAAATAAATTTTTCTATATTTTGAATTGATTTGAGAAAGAGGTTGAGTGTGGATGAATGTGAAACATATTAAGTCTCTAATAATTCTCTATATGTTTCTATGATAAAAGAGAGATTGAAAGTGATTGAGAGTTTGTGAGTGTGAAACTTATTGAGTCTCTAAAAATTTTGTATGTGTTTCTAAAAGAGTGATTGGAAGTGATTGAGCATTGAGGTGAATGTGAAACATATTGAGTCTCTAACAATTCTCTATATGTTTCTAAAAGAGTGATTGAAAGTGATTGAGAATTGTGATGAATGTGAAGCATATTGAGTCTCTAACAATTCTCTTTATGTTTCTATGAGTTTGGATAAGTTCTAGTGAGGACTTATTGAGAAGAATTGGATAAGTTCTAGTGAGGACTTATTGAGAAAAATTGGACAAGTTCTAGAGAGGACTTGTTGAGCAGAATTGGATAAGTTCTAGTGAGGACTTATTGAGTAGATTTGGACAAGTTCTAGAGAGGACTTATGGATATATTAGTGTGAGATTTTGTGGAAGCTTACAAGGTATATTTGAGACAAGTCTTTGAGAAGACTTGTGAACATATTTGATTGATTGATTTGTTCAAACCTTGAGTTAAGGTTTTGGGTAGATCTAACAGAGTTGATTTGAGATTGGATCAAGCTTTGTGTTAAGGATTGAGGACATATATTGAGGAAAAATTTGTGCTAGATCGAAGGACTATGTTTAGTGCAGAGCAGAGGACAAATATTTAGGATAAATTTGTGCTATATCGAAGGACAGTGTTTAGTATAGATTCGAGGACAAATTTTGGTGTATATTTGAGGATAGGTTTTTGCCAGACCAGAGACAAATATTGAGTATATTTGTGCTAGACCAAAGGACTATGTTTAGTATAGATTTGAAATAGATATTTGAAGGTGATAGAGTATAAAGGATAACAGTATCCAGTGGATAGAGATTCATTAGCCAAGGTAGTGAGGACATGTGTCTTTAGTGGATAGAGATCCATTAACCAGAGTAGTGGGGGCAACAATTCTTATAGAAGATCACCAATCAGAGCCAAGTAGAAAGGAGTTCTCCAATGGATAGAGATCCATGAACTTGATTAGGGGATTGGTATCTCACTTGGATAGAGATCCATAAATATTGTAATAGGGAAAGGATTCCCAATAGATTGATTAAGAAAATTTTAGTGAAATATTTTCTTAGTGGAGTAGCCCACATTGGGTGAACCATGTAAAATTTGTGTCTCTATTGTGTGTGATTATTTGTGCATTGCTTTGGTTACTACTATTGACATTGCCATTGATTTTATTGGATAATATTGTTTGGGAAAGAAAAGTAAAAACTGGTATTATACTATTCCCTAAAATTAGCTCGTGTTCTTCAAATCATGCCCCACATAAAACAAAAAGTGTTATTGATTTTTGTAAATATATATATATATATATATATATATATATATATATATATATATATATATATATATATATTGTTATGTAATTGTTCTTATCATTTACAATAATTTTTTTTGTAAAAATTTATTGAATCAATAAAACCATACAATAAATAGAGAATCCCAAAACAATAACCCTTACAAGGGCCAAAATAAAGAGATCCCCAAAACCACCGAGCACTCGACCAAAAGACACCCAACAAACAACAGCCTCAACCAGGCATATCCTCAACAAGAAAATTAGCAAGATGATGAGAACAATATAATGGGAGATGATCCCATTCCCTAACATTCTAGTCTTCCTAAAACTTAGAAGCCCATTTTTCTAAGCAATCAACCACACCATTCCATTCCCTAGGAATATGAACAAAGGAAATAAACTCCATATGCCGATAAATTTGAAATATCTACCAAGCCACTAATGCCAACTACCAATGAACATTAGAAATATTATGAGTCTTCAAAAAATTAATAATAATATGAGAGTTTGACTCACAAATTATCTTCCACCATCCCAGAGCATAACCTTTTTCAAAGTAAAATGAATAGCAAGGATATCCATATAATTATTAATCTTCTTCCACTTATAATAGGAAAAAATGAAAAAATTACACCACTACTATCTCTTCCAACACCACCAATACCTGCATATCCAGGATTCCCTCTAGAAGAGACATAAGTATTAATATTAAACACACCTCAAGGCAGAGGATGACATATGCCATATATCTACATTTTTTTATTGAGATCTTTCCTCTTGATCGATAAAGAGGGATGATGACCATTCTCTATTGGCAATTTTGGGTTTGAGATCCTAGCTTCTTGTCTATGAGTTGTCATTGATGTCAAAAGGAAATGACATTAATTTTAAGAGGATGTGTTGGCTTCAAAGGTGGAACATTCCAAGAGAATATTTTTAAGAGAATCCGGAGAGATTCCATTGGCAATGGTTTTTATTAAAACCAATGGAGGTTCTCTTTATTATTTATTTAATTATTATTTAAAACCCTTCAAGGTTTTAATTATTTAATTAATTAAGGGAGAAATTATTTTTAATTTATTAAAAATACTTTAAGGGTTTTTAAACCCTTTATAAATCAAATTTTGATTAAATTCGAAATTACTTTTCTTTGCAGCCGACGTGTTCTAAATTCCACGTATGGACTATAAATATGAGAAGGTTCCTAAGGTTAAACCCTTCTTGAAAAATCGAAGGCAATTAATTGGTTTGGCTACGATCGAATGTTCTGTTTACACTGCGAAAGAGGAGAGATCGTGGTTTGAAAAGCTTTCGAAAAGCTTGACCGTTTATGTGGAAGGAAGTTCGTCTTGGACTTCGTAATCCCCTTGTGGGCTAGTGGCAACGAAGGCTGCATTTGGGCCTTACGTAGGTAGAGGTCTGCGTTTCGATCCCTGCAGAGGGAGCTGTGCATGGATTAGTCATGTTTTTATTAAAACGTGTTTTGTGCCGCAAATTTCTGATTCTTCAAGGGCAGCCAATATAAGGTGTGATTATTTTCTTGATATGATTTTTGGCATTGTTTAGCATTGTTTAAAAGACATAGGAGAAATAATGGTATATTTCTTTGGTTGTATTTTTGAGATTAGTCTTTTGCTATGCTAAATTTAAAAATGGAGATATAAGGTGTAAGTTTTGGTTGTTGTGTTTTTGGCTTCTTTGGTGGTTGTTTTTAAACAAGAGAAGCTAAAAGGTGTATTAAGGAAATTTTTTATATATGCTCATTTATCTTGGTTCTAACCCTAACTTGGTTGGAAGTTTGAGGGTTGTGTGTGGTGACAACTTTAAGGATCAATTTTCTTCTACTCCAAAAAGGTATGGGCACATTTTCCTTATGAGTATGATTGGTGTATGTTTTCTGAAATAAGGTTGGAGTGAAAAGGTTTTCAACTAGGTTTCCTTTGGTTGGGTGTAAATCCTATTTTTTGGTTTGTTAAAGACTTCTTATACATTGTTATCCTTGATGAGAGTTTTGGTGAATGCATAATTCTAGTTTGAGGTAGTGGAAGCATTGTGCACTAGGGTTTATGTTTGTGAGTCTTGCTACTTGCATTGAGTTGGTGGAACCCTTGGTTGGTTGTTTTGAGTTTGATGGTTGAGTTGCTTCCATAGAGGTTGTTTGATCAAGTTATTGCTTTACTTGATTCATGATATTGAGCTTACTCCATTGAGTTGATTTGAGCAAGTTATTCTTTACATTTGGTGATATTGTGTTGGTGGCTGTTTTGTTCAAATATCTTTGGAGGGAAAAGGATTTCTACTTGTTTCCTTTTCTTGTGATGATTGGTTGAATGCTTCAAGGTTGATGTTGAGTTGAGTGGTGTTGGTTGACTAAACCTTGTTTGATGAGCATTGTTGTTGAAACCCTAATTGATGATGAAAATAACATGAGTATCATTGTTATGTGATTCTTTGCATAGTTGGAAATTGTTGGGGTTTCATGTTCTTGAAAGAAAACATTCTATCCTATCCATTTCATATATTGAGTTGAGTTTTCATATTTGAGATTGAGATTGAGCTAAGTTGATTTGAGTTGAGTTTTGAGATTGGGATTTGAGTATAGAACATATTGAGTCTCTAAAAATTCTCTTTATGCTTCTATGAGTTTGACAAATCACATTGGGTCTCTAACAATTCACTTTGTGATTTCCTACTAAGAAAGTTTTTCTTGGTGAGCTTGCTGAGTTTTTGGACAGGTTCCAGTGGGGAGTTGTGAACAATTTTGGACAGGATTCGATGGGGACTTGTGAGCAGTTTTGGACAGGTTTCGATGGGGACTTATGAGCAGATTTGGACAGGTCCTAGCAGAGGACTTGTGAGCTGAGTTTGTGAAAACACAAGATTCCAAAAACAAAAAGGATAAACTAAAAATGCAATGTAAACGAAACTAAAATAACGCTTAAACCCTATGTTATTGAAAAATGCGTAAAAAGGAAGAACATGAACACAAGATATCAAAGCAATATAAAAATAACGGCCCTTTTATTGATATGCTTTACAAATTCGTGTTACAATGTGTCTCCTTCCTTTTTAGGGGATAGGAGCGTTAAATGTTGGTCTTTTACAACTTGTTTCAGAATTCCTTCTTCCGCGTGCCCACATATAAGATGGGCGAACCAAAACGTTGTCACCGCTTGCGTTGGTAAAGGTAGATTCCTCGTTGCTCCTCTAATGCTGCAAATCTATGTTCAAAGAAACAAACAAAGAATCAGTAGCACCTGTGTATGAAAAATACAAGATGAATCTAATGATGGTTAAAATGAGTCTAAATAAACTGAAAACTTGACAAAAGCATAAACATGAAACTAGCTAAATACTACAAAATAAATAGTCACCAAAAGCAATAAAGCGAGGGGTGACCGAAGGCAAACCACCTGTGGGTGAAACTTTGCTTCGACACCAGTCCGCTTAGGATGGGTCCGAAACCTGATGTGATGTGTTGTCGGCAAATTGGTAGAATATTGTGGTCAGAAAAATCGGTGTTGGTTCTTGATTCGTGCCTTCAAAGGTCACCCAATAACCTCTCTTTCAACTAAGAGATTATGGATGTTAAAAGCACAAATCGCAAGTAAGTGAATTAGCAGCACTTCGTTGCTCAAAATACTCCTTCTCTATATATCTTTTGGGTGAGGAAACTCACCATTTTATAGACCCAAGGGGTCTCTTTGAATTAACATGCAAAAGTGTTTCTTTGCATGAATGCTTTTTGTGTGAAGAGAAGACTTCTTCTTGATCAAGGGCTTCTTAACTGCTTATGTGCATGTCTTTGTATGTTTAGAAAATCTCACTCGCACTCCCATGCAATGAAGGGATAGCTAAGTGGCAAATATGAGTTGTCTTAAAAAACTCACTCTCATTCCCATGCAGTGAAGGGAAAGTCAATTGGCAGATATGAGTCGTCAAAAGAACTCACTCGCACTCCTATGCCATGCAAGAAAAGCTAAGTGGTAGTTCTGAGTTGTCATGCACCGAGATATGACTTTTTGTTGGTCAAACCTGGCGTTCGTCCCACCCCGAAGTGAGCACTGGTAATCGTCTCTGGGTGAGACGAGTATCAATCCGCACTCGTCCCTGGGTGAGACGAGTACAAATCCGCACTCGTCCCTAGGTGGGACGAATAAGTAGCTGAGTGTCTAAAAGATGCCAAATTGATCCCTGACTTGTAAAACTACTATGTGAGTGGTTAGAACCATTGTTTAACCTCTGGGGGCTGCCCTGGGGGCTGTGTGTGTTAGTGCGATCAGTGGTTGTTGTCACATAATCAGATTGGTACTATTTTTGTGTCTACAGATGCCCCTTTTTGGGAAGCGCTGCACATGGTGCAATGCTTGAGCAAAAATAGATAACCAAAGCACTAATGATTAGGGTTTCTCAGTAACCTAACCAACTCTTGATGCCCCAAGTATGGAAAGGGCATGCATTCTCAAATCCTTGCTTCTGACGAGCTAAGGAACTTGATTTCAAGTATTAACCTGTTTCGGTGAGGTGTGACTTGAGCTTGGTCAATGATCAGTCATGAATAGGCAAAGGGTGCAACCTTTTATCCATAGGGGAACCTTGTTTTCATGATTCACGAATGCCAAGTGTTTGATCAATTAGTGATTATTGCTTGTTTGCTACCCCAAGTAGGAGCATGATTGTCTTTGTTAATGATTCTTTGAATGCATGCCATTGCCTTGATTGGGTGTGTGTTTGTTGATTGGTGACTTAAGTGTGACTACCCCCTCAAGCAATGAATTGATGAAGGAATGAATGCCATGAGAAAAACGACGAGTCGCTTGACCCAAGATGACTTAAGTGAGGGTGCCTTCAGATGTTATCCAGTGCGTGGTCGAGCAATTTCCTGATTGTTTTGACCTATTTTTTGTGGGTTTGAACCCATTTTGGAATGCCATTTGGGGTAACATTGGCAAAAATTCGTCATCCCGTGGAGCGGTTTGGCTATGGTAGCCTTCTTGGGGAGTAGGATAACAACAAGGTAAACCCCGACATCAGTTTTCTTATGCCAAGAGGTTAAATGCAAGAGCAGTTTTGTCCGACAATTTTTAGTGGTGTTGTTGGCATTTGTCATTTTTATAGTTTGGTTGTTTTGTTGTATTTGTTTTTATTGTTTTTGTTGTGGTATGTTTTTATGTATGTGTTTGATGTATGCAGAGGTGATTACTAATGTGATGTTTCTAATTTGTATGATGTATGCATATGAAATGAATGAGATGAGTTGTTGATGATGTGTCGATGCACCATAGACTGTACAAGATTTGACTGACTTGCAATACTAATGGGATGACGTTGCATGTGAAAACTTTGTTTTTGTATTTTGCATATATTTTGATGGTGATGTACGAAATAAAATGTGACAGTTGTTTTTAAAATGTAGTTAAGCTTTTCTGAGATTTAGATATTTTAACTAACTAGCCAAGACTGTACATTTATCTCGCAAGACTTTTGAACAAGGTATAAATCTGACTTGAATTTAACCAAGTTATTCCACATCCCTGTGTGTGCAATTGAGTTCGTTTATGTGTTATTCATCAGGATACCGCCAGTGCCAGATGGGCTTTCAACCGAACCTATACTGAGGATCACCTAATTAGCTCCACTAACTCCTTTATTGTATTTAGTTAGATTTTTCTACGATGCTATCTAGGATACCATAAGCTAGCTCATCCACATGCAAACATTGATCTGTACACAAGTTAATGTGACAAATATATCGTCATGCGGGAGGTTTACCGCCAGTGACCGATAGGCTATCAACCAAACCGGTACTGAAGCTTGCCTCATGACCTATCGAAATGCTGAGAGTTCTAGGGATTCAAGTTCGACTCCCTTCTTTTCTTCAAATGTATTGGGATACTTGCTCTTCATAGTGATAAAATCACTATTGATTTTTGTTTTATTTGTTCTTTTGTTTTTGTTTTTTTTTTTTTTTTTGAGCAAGGGATTTGAGTATGGAGTGACGAGAATCACTATTGTTTGTGCCTTTTGATGTGTGCACTGTAGGATGTCAAATTGTTGTGTTTTGATGTTTTGCAACTTATGAGAACTTGGAATTCATGGGGAATTGGGTAGGGAGGATGCTTGTCCTTTTGCCAACTCTCAGCATTCCTAGGGTCATTTGCACAGGGGGATAAGCAAGATAGTCGTTTCGCTTATGGTAACCTGGATTACTGTGCAGGTTTCATCTTTCATTCACACAACTTAGGAATTTTTAAATGTGTGTTAATTTGTGTTGGGAAGTTACGTAACAAGGCGTGATCCAAGTAAAACTTTCCCGTGTAAAATCTGCTTAACTGTGTAGTTTTGGCGAGAAATTTAAAGACATCTGAATGACAAAAACCCTATATACATTAGGAGAAAACTGACTATGCTAAAATAAAAGGGTGATATGCTGGACGTATGCGTTTATGAAAATGGATCTGATGTGAAAAGGGATGGAATTTCCAAGTAATAACTGTCTATGGTGCTTTTGACTTGTATGACCTAACGAAGTATGCAATGTATGGAGGCAATGCTTAATGCAACCTATAGTTTTGTATTTTGATTTTTATGAGAATGCATGGAATTGGAATGCAATTGTTTTTATAATTTTGATTTTTATGAGAATGCATGGAATTGAAATGCAATTGTTTTTGTAATTTTGATTGTTTTTTTTTTTGTGTATGCATGGAATGGAAATGCAAATGTTTTGGTGATTTTGATTTTTGTGTTGTTTTTGTTGATTTTTGAATATGTATTTTGACCAAGCAGTTATGGTAACGCTTGGAGCATTTGGTGTTGACCAAAGGGTTTATAAATACCTTTGGGGCATTTAGGGCTGACCAAGCGATTATGAGAATCCTTGGAGCTATTGGGGTTGACCAAGAGATTGCGATAATCCTTAGAGCTTTTTGGGATGACCAAGCGATTGCGATAATCCTTGGAGCTTTTGGGGTTGACCAAGAGATTACGATAATCCTTGGAGCTTTTTGGGATGACCAAGCGATTGCGATAATCCTTGGAGCTTTTGGGATGACCAATCGATTACGATAATCCTTGGAGATTTTGGGGTTGACCAAGAGATTGCAATAATCCTTGGAGATTTTTGGAATGACCAAGCAATTGCGATAATTCTTGGAGCTTTTTGGGATGACCAAGCGATTACGATAATCCTTGGAGCTTTTTGGGATGACCAAGTGATTGTGATAATCCTTGGAGCTTTTGGTTTGACCAACGGGTTTATGGACACCTTTGGAGCATTTGGTGTAACCCATTGGCACTTCAGGGAATAGCGGTACCCCCAGCTTGATGATCTGTGTACACCGGATCTAGCTCTATAGGAATTGGCACGAATGGATCGACCTTATGCACGGATAGGAGGATAGGGTCTGCCTTCAGCATTGATGGTGCTATGATATCTCTGGGTGGAAGTGGCTCATGATCTTTCCAAAGGAGCAGAATCAACATGTGATGCCAGGCAGAATCAACATGTGATGCCAGTGGGCTGGGTCTATGCGCCACTCATGCCCTAGTCTTATGCCTAGTTGTGCCATTAGTTTTTCATGGGTTACAGGGTGATTGTGCCATCATGCATGATTGAGATATGCCATCTCAGTTTCATCTTCATAATTATTATCGATGATCCAAAGGCCTTCGTTGGCCCCGATAGCTATCTGTGACATGCTAGGCCCTTCTTGTTCGAGCAGATTCACGTGGTCCTCATGGGGTTGTTTCGCTCGTTGCGGGGGGACCTGATTTTCTTGCAATGGCACAGGCTCGATGGGAGCCTCTAAAGGGAATAAGGTTAAGAGACTTTGGTGATGATCACCCATGGGGACCACCTATGAATTAGTGCTATCAAACACGAACCGGTTCCAATGTGCTATTGCATATGCTAACTCATCTTTGGTGAGAGAGTCAGGCTCATCAAAATATGGTGATTCTGAGATATGAAAGACCTTGTCATCAGGTAGCTCTACAACCAAGGGTTGATCCTCTTTGAGAGGATTTTCACGTAAGTTGGGCTTTTGGGGCCCCAAAATCTTGGTCTCTACCGATGCTAAGTGCTCTGGCAGTGCATTACTTATATCGAGGGATTTGAGCTCCTCCTGTTTGATTTGTTCCCACTGTAGGTTGTGGGAAACTTGATGCCTTGGTAGGGATGACCGAATAGCACCCCCCCTGCCTTGGTAGGGCATTTCATCTCGCTCTTCTTCTCGCTTAGGTTCCTCAGAGGCTTCTTGAAGAATTTTTGAGGGTGGCCCATGAACCTGGGTGGGTGCCTAAATAATGCACCTGTCATTGGTTTGAGGAGTGGCCTTTCGCTCAAGTCTAGGAGGCGTTGGAGGCAATGGTTGATAAGGTTGCGGATACCTGTCTCGCACCCAGTTGTGTCTCTCATAATGTTCTATCTTATGCATGCGAGGGTTTGGAGTCCGTGCCTGCATAGTGTATGGGAACAACTCATCCTCCTAGCACTTAATGCACTCTTGATTTAAAAGATACTATTGCTCTAACTGTTGTTTTTCTAGCTCAAGTAGCGTGAGTTGCATCCGGTGTGCAATATGCTTGGCAGATTCTAAGATATTTGGTCCTACCATCTCATGTCTAGAAGGCCTAGATGCCTCTCCTAGATATCTATCCTGGTCATGATGATCGGAGATCTCTATAGGCTGCCTCCCTCTATTGGGGGTAGCGACATTCCCCCGAGGCTTTGGCCTCAGTAGGTGATCCTAATAGCTAGCAGTTGCAAAGGCGTATTGCTCTCGTGATGTATATTGTTCTTGAGGAAGGTAAGGGTTTTCCTCATGCTCTCTTTCATAAGTAAAAAAGGAACAGGCAGAGTTGGCTCACCCTGCTTGAGGAGCCTTGTGCTCTAGATTTATCCTTGTAGTCCTAAAAAATAGAGGGGGTGAAGGAGGGAGAGTGTAATCATGTGGTTCTTCCTGACGACCCCTATGTTGACCTAGCATTTCATTGCATGGTGACAACTCATAGCGAGCATCTAAGGGAGCTCTCCTATGGATGTACCCCTCATGGAAGGGTGTGTGCTGAGTGCTATGCTGAACAAGAGTGCCCCTAGAAGAGGTGCCCCTATAATCCCTTTCTGTTAAGGTGTGGAGGCACTGATCACCATTGAAAACATGAGATTTCGAAAACAAAAAGGATAAACTAAAAATGCAATGTAAACAAAACTAAAATAATGCTTAAACCCTATGTTATTGAAAAATGCGTAAAAAGGAAGAACATGAACACAAGATATCAAAGCAATATAAAAAGAATGGCCCTTTTATTGATATGCTTTACAAATTTGTGTTACAATGCATCTCCTTCCTTTTTAGGGGATAGGAGTGTTAAATGTTGGTCTTTTACAACTTGTTTCAGAATTCCTTCTTTCGTGTGCCCACATATAAGATGGGCGAACCAAAACGTTGTCGTCGCTTGAGTTGGTAAAGGTAGATTCCTCGCTGCTCCTCTAATGCTGCAAATCTGCGTTCAAAGAAACAAACAAAGAATCAGTAGCACCTATGTATGAAAAATACAAGATGAATCTAACGATGGTTAAAATGAGTCTAAATAAACTAAAAACATGACAAAAGCATAAACATGAAACTAGCTAAATACTACAAAATAAATAGTCACCAAAAGCAATAAAGCAGGGGGTGCCTGAAGGCAAACCACCCGCGGGTGAAACTTTGCTTCGACACCAGTCCGCTTAGGATGGGTAAGAAACCTGATGTGATGTGTTTTCGACAAATTGGTAGAATATTGTGGTCAAAAAAATCGGTGTTGGTTCTTGATTCGTGCCTTCAAAAGTCACCCAATAACCTCTCTTTCAATTAAGAGATTATGGATGTTAAAAGCACAAATCGCAAGTAAGTGAATTAGCAGCACTTTGTCGCTCAAAATGCTCCTTCTCTGTATATCTTTTGGGTGAGGAAACTCACCATTTTATAGACCCAAGGGGTCTCTTTGAATTAACATGCAAAAGTGTTTCTTTGCATGAATGCTTTTTGTGTGAAGAGAAGACTTCTTCTTGACCAAGGGCTTCTTAACTGCTTCTGTGCATGTCTTTGTATGTTTAGAAAATCTCACTCGCACTCCCATGCAAATTTTTCTTAAAAAACTCACTCTCATTCCCATGCAGTGAAGGGAAAGTCAATTGGCAGATATGAGTTGTCAAAAGAACTCACTCGCACTCCTATGCCATGCAAGAAAAGCTAAGTGGTAGTTCTGAGTTGTCATGCATCGAGATCTGACTTTTTGTTGGTCAAACCTAGCTTTCATCCCACACCGAAGTGAGCGCTGGTAATCGTATCTGGGTGAGACGAGTATCAATCCACACTCGTCCCTGGGTGATATGAGTACAAATCCACACTCGTCCCTAGGTGGGACGAATAAGTAGTTGTGTCTAAAAGATGCCAAATTGATCCTTGACTTGTAAAACTGTTGTGTGAGTGGTTAGAACCACTGTTTAACCTCTAGGGGCTGCCCTGGGGGCTGTGTGTGTTAGTGCGATCAGTGCTTGTTGTCACATAATCGGATTGGTGCTGTTTTGTTGTCTACAGTTTGATAGTTCTATCAGAGAACTTGAGGACAGAGGTGCATTGGTTCTATGAGAAGAACCTGAGGACATATTTGGCAAGTCTTTGAGAAGGCTTGTATGCAGAGGATTGATTTGTTCAAGAGTTGGACAGATCTGACAGACAGAGGAAGACTTGTACTAGACCAACTGACTATGTTTGGTATAGGTTGCTGAGCTATTGTGGACGTGATCATAGAAGGCAGAGGTCTCTTAGGCTAAGCATTGAGGACAGGAGGTCTTCGGTGGAAAGGAGTTCCACATGCTGGCAAGAGGTAGAGGCAATTGATCTTCTAAGGGATCATTTCCAGAGCAGAGGGGAAGGTATCTCCTTTGAGCAGAGGCTCATAAATTCTGATTGGGGGAAGGTATCTCCTTTGAGCAGAGGCTCATAAATTCTGATTGGGGGAAGGTATCTCCTTTGGGCCGAGGCTCATAAACATTGTAATTGGGAAGGATTCCCAAAGAACTTTGAGATAACTTTTAGAGAAAAGTTTTGTGGACGTAGCCCGACCATTCTAGGTGAACCACGTTAAAATTGGTGTCACTTTGTGGATGATATTGTGCATTGCTTTGATATTGCTTTGGGTATATTGCTTTACTATTTTGAAGTATAAAGGAAAAAGTAAAAAGAGGTCTTATACTGTTCACCCCCCCTCTCAGTATAAGCTTGTGTTCTTCAATTGGTATCAAAGCGGGTGCCTTCGAAAAGTTTAACGACTTGAAGGAAAAGCTAGTAAAGAACACAATGGATTATTCAAGTGGCAATGCAGCACCTATTCTTGATGGGTCAGATTTTGGTCTTTGGAGTGCAAGGATGAAGGTTCATCTAATGGCACTTGGTAATGAGGTATGGGAAGTGATTGAAGATGAGTACACTATTCCTGAACATGGTCCTAATACTAAAGAAGAAAGGCTCCTACATCACAACAATTCAAAAGCAATGAATGCAATCTTGAAAGGCTTACAGAAAGTAGATCTCACCAAAGTGATTCACTGCAAGACAACTAGTGAAATGTGGAATCAGTTGAAGGTGGTTCACACAGGTGATACAAATGTCGGAAAGGCCAAGTTGAGACACTTCAAAGGTATGTTTGAACAACTCAAGATGAATGATGATGAAAATATTAGTGACTACATGCTTCGTATGGATGAGGTTGTTAACTCCATGAAAGACTTAGGTCTTGAGCTTGCTGAAAATGATGTTTGTGATAAGATTTTAAGATCTCTTCCTAATAGATTTAGTGAAAATATTTTTGCTATTGAGGAAGCTAAAGATTTGGATAAGTTGAAAAAGGATGAGCTCCATAGTATACTTGCAGCATTTGAGTTGAGAACTCAAGTGAAGGTTGATGTCAAGAAAGAGGCGACTTTCAAGGCTACCAAGGAATCCAAGGGTAAACAACTTCAAGATAGTGATGAGTCTTCTAGTGATGAAGAGGCATATTACAGCAAGAAAGGCAAGTTCTCTAGAAAGCACAAAAGTATGAAAAATATAAGATGTTTCAATTGTGGAAAGTTTGGTCATTATGCTACTCGTTGTATTGTTCCCAAGAATGAAAGTGATGAAGATAAACAGGATTCTAAGAGCAAGGATTCTGAAAAGCACAAGCATCACAGGAAAAACAAAGATGAGCACAACAATCAAGGAAAGAGGTATTCTCACAAGCACAAGAAGAGTTTCTACCTAGACAAAGCAAGTAAGTGTTCTAGTAGTGATAGTGAAAGTTCTTCAAGTGATAATGAAAATGAGATGTTGTTCATATCAAAAAAAGAGGAAGAACTGAAACATAGATTCATTATCATGAAATGTCTTAGATGTGGAAATTTTGGTCACCTTGAGGATGATTGCACAAATAATGATTTGGTTTCTAGTATGTATGAGGATGCTTCAGAAAACTATAAGGAAGATGCATGTATGGTCTTTGAAAAGGGTAGCACCTCTAGTGATAAGAAATCTGAAAAAGGCTTTGATGATTCAAAAAGCAAACAAATAAAGGATCTTGAAAGTGAACTTATTAGTGCTCTTAGTGTTTTGGAAAAGGAAAGAAAGAAGAATGCTAGACTCAAGGATAAGTTAGATGAATGTTGTATGGAGAGAGATGATCTTATAGAAAGTCTTGACTTCTCTATAGCTAAGACACAAGAACTCAAGGATGAGTTAGAGTCTAAGGTTCTTGAGTATAATGAGTTAGAACAAAAAATGGCTTCTTTGAAAGAGGAAACTAAAGAGTACAAGGATAAGCTTTACAGGTTTCAAGATAGCTCCAAAAAGGTAAAGTCCATCATCAAAGATCAAAGAAGAGCAACAGATAAAATAGGTCTTGGTTTTGGTAAGAAACACAAGGAACAGGTTGGGGAATCTAGTAAGAGATTCCAAAAAGAAGAGAGTTCTGATGAGGAGAGTATTTCAGAGAAAGAGTCCTTGAGTGATAGATGCACAAAATCAGAAAATAGGAAACAGAAAAAGGGGAGAAAGTTTACAGGACCTAGAAGGTCATTTACAGGAAAGTTTAATGGCAGATGTTTTGCTTGTCACAGGTTTGGTCACATGGCTTCACATTGCATGACTCAAGTAAGGAAGGTAAATGACAGTTTTAGAGGTGGTAATTTCTTTCAAGGGTATTGCTACTCTTGTAAATAGTTTGGGCATAAGGCAATTTTTTGCAAGGCTAATAACAGGAACAGGGTTAGTCAGAACAGGTGGATTCAAAGAACAGGTATGCCTAAAAGAAATAACATTGTTACTTGTTATAAGTGCAACAATGAAGGTCACACAACTAGACAAGTGTAGAGCTGAACTTCCAAGGTACAGGAACAAGGAACAGTGGTATGAACAGGTCCAAGGATCAAGGCATGGATAAGAACAGGAATGATAACAGGAACAGGAACAATGACAGGAACAGGAACAGGAATATGGACAAGGAGAACAAGAGAAGACATGGTAAGGCAGCTATAGACACTGATGATGATCAGTGCCTGTTGGGAGTTTTACTCCCACCCCGAAATTAAACACCTCAACAGGAGGTGGGGGAGGGACTAAGCTAAGAGGCTCATTCTTAGTCCCAAGCCCCAAAGGTGACCCTTTGCCATTGATGACAAAGGGGGAGAGATATGAGTAAGGGGGAGAGCCTCAAGACAGGGGGATTTGTTTATGTTGAGTTTCCGTGTTGTTGAGAAGCATGGTTTGCCATCAATGACAAAGGGGGAGATTGTTGGCAATTTTGGGTTTGAGATCCTAGCTTCTTGTCTATGAGTTGTCATTGATGTCAAAAGGAAATGACATTAATGTTAAGAGGATGTGTTGGCTTCAAAGGTGGAAGATTCCAAGAGAATATTTTTAAGAGAATCCGAAGAGATTCCATTGGCAATGGTTTTTATTAAAACCAATGGAGGTTCTCTTTATTATTTATTTAATTATTATTTAAAACCCTTCAAGGTTTTAATTAATTAATTATTTAATTAATTAAGGGAGAAATTATTTTTAATTTATTAAAAATACTTTAAGGGTTTTTAAACCCTTTAGAAAGCAAATTTCGATTAAATTCGAAATTACTTTTCTTTGCAACCGACGTGTTCTAAAGTCCACGTATGGACTATAAATATGAGAAGGTTCCTAAGGTTAAACCCTCTTGGAAAATCGAAGGCAATTAATTGGTTTGGCTGCGATCGAATGTTCTGTTTACGCTGCGAAAGAGGAGAGCTCGTGGTTTGAAAAGCTTTCGAAAAGCTTGACCGTTTATGTGGAAGGAAGTCCGTCTTGGACTTCGTAAGCCCCTTGTGGGCTAGTGGCAGCGAAGGCTGCGTTTGGGCCTTGCGTAGGCGGAGGTCTGCGTTTCGATCCCCGCGGAGGGAGCTGTGCATGGATTAGTCACGTTTTTATTAAAACGTGTTTTGTGCTGCGAATTTCGGATTCTTCAAGGGCAGCCAATATAAGGTGTGATTATTTTCTTGATATGATTTTTGGCATTGTTTAGCATTGTTTAAAAGACATAGGAGAAATAAGGGGATATTTCTTTGGTTGTATTTTTGAGATTAGTCTTTTGCTATGCTAAATTTAAAAATGGAGATATAAGGTGTAAGTTTTGGTTGTTGTGTTTTTGGCTTCTTTGGTGGTTGTTTTTAAAGAAGAGAAGCTAAAAGGTGTATTAAGGAAAGTTTTTATATATGCTCATTTATCTTGGTTCTAACCCTAACTTGGTTGGAAGTTTGAGGGTTGTGTGTGGTGACAGCTTTAAGGATCAATTTTCTTCTACTCCAAAAAGGTATGGGCACATTTTCCTTATGAGTATGATTGGTGTATGTTTTCTGAAATAAGGTTGGAGTGAAAAGGTTTTCAACTAGGTTTCCTTTGGTTGGGTGTAAATCCTATTTTCTGGTTTGTTGAAGACTTCTTATGCATTGTTATCCTTGATGAGAGTTTTGGTGAATGCATAATTCTGGTTTGAGGTAGTGGAAGCATTGTGCACTAGGGTTTATGTTTGTGAGTCTTGCTACTTGCATTGAGTTGGTGGAACCCTTGGTTGGCTGTTTTGAGTTTGATGGTTGAGTTGCTTCCATAGAGGTTGTTTGATCAAGTTATTGCTTTACTTGATTCATGATATTGGGCTTACTCCATTGAGTTGATTTGAGCAAGTTATTCTTTACATTTGGTGATATTGTGTTGGTGGCTGTTTTGTTCAAATATCTTTGGAGGGAAAAGGATTTCTACTTGTTTCCTTTTCTTGTGATGATTGGTTGAATGCTTCAAGGTTGATGTTGAGTTGAGTGGTGTTGGTTGACTAAACCTTGTTTGATGAGCATTGTTGTTGAAACCCTAATTGATGGTGAAAAGAACATGAGTATCATTGTTATGTGATTCTTTGCATAGTTGGCAATTGTTGGGGTTTCATGTTCTTGAAAGAAAACATTCTATCCTATCCATTTCAGATATTGAGTTGAGTTTTCAGATTTGAGATTGAGATTGAGCTGAGTTGATTTGAGTTGAGTTTTGAGATTGGGATTTGAGTATAGAACATATTGAGTCTCTAACAATTCTCTTTATGCTTCTATGAGTTTGACAAATCACATTGGGTCTCTAACAATTCACTTTGTGATTTCCTACTAAGAAAGTTTTTCTTGGTGAGCTTGCTGAGTTTTTGGACAGGTTCCAGGTGGGGACTTGTGAGCAATTTTGGACAAGTTTCGGTGGGGACTTGTGAGCAATTTTGGACAGGTTTCGGTGGGGACTTGTGAGCAGATTTGGACAGGTCCTAGCAGAGGACTTGTGAGCTGAGTTTGATAGTTCTATCAGAGAACTTGAGGACAGAGGTGCATTGGTTCTATGAGAAGAACCTGAGGATAGTTGGCAAGTCTTTGAGAAGGCTTGTATGCAGAGGATTGATTTGTTCAAGAGTTGGACAGATCTGACAGACAGAGGAAGACTTGTACTAGACCGACTGACTATGTTTGGTACAGGTTGTTGAGCTACTGTGGACGTGATCATAGAAGGCAGAGGTCTCTTAGGCTAAGCATTGAGGACAGGAGGTCTTCGGTGGAAAGGAGTTCCACGTGCTGGCAAGAGGTAGAGGCAGTTGATCTTCTGAGGGATCATTTCTAGAGTAGAGGGGAAGGTATCTCCTTTGAGTAGAGGCTCATAAATTTTGATTGGGGGAAGGTATCTCCTTTGAGAGAGGCTCATAAATTTTGATTGGGGGAAGGTATCTCCTTTGGGTCGAGGCTCATAAACATTGTAATTGGGAAGGATTCCCAAAGAACTTTGAGATAACTTTTAGAGAAAAGTTTTGTGGACGTAGCCTTGCCATTATTGGTGAACCACGTTAAAATTGGTGTCACTTTGTGGATGATATTGTGCATTGCTTTGATATTGCTTTGGGTATATTGCTTTACTATTTTGAAGTATAAAGGAAAAAGTAAAAAGAGGTCTTATACTGTTCACCCCCCTCTCAGTATAAGCTTGTGTTCTTCAATTGGTATCAGAGCAGGT
The DNA here is from genome assembly GCA_028583015.1 of Wollemia nobilis. NCBI lineage: Eukaryota > Viridiplantae > Streptophyta > Pinopsida > Araucariales > Araucariaceae > Wollemia > Wollemia nobilis. Next base: position 6,754,752 of record JAQPPZ010001063.1, on the reverse strand, counting down.
GCCTTCGAAAAGTTTAATAGCTTGAAGGAAAAGCTAGTAAAGAACACAATGGATTATTCAAGTGGCAATGCAGCACCTATTCTTGATGGGTCAGATTTTGGTCTTTGGAGTGCAAGGATGAAGGTTCATCTAATGGCACTTGGTAATGAGGTATGGGAAGTGATTGAAGATGAGTACACTATTCCTGAACATGGTCCTAATACTAAAGAAGAAAGGCTCCTACATCACAACAATTCAAAAGCAATGAATGCAATCCTGAAAGGCTTACAGAAAGCAGATCTCACCAAAGTGATTCACTGCAAGACAGACTAGTGAAATGTGGAATCAGTTGAAGGTGGTTCATACAGGTGATACAAATGTCGGAAAGGCCAAGTTGAGACACTTCAAAGGTATGTTTGAACAACTCAAGATGAATGATGATGAAAATATTAGTGACTACATGCTTCGTATGGATGAGGTTGTTAACTCCATGAAAGACTTAGGTCTTGAGCTTGCTGAAAATGATGTTTGTGATAAGATTTTAAGATCTCTTCCTAATAGATTTAGTGAAAATATTTTTGCTATTGAGGAAGCTAAAGATTTGGATAAGTTGAAAAAGGATGAGCTCCATAGTATACTTGCAACATTTGAGTTGAGAACTCAAGTGAAGGTTGATGTCAAGAAAGAGGCAACTTTCAAGGCTACCAAGGAATCCAAGGGTAAACAGATTCAAGATAGTGATGAGTCTTCTAGTGATGAAGAGGCATATTACAACAAGAAAGGCAAGTTCTCTAGAAAGCACAAAAGTATGAAAAATATAAGATGTTTCAATTGTGGAAAGTTTGGTCATTATGCTACTATCTGTACTGTTCCCAAGAATGAAAGTGATGAAGATAAACAGGATTCTAAGAGCAAGGATTCTGAAAAGCACAAGCATCACAGGAAAAACAAAGATGAGCACAACAATCAAGGAAAGAGGTATTCTCACAAGCACAAGAAGAGTTTCTACCTAGACAAAGCAAGTAAGTGTTCTAGTAGTGATAGTGAAAGTTCTTCAAGTGATAATGAAAATGAGATGTTGTTCATATCAGAAAAAGAGGAAGAACCGAAACATAGATTCATTATCATGAAATGTCTTAGATGTGGAAATTTTGGTCACCTTGAGGATGATTGCACAAATAATGATTTGGTTTCTAGTATGTATGAGGATGCTTCAGAAAACTATAAGGAAGATGCATGTATGGTCTTTGAAAAGGGTAGCACCTCTAGTGATAAGAAATCTGAAAAAGGCTTTGATGATTCAAAAAGCAAACAAATAAAGGATCTTGAAAGTGAACTTATTAGTGCTCTTAGTGTTTTGGAAAAGGAAAGAAAGAAGAATGCTAGACTCAAGGATAAGTTAGATGAATGTTGTATGGAGAGAGATGATCTTATAGAAAGTCTTGACTTCTCTATAGCTAAGACACAAGAACTCAAGGATGAGTTAGAGTCTAAGGTTCTTGAGTATAATGAGTTAGAACAAAAAATGGCTTCTTTGAAAGAGGAAACTAAAGAGTACAAGGATAAGCTTTACAGGTTTCAAGATAGCTCCAAAAAGTGTAAAGTCCATCATCAAAGATCAAAGAAGGGCAACAGATAAAACAGGTCTTGGTTTTGGTAAGAAACACAAGGAACAGGTTGGGGAATCTAGTAAGAGATTCCAAAAAGAAGAGAGTTCTGATGAGGAGAGTATTTCAGAGAAAGAGTCCTTGAGTGATAGATGCACAGAAACAGAAAATAGGAAACAAAAAAAGGGGAGAAAGTTTACAGGACCTAGAAGGTCATTTACAGGAAAGTTTAATGGCAGATGTTTTGCTTGTCACAGGTTTGGTCACATGGCTTCACATTGCATGACTCAAGTAAGGAAGGTAAATGACAGTTTCAGAGGTGGTAATTTCTTTCAAGGGTATTGCTACTCTTGTAAACAGTTTGGGCATAAGGCAATTTTTTGCAAGGCTAATAACAAGAACAGGGTTAGTCAGAACAGGTGGATTCAAAGAACAGGTATGCCTAAAAGAAATAACATTGTTACTTGTTATAAGTGCAACAATGAAGGTCACACAGCTAGACAGTGTAGAGCTGAACTTCCAAGGTACAGGAACAGGAACAGTGGTATGAACAGGTCCAAGGATCAAGGCATGGATAAGAACAGGAATGATAACAGGAACAGGAACAGTGACAGGAACAGGAACAGGAATATGGACAAGGAGAACAAGAGAAGACATGGTAAGGCAGCTATAGACACTGATGATGATCAGTGCCTGTTGGGAGTTTTACTCCCACCCCAAAATTAAACACCTCAACAGGAGGTGGGGGAGGGACTAAGCTAAGAGGCTCATTCTTAGTCCCAAGCCCCAAAGGTGACCCTTTGCCATTGATGACAAAGGGGGAGAGATATGAGTAAGGGGGAGTTGTTTATGTTGAGTTTCTGTGTTGTTGAGAAGCATGGTTTGCCATCAATGACAAAGGGGGAGATTGTTGGCAATTTTGGGTTTGAGATCCTAGCTTCTTGTCTATGAGTTGTCATTGATGTCAAAAGGAAATGACATTAATGTTAAGAGGATGTGTTGGCTTCAAAGGTGGAAGATTCCAAGAGAATATTTTTAAGAGAATCCGGAGAGATTCCATTGGCAATGGTTTTTATTAAAACCAATGGAGGTTCTCTTTATTATTTATTTAATTATTATTTAAAACCCTTCAAGGTTTTAATTAATTAATTATTTAATTAATTAAGGGAGAAATTATTTTTAATTTATTAAAAATACTTTAAGGGTTTTTAAACCCTTTAGAAAGCAAATTTCGATTAAATTCGAAATTACTTTTCTTTGCAGCTGACGTGTTCTAAAGTCCACGTATGGACTATAAATATGAGAAGGTTCCTAAGGTTAAACCCTCTTGGAAAATCGAAGGCAATTAATTGGTTTGGCTGCGATCGAATGTTCTATTTACGCTGTGAAAGAGGAGAGCTCGTGGTTTGAAAAGCTTTCGAAAAGCTTGACCGTTTATGTGGAAGGAAGTCCGTCTTGGACTTCGTAAGCCCCTTGTGGGCTAGTGGCAGTGAAGGCTGCGTTTGGGCCTTGCGTAGGCGGAGGTCTACGTTTCGATCCCCATGGAGGGAGCTGTGCATGGATTAGTCACGTTTTTATTAAAACGTGTTTTGTGCCGTGAATTTTGGATTCTTCAAGGGCAGCCAATATAAGGTGTGATTATTTTCTTGATATGATTTTTGGCATTGTTTAGCATTGTTTAAAAGACATAGGAGAAATAAGGGGATATTTCTTTGGTTGTATTTTTGAGATTAGTCTTTTGCTATGCTAAATTTAAAAATGGAGATATAAGGTGTAAGTTTTGGTTGTTGTGTTTTTGGCTTCTTTGGTGGTTGTTTTTAAAGAAGAGAAGCTAAAAGGTGTATTAAGGAAAGTTTTTATATATGCTCATTTATCTTGGTTCTAACCCTAACTTGGTTGGAAGTTTGAGGGTTGTGTGTGGTGACAGCTTTAAGGATCAATTTTCTTCTACTCCAAAAAGGTATGGGCACATTTTCCTTATGAGTATGATTGGTGTATGTTTTCTGAAATAAGGTTGGAGTGAAAAGGTTTTCAACTAGGTTTCCTTTGGTTGGGTGTAAATCCTATTTTCTGGTTTGTTGAAGACTTCTTATGCATTGTTATCCTTGATGAGAGTTTTGGTGAATGCATAATTCTGGTTTGAGGTAGTGGAAGCATTGTGCACTAGGGTTTATGTTTGTGAGTCTTGCTACTTGCATTGAGTTGGTGGAACCCTTGGTTGGCTGTTTTGAGTTTGATGGTTGAGTTGCTTCCATAGAGGTTGTTTGATCAAGTTATTGCTTTACTTGATTCATGATATTGGGCTTACTCCATTGAGTTGATTTGAGCAAGTTATTCTTTACATTTGGTGATATTGTGTTGGTGGCTATTTTGTTCAAATATCTTTGGAGGGAAAAGGATTTCTACTTGTTTCCTTTTCTTGTGATGATTGGTTGAATGCTTCAAGGTTGATGTTGAGTTGAATGGTGTTGGTTGACTAAACCTTGTTTGATGAGCATTGTTGTTGAAACCCTAATTGATGATGAAAAGAACATGAGTATCATTGTTATGTGATTCTTTGCATAGTTGGCAATTGTTGGGGTTTCATGTTCTTGAAAGAAAACATTCTATCCTATCCATTTCAGATATTGAGTTGAGTTTTCAGATTTGAGATTGAGATTGAGCTGAGTTGATTTGAGTTGAGTTTTGAGATTGGGATTTGAGTATAGAACATATTGAGTCTCTAACAATTCTCTTTATGCTTCTATGAGTTTGACAAATCACATTGGGTCTCTAACAATTCACTTTGTGATTTCCTACTAAGAAAGTTTTTCTTGGTGAGCTTGCTGAGTTTTTGGACAGGTTCCAGTGGGGACTTGTGAGCAATTTTGGACAGGTTTCGATGGGGACTTGTGAGCAGTTTTGGACAGGTTTCGATGGGGACTTGTGAGCAGATTTGGACAGGTCCTAGCAGAGGACTTGTGAGCTGAGTTTGATAGTTCTATCGAGAGAACTTGAGGACAGAGGTGCATTGGTTCTATGAGAAGAACCTGAGGACAGTTGGCAAGTCTTTGAGAAGGCTTGTATGCAAAGGATTGATTTGTTCAAGAGTTGGACAGATCTGACAGACAGAGGAAGACTTGTACTAGACCGACTGACTGTGTTTGGTACAGGTTGCTGAGCTGCTGTGGACGTGATCATAGAAGGCAGAGGTCTCTTAGGCTAAGCATTGAGGACAGGAGGTCTTCGGTGGAAAGGAGTTCCACGTGCTGGAAAGAGGTAAAGGCGAGTTGATCTTCCGAGGGATCATTTCCAGAGCGAGAGGGGAAGGTATCTCCTTTGAGCAGAGGCTCATAAATTGATTGAGGGAAGGTATCCCCTTTGAGAGAGGCTCATAAATTTTGATTGGGGGAAGGTATCTCCTTTGGGCCGAGGCTCATAAACATTATAATTGGGAAGGATTCCCAAAGAACTTTGAGATAACTTTTAGATAAAAGTTTTGTGGACGTAGCCCGACCATTCGGGTGAACCACGTTAAAATTGGTGTCACTTTGTGGATGATATTGTGCATTGCTTTGATATTGCTTTGGGTATATTGCTTTACTATTTTGAAGTATAAAGGAAAAATTAAAAAGAGGTCTTATACTGTTCACCCCCCCTCTCAGTATAAGCTTGTGTTCTTCATTCTCCACTAAACCCAGGTCTTACATCATCAAAATATCAGATTGCTCCAAAGGAAGACTGATTTGATATTTGGAAGAAATAGTTTCTTAGATCATACCAATAATCCTATACCAAATCTGATAAATAGTTAACATCCTACCTTGAAAAATTCTTTGATTTCTTTCAAGCTAAATCTACCATATAATACATGAGGGCACAATACTCCACACAATTTGAAGAAAGAAAGCCTTAGTAGGAGGTTTTCCTAAAATCCTCTAGAACTCAACAAGAGAAGAGGCATGAGAACAAGACTATATCAAAACGTTCCACCAATGATGCCAAATTTCATGCTTAAATGAACACTATAAGAGCAAATAACCTAAAGACTCGTCAGTATTCTCACAAAGGAAACAAAATGAAGGGCCCTAAAAACCTCTCTCTTGGAGATTATCCCAAGTAAGACATTTGTTTCGAGTAGCCAACCATAAATAGAAATTGTATTTGGGCTAGGAAACCTTATTCCAAACCTGTTTTCATCAAGGAACCTTGTCATCCCCAAAATGTTGCCTATCTAAAACACGGTAACTAGAAGCCATCGAGAAAACCTCTCTAGGATCTGGATCCCAAGACAAGACATCATTATCCTGTAAAGAAGAGCACTCCCTAGTAGCCAAAATACGATCCATATCTTCTCTATCCTAAACAAAACCACCTACTATGCAATATCAAGGACATTTCCATTGAACTACCTCCACCTTCCCAACTCTTTTGGCAACTTTATAATCCATCACCCTGTACCAACTAGTGGCCAAGAAATAATTACATAGATCTTAAAGATGAGGAAAAATAGATAAAAATATAGGGAAACCATACCAAGAATCATGCCAATAAATAACCTTCGAGCCTTTGAGATAAATCTAGAATAAACCTTTTTTAATAAGAGACACCTCCTTCTTAAGGGTGTTATAGATATAAGATCCTTTACCAGACAAATTGTGTCTAGGTATCTCAGAGTCCTCAACACCATTAAGTACTTAAAATAAATAATTTTAGCCCAAGGTCTTGAGAAATGCACCATCTCCAATAAATCTTGGCTGTCAATGCTTGATCAGAAAGATAAGTCAAACAAAGACCCAAGCCACCATCCTGTTTTGGTCTACAAATAGTGTCCCACTTAACCAGACTACATGTTGAAGACTCCAAAATTCTAGCCCATAAAAATATTCTTGATGGAGATTCAAGTTCATGAATAAAACTAGTAGGAGCGACTTGAATCATGCATCGATAAATATATGAAGCTTGAACCACCAAATTAAGAAGCAACACTCTACTGGAAAAAGAAATCCACTTAACAATCCAATGAGATAATTTAGCCCTAAATTTATCCAAACTATTATTATAGATGTCTCAAGGTAGAGGTTCCATAGAAAGAGGAATTCTCAAATAAGTTAAAGGAAGAACTTCAATTTGAAACCAAAGAATTTGAGCAATTTTAACCTTTATAAGAGGATTAGTATTGAAAAAAATGATGGAGCATTTCCCCTCATTTATCTTCTACCCCAAAGTAGCCAAATAAATATCCAGATATCTTCTAAAATTAGTTGCTTCCCTAGTAGAGGCAAGACCCATCAGAGCAATATCATCCACAAATTGAAGATGAGAATACATAGGTAAACTATTACCCCACCTCTAACCATGAATCAACCCCTAATTGACATGTGATTTGACAAGTCCAACCAAAATCTTAGCCATAATAATAAACAAATAAGGATACAAAGGATCCCCTTGATGAAGACCTCTCAAAGCCTGAAATAAAGTAGAAGGATCACCATTGATAAGGATAGAATAGTATGGAGACGTAATACATCTCATCACCCAACTAACACAATTCGATTTGAAACCAAAAACAATGATAATTTTACTTAAGAAAGATCATTTAACCCTATCATAAGCTGTAGCCATATCCAATTTTATAAACATAGCTTTTTCTTTATAAATTCTCATAGAAGGAATGGTCGTTGTAGCAATAGCCACACCATAAATAATTTTTCTACCCACTACAAAACCTCTATGTTCATCAGAAATAACCTTACTGAGCCAAGGCTTAAGTCTCTCAGTAATAAACTTGGAGATAATTTTGTACACCACATTACATAGTGCAATAGGTTTGAAAATATTTAGAGAATTAGCTCCTTCTCACTTAGGACTAAGCACCAAGAAGGTAGAATTCATAGCTATCAACATTTGTTTAGTTCTAAAATATTCTTGTACAATAGACAAAAGATCCAGTTTGAAAATATCCTAGAATTCTTGGAAAAATTCCATAGAAAAACCATCAGGCCTCGAGGATTCCCTTTCTTCATCTAAAAAATAATACCCTCCAACTCTTCTATTGAAACAGGTCTCATGAGAAACTCATTCATCTCAATAGTGAAAACTGAAGGAATACAATCCAAAATACTATTTTTTCAATAACTACCAAGGGAGAATATTCATAATACAAAGAGGTAAAAACCTTACAACCTCCCTTGAAATATCATGAGCAGCTATCAACTAGACCCCAAGAGAAGAAATAAGAGAAGAAATCGCATTACCATACCTTCTAGCTTTAATTGAATTGAAAAAGAAAGCAGTATTTTTATCTCCTTCGTACAACCAATCAATCTGAAACTTTTGTTTCCAATAAAGTTCCTCCCTCAATTCCCACTTATCTAACTCCTTAAGAGCATCATATTTCTCTTTAAGATTCCTTTTTGTGAGGCCATAATCCCTAATCTGTCTTGTAATAGCATCTAACTTCTCTTGAGAAACCAACTTAGCCCCAAAAATATTACCAAAACTCTACCTATTCCACTTCTTAAGCTGATATTTCACATACTTGAGACTCTTAACAAAAGAGAACATAGCAGTTCCATGAGCATACCTACCATGTAACCACCATACTCTCATTAAATCATGCATAGAAGGCAACTGAAACCACATTATTGGAATTTAAAGTAGGATTTCCTATAAACTCCCTAGTGAATGGTATTTAGATTTATAGGCCAATGATCAGAACCTCTCCAATCCAAAACTTTTGAGATGATTTTTTAGTTATTACTGAACTAGAAATGAGAAACCAAAAATGATTCAATCTCTCAGAAATAGCTTTAGTACCACATCTCATGTTGCTCTAAGTAAACATACCATTACCAGGTTTAATAAAAGGATGTTATCATTAAGGACCAAAGATGTCTGTCCAAGAGAACCCACATCACCTCTTTTCTTATCCAAAATAATGATAGCATTAAAGTCTCCAACAATAATCTAAGGATAGTGATGAGCCATTAACCACACCACTCGAATATGATTCCAAAGATAAATTTTCCTAGCAATATCAGAGGGAGCATAAACATTAGTTAATAAGACCATTTCACCAAACTTCTTACAAGAAGTAACCATAGAGAGAAAATTTATCAGAAACCCACCATATAGGAGGTATCTTTTGAGGATTCCAAAAGCTAACAATACCACCAACACTGCCCTGAGTACCAATACATTGATATTGACCATGAGCCCACAATTTGGAAGCAATACTAAACAAACAATCAATTGATAATTTTGACTCTTGCAAAAAAATAATATCAGGCTTATGCAACTTAATCAACTTGCGAATAGCTTTTTGCTGAGGGGTGCTATTCAATCCCGTCACATTCCAAGATAAAATAGTCATTTATGAGGAGTGGAAAAGTGAGATTCAAGGGGCCTAACCAATCCTGACTCAACCAAGGACTCCCCCTCAAGTTTAATTTTCTCCACATCTTTCTTCCTACCCACCTTGGAAGACTTTTTAGGTACCCCATTTTTTAAATTCTTTTGATGCAATCCTAGCATAGAACTCACCTTAAAACCTTTTCCATTATTGAAATTCAACAAATTATCTAGCATCGGATCATCTGCCACCACACCATCCTCCTAAACAACCATAATTTCCTTAGAAGGAATAGAAATATAGTTCCCTTCAATAGTTTGTACCGCACAATTCACCAAAACTGGAACAATCGTATTACCCAAAGACTTATCAGTGTCCATTTGAGCAATAGATAGATCCCTTTGCAAATTAACCCTAGCAATATGGTTCAAGTCATCCAAAGCATCAAATCTATTATGTAATACATCAACTTACCTCTCATTAAATGATCTCTTAAAACCCCTGCCTTTATTGCAAGACTTAATAGGAATGAAACCCTCCTTATTAGTCCCACTATCTTGCATTGAAGGTTTCCCCTCAACAGACCCATTAACCTGCTTAGGAGATTTTTATTTATCTATCCCACTATCCTGCTTAGGAGGTTGAGTATTAGATGAAAAATTCCTAGGTAGTTTTTGGCATTTTCTTTGAAGGTGTCCATATGCATGACACCAACAACATCAGAATGAAAGGATTTCATAGTCCAACTTTTGAATCCAAGAAGAAGATGCAACACAAATTTCCATAGAATTTGGAAAAGGTTTATTTAAATCTATCTCAAAACAAACACGGGCACAAGAAACTACCTTTTTATTCATCTTTTGTTGAGAAGGACCCACCAGCTTCCCCAACAACAAAACAATAATATGAAGAATATCATTCTGCCAGAACTCTAGAGGTAACCAAGGGAGCCAAACCTAAACCAACACCCATGACAAAATTTCCTTTGCAGGGTTAAAGCCCACATGCCAAGGCTTAATGAACAAGCCAACCTAGTTATAAAAATAAGGTCCTCCTTCAAAAACTTTATGCCGATCCTCCATGCAAGAGAAAACAACCATGAAAAAATTATTTACCCCCAACATGATCTCCATATCTCCAACCGGGTTCCATAATTTTTGAGTCCAAGATTCCAATGAAATGAGAGGGACCTGTATTCCTAAATATTTGCAAATTAAGGTCTGATTAACCAGATATTCAACATCCTCTGTAATTGAATTTGGTTGAATCACCAAGATAGGTCTATCCAGAGTCCTATTCAAGACAACCATTCATTTTTGTAGATCTGAAAATCCTATCTTGAACAGAGCCAACTAGGTTTGACGATTTTTATCCAAATGCATGCCTTGAAGAATATGGGTTGGAGCCCATGAAAACCTCTTCGAAGAAAAATATTTGCTTATCATTCTAATTCCTTGCCATTCAAATCCTCTACCTATCATTTACAATATTTAATAATAAATTGTGTTGATATTTTATGCATTTCCAACAATGTGATTTGCACTTTGGATTTCCAATTACTTATTTAAATTTTGAAATTTGGACTTGTAAGCTTAGGCAGGATACATCATACCAGACCAATATTACTATATTCTTAAATTTTGTAGCAGGCATATCTATTCCAAAAATACAACATAATGTTATTTATATGAGAGATTTGAGACCTGTCAACACACTTGGAATTTGATTTTTTTAAAGCATTTTATATGATTTTAACCGTATTTTATTTTATGATTTACTTTATTCTTAAATATTGTAGCAGTTTTGTTTGCTCCAAAAAATATTCAATATTATTAATGATAGAGGGTGTTAGAGGGTTATGTCTCAAAAATGAAAGCTTCAATGGTAGGATGGATGGATAGTAGCTCCCTTTTGTTATGAAATTTCAGATCTATGCTATGGCTATACAATTTATTTTGATATTTTTTGTTTTGGTGCATTTGTTCATTACTATTGTTGATAGAGATTGTCAAGGAGTTTTGTCTAAATAGTCAATAGCTCCAATTGCTTAGTTTTTTTTGGTGTTTTTATGTTTGTAAGTGTTTATTTAATTATTGTTGTTGTTTTTTATGTTTGTGTTTTTGTGTTTTGTTGTTGTTTATGTTTTGTTTTTTTGTTTTTTTTTGTTCTTTTTCTTTTTTGGGTGTGTGTGTTTATGTTTGTTTGAGTCTATGTGTTTGTGTGTTCTTGTTTTTGTTGTTGTAGGCATGCTCCTTTAGTGAGCCTTGGGCAATTTTAGTGGAAGAGATATATGTGCCTCCTTGGGTCTTACCCAAAAGTGGCACCCCTTTTGGGATGTTTTCACAAATTTTATATATATATATATATATATATATATATATATATATATATATAGTATCACTCAAATCTAATTTCTTAGATCTAACTCAACCTGACTTGGATATAGTTTTTAGATCTAGCTTAGACTTGCTCAAATATAGTTTTTAGGTTTGGTTCAAACTCATTAAAGCTAGATTTTGTGTTTGACTCAAACTCACTTGGATCTAGGTTTTGACTTTGGTTCAAATTTACTCAAATCTAATTTTCTAGCTTTGGTAGCATTTGAGCATAACTAAAAAAAACACAAAAAATAAGATCAACACATAGGAATTACAAATGGTGGAATGATCAACTAATATATCTAAATTATATGATCTATCTTTACAAATCCCTTATGGGTGTTTAAATAAAGTTAAATCCCCCATTTTAAACCAAGTTTAGCAACCAATTCACTACACATTCAAAGAGTTTTCTAGTATTTATAAATGAGTTTTCTAACACTTATCGATCCACAAACTCATATTTTTAATTTGTATTAATAAGATTTGTGCTTCATCTTTCCACATTGTAATGTATATAACTCTTCCCTTCTACACTGTTAATTACCAAAAAAAAAAAAAAACAACAACATGGATACACTTAACTATTTTATGGTCAAACTCTAATAAAAATTTGGTTTTTATTATTACTACCTCTTGCTCAATCTTTCTAACTTCTATATTTTCATTCCATTATAGATTACATGCAAAAATATGAATAATGTCCATGTAATGATGTATAATTTGCATATATGCAATTTTTGTAAAAATATAAAATCTTATTTTGACTTGTAGACAATAAATGAAAATGCAAAAAAGGTCCTCCTTGTGAAATATAAAGGATCCCTTAAATTTTGGTCCTTCATGCTGATGTAATGTGTTTGATAAGTTGTAGAAAGGATGCATTTGAAATTTAGAGCATTTCATCTCTAAGTAAAAGTAGATATTTTATTTTATGATTTACTGTATTCTTAATTATTGTAGCAGGCATGTCTGCTCCAAAAATACAACATAATATTATTTTTCATGGGAGACTATGAAACCATACAACATACTGCTATTTTTTATATAACATAATGGTATTTTTATGGGAGACTGTTAAACCTGCCAACACACTCGGAATTTGATGTTTTGTTTTATTTTATTTTATGTTATGGTTTAAATTTTTGTTACCAATTGATAATGTTGGTGTGAGCAAGGCTAAATGCGACTCCCGACATAGAACCCCTGTTGTTGTGGTCTCAAACCCATAATAATAAAATTATTAATAATTATATTATATCAATAAAAGTGAGAGACTTAAAAAAATTAAAACCTTCATCCTATTTTTTCTTCAGGTAAACGCTTTGACAAATTCCTGGCCTGCCTACCACGATGCCCACGTTTATAATTATTGTGGAAAAAACTAAAACAGTCCAATTTTTTTTTGCAGTAAACTCTTTGACAAATTCCTGGCTGCCTGCCATGATGCTCACGTTTATAATTATAGTGTAAAAAATTTAAAACAGTCATCCAATTTTTTTGCAGGTAAACTCTGACAAATTCCTGGCCTGCCTGCCACGATGTTCACGTTTATAATTATTGTGAATGTTGTTATTAAGTTACTAAAATGTCTGTTAAAATCATAATGCAGACCCATTGGGGAATCGTTGACATTTGACTAAGCTTAAGGAAAGCATCTTGTGCAAATAAAATATGTGATAGACTAAGCTCAATGAGTTAATTTTAATGCCATTGTTAATATTAATTGCAAAGAATTTCTCATATACACAGTGTTGACGATTGTGTAACTATATGTAAAACACAATGATTAGTTATTATATTTTTTAATTAGATAAAAATAATAATTATATTTTTTATTACATAATAAAAAAATTGAAAGAAATTCCACTTTTTTAACAAAATATGATTATCAAAGATCAAAGTTATACCTCGATACTCTGGCAAGACCAAAAACCAATAGGTCAAACCAACAGCGAGAGAGCAACAAAAACTGAAGCCTCAAAAAAAACAAACTAGAACAATGACCCACAAACATCTTATACAAGAACCCGAACCTGAACAAAAAAGCTGGAACCGAGACTAGTTATTATATTTGAGTTTTAATTATTTTATAATTTTTATTGTTGGTATTATAATTTCATTATTTTATCACATGTATATTATCCAATTCTCATGCTACTTTTATAACCCTACCAATGTGTAAGCCATCTATTTGAAAGACTTCAACCTTGGATAACAATTAGACTTCTTCTAATCCATCTGCCGACCAGGCATGGAACAAAGATAAATTGATACAACTTAAATTTAAATTACCAAGTGAACATGATGGAAAACAGACGATTGTCTTATAATATATATTTAAAAAGGTTACAAGGGATTTTCCTTTTCTTTATGGGTTTTGTCTTAGAAGGATGCAAACGAGGTTTCATGGGATGAAAGTCTCTTTTCTTCAATAAACGAGTTGACAACGTCTTGAATCATCCTCAAATTGGGTGGGCTTAATGCTGGTGTGCCACAATTCATCACATTTGTCCTCAAGACCTAAATGACTTGCAAAAAAGGGTTAGTGTGTTTGAGGGTCTGTCATAGATCAAGCATCGTATTGATGAAGACAAAAGACACAAAAGTAACTAATTTGATGTATAATGAAAGTTGCTGGAAATGATTATAAATGCTAAAAAAATCAGTGCAGGTTACCTGTTTGAAGGATTTTGTGGCTTGTTGTCACCTGTGATCGAACTCTGACTAGATTCGCACCCTAGGGTGCGACTGAATGTGGGTTGCGAGGTACCCTACGACTCTACCTATGATTGTCTTTTTTCAATTTTGGTAGAAAATGATGACGTCCTACGACTGTTGAAACTCCTAGTTGGTGTCGGATCCACTTTTGTACCTATCAAAACCTATCACAATAGTACACAAAAGAGGACAAAGAGAATATTTTTTATGGTGATTGATGGATGATGGTTTGATTGGATTTTGGCAGATTTTTGCTATGTAAAATGAGGGTGCATGTATTTTAGAAGAGCAAGACTACTATTTAAAGAACTTTGGAGAGGCTATGGGAGAAGATGAGGTGTCCCTATGAGGCGGCCCATGTGAAATGTGGCTCATGATAGATTTTTGTGTGGAGGAATCATTCACCCATCTAAAGGATGAGGTGGAAGGTGACTCCCCTATTCTCATGCCTTGCAAGAATATAATTTAAATATCCATTTGGATGAGTACTACACACATGTGTGAGCAATAAATATCCCTTAGGATTATGGGTGCACACATGTGTGAGCAAGAATTAGTGTTAATCCTGATTAGGTTGACCATAGGTTACATCCAGGTCAAGGGGACTAGGTGGAAGGTTAGAGTTTAATTATAATTAATACTAATTAAACACGATTTTAGGCTTATAAGTGTATTTTAATGATAAAGTGAGGTCACAAGGTACCATGCGACCATGCGACACAACAATAAAAGGCATGGTTATAGGGTGCACATGTCTTTTGCACATTTGTAAATTGCGAGAGAGTAGAGAAGGGAGAAGAATTTATAACAAAGTGCTACCAAAATTTTGTTGTGAAGGACAAGATGGTCAAAAATGCAGGGCAAGTGCATGATGGAGGGTGTGGTATGGGTAAGTGGACCTCAAAATCCATGCATTTTGATATTAGTGGAAATTAAAAAGAACCCAGGGCCTTTTTAGATGTGCACAAAACAAAAAGAAGTAGATGTAGAAATGTATGCATTGGAAAATGAAAGGGCATCAATATGTGTGTGCATGTGTGTTGATTATGTGTTTTTTTTGGCACGTTTTTTATAGTGCATTGGAATTCATACATGTGCATGTATTGCATGATTTTGAATGTTTTAGTGTTGATTGGATGAGATATTTCACCATGATAAAAAAACCATGAAAATGGGTATCAAAAAATACCCAATTTGGTATGGTCATGGGGTACCCTATGACCGTATGATGGTTATGAGGTACCCTGTGATCGTACAATGGTCACGGGGTATCCTACGACTATATACCCAGATGTGTTTATATTTTGGATGTCGTTTATTTTGTGATGGGAATGCCTTGAGAGGGGGCATAAAATGAATTTGAATGAATGCATGGATGTTTTGTATGTGATTTTGTAACTAACAAAAAGTGTTATGTAAAATAGGTGCAAGATATAGATCTGAGACACCGCTTTTATCCTTTATTGGAGGATCAAAAGAACATGTTGGGTGGTGGAGACCAATAGTGGTTACGAGACACAATATAGCATGGGGTGCTAGAGATGAAGAGCATTCACTATGACCATGCATATGTGGAGGCATGTGAGCAATGTGATCCAAATCATAACACCTTCCATATCCCAATAGAGGAGATGACTATTACGCTAGAGGACATATTTCAAATTTATAGAATACCCGTGGAGGGGTTGATAGTGATCACTATTGAGCAAGGTTAGTGAAAGGTGATTTTGTAGTGATTGTTAGATGATATATGGGAGGAGGTGTGGATCAAGAGTGGAGGGATAGATTATGAGGACTGTCGGCATGAGAGGATAATTTAATTGAGATATTGCATGGCTATGATTATGATAGCAAACCATGTGGTGTTTGATGTGTCAAGTTGTCAATTCCCATGGTGGTTGTTGGGGATGATTTGTGATGTGGTGGACCATGGACATTAGTTTGCATGGGCACCCGCCTTGTTGGCATAGACCTATAGAGAGTTACATAGAATGCGACAGGTAGGAGGGTGAATGATGGGGTGGTTTTACTGATATAGACATGGGTATGGGAGCATATCATCATAGAGAGACCAGAGGACCTATCTTATAGGGCTCATGAGTTGATGCGACCAAATGTGCCCTATGCCTTGTGTGTAGGATAGATATGGAGGTACGGTTACATAGGATGCATGAGGGGTAATCTCTTCATTATAGAGAGGCATTTAGCAGACTAGGGTTGTAAGAGATTATTTGGTGACCATGGATGGGATGCCATATTGGGATGAGGTAGGACGAGAGCTTAGGTGAATGATGTGGAACCAATGGGTGACTAGTCAAGAGGTAGCCTATATAGAGTGGTTTCTATTCAACCATATGTTGTAGTAATTTGGATTATAATAGAAGGTACTTGAGGCACCCATCATGACATGGTAGGTTAAGGGAGATCCTAGGTAGTGATCAGAGGTGGAGCCTCTAGATTTGGTAGTTGATGTAGTCATAGATATCCTATATGTTGATGATGAAGGGACCATAGTAGGATATGTTTCTTAGTGGGCTACTCAAATTTGGGAGCTAGGAGTACGAATCATTGATAGATACATCAAGGCTATTACAGTTGGGTTAGGTAGAATTTTTTGATGGACTGACGAAGATGCTGAGGGTGGAGTAGGGACTCCTAGTGGATCACCTGATGTAGAAGCGAGTAGTCCTCATAAGGAAAATAAAACATATTACATGTGAATCATAAAAATGTGGGGAGGGGGATAGCAATTTGTCTTGTATTTGTGTTGTCTTAAGTGTGATGGTTAATCCAATTGCATGAGCTAATGACTATGATATACAATAAAGAAACATGAAATGTATAAATGAACAATATTGTATAATGCACACATGGTGAGAAAGTAACTGATGATAAAAATATGTAGCGGATGAAGATGTACAAATGTGACAAAGAGACACTTGTTATATGCATAAACAACAATGATGATGTTTTCCCTTGATTCTCAAGCATGATGGATGTTTAAAAAAAATTCTAGATACTCAAACAACATAGTTCTAAGAATCAAACTTATCTAGTAGACAATCAATATCCTATAGATATATTGACTATCCTAACTGAGGTTAATTCTATCATGTACTTGTGTGTGCACATGATATTCATTTATCCATTTTGAGGAAAATTGGACTAACCTATTGTAAACCTATCCAAATTTATCTAGCTCATCCAAAAGCACGATGTGATTTTTACAAGAGAAGGTTACTAATGTGACATATGTGTCACCACTTGTAAGGATTATTCCACTGCCAGGAAGGCTCTTGGAGCCTATTGCTAGTGATAGAAATCACCCTGTGATGTTATTTTAGACCTAAGGACCTCTAGGATTCAATATTTTGACAGTGCTCTTGAGGATTTTCCTTTTGTTTTCTATCGCTTTATTGTTTGATCCTCTTTTTTGTTTGGTGCTCTTTTTGTTTTTTTTTATGGGCGTTGGATTTTTTTTCCACCCATTTCTTTGTTTTATTTTTGCTTATCTCTTTTTTTATCCCCAAGTTTATTTTGATCATGCAAATGATAGTATGAGCAAGGGAAACCATTTTCTAAATGGAAAATCCTACACAAGGTGTTGTTCTCCCTACACTCAAAAGTTGCTTAAGATGTGAAATGTATGAGTGGTCCATGAATGAATTCAATTCAACTAGGGGTAATCTTGAAATCTTGTAGAATTTGATGACATTCTATATAGGTTGATTAGACTGACTATGAATGGTTGAGCAACAAAAAAGATTTCCATTACCATGTAAGAGTAGGATCGAACACCATGTCAATCATTCTAACAAATGTGTGTTTAACTCTTAAAAGTGGTTCAATATACACGTGATGTATTTCCTATGTACAATAAATATATGGACATGACTATAAACAATGTGTGTAATATGATATGTACAAGAGGACATGACACAACAAAATGCCTAAAAATACATGGTAGTATGCGACCAACTTGTTTTTGAGAGAAACAAAGCAAGTGAAATATACAAATGCAAGGCGATGTATCCCAATGTAGTTCCCAATGTACTGGACCAAATATAAAAGATGTAGATAGAGGAGGAAGAAATTAGGAGAGAGTAAGAAGAAACGAAAGGGGAAGAGAAGAAATTTTAAATCAAATCAAAGGTATGAGGTTGCTCGTAGCATGACCATACAATATTGACACAATTCTAGAGGAAAAGGTAGAAAAGAGAAAAAAATCAAACCAAATAAACGGTATAGAGAAAATATAGCGTAACCATACAACATTGACAAGGTGCTAGAAGAAAATATAGAGAATGAGGAAATAATATGGGATAAAAACAAATGTTGGAAGTAACATGTAAAATGTGGAGGTGATAGGAGGAAATGAAACCCCTCTAGTTTTGTACAATGTAGTTAGAGGGATATAAAACTCCCTCAAGTGTGGAACATGGGTTGGGAGAAATTGGGAACACCTCTCCCCCAATCATACAATTGGTGTGAAGGTGTAGAAGTGGTGATGGAAAGAAAGTGGCTAGAAAGAGGAAGAGGAAGAGAGGAAGTGAAATGAAAGAGAGAAGAATAATATCAAACCAAGTCAAAGGTATGTAGCCACTCGTAGCATGACCATACAATAGCAACATAGTAATATAAAGGTTAAAGGAAAGGGAAGGGGATAAAATCTTATAAAATCAATGGTATGTAGCAGCTTATAGTGTGACCATACAATATTGACAAAGTTCTAGAAGAAAATATAGAGAATGAATAATGAGGATGGAAGAAAAATTATGGAAGTGACATGTAAGATGTGGAGGTGATAGGAGGAGATGAAACTCCCCTTAATTTTGCACAACATAGTTAGAGGGAGATAAAACTCCCCCAAGTGTGGAAGATGGGTTGGAAGATTTTAAACCCTCCCAATTATACAATTGGTGTGATTATGTAGAAGGATGATGAAAAGAAAGTGGATGGACAGATGAGAAGGAAGAGAATAAGGGATGGTGAGTGCAAAAAATCATGCAAAAACGCTAAGTTGATGGGGTATGTCATAGAGGTCATGAAAGACTAGTCACTAGATCAACAAAACTACTATCTCAATAAGACATGTAGTTATGGACCTGATGAACCTGGTGAGGTCTGGATGAAGATGATGAAGTACCAGCATGGAGTGGGGTAATGGATTTGGATATGTACCTCATTTCTTAGTGGAAGAAGAAGAATGATTAGTATGTTGTATTTCCTCCTCATTCATCATGTTGCTAACTAGGTGTTCAAAAACATGACAGGTATTTATGTCATGTCCTTACTGGTGATGATAAACAAATAATCGTTTTTGTACCCTTTTGGTTTTGGATGGTGTGGATCAGTCAGTTTGACCTTAGGTAAAACTAGGAGACCTACATGATGCAATCATTAAAAAGTGTGAGATAGAGGTTCAAAGGGAATCAATGTAGGATGAGTGGGATGCATGAGCTGTAATGATCGAGTGAGAGATGGACTAGGTAGTGATGGAGTGAGTGCCTACCCAGGTTTTGTAGGATTTTGATTTTGAGTATGAAGAATATGTGGATATGAATGCATTGGGGAATATTTCATGATTGGATAAAGGGTGGATGTATGACACTGACAACGATGCATGTGGAACTCTAGGTTGTCGTCAACAGAAGGAGGTGGTGATGGTATAGAAATAGGATGGGCATGAATACCTATTGTGATGGGTGGTGATTGATATGAAAGTGAATATGAAGATGGATTAGCGAAAGAGGGTTAAAATGGGGGCTAATGAGGATGTGGCGGCGTGACCGTAGGCTAAGTGATGTGAAATGGAAATTGAGGTGAGGGAAGAAGGGGTGGAGCAATGTGACTAGCTTGACACCTAAGGTCTCGATCATAGAATGAAATCCTATTACCTGGACTATGAGGTGGCCTTAACGAATGAGGAGGAAAGGATAAATTTTTATTGCCAACATGAGAATAAATAGATGTATGTTTTATTGAAAATATGAGCAAGTTTTGTTGTCATTGATGTCAAGCGTCGGTATGAGTGATCAATTGAAGACTTGGCAAAAGAGGTTGGTCAAAAGAATGGTTAAATTCTCTAGAGGAAAGGCCTAAAGAACATAATATTATAATATTTATTATTATAATATTAAGGGTTCAAAACCATGGTTAAAGGACCAAAGTTATTTAAAAGATTTAAATTATTTAATATTTAAATTATTTTTAAATAATTTAAAATTAAATATTTAAATATTTTTAAATAAAGTTTTAATTAAAGGATTGAGCACCATAGGGCCGATGGTTCGTTTTTTAAGAACATATAAACAATAATTAAATATTCCATAGTGGGTTAGCCACTATTTTTATCGACCCCAACGGCTATATTGTTCTATATGGCACCGACGTCACTCGTAAATACACCATGTGCCGACGCGTGACCCTAAGCCACACACCATGTATTTAAAAAGGAAAAAAAACTAAGGTTCAAAAGAAAAATAGATATATGTGATGTTACAATATAGTGTGCGACCGATCGATTTCGAAGGAGAAACAAAATTTTATTAAAAAGAGGCTGTGCACTGGTTATATTGGAGATATCTATGAGCACGTGATTAAACAAAATACCGGAGGAAGAAATCTCACGTGATTGACGAAAAAGGACTGTGGTTCGGTGATTCGAAAACCCTGTGGGAACCCTGTGATGAAACAAAGGATCATACGGAAATCAAGAGGGTGCTCTTGGAGGGCGTTTTGAAGTGTTTCAGCTGGTACACGTTTCAGAGGATACAAAGAGCTTAACTGTCCATTCAGTCCATTCTACCGAGATAGTGGAATTGGTTGTTAAACTAAGTTAAAATACTACGGATAGAGAGGTCTCGGGATCGAGACTGGGCGGCAGTACAAATTAAAGTTCTTTTTGAAGTGTCGAGGGAAAGGATAACAAGAATCTAGTCATAGTCGATTTCATGTTGGACGCTAGCCCATGCGGTTGCATTCCCTGTGGTGACAGCAGTACGAACATATTTTTATCAGAAGTTTCTAAAGTATTAAGGTATGCACCACATTTTTGGTATAGTTGTTAGTTGATTAATTAAAGAATCTAGTCATAGTCGATTTCATGTTGGACGCTAGCCCATGCGGTTGCATTCCCTGTGGTGACAGCAGTACGAACATATTTTTATAAGAAGTTTCTAAAGTATTAAGGTATGCACCACATTTTTGGTATAGTTGTTAGTTGATTAATTAAAGTGAGAGGCATCTATAAGGTTTTGAGGTATAAAGTTTAATTTAAGTCCTTTTTATTTTAATATATTGGGAGGTATAAGGTTGAGATAGATTTACCTTACCGCTTATAATGGTAACTTTGGAGTAATAAAGGTATATGATCATTTATATTCTTTTGGCTGATTTTAATAAGAATATAAAAAGATTTATAAGGTGAAAGTTGAGTCCTTTTAAGTTGTATGGTTGTTTTATCAAGAGAGAAATGAGAGGTTTTTGTTAATTTTATTGAGCATCTTGTTGAGAGAAAATTTATGTGGACATATTATCTAGGTGTTTGAAGTCAAATCATCTTCAAACAAGAGGTAAGGGCACACTATCCTTGAAAGTGATTGTTGGATGTTATGAATGTTAAGTTGGAGAGAAAAGGTTCTTGTTTGATAAGCATTGTTGAGTAAGACTTTATATGCATGATTGGTGACTGATTGAGTGAGAACTTGTGAACTATATTGAACTAGGGTTTATGCAAAGATCATGAGTATCGTTGTTATGTGAATGTGGGAATATCTTGAGTTAAGGTTGAGTTCTATTATAAGAGCATTGGATGAAATATTTTGCTTAGGGTTTTGCAAGCAAGTTTTGTTTCATTGGTTGAGTTGATTGAGTATAGTTGATTGAAGAGTGTTGAAGTGATAGTTCAAGTTTTGTGAAACAAATTGTTCTATATTCTAAATTGATTTGAGAAAGAGATTGAAAGTGTTTGAGTACTTGTGTGAGATAGAAACATATTGAGTCTCTAACAATTCTCTATATGCTTCTATGAGTAAAACAAGATTCTGAGTGAAACTTGTTGATGTGATTGATAGAGGTTTTCTGTGAGAGATTGAGTTGAAATTTTGTGTACAAGTTTTATGATTGATTAGAGCTTGAAAGCAGATTTGAGTAAGTCCTAGAGGGGAATTAAGGATAGAATTGAGAAAGATTTTCTGAAAGCTTTTTGTATAGATTTGTGTGAGCTTTTATAGAAGCTTACAATCATATTGGACAAAGTTAAGACAAGTCTTGGTGAAGACATGTTGAGCATATTGGACGAGTTCTAGTGAGGACATGTTGAGCAGATTTGAGGTAAGTCTTGGTGAAGACTTTGTGAGCATATTGGATAAGTTTGAGGACTTGTGGATATATTTGGGGCAAGTATTTGAGAAGACTTGTGAGTAGAGTTGATTGATTGATTTGTTCAAACCTTGAGTTAAGGTTTGGAGTAGATCTAGCAGAGTTGATTTGTGATTGAATCAAGTTTTATACTAAAGCTTGAGGACAAATTTGAGGATAGGTTTGTGCCAGACTAGATATATAGATTGAGCAGATTTGTGCTAGACCAAAGGATTGTGTTTAGTGCATATTAGAGATAGAGATTGAGTAGATTTGTGCTATATTGAAGGACTGTGGTTACTGCATATTAGAAATAGATATTGAACAAATTTGTGCTAGTCCGAAGAACTATGTTTAGTGTAGATTAGGGACAGACATTGAGCAAATTTATGCTAGATCGAAGGATCATGTTTAGTGCAGATTTGAGACAGAGTTTAGAGAAAGCATTGGAGGTGATAGAATATAGAGGACAACAGTATCTAGTGGATAGAGGTCCATTATCTAGGGTAGTGAAGATAGGTTTTCTGAGTGAGGGCGAGAGTCCTCAATGGATAGATATCGATAAGCCAGTGTAGTGGAGGTAGTATTTCTTCTAGAATATCACCAACCAGAGCAAAGGAGAAGTTCTCCTGTGGATAGAGATCCATGAACTTGATTAGGGGATTGGTGTCTCATGTGGATAGAGGTCCATAAACATTATAATAGAGAAAGGATTCCCAATATTTTTTTTGAGAAAATATTAGTGAAATATTTTCTCCATGGAGTAGCCCACATTGGGTGAACCACATTAAATTTGTGTCTCTATTGTGTGTGATGATTTGTGCACTGCTTTGGTTACTGCTATTGATATTGCCATTGATTTTATTGGTTAATATTATTTGGAAAAGAAAAGTAAAAAGTGATCTTATATAGTTCACCCCCCCTCTTAGTAAAAGCTTGTGTTCATGTTTGTGGCAATAATGAGAAGAAATAGGTGGATTTTTGTGGCTTGAATGAGAGGAAATGGATAGAAGGTGATCATCAAATTGAGAGAAAATTGGTAGATCTCTATTGTCAAACTGAGAGGACATAGATGAATTTCGAGAATGGGTAGAGGTGGTTTCGTCTGAATGCCCTAAAAAATTGGTTGGTGGAGGAAGGAGCATAGGAAAACCCTCCATGGTTAGGAACATTTGCATACAAGTTTAGCCTTAGATAAATACAATGATCAAAGGGGAACAAATTGAGAAAAAATATTAGTTTGTCCAAATATAAGGTGAAATAAGAATCAAAATGATGTTTTGTTAGTAGCTAGAATTTTATGTAAAACAAAAATTTGGGTCATAAGGAAAGGTGTGACTATTTTGGATCATAGGGTACCCTATGAATTTTTTGAGAATGATAACATAAATAGAAAAGTTCTTAACCTGGGTCTAGAGAAGTGTTAAGTTTATTTTTGTGGGTTCTAAAACTTGTTTTCGAGTGTTTTGTAACAAAAATAAAATCATATAGCCCAAAATAAGCATGAACAACTAAAATTTTGCAAAAGTATATTTTGATGTTAAAATAACCCTAAAAATGAAATGAAACAAGGTGTAGTGGGTATATTCTTAAAGGTGTATTTTTGGGCAATGTCCTATTATTCCCAAAGGCACGCAAGGGGTGATTGTATACAAACCGGTGAATGGATTATAATGAAGGTACAACCTAAGGAAGTAAGTAACCCATGAAAAGTAAGCTAAAATAGGTAATATCTCTTTGTAAACAACAACTATGCATAATGTGTTTTGTAAAACCCAAAAAGCTATGATGTAAGATTTTCCAATATGCATAAGATTTATTGTTTTTGAAGTAGAGGGACAATTTTTATAGACTTACCTATAGTCTCCAACTCTTGTAAGTATGAGGATGAAATTTAGAGGTTGAAGTGTATCTCAGCTTCGGTTGCACCATACCATGTGACTAATAAAGGTCACACCCTACCATGCGACTAGTGAAAATATGAATTTTGGCTAAATTTGAGCTTTTGACAATAAATTTTTCTATGGGTAAGTACCTGCAACTACAAAGAACAATATATCTCTTCTTGTGAAAAAAATAATTTTCTAAGAAGGCAAGATACAAGGGGTGATTGTATACAAAACGGTGAATGGATTATAATGAAGGTACAACCTAAGGAAGTAAGTAACCCATGAAAAGTAAGCTAAAATAAATAATATCTCTTTGTAAACAACAACTATGCATAATGTGTTTTGTAAAACCCAAAAAGCTATGATGTAAGATTTTCCAATATGCATAAGATTTATTGTTTTTGAACTAGAGGGACAATTTTTATAGACTTACCTATAGTCTCCAACTCTTGTAAGTATGAGGATGAAATTTAGAGGTTGAAGTGTATCTCAGCTTCGGTTGCACCATACCATGTGACTAATAAAGGTCACACCCTACCATGCGACTAGTGAAAATATGAATTTTGGCTAAATTTGAGCTTTTGACAATAAATTTTTCTATGGGTAAGTACCTGCAACTACAAAGAACAATATATCTCTTCTTGTGAAAAAAATAATTTTCTAAGAAGGCAAGATACAAGGGGTGATTGTATACAAAACGGTGAATGGATTATAATGAAGGTACAACCTATGGAAGTAAGTAACCCATGAAAAGTAAGCTAAAATAAATAATATCTCTTTGTAAACAACAACTATGCATAATGTGTTTTGTAAAACCCAAAAAGCTATGATGTAAGATTTTCCAATATGCATAAGATTTATTGTTTTTGAACTAGAGGGACAATTTTTATAGACTTACCTATAGTCTCCAACTCTTGTAAGTATGAGGATGAAATTTAGAGGTTGAAGTGTATCTCAGCTTCGGTTGCACCATACCATGTGACTAATAAAGGTCACACCCTACCATGCGACTAGTGAAAATATGAATTTTGGCTAAATTTGAGCTTTTGACAATAAATTTTTCTATGGGTAAGTACCTGCAACTACAAAGAACAATATATCTCTTCTTGTGAATAAAATAAATTCCTAAGAAGGCAAGATACAAAATAAACACAAGTTTGCAAGATGGTGTGGTATCGAGTTTTGCAAACACAAAGAGAACAACCACCTAGCAATATGGTGAGCTATCGAGTTTTACCAAAACTAAAGAACACAAGAACTTAGTAGGATGGTATCGTACCAAGTTTTGTAGGAGTTCAAGAAACAATAATAGCTTAGAAAGATCATGCGGTACTGAGTTTAACCAAAACTAAAAAACACAATAACTTAGAAATATGATGTGGTACTAAGTTTTTTGTGAGTTCAAGAAACAATAAAATCTTAGTAAGATGGTGCAGTACTGATTTTTGCCAAAACTAAAAAACATGAACCTAGCAAGATGGTGTGGTACTGATTTTTGCCAAATTTCAAAGTTAATAGATAAGGGTTGATTATACCTTTGGAGGTACTTTTTTTTTGAGGTTTTTTTGGCCTATAGAGGCTATATTTGGCAAAGGGGATAGCAATCCCACATGAGGGCAAATCAATCCCCTAGAATTACCTATAACTTGGTGGTTTTTGTTGGTTAAAAGTTTCTTCTTTAACTTCTTGGAGTGCTTGGTTGGGTTGCATGGTACCCTTCGACTTTGTGTGGGTTGCACCCTACCATGTGACTCTAGCTTACAGACCAAAAATATAGTTATCTCAGACCTGAGTTGTGTTTTTAGGGTATTAGTAGTGTTTTTGATGGTTTTGTATCACCTATAACACAAAAAATAGTTAAAATCAACAAACTATTTGAATGGGTTAACTAATAAGAATAAACAAAGTGGGGTCCCATCGAGCATGCCAGAATGAACACGATGGAAAATGGGTGATTGTTAAATAATATATTAAAAAATGGTTACAAGAGATTCTCCTTTTCTTTATGGGTTTTACCTTAGAAGGCTACAAAGGGGATTTTCATGGAATGAAAGTCCCTTTTATTCAATAAAAAAGTCGACAATACCCTAAATTAGTCTTCCAAATATCCTCAAATTGGGTGGGCTTAATGCTCATGTGCTACTATTGATAAAACCTATCCTCAAGAACTGTATGACCTGCAAAATGGGGTTAGTGTGTTTGGGGGCTTATCATGGATCAAGTCCCATAATTGATGAAGACAAAAGACACAAAATAAACTAATATGATGCATAATAAAAGTTGTTGTAAATGACTGTAAATGCTACAAAATCAATGTAGGTTACCTATCTAAAGGATTTTATGGTCTGCTATCACCTATGATCAAACTCTGGTTGGAGTCACACCCTAGGGTGTGACCAACTATGGATCATAGGGTACCTTACGAATTTGCCTATGATTGTTCTTTTTCAATTGGTAGAAAATGATGTTGTTCTACAACTTTTGAAACTCCTGGTTAGTGCTGGATCGCAATTGAAACCTATCACAATAGTACATAAAAAAGGACAAAGAGAATGATTGTCATGGTGATTGATGGATGATTGATATATGATGGTTTGATTGGATTTTGGCAGAGTTTTGTCATGTAAAATTAGGGTGCATGGATTTTAGAAGAAAAGGACTTCTATTTATAGAAATTTGGATAGGCTAGGTGAGGAGATGAGGTATCCTCTATGAGGTGTCCCTCATGAGGTGTCTCTCATGAGGTTGTCCCCTATGAGGTGGCCCATGTGAAATGTGGTTTATGATGGTTTTTATGTGAAGGAATCCGTCACCCATGTGGAGGATGAGGTGGAAGGTGACTCCCCTCTTCCCATACCTTGAAAGATGATATTTTAAATATCCATTTGGATTATTAGTGCACACATGTGTGAGTAACAAATATCCCTTAGTATTATGGGTGCACACATGTGTGAGAAATGATTAGTGTTAACCCTGATTAATTTGACCATAGGTTAGACCAAGGTCAAGGAGATGAGGTGGAAGGCTAGAGCTTATTAATTCTAATTAAACATGAGTTTAACCTTTTAAGTGCACTTAAATAATAAAGTGACTTATTGCTCATAAAGTAACTTTTATCCAAGGTAAAGTTTTGAAGAACATGGACTTATACTGAGAGGGGGGGGTGAACAATATAAGACTTAACCAATTAATAATTTTAACTTTAGATAGCAATGGCATCAACACAACATTAATCAAGACAGAAAGCATCACACATTGAAGACCCATTTTTAACGTGGTTCAGCCAAAAATCTTGGGCTATGTCCACAAAAACTTTTCTCTAAAAGTTATCTCAAAGTTCTTTGGGAATCCTTCCCAATTACAATGTTTATGAGCCTCAACCCAAATGAGATACCTTCCCCTCTGCTCTAGAAATGATCCCTCAGAAGATCAACTGCCTCTACCTCTTGCTAGCACGTGGAACTCCTTTCCACCGAAGGCCTTCTGTCCATAATGCTTAGCCTAAGAGACCTCTACCTTCTATGATCACGTCCATAGTAGCTCAGCAACCTGTACCAAACACAGTCAGTCGGTCTAGTACAAGTCTTCCTTTGTCTGTCAAATCTGTCCAACTCTTGAACAAATCAATCCTCTACATACAAGCCTTCTCAAAGACTTGCCAAATATGTCCTCAGGTTCTTCTCATAGAACCAATGCACCTCTATCCTCAAGTTCTCTGATAGAACTATCAAACTTAGCTCACAAGTCCTCTGCTAGGACTTGTCCAAATCTGCTCACAAGTCCCCACCGAAACCTATCCAAAAACTGCTCACAAGTCCCCACCGAAACTTGTCCAAAAACTGCTCACAAGTCCCCACCGGAACCTGTCCAAAAACTGCTCACAAGAAAAACTTTCTTAGTAGGAAATCACAAAGTGAATTGTTAGAGACCCAATGTGATTTTTCAAACTCATAGAAGCATAAAGATAATTGTTAGAGACTCAATATGTTCTATACTCAAATCCCAATCTCAAAACTCAACTCAAATCAACTCAGCTCAATCTCAATCTCAAATCTGAAAACTCAACTCAATATCTGAAATGGATAGGATAGAATGTTTTCTTTCAAGAACATGAAACCCCAATAATTAGCAACTATGCAAATAATCACATAACAATGATACTCATGTTATTTTCACCATCAATTAGGGTTTCAACAATAATGCTCATCAAACAAAGTTTAGTCAACCAACACCATTCAACTCAACATCAACCTTGAAGCATTCAACCAATCATCACAAGAAAAGGAAACAAGTAGAAATCCTTTTCCCTCCAAAGATATTTGAACAAAACAGCCACCAACACAATATCACCAAATGCAAAGAATAACTTGCTCAAATCAACTCAATGGAGTAAGCCCAATATCATGAATCAAGTAAAGCAATAACTTGATCAAACAACCTCTATGGAAGCAACTCAACCATCAAACTCAAAACAGCCAACCAAGGGTTCCACCAACTCAATGCAAGTAGCTAGACTCACAAATATAAACCCTAGTGCACAAAGCTTCCACTATCTCAAACCAAAAATTATGCATTCACCAAAAACTCTCCTTAAGGATAACAATGCATAAGTAGTCTTCAACAAACTAGAAAATAGGATTTACACCTAGCCAAAGGATACCTAGTAGAATACCTTTTCACTCCAACCTTATTTCAAAAAACATACACCAATCATACTCATAAGAAGAATGTGCCCATACCTTATTGGAGTAGAAGATAATTGAACCTTCAAGCTGTCACCACACACAAATCTCAAACTTCCAACCAAGTTAGGGTTAGAATAAAAAGAAATGAGCAATAATATAAACTTCCTTTATTACACCTTTTAGCTCCACTTCTTTAAACACAACCACCATAACATGCCAATAAATCAACAATCACAAACTCACACCTTATACCTCCATTTTTAATTTTAGCATAGCAAAGAATAATCTTAAAAATACATCCAAAGAAATATGCCCTTATTTCTCCTAAGCTTTTATTCAATGCTAATCACAAAAGCCAAAACTCATAAAATTTAATCACACCTTATAAATTGCTATCCAAGAAACTCCAAATTTCGTGGCATAAAGACATTTTAATAAAAATGTGTGTTACTCTAGCAAAGCACCCCCGTGAGACTCGAAACGGTGACCTCCGCCAATGCAGCACCCAACAACAACCTTCGCTACCACTAGCCCACGCGGGCTATGAAGTTCACAAGTGAACTTCCCTCCACTTCACCCTTGAAAAAACTCCCGAAGACTTTTCAACCACACGTGCTTCTAAGTCTTCCTTCGATCGCAGCGAATATAGAGCACAAACACCGCAAATTGCATTCAAGGAATTTTGAATTAATTAGCCTTCCAACCTTAGGAGTTGGAGAATAAATAGTCTCTTCGAAGACACCTTGATGTCGGCAAAAATAAAGACCATTTCGAAATTAATCAAAAGTCTTTTCAAAAAGGGTTTAAAAACCCTTAAATAATTTTAATAAATTAAGAATAAAAAAAGGTTTAAAAACCTTTAAGTATTTTTAATAAATTAAAAATAATTTCTCCCTTAATTAATTAAAACCTTGAAGGGTTTTAAATAATAATTAAATAAATAATAAAGAGAACCTCCATTGGTTTTAATAAAAACCATTTAACTTGGTTTTAATAAACACTACTCAAGAGCCAAAACTAAAACCAACTGTTCCAACAACTGACAATCTGCCTTTGAAGTTTTGCTCCCCCTGACTTGAAGCTCTCTTCTTCACTATGAAGCTCTCCCCCTTACTCATATCTTTCCCCCTTTGTCATAAATGGCAAAGGGTCACCTTTGGGGCTCGGGACTAAGAATGAGCCTCTTAGCTTAGTCCCTCCCCCACCTCCTAATGAGGTGATTAATTCTAGGGTGGGAGTACAACTCCCAATTTCTCCCTTAGATACTCAAATGTATCTCTTGGAAGAGGTTTGGTGAAGATATCTGCAATCTGCTCTTTAGTAGACACATACTCTACCTTGACCCGCTTGTCTTGCACTTTCTCCCTTAGAAAGTGATACTTGATGGAAATATGCTTTGTCCTTGAGTGCATTACCGGATTTTTGGAAATACTTATGGCACTTGTATTATCACAAAGTATGGAGATGGGTTGTTCATGCTTGAATTTGAAATCCTCCAAGGTGGTTTTCATCCATAAAACTTGTGTACACCCAGCCACTGCTGCTATGTATTCAGCCTCTGTTGTAGATAAGGAAACTGAAGGTTGTTTCTTACTTAGCCAAGAAACCAAACTCTTTTCCAGAAAGAATGTTCCACCACTAGTGCTTTTCTTGTCATCAATACTGCCTGCCCAATCTGCATCTATATAATATGTGAGGGTGAAATCATCACCTTTGGGATACCAAAGCCCAAAGTCCATAGTGCCCTTCAGATATCTGAATATCCTCTTAACTGCTATAACATGAGAATCTTTTGGAGCTGCCTGAAATCTTGCTACTAACCCAACTGCCTACATGATATATGGTCTGGTAGTTGTACTATATAATAAACTGCCAATCATAGATCTGTACAACCTCTGATCTGCCACTGGAGATTCATCATCTTTACTCATCTTGCACCCTGTAATCATTGGAGTACACACTGGTTTGCTGTTCATCATCCCAAATTTCTTCAACATTTCTTTAATATACTTTTCTTGAGAGAGAAATATACCATCCTTTGATTGAGCAATATGAAGACCTAAAGAGAATGACAACTCTCCAATCATAGACATCTCAAATTCCTTCTGCATGGTGTTAGCAAAAACTTTGCACATTTGAGTATTATTTCCCCCAAAAATAATATCATCAACATAGACAACCATAATCAACATATCATCATTTTCATTCTTAATATACAAATTGCTATCTGCCACGCCTTTCCTGAAGCCTTGCTCATGAAGATACCTGTCAAGTCTTGAGTACCAAGCCCTAGGTGCTTGCTTTAACCCATATAAGGCCTTTTTCAGTTTACACACATAGTCTGACTGTTCCGAGAGAGACACTCCTTCTGGCTATTCTATGTAGATTTCTTCTACCAACACTCCATTTAGAAAAGTTGACTTTACATCCATTTGATATACCTTGAATGATTTGAAGCTTGAAAGGGCCAAAAATATTTTGATAGCTTCAAGACAAGCAACAGGAGCAAACGTCTCTTCGAAATCAACACCTTCTACTTGAGCATAACCTTTGCAGACTAACCTAGCTTTGTTTCTGACAATATTTCCATCCTCATTGAGTTTATTTTTGAATATCCATTTTGTGCCAATGACATTCTTGTCCTTATGTCTTGGAACCAATTCCCAAGTTTCACTTTTCTCTATTTGATTTAGCTCTTCATCCATTGCGTTTACCCAAAACTTATCTGCACATGCTTCACTGAAATATTTTGGCTCAATCTGAGATAATAATGAAACATTTGTAGAATCATGTGAAGGAATGACTCTTCTTCTTGTTTTCCTGCTATTTGGATCACCAATGATCAAATATTTGGGATGATGTTTCTAAACATATCATGAAGGAGTTTTGGGAAGTAGTTGTTATCTTTCCTCTTCTTCGTCTGAAACCTCTCTGAATTCTTCTTGATAAATTTCATCACTGAGTTCCTTGACTAGTTCTCTTATCCCTGTATTTTCATCAACTGTTACATTTATGCTCTCTACAACTGTATGAGTTATTTTGTTGAAGCATCTGTAGGCCTTGCTTCTGCTGTAATATCCAAGAAATATTCCATCATCACACCTAGGATCAAACTTACCCAAATTCTGATCTTCCCTTCTGATGAAGCACTTACTCCCAAACACTTTGAAGTATTTTACTGTAGTTGGTCTTCCTTTCCACAACTCATAAGGAGTTTTATGATGATTGACTCTAAGTTGGGCCCTGGTGATAATGTAGACTACCGTACTGACTGCCTCTTTCCAAAAACCATTTGAAATTTTTGACTCATTTAACATAGCTCTAGCCATATTTTCAATAGTTCTATTTTTCCTTTCAACTACTCCATTTTGTTGAGGAGTTCTTGCTACTGAATATTCTATTTTGATTCCTTGTTGCTCACAGTATTCCACAAATTCATTTGAAGTGAAATCTCCTCCTCTATCTGATATTAAGCATTTCATTCTCTTGTCAGTCTCATTTTCAATCATTTCTTTGAAAGCTTTAAATTTTTCAAAAGCTTTAGATTTTTCTTTGAGAAAAGTAACCCAAGTCATTCTAGAATAATCATCTATAAACAAGCATGAAGTAGCTTTCTTCCTGAATGCTCTGAGTTCTGGTAGGGCCACATAAATTAGTATGAATAATATCCAATGGTTTTGAAGAAGTATACCCTTTTTATTTGAAACTGGTTCTGGTCTGTTTTCCATGTTGACAAGGACCACAAATGATGTTATGCGGCCTTTTTATTTTGGGCAAGTCTCTAATCGCTTCCTTGTTACTAATATTGACAAGATTATCAAAGCTCAAATGCCCCAATATTTTATGCCATAACCAACTCTCATCTTCTTGAGTTAGAAAACACTTTTCCTTTTTTATCTCACTTAGCATGTAAAGATTGTTTGGAGTCCTTGTAGCACTAGCAATGAGTTTTCCATTTTTTTCTTTACTTATCTCACATCTATCTAAAAAGAAAGATACTATGTGCCCTTGATCACAAATTTGACTCACACTTAGAATATTATGTCTTAGGACTTCTACATAAAGCACATTTTTTGTTTTGGATTTCCCATCCAAACTAAGAGTCCCTTTACCACAGATTTTAGCTGACCTGTTATCTCCAAAACTAACTGTTCCTTTTTTTGTTTCTTTTAAGACCAAAAACTTTTTCTTTTCACCAGTCATATTTTTTAAACAACCACTATCAAGATACCATTTTTCTTCTTTGTCTTGAGCATGAAAAGCAGTTTGAACTATCATTGACTTAGATTTGATCTCATTTCTCTTTTAGTGAACTCAAGGCTAGATCTATCCAAATTGCACATCCTTGCTATATGCCCAAAATTTTTGCACTTGTAACACATGACATTTTTATTCATAAGAGGTACAAAAGAGTTAACATTTTCCTTACTATGGCTATTCAAAGACTTATTGCAATGCATAGCTTTGTGACCAAATTTCTTGCAGGAAAAACAATAGCCATGGAAAGTATTATGTAACCTGTTTTGATGCCTTGGATGATTGTTCTTCTTGTGACCAACTGGAATACACCGCTCTTCAATATGAAGATTGATCTTGCTCGAAGACCCTATTTCATGAATGGTGATACAATTCTTCTTTTTCTTTTCACACAGAGTATTTTGTTTGAGAGCCAAATGTTCCAACTTCACTCTAAGAGACATAACCTCTTCTTCTAGTTTCTCGCAATCAGCTTCCTTTCCTTTGAGAGCCTCTGTTAGAACCTGTTCAACCTTCTTCCCTTCTTCAACTATAATTTTGAAGTCTATAACACTTTGAGACAATTTTGATCTTGTTATCTCTTCTTCCTGACATTGATGCTTGAGAACAAAATTATCTTCCCTAAATTTCTCAATCTTTCTTAAAGCCAAGAAGAATTCACATTTGAGATTGAACTCAACCTCTTCATCTCTTTCTGAATCTGTATGTTCCTCTGATAGATCCTTCTCCAAGCTGTTAGGCTCTTTCTGGAGAGACCGGCTCTGATACCAATTGAAGAACATGGACTTTTACTGAGAGGGGGGGTGAATAGTATAAGACTTAACCAATTAATAATTTTAATTTTAGATAGCAGTGGCATCAACACAACATTAATCAATACAGAAAGCATCACACATTGAAGACCCATTTTTAACGTGGTTCACCCAAAATGGTTGGGCTACGTCCACAAAAACTTTTCTCTAAAAGTTATCTCAAAGTTTTTTGGAAATCCTTCCCAATGAAAATGTTTATGAGCCTCGGCCCAAAGGATATACCTTCCCCTCTGCTCTGGAAATGATCCCTCAAAATATCAACTGCCTCTACCTCTTGCCAGCACATGGAACTCCTTTCCATCGAAGACCTCCTGTCCTCAATGCTTAGCCTAAGAGACCTCTGCCTTCTATGATCACGTCCACATAAGCTCAACAACCTGTACCAAACACATTTAGTCAATCTAGTACAAGTATTCCTCTATCTGTCAGATCTGTCCAACTCTTGAATAAATCAATCCTCTACATACAAGCCTTCTCAAAGACTTGCCAAATCTGTCCTCAGGTTCTTCTCATAGAACCAATGCACCTCTATCCTCAAGTTCTTTGATAGAACTATCAAACTCAGCTCACAAGTCCTCTACTAGGACCTGTCCAAATTTTCTCACAAGTCTTCACCGAACCTATCCAAAAACTGCTCACAAGTCCCCACCGAAACCTGTCCAAAAATTGCTCACAAGTCCCCACTAGAACCTGTCCAAAAACTGCTCACAAGAAAAACTTTCTTAGTAGGAAATCACAAAGTGAATTGTTAGAGACCCAATGTGATTTGTCAAACTCATAGAAGCATAAAGAGAATTGTTAGAGACTCAATATGTTCTATACTCAAATCCCAATCTCAAAACTCAACTCAAATCAACTCAGCTCAATCTCCATCTCAAATCTGAAAACTCAACTCAATATCTGAAATGGATA
Organism: Wollemia nobilis; assembly: GCA_028583015.1. Taxonomy (NCBI): domain Eukaryota; kingdom Viridiplantae; phylum Streptophyta; class Pinopsida; order Araucariales; family Araucariaceae; genus Wollemia; species Wollemia nobilis. The sequence goes on along the minus strand of JAQPPZ010001063.1, from coordinate 6,719,818 downwards.
GGATATAATGTATTCTTTCAAGAACATGAAACCCCATCAATTGCCAACTATGCAAAGAATCACATAACAATGATACTCATGTTCTGTTCACCATCAATTAGGGTTTCAACAACAATGCTCATCAAACAAGGTTTAGTCAACCAACACCATTCAACTCAACATCAACCTTGAAGCATTCAACCAATCATCACAAGAAAAGGAAACAAGTAGAAATTCTTTTCCCTCCAAAGATATTTGAATAAAACAGCCACCAACACAATATCATCAAATGCAAAGAATAACTTGCTCAAATCAACTCAATGGAGTAAGCCCAATATCATGAATCAAGTAAAGCAATAACTTGATCAAACAACCTCTATGGAAGCAACTCAACCATCAAACTCAAAACATCCAACCAAGGGTTCCACCAACTCAATGCAAGTAGCTAGACTCACAAATATAAACCCTAGTGCACAAAGCTTCCACTATCTCAAACCAAAAATTATGCATTCACCAAAAACTCTCCTTAAGGATAACAATGCATAAGTAGTCTTCAACAAACCAGAAAATAGGATTTACACCTAGCCAAAGGATACCTAGTAGAATACCTTTTCACTCCAACCTTATTTCAGAAAACATACACCAATCATACTCATAAGAAGAATGTGCCCATACCTTATTGGAGTAGAAGATAATTGAACCTTCAAGCCGTCACCACACACAACTCTCAAACTTCCAACCAAGTTAGGGTTAGAATAAAAAGAAATGAGCAATAATATAAAAAAAATTTATTACACCTTTCAGCTCCACTTCTTTAAACACAACTACCATAACATGCCAATAAATCAACAATCACAGACTCACACCTTATACCTCCATTTTTAATTTTAGCATAGCAAAGAATAATCTTAAAAATACATCCAAAGAATATGCCCTTATTTCTCCTAAGATTTTATTCAATGCTAATCACAAAAGCCAAAACTCATAAAATTTAATCACACCTTATAAATTGTTGTCCAAGAAACTCCGAATTTTGCGGCATAAAGACGTTTTAATAAAAATGTGTGTTACTCTAGCAAAGCACCCCCGCGAGACTCAAAACGGTGACCTCCGCCAATGCAGCGCCCAACAACAGCCTTTGCTGCCACTTGCCCATGCAGGCTACGAAGTTCACAAGTGAACTTCCCTCCACTTCACCCTCAAAAAAACTCTCGAAGACTTTTCAACCGCACATGCTTCTAAGTATTCCTTCGATCATAGCGAATACAGAGCACAAACACCGCAAATTGCATTTGAGGAATTTTGAATTAATTAGCCTTCCAACCTTAGGAGTTGGAGAATAAATAGTCTCTTCGAAGACACCTTGACGTCGACGGAAATAAAGACCATTTCGAAATTAATCAAAAGTCTTTTCAAAAAGGGTTTAAAAACCCTTAAATAATTTTAATAAATTAAGAATAAAAAAAGGTTTAAAAACATTTAAGTATTTTTAATAAATTAAAAATAATTTCTCCCTTAATTAATTAAATAATTAATTAATTAAAACCTTGAAGGGTTTTAAATAATAATTAAATAAATAATAAAGAGAACCTCCATTGGTTTTAATAAAAACCATTTAACTTGGTTTTAATAAAAAACGGTTTGGTTTTAATGAAAAACCCTTGCCAATGGAATCTCTTAGGATTCTCTTAAAAATATTCTCTTGGAATCATTCACCTTTGAAGCCAACACATCCTCTTAACATTAATGTCATTTCCTTTTGACATCAATGACAACTCATAGACAAGAAGCTAGGATCTCAAACCCAAAATTGCCAACAAGTTTTACCAAGGTTAAGGATTTGATGGTCGTCACATGAGGACCATGGTTAAGTGTAGGAAATGGGTTAAGTGGCCCAAGGAGCTTATGAATATAATTTTTAATAAATGCAAGGTGTTTAAGGCTAATTAATGCAATTTGTGAATTTTACAATTTTATCAACCATGAAGAAGAAGCAGGTGACCATGTGTGACTTTTATTTATATATATATAACTCAAATGGTGATTTAAATCTAATATATCTTTATTTATTGAATTTTAATTACAAAATCTAATGTAGATTACACCTCCTTTGAGTTGATTACATCCATTGAATTTTATTACAATTGGTGCCTAACACTCAATATATAAACATCCTACATGCTAATAATAATAAGAGTTTTCTATATCTGGTTCCCTCATTTTCTATCATTATCTCCCTTTTCTATTTTTATAACTATTGTAATTTCTCTTCATTTTTTGTAAGACTATCTTTAAATAAATTTTCTTCTCCTTTAGGAAAAACACTTTCCATTCTTTTTATACAACACTATTATTTTTTTTGATAGCAAAAAATCCATTGCGGGGCCGCCTTGGTTTGAGATACCACGAACAGGGGGTTCTACACCGTCAAAGTCACCTGGGAGTCACGGCCGACCCTACCCGCACCAACATTATCAATTGGATTTTGGGTACCCAATTCAACTATTTGGTAGGGTGGATATTTGAACCTAGGACCTCCCTTGGAGGATTGCCCTCTCCTCTCAAAATAACCTACAACACCTGGGTTACAACACTATTATTAACATGCATTTTGAAATTTATATTAAGAATTATTTTTAACATCCCCCCTTTAATGTTTAATGATCTAACTCCTAATTTTCTATGAACTGAAACAAATTTTTCTCTTGGAAATGATTTTATAAAAATGTTTGTCAATTGATTCACTATCCTACAAAATTATATTTGTAGCACTATCTTGGATCAAATATTGAATGAAGTTATGGTGAATATCTATGTGACTAGTTTTTGTATGAAAACATGATTTTTATGCTATCTAAATTGTTCTGCTCATATCATAATATATAGTAGTCAATGAACTAATATCTTATTACCAACCATCTAAAACTCCCCGTAGCCATATTTCTTGATAACTTGTTGACATAGGTGTTATATATTTAACATCTACTATGTAAAGGAAAATTCGTTATTGCTTATTTGAACCCTATGTAATAAGATAATTACCAAGACTAAAGCAATATCCTAAAGTTTTTTTTTTATCATATATATATATATATATATATATATATATATATATATATATATATATATATATATATATATATATATATATATATAAGGTTAAAATAAAAATAAGTTTTAACAAAAAATATACATCATTCTTTCATTATATAAAAGGTCAATACAAAAATAATAATTAAAAGTATAGTATTTTATAGGTCTCATTCTAGGGTTGATAGATATTATTGATGGACTAAATTTTATGCTAATGGAATTGAAATGAAGTTTCATTCTTTTAGGACTTTTAGTTTTTTTTTAAACCTCGTAACATTGTCCTTATACTTTATAATAAAATATTTTTTAAATCATTATAATATAGAAGAGATAATTGCAATTATTTAAGGGTAAGAATTTTTTTGTAATTAATCCAAATTTAAAACCCATGTATTGATTTTGTTAAAACACTTTGTTTAATTTATTATATAATTTGTATACTTAATTTGAATTGTTTTGACTCATGTAGTTGATTATGATTCATGTGTAACCACATTAGGGCGCATTGGAATTTTTGTGTCTATTCCTTCCTAAATATGAATGTATATGTATATACCAATCTAAAAAATTAAATTTTTATTATTTTATTTTAATATTATGATCATCTATATATTCTAGATTGTTGATTGATCAAATAGATCATCATTTAATGTTGCAAAAAGAATCTACTACTAATTTTATGTATCATTTAATGTTTCAAAGACAACAAAATACCAAGATGACCAAGATCAACACTTCATATGAAAATTTTGGTCATGAGAGGAAGGGATACCACAAAACACATGAAGATGTGCCAAACTAAATAATGTATAGGATTGATGCTCTCAAATAGATAATAAAAGCAATTAAGATGAGAAAGAAGGCACCAAATTCAATAGCCAATCCAAGAAAACATGTACTATACAAATGGGTTATAAGGGGCTGTGTATAAAAGTGTTTAACATGCATCAAATTGGTAAGTTCCTCCAACTTAAATGCTTTCATGATTTACAATTTTTTTGAACCAGAATCAAACATCTCTTTGATAATATATGGACTAAGCCATTTCTGTATAAACCTGTCCTCATGCTTCTTATACCCATTATCAAGCTTAAGAACAAGATCTCTAACTTTGATATTATGATGAGACACTTTCATTATACTACTTGGAAACATGACTCTTAGAGGATATATTATAATCAAGGGCATGTAAAAACCTCTCATAAAGAGTGGTAAGTTTGAAAATATGGGTTTCATGATACTCATCATGAAATTTTTTTTTCAAAAAAGTATGCAATGAAGGTAATTCAATCTCATGTGGCGAAACAAATTTAGCAACATAGACCAATAAAAAGAGGTTGCCCATATAAACATCAAAATATTAGTGTGATACGCCCATAATGTGGGAGATAACTTTAAGTGTCTATATTTATTTGATGTATTTTTCAAAATGTTTACCATAATATTATTACTAAATTTAACTTGACCATTACCTTGTGGATAGTAAGGCATGAAAAAATGGTGCTAAATCATAAACTAAGAAGTTAAATCTTGCATTTTCTTTGTTTTTAAAGGTGTTTCATTCTAAAAATAGACTAGATAAGCTGGTAGAGTGATACACTATCTAATTAAAGACAAGTTTAGATAGGTGAGGGTTATATAATTTGTTAACAATATAGCTTCCATATATTTGATAAAATATTCTATAGTTGTGATAATAAACTTGTGTCCATCCAAGGACACAAGATAAAAAAGTCTAACAAGATCAAGGTACCAAGTGGAAAAAATTAATTAGAAACAATTGAATGGGGAGTTATAAGGTGTAAGTGTGATTGATTTTTTATGGTGTGTGAAGTAGTCATTATTTGGTATTTTGAAGAGGGAGTTATAAGGTGTAAGTGTGATTGATTTTAAAATTGTATTATGAATAATAAAAGGGTTCATAAGTGGATGATGTTAAATATGTGCTAGAAAGTAAATATTACTAACCAGATTCTAAAGGAACAAAAAGGAAAATTATTATTGAGACAAATTTTGGAGGCTCATCATCATTGTGGAAAATTTAAAGTTATGTTGATTTAATTCCCTTCTCAAGAAAGTTTTGTTTAAAGAAAGTAATCCTTGTTGTAATGAAAGTGGAGGTATAAGGATTGGTTTGATGTGCATTAGTGATTGATTTAAGTTGGAAGTAATCATGAATTATTGTTGAAATAAATTGAAAATATACTAGCAAGGGTTTGAGAGCAAAATGGTGCATTAACTTTGAGTCATATTAGGAATGAACTTGCAAGGGTTATAGACCAATATTGTGAAGCAAATATATACATTGGTTTTGAGTGATATTGGGAACAAATATGCAAGGGTTATAGACTAGTTTTGTGAAGCAAGTATGTAAATTGGTTTCGATTAAGAAGCTCAACTATCAAGTGCTAGAGTAGAGTATCCTTTTGAATGCAATGAATGTGAGACATGTGAAAGTGACAAAATTAATGAATGTGAGAACATATTGACTATTTATAATGCATATCATTCTCTATATGTTCATGAAGAAAAAGAATTATGGGTAGAATATGTTTGAATTACTTTAGTCAAAGAAAGCACTTTTGGGAAAGATATATGCAATGGTGTATGCAAAAATTAGGAATGGTTAAGAAGGTTTTATGAGGATTGAGCAGGATCTATGAGCTTGTTTGAGAAGTGATTTAAGAAGGATTGTAGAGAAGATTTTAGCAAGCCTTGTATGTAGGCTTGGAGCATATTTGAGCAAGTTTTTGTGAGCAGATTTGAGCAAGCTTTGTATGTAGTCTTAGAGCATATTTGAGAAGGTTTTGGTGAGCATATTTTAGCAAGCCTTGTGTGCAGGCTTGAAGAATATTTGAGTAGGTTTTGGTGAGAAAATTTGAGCAAGCCTTGTGAGTAGGCTTGGAGTGCATATGGACAAGCCTTGTGAGTAGGCTTGAACTAAATTTGAGTAAATGGGGTTGGTGTATCCTATTGATAAAGGTTCACAAAACATAGCAAATGGGATTGGTGTCTCCTATGGATAGAGGTCCATAAACCAGAGAAAACGAAATTGATGTCTCCTATGGATAGAGGTCCATGAACCAGAGTAAAGGGGATTGGTTTCTCCTATGGATAGAGGTCCATAAAATAGAGAAAATGAAATTGGTGTCTCCTATGGATAGAGGTACATAAACCAAAGCAAAGGGGATTAGTGTATCCTATGGGTAGAGGTCTACAAACTAGAGAAAAGGGGATTGGTGTCTCCTATAGATAGAATTCCATGAACCAGAACAAAGGAGATTGATGTATCTCCTATGGATAGAGGGCCACAAAATAGAGCAAAGGAGATTGGTGTCTCCTATGGATAGATGTCCATGAACCAGATCAAAGGGGATTGGTATCTCCTATGGATAGAGGTCCATGAACCAGAGCAAAGGGGATTGGTGTCTCCTATGGATAGAGGTCCATGAACCAGAGAAAAGGAGGTTGGTGTTTCTTGTGGATAGAAGTCCACAAACTTGAGCGTAGGGGATTTATGTCTCCTTTTGGTTTGGTTGGTAGGGCACATAGGAATAGATATTTGGGGATATATTATTATATTATATAAGGGTTGGCATGGGCCACACATAACCCAAGGTTGATTGTATTATAATATTATATTATATTATAATATAGTATTATATTAGTAGTAGGCTCCCCAAAGTAGAATAAGAAGATGGATATATAAAGAAGAGATATTTTTCATTGTAATCATCATTGGAGATGAATCTTATATAATCATCTATACCCACAAAGTGGCTTATGGTACTTTGCCCTCCTTGAGTGGTTGTCTCATCTTGGGAGATCTTGTGGAGTGATTCCTTTCTTAAGGAGTATTATTGGTGTTTCCCTACCTTAAGGGTATTATCTATCTCTCTATCATTTGTGGATTTTTATTGTGGATAATTATTTGTGGATGAATGATTTGATATTTTTGCATATTGGTGAATGATTTATGTTAATGATAATAAATTTCTGCAACAAGTGGTATTAGAGCAATGATTTTGGCAAAGTGGGGATTTTCTGTGAAATTGTAGAACTAGAGAAAATTATTTTTGGAAGAATGTATCATATTTTAGGAGTGATGTCTTTGCAAAATTTTATCCTATTTAAGCGATTCTTGGATCGATTTGTGCAGAATTTGAAGAGCTTTAAAATGAGTGGTTATATGAAGGAATCCGAGTAGTATTGAGGGAGATACATGTTGCATAAATTTATTTATTATTAACATAAACCATTCAGAAATATGCAAAAATATCAAATCATTCATCCATAATACATTATCCAGAATAACAATCCACAAATGAGAAATATATAGATAATACCCTTAAGGTAGGGAAACACCAATAATAATCCTTAAGGAATAACTCCACAAGATCTCCCAAGATGAGAGACCACTTCATGGGCATAGACTATTACATAATATTCTTCTCCAATGATGATTACAATGACAAATATCTCTTCTTTATATATCCATATTCTTATTCTACTTTGGGAAGCCTACTACTAATATAATATAATATTATAATACAATCCAGCTTGGGTTATGTGTGGCCCATGCCAACCCTTATACAATAATAATATATCCCCAAATATCTATTCCTAGGTACCCTACCATGCCATCCTCCTTACAAATGTTTCATCCTCGAAACATATGAAGAAACATGATAACATGATTTGCTAAGCAATGTTAGCAACTAGTACCAATCTCGATCATCCATCCATCCAAGTAAAACATGGTGATGCTGGTATGCCATTTTTTTACTTGAGTATCCAAATCTGCTTCATTGGCTCCACACTTTTGTTGTATTTTGATAACTTGAATGATGGGTCCACTTTTTCCTTGATGTTGATGATCCACTCTGAAAACTAGGATCCTTATGCTTTCTCTGCCAAACACTGCCATAGTTGGCACCCTTTTGATTCCATGTAGAACCATAATATTTTTACTTTGAACCATACTTCCAAATAAAATAAAATTAGAACTAATTTTCTTACCCAAACTAATAAATTTTGTCTTTCGAAAATTTTGTGATTTGAAATTTTTTCATTACCCTTGTTCCAGATGGCTGACTTCAAAAGGTCGTATCTCCCACAATGATACTCGGATTCCTTCATATGACCACTCATTTTAAATCTCTTCAAATTCTACACAAATTTATCCAAGAATCGTCTAAATCGAATTAATTGTTGCATAGATATGGCTTCTCAAATATGAGATATTTTTCCAAAAAAAATATGTTAAATTTGTCACTATCCTTATTTCAAATGGCTAAATTCAAAAGGTTGTATCTACCTCAATAATGCTTAGATTACTTCATATGACCACTCATTTTAAATCTCTTCAAATTCTGCACAATATGATCTAAGAATCGCTTGAATAAGATAAACTTGCACAGAGATATGGCTCTTGAAATATGAGATGTTTTTCCAAAAAAAAATTGCCCTAATTTTGCAATTTCACAAAAATCCCCACTTTGCCAAAATTGTTTCTTTGATACCACTTATTGCATAAATTTATTATTATTAACATAAACCATTCACCAATATGCAAAAATATCAAATCATTCATCCACAATACATTATCCATAATAACAATCCACAAATGAGAGTGAGATAGATAATACCCTTAAGGTAGGGAAACACCAATAATAATCCTTAAGGAAGTAATAATTCCACAAGATCTTACAATATGAGAGGCCACTTCGTAGGCATAGACGATTACATAATATTCTTCTTCAATGATTATTACAATGACAAATATCTCTTCTTTATATATTCATATTCTTATTCTACTTTGGGGAGCCTACTACTAATATAATATAATATTATATTATAATACAATCAACCTTGGGTTATGTGTGGCCCATGCCAACCCTTATACAATATAATAATATATCCCCAAATATCTATTCCTAGGTACCCTACCAATACAACCTTCTAAAATCAACCGTCTGGAATAAGGGTAGTGACGAATTTTCAATTCACAATTTTTTTCAAAAGATGAAATTTGTTAGTTTGGGTAAGTAAATCAGTTGCAATTTATTTTTGTTTGGAAGAAAATTGTAGTTATAAATTTTTATGTGGAATTTTAGCTTCAAATCAATGGGGAGATATATATTTCTATAAAAACCTAGTTCATAAAACCCTAGTTTGCATTATTGGTGTGTGAAATTATAGAGGTACAAGATGTTTTTGGGAAGAATGATAGTTATGCTAGAGAATGGTGGAAAAAATTTAGGTCTCTATATCATAATAATTCTTTTTTGAAACCCCTTATTGGTATATTTCTTAAGGGAGAAACTTTTTCTTGGTGGATAAATTTTTGTAAAGAAAGGAATAATGAATACACTTGGTATGAAATAGATCATGCATTCTTGAGTAAATGGGACCCATATTATATAAATAGCCTAATGGATGTCATCAAATACCTTTAAAAGAAACTACAGGGAATTCAAAATGAGTGGAATGAAATAAAAGGATATTGGGGAGTTTTCAATAAAAATAATGAAGACTATGAAAAAGAAATAAAATTACTCAAGGAGAAAGAGGAAAAGGTCAGGGACGATAATGAGAGGAATATAGAAGGCACATCGTTGGATTTACAAAAGCAAGAGCATAATTAAAAAGGTTTAAATTCAGCTAAAAGTTCTATTTTATAGGTTTATGGAAGCATTCAAAAGGAACAGGTTATTATTTCCATTGATCCTGGTAGCAGATATAATTTTATTAATATTGCTTTGGCTAAGAGGTTGCAAGTTCAAGCAACGAAAATTAAGGACATACATCTAGAGGGTGAGCATGTTCATATTTTTGAAGATTTGAATATCACCATGGATAAATATGTTTTACATTCAAATTTTTATGCTATTGATATGGATGATGTGGATATTGTTCTTGGTTATCCTTGGTTATATTCTTTGGGTACTGTTAACATTAATGTGTAAAATAAGTTTATGAAGTTATGGTATAGGAAAAATAATATAACATTGTAGGATATTTCTCAGTTTAAGGAGCAAGGATCCAAGGAAAATTAAGAAGTGATTGTAGAGAAAAAAATTGAAGAACCTGAAACAAAATCCAAGAAGGTGGTAGTAGCAACGAAGTCCATGGAATAAGTAGTAGCAATTGAGTCCATGGAAACAATAGTAATAGAGTCCAAGGAAGCTTTGATAGAAGAGCACAAGGACACACCAAACAAAGGGAACATGAAAGAACAATGTGTAGAAGAATTTAAAACAATGGAGCCAAAGGTTGAGAAGTCAAAGAAGGTAGAACATCAAGTTAAGGTTGCACCATATTGCCATCCACACCACCATGAGTGATAATATTATTGGAGGTATGGCTCAAGGCAAAAATATTATGGTTCCACATGGAATCATAAGGGTGCCAACTATGGTATATTTTGGCAGAGAAAGCATAATGATCCTAGTTTTCAGAGCGGTTCATCAACATCAAGGAACAAGTGGACCCATCATTCAAGTTATCAAAATACAACAACAAAAGTATAGAACCAACAAAGTATATTTGGATACTCAAGTAACAAAATTGCATACCAACATCAACGTGTTTCACTTGGATGGATGGATGATAGAGATTGGTACCAGTTGCTAACATTGCTTAGCAAATCATATTATCATGTATCTTCATATATTTTTAGGATGAAACATTTGTAAGGAGTATGGCATGGTAGGGTACTTACGAATAGATATTTTGGGATATATTATATTGTATAAGGGTTGGCATGGGCCACACATAACCCAAGGTTGATTGTATTATAATATTATATTATATTATATTAGTAGTAGGCTCCCCAAAGTAGAATAAGAAGATGGATATATAAAGAAGATATATTTATCATTGTAATCATCATTGGAGACGAATCTTATGTAATCGTCTATGCCCACAAAGTGGCTTATGGGACTTTACCCTCCTTGAGTGGCTTTCTCATATTGGGAGATATTGTGGAGTTATTCCTTTATTAAGGAGTATTATTGGTGTTTCCCTACCTTAAGGGTATTATTTATCTCTCTCTAATTTATGGATTGTTATCATGCATAAATATTTGTGGATGAATGATTTGATATTTCTGCATATTGGTGAATGATTTTTGTTAATGATAATAAAGTTATGCAATATTGGTGCCCATAAACATTGTAATAGGGATTTGGTTCCCAATATATTTGTTGAGAAACTTTATAAGAAATATTTTCTCCAAGGGCATAGCCCACATTAGGTGAACCACATTAGATTTGTGTCTCTTATGTATGTGATGATTTGTGGATTGTTTCATTATTGCAATTGATAATATTGGATGATATTGCCTTGGAAAAAATAAAAGTTTGATCTTATACTATTCACCCCCCCTCTCATTGTAAGCTTGTGTTCTTCAATTTCATACATTTTGAATGCACCATAAGTGATCGAAATCATAGTTTCATCATGAATTTTGACCACAAAATTTAATTTAGTAATATTTTCATGTGGTATAAATTTTCTATTTGAAATGGCTAAGGATTCAAACTTGACATTTTTCCTCATTGGGAAATGCATAATGGAAAATGAATCAAACAAATTTATTATATTTGTATCCACTTAATGGTAATGAATCAAATGGGGAGCTTTGACAATATATTTACTAGTTATCTAATGAACTAGAATTTGAATCACCTAAAACTTTGGTGTGCTTAAGATTAATGTATTGGATGGCTAAGAACCCTAAAATTAAAGCCACATATCTTGCAATATTATTGGTAATAATAAAAAAACTTAATTAGAAAACCATAGGAATTGCCAGACTAGTTGAAGACTTGATAAAATACTAAATCTTATCCCAAACTCATTCTTTGATCCATCAAAAAAGAAGGATCCAATAAATAGGGTGGAGGTATTCATAAAAATCTTAGGAAGTGGATGTTGTGACAAATTTGATTTTAGGTTTAGTTTTAGAATATCTTTTAGTAGCCTCATCAGAATCTAAGAGAGCCTTTTCTTACTCAATAAGATAAAAATGAACCAAATCTTGAATAAGGATGGGATCAATGAAGGATTAAAATATCATAAAATCATGAGAAGCGTAGGATATGATTATTAATTCCTCATCACATAATACCTCCTTTAAGGGTTGTAGTGTAGGTTCAAGAGCTATTGCCAACTAATCATAATCACATGAACTTTAACAACTTTTGTGTGATAATACAAAGAATAAATTCTTGCAACAAAATGATCTATTTTATTTATTGAGTATCACTATGTATGTAAGGTTTTTGTAGTAGGTTCCTTAAGGTAATGATTTTAATGACTACATAAATTATTTAACACAATATATAATATCTTATTTTTCACATACAAAGTAGATGGCCAAACAATATTTCTCCATGGGAGTGTACCATGTTTTTATTTAACGTATTGTGTGAAAAATGTAATACATGGAATACTCATAATTGTTATCTTGTTGAGTAAGTCCTGCTCCAAAGGAAACCTATGTATTCAAAGTGTACAATATGATGGCCTATCTAGGTTATATAGACATATAGTTGGTGGTCATAAGAGAAATTTGTTAAATTCAATAAAGGCCTTGTTACAACTTTCATACCATTTGAAGTTAACATCTTTCTTAAGAAAATGTTTTAACAAATAAGCTTCGAAAGCTAATTTAAGGATTAATTTCTTAATGAATCCAATATTTCCCAAGAATAATTTGATATCATCAACTATTTAAGGACAAGGTATAGAATCAATGTATTTGATCTTATATTGATCAACATTTATGCCCCTATGAGAAATAATAAAACCTAGTATCTTGCCACTAGTAACACCAAACACACATTTATTGGATTCAATTATAATTGTATAGTGATATAATCACTCAAATATGACATAAAGGTAAACTAGGTGGTCAACCCACTTTGTATAATTAACCAAAATATCATGCACATAAGAGTTCAATATGTTGTCTATTATGTCATAAAAGGCAATTGCCATTGTATTATAAGTAGCACCAATAATTTTAATCCAAAATGCATGACAACATAATAGAATGTTCCCCAAGGTGTGGTAAAAGTTGTTTTAGTTTGATCCTTGAGGGTAATATAGATTTGGTTATACCTTGAATAGTCATTCATAAGGGAAAATCCTTTGTACCATATAGTAGAATCGCTAATAGCATCAATAGAGGGAAAATTAAAATTATCCTTAGGACAAGCTAGGTTGATGTTTCTAAAATCATAATAAATATGGATAACATTTTCTTTTTCTTTTTCATATACACAATGTTAGATATACATATCAAATAGACATAGGTCTTATAAAATTAACATCTAACAACTTTTGAATTTTAATTTTGCGTAAGTCTTGAACAAGAGGATAGACCCTTCTCTTATTTTTCAAACAAGAGTGACATCCTCATGGTTCAAAATGTTATGGAAAACCAAATCCTTATCCATTAGGCATATCAAAATATTTCCAAGTAAATACATCTATGTATACCTTAGTTAAGGTGGTAAAGATGGATTCTTCTGCGTTAGATATGATTTTTCCAATTTTTACTATCTATGGTTTTTCATGGGTGCCTATGTTAATAGTTATAGTATGTTTAAAAATCATGACATTGCCTTCTTTAAAATGGTCTAGGGAAGGAGGAATACTCTCTAATTCATAACTAATATAAACCAATCAAACATAATTAGACCACTTATGCCTCTCTAGTTAGAATTGAGTTCTTGAAGAAACCCCCTCTCATGATATTATGGGGAGATCCTTTTCTCTCTAAAATATAAGAATTCTACTATGGCTTAATCATTGAGAAATGATAGGAGAAATAAGACATTGTTACGAATTGTAACTATTAGTTCTTCTACATATGCATTGTACCTAAGCCTAGAGAGGATGTGAGCATGTGACTCTACATTAAGAAACATAGGTATGTGGGACCATGGTATGGTTCTAATTGCTTATAACCCTTCATCACAATATTAATGACAACCGTAGTTTTTAATTCAATAGAAAATACAACTTGAATCAAGTATCTTACTAAAAAAGAGGGTATAGGATCAAATAAACTATCGATCCACTTGTTAGAAAACCTATCTAAGCTGGAATAGATTTTTAGATCTATGAATAGGGTAACACAGATAGTAGTAAACACTTGGTAATTCACCCAAAAAAGTAGGAACTAGGATCTATACATATAAAAGGTGATTTTGGCCATAAATTATTTTTGTCAAAAGCATTAGATAATTTTGGTATAGTAGGAGCCTTATAGATTAAACAATCATCGAGGGATGTGAAAATAGTAGGACTAAATCCAAAATCAAGAGAGACATTGGTGTTGATTTATATCACCAGTTTAAGAGGTGATATTGGATTTGTTGAAAAAACTTAAATAAAGGGTAATCCAACACTAGGGTTTGATTTATGACAATGCACAAATTGATGTTGTGAGAGACAAAACAACCATTAGGTCTATCTTCATATAAACTTTAAAATTTGAATATTTAGCCTATGCGAATATTTTGATGTAGAGATAACAAAAATATTAGTTGTGTTATACCTATATTTTCTAGATTTGTATTCATTACCTTCAATATTTTTAAGCATTCAATAAGCAAACAAATTATTCTTATCAATTTTATAAAAAACTATATCATAATGACTATCGTCACCATATAAAAAAGGAATTTCCATTATATTTGCTTGGTAATGCCCAACACCCACCTCAACAATAGGATTAGTACAAGGAGAAATCTCAAATTTAATGTTAAAGTTTTTATTAAACTAACTATCTACATAATTATTGATTTCTTCCTCCATGTTGTCATTATCTACATAAAACATTGCTAGTTTTAAACTAGTAGCATCCTCATGGGCTTTATGTAATTTGGCCAATTGTTGATATAATATATAAGATTTTTTATTATTTAATATTTAACGATTATGGAAATTTTACAACCACTTCATGAAGAGGAGGAAAAATAAAATTCATGTTAGGTTGATCATCATTCATACTTGTCTTGATGCATTTCAAGAAAAATTAAGGATGCCCTTGTATAACTTCCTTCTAGAAGTCAACTAAGGCTCATGTTCATTAATTGGAATTTTATGTGTTTCATCTATAGAAGGAATAAAATAATAATAATCACGTAGGTAATAAGACCCCTAAGGATCTAGGGTGAAAAAATTCATCATAGGCATATTTAATTGCTTTAAAACCGAAGGAATCTATGGCTCTCATTTTACTACTCTGAGGTCTACCTAAAGAATGTTATGGTTGGTCTCAAAATAAAACACCATAAAATCCACTCTTACCTATGTAGTCCTAGTTCAAATTGACAATCAAATATAACCCATTGGGTCTTGTGGCTTATCATTATAAGCATAGCAATGAATTTTAGTATAAAGGATATTTTCTCTAAGGGTCTTTAGTTTATCTATCAAGGACAATGACATAAAACATGTACATCTTCCTTCATCAACCAAATCCCTATGAATCACCAAATTATTATAAATAATTTCTCTCACCAATGGTAAGTAATCATCCCTTTCCAATGTTTGAATTTACAATACTTTATAGAAATGTTTTTAATCATACATCCACCACCACTAAATCTAAAAAATATGTAATAGCAATAATAAATATGAGATGAAAATAGAGAGAAATGCAGATGAAAAGAGGATATGATAAGTCACTTACCATAGGCACCCTATTATATCATATTGTATTCATACTTATGATACAATTGATTACTTATTGAGGGGTATTTATAATGATACCAAAATCCCAATAATTAGCTAACCTCAAAATGACATTGACTTGATCTTAAGGTTAACATATAATAAAATAATGAATGACCTTTAACCTCAAGTTAGATTTGACTTGACCTTTAGGTTAATATACAATAAAATACACCCTTTAATAAAGGTTATCCATAAAGGTGTATTAATCGATATCACTAAGGATGAAATATGAAAGGTGCCCTTAGGCTTAGATGAACATACCCATGGGCTTAAATAAATAATGAATGCCCATAGGATTACATAAACACATACCCATAGGCTAGAATTATAGTGCTCATAAGCATTTATTCACTTTGTTAGCCTTGTTCTAACAAGATCATATTACACATACTAAAAAATAATCATGTTTTTCAAAAGAAAATATAGAACCAAATCAAGGCTAATATATGCATTAATGCAATATTTTGTTGATGGAATTGAATATATTGCACTTCATAAGACCCAATAATGGTAAGAATAATATTGGAAACCCTTGAAATAGGAATCTATCTCATCTAATAAGCATATTAACCATTTTTTTTGACAAAGATATGTCCTAGGCAATTCCAAGTATCATACCTTGAATGGGTTTGTACACATATCTTCAAAATTTACCCATGATTTAATTTTTTTCATGATTAATTTATTAGTGATTCCATTGGTTGGATGAGATACCAATTTCTTTTTGTTATGGATGCCAATATTATTGCTTTAAGTGGAGGTCATGGTCTTTCAACCTTTTTAATAAAGATAGATTTCGTAGACTAGGTTGAGTCCTTCTCAAGAATATTTTCTACACTTATTTTATATTCTTGTGTTCATAGCATGTTCCTATATTTCAAAAGGAGGGTTTAAGATCTTATAAATGGTATTAATATCAAATTTTACCTATATGGACTCTTTTCCTTTACCCTTATTTTATTTTTTATTTTTTAGAATCTTGATTCTTCTTATGTTGAGGTGCAATCCAAGTAATGGAAGCAATTTATTGTTCCAAGGATGCAATAGTTTTTCTTTGCACCTCTAAAATATTGATGTAATTAACCACATTCATCTAGCTATAAATGTATTCTCCATATTTTCTAGGTTTGACAAATATTTGGTTAACATAAGATGTATTCTAAGAAGTACTAGTTCTAATATTTTGATTTTGGTTGTAGTTTTCTCTTTGGTTATGATTATTTTGACCCTCTCCTTGCTTGCCTTGATTGGAATTATATTCTTAATTTTATTTATTTATTTTACCCCTTGATTAGAAACATTACCATAATTTTGATTCACTCCATTTTGTCGATTCGGAGGTTGTTGCTCATGGTTGGGGAAGGGGGTTTTATAGATACCTCACCTTTGATTATGAGGGTGTTTCTTGAGACTCTACATATTTTCAAAAAATAAATTTATCTTATCATCATTGACATTATCAACAATAAAATTAGGATCAAAGGTTTACTTAATGTAAAATCTACGCAAGTTTGTGTAAGCAGAATTATCATGATCGTAAGTTTCATGCCAAAAATATAATTTGTTTTTATCATGACATACAAGTGCTTCAAACGTTGAATAGTTTTTTTTTTTGTAATTAGACTTTGGAGCTCTGCTAGGGTTTGATGAGGAAAAACTACTCTACTAGGGTTTGATGAAGAAAAACTGCTCTACGAGGATGGCAACAACTTTCGGAGGAGGTCTTAAAAATTGGAGGAATGTCCTGATGGCATCGGGCCCGACACAGAGAGTGCATACTCGTGATATTTTTTCATCTAAAAATTACTAGAAGGAATAGGATTTTCCAGTGCATGTCGGGAACCTCTTGTTAAATAACAATGGATGTTTGAAACGATGTGAAGCCAGGATAGTTCTAGTGGTTCAACCAGACTCGGTGGTGGAATATGTGGAGTATCTAACCAAACATGCCCTTATTGGTAAATTTTTGGGCATCTGAATTTCTCTCCCCTTTGTGGAGGCTTGGGTTAGGAAGACTTGGAATCCTGAAGGTGATGTGGAGGTGATGCTGAGTGCGAACAACTATTTTATGGTGGTTTTCTCTTGTATTGCAGATCATAACAAAGCATTTTAAGGGGGTCGTTATTTCTATAACCAAGTGGGACTCTTTCTTAAACCCTAGAATATGGGTTTCAATCCATCAAAGGAGTGGCCATCGTGGGTTCCAGTATGGGTGCAGCTTCCATGGCTCCTATTAGAATTATGGAGAACTGATATCTTGCATAAGATTGTCTTTCTACTTGGAAATCCAGTTGGACCGTCACAACAGATAATGGATAAAAAGGTAATCTCTGTTGCTCGTATTTGTGTTGAAATTGACTTAAATAATCCTATTCTAGATTATATTGAAATACAATTTGGATCAACTACATGGGTTCAAAAATTTGACTATGAAGCTCTTCCATTTTGTTGTTGGATTTATCATGAATATGGCCACCCGTAAAGAAAATGCCCTAAGTTTGTCTTGCTTGTGGCTTCAAATAATGGGCCCTCTCAATCTGGATAAAGTTTGTATAAAGCAAAATCCTCGATAAAGTAAGGGGAACGAGTTAAGGAAGGTTTTGTTTCGATAAAATCCCAAAACAAAGAACGAAGGGCAAACAAAGACCTTAAGGAGCCATCCAGATGCTCTACTCAACCATTTTGAAATATTAGATGATCTCGATCAGGGCATGGAGGCACCTGAAACATTGCTACCTGATGCAAATATAACAAGGCTGAATAAAATGTCTCTTCTTGAGGGACAACTTAAGGAATCAGATCTAGGGAGTTTAAATGAAGAACAAAGGGCTTTGGCTATGAGTATAGGGGACATGGTTGGGTCTAGCCTTATAAGGGAAACTTTTTTGGAAAGTGGTACAATTTTAGTTATGCCCTCTCCTACTTAGGCACTGATGCAATCATCCTTGGACTACAAAACTCCTACGGTGTTGGGATTGCAACAGAAAATAATTAAAAAAAAAAAATTGGATAAGAATATGAAGGTGGGTCGGAAGAAGGACCAGGATAAAATTAAGTTAATGGGGGAGACTTTGGTGGATTCAGGCTTGGTGAGAACATTGGACTCCCATTTTTATAACCCCAAAAATTATTATCCTCTCATGGAATGTAAGGGGATTGAATATCATCCCTAGAAAAAAATTTGTTCGTGATTTGGTTCGTGTGCATTCTCTGGATGTGGTGTTTATTCAGGAGACTAAATTAGCTATTGATAGTATGTTCAATATTTCTCCCAAGTTATGGAGAAGGGGGCAATGCCAATGTATTGGTGCATGTGGATATACTGGTGGTGTCGCTTGTTTATGGGATCCATTTAAGATATCCCCTCTTACTTGGATTTCTATTTTAATGATCGGGTATGATAATGAATCTGGTGAAATCATACTACTTACAAATGTGTATGCTCCTGTTGATTACAATAGTAAAGAGAATTTGTGGAAGCACATTTGCTTTGTGAGAAGTTTGGTTCCCCTGTACCCATGGATTTTGGCTGGAGACTTCAACTCTATCACTTGTCTAGACAAGAAATGTGGTGGGGTGGACTATCTCGAGCTTTTTTCTTCTGTCTTCAGTGCTCATATCCAGGCCCTAAACTTGGTTGAAATAAAGCCAGATAATGGGATATTTACTTTGCATAATAGAAGGTGTGGGGAAGCTTCCATATCAGAGAGACTGAATAGGTTTTTGATATCTAGTTATTGGATGGGTAATAACAAAGGTGTTAGTTTTGTGATTATGGAGGGTAGGGGATCTGACCATTGACCTATCAAACTCTCTCCTTTGGAGTTAGGGCTAAAAGAGAATCCCTCCTTTAAGTTTCAACTTATGTGGCTTCGTGATCCTAAGCTTCATGATTTCATGCAAGGCTGGTGGACCACTGGAAAACCTCCTCATGGCATCACTATGTATTCCTTTATGAAGTGACTACAATTTGTAAAACATAAATTGAAGAGATGGAATAGACTAAATTTTGGGAACCTTTCTTTAGCTAATCTGGCAGCTCTTAGGAGGATGGAAGAAGCTTCAAGCAAGATTAGAGATCAGGGATTCATGAAGGAGCTTCTTTTTGAGGAATCTGAGGCTACGAAAGACCTTGTTGAATGGGAACTGAGAGGGAAGAAATTTTTTGGAAACAAAAAGCTTGAGTAGATTGGCTTTAGGAAGGGGATAGGAACACAACCTTATTTTATAACTCAGTTAAGGCTCGTCGTAATGGTAACCTGATTACCTCTCCTGTGAATTCTTAGGGTGCCCTGCTCTCTTCTTTGAGGGATATTTTAGAAGAGACTAAGAGGTATTTTTCCTCTCTCTTCAAAGAGGACTCCCTATCAGATGATGAG
This sequence comes from Wollemia nobilis, assembly GCA_028583015.1. NCBI lineage: Eukaryota > Viridiplantae > Streptophyta > Pinopsida > Araucariales > Araucariaceae > Wollemia > Wollemia nobilis. Next base: position 6,699,611 of record JAQPPZ010001063.1, on the reverse strand, counting down.
AATGAAAAGCTTATTCTAAACTATATTCCAGTGATTGTTTCTAGAGATATGAATGAGCACTTAATGGGTCCAATTTCCCTTGAGGAGTTGGAAAATGTTGTATTCAAGATGAAAAAAGGAAAAGCCCCAGGCCCATATGGATTCTCGATTGATTTTTATCAAGAGTTTTGGGATTTAATAAAATTTGATCTTTTGGAGGTGGTCCATGAGTCCTAAAAGAACAAACAGATGCTAAGGGCCCTAAATTTCTACCTTTGTGGTGCTTATACCCAAAAAATTAGGAGCAAATTCCTTGGATATGTTTAGGCCTATTGCTCTCTGCAATGTTGTGTATAATATCATCACAAAAATTATTGCTAAGAGGCTGAAGATATGGTTGAGCAAAATCATCTCTAAGGAGCAAGGAGGGTTTGTTGTTGGCCAACAAATCTTGTATGGGGTTGTTATTGCTACAGAAGCTATTCACTCGATGGAAACTTCTAAGGAGAAAACTATGTTCATTAAGTTGGACATGGCCAAAGCCTATGATCGGGTCAAATGGTCATTTCTTCAGAAAGTTCTTATTGCTTTTGGATTTGAGGAGGAATGGATTAGATGGGTGATGAGCTGTGTTTCTTCTTCCTCATTATCTGTTCTTGTTAATAATGAGCCATCGGAGCTATTTGAGGCCTCAAGAGGATTGAGGTTAGGAGATCCTTTATCTCCTTATTTGTTTATCATTCTGGTGGAAGGGTTGGTAATATTGCTCAAGTCTCAAGTCATGCAAGGTCTCATTCAGGGGTGGAAGTGGGATAGTAGTTTGCCACCTCTTTTCCACCTTCAATTTTTTGATGATACTTCTTTGTTGGGAGTTGCCACTATAAGGGAAGCTGGCAATATTAGACAATATCTTGACATATATCTTGGTGCTTCTGGATAGTTGATTAATGAGGACAAGTCTTCTATTTTCTTCTTCAATACCCCTCCTCTTATTCAAGCCAATATTGCTCGCATTCTAAGATTCCAGGTTGGGACTCCCCCTTCATTTATCTTGGTATTCCAATTTCATCTCACCCTCTACCTAGATCTTCTTGACAGTCTATGCTTGATAAGTTTAGAAGGAAGGTGAATCATTGGACTTTCAAATGGCTATACACTGCAAGTAAAGTGTTGCTTTTAAAATATGTTGTTCAAGATCTACCCATTTATATATGTTTTGTACAAATAGCTCCCTCTCACTTCATCAAGGACATGGATGCTTTGTCTATAAAACTTGATCAATCTAAATGGAGTTTGGTTAGGTAGGATTCTATATGTAGGTCGGTGCAAGAGGGATGCCTTAGGTTGCGACAAGGAACTCTTTTTGGGTAGGCGTTGGCTACAAAAAATTATTGGAGATGGTGTACCTCTCAAGATCAGATTTGGGCTAAAATATTATCTTGTAAATACTTAAGAGGTATTTTTGAGGCTGAAATCCCTAGAGTCGGCTTGGTTGGGAAAGGTTCAGTTATCTGGGACACTCTAAAAATAGGAGCTAATTTAATCAAGTAGGGTTTGTTCTGGATTTGCAATCAGTGATCAAATACTCTTTTTTGAGAGGATTTTTGGGATGGCCATCCTCCTATCTTGAATAAATATCCTAGGTTACGTTCCCTAAGCATTTTTTTCTTAGAAGCAGGCTGGTCTTGTGTGGAGGACTTTAAAAAAATCTAGTATTTTGGAAATATGAAGATGTACAGGTGGAAAGATCCACAAGAATGGCCCCAGGGGGATTGGCCAAGGACAGAGAGGTGCCTGCTCTTATTCTTGTAGGGAGGCCTTGTTCTTCGTTGAGGGGTAAATATATTCTGGATTGGAACCCTGATCCTAAGGGAACCTACTCGGTAGCATATGGTTATTAGATTCTTGATAAGAAAAAGTATGAGAGTCTTCCTGTCACTTGGTGGAAAAATGTGTGGAACAAATTTGCCTGGCCAAAATGTAACTTCTTTCTCTGGTTGGTAGCTCATAATAAATGCCTCACTTGGGATAATGTGAGGAAGAGGGGATTTTAGGGTCCCTCTTTTTATGTCCTTTGTAGTAAGAATGAGGATGACTCTTCTCATTTATTTTTCCAATGCTCCTTTGCCAAATACATTTTGCACCGTTGGTGGAGCGCCTATAACCATCCATGTTTTCATGTGTTGTCCCTAATGGAGTTTTGGAGTAGTCTAGGAATACCTTCGGCCAAGGCCCCCTTCCTTCGGGTGGCTTGGAATTTGGGCCCTTCTTGCATCATCTGGTAAATTTGTCTTGAATGAAACTGATGCATATTTTAGGGCAGTTATTTAGTTGTTCAACAGATCTGAAAAAGGATCCTGTATATGGTTCAAGAAACCATCCATAGCAAATGTGATGTGGACCCTCTTTTGAATTCTAGGGAGGATAAGGTACAACAAGCCCTTGGTATCTTTGGGGATGGTGTGAACTCTTCTACCCCTAATAGGGTTTCTCAACTCAGTACGAAGGTTAGGAGATATGGTAGGTGGAGGCCACCCCCTAGAGGAGTTTTAAAAATTAATACTGATGGATCATCCAGGGGTAATCATGGACATGCTGGCATTGGCGATTTTGGGAGAGATTCTACTGATGGTGTCAATTTTTTATTTTCCATTTATAAAGGTGTTCACTCCAACAATTTTAAGGAAGCTCTTACAATTCTTGAGGCCTTGTAGAAAGGGTTTTCTCTTGGCTGGGATAGGATTATCTATGATACTGACTCTCAAATTGTGGTTAATCTTTTAAATAGCAAAAGGGTGGAGGAATTTAATTGGCAGTTGGCCTTTGTAGCCATTCAGATTCTCAGAATGAGTGAAGAGTTCAAATTTATTGTTAGTCTCACAATGACACTGAGAGGGGGGTGAATCAGTGTAGCTCTTTAAAACTTAAATCTTCAACACTCAAATCCAAAACAATGAAAACATAAAACCAAATAAAGCAAGTATAACAAGAGAACATCACACAACACAAGATGTACCGAGGTTCACCGATTTGGCTACATCCCCGAAAATGATTGTTTGGACTCCCATCCAAATCCAGCCTTTGCAAAGCACCAAATTTACAATCAATTTACCAACACCCACTGGAAGGAGCACCAACCCCTGATTTATCTGCACCAACAAAAAGGAGCACCAACCCCTGATTTATCTGCACCAACAAAAAGGAGCACCAACCCCTCTACCAAGCACCCACTTGATTTTGATATTGATAATAAAATGACATATATGAATGTCTTCACTGAAACCAAAACCCTCTATGGTCTGTAAGCTCAAAATCTAAAACTTTATATTTCACCCAGTATAACATCCCTCTCTCTGCATTACTCAAAATTTGAATCTTCTCTTCTCACAAAAAAAAATTGATTTTTCTCTTAGCTCGTTCTGCCAATTGCTAAACGCTTTATGGGTATTGTGCAACACTTTGTCTAAGAAATCCTCTCAAAATTTCAGCCAAAATGGATATCATATGAGAAATTTATTTCCAAAATACTGAAGTGACGTTTTTCACCACTCTCCAAAAATCATGGATTTTCACTCTTTATTTTTCTCCACACACACTTCTCTCTTCACAAAATAAAGTCCCCACATTTCAATAAAATCCTTTGTCACTTAAAAAACACACACTTGCATTCTTTTTTCCCTTTTCAATTTTAAAAATATTTTCTTTAATGAAGCTTCTTAAAACAATATAACTTCCTTTTTTTATTTTGAGAAGGCATTTCGTCAAACACGTCACATGCAAAGAATTGACACCTTACTCGTTCTCTTACTTTGGAGCCACGTGACACCTCAAACAAAAAACGAAAGATGCTCTATTTGATGCCTTGAAGGTGTAACAACACTAAAACCAAAACTCTGGTGACTCTGCAAGGTCAAAACGGCCAACTGAAGGATTTTGCACAAGTGGAACAAATTGACATAAAAGTGACCTGTACCATTTTTTAAACAATCATAACTCTCACCTCGTAACTTTGTTTTCTCTAAAATTTGAAACGTAGAATCTCTGCAATGTTGACTACATCCAGTTTGAATCTCGTTGCATAAATCCTTACGGTTCACCTATACCACCTCCACGAAAACTGCTGCTGACACACTTTTTCCAAAAAGCGTTTTTGTGACAGTATTGCAACGCTTGTAACATTCGCCTCGTTTCTCCGTTTTGGTGGAAATTTGGAACACATGTTCTTGAATATAATGAACACCTCTAGTTTGAATTTCTCTATCAAATTATTCTCTTTTTGCTCGTAGTGCTTCTGACAAAACTGTCCTTTTTTGACCTGTACAACCACTTGCCAAATCATCCGCCAAGATACCAAAAATGTCACCGATCAATCCAAACACTGTGATGACACCTCAAACACTGTTCTGGACTATTTCCTGACATGCTGACATGTTCTAAACTGATCCATCCTGTCCAACTGCACCCGTGAAATTTTTGACAACTTCCTGATGATTTTTTCAACTTTTGCAAATTTGCACGAACAACCTGTAACAACTTCACCCAAACATCAAAAACATCCTCATAAGCATTGAAAATCACTGTACATACTCTAAAAAACCTCCAAAAAACTATCCACTACATCAACCTGTCCATATGAGTGTGTTGACAACAATGACAATATTGTCGTTGCACCTTGCTCAACAATCTCCCCCTTTGGAATTGTTGGCAACACACGCACAATTTCCTCGTAACTCTTCTCCCCCTTTGACAACAAGACCAAAGGGCTACTACAAACTCCCCTTGAGTCCATGCACAACATTCTCAGGCAAAAATTATTACACTTAGCAAAAATCACAAACATGAGCAAAAAGATAAACAAATACACAAATGCTCCCCCTAAGAATGTGGCCCCAATAGCTAGTCAATTCTTGGGAAGTGTGACCACTCCCAATTTCTTGTGAAGGTACTCAAAGACTTCCTTGGGCAATGGTTTGGTGAAGATATCCGCTACTTGCTCTATTGTTGGAATAAAATCCAACTTAACCTCACCTTCCGCAACTTTCTCCTTCAAAAAATGATATCGGATAGCAATATGTTTTGTGCGAGAATGCATAACCGGATTCTTTGAGATGTTAATGGCACTGGTGTTATCGCACTTAACTAAAATTGGCTCACTGAAATTAATGCCAAGATCCTTCAGAGTTTGTTTCATCCATAACACCTACGTACAACACGTTGTCGCTACAATGTATTCTACCTCTATTATGGATAAGGAGATTGACTCCTGTTTCTTACTGTGCCACGCGACCAACCTATCTCCAAGATAGAATGCACCTCCACTGGTACTCTTCCTGTCATCTACACATCCTACCCAATCTGCATCTGAATACGCAATAAGGGTGAAGTCCTTACCTTTCGGATACCATAACCCATACTCCATAGTACCCTTGAGGTACCGAAGAATCCTCTTCACTGCTGTCACATGAGTCTCCTTGGGACTAGCCTAAAATCGTGCTACCATGCATACTGCCTGCAAAATATCTGGTCTGGTAGTTGTCAAGTACAGTAAGCTCCCAATCATAGATCTATACATAGTTTGATCAACATGTGGAGATTTGTCATCCTTGCTCAACTTGCAACTTGTCATCATGGGAGTGCTAACTGGCTTACAATCCTCCATTGTGAACTTTTTCAGCATCTCTTTCACATATTTAATTTGAGAAATAAATATGCCCTTCTCCTTTTGATTAACTTGCAATCCGAGGAAATACGAAAGTTCACCAATCATTGACATTTCAAATTCTTTCTGCATCTTATTTGCTAAATCTTTACACAACTCATCTTTGTTGTTGCCAAATATGATATCATCTACGTATACAACAAGAACAATATGATGACCATTTTCTATTTTGACATACAAATTACTATCCACCATACCTTTCTTGAACCCTTGTTGAGTAAGATAATTGTCTAGCCTTGCATACCATGCTCGAGGTGCCTGTTTTAAGCCATATAACGCTTTCTTCAACTTGCAAACCAAGTTGGGATCATCACCAAGCTGGAAACCATCTGGCTGCTCAATATAAACCTCTTCTTCAAGTTTCCCATTCAAAAATGCTGATTTCACATCCATTTGATAAACTTTGAAATTCTTGTAAACTCGCTAAAGCCAGAAACATTCTAATTGCCTCTGGTCTGGCCACAGGTGCAAAGGTTTCCTCAAAGTCAATACCTTCAACTTGTGCATAGCCTTTGCATACCAATCTTGCTTTGTTCCCGACTACTTGTCCGTCTTCATTCAATTTGTTTCGAAAGACCCATTTAGTACCGATTACATTTTTATTTGCGGGTCTTGGTACTAACTCCCAAGTCTTGTTTTTCTTGATCTGATCTAATTCTTCATTTATTGCCTTTACCCAACTTTCATCTTTGCTTGCATCAACAATATTTTTGGGCTCAATGTTGGATAATAAAGAGTAGTTACTTACTAATCTTCTTCTTGTCTGAACACCAACTGTGGGGTCTCCAATTATTTTCTCTCTAGGATGATCTTTCTACCAGTTGTATGTTTTGAATTTCTTGTTTTCTTCCACTTTTGAATCACTGTTTGAATCCTCTGAGTCAATTTTTGGTTTCTTTTCCATTTCCTTTTCCTCATCTCCTTCAATTACCTCTTCATAAATTGGGTAGTTCTCTTCATAACTAATTACTCATTCCCTTCATAAAATTTAACATCAGAACTATCCACAATTTTCCTTAACCTCTTGTTGTAGAATTTGTTTTCTTTGCTTTGTTCTAGTGAATAGCCAAGAAAAATACCTACATTTGCTCTATCTTCAAAATTATGAAGTTTTTCTTCAGTTCTTTTGATGTAACACTTACTACCAAAAACTTTAAAGTTTCTTGTTGTTGCGTTTTTACCGAACCACAACTCATAAGGAGTTTTACTTTCATGCATCCTCAACATGCACCTATTTTGGATGTATACCACAGTATGAACTGCCTCTTTCCAAAATTTGTCTGCTACTTTTCTCTTAGTCAACATAGTCCATGCCATTTCCTACACTGTCCTGTTCTTTCTTTCTACCACACCATTCTGATTTCATTTGCATCCTCAAGATTTCTTGAAATTTTCTTATTATTTTTTCTTTCTATCTTCAATTCATCTAGAGCTACAATTAGTTCCTCTTCCAAATTCACTTCTGCGTCAATTTCTTCTTCATCACATTCCTATTCTTTTTCTAGTTTTTCTTCTTTGAGTTCCATGAAAAGAGCTTCACCTCTTTCCTTTTCGAAATCCTCACTGGAGCTATCTTCTGATGAACTGACATTCTTGGAGATGAAACTTTTCTTCTTGAAGTTTCTTTTTTTGAAATTTGATTTTTTCTTCCAGTCACTTCTTTCTTCGTGTGATCCTTCATCACTTATGTTCTTCTCGACTCCATAGTTGAAACATTTAAATGGTAACTTTCCTCTGTATTTTCCTTTTCCCCTTTTTAGTTTTTGAACAAAGTTTGCTTCCATTTCATCTGATGTCTCTTCTTCCTCGGATTCTTGTTTTGCTTTCATATTTTTATGGGCTTTAAAAGTAGCTTCTCTATCTGTGGGTTTAGATTTTCCTATTCTCATCTCATATGCAGTCAAAGAACCATGCATCTCATCCATACTAAAAGAATTTAGATCTTTAGCTTCTTCTATAGCTGAAACTTTAGAATCAAATCTTTGGGGAAGGGATCTTAATACCTTTTTCACGATGACAAAATCTTTGATTTCCTCACCGAGTCCTCTAATCGCATTAATGACTTCATTAACTCTCAGCATATATGCCTCTATATTCTCATCGTCATTCATATTTAATACTTCAAACTGAGCTCGATGTGTTTGTAACTTGGCCTCCTTGATCTTAACGTCTCCTTCATGAATGCTCTTCAGTTTGTCCCATATTTCCTTTGCCGTTTTACAACCCATAATCTTTACTAGTTCGTTGTCCACTAATCCACACATGATAGCATTCTTTGCTTTTGAGTCATTCTCAAATAGTTTCTTATCGACAGCATCGGTTGGAGAAGTGGTGGGTATTGTGTATCCACTATCTACTGAATCCCAAATGTCGTATCCCAAAGCACAAAGATATGTCTGCATCCTGAGTCTCCAAAATGTGTAATTAGTTCCATCAAACAATGGTGCTTTGTTTGATGAGAAGCCTTCACCACCTGCCATTGTGTCACTTCCAAGATCACCCTAGCTAGTTAATCTTATTCAGGAACCTCGCTCTGATACCAATTGTTAGTCTCACAATGACACTAAGAGGGAGGGGGTGAACTAGTGTAGCTCTTTAAAACTTAAATCTTCAACACTCAAAGCCAAAACAATGAAAACATAAAACCAAATAAAGCAAGTATAACAAGAGAACATCACACAACACAAGATGTACCGAGGTTCACCGATTTGGCTACATCCCAAAAATGACTGTTTGGACTCCCATCCAAATCCAGCCTTTGCAAAGCACCAACTTTACAATCAATTTACCAGCACCCACTAGAAGGAGCACCAACCCCTGATTTATCTGCACCAACAGAAAGGAGCACCAACCCCTGATTTATCTGCACCAATAGAAAGGAGCACCAACCCCTCTACCAAGCACCCACTTGATTTTGATATTGATAATAAAATGACATATATGAATGTCTTCACTGAAACCAGAACCCTCTATGGTCTGTAAGCTCAAAATCTAAAACTTTCTATTTCACCCAGTATAACATCCCTCTCTCTACATTACTCAGAATTTGAATCTTCTCTTCTCACAAAAAAAACTGATTGTTCTCTTAGCTCGTTCTTCCAATTGCTAAACACTTTATGGGTATTGTGCAGCACTTTGTCTGTGAACTCCTCTCAAAATTTCAGCCAAAATGGATATCATATGAGAAATTTATGCCCAAAATACTGAAGTGATGTTTTTCACCACTCTCCAAAAATCACGGATTTTCACTCTTTATTTTTCTCCACACACACTTCTCTCTTCACAAAATAAAGTCCCCACATTTCAATAAAATCCCTTGTCACTTAAAAAGCACACACTTGCATTCTTTTTCCCTTTTCAATTTTAAAAATATTTTCTTTAATGAAGCTTCTTAAAACAATATAACTTCCTTTTTTTTATTTTGAGAAGGCATTTCATCAAACACGTCACATGCAAAGAATTGACACCTTACTCATTCTCTTACTTCGGAGCCACGTGACACCTCAAACCAAAAATGAAATATGCTCTATTTGATGCCTTGAAGGTGTAACAACACTGAAACTAAAACTCTGGTGACTCTGCAAGGTCGAAATGGCCAACTGAAGGATTTTGCACAAGTGGAACAAATTGACATAAAAGTGACCTATACCATTTTTGCAACAATCATAACTCTCACCTCGTAACTCTTTTTTCTCTAAAATTTGAAACGTAGAATATATACAATGCTGAATACATCTAGTATGAATCTTGCTACATAACTCCTTATGGTTCACCTATACCACCTCCACAAAAACTGCTACTGACACACTTTTTCCAAAAAGAGCGTTTTTGTGATAGTCTTGCAACGCTTGTAACATTCGCCTCGTTTCTCCATTTTGGTGGAAATTTGGAACACATGTTCTTGAAGATAACGACCACCTCTAGTTCAAATTTTGCTATCAAATTCTTCTTGGTTTGCTTGCAGTGCTTCTGATAAAACTACCCTTTTTTGGCCTGTACAACCACTTGCCAAATCATCCGCCAAGATACCAGAAATGTCACCGATCAATCCAAACACTATGCTGACACCTCCAACACTATTCTAGACTATTTATTGACATGCTGGCATGTTCCAAACTGATCCATCCTGTCCAACTATGCCCGTGATGACTTTTGCAATTTTTTGACAACTTCCTGATGATTTTTTCAACTTTTGCAAATTTGCACGAACAACCTGTAACAACTTCACCCGAACATCAAAAACATCCTCATAAGCATTGAACATCACTGTACATACTCTAAAAAACCTCCGAACAACTTTCCACTGCATCAACCTGTCCATCTGAGTGTGTTGACAACAATGACAATACTGTCAGTGCACCTTGCTCAACATTTATATCCTTTGTGCACATTCCAAGGGAATGGAATGTGGTTGCTGATTACCTAGACAAAAAGGCTTCTAAGCTGTTGGATCCTTGGGTATTGCTAATTTTCAGATTCTCCCATCTTGGGACTCTCAACGCCTATGGGAGTTGATCCACAAGGATGTACAATCTTAATGTGGTTTATTCTTGTTGTCTTTTTCGGGTGTCATTCTAGTGGTTTTAGCCTGTTTGGCTGTTTATTTGAGTCCTATTTGGAAGCTAAGTTGTACTCTGTAATCCAGACTTTTTATCAATAAATTTCTACCCCTTTATTTAAAATTACTTCAAACTTATTATTAATATGGTAGTTTTTAAGCTTAGGTGATGGACATATTTTGATAATATCTTCATGAGTCCATTGAGGCATCATATTCTTAGGTTTTGGACCACCTTCATATTAAGTCAATATATGCATAGGATATCCAAATATCTCTATATCATGAGGTATTATAGATAGCTACATTATAAATACCATCCCATACAACATTCATGTTATGGTTTTTAGGTTTTAAGGATTTATAGCCTTCTTTTCTAATGTTCAAGGATTTTAACAAAATGTATAACCTTGTCAAGGGAGGTCAAACCACAAGAATTGTATTCTTGGATTTTATCTTGAGAAGAAGACCTAAGCTTATTTACAAACATTCCTATTTTGGCTGCTTTAGTTAAGTTTATGCTAGTATGAAATTTAATTCGTTCATACCTCATGAAAATCTATAACAAATTCATTAGCGCCTTGTTTAGTGTTAACAAAAACATCCATTTCTTCCATCATAGTCATGTCATCATCATATTATTGCTTCAATATTTTGATAAAAGTATCTAGGAAGTTAGTAGAATGTTTAGATAAGAATAGAAACCAATAAATAGTATTTTATATTAATTCCCTAGTCATAAATTTTAGCAAATATTTTTTTAATTGTATAACCAATCCCTATAATATGTCATAAATTCATCAATAAATTTTTGGGCTTTATTTTTATTAACTTAAACACATTTATGGACTTTCCTTGAAAATTCTACAACTTACACATCAAGGGCTATATATCAAATCTTATAGTTCCTAAAAAGGATTAGTCAATGTAGGTAAAACCTCCCTAGGGTTATCCAAGGGGGAGAATGAGGAGAAGCATTGGAGTTTAATAATTGAAGAAGGGACAATGTAGACACTCCTAAAACTTTTGGAGATCCTATGACAAGCCTATAAGGTTAATCAAAGTTAATATTGAGTTTATTTTCTTCCTCAAAATCATAATCTCTAACTATATAGTCTCTAATTTGGAGACCATGATCATGATTAAGCACAATAGGATGAACAATATACTTTTATGAGCGATGTATTGGCTAAGTATCTCTTTGATTTATAAGAATTTTAAAATTTGATTATTATCAGATCTAGTAGTCATTTCAAATCACTTGGATGAAGTGATAGGATCCATTACGGTAAGCGAAAAACCTATTCAAGGGAAACTAGGGTTTTACCAAAATTTCTACCTATAAGCAATCCAACTATAAAACTCTTACAACAAAATACAATTATTATTTTTTAGATAGCTCTAAGTGAAATATGAAATCTATGATAGTATTATTTAGGTTTTAACTACCAATAGCCACTAAAACAAACCTACAACATCAAACCTACTAAACCCTAAGCACTAAAAAATGGAAACAAAAGCCTCAAAAGGTAGATTTCACATAGGATTCACCAAGATGTTTATGGAAAAAAGGGATATCTCATACAATTACATGAATTAATACAAGATAAGCTAAATACTTAAATCAAATCAATAAAGCAATAATTTACATCCAAATTTGAAAACTATTTTAATTCAAATAGAAATGAAATGATGTATTTAAGAGTATGATACAATACGATTATCCATAGAAAAGCAAGATTTAATGCTAATCCTAACGTAGTAACATGGATTAATGAACATCTAGGGCATCAATGACCATACCAATAATGCAATACTCATGATAAAACACTGATTTCTATTCAATTTTGCTTGCTATGTCACCACAATAAAATAGCTAAGATCAATAACTATATTATGTGTATAGGATTTGGCATGGCTTAAAAACTAGTCTTTGAGTGGTAGTCATTAAATTATGGTTACAAATCCTAGTAGAGCATCTCATCCTCCTCCATGGAAGGCAATGAACCAATAGCTAATGGATTTGGGTATACTTTCAAGGATGAGAGAGATAGAAGAGAGTAGAAGGTTTGCATTTCATGGAAGCAACATAGGTAGAAATCTTGAGAGTAGTTTAAAAATTTAATTTTTTTGAGTAACAACACCTTAAACTCAAATAAGACCACACATTTTCTCCAATGAATTACCAAATCCAAGGAAGGAATCCAAAAAAGAGCAACCCAATCTAAATTGTCTAACCAAAAGTAGTAAAAAAAGATCTACAGATGTTGGGTCTTATCCAAAATAAGGTTGACCTTCACAACAAGAAATCAGGCTAAGATAAATATCCAAATATATTGTAGACAAAATTCAAATGACTTTGCCCTTAGTAGGGGGTAATAAACACTCTTCCAAACCTCAAAAATGAAGATTTTATCCTAGAGTATAAGGGTTATAAATACCCCTTCTAAGCACTAGTTGGTTGCATCTTTAAGGAAATATTTGAAGACCCACATACTTCTTCTTTAAAATAAAAATAGTGATGAATTCAATATTAAATAAAATTAAGAAATCCATTTGGAATGATTCTAATTTTATAACTAGTCACACGTGTGGGGATTTTAGAGGTTTTCTTTGCCTATGGTACCATTTCAAAATTGAAGGAAGGGTGATTTCCTCTTTTTAAAGGTTTGTTAACGTGTTATTATTCTATAAAGAATCTACGTTTTCTTGGATTATATCTAATATTTATTCCCCAAATTTAGTCCCAAGGAAAGGGTGTTTGTGGGAAAGTTGATTCTTCATAGGAAGACCTTCCAAGATGAATTTTGGATGTTTGTTTGAGATTGTAAGTACTCCTTTTATCCCTCTAATAAGAAAGGACGAAATCAAACCATTTCCAATGGAATGGAGGATTTTGAACTATTTGTAAATACCAATGAGTCGATAATTATTGAAATGAGAAGTGGAAAAATTCACTTGGAGTAACAAGAGGATAGGAGACCGAAATATTAAAATAAATCTAGATAGATTTCTTATTTCTAAACAAGATGTTTAGGTATTTAGTAATGTAGTCCTCAACTCTCTTCTTAAGATAGGGTCTAATTATAACCCATTGCTCCTAGATATGTATTCTACTAAGAAAATTATCAAAAGCCCTTTTCATTTTGAAACTATGTGATGAAAGTACAATAACCTTGAGTTCCAAATTTTTTATTAGTAGAGGAAATATTTTTTGGGCCCTTATTCTCCCATATTGATAATAAGGTCAAGTTAATTAAATATAATTTAAATAATGGAACATATATGTTTTTGGTAATATTTTTTAGATGAAATCCTCTTTAAAAATCTAAATCTCAGCTCTTGAATCCTTGACAAAAATATATCCTCCTTTAGTCAATGCTAGTATGGAAGAAAGACATCTCCTTGTAGATTTTCATAATATCATGGCCTACAAAGAGTCCTTTTGGAGGTAAAAATACAAGGCCTTATTCTTAAAACATGGTGATCACAATACCAAATATTTTCATAGCACAACATTGAGGTATGAAAGCCTTAAAAAAATAAAGGAAATTGTCATAGAAGATGGAACCAAAACTGATAATATTTCGAAAATTCGAGAGGATGTTGTTTTATTTTTTAAAATATTTTTAGCCATTAAGGATTTAATCAATGAATAAGCATTCAATTATATTCTCAATAACATCCCATATCTCATATATGATTAGATTAAATCTAGTCTCATTTTTCCATTTAAAGGAAAAGAAGTCAAAGATATCATCTTTTCAATGATCGATGAGAAAGCGCTTGGGCTTGATGGTTTCTCAGTCTTGTTTTTCCAAAAAGTCCTAAAATTTTTAATATCTTGTGCAAGATTTAGAACACCTTTCATATCTCGAGTTACATTAATCCTACCTTTTAGGTGCTTATTCCTAAGGTGGAAAGATAAAAAACTTTCAAATATTTTAGACCTATTAGCCTTTGTAATACTCTTTATAAAATCCTAAGTAAGGTCATGGCTAATAGATTAAATATTTTTCTCCCCTAGTGTATTTACCCCAACCAAGGTGTCTTTATGAAGGGAATTTTTTTTTTGGATGACATTATTACCATTCATGAAGTTATTCACTCCATTCACAAGAGTGGTAAATATGACCTTCTATTGAAGTTAGATATGAAAAAAATTTATAATAGGGTCTCCTAGGAATTTTTGCTCAAGGTTATGGATAAACTTGGCTTTCATCCTGATTGGATATCTATCATAAAAGAATGTATATCATCAATTATAAATTTTGTATTGGTTAATGGCTGCCATTTAGTACAGAGCCATTTTACACCACCCACCTTGCACCCAAGAGCAGCTTTGTTCTGATTTTTCTCAAGCTCTTCTAGAACACACAACCTTCATGGGTAACGTTCTTAGCTAGTATTTTCCACTATGTAAAATATACTTCTATTTTATGATCTTGATCCAATCAAGCCCTCGATTCTTAAGAACCTTCTAGCCCTATTTGAGAATCAATGCTTCATTCATTAACCTGATATTCTATAGCCCAAGATCTCCATTGTCTTTTCTCGCACAAGCTTGATCCCAAGAGACCAAATGAAACTTTTTGTGGTCTTGAGGGCCTATCCATAAGAAAGTTTTTTTAATTTTTTCCAATTTAGATAGGACTTTTACGAACAGTTTGAACATAGACATAAAGTAAATTGGAATACTTTGTAACATCATCTTCACCAACAGAATTTTCCTAGCCTGACTTAAGAGAGTGCCTTTCTAGCTCACCAAGTGACACTGCAATATTTCTACCATCGGGTCCCAAAGATTATTTTTCATACGACCAATGAATAAATGCAGGCCCAGGTAGAATTTAGGGAGGGAAGATATCTTACATCAAAGAATATCAACAATTTTATTTTGTCGGTGCTCCTAGGTGTTCAAGAAAAATAGAAGGCTCTTCAATAAATTAATATTATTTCCATCTGCCCTTTCATAAGCATATAATATGGCTTTCGTCTCTTAATCCTACTCCACCAAAGCAAGAAGCAAAAGGAAGGTATCATTTGCTATTGGAAATATGAGCAAGTTTCGTTGTCATTGATGTTAAGAAAGATGACGACCAAGTTTATTGTCATCCAGGTGTCTATGTCCAAGATTTGATAGGCAAGGTTGATGTTCAAGTTTCATTAATATTCTCTGGTGGTTTTACCAAAAAGGCAAAGAAGAAGGTTTAATATTATAATATTTAAGTATCCAAGGTTGTTTCATGAAAAATAAATGTAAGGAGTTGTCACATTATAACCCATCTCAAAAACCCATATGGCATATTGAATGGTTAAAGGTTTAATTATTTAATTTTAAATAATTTAACCTTAAGGTTAAAATTTAAAATTAAATAATAATAAGTTAAAGGGCCTAAGGTTATAAATTATAAATTAAAATTTTATAAATTCGAATGTCTTCACCGACATTGGAGAAAGCACATGAAAATACATATAAATAATGCCACAAAAACTCAGAATTAATTATCCTTGTGAATCGCAAATTTGATAAAAAATTATTGGGCGAGGAAAACGAGCTCTGGCGATTTTCTCCTCTGAACCAGGGTTTCTGCATCCTTGAATTTTCTCTGGTTTCTGCGGACTTGCTGAAGTGCCTTTAGGGTACGGGGGATCTGAAGATCCGATCGGTGCCCCAGGAGGGTCCAATGGGGACTTCTCCGGCTCCTGACTCAGGAAACACTAGCTCTTACGCTGATCTGTTTAAAGGCGATTCTTCCCCGAAGACTGCTGAAGCGCAAAATATGGCATACAAGAAGATCTTCACGGCTGTTGGGAATCGGCCGTCAGCTCATCGGGTGAATGGTTGTCTACCGCAGGCCGAATCCAGGCCAAAAATCATCATTGAACCCAGCATGGTTGAAGAATCAGTTCTCTACAGAGCGAACCATGACCTAATCTGCAAGTTCATGGGCATTCGCCCCTCCCTGAACTTCCTGCATTCATGGATCCATCAAAACTGGGAACCCCACGGTGAGTACTCATTGTGGTTTATTAGTAATGGTTATTTTATTGTCAACTTTTTGGATTTGGATGATAGAAATAAGGCTTTTGAGTCGAAAAAGAAGAACCATGGCCCGACAGGGCTTTTTGTACAACCATGGCGGGTGGGCTTCGACCCTCGTGTTGAACCTACTGTTGTACCAGTGTGGATTAGATTATACGCCCTTCCTATGGAGTTAAGGGGTGAGCAGGTATTGGCCATGATTGGCAATACGATTGGTAGACATATTGGTGTTGCCAGAGACACTATTGAAGGGAGCATGGCAGTATACGCTCGAATCTGTGTTGAGATGGATCTTAGCCAGCCTCTGTCGGCTGAGTTGGATATTGAACTGGCAGGTCATACCTGGATCCAACAGCTAGACTATGAGGCCCTACCCTTCAGATGTCGGGTTTGCCATAAGCATGGGCATCTAGCCCGTTTCTGTCCTATTAATATGAATGCCAAAATGGAGGCCCCTTCAGATATGCCAAACCTACCTAAGGAGGATAAGGCTGCTCCTAATACAGATCCTAATAGCTCTGGTCAGAGCCAGAATGCTCTGAGAGAGGGTTTTGAACAACCCAGAAGAAGAAGACGGACTAAGAAAAAGGAGGGAAAGGAGCAATCTAATCTCAGGCCTGCCAATAGGTATGAGATTTTTAAGTCATTGGTTGATGAAGAGGATCACTCTATGGAGGGCTTGGAGGGTTTCAAGGAAACTTCTAATATTCCTGGGCAGCCCCCTCTCTCACCTTCTCTGTCATACAGCGAGATAGTTGATCCCTGTGAAGTATCACAACCGGTGTCTTACGGTGCCTTAGTAGTCCATAATCCGGAGCAGTCAGTATCTCGGGATGTCCACATGGGGATAGCGAGAGAAGAACAGGGAAAGGCCATCTTTGGGGATAACCCAACTTGAAAAAAGACCAAAAAATAGCAATTCTCGGGGAGCGGAGTCGAAGATCTAATAAGGAGCTGCTAGCAGCTCAAGGAGACAAATTGATCATGGGAGGATCAATGAGGACAATTGATTCTTATTGCTCTCAGGGTAACCCATGATTATACAATCTTGGAATGTGAGGGGTTTAAATAGCAGAACCCATCAATCTATTGTTCAAAGGTTATTAGAAAATAGCAATACTGATTTCTTGCTTTTACAAGAGACTAAGATGTCTTTGGATCTTATGTCTAAAATAGTCAACAGAATCTGGAAGGGTGCTAGTCACATGGATGTGGCTGCCCAAGGTGCCTCAGGGGGATTGTTACTCTGTGGAACTCTCTGGAATGGTCTGCAATAGATCACCTTGCCTGGAGGGGTGTTCTCACTTCTCTTTTTAGGAATAATGTCTCGGCGAAAGTCGTTTTAATTACTAACTTTTATGGATCTCAAACCCTGGAGGGCCAGAGGCGGCAGTGGAAGGTTGTGCATGACATGAGAGCGTCTAGGGAAGATCTAGACTGGATTGTAGCGGGGGACTTTAATGCTAAATTATCTTCTAGAGACCAGGAAGGGGGAACACCTTTTTTGGATCCAGGGGACCGTTTCATGATCGCTCAAGTCCAGGCTTTACACCTAGTGGACATCAAATGTCCTGGCAATAACTTCACTTGGACTAATAAAAGGAGGGAGCCACATAGTAGGAAGGTGAAACTAGATCGCTTTCTGCTTTCAGAAGAGACGTTTGTAAAATGGAACATTAATTTTTAGATTTTAGCAGGCCCTATTTCTGATCACTGCCCTATTCTGTTGGAAGGTGGGGCTGGGAGGGGACACCATCACAAACCTTTCAGATTTGAGAATTTTTGGCTGCAGAAAGAAGAACTTCGGGAGAAAATCCCGCAATGGTGGGAAGAAGGCCGTCCAGCTTATGGAAGAGCAATGTTCAGAATTCACAAACAACTTCAATATGTCAAAACTCAGTTGAAATATTGGAGGCGTTCTAATAAATCTGACTTCCAGGCCCAAAGAGCTCCGTTGGTGGCCCACTGGGATGAGGTCCAGAAATAGTTCAGAGAAGGAGTTATTACAGATCAGCTCAAGGATGAGGATGATGCCTTGCGTAGAGCGGTGGAGGACATTGACAACCAGGAGGAGATTTATTGGAGGCAGAGAGCAAGAACTACCTGGTTAGTGGAAGGGGACCGAAATACAAAATTCTTTCATCAGACTGCTTGTGCCCAAAGACAGATGAACAAGATGGAGGTCCTTCAAGATGAGAATGGTCATTCCTTTGACACTCTTCCAGATATACACTCCCATGCTATGGATTATTTCTCAAAGATTTTTAAGGAAAGTGCGGTTCAAGATGCTGCGGCCCAAAATGAAGTTATTTTTGTCATTCCTGCTCTCATTTCTGAGGATGAAAACCAGGCCCTCCTCAAACCCATTGATAGAGATGAACTGACAACTGTGGTCTTTGGAATGAGTACTGGTAAAACTCCAGGTCTTGACGGTTTCCCCATTGAGTTTTTCCAGGCCTTCGGGATTGCTTAGAGGAAGATGTTAGAGTTGTGGTTGAAGAATCCAGAGAAAACAAGAGAATGCTTAAAGCTCTAAACCACACTTTCATTACCTTGATTCCAAAAGGGGAGGAGGGGAGCCATATTTCAGATTATAGGCCTATTGCCTTATGTAATGTGTTGTATAAAATAATCACCAAGGTAATGGCTGAGCGACTAAAACCCCTTCTTCACAGCATTATCTCCTCTGAGCAAGGGGGTTTTGTTGAGGGTCGGCAGATTCTGGATGGGGTGGTTCTGGCTCAGGAAGCTATTCATTCAATGCACACTTACGGGAATAAAGGGATGTTCATAAAACTGGACATGTCCAAGGCTTATGACAGGGTTGAATGGAGTTTTCTGGCCAAAATGATGGCTGCCTTTGGTTTCTCTCAGGACTGGATTGAGTGGGTCATGAGTTGTGTCTCTTCCCCGACCTACTCTGTTCTAATTAAGGGCCTTCCTTCGCAGCCTTTTGGAGCCTCTCGGGGTCTCCGCCAGGGGGATCCTTGCTCTCCTTATCTATTTTTGATTATGGCTGAAGGTCTTGGCAGACTTTTCTTGAGGAGAAGACAGCAAGGCAGATTATTGGGTGTTAGGGTGGGGGACGAAGTTTTATCGCATCTGCAGTTTGTGGATGACACTGGTCTGATGGGAGTTGCCAGCCTCAGGGAAGCAAGATCGATTAGGGATACTCTTAATGTATATCTCAGGGCTACTCAACAGGTCATTAATGACAAGAAATCCAAAGTGGTCTTTTTCAATCTGGAGCACAGGCTTCAGAACAGAATTTTAGAAATCCTGGGATTTACTAGGACTGCTCTTCCTGTGGTTTACTTGGGGATTCCCTTGCACTTCAAGAAGCTGAAACTTGACACTTGGAGGCACTTGCTTGAGGGTATCAAGGAAAGAATTAATCACTGGTCTCACAAGTGGTTAAGCTATGGTGGCAGAGTAACCTTCTTACAGTCAGTCATTCAAGCCATGCCTATCTACAAATTCTCTATCTTGGCTGCCCCGCTTACAATGCGGAAAGATTTGGACGGGATGGCTAGAAAGTTTTTGTGGGAAGGACCAAAGGGAGAGAGAAAGTGGGCCTTAGTGAGCTGGGATAAAGTTACCCAGCCCAAGGTAAAAGGTGGGGTTGGGACTGAGAGGATCCGAGGTTAAATAATAAAGCCTTGGCTAGAAATTTGTACTGGAGGTGGATTTCTCGGCCAACTTCCTTATTCAGTAGAATTCTCACTAGTAAGTACTTGGGTCATGTCAACCCCAATGAGGTGGGTCACTTCTCTTTAGAGGGTGCTGGATCCTTAGTATGGCGAGGCTCTCAAGCTTGGATCTCGGGTTATTAAAGACCGGCTATTTTGGAAAGTGGGGAGGGGGAGAAGGCCCGTTTTTGGTCTGATTCTTGGGATCAGTTTCCACCCATCATGGTTGAATTCCCTGAGTTACTCCCAATAAAAGCTGCCATAGAATCCAAGGGTTGGGTCCAAATTGAGAGTTATTTCAATACTACTCAGCTGGGGGGGTATAAGTTTAAGAAGTTTAAGAAGTTGGAGGAGTGGCCAATTTCAATCCCTCCGGAGCTAGCACCCATCTTGTCCAGAATCTTGAAAGAAAGGTTTCTCACTAGGAGAGACGAGGAGGATGAATTAGCTTGGGGCTATGGGAGCCTTGGCGTTTATACTATTAAATACGGATATGATAACATCCTCCCTGAGCCTCCCCCCCTGCTTATCCGGTTGAGGACTGGAGACAGATTTGGCAATCCAAGGGTTGGCCGAAAGTGAACTTTTTTGCCTGGCAGGTTATGCACAATGGAATTCTCACTTTCGACAACCTCAGGTGTAGAGGTATCATCGGTCCATCTCAATGTGTTCTATGCCATAAGAACGAGGAAACAGCTGATCATCTAATGTTTGAATGCCCCTTCATGCGCCAGATCTGGAAGCGCTGGTTCTCTCACTATAAAATCCAGCTTAATGGTGATTTGAATCGGATTAACATTCTGGAAAGATGGAAGAGGGGTAGATTTAAATCTAAAGCTCTTCGAATCGGTTGGGAGCTCGGCTTAAATTTCATTTGGTGGCAAGTGTGGTTGGAGAGAAATGCAAGAATATTTTGAGAAACGTTTTCCACGCTTGATGGTGTTTGGCAGGTCATCTGGAGCAAAGTCACTGAAACAGTTGTCGTCCACGCAAATGAGGAATCTCAGGTTGATTCGGGGCCAATGGATGAGGGAGTTGAAAAGCAAGAGGAACAGGTCAGAGCCAGCTAGAAACCTCCTCCCGACGGTTGGATTAAAATCAATACTGACGGAGCTGCTAAGGGCAATCCAGGCAGTGCTGGCATTGGTGTGGTCTGCCAGAATCACGAGGGCACCGTGCTCTACTGGGAACTACAGGGATTGGGCAGAACCACAAATAACGAAGTTGAAGCCATTGCTATCAAAGTTGCTTCTATTTGGGCAGTTAATCAGGGCCATAGGAGGATAATTCTAGAATCTGACTCTCAAATATTGGTTGGAGCTCTTGACTGCATGAGGAACTTTGCTTTGAAAGCATGGAGGTTGAGGATTTTGGTCTCTCAAATCAAGGAACTATGGAGAGAACTAGATGACGTGATCCCTGTTTATGTGAGTAGAAATCTAAATAAAGCGGCCGATTTCCTTGCGAAGATGGGTGCTGAGAAAGAGGTAGGGGTGCAGCTGCACAGTGACATGCCTTTGGAGGATGAAGTGATTAGGCAGGGCCTGGAACGATCCTTGAGACAATGAACAAAGAAAATGCTAAGGGTGGTTTTTGTCGTGATATCATGACCTGTTGCGCCGTCGCGGCCTTTGGTGGCAAGCTGTCACGATTTCGTGACATGTTTCGCTGTCATGGCCGTTGGAGAGAAGTTGTAGCGATTTCATGACCTGTTGCGCCGTCGCTACCTTTGGAGAGAAGTTGTAGCGATTTCGTGACCTGTTGCGCCGTCGCGGCCTTTGGAGGGAGACTATCACGATTTCGCGACCTGTTGCACCGTCGGGGCCTGTGGCTGGAAGCTGTAGCGATTTCGTGACGCTTTTGGAGAATGGGCGCTAAGGGGGAAAATCGTCGCGATATCGTGACACTTTTGGAGTATAGGCGCCAAGGGGAAAATTCGTCGCGATATCGCGACATTTTTGCTGAATGGTCGCCAAGGGGAAAAATCGTCGCGATATCGCGACATTTTTGGAGAGCTGGTACCAAGGGGAAAAACCGTCGTGATATCGCGACACTTTTGAAGGTTGTGCGCCAAGGAGAAAAATCGTCGCGATATCGCGACACTTTTGCTGAATGGGCGCCCAGGGGAAAAATCGTCGCGATATCGCGACATTTTTGGAGAGCTGGCACCAAGGGGAAAAACCGTCGCGATATCGCGACACTTTTGAAGGTTGGGCGCCAAGGCGAAAAGCCATCGCGATATCGCGACACTTTTGCTGAATGGGCGCCAAGGGGAAAAATCGTCGTGATTTCGCGGCATTTTTGGCAAGCTGGCACCAAGGGGAAAAACCGTCGCGATATCGCGACACTTTTGAAGGTTGGGCGCCAAGGAGAAAACTCGTCGCGATATCGCGACAATTTTGAAGATTGGGCGCCAAGGGGAAAACTCGTCGCGATTTCGTGACAGTTTTGGGGAATTGGCGCCGTGGGGAAAAATCGTCGCGATATCGCGACACCTTTGATGAATGGGCGCCAAGGGGAGAACTCGTCGCGATATCGTGACACTTTTGCAGTTTGGGCGCCAAGGGAAAAACTCGTCGCGATTTCGCGACACTTCTGGAGAATTGGCGCCATGGGAAAAACTCGTCGCGATATCGCGACTCTTTTGCAGCACTGGCGCCAAGGGGAGAACTCGTCGCGATATCGCGACACTTCTGGTGATCAGGCGCCTTTTGGAAATCTCGTCGTGATTTCGTGACACTTTTGGTGATTGGGCGCCTTGAGGTTGTGCCGTCGTGATTTCGCGACGCTTGTGGTGTTTAGGTGCCTCGGGGCTTGGCTGTCGCGATTTCGTGACATGTCGCGATTTCGCGACATGTCACGATTTCGCGACTTGTTTCTCTGGCGCGGCCTCGGTTGGGTTGCTGTCGCGATATCGCGACATGTCACGATTTTGTGACATGTCGCATTTTCGTGCCTTGTTGTAATCTTGCTTCTTGCTCTCGGTTGGGATGTGTTTACTCCCTTATGTAATTGTTCTCTGTTTTAATACAAGTTTTTTCAAATTTTTCAAAAAAAAAATCATCCTTGTGAATCAAAGCCTATGCAAAGAGATCATGCACCATAAGATATTCACATGTGTTTTAGTTCATTGGATACAAAGGATAAGACAAGTAATAGGGGAGCGCAAAAATAATTCTGGAGTGGTTGGTAGCTCAGTTGGCAGGCAGGGGCTACGATAAAGCGTTCAGGGAATTCTAGACCCGAGTTCGATTTATGGGCACTTTATTTTTTTGAATAGGGAAGTGTTTTTGGTTGTACTTCATGGAAGGGAAGAATTTAAATGTGTCAACGTGAGCCTTTTATACCACATGAGGGCACGTATCCCAAGCAATGCTAGCTTGAAGTGCTATGGCACTTGAAATATAGGTGGAAAGATCTGCAAGAATGACACCATGGGGGACTGGTCAAGGACAGAGGGGTGCTTGCTCTTATTCTTACAAGGAGGCCTTGTTCTTCATTGAATGGTAAATATATTCTGGCTTGGAACCCTGATCCTAAGGGAACCTACTCGGTAGCCTATGGTTATCGGGTTCTTGATAAGCAAAAGTATGATAGTCTTCCTATCACTTGGTGGAATAAGGTGTGGAACAAATTTGCCTGGCCAAAATGTAACTTCTTTCTCTGGTTGGTAGCTCGTAATAAATGCCTCACTTGGGATAATGTGAGGAAAAGGGGATTTCAGGGGCCCTATTTTTGTGTCCTTTGTAGTAAGAATGAGGATGACTCTTCTCATTTATTTTTCCAATGCTCCTTTGCCAGAGATATTTGGCACCGTTGGTGGAGCACCTGTAACCACCCATATTTTCATGTGCTATCCCTGGTGGATTTTTGGAGTAGTCTGGGCAGACCTCTGACCAAGACCCCCTTCCTTCGAGTGGCTTGGAATTTGGGCCCTTCTTGTATCATCTGGAAAATTTGGCTTGAATGAAACGAATGCATATTTCAGGGCAGTTATTTTGTTGTTCAATAGATCTGGCAAAGGATCCTGTATATGGTTCAAGAAACCATCCATAGCAAATGTGATGTGGACCCTCTTTTAGATTCTAGGGAGGAGAAGGTACAACAAGCCCTTGGTCTCTTTGGGGATGGTGTGAACTCTTCTAGCCCTAGTAGGGTTCCTCAGCTCAACAAGAAGGTTAGGAGATATGGTAGGTGGAGGCCACCCCCTAGAGGAGTTTTAAAAATTAATACTGATGGATCATCCAGGGGTAATCCTGGACATGCTAGCATTGGCAATGTTGGGAGAGATTCTACTGGTGGTGTTAGTTTTTTATTTTCCATTTATAAAGGTGTTCACTCCAATAATTTTAAGGAAGCTCTTGCGATTCTTGAGGCCTTGCAGAGAGGGTTTTCTCATGGCTGGCATAGGATTATCTACGAGACTGACTCTTAAATTATGGTTAATATTTTAAATAGTAAAAGGGTGGAGGAATTTAATTGGCAGTTGGCCTCTATAGCCATTTAGATTCTCAAAATGAGTGAAGAGTTTGAATTTATTGTTAGTCTCACAATGACACTGAGAGGGGGGGTGAATCAGTGTAGCTCTTTAAAACTTAAATCTTCAACACTCAAAGCCAAAACAATGAAAACATAAAACCAAATAAAGCAAGTATAACAAGAGAACATCACACAACACAAGATGTACCAAGGTTCACCAATTTGGCTACATTCTTGAAAATTATTATTTGGACTTCAATCCAAATCCAATATTTGCAAAGCACCAACTTTACAATCAATTTACCAGCACCCACTGGAAGGAGCACCAACCCCTGATTTATCTGCACCAACAGAAAGGAGCACCAAACCCTCTACCAAGCACCCACTTGATTTTTATATTGATAATAAAATGACATATATGAATTTCTTCACTGAAACCAGAACCCTCTATGGTATGTAAGCTCAAAATATAAAACTTTCTATTTCACCCAGTATAACATCCCTCTCTCTGCATTACTTAGAATTTGAATCTTCTCTTCTCACAAAAACAAACTGATTTTTCTCTTAGCTCGTTCTTCCAATTTCTAAACGCTTTCTGGGTATTGTGAAGCACTTTTTCTATGAACTCCTCTCCAAATTTTATACAAAATGTATATCATATGATAAATTTATGTTCAAAATACTGAAGTGACGTTTTTCACCACTCTCCAAAAATCACGGATTTTCACTCTTTATTTTTCTCCACACACACTTCTCTCTTCACGAAATAAATTCTTCATATTTCAATAAAATACCTTGTCACTTAAAAAGTACACACTTGCATTCTTTTTTCCCTTTTCAATTTTAAAAATATTTTCTTTAATGAAGCTTCTTAAAACAATATAACTTCCTTTTTTATTTTGAGAAGGCATTTTGTCAAACACATCACATGCAAAGAATTGACACCTTACTCGTTCTCTTACTTCGGAGCCACGTGATACCTCAAACCAAAAATAAAATATGCTTTATTTGATGCCTTTAATGTGTAACAACACTAAAACCAAAACTCTGGTGACTCTGCAAGGTCGAAACGACCAACTGAAGGATTTTGCACAAGTGGAACAAATTGACATAAAAGTGATCTGTACCATTTTTTAAACAATCATAACTCTCACCTTGTAACTCTATTTTCTTTTAAATTTGAAACATAGAATATCTACAATACTAACTACATCCAGTATGAATTTTGCTACATAAATCCTTACAATTCACCTATAATACCTCCACGAAAACTGTTGCTGACACACTTTTTCCAAAAATAGCGTTTTTGTGATAGTCTTGCAATGCTTGTAACATTCGCCTTGTTTCTCTGTTTTGGTGGAAATTTTTGAAACATGTTCTTGAAGATAATTTCCAGCTCTGGTTTGAATTTATCTATCAAATTATTCTCGGTTTGATCACAGTGCTTTTGACAAAACTATCCTTTTTCAACCTATACAACCACTTGCCAAATCATTTGCGAAGATACCAAAAACGTCACCAATCAATACAAACACTGTGCTGACACCTCCAAAAATGTTCTGGACTATTTCCTAACATGCTAGCATGTTCTAAACTGATCCATCCTGTCCAACTATACCCGTGATGACTTTTGCAATTTTTGACAACTTCTTGACGATTTTTTCAACTTTTGCAAATTTGCACGAACAACCTATAACAACTTCACCCAAACATAAAAAACATCCTCATAAGCATTTAACATCACTGTACATACTCCAAAAAACCTTTGAAAAACTATCCACTGCATCAACCTGTCCATTTAAGTGTGTTGACAACAATGACAATACTGTCGCTGCACCTTGCTCAACAATCTCCCCCTTTGGAATTGTTGGCAACACACGCACAGTTTCTTGTAACTCTTCTCCACCTTTGAAAATAAAACAAAAGGGCTACTGCAAACTCTCCCTGAGTACATGCACAACATTATCATGCAGAAATTATTACACTTAGCAAAAATCACAAACATGAGCAAAAAGATAAACAAATACACAAATGCTCCCCCTAAGAATGTGGCCCCAATAGCTAGTCAATTATTGGGAAGTGTGACCACTCCCAATTTCTTGTGAAGGTACTAAAAGACTTCCTTGGGCAATGTTTTGGTGAAGATATCCACTACTTTCTCTATTGTTGGAACAAAATCCAACTTAACCCCACCTTCCGCAACTTGCTCCTTCAAAAAGTGATATCGGATAGCAATATGTTTTGTGCGAGAATGCATAACCGGATTCTTTGATATGTTAATGGCACTGGTGTTATCACACTTAATTAAAATTGACTCACTAAAATTAATGCCAAGATCATTTAGAGTTTGTGTCATACATAACACTTGCGTACAACATGTTGTCGTTGCAATGTATTCTGCCTCTGCTATGGATAAGGAGACTGACTCCTGTTTCTTACTATGCCACGTGATCAACTTGTCTCCAAGATAGAATGCACCTCCACTGGTACTCTTCTTGTCATCTACACATCCTACCCAATCTACATTTGAATACACAATAAGGGTGAAGTCCTTACCTTTCGGATACCATAACCCATACTCCATAGTACCCTTGAGGTACCGAAGAATCCTCTTCACTGCTGTCACATGAGTCTCCTTGGGACTAGCCTGAAATTGTGCTACCATGCATACTGCCTGCAAAATATTTGTTTTGGTAGCTTTCAAGTACAGTAAGATCTAAATCATAGATATATACATAGTTTGATAAACATGTGGAGATTTGTCATCCTTGCTCAACTTGCAACCTGTCGTCATGGGAGTTCTAACTGGCTTACAATCCTCCATTGTCAACTTTTTCAGCATCTCTTTCACATATTTAATTTGAGAAATAAATATGCCCTTATCCTTTTGATTAACTTACAATCCGAGGAAATACAAAATATTACCAATCATTGACATTTCAAATTCTTTTTGCATTTTATTTGCTAAATATTTACACAACTCATCTTTACTGCTGCCAAATATGATATCATCTACGTATACAACAAGAACAATATGATGACCATTTTCTATTTTGACATACAAATTACTATCCACCATACCTTTCTTGAACCCTTGTTGAGTAAGATAATTGTCTAGCCTTGCATACCATGCTCGGGGTGCCTGTTTTAAGCCATATAACACTTTCTTCAACTTGCAAACCAAGTTGGGATCATCACCAAGTTGGAAACCATCTGGCTGCTCAATATAAACCTCTTCTTCAAGTTTTTCATTCAAAAATGCTGATTTCACATCCATTTGATAAACTTTGAAATTCTTGTAAACTGCTAAAGCCAAAAATATTCTAATTGCCTCTAGTCTAGCCACAAGTGCATAGGTTTCCTCAATGTCAATACCTTCAACTTGTGCATAGCCTTTGCATACCAATCTTGCTTTGTTCCTGACTACCTGTCCATCTTCATTCAATTTGTTTTGAAAGACCCATTTAGTATCGATTACATTTTTATTTGTGGGTCTTGGTACTAACTCCCAAGTCTTATTTTTCTTGATCTGATCTAATTATTCATTTATTGCCTTTACCCAAATTTCATCTTTGCTTATGTCAGCAACATTTTTGGGCTTAATTCTGGATAAAAAAGAGCAGTTACTTACTAATATTCTTCTTGTCTGAACACCAACTGTGGGGTCTCCAATTATTTGCTCTCTAGGATGATCATTCTACTAGTTGTCTGTTTTGAATTTCTTGTTTTCTTCCACTTTTGAATCACTGTTTGAATCCTCTGAGTCAATTTTTGGTTTATTTTCCATTTCCTTTTCCTCATCTCCTTCAATGACCTCTTCATAAATTGGGTAGTTCAAATTCATAACTAATTACTCCTTCCCTTCATCAACTTTAACATCGACACTATCCACAATTTTCCTTAGCCTCTTGTTGTTGCATTTGTAAGCTTTGATTTTTGATGAATAGCTAAGAAAAATACCTGCATCCTCTCTATCTTCAAACTTACCAAGGTTTTCTTCAGTTCTTTTGATGTAACACTTACTGCCAAAAACTTTAAAGTATCTTTTTGTTGCCTTTTTACTGAACCACAACTCATAAGGAGTTTTTCTTTCATGCATCCTCAACATGCACCCCTTTTTGGATGTATACCGCAGTATGGACTGCCTCTTTCCAAAATCTATCTGCTACTTTGCTCTCAATCAACATAGTCTATGCCATTTCCTGCACTATCATGTTCTTTCTTTCTACCACACCATTTTGTTGAGGTATCATGGCTGCTAAAAATTGTCTCCTAATGCCACATTTTTCACAATACTCTGTGAAATCCTTTAAAATGTACTCTCGTCCTTTGTCTGACCTTAAACATTTAATCCTTTTTCTTGTTTGATTCTCAACTTGGTTTTTGAAAACCTTGAACATCTCAAAAGATTTTAATTTATGCTTCAAAAATAGTACCCATGTCATCCTGGAATAGTCATCTATACACAACATGAAATATTTGTCACCATTTATGCTTTGCATTCTCATGGGTCCACATAAATCAGTATGTACTAGGTCCAAAGGTTTGCTTGTGTAGGACTCTTTTATTTCAAATGAGACTCTAGTTTGCTTCCCTTTTTGACATGAAGCACAAATGCTATTTTTATGGTTTTCTAATGGTGGGAATATCTCTCACTACTTTCTTTGAGCTGATTTTTACTAGATTGTCAAAACTGATATGACCGAGCCTCTTGTGCCACAACCAATTCTCTTCTTCTTATCTAATCAAGCAAGCTCCTTCTGAAGTCTCCGAGAGAGTGTATAGGTTGCCGGATGTCCTTGATCCAGTTGCTATAAACTTCCCATTGTTTACCTTTCTGACTTCACAACCTTGCTTCTTAAAGATCACTTCATGACCTCTATCACAAATCTGACTTACGCTCAACAAGTTATGCTTCAGAACAACGACAAACAAGACTTATTTTGACCTGATTTTTCATCACTAATCTTAACTGAACCTCTATCAACTATCTTAGCTCCATCATTTTTTCCAAACTTTCACTGAACCACCTTCATATTGCTGCAACTTCTCAAATTTTTGTTTGTCACCTGTCATATGACTGGAGCATCCACTATCAAGTATCCATGGTGCGGATTTATTCTACACTTTAAATTTTGTCTGTACGATCAAGGATTCATTTTCTTCCTTAGGTTGCTCTTTTTCTTTCCACTTAGGTTTGATTACAATTTTGGGCTCTTGTTTTGGCTTTTCTTTTTCAGTAGCTTGTGCATGTTTTTCGAGAAATTTTTTATTTTGTCTTATTCCATTTAGCTGAAATTTTCTTCCTTGATATTGATTTGATGCAAATGTACTTCAACAATTTCTTGCAATATGCCCAAAATTATGATAGTTATAACATTCTACTGCATAATCCATCAAAGGTGAAAAAACATTTCTATTGGTAAAATTTCTTGGTCCTACATTATACTTGCAATCTGAGATCTTATGTCCATAACCATTGCATTTAAAATAGTAACCAGAAAATAGATGATTGAACCTGGGTGGTGGTCTTTGCAATGTTGTCGTAGGAGCCATAAATCTTATTCTTCTTTGATGTGTGACATTGGTGAAGCCATCATTGTCAATTCTCCTTTCATGCCTTACATTATTGATTTTCTTTGCATGATTTTTTTTGCTTGATCAACCTATTTCTTCTTTTCATTCTTTGTGGATTCTTCATTTATGGCCTTTGATCCATTTGATGATTCTCCTTCATCAAAACCCAAACCAAATTTAATGCCTGTAGTCTTTTGGTTATTTATGATCCTATCCAGATTCATATAACTTTCTTCACGTTTGTGATAACAACTAATTTTGTGATTCATCTCTTCTAGCTGCATTTTTAAACCAACAATCTCTTATTCTAGCTTGCTGCAATAATCTATTTTCATGGTTATTTGCACTTCGAGATATTCAGAGATTTTATTGGATTTTTCTATTTGTACGTTCAAATTTGTTATGATTTCATTTGCATCCTCAATCTTTCTTGAAATTTTTGTATTCTTTTTTCTTTCTATCTTCAATTCATCTAGAGCTGCATTTAGTTCCTCTTCCAAATTCACTTCTACGTCAATTTCTTCTTCATCACATTCCTATTATTTTTTTGGTTTTTCTTCTTTGAGTGCCATGAAAAGAGTTTCACCTGTTTCCTTTTTAGACTCCTCACTGGAACTATCTTCTGATGAACTGACATTCTTGGAGATGAAACTTTTCTTCTTGAAGTTGCCTTTTCTGCAATTTGATTTTTTCTTCCAGTCTTCTTTCTTCGTGCGATCCTTCATCACTTTTGTTCTTCTCATTAAGTGGACATTTAGCTGCAAAATGCCCAATGCCTCCGTAGTTGAAACATTTAAATGATAAATTTCCTCTGTATTTTTATTTTCCCCTTTTTAGTTTTCGAACAAAGTTTGATTCCATTTCATCTGATGTCTCTTCTTCCTCGGATTCTTATTTTGCTTTCATGTTTTTATGGGCTTTAAAAGTAGCTTCTCTATCTATGGGTTTAAATTTTCCTATTCTCATCTCATATGCAGTCAAAAAACCATGTATCTCATCCATACTAAAATAATTTAGATCTTTAGCTTCTTCTATAGCTGAAACTTTAGAATAAAATATTTGGGGAAGGGATCTTAATACCTTTTTCACGATGATAGAATATTTGATTTTCTCACCAAGTCATCTAATCGCATTAATGACTTCATTAAATCTCAGCATAAATACCTCTATATTCTAATCGTCATTCATATTTAATACTTCTAATTGAGATCGATGTGTTTGTAACTTGGCCTCCTTGATATTAACATCTCCTTCATGAATGCTATTAACTTTATCCCATATTTATTTTGTCGTTTTACAACCCATAATCTTTACCAGTTTGCTATCCACTAATCCACACATGATAGCATTCTTTTCTTTTGAGTCATTCTCAAACAATTTCTTATCGACAGCATCGGTTGGAGAAGTGGTGGGTATTGTGTATCCACTATCTACTGAATCCCAAATGTCATATCCCAAAGCACAATGATATGTCTACATCCTAAGTCTCCAAAATATGTAATTAGTTCCATAAAACAATGGTGCTTTGTTTGATGAGAAACCTTCATCACCTGCCATTGTGTCACTTCTAAGATCACCGTAGCCGGTTAATCTTGTTTAGGAACCTTGCTCTGATACCAATTTTTAGTCTCACAATGACACTGAGAGGGAGGAGGGTGAATTAGTGTAGCTCTTTAAAAATTAAATCTTCAACACTCAAAGCAAAAATAATGAAAATATAAAACCAAATAAAACAAGTATAATAAGAGAATATCACACAACACAAGATGTTCCAAGGTTCACCAATTTGGCTACATCCCCAAAAATGACTGTTTGGAATCCCATCCAAATCTAGCCTTTGTAAAGCACAAACTTTACAATCAATTTACCAGCACCCACTAGAAGTAGCACCAACCCCTGATTTATCTACACCAACAAAAAGGAGCACCAACCCCTGATTTATCTGCACCAATAGAAAGGAGCACCAACCCCTCTACCAAGCACCCACTTGATTTTGATATTGATAATAAAATGACATATATGAATGTCTTCACTGAAACCAGAACCCTCTATGGTTTGTAAGCTCAAAATCTAAAACTTTCTATTTCACCCAGTATAACATCCCTCTCTTTGCATTACTCAAAATTTGAATCTTCTCTTCTCATAAAAAAAAACTAATTTTTCTCTTAGCTCATTCTTCCAATTGCTAACTACTTTCTACGTATTGTGCAGAACTTTATCTCTGATATCTTCTCAAAATTTTAGCTGAAATAGATATCATATGAGAAATTTATGCCTAAAATACTGAGGTGACATTTTTCACCACTCTAAAAATCACGAATTTTCACTCTTTATTTTTCTCCACACACACTTCTCTCTTCACGAAATAAGGTCCCCACATTTTAATAAAATCCCTTGTCAATTAAAAATCACACACTTGCATTCTTTTCCCTTTTCAAATTTTAAAATATTTTCTTTAATGAAGCTTCTTAAAACAATATAACTTCCTTTTTTTTATTTTGAGAAGGCATTTCGTCAAACACGTCACATGCAAAGAATTGACACCTTACTCGTTCTCTTACTTCAGAGCCACATGACACCTCAAACCAAAAACAAAAGATGCTCTATTTGATGCCTTGAAGGTGTAACAACACTAAAACCAAAACTCTGGTGACTCTGCAAGGTCAAAATGGCCAACTGAAGGATTTTGCACAAGTGGAACAAATTGACATAAAAGTGACCTATACCATTTTTGCAACAATCATAACTCTCACCTCGTAACTCTTTTTTCTCTAAAATTTTACAAGTAGATTATCTACAATACTTACTACATCCAGTATGAATATCATTGCATAACGCCTTATAGTTTTCCTATACCACCTTCTCAAACACTGTTGCTGACACACTTTTTCTAAAAAGAGCATTTTTGTGAGTCTTGCAATGCTTGTAAAATTTGCCTCATTTCTCTGTTTTGGTGGAAATTTGGAAAAAATGTTCTTGAATATAATGACCACCTCGAGTTAAAATTTTACTATCAAATTCTTCTCGGTTTGCTCGTAGTGCTTCTGACAAAACTACCTTTTTTTGGCATGTACAACCACTTGCCAAATCATCTACCAGGATACCAGAAACATCATCGATCAATCCAAACACTGTGCTAACACCTCCAAAATTGTTCTAGACTATTTCTTGACATGTTGGTAGGTTCCAAACTAATCCATCCTGTCCAACCGCATCCGTGATGACTTTTGCAAATTTTGACAACTTCTTGATGATTTTTTCAACTTTTGCAAATTTGCATGAAAAACCTATAACAACTTCACCCGAACATCAAAAACATCCTAATAAGCATTGAAAATCACTGTACATACTCTGAAAAACTATCCACTACATCAACCTATCCATCTGAGTGTGTTTACAACAATGACAATACTATCGTTGCACCTTGCTGAACATTTATATCCTTTGTGTACATTCCAAGGGAATGGAATGTGGTTGTTGATTATCTAGCCAAAAAGGCTTCTGAGCTACTATATCCTTGGAGTATCGATAATTGGGAGAGTCTCCCATCTAGGGACTCTCAATGCCTATGGGATTTTATCCACAAGGATGTATAGACTTAATGTGGTTTATTCTTGTTGTCTTTTTTAGGTGTCATTCTAGTCTAGTGGTTTTAGCATGTTTGGCTATTTATTTGAGTCCTTGTTGGAAGCTCAATTGTACTCTGTAATCCATAATTTTTATCAATAAATTTTTACCCCTTTATTTAAAAGTGCTTCAAACTTCTTATTAATATGGTATTTTTTGAGCTTAGGTGATGGACACATTTTTATAATATCTTCATGAGTCCATTGAGGCAACACATTCTTAGGTTTTGGACCACCTTCATATTAAGTCAATATATGCATAGGATCTCCAACTATCTCCATCTCATGAGGTATTATAGATAGCTACATTATAAATACCATCCCATACAACATTCGTGTTATGGTTTTTAGGTTTTAAGGATTTATAGCCTTCTTTTCTAATGTTCAAGGATTTTAACAAAATGTATAACCTTGTCAAGGGAGGTCAAACCACAAGAATTGTATTCTTGGATTTATCTTGAAAATAAGGCCTAAGATTATTTAAAAATATTACTATTGTGGCTGCTTTAGTTAAGTTTATGCTAACATGCAATTTAATTCGTTCATACCTCTTATGAAAATCTATAACAAATTCATTAGCACCTTGTTTAGTGTTAACAAAAACATCCATTTCTTCCATCATAGTCATGTCATCATCATATTATTGCTTCAATATTTTGATAAAATTATCTAGGAAGTTAGTAGAATGTTTAGATAAGAATAGAAACCAATAAAGAGCATTTTATACTAATTTCCTAGTCATAAATTTTAGCAAATATTTTTTTAATTGTATAACCAATCCCTATAATATGACATAAATTTATCAATAAATTTTTGGGCTTTATTTTTCATAACTTAAACACATTTATGGACTTTCCTTGAAAAGTCTACAACTTACACATCAAGGGCTAGATATCAAATCTTATAGTTCCTAAAAAGGATTAGTCAATGTAGGTAAAATCTCCCTAGGGTTATCCAAGGGGGAGAATGAGGAGAAGCATTGGAGTTTAATAATTGAAGAAGGGATAATGTAGACACTCCTAAAACTTTTGGACATCCTATGACAAGAATATAAGGTTAATAAAAGTTAATATTGAGTTTATTTTCTTCCTCAAAATCATAATCTCTAACTATCTAGTCTCTAATTTGGAGATCATGATCATGATTAAGCACAATAGGATGAACAATATACTTTTATGAGCGATGGATTGGGTGACTATCTCTTTGATTTATAAGAATTTTAAAATTTGATTATTATCAGATCTAGTAGTCATTTCAAATCACTTGGATGAAGTGATAGGAGCCATTAAGGTAAGCAAAAAACCTACTCAAGGGAAACTAGGGTTTTACCAAAATTTCCACCTATAAGCAATCCAACTATAAAACTCTTAAAACAAAACACAATTATTATTTTTTAGATAGCTCTAAGAGAAATATGAAATCTATGATAGTATTATTTAGGTTTTAACTACCAATAGCCACTACAAAAAACCTACAACATCAAACCTACTAAACCCTAAGCACTAAAAAATGGAAACAAAAGCCTCAAAAGGTAGATTTCACATAGGATTCACCAATATGTTTATGGAAAAAAAAGGATATCCTATACAATTACATGAATTAATACAAGATAAGCTAAATACTTAAATCAAATCAATAAAGCAATAATTTACAACCAAATTTGAAAACTATTTTAATTCAAATATAAATGAAATAATGTATTTAAGAGTATGATACAATATGATTATCCATAGAAAATCAAGATTTAATGCTAATCCTAACATAGTAACATGGATTAATGAACATCTAGGGCATCAATGACAATACCAATAATGCAATACTCATGATAAAACATTGATTCCTATTCAATTTTTCTTGCTATGTCACCACAATAAAATAGCTAAGATCAATAACTAGATTATGTCTATAGGATTTGTCATGCCTTAAAAATAAGTCCTTGAGTGGTAGTAATTAAATTATGGTTACAAATCCTAGTAGAGCATCTCATCCTTCTCCATGGAAGGCAATGAACCAATAGCTAATGGATTTGGATA
Organism: Wollemia nobilis; assembly: GCA_028583015.1. Lineage (NCBI taxonomy): Eukaryota > Viridiplantae > Streptophyta > Pinopsida > Araucariales > Araucariaceae > Wollemia > Wollemia nobilis. The sequence continues at coordinate 6,663,905 of JAQPPZ010001063.1, read as the reverse complement.
TACTTCCAAGGATGAGAGGGATAGAAAGAGAGTAGAAGGGTTGCATTTCATGGAAGCAACATAGGTAGAAATCTTGAGAGTAGTTTGAAATTTTTTTTTTTTTGAGTAACAACACCTTAAACTCAAATAAGACCACACATTTTCTCCAATGAATTACCAAATCCAAGGAAGGAATCCAAAAAAGAGCAACCCAATCTAAATCGTGTAACCAAGAGTAGTAAAAAAATATCTACAGATGTTGGGTCTTATCCAAAATAATGTTGACCTTCACAACAAGAAATCAGACTAAGATAAATATCCAAAGATATTGTAGACAAAATTCAAATGACTTTTCCCTTAGTAGGGGGTAAGAAACGCTCATCCAAACCCCAAAAATGAAGATTTTATCCTAGAGTATAAGGGGTCTAAATACCCCTTCTAAGAACTAGTTGGTTGCATCTTTAAGGAAAGATTTAAAGACCCACATACTTCTTCTTCAAAATAAAAATAGTGATGAATTCATTATTAAATAAAATTAAGAAATCCATTTGGAATGATTCCAATTTTATAGCTAGTCACACGTGTGGGGATTTTAGAGGTTTTCTTTGCCTATGGTACCATTTCAAAATTGAAGGAAGGGTGATTTCCTCTTTTGAAAGGTTTGTTAATGTGTTATTATTCTATAAAGAATCTATGTTTTCTTGGATTATATCTAATATTTATTCCCCAAATTTAGTCCCAAGGAAATGGTGTTTGTGGGAAAAGTTGATTCTTCATAGGAAGACCTTCCAAGATGAATTTTGGATGTTTGTTTGAGATTTTAAGTACTCCTTTTATCCTTCTAATAAGAAAGGACGGAATCAAACCATTTCCAATGGAATGGGGGATTTTGAACTATTTGTAAATACCAATGAGTTGATAATTAATGAAATGAGAAGTGGAAAAATTCACTTGGAGTAATAGGAGGATAGGAGACCAAAATATTCAAATAAATCTAGATAGATTTCTTATTTCTAAAGAATATGTGTAGGTATTTAGTAATGTAGTCCTCAAATATCTTCTTAAGATAGGGTCTAATTATAACCCATTGCTCCTAGATATGTCTTCTACTAAGAAAATTATCAAAAGCCCTTTTCATTTTGAAACTATGTGATGAAAGTACAATAACCTTGAGTTCCAAATTTTTTATTGGTAGAGGAAATATTTTTTGGGCCCTTATTCTCCCAGATTGATAATAATCTCAAGTTAAGTAATTTTTTTTTTTAAATAATGGAACATATATGTTTTTGGTAATATTTTTTAGAGGAAATCCTCTTTAAAAATATAAATCTCAAATCTTGAATCCTTGACAAAAATATATCCTCCTTTAGTCAATGCTAGTACAGAAGAAATACATCTCCTTGTAGATTTTCATAATATCATGGCCTACGAAGAGTCCTTTTGGAGGTAAAAATACAAGGCCTTATGGTTAAAACATGGTGATCACAATACCAAATATTTTCATGGCACAACATTGAGGCATGAAATCTTTAACAAAATAAAGGAAATTGTCATAGAATATGGAACCAAAACTGATAATATTTTGAAAATTCAAGAGGATGTTGTTTTATTTTTTAAAATATTTTTAGCCATTAAGGATTTAATCAATGAAGAAGTATTCAATTATGTTCTCAATAACATCCCATATCTCATCTATGATTAGATTAAATCTAGTCTCATTTGTCCATTTAAAGTAAAATAAGTCAAAGATATCATCTTTTCAATGATCGATGAGAAAGTGCTTGGGATTGATGGCTTCTCAGTCTTGTTTTTCCAAAAATTCCTAAAAATTTTAATATCTTGTGCAAGATTTAGAACACCTTTCATATCCCGAGTTACATTAATCCTACATTTTTGGTGCTTATTCCTAAGGTAGAAAGATAAAAAACTTTCAAATATTTTAGACCTATTAGCCTTTGTAATACTCTTAATAAAATCCTAAGTAAGGTCATGGCTAATAGATTAAATATTTTTCTCCCCTAGTGTATTTACCCCAACCAAGGTGTCTTTATGAAGGGATTTTTTTTTTGGATGATATTATTACCACCCATGAAGTTATTCACTCCATTCACAAGAGTGGTAAATATGACCTTCTATTGAAGTTAGATATGAACAAAGTTTATAATAGGGTATCCTAGGAATTTTTGCTCAAGGTCATGGATAAACTTGGCTTTCATCCTGATTGGATATCTATCATAAAAGAATGTATATCATCAATTATAAATTTTGTATTAGTTAATGGCTCTCATTTAGGATAGGGCCATTTCCCACCACCCACCTTGCACCCAAGAGCAGCTTTGTTCTGAGTTTTCTCAAGCTCTTCTAGAACACAAAAACTTCTTGGGTAACGTTCTTAGCTAGTATTTTCCATTATGTAAAAGATACTTATCTTTTATGATATTGATCCAATCAGGCCCCCGATTCCTAAGAACCTTCCAGCCCTATTTGAGAATAAATGCTTCATTCATTAACCTTATATTATATATCCCAAGATCTCCAGTGTCTTTCCTCGCACAAGCTTCATCCCAAGAGACCAAATGAAACTTTTTGTGGTCTTGAGGGACTATCCATAAGAAAGTTCTTTTAATTTTTTCTAATTTAGATAGGACTTTTACGGATAGTTTGAACATAGACATAAAGTAAACTGGAATACTTTGTAACATCATCTTCACCAACATAATTTTCCTAGCCTGACTTAAGAGAGTGCCTTTCTAGCTCACCAAGTGACACTGCAATATTTCTATCACCGGGTCCCAAAGATTATTTTTCATACAAACAATGAATAAATGTAGGCCCAAGTAGAATTTAGGGAGGTAAGATATATTACATCAAAGAATATCAACAATTTTCTTATGTCGGTGCTCCTAGGTGTTCAAGAAAAATAGAAGTCTCTTCAATAAATTAATATTTTTTCCAGCCGTCCTTTCATAAGCAAATAATGTGGCTTTTGTCTCTTAAGCCAGCTCCACCAAAGCAAGAAGAAAAAGGAAGGTATCATTTGCTATTGGAAATATGAGCAAGTTTTGTTGTCATTGATGTCAAGGAAGATGAGGACCAAGTTTATTGTCATCCAGGTGTCTATGTCCAATATTTGATAGGCAAGGTTGATGTTCAAGTTTCATTAATATTCTTTGGTGGTTTTACCAAAAAGGCAAAGAAGAAGGTTTAATATTATAATATTTAATATTATAATATTTAAGTATCTAGGGTTGGTTCATGAAAAATAAATGCAAGGAGTTGTCACATTATAACCCATCTCAAAAACCCATATGGTAGATTGAATGGTTAAAGGTTTAATTATTTAATTTTAAATAATTTAACCTCAAGGTTAAAATTTAAAATTAAATAATAATACGTTAAAGGGCCTAAGGTTATAAATTATAAATTAAAATTTTATAAATTCGAATATCTTCACCGACATTGGAGAAAGCACATGAAAATGCATATAAATAATGCCACAAAACCTCATAATTAATTATCCTTGTGAATCAAAGCCTATGCAAAGAGATTGTGCATCATAAGATATTCGCATGTGATTTAATTCATTGGATACAGAGGATAAGACAAGTAATAGGGGAGCACAAAAATAATTTTGGAGTGGTTGGTAGCTCAGTTGGCAGACAAGGGCTGCGATAAAGCATTTGAGGAATGCTATACCCGAGTTCGATTTACGGGTGCTCTGTTTTGCTGAAGAGGGAAGTGTTTTTGGTTGCGCTTCATGGAAGGGAAGAATTTAAAGGTGTCAAGGTGCACCTTTTAGACCACATGAGAGCACGTAGCCCAAGTAAAGCTAACTTGAAGTGCTAAGGCACTTGACGATGGAAATGTGGGAGTTCGAAACCCATCGAAGACATTTTTGCCAAGCAAAAGGTATGCAAATCAAATTTTAAATTTTTATTAAGGCTTGGTCTAGGTGGAATTTGTGGAACGTGCGCTAGAGGGTTTTGTTAAGTGCTAAGGTGGTTAGTAATTAATTAAAGAGGGAGATATAAGGTTTTGGTTAAGTTGAAAATTAAATTATCCCTTTAGGAGTAATAAGGGAATAAGTAGAGTTATATTTTATTTTAAAATATAAAGGTGTTAACTCTTTTAAAAGGAGTAATAAGGTTATTATTGAAATATTACTTGTGACGTGATTTACTTGGTTTTTGTTAATATTTTAAAGTTTGGAGTTTACAAGGTCTAATTGAGATAGTATGTTATGTATGGTGAAATATTTTGAGGAATCATTGAAGTGAATTTTTGAGTGAATATTTTGTCACCTAACCTTTGAGAGTGGAAAAAAGTTGATTGTGATTGAGACAGGTTTTGAGGTCAAGCTTCATCAAACAAAAGGTATGGGCATATCTTCTTTGTGAGTGAAATATTGTTGGATGTTATGAATGCTAAGTTGGAGTGAAAAGGATTGTTTGATAAGCATTGTTGAGTTTGGTTTTCTGGAATGAAATTTGATGCTAGAAACCTTGTTTGATAAGCATTGTTGGAAATATTTGAGTGAGCCTTCATGTGCATGACTAGGGTTTGTGAAATATCATGAGTATCATTGTTATGTGAAGTTGAGAACTATTTTGAACTAGGGTTTGTAAAATATCATGAGTATCATTGTTATGTGAAGTTGAGAACTATCTTGAACTAGGGTTTGTGAAATATCATGAGTATCATTGTTATGTGAGGTTTGTTTGATAAGCATTGTTGACTAAGATTTCATTTGAGTGATTGGTTAAGTGGAGTTGATTGGGATTAGTTGATTGGAATTTTTGGAGTAAAAGTTCAAGTTCTGTGAAACAAATTGTTACATATTCTGATTTGATTTGGAAGAGAAATTGAAAGTGATTGAGTGTTGTGCAAGAATGAAACATATTGAGTCTCTAACCATTCTCTATATGTTTCTGTGGTTAAGCAAGAGAGTCTGAAAGTGATTGAGCATAGTTGTGAGTGTGAAGCATATTGATTCTCTAACCATTATCTATTTGTTTTGTGATATTAAAATAATATTTTGTGTGAAACTTGTTTGTGTGATTGAAGAGGTTTTTTGTGATAGATTGAGTTGATTTGAACAAGATTTTGTGAAATCTAGTGAGTTGATTTGAGTAAGTCCTAGAGTGGACTTAAGGATATATTTGTGTGAGCTTTTGTGGAAGCTTACAATTATATTGGACAAGTTCTAGTGAGAACTTGTTGAGCAGATTTGAGGTAAGTCTTGATGAAGACTTGAGCATATTGAGAAAGTTCTAGTGAGAACTTGTTGAGTAGATTTGAGGTAAGTCTTGGAGAAGACTTGTGGATAGATTAGTGTGAGATTTTATGGAAGATTACAATACAGACTTGAAGACAGATATTGAGAGCATATTATATAAGTCCTTGAGAGGACTTGGGAATAGATTTGAGGTAAGTATTTGAGAAGACTTGTGAGTAGAGTTGATTGATTTATTTGTTCAAACCTTGAGTTAAGTTTTGGACCAGATCTAGCAGAGTTGATTTGTGATTGAGTCAAGATTTATGTTAAGTCTTGAGGATAGATTTGAGGATAGATTTTGGTGTAAATTTTAGGATAGGTTTGTGTCAGACTAGATATAGAGATAAAGTAAATTTATGCTAGACCGAAGGACTATGTTTAGTGCAGATCAAAGATAAATATTGAGCAGATTTATGCTATACCGAAGGACTATATTTAGTGTACATCAAAGATAGATATTGAGTATATTTGTGCTATATCGAAAGACTGTGTTTAGTGTAGATCAGAGATAGATATTGATAATATTTGTGCTAGATCGAAGGTTTGTATTTAGTGTATATTTGAGATAAATATGGGAGCAAGATTTGGAGGTGACATAGTAGAGGATAGTAGTCTCCAGTGGATGGAGATCCATTAGCCAGGGTAGTGAGGATAGGTGTTCTAAGTGAGGATAGGAGCCTTCAATGGAGAGAGATACACAAGCTAAAGTAGTGGATGCAGTATTCTACTAGAGGATCACCATCTAGAGTAGAGGAGAAGGAGTTCTCCTATGGATAGAGATCCATAAACCAGTTGAGGGGATTGGTGTCTCTTATGGATAGAGATCCATGAACTTGATTAGGATATTGGTATATCCTTTGGACAAAGGTCCATAAACATTTTAATAGGTAAAATATTCCCAAGAGATTGATTAAGAAAAATTTAGTGAAATATTTTCTTCATGGATGTAGCCCACATTCGATGAACCACGTTAAATTGGTGTCTCTATTATATGTGGTAATTTGTGCATTGCTTTGATTACGACTATTAATATCGAAATTGATATATTGCATAATATTATTTGAGAAATAAAAGTAAAAATTGGTCTTATACTGTTCACCCCCCTCTCATTATAAGCTTGTGTTCTTCATCTAAAAATTTATGGTGGGAAAACTGATCAATCACTAGAGCAAAATTAATGCCTTTGATAATAGGGATGTGGATAAAATTTCTTCCCGATGATTTAACCATAAGGATAAAAAATATGAGGAGATTGGGTCACCCTATCTCAAACCCCGAATGTTCAAAAAAATCCAATCGGAGCACCATTAATGAGAACAAAAAATTTAGCCAAAGTGATGCATGTTTTGATGAGCTCAATCCAGTAGTGGCTGAAACCAAATTTGGTAAGCACTACAAATAAAAAATCCCATGAAACATGGTCGTAATCCTTATTCATATCTAATTTTAAAAAATATCTACTTTGTCATTCTTCTAAGTGGAATACAGTGTCACATGAACCATGATAATGCCATCCATGATCTGCTTACTCGAAATAAAACCATATTGAGATTTATCAATTAACTTGGACATAAACTTCTTCAGGCACTTAGTCACTAATTTAGACATGATTTTATAAAGTTTATTGTAGAGACTGATTGGCCTAAAGCATTTGAAGCTGATAGCCTTGGAAGACTTTGGGATTAAGGCCAGAAAAGTAGCATTCACTCCATAGGGAAGAGATTTAGAGTGTTGGGCATCTCTGATAGCCTCACAAACGTCGCCCTCCACTATGTACCAAAATTGCTAAAAGAACAATGGAAGAAATCCATCTGGACCTAGATATTTCAAAGCACCCATCGCAAATACAACTTCTTTAATTTTTGAATCCTAGAAGGGAGCTTCAAGATAACTATTCATGTCAAGCATCATAATTGAGGGAATTGACTGCAACAAGAAATTTTCCACCTCCACATCCCTAATAGAGAGCTAAAAAAAAAAATAGTTTCATTCCAAATCTCCTAGATATCTAATAATTTGGACCTATCCTCCTTGAAATTAAAAATCATATTAATGTTAAAGTTCAAATCTTAGAAGATCAATAAAATAATCACCAACATAATAATAATAATAATAATAATAATGATGATAATGATAATGATAATGATAATGATAATGATAATGATGATGAAGAATTAATCTCAATGAATTTTTGACATTAAAGTTGGACTTAATACATTGGCAGTAAAAATGAAATTCAGCGTTAGTGTAAAATATTAATAATTTGAGCATGAAAATTAAAAGGTAAAATTAAAAATTAAAATGAGATATGATGATTAAACCTTAGGAAGTCATTTAATAAATTTAAAATCACTAATAATTAATAATAATAACAACATATTTGATTTTCTATTCCTATAACAAAAACTAATGTTGGTTTATCATTTAATTTATAGACAATAAAAGAAACAGAACATGATACTAGAAGGCAAAAGTTGAAAAAATTTAGATGACTGAAAGTCATAGAAGATCTACAATTGCAAAATAGTTACGGAAGGGTAACCAAATCAGAAGATGATACATCATCATTCGAAGGCCTGATATGAATTACATTCATTCGACCTAGAGGTATTGGATGTCTAAAATTAAAATCCATAAGTTTAGCATTGGTTATTTCAATTCACACATTGCAATTAATACAAAATTCCAAGGTTAAATCTAATAAGTTGGATTATAGAGAAAAACATGATTTAATTAATTAAGTTGATTATGCCCAATTTTATTTAACCAACCTAGATCATTTCGCTAGATTTAGGCCAATGAAATTCACAAGTGAATTTTAAAGGCCTCAAGATTAAGATTTGAATTCGAACATTAAAAAAGAAAATATTAATGTTGAATTTAATATTAAAGTGGAATATTGGATTTAACACTTTGGAAGCCCTAATATTAATATTGATACTTGACATCAAAATTAAAATGAAAACCTTAGCATGGAATTAAATAATATTTTGGAACTTCAAAGAAATAACTTAACATTCACTTTAATATCTTGGCATTGAAATTAAAAGGCATATTAATGTTAAAGTTCAAATATTAGAAGATCAATTTAATAATCACCAACATAAATAATAATAATAAAAATACTCATAATAGTAGTAATGAATTAATATCAATGAGTTTTTGACATTAAAGTTGGACTTAATACATTGGCATTAATATTGAAATTCAGCCTTAGTGTCAAAGATTAATAAATTGAACATAGAAATTAAAAGCTAAAATTAAAAAATAAAATGAGATATGGTGATTAAACCTTAGGAAGTCATTTAATAAATTTAAAATCATTAATAAATAATAATAATAACAACAGATTTGATTTTCTATTCCTACCATAAAAACTAATTTTGATTTATCATTTAATTTATAGACAACAAAAAAATGAGCATAATACTGGAAGGCAAAAGTTGAAGAAATTTTAGATGATAAAAAGTAGATCTACATTATAAAAACAGTTATGGAAGGGTAATTGATTCAGAAGACAACACATCATTATTAGAAGGCCTAATATAAATTACATTCATTTGACCTAGAGGTATTGGATGTCTAAAATTTAAATCCATAAGTTTAGCATTGGTTATTTCAATTCACACATTGCAACTAATACAAAATTCCAAGGTTAAATATAATAATTTAGGTTATAGACAATTTTTTTTTAATTAATTACGTTTATTATGCCCAAATTTCTTTAACCAATCTCATCATTTGTTATAGAGATTTTTTTTTGAAATTCAAAAGTGAATTTTAAAGGCCTCACATTAAGATTTGGATTGGAACATTAAAAAATAAAATATTAATGTTGAATTTAATATTAAAGTGGAATATTGGATTTAACACTTTGGAAGCCCTAATATTAATAGACATCAAAATTAAAATGAAAACCTTAGCATTGAATGGAACTTCAAAGAAAAACTTAACATTCACTTTAAAATCTTGGCATTGAAATTAATATGTTAAAGTTCAAATCTTAAAAGACCAATATAATAATCACCAACATAAATAATAATAATAATAATAATAATAATAATAAAATTTGGACTTAATACATTGCCATTAAAATTAAAATTTAACCTTAGTGTCAAAGATTAATAAATTGAACATGGAAATTAAAAGCTAGATTTTAAAATTAAAATGAGATATGGTGATTAAACCTTAGGAATTCATTTAATATGTTTAAAATCATTAATAAATAATAATAATAACCATAGCCTTGATTTTCTATTCCTACCACAAAAATTACATTCAATCGAATTAGTTAAGTTAATGATTTAACTAATGTTGGTTTATCATTTAATTTATAGACAAAAAAATAAACTGAGCATAATACTAAAAGGCAAATGTTAAAGAAATTTTAGATGATAGAAATTCGTAGAAGATCTACAATTGTAGAAATAGTTACGGAAGGGTAACCGAATTAGAAGACAATACATCATCAAGCCTGATATGAATTACATTCATTCGACCTAGAGGTCTTGTATGTCTAAAATTAAAATGAGATATCTAAAATTACATTACTTGATTTTATTTTTTTGCATATTCTTTAAAAAAAGTTAAAATTATTATTATTTTTAATGATTTTAAAATCATTAATAAATAATAATAATAATAACAACAAATTAAAATCCTTTCAAAGAGAAATACATTGGAAGGCATGATATGAATTACATTCATTTGACCGAGAGGCATTGGATGTCTAAAATTAAAATCGATAAGTTTAGCATTGGTTATTTCAATTCACACATTTCAATTAATACTAAATTCCAAGGATAAATCTAATATATATATATATATATATATATATATATATATATTTTGGGTAATATTAAGAAATGGGGGTTTTGACCAGGAATCCCCCAACCTGTTACAACAACTCCACCAGGGAGACACACACCCACCCTCTCACACACTCACCCACGCCATGGTTTGAACCTTGGACCTCCCGATAAATCTAATAATTTAGGTTATAGAGAAAAAAGTGATTTAAATAATTAAGTTGATTATGCCCAATTTTTTTTAACCAACTGGATCATTTTGCTAGGCAGTCGATGAAATTCAAAAGTGAATTATTATTATTATTATTATTATTATTATTATTATTATTATTATTATTATTATTATTATTTAATGAATTAATCTCAATGAATTTTTGACATTAAAGTTGTATTTAATACATTGGCATTAAAATAGAAATTCAACCTTAGAAATGAGATATGGTGATTAAACCTTAGGAAGTCATTTAATAAATTTAAAATCCCTAATAAATAATAATAATAACAACATATTTGATTTTCTATTCCTACCATAAAAATTACATTCATAACAATAGATTAAATAAAGTGATTAGTTAAGTTGATGATTTACCTAATATTAGTTAATTATTTAATTTATAGACAACAAAAGAAACCAAGCATAACACTAGAAGGCAAAATTTGAAGAAATTTTAGATGATAGAAAGTCATAGAAGATCTACAGTTGAGTTGCAAAACAGTTACGAAAGGGTAACCGAATCTGAAGAGGATATGAATTACATTCATTCGACCTAGAGGCATTGGACGTCTTAAATTAAAATTCATAAGTTTAGCATTAGTTATTTCAATTCACACATTACGACTAATCCAAAATTCCAAGGTTAAATTTAATAATTTGGGGCATAGAGAAAAACATGATTTAATTAATTAAGTTGCTCATGCCCAATTTTCTTTAATCAATCTAAATCATTTCGCTAGGTTTTGGCCGATGAAATTCAAAAGTGAGTTTTAAAGGCCTCAACATTAAGATTCGGATTCGAACATTAAAAAAAAAACATTAATGTTGAATTTAATATTAAAGTGGAATGTTGGATTTAACACTTTGGAAGCCCTAATATTAATATTGATACTTGACATCAAAATAAAAATGAAAATTATGGAATTAAATAATATTTTGGAACTTCAAAGAAAGAACTTAACATTCACTTTAATATCTTGGTATTGAAATTAAAAGGTATATTAATGTTAAAGTTCAAATCTTAGAAGATCAATTTAATAATCACCAACATAAATAATAATAATAATAATAATAATAATAAAATAATAAGAATTAATCTCAATGAATTTTTGACATTAAAGTTGGACTTAATACATTGGCATTAAAATTGAAATTCAACCTTAGTGTCAAAGATTAATAAATTGAACATGGAAATTAAAAGCTAAAATTAAAAATTAAAATGAGATATGGTGATTAAACCTTAGGAAGTCATTTAATAAATTTAAAATCATTAATAAATAATAATAATAACAACATATTTGATTTTCTATTCCCACCACAAGAACTAATGTTGGTTTATCATTTAATTTACAGACAACAAAAGAAATCGAGCATAATACTAGAAGGTGAAAGTTGAAGAAATTTTAGATGATAGAAAGTCGTAGAAGATCTACAGTTGCAAAAATAGTTATAGAAGGGTAACCGAATCAGAATATGATACATCATCATTTACCATTGCAAATGATGGGTAGTTGGATAATGTAAGGCTATAAATAGCCATTGAGACCCGATTCCAAAGGGTCGGATGCAATTTGAGAGATAGAATTTTAGGCATTTCATCTTTTCTTTGTTAGTTTGAGGAGCATTTGTGCCCTTGTTGTGGTATTTGGAAATTTGTGAGGACAATCACCTATAGCTAGCCATTCTGAAACTCTGTAATTCTTGAATATTTTAATTCAATGCAAAATATGGAGATTTTTGATGCAATCTGCATGTTGATGGTGTTTGCATTTGAATTTATTTCTGTATTATGCTTCATTTCCCTTGAATATGGCACCATATTGGTCTTAGATTGTGTGATAACTGGTCGAGGCTGAGATTGGTTTAATTCAGAATCGGAGGCTTCAACAGAACCCTTGCAAAGATTTGAATTCACCATGACTTGTTTGATTTTCTTTCCCTAACCCTTATTTTTTGCATTTTATTTGAAAAATAGTTAAAATTAGGAGTAGATTAGCAGAATTTTCATCTCTGAAGCTTGATTTCATAATGTTGTGTTTTACCCCTGCAAGTTTCAGATAAATGAATGATTGTAATGCTTTGGTGAATTTTGATGCTAAATGCTCATATCTTCATGATTTACTGTACAATTAAGCAAAGCCCTAAGTTCTTCATGTCAAGACAATCAATTAATCAGAACTAGAACTAATAATCCCCTTGTGATGGCTACATGAAGGCCCTGAATATTCCAGATATTTCATTGTTTTTCCTTTGAATCAAAAGATCAATAAACATTACCAGGTTAGACCAACCTCACCCGAACCTTGGGGAGATCATGAATCTCCTTTCAAGAGAGGACATCCTGCATGAGTCCTAGTTGTTGGTATGTGTTTGTTATCTGACAAATATATCACTCAACAAAATTGGTGCTAGAAGGAGGGCCTAATATCTGATTAATTGATTTGATTTTAAGGGTTGAACTTGTTTAAATTCATAGTATCACTTGAAATTATTTGATAATTATTCAAACTGGAACCTAGGGTTATTGTTACTAGGTCTAAGGCTTTCGAAGACACTGAATTTCATAGCCTTTCTCCTCCAAGAAGATCCAGAGGTACCAAAGTTCAGTCAAGTAACAATCCTCCCATTGTTATCTCATCTCAGGCCATTGTTCCATTTGTTCCTCCCCAAAGTAGACCAATGGCGGCACCAATAGCATTTGCACCTTGGTTAGGTGGCCATAACAACCCACTAAATCTTCCTGGAGTAGCCCATGATATTCCTAAAAATATGGAGAGGTATTTGCCCAGGTATAGACATGATGGAGCAAGAATAGCCGAAGAACATATTCAAGCCTATAAAGATGTTGTGGTGAGATTACAGGTGGAACATGAAGATGTTGCTTGTAGGATGTTTCCTCTTACCCTGGATGAGATGGCATATGATTGGTATATTAGCCTACCGACTAATTCTATCACTTCTTGGGATGAATTAGAAACAACCTTCATTAATCAATTCAGGCTACCCATAGACCCTACAATTATATATCATCAGTTTACCATAGCCATAAGGGAACCCAATGAGCCTTTAAGGTTATTTAACACCCGGTTTCACAAGCTATATAGCATACTGACTGCACCTTATACACTCAATGTTGATGCAACCATACAAATGTATTTTAGAGCATTAGATCCTCTCACATCCATGTTTGTGAGAAGGACACCTCAGATCACCACTCTTCCCATGGCCTATAGTGAAGCTTTAACTATGGAACAATAGTTGATCCCTCAAGGTTTTGGAATAGGCCAATTGCCTTCACTAGGACAGCTAGGTGCATTCAATCAAGTACCCATGATTAATCAAGCTCTATCACAATAATTGCCCATGTTAAATCTTGTACCATATCAGTCATATAATCCTACCACTCCACTGTATTTGGAAAACCAATTCAATACTCATAAGAATGTGGAGACTCATACACAAGTTGTGCCTACATTTTTGAACACTACTTCCACTCAGAATGTCCCAACATTTTAGAATGTTAATCCTAATCAGAATATCCCAACATTTCTAAATGTTGTTCAAAATCAAAATGTGCCTAATTTTTGGAATTCCACTACTTCTGCAAACAACACAATAAGTCATACTACTACAGGACAAAACAATGATGCTAACCCTCAGTTAGATAATATACAAAAGTTAGTCCAAAAGCTCAGCAATGATATGGTCCAATTGCAGAAGTAGACATCTCAAAATCCCCAAGCCAATAATCCACCTTAGAATAGGAACTTCAGTTTCCAAAAAATACAATGGAACACTCATCCAAATAATGGAGGAGTACCCAATCCAATTACCAGTCAGAATCAAACTAATACTGTAGTCAATATTTCTGACTTGGCTTTAGATAATTGGTGTAGAGTACACTCCACAACACAACATAGTGAGAATGAGTGCCCTGAATTCAAAACAACTTTAGATATACTCCAAAAGGAAATGGATAACATGGAGTTAATACCGAATGAAGATATTTCAAATCAGGCTAGCAGTAGTAAAGGAAAAGGGACAACCTTGGTTGTTGAAACATTTGAATCATCATAAGGAGAAGATGAAGGATATGAGGGATCTCTAGAAGAATAAGTACAAGCTTATAGGCAGTTCAAGAAAGGAAATCACAATTATATGCTTAGGAGCAAGAATAAAGTGCCAATCACTTCTTCTACCCCACTGAATCCTACTTTCACCCCTCCTGAAAATCAGGCTAACAATAACCCCAATCCACCTAAGGCTAATCCACCACCACCACATAGAATTCTAGACCAGGACAGGCCTACATACAACATTGTGGAAGATTTGAAGAAAACCAAAGCAAACATATCTCTATTTGAGGTTGCCCAACTAACGGATCAACAAGAATTGATAATTAAAGCATTTAGAGACCAAAATAAAATTGGATCCTAGAAGACCATGGATGCTCAATTTGTATCATGAAGGGACAAAGGAGAAGCTCCTCTTTTCCTCTTAATGATTAGAATTGTAGGCAAAAACTTACATAATTATCTTGTTGATTCAGGTGCTTCAGGAAATGTCATGCCACATGTTGTGTGTCAACGGCTAGGTTTGAGACCTACTCCTTCCAATAGAGTAGTGGTACAACTAGACAAAATAGAAGTCAATGTGGTGGGTGTACTTAAAAACATTCACATACAATTAGCCTCAGAGCCCAGGATTCAACAATATATCGATATACATGTTGTAGAAATCCCGGATAGATATGGAATGCTCTTAAGTAGAGATTGGTCAAGGAATTTAAATGGATACATGGCCACTGACTTTTCTCACATGTGGTTGCCTTGGTGGGGAATTGCAAATCAGATTAGAGTAGAAAGAGAGCCTAGACTCAAAGAACTCATTACTGAATATAATAAGACTAATGAGGTTCTCTACAATGAATCTGAATTAGGGGTTTACACCCTTGAAACCAAACAAGACATAAATGAAGTTGAAACTGAAGCATCACCTAGTAAGCCAAATAAAGATGAAAATCTAGTTTGGATTCTCAAATTTGATGGATCCAGATCTAGACAAGGCAGTGGAGCAGGTGTTGAATTAATCAGCCCTAAAAGAAAATCTCACCTAGCATCCTATAGATTGTAGTTTCCCTGTACATGCAATACTATAGAATATGAAGCATTGATATATGGACTACAATTTGCTTTAAGAAAGAATATTAAGTGCTTAAAAGTGTTAGGAGATTCTGAGTTGGTAGTGAAACAAGTCAAAGGTCAATATACTTGTCATGATAAAAGGTTAACTCATTATAGAAACCGAGTGAGGGATCTAATTGATGAGTTCCATGCTTTCAACATTAAATTGATTTCAAGGAAGAGTAACAGAGTTGCAGACTCCTTGGCAGTAGCGGCAAGTACATTGACACCTATAAATAATAAAATATTCAAGAAATTTTCTATAGAATTAGTAGCCTATCCTTCTATACCCAATAATGTGAAAAATCTTCAAGTATTTGAAAGTGACAGGCACATTTTTAATTTTGTGACTAATTCTGGTGTTTTTGAAAATCAGGTCATAGATGAGGATGAAAGAATAGAAGAAGAAGATCATGAGGTAACCTTGAAAACAAACTCACTCCCTAAAGGTATGATTTCTCTCAAAAAACTATTTGATATTGATTATAGAAGTAAGAAATGCAATAAAATTTCATTTCAAAATGATGCAGGTAATACTATGAATATAGGGACTAGTGAAGCACCACAAAATGTCCTAATAGGAAAAGCTTGCACTAATCAAGAAAAGGAAGAAATCATACAAGCTCTCAAAGACTATAAAGATGTCATAGCTTGGAGCTATGAAGATTTGAAAACATATGACCAATCTGTCATCACTCACACCATCCCTTTAAAGCCAGATGTGAAACCATTTAGACAAAAGCAAAGGCCTGTAAGTCCATTGCTAGAGCCTCTTATTCAGAAGGAAGTTAAAAATCTCCTAGATGCAAAAATCATTTTTCCCATTAGACACTCCACTTGGGTAGCTAATATAGTACCTGTTAGAAAGAAAAATGGAGAAATTCGATTATGCATTGACTTTAGGAATCTGAATAAGGCTTCCTAGAAGGATAATTACCCTCTGCCCTCCATAGATCATATTTTGTAGATGGTGAATGGATCGGAAATGATGTCTTTCTTGGATGGATATTCTGGATACAATCAGATCATGATAGATCCCAAAGATAGAATGAAAACAACATTCACCACCAAATGGGGCACATTTTCCTATAGGAGAATGCCTTTTGGACTGATTAATGCAGGTGCTACTTTCTAGAGAGCAATGGATTATGCTTTCAAAGGTCTAATTGGCAAGTGCATAGTGGTATATGTGGATGATATCCCTGTGTTTTCCAAGAAACATGTTAATCATGTCAGTGATCTAAGGAAAGTATTCCAAATATGTAGAGAGCATGGTATTTCATTAAACCCAAAGAAATGCATTTTTGGAGTAACTGAAGGAAAGATTTTAGGTCATGTCATTTCTAAATATGGCATCTTAATTGACCCTAAAAGAGTAAAAGCAATCCAGAACATTCCTCTCCTAGGTAGTAAGAAATAATTAAGATCATTCTTTGGAAAAATTAACTTTGTTAGAAAATTTATCTCAAGATTTGCAGAGATAGTTAGACCATTGAATGACATGCTCAAGAAATATGCTAACATCACTTGGACTTCTGAAGCCCAAGCTGCATTTCAGGGAGTTAAGGATGCTATATCCAATGCTCCAGTTTTAGTGAGCCCAGATTACATGAAACCATTTTATCTCTACTCATTTGCTTCTAAACATTCAACCGTAGTCTTAACACAAAAGAGTGAGAATAATGAAGAAAATCCAATAGCCTTCATGAGCTCCCCATTAAAAGATGCTAAATTGAAATATATTGTTATAGACAAACAAGCATATGCTCTAGTAAAGGTAGTGAAAAAATTCAGGCATTATATTCTACATAGTAGGATATTTGCAGTTGTGCTAGACCCAACTATCAAAACCATGTTAATGCAAAATGAATTGGGAGAAAGAAGAGGTAAGTGGATGTCAATTTTACAAGAGTTTGACCTAGAAATCCAGCCTATGAAACTAGTTAGAGGTCAAGGATTAAGAAAAATGTTAGCAAAAATTGATCCTCAAATTCTTTGCCAACAATATACTATGGATGATATAACAACTGATGAGTGGTACCAAGACATTGTGTATTACTTGTTGAATAATAAATGTCCAGATCACTTAAATGCTACTCAAAGAAGAGCATTACATTTAAAGAGTGCTAACTTCATGATCAAAGTAGGTGCTCTATATAGAAGAAACCATGAAGGTATCTACCTCAGATGCCTAAACAAAAATGAAGCTACTTAGGTCCTTCATGAATTTCATGGCACATATGGGACTGGACATGGTTCAGCCAATGCCACTGCACATCAAATTCTGAGAGTTGGTTACTATTGGCCTCATATCTTTAAGGATGCTCATACCCATGTCCGATCCTGTCACACCTACCAAGTTGTTGCACATAGAGAAAGAAATGCTTCTATGCCATTGCAACCTATATTTGAGGCTAGACCCTTTGCCCAATGGGGATTGGACTTTATAGGAGTCATCAATCCTAATTCTTCAACCTATCACAAATACATTGTGACTACAATAGATTATTGCACTTGGTGGATAGAAGCTTTACCTACCAAAAATTGCACCACAGATGTTGTCATTCAGTTCATGGAAGAACATATTGTTACTAGATTTGGGATGCCTTATTCCATAGTCTATGACAATGGATCAACTTTTACCTCAATTCAATTTGTAGAATGGGCTTATGATAACAAGGTAACTCTAAAGTTTTCTTCTAATTATTACCCATAGGGAAATGGTTTGGCTGAGTCAACTAATAAAATTTATTGACAATCATCAAGAAACTCTTAGAGAGAAATCCTAGAGATTGGCATAATAAACTCAGGTATGCTTTGTGGGTAGATAGGACCAGAATAAAATCTTTGTTAGGTACATCACCTTACCATATAGTCTATGGCCAAGATCCTATATTTCCCACTAACTTGAAATTGTTGACACTGCAGTTCATGAAATATTACTTGGAAGTTGATGATAAGGTAGAAGCCAGGCTCACTCATTTGATGAATTTAGATGAGAAAAGAGAAGATGCCTTACAACACTTCAGTCAACATCAAGGAATAATCAAAATATGGTTTGATAAGAGAGCTAAAATCAAAGCCTTCAAAATTTTTGACTTGGTTTTACTTTGGGATAAAGCACATGAGAAAAAAGGAGACCATAACAAGTTTGATAACCTCTGGTTAGGTCCTTACTAGATTTCAGAGATTCTAGGAGATAATACTTTTAGACTAAAAAATTTGAGTGGAGAAGATGTCCTCTTGCCTATCAATGGGTAATTCCTAAAGCATTACTTTCATCCTTGAGGTAGTGCAGTAAAACATGTCATTTGTACATAGTTTTTTGTTTTCATGTGTTTTCTTTTTACAGCTTTTAGATTCAGTTTTCATTTGTTTTATTTTTTCTGAATTTGAAATTATTTTCTCATTAAGTGTTTTGTTGTTTGTTTCAGTTTTGCTTGTTTAGTTAGTTCATTTTTGTTTGTGAGAATTCATGTTGGATTTCATGTCTTCACTTTTACATTGCTTTCATCCCACAAGTTTTGATAAGTGGAGTCCAATGACAATTAACTTCTAGTTTCTCTAAAAGGGAATATCTTCTGCTAATTGAGGATGAATTGCTTGTTTGAAATTAGTTGAAAATTAAAAATTAGAGAAATCAGATTATTAGCAATCATGCTTGGATTATGGACTAGAATAAAGGATATTGAAATAGTGCAACATTTTGTTGAAGCTTCACCTCTAACATTATATTTAAATGATTATTTTTGGATCATGAAGGATGAAATCATCTTGATTTGATGATTGGGTAAAAAAATTGTTATACACTCTATATTTAGCCTTAAAAGGTCTCTAACCCAAAGGCACATATGATACTTGCAACGCAATCAAAATGCTTCTAAAAAAAATGTGCAAATCAGGCAAGTGCTTGGGTGATTCTAGATAATCTCTATCCGGGCTATAGACGTCTAGATTGCAGTAGAGAAATATCTAGAAGAGATCTAGGTCATCTCCACCGGAGCTATGGACGCTTGACTGGTTGTGGAGCAATGTAGAGGTAAATCTTTAAGAGTAATATCCTTAATAGCCCAATGTCTAACCAGGTGATGGATTTTTAATTGATTCAAGAATAAATAATGAATGCACTAAACACCCAATAAGCTGAAGCAAATGGTACATCTATTTTCAATTGAAACTATTTAACCCCATATTCCTTGGATATTGTTGGATGATCTATATTTTGTTGATCTTTGGTTTTCTTGATTTTGGACTAGCATTTTTCTATAGAGTTGCCATTTGTTGTTGCCATTGCACAACTTACCCCAATTGGGGACCCACTTGAAGTTTTGGTTTTAATTCGAGATTTTTGCTTGCATCAAGACCTTTGAAAATTTGCTTACATTGAGAATTTTAACATTTTGATTACATTGAGGTTTTAAAATTGTTGACATTTTTGCATCTTAAAGACTTGGATTTAATTATAGGATTGAATATTTCTGAATATTTACATTTTAATTGCATTATTCCAAATTAAATATTTTTGAAAATTCAAATTCCAATAGTTTTCCTAAGGTCCTAAAAAAATTAATTTTAGGGTTGTTCAAATCTTGTCACTTTTGCCCTAAAATTGATGCAAAATTGAAATGGACATAACTTGAGCTAGACAAATTCGTTTGAGCTGATTCAAAACCTAGTAGAAATATGTTGATCTCCTCTACGCAATGATACCAAATTTTCAGAATTTTAGATGTCAATTATTTCCAAAAAAAGTAGTTTTCCAAAGTAGCTCCTGAATTTCTAAATGAAATATCTCATGATCCAAAATGAATATTTTATGATCTCAATGTTTTTGAGTATCCATTTAGCCCATTTAGGAATATTGTAAGTTTCATTAAAATCTAGGAACTTTGAATTTTGACTCAAGTTTCGGTACAATAGAAAACAAGGTTTAAGCGAAGGTTCATTTTAAATATTGCATTATTTTTTCTAGCCAATTCAACTTATATATTCCAAACCATGATAAATTTTAGGCCAAGGGAATCTTATAGGTAATTTTTGGTCAAACATTTATGGATTCATCCTAACCTATGGCATATTAAAATTTATTTGAAAACATTCACCCAAAAATCAAATTGGCATGAGACTTATTTCTTTGGCCAAAAGGCCATATGTTGGTTTAATGTAAGCTCATTTTATCGGCTGAAAGAATACTTCATCAACTGAAAGGATATTCGTTGGCCAAAAGAATATTTCATTGATCGAAAGGATATTTCGTCAATCAAAAGGCCACGAATTTATTTAATTGATATATTTCATCGATTGAAAAGCCATGCATTGGTTTCATGAAAATATTTCATGGGTTGAAAGGGTATGAACATTGACCAAAAGGTAAAGCATTGCTTTCATGAAAGTATTTCATCGGTTGAAATGCCATGTAAGGGTTTAATAAAGTCATTTAATTCACCCAAAATACATTGGAAGGCCTGATACCAATTACATTCATTCGACCCCGAGAGGTATTGGATGTCTAAAATTAAAATCCATAAGTTTAGCATTGGTTATTTCAATTCACACATTGCAATTAATACGAAATTCCAAGGTTAAATCTAATAATTTGGATTACAGAGAAAAAATTATTTAATTAATTAAGTTGCTCATGCCCAATTTTCTTTAACCAATCTGGATCCTTCCGCTAGGTTTCAGTAGATGAAATTCAAAAGTGAGTTTTAAAGGCCTCAACATTAAGATTCAATTTGAATATTAAAAATGAAAACATTAATTCTGAATTTAATATTAAAGTGAAATATTGGATTTAACACTTTGGAAGCCCCAAATTTAATATTGATACTTGACATAAAAATTAAAATGAAAACCTTAGCATGGAATTAAATAATATTTTGGAACTTCAAAGAAAGAACTTAACATTCACTTTAATATTTTGGCATTGAAATTAAAAGGCATATTAATGTTAAAGTTCAAATCTTAGAAGATCAATTTAATAATCACCAACATAAATAATAATATTAATAATAATAATGAATTAATCTCAATGAATTTTTGACATTAAAGTTGGACTTATACATTGGCATTAAAATTGAAATTCAACCTTAGTGTCAAAGATTAATAAATTGAACATGGAAATTAAAATCTAAAATTAAAAATTAAAATGAGATATGGTGATTAAACCTTAGGAAGTCATTTAATAAATTTAAAATCATTAATAATTAATAATAATAATAATAATAATAACAATAGATTTGATTTTCTATTCCTGCCACAAAAACTAATGTTGGTTTATCATTTAATTTATAGACAACAAAAGAAACCGAGCATAATACTAGAAGGTAAAAGTTGAAGAAATTTTAGATGATAGAAAGTCGTAGAAGATCTATAGTTGCAGAAACATTTATGGAAGGGTAACCAAATCAGAAGATGATACATCATCATTTACCATTGCAAATGATGGGCATTTGGATAATGTAAGACTATAAATAGCCATTGAGACCCGATTCCAAGGGGTCAAATGCAATTTGAGAGATAGAATTTTAGGTATTTCATCTTTTATTTGTTAGTTTGAGGAGCATATGTGCCCTTGTTATGGTACTTTGATGTGTAAAAATTCGGAAAACAATGTAAGAACATAGATCAAATGAATTTATGAGGCAGGAGATTGCCTCATTTAAAGACTTCTTTTATAAATTTTTAAGACTCATATGGAACTATTTGTGATGTAATTTTATGTTAATTATAGGATATTATGCATTGTGTGATGATATTTGCATGTTAAGATCGGGAAAGTGCATATGCTCTATTTTTACTAATTTATCCATATTTTCTTCAGTGTTTTGGCTATTTATTCCTATAATTCTGCATTAATTTAAGTGTTATCATATGTAATAAATCTATGTATAAGGTTTACCATCCATACACAAATATATGCCATCGTTTGCTCACTTTTAAATTAACTTTTAGGTGCCAAAAAGTTGTCAAGTTGTTGATTGTGCAGGAAAACTGGACTTTGTCATACAAACTCTAGCCAGTTGTACATCTACAGCATGGCATGAAATTTGTCCATCCTAGCCCAAGTCAAGGATGGAACTAGTCCTCTGGATGCCTAAGGAGACCATACCTACCACCACAATTGATTGCATAAACTTCTACTGATGAAATAACAATCTTCCTATTCTGCTGCTTGATATTCCAGAGCAATTCTAGAATGAGCGCAAACAATTTGGAACTGCTTAAAGTCATTTTTGAAAAGGAGTAAACAGTGACTAAAGTCATCTCAAAAGACACCTTATCCAAACTCACACTTGTTCCTCACTTTGGATGCCAGCACTTAGAGTGGATAGGGACAGAAGAGTCAAAACTCTGCATTTGTGGAAGACCTGGACTAAAATTGTTGTAACAGTCCCAGATAATAGCAGTAAACCTTATTTGTAATGCATTATGTTTTGTATAAATAAAATGCTCCCATATGGTTGAGCATATAGGAGAATAGGTAGCTGAAGATAGTTATAGCATGTATTAGATTTTATGAATCTGTATTTGTTACAATAATATAGTATTCTGCAGGTCTCTTCCTACATTGTTGTGATGTTGCTAATATGAAATAAAAGGGTGCAATATTATGATTCATGTTTCATTTTGAATTAAGTGTGAGAACTTCTTATTTTATAGCAAGCTCACTCACCTCCTTTGGTTCGGGAAGCAAGGGCCACTCCCAGGCCCAGAGGAGGGTTTTTCCCCTGACAAAATTCTGCTTATTCTGGCTGCAGTAGGGAAGCAAAAGACTAACAGTTTTTGTAGAGTTTTTGGTTGATGCATAGGTCAATACTTCTTGATTAGTAGTTGTAAGTTAGTGGCTAATTTTAGTTTCACATTTCCAAAATTTAGCATAGTATTTTTAGCTTTCTATTTTCTTCACTATTTCAAGAATTTGTATTAGAATAAAGTTTTTATAGATTTTGCACATTCAGTTGTCAGTTTTTGATATTTCATTTTTTGTCATTTTTTGCAAAGTATGGTGTGATGTTTTCCTTTTAGAAGTTTCATTTTCTGCAACAGTTCATTATTAGTTTACTGCAACTTATTTCTTGTCAATTGAATTCTGCAACAATTTTACTTTTTTGAATAGTGTGGATTTGATTCATGCAATTTCCAGTTTTCAATAGTTTAGTTTCATTTTCTTTGTCAAAGGAAGCATTTTAGCATTTCTAGGATGTTATAAGGAGTACCATACACCCCAAGACACTAACTACCTCACCAATAAAGCCCTGAGTTAAATAAACTAAACCTACAATCCACTACACCCTACTCTCGTATATAGCCTTGGACACCACCCTAGACTGACATATATTGATTAAATGGTGAAGGATAAATGAAACTCATAATTTTTGGTGTCATTTTTGGAGAACCTTAGGTGTTGTTAAGAGAGGTCTAGTAGTTCAAAAACTATCCTGTCTCAGGAAACAATTTTTGGAGACCTGAGGTTTAGTTCATTTTAGTAAATAGGCATGAATACATAGGCCAAGAGATGAGAGAGGGAGGTTTCTTAGAACCGGATCCTTCCTAGAAAGGCGTTCTTCCCATATAGGAGAAGATATGCTTGTTTATGATTATCCTAACAAAGTAAAAATAGAATCATCTTCTTCCTCAATTGAACCATCTGCAAAACCTTTTGAGGAATAAATTCTTGAAGCACTTGCTACTAGACATTCTTCTGTTCTTGATCCATTATTAGATCAAAAATAAAAAGATGAATCAGTTAAATCAGAGGAGGAAAACATGGCACAACCACCACCTCCTGCTAGAACTTTTGAGTACCCTATTTAATTAACTGCTGGACAGCAAGCTCCTATGAAAACCATTTCTTCCTCATTGTTGCCAATATTTAGGGGAACAATGTTTGAGATCCTGACTAGTTTTTGTTTGAGTTTAAGATCTTGTGTCAAACATATGATTATGTGATTGATAATCAAAAGCTGAAATTATTCTCTTCCACACTTAAATATGCAGCTTTACATTGGTTCATGAGTCTTGACTCAGATTCCATTCATACCTAATGGAAACTGCATTTTTAGACAAATATCAGGAGTATTGCAGGGTACGTAATAGAAAGGATGAGTTATTTAGAATTAAAAAAGAAGAAGATGAAAATTTGGAAGATTATGTTGATATATTTGCTTTTATCCAGAAAAGAGTTGGTCCTGTAGAAGGAGAATTGTTAAAATCTATCTTTCTAAGGGGATTACAAGATGAATCCAAGGAAGTATTGGATATAATGGGAAAAGGAGATGTACACCAACTTGAGATTACTGATGTTATAGATTTGTGCACAAATTATTCTAGAACTAGATACAAAAGGAAGAATAAAACTCCTAATAATGTATACATCAAAGAATTGATGGAATAAATGGCTAATATGAAAACTGATATGCTTGTTCAACTAAAAACTGCTTTAGAAGAAAGGAATACAAGATCCAATTCTTCACCACCCATGTCTATCTATTGTCCTAGGTGTAGAAATAAGCATGCTCTGCAAGATTTTCCTTTGGACAAGCCCTCAATCTCAACAATCTATGGCATTTTCTCAAAGGAGCATAAAACTGATAAATGTCACATTTTGCCCCATATTAGGAGTGCTATAGAAAACCAAGTTGAAGAACTTCATTCTATTGGGCAAATGCTAGGATGAAACTTCATACAAAACCAAAATACCCTTCACTTTTCTTCAAATTGGGGACAGAATCCTTGGAATATGCCATGGGGGTACACAAAACCTCCTCCTCAACCTTGGAATCAAACTTGGGTAGCTCCTCAAGATGGGTCACATTCTGGTTGGAATTAGCCATGGCATCTAGTTAATCCATCTTGGGTACCAAATCAGTCAGGGCAAAGATGGGGGCAACAATACCCATCCTATCAAGGGTAGCAGAGGTATCAACCACCAAACCAACACTTGCTGCCAGCCCCTAATCAAAAATTTTAGGGAAGAGTTCAACCACAGCAAACACAACCAGTTAAGCAGCCTCCACTTCTAGCTCAGCCTATGGCTAACCCCAATAACAATAAACAAGCAACTCCTGTTTATGGAGCTGAGTCTGAAGAGACTATTGTAGTCCATGTCCTTTATTGTAGTAACATCTAATTGCATTCAAGGAAGGTTTTACCTAACCCTACACCACCCACTATTGAATAACTTTATGGACAACAAGAACTACCAAGTCCAAGAAAACCACAAATAGGGCAAAAAGAAGGAAAAACATAAAATGTACAAGGGAAAATTGAACCTGCCATAGTAGACCTGCTCTATTCTGAAAGGTTTTACCACACTATAACAGTTCCTGAATTAGAATTAATCATAGAATTGAGGAAAATGTCTATCTCACTTCCTCTGTTGCAAGCAATATAGGAAGTACCTCTGATTAGGAAAACTATTTAGGATTTGTGCATTAGAAAGCCTAGTAGGAAGAAGAAAGCCTTTCCAAAAATTGTGCAGGTAGAAGGTAAGTTGGTTGACCTACTCTCGGGAAAACTAGTACCTCCTAAGTATAGTGATCCAGGGAGTCTAGTAGTGACAATTATTGTTGGGTTGGTTCAAATTCTAAATGTGCTTATTGATTTAGGCATTGCAATCAATGTAATGACTAAAGAAACCATGAAAAAATTATAGCTCCATAATCTTAGTCCCACTACCATAGTTTTGGAGATGGTAGATAGGTTAGTTGCTAAACCAGAGGGAATTCTGGATGTTGTTGTCATTCAAGTCTCTTCTTGGAAGTATCCTATAGATTTCTTAGTACTGCAGCCTAGAAATTCAACTAATGGTTATCCTATTATTCTAGGACGACCTTGGCATGCCACTACAGCTGCATTTATAGACTATAGGTCAGGTGAGATGACCATTTCAAATGGTGTAGACCTGAAAAATATTTCCTTGTATCCACTAGTCCAACCTTCAGCCAAATTTTCTAGACAAATATGATATCCTGATTCTGATGAAGAATAGGAAGCCATTGTCACCTTGGCCACAGTCGTAGTAAAGGAACATATTGAAGAAATTAATGCACCAAAAAGATAAATATTTGAACATGAAATAGTTCTGGTGAAAACATTTCACGACGAAGGCCTTAGGGATCATCAAATTCTTGTCCATAGTTTGTTATGGAAATATGAAGAACAAATTGTTGAAAATTTGTCATCTATTCCACTACAAGAAAGCTCCTTCACACTACCACATGGTTGGCATCATCATATTCTAACTTCTTTCACTTGTCCTATGAAAATGATCCCATCAGGTATCACATTTACACCAGAATCAAGAGTATTTCATACTCTGCAACCACATCATTGTCTCTTAAATGCTTTAATCAAAAAATATGAGGTTGACAATTCTGTTTATCCAAGTATTAAGCATATTGAAATACAACCAGGGAAACTTGTGAACATTAATAGTTGGCTAACTAATGAGCAAGAAGCCAAATTATTTGTTGTTTTGCAGAGACATGTTAAGGCTTTTTCTTGGATTTATAAGGACATGATTGGTATTCACCCCGATGTGTGTACACATAGGATATACACAGAAGATTTCAAACCAGTAAGACAACCACAATGGCATATGAATCCCGCTCTAAAAGATATTGTTAAGGAAGAAATCAAAAAACTATTGGATGTAGGATTCATTTATCCAATTTCAGACAGTAGGTGGGTTTCACCATTGGTTATTGTTCCAAAGAAAAATGGAAAGATGATAGTATGTGTGGACTACAAGGAATTGAATAAGGCCACACATAAAGATCACTTTCCATTACCATTTATAGACCAAGTATTGGACACCCTTGCTGGTAAGAATTTTTTTTTCCTAGATGGTTTTAGTGGTTATAATCAGATTCAAGTCGCACTAGAGGACCAGGAAAAGATAACTTTCACATGTTCTTGGGGCACATTTGCTTATAGAGTGTTACCCTTTGGTTTGTGTAATGCACCAACAACATTTCATAGAGCTATTTTGGCTATTTTTTCTGATCTAACGAATGAAAGTGTAGATATTTATATGGATGACTTCACAGTGTTCGGAGATACATTCGAATATACTTTAGAACAACTTGAAAAAGTTTTAATACATTGTGAAACATATCATTTGTCTCTAAATCCTGAGAAATGTTTCTTGATGATGGAGGAAGGAATTGTTCTTGGACATCATATTTTTGCTTGTGGAATTAAAGTTGATCGTAAGAAGGTAGAGGTTATCAAAACCCTTCCTCTCCCAAAAACTCAAACTAATGTGTGTAGTTTCTTAGGACATATTGGCTTTTATCGCAGATTTATTGCCAATTTTAGTAATATTGCTAATCCAATGTTTACATTTTTAACAAAGGATTTTGAATTTGTTTGGTCTGCTGGGTGTCAACAGTCCTTTGAATCTTTAAAGGAAAAATTAACAACTCCACCTCTATTGAGAGGTCCTAATTGGGAGTTACCCTTCCACATTCAAACTGATGCTTCCAATACTGCTATTGGAGCTGCATTAGGACAGATTGAATATGGACAACATTATGTCATATACTACATTAGTAAAAATTTGATTGGAGCTGAAAATAATTATACCACAACCGAAAAGGAATTTTTAGTTGTGGTGTATGGTATTAACAAATTTCGACACTATATCACAGGATATCCTATATTCATCCACACAAACCATGCTGCTATAAAGTATTTGATGAATAAACCTTTGGTTAGTGCATGAATTATTTGTTGGTTAATACAACTGCAGGAATTTGATATTACTATAGTTAATAAACCAAGGAAGTCTAATGTAGTGGCATATTTTTTGTCGAGATTGCCAAAAATAGATACGAAGGAATTGGTTGAGGATGTGTTTCCTGATGATAAATTGTTTGCTATTTTTGTACAATCTCCATGGTTTGCAAATATAGCTAATTATTTAGCTACAGGGAAGATTCCTCTTCGCTTTACTCCTAAACAAAAGAAACAATTGATCAAACAAAGTTCTTTTGAATAGATAGGAGGTTTATTGTTTAAATGTAGTCATGACCATGTTTTGTTTAGGTGTATTTGCAAGGACGAGGTATATGACATCCTACAAGAATGTCATGATGAATCATTAGGAGGGCATTATTCAGTGAAGAATACCATTCAAAATATTTTGGGTACTGGTTACTACTAGTCATCCTTGCACAAAGATGTCAAAAGGTATGTCAGAAATTGTGATGCATGCCAAAGGATGGGTAAGCCTACTTTTACTAGTGAAATGCCTTTACAACCTTAATTAGGTACAGAACCATTTGAGAGGTGGGGGCTAGATTTTGTAGGACCCATTGATCCACCTTCCCAAGGGAAAGTGCATATATTGGTATGCACTGATTATGTAACCAAGTGGATAGAAGCCCGTGCTTTTAAGCATGACCAAGAGGAAAAAAAAATTGATTTCATGTATTCACAAATATTTCTGTGATTTGGAGCCCCACAATCCATCACTAGTGATCAGGGACCTTAGTTTACCTCAAATTTTTTTGAAGCCTTCACCAAGTTGTATGAAATCAAACATCGAAAATCCTCACCTTACCATCCACAAGCCAATGGACAAGTGGAAGTGACAAAGAGGGATTTAGAGAGGATCTTGACCAAAACCATATCAACCCATAGAAGGAATTGGGTGGAGAAGTTACCTGAAGCAATTTGGGCCTATAACACCACCTGGAAGTCCACTACTGGATTTACCCTTTACGAATTGATTTATGGAAAAAAACCCCTTTTACCTGTTGAATTTGAATTGCTAACTCTTCGGACTGCTTTGGAAGTTGGTATTGATTTATCATAGGCTCAAATGAATCAGATCTTGTAGCTCAATGCATTGGATGAGCTACGGAGAGATGCATTGCACCATATTGAGGTGATCCAGGCACAACTTAAACTATGGCATGATAGTCATGTTCACCAATGGAAATTTCAACAAGGCGATTAGGCTTTGTTGTTTGACTCTCGGTATGAAGACTTTCCTGGCAAGTTGTAGACCCGATGGCTCGGACCTTATGATATTGAGGAGGCGTTTGCCAATGTATTTGTATGTCTTTCACCAATTGATGATTCAAGAAGAAATTTGGTGGTTAACGGTCATCGTCTCTGTGTATATCATAAGTTGTTAACCAAGGAGGAGTTTCTCAACCAAGTGGGAAACATGGATGTAATGGTGTTGGAAGTAACCACTGCTTCCAAGAACGACTCAATCAAGTAATGTCACCAAAAAAAATAAAAAAATGAATGAAACAAAATAAAAATAATAAAAATTCATATTGTAAAAAACCTCTGCGAGGAACATCTGAATTTGGATTACATGAAAACCAGTTTTCTCAGCATGTTTGTCTCATTTCCATCATCATCTTATCCATTCTCTGTGATCATTTCATAATCATTCCATTCACTATTCCTCATTCCATCGGGTCAAACTCACCTTTGGTTCATTCAGATCATTCCATCACATCTATTTCACTTATGTTTTTCCTTTTGTCTTGTTGTACCTTGTAAAAGTTAATGCAAAAATAACTGGAATCAACATTTGTACAAAATATGGATAGAAATTTTTTTTCAGGTATGTGTATTTTTCCATTTTAATATTGTAAATATGTATTATATGATGCATAAAATATTTAATTAGCATAAACACATGCATTTAGTTATAGAGAAGTTGTCAAAAGAATAAATGAAGCCTGCTCTAGAAACAGAGTTGGTTAATCATTCTGCTCATAACGAAGGCCCTGCACAAGAATGTTCTTTAAAGACAACTCTAGAAAATATTCTGCTCTAGAATGGAATAGAGATAAGAGTTAAGAATGAATTAAAAAATGGTTAATTCATTTTAACTTCGGATCCACGTGGCATAGGCTTGAAATCAACGTAATCTCCGTGCACATATGGAAATCATGCTAATCAAATTCAAAAGTTGTGCCACTCTACAAATTTTTAATAGGCATGGACCTTCTAAATTAATTTGCTACGTGTGATTGGTTGGTACATGTTTCAAGTAGGGAAAAGTAATTTTAACGAGGCAATTTTCGTAAATTCTAGGAGCCACGTCACTGCAAATGTTGTAGCATTAAACTGCATGCGAGGAAAAAGGGCTCAATATTAATTGTATGCTACCACCTCTCAAGTCTGCTTAACATTGCTCGCATATTCATCATTCTAGTGTTGTGCATGTGTTTACTGTCCCTAAAAACTTTGTTCTTTCCATTCCAGAATGAGTAAACACGAAATTGGCAGCAAATTCTCATAGAACTAAGAACAGAATAGAGTTGATGGAAAAAAAACCTGAGGAACTTGAATTGAACCATGGGAGGACAAAGAAATAGAATTGAATCGAAGAATATTGAGTATTTGCAAAGGGATTTAGAGTGTCCACGGATTTTCACCGAAGGTGGTCTCCTACCTTTCCTGCAAAATTTCGAAGGGCATTCATAAGGGCTAGCAACAGAATTTGTATGAACTTTTCGAGGGAACAAGGTGCAGATTAGTGGAATGACCATCCAAATAAGTCCACAAATCCACAGTGAAATTATAGAATTACCTTTACAAGGAATTCATATAGGGAAGTTTGGAAAGAACACCTTAAAATAACTGGTTAATCAATTTAGGGGCGAAAATGATACAGCAATTGAGTATATAATGAGTAATAATATCTGTAAGGGTGTTAAGCGGACTAGTTTACAGACACTATGGGATGAAGTCATTGTTTGGGTAATTAGGTTTCTTACCTATGATGGTCAATTCCTTATTCTCTTTGGCCACCATATGCGAATTTTTACTCACCTTCGTTATGACCATGAAAACCCTGAACTAAGAGTTAATGTACCCTTGTACTTGCACCAAGACTTGGCCAACATGTCCAAAAAGTACCAAGCAGGAAAAGGTTATCCTAAGCATCATGGATTAATTAAGGTTATTTGTAAACATCATTTCAGGGACAATTCCAAGAATTTTTCCCATTTCTTCCAAACATGGGATGAATTTACTGAGGAAATTAACCCTAATCCTACACCTACACTCAAGAATTCTGCTGGAGCAGCTCCTTCATTTCCTAAAGGGCCTCCTTTATCAAAAATGAGAACACAGCAACATGCTGGTTTTGAGCAAAAATGAAAAGTTACCTTTGTAGTAGAACCACAACCACCTCAAATTCCTGAGACAGGGGAACCATCTACCCTGCCAATTGGAATATTTGAGACTAGAACTAAAAGGCACAGAGGGCCATCTATTTTAGAACTAAGGAGGTATTCAACACTACAGAGCGTTGCTGATGAAGGGAATGTGCAAAAAGAGGAAATAATTGAACAAAATGTTGATATTGGTGGACAAGATGAAGAGGTTGAAGGATTTGAAAATGTTACCAATGAGGAAGTCAATTTTGATGTTCATCATGAAGATGTTTTAACGAAATCAGTACATTCCTTTTCTTTTAATTATTCCTCTGATTCTGAGTAGTGGACTCAAACAATAGAAGCACAAAAGGATACAATTACTACCAGTTAGTCAGAGTCTCTTGTTGATTATCCTAACTCTGATGAAGCAGGAACAGAAGAAACAGATAATTCAAGTTCAAGGGAGGAGGAAGAAATTGATGTTGAAACTCAACTCCATGCAACCAAAAGTGTAATTAAACCCAGACTAGTTGGATTGAAAATAATGAAACCACTTTAAAGGAAAAAGATGACATTATTGCCAAACTGTGGCAAGAGATCGAAACTATGAAAAATAGGCTTACACTTTTGGAGTAGCAACCCTCTCACACAGATTCAGGAGATGAATTAGCAAATTTTCAAATAAATTTAGCAGGAATACAGAGAGAGGTTATGTTGACAGAGTTGCATTGGAAGAAGCAAAGATACCACAGTAGAAACAACAGGATTCATAGGATGGACAAATAGGGGCACTCATGCAAGTGTCTAAGGAACCTCAGGAAGAAACTGATGCACTAGCTCCACCAGTAGAGGCAAGCATGGTACTTCTAGAATAGATAATTGTTCAATAACCCCCACATATTGTCATTCTTGAAATTAAAGTGATTGAGGCTGAAGTGCAAACAAAAAATTCTATAGTAGAGATAGTAGATGTTGGTGTCTAGGTAGAAATAGTTCCTCAAATGCAACCTATTATTAGACCACCTGATACAGTTTCACTTGTGAAATATAATGAGGATGTAACCTTTTGAGGAGCTACATGCCAACAATTGGAAGAGAAGGTTTCATCACAATAGAACTTAAAGGAGGAGATAAAAAGGAAAGATTCTAAAATTAAAGAATTAAAGGAGAAAATTCAAAATATATGTCAAATTTTTGAGTGTATGGTTCAATGCAGGAGGCATGCTAGGCTTTATATCTTGATTTTGAAGGAAAAATACCTCTGATGGCAGACCATGAGGATTGCCTTTGGTTTTACCCATAATTTTGAGACACCAGGGGAATTTTTAGAGGCTTTCTGGCAGAGCTCTGTGGAAGATCAAAATCTGTTGTGTGAATTATTCCTTCATAACTTCTTTTTACCAACTAAAGTTCTATTTCTTCCTCACATATTTACTGGTGACATTCAGCTCAGAGCCTTTCATTCAGTGCTGCAAAACTAGCCCTATTGGGAATAGCAAAAGAGAACTAGTAAGTCTTTAGAGACTCAAGTTATTTTACTGATCAGGCCTGTGCACCTGAATCACAAGACCTCTACAAATCAACATTATGCTCTCATAAGGAATGAAAAATTAAGGACAATGTACCTAGGAAATATTCAAGTATGTATATATGGGTTCCAAACATTTTGTGTAGCCTCCTTTGGTGATGCATTGTTAGCCTATAGAAACAGATAGGGTGAACTACCCATATCATTACAGAAAAGAGAACCTATCTTGCCTAATAACTTGATCTGGTCTTAGGGAAGGGTTGTGGGCGTAATTCAAACTATACTTGAGGCCAAAGAATGATGTATTGGACTCAGGTACAGGATGCCTACTATCATAACTCTTGTTCCACACTTTGACAATGATGCTCAACCAGAAGACCAATTCCAGGAGTGGCTCAGATAAATTCAGATGCATAAGGGATATTACTAGATTGGAAGTAGAGTGTGGAGGTATGATGAACGATATCTGGAGCTGGACCTTTGTGCCATTGTTGCAGAACAGAATGCATGAGGACATGCATTAGAATAGGCTGGGGGGGAGAATGATGAGGCAGGAGATTACCTCATTTAAATACTTCTATTATAAAATTTTAAGACTCATATGGAATTATTTGTGATGTAATTTTATGTTATTTATAGGATATTATGCATTATGTGATGATATTTACATTTTTTGATAGGAAAAGTGCATATGCTCTGTTTTTACTAATTTATCCATATTTTCTTCAGTGTTTTGGTTATTTATTCCTATAATTTTACTTTAATTTAAGTGTTATCATATGTAATCAATCTATGTATAAGGTTTACCATCCATCCACAAATATATGCCACTATTTTCTCACTTTTAAATTAACTTTTAGGTGCCAAAAAGCTATCAATTTGTTGACTATGCAGGAAAATTGGACTTTGTCATACAAATTCCAGCCAGCTGTACATCTATAGCATGACATGGAATTTGTCCATCCCAACCCAAGTCAAGGATGGAACTAGTCCTTTGGATGCCTAATGAGACCATACCTACCACCAAAATCGATTACATAAACTTTTGCTGATGAAATAGTAGTCTTCTTGTTCTGCTACTTGATATTTTGGAGTAATTTCAGAATGAGTGCAAACAGTTTGGAACTGCTTAAAGGTATTTTTGAAAAGGAGTAAATGGTGACTAAAGTCATCTCAGAAGACACCTTATCCAAACTCACACTTGTTCCTCACTTTGTATGCCAGCACTTAGAGTGGATAGGGACATAAGAGTCAAAACTCTGTATTTATGGAAGACCTGGACTAAAACTGTTGTAACAGTATCAAATAATAGCAGTAAACCTTATCTGTAATGCATTTTATTTTGTATAAGTAAAACACTCCCATATGGTTGAGCATATAGGAGAATAGGTAGCTGAAGATAGTTATAGCATGTATTAGGTGTTCTGAATCTGTATTTACTACAAGGGTGAAATATTATGATTCATGTTTCATTTTGAATTAAGTGGGAGAAATTCTTATTTTAGAGCAATCTCACTCACCTCCTTTGGTTCACGAAGCAAGGGCCACTTCTAGGCCTAGAGGAGGGTTTTCCCCTGACAGAATTCTGCTTATTCTGGCTATAGCAGGGCATCAGAAGGCTAACAATTTTTGTAGAGTTTTTGGTTGATGCATAGGTCAATACTTCTTGATTAGTAGTTGCAAGTTAGTGGTTAATTTCAGTTTCACATTTCTATAATTTAGCACAGTATTTTTAGCTTTCTATTTTCTACACTATTTCAAGAATTTGTATTAGAATAAAGTTGTTACAGATTTTGCACATGTCATTTTTTGCAAAGTATGGTGTGATGTTTTCCTTTTAGAAGTTTCATTTTCTACAACATTTCATTATGAGTATGCTGCAACTTATTTCTTATCAATTGAATTCTGCAACAGTTTTACTTTTCTGAATAGTGTAGATTTGATTCATGCAATTTCTAGTTTTCAATAGTTTAGTTTCATTTTCTTTGTCAAAGGAAGTATTTTAGCATTTCTAGGATGTTAGAAGGAGTACCAAACACCCCAAGACACTAACTGCCTCACCAATAAAGCCCTGAGTTAAATAAACTAAACCTACAATCTGCTACATCTTACTCTCGTATATAGCCTTGGACACTGCCCTGGACTGACATATATTGATTAAATGGTGAAGGATAAACGACACTCATCATGAATTAAATCTAAAATATCTTACCACTTAAGGAGGGCTAAGTCCTTTGCCACTTGGAGAGGACTAAGTCTCTTGCTAATACACAAATGATTAATAAAGATGATTTATGATCAAATGTAAATCAACCTACATCTATAAATATGAATAAATCAACAAATCAATGAACAAGTGGAAATATAGTCGACTAGCTATATTGGAGTTGTAACATGGCTCCCCTCCTCAGAAGGCATTATCCTCAAATCTATAAATGACTCAAAAATACTTTCTAATTCCCATGTAGCATCTTCTACTGGTAGGTCCTACCATTTGTTTAGAGATTCTTTTATTTGGCATGATTGAAGATGATGTGATCTGATTTTCAATATTGCTTATGGTTGAAGAGTTATATGTCCTTCTTCATCTAGTACTGGGAGCTTTGTCTATAAGTGCACTTTTTGGCCAATCACTTTTTTGAGGCGGGATACATGAAAAACTAGATGTATACGGGAAGAAGGTAGAAGCTCTAATTGATATTTTACTTCACCAATGCAACGAACTATCTTGAGGCCGTAAATCGAGGATCCAACTTTTGACTGGTCTTAATTTTCAAGGATAGCTGCTTATAAGGTTGTAGGTGCAAGAAAACCATATCTCCTATATTGAATTGTCATTCTAAACAATGTAAGTTGTATTGCTGATTCATATGATTGTGTGCCTGAATAAAATTGTCCTTAAGAAGGTTGAGCATTGAATGATGATGCTAGAACAAGTCATCTATTTGAGCTGCATTAGAATATTATGGAACATAATCTATGATTGCTAGTGGTTTTAACCCATACAATGCTTCAAATGGAGATATTTTAAGGGAATAATGGTAAGAAGTGGTATACCACCATTCTGCTAATGAAATCCAGTGACTCCATTGACATTGCTTATCTTGAGCAAAGCAACGAAGATAAGTACCCAAACATTTGTTAACAATTTTTATTTGACCATCGGTTTGGGGATGGTATGCAAAAGATACATTTAATTTGGTACCACTGAGATGGGATCATGATAATTTATAATAGCTTTGGGTATTCCATGTCACTTGAAAATAGAGTCAATAAATACCTTGGTCACTTTGCTTGCTAAATAGGGGTGTTGTACAACATTGAAGTGAGCATACTTGTAAAGATGATCCATAACTACAAAAATCATTGTTTTACCCTCTAACTTGGGATGACATTCAATAAAATCCATTGATATGTTTTCCCACTAGCGGTATGAAAGTGGTAAGGGTTGCAAAGTCATAGAGATTTGATTGTTTCACCTTTATTGTGTTGGCATACTTCGCATTCGACCACAAATATCTTGACATCTAATTTTAATCCTTTTCAATAAAAATATTGTTTCACCCGCTAATATGTTTTCAAGAATCATGAGTGCCCTACTGATGGAGATGAATGTGATTATTCAAGAATCATTGATTTAATAGTGGAACCCCATGGAATGTAAATGTGATATTTATTGCGTAGAACCCTATCCATATATG
The DNA here is from genome assembly GCA_028583015.1 of Wollemia nobilis. Lineage (NCBI taxonomy): Eukaryota > Viridiplantae > Streptophyta > Pinopsida > Araucariales > Araucariaceae > Wollemia > Wollemia nobilis. Next base: position 6,627,078 of record JAQPPZ010001063.1, on the reverse strand, counting down.
AAAAATAAGGATGCTTTGATGATATTTTATTCATATCTTGAATAATGTGAGCAGTTACGGTATCAACCAACCATTCTTCTTGGATTTGAGAAACCCATTGAGAACAAGGACCCGAAATGGCATTGATAGAGAGTTCATCTTCATATTTACAAGATAATGCATTTGATACTATATTGTCTTTGCTCTTATTATACTAAATAATGAAATCATACCCCAATAGCTTGGTCATCCACTTGTTTTGTTCAAGATAAGAGAAACGTTGTTCTAGAATGTGCTTAAGACTACTATGGTCAATTTTTATGATGAAGTGACTATTGAGTAAATAATACCTCCATTTCTTGATGGTATGTAAAATAGCCAAAATTTCTTTCTCATATGTGGATCACCCCAAAATTTTACCTAAAATTTTCTTGCTTTCAAATGCCAAGGGATGACCATATTGCATTAAAATTGCACCAATTCTTGTACCCAAAGCATCACACTCAATGATGAAGGGTTTACTAAAATATGAAGTAGCTAATACTAGAGTGGAGCACATAGCATAGTTGAGTGCTTGGAATTCCTGAGATGCAGCTTCGTTCCAAATAAATTTTTCCTTTTTGGTAAGTGTTGTGAGAGGGGTGGCAATTTTTCCATAGTTGCGAATAAATATTTTGTAATAACCTGTAAGGCCTAGGAATCCATAAGTTTTTTTAGGGTTTTAGGTAATGACAAATCTTGGATAGCTTTGATTTTTTGTGGATCTACTTTGACTCCTTTATGAGAAACAATATGATAGTATTCAAATTCTTGGACCCCAAAGGAACATTTGGATATTTTAACAAAAAAAATTTCTTTCGTAGTAAATGTAGAACCTTATAAACATGGCTTAGGTGATCTTTCGAAATTTTGCTATAAATTAGGATATCATCAAAGAAAACTAGGACAAACTTGTGAAGGAATGGCCTAAATATGTGATTTATAAGGCTTTGAAAGGTTGATGGAGCGTTAGTAAGACCAAAGGGCATGACTTAGAATTCATAATGACCTTCATGAGTGCGAAAAGCACTTTTAGGTATGTCTACTTCCCTCATATGGATTTGGTGAAAACCGGAGCGAAGATCCAATTTAGTGAAATAACTAGCACCATGTAATTCATATAATAGGTCATTAACGACAGGGATAGGGAACTTATCTTTGATGGTATTTTGTTGAGAGGTAAAAAATTAGGACATGTGCCATGAAGTATCCTTGTGGCAAACCATTACTATTGGTGATGAATAAGGGTTGATGCTAGGATGAATGATGCCATGTTCTTGTTGAAAATATGAGCAAGTTTTGTTGTCATTGATGTCAAAAGTAAATACAAGGTAAAGTTCTCTCCAAAGTAATTAGAACCATGAGTTCAAATTATATAAATAAATTATTTGAAGGAAGATTGAAGGTCAAGGCTAAGGCCATGGTTAAAGGCTTAAAACAGGGTTGAAAATTTTTAAATTATTTAAAGATTTAAATAATTTAAAATTAAATATTTAAATATGTTCATTTTATTTTGTCCTAAATTTAAAATGGGCCATGGACCAACATATCTAAAGAACCGAATGACTTTGTGAAAATTCTCTCACCGATGTCTTTATATCAAAGACCATTTCCCATATATAGAGAGGGGAATCCAAAACTTATCCAAAACTTTAGCGGATGTGATATATTAATGAATGATCAATATTCGACGAAATACAAGGCTAAGGGTATTGGTGATGGTTTGTCATTGGACGGAGGCTCACCGACATCATGCATTAAAAATCCATAGCACGTATAGAAAGGGGTGCAAAAAATCTTCGTTAAATTAAAAATAAAAAAGCAATTCATCTGCAAAAAGGGATAGTGACCGAATAAAATAATGAGAGCGTGCTTCGTCTTATGGATGTTTAAAATAATTCGGTGTGGTGCAGTGAATTTTAAGGTGATGATTTCGAAGAACTCTAAACACGGCAGTGAATGTTTGGTATACAAAAATCGAGACCTCGTTTGACGCAAAAAAAAAGATGATGGAAAATTATTCTCTCCCAAATGCGTGGTAGCATGGTTGGTTGACATGATTGCAAGTCAGGGGTTAAGGGATCAAATCGCATCGACGTTTCTTTTGAAGGTAAACTGAGAAGGGTTCAAAAATCATGTTGTGTTCGTATGTTCCATGTGTTCTCGCAACACGGTTAAGAGAAATTTCTAGGATGTTGCAGGTAGCTGGATCGAATCACAGTGACAGTGAGCGGTAACAATTTTTATTCCATTTGTTTTATGAAATTTTAATAAAAATCAAAGTGCATGATATGTTTCGAATTTATGGTTGAGAGAATTATATGGACAAAGTGGTGAGTTGATTAAGAGGATCATTGAAATATTAACAATTTTTATTCCATTTGTTTTATGAAATTTTAATAAAAATCAAAGTGCTGCTATGTTTCGAATTTATGGTTGAGAGAATTATATGGACAAAGTGGTGAGTTGATTAAGAGGATCATTGAAATATTAACAATTTTTATTCCATTTGTTTTATGAAATTTTAATAAAAATCAAAGTGCATGCTATGTTTCGAATTTATGGTTGAGAGAATTATATGGACAAAGTGGTGAGTTGATTAAGAGGATCATTGAAATATTAAAAAGAAGATATTGTATGTTGAAAATCATATTTTAGAGTTTGAAGTTATAAGGTAAGGTATATTATTTGTGTAAAGGTGCGAAGGGTGTTTTTAGCAAAGTTTGGAGTGATAAGCTACTAAAGGTTTTATGATTATAATGTGTTGTTTTTATATTAAGTGGATTGAAAAATTGGTTAGAAAGTATAAAGTTAAAAAGAGTTATACGAATAAAAATCAAAGTGCATGCTATGTTTCGAATTTATGGTTGAGAGAATTATATGGACAAAGTGGCGAGTTGATTAAAAGGATCATTGAAATATTAAAAAGAAGATATTGTATGTTGAAAATTATATTTTAGAGTTTGAAGTTATAAGGTAAGGTATATTATTTGTGTAAAGGTGCGAAGGGTGTTTTTAGCAAAGTTTGGAGTGATAAGCTACTAAAGGTTTTATGTTTATAATGTGTTGTTTTTATATTAAGTGGATTGAAAAGTTGGTTAGAAAGTGTAGAGTTAAAAAGAGTCATGCGAATATTATTACTTTTCTATGATTTGTTATAGTGGAGTGATAAGCTACTAGATCATTGAAATATTAAAAAGAAGACACTGTATGTTGAAAATTATATTTTGGAGTTTGAAGTTATAAGGTAAGGTATATTATTTGTGTAAAGGTGCGAAGGGTGTTTTTAGCAAAGTTTGGAGTGACATGCTACTAAAGGTTTTATGTTTATAATGTGTTGTTTTTATATTAAGTGGATTGAAAAGTTGGTTAGAAAGTGTAGAGTTAAAAAGATTCATAAGAATATTATTACTTTTCTTGAGCAAGTAAATGATTTGTTATAGTGGGATTTAATTTTTGAGAAGCTTGGAGATTATAAGGTGTAATTGAGATTTAATGTTTTGTATGGTAAAATATTTTGAGGGAATATTTGAATGAAAATTTTAGAAGATTTTTGCTATCTAACCTTTGAGATTGGGAAATAGTTTGATTGTGGTTGAGATAGGTTTTGAAGATATATCTCCATCAAAACAAAAGGTATGGGCACATCTTCCTTGTGAGTGAAATATTGTTGGATTGGATGTTGTGAATGCTAAGTTGGAGTGAAAATGATTGTTTGATAAGCATTGTTGAATTTGGTTTTGAGATATCCAATATTGATTGATGAGGGTTTTTCTGAAATGAAAGTTGATGCTAGAAACCTTGTTTGATAAGCATTGTTGGAAATGTTGAGTGAGCCTTCATGTGCATGATTAGGGTTTGTGAAATATTATGAGTATCATTGTTATGTGAAGTTGAGAACTATCTTGAACTAGGGTTTTGTGAAAGATCATGAGTATCATTGTTATGTGAATTTGGAATCATCTTGAGTCAAGGTTGAGTTCCATAGTGTGAGTTGTTGGAAGCATAGTGAAACACTTGGTTAGGGTTTATAATCAAGTTGTGTTTCATTGAGTGATTGGTTGAGTGGAGTTTATTGGGCATAATTTATTGATAGTTCAAGTTCTGTGATACAAATTGTTCTTTATTTTTAATTGATTTGAAGAAAATTTTGAAAGTGATTGAGTGTTGTGTGAGTGTAAAACATATTGAGTCTCTAACCATTCTCCATATGTTTCTATGGTTAAACAAGAGAGTTTGAAAGTGATTAAGTATTGTTGTGACTGTAAAACGTATTGATTCTCTAACCATTCTCTATATGTTTCTGTGAGGTCAAATAAAATTATGTGTGAAACTTCTTTGTGTGATTGAGGAGATTTTCTACGAGAGATTGTGTTGAGTTTTATATGCAAGTTTGTAATTGATTTGAATAAGCTTTTGTGAAAGCTTGTGAGTAGATTTGAGTAATTCCTAGAGAGTACTTATGGATATATTTGTGTGAGATTTTGTGGAAGCTTACAATCAGATTTGAACAAGTTCTAGAGAGGACTTGTTGAGTAGTTTTGAGACAAGTCTTAGTGAAGACTTGTGGATAGATTTGTGTGAGATTTTGTGGAAGCTTACAAAGAAGATTTAAGGTAAGTCTTGGTGAAGACTTGTAGAGCATATTTGAGATAAGTCTTGGTGAAGACTTGTTGAGCAGATTGGACAAGTTCTAGTGAGGACTTGTTGGACAGATTTGAGGTAAGTCTTGGTGAAGACTTGTTGAGCAGATTGGACAAGTTCTAGAGAGGACTTATTGGATAGATTTGAGGTAAGTCTTGGTGAAGACTTGTTGAGCAGATAGGACAAGTTCTATAAAGGACTTGTTGGATATATTTGAGGTAAGTTTTTTAGAAGACTTGAGAGTAGAGTTGATTGATTGATTTGTTCAAACCTTGAGTTAAGGTTTGGGGTAAATCTAGCAAATTTGATTAGTGATTGGATAAAGCTTTGTGTTAAGGCTTGAGGATAAAATTAAGGATAGATTTTGGTGTAGTTTGATTATAGGTTTATGCCATACCAGAGAAAGAGATTGAGTATATTTGTGCTAGACCAAAGGACTGTGTTTAGTGCAGATTTGAGATAGAGATTGAGCAGATTAGTGCTAGACTAAAAAAATGTGTTTAGTATAGATTTGAGATAGCACTTAGAGTAAGCTTTGGATGTGATAGATCAGAGGATAATAGCCTTCAATGGATAGAGATCCATTAGCTAGGGCAGTGAGGACAAGTATTATGAGTGATGATAGAGGTCTTTAGTGGAGAGATATCCACAATTCAGTGTAGTGGAGGCAATAGTATTCTAGAGGACCACCATCCGTAGTAGAGAAGAAGGAGTTCTCTTGTGGATAGAGATACACAAACTAGCTGAGGGGATTGGTGTCTCCTTTTGATAGATATCCATGAACTGGATTAGGGTATTGGTGTCTCCTTTGGACAGAGGTCCATAAAAATTGTAATAAGGAAGGATTCCCAAGATATTTAAAAAATATATATTAGTGAAAAAATTTCTCCATGGAGTAGCCCACATTGGGTGAACCATGTTAAATTGGTGTCTCTATTGTGTGTGATGATTTATGCATTGCTTTTGTTTCTACTATTGATATTGCAATTGATATATTGGATAATATTTTTTAAGAAAAAAAAGTAAAAAGTGGTCTTATACTGTTCACCCCTCCTCTCAGTATAAACATGTGTTCTTCAATTGGTATGAGAGTGGGTTCCTTCAGAAAGGGTCTAACAGCTTGAAGTATGATCTTACAAGAACACACATGGGAAAGAAAGGCAAAAGTAGAACCATGAGACCTAAAAGGAAAACAACACACACAATCATGAAAGAAAAGGAAGATGAATTTGATTTTGTTTTCAAAGAGATTATTTCTCTAAGAGGAGAAGTGGAAATATATTCAAGAGATGAATCAAGTAGTGGAGAAGAGACTAAATTGATAAAATTTTGTACCAGATGTAGGAAGACAGGTCACCATACAACTTATTGTCCACAAGATGGTGAAGAATTTTTTTTTGTGGTCAACTCGATCATGATCCAGGTTATTGAAATGGGTTTAGTAGCAGTGAAGATGAAATGAACTCAAGGAAAACGAGCACAATAAAAATGGGTATGAAGAAGAAAGTCTACTTTCGATAATAGAAGAAAATGCTCCTATTGAAGACCAAAGAAAAGAGAAAAATCTAGAAAAAGAAAAGGAGAAAGCCACTGTTAAGGAACTTGTTGAGCTGAAAAGAGAGAACTTAGAATTAAAGTTTTAAATACAAGAGGATGAGAAATGTAAGACAAAGCTTCTACAAGATCTCTCTGACTTGAAATATAAGGTTGAAAAGGCAAGGAGAGTTGAAAAATGTATGGTTGAATAGTCAAAGGTAAAAGAGCTAGAATGTAAAAGACTTATTGTTGATCTTAAATAATTAAAAAGGGAGAACTCATGATTAAGGGTTCAAGCTCAAGAATATGAGAAAGCAAAAGCAAAGTTTCTACAAGAGCTCACTAACTTTAAAATTAAGGTTGAAGAGGCAAGGAAAATTGAAGAAGGTATGGCTAAAAAATTAAAGACAAAATATCTAGAGTGTGAAATATTAGAACATGAGATAGTTTCACTAAGGATGGAAGTGAAAGACTCTAAGGAAAAGCTACACAAGTTTGAGAAAAAATCAAAGACCTTGGATAGGATTATCAATGCACAAAGATCATCAATCACCAAAATAGGACTTATTTTGAAGAAGAACAAGGGAAACAAGAAGCAGAAAAAGGAGAGTCAAGATAATGCACCAAAGAAGAAGTCTCAAAAGAAGAGAGTGAAATAGAGAGTGAGACTTCTAAGGATAAGTTGGATAATATAAAGTTCAACAAGGAAAGGAACAATGTACAAATAAGGAACGGATGGAATAGGTAATAGATAGGGTAGAAGAGACTAAGAGACCAATGGGTTTAAGGCAAGGTTTCTTCAATAGATGTTGCTTCTCATATCACAAGTTTGGGCACAAGGCTACATAGTGCAGGACACATGAAATATAGGAACATAACAATTTCAAAAACAGGCATCTCTTTCAAGGGTATTGCTACTCTTGTAATCAATTTGGTCATAAGGTAGTTAATTGCAGGCTTCATGACAGGAATGGATTTGGCTTCACCAGGAGGAACTACAAGATATTTGCACCTTCAAGGAATCACAACATTAAGTGCTATAAGTGCAATAAGTTGGGCATGGCTAAGTGGTGTAGAATAGAATTTCCAAAACTTCCAAGGACATGCAAGAAAGAGGATTCTCAAAAGGTTCAAAAAGGTATGACTTCAAAGGTATGGAAAGAGAAAGCTAAGAAAGGAGAAGAGCAGTGTAATATGGGAGTAGATTTACTCCCACCCCATAACTAACCACCTCAAGGAAAGGAGGTGGGGGAGGGGATGAGCTAAGAGTCTTATCTTCAGCCCCACTCCCCAAAGGTGAACCTTTGACATTGATGTCAAAGGGGGAGAGATTTGAGTTAGGGGGCGAGCATTCAGTCAGGGGGAGAAGTTTCTCAAGAGAACATAACTGAAAAAGGTAAAAGGAAAATGGGTTGCCATCAATGACAAAGGGGGAGATTGTTGGAAATATGAGCAAGTTTTGTTGTCATTGATGTCAAAAGTAAATACAAGGTAAGGTTCTCTCCAAAATAATTAGAACCATGAGTTCGAAGTATATAAATAAATTGTTTGAAGGAAGATTGAAGGCCAAGGTTAAGGCCATGGTTAAAGGCTTAAAGGAGGGTTGAAAAGATTTAAATTATTTAAAGATTTAAATAATTTAAAATTAAATATTTAAATATGTTCATTTTATTTTGTCCTATTTTAAATGGGTCATGGACCAACATATCTAAAGTTCCGAATGACTTTGTGAAAATTCCCTCGGTGACGTCTTTATATCAAAGACCATTTCCCATATATATATTTAGAGGGGAATCCAAAACTTTAGCTTGTGTGATATATTAATGAACAATCAATATTCGATGAAATTCAAGGCTAAGGGCATTGGTGATAGTTTATCATCGAACGGAAGCTCACCGATGTCGTGCATTAAAAATCCATAACACGTATAAAAAGGTAGTCAAAAAAGCTTCGTTAAATGAAAAATAAAAAATGTGATTTGTCTGCAAAAAAGGACAGTGACCGAATAAAATAATGAAAGCGCGCTTTATCTTATGGATGTTTAAAAATATTTGGTGTGGTGCAAAAAAATTTAAGTGATGATTTTGAAGAAATCTAAACGTGGCAGTGAATGTTCTGTACACAAAAATCGAGACCTCATTTGAACCAAAACAAAAGATAGTGGAAAATTTTTCTAACTCAAATATGTGGTAGCATTGTTGGTTGACACGATTGCAAGGCAAGGGTTAAGGGATCAAATCTTTACCGATATTCCTTTTGAAGGTAAACTAAGAAGGGTTCAAAAATCACGTTGTGCTCATATGTTTCATGTGTCGCAGTAGGGCAGCCGGTTGAGAGAAATTTCTAGGATGTTGCAGGTCGCTGTATTGAATCACAACGACAGTGTGGTAACAATTTTTATTCCATTTGTTTTATGAAAGTTTAATAAAAATCAAGGTGCATGTTATGTTTGGAGTTTATGGTTGAGATAATTATATGGATGAAGTGGTGAGTTAATTAAGGGGATCATTCAAATATTAAAAAAGAAAATATTGTATGTTGAAAATTATATTTTAGAGTTTGGAGTTATAAGGTAAAGTATATTATTTGTGTAAAGGTGCGAAGGGTGTTTTTAGTAATGTTTGGAATAAGCTAGTAAAGGTTTTATGTTTATAATGCATTGTTTTTTATATTAAGTGGATTGAAAAGTTGGTTAGAAAGTGTAGAGTTAAAAAGAGCCATAAGAATATTATTACTTTGCTTGAGCAAGTAAATGATTTGTTAGATTGGGATTTAATTTTTGAGAAGCTTGGAGATTATAAGGTGTATTTGAGATTTAAGGTTTTGTATGGTAAAATATTTTGAGGGAATATTTGAATGAAAATTTTAGAAGGTTTTTGCTATCTAACCTTTGATATTGGGAAAGAGATTGATTGTGGTTAACACAATTTTTGAAGACATATCTCCATAAAAACAAAATATATAGGCACATCTTCCTTGTGAGTGAAATATTGTTGGATTAGATGTTGTGAATACTAAGTTGGAGTGAAAAGGATTGTTTGATAAGCGTTTTTTAATTTGATTTTGAGATATCCAATATTGATTGATGAGGGTTTTTCTGGAATGAAAATTGATGCTAGAAACCTTGTTTGATAAGCATTATTGGAAATTTTGAGTGAGTCTTCATGTGCATGATTAGGGTTTGTGAAATATTATGAGTATCATTATTATGTGAAGTTGAGAACTATTTTGAACTAGGGTTTTGTGAAATATCATGAGTATCATTTTTATGTGAATTTGGAATCATCTTGAGTGAAGGTTGAGTTACATAGTGTGAGTTGTTGGAATCATAGTGAAATACTTGGTTAGAGTTTATAAGAAAGTTGTGTTTCATTGAGTTATTGGTTGAGTGGAGTTGATTGAGCATAATTGATTGGAAGTGTTGGAGTGATAGTTCAAGTTCTGTGAAACAAATTGTTCTTTATTCTTAATTGATTTGAAGAAAATTTTGCAAGTGATTGAGGTATCAAATCTTACCGATATTCCTTTTGAAGGTAAACTAAGAAGGGTTCAAAAATCACGTTGTGCTTATATGTTTCATGTGTCGCAGTAGTGCAGTAGGTTGAGAGAAATTTCTAGGATGTTGCAGGTCGCTGTATTGAATCACAACGATAGTGAGTGGTAACAATTTTTATTCCATTTGTTTTATGAAAGTTTAATAAAAATCAAGGTGCATGCTATGTTTGGAGTTTATGGTTGAGATAATTATATGGATGAAGTGGTGAGTTAATTAAGGGGATCATTCAAATATTAAAAAAGAAAATATTGTATGTTGAAAATTATATTTTAGAGTTTGGAGTTATAAGGTAAAGTATATTATTTGTGTAAAGGTGCGAAGGGTGTTTTTAGTAATGTTTGGAATAAGCTAGTAAAGGTTTTATGTTTATAATGCATTGTTTTTTATATTAAGTGGATTGAAAAGTTGATTAGAAAGTGTAGAGTTAAAAAGAGCCATAAGAATATTATTACTTGGTTTAAGCAAGTAAATGATTTGTTAGATTGGGATTTAATTTTTGAGAAGCTTGGAGATTATAAGGTGTATTTGAGATTTAAGGTTTTGTATGGTAAAATATTTTGAGGGAATATTTGAATGAAAATTTTAGAAGGTTTTTGCTATCTAACCTTTGATATTGGGAAAGAGATTGATTGTGGTTAACACAATTTTTGAAGACATATCTCCATAAAAACAAAATATATAGGCACATCTTCCTTGTGAGTGAAATATTGTTGGATTAGACGTTGTGAATACTAAGTTGGAGTGAAAAGGATTGTTTGATAAGCGTTTTTTAATTTGATTTTGAGATATCCAATATTGATTGATGAGGGTTTTTTTGGAATGAAAATTGATGCTAGAAACCTTGTTTGATAAGCATTATTGGAAATTTTGAGTGAGTCTTCATGTGCATGATTAGGGTTTGTGAAATATTATGAGTATCATTGTTATGTGAAGTTGAGAACTATATTGAACTAGGGTTTTGTGAAATATCATGAGTATCATTTTTATGTGAATTTGGAATCATCTTGAGTGAAGGTTGAGTTCCATAGTGTGAGTTGTTGGAATCATAGTGAAATACTTGGTTAGAGTTTATAAGAAAGTTGTGTTTCATTGAGTTATTGGTTGAGTGGAGTTGATTGAGCATAATTGATTGGAAGTGTTGGAGTGATAGTTCAAGTTCTGTGAAACAAATTGTTCTTTATTCTTAATTGATTTGAAGAAAATTTTGAAAGTGATTGAGTGTTGTGTGAGTGTAAAACATATTGAGTCTCTAACCATTATCCATATGTTTCTATGGTTAAACAAGATATTTTGAAAGTGATTAAGTATTATTGTGATTGTGAAACATATTGAGTCTCTAACCATTCTCTATATGTTTCTGTGAGGTCAAACAAGATTTTGTATGAAACTTTTTTGTGTGATTGAAGAGGTTTTCTATGAGAGATTGTGTTGAGTTTTATATGCAAGTTTGCAATTGATTTGAATAATATTTTGTGAAAGCTTGTGAGCATATTTGAGTAAGTCCTAGAGAGGACTTAAGGAAAAATTTGTGTGAGATTTTGTAGAAGCTTACAATCAGATTTGAACAAGTTCTAGAGAGGACTTGTTGAGCAATTTTGAGACAAGTCTTAGTGAAGACTTGTGGATAGATTTGTGTGAGCTTTTATGGAAGCTTACAAAGTAGAGTTAAGGTAAGTCTTAGTGAAGACTTTTTGAGCATATTTGAGGTAAGTCTTGGTGAAGACGTGTTGAGCAGGTTGGACAAGTTCTAGTGAGGACTTGTTGGACATATTTGAGGTAAATATTTGTGAAAACTTGTTGACCAGATTGGACAAGTTCTAGAAAGCACTTATTGGAAATATTTGAGGTAAGTCTTGGTGAAGACTTGTTGAGCAGATTGGACAAGTTCTAGAAAAGACTTGCTGGACAGATTTTAGGTAAGTCTTTGAGAAGACTTGAGAGCAAAGTTGATTGATTTATTTGTTCAAACCTTGAGTTAAGGTTTGGGGTAGATCAATATTTGTGTTAAGTCTTGAGGAAATATTTGAGGACAGAGTTTGGTGTAGATTTGATTACAAGTTTATGCCAAACCAAAGACAAAGATAGAGCAGATTTATGCTAGACCAAAGGACTGTGTTTAGTACATATTTGAGATAAATATTGAGTAGATTTGTGCTAGACTGAAGGATTGTGTTTAGTATGGATTTGATATAGAGCTAAGAGTAAGCTTTTGAGGTGACAGAGCAGAGGATAGTAGTCTCCTATGGATAGAGATACATTAGCTAGGGTACTAAGGACAAGTCTTATGAGTGAGGGTAGAGGTCTTAAGTGGAGAGATATCCACAAGCTAGTGCAGTGGAGGTAGTAGTCGTCTAAAGGATCACAAACCAAAGTAGAGGAGAAGGAGTTCTCCTATGGATAGAAATCCATGAACCAGCTGAGGGGATTGGTGTCTCTTATGGATAGAGATCCATGAAATTGATTAGGGGATTGGTGTTTCCTTTGGAATTAGGTCCATAAAAATTGTAATAGGGAAGGATTCCCAAGATATTTTTTGAGAAAATATTAGTGAAATATTTTCTCCATGGAGTAGCCCACATTGGGTGAACCACATTAAATTGGTGTCTCTATTGTGTGTGATGATTTATGTATTGCTTTAGTTTCTACTATTGATATTTCCATTGATATATTGGATAATATTATTTGAGAAAAGAAAAGTAAAATTTGATCTTATACTATTCACCTCCCTCTTAGTATAAGCGTGTGTTCCTCAGTTCTAATATTTCATGAACCAATTTCTCTATTTTTGTATTTTGCGATTGAGGATAACGGTAAGGATGAACATTGGGAGGAAGAATTCTAGGTAAAATATGTATAGCATGGTCATGATATTGCTTGGGATGTAGCCCTTTTGGTTCTCATTCCATTTGATATATAATTTTCAAAAATTAAAAGTAACATCATCTAGTTGTGATAACCATTCGATGCCCATAATAACATCTAAAATTTCTAGGTTCATAATGAAGAGAGTTCCTCACCAAGTTTAATTTCCCATTTGTATTAAAACTAGAGATGTTTTACCTACACATTGAGTTTTTTCTCCATTTGCAATTAAAAATTAGAACTTATCTTGATTAGTCGTATTAATATACAAGTTCAATTCTTTAGTAGTTTTAATATCAATAAAGTTATGTGTACTACCCAAATCAATCAACACATTAATACATTTGTGCCTAATAAATCCTTGTAACTTAATTATGTGATGAGTTGCTAACCCCATAAGTGCATGTACTCTGGTGTTGCTTCATTAGTATCTTAGAGTTGTTCTATATTCGTGGGTGACTCTTGCTGAGTTTTATCTTATTATTATTCCTTATTTTTAAATTCTACTTTAAAGGTTTGATGCACTGCACATGCTTGATCTTTGGGAAGATAAGAATGACATTTAAAGCAAAAAAATCTTGATTATTGTTCATTATTGTGAAAAGGTCAACAAAAATTAGAATCACGTTTATAGGACACCCATCTTGAAGTTTAGTTTCAATTGCTTGAGCTATTCTAGTAGCCTCATATAGAGTACATGGATCATGAATGCCGACTTATTTTTGTATTTTATCCTTGAGACCATGATTAAAGTAGAAACCACTACTACTAGGTTTAATACATGTGTGTAAGTAAGAATACTTGTGAACTTCGATATATAATCTTATACTGAACTAGTTTGCTTGAGATCCATGAGGTAGACCACATATGATGAAGATTAACCCTTATCAAATATTTTAAGGAAAATTTCCTTAAATTCAGAGCACATAAGACATCAATTATGTTTATGTAACTACCATAACAACCACTAATAAGCTTGGATCCCTAGTTTACAAGATGCATATGCAACTCAACTAGTTTCAGAAATACGATATATGTTGGAAATTTGAGTTATTTTATGTTGTCATTGATGTCACATGGATCATTGATGTCACATGGATCACATTGAGTTTTTGTGGCCAAATGATATTTTGGAAAGCATGGATAAATACAGGGTTTTTGTGAAAACCAAGGCAGGCAAAATAAAAGGTTTTATTTAAAACCATGGATGACATATTTGAATTGGGTTTTTCTTAAAACCCAAGTTGGCATTTCGTTTCATTGAAAAAGGTGCCCCAGTGATGGAGATATTTAATTTTTAATATTTAGTTTAAATTTTAATTATTTAAAATTAAAATTTAAATTTAAAATTAAATATACAAAATTTTTGTCGACGTCATCGAAAATAATAAGGAGGCTATATAAAGGGGATACCTAAGGTTCATAAACTAAATTAAGCTCATGAATTAATCGTTGGAAAAAGAATCCGAATAAGAGTTCGTGAGAAATCCTTTGGAAAGTGGAAGCAGTGAATAAGATAAAGTGAGGTCAACATGAAAGGCATAGTCGGTAGCGTGATGCATTGGCAATTGGATTTTGGCTAAGGCGTGGGGCAGATGAAACGTCAAGGTTTCAAATAGCCTTGACTACGTTCGAAAGGAATTGGAAGAAAAGCGCTCGAAGCGCTTTTGATTTGCAGAAAGTGAGGAAAGGTTTTAAGGAACGTTGTGCCTTTCCCTTTCAAACGAGCGACTAACTCATGTGGTAACCTTAGTCGCAGCTAAGGTGCTCATGATGTCAGCAAGTTGGGTGTTCAAATACCCTTGAGGAGGTAAATACATTTTTTCTCTAATTATTTTTGTTAAGCCCTAAATTGGAGTTATAAGGTGGTTAGGAATAATTAAAGTTTTTAATTAATATTTGTTTTTATAAGGGTTGTGATTATTATTTCAAAGGTGGATGAGTTGTTTATTTAATTTGATGTTCATGAAATTGAGAATTAATATTTAGGAGAAATAAGGAGTTGTTATAAAATAATTTTTGAGAGGTTTATTGATTATTATTTTGATAAGGGTTTTTATTAAAAAAAAGGACTTTGGTGGATGTGTTTATTAAGTTGGAGTAAAAAGGTGTAAATTGAGTTATGCTTTATCTTGTGATTATTATTTGAAGTCCACTAACCCTTATTGAAATTGGAAAGGAAAGTTGTGTTTAGTGCTACAAATTTTGTGGACAACTTCTTGGCATCAAAAAGGTATGGGCACATTCTCCTATTGATTGTTTATGGTGGTTGATTTTTGAAATATCATTGGAGTGAAAATGATTGATTGTGGTTTCCTTTTAGAAAGTGGTTGGTTGAATGCTTCAAGTATTTCTGGTTTGAGAGTTGTGTTTAAACCTTGTTTTATAAGCATAGTTGTTGAATCCCATTGGTTATGTAAAGAACCTAAAAAGAACATGAGTATCATTGTTATGTGAGATTTGTGGTTGAGCTTGTTGGAGCAGATTTGAGCAAGTTCTTGGTGAGCTTGCTAGAGAAAATTTGGACAAGTTCTTAGTGAGCTTGTTGGAGAAAATTTGAGCAAGTTCTTGGTGAGCTTGCTAGAGCAGATTTGGACAAGTTCTTAGTGAGCTTGTTGGAGCATATTTGATCAAGTTATTGGTGAGCTTGCTCGAGCATATTTGGACAAGTTCTAAGTGAGCTTGTTGGAGCAGATTTGAGCAAGTTCTTGGTGAGCTTCCTCGAGCATATTTGGAAAAGTTCTTAGTGAGATTTTTGGAGCATATTTGAGCAAGTTCTTGGTGATCTTGCTAGAGCAGATTTGGACAAGTTCTTTATGAGCTTGCTAGAGCAGATTTGGACAAGTTCTATGTGATCTTGTTGAGCAGATTTGGACAAGTTCTGTGTGAGCTTGTTGAGCAGTTTTGGACAAGTTATGTGTGAGATTGTTATGCATATTTGGACAAGTTTTGTGTGAGATTGTTATTGCCTAGCTTTGAGCAGATCAAAGAAATTTGGAAAAGTTTTGTGTGATATTGTTGAGCAGTTTTGGACAAGTTTTGTGTGAGCTTGTTATGCATATTTGGACAAGTTTTGTGTGCTCTTGTTATTGCCTAGCTTTGAGCAGATCAAAGAAATCATTGTATTGGATAAGAATCCTTATTTCTATGTGAAATATTATAAGGATATTATCTTGTGGAGTACCCTGCATTGGGGGAACCATGTTAAATCTTGTGTCTCAATTGTGTGTAGAGACTTATGCTCTTTCTTACTATTGTTATCTGATTTATTAATGCACACTGTTATATTTGGTTATTGTAATTAAGAACATTAATTGATATTGATTTGAAAAGAAAGTAAAAAGTGGTCTTATACTATTCACCCCACCCTCTCAGTATAAGCTTGTGTTCTTCAATTGGTATCATAGCGGGTTCCTTCAAAAAAGCTAACAGCTTAAGGGAAGATTCCACAAGAACATAGATGGATTCATAGAATGGATCATCTAAAAATAAGGCTCCACTGTTTGATGGTAACAATTATTCTTTATGGAGCATGATGATGAAGAACTACTTGATATCACAAGGATATGAGGTATGGCAAATGGTTGAAAATGAGTATAGGGTTGAAGTTGATCCCGAGGCAAATAAGACTATCCAAAAATTGGTTGAGATCAATGCAAGAGCAATGAATTACATTTTGAGTGGGCTACGAGAGAAATATTCTGCAAATATTATGGTATGTAATTCAGCTAATGATATGTGGATCAAGTTGTGGAATACTTATGAAGGATATTCCAAGGTAAAGTTGGAAAAACTACAAACTCATAGAAAAAGATTTGAGGAATTGAAAATGGAATATTTTGAAGATATTGCAAAGTTTTTACTTTGAGTTGATGATATTACTAACACCATAAGAGGCCTAGGTTTTGAGATGAAAGAATCAAAAATTACTCAAAAGGTTTTGAGATCACTTCCCATGAAATATGATTCTAAGGTTTCAAAAATAGAAGAAATAATGGATATCAACAAGCTAACAATGGAAGAATTGCAAGGAACTCTCAAAACTTATGAGATGAGGGTAAGTAAACATCAGGTTCCAATAAAATAGATTGCATTCAAGGCTTCATAAAAAGATAAAGAGAAAGTTTCAGAAACAAGTAGAGGTTCAGATAATGATGAGGAAGCTAACTTCATCAAAATGAATAAGGACTCAAGGAATTTTAGGGATATAAGGAAAGTCAGATGCTACAAGTGTGGTGATCTTGGTCACTATGCATACAAGTGTCCACATGAAGAAAATAGTGATGATGAAAAATAGGGTCACAGAAGAAAATAATATGGAAAGCATAAGCATGACAAAGATGACAGATACAAGCAAAAAAGGTATGAGAAGAAGAAAATTTTTCGTAAGGCAAAGAAATATTACTACATTGTAGAAGCAAGTGATAGTTTAGATCACAGTGATAGAAACTAATCATATGAATAAGAATGTACATTCTTTGGAATAAATGAAGAAAGGCAAGAACACCTATTCCTAGGTATTGAAGTTAAAGAAGAGCATATATCTATTGAATAAAGACATGAAGAGCTTGCAATAGACATTGAACAAAAAAATAGGTACAAGAAGGGTCTAAGGATACTAAAATGCTTCATATGCGAAGATTTTGGGCATATAGATGATGATTGCACATACTACAACAATTGCAACAAAGAAAATTTATTTGTTGCAAAAGAAAGTAGCAGTTCCAGTAATAGTTTTAGCAGTAATTCTAGTGACAATTCTAGTAGTAGTGATGATGAAGAAGAGGATTCCACAAAATACGAAAAGAAAATCAAGAGGTTGAAAAAGAAAATCAAGAGTCTTGAAAATAAGGTTCATGAAAATGCAACGGTCAATATGATGCTTAATCAACACATTCAATATTTGGAAAAAGAGCTTCAAGAAACAAAAGAGCTTGGCATCACTATTTCTGAGAAATTGGAGGAGAGGAAAGAAATATGTAATCAGTTAGAAGAAGAAGATCAGAAAAGTTTGGGGATCTACATAAATGAGTTAGCACAATTTCAAAGGAATTCAAAAACTCTGGATAATTTTTTGGATTTACAACGAGATCCATTTATAAAGACAGGGCTTGGTTATGAAGAAGGGAAATAAAAAATAAGCACACAAGGACCTATATTTGTATCAGGAGGCTTTGTTTCAAAAATCTATAAGGAAGAACTAGTTCCTAAAGAAAAAAAAGTAGTAGAAATGGATAATTGCATTTTAGAGGCTATAGAGATGTGTGCCAATTTGCTACTTGACACAAATAAAAAGAAAGAAGAGGAATATTCCAAAGCACCGAAAGTCTCATATTTCAAGTTTGGGGAATCACATTCAAAAGGAAAGGAAGTTCTAAAATATGAAAGGAAGAACACACCTAATATTTGTGAGGAAAGTTCCAAAGTTCCTATGGCTCCAAATATTCAGTTTGGTTCTTTTTTTGAGATAGGTGAATCAAGTTCCAAAGGAAAAGATATTCTTGAAGAGGAAAGCAAGGAAGAATCTAAGGAATAAGATTTAGATACTACAAATAAGGTTCAAGGATGAAATGCACAAGTTGAAAATGATCATAAGGATAATGGTCAAGAAAGGTATGAGGAACCAAGGCATGAACAAAGGGCTTTTCCAGGACATTGTTTTTCTTGTAATGGATTTGGACACAGGGCTATACACTGCAGGATCCATGGATCAAATAAGTTTTATTTTGATAGAAGAAAATTCAAAGGAAGAAGGTATGATTTTTAGGGACATTGTCGGTAATTTTGGGTACATTGCCTTTGCCTAAGTTTAGTTGTTGTCATTGATGTCAAGGAGCTATTGGTAGATGTTGTTTTTGATGTCGAGGAACTTTTGGAGCAACTTGTTTTTATGTCCAAGGATGTGTTTTTGTTGAAGGTTTCTATTGGTCAGTAAGTCTCCAAGAAAATCAGAGTAGCCCAGTTGCCAAAAATCTAGAAAAAGATAAAGTAAAATAAGTTTGTAGGCTCTGGAAAAACTGTCGCGATTTTGCGACATGTTTGAGGAGAGAGAAAGTCATGATTTTGTGACATGTTTGAGGAGAGAGAAAGTTTGGCCAAAACTGTCATGATTTCGCGACATGCAAGAAGGTAGAGGCAAAGCGGGCAAAAGTGTTGCGATTTCGTGACATGTTTGAGGATAGAGAAAGTTCAGCCAAAACTGTCACGATTTCGTGACATGCAAGAAGGCAAAAGCACAGTGGGTAAAAAGTGTCGTGATTTCATGACAAGTTTTGAAGAAGTCGTACGGATGTAGGAAGTGTCACGATTTCGCGACATGTTCCAGTTTCGGGAGTAGTTGGCAAGAAATATCCTAAGGCAGTGAAAGCGTCACGATTTCGCGACATGTTTCATTTTCGCTAGTGCAAACCAAGAAAAGGATGAAGAAGAAAGAGGTGTCACAATTTCGTGACAGAATTGTTGATGATGTCAGAAAAAGGCAAAGGTGTCGCGATTTCATGATAGTTGTGGAGAAGAAGGCAGTGAAGTCCAGAGTGTCGCGATTTCGTGACCAAAATCATGATGACATCAGCAAGAGGCAAAGGTGTCACGATTTCATGATAGTTGTGAAGAAGAAGACAATGAAGTCTAGAGCGTCACGATTTCATGACAAGATTCATGATGATGTCAGCAAAAGCTGTAGCGTCATGATTTTGTGACTGCAACAGAGAAGAAGGCATTGAAGTCTAGAGCGTCGCAATTTCACGACAAGTTTCATGATGACATCAGCAAAGGCTGTAGTGTCGTGATTTCATGACAACAATGGGGAAGAAGGCACTGAAGTCTAGAGCGTCATGATTTTGTGACAAGTTTCATGATGACGTCAGCGAAGGCTGTAGTGTAGCGATTTCGCGACAACAAACCAAAGAAGGTGTACGACAGACCAAGGCATAGCGATATCGTGACATGTTTGAGTTTCGCACGATAAAAGCTCAAGAACAGAAGAGGCGGTTGAAGCCGACGAAGTTAACCTTGGCCGACGAAGTATAAAGTTTTACAGCCAAAGTGTTAGAAGATTGATCAACCGACTAAAGAACAAGATTTCATCTTGAGATTGTGAGTATTAAAGGAGGACTGTTTGAGCAATTTTTGGGTGTCGATGGAAGTGTGCATTTGAAGTGTGGCATTCACAGAGTTAGTGCGGCAATCAAGGTTTGATGATCGAAAAAGCAGAGAGTGAAGTCCGACTGCAGTATCAAAGTGCATTTCGTTGAAACATCTAAGTGTAGTAGTCTGTGCTGTTTATGAGAAGAATGTGCGAAGAAGATTCTATTTTGATTGTGACTGTGTTTCGCACAGTTTGTGTAGTAGAAAGAAAGTGCGTGTAGTAGATGCTGCTATTATTATGAATGGCTGTGAAAAACAAACAATGATCAAGTGCTACTATAAGTTGAAAAGAGAGTGCTGCTATTATTAAAGAAGACTGTGCTGCTGTAGTTGTGCAGACAGTGAAAAGTTATTCTCCAACCAAGTGCAAAAAATAACAGAGGAAGAGGACAGAATTGTGCCAAATCGAAGGACTGTGTTTTGGTGCAGAAAAGAGGACCAGCTTGCTGTGACAGAGTTGATGACAAAGATCTCCAGCCAGAGCAGGGAAGATAGGTGTCTTCTGTGGAAAGAGTTCCACTTGCTAAGGGCAAAAGAGATAGAGGTTTTCTAGAGGATCACTAGCAAAGAAGATTTAGGGGGAGGTGTCTCCTATGAGCTGAGGCTCATAAACATTGTAATCGGGAAGGATTCCCAGAGGTTTTGATATAAATTTTAGAGGAAAAGTTTTATCCGTGGAGTAGCCCACCTTGGGTGAACCACGTTAAAATGGGTCTTTTATGTGTGATGCTTTCTGTCTTGTTTAATGTTATGTTGATGCCACTGCTATCTAAAATTAAAATTATAAAATGGTTTTATCTTATATTGTTCACCCCCCCTCTTAGTATAAGTTCATGTTCTTCAATCGGTATCAAAGCAGGTCTCTCCAGAAAAAGCCTAACAACTTGGAGAAGGATCTAACAGAGGAACATATAAATTCAAAAAATTTTGATTTTGATCTCAAGAGTGAATTCTTCTTGGCATTGAGAAATCTTGAGAAACTCAGGGAAGAGAATTTTGTTCTTAAGCAGCATTGTCAAGAAAAAGAGTTAGCAAGATCAGAATTGGTTCAACATATTATAGATTTCAAAATTCTAGCTGAATAAGGGAAGAAGATTGAACAAGTTTTAACAGAAGTTCTAAAAGAAAAGGTAGCTGATTGTGAGAAACTGGAAGGAGAGATTATGTCTCTTAGAGTAAAGTTAGAACAGTCAACTCTCAGACAGATTTTTCCATGTGAAAATAAGGATGACATCACCATGTACGAAACATGGTCTTCAAGCAAGAACAACCTTCATTCTGAAGAGAAATGGATTCCAGTTGATCGCAAGAAGAACAAACTTCCAAGGAATCAAAACAGGTTACATAATACCTTTCATGGATATTGTTTTTCTTGTAAAAAATTTGGTCACATAGCTATGCATTGCAATAAATATCTGAAGAGTCATAGTAAGGAAAATGTTAACTCATTTGCACCTCTTATGAATAAAAATATCATGTGTTACAAGTGCAAGAATTTTGGGCATATAGCAAGGATGTGCAGCTTGGATAAATTTAGCTTTGAGGTCTCAAAAAGGAGGAATGAAATAAAATCTAAGTCAATGATAGTTCAAACTACTTTTCATGCTCAAGACAAAGTAGAAAAATGGTATCTTGATAGCGGTTGTTCAAAACATATGACTGGCGAAAAAGGAAAATTTTTGTCTTTAAAATAAGTAAATAAAGGAACAATCAGTTTTGGAGATAACAAGTCTGCAAAGATCTGTGGTAAAGGAACTCTTATTTTGGATGGGAAATCCAAAACAGAAAATGTGCTTTATGTAGAAGGGCTAAGACATAATCTGCTCAGTGTGAGTCAGCTTTGTGATCAAGGGCACATAGTATCTTTCTTTTCTGATAGATGTGAGATAAGTAAAGAATTAAATGGAAAGCTTGTTGCTAAAGCTACAAGGACTCCAAACAATCTCTACATCTTGAGTGAGATAAAAAGAGAAAAATGCCTTCTAACTCAAGAAGATGAGAGTTGGTTGTGGCATAAAAGATTGGGACATTTGAGTTTTGATAATCTGGTCAGTATTAGTAACAAGGAAGCAGTTAGAGACTTGCCCAAAATAAAAAGGCCTCAAAAAATCATTTGCGGTCCTTGTCAACATGGTAAACAGACCAAAACTAGTTTCAAATTGAAAGGGTATACCTCATCCAAACCCTTGGATCTTATTCATACTGATTTGTGTGGTCCTACCAGAACTCAGAGCATTCAGGGAGATAGCTATTTCATGTTGTTTATAGATGATTACTCGAGAATGACTTGGGTTACTTTTCTCAAAGAAAAATCTGAAGCTTTTGAAAAATTTAAAATTTTTAAAGAAATGGTTGAAAATGAGACTGACAAGAGAATCAAATGCTTAAGATCAGATAGAGGAGGATATTTCACTTCAAATGAATTCATGGAATACTGTGAAAAACATGGAATAAAAAGAGAATATTCAACAACAAGAACTCCTCAACAAAATGGAGTAGTTGAAAGAAAAAACAGAACAGTTGAAAATATGGCTAGAGCAATGTTAGATGAGTCAAAACTTTCAGATGGTTTTTTGAGAGAAGCAGTAAATACAACAGTCCACATCATTACCAGGGCTCAACTCAGAGTCAATCATCATAAAACTCTCTATGAACTATGGAAAGGAAGACCAACTATAGTTAAATACTTCAAAGTGTTTGGGAGTAAGTGCTTCATCAGAAGGGAAGATCAAAATCTAGGTAAGTTTGATCCTAGGTGTGATGAGGGAATTTTTCTTAGATATTCCAGCAAAAGTAAAGCCTACAGATGCTTCAACAAAAGAACTCATACAGTTGTAGAGAGCATAAATGTGACAGTAGATGAAAAGACAGGAATAAGAGAACCAGTCAAGGAACTCAGTGATGGAATCTGTCAATAAGAATTCAGAGAAGTGTCAAATGAAGAAGAGGAAAAACAACAGCTACTTCCCAAAACTCCTTCACGATATGTTCAGAAACATCATCCCAAAGACTTGATCATCGGTGATCCAAATAGCAGGCAAATGAGAATAAGAGTCATTTCATCACATGAATCTAAAAATGTTTCATTGTTATCTCAGATTGAGCCAAAGAATTTCAATGCAGCATGTACAGATGATTTTTGGGTACAAGCAATGGATGAAGAGCTAAATCAATAGAGAAAAGTGAAACCTGGGACTTGGTTCCAAGACCTAAGGATAAGAATGTCATTGGAACAAAATGGATCTTCAGAAATAAACTTAATGAGGATGGAGAGATCGTCAGGAACAAAGCAAGGTTAGTATGTAAAGGGCATGCTCAAGTCGAAGGTGTTGATTTCTAAGAGACGTTTGCGCCTGTTGCTCGTATTGAAGCGATCAAAATGTTTTTGGCCCTGTCTAGCTTCAAATATTTCAAAGTGTTTCAAATGGATGTAAAGTCTACTTTTCTAAATGGAGTGTTGGATGAAGAAGTCTATATATAATAGCCAGAAGGTGTGTCTCTTTCAGAATAGCCAGACTATGTGTGTAAACTGAAAAAGGCACTGTACGGGTTAAAGCAAGCACCCAGGGCTTGGTACTCAAGACTTGACGGGTATCTTCATGAACAAGGGTTCAGGAAAGGCATGGCAGATTGCAACTTGTACATTAAGAATAAAGCTGATGATATGATTATCTTAGTTGTTTATGTCGATGATATTATTTTAAGGGGAAATAATACTCGGATGTGCAAAGTTTTTGCTAACACCATGCAAAAGGAATTCGAGATGTCTATGATTGGAGAGCTATCATTCTTTTTAGGACTGTAGATTGCGCAATCAAAAAATGGTATATTTCTTTCTCAAGAAAAGTATATCAAAGAGATGTTAAAAAATTTTGGGATGATGGACAGCAAACCTGTATGTACTCCAATGATTACACGGTGCAATCTGAGTAAGGATGATGAATCCCCAACAGCGAGATCAAAAATTGTATAGATCTATGATTGGCAGTTTACTATATAGTACAACTACCAGACCGGATATCATGCAGGCCGTTGGATTAGTAGCAAGATTTTAGGCAGCTCCAAAAGAATCTCATGTTATGGTAGTCAAGAGGATATTTAGATATTTAAAGGGCACTGTGGATTTTGGGCTTTGGTATCCCAAAGGTTGTGATTTCACCCTCACAGCCTATACAAATGCAGATTGGGCAGGCAGTATTGATGATAGGAAGAGCACTAGTGGTGGAGCATTCTTTCTAGGAAAGAGTTTGGTTTCTTGGCTAAGTAAGAAACAACCTTCAGTTTCCTTATCTACAGCAGAAGTTGAATACATAGCAACAGTGGTTGGGTGTACTTAGGTTTTATGGATGAAAATAACCTTGGAGGATTTCAAAGTCAAGCATGAGCAACCTATCTCTATTCTTTGTGATAATTTAAATGCCATAAGTATTTCTAAAAATCTGGTAATGCACTCAAGGACGAAGCACATTTCTATCAAATATCATTTTCTAAGGGAAAAAGTGCAAGAGAAGCAGGTCAAGCTAGAATATGTGCCCACTAAAGAGCAAATTACAGATATCTTCACCAAACCCCTTCCAAAAGATACGTTTGAGTATCTAAGGGAGAAATTGGGAGTTGTACTCTCACCTCGAGATTAATAACCTCATCAGGAGGTGGGGGAGGGACCAAGCCAAGAGGCTCTTTCATAGTCCTAAGCCCCAAAGGCGACCCTTTGCCATTGATGACAAAGGGGGAGATATTTAAGTAAGGGGGAGAGCTTTCAAGAGAAGAGGAAAGCTTCAAATTAGGGGGAGAAAAACTTAGAGAGATTGATTTCAGTTTTGGCTCTTGAAAGATGTGTTTTGGTTAAGGGTTGCCATCAATGACAAAGGGGGAGATTTTTGGCAATTTTGGGTACATTGCATTTGCTTAAGTTTAGTTGTTGTCATTGATGTCAAGGAGCTATTGGTAGATGTTGTTTTTGATGTCAAGGAAATTTTGGAGCAACTTGTTTTTATGTCCAAGGATGTGTTTTTGTTGAAGGTTTCTGTTGGTCAGTAAGTCTCCAAGAAAATCAGAGTAGCCCAGTTGCCAAAAATCCAGAAAAAGATAAAGTAAAATAAGTTTGCAAGCTGCTAGAAAAACTGTCATGATTTTGCAACATGTTTGAGGAGAGAGAAAGTCATGATTTCACGACATGTTTGAGGAGAGAGAAAGTTCGGCCAAAACTGTCACGATTTCGCGACATGCAGGAAGGCAGAGGCAAAGGGGGCAAAAGTGTCACGATTTCATGACATGTTTGAGGAGAGAGAAAGTTTGGCCAAAATTGTCGTGATTTTGCGACATGCAAGAAGGCAGAAGCACAACGGGCAAAAAGTGTCACGATTTCGTGACAAGTTTCGAAGAAGTCGTACGGATGCAGGAAGTGTCGCGATTTCGTGACATGTTCCAGTTTCACGAGTAGTTGGCAAGAAAGATCCTAAGGCAGCGAAAGCGTCATGATTTCATGACATGTTTCATTTTCGCTAGTGCAAACCAAGAAAAGGATGAAGAAGAAAGAGGTGTCACGATTTCACGACAGAATTGTTGATGATGTCAGTAAAAGGCAAAGGTGTCACGATTTCGTGACAGTTGCGGAGAAGAAGGCAGTGAAGTCCAGAGCATCGCGATTTCGTGACCAAAATCATGATGACGTTAGCAAGAGGCAAAGGTGTCATGATTTCATGACAGTTGTGGAGAAGAAGGCAGTGAAGTCTAGAGCATCGTGATTTCACGACAAGATTCATGATGACGTCAACAAAAGCTGTAGCGTCGCGATTTCGTGACTGCAACGGAGAAGAAGGCAGTGAAGTGTAGAGCGTCATGATTTCGTGACAAGTTTCATGATGACGTTAGCAAAGGCTGTATTGTCACGATTTCATGACATCAATGGGGAAGAAGGCACTGAAGTCTAGAGCATCGTGATTTCGTGACAAGTTTCATGATGACGTCAGCGAAGGCTGTAGTGTAGCGATTTTGTGACAACAAACCAAAGAAGGTGTACGATAGACCAAGGCGTAGCGATATCGTGACATGTTTGAGTTTCATGCAAGAAAAGCTCCAGAACAGCAGAGGCAGTTGAAACTGATGAAGTTAACCTTGGCCAAAAAAGTATAAAGTTTTATAGCCGACGTGTTAGAAGATTGATCAGTCGACTAAAGAAAAAGATTTCATCTTGAGATTATGAGTATTAAAGGAGGACTGTTTGAGCAATTTTTGGGTGTCTATGGAAGTGTGCATTCAAAGTGTGGCATTCGCAGAGTTAGTGCGGCAAGCAAGGTTTGATGATCGAAAAAGCAGAGAGTGAAGTCCGACTGTAGTATCAAAGTGCATTTCGTTGAAACATCTAAGTGTAGAAGTCTATGCTGTTTATGAGAAGAATGTGCGAAGAAGATTCTGTTGTGATTGTGACTGTGTTTCACACAGTTTGTGTAATAGAAAGAAAGTGCATGCAGTAGATGCTGCTATTATTGCGAACGGCTATGAAAAACAAATAGTGATCAAGTGCTGCTGTAAGTTGAAAAGAGAGTGTTGTTGTTATTGAAGAAGACTATGCTGCTGTAGTTATGCAGACAGTGAAAAGTTATTCTCCAACCAAGTGCAGAAAATAACAGAGGAAGAGGATAGAATTGTGCCAAACCGAAGGACTGTGTTTTGGTGCAAAAAAGATGACCAGCTTGCTGTGACAGAGTTGATGACAGAGATCTCCAGCCAGAGCAGGGAAGACAGGTGTCTTCTATGGAAAGAGTTCCACTTGCTAAGGGAAAAAGAGATAGAGGTTTTCTAGAGGATCACTAGCAAAGCAGATTTAGGGGGAGGTGTCTCCTATGAGCTGAGGCTCATAAACATTGTAATCGGGAAGGATTCCCAGAGGTTTTGATATAAATTTTAGAGAAAAAGTTTTATTCGTGGAGTAGCCCACCTTGGGTGAACCACGTTAAAATGGGTCTTTTATGTGTGATGCTTTTTGTCTTGTTTAATGTTATGTTGATTCCACTGCTATCTGAAATTAAAATTATAAAATGGTTTTATCTTATATTGTTCACCCCCCCTCTTAGTATAAGTTCATGTTCTTCATTTTTGGATTTACAACGAGATCCATTTATAAAGACAGGGCTTGGTTATGAATAAGGGAAATAAAAAATAAGCACACAAGGACCTATATTTGTATTAGGAGGCTTTGTTTCAAAAATCTATAAGGAAGAACCAGTTCCTAAAGAAAAAAAAGCATTAGAAATGGATACTTGCATTTTAGAGGCTATAGAGATGTGTGCCAATTTGCTACTTGACACAAATAAAAAGAAAGAAGAGGAATATTCCAAAGCATCGAAAGTCTCATATTTCAAGTTTGGGGAATCACATTCAAAAGGAAAGGAAGTTCTAAAATATGAAAGGAAGAACACACCTAATATTTGTGAGGAAATTTCCAAAGTTCCTATGGCTCCAAATATTCAGTTTGGTTCTTTTTTTGAGATAGGTGAATCAAGTTCAAAAGGAAAAGATATTCTTGAAGAGGAAAGCAAGGAAGAATCTAAGGAATAAGATTTAGATACTACAAATAAGGTTCAAGGATGAAATGCACAAGTTGAAAATGATCATAAGGATAATGGTCAAGAAAGGTATGAGGAACCAAGGCATGAACAAAGGGCTTTTCTAGGACATTGTTTTTCTTGTAATGGATTTGGACACAGGGCTATACACTGCAGGATCCATGGATCAAATAAGTTTTATTTTGATAGAAGAAAATTCAAAGGAAGAAGGTATGATTTTCAGGGAAATTGCTTCTCATGCAACAGGATTGGTCATAGAGCTTCTCAGTGCAAGGAAATTGAGCAACATGGTTTTGGTTTTAGACCTACACAATTCAAAAGTCATGGTCATAATGGTCATGAAAACAGAGCTTCACAATACAGGGTTTAGGAAAGGAATGGATATGGAAATTATTTCAAGAAATAATTTAGAACATGGGCACCATCCAAAGGCTACAATATCAAGTGTTTTAACTACACTAACTTTGGACATATTGTAAAATGGTGTAGGACTCAATTCCAAACAGGTTCAAGGCAAGAAGGTCAAACCAGTTCAAGGTAAGAATATTAGGATAAGGATATCAGAAAAACATGGAAGGAAGTTTATAGAGGAAAGAAACAATGTAATATGGGAGTAAAAGTATTCCCACCCCAAAATTAATCACCTCAAGAGAGAAGGTGGTGAGGGGGCTATGCTTAAGAGTCATATCTTTTAGCCCCATAGGTGTCCCTTTTTCCATTGATGTCAAAGGGGGAGAGATTTGAGTAAGGGGGAGAGTATTGAGTTAGGGGGAGCAGCCTCCAAAGAGGGCATTGAGTTAGGGGAGTAGTCTCCATAGAGAGTATTGAGTCAGGGGGAGAAAATTTGATTCTCATATATGTTTTTTGTAGTGATTGTAGTTTTTGCATTACAAGTGTTGCCATCAATAAAAAAGGCATATATTTTTGGCAATTTGAGTTATTTTATGTTTTCATTGATGTCACATAGATCATTGATGTCACATGGATCACATTGAGTTTTGATGGCCAAATGATATTTTGGAAAGCATGGATAAATACAGGGTTTTTATGAAAACCAAGGCAGGCAAAATAAAAGATTTTATTTAAAACCATGGATGGTATATTTGAACGAGGTTTTTCTTAAAACCAAAGTTGGCCTTTCGTTTCGTCGAAAAAGGTGCCCCGGTGAAGGAGATATTTAATTTTTAATATTTAGTTTAAATTTAAATTATTTAAAATTAAAATTAAAATTTAAAATTAAATACGCAAGATTTTCGCCGATGTCATCGAAAATAATGAGGAGGCTATATAAAGGGGATACCTAAGGTTCATAAAAAAAGTGATCTCGTGAATTAATCATTGGAAAAAGAATTTGAATAAGAGCTCGTGCGAAATCCTTTGGAAAGCAAAAGTAGCGAATAAGACAAAGTGAGGTCAAGACAAAAGGCATAGTGGGCAGCATGACGCATTGCAATTGGCTTTTGGCTAAGGTGTGGGGTAGATGAAACATCAAGGTTTCTAATCCCCTTGACTACGTTTAGAAGGCATTGGAAGAAAAGCACTCGAAGTGCTTTTGATTTACAGAAAAGGAGGAAAGGTTTTAAGGCACGTTGTGACTTTCCCTTTCAAATGCATGACTAGCTCGTGTGGCAACCTTAGTTGTGGCTAAGGCGCTCATGGTGTGGGCAAGTCGGGGGTTCGAATACCCTTGAGGAGGTAAATATGTTTTTGCTCTAATTATTTTTGTTAATCCCTAAGTTGGATTTATAAGGTGGTTAGGAATAATTAAAGTTTTTAATTAAACTTTGTTTTTATAAGGGTTGTGATTATTATTTCAAATTTGGATGAGTTGTTGATTTAATTTGATGTTCATGAAATTGAGAATTAAGATTTAGGAGAAATAAGGAGTTGTTATAAAATAATTTTTGAGAGGTTTATTGATTATTATTTTGATAAGGGTTTTTATTAAAAAAAGGATTTTTGTGGATGTGTTTATTAAGTTGGAGTAAAAAGGTGTAAATTGAGTTATGGTGTATGGGCACATTCTCCTATTGATTGTTTATGGTGGTTGATTTCTGTGAAGTGAAAAGGATTGATTGTGGTTTCCTTTTTGAAAGTGGTTGGTTGAATGCTTCAAGTATTTCTGGTTTGAGAGTTGTGTTTTAACCTTGTTTTATAAGCATAGTTGTTGAAGCCCATTGGTTATGTAAAGAACCTGAAAAGAACATGAGTATCATTGTTATGGGAGATTTGTGGTTGAGCTTGTTGGAGAAAATTTGAGCAAGTTCTTGGTGAGCTTGCTTGAGCATATTTGGACATGTTCTTAGTGAGCTTGTTGGAGCATATTTGAGCAAGTTCTTGGTGAGCTTGCTAGAGCAGATTTGGACAAGTTCTTAGTGAGCTTGTTGGAGCATATTTGAGCAAGTTATTAGTGAGATTTCTAGAGCATATTTGGACAAGTTCTTAGTGATCTTGTTGGAGCAGATTTGAGTAAGTTCTTGGTGATATTGCTAGAGCATATTTGGACAAGTTCTTAGTGAGCTTTTTGGAGCATATTTGAGCAAGTTCTTGGTGATCTTGCTAGAGAAGATTTGGACAAGTTATTAGTGAGCTTGCTAGAGCAAATTTGGACAATTTCTGTGTGATTTTGTTGAGCAGATTTTGACAAGTTCTATGTGAGCTTGTTGAGCAGTTTTGGACAAGTTCTGTATGAGCTTGTTATGCAGATTTGGACAAGTTCTATGTGAGATTGTTATTTCCTAGCTTTGAGGAGATCAAAGAAATTTGGACAAGTTCTATGTGAGCTTGTTGAGCAGTTTTGGACAAGTTCTGTGTGAGCTTGTTATGCGGATTTGGAAAAGTTCTTTGTGAGCTTGTTATTGACTAGCTTTGAGCAGATCAAATTAATCATTGTATTGGATAAGGATCCTTATTTCTATGTGAAATATTATAAGGAGATTATATTGTGGAGTATCCCACATTGGGGGAACCACATTAAATATTGTATCTCAATTATGTGTGGTGACTTGTGCTCTTTCTTACTATTTATATTTGAGTTATTAATGCACACTGCTATATTTGATTATTGCAATTAAGGACATTAATTTATATTGGTTTGGAAAGAAAGTAAGAAGTTATCTTATATTGTTCACCCCTCCCTCTTAGTATAAGCTTGTGTTATTCAATATAAACAAAATATACCATCCAGCTTGGCTATCCAGTATTTGGGATCGTATCCTTCAAAAGTGGGCATGTCGAGGGCACTTGAACATAATTAGGTCAAGTTAAGAATTGAGAGATATCCCCTATGAAGGGATTGAAATCAAAATAAGATTTTTTAGGTACCAATGTTTGATGAGTATTCAATGCTGGAGGGTTGATATTGGCTTGAGAATCTTGATTATCTAGGGATATTTATACCATATATTTAATATTGTGTAGTACTAAATACACCTAACCAATTTCATCTTCTTATTGCTTAATACATTCACAAACATTGGAATCCATACTAAGTGGATTATTTTTGATAAGGTCTCTTTTAGGGGGAAGGTTTACTTGATTAAGGACATGGTCTACTTTGTGAGAGTCTAGGTCATCTAGGTTGGATGAAGGGCTAATGTGGTTTGGTGAAGGAGGAGGGACATTGTTATGATTTGGTGAAGCCATGGACCAGTGGTGAGGGTTGAAACTGTTAATTCTAAAAGGAGAGTTGTGTTGTGTATCTTTTTTTTGTAGATGTCTTCTTGGTGAATTTAGTGATCCTTATTTTGGAATATTGGTGCTTTGTAATCATATTTTAAATCATCTATTCCACTCTCTAGCAATATTTTGGTCACACATATACTCAATTTAAAAATTTGTAAAATTTTTGATCAAAATTGATGAAAAAAATTGTTGTTATCAACTGTATTTTGCTCCAATGGCTAGTTTTGATATGAATACCACCAACGACTATTTGACTTGAGCACAATACCAATGACTACTTTGATTGGATGGAATGACACAACTGATGACTCAAAATTATGATAGACTATGGCCATCATCAATATGAATATGACTGAATGATGAAAAGACTACTATACGACACTACTTGATGATCAAACGATAAGGACTTGCGGATAGACTATGACTCAAAAATATGACACCATCGACACACAGAGCGAGATGATCGATACAATAGGATGGATATAGGATTGTACAACTAGGGATGTATGTGACCTAAGTCATGATAAACATATATTAACTTGTTGATAATATACTACTGATTGTTATCCACACGATGAGTGTGGGATAATTTTGTAACTAAAAAATTTACACACTGCAAATTGCTGAACGTAGATTTTAAACTTATAAAACCTTTAAATTTATTCAATTTGAGATTGATATGTGCTTGTTCTCCACTTGGTACATGTAGGATTTGAGATTTAATTAGGTTTAATGAATCAGATAAACTAATTGTTTTGAATGAAGCCTTTTAAATAGCTTGTGTTGAAGGATAAATTAATAGACGAATCATCTTTATCTTCACTACTTTAACCTTAGTGAAGAATTATTTATTTTCTTCGATGATATTCCATTTGATTTAGTCAAATTATAAAGGAATAATTTCTTTCACATTTTAGGAAATGTGTATTGCCTCTAATAACTTGCAAATCAAGAAATGATGCACCTGTCCACTCCTCTTGAATGGTTAAAAAAATGGTGCAAAATATGATGATAACTATCGCTTGTCGATTTAAAGATATTTTGGGGTTTAAAATATTTGATGTATTATCAACTAATGCTACTGTATTATATGCTTCCAAATACCTATTTACTCCTACTTGTATTTGAAACCTTAGAAAAAAATAGCACACCGAATCATTGAATTAGGATGGATTAGAAATGCTTTACACTGATGAAACCGCTCCTTTCATTGGACCAGCTATGTGAATATCCGATGCCACCAAGACTATCTAGAGTTGATTTACTATTAAAAATATTACGTTGGACTAAAAAATATTTTGTGTGCACTTTAGGATTCAATGCTTTGATACCACTTGATGTGTGAAACTTCGAAAAACAATGTAAGAACACAGATCGAATGAGTTAAATCCAAAATTTCTTACTACTTAAGGAGGGCTAAGTCCTTTGTCACTCGAAGAGGGCTAAGT
Source organism: Wollemia nobilis (assembly GCA_028583015.1). NCBI lineage: Eukaryota > Viridiplantae > Streptophyta > Pinopsida > Araucariales > Araucariaceae > Wollemia > Wollemia nobilis. The sequence continues at coordinate 6,594,616 of JAQPPZ010001063.1, read as the reverse complement.
CTCTTGCTAATATGCAAATTATTAGTAAATATTATTTATGATCAAATGTAAATCAACCTACATCTATAAATATGAATAAATCAACAAATCAATGAACAAATGAAAATATAGCCAACTAGCTATATTGGAGTTGTAACATATTTGGAAATTTGTGACGAAAATCACCTATAACTAGCCATTCTAAAACTCTGTAATTCCTAAATATTTTAATTCAATGCAAAATATGGAGATTTTTGATGTAATTTGTGCATGCTGATGGTGTTTGCATTTGAATTTATTTTTGTATTATGCTTCATTTCCCTTGAAGATGGCACCATCTTGGTATTAGATTGTGTGATAGCTGGTAAATGCTGAGATTGGTTTAATTCAGAATTGGAGGCTTCAATAGAACCCTTGCAAAGATTTGAATTCACCATGACTTGTTTTTTATCTTTCACTAACCCTTATATTTTGTATTTTATTTTTGAAAAAGTTAAAATTAGGAGTATATTAGAAGAATTTTCATCTTTGAAGCTTGATTTCATAATGTTGTGTTTTATCCCTACAAGTTTTAGATAAATGAATAACTATAATGCTTTGGTGAATTTTGATGTTAAATGCTCATATCTTCATTATTTATTGTATAATTAAGCAAAGCCCTAAGTTGTTCATGTCAAGACAATCAACTAATTAGAACTAGAACTAATAATCCCCTTATGATGGCTACATGAAGGCCCTGAATATTCCAAATATTTTATTGTTTTTCCTTTGAATTAAAATATTAATAAACATTACCAGGTTAGACCAACCTCAGTCGATCCTTAAGGAGATAAAGAATTTCCTTTCAAAAGAGTACATATGACATGAGTCCTAGTTCTTGGTATGTGTTTGTTATCTAAAAAAAATAACACTCAACACATCTAAGTTGTCATCATCTACTTCCTATCACCTAGACTATCATTTGAGAGCTATTGTAAAAGGAACCATATATAGGTAAACTATTTGGGAACCTTTCCAATTGAGGGTTGAAGTCCAAAGACATCGTCTAAAGTGCTATCATACCTAGCATTGTCATGTAGTGTGTGTAAATCATAACAAAACCAAATCTTACACTATGGGTGAGAATGAACCATGAATCCTTTTATTCTAGGGTAGGTTGTTGTTCAATTGACCCTCTTTATCTAGTCTACATCATTTTAGTATTAGAACTAGATCTTGTAATTTGTATTATAGGAAGTCGGTACAATGAGGAAGAGGAAGACCACATGGTCTGGGAACCTAATCAACAAATACAATAGAAATTATTAGAGGAATTACCACCAGGTTATATGTAATTGATATTGTCCAAATAAGGGACATTCATCTTGAGGATTTTAGTGATAGTGAATAGAAGGAACCTGGTCCTATGGAAGCTCAATATAAATATCAAGGAGAATAATTATATCAATGGTTTATTTGGTCAATCTCAAACATGGAACGTAATCCAAAGATAGATACTCCTAATTTTAATGAAATTATAAACCCAAAAGAGTTGATTGATTGGATAACGAATATTGAGATATTATTTGAATACAAATCTATGGAGGATCCAAAGTGGGTAATATCTATGTGTATGAGGTTGAAGGGGTATGCTTCTATTTAGTGGAAACATATCTAAACTAAGAGATAATGTAAAGGGAAGGATACAATATGAACTTGGAAAGTGTTTGTGTCTAAAATAAAACCTATTTTTTTGCCAATGGACTACAAATTTGGATTGTTTAAAAGACTCAACAACCTTAATAAAAAGGAATTAGGAGTTAAAGAGTATACAAAGAAGTTATATAAATTGACCATAACAATAGGTCATATTGAAGATGATGAAGAGAAGGTGGTAAGATACATAAATAGAATAATATTCTCCATACAAGATGAGATTGGTATGATTCAAATCAGGAATGTTGACGAGGCATATCAGTATGCACTTAAGGTAGAGGAAAATTTGTTGTGAAGACAACAAAATAATACGATATGAAGAGAACAATTTGCTTGAGAAAGATGACAAATCATAAATAGAAGAGTATAGAAAAATCAAGAGGGATAAGTTAGTGACTCTTAGAATAATAGATAAAAAAAATATCTCACAAGAGTAAAATGAGGTTATAATAAAGGAATTAGTTGAGGATTCCCAAAAAATTATTATAGATGTAGAGAAGCTAGTCATCAACCATATGAATACCCTCAAGTTCAAAAAACAAGTTGGAATGGAAAGGAAACCATAGCCATACAACACAAGTAGATTAAGAAAGTGTATCCTCACTGAATCACATGGGGGAACCAGAATAAGGAGAATCCATGATGATGAAAAAAGTATTGTTGAAGCCAAGAAAGGAGGTGCATGAACCTAAGTAAAGAAGAAACCTATTTAGGATAATTTACAAATTGGGAGGCAAGTGTTGCAATATTATTTTGGATAGTATAAGTAAAAATATCTTAGTGTTAATAGATATGGTGTATAAACTTGGCTTAAAGAGGATGGCGCATACAAATCATTAAAAAGTATCATGGTTATAAAATGGGTACCAAATTTTGGTAACCAAACAATGTATGGCAAATTTCTATGTTGGATCTTATAAGGACGTGATTCTATGTGATATTATGTTGATGGATGCAAGTTATATTTTATTGGGGAGACCATGGCAATTTTATAAGGAAGCAGTACATGATGGTAAAATGAATACTTATTCGATTGTCAAGGATGAAAACAATTATGTGTTAAGTCTAATAAAGGACAATTGAAAAGAGGTGTGCAATTGTTCTAATGGAGATTGAAGCTAAGCATTAATACATTATTGTAATGTATATTTTATATCTTAAAGTCTGTGCCATAGATGTTTTGGTATAATAAAAGTCTTAGAGAGCCTTTTGATGTTCCATGACTATTGGGTTACTTGGAAAGTCATTCTAAGGGTTATAGATAGATAAAACATGTTATTTTTTGTATGGTACACATAAGAAAGTGTAAAAACATGAGGAAAATATTAATAAATACTTTTCAAGTGTTCGGGCTTTGTATTAAAGTTTTAACAACTTTGGTTCATCTCCTTCTTTCTCAAAAATGTGTGTGCAGACTTGGAAACATTAGTCAACTTGCAGAGTGTATAAATTTTTATTTACAGATCTAATTAATATGATTCTTGAACCATTGGATAGGTATGGATGTCTATAATATACTCACAAACTTTCAGCTCATTTTCATAACTTTAAGGTATTTTTTCTAACTTTTTTCATAAAGTTTGGTTCAAGAAAAAATAGTTTTTACAAATTTTTAGTTCATAAACTTCACATGGTATCAGAGCTTCGATTTTGAGAAGGGTTTGAGTGAACTTGTTACATGAGTTTGTTGAATAAAGACTTCAATTTTTATTTCTTGATTTTCATGGCAAAATTGAACAACTCACTACCCATTCCAGAATTCAGTGGTCAAGATTATGAAAATTGGAGCATTAAAATGAGAACTTTAGTGATAGGGAAGGATATTTGGGAGGTATTTGAGAATAGTTATGTAGAAACAATTTATTGGAGCACACTACAAGTTAATTATAGTACATCCAAGAAGGAAGCAAATAAGAATAACTCTATTGCCCTCTATCACATTTAGTATGCACTTGACAAGAGCTTATTTCCAAGAATTGTTGCTGGTACAACAACCAAAGAAGCTTGGAAGTCTCTCAAAGAGGCTTACCAAGGGAGTGACCAAGTGATAATGTTCAAGATACAAGCCTTGAAAAATAAGTTTTAGAACTTAAATATTAAGGAGACTAAAATTGGAGATTATTGCATGAGAGTGAAATATGTGGTGAATACAATGGCCACTCTTGGTGAAACTTTGTAAACATTGATAGTTGTGAAGAAGGTGTTTATATCCCTCACATCAAAATGGAACCATGTTGCCATTATCATTTAATAAAATAAAGACTTGTAAAATCTATATTTTGAATATCTTTTTGGGTCTCTCATGTCACATGAGGAGATATTCAAAGAAACCACCAAGGAGAGTGAGGAGAATTCCTTCAATTCTGAGGTAAAACATTCAAGGAGAGATGAAGATGAAGGCAAATACAATAGAGGAAGAGGTAAAAATTAGAAAATATGAAGAGGTAGAATAGTAAGAGGAGCATCTAACGAAGGAAGAGGTAGATAAAGGACTGATCTAAGAAATTTGGAATGCTACAAATATCACAAGAAGGGTCATCTTGCTAAAAATTGTTGGTCAAATACTGCAAATGAGGATAAAAGGGAACTTTATATTTTTGAAGACAAAGACACTCAAGGTAATATTTTATTAACTAATAATATGGTGGAAAAGAGTAGAAATGAAGTTTAGTATTTGGATTCTAGTTGCTCTAATCATATTACCAGGAAAAAGGATTTGTTTGTTTATGTTAATGAGATTTTTAAATCAATAATTGATGTAGATCCGTATTGATTCTCAAACACACAAGCAAAATCAATGGGAAAACAACAATTCTGCAACTCAAATTTTATTATTTTCTTGGATCTCCATCCCCTTACAATGAAATCACTTCCTACATATAATATCCATCAAAAACCCTAACCTAACACGAACTTACTATTTTTAGTAAGTATTAGGACTTACTATTTTTAGTAACTCTAAACTATCACTCAGATGGATCCGAAAAAAATATCATGCATCCGTTATTCCAAAATTAATACTTTCCTAAAATATCTCCCTATATTGACTCATGCAACAAAATATATTAAATATTGAAAAACTAAAAAAAACTGGAAGAAAAACTTTTGAGCCCATTTCTGGCCACCAAGTGATGTTTCGGGGCCCAAAAAACGTGTCAAAACAGCCACTAGCATCGCTGAAAATGGCGAGGTCAAATCAATTCTATGCATTTAAAAAAAATGGGCTCAAATGGACACCCAGATCAAAATTTATGACCCCAAGAAGTTGGAACTTTTATTCGGCTAAATCATGAAAGTGTCACTGGATGTTGCAGGTGCATCAATAATCATGCTTGGAAAAAATAATTCTTTGGAAGTGGTTGGGAAAGGTTCCATGCAGGTTGGAGCAAAGGAAGGTATAAAAAGAATCAATGATATGTTTTATGCTCTAAATTTGAAGAATAATTTGTTAAGTGTTGGACAACTTGTTGAAAAGAATTACAAAGTTGTGTTTGACAATAGTGAATGCATTATTTATGATAAGGGTAATAGGAACCATGTTGTCACAATTGTTCCTATGTCTAAAAATAGAATGTTTCCTTTGAAGTTTAGTAACAAGGGAGGTGTGAACTTAGAAAATTTGGCACTTGAAGATAAGAATTGGTTATGGCATTTGAGATTTGAGCATTATAATTTCAAGAGTTTGAAATTTTTGTCAAATCAAGGTATTGCAAGGGTATTTCTACCTTTACTGAATGAAAACCTCAGATATAAGCAATGCAGAATCAAAACTACGAATATGTGGAATATGTAATACGAAATTAATTTCAGTAAACGGATGGAACAGATCAAAGGCCACTTAAGGTGGGCACACCCTTGCGCAGAGGCAGATGACAAAATATAAAAAATAAGATGATCCTTAATTAAACTATTTGTGAATCATATATATTAAAAGTAACACGCTTGGAAAATGGCCGACGTATTATGTTTGGAGTGTAACATGACTCCCCTCCTCGGAAAGCTTTGTCCTCAAAGCTGGAAATGTCTGGAAGATACTTTCGGAGTTCCCATGTGGCATCCTCCTCTGGTAAATCTTGCCATTTAATGAGAAATTCTTGAATCTGACGTGATCTCAGTCTTCGGATTCTATGTTGTAGTATATCTTCGGGTTGGAGATGTATGCGTCCTTCCTCGTCAAGCACTGGTAAGTCTGATTGACTTTGTACTTTCTGACAAATTACTTTTTTGAGACATGAAACATGAAATATTGGGTGTATTCGTGATGATATAGGTAGCTCTAATTGATAGGCTACTTCTCCAATGCGGCGCACAATTTTGTAGGGACCATAGAATCGTGGAGCCAACTTTTGGCTGGACTTTAACCTTAATGAGGATTTTTTGTAAGGTTGCAGCTTTAGGAACACCCAATCACCTATATCAAAGGTTCTTTCTGATCGGTGCAAGTCTTGTTGTTGTTTCATACGATTCTGTGCTTGGACTAAATTCTCTTTGAGGATGGTGAGTGTAGACTGCCTTTGTTGGAACCAATCATCCACTTTGGCTACCTTGGATGATCCCTGGACGTAATCTGCAATGGCTGGAGGTTTGGTGCCATACAATGCTTCAAATGGAGACATCTTAATTGAGTAATGGTAAGAAGTGTTGTACCACCATTCTGCTAATGCTAACCAATGGCTCCATTGGTATTGTTTATCTTGAGCAAAACATCTTAAGTACATACCCAAACATTTGTTAACTACTTCTGTTTGACCATCCATGCTGTGGATGGTAAGTCGAAGACATGTTCAATTTGGTACCACTAAGGAGAAATAACTCCCTCCAAAAGTTACTAGTAAAAATGGGATCTCTATCACTTACAATATTTTTTGGCATACCATGTAATTTGAAAATTGAATCCATAAATACCTTTGCCACCTTGCTTGCGGAAAATGGATGTTGTAAAGCCTGAAAGTGAGCATATTTGGATAACCGGTCTACGACGACGAAGATTACTGTCCTGCCTTCTGATTTTGGAAGACCTTCAATGAAATCCATGGATATATGTTCCCACTGTCGTTTCGGGATGGGTAATGGTTGTAATAATCCTGGTGATTTGACTGTTTCTCCTTTATTGCATTGGCAAACTTCACATTCTGCTACCCATTGTTTGACTTCTGCTTTTAATCCTTTCCAACAAAATGATTGTTTGACCCGTAAATATGTCTTCAAAAATCCTGAATGTCCTGCTGATGGAGATGCGTGAGATTCATCGAGGATCTTTGATTTGAGTTCTGAATTATGTGGAATGTAAATGCGGTTCTTCTTCCGGAGGATGTTATCTTCATAAGAGAACAAAGGGTGTTTGGAAGACCCTATAGATAATTCATGAATTATCTGGGCAATTTCACTATTGGACAACCATTCAATTTGTAATTGAGTTACCCATTGGGAGCAAGGACCTGAAATAGCATTGATGACTACTTCATCTTCATATTTTCTGGACAGTGCATCGATGGCTATATTTTCCTTCCCTTTCTTATATTCGATAACGAAATCATAGCCCGAAGTTTGGTTAACCACTTATTTTGTTCCGGATAAGAAAACCTTTGCTCCAAAAAATGCTTGAGGCTACTATGATTTGTTTTGATAATGAAGCGGCTCTTGATTAGGTAGTGTCTCCATTTTTCTACTGCATGAAGAATAGCCAACATTTCTTTTTCATATGTTGATCTTCCCAAAAATTTTTCGAAAAGTTGTTTACTTTCAAATGCCAATGGATGACCTTCTTGCATTAATATAGCCCCAATTCCTGTTCCTGATGCATCACATTCGATAATAAATGGTTTGTGAAAATTGGGAGTTGCTAATACTGGAGTTGTACACATGGCTTGCTTAAGAGCTTCAAAAGCTAGAGTAGCCTCTTCCGACCAACGAAAAGCATCCTTTTTTGTGAGTGCCGTGAGAGGTGCTGCAATCTTACCATAATTCTGTACAAACTTGCGATAGTAGCCCGTGAGACCCAAAAAACCACGAAGTTTCTTGATGGTTTTAGGTAAAGGCCATTCTTGAATTGCCTTAATCTTATTGGGATCAACTTTGACACCCTCATGTGAAACTATATGACCAAGATACTCGACTTCTTGAACACCAAATGAGCATTTGGAGCGTTTAACAAATAATTTTTCTTTGTGTAGGATGTGAAGGGCTTTATCCACATGATGTAAATGGTCCGTCCATGTTTTGCTGTATATGAGAATATCATCAAAAAAAACTAACACAAACTTACGGAGGAGTGGACGAAACACTTGGTTCATGAGACTTTGGAATGTGGATGGTGCATTAGTGAGACCAAAAGGCATGACCAAAAATTCGTAATGACCTTCATGAGTACGAAAGGCCGTTTTGGGAATATCTTCTTCTCTAACACGGATTTGGTGAAAGCCCGAGCGAAGGTCTAATTTTGTAAAAAATTTTGCCCCATGCAACTCATCTAATAGGTCATCTATAACAGGGATAGGAAATTTGTCTTTGATAGTGAGTTTATTGAGAGAACGAAAGTCAGGACACATACGCCAAGAGTTATCTTTTCGTCTAGCCAGGACTACAGGTGAGGAATAAGGACTAGTGCTGTGACGAATGACTCCATGATCCAACAAATCCTGAACGATCTGTTCGATTTCTATTTTTTGTGGTTGAGGATAGCGATAAGGACGACTGTTAGGTGGAACACTCCCTGGTATCAAATGGATGGCATGATCATGAGATCGTTTAGGTGGTAATCCTTGAGGTTCTTGAAAAACCTCTTCGTAATGTGTTATAATATCTTGTAACTCAGGTGCAATAGTATCCGAAGTTGCTGAAAATTGTTTTTCCAAACAATTAATTTGAGCTATAAAACCATATCCACCCTTTTTTAACATCTTCTCCATACTATGAGAGCTCACCATTTGTGATGGAGGAGTAGTAATGCCTTGTAAGCGAATGACTCGTCCATTTTCCTTCCATTCCACAAATAATTTTTTGAAGTTGAAACTAACTGTGTCTAATGTTTCCAACCATTCAACACCCAAAATGACATCAGAGTTCCCTAAATTCATGACAAAAAGGGATCCTAACCAGGTATAAGTTCCCATATTTATGGAAACTTGAGATGTGCGACCAACACATTGTGCGTTCACCCCATTGGCCACTAGAACCTGGAATTTGTCTTTGTTGGAAGAGTTAATGAATAAATTCAAAGCTTTTGTTGTTTTGATGTCGATAAAATTGTGGGTGCTACCAGAATCAATTAGCACATTCACCTTCTTTTGGCGAAGAAATCCTGGTACCTTGATGGTATGGTGGGCGGTTAAACCCATGAGAGCATGCACTGAAATTGCCATTGTATCCTCCTCTTTTTCGTCTATAGTACACGGTAGGTCTTCTGGCATAGGTTCTTCTGATTGGTAAGGTTCATCTTCTTCTCCTTCACCATGATCACCTTCAATATGAAAGTTTTGTTTTTGGGCACAAGCTTGGTCCCTGGGGTGATGAGTGCGACATTTATAGCAAAAATATCTTGAGGGTTGATCATTTCTACGAAAGGAATTGTTGCGATATGAGGGACGACTATATGTTTCCCGCTGTGCAGACAACTGATGTCTCTTCTCGGCCAACTTGGCTATTCTTATACAACTGTTTAACAAAGTTGGATCGTGCATGTCTACCTCTACTCGAATACTTTCTTTCAAACCATTGCGAAAGGCACCTACCACTGTGGTGGGACTAAGGTCTGAAGTGTATGGTAGTAAACTGGTAAACTCTGAAACAAAATCACTAACTAACCCTTTTTGTTTAAGAGATAACAATCTTACTGTGTAAGATGATGTAGCTCCATCGTCAAATCTTTCTAAAAAAGAGGTAGCGAATTTTCTCCAAGTAATAATAGCTGCATTCTCTTGTTTAAACCATACAAACCATTGGTAGGCCTCAGTACCTAATTTTGATGCAACGAAAGGAACTCTATCAGTCTCCTTGATTTGATATAAGTCAAGGATACCTTCCATTTTGGCTAACCAACCACGAGGATCATGACCTTCAAAAGTGGGCATATCAATTCATGGAAAATTAATATTAGGGCCTCTTGGTTGGTGATAACCGGTGTCCCTTTCTTGATTTTGGTTATACCGCTGTCTTTGATAGGAATCCTTGTAATTATCCCAATCACCTTGTTTTTGTTTCCAATCATCATTAGGATCAACATTTTCTTCATTTCATTGGGCATGTGAGTGATTTTGGGGATTAGTAGTGGGATTAGGTTGTGTTTGTGCGTTCACAAAGTTTTTCAGGGTGAGACTCATTTCGTTTATACTCTCTAGTATCTCGTGAAGAGACTCCCTATCAGACATGGCTGAATTACTTGAGTTTCCTTGCGTGATGTTTTTGGGAGTTGGGGAAGGATTAGTAGCCATAGGATCTACTAGGGGATGATGTGGATTATAACTACCAATTTTAAAAGGAGAAAGAGAATTTTTTGTACACGGGCTGCGGTTAGCTCTTCTTATGTTGGGATTGGTCGTTTTCGAGCTTGATAATCGACCATCAGCACCTTTTGTCCACTGTTTGCTCATGCACTTGTTAACATAGCCCGCTTAAGAATCCGCTTCAACTGCCACAAATTTTTGGTGGAATGTAGCAAAAATTGGGATTTCGCTTGAAGTTTCGCCCCAACTGCGACGCAAAATTTTAATGTGGTCTTTTGGCTCTTCTTTGACAGCACTTGGATAGTATGACAACTTTGTAAGATGTTTTGACCTCGCCCTACCAACTATGGACCCGAACTTAAGACAACCTGTTACACTGTTTTGACCGCGATGCTAATGGACGGAAATCGGACAGCGTAACGTGGCTGATGAAACACACGTGGACAGGACACAGAGGACGTAATGACACAGAGGATGCGGAGGACAGGACATAGAAGACGCAAAGGACGAAATGACATGGAGGATGCGGAGGACAAGACACGAAGGACAGTGAAGGACGACGTAACGGACCAACGGACACGCGTCGACGATGACAGAGAGGGGACAGGACACAGAGGACGTGGGGAATGAAACGACACGGAGGACGCGGAGGACAGGACAAGAAGGACAGCGAAAGACGACGAAACGAACCAACGGACACACACGATGGTGATAGATAGGACGCGACCACAAGCGACACGTGCGATGACAATGGACGAGGAACACAAGACGCGGACAAGAGCCGGACGTGACCGTAGTCACGCTGAAGGAAGCATGCTAAATAGCTTTTAAACGCTTTCCCAACCAGAACACAACCGATGTGGGATAATGCCTGATGCGGATTTTAATTAAAAAAATTAGATACTGATGTCAGCGTGATTAAAATCGCAAAAACCTAAGGTTGCGGAAAAAATTAATTTAAATCGCGAGATTTGATTGGCTGGTGATGCTCGCGATAGTTGGCAGGCCTGCGTGCATTTTCACTATGCTTGCGGTCGGATTTGGACTGCGTCGGTGGATCAAAACTCATATATGATGCTATGGTGACGGCCAGGACACCTGGATTTGGAGTTGGCTGCGAAAGGTAGCGGTAAAAATTCGGACCTGCTGTGTGTTAATCGGGTCCTACTATGCGTGAAAGTGACGAATGGAGCGAAGGCGAAAGGATACGAGGAGGAACAGAACGAAATGGCAGAGAGAAGAACAGCGGCAGTAAAGTTTGTTGACTCCAAACATGCAAGCGCTCCCGAGATCGACGGCTCTGATACCACTTGCAAGGGTATTTCTACCTTTGCTGAATGAAAACCTCAGATATAAGCAATGCAGAATCAAAACTACGAATATGTGGAATATGTAATACGGAATTAATTTCAGTAAACGGATGGAACAGATCAAAGGCCACTTAAGGTGGGCACACCCTTGCGCAGAGGCAGATGACAAAATATAAAAAATAAGATGATCCTTAATTAAACTATTTGTGAATCATATATATTAAAAGTAACACGCTTGGAAAATGGCCGACGTATTATGTTTGGAGTGTAACAGGTATGGTGAATGGGCTTCCAAGAATTGAAGAGAGGAAGGATGTGTGTGAATCATGTGTGTTGGGAAAGTATGCTAGGACTGAGTTTCCTAAGGGAAATGTATGGAGAGCCTCATATCCTCTTCAACTAGTTCATTCTAATATTTGTGGGCCTATGCAAACACAAAGTTTGGGTAAGTCATCTTATTTCATCACTTTTATTGCTGATTACTCAAGGAAATGTTGGGTTAATACTTTTAAGCACAAGGATGATGCATTTAGGGTGTTCAAGAATTTAAAAGTACTTTTTGAGAATGAAAGTGGTCATAAGATCAAATTTTTGAGGACTGATCATGGAGGAGAGTTTTTTTTTAAATAATTCAATGATTTTTACAATCAAAATGGCATTAAAAGACAACATACAGTTGCATATACACCTCAAAAAAATGGGGTGGCTAAAAGAAATAATAGAACCATAGTTTAAATGGCAAGGAGCATGCTCAAGACCAAGGTTTTGAGCAATGGATATTGGTCTTATGCGGTTTATATAACTATGTACATCTTGAATAGATGTTCAACAAGAAACCTCCATAAAATGATACCTCATGAAGCATGGTATGGTACTAAACCCACAATTAGCCATTTGAGAGTTTTTGGGTATCTTTATTTTCACATGTGAATGATGAAGTCAGAAAGAAGCTTGATGAAAAGAGTGTAGCATGTATTTTTTTTTCGCTATTCTAAAACTAGCAAAGAATATAGATTGTATGATCTAAAGGCTCATAAATTTATTATGTCTAGATATGTGATTTTTGATGAAGGGGGAGTGTATGATCATCAAAAAATAGTGGATAGCAAAGGAAAAAGTGCATCCATGGTTGATGAAGAAGAAATAATAGTTGGGAGGCAGCCACAAAGTGTTCTCTCACATCCTCCTAGCCCACTTTCAAGCCCAAGCACAAGTTCTAGTTCCACTAGTCCAAGTACTAGTGATTCTTCCTCATGTCCAAAACAAGAAAAAGGTAAAAGAAATTTAAAAACTCATCCACCAAGTCAAATTCTAGATAAAAATTTTGAGAAGAGGTTAACAAGGAGTTAAGAATAAGATATGGACCAAATTGTTACAAGGATGGAAAATATACATGTGTATGGTGATGATGAAGAAGAACCCAAAGGTGAGATGATGCATTATGCATTGTTATCTTCAATTGAGCCTTCTAGTTTTGAATATGCAAGTACTAATGATGTTTGGGTGAAAGTAATAGAGAATGAAATTCAGTCGATAGAAAAGAATGATACATGGAAACTTGTTGAGTTTCCCAAAGGAGAAAAGGTTGTTGGTTGCAAGTGGATTTTCAAGACAAAGTATAAGATTGATGGCAACATACAAAAATACAAAGCAAGGTTGGCTGCAAAGGGGTATACACAAAGGTTTAGCATGGATTATAAGGAAACATATGCACCCATAGCAAGACAAGAAACCATTCAAATGGTTCTTTCTTTGGCTGCCCAAAAATATTTGAAAGTGTATCACATGGATGTTAAAAGTGCATTTTTTAATGGCTACATTGAAGAAGAGGTTTATGTGCAACAACCTTAAGGCTATGAAGTGAAAGGTAAAGAAAATCATATGTACAAAATGAAAAAAGCATTGTATGGGCTGAAGCAAGCACTTAGAGTTTGGTACTCTAGGATTGAAAAATATTTTCAAGAGTATGGTTTCAAGAAGAGCAAAAATTATCCCACTCTTTACTTCAAAAAGGAAGGTGAGGATTTTATTCTTGTATGTATTTATATTGATGATTTGATTTACATGGGGGAAAATAACAAGATGTTGGTTGATTTCAATACTTTCATGATGAGTGAGTTTGACATTACTGATTTGGGTTTGACAAAATACTTTCTTGGGATTGAAGTGTTTCAAGGAAAAGGTGAAATTTTTGTTTTCCAAGCTATGTGAATGATATGTTGAAGAATATGAGATACAAAACTGTAAACCATTTTGGACTCCTATTGCACATGGTGAATCATTTTGTAGAGATGATGGTTTTGAAAGGGATGATGAAAATTTGTGTAGAAGAATGAATGGGAGCTTAATGTTCCTTACCACTACTAGAATGGACATTGCTTTCGTTGTTTAACATGTTTCTAGATATATGAATCAGCCACCATAAAATCACATGAAGGCTGCCAAGAGGATTTTGAGATATGTGAAAGGAGCCTCAAAATTTGGAATACATTATTTTTCTAACAACAAGATGGATCTTGTTGGGTATTGTGATTCAGATCATGGAGGTTGTTTAGATGATGAAAATTATACATCCAAAAATTGTTTCACCCTTGGTTTTAGGATGATCACATGGAGTTCCAAGAAGTAAATCAGTGTTTCTTTGTAATCCACAGAGGCTGAATACGTTGTTGTAACAACATCAAGCACTCAAGATATTTTGTTGAGGAAGATGCTTGAGGATATTGGAGAATTCCAAGATAGTCCTACGATTATTAATTGTGAAAATGCTAGTGCCATCAATATTGCCAAGAATCTGGTTCATCATAGTAGACAAAACACATTGCATCAAAGTCTTATCTCATTAGAGATGTCATTGAAAAAATGTTTGTTGATCTTGTCTACTGCAACACAAAGGAACGACAAGTTGATTTGTTTACCAAAGGAGTTGCTAAAGAATAATTTTTGTATTTAAGAGATAGTGTAGTTTCACCACTTAGCATCAAGGGGGAGTATGTTGGTGGTATGAAACTAAATAGTGCGGAAGGAATAATCATTTTTTATATATTGAATCACCTTTGATTGTAAGGTAGAAATCCACAATAGATTTAAGTAATATATTTGTTCGATGATGCCTTATTATCCTATTTGGATTGCATTTAAATACCTAGTCTAATAGTTGTAAGAGTGAAGGGTTGTGACCCTTGAATATAATTAATAAATAATATAAGTATTAGGACATGTTAGGAGGGTCCTAACATGCCACCCCCATTAAAGGAGCTTTTTCCTCAAAGATGGAAATTTGGAAATTGCTGCTGGATATCTTGAAGATTTTCCCACATTGCGTCTTCTAAAGGTAGACCTTTCCAATGGATTAAAAATTCTGTGATATCGCGAGTATGAAGGTGACGAGAGTGGCGATCCAAGATAGCTTTTGGTTTGACTAAAATTACTCCATCCTAAAAAAATTTAGGGAGAGTGGTTTGTGTCATGATATGGGCTTCAACTGTGAGCTTAAGGCAAGATACATGAAATACGGTGTGAATTTTGGAAGAGGAAGGAAGCTCAAGTTTGTAAGCAACAGTCCCAATACATTGGAGAACTTGATATGGCCCGTAAAATTTGAGTGCTAACTTCTGAGAACCTTTTTGTTTAAGAGAGGATTGACGGTAAGGTTGGAGACGTAAGAAAACCATATTACCCTCGTGGAAACTATGTTCACTTCTATGTTGATCGGCTTGTTGCTTCATGCGATATTGGGCGGTGTGTAGGTTCTCTTTTAGGATCCGTAGTATGTCATCTCGATTAGCAAGTTTCATTTCCACTGCCTTATGGTGGTCTAAAATCTTTTGTAACTCTGGTGTCTCGTCTTCTTTGCAACTAATTGGGTGACCATTTATTTGTTTCCTTTTTAGATAATTTTCTCCATTCTATGTGAGATGACGATTTGGGAAGGTCCTGATTTCAGGCCTTGGATAATATAGGTTTGGTTCTTTGCTATGAATTTCATCCATAGTTCATCAAATTCCCATTGTACTACGCCCAAGGTTCGTAACCATTGTATGCCTAGTACAATGTCATACCCACCTAGGGGTAGGACGTACATGTTGCCTTTCATGTTATAAACCCCCATAGTTAGTTTTATATTTCTACATTTTCCTTTGCATGCAATTTTTCCATCGTTTCCAATCATCACTTCGAAGTTATTGCAAGGGTATATAAAAAAATTTGCTTGTTTAGCCACCTTTGGATCAATAAAATTGTGCATGCTACCAGAATCTAGGAGCACGGTAAGGTTTTGTTTCTTAAAATACCCTTTAACTTGCATTGGTTGAGGGGCATAAAATCTAGCAAGGGCATTGAAGGAAACCTTTGGTGCATTTTCTTTGTCACTTTCAAGTGTGTTGGATAATACCTCTACTTCAAGTTCAGGTTCCTCTTCAGTAGAATTCCCTTCCTCTGTGGCATCTAGAATATATAATTTCCGTGAGGCACATTTATGATTTTTGTCAAATTTCTCATCGCAATGGTAGCAAAGACCCTTAGCTTGTCTTTCCTTCATTTCCTCGAAACTCAGACGCTTAATTGGTAGAGCGGGGTTAATTTTGGGGGTTGTGTAGGAGTTTTGGGTTCGTCCATTTTGCATTGGTTTGGTGTTGGTATAAGTTTTTGATGGTTTCCCCCAAGTTGGTTTTGTGAACCAATTCCGTGCCTTGATTTTGTCCTCCGCTAATTTTGCCAAGCCGATGGTCTCTAACATGTTTGTAGGGTTATACATTTGCATCTCAATTCAAATTTCTTATTTTAATCCATTGACAAAACATTCTTGAAAGAAGGCAACATCTAATCCGGATGTTCGATTAGCTAGCCTTTCAAATTGTGCTTGGTATTCGCTTCCCGAAGTGGTTTGGCATAATTTAGTGAGGGCCCCAGTAAAGCTTTGAAACTTGCTAGGGCCGAATCGCACTAATAGATTCTATGTAAAGGTTAACCATGTTGGAGTGTCACTAGTTTTCTCAAACCATTGCTACCATTGGATGGCATCGTTTTCCAAGTGGAAGGAGGCGATATGCACTTTTTGCATTTTCGAAATTTGATTTATTGAGAAATATTGCTCTGCTCGATAGATCCAGTTTGTAGGGTCTCCTCCTTCAAATTTAGGGAAGTCTAATTTGGTCGTCCATGGTAGAATGGAAGTTTGTGGACCTCCTAACATTGCTCGGTTTGATGACCCGTTGTTGGTTGAATTTGCATGTGTTGTTGCCTGATTTTGACTGATGGCATCAAGTTTAACATCCATTGCAAATATTTTTTCTAAGAGTTCTCTTGTGTTACGGGTATTCTCCTCTCTTTCCTATTTAACTTCTTTAGTGAGCCTTTCGTGTTTCTCATGGATGGAATCTAGAGATCGTCATCCTTCAGCCATTGCAGTTGGTGTAGGTAATGCTCAATATGACTTTGTACCAGGTGAGCAAGAATTTTTTTTTTTTAACAAATTTATAAGTTTTTTTAGCAATTTTTTTGTCAAAAATTTGGTGGGCAATGCCCTATCAACTTTTTATTTTGGTCCCTGAGAGCTCATGGCGGTTGGCAGGCGGGTGTTTAGGCAGGAAACAGGACACAACAGCTGGCAGAGAATAAAACATGATAGTCAGGACTGATAGAGCACGGAATACGATAGTCGGTACTGACAAAAATGTGATAGCTAGGACTGACAGATCAGGGACTGACAGAGCATGAAACATGATAGCCAAGACTGACAGAGCACGCGATAGCAAGGACTAATAGAGGGTGACAGTTGAGACTGACTGGGACTAATAGAGCACAAAACATGATAGCCAGGACAAATAAAGCATGTGATAGTAGGGACTAATAGAGCACTAACACGACAGCTGGGACTAACAGAGGGCGACAGCAAGCGGGCGAGGCACAGGGGTGGCATCTAGGAACACGAGGAGTCGAACGGTGTGAATTTTGAGGAAGGCTAGTAGCGGTTGGTTTGCACAAGGTACGGGGAAGGCATTACCGCAGTCACGTTCTTCCTTGTGCCTTTTTGTGCCTATAAAGTGCTACAAGGTTTTAGCACAGGGAATGTGGGATTTTAGTCCCTAAAAAAAAAAAAAAAAATTTCTTCCTTTGCATTTCGAATGTTGAAACTATTAATGCTCCCCGCAATTTTTATTTTCGATGCTGGAGTATATAAAACTTGGTTTATAAGGTGTTGGCATTTTTGCCACATTGATTCTCATTGATTGAAGTATTAATGTTTAAGTTGTTGCATATCTAACTTCTATACTGGCTTTGATGCGGTTTTGATGAAAAAGGAGCAAAAAAATGGCTAAGTTCAAAAACTGTCGCGATTTCGCGACGTGTCGCGAAATCGCGGTCAACGCGGTCAACGGATGCAGGTTGGCAGAACCGTCGCGATATCGCGACGTGTTCTATTTTCGCGACGTTGGTGGCTTCAAAGGAGTTAAGTTACAAACGTGTAGCGATATCGCTACCGTTATGACACAAAGCCAAACAAAACAAAACGCGTCGCGATATCGCTGCACGTCCTAAAATCGCGGGTAGTTTGTTGAAAAGAGTCTAAGATGTAAAAAGCGTAGCGATTCGCTGCACTTTTTAGAAAAGGTTCCGGTAAGGCAAAAGATGTCGCATTTTCGCGACGAAAGGTGGCAAATGGTACGGAAAGGAAACATGCGTAGCGATATCGCTACTGTTCCAAAATCATGGTCGTGGTGGTCCGAAAAGCAAAAGACATGAAAGTTGTAGCGAAATCGCTACACTTTCGACGATAAGGCCAGGAAAGATGAAGACGTCGCGAAATCGCGACAGGGAATGGAAATCGTACAAAAGACAAGGAGATGGTAGCGATTTCATGCCGCATTGTTGAAAAATGACCAAGTGCTCAAATGTGTAGCGAAATCGCGACAGGGGAAGGTCGAAGACATTCAAAGGCAAAAAGTGTCGCATTTTCGCGGCCTATGAGCAAGACCGTACCAGGTGTCGGAAAGACGTAGCGATATCGCTACATGTTCCATTTTCGCGGGGTAGAGCGGAGGAAAGAACCAAAAGACAAAATGCGTAGCGAAATCGCTCAGCGTCTCATTTTCGCGAATCCACGGCGGCCAAGGTGTACGGCATAAGAAGATGTCGCGATTTCGCGACCCGTCGCGTTTTGCGACTGCGACAGTTTCTCGCCAAAACGCAGTGTGAACGGCCCGATAAGGTTTTTCAATTTCCAAAGATTAAATGCTTGCCCGAATTTAATGTTTTGCGGATTTCCAATGCGGTCAAGGTCGAAGAGCGCCCAGGCTACCAAAATTAAAGATTTTATTTGTTCGAAGCTGCTTTTCGTGGATTGTTCCCGCGGTTTCATGCACATGTTCAAAAACAAATTTAATGAAGGTGACCGCTGACGTCAAATTGCATTCAATTTTGTGGTTCTTCAAGGCTGCGATTAAGGGGATCATGCTCCTAGTTTTCGTGGCATATTTGTAGATCTCAAGAAGGTCGGTTACCAATATTAAATGCTGCAAAGAGGACGGCCCTCTATAAAAACCAATGTAAACCTCATTTGTAAGGGTTGGGAGTTTTTCTGCTAGAAACTGAAAGTTCATTTGCGGGAATAAAAGAGTTGGCCTCTAATTTTTCCAAGCGGCTGTATGGGTGATTTTCCTTTCTGTTCTTTTTGCATTTCTAATAGCATTCATATTCCTTAATGGCTGTTGCATTTGAATTCTGCATATTGGATTTAAATACTGTTGTAAGGGTATGATTCCTGGGATGTAGGTTTGGAAGGATTTTTTGCATACGTTGTGTGAGAATTAAGTTAATACTTTCTATTACTTGCTGTTGTTGTGCTTTGAGTTTTCTGCTGTTGTTCTCCCGATCTTATAACTTCGGCTACGGCCATATTTCCCATTTCTTTCAGCAATTTTTTAATTTCTTTCCAGCAACCCTAATCTTCAACCAAAATTTAGAATAGTAAGGGAACCAGCCCACTCTGGAGATTGGTCTGGGAGCCATTTCTTGCTTCCAACCTTTCAATGTTGGCCGGGTCTAGGGTGCACATGTAAAAATCCTTTCCTGTGGCAGATTCGTGACCAACAGTTTTTGGCACGCCCGGTGGGACAGATTTCTTCTGTCTCTAAAAGATCCCATAGTGTTGAAGGTTTAATGTTCGCCTTCATGCTGTAAAACTAGAGCATTTGGTGACTCTGTTGTACTCAGAAATCTCTGGACGTGGATGCAGTGAAAGCTGTACTTCATGATCACGAGATCACAGTCTAAGAAATTTGGCGATCTTGTCGAGTTTTTTGAACTTGACAGCTCAAGAAGTGGTGAGCACTCTAGGTTGGTTTCCCCATCCCTTCCATCATCTGCTACACAAACCTCTGGTATTGTTACTAGTGTTTCATCCTCCCAATCATTTCCACTAGTTCAAATGGCACAGTATCCTCCACCCGGGAAGTTCTTGGCATGGAGCAGCTCTGGAGCCTTGAATTTGCGGGCTCAGAATCCAGTTCCTCAGGCCGCGTTGAAGGCTTTGCCAACTTATGATGGTACGGGTAAGACTGCATATGAACACATTAATGATGTAGCTTCTCTAGCAGCCATTCATGATATAACTGATGAAGATGTAATGGTGAAGTTGTTGGTATGCTCCTTGAGAGGTAAATTGCTGTTTTGGTACCGAACGTTGCCACCAGGCACTGTAACATCGTGGGATCAGCTAGGAGATCTGCTAGTTAAAAATTTCCATGAACAGGCTGACCCCTTCTCATTGTTGAATCAGTTTACTGTAATCCAGAGGCACCCACAGGAAGAGATAGCTGATTTCAATGTCCGATTTACCAGAACCTGGCACAGAATTCCTGATGGTCTTCGGCCTGCTGATGAATTGGCTGCACTTTACTACCTCAGAGCGTTCAACACAGATATCGGTTGGGCTGTTCGGCAGTCCAATGTGACAACATTTCCAGAGTTGTTTGAACAAGCGATAAAAGTAGAAGCTGATCTGATTGCTATAGGGAGACTTCCTCCGAAGGTAACTATGCCTATTATACCCGATTTACCTCAGTATTTATATTCTGGCTCACTTCCACAGCCCATGCCATCTATGTATCCCACCCCATCATGGAGCTCCAAAGCACCTCAAATTGCACCTATCCCAGCTCCTTTGCCACTTCCTGCACCCAGCACTCAGCCATCTCCCATTTCCACTTCATTTCCAGCTTTGCCAGCACCCCCAACTCCTTTGCCATTGCCAGCACCTCCTGCACCTGTGAACCCTGATCCTTATACAACACTATTGCAAGAGGTAAAGTCTGCCAATTCGGCAATTAGGGCCATGGGTAACAAGATCACACTCATTGAGAGGAAACAAGCTGAGAGAGATTTCCAGCCAAGAAGATTTCAACCTCCTCCAATTACTAGAGACCAAGCTGCCTCAACAAGTAAAGCACCTGAAAAAAGCTTAACTGCTTTAGTAAATGAAGATGCAGCCCTTGCAGACAGAATGTATTGGTGCTCGACTTGCAATGACCCTCATGGAGAGGATACTTGTATGGTCCATCTGAATTATGTGCAGACTTTGGCTGCTAGTTCTTCGGGTGGACAAGTTAATATGATCTCTGAAGCAGGCCATAGTTTAATGACTCCAGTGGAAGAACAAGTTTCAGTTCTAACAAGGACTGGAAAGAAGCCTGTGACAGTTGATCCTGCTGACTTAGAGCCATTAAGAGTGCCGGCTGATGTGAAGAAGCCAGTGAAAGCTCCTGTGCCAGTTCCAAAGTCTGATGTGCCTATTTTGCCAAAGGATCCTGCTTCCCACAGAGTTCAAGAAAAGGCTGCAGCTGCACTAGCAAGATCAGAAGCAGAAGAGCAAGCTCGAGAAAAGTTGAAGTATCCCTCATTGACAAAGAGGCTAAGAGTGGAAGCCACTCAGCAGTATCGTAGCAGATATGAACAACCTGTTGAAAAGAAGGACTCTGCTGCGGTTGCATACAACATAGTTGAAGAACTGAAAAAGACCCCTGCTAAGGTAAGTCTCTACGATGCTTTGCAGTTACCCGGCCAGGTAGATTTATTGCAGGAATCATTAAAATCTGTAAAGGATAATGAAAAAAGTTCTACCCAGATAGTTTATGCTCAAACCTTAACCACCTCTGCTACTGGGAAAAATAGACCACCCCCATTTTATTTATCATTGCAAATAGAGGGTTGGATTGTGCATAACTGCATGATCGACTCTGGAGCTGCTACAACTGTTATGCCCAAGGGAGTTTGTGAAGCAATGGGAATGGAATATACACGGAGTAGTCCTGGAGTTCTGCAATTAGATGGTACTCCTGTAAAAATGGTGGGTGTAATTAAGGATGTCCCAATTGTTCTGCATACTATGCCCCAGATTATTGTTATCCAAGAAATTGTTGTGGTAGATCTAGAACCCTACTTTAGTATGTGTTTATCCAGGGAGTTTACTGCAAAGTTGGGGGGTTATCTGGCACTAGATTATTCCCACTTAGAAATTCCTTTCAAGGGTAGACGTCTCAAGATTCAGAATGAAAAACCTTCCTCTTTTCATATCGAGAAGTTGGAAGAAGCAGAAAAAGACATGCAGTCTGTTCACATGCTTACTGAAGAGTCCGAGGATTCTGTTTTGATGAGTGAGGTTTTAGATAATCTTCAGTTGGATGCTCAGTTTTCTATGCTTGATTTTAACGCCATGCTGGAGACTGAA
Organism: Wollemia nobilis; assembly: GCA_028583015.1. NCBI lineage: Eukaryota > Viridiplantae > Streptophyta > Pinopsida > Araucariales > Araucariaceae > Wollemia > Wollemia nobilis. Next base: position 6,572,465 of record JAQPPZ010001063.1, on the reverse strand, counting down.
ATCGGCTGCTATGCCATCCAAAAACCTGAGAGTGACACAAAGCAAGAATTTTCTAACCAAGCTGATCAGAATGCTGTTACAGATCAACTATGGCAGCTATATTTCGATGGGGCTAGATGCAAGAATGGTGCCGGAGCGGGGTATTGTTTTGATTTCTCCTTATGGTGTACAAAGAACGTATTCATACCGTCTTACATGGAATTGTACTAACAATGCTGCTTGAATATGAAGCATTATGCTTGGGTTTAAAAAAGGCAAGGAAGTTAGGAATTGAACAGCTCAAGATTTTTGGTGATTACGAGCTTATTGTAAACCAGATTACAAGTAGGTGCATTTCTAAGCGGCATTACCTTAAAGCATATCGCAATCAAGTGTGGGACCTGTTTGAGTGGTTCACGGCTCTAAATATTCAAGTTGTTTCCCGAGAGATGAATAAACATGCAGATCTTTTAGCATCTCTTGGAGCCAATTTTTCCCCTATTGAACAAGTAATGAAAAAACCAAAGACAGTAAGGATGGTGTACAGGCCCAGTGTGCCAGACAAAGAAATTTTCTGGCAAGTCTTTGAAGATGATGAGCAGATTGTCAACTTTTTGATCCATGAAGCTGCTACTGTTGAAGGGAGAACTTTGGAGCATGAAGAAGCTGAAGGTCTCATTCAGTTACGGAATAATCATATTCCGAAGGGTCTTATAACTCTGGAGAGTTTATTTGATCAGCATGATCGGTCCAAAAAACATCGGATCGAGATTGATAAAAAGGAGTACATGGAGTTAAAATTAGAGCCTAATAAAGCTATTAAGGTTGGAACTGATTCTACGCCAGAAGAACTGCAAAAGATCAGACAACTGTGTGAGGAATTTTTTGATATTGTGGCTTGGAGTTATGAAGATTTGAAAGGATACAATAAACAGATTGTGCAGCATACGATTGAATTGGAGGAAGGAGTCAGACCTTTTCGGCAAAAACAGCGACCAGTAAATCCAAAGATTGAGACTCTCATGAGGGCTGAGCTTGTGAAAATGCTGCAAGCTAAAATCATATATCCAGTTAAGCACTCAACTTGGGTTGCCAATCTGGTCCCGGTTCGAAAGAAGAATGGAGACATACGATTGTGTGTAGATTTCCGAAATTTGAACCGTGCATCGTTGAAGGATCATTATCCTTTGCCGCGTATAGATCAAATACTGCATGTTGTGGCTGGAGCTCAGCGTTTTTCATTGTTGGATGGATTCTCTGGATATAACCAGATTTGGGTTAAAGATGAGGATCAGTATAAGACAACATTCACAACAAAGTGGGGCACTTTTGCTTATCAGCGAATGCCTTTTGGACTATCAAATGTTGGGGCTACCTTCCAAAGAGCCATGGACATTGCATTCAAGGAATTGTTGAATAAGATTATTGTGATATATCTTGATGACATGACTGTATTTTCGCATAGACGGGAAGATCACTGTTCTCACCTGAGGCAGATTTTTGAAAAGTGCGGGGAATTTGGTATTTCCATAAATCCAAAGAAGTCAGTGTTTGCAGTAAAAGAAGGTAAGCTTTTGGGGCATGTGATTTTAGAGGATGGGTTAGCAATAGATCCGGCCGGGTTGAAGCATTGAAAAAGTTGTCACTCCCTGCAAACAAAAAGGAAGCTGTAGTCTTTCTTTGGACCAGATCAATTTCATCAGGAAGTTCATTTCTGATTTTGCCCAGGTTGTAAAACCTATGACTGAATTGTTGAAAAAGGATGCAGAGTTTCAATGGACCGCTCGAAGGAAAGAAGCATTCCAAGAAATCAAGGAAAGAATAGCGCAGGCACCTGTTACGATTAATCCTGATTACTCAAAGGATTTCATTTTGTATGCAGTTGGAGAAGATGAAAGTTATGCTGCGGTTCTTACACGGAAAGGAGATGATGGGAATGAAAGGCCCATTGCTTTCCTTAGTCAGGTCATTCTACCTCATGAGGCAAAGTATAATTTCATTGAAAAACAAGTGTATGCTGTTATGAAATCCCTTAAGAAATTCAAGCATTTTATATCTCAGAGCAGAACAATTGTTTATGTTATTCATCCTGATGTAAGAAATTTCATTCTTCAAGGAGAGATGGGTGATAAACGTGTTGGTTGGGTCACCAAGATCCAAGAATTTGATGTTGAAATTCATCCGACTAAGCTAGTGCGTGGTAAGGCTTTATGCCGGCATTTGGCAAAGATGGCGGCATCCGGTATAGGTGAATATCAAGCGAGAATATCTTGCTAGTGATGACAATTTGATGAATTGCTTAATTCGGGAAAAATATTGGACGAGAAGACCTCATTGATTACTTCACAACTGGTAGATGTCATTCACGGTTGAATGCCTCACAGCGGAGAAGATTTCGTTTGCAAGCTCTTCGGTATGTTTTGTTACCAGAAGGATTGTTTTTTAAGAATATTGATGGTGTTCTTCTAAGATGTGTTAAAGAATTAGAAAAGGCTAGGCTCCTGGAGGAGTTTCATTCTGGTTTATCAGGAGGACACTTTGTAGGAAGACCGATGGCTTTAAAGATAACTCGAGCTGGTTACTATTGGCCGACCCTATTCTTAGACGCTTTCAAGATTGCCCAAGCATGTGACAAATGTCAGAGATACACGGGAAGAGTTAGGAATGCAGCATTGCCTTTGCATCCGATTCAGGTTGAAGCACCCTTTCAGCAGTGGGGGTTGGATTTTATTGGGATTATTGATCCCAATTCCTCAGCTGGACATAGATATATTTTAACAGCTATAGACTATTTCACGAGGTGGTCTAAAGCTATTCCAACAAAGGTTGCGAACCAGACTGTGGTGATATCGTTTATTGAAGGCCTGATTACACGATTTGGCATTCTTGATGCCATTATTACCGATAATGGGACCCCATTTATTGGAGCTGAACTAGCTGAGTTTGCAAACAAGTATGGCATTTTCCTAAAAACATCTTCCAATTATTATCCACGGGGAAATGGCTTGGCAGAGTCAACAAATAAAAATTTGCTCCGGATTTTAAAGAGGTCTTTGGGGGAGAACAAGAGATCATGGCACCTTTTATTAAATCAAGCTTTATGGGCAGACAGGATTTCGGTTAAGAAGTCTATCAAAACCTCACCTTATGCCCTAGTTTATGGGAAAGAAGCAAGGTTGCCTGTTCATCTCGAGTTGCTAGTATTACAGCAGTTGCAGGCTTTTTAGGATAATGAAACAGACATAAGTTCCTTGGATACGCGGATAGCTCAGTTGTTGCACTTGGAGGAGCAGCGTTCTGAGGCATATGAAGAATTTTTTAAACACACACAGGGTATTTCGAAGTGGTTTCATAAACATTCTGCAGATCGTCCATTTAAAACGGGAGATTTGGTGTTGAAATGGAACGAAAATAAAGCTAAGCCTAGGAATCACAAAAAGTTTGATGCTTTATGGGAGGGTCCTTTCCGCATTACCAGCACGGGTGCGGCGAATTCGTTCTATCTAGAAGACTTGGATGGCAGTCCACTACCTATTTCGAGTAAATGGCTTTCATCGAAAGCCTACACCTCATGAATGACGAGTCCAGTATGAGTTTGTATATAGTATAAAAAAAAAAAAAAAAAAAAAAAGTATATACATGTTTTACTTTTATTTTGTCGCCTTGGTTCTTGTTGCCTGAGAGCCGTAGGTGCCTTTTGTTTTTTTGTGCTTTTCTCCTTTCCCAGCAGCTGGTGGCTTTCCAGAAAATTCTTCTTTTCCCTTCCCTTTTTCTCTTTCCTTTCTTCATCTTCTTCCTCCTTTTTTCTTCTGCAATAAAAAAGAGAGCCACGACTGTTGTTTCTTTTCCCTATTCCTATTATTCCCGTTCCTTCTTATCCCTTTCCTCTAAGTTCTATCTTTTTACGCATTTGCTTACAGTCTAGTTCATTTTCATTCCACAGCCTTCATACTTTCACTTCCATTCCATATGTTCATTTACTTTTCTCCCATTATTATCATCATTCCATTTGCATTCACCGCTTGCGCAATCGCAGGATCTCACTCCATTATCTCATTCCATTTGTTTCATTCTATAATCAGTTATATGCAGGTTCTTTCAGTTTCAGCTTTTCAGCAGAAGTTATTGCAGCAGTCCACTGCGAGGTATCACAGCAGCCAGCTTCTTGTTCTAATATGACTCTGTGCCCAATGGATTCAGGCCTGGATTCTTGCATACAGCGAACTGTATACCCCGCGAGCCGCCAAGAATGTTGGCATTTTTGCCACATTGATTCTCATTGATTGAAGTATTAATGTTTAAGTTGTTGCATATCTAACTTCTATACTGGCTTTGATGCGGTTTTGATGAAAAAGGAGCAAAAAAATGGCTAAGTTCAAAAACTATCGCGATTTCGCGACGTGTCGCGAAATCGCGGTCAACGGATGCAGGTTGGCAGAACCGTCGCGATATCGCGACGTGTTCTATTTTCGCGGGTTGTGACAAGCAAAGGAGTTAAGTTACAAACGTGTAGCGATATCGCTACCGTTATGACACAAAGCCAAACAAAACAAAACGCGTCGCGATATCACTGCACGTCCTAAAATCATGGGTAGTTTGTTGAAAAGAGTCTAAGATGTAAAAAGCGTAGCGATTCGCTGCACTTTTTAGAAAAGGTTTCGATAAGGCAAAAGATGTCGCATTTTCACGACGAAAGGTGGCAAATGGTACGGAAAGGGAACATGCGTAGCGATATCGCTACCTGTTCCAAAATCGCGGTCGTGGTGGTCCGAAAAGCAAAAGACATGAAAGTTGTAGCGAAATCGCTACACTTTCGACGATAAGGCCAGGAAAGATGAAGACGTCGCGAAATCGCGACAGGGAATGGAAACCGTACAAAAGACAAGGAGATGGTAGCGATTTCATGCCGCATTGTTGAAAAATGACCAAGTGCTCAAATGTGTAGCGAAATCGCGACAAGGGAAGGTCGAAGACATTCAAAGGCAAAAAGTGTCGCATTTTCGCGGCCTATGAGCAAGACCGTACCAGGTGTCGGAAAGACGTAGCGATATCGCTACATGTTCCATTTTCACGGGGTAGAGCGGAGGAAAGAACCAAAAGACAAAATGCGTAGCGAAATCGCTCAGCGTCTCATTTTCGCGGATCACAGCAGCCAAGGTGTACGGCATAAGAAGATGTCGCGATTTCGTGACCCGTCGCGTTTTCGCGACCTGCGACAGTTTCCCGCCAAAACGTAGTGTGAACGGCCCGATAAGGTTTTTCAATTTCCAAAGATTAAATGCTAGCCCGAATTTAATGTTTTGCGGATTTCCAATGCGGTCAAGGTCGAAGAGCGCCCAGGCTACCAAAATTAAAGATTTTATTTGTTCGAAGCTGCTTTTCGTGGATTGTTCCCACGGTTTCATGCACATGTTCAAAAACAAATTTAATGAAGGTGACCGCTGACGTCAAATTGCATTCAATTTTGTGGTTCTTCAAGGCTGCGATTAAGGGGATCATGCTCCTAGTTTTCGTGGCATATTTGTAGATCTCAAGAAGGTCGGTTACCAATATTAAATGCTGCAAAGAGGACGACCCTCTATAAAAACCAATGTAAACCTCATTTGTAAGGGTTGGGAGTTTTTCTGCTAAAAGCTCGAAGTTCATTTGCAGGAATAAAAGAGTTGGCTTCTAATTTTTCAAGCGTCTGTATGGGTGATTTTCCTTTACTGTTCTTTCTGCATTTCTAATAGCATTCATGTTCCTTAATGGCTGTTGCATTTGAATTCTGCATATTGGATTTAAATACTGCTGTAAGGGTATGATTCCTGGAATGTAGGTTTGGAAGGATTTTCTGCATACGTTGTGTGAGAATTAAGTTAATACTTTTTGTTACTTGCTGTTGTTGTGCTTTGAGTTTTCTGTTGTTGTTCTCCCGATCTTATAACTTCGGCTACGGCCATATTTCCCATTTCTTTCAGCAATTTTTTAATTTCTTTCCAGCAACCCTAATCTTCAACCAAAATTTAGAATAGTAAGGGAACCAGCCCACTCTGGAGATTGGTCTAGGAGCCATTTCTTGCTTCCAGCCTTTCAATGTTGGTCGGGTCTAGGGTGCACATGTAAAAATCCTTTCCTGTGGCAGATTTGTGACCAACATAAGGTAATATATTTTTTTGCACCAAAATTTTCTTCACGACGTCGTCGGTGAATAATTTCAAGCGTATGCTACTTCGATTCTATTTTCCATGATCCGCAGGGAAGTGATAAAACAGAATGGACTAGGCTGGAATATGCAGTGGGAAAAAAAATTATGACGATGAATTTGCTCCTTGATCTAGCTCTAATCCAAATGGTATGAAACTAAATAGTGTATAAGGAAGAATAATTTTTTATATATTGGATAGCCTTTGATTGTAAGGTAGAAACCCACAATAGATTTAAGTAATATATTTGTTCGATGATGCCTTATTATCCTATTTGGATTGCATTTAAATACCTAGTATAATAGTTGTAAGAGTGAAGGGTTGTGACCCTTGAATATAATTAATAAATAATATAAGTATTAGGACATGTTAGGAGGGTCCTAACAGTTGGTGTTAGGATCTCACTATTAAAAATAAGCACACTCACAAAATATTGAAAAATAACTCAAATACATTAAATAACTCAATAACACTATGCATAAATTAAATGTAGAAATGGAACAATCTCACAATAACACAGAATCGTAGGCCTCCTCGAGGGGCAACATCCTTCAATATTTCATTAGCTTGCAAAAGGATGAATTTGTACATGGCTTCATATATTTTAAATAAAAACTTCATGCAACCCTACCTAAAGGCTCAAGAGTTGGCTTACATGTAAAATGCCACTCGAGCTAGAATCTCCTACCTACCATTAGTTACAATCTTGATAAAAATGGTTACATGAGATGGTGCCACTTGGATAGGCACCATACTTACCACATACATTACAAAGTATTATAAATAACATTATAATGGGATCACCTACGTTGGAATTGGGTCATTACATAAGTAAATGAGAATTACAAAATCACTTTAGGATAGGATCCTAACATGTCCTTCCCCTTCAAAAAGCTTTGTCCTCAAAGTTGAAAATGAGAGAACTATTGCTGGAGATGATGGAGAGACTCCCATGAAATATCTTTTGGCTAGATCCTACACTACTAAACAAGAACTTCTATGATGGCATGGTTGCGGAGAGTGTAGGTTCGATGATCCAACAATTATTTAGGTTCGAGTAATATGGACCCTTCTTCATACAATTTTGGTAATGCTGACTAAACCTGTACCTCTGTGCCCACAAATATTTTGAGAGAGGAAATATGGAAAATAGGATGGATCTTGGAGGTGGGCAGAAGAGCCAATTTGTAAGCATTGGAACCAATTTGTTGAAAAACTTGGTAGGGTCCATAGTATTTTGCAGCAAGTTTCTGGCATCAACGAAGTTGTATAGATGATTGTTTTTATGGTTGCAAGTGAAAGAATACTATATTACCCACATCCAAGCTACGCTTAGAATTATGTTGGTCAGCTTATTGTCACATCCGATTTTGGACCATGTCCAAATTCTACTTCAAATGATGGATAACATTAGTATGTTGGTTGAGAGTAGTGTCGACTGCTTGGACCTTGGAGCTATTTGGAATGTATGAAAAAGGTGTGAGAGGAGGGTACCCATAAATAACCTCAAAAGGGGTGAGTTTGGTTGTTGTATGATAGGAAGTGTTGCACCAACATTCAGCCAAAGGAATCCACTTCATCCATTGAGTAGGATGATCTGATGCAAAGCAACGAAGATAGGTATTCAAAATTTTATTGACAATCTCATTTTGACCATTCGTTTGTGGATGATAGGCTGAATTCATTTTGAGTTCAGTTCTCTACAACTTAAACAATTATTGGCAGAAATGACTATTGAAGGTTGGGTCTTGATTAGACATAATGGAGGTGGGCATACCATGAAGGCAAAAAATAGAATAAAGAAATATTTGGGAAATGGTGGAGGTTGTGTAAGGATGGCCAATGGAGCAAAAATGAGCATACTTTGAAAGGTTATCCACTACCATGAGAATAATAGACTTACTGCCAGATTTAGGTAACCCTTCTATAAAATCCATGGAAAAATCAGTCTAAACCTTATCAAGAATGGGCAAGGGTTGAAGAGTACCAGGAGAACATACCATTTCACTTTTCATCTATTGGAAAGTATCACAAGCTGCTACAAAATTATGGATGTCTTGTTTCATACCTTTCTAGAAGAATGTGTGCTTGAGACGTTCATATATTTTAAGAAATATTGAATGGCCTGCAGAGGGAGCAATATGTAATTCCTTCATGAAAAGTTCATGGATTGGGGATGTGCAAGGAAGAACAAGGTATTGGCAATAACGTAGGTCATGGCCATCCCAATTGTATCCTAGGAATGAAGTAGGATCATCACAGAGCAAGGCCACAAAATATTGCAAGTCTGCATCCTTAAGTACCTCCTATCGTAAGGAATCTATCCATTGAGGAATAGGTGAGGAAATGGCAAATAACATACTTAGGGCCTCAAATTGATGATAGATAGAATCGGCCACAATATTCACTTTGCTCTTCTTATAGGTGATATCATAATAATATCCCGTGAGTTTAGAAACCCATTTTTGTTATTTTGGGGTAGTAACCCATTTTTCCAAGAAGTATTTGAGACTTTGATGGTCTATTTTAATGGAGAAATGGCACCCAATGAGATATGGTCACCAATGGGATACAACATGTAAGATTGCCAATATCTCCTTAGCATATGTAGATTTTTCCAAGTTACGATCAAAGAGTGCCTTAGTAGTGAAAGCCAAGGGTCTCTCTTCTTGCATCAACATTGCCCCGATGCCACAATCAAAAGCATCACTTTCAATGAGGAAAGGCTTAGAAAAATATGGTATGGCTAAAATTGGTGTGGGGTCCTAGCATACTTTAGTTTGAGTAAGGCTTTGTTAGCAGACCCCATCCAAGTAAAAGAGTCCTTCTTTAACATGTATGTGAGTGGGGATTCTATTTTACCATAATTACAAATAAATTTGCGGTAGTAACCTATAAGCCCTAAGAATTCCTAAATTCCCTTGAGAGTGCGAGGTTTTGGCCAGTATTGAACTACCTTAATCTTCTTAGGGTCAACCTTGATGCCATATTTGGATACAATGTATCCTATATACTCCACTGCAGTTAGACAAAAGGAACACTTGAACCACTTAGAAAAAAGTTGATGTTGTGCCAACAATTGTAATGTCTAATCCACATGGATAAGGTGTTCTTCTCACAAGTTGCTATAAACCAAGATAATATCAAAGAAAACCAGGATGAACTTTCATAAGAGAGGGAAAAATATGTTGTTCATCAGGATCTAAAATATAGAAGGAGCATTTATCAGACCAAATGGCATTACCATGAACTCATAGTCACCTTCATGAGTACAAAATATAGTTTTTAGAATATCCTCATCCTTGAGCCTGATTTGATGGTAGCCAGAATGCATGTCTAACTTGGAGAAGTACATAACTCCATGTAATTAATCTAGAAATTCATCCACTACCAAAATGGGGAATTTATCCTTGATGGTAATTTTGTTGAGCTCACGGTAGTCTATACACAATTGCCATGAGCCATATTTCTTGTGAATTAGTAAAACTGGAGAAAAGTAAAGGCTGGTACTAGGGCGAATGACACCATATTTGATCAATTCTTTTACCATCTACTCAATTTCAAACTTGAGAGCATGAGGATACCAATACGGTCTAATGTTGGGTGGTGCATTATCTAGTAGTAGAGGATTAACATGGTCATGTGAGTGACGAGGCGGTAGGATAGTTGGTTCTAATAAAATGCCATTATGCTTTGTCAGAACAAGTTGCAAATCTGCTAGATTTTGATCCACTGTGGAAGTGCTTGGTTGAATTGAAAATATTTGTGCAATGACCTTGTGAGATGACTTTTTCAACAATTTCTCCATACGATTAGAACTGATAATTTGGGAAGGCCCTATTTTTGCACCATGGAAGGTGTGTGTTTTTCAATGTTATGAAAACTGCATCCATAGTTCTACAAAGTTCTAGGAGATAGTTCCCAAGGTGCTCAACCATTAGGATCCCAACACAATTTCACATCCTCCAAACTGGAGGGTAAACATATCTTGCTTGAGTTCATAATCCCCCATTTTCATAACATTGCGATATTTACCTTTACAAGGTAAAGTGCCTCCATATTCCACCATGACTTCAAATGAATTGCATATGTGTATATAGCAATTGGTCTGCTTAGCAACTCGAGGATCAATAAATTTGTGTGTATTTCTTGAATCAATAAGAATAGCAAGGCATTGGCCTTTGAAAAAACCCATAACTTTCATGGTTTATGGAGTGGTAACCCCATCAAGAGCATAAAGTTATTTTTTTCTTGAGGTTCTTGGGTTTCCTCTTCTTGTTGAGTTGGTGCTTCTGCTATGTCACTCTCCTCATCTCTACTGCTATTAGGTTCCTCTGCATTTATTAAGAACAATCTCTTATTTTTACATCTATGCCCATTAAAAAAAAATTCATCATAATTATAACATAGCCCTTGGGTGCAACGCGCATCCATTTCATCTGCAGTTAGTCTCTTAGGAGCAAGAGGTCTATTATCAATATTATTTTAGAACTAAGGAGGAAAGGGATGTCGAGCTTGAGAAAATCATAATGTCCACCATTGATCTGAGATTTTAGATTCATCCAATCGGGCTAAACTAATAGCCTTCATAATGGTTGTAGTTTAAACATCTTGACTTCAGCTTGGATATCATATTTCAACCCACTCACAAAATAACTCATAAAAATCCCTCATTCAAGCCCTTGGTTTTATTTGCCAACTTCTCAAATTGTATCTAGTAATTGTGAACTGTGGTTGTTTGTTTCAACTTTATCAAAGCTCCTGTAAAGTCTTCATAGTCACTAGGGCCAAATCGGATGAGTAATTGGGACTCGAAGTCCTCCCAAGATAGATCAAGGGTAGTGGCACATAGCCATTGGAACCAGTGTAAGGCATCAGATTCTAAGTTTAAGGAAGCCATCTAAACCTGATGATATACAAGGACATTATGGAGTCTAAAAAATTGATTAGCCCGACATAACCACCCATCAACATCCTTTCCATTGAACTTAGGGAAGTCGAATTTAGGCATTTTTAAGGTTGAATCATGATCATAGTGAGTGGTTTTTATTTCTCTTCTTTGGTCTTCTATTTCCCTTCGGTGATCTCATTCAGATTTTTCATCTTGGTGTTTAGATGTACCTTGCAATTTGGTTTCCACCTCTGTAATTTGTTCTGCCAAGCAGATTATAGTAGCATCATGATCTATTTAAAGCTCTTAAATATCTTCTCTTATGGTGAGTTTTTTAGTGGTCATGTAATCAAGGGATTTTCATGTCAGCCAATATTGTGGCAAGTTCTAAGTCCCTTTGTTATCCACGAGTACCCCCCACCACTGTGGGCTCTCTTTTATTGAGTTACTAAAAATACATGTGGGGTTTTTTAGCATATCATATATTATTGCCTAAGTTTATTTCATTATTGGGTGGGTATATAAAAATAGCACTTTAGCGCTCTCTAGTTAACGAGTTGGTTGGAGAACCAACTCGATGGTTCAACCAACCCAACCATCGTCTTTGATTGTATTTAAACCACCATGCTTCATCATTAAATATTACTTCACATTTTATCCTTAATCATTTTGAATATTGTCAAACTTTATTATGGTACCAAAGTGGTTCTTAGATGCTGATCAGAGAAGATGGTTACAATAACCATTTGATAGATGTGAGACCTTGGAAACTGATAGCACGAAGCACAAAGATAGAGACTTTGGCGATTGACATCACAGAGCACAAGGCCTGAGAATGAGGCCCAAGATAGATGAAGCACGAGGCCTAAGGTAGTACAATGTAAGAGGTCTGAGCACGATTCCCAAGGTAAATAAAGACACTAACATGGACTGACTGTACTGATGTTGTGGACTGACTAGACTGCTAACATGGATAGACCTGATGCTGATTGGATGGTGACGTAGACAGACCTGATGCTGATGTAGACTGACTGGACCATTGATGTGGACAAACCTAACGTTGAATGGATGGCAATGTGGATAAAATTAATGTTGACTGGATGGTGATGTGGCATATAAGGTGGCAGTGATGTGTTAGACAAGGTGGCACTGACGTGGCTGAAACACTCGATTCAAGGTGGCAAAATAGACATGGGGGGAGGTGACCACCCATAGGTAGTCAACCTCAAAGGTGTGCTCTCAATGTTTTAAAGAGCACACAATGCATCCTGGGATGCATGTGGGATAAACATACCATAATATTTTTATTTTTTTCGTTGTCTACCCACAATAATAACACCGCAATGGTGTTCCCCTTAACTCAACCAATGACATAGCGCAATTGGTAACATGTTTGTTTGCGTGGACAAGGTCCACAGTTCAAATATCATCATTACCATTTCTTGTTGTCTGTGCATGGGTTTTTGGATCTACGATCATTTCTTGCTGCCCATGCATCAATTTTGCTGCCTGTGCATGTTTTTTGTTGCCCACGCATGTTTTTTTGCTGCCCAAAGAAGATTTTGCTAACAAAAATTGTTAAATATTGCTTGAATTTTTTTTTTGGTGACCACCAACAATTTTTTTGTGCTCCGAGAGGATTTTGGACTATATTCTCACTACCAAGACACATGGAAAGGGCTATTTTTTGAGGTATTCCTCTCATTTTTTTCTTTTCAAAGTTGTGCTTGGAGGGATAAGTCATTTTTTTTGGAATTGGAAAGGTCAATTTTTTTTTCCCATTTGTTTATTTTACAAAAAAATGGGGGTATTTCATATGCATTTATTTCTTACAAAATCCTAAGACAAAGGGGGGAAATAAAATTATGGAATGTTAGTATGTGCTATTCATCTCAAAACTGGCATTGTAAAAGGTGTATTTTCGGTTGAACCCGACACCTCCAATGTTTAAATTTGTGGGCATATGTGATTGATGTTTTGCATTTACATTTTCTATTTTCTTGCATTAACAATCACACAAATAATTAAAATAAAAGACCCCAAATTTTTACACCTATTCATGCAATTTATTTGCACAACAGTGTTCGGTATTTTTGATACCTCTGGCCTACACTTATAGGTAATGTTGTCGTGCTTTGGGCTACTATATTCACTGCCTAATATAGCTGTAACAACGATGTCTGAGCTTTTTCTCTATCAATCGTTAGGGAGAAATAAGGTAAACTAGTTCTATTGTTTGAAGAACACAAGCTTATACCGAGAGGGGGGGTGAACAGTATAAGACCTCTTTTTACTTTTTCCTTTATACTTCAAAATAGTAAAGCAATATACCCAAAGCAATATCAAAGCAATGCACAATATCATCCACAAAGTGACACCAATTTTAACGTGGTTCACCCAGAATGGCCAGGCTACGTCCACAAAACTTTTCTCTAAAAGTTATCTCAAAGTTCTTTGGGAATCCTTCCCAATTACAATGTTTATGAGCCTCGGCCCAAAGGAGATACCTTCCCCCAATCAGAATTTATGAGCCTCTGCTCAAAGGAGATACCTTCCCCCAATCAAAATTTATGAGCCTCTGCTCAAAGGAGATACCTTCCCTCTCGCTCTGAAATGATCCCTCGAAGATCAACCGCCTCTACCTCTTGCCAAGCACATGGAACTCCTTTCCACCGAAGACCTCCTGTCCTCAATGCTTAGCCTAAGAGACCTCTGCCTTCTATGATCACGTCCACAGCAGCTCAGCAACCTGTACCAAACACAATTAGTCGGTCTAGTACAAGTCTTCCTCTATCTGTCAGATCTGTCCAACTCTTGAACAAATCAATCCTCCGCATACAAGCCTTCTCAAAGACTTGCCAAATCTATCCTCAGGTTCTTCTCATAGAACCAATGCACCTCTGTCCTCAAGTTCTCTCGATAGAACTATCAAACTCAGCTCACAAGTCCTCTGCTAGGACCTGTCCAAATCTGCTCACAAGTCCCCACCAGAACCTGTCCAAAATGCTCACAAGTCCCCACCGAAACCTGTCCAAAAATTGCTCACAAGTCCCCACCGAAACCTGTCCAAAAATTGCTCACAAGTCCCCACCGAAACCTGTCCAAAACTGCTCACAAGTCCCCACTGGAACCTGTCCAAAAACTGCTCACAAGTCCCCACTGGAACCTATCCAAAAACTCAGCAAGCTCACCAAGAAAAACTTTCTTAGTAGGAAATCACAAAGTGAATTGTTAGAGACCCAATGTGATTTTTCAAACTCATAGAAGCATAAAGAGAATTGTTAGAGACTCAATATGTTCTATACTCAAATCCCAATCTCAAAACTCAACTCAAATCAACTCAGCTCAATCTCAATCTCAAATCTGAAAACTCAACTCAATATCTAAAATGGATAGGATAGAATGTTTTCTTTCAAGAACATGAAACCCCAACAATTGCCAACTATGCAAAGAATCACATAACAATGATACTCATGTTCTTTTCACCATCAATTAGGGTTTCAACAACAATGCTCATCAAACAAGGTTTAGTCAACCAACACCATTCAACTCAACATCAACCTTGAAGCATTCAACCAATCATCACAAGAAAAGGAAACAAGTAGAAATCCTTTTCCCTCCAAAGATATTTGAACAAAATAGCCACCAACACAATATCACCAAATGCAAAGAATAACTTGCTCAAATCAACTCAATGGAGTAAGCCCAATATCATGAATCAAGTAAAGCAATAACTTGATCAAACAACCTCTATGGAAGCAACTCAACCATCAAACTCAAAACAGCCAACCAAGGGTTCCACCAACTCAATGCAAGTAGCTAGACTCACAAATATAAACCCTAGTGCACAAAGCTTCCACTATCTCAAACCAAAAATTATGCATTCACCAAAAACTCTCCTTAAGGATAACAATGCATAAGTAGTCTTCAACAAACCAGAAAATAGGATTTACACCTAGCCAAAGGATACCTAGTAGAATACCTTTTCACTCCAACCTTATTTTAGAAAACATACACCAATCATACTCATAAGAAGAATGTGCCCATACCTTATTGGAGTAGAAGATAATTGAACCTTCAAGCTGTCACCACACACAACTCTCAAACTTCCAACCAAGTTAGGGTTAGAATAAAAAGAAATGAGCAATAATATAAACTTCCTTTATTACACCTTTTAGCTCCACTTCTTTAAACACAACCACCATAACATGCCAATAAATCAACAATCACAGACTCACACCTTATACCTCCATTTTTAATTTTAGCATAGCAAAGAATAATCTTAAAAATACATCCAAAGAAATATGCCCTTATTTCTCCTAAGATTTTATTCAATGCTAATCACAAAAGCCAAAACTCATAAAATTTAATCACACCTTATAAATCGTTGTCCAAGAAACTCCGAATTTCATGGCATAAAGACGTTTTAATAAAAACGTGTGTTACTCTAGCAAAGCACCCCCGCGAGACTCGAAACGATGACCTCCGCCAATGCAGCGCCCAACAGCAACCTTCGCTGCCACTAGCCCACGTGGGCTACGAAGTTCACAAGTGAACTTCCCTCCACTTCACCCTCGAAAAAACTCCCGAAGACTTTTCAACCGCACGTGCTTCTAAGTCTTCCTTCGATCACAGTGAATACAGAGCACAAACACCACAAATTGCATTCGAGGAATTTCGAATTAATTAGCCTTCCAACCTTAGGAGTTGGAGAATAAATAGTCTCTTCGAAGACACCTTGACGTCGGCAAAAATAAAGACCATTTCGAAATTAATCAAAAGTCTTTTCAAAAAGGGTTTAAAAACCCTTAAATAATTTTAATAAATTAAGAATAAAAAAAGTTTAAAAACCTTTAAGTATTTTTAATAAATTAAAAATAATTTCTCCCTTAATTAATTAAATAATTAATTAATTAAAACCTTGAAGGGTTTTAAATAATAATTAAATAAATAATAAAGAGAACCTCCATTGGTTTTAATAAAAACCATTTAACTTGGTTTTAATAAAAACCCTATCCAACTTGGTTTTAATAAAAACCGGTTTGGTTTTAATGAAAAACCCTTGCCAATGGAATCTCTCCGGATTCTCTTAAAAATATTCTCTTGGAATCTTCCACCTTTGAAGCCAACACATCCTCTTAACATTAATGCCATTTCCTTTTGACATCAATGACAACTCATAGACAAGAAGCTAGGATCTCAAACCCAAAATTGCCAACAATCTCCCCCTTTGTCATTGATGGCAAACCATGCTTCTCAACAACACAGAAACTCAACATAAATAGCTCCCCCTGTCTTGAGGCTCTCCCCCTTACTCAAATCTCTCCCCCTTTGTCATCAATGGCAAAGGGTCACCTTTGGGGCTCGGGACTAAGAATGAGCCTCTTAGCTTAGTCCCTCCCCCACCTCCTGATGAGGTGATTAATTCTTGGGTGGGAGTAAAACTCCCATTAGGCACTGATCATCATCAGCGTCTATAACTTCCTTGTCGGGCCTTCTCTTGAACTCTTTGTCCATATTCCTGTTCCTATCACTGTTCTTGTTCTTGTTCTCATCCCTGTTCTTGTCCATGCCTTGATCCTTGGACCTGATCATGCCACTGTTCCTGTTCCTGTATTCTAGAATTTCAGCTCTACACTGTCTGATTATGTGACCTTCATTGTTGCACTTGAAACACTTGACGATGTTGTTTCTCTGAGGTAAACTTGATCTTTGAATCCACCAGTTCTGACCAAACCTGTTCTGACCAAACCTGTTCCTGTTATTTGCCTTGCAATAAACTGCCTTGTGCCCAAACTATTGACAAGAGTAGCAATACCCTTGAAAGTAACTAGCACTTCTAAAATTGTCATTTACCTCCTTCACTTGAGCCATGCAATGTGAAGCCATGTGACCAAACCTGTGACAAGCAAAACATCTGCCTTGAAACTTTCCTTTAATTGACCTCTTAGGTTCTGAAAACTTCTTCTTCTCATTCTGAATTCTGTTTTCTATTTCTGTGCATCTATCATTCAAGGACTCCTTTTCTGAAATACTTTCCTCATCAGAACTCTCTTCCTTTTGGAGTCTCTTACTAGACTCTCCAACTTGTTCCTTGTGTGGCTTAACAAAACCAAGGCCTGTTTTATCTGTTGTCTTTCTTTGACCTTTGATGAGTGACTTAACCTTTTTGGAGCTATCTTGAACCCTGTAAAGCTTATCCTTGTACTCTTTAGTTTCCTCTTTCAAAGAAGCCATTTTCTGTTCTAACTCACTATACTCAAGAACCTTAGACTCTAACTCATCCTTGAGTTCTTGTGTCTTAGCCATAGAGAAGTCAAGACTTTCTATAAGATCATCTCTCTCCATACAACATTCATCTAACTTATCCTTGAGTCTAGCATTCTTCTTTCTTTCCTTTTTCAAAGCACTAAGAGCACTAATAAGTTCACCTTCAAGATCTACTTCACCTTCCTCTATATCTTCCTCTATTTGTTTGCTTTTTGAATCATCAAAGCCTTTTTCAGATTTCTTATCACTAGAGGTGCTACCCTTTTCAAAAACCATACATGCATCTTCCTTATAGTTTTCTGAAGCATCCTCATACATACTAGAAACCAAATCATTATTTGTGCAATCATCCTCAAGGTGACCAAAATTTCCACATCTAAGACATTTCATGATAATGAATCTATGTTTCGGTTCTTCCTCTTTTTCTCATATGAACAACATCTCATTTTCATTATCACTTGAAGAACTTTCACTATCACTACTAGAACACTTACTTGCTTTGTCTAGGTAGAAACTCTTCTTGTGCTTGTGAGAATACCTCTTTCCTTGATTGTTGTGCTCATCTTTGTTTTTCCCTGTGATGCTTGTGCTTTTCTGAATCCTTGCTCTTAGAATCCTGTTTATCTTCATCACTTTCATTCTTGGGAATAGTACAGATCAGTAGCATAATGACCAAACTTTCCACAATTGAAACATCTTATATTTTTCATACTTTTGTGCTTTCTAGAGAACTTGCCTTTCTTGCTGTAATATGCCTCTTCATCACTAGAAGACTCATCACTATCTTGAAGTTGTTTACCCTTGGAATTCTTGGTAGCCTTGAAAGTCGCCTCTTTCTTGACATCAACCTTCACTTGAGTTCTCAACTCAAATGCTGCAAGTATACTATGGAGCTCATCCTTTTTCAACTTATCCAAATCTTTAGCTTCCTCAATAGCAGAAATATTTTCACTAAATCTATTAGGAAGAGATCTTAAAATCTTATCACAAACATCATTTTCAGCAAGCTCAAGACCTAAGTCTTTCATGGAGTTAACAACCTCATCCATACGAAGCATGTAGTCACTAATATTTTCATCATCATTCATCTTGAGTTGTTCAAACATACCTTTGAAGTGTCTCAACTTGGCCTTTCAGACATTTGTATCACCCGTATGAACCACCTTCAACTGTTTCCACATTTCACTAGTTGTCTTGCAGTTGAATCACTTTGGTGAGATCTCGCTTTCTGTAAGCCTTTCAGGATTGCATTCATTGCTTTTGAATTGTTGTGATGTAGGAGCCTTTCTTCTTTAGTATTAGGACCATGTTCAGGAATAGTGTACTCATCTTCAATCACTTCCCAAACCTCATTCCCAAGTGCCATTAGATGAACCTTCATCCTTGCACTCCAAAGACCAAAATCTGACCCATCAAGAATAGGTTCTGCATTGCCACTTGAATGATCCATTGTGTTCTTTACTAGCTTTTCCTTCAAGTTGTTAAACTTTTCGAAGGCACCTACTCTGATACCAATTGAAGAACACAAGCTTATACTGAGAGGGGGGGTGAACAGTATAAGACCTCTTTTTACTTTTTCCTTTATACTTCAAAATAGTAAAGCAATATACCCAAAGCAATATCAAAGCAATGCACAATATCATCCACAAAGTGACACCAATTTTAACGTGGTTCACCCAGAATGGCTGGGCTACATCCACAAAACTTTTCTCTAAAAGTTATCTCAAAGTTCTTTGGGAATCCTTCCCAATTACAATGTTTATGAGCCTCGGCCCAAAGGAGATACCTTCCCCAAATCAGAATTTATGAGCCTCTGCTCAAAGGAGATACCTTCCCCCAATCAAAATTTATGAGCCTCTGCTCAAAGGAGATACCTTCCCCTCTACTCTGGAAATGATCCCTCAGAAGATCAATTGCCTCTACCTCTTGCCAACACGTGGAACTCCTTTCCATCGAAGACCTCCTATCCTCAATGCTTAGCCTAAGAGACCTCTCCCTTCTATGATCACGTCCATAGCAACTCAGCAACCTGTACCAAACATAGTCAGTCGGTCTAGTACAAGTCTTCCTCTGTCTATCAAATCTGTCCAACTCTTGAACAAATCAATCCTCTACATACAAGCCTTCTCAAAGACTTGCCAAATCTATCCTCAGGTTCTTCTCATAGAACCAATGCACCTCTGTCCTCAAGTTCTCTGATAGAACTATCAAACTCAGCTCACAAGTCCTCTGCTAGGACCTGTCCAAATCTGCTCACAAGTCCCCATCGAAACCTGTCCAAAATTGCTCACAAGTCCCCATCGAAACCTGTCCAAAACTGCTCACAAGTCCCCATCGAAACCTGTCCAAAACTGCTCACAAGTCCCCACCGGAACCTATCCAAAACTGCTCACAAGTCCCCACTAGAACTTGTCCAAAAACTGCTCACAAGTCCCCACTGGAACCTGTCCAAAAACTCAACAAGCTCACCAAGAAAAACTTTCTTAGTAGGAAATCACAAAGTGAATTGTTAGAGACCCAATGTGATTTTTCAAACTCATAGAAGCATAAAGAGAATTGTTAGAGACTCAATATGTTCTATACTCAAATCCCAATCTCAAAACTCAACTCAAATCAACTCAGCTCAATCTCAATCTCAAATCTGAAAACTCAACTCAATATCTTGAAATGGATAGGATAGAATGTTTTCTTTCAAGAACATGAAACCCCAACAATTGCCAACTATGCAAAGAATCACATAACAATGATACTCATGTTCTTTTCACCATCAATTAGGGTTTCAACAACAATGCTCATCAAACAAGGTTTAGTCAACCAACACCATTCAACTCAACATCAACCTTGAAGCATTCAACCAATCATCACAAGAAAAGGAAACAAGTAGAAATCCTTTTCCCTCCAAAGATATTTGAACAAAATAGCCACCAACACAATATCACCAAATGCAAAGAATAACTTGCTCAAATCAACTCAATGGAGTAAGCCCAATATCATGAATCAAGTAAAGCAATAACTTGATCAAACAACCTCTATGGAAGCAACTCAACCATCAAACTCAAAACAGCCAACCAAGGGTTCCACCAACTCAATGCAAGTAGCTAGACTCACAAATATAAACCCTAGTGCACAAAGCTTCCACTATCTCAAACCAAAAATTATGCATTCACCAAAAACTCTCCTTAAGGATAACAATGCATAAGTAGTCTTCAACAAACCAGAAAATAGGATTTACACCTAGCCAAAGGATACCTAGTAGAATACCTTTTCACTCCAACCTTATTTCAGAAAACATACACCAATCATACTCATAAGAAGAATGTGCCCATACCTTATTGGAGTAGAAGATAATTGAACCTTCAAGCTGTCACCACACACAACTCTCAAACTTCCAACCAAGTTAGGGTTAGAATAAAAAGAAATGAGCAATAATATAAACTTCCTTTATTACACCTTTTAGCTCCACTTCTTTAAACACAACCACCATAACATGCCAATAAATCAACAATCACGGACTCACACCTTATACCTCCATTTTTAATTTTAGCATAGCAAAGAATAATCTTAAAAATACATCCAAAGAAATATGCCCTTATTTCTCCTAAGCTTTTATTCAATGCTAATCACAAAAGCCAAAACTCATAAAATTTAATCACACCTTATAAATCGTTGTCCAAGAAACTCCGAATTTCATGGCATAAAGACGTTTTAATAAAAACGTGTGTTACTCTAGCAAAGCACCCCCGCGAGACTCGAAACGATGACCTCCGCCAATGCAGCGCCCAACAGCAGCCTTCGCTGCCACTAGCCCACGCGGGCTACGAAGTTCACAAGTGAACTTCCCTCCACTTCACCCTCGAAAAAACTCCCGAAGACTTTTCAACCGCACGTGCTTCTAAGTCTTCCTTCGATCACAACGAATACAGAGCACAAACACCGCAAATTGCATTCGAGGAATTTCGAATTAATTAGCCTTCCAACCTTAGGAGTTGGAGAATAAATAGTCTCTTCGAAGACACCTTGACGTCGGCAAAAATAAAGACCATTTCGAAATTAATCAAAAGTCTTTTCAAAAAGGGTTTAAAAACCCTTAAATAATTTTAATAAATTAAGAATAAAAAAAGGTTTAAAAACCTTTAAGTATTTTTAATAAATTAAAAATAATTTCTCCCTTAATTAATTAAATAATTAATTAATTAAAACCTTGAAGGGTTTTAAATAATAATTAAATAAATAATAAAGAGAACCTCCATTGGTTTTAATAAAAACCATTTAACTTGGTTTTAATAAAAACCTTATCCAACTTGGTTTTAATAAAAACCGGTTTGGTTTTAATGAAAAACCCTTGCCAATGGAATCTCTCCGGATTCTCTTAAAAATATTCTCTTGGAATCTTCCACCTTTGAAGCCAACACATCCTCTTAACATTAATGCCATTTCCTTTTGACATCAATGACAACTCATAGACAAGAAGCTAGGATCTCAAACCCAAAATTGCCAACATTGTTCACTCCATTTCATACCCACATCGTGATTGTTGTTAGGCGTAAATCCTGACGAAGGTTTTTCCAAAGTGTTTAGGGGAAGTTACGCCCCATGCATGAGGAATAAAATTTCTATGGTAGGTGTCATTAACAACATGATGCCCTTTCAATATCGCCTAAGTTCAATATATCGTGCTTCTCATATGTACTTATAGTCTCCCTCATGTAAGGGTGGGTACATATTGAGTGGTGTGTTATTCATATATACTTACAGTCTCCCTCACGTAAGGGCGGGTATATATTGAGTGGTTACGATATATAGATCTGGCAGGTATAAAGAAAGGGAGACCAATTGGTGATATAAGGAACCTTCACAATGGCCACTGTTCACAAGTATCTCTCAGATTCACAGTTGTTGAAAGGTCCTAACTTTGTTCCATGGAAGACAAAGATGAGAGCCATTCTTCAGGTGGAAGATTTATGGGATGTAGTGACTGGCACTACAAAATGCCCTCAAACAACAGGAACAGATCAAGAAGCTTGGGATAAGAAGGACAAAAGAGGTCTCATGTTTCTCCTGCTTGCTACTACAGATGAGGTCCAACCTCATATCTGTGATGCCAAAACCAGTAAGGGAGCTTGGGATGCTTTGATTACTATGTATGAAGGAAAGAATCAGTCCACTATTCTACACCTTCAAACTCAACTACATACCCTCGGTATGAATTTTGGGGAGACAATTGATCTATTCCTTTGCAGAGTGGCTGAATTGAAAGCCAAATTGAATGCTATGGGAAAACCAGTGGATGATGATATCTTGAATTCTGTCATCTTGAGAGCATTGCCATATTCCTACAAGATGTTGATCACTTCCCTCAATGTTTTTGGTAGACAAGTAACTTTTGTGGAATTGGTAAATTTGCTTCAGACTGAAGAGGCAAACCAGGTTCAAAAATATGAGGTGCCAGATAATGCCCTTTCCACCCAACAAAGGGGTAAGAAACAAGGTCAGTTTCAAAAAGGGGGTTCTTCTTCCAAGGGAAAAGGGAAGCAAAATCAGCAGAAGGATAAACAATATTGCAAGATTTGTGATATGAATAACCATGACACCAACAGGTGTTGGTTCAAAAACAAGCAACAAAATGACCAACCTCCTAAGAAGAAAGGCAAAGAGAAACAAAAATATAAAAAGAAACACAAGCAACCTAAGGGACATGTTGCTTATGCTGACTCCAACTCAGACTCAGATTCCCCTGGGTCCGATTCAGATTTTGACTCTAAAAGAGCACACAAGGTGCTCATGACCCATACTTCATCTTCCCAGATAGATGTTGTATGGTATATTGATTCAGGAGCTAGTAAACACATGACTGGAGACAAATCATGGTTTGAAACTTTTGAGGAGAAAGAAGGTAAGCCAGTCACAATTGCTGACAATCAAGTCTACCAGGTGAAGGGTGAAGGGGATGTTTCTGTCTCTCTTCCAGATGGTAAATGTCAGATAGAGAAGGTCCTCTATGTCCCTGGATTAGCCAATAATCTGCTATCTGTTCCACAAATGTTGGATAGAAATATGGATGTTGTGTTCCGAGTTGTGAAAGGCAAGAAGAGATGTTTCATAACCCACAGAGGTAAACATGTTGCAACCGGATCCTACAAGCATGGCTTGTTCATTCTAGATGCTCTTTCAACACCTCATGTTGCTCTGGTTGCAACTACAAAGGAGGCCACTTCTCTCTGGCATAGACGTTATGGGCATCTCAGTTCAGGATATTTGCTTGAATTGCACAAATATGAGATGGTAAGAGGACTTCCTCACCTCTCCCATGTCTTACCAGTTTGCTCGGATTGCTTAGCAGGGAAGCAACATCGAGTACCTTTTGAAGCTAGCTCTTCCAGAGCTAAGAAACCTTTAGAGTTGGTACACACCGATCTGTGTGGTCCTATGCCAACCAGCTATGGTGGAAAGAAGTATTTTCAATTGTTTTTTGATGATTACTCATGGAAGATGTGGGTTTTCTTTCTTCAGTTGAAATCAGAGGCTTTTTCGTACTTTCAACAGTTCAAGAAACTTGTTGAGAAGGAGTCGAGATGTTTCATCAAAACCCTCCACTCAGATCGAGGGGGGAATACACCTCTGAAGTTTTTTCATCATTTTTGAAAGAACATGGGATTAAGAGACAACTGACTACAACCTATACACCTCAGTAGAATGGAGTTGCAGAGAGGAGAAATCATTCCATTGTGGAAATGGTTCGATGTATGCTAAAGGGAGCACATCTTGAGGATCAGTATTGGGCAGAAGTAGTGAACACAACATCTTATCTCCTAAATAGAGCACCCACCAGAGCTCTACAAGGAAAAACACCACAAGAAGCATGGAGTGGTAAGAAACCCTCCATTTCTCATCTGAGGGTTTTCGGATGTAAGGCATTCATGCACATCCCAAAACAGAAAAGAAAGAAGTTAGATGAGAAGACCCTGCAATGTATTTTTCTTGGTTATGATGAGTTTTCAAAGGGATATCGCTTGATAGATCCTATAACCAAGAAAACACATATAAGTAGAGATGTAGTATTTGATGAAGCTTCCACATCAGATATCACATCTACAAATGTATACCTTGAAGAAGAAGAAGAACCTAAGAAAGAAAGCTCATCTCCAAAGAAGAAGGTTCCAAAATGGTATACTAGTACAATGAGAGATTCTAAACTGAATACACTTCCAGATCTAACTCAAGATCGACCATGCACTCGGAGTATGACACAACAGAGAAGAGCAGAGGCATCATCTTCAGAGGTTGATGAGCTTTACCAATAGTTTGATGATCTATCTGTAGATGCAGAGGAAGACAGAGACACAGATATGGATAATGAACAGGTTTATATGATAGCTTTGGATGAAAATGAGCCTGTAATAGTTCAAGATGCACTTAGTGAGCCTCAGTGGAAGGTTGCTATGGAAGCAGAACACACATCTCTCATGAAGAATAATACATGGAAGCTAGTAAATCTGCCTACAGGAAAGAAGCCCATTGGTTGCAAATGGGTGTTCAAAGTAAAGTATAAAGCAGATGGTACTATTGATAAGCATAAAGCCCATCTTGTTGCAAAGGGCTATGCTCAAAAAGAAGGCATAGACTATGAAGAGACTTTTGCCCCTACTGCAAAGATGACTACCATTCGAGTACTTTGTGCCATGGCAGCTCAGTTTGGGTGGAAGCTACATCAGATGGATGTGAAAAGTGCCTTCTTGAATGGTGACTTACAAGAAGAAGTATACATGACCCAACTAGAAGGATTTGTGGTTGAAGGGCAAGAACAGAAAGTTTGCAAATTGATCAAATCCTTGTATGGGCTCAAACAAGCTCCTCGAGCTTGGTATATCAAGATAGATAGTCACCTAGTGCAACATGGATTCAAAAGAAGTCCTTCAGATGCGAATCTCTATATTAAGAACAATGGTTCTGATATAGTGATTTTGGTATTATATGTAGATGATCTGATCATAACAGGAAGTGCAGAGAAAATGATTGATGCAGTAAAAGATGATTTGAAACAATATTTTGAAATGACAGATCTAGGACTTCTTCACTATTGTCTTGGTTTGGAAGTAACTCAGAAAAAGCACCATATCATAGTTACACAAAAGAAGTATGCCAAGACATTAGTCAAAAAATATCGAATGACTAACTGTAAGTCTAAAACAACTCCAATGGAGCAAGGACTTAAGTTATCACGATATGATAAATCACCTCAGGTAGATGGTACTCTCTATCGCCAGCTGATTGGGAGTCTCCTATATCTAACCAACACCAGGCCTGATCTCAGTTTTGCTGTGGGTTATCTTTCACGGTTCATGCAGGAACCCAAGGTAAGTCATTGGAAAGCAGCAAAAAGAGTTCTACATTATGTCCGTGGTACAACAGATTTTGGCTTGGAATACAAAAAGAATAACAAGTTCTATCTACAAGGATACACGGACTCCGACTATGCTGGATCCATTGATGATCGGAAATCAACTTCTGGATACATATTTCATCTTGGGTCTGGTCCTGTCTCTTGGCATAGCAAGAAGCAGCAGGTGGTTGCTATCTCTTCTACAGAGGCAGAATATCGTGCAACTAGTGGAGCAGTCTGCGAGATAATATGGTTACGTCGCATTCTTACAAACATGGGCCTTCCAAGGAATCTTCCACTGCATTTGTTTTGTGACAACCAAGGTGTTTTGAATCTTGTCAAGAATCCAATTTTTCATGATCGCACCAAACACATTGACACTCGCTGTCATTTCATTCGTGATGAAGTTCCAAAGCACCACATTCAGCTCCAATACATTCCCACTGATGCGCAAGTTGCAGATATCTTCACCAAGGCACTTGCACGTGTCAAATTTGAATTGTTTCGCAATACTCTTGGTATTTGCCAATAATGTAATAAGGGGGGATGTTAGCATATCATATATTAGTGCCTAAGTCTATTTCATTATTGGGTGGGTTTATAAAAATAGCGCTTAGCGCTCTCTAGTTAATGAGTTGGTTGGAGAACCAACTCGGTGGTTCAACCAACCGAACCACCGTATTTTGATTGTATTTAAACCACCATGCTTCCTCAATAAATATTGCTTCGTATTTCATCCTTAATCATTTTGAATAATTTCAAACTTCATTAGGGTTTCAAGAGTTACTATTTTTAGTAAGGCATCCAAAAAAATGCTTGGGTGTGGTATATCAAAAGAATCAGCTCAAAAAAATAGGCACAATGAACTATATCCCACAAAACTAATTTTGTGCACCTTAGAATTTTTTTTATATTGCTATTTTGACGAGTCTACTGGTGTTGTCGATTTATGATTTGGAGTTACGATTTAAAATTTGGGATCCAATATTATCTGTCTTTGACCTATAGTCTGCCCCTTGACCACCCTGTCACTATCCTATCTCTTCCTTTGTCACTTGTACTATAGTTATTGACATGGTTCCTGTTACTGACCCTAGGGATTCTCTGACATCGACAGTACTATTTCTAAAACTTGAGGTCTATAATTTTGGATTGTTATAGAGGGTTGTTACTGTCGACCTAACTATCACTATTACTAACCAGACTATTTCTATCACTATTCTGACTATTCTATATCTGACCACAGGATATTGCAGACACTTGCAAAATTTATCTTGACTATTGGTGCTTGCAAGTTTATTTTTTGTGATAAGGAATGCCTTCTCCGTATGCTCACTTTTGGGGTTGTGAATGTAGGATAATAGAATAGAGATGGTATTTATTTGTAGGTGGAAGTTATGTTTTGTAGAACTAGGGTATGCTAAGTAAGGGAGTATGTAATACCCACAAGACCTTTGTTATACCACAATAATGAACAATAGTGCTCAGACCAATATTTTATGCCACTACCTAAGGAGGATTCCACACATACTCTTGAGCACACTATTTTCCTCTCTAACAGTATGCGAGGGTGATCATTTAGGATGTATCCCGTGGACTATGAATAATACAAGGCCGAAAGCTTCCTAATGGATACAATTTTGTTTAAACCTAGATTATCTCCTGATACACCCAAAGATACATGGGAGTTCAAGTCCATGCGTGAGTGTTGTCTAAGGTCTGGGTATTAGAGTCTGATCACCCCTCATTTCACTAAACATTTTATGGGCTATCTAGCTTAGCCAATAATGATAGCTCCTTCATGATTTTTTTAAAACCCTTGGAACAGGGTTTCTAACCTACACAACTACTAAAAAAGAGACTATATTTTTTTATGTTTTCTAGTTTTTTGGCCAAAAAATAGACTGTATTTTTTTTATTTTTAACAAAGGAAAAAAATAGAAACAAAAAACACATGGAAAATTATACCTAATAGGTAAAATGAATGGCAAAAATAATCTCAGTTGTAGCAGAACTCGACCCTGGAAAGCACTATGATACCACTTGTTAGGATCTCACTATTAAAAATAAGCACACTCACACAAAATACTAAAAATAACTCAAATACATTAAATAACTCAATAAAACTATGTAGAAATTAAATGTAGAAATGAAACAATCTCACAATAACATAGAATTACAGGCCTCTTCGAGGGGGCAACCTTCTTCAATATTTCATTAGCTTGCAAAAGGATGAATTCGTACATGGCTTCATATCTTTTAAAGAAATAATTCATGCAACCCTACCTAAAGGCTCAAGAGTTGACTTACATGCAAAATGCCACTCGATCTAGAATATCCTACCTACCATCGGTTACAATATTGATAAAAAATGTTACATGAGATGGCGCCACTTGGCTAGGCACCGTACTTGCCACATACATTACAAAGTATTATAAAATAATATCATAATGAGATCCCCCCATGTTGGAAGTGGGTCATTACATAAGTAAATAAGAATTGCAAAATGACGTTAGAATAGGATCCTAACAGTTGGATTTTCATGCTAAGCATTAATACATTATTGTAATGTAAATATTATATTATAAAGTGTGTGCCATAGATTTTGTAGTATAGGAAAAATCTTAGAAAATATTTTGATGTTCCATGACTATTGGGTTACTTGGAAAGTCATTCCAATGGTTATAGATAGAGAAAACATGCTAGTTTTTTGTATGGTACATAGAATCAAGTTTAAAAATGTGATTAGAATATGAATAAATACTTTGCAATTGTTTTGGTTTTATCTTAAAGTTTTAACAACTTTGGTTCATATCCTTATCTCTCAAAAACGCGTGTGCAGACCTAGAAATATCAGTTAACATGCAAAGCATGTAACTTTTTATTTACAGCCCCACTTAATGCAATTATTGAACCATTGGATAGGTATGGATGTCTAGAATATACTAAAAAAAATTCAGCTCATTTGCACAAGTTTAAGGTCTTCATTTTATGAATGTTATCACAAATTTCAGTTCACAAAAAAATAGTTTTTGCAACTTTTTAGTTCATAAACTTCACATGTTCTAAAGTTTTTTTGATCTCCAAAAAGTAATTCTTGAAGGAGATGAAGAAAGGGAAAGCATGTTTCACTTTTATTTCTAAACCCATGGAATATGGTACAACAAATAAGATGACTAACATTGCACATGAAGTGAAGGATTTATTGGAAGAATATGATGACATTCTTTTAAAATAATTACGTGATGGATTACCACCTATGAGAGGAATTAGTCATAACATAGACTTCATACCTAGATCAATTTTTTCAAACAAGTAAGCCTATAGGATGGCACCTATGGATAATGAAGGGATGGAAAGACAAGTCCAATAGCTATTGGATAAGGGGATGATCAAGGAAAGTTTGAGACCATGTGCAGTACCAGTTGGACTAGCATCCATGAAAATGGAGAATGACATATGTGCATAGACTCACGAGAAATCAATAATATTATGATAAAATATAGGTTTTCATTACCTCGTATGGATGACTTGATGGATTTTTTGAGTGGAGTAGACTACTTCACAATCATAAAATTTGAATCAAAGAAGGATATGAGTAGACAACTACATGTAAGACCAAAGAAGGATTGTATGAAAGATAGGTCATGCCATTTAGGTTAATAAATGCACCTAGCACTTTCATGAGGTTTATGAATGAGGCATTCAAGCCTTTTCTTAGTAAGTTTTTGGTGGTTAACTTGGATGATATTTTGATGTTTATAAATATGAAGAATAATACCTAATGCATATAAGGTTAGTTTTACAAAAGTTGCAGGAGGAACAATTGTTGATTATTTTAAGTTAATGTAGTTTTATGAAGAAATAATTTATATACTTAGGTTTTATCATATGTGATAGGGGAAACACTATTTCCTAAAATTTTGAGTCTTTTCAACTCATGTCAATTTAGGGTATCGTAAAATTGTGATATGTCATGCATAATATATGCCTATAGTGTGGGAATAAGTCCCTTTTCTAAGCTTATCATTCAATGGGGAGTGTTTGTTTATGTGCATATTTTCTAACCCAATTTAAATAAAATGATGTATTGATAAAAATAAAGGTATTCAATTAAATTAAATCAAGAAAGTAAATGCACATTGCATATTAAATTAATCTAAAAGGAACACTCATTCATAAAGAAATAATAATTGGACTAAAGCAATTAATCATAAATACACATCTATGTTTTGAAGAAATAAAACACACACATTCTACTAAAAATAATAGAATGAAAAGAAGGGGAGGATTACTACCTAGAGTGGGCCCGAGATCCTGTAAATAATCTGACCAATGAATTTCTAGAGATCTTCTAAATTAATGTGAACAATGAATTCCAAAACTCCTCAAGTCTTTTTTGATACAATACCAATTCTTTACATGAAATTTAGATAAAATTCAGGTTAGACTCGAATAGAAATTCATCTCAAGATTGCTCTACATATTTAAATAATATGTATACAATACCTGTTACAACTAAATACAACTAAATACCCAAAATAAGACATGTTTTATTGGTATATTATAATGGTTGCACATGTATCTACAATCTTTGCCATATAAATATTGGTCATTCATCGACATTGCATGTTAGTGGCTAAAAGTGATGGACGTCTGGAATTACAACCATTTTTATCATTTTTTAGAAATTGAATGGTCTTGGTCAACATTCAATGGTCAGGGTGTAGGTGCTATAATCTTGCTAAGAGTAGGCACCTCACCTTTGGTGGAGTGTGGGCACCTTCCTATAATAATCGAGGTGTAAGCGCTATACTCATGGTGAGGTGTAGATACCTTACCATTGGTAGGATGTAGTCACATTCCTACACTCTATAAGATGTAGGTACTTCACCCTTGTGGGGTGTAGGTGCCTCCTACATTATGTATGAGGTAGGAACTTCATACTTGTGGGGTGTAGGTGCCTCCTACACCCATCAGACTATCTTTTGAATATTCCCATCTCATAAAGAAGTGAATCATCCACAAAATGACAGGTCTATATAGGACCTCGACTCAAAAATGCAAATAAATATATAACTACACACATGCATAGCTAAAAATATCAATTAGGCATAAGTACAATAATTTCTATTAATTATAGGTAATAGTTATACAAAAATGCATCTCAAATATTAATTAAACTAGAAATGATGTCGGATGGTTTTAGCACCATCCCATCATATCAAGAGAAATAGAGAAAGAGAGAAAAGCAACATCTTATTATGAGAATAGAGTGATACATATAAATGGAGTTGTGAGGATCTTTATATAGGTAGATTCCTTGGCCAAAAATCTATCTAGTTGTACAAGGGGACACCCTGCACATTACAACTTGCATATTGACACTTGTGCATTTATAAGTAACTATATAACTTTTCCCTAGAGTAATATCCTATTATAATGATGTACATTAACTAAATAATATAATATATTCTAACACCCCCCTATATTACATAATTTTATATGAAGTTATCTTGAATTGCATAGATGATTTCTAAATATTTGAAACTTATTTTTTCCAAATACTTTTGTAAAAATATCTTCTAGTTGATCTTCTGTAGAGACATGCTTGAGGATGATATGATGATTCTGAAAATGTTCTCTAATGAAATGACATTGAGCTTCAATGTGTTTGGTCCTTTCATGTATAATTGGATTTTTGATCAGGTTGAGTGCTCCTTGATTATCACAAAATATCTTGGTTGGATTTTTGCTGATCTCCATATCTAATAATATGTATTGTAGCCACTAGGCTTCATAGGTTGTATTTCTTGTTGCTCAATATTCTGCTTTAGTTGATGATTGTGCCACTGTATGTTGTTTTTTACTATACCAAGATATGGGTCCTAACCCAAGATAAAAGACATATCCTGAGGTAGATTTTCTATCATTAATAGATCCTGCATAATCTAGATTTGAGTATCCCTCTAGAAAAAAATATTTGTCATTCTTTATATAATTTATCCTATAATTAGTAGTATTTTTGACATATTGTAATATTATTTTTGTGGTTTTCCAATGACTTTCTCTTGGTTCTTACATTAATCGTGAAATATAATTTACTATAAATACTATGTTTGGTCGACTATATAAGACTTCCAATTAACTGGAGACACATATTTGCTGATACCAACGATGTTTCATAATTTTTGGACAATTGGATCCCTTGTTCCATTTAATTACTCTTTTTGATGGAGATCCACAAAACTCACGATAGATTCTTAATTCACATTCATTACAGTTGGAACTGATTTACAAAAATGGTAGCAGTCTGCCAGTTAAAACTCCTTTACTCTGAAAGATCGTTATTTTCTTTTCCTCTTACAACATCTTTCGTCTAGGAAGAACAACCATCTGAACTGGTCTAGAATCGCCCTCTTGCCTTCACGTCTGTAGCTATGGCTCCCAGTTCCACCCCTTGTGCATGCCTTCGCTTCCCCTTTTAACATCTCTGGCATGACTCTTCGTTTCCCTTTTTTGACCCTTCATTTCAATTCTCGTGCCTCTTCGTTGTCTGCGCTTTCGAGCGCCTTCCTTTTCGACCCTTGATCTTCGTCTGCTTTCACTGCACCTCTGTGCCACATGCTGTTCAGTGCTACCACTGTAAGCTCGGTCCACCTATCAACCATTGATGACGTTCGGTATACCACCGCTCGATCGTTTCCTCTGTAACGACTCCTATAACCGCCTGCGCTTTCCTTTCTTTTGTCTGGTCGCGAAAATGTGACATGTCACGATATCGTGACACTTTCGGATTCCCTGCCTTCCTGCCCGCTTCAAGTCATGAAAATGTGACATGTCATGATATCATGACACTTTTGGCTTCTCCGCCTTCCTGTCCTCTTTGAGTCACGAAAATGCGACATGTCGCGATGTCGCGACACTTTCGGCTCTTCTACCTTCCTGTCCTGTTCGAGTCACGAAAATGCGACATGTCGCGATATCGCGACACTTTCGGCTCCTCTGCCTTCCTACTTTCCTCGAGTCACGAAAATGTGACATGTCATGATATCGTGACACTTTTGGCTTCTCTGCCTTCCTGCTTTCCTTGAGTCATGAAAATGCGACATGTCGCGATATCGTGACACTTTGGCTTCTCTACCTTCCTGTCCTATTTGGGTCGCGAAAATGCGACATGTCGCGATATCGCGACACTTTTGCTTTTCGGCCTTCTTGCCTTTCTTGAGTCACGAAAATGTGACATGTCACGATATCGTGACACTTTTCCCTTCCTACGCCTCTCTCACCTTTTGGTCACAAAAATGTGACATGTCACGATATCGTGACACTTTTTTGCCCCACTCCTTCTCTCTCCTTCCTGAGTCGCGAAAACATGACATGTCATGATATCGCGACACTTTTTCTGTCACGATATCGCGACACCTTTTGCCCCACTCCTCTCTCCTTCTTGAGTCATGAAAATGCGACATGTCACGATATCGCGACACTTTTTCCCCGTCGTGATATCGTGACACCTTTTGCCCCGCTCCTTCTCTCTCCTTCCTGAGTCGCAAAAATGCGACATGTCACGATATCGCGACACTTTTTCTATCGTGATATCATGACATCAAGGCACACTTAGAAAAAAAAGAAAAGAAAATCAAAAAAATTTCTTTGATGCAAGATTGCTCTGCTACCATCGGATGCTCCTGCATCAGACACCCGGGGTGGATAGAGAAGTGTCCTTTACTTCTATATTGTTGGAGGAAGACCCAAGTGGTCGACCTCTATTTTGGACAACCAAGTTGCATCTTCAATAGGTCTGCCCTTCCATTTGACCAGATATTTAGAATACTACCGATTCCTGGTACTTCTGCCTGCTCGAGTGTCTAGTATTTCCTCGATCTCGTCTGTTGCTGAAGTAGATGTTGGAATACTCCATAATTTTGTACTTGGTGTCCTGCTACTACCTCCTTCATGATATTCTACCAAGTCTGCAATGTTAAAAATAGGTGATATGTTAAGGCCACTTGGCAATTCCACTTCATACGCATTGCTTGAATCCCGTTTTCCCATAATTTGGCATGGTCCAAACTTCTTCATCTTTAGCTTGTTATAGGTTTTAGCAGGAAACCTCTCTTTTCTCAAATGAACCATGACTTCATCACCCACTATGAATTCCTTGAACTGTCACTTCTGGTCTGCCTTTGTCTTATATTGGTTGTTCATGTTAGTAATGTGCTTCTTCACTTCTTCATGCACACTCTTTAGGTGCTCTGCAAAGTCCTCAGCCTCGGCACTTCACCTTTCTCCCTATACCCATCTTCCTCAACTCTGAAGCACTCCTTGGGTTGCTCCCATAAATTATCTAGAATGGAGATTTGTTAGTACTCCTGTTGATAGAATTGTTGTATGCAAATTCTGCCTATGGTAAAACCAAATCCCATCCCTTGGGCTTATCTCCTATCAAGCATCTCAACAGGTTTCCCAGACTTCTGTTCACCACCTTCGTTTGGCCATCAGTATGTGGGTGGTATGCAGAACTGAATTTCAAATCTGTCTTCAATTTCTTCCACAAAGTCCTCCAGAAATGCCCAACAAACTTGGTATCTCTGTCAGAAACGATACTCTTTGGTAGACCATGAAGTCGTACCACCTCTTTGAAAAATAAACCTGCAATGTGAACTGCGTCACTAGTTTTCTGGCAAGGGATAAAATGTGCCATCTTCAAAAACCTGTCAACCACCACAAATATGGAATCATTTCCCTATTGCGTCCTTGGTAGACCAAGAACGAAATCCATACTGATGTCCTCCCAGGGTCTCTCTGGTATAGGTAATGGCTGGTATAATCCAGTGTTCTGGCTCACACCCTTCGCCATCTGGCATACTCTACAACTTTGTACAAACCTCTTCACATCTTGCTACAGTTGTGGCCAATAGTAGTTCTCACTAACCAGGGCAATGGTCTTGTCCCGACCAAAATGTCCAGCCAACCCTCCACTGTGTTTCTCCTTGACTAGATTTTCCCTCATTGAACTTCGTGGAATGCATAATTGACTTCCTCTAAACAACATTCCATCTTGGATCAAAAAATCCAACCACTTGGTCCTGTCCAAAGTGACAGGTGCCAAGCAAGCCTTCCAGGCTTCTACAAAATCAGGATCTTCAGGGTACAAACCCTTCAGTTCATCAAATCCTACCACTTCCACCTTCATTTTTGTCAACAAACATTGCCTTCTACTTAAGGCATCTGCAACTCTGTTTGATTTTCCGCTCCTGTGCTTCAACACAAAGGTATAACTCTGTAGAAACTCAACCCATTTCAGGTGCCTCTGATTTAGTTTCCCTTGGCTATTGATATACTGCAAGGCCTGATGATCAGTATATAGAACAAACTCTTTTGGCAGCAAGTAATGCCGCCACTTCTTTAGAGCTTGAACTATAGCATAAAACTCTTGATCATAAACTGAATACTTCTTCCTAGCATCATTGAGTTTCTCACTAAAGTAAGCAATAGGTTTACCTTCTTGACTCAAAACAGCTCCTATGGCACTACCACTAGCATCACAATCTACCTGGAATACCTTATTAAAATTTGGAAGTGCCAAAATAGGTTGCTCTGTAACCTTCTTCTTCATCATACCAAAACTCCTATCTGCTCCTAAGGTCCACTTGAATTCCTTCTTATTCCCTCTCATTGTTTCTGTAAGGGGTGCACAAATACTGCTGAAATTTCTAATAAATTTCCTGTAAAAACTTGCTAGACCATGGAATGATCTTACCTCAGTCGTGCTTCTCGGAGTAGGCCATTCAATGATAGCTCTCACCTTTTCTAGGTCCATTTTTAGACCTTCGGCTGAGATGACAAATCCCAGGTACACTAACTCTTTCTTCACAAAATTACACTTCTTCAGATTTATTAACAACTGCTCCTCCTACAGCTTCTCAAAAACCCTTCTGACCTGCATCAAATGCTCTTCCAGGGTTCTGCTAAATATTAAAATATCATCCAAATAGACAATGATGAATTTGCCTAAAAATTCTTTCAATACCTCATTCATCAACCGCATGAATGTGCTTGGTGCATTGGTTAGTCCAAATGGCATGACCAACCATTCATACAAACCTTCTCTGGTCTTGAAGGTTGTCTTCCATTCATCTCCTTCTCTAACATGAATCTGATGATAACCACTCTTCAGATCAATCTTTGTGAAGTACTTGGCTCCACTCAAACAATCCATAATGTCATCCATCCTTGGCAATGGAAATCTATACTTTATGGTGATCTTGTTAATGGCTCGAGAGTCTGTACACATTCTCCATTCTCCATATTTCTTTGGTGCTAGTACTGTAGGTACTGCACATGGACTCAAGCTCTCCCGAATCAGTCCCTTTTTTAGCAACTCTTGGACTTGCCTGTTCAGCTCTTCAGTTTCTATAGGAGTCATTCTATGTGCTACCTTATTGGGTAAACTAGATCCTGGTATCAAATCTATATGGTGACTGATCTTCCTCACTGGTGGTAAACCTTCAGGCACATTATCAGATACAATGTCTAGAAATTCTTCTAATAGTCCTAAGACTTCTACAGGGGTATCCTTGCATTCTTCCTTCCTAACTCTAGGAATTAATGCATAGCACATATGCTCATGCTTTAGACTATCCAAAAATCTTCCCCCTTCAACTAAACAGATTCTAGCGCTGCTACATACCTTTTCACCCGCCTCCTACAAGGGCTTCAGCTTATGGCACACTCCATCCTTTGTCATTGAGTAAGTGTTGGCGTGACCATCATGCACTGCACACCGATCAAACTGCCATGGCCTTCCCAACAGCAAATGGCAAGCATCCATAGGCAGGATGTCACACAGGACCTCATCACAGTACTTCCCAATATTAAATTTCATCGAGCATTGCTCACTGACCAAAGCCCTATGGTCCTTCTGTAACCATGCAATCTGATATGGATGCGGGTGTGCCTTTCTCTTTAACTGTAACTTGGTAACCATTTCTTCTGAGACCAAGTTATCAGTACTGCCATTATCTATAATGATGTTACAGACCTTACCTAAACTTTTGCACCTTGTGCAGAACAGGCTCCTTCTCTGGTCTGATCCTTTCTCCTCATTCAACAGGGTCCTCCTTGTAACCATAACTTCTCCTCCCTCTGCCTCCTCAGAATGTTCTGATTCGACACCTTCATTGGCTACAACAGCTCTGGCAGGACCCTCAGGTCTCTCATTTGTCCCTTCTCGATGTTGTGGACACTCGTATGCTCGATGTCCTTCTTCGCCATAGTGGAAACAGGTTCCACAAAATCCTCCCCTTCCAAATCCACATCCAGATCTACCTCTTCCCCTTGGGTAACCATTGTTCTGATTACGGGATTGGTAGGTGTTCCTATCTTCCTGATCCTGGGTAATACTGGTTTCACCAACCTTCTTCTGATCCTTATATCTTTCTCCACTGGTCCTTCCACCAGTTCTTCCCCCATGACCTCTTCCTCTTTGTTTTCCCTCAAATCGTCTGTTCAGCTTCTCTTCGACCTTGAGGGCAAACTGGTAAGCATCCTCAATGGTGCTTATCTTAACCAGAATCAACTCTTCTTGAATACTGGTTCTCAACCCATTGATGTAACGGGCCACCTTCTCCCTGTTAGCCTCTGCATGGCCAGTTCTGATTGAGATCAGGTAGAATTCCTCTGTATATTCTTTGACAGATCTGTTTGACTGCCTCAAACTCTGCATTCTTCTCAACAGGTCCAATTCATAATCTACAGGGATAAACTGTCTCTTCAACTTCTCTACCATTCGATCCCACCTGGTTATCTTTTCCTTTCCTCCTCTATTTCTTTCTAGCTGCACTTCTTTCCACCATATGCAAGCATGGCCTTTCAACTTTGTTTTGGCAAACTTGATCCGATCTGGATCTACAACCTCCTCATACTCAAAATATTCCTCCATATCATTGATCCAGTCAATTAACTCCTCTGAATTGAGACTCCCAG
Organism: Wollemia nobilis; assembly: GCA_028583015.1. Taxonomy (NCBI): domain Eukaryota; kingdom Viridiplantae; phylum Streptophyta; class Pinopsida; order Araucariales; family Araucariaceae; genus Wollemia; species Wollemia nobilis. The sequence continues at coordinate 6,534,769 of JAQPPZ010001063.1, read as the reverse complement.
AATACGTGGAGACCTCAAACTTTGCCTTCTTCCCGATCTATGATATGGCCTTAATTAATCTAGCTTCTACGAGATCCATTGCTTCTTCTTCAACCGATGGATCATCAACCTCCCAAGCTTCCTCTTCACTATGGTCTTCTCTTCTTGGTTCAACCCCTCTTCGTAATTCCTCTTGCAGGGCTTGCACTTGCCTCTGCAAAGCTCTGAAATCTTCTTCAGGTACCACATTCCTTCCACCACCATGATTTCTTCGTGGAGGCATTCTTCCTCACTCCCTTCTCACAATCCTTCCATAGATCCTGGTGCAAACTGCCTCACTTTTGGTGATCTGCTCACACACTCAGGAACTCCCACTCTGATACCACTTGATGGAGATCCACAAAACTCATGACAGATTCTTAATTCACATTCATTATAGTTGGAACTGATTTACAAAAATGGCAGTAGTCTGCCAGTTAAAACTCCTTTACTCTGAGAGATCATTATTTTCTTTTCCTCTTACAACATCTTCCATCTAGGAAGAACAACCGTCTGAACTGGTCCAAAATCACCCTCTTGCCTTCACGTCTGCAGCTATGGCTCCCAGTTCCACCCCTTGTGCATGCCTTCACTTCCCCTTTTAACATCTCTGGCATGACTCTTCGTTTCCCTTTTCTGACCCTTCATTTCAATTCCCGTGCCTCTTCGTTGTCTGTGCTTTCGAGCGCCTTCCTTTTCGACCCTCGATCTTTGTCTGCTTTCACTGCACCTCTATGCCACATGCTTGTTCAGTGCTGCCACTGTAAGCTCGGTCCACCTGTCAACCATTGATGACGTTCGGTATACCACCGCTCGACCGTTTCCTCTATAACGGCTCCTGTAACCGCCTGTGCTTTCCTTTCTTTTGTTTGGTCATGAAAATGCGACATGTCGCGATATCATGACACTTTCGGCTTCCCTGCCTTCCTGCCCGCTTCAAGTCGCGAAAATGTGACATGTCGCGATATCGTGACACTTTTGGCTTCTCCGCCTTCCTGTCCTCTTCGAGTCACAAAAATGCGACATGTCGCGATGTCGTGACACTTTCGGCTCTTCTACCTTCCTGTCCTGTTCGAGTCGCGAAAATGTGACATGTCGCGATATCACGACACTTTCGGCTCCTCTGCCTTCCTGCTTTCCTCGAGTCACGAAAATGTGACATGTCATGATATCGTGACACTTTTGGCTTCTCTGCCTTCCTGCTTTCTTGAGTCATGAAAATGTGACATGTCATGATATCGCGACACTTTTGCTTCTCTGCCTTCTTGTCCTTTTTGGGTCGCGAAAATGTGACATGTCGCGATATCGTGACACTTTTGCTTTTCGGCCTTCCTGCCTTTCTCGAGTCGTGAAAATGTGACATGTCGCGATATCGTGACACTTTTCCCTTCCTACGCCTCTCTCGCCTTTTGGTCATGAAAATGTGACATGTCGCGATATCGCGACACTTTTTTGCCCCGCTCCTTCTCTCTCCTTCCTGAGTCGTGAAAACGCGACATGTCGCGATATCGCGACACTTTTCTTGTCGCGATATCGTGACACTTTTTCCTATCGCGATATCATGACACTTTTTGCCCCACTCCTTCTCTCTCCTTCTTGAGTCACAAAAACGTGACATGTCATGATATCGCGACACTTTTTCCTGTCGCGATATCGTGACACTTTTTGCCCCGCTCCTTCTCTCTCCTTCTTGAGTCGCGAAAATGCGACATGTCGCGATATCGCGACACTTTTTCTGTCGCGATATCGCGACATCAAGGCACACTTAGAAAAAAAAAAAAAGAAAATAAAAAAAATTTCTTTGATGCAAGATTGCTCTGCTGCCACCGGATACTCCTGCATCACTTTTTCATTCTATACTTTTCAAGCAAGACTCATACATACTTTGTTTAAGTGACAATTATATTGTCCTTTCCTTTATGAATCTCTAGACCAATGCAATAGTTCATTGGACCTAGATCCATCATTTCAAATTCTTTTAATAGATCCCCATTGATATCACTTATTATTTTTTCATAACTTCCAATAATTACTATATCATCTACATATACTATGAGAATGAGTATGTCATTTCTAAATTTCTTGGCATATAAATTGGGATCTAACGTGCTTCTTTTGAAGTTATCCTATAATAAGTGATTGTTGATCTTTATATTCCATGCTCTATGAGATTTTTTAAACCATACAAATATTTTTTCAATTTGCATGCCTTATTTTCCTATCCCTTGATGATAAATCCTTCTGGTTGTGACATGTATACTTCCTCTTCTAAGTCACCATTAAAGAAGACACTTTTTACATCCATTTGATGAAGTTTCCAACCTTGATGATCTACTAGTGCACAAAATATTTTGATGGTATTCATCCTAGTTGTTGGTACAAATGTTTCTTCATAATCGATTCCCTCTATTTGAGTGTATCCTTGGGCTACTAGTCGAGCTTTGTATTTGTCAAGTGTTCCATATGATTTATATTTAATATTTTAAACCCATTTGCAACCTACTATTTTACTTTTTGGAGGTCGTTCTACTAGATCTGATGTCTTAATATTTTGAAGTGAAGTATATTTTGATTCCATAGTTGCTTTCCAATGTGATTCATTAGTTCTTGAAGTGTTGATATTGTTTCCATTGTATTACTTAGCATTCCTCTATTCATTCTGGTCAAAATTCAAGTTTGAGGCCTAGTAGTGGTAAGATTTGGTATTCTTTCTAGATTTGATTCTTTGAGAATATCTCTGAGCCATATTGGCTCTTTCCAATGAGGGGCTGTAGATGCATTAGTATCTTGTTCTTGAGATTATGATTCTGACTCCTCACTTTTTATGTATTCATTACAGATATTTAGAAGAATTTTTGCATCATTACTGATTTTTCTATATCGATCTTGATATTTTCATCAAATATTACATCTCTACTAATGTAAACTTTCTTTGTGTATGGATCTAGTATACTGTATCCTATATATTATTTTTCATAACCAAAAAATATTCCTTCTATGGTTTTTTCATCTAATTTCATTCTCTTTTATTTTGGAATATGCATGTAAGCTTTACTCCCAAAAAATTTCAATTTTTCTATATTGTCCTGGCCATGCTTCTTCTAGTGTAATTTGTTTGAATACTCTTGTTGGTAATCTATTTTGTATGTAGTCTATTTTTTGCACTACTTATTCCCAATATTGATGATCAAGTTGAGTCTCCATCAACATATATCTCACCATTTCTATTATTGATCTATTTATTCTCTCTATAATTCCATTTTGTTGTGGTGAATATGTTGTAGTAAGTTGTCTTTTAATTCCAATTTCTTCTAAGAATGAATAAATTATTTTGAAATAAATTATCCTCCCCTATATAAGCAAGGTGCTTTTATAGTTTTTACTGATTCTTTTTCCAATTGAATTTTGAACTGTTCAAAATGACTAAATGCTTCTAATTTATACTTCATGAAATACACCCACATTTTTCTGGTGTGATCATCAACAAATAATTAAAAGTACTTATGTCCTCCAATACTATCAATTTTCATTGGTCCACACAAATTTGTATATATTATTTCCAAAGGTTGTTGAGGATGGATTTCGAAGGGAACTCTACATTGTTTTCTTGCTAAGCATTGTGGACATACAGTAGCTTTTGGAGAAAAATTAGATATTCCTTCAACCATTTGATACTTGAATAATTATTTTGATGAGTTCTGAAATATGCATGTATTATGGAACCTTTTATATGTTTTATGCCTATAAATCATGGATGTAAATGGATTTTTAATAATTATTTCATTTCACTTATGTGATTTATTAGTAAAAATGATGAATGAGGTTAAATTGATAAATACATAAATTTTACATAAAATATGTGTAATTTTTGTATGCTTGGACAAGAGAACATTGAAGAACACTTCACGGGAGATTGATGTAGCAAAACAAGACTTGAACCAGATGTTGAGCATAGGAGAAGATGGTCATAAAGATGATGTGTTAACAAAACTATAAACATGGGTTATAGATAGATGTTACAGAACACAATTTATAAATTATGTTACAGAAGATAGTTGTCGAAGAATATTACCAAAGATGTCTACCGCCAAGAATTATGGAAATATTTGACCAATTCAATTGACCAACACACTACATGCCACATCAATGATAGCATAACACTCTTACATGGTAGCATATTGTTACAAAATATTTACAGTCAGCACAATTGGTTGACTTGTCAAAGATTATGCACGAGGGAATTATGATTATTGAATCTATTATAAAGTTGTTTTATAAAGTTGTAAAGTTAGTATGTTGTTAAGTTATATATATTATAATGCAAGATGTTATGTCCTCTTCATGAATAAAGGGGTATATAGTTATATTGTTATATCTTGCGAAATGTTCAAATTAGAAGCATTTTGTTATGTTCGTTCATGAGTTTCCACTTGGACCACTTATATTATGATTGAATCCAAGTAGGTTAGGAAACTATGTTAGTTTAGATTATTTTTGTTAGAAAGATAGTTGTCGCATCATCAAGCCAACAAAGCCACATGGAAAAATACGTGGAAGAGTTCCATTATGAATGTCCAGCGTGAAATTATAAAAATACATGTAAAGACCTTTGAAAAGGTCTATTGTCTATCATCTATTATCTATGGTCTACAAGCTGATACTCTAGAGATTCATCGCTTGATGTTGAAGGAGTCTATATATATTGTACGAATGAAGGTTTAAAATTAAGCAATAAAATAGTAGTATTTTCTTCTATGGATTTGGTAACCATGTTCTATATTTCTTTTATGTTGTATCTACTTTTGTAACTTCCCTTTCATTTTCCTGCAACCATGAAATAATTAGCATTAGATTAATGTAATGAAATAGATTATTGAAGTTAAAATAGAGTAGAGAAATGAAAGGAGGTTAATACTAACCTTCCAGAGGTAGGGCCCACTCCAAAATGTTTAAATAACACAAGCTTATACTAAGAGGGGGGGTGAACAGTATATGGTCAAAAATTTTACTTTTCTTTCCAAATGATAAAAACAATAATATCAATGCAGTAAATAAAACAATGCACAAATCATCACACACATGAGAGACATAGATTTAATGTGGTTCACCCAATGTGGGCTACATCCATAGAGAAAATATTTCTTATAAATTTCCTCAACCAATATCTTGGGAACCAATTCCCTATTACAATGTTTATGGACACTAACCCAAATGAGACACCAATACCATATGCTCAAGTTCATGTACCTATATCTATACGAGACATCATTTCCCTCTACTTTGGTTCATGGACCTCTATATATCGGAGACCTCAATCCCATCTGCTATGGTTTATGGACCTCTATCTATAGGATATCTCAATCCTATCTGCTCTACTCTACTACAAGCCTTTACATGAGGCTTGCTCAATTCTGCTCTAATACTTGCTCTTAACTCTTCTCAAATCTGCTCCAATTCTACACACATGACTTGCTCAAATCTACTTCACCAAAAACTACTCTTAACTCTGCTCAAATATGATCCAAGCCTACACACAAGGCTTGCTCAAATTTGCTCCATCAAAACCCACTCTTAACTTTTCTTAAATATTCTTCAAGCCTACACACAAGGCTTGCTCAAATATATTCACCAAAACTTGCTCTCAACTCTACTTAAATTTGGTCCAAACCCACACTCAAAGCTTGCATAAATTTTCTCACCAAAACCTACTCTCAACTTTGCTCAAACCTGCTCTAATCCTACACTCAAGGCTTGCACAAATATGCTCACCAATACCTCCTCTCAACTCTGATCAAATCTACTCCAAGCCTACACACAATGCTTGCTCAAATATTCTCATGAAAACTTGCTCTCAAATCTACTCAAATATACTCATAACACATGCTCAAATATTCCCAATTATTGCATACAAATAATTTCATATATCTTTTCCAAAAAGTTCTTTCTTTGACTAAAGTAGTTTAGACATATTCTACCCATAATTTGTTTAACCTCTTGAACATATATAGAATTATATGCACTAAAAAATGCTCAATATGTTCTTCACATTCATTAAGTTTATCGCTTTCACATGTCTCACATTTATTTCATTCTAAAGGTAGCTCTAGTCTAGCACTTGATAACTGACCTGGTATTTACTGATTTGCAACTTCACTTCAAAATAAATCAATCATGAACAATGCACAAGTTTTTCCCTTTTATCTACTCCCAAGGTCAATCATGATGATGCACAAATTGGCTTCACAAATATGATCTATAACTCTTGCATTTTCATTACCAATATCACTTAAATTTAATGCACCAATTTTATTTCAAACCCTAGCACATATGTCTCTATGTCAATCAACAATGATGCACAAATTTATTTTCAAATCCTAGCACATGTGTCTCAATGTCATTCAACAATAATGCATAACTTTATTTTCAAATCCCAACTCATATATTTCTAATTTCAATCAATAATCATGCACAACTTATTCTCAACTTCAATAAATCACTAATGCACATCAAATCAATCCTTATATCTCCACCATATGATATCAAAAATATTTCCCTTAAGAAAAACCACCTTGAGAAAGAAATCAAATCACCATACCTCTAAAGTTGCCTTGATGAAGATGTGCTCTCAAAAACCTATCTCAAAATAACTCCCTTTCTTTGGCCACTTCAAAACAAGTTAGAAAACTCCTTTTCAAATAATCCATATAAAACCCTTTCAAAGGATGCACATAAGAATACCTGAAAATAATGCCCTATAAATCCTTTTTGGTTTCACAAGATAAATCTCTTAGGAATAAACCAAAACCCTCAAAATATCATGCAAAAATACAATCAACAAAAAGCCTCAATACATCTTATATCTCCTCTCTAAAATGCAACTATTACAAATTCAAAAAAATCCAAAATACACCTTATATCCCCTTTTCTCACATGCAAAAATATCCCTTATATTCCCTCTTTAAATCATGTAAAATATATCCCTTATATTTCCTCTTTATAATATTTGTAAAATAAAAGTCTTCATTACATACACCCTTATAACTCCTATTTACAAAATAAAAGACTTTATAACACACACCCCTTATAACTCCTATTTGCAAATAAAAAACTTTATAAAACACACCACTTATGACTCCTATTTGTAAATAATCAAAAACCTTTATAACACACATCCCTTATGACTCCTATTTGCAAATAATAAAAAACCTTTATAAATACCTCACATAAAAAATTGTTGGCATGGATGAGAATTGACCCTCTGACCTCTAGTGCCCAAACATCGATCATGACCACTTGGGATAACCAGGTGGATGAGACTTCAAAAGCACATTAAATCCTTTATCTTCTTCTTCATCATGCTTCCCAAAATTTAATACATCAAAATTGGCATCGATGAAAACTGAACCGTGAACCTTCTCTCACACAACATCCTCACACAAAGCCAACGACCAGCTGGTCTACACCAGCAAGCATGAATTAAAAACAAACTTCCAAGGATTTATCTTAATTTTTTTTCCTTCACTTCTATCATTCGCTTGCTCACCCGAATATTATTCCTGATCGTGCATTCGATATTTCTCATCATCAAAAGTGGATAAAACATTATGTATATATAAGCACACCTTGGTTTTAGATAAGGTCAGAACTTTTGAAACTTTAATACTTTCTTTTGAATGTTGGCACCAAAATGCGTGGTTATAATTTAAATATTATAATGTTAACTCCCTTTTTAAAATCTTGCCATGATTAAAATATTTAGTGGCCCAACGTTTATTTAGTGTAAATAAACCTTTGTCCTTCCTTTGAAAACCTTTGGTCTTCCTTTTATAAGACTTTTTCCTCAGGCATTTATAAACTCTCTTTAAATATTTAAATATAATATTTAAATATTATAATCCTTAAACATATTTGCCTTGCTTTCCATTTACCAACCTTCTAAACTCATCCATTTTGAAGAATATTCTGCCATTTATACCATGCTCTTTTTGACATCAAGCTTTTGACATCAATGAAAACTATTGAAATCAATCCTTTGACATCAATGACAACTCAATATGCTCAATATTTCCAAAAATCCTCGCCTTTGTCAATGATGGCAACCCTTATAAAAATATATTTCTTTTACTGTAACTAGATTCCAAAAATTGCTCCCCCTGACAAGCTGCTCCCCCTCACTAAATTCTATCCCCTTTGAAATCAATGGAAAAGGACTCCTTAGGGCTAAATATAGGACACTTAGCATAGCCCCCTCACCACCTCCTTTATTGGGGTGATCAATTTCAGGATGAGAGTAAAGCTACTCCCAACTTACAATGCTCTTCTTTTTCAATATTTTTACAAACTTTTGAAGCCATACCTCTTTGAACATTTTGACTATCCTTCTTCTTGCTTACATTTGGAATTTTTGGGAATTCTGTTCTACACCACTTTGCTTTATGCCCAAAATTATTACAATTGTAACTTTAGCCCAAAAATTCTTGCACTCCTTTCCTCAAGGCTGATGGATCCGTGCCTTAGGGGGGAATGGAAGAATGAGTGGTCTACACCTCAAAAGAGAGGCACTTAATCATACATTCTATATATGGTGATTTTTTTACGAATAGATTTTAGGTTCACCAAGAAACATTTATGGCTATTTTTGAGCCTAAGTTTTAGGATTTGTTCTGATGAATTTGTTTTAGTCAAATCACACATACACCTAAGTCTGGCCAATATGCAAACTATGCTATCTTATATGCAATTTTCATTCAAATGCAAGCAACAAAATATAGAAAAAAGAATGTAAAAACTAATACAATGCTTAAAAGTGATCACACACTCTTACCTGTATCTGGATGTCTGATGAAGAGTCTAAAATTTGTATGCAGTTTCGATCGTATGTTGCAAGCCAATATCGTACTATGATTCTGCAAGATCGTATACGATCTATGATATTGTTTTTCGATCAATAACCTACTATTCCTATTTTGGTAGAAACCAGCAGATTCCTAGGTAGAGAACAAAAATAATAATGTGTTCTACTAATGATTTAAGATGTAATGAAGTGCTTCAGATAATATTAGTGATATAAATTGATGAAATGAAAGTTTTATAGCTATAAAATATGAAATTATATGCAACTACATGAAATTAGGTGAACACCAGTAATACTTATGAATAGAATTAATGTTTATATAAATAATAGTGCTAAATAAAATACAAATCTACTTAAACAAACATAAGAAACGTAAACCAAAACTCAGGGTTGCCCCCAAGCAGATTGCAGGCAATATCATACCATTCCTGATAGGATCATACACTGAACTAACAATATCATACACCAAACTAGCGATATTGTCGTATGACCATATTTTTGATCTGCAACACTGTCAATCGATCTATAATGATAGTCTATGATCCTACAAATTACAGCGAGAAAACTAGGAACAAAAAAATGTAAAATTTAAGCAAGAGTATCTTGGAATGCCAGGGAGAATTCGAATGATTTGAGCTTGATTAAATAGACAAGACTAACCAAAATAGGGGGAGGAGATCATTTTGTTACAACCTCTTCCCAACTAAGCAAAATCAGATAAATCTAATCTCGGGTTTCATGTGCAGTTACACAGACAGGGATAAAAGACGTTAAGCTAAACTGGTCATTTTCTAAGTTTGATTTTTCTATTTTTGAGCAAGATCATATTATGATCTGCAATATCGTACGCCGATCATAGAAATTGGATGGCAGGAATCGTTTTACAATTTTGCTGATCGTCCATTGATCCTACCAGTCGTAGTATGATCTCTACCATTGAGCACGATTTTTGAGGCACATAAATGCAACAATTATTATTTTTCATTATTTTGTCTTTTTATGCAAATGGATCATTTTTAGGGTGCTACATTTTGCCCCCTCTTTAGCGTAATTTTGAAAGAAAATACGTTAAAGAAAAGTGTAGCACGCTTTACGAGAAAGCAAAATTTTATTGCAATTTTTTGTTGATAATTTTAGGTTTTAATGTGAGTTGTCAAATTGTGATGTTTATGGTGCCCCCTTCGAGTTTTGTGCCCACTTGGACATTTTGGGTGAAAAACTCGAAAAAGCAAGGGTAAAAAAAAGAAAAGTTAGAAGTTCTTAATTCATTTTATCTTTTACTATTTTCTATCCTGTGCTCTGGAGAAAAACATGGTGGGAGCTACCCATCGTGCCGATTTGGTTTGGGTGGGAGACGAAGCACTCCGGGTAAGAATGTTTTACTTGTTTTCTTTCAATTTTGCATTGTTTTTGCTTAAATTTTTATTAAATTTAATTTTTTAGGGCACGACTACCGTTGCGTAGCCCTAGCTGCAAAATTGTAACGATTTCGTAAATTTATTTGCATTTTAATTTTTGGATGATGATATGTTATTAATTATGCTTTTGAAAATAATAAATGGATTAAAAATGATTTAATTTTTTTGAAAATGTATTTTTGAAAAATGTGTTTTGGAATAATGATAAATTTATGATAGATTTTAGCAATAAAACTCAAAGGATGTTGTGTTGTTATGTGACTGTTGGTGGAGTTCAAAGCTCGCTAAGTCACGAAGCTAATCCTATTTTGTGAGGAATGTTTTTGATATTGCTAAAATGGTTGTATGCTTAAGAATAATATTAAGGCTTTTGTAATGAAAAGAATATGTGTGATGTTTGTTTGAGAACAATGTATTTGATAAATGTTTGTGAAATATGTTGATCAAAGCATGAAAAATTTGAAGGATGATTTGCACTAGGCATAAAATTCGTAAGTGTGAAAGTTAAAGAAAATAGTTACTTAGGAATTTAACAATCATCACGAAAATAAAAAATGAAATGCATTATGATATAAATTTTGTGTGTTTTTTTTAAAAAGCAAAATTAGTGTTGGATAAATCATTATGTCACATATTCAAAAGATTTTTATAATAGTTTTATGAAATCATTGTTTGGGCATGACAATTACAAATATGACTTGCGCTAGGCATAAAATTTGTAAGTGTGAAATTTGAAGAGAAATAGTTAGGAACTATACCATCATCATGAAAATCAAAATGAAATGCAGAATGATATATATTTTGATTTTGTAATAGATATAGTTGAAATAAATTATTGTTCTATGATGATAAAGTAATTTATATGAACTAATGTAAAGACTTGAAATTGATTATATTAACAAAATTCTAAAGAAATATTTTAACTTACTTCAAATAAAAATGAAGAACACAAGCTTATACTGAGAGGGGGGGTGAACAGTATAAGACCACTTTTTACTTTTCTTCTCAAATCAATATTATGCAGTGTAAAGATAGCAGTAATAAAAGCAATGCATAAAACACCACACACAATAGAGAAACATATTTAACATGGTTCACCCAATGTGGGCTACCTCCACAGAGAAACTATTTCTTCTAAATATTTCTCAAATGATCTCTTGGGAATCCTTACAAAATTACAATGTTTATGGACCTCGGTCCAAAGGAGATGTTGATACCCTAATCTCAAATTCATGGATCTCTTCCACAGGAGAACTATTTCCCCTTCTGCTCTAGCTAGTGATATTCTATAAGAATCTGTCTCTATGCTGCTTTGACTGGTGGATCTCTCTCCACTTGAAGATTTCTCACTCAGATCTATCTTCAATTGTCCTAGTTGCTAGATCTCTATCCTCTAATATTCTGTCCTCTATACTTTGTCACCTCCAAAGCTCTGTCTCAATACTGTACCAAACAGTTCAGTCAGTCTAGTATAGTTCTGCTCAATCTCTTGCATTAAACATAGTACAATCGGTCTAGTACAATTCTGCTCAATAGGTTCTCTCAAAACCTGATAAAATATGCTCAACAGGTTCACACAAAACATGTCTAATTTTTCTCAATAAATCCTCTCTAGGACTTGCTCAAATATTCTCAAGAAGTCCTCTCTTGGAATTGGTCAAATCTGCTCAATAAGTCCTCTCTTGGACTTGCTCAAATCTTCTCAATAATTCTTGTCTTGTACTTGCTCAAATCAGCTCAAGTAAGCTTTCACAAAAGCTTAACTCAAAATAGTCCACAAGCCTTCTCAAAGACTTGTCTCAAATCTGCTTAACAAGCTTACATAGAACTTGTTCAATCTCATAGAATCATAAAGAGAATTGTTAGAGATTCAATATGTTCTAAGCTCAAAGTACAATCAATATCTCAATTCAATCTCATAAAAGCATAAATAGAATTGTTAGAGACTTTATATGTTCTATACTTAAATCCCAATCTCAACTCAATAGAAGCATAAAGAGAATTGTTAGATACTCAATATGTCCTATTCTTAAATCTCAATCTCAACTCAAATCAATCTCATAGAAGCATAAAGAGAACTGTTAAAGACTCTATATGTTTTATACTCAAATCCCAATCTCAACTCAGTATAAGCATAAAGAGAATTTTTAGAGACTCAATATGTCCTATTCTTCAATCTCAATCTCAACTCAAATCAGAATATAGAATAGTTTGTTTTATGGAACTTGACCAACCATTCCACACATCCACTTGACTAGGCTTAACCAACTCAACTCAACCAATCACATCAAGGAACAACCCTTTCTCACAAACCCTAGTTCAATCATGTATCAACCAAATCAAAATGTTTCTAACAATTCTTTATCTCAAGTCTCACATAACAATGATACTCATGTTCTTTTCTAGCCCATGTTCAAGTTCATTTCATCATCAATGGGCTTCAACAACAATGCTAATGAAACAAGGTTTAAATACAACTCACAAATCAGAAAACCTTGAAGCATTCAACCAACCATATTCATAAAGAAAACTTCAATTAATACTTTTCACTCCAATGATATTTCAGAAATCAACCACCACAAACAATCAATAGGAGAATGTGCCCATACCTTTTTTTATGCCAATAAGTTGTCCACAAAATCTACCACACTTAATCACAACTTTCCTTTTCAATATTAATAAGGGTTAGTGGTATTTTAAATAATCACAATAAAAGCATAACTTAATTTACACCCTTTTCACTCCAACTTCATAAACACATCCACAAAAGTCTATTTTAATAAAAACCCTTATTAAAAATAACCCACAATAAATCTCTCAAAATCACTTTAACAACAACTTCTTATTTATCCTAAAATCAATTCTCCATTTCCATCACAATAAAACATAAATCAAATATGCTTCTACAATAATAATCACAACCCTAATGATAAAATTTAATTCCCATTAAATACCTTTTAACTCCAAACTTTAGGGCTAATAAAAATTATTAAAGGCAAAAACATAAATACCTCTCAAGGGGATTCGAACCCCTGTTCACCACACACCATGAGTGTATTAGCCACGACTAAGATTCCAATCCAGCCAAAGAACTCGTTGGAAAAGCAAAGGCCAAAAGGGCCTTTAATCTTCCTCTGCCTAATGCAAAGGACAAAGCACCAAAGCGCTTCCCACACGCTGCCGTCAAGGGGATTCAATCCTTGATATTTGTGTTTCCCATAGTCTTAGAAAAATAGATACGCCAATGCACCACACCTCATACCATGTTTGAGATTTCCAAATTGTTGCGCTTTCTTCTCTACTTCCTTTTCAACAATTTGCATGAGCTCTTTTGAATTCCAAGGCAATTAACACACGAGAGCAAGGATGATTATTTGGTTTAATTGCCACCCCTTTATATAGTGTTTAAAAACACTTTGAAGACATTGATGGAAATATTAAAATTGTATTTGCATGATGACATCGATGGGAAACTTTCCATTTAAATTAGAATTTAAATTTTAAATAATTAAAATTTAAACCAAACATTAAAACTCAAATAACTCCATCACCGGGGCACCTTTTTCAATGAAACAAAAGCCCAATGTGGGTTTTAAGAAAAACCCAGATCAAATATGCTATCCATGGTTTTAAATAAAACCTTTTATTTTACTTGCCTTGTTTTTCACAAAAACCCTTCATAGTTTTGTTTGACATTTACTGCTCTATTGACATCATTGACAAAATTTCAACTTAGGGACTCAAAATGTCCAACAATCTACCCCTTTGTCATTGATGGCAACCCAAATCCTTTTACTAAGTACTGACCTTATTTTCTTCTCCCCATGGGGCTTTGACCCCCCTAGTTCAATGATATCTTAGATATCAAATCTCTCCCCATATCCAAAAACTCTTCCCATAATACACAAATATCTCCCCCTTTGACATCAATGGCAAAGGGTCACCTTTGGGGCTCAAGGCTAATAATTAAGCCTCTTAGCTTAGAACCTCCCACACCTTCACATGAGGTGGTTAATTCTGGGGTGGGAGTATTTCTACTCCCCGAAAGCACCATTCTTTGCATTTGTCTTTTCCTTTTTCTTTTTGTTGAATTCTCTCAATGTTTCTTTCCAAGTCATCATCCTTGTTCATGTTCCTATTCTTGTTTTCATCCATGTTCCTATTCTTGTACCTATTCTTGTTCTCATTATTTTTTGAGTCTCTTTTATTTTTTGAGTTTATGTTCTTGTTCCTATTCTTGTTCATATTCCTATTCCTATTCATGCTCATGCTCCTATTCCTGTTCATGTTCATATTCATGTTCCTGTTCATACCTATTTTTAAAATATTTTCTCTACACCATCTTGCTATGTGACCATCATTATTGCACTTATAACACTTAATGTTATTATTCCTTGGATGTGCAATGGTCTTAGGGTCTATCCTAGTGAAGCCATATCCTCTTCTATCATGAATCCTGCAATTTATTGCCTTATGACCAAAATCATTACATGAATAACAATATCCTTGGAAAAGTTATTCTCTTTCATATACTTGTCTTTCATGTGTCCTACACTGTGAAGCCATGTGCCCAAACCTGTGACATGAGAAGCATATCCCATTGAAGCTTCCTTGCCTAGACCTTATTTTTCTTCTGTTCTGATTGTTTTTCCATTTGTATCTTCTTTGTCCATTGTCCCTGTTGGACCCACTACAATCTAAATCATCCTTAGAAGTTTCACTTTCACTTACATATGAGAATCCCTCTTCTGAAGTATCTTATTCTGATGTTGTTTATTCTTCTTCAAGACTTGAAGTAGACTTTGCATTTTCCTGTTTCTTTCCAAAACCTAGACCTGTTGAACATGATGTTATTTGTTGTCCATGAATGAACTTATCCAAGTTATTAGAGATATTTGTGAAACTCTTCATCTTGATTTTGGAGTCTTGTAAATCTTTCTTTATAGTAGCCACTTCTTGTGCTAACTTCTCACATTCCAATATTTGTGCTTCTAACTTTTCTATGAACTTACTTGCCTTGGCATTTGACTTCTCTAAGTCCTCTATGAGCAATAATATTTCATCACATTATTGAAACTGAATTTCAAGCTTAGAGTGTTACTTTCTTACCTTCTTGACTGTTTCAAGAGCATATATAAGTTCACCTTTGAGATCATAATTATTCTCTATTGAGTAGTCCTTTATTTATTTGCCTTTGTCCATATCATTTCTTTCTTTTGACTTGCTTTATATAGGATCACTCAATTATTTATCTTCTAAAGCCATTAGAAGATTCTCATTTGATCTATCAAGTGCATCTTCAAAATCATCATCACTAAAACTATAACCATCTCTTGTGCAATCATCTTCAAGATGTCTAAATTTACCACATCTAAAACACTTGAGAATAACTGGAGTCTTTTTCTTAACTTGATATTTTTCCTTAACCATACAAGACTTCATATCTATCATTGTCTAAAAATCTAGGATCACTATCAATTTGGTACTTACTTGGATTATCGCATAGTAGCTTTTCTTTTGCCTTTGGAAGAACTTATTTCCTTGCATGTTTTGTCCATCCCTATTTTTCTTTTGATACCTGTAATTTTCAGATTCCCTATACCTGTGATCCTGTTTTTCTTCATCGTTGTTGATATTTGGATCTTTGCATTCTATTGCAAAATGTCTAAACTTGCCACAATTAAAGCATTTGATAGATCTCATATCTATTGGTATTTTGAACCTTTTATCTCTTCTACGATAGTTAGCTTCTTCATCACTAGAAGATTCATTGCTTGATTCTATCTTCTTACCCTTTTTATTACTATCCACTTTGAATGCAACTTATTTTGGAGGAATAGGATCATTTGTTCTTATCTCAAAAGTTGTAAGCATACCAATAAAAACATTTCTTGTTAGATTATCACTATCAATTGATGTTTCTATGGCAGAAAATTTTTTACTATACCTTTTTGGAAGAGTCCTCAAGATCTTATCGCAAGCATCAGATTCACAAAACTTCATTCCAAGACCTTTCATCTCATGTATAATTTCATCAACCTTGTTGAGATAGTAATGAATGTTTTCATCATCCCTCATTCTTAGATTCTCAAATTCTCCTTTGATATTTTTTATCTTTGTTTTCTTGACACTTTTATCTCCTTCATATATGGTTTGCAAGAGTTCCCACATATATTTTGTTGTTTTTCATTCTATCACCTTCATATATTCTGATCTACGTAATCCTCTTATAATTGCATTCATAGCTCTTGAATTTACATTCATGAGAAACCTACCTTCCTTATCTGTAGGAGGATTAATTTTTGAATTGTACCCAAATTCCACTGCATCCCAAACTTCATTGCCAAGTGCCATCAGGTGAAATCTCATCAGCACACACCAATATAGGAAGTCACTTCCATCAAATACTGGTACTATATTATTTAAGGCCTCATTATTTTGGTCCTTTTGATCCATTATGTTCTTAGAATACTTTTCCTTCAAGTTGTCAAACTCTTTTGAAGGAACCCGCTCTGATACCAATTGAAGAACACAAGCTTATACTAAGAGGGGGGGTGAACAGTATAAGACCACTTTTTACTTTTCTTCTCAAATCAATATTATGTAGTGTATAGATAGCAGTATCAATAGCTATCACATCCCCAATAATAAAATTTAATTCCCATTAAATACATTATAACTCCAAACTTTAGGGCTAATAAAAATTATTAAAGGCAAAAATGTAAATACCTCTCAAGGGGATTCGAACCCCTGTCTGCCACACACCACGAGCGTCTTATCCACGACTAAGATTCCAACCGAGCCAAATATCTCATTGGAAAAGCAAAGGCCAAAAGGGCCTTTAATATTCCTTTGCCTGCCATAAAGGACAAAGTGCCAAAGTGCTTCCCGCACACTACCGTCAAGGGGATTCCATCCCTGATATTTGCGCTGCCCACAATATTAGCAAAACTTATACACCAATGCACCATGCCTCATACAACATTTGAGATTTCCAAATCCTTGTGCTTTCTTCTCTGTTTCCTTTTCAATAATTCACACGAGCTCTTTCGAATTACAAGGCAATTAACACACAAGAGCAAGGATGATTATTTGGTTTAATTGCCACCACTTTATATAGTGTTTAATAACACTTTGAAGACGTCAAAAAAAATATTAAAATTGTATTTGCATGATGACGTCAACGGGAAACTTTCCATTTAAATTTGAATTTAAATTTGAATTTAAATTTTAAATAATTAAAATTTAAACCAAACATTAAAACTCAAATAACTCCATCATCGGGGCACCTTTTTCGACAAAACGAAAGCCCAATGTGGGTTTTAAGAGAAAACTATATCAAATATGCTATCCATGGTTTTAAATAAAACCTTTTATTTTCCCTACCTTGGTTTTCACAAAAACCCTTCATAAATCCTTTTGACATTTATTGCTTTATTGACATCAATGACAACATTTCAGCTTAGGGACTCAAAATGTCCAACAACAAATTCAAATTTATCTAGAACCAGTGTGTGAAAAGTAAATTCATTATTTTTTTGGATTTTCATAATGATACAAAATCTCTCAAGTAACAAATGTCTGTCCTTTATGAAGTTAATTTACCGATTTTGAGTAAGGTAATGAAAATCCAATGTTGAATGAACCAATGTGTGTGCAAGTGAAAGTTTCATTTAACCATGATTTCACTAAGAGAAAGAACCCACTTAGCTGTGCATCCTGATAAGTATGGTCTACTCATCAAGTACCTCAATGTATCAAATTTTAGCAATGACATGTTTTGTGACTAAGAATATAATGATGCAACTTTTGCGTAGAAAACACAACTGCTAAACAAAGTTTTTCTAATGGAGTATATCTTGTTTCATAACTTATTAAAGTTCTACTTATTTATTATGTGGCTCGTTCTTTCTTTTCATCGTCAATTTAAGCCAACATAGCTCCAAGTGCAAGTTTCAAAGCAAAAATATATAAAATGAAAGGACAATATGGTCTAGGTAGAACAAGGACTGGAGGGTTGAGAAGATACTATTTAATGCTATAAAAATATTCTTGAAATTACTTATCCCATTGAAAATAAATATTTTTCTTGAGCAATTTAAGAAAATATTATGTTCTATCTGCCAATTTATCAATGAAGCAACGAATAGCTTGTAATTTTCCTTGTAATATTATTAATTCTAATATGTTTTGGCAGATGGCATATAATGGATAGCCTTAATATTTAAAGGATATATCTCAATACCTCACATAGAAATAATAACTCCTAATAATTTTCTAGTTTTTACTCCAAATATACATTTGTTTGGGTTTAAACGTATCAGATATTCTCTTAATTTGTCAAACACTTTTCTTAAATCATTAATGTGATCATCTTATTTAGTTGAGAGAGCTATAATTTCATCCACATAATCATGCAAAATATCATACATCATATCATGAAAAATATATGTCTTAGCTCTTTGATAAGTTTCTCCAGCATTCTTTAAACCGAAGGGCATGAATTTCCAACAAAAAGTCCCCCAAGGTGTAATAAAAGTTGTTTTAGCTTGGTCTTCAGGAGCTATTCTAATTTGGTTGTATCCTAAAAAATTATCCATAAGGGACAACATCCCACTCCCAGCTGTAAAATCTATAATTTGATCCATATTATGGAGAGGAAAGTCATGTTTAGGGTATGCACTGTTAATATCTCTAAAATCCATGTAGACCCTAATTTTAGTGTCTTATTTCTTAGTTATTGGAACAACATTTGATATCCATTCAGCATAGTCAATATATTGTATAAAATTTACATTCAAAATCTTCTCTAATTTACTTTTAACTAGTAGTGCTACTTTAGGATGCATTTTTATAAGTTTTTGCTTTACATGTTTAGCATCAGGGTGCACTACTAGATGGTGCACAAGTATAGAAGGATCTAGACCTGGCATATCTGCGAATTTCCAAGCGAAGACATCATGATATTCGATAAGAAATTCAATATACAACTTTTATTTTTCTTCACTTAACTCATATCCAATTTTGACCATACGATGATTCTCTTCTGTTCCAATGTTGATTTTTATAAAATTTTCTACAACAATATTCATCTCTCTTTCAAAGTTGGGAGGTGCGGGTGATACCCCCATTTATTTTAATTCTTTGAATGTACATTTAGAGAATTCTTCTTGGGGAGTAGTAGCTTCTATGTCAGCTACACATGGCATTGATCCATAAAATAAAAAATTATTTCTTAGAAATTCATCAAGAGATATATCATGAAAAATATCCCCCCTCTAAACATTCATCCAAAGAAGCAATCATTTCTAGATAAACCATAGTCAACATATTACAAGTATGTATCGTTTTAAAAGGTTCTTTTTGTTCCATATACTCTTGATATGTTATAATATGGTCATCATATTTATATGGGAATGATTCTATTTTTGTAGGAATATAACCAAGACCACATTGGGAAGGCCACTCTTTGACCTCCAAGAGTTATTGTATTCCATTTTCATGAGGTCCTAAACCTTTACCTCTATAACCCATATTATACATCATTGGTTTTGATTTTTTATATCCATAAGAGAAATAGCAATTAGAAAATCCATCTTGATCAATTGTAATATCCATAACTAAAAATTTTTCCCAATCATATCCTGCATACACAAATTCACAACTCCCAATATGATAAATACTCCATTTATTTGATAAGCCTAATGTTCGGGGAGATGGTGGTAACTTAGATAGTACCAAAAAATCTTGCGTAGAAAAATTAACTTATTTTGTAGTTTCAAGCACTGAAGATAATTTGGTAATACTTCATCTGAAATGACATATGAAGTATATAGATTATCTTCTTTAGTTGGTTCTTTAGATGTTGTAAATTTAAACACTATAGACTCGGGAGGTGACTTTGTTACTATAGACTTAGGAAATGGATTAGGTATAGTTTCAAAAGGTGATGATGATAATGATGTAGAATTTTATGTTGATGATTTAGAACATGTTTTTAGTGATATTGATTTAGGAGATGATTTAGATTTAGAAGGTTTTGATGATGAAGATGGACTAGGATGAACATCAGACATAGTAGGACAAAATGGAACCCCTACAGGTTCTTCCACATCACACATATCGAATGGTCTAGGATCATCGTGAATGGTGACTAATTGATTTTTAAATTCAAATTTAACACATTGATGTAATATGGAAGGTACTGCTCTCATTGCATTGATACAAGGTCGACCTATAAGAATGTTGTATGATGTAAAACATGGTACAACAAACATAGTCATATCAAAAATCCTTGGACCAACCTGCAATGGGATCTTCATAACTCCACATGTTTATTGAGTTTCATAATTAAATGCTTTAATAATCATTTCAGTATTTTTCATATCTTCTTTATTAAATTCAAACCTTTGAAAGAAATCATATGTGCATATATTTAATGATGATATATTATCAATGAAGACTCTTAACTCCTACATATCCAATCAATTTTGTAATGTACAAAGGGTTATCTCCATACAAAATTTGAGGAGGGATATATTTATCATGAAAACCTATAAATTTTGTTTCATCCAAAGTTATAGCATTTACTATAGCATTTGGTTCAATATATTTAGGTACCATCATCTTACTCAAAGTTCTCATCAATTATTCCCTATGTATGGAGGAAGTCTTTAAGAGATCCAAAAGAGATATTCTTGCTGTGATAGTAGCTAATTGTTCATTAATATCATATGGAGATCTTTGTTGTGAACTTTTTACATTATTTTCTTTACTAGGAGATTTTAATACAAATAGATTTGTCTTCTTATTTTGAATTTGATCTTGAGAATTTTGGTTTTGTGCTTATTGTCTTGTAACAACTCCAATGGTACCTACAATGTTGTTATGTCATGGATTACCAAAATGGAGTCTAGAATTTTCTACTTGCTCATTTGAAAGTCATTGTTGAGATGATGGTCTAGTAGTTATTCTTCTTGGAAATGGTTGTTCTAGAACAAATAAATTTGTAACATGTGTGACTTAATATGATTCATACTCAGAACTATTTGAAGTAATTTCTAATTCATTTACTGTTTCAATTTTCGTGCCACTTTCTAAAGATGTGTTTTGATAAATTTTTAGAGGTCTAATAGTGACTAAAGATTTAGTAGTTACATATTTTTTTGATAAGTCTTGATGTGTAAAAAACTACTAATAGTTCCCACATATCGATTTGGATGGGAACATTATGATGGTCTACCTGATTTATAGCTTCTTTACCATGCTTTGGTAAAGGGTGTTGGAAGATGTCCAAATTTTGATTTGTGTTTTGATTTTGAGATTTTTTTGTATTATTTTAAGCATATTTTGGCGAGAATTTTTCTACTTCCATTTTTCCATTGTCAATTAGATCTTGTATCTTTTTTTTCAATATTTTACATGATTTTGTTGAATGACCATTAGATCTATGGAATTTACAATGTAAATTAGCTCTAAATCTAGCTACAGTTGTATCAAGTTGTCTTATTTCAGGCAACCACATCAAACCTTGTTCCAATAGTTGAGGTAAAATCATAGTTAAAGGATGGTAAGGATCTATTTGGTCTAGACGAGGAGCTAGCTACTTAACCATAGCTTCAAGTCCCTATTTTTATCCATAAAAATTATTTTGCTGTGCCATATTATTATGTCTTTGATAATAAGTTGGTGTTGTTGTGTGAATATTTCCAACTGAAACACTATTATGTAAAGTGTTTGTAGGAACTACATTTTGTTGAATTTGTTGGTAGTTGGTATTTTGTACTTGTTTAACCTTTTGTTGATTTGCCATTTGTTGATTAAGAGCTTGAGTGAACATGGATGTGAATGGTTGTTTTTGTTTTTTAAGATTTGCTTTTGGGTTGTTAGCAATAATTTTGGATGATTGTGCCATTGATTTTTGAGCATTTTGATTTAAAGGTATCATACTTGGATTAGATGGGACTACTTGATTATCATATGGGTCTGTTGAAGGTATGTAAGGTAATGGGTTTGTATGGATTCAAAAAGTGGATGCTAAGGCTACTTCCATGGAACCTTCTCCTAAATTATCCATATGTACTGCTTGGCTAAATTCACCTATGTGATATTTTATGAATTGAGTAAAATTTGCAAGAGTCTCAAATTGAACATGTCCCTTTTCATCTAATTTAGGTTCATTAGGATCTTCTACTTCATTTTCCCCATTATCGCCTTCATATTATGATAGTATATCCTCTCCATCAAGTGCTCTATATTCAATATCATCTTGTTCTTGTTCTATCATATTATCATTATCTGCTTGTTTACCACTTCTTAATATAGGCATTTTATTTTTAGAATAATTTGTTTTTGCAGATATATACTATATAGATGTGCTAAAGTTTTGGGGTATATATGTTATATATACCTAACTAGAAAATATAATATGATTGTTTTTAGGTTTTTTTTGTAGTTTTTAATTTCAAATAAAAAAATAAACACAATTATAATATTATAAATGTTATATTTCAAGTTTCTTGAAAAAGCCTATAGATATCATTACCAGGTTCCAATTTATCTGGTGACAAGTAGTGTTCTTATTCAAATATGAAGTTGGCTTTTAGGAATTTTATGAATGTGCTATAGTAATGCAATCAACTTTATAAATTGATGTATGAAAGTGTAATTCGTTACAATATTCTCGATAAAGCACAGCTCTAGGAACCCTGTTAAATCTTCTCTTATCATCTAAAATAATTTCTTGATTTTCCACTTATGATAAAAACTTATGTACTACTATTGCATTCTCAAGATAATCTTCAAATAAATAAAGACTTGGAGAAATCATAGCTCTTTTGTCTGCTAGCCACCTATCACAGGCTCTTTGAAGGTCAAAGTAGAAAGGTGCACTATCAGGATCCAGGATTCTAGATAAATTGAACCTTATGATTTTCTCAAGTTCGGGCTCTTTAGATCTTATAATATCTACCCTTCTCCAAATATCAGAGTACGACACACTACCTAAAGAAGAAAATTCTTGGTTTTCTAGTACTATACTAACATTAATACGAATGGCTCTCATTATGTTATAATCTACCATCTATGACATGCAGAATTATGAAATTTGACTAATGTTTTTGGTTTGTTTTTTTTTCGTTCTTGTAACTATTTAAAATATCAGAAGAAATGCCTATGTTTCATGTTGGGTTCACCAAAGAATGTAGCCCAAAAATTCTTGCACTCCTTTCCTCAAGGCTAATGGATATGTGCCTTAGAGGGGAATGGAGGAATGAGTAGTCTACACCTCAAACGAGAGGTACTTAATCGTACCTTCTATATATGGTGATTTTTGACGAATGGGTTTTGGGTTCACCAGGAAACATTTATGGCTATTTCTGAGCCTAGGTTTCAGGATTTGTTTTGATGAATTCATTTTAGTCAAATCACACATACACCTAAGTCTGGCCAATATGCAAACTATGCTATCTTATATGCAATTTTCATTCAAATGCAAGCAACAAAATACAAAAAATAGAATGTAAAAACTAATACAATGCTTAAAAGTGATCACACACTCTTACCTATATCTAAGTGTCTGATGAAGAGTCTGAAATTTGTATGCATTTTCGATCATATGCTATAGGCCAATATCGTACTACGATTCTGCAAGATTGTATACGATTTATGATATCATATTTTGATAAGGAACCTACTATTTCAATTTTGGCAGAAACCAATAGATTCCCAGGTAAAGAACAAAAAACAAGAATAATGTGTTCTACTAATGATTTAAGATGTAATGAAGTGCTTCAGATAATATTAGTGATATAAATTGATGAAATGAAAGTTTTATAGCTATAAAATATGAAATTATACACAACTACATGAAATTAGGTGAACACCAGTAATGCCTATGAATAGACTTAATGCTTATATGAGGAATAGTGCTAAATGAAATAGAAATATGCTTAAACAAACATCAAAAACACAAACCAAAACTCAGGGTTACCCCCAAGCAGATTGCAAGCAATATTGTAGCATTCCTAATAGGATCGTACATCGAACTGGTGATATCGTACATCGAACTAGTGATATCATCGTACGACCATAGTTTTGATCTGCAACACCATCAACCAATCTACAATGATAGTCTCTAATCCTGCAAATTACAACGAGAAAACTAGGAACAAAAAAATATAAAATTTAAGCGAGAGTATCTTGGAATGCCAGGGGAGAATTCAAATGATTTGAGCCTGATTAAATAGATAGGGAGGACTAACCAAAATAGGGGGAGGAGATCATTTTGTTACAACCTCTTCCCAACTGAGCAAAATCGGATAAATCTGATCTCGGGTTTCACGCGCAGTTACGCAGATAGGGATAAAATATGTTAAGCTAAACTAGTCATTTTCTAAGTTTGATTTTTCTGTTTTTGAGCAAGATCGTATTATGATCTACAATATCGTACGCTAATCACAAAAATCATATGGTAGGAATTGTTCTACGATTTTCCTGATCGTCCATCGATCCTACCAGTCGTAGTACGATCTCTACCATTGAGCACGATTTTCAAGGCACATAAATGCAACAATTATTATTTTTCATTATTTTGTCTTTTTATGCAAATGGATCATTTTTAGGGTGCTACAGTAACACCTGATATTGTAATTCTTGAGAGGTGCAAATGTATTAAAGTTCCTCTTGATAAAGCCAAAATCATTCCTTCTATGAACCCTGCAGTGTATAGCTCTATGACCAAAATGATTACATGAGTAATAATGTCCTTGGAAGAAATATTTATCTTGACTTGGAGAGTGTGGTCTCATAGTTCTTTCCTTACCTTTTATGTGATGATTCATGTTCCTTGTTTGTGCATTGTTTTCTTGCTCTTTGATGCTTCCACTTCTCAACTCATCATCATAGGTCTTAGGTTCTTCTTCAATCACTTCCTTTGAAAATTATTTTTCTTTTGAGCTTGACTCCCCTTTTTGCATCTCTTGGCATTTTCATAACCTAGTCCTATCTTGATAAACGGATATCTCTATATTTTTAGAATGTCATCCAAAGTTTTTGAGCTTTCCTTAAAACTAGTTAGCTTATCAAGATATTTTCCAAGTCTTTTCTTTAGAGAGATAACTTCATCTTCTAGCTTTTCACACTCTAACTCCTTTGCCTCTAATTTTTTAGCCATACTTTCTTCAGTTTTATTTACCTCTTCAACCCTAACTCTTAATTTGGTGAGATCTGTAGAAGTCTTACCTTTGTATCCTCATCCTCTTGAACTTGAGCCTTCAATATTAAGTTTTATCTTTTTAACTCTTCAAGTTCCTTTTCATATCAACTGTAGCTTCTTATTTCTTTTTTGAATTTTTCTCTATCTCTAGATCTACAATAACAGGAGCATTTTCTTTATCTTCTACTTGAACTTCAACAGGAGCATATTCTACTTGGTCTTCAATGGGAGTACCTTCTTTCTCTTCTATAGCCAAAAATAGAATCTCTTCTTTTTCACTATCCGAAATACTTTCATCACTCTCACTTGAAGCACTGCTTGCTTTTTCAACATAATTTTTTTTTTGTACCTTTGAAATATCTTCTTCTCATGTTTGCCTTAACCATATCTGTTTTTCTTTTCATGAGAAGATTTTATTTCTTTATTTTTCTTGTATTCTTTTTCATCTTCACTGCTACTGTATCCATTTTATGGATAAAAAATCACATAGTGACCAATGTTGCCACAGTTAAAATATTTCACAGTCTTCATATTTTTGTGTTTTCTTGGACCCTTTTTATTTTTTCTCATAAAGTTAGTCTCTTATTCACTGCTTGATTCATCACTTAATTCTAGTTACTTATCATTTGTCTTCTTTGAAGCTTAGAATGTTGCCTCCTTTTTAGATGTTTATTTTTTTTTGTCCTCATATCATAAGTTGTGAGAATTTCATGTAGTTCATCTATCCTCAAATTTGCTAGATACTTCATCTCTTCTATTGCTGAAACATTTGCATTATATCTCATGGGAAGTTACCTTAAATGTTTTTGAACAATAGTAGAATCATCAATATTTTCTCCAAGTCCATAGATGATTCTAACAACCTCATCAACACGAAGTATATAACTAGCAATATATTCATCATTTGCATATTTAATTCCTTAAAATTCCTCTTGTGAGTATGAAGTTTTGCCATATTAATCTTGTCACCTCCTTCATATGTATTATGTAATTTGACCCACATTTATTTTGTTTATTTGGAGTGCATAACCTTCACAAAATATATTTCTTGTAATCCACTTAAAATTACATTCATTGCCTTGGCATTATTTTCATATAGTTTCTTACCACTTATATCTATGGAAGGAGTTCCAGGTGATGTGTACCCATTCTCAACTGATTTCCATGTATCAATTCCCTATGCCATAAAAAATATCTTCATTCTAACACTCCAAAAAGCATAGTTAGTCCCATTAAATAATGGATCTTTGTCTATTGAAAATCCTTCTTTATGATCCATCTATGTTCCTATAAGATCTTCCTTCAAGCTTTTAGGATTCCCTAAAGGAAATTGCTCTGATACCAATTAAAGAATACAAGCTTATACTGAGAGGGGCGTTGAACAGTATAAGATCAAAACTTTTACTTTTCTTTCCAAATGATAATAACAATAATATCAATGTAGTAAATGAAACAATGCACAAGTCATCACACACATGAGAGATAGATTGAACTTGGTTCACCCAATGTGGGCTACATCCATGGAGAAAATATTTCTTATAACTTTCCTCAACCAATCTATTGGGAACAAATTCCCTATTACAATGTTTATGGGAACCAACCCAAAGGATACATCAATCCCCTATGCTCAAGTTTGTGGACCTCTATCCATAGGAGACACAAATCCTCTCTACTCTAGTTCATGGACCTCTATCCACCAAAGACCTCAATCTCCTCTGCTATGGTTTATGGACATCTATCCATAGGAGACCTCAATCCCCTTTGATCTACTATGCTACAAGTCTTTACATGAGGCTTGCTCAATTCTGATCCAGTAGTTGCTCTCAACTATGCTCAGATCTGCTCCAAGTCTACATATAAGACTTGCTCAAATATGCTTCACCAAAACCTACTCTTAACTCTGCTTAAATCTACTCCAATACTACACATAAGGCTTGCTCAAATTTGCTCCACAAAAACCTGCTCTTGACTCTATTTAAATGCTCTAATCCTACACATAAGGCTTTCTCAAATCTACTCACCAAAAAATGCTCTCAACTCTACTCAAATATGCTCCAAACCTACACTCAAGGCTTGCACAAATATTCTCACCAAAACCTACTCTCAAATCTGCACAAATATGCTCCAAGCCCACACTCAAGGCTTGCACAAATCTACTCACTAATAATTGCTCTAACTCTGATGACATTTACTCCAAGCCTACACAAGGATTTCTCAAATATGCTAACAAAAACCTGTTCTCAACTCTGCTCAAATATACTCATAACAGATCCGCAAATATTTCCAAATTTTTCATACAAATAAATTCATATGTCTTTCACAAAAAGTGTTTTCTTTGACTAAATTAGTTTAGACATATTCTACCCAGAATTTTTTTAACCTCTTGAACATATAGAGAATGATATGCACTAACAAATTCTCAATATGTTCTTCACATTCATTAAGTCTATCGCTTTCACATGTCTCACATTTATTTAATTCTAAAGGTAGCTCTAGTCTAGCACTTGATAACTAACCAGGTATTTACTAATTTACAAATTCACTTCAAAATAAATAAATCATGAACAATGCACAAGTTTTCCCCTTATATCTACTCCCAAGGTCAATTATGATGATGCAAAAATTGGCTTCACAAATATTATCTATAACTCTTGAATTTTCATTACCAATATCACTCAAAGTTAATGCACCAATTTGCTTTCAAACCCTAGCACACATGTCTCTATGTCATTCAAAAATAATGCACAACTTTATTTTCAAATCCTAGCACATATGTCTCAATGTCATTCAACAATAATGCATAACTTTATTTTCAAACCCCAGCCCATATATTTCCAATTTAAATCAATACTCATGCATAACTTGTTCTCAAATTCAATAAATAACTAATGTACATCAAATCAATCCTTATATCTCCACCATATGATATCAAAAATATTTCCCTAAAGAAAAACCACCTTGAGAAAGAAATAAAATCACCATACCTCTAAAATTGCTTTGATGAAGATGTTCTCTCAAAAACCTGCCTCAAAATAACTCCCTTTCTTTTGCCACTTCAGAAAAAGTTAGAAAAACTCCTTTTCAAATAATCCACATAAAACCCTTTCAAATAATGTGCACAAGAATACCTAAAAATAATACCCTATAACTCCTTTTTGGTTTCACAAGATAAAGATATTAGGAATAAACCAAAACCCTCAAAATATCATATAAAAATACAATCAACAAAAAGCCTCAATACACCTCATGTCTCCTCTCTAAAATGCAACAATTACAATTTCAAAACAATCCACAATATACCTTATATCCCATTTTCTCACATGCAAAAATATCCCTTATATTCCCTCTTTCAATCATGCAAAATAAAACCTTTATATTTTCTCTTTATAATATTTGTAAAATAAATTTTTGTAAAATAAAATACTTTATAACACACATCCCTTATGACTCCTATTTACAAATAAAAAACTTTATAACACACACCCCTTATGACTCCTATTTTAAAATAATAAAAAACCTTTATAACACACACCCCTTATGAATCCTATTTGTAAATAATCAAAAACCTTTATAAATACCTCACATAAAATTTTGTTGGCGTGGATGAGAATTAACCCTGTAACCTCTAGCACCCAAACATCGATCTTGACCACTTGGGATAACCATACGGATGAGACTTCAAAATCTCATTAACTCCTTTGTCTTCTTCTTCATCGTGCTTCCCAAAATGCAATACATCAAAACTGGCACATAAGATAATCAAACCATGAACCATCTCTCACACAACGTCCTCACACAAAGCCAACGACCAGATGGTCTACACTAGTAGGCATGACTCAAAAGAAAACTTCTAAGGATTTATCTTGATTTTTGGGCCTTCACTTATATCATTAGCTTGATCACCCGAATATTATTTCGGATCATGCATTTGATATTTCTCATCATCAAAAGTGGATAAAACATTATGTATATATAAGCACACCTTGGTTTTATATGATGTCAATGCTTTTGAAACTTTAATACTTTCGTTTGAACATTGGCACCAAAATGCATGGTTATAATATTTAAATTTTTTATTTAAATATTATAAGGTTAACTCCCTTTTTAAAACCTTGCAATGATTAAAACCTTTAGTGGCCCAACCTTGATTTAGTGTGAATAAACCTTTGTCCTTCCTTTGAAAACCTTTGGCCTTCCTTTTGTAATGCTTTGTCTTTAGGCCTTTATAAACTCTATTTAAATATTTAAATATAATATTTAAATATCATAATCCTTAAACATATTTGCCTTGCTTTCCATTTACCAACCTTGTAAACTCATCCATTTTGAAGAATATTCTGCCATTTATACCATACTCTTTTTGACATCAAGCCTTTGACATTAATGACAACTATTGAAATCAATACTTTTACATCAATGAAAACTCAATATGCTCAATATTTCCAACAATATTAGTCCCTAAATCTCTTTCCCAAAAAACATAGTAGATCAAGTTAGAATGTAGAATAAGTCTTAGAGCATAAACTTAATAGTATTGCACAATAAATAACTATGAATTATACTATGCATCATTAAATCATATGTGGATCTACACATACTCATATAGACCAAGTTATAAAATTACATTTCTTTAATGTAAGCACAATTTCATTTTATTTCAATTTATGCAAACTTTAATTTTTTGTAAATTTTAATTTCTTGTAAACTTTAATTTCTTGCAAAAACATGAGACTAAAAGAGATCAGAATCAAGCTTAAGAATTAATCACTACAATACAATATATATTGGATTTCTACTCTTTAAATCTAACATGGATTAACCCGGATTGACAAAATTAAATGTAAGTATCTACAACTAGACATTTTTGGTGTCATTGTCGGTGAGAGTAGCACCATAGTAGTTAATGAGAAAAGTTGTTTTGCTACACAAGAAGAGAGGCTTACTTGTATGTGGAAAGAGATACATATGAGTCCTTGCCATGCATATGATTCAGAGTGGGACGATATGGTCCCAACAAGCCCTTTGTTTGACGTTGCCAAGTTTATTTCTCTTGAGGAATTATTTACTGCTTTCATAGTTAGAATTTTATTTCCTCCAAATTTTTCAATCTATGGATGATTATTATTGCTTAATTTGGTTTAGGACCTATAGAAAATAGGAAGTAGGTATGACTGAGTGACACAATCATAGTGAAATATTTCTAAATAATCAAGACCTGTAGAAACAAGAAGTAGGTATGATTGAGTGACACAATCATAGTGAAACATTCCTAAATAATCAAAGAAGCAATAATAGTTTAACCTTTTATTTTAGCAATTTTATTTACAGTAATTTCTAAGCTTTGGTGATTATTATTACTTAATTTGGCTTAGGACCTGTAGAAAATAAGAAGTAGGTATGACTGAATGACACAGTCATAGTGAAACATTCATAAATAATCAAAGCAATAATAGTTTAATCTTTTATTCCAACAATTTTATTTCTAGTAATTTCTAAGTTTTGGATGATTGCTATTCATCTACTTTGGTCTGGGTTATCCTATAGAAATAGAAAGTAGGTATGATTAAGTGGTATAGTCATAGTGAAAGAAAATTTCCTATATAATCAAATAAGTGATAGTAAAATAACCTTTTACTTTCAGTAAATTTATTTCCAACAAATTTTACTTTTCAAGCAATATTTTATTTTACTCCTAGTATGCTAAGATTGGCTATATGGATTCATAGACCGTAAGTTGCACTTACTTTTAGAATTATTAGGATTGTTCATAAATTTTATTATTTTCTTGTTATACTAAGATTAGTTGTATGGATTCATGGACCGTGAGTCACACCTAGTTTTAGTTATAGCAGGATTGCTCAGAAAATAAGAATTTCATTATACTTTTCCTACTGTGTTGGGGATAGCTATAAATTTATTTGTTGTGAGTTGTACCTAAACTTGAAAATAGTAGGATTGTTTTGAATTGGTGATAAAAATAAAAATAAAATTAAAACAGAAATAAAACAGAAGCCAACAAAACCAAAACCAAACATAAAAAAATAGAGAGAAGGAAAAACAAAAATAAAAGTTGCTAGATGGTGGAAAACAACCTAAGACAGTCTACTACAATAAACCTCTAGGAATTATTACAAGAAAAAAATTATTATTATTAGAAATGATAATATATATATATATATATATATATATATATATATATATATATATAAAAAAAATAAAATAAAATAAAAATAAAGTATATTTATATAATAATAATAATAATAATGAAATAAAATAGAGGTATTATATAGGACTGAATCAATGAAATTATAAAGTGGCAGGACAAACATATTGTATCATGAAAATTTCAATTAAAAAATATTTGGAAATGGTGCAATAAAACTCAAAGCCTAATGATAATTCAATTAGAAAGTTACTACTTAATGGGCATAGGTTTAAACTATAAAAAAAATATATTATCTAAGGAAGAATTCATACACCACCTTAAGCAACAAGTTGATTTGTAGTGTATCTCTGAACTGCAATCAACAAATATTGAATAAAAACTTCTCTCTCATAAAAAAAAAAAATAAAAAATTATGCTTCCTTTGTTTCATCACGGAATTTCTATATTTGCAATATTTCTATCTTATTTTCATGAAATTTTTAATCTCAATGTTTCAAAAATAGCCCAAGCAGATATTTCTTTGAAATCTTGTAGGAAAACGACTACCACATGTTTCATAATACCTTATCTGCTAAATAAAATCTAGGTGTTTTCAATTACTCAACCACCACTAATGTTTTGAAAAAAAATTCATTGAAATTCAAGCAATCTTTTGGTGTTGTAAGTTATTCCTAGTCAATCAAGTTTTCTCTTGGACTACACACATTAGAACATATCAAAATATTATGAGATTTGGAAAGATTAATTCATGAGTTACTATTGTCATAAAGTGAACGGTTTCGCATGCTTATCCATTTATGTGCATGGCCTAGAGTAATAATGAATTGGCAAAAGGACATGCTCACCCTTCATCCTTGAAAAGAAAAAAAAAGGATAAGAATAGTAAGGATAGGATCAAATTCCCATCAGAACTTTCATAGAGTGGTTGGAAATCTAATTCCCCAAAGTTCTTACTCCAAAAAATAAAAAATCCCTTGCTCTTCATCTAATCGAGCAAGTATACCAAAAATAACTTCTTTCTTCCTCTAAAAATAAGAAAGAATACCAAAAAGCAATAAATAAAAATCCCTTGCTCCCTCTCAAAATGAGCAAGTATCTCAAGAAAAATTCAAACAAGGGTAAAAGAGATTGAATCCATGAAATTATTAGTATCTCGAAAACCATGGGGTGATCCTCATTACAATAATGGGTTGAATGAAACCCACCTAGCAATAAGATATCCTTACGTAGTAGTGCTAAGTCTAGACAAGACCAATGGACACTCATAGATAAGCTAGCTTTTTGGCATAAGTGACCATTTTTTTAATCAATCCTTAATCATGATGGGGAATGAATATTCACTGCACACACAATTGGTCCTTGAGAAGCTTGAA
Source organism: Wollemia nobilis (assembly GCA_028583015.1). Lineage (NCBI taxonomy): Eukaryota > Viridiplantae > Streptophyta > Pinopsida > Araucariales > Araucariaceae > Wollemia > Wollemia nobilis. The sequence continues at coordinate 6,501,726 of JAQPPZ010001063.1, read as the reverse complement.
AATATTAGGATAACTTTAACATCATATCAATTTTTGAAATGAATAGATGGATTTGTTTGAAGTCACTCGGATGTTTGAATCTTTGTGAAACAACTCTAGAATATCATAAGTACGCAAAAGTTAGAAGCAAATTCATACGGAAGTACTATAGTTCATTTAATCCTACATAAAGGTGACTTGTATATCCCAAAACTTTACACCCTTTACCACAAGTCATCAAGATAATATCAGAATATCTATTCCACATTTTCTAAGTATTGAAATTATCCAAGCCTTTGATAGAAATCTATTTTTGCATATATTGATGATTGATATCAAGCTTTATAATCGTTACTTTTCTCTCACTTGAAAACTCCTTAATGAAATTCAAGAAGCACAATCACAAAAAATATAATAATCCCTCACAAATAAAACTCTTTACTATATCATTCACCATAATATAAATAAAACACCCTTCATTTTGTTTTAGCTATATGGCCAAAATTATAGTTTGGGGAGGAGTAAATAAATACATCTAGAATTCATAATATAGTTTGGGGGTAAGAATCAGGTAAAGTATTTTATTAACTCTACAGTTATAGTTTCTATAGACGTATTCTGTAGATAGTTTCTAGAGACAACTTCTGTAGAAATATTTTGTAAACAACTTCTGTAAGCACCATCCGTAGACAACATCTATAGCACATGCTGTGAAATTTCTCTAAGTGTTGATATATATATTGGCCCCATGTGTAAAATGACACATTTCAATGTATAATATGAAAAGAACATTCCAACGCAAAATATAGAAGAATGTGTCAGTGCATAATATAAAAAAATGGGAGTCGACGATGCCAACCGGTACTTGAGTAGAATCTATATTTAATTGTTATAATATGATTTTAATTCTTTTAGTTACTAGGTCCTTTTTTTGTATAGGTGGTACCTAATTTAGCTGTATTAACTAAGCATGTCAATTATTTGTATCATTATGGTAACATATTCAATGATCACCCTAGGATATGGAGGGCTGAGATGGAATGGAGAAGTGCTAATAATTGTAGCACTTCGTTTATAGGAATAAGGTTTCTTTCTACGGTTCAAAGCATGTGGCGGACATTGGCTGCAAGAAAAGACAAAGCAATCCAGCAGGCCAACTGTGTAATGCTATGGAATTTTGTGCAGTACTTCACTCAATGGTGTGAGAAGAACATGGGTTTTACATATGTGGGAATTCAGTAGAAACATTGGGAAAGACTCTCTAGAAGAGTAATAACAAGTAAGCTATAGTACAAATATAATCTGTCTCATTGGAATGTTTGTTATGGTCCGACACCTTAATACTTTTAAAAAATATTGTTGCATGATATTTTTTAGATAATAGATAGCTCACATTTTTACTTCTGTAATATCTTATTCCTAGTTGTTCCTTTGATTTGGGACCCCACCTTTGCATGTGAAAGAAGAAAATCCATACGTTGAAATTGGTGTTTACATAGTAACATCGTTGGTCAATAGGCTGAATATTCTTTCATAGATTAAAAATATATAAATTTTGATTAATCTATATTAAAGTAATTAAGACAAAAATTTCAAATTATAATTTTTGATGCATCCTACAGTCTTATTATTTTAATCTATGCACCCACCATAAATTGAAGTATATAATGAAAAATAAATAAATAAACTAAATGTCAGGTAAAGTAAGGAATAAGACAACCATTAGACTATAAAATATGATTTGAATAGTTGTTTTGATTTGATAAATCGTCTACCTTTAGTCAACCAAGCCTAGTAAGAGTCCATAGATGTTTTATGGTTTTAAACCCTACACAAAGTAAATTTTTGTGAACCACTACTTTAATGTTGCTTTTAGACCACCTATACGAGACATTTTTCAAAAAATTTGCAAACTCGATGGAGAAGGTGGGAAGGATTGGCGTGCTGACCGGAAGCGCAGGAGAAATCCGGCGACAGTGTGCTTTTGTTAATTAATGGGTTAAGCTATTGCAATACCCTAGTCTACGATAGGGTGGATGATTTACATTTGAATGTGTCTGTCCATAGTTTCTGATAGATTGTTTATAATATTCTAGAGGAAGAATGACAAATTAATGTGTTTGCATCTTGTTTGTGCTTGATTAAAAGAAGTAATGAAGATTGTATATTATTCAGTAACAATTATAAAAATGGTTTTATTGAAATGGAAAATAGGGTACATGTATAAGTTACTTCCAAATAAAAAAATCTTATTGTGGATGTCTTACCTGGCAATGGACCTATCAAAACACTCTTATAGGTGCCACATACGGTGAAGTAAATATGTCAGGAAACCTGATAACCATGGGCGGCTTCATAGGAATTTCATCGTAGTCATAATATCAATTTCATCCAACCCCATGTAATTCCATTCCAATTATACCACCAAGAAAATCTCTATGACTCAGATATAATAGAAAACTAGAGAGGCAATTTTTTTTTTTTGAGATTGGAATTTAAAAGGTTTTGCACATGAACTTTCATTTGGTGATCCCCTTCACAATCACAAGTTGTTATCGTAGATGCAACCAACAATCACAAAAGGACCAAAAACAAATGAATACATAGATATACTTAAATTAAATGACAAGTATCTTAATTAACGGTATAAGTGTCATATTTTGAGTATAAAATTTTGATCACCACAAGGAAATGTTGAGACACTGGATTAACAAGGTTGTTACCGCATATTATAGAAAGGTGGCAGGATGACTATCTTTTTCAAGTGGAGGTAATCGAATTGAGTAAATTCAAAAAATTTCATGAAATAGATGATTAGATTTTGATTTCGACTTATGTGGATGAATTTACATCATAGATATCCTTGTTTGCATGGACAGTGATAGGGGTCTTCATAGTGAATGGATTAAAAAATTATAGGAGGTAAATGGGATTTCCTACACCACATCCAAACCATGGAAATAACTAACAAATATTATTAAACAATGGTTGCTCCTGCTTCTAATGGGAACTCTCAAACAATCATCAGGCCTCCCCCAACCCCCTCTCCATTATGTTATTCTAATTTTTCTCAGTCAAAGTTAAGAGTAATGGTGACAGGAGGAGTCGAATTCATTGGATCTCATTTGATGGATTAGTTAATGAGTTCTAGTGATAAGGAGGTGATCATTTCTAATAACTTATTTACTGGTTCAAAGGATAATATCAAGAAAGTGGATTGGACATCCAAACATTGAGCTGATTAGACATGATGTGAAGAACCCATTACTTGTAGAGATGGATCAAATATATTATCTTGGCATACCCAGCATCTCCAATATTTTACAAGTACAATAATGTGAAGACAATAAATACTAACATGATTGACACATTAAATATGTTAGGACTTGCTAAGAGAATTGGAGCAAGAATTTTGCTAACATCAACATCTGAATGAGCACCCTCAAAAGGAGGAATACTGGGGTAATGTCAACCCAATTGGAGTATCCAGAAGTAGATCTATAAATTTGTGTTTCTATCCTCTCTACATTGTTCAAAGGAAATTGATTGTTGATATAATATTTTATTTGTTTTGTTTGCATGAGCTTTTATTTAAGAAGAAAAATAGGTTGTTGTGAATGAATGAAAATTCAAAAATAACCTGAACATTGTTTGATTTCTAAATTGATTTTAGCTTGCATGAAAATTTATTAAAAATAAAAATGATATGTGATGTGTATGTCTGACATATAATTGGACCTAAGCGTTTGATATGGATGTTGAATTGTTTGGTTTGATTATTAAATAAAGTTCCATAGTGTAAAATAAAATGAATTTGAAAATTGAAATTCATCATTTAGAAATGAAGGAGTGTTCCATAGGTTTTAAACTTATTGCATGCAACTAAATGCTTAGGCTATGGGTTAAAAAAATGTAGGTGTGAACATTTTGGTCCACGCTTAATAAATCCTTTGCTTAAGCATGCATATTTTATGTTCAAAATTAATACTGTTAGCAAACATATTCAAGAATATGTGGCCATGTCAATCTTTGTTCAATTCCTTTGGCAACAGTAAAAGATAGGAAAGGATTGTGATATTTTACCAAAATTTATGAAGTAATATGATATATATAAATATATATAAAAACTGGTAGTAGTTGTATTTTTGTGTGTGAAATGCTTGTTAATTGAATGAGAATTTTCTAAATTGTATTTAGGCATTAATATAGAGTCATTTCTTATTACCAAACTGAAAATTTATCTTGAAACTCTGGTCACTTAAATTATATAGTGAGAAGGATTTTTGGGTAAATTTAGAATAGTGAATGATCTAAAACAATTCTCTTGAAGGATCTGCATGAAAAATCCAACTTTTGTAGTGCAAGAAGAGGATAGAAGAACAGTTGAAAGCTGTGTCTTGAATGGAATTTTGAAATAGCCTTGTATGAGGTGCAATCTCAAGTTAAACCATAGTAATATGTAAAATTTCTTTCCAAATTTCAATACTGGGTATTGCATGTTGTAGATTAGGTTTAGAAGAGTTTAGCCTTTGCCTGTGTATTCATCAAAGGGTAGAAAATTATGATTCCTGTAGTAGAGAATATTAAAGATTGTGAACTATTGAAATTATATTTTTAGAAACAAAAATTATTTTATTATTCTGGAAAGTACAGTCGAAAATGTCTATGACATTGAGTATAGGGACAAATTAAAGATTATTTGGGTAGAACTATGTATGTATATATAGTCCGAATAAAGTAGCAAGTAAATTTAAAATATGATTTAAATATGATTTTAAGATATGTTGTAGTACAAAACATTTATAAGTGTATAATGATAAATCTATATATATTTATAATGATACTCTTGTTGTTAGTATATATTTGTAAAGAACATCATTATAAAATTTATAAGTCTCATTTATGCATAGTTTTGACATACACCTAAATAAATTCAAGGACACTATTGAGTTTTGCATTGGAAAGTGGGTTTAGATAGGTGGAAGTTGAAAGGCTGATGCTATAGGAGGTAATTAAACTCAAATACAATACATACACGTTATATAATTTATAGTACCTTCTTGCTTTGCTTCAACTTATTTCATTTGAAAAAAGGGTAATTATTGTAATCCTTATCTAGCTAAATGATAATTTACATTGTGTTTCTTATCAAAATGAATATCACATTACAAAGGAAATATTGTTTAAACATATAATATAAAGGTAAAGGCTTGGATTTGCATGAACAAGGCATTAATTATCCACTACAGATTAAACTTTGGATTGATGTAGCTATTATAACTATAGGTTTTATTTTTTAGGTGTGCATGAGGAAATGCAATTCCTTAAGTTTGGGGGAATGATGAGTGCTGAAATGTGCATGTATTATGGAACCTTTTATATTTTTTAATAATTATTTCACTTCACTTATGTGATTTATTAGTCAAAATGATGAATGAGGTTAAATTGATAAATGCATAAATTTTACATAAAATATGTGCAATTTTTGTATGCTTGGATAGGAGAACGTTGAATAACACTTCACGGGAGATTGATGCAACAAAACAAGACTTGAACAAGATGTTGAGCATAGGAGAAGATGGTCACAAGGAGAATACTGTAAATACGGGTTATATATGGATGTCACAAAACATAGCTGTTGAAGCATGTTACAGAAGATAGCTTCTAAAGACTGTTACCAAATATGTCTACCACCAAGAGTTACAAAAATATTTGACCAAGTCAATTGACCAACACACTACATGCCACATCAGTGATAGCATGGCACTCTTACATGGCATATTGTTACGAAATATTTCTAGTCAGCATAGTTGGTTGACTTGTCAAATATTATGCATGAGGAAATTATGATTATTGAAGTTGTTATAAATTTGTTTTATAAAGTTGTAAAGTTAGTATGTTGTTAAGTTATATAGATCTTAACACAAAATGTTATGTCCTCTCCATCAATAAAGGGGCATATAGTTATATTATTATATCTTGCAAAATGTTCAAATTAGAAGCATTTTGTTATGTTTGTTCATGAGTTGCCACTTGGACCACTTAGATTATGACTGAGTCTAAGTAGGTTAGGAAACTATGTCAGTTTATATTATTTTTGTTAGAAATATAGGTGTCGCATCATCTAACCAACAAAGCCACATGGAAAAATATGTGGAAGAGTTCTATTATGAATGTCCAGCATGACATTACAAAAATACATGTAAAGACCTTTAAAAAGGTCTATTGTCTACTGTCTATTCTCTATGGTCTATAAGTTGATATTTTGGAGATTCGTTGCTTGATGTTGAAGGAGTCTATCTATGTTGTATGAATGAAGGTTGAATATTAAGCAATAAATTAGCAGCATTTTATTCTATGGATTTGGTAACCATGTTCTATATTGTTTTATGTTGTATTTGCTTTTGTAACTTCCCTTTCATTTTTCTACAACCATGAAATAATTAGCATTAGATTAATGTAATGAAATAGATTACTGAAGTTAAAATAGAGTAGAGAAATGGGAGGAGGTTAATACTAACCTTTAAGAGGTAGGGCCCACTTTGAAAGGTTAGTCCCTAAATCTCTTCCCCCAAAAACATAGTTTATAGAGTTAGAATGTAGAATAAGTCTTAGAGCATAAACTTAATTAAATTGCACAATAAATAATTATGAATTATACTATACATCATTAAATCATACATGGATCCACACATACTCATATAGACTAAGTCATAGATTGCATTTCTTTAATTTAAGCACAATTTCATTTTATTTCAATTTATACAAACTTTAATTTTTTGCAAATTTTAATTTTTTGCAAACTTTAATTTCTTGCAAATACATGAGACTAAAAGAGATCAGAATCAATATTGATGGGGAGCCAAATCGCTCACACCAAATCTATGTTCTCATTCAATAATTCAAAAAAATATTACAATGATGGCAGCAGTCTACCAAATAAACTCTTTTATACCGAAATATAGTTTCTATTACAACATCTTTCGCCTTGGAAGAAAAAAAGCCTAAACAGGTCCAGAATGGCCCTCTTGCCTTTACGTTTGTAACTCTGTATCCATAATTTTCTGACCCTTGTGCATGCCTTCGCTTCCCATTTTAAAATCTCTGGCGTGACTCTTCGTTTCCCTTTTCTGACCCTTCGTTTCATTTTTTGTGCCTCTTCGTTGTCTTGGCTTCCAAAATGTCTTCCTTTCTGACTCTTGATCTTCATCTACTTTCATTGCACCTTGGTGCCATGTGCTTGTCCAGTGTTACCATTTTAGACTCTGTCCACCTATCAACCCATGATGACGTTCGGTATACCCATTGCTCAATAATTTCTTCTGTAACAGCCCCTGTAACCGCCTGACTTTTCTTTCCTTTTGTTTGGTCGCGAAAATGAGACATGTCGTGATATCACGACATTTTTGCTTTACTGCCTTCTTATCCATTTTTGAGTCGTGAAAATGTGACATGTCGCGATATCGTGACACTTTTGCTTTTTTGGCCTTCCTGCCCTTTGTGAGTCGTGAAAATGCGACATGTCGCGATATTGTGACACTTTTGCTTTTCGGCCTTCCTGCCCTTTACGAGTAGTGAAAATGTGACATGTCACGATATCATGACACTTTTGCTTTTCGGCCTTCCTGCCCCTTACGATTCGCAAAAATGCGACATGTCATTATATCGCGACACTTTTTCTCTCTTGCACCTCCTCTCGCCTTTTGGTCGCGATAATGCGACATGTCACGATATCGCGACACTTTTCTCTCCTGTGCCTTCCCTCGCATTTTGGTCATGAAAATGTGACATGTCGCAATATCGTGACACTTTTCTCTCCTGCGCCTTCCCTCACCTTTTGGTCACAAAAATGCGACATGTCGTGATATTATGACACTTTTCTCTCCTGCGCCTTCCCTCGCCTTTTGGTCAAAAAAATACGACATGTCATGATATCGCGACAATTTTTCTCCTTTGCGCTTTCTTTCGTACTTTGGTCACAAAAATGTGACATGTTGCGATATCGCGACATCTTTCCTTTTCCGCTCCTCTTTCTCCTTTTCGGTCATGAAATCACGACAGGTCGCGATATCACGACATCTTTCCTTTCTGACTCCTCGCCTTTCGGGTCACAAAATCGTGAAAACTTTGCTCTCTACTTACTTTCTCTATTTCGGGTTACGAAATCACAACATGTCGTGATATCAGGATAGTTTCCTTCCTTGCTTTCTTTCTGCTCCATCGATCACGATTTTGCGACATGTCGTGAAATCGTGACATTTATTCTCTAGCCCTTCCGGTTTTCTTTCGATTGTGATTTCACGACATGTCACGAAATCACAACATTTTTGCTCTACGTCTTCTCTCTCCTTCTTGAGTCGCAAAAATGTGACATGTCACAATATCGCAACACTTTTCTCTGTCGCGATATCATGACATCAAGGCTAACACTTAGAATTTTTTTGTTGATGCAAGATTGCTCTGCTACCACCGGATGCTCCTGCATCAGACAACCGAGGTGGATTGAGAAGTGTCCTTCACTTCTGTACTGTTGGAGGAAGACCCAGGTGGTTGACCTCTATTTTTGACAACCAAGTTGCATCTTCGATAGGCCTGCCCTTCCACTTGACCAGATATTCAGAATACTACCTATTCCTGGTACTTCTTCCTGCTTGAGTGTCTAGTATTTCCTTGATCTCACCTGTTGCTAGAGTAGACATTGGAATACTCCACAATTCTGCACTTGGTGTCTCACTACTGCCTCCTTCATGATATTCTACCAAATCTGCAATGTTAAAAATAGGTGATATGTTAAGGCCACTTGGAAATTCCACTTCATATGCATTGCTTGAATCCCGTTTTCCTATAATTCGGCATGGTCCAAACTTCTTCATCTTCAGCTTGTTATAGGTTTTAGTAGGAAATCTTTCTTTTCTCAGATGGACCATGACTTCATCTCCCATAGTGAATTCTTTGAACCGTCACTTCTAGTCTGCCCTTGTATTATATTGGTTATTCATGTTAGTAATGTGCTTCTTCACTTCTTCATGCATTCTCTTCAGATGCTCTGCAATGTCCTCAGCCTCGACATTGCACCCTTCCCCTATATCCATCTTCCTCAACTTAGAGGCATTCCTTGGACTGCTCCCATACACTATCTAGAATGGAGATTTTTTAGTACTCTTGTTGATAGAATTGTTATATGCAAATTTTGCCTGTGGCAAAACCAAATCCCATCCCATGGGCTTATATCCTATCAAGCATCTCAATAGATTTCCTAGACTTCTATTCACCACCTCCGTTTGGCCATCAGTCTGTGGGTGGTATGCAGAACTAAATTTCAAATTTGTCTTCAATTTTTTCCACAAGGTCCTCTAGAAATACCCCACAAACTTGGTATCTCTATTAGAAATTATACTCTTTAGTAGACCATGAAGTTGTACCACCTCTCTGAAAAAATAAACCTACAATGTGAACTACGTCACTAGTTTTCTGGCAAGGAATAAAATGTGCCATCTTGGAAAACCTGTCAACCACCATAAATATGGAGTCATTTCCCTATTGTGTCCTTGGTAGACCAAGAATGAAATCCATTCTCACGTCCTCCCATGGTCTCTATGGTACAGGTAATGGCTGATATAATCCAGTGTTCTCATTCACACCTTTCGCCCTCTGGCATACTCTACAGCTTTGCACAAACATCTTCACATCTTGCTGTAGTTGTGGCCAATAGTAGTTCTCACTAACCAAGGCAATGGTCTTATCCCGACCAAAATGTCCAGCCAGCCCTCCACTGTGTTTCTCCTTGACCAGATTTTCCCTCATTGAACTCCTTGGAATGCACAATTGACTTCCTCTAAACAACATTCCATCTTGGATCAGAAAATCCAACCACTTGGTCCTATCCAAAGTGACAGGTTCCAAGCAAGCCCTCCAGGCTTCTACAAAATTAGGATCTTCAGGGTACAAACCTTTCAGTTCATCAAATCCTACCACTTCCACCTTCATTTCTATCAACAAACACTGCTTTCTACTTAAGGCATCTACAACTCTGTTTGACCTTCTGCTCCTGTGCTTCAACACAAAGGTATAAATCTGTAGAAACTCAACCCACTTCGAGTGCCTCGATTTAGCTTCCCTTGGCTATTAATATACTATAAGGCCTGATGATCAGTAAATAGAACAAACTCTTTTGGCAACAGGTAATGTCGCCACTTCTTTAGAGCCTGAACCATATCATAAAACTCTTGATCATAAACTGAATACTTCTTCTGTTAGGATCTCATCCTAACCCTTAATGTAATAACTTCCTTGATGTAATAATTCCTAGTGAACGTGGGTAGTACCCATGATTAATATTTTGTAATGTTCTAAGTTTTAGCTTAGGTAGTGCCTATGACAAATGGCACCCTTTTTATGTAACACATGGTAGATAGGTGGCATTGTGCATGTAATTCGTGTGGCATTGTGCATGTAATTCGAGTGGCATTGTGCATGTAATTCGGGTGGCATTGTGCATGTAATTCAAAGTGGCACTATGCATGTAATTCGGGTGGCATTATGCATGTAATCCTGGTGGCATTTTGCATGTAAGCCAACCTTGGAAGGAAACTCCTTAAATACCCGAAAGGGCACCAATGTAACCATATTTTGCAAAATTAATGAAGTATTGAAGGAGGTTGCCCCCTCGAAGAGGCCTGTGATTCAGTCCTATTGTGAGATTGTTCTTTATGCAAATTTTTGTTATATTAATGTGATGTTTATGTGAGTTATTTCCAAGCAATTGTGTGAGAGTGTGTTATTTGAGTTTATTTTATAGCAGGATCTTAACAAGTGGTATCAGAGCGCTTTCCAGGGCCAAGTTCTGCTGCAACTACAATGATTCTTGCCATCCAATCCGCCTGTTAGGTATAAATTCTATGTGTTTTTTCCATTCCGTTTTTCCTTATTAAAAAAAAAAATCCAAAAAAAAAATACAGTGTTTTTTTTTTCCAGACCAAAAACAAAAAAATATATTGTTAGTTGAGTAGGTAGAAACCCTGTACCGGGGGTTTTAAAATATTGTGAAGGATCTATCGTTATTGGCTAAGCTAGATAGCCCATAAAGCGTCTAGTGAAGTGAGGGGCGATCAGGCTCCAATACCCAGGCCTCAGACAGAACTCGCGCACGGACTTGAGCTCCCACGTATCTTCGGGTATATCGGGAGACCATCTAGGATTAAACAAAATTTTAGCCATTAGGAATCTCTTCGGCCTTGTATTACTCATAGTCTACGGGACACAACATCCTGGACGATTACCCTCCCGTATTGTCAGAGAGGCAGGTAGTGTGCTCAAGGGTATGTGTGGAATCCTCCTTGAGTAGTGGCCTGAAATATTGGTCCGAGCACTATTGTTCGTCACTGTCGATATATTAGAGGGCCTATGGGTGGTACATACTCCTATACTTAGCATTCCCTAGTTCTGTTAAAACTGTAACCTGTAAAAAACGCAAAAATAAAAATAAAAATAAGAATCCAAACACCCCCGTTCGTAAACCTGCATTTCAAAAGTGAGCATATGAGAAAGGAGTCCTCTACCAAAAAAATAATAGAAGGGACATGCATTCGGGATAAGCCATGAGGGTGACACTTAAGTTGAAAGTCTGGAGAGTAATAGTAAAATTTACAGTGGCAGTCACAGTCAGGTCAGTCAGGTCAGAGAGGTCAGCACAGTTAGGGCAGAATTCACAGTCTTCAGAGTCGAAACAGAACTGTCATATCAGTCACCTATAAAATACAGAGAATCTTGAGTGTGAAACACGACCAGTTTTAGATAGTGCTCCAGTACCCAAATTTTGCTCAGTAGCTCAGAATTAGAATCTGTAAACACCGTTAGACTCAGCAAAACAGGAGATAAAAAAAAACAAAAAAAACAAAAAAAAAAAAAAACAGTCTGGGGTGCCAAAAAGTAGTGTTGAGAGATATAGCTCATTGTGACCACCTCCTCCTGCTGATCATTTTGATATATAGCACCCAAGCACTTTTTTGGGCACTTACTAAAAATAGTAAGTCAAAAAAATTCAATTCTATTTTTAGTAACTGGTCACAAAAGGTCAAAAAATGGCCCAGGGTACCCATGGACACCAGAAAGAACTAGAACACTTGGAGTCCCTAACAAAAGCCATTGAGAACTTGAACTCGAATTTTAACTCCATAAGGGAAGAAGTCCAAGGTCTTCGCCTAGAGCATGAGGCCACTAGCAATCGCTTAGAAGAAGCATTGACTGAAGTGGACAGCAAATTGAGAAGAGAACCACCCAAATCAGAATACCAAGCTGAGAGTTCTACAAGGAATCGTGACCATGATACACCCTTTAGAAAGTTGGACTTTCCCAAATTCAGTGGGAAGGATCTTGATGGGTGGCTATGTCGGGTTGACCAATTCTTTCGACTTCATAATGTACCAGTATTTCATCGAGTCCAGATGGCTTCCTTTAACTTGGAATCTGAGGCTCTACATTGGTTTCAATGGTTGCATCTTACCTACCCAAATCTCTCTTGGGAGGATTTTGAATCCCAAATACTCACTCGATTTGGTCCTAGTGAGTTTGAGGACTTCACGGGAGCCTTATCCAAACTACAACAAACAGGGTCAGTTCGAGAGTACCAAGCTCAATTTGAAAAATTGGCCAATCGAACAAGAGGATTGAGTGAAGGGTTCTTCCAGAGTTGTTATATCAGTGGGTTGAAGATGGAACTCCAAGCAAAAGTCAAAATTTTGAAACCACGAACTATGATGGAAGCTATCAGTTTGGCCCGTCTGGCCGAATCTATACTCTCTACCCAAAGACACCCATCAAAGTTTCCTCAAAATAGACCTTCATTTCCCCCGAGAGCCCAACACCTAGATGATAATAAACCTACTGCACCCAAGTGCCTCACCACCGAAGAGATGGATGCACGTCGTGCCCAAGGATTATGCTACAATTGTGATGAAAATTTTTTCAAGGGGCATAAGTGTGCACACAAAAAATTGTTCTTGATAGATGTTGGAGAACCTGATATCGTTGACGAGAGTGATGAGGATGAGGACCCTCCAGAAACACCTCCTCCACAAGAAGAAGGGAAACAGGAACCTGAGACATCAATTACAATCCATGCCCTTGTAGGCATTACTACTCCTCAAACCATGAAGGTTACAGGATGTTTCAAGGGCCAACGTCTTTCCATCCTTTTGGATTCGGGAAGCACGCACAACTTCATTGACCCTAGAGTTGCTCAATGGGCAAATTACTATATCCACAATTGTAATTCCTTTGAGGTCATGGTAGCCAATGGGGGAACCTTATCTTGTAAAGGAAAGTGTCGCAATGTTAAAATCAAGATAGGGGACTATGAACTCAAGAAGGACATGTTTGCCCTCCATTTGGGTGGATGTGATATTGTTTTGGGATGCCAATGGTTGAGTACGTTGGGCACTATCAGTTGGAACTTTGCTAAACTTTGGATGCAGTTCTTCCAGAATGGACAAACACACATCATCAAGGGCTCCCCGACAGGAACACCTCAAATTATCAGTTCAAACGGCATGGAGAAATTGCTAAAGAAATCATCACATGGGGTCATTGCACAACTATTCTCCATCCAACCATCCACATCTCCAATGGGTGAAATCCCACAAGACATGCAACAAATTCTCCACAAACATGAGGCCATATTTTCAGAACCCATCACACTACCACTGCATCGCTCTCACGACCATGCCATTCCATTATTGTCGGATAGTACACCTCCCAATATCAGACCACCTTATGAGCGACTCAAGCGCACCTTATTTTGGAAAGGTAGGAAACAGGACATTCGCTCTTTTGTGGCAGACTGCGACACAGGTCAAAGGATGAAAAGAGAAACAGTGCACTCTTCGGGCACTCTTCCACCCTTGCCGATATCGGATCAGGTGTGGACTGACATCTCTATGGATTTCATAGAAGGGCTACCTAAATCTGGAGACAAGTCTGTTATTTTTGTGGTAGTGGACCGCCTTTCAAAGTATGCTCACTTTGGTGCCCTAACCCATCCTTACACAGCATTCACTATTGCCCAAATTTTCCTTGACTCCATATTTCACCTTCATGGCATGCCAACCTCCATTGTATCTGATCGTGATCCCAGCATTACTAGAAATTTTTGGCAAGAGTTGTTTAAGTTGCAGGGGACTCAGATCACAATGAGTTTAGCCTACCATCCACAAACGGATGGTCAAACAGAGGTTGTTAATAACTGCTTGGAAACCTACCTTCGTTGCTTGCCTCCGATCATCCTACTCATTGGGCAAAATGGTTTTCTTTGGCCGAATGGTGGTACAACACTTCCTATCATACCGCCACCAGAGGCAGAGTACGGGCACCCTCCACTCATGCCTCCCTCCTACATTTCGGGTAGCTCCAAGGTACAGGTTCCATCAACACTTCCCAAATTGGATGAAGAAGGCTCCATCTTACTTGCACCAAAGCAGCTGTTGTATCGTCGAACTCGCAACCGTACCATCACAGAGGTCTTGGTTCAATGGCGTGGACTTCAACCTGAGGATGCTACATGGGAGTCCCTCCATCAACTCCGATAATGAGTTTCCTCATTTTTAGCTTTGAGGACAAAGCTTCTTCAAGGAGAAGGGCATGTTAGGATCTCATCCTAACCCTTAATGTAATAACTTCCTTGATGTAATAATTCCTAGTGAACGTGGGTAGTACCCATGATTAATATTTTGTAATGTTCTAAGTTTTAGCTTAGGTAGTGCCTATGACAAATGGCACCCTTTTTATGTAACACATGGTAGATAGGTGGCATTGTGCATGTAATTCGTGTGGCATTGTGCATGTAATTCGAGTGGCATTGTGCATGTAATTCGGGTGGCATTGTGCATGTAATTCAAAGTGGCACTATGCATGTAATTCGGGTGGCATTATGCATGTAATCCAGGTGGCATTTTGCATGTAAGCCAACCTTGGAAGGAAACTCCTTAAATACCCGAAAGGGCACCAATGTAACCATCTTTTGCAAAATTAATGAAGTATTGAAGGAGGTTGCCCCCTCGAAGAGGCCTGCGATTCAGTCCTATTGTGAGATTGTTCTTTATGCAAATTTTTGTTATATTAATGTGATGTTTATGTGAGTTATTTCCAAGCAATTGTGTGAGAGTGTGTTATTTGAGTTTATTTTATAGCAGGATCTTAACATCTTCCTATCATCATTGAGTTTCTCACTAAAGTAAGCAATAGGTTTACCTTCTTGACTCAAAATAGCTCCTATGGCACTACCACTAGCATCACAATCTACCTGAAATACCTTATTAAAATTTGGAAGTGCCAAATCTGGAAGTGCCAAAATAGGTTGCTCTCTAACCTTCTTCTTCAACATATCAAAGCTCTTATCTGCTCCTAAGGTCCACTTAAATTCTTTCTTATCCCCTCTCATTTTTTCTGTAAGGGGTGCACAAATATTGCTAAAATTCCTAATGAATTTCCTGTAAAAACTTGCTAGACCATGAAATGATCTTACCTTAGTTGTGCTTCTCGGAGTAGGTCATTCAATGATAGCTCTCACTTTTTTTGGGTCTATTTTTAGACCTTCGACTGAGATGACAAATCCTAGGTACACTAACTCCTTCACGAAATTACACTTCTTCAGATTAATTAACAACCGCTCCTCCTACAGCTTCTCAAAAACTCTTTTGATATGTATTAGATGCTCATCCAAGGTTTTGCTAAATATTAAAATATCATCCAAATAGACAATGATGAATTTGCCTAAAAATTCTTTCAATACCTCATTCATCAGTCACATGAATGTGCTTGGTGCATTGGTTAGCCCAAATGGCATGACCAACCATTCATACAAACCCTCTCTAGTCTTGAAGGCTATCTTCCACTCATCTCCTTCTCTGACACGAATCTGATGATAACCACTCTTCAGATCAATCTTTGTGAAGTACTTGGATCCACTCAAATAGTCCATAATGTCATCCATCCTTGGCAATGGAAATCTGTACTTTATGGTGATCTTGTCAATGGCTCGAGAGTCTATACAGATTATCCACTCTCCATATTTCTTTGGTGCTAGTACTATAGGTACTACACATGGACTCAAGCTCTCCTGAATCAGTCCCTTCTCCAGCAACTCTTGGACTTGCCTGTTCGGCTCTTCAATTTCTGTAGGAGTCATTTTATGTGCTACGTTATTGGGTAAACTAGATCCTAGTACCAAATCTATATGGTGACTGATCTTCCTCACTGGTGGTAAACCCTTAGGCACATTATCAGATACAATGTCTAGAAATTATTCTAATAGTCCTAAGACTTCTATAGGGGTATCCTTACATTCTTCCTTCCTAACTCTAGGAATTAATGCATAGCACATATGCTCATGCTTTAAACCATCCAAAAATCTTCCCCCTTCAACTAAACAGATTCTAGCACTGCTACATATATTTTCGTCCGCTTCCTTCAAGGGATTTAGCTTATGGCGCACTCCATTCTTCGTCACTGAGTAAGTGTTGGCATGACCATCATGTACTGCACATCGATCAAACTGCCATGGCCTTCCCAACAACAAATGACAAGCATCCATAGGAAGGATGTCACACAGGACCTCATCACAGTAATTTCCAATATTAAATTTCATTGAGCATTGCTCACTGACCAAAGCCCTATGGTCCTTCTATAACCATGCAATACGATATGGATGCGGGTGGCTTCTCCTCTTTAACTGTAACTTAGTAACCATTTCTTCTGAGACCAAGTTATCAGTACTACCATTATCTATAATTATATTACAGACCTTACCCAAACTTTTGCACCTTGTGCAAAATAAGCTTCTCCTCTAGTCTGGTTCTTTCTCCTCATTCAACAGGGTCCTCCTGGTGACCATAAATTCTCCTCCATCTACCTCCTTAGAATGTTCTGATTCAGCACCTTCATCTACCACAGCAGCTCTGGCAGGACCCGCAGGTCTCTTATTCGTCCTTTCACGATGTTGTGGACACTCATATGCTCGATGTCCTTCTTTGCCATAGTGGAAATAGGTTTCACAAAATCCTCCCCTTCCAAATCCATGTCCAGATCTACCTCTCCCTCTCAAGTAACCATTGTTCTAATTACAAGGTTGGTATGTGTTCCCCTCTTTTTGGTCCTGGGTATTACTGGTTTCACCAGCATTCATCTGATCCTTATATTTTTTTCCACTGGTCCTTCCACCAGTTCTTCCACCCCGACCTCTTCCTATTTTCTTACCCTCAAACTATCTGTTCAACTTCTCTTTGACTTTGAGGGCAAATTGGTAAGCATCCTCAATGGTGCTCATCCTAACCAGACTCAATTCTTCTTGAATACTGGTTCTCAACCCATTGATGTAATGGGCCACCTTCTCCCTGTTAACCTTTGAATGGCCAGTTATGATTGAGATCTAGAAAAACTCCTCTATATATTCTTTGATAGATTTGTTTGACTGTCTCAAACTCTGTATTTTTCTCAACAATTCCAATTCATAATTCATAGGAATAAACTATCTCTTCAACTTCTCCACCATTTGATCCCATCTGGTTATCTTTTCCTTTCTGCTTCTATTTCTTTCTAGTTGCACTTCTTTCCACCATATGCAAGCATGGCCTTTCAACTTCATTTTTGCAAACTTGATTCAATCTGGATCTACAACCTTCTCATACTCAAAATACTCCTCCATATCATTGATCCAATCAATCAACTCCTTTGGGTTGAGATTACCAGAATATGTGAAGACATCAAACTTTGTCTTCTTCCCAATCCAAGATATGGCCTTAACCAATCTGGCTTCTACAAGATTCATTGCTTCTTCTTCTTCTGAGGGATTATCAACCTCCCAAGCTTCATCTTCACTATGATCTTCTCTTCTTGGTTCAATCCCTCTTTGTAACTCCTCTTGTAGGGCTTGCACCTGCCTCTATAAAGCTCTGAAATCTTCTTTAGGTACCATATTTCTCCCACCACCACGGTTTCTTCATGGAGGCATTCTTCCTCACTCTCTTCTCACAACCCTTCCACAGATCCTGGTGCAAACTGCCTCACTTTCGGCGATCTTCCCACACACTCAGGAACTCTTGCTCTGATACCACTTGATGGGGAGCCAAATCACTCATGCCAAATCTATGTTCTCATTCAATAATTCGAAAAAATATTACAATGATGGCAGTCGTCTGCCAAATAAACTCCTTTATCTCGAAAGATAGTTTCTATTACAACATCTTTCACCCTGGAAGAAAAATAGCCTAAAGAGGTCCAGAATGGCCCTCTTGCCTGTATGTCTATAACTCTATCTCCATAGTTTTCTGGCCCTTGTGCATGCCTTCACTTCCCCTTTTAAAATCTTTGGCGTGACTCTCTGTTTCCCTTTTTTGACCCTTCGTTTCATTTTTTGTGCCTCTTCGTTGTCTTGGCTTTCGAAACGTCTTCCTTTTTGACTCTTGATCTTCATCTGCTTTCATTGCACCTTGGTGCCATGTGCTTGTCCAGTGTTGCCATTGTAGACTATGTCCACCTGTCAACCCATGATGACGTTCGGTATACCCATCGCTCGACAATTTCTTCTATAACGGCCCCTGTAACCACATACCTTTTCTTTCCTTTTGTTTGGTCACAAAAACGTGACATGTTGTGATATCATGACATTTTTGCTTTACTGCCTTCCTATCCCTTTTCGAGTTGCAAAAATGCGACATATCGTGATATAGCGACACTTTTTCTTTTTCGGCCTTCCTGCCCTTTGCGAGTCGTGAAAATGTGACATGTCACGATATTGCAACACTTTTGCTTTTCAGCCTTCCTACCCTTAGCAAGTCGCAAAAATGCGACATGTCGTGATATCGCAACAATTTTGCTTTTTAGCCTTCCTGTCCCTTGCGAGTCACAAAAATGCGACATGTCACGAAAATGCGACATGTCACGATATCGCGACACTTTTTCTCTCTTGTGCCTCCTCTCACCTTTTGGCCACGATAATGCAACATGTCGCGATATCTTGACACTTTTCTCTCCTGCGCCTTCCCTCGCATTTTTTTTGTGAAAATGCGACATGTCACGATATCGTGACACTTTTCTCTCTTGCGCCTTCCCTCGCCTTTTGGTCATGAAAATACGACATGTCACGATATCACGATAGTTTTTCTCCTTTACACTTTCTTTCGTATTTTGGTTGCAAAAATGCGACATGTCACGATATCGCGACATCTTTCCTTTTCGGCTCCTATTTCTCCTTTTCAGTCACAAAATCGTGACAGGTCGCGATATCACGACATCTTTCCTTTCTGACTCCTCCTCGCCTTTCGAGTCATGAAATCGTGACATGTCACGATATCGCGACAACTTTGCTCTCTGCTTACTTTCTCTGTTTCGCGTCGCGAAATCGTGACATGTTGCGATATCATGATAGTTTCCTTCCTTGCTTTCTTTCTGCTCCGTCGGTCGCGATTCGACGACATGTCACGAAATCGTGATATTTTCTTCTCTGGCCCTTCCGGTCTTCTTTCGGTTGTGATTTCGTGACATGTCATGAAATCACAACATTTTTGCTCTGCGTCTTCTCTCTCCTTCTCGAGTCACGAAAATGCAACATGTTGCGATATTGTGACACTTTTATCTGTCGCGATATCATGACATCAAGGCTAACACTTAGACATTTTTTTTGTTGATGCAAGATTTCTCTGTTGCCACCGGATGCTCTTGCATCATATATTAAGAATTAATCACTAAAATACAATTTATACTATATTTCTACTCTTTAAATCTAACCTGGATTAACCTAGATTGAAAAAATTAAATGTAAGCATCTACAACTAGACATCTTTCATTGAGTATTCACTAGTGTGTCCTAGTCACTTATGCCATAGATCTAATGTTTTGACTAAAAAATATGAGTGTGTAGCAATATCTAGAATAAATAGACCATTTATATAAGACCCTAATGCTATCCTTTTTCCTAGTTTAGAAATGTGACATTGTTTTCTTCTAGTAATAACTTTAAACTCAATAGTTATATTTTGATCAATGAGTTGGGAGACAGAAAGAAGATTAGTAGTTAATCTAGGGACATACAATACATTTTTTTTTATTTTCCATTTTCCTTATTTTAGGTTCACTGAGATATTCCCAATTCCCTTCACCTCATATGTTTTGCTATCTACTACAAAAATTGGCTTCTCATTTACCTTTTTTAGGGAATTGAACCAATGAATATTTCCAGTCATGTGCTTACTTGCTCCTGAGTCTATATACCAATAATCCATGATATCTCTTGATAAAGGGTTTTAAACTAGGATCTTGTTGAATTCCTTATTTCTCCCTAGTGTTTTTAGATGTGTTATATGATTGATAAAGTGATTTTTGAGAATAGTAGTTCAATTTTGGGTTGATTTTATAAAGTTTTGTAAATACCAAAATCAAATTTTGTTACACCTTATTACTCCTATTGAACTTAAGCACTTTCTAATTTTATGAGATCCTAATGGTTGGATTTCTTTTATCATTTTAATGTGGTTTTGAGACAATTATACCAATTAATTTATAAATATTGATAATCCTTAATGAACCTCCATTTATAGTCTTTGATATTTGATAGTTTAGTGTTTCTAAATTCCAATAATTTATTTTGTGTAGTATTCCTTATAACTCCCTAATTTGGAATACAATAAAACAATAATATTTGCAATAATAGGTTTTTAATTTCCAAGATGAAACCCTTATACCTCCTACTTTATTATTTACAAATATAAATATTCTTGAAATATTCTTGCTTAAGATATTACTAATTCCAAATGGATGATTGCAATAGTAGATATAATGTACCCTTATAACTCCAATATAACTTTAGTTTATCAAAAGCAATAAATAATATGATATTTTACCTTAATAACCCTTCTAGATTATCTTGCCTTGATGATGTGAGGTGGTGGATTTGAAATCTTCTGGAATGTGGAGCTCATGGATAGTCAATGCCTTCTTTTATCAGTGTTCGTTTCTTCCTTGAGTAGCGCTTCTCTTTTATGTAAATGGTACTGATATTATCCTTAAGGAATGCTTGGTCTATGACAAATATCCTCCACAAATAGGGCACTGCTCTTGTTGGTCTATGATAGCTTCTTAAATGCATACTTACACCTTTGAATGGTGCATAGGCTATAATTAGACTCCTCTCTATGAATGTGCTTCATGTAATTCAATCCTTGACTTTATTTGACCTCATTCTTGGCTCCTTCTCCAATATGGGTGCCTTAAATAGGATTATTTCTTTGTAGATTACATAAGTGTCACTTGGGCATTACTAAATAGGTGATGATATTCCTCCAAAATACCTTTATGTAATGATGAGTTTGGTGGTAACCTCCCAAATATTTGTAACTCCTTCTTAGATGAGCACTGGATTATTCATGAACATTTGGGCACTTAGAACTCTTGTGCCAAGTGGCACTTAAGGCTTGTGCATGTAATCATTTTTCCTATTGCTCCAAGGATGAGTGTTGTAACCTTATCTTTGCCTATATCTTTGTATTTTTTTTAGCTTTCCATATTTATTAAAATGAAAGTATTTCCTCTTCTCCTTTTGCATGTTGTCTTGATGAGGATAATGGGTGGCTCTAATTGTAATGCTCCAAGGTTCTATGACACTCCTAGTGGTGGTATTGTGGTAGATTTTGGTGCTTCTTTTTGGTGGTTGTTCTCTCAAAGTAATTCCTTTAGGTATAGCAACTTTCTCTATTCTATCGAGATTCACCATGGCTCTAGTACCAATTATGGTTTTAGCACCATCCCATCATATCAAGAGAAAGAGATAAAATCAACATCTTATTATGAGAATAGATACATTTGAATAAATTTGTGAGGCTATTTATATAGGAAGATAGATTCCTTGACCAACACTATACCTAGTTATAAAAGGGGACACCTTGCACATTAAAACTTGCACATTGACACTTGTGCATTTATTGCATTGCTTAAAGTAACTATCTAACTTCCCCCTAAAGTAATTTACTATTCTAATGATGTACATTAGATAACCAAATAATGAAATATATTTTAACAATACCCCATTAATACGAATAAGATGAGAATTTTTAGTGTTCATCATACTCCCATGTCTAATCATTGATATGCCCACATGTCACATTCTGCTAGTGTGCCTTGTTTCATTGACATTTTGCCATTATGCCCTATTTTGTTGGCATCACTCCCAAGCCTAAGAATCATCCCGTTATCTATTTATTACCCAAATTCCACATATATTTGGTTGCCTAGAGGCTTATTACAATGGTTTCCAAGTGATGGCTACCCTCCTTCGTTGATGCTCTACTTCTACTTTTTTCCATAAGAAATAATATTCATCCAGGAGCAATGCTTTTTTGACAGTCGAGATATCTTGAGGAACTATCCATGATGTGTTAGCAATATAAACCTTTTATAGGATTGGTTACTTGGGATACCCTACTGGTTCTTCTTGTTTAGCCTCTTCTTTGGGCTCCTCATGGTCTAGAGGCAGAGTTTATCTTGCATTTCCTTAGGGTACCCACATGGGCTCTGGTCTAAACAATCAATTTTAAAAGAAGTATTCTATTATTGGTGGTGCTACTGGGAATAGAAGACAAGGACACACATCAACAAGGGTGAAAAATCCTTTCACCTGGTTCTATTTTACTAGATTTATGATGGTTGGCTCCCCTTTGACTCACTTACCAAGCTTTCTTCATTTTGTTTTGGTTGTCTTCTTTTCTTTCATATTCTGGACCAATTGTTGATTGACCTAGTATATCTAGGTGAAGGCATCCCACTCTACCCTAGAGTTAGAATTATGCTACCCTATTTTCCTAGAATTACAATATCGTATTGGGACTAGAATCATGGTATGGTGTTTCCTCTTTTCATATCGTGTTTTCCTAGAATTACGATATATTGTTAGGACTAGAATCATAATATGGTGTAGATATTTCATCCCTCAATATGTGTTCAGAGGGTTATCGTGGAAGTTGATAAAATGTTCTTTGTAGATAGACTTCCAACTATATGTTTAGCAAACTAGCCAGATGCAAGATGTTTTGTAGACTAGCTAGGTGTTTAGCAAACTAGCCAGATGCAAGATGTTTTGTAGACTAGCTAGGTGTTTAGCAAACTAGCCAGATGCGAGATGTTTTGTAGAGTGGTTTGGACTAGAATATTGCTCTACTTATAGATGTTTTAAATTTTAAAATTGATCTACTCTCATATATTTGAATTGGTAGATTACTCTACTCCCAATTGGTCTAGTGTAGAGTGTCTTGATGCCAAAAATTTTACCTCAAGTTGTGTGCCCTCACTGTTAGAAATGTTCACAATTATGGACCCTTCTTGAGCTATATGGTTCCTCTGCTTCTCTGATGCATCTAACATGGATGCATTATATTGTAGGACTACATTAGATTATTGACCATCTGATGTAAGATTCCTATAATTAGGCTAATATGCCCCTATAGAGGCCACCTCTATCTCATCATCCATGGAGGTCAATTTTAGATCCATGACCTAGTTTGTCTAAGTGGTGACATCCACTTGATTTCCTTTTGCATTTAGTAATTACCTTAATTTTTGAATGGTTACACGTAATTGTTGTTGTTTTATGATGGTGGTTTGACGGTATCCTTAAAATTTTATTTGTACTACCTTATATTTATCCTCCTAGTAGGAGGCTTTTTCTTGTACCTCCTATAATTAGCCACTGAGATCTTCATTAGGTGACTTATCACAAGGCATTGCAGTAGAGGACATGTCCTGCAATACTTGGGTGGTTTGTGCATCATCCAAGGTATATTATTCTAGCAAGACATATCTTCTAGTATACCTACACTTGCTTTTGAGTTGGGTGTAGTGTCATTATTGGCTTGTGTGGACTAGCTTCCCTTCCTCCTCATGAATCAGGCTACTATGTTGGGAGGTAGGTGCCTCTTCACCTCTACCTATAACAACTTCTTATTGTACCTATTCCTTTGATTATGCTTATATATTTTACCCTTCTTTGTTATCAGTTGGTGGTAGTGCTACCTATTTCCTTTGTGCATGTTGCAAAAGGGTCGTAATGAGCCCATGGTGGACCAACGAATTTTGGGTACCTATCCTATTTTTGTTGGCTTCATCCTGTAGGGAATTATATAGGTAGAATCAAATGTTAATGCCATATCTATTCCATAGATGATTTATAAACGAGAAGTGGTTCACATGCATAAAGGAATATCATCTATTATAGGTGAAAAATCAAGCTAATTGGTCAAATGAAGGCTTCCATTTATTTTATAGGTGTTGTTTAGGTAATTCTAAACACATCAACTATATCAACAGTTGGCAAAAACATTTCTATACATATAGTTTGGTTTTATCCCCTTTATAAATTCTCTCTCCCATTCATGAGAATCCTATGCCCTATGCAATGTAATCCTTTGTTACTAGAATAATGAGCCCCCTCATGTACATAGTTGTGCCTTCCATAGATACCATAAATTTGTGGGCCACGATGAGGTCCTAGTATTGACTGACTAGATTGTAGTAATCCATCCATCATGAAAATATGAATTCCTCTCTTACTATTCTTGTTACTGTAGTAAGGGTTGTGGGCTCATTCTATATTTGTATGTGATTTTTTGATGGTCATCCCATGGTTGCTATGTCTATTTTTTGTATCATTGTATTCTCGATGGCAACTACACTCTTGACTGGTACTATGTCGTAACATGTGCCTAACCCCATTATTTTAAAGATAATCACTATGTCCTTATAGTTATTATTTTTAATTTTAGAATGTGTGCCCGAGCATAGTGGTATCCAATTGTAAATATTCTCATACCTTATTCATGCCATGTGGCTGAACACGAATGTGGGATTGGATGAGAAAAATATGGGGGCATATTTTACATTAATTCTAAAATAATTTCTAGATAACTATGCATATAATTAAAAGAAATAATAGTACTTACTTGACTGTAGTTTATGAAACATGATGTGTATTATGAAAAGTGGTGTAAATTGACTACTTGTTACTTTAATCATATGTATCAACAAATGGGAAAGCCATAGTACTCTCTTGTATTTGTTGGTTCCCATTAGTGGTTGGTTTATTAGGGTTTGTATCAATGTAGATCTCGAGGTTCTATGTTTAAAAATTTCAACTTATGATTGCCTTGGTGTCATGCCAAATGTGTTAGGTACCAAAGATAGGTACTTAATAATTAAATATTGTATTTTAAAATGGATGAGCCATAAATTAAATATTAAGGAAGGCCACATGTCAAATTAGAAATAGATATGTCATAGAATCATATATGTAATCGTTGCGAATATTGTCATGTGTAACCACAAGGAATATTGTCATATGTAACCACAAGGAATAGTGTCATATGTAACCAAAAAGAATATTGTCATATTATTATACACCTTTTAAGTTGAACCTCCATATGGGTGATCTTGTAACTCATGGAAGGTGAACCATCAAACTCTTGTATAAAGAGATGTACCCCATTGTAGAAGGTATCTATGATGTATTCTTGTATAAGGCTTGGATCAATGGAGCTAGAGATCTTGTGGAGTGGCTTCCTTCCAAAAGGAGCATTGTATGGTGTTGCCCAACCTCAAGGGTATAATAAATCTCTATTTTATTGTGCAATTAATTTATTTATGGATGCATATTGATATTTATGCAAATTATTAAATGATTTATTGTAAAGTAGAATAAAGGTTCATAACATTTGTTATTAGAGCAACGATTTGGGCAAAGTGGGTTTATTTTTGCAGAGCTAGGGCATGATTTTTCAAAAACAATGTCATATTTTGTGGAGGCCATATTTTTATTTTAGCATTAATTTTCAAAAGCTATTTACACCATTGTATATATATTTTTGAGTACTACAATAATGACTACTCATTTGTTAAATTCTGATCAATATTGAGAATGTTTTGGTTGTTTGAAGTTGGGTTATTTGTGTTGTTTTCTGGTCATGTGAAAATTTTTCAAGAAACAAAATCGTACTAAAAATTTTGGCAATGATTTTTAGAATATTTTTGCATAAAAATGTAGATTATTCTGAGTACTAAAAATGACTTCTCTCTTATGAAATTATGATACATATTGAAAGAGTTACAACTATTTGAAATTGGGTTGTTGATGCTATTAGAATATATTTGTATCAGCATGTAGGTTATTTTGAGTACTAATAAAATGACTACTCACTTGTTAAAATTCTAATAAGTATTGAGGGAGTTATAGTTGTTGCAAGTTGGGAATTTGGTGTTGTTTTTGGGCTACATGGAAAAGAGAAAAAAATTTGAAACTCTCAATCTAGGTAAGCAAATCAGTTGTTTGTTTTGTTTTGAAAAAAAATTATTGATTTAAGTGTTTGAAGAAAGAAATAGATGAGATCTCAAAATTTTAGTTTTTGAGAAATTTTTGGTTATTTCAAACCCTGACTACGTTTTTTACAAAGAAAAAAAAATTCAAGGAGTTGCCAAAATATTTTGGAGAAGATTATATTGATGCTCGAGAATGGTAGAAAATTTTTAATCTTTATATTATTATAATTTTTCATGGAGATGTAAGTTTTTTACTTATTTTCAAGGGGATGCTTTCTCTTGGTTTAATAACTTGCATCACACCCATACTCTTCCATACACATGGGAAGATTTTGAAGTTGCATTTTTGGACAAATGGGGACCAAAAGAAAAGTATAATAATGTGCAGGCTAAGAAAACTACACTTTTTGAGTCGGGGTCAAACAGTGGTCAAAATTATTTGTTTGAATGTAAAAATTATATTTTGCAAGTTCATGGTTGCATTCAAAATAAAAAAAAATATTGTTTTCATTAACCCTAGCTGCAAATATAATTTTATCAATCTATATTTGACTAAGAGGTTGCAAGTTAAAGCAAATAAAATAAAAGACATACAGCTTGAGGCTAAAAATGTTTAATTTTTTTAATATTTAAAGCTCACCATGGATGAATAAGTTTTACATTCAAATTTTCATGTTATTGAGAGGAATGATGTAGATATTGTTCTTGATTACCCTTGGTTGTATTATTTGGGTCCCATAGAAGAAGATAACATTACAAGATATTTCTCAATGTAAGGAAAAATAGGTAGTTATTGCAGAGGAAAAAAGTGAAGAACAATCAAAATAACCTTAAATAGAATCTTAGGAGGAGGTAGTAGCAAAAATTGAGGAAGCTAAAGCAAAGGAAAAATCAATGGAAGAGAGCAAAAGATAAGGGTAAAAATAGGTTGCACATCAGGCTAAGGTTGGAGTATGTCACCATCCACACCACCATGAGAGGCAACAACCATGGAGATAGGACTTGAGGTAACATAACAACAATGAGAGACATATAAGGAACCAAAGGATCCAAAAAAATAAATATGCTAAAATTCATAAATACAAGCAAGTATGGAGGAAAAATATGAAATTTATGCTTCCAACACATGGCATTGGCATTAATGAAGACCAAAACCATTCATAGTTTCATTGGTATGGATGGATGATTGATATTGGTACCAATTTTCAACATGGCTCACAATATCATATTATTTAGCCTCTTCTAATGTTTCAAGGATGAAACATTTTGTAAGGGTGATGGAATGTTAGGTACCCAAGATAGGTACTTAAACAAATAATATTGTATTGTAAAATGGATGAGCCATAAGTTAATTATTGAGTAAGGAAGGCCAAATATCAAATTACAAATATGTATATTATAGAATCATATATGTAACCATTGGGAGAATATTATCATATGTAACCACAAGGAATATTTTCAAATGTAACCACAAGGAATATTTTCATATGTAACCGCAAGAAATATTGTCGTATTATTATGCACCTTGTAAGGTGAACCGCCACATGGGTGATATTGTAACTCATGGAAGGTGAACCATCACACTTTTGTATAAAGAGAGATGTACCCCAATTGTAGAAAATATCTATGATGTATTCTTGGAGAAGTCATGGCTCATAGATCTAGAGATATTATGAAGTGGCTTCCTTCCAAAAGGAGCAGTGTATAATGTTTCTCTACCTCAAGGGTATAATCAATTTCTATTTTATTGTGAGAAATTTATTCTAAAATTAATTTATTTATGAATGCATGTTGATATTTATGCAAAATTTTGAATAATTTATGTAAATGATAAGAGAGATTCATAACAAAATTAAAGTAGGCATACTTCTTCCTTAGAAACTTGAAAGTAGGTGTACTCTATCACTAGCAATTTGGAAGTAAGCATCAAAAAGTAGGTGCCTCTTGGTGGGAAGTAAATATTGTTCATCCAAGTGTAGGCACGACCTTCCTTGTGGGAAGTAGGTATCACTCACTTGAGTATAGGCACCACTCCTACGGTTTCTTGAGTGTAGGAATCACTCCTACACTTAACTAAGTGTAGGAATCACCTTCCTTGTAGGAAGTAGGTGATACATGCACTCACATAAATGTAGGCACTACTCTTGTACTCACATGAGTGTAGGTGGTGCTCCTATACTTTCCTGAGTGTAGGCACCACCTGCACTCACCTGAGTGTAGGTGCCAGTCCTACACTTGCCTGAGTGTAGATATTGTCTTTCCTCTTCCTCTTATATCTATTTTTTTTAACATGAAAAACATGATGAAGTGGCTCTTACGTGATAGGATCGGTTGCCTAAAGTCTACAATGGTTTTCACACCATCCAAAAAAATTCAAAAAACAAAATAAAAAAACTATACTAATGGTGTTAATTAATATAAAAAATACTCTATTTTTTTATGTTGGATGTTGTAATAGTGTTCATTGTCTTGTTGATGTAAATATTGAAGGTGGGGCCTCTCCATGCCTGTGCTTGAGCTAGATTCTAGAATTTGGGGCCTATGGTAGAGCCTTAGTCTATGATCATTGACTATAAAGGTATCCTCACTATGACCGCTTTTGTTTATATGGACAACCCTGATGTTGAATACTTTGACCAATTTGTAAGGACCAAGTCATCTTTGTGTGAGCTTGGATTTCTTATCCTAGAATTAGGAATCGTATAGTAGCACCCATTCACCTTATCTAAATTTTTTTGGTCTAATGTGGCAGTCATGCCACATAACCATTTACTTATACATTATCTCAACATGTTTAAATGCTTCCTATCTATATTTGTCCAACTGATTTAGTTGGAAAATAAGTTCTTGATGTGCCACATCTAAGTCCATATTAAGTTCCATTTTTTGGAAATAATGAACATATTGAGTTGTCATTTATGTCAAAAGGGTTGACGGCAAAGAGAGCTTAGTAAGGCAGAAATATTTTTCTATGGTTGGATAATTAAGCAAGGCAAGGTATATCTCAAAGCAAGAAAATTTGTGGAAAAGAAAAGGTTTTTTAAATATTATACATAGGGGCAAAGGTTTGTAAATGAAAGCAAATAAAATGCTTAAAATAAAAAGCTAGGGTTAAAATAAGGTCCAATAAATTTTAAAGATGTTTGAAACAAAGGCAAGGTTCAAATATTAAGGAGTCCCAAAGGTTTAAGGTTTTAGTATTAAAACAAAAGAGGGAAGCCAAAGGTTCAAAAGATAATATTATAATATTTTTTAAATATTATAATATAAAACTTAAGCATGGTGCCAACATCTAGGAAGCAAGTTTAAAAGATAAAATTTCATGAGCACCGATGTTGTTCTATGAGGGAGGCAAATGAATATAAATTCCTTACCTAAAATCATTTGATAACCAAGGTTTTTCATTGCGGAGTCAATTTCTCTTGTGCATCGAATTCTACGAATGATAATAAAAAGAGGACATATTTTTTAGAGGACAACAATCTACGTATAAATAGGAAAGTGTTGCTGTTGATATCCTAATGGGGTGGCTAGCCCAGTTGGTTACTGAGCTAGTGATAAGGTACTGGGATCTAGGAGGTCAATGGTTCAATTTTGGGTAAGTCTATTTTGCATGGTAGAAAGAGATTTTTTTGGTTGTTAAAGGAGTCTTCAAAGGTGATGTGTTGCATGAGGGTTCTTACCTATGGGGGTAGCCCAACTAGTTACCAAGCCTTGGCTTGGGTGCTAAGTGGGTAGAGGTCATGGTTTTGATTTTCTTGCACTCATGTGACTTGTTGGTTGAGGTATGCATGCCAAAGTTTTTGATTAAATTTGCATGTGGTAAAGTTGAAAATTAATAAGTTGCTGGCTTGATTACTAAATTCACATAAGGATAAATTTTTGAAATTAAAGAGGATAGTGCACAGGGTAGGGTGTATTTTGTTTATAATAAGAACCAAATTTTATTTTGAGAATATGAGGCATAAGGTGTATAAATGTTTATGTGATATTGTAATGTGTGCATGTTGAAAATAATTATTATGTGATATGAGTATTTCTTGGCAGGGTGTATTTTGTTTATAATAAGAACCAAATTTTATTTTGAGAATATGAGGCATAAGGTGTATAAAGGTTTATGTGATATTGTAATGTGTGCATGTTGAAAATAATTATTATGTGATATGAGTATTTCTTGAAAGGAAAGGAGTCAAAAGGTGTAATGTGGTTTATTGTAATTGTATTATTCTGCATTGTAGAAAAATAATTTTAAGGGTTTGAAAGTTTTAATTTTGAGGATTGGAAAGGAGAAATAATACCTTTACTTTGCACATATTTTGATAGAGGTTTTCATTTGGACAATGTGAAAAAGTGTTTTCTAACTAACCCTTGAAGTGGCATAAGAAAGATAAATTATTTGAGACAGATTTTGAGGGCACATCTTCATCAAGGCATTATTGAGGTATGGTAATTCAAATTTTTCTCAAAGTGGTTGTGTAGTGAAGGAAACATTTTTGATGTTATATGTTTGGAGGAATAAGGATTGATTGGGTGATCTTTGCTTTGTTTGAATTTGGGAAGACTATAGTTTAATTGTTTGTGAGTAAACTTATGCATCATTGTTGAATGAAATTAGAAACATATGTGCTAGGGTTTGAGAACAAAGTTGTGCATCATTATTGAATGAAATTGGAAATATATTTGGTAGGTTTTGAGAGTAAACTTGTGCATCATTGTTGAATAAAATTGGAAACATATGTGCTAGGGTTTGAGAACAAAGTTGTGCATCATTATTGAATAAAATTGAAAACATATGTGCTAGGGTTTGAGAGTAAACTTATGCATCATTTTTGAATGAAATTGGAAACATATGTGCTAGGGTTTGAGAACAAAGTTTTTCATAATTATTGAATGAAATTGAAACATATGTGCTAGGGTTTGTGAACAAATTGTACATTATTGTGATTGATATTGAGATCAAATTTACAAGGATTAAAGACCAGTTTTGAAAGTAAATTTGTGCATCTTCATAATTAATATTGTGAGTAGATGAGAAAGACTTGTGTAATTGGTCTTGAAGTAAAGGTGCAACTCAACAATAATATGATCAGTTATCAAGTTCTATACTAGAGGTACCTTTAGAATGAAATAAATGTGAAAGCGATAGAATTAATGAATGTGAAAAGAACATATTGAGTATTTGTATTGCATATCATTCTCTTTATGTTTATGAAGAAAAATAATTATGGGTGGAATATGTTTGAATTACTTTAGTCAAAGAAAGTACTTTTGGGAAAGATATAAGAATTTTTTGTCTGCAAGATTTGGGAATATTTGGATAGAGTTTTGAGTATGTTTGAGTAGGTTTTGGTGAGAATATTTGAGCAAACCTTGTGTGTAGGATTTGAGCATATTTGAGCAAGTTTTGGTGAATATATTTGAGCAAGCCTTATGTGTAGGCTTGGAGCAGGGTTGAGCAAGTGAGTGAGCAAATGTGAGAAGATTTGAGTAGGTTTTGGTGAGAAAGCCTTGTGAGAAGGTTTGGAGCATATTTTACCAAGACTTGTGAGTAGGTTTGGAGCAGATTTGAGCATATTTTTTAAATAGATCAGATCAAAGGGTATTGGTGTCTCCTATGGATAGAGGTCTATGAAATTGAACAAAGGGGATTGGTCTCTCCTGTAGATAGAGGTACATGAACTTAAGCATAGGGGATTGGTGTCTCCTTTGGGTTGGTGCCCATGAACTTGAGCATAGGGAATTGGTGTCTCCTTTGATTTACTCTAGTCAAAGAAAGCACTTTTGGGAAAGATATAAGCATTGTTTATATGCAATATTTGGGATTATTTGGGTGGATTTTTGAGTAGATTTGAGCAGGTTTTGGTGAGCAAATTTAAGCAAAAATTATGTGTAGTATTTGAGCAAATTTGAGCAGGTTTTGGTGAATATATTTGAGCAATCCTTGTGTGTAGGCTTGGAGTAAGGTTGAGCAAGTGAGTGAGCAGATGTGAGTATATTTGAGTAGGTTTTTGTGAGCATATTTAAGCAAAGTTGAAGCAAATTTGAGCAAGCCTTATGAGAAGCTTTGAATTAGATTTGAGCATGCCTTATGAGAAGGCTTAACGCAAATTTGAGTGAGCATTGTGGAAGTATTAGAGAAGATTTGAGAAAGATTTATGAATAGGTTTGGATAAGATTCGAGCAGGTTTTATAAATAGATCAGAGCAAAGGGGATTGGTATCTCCTATGGATAGAGGTCCATGAACTTGAGCAAAGGGGATTGTTGTCTCATGTATATATAGGTCCATGAACTTGAGCATAGGGGATTGGTGTCTCCTTTGGGTTGGTACCCATAAACATTGTAATAGGGAATTGGTTCCCAAGATATTGGTTGATAAAATTTATAAGAAATATTTTCTCCATGGACTTAGCCCACATTGGGTGAACCACGTTAAATATATTTCTCTCATGTGTGTGATGATTTTTATATTGTTTCATTTACTACTTTGATATTATTGTTGTTATCATTTGAAAAGAAAAGTAAAAATTTTGAACTTATACTATTCACCCCCCTCTCAGTATAAGCTTGTGTTCTTCACCATTACCATCCATATAGTTTTCACTTTAAATTCAATGGGTATCATCTCACTATTTTGTACACTAGCTAAAATTGTGTGAATATTGTAGTAGTTTTCCAAGTGGTTTGATAGGTCCACATTGCTTTAGGGAGACATTTTTCCCAATCCTTCTTATGTTGTTGCATAGTTTTGGTAAAAAAAAAATTCTACTCATGGTTGGTGACCTCCACTTGATTGTTGGCCTATGGATGATATGGGATGGATTTAATGTGGAAGATTTGATATTTTTTCATAATTTTTTGTATCATCCTAGAGGTGAATTGAGCCCCTTGGTCCATAGTGATATCCTTAGGAACACCAAATTGGGTGAAGATGAATTCATATAAGAACTAAGCCATATTTTCCTCCTTTACACTTAGCAAAGCCTAAAATTTAATCCACTTAGTCAAATAGTCAATACATACTAAAATATATCTTTTACAATTTTATTGGGGGTTGATCAGGCCAAAAAAATCCATTCCCTTTTTATCGAATGGTTTTAAAGGAAACTGAGGGTGAAGCAATATTTTATATTTTGCCATTGTTTGTCCCATTCTCTAGGATTGGTTATATTAGTTGGTTTATTTTGCTACATATTTGAATAATGAGGGCCAGTAATACCTTGTGTGTAAGATTTTAAATGTAGTTCTTTTACCTGCAAAGTGCTTATCACATGGTTCATTGTGATAGACCTTCAAGATGGCTAGGATATCTTCTTTCACTACACACATTTGTATAATCTAATTTAGATCAATTTTAAATAGACAACCATTAATCCATGATAATGTTGCACTTTTCTCAATTAATTTCTGATCTTCTCAAGAAGTTAGTGTAGGGGACACTTTATCGGTTGCTAGCTAATTGGCCATTTTAGCATAACATGGTGTTCGACCTTCAAGGAAAATAGATGCTCATCTAGGAATTTATCCTTAGTTTTTGCATTGTCCTTTGATAATAATCGATAGATAAAGTATACCATCACATTATCTCTCCCAAGTATATTAATAATGGTGACATCAAATTCTTGTAAGAGTAAGATCCATCGAATAACTTTGTCACTCACCATCAGTTTATTCATTAGATATTTAATTGTTGCGTAATCTGTATACATAAAAAAAATTTAACCTATGATGTAGTGGTAAAATTTGTTGATGGCATGTACTACTACAATAAATAATTTTTCCATAATGATGTAGTTTAATTCAGTTACCTTGAGGTTTTTACTAACGTAATATATGGCATACACTTGATTCCCTTCCTTTTGTCCTAGTGTCACTTCTATGGCATTTTTAGACACATCAACATAGATATGGAATAGGAGGTTCCAATTTGGATATTTAAGGACCAAAGTAGTCATTAGTTATTCTTTTAGGATTTGAAATACTCATTCACATTTTTTTATCCAAAGGAATTCTACTTCCTTGGTCAGTAGTGCTTGCAATGGTTTACCAATTTTGCTAAAGTCTTTTATAAACTATCAATAATATCCTACATGGCCCATAAAACTATGCATGTCTTTTTTTTAGGGGTAGGATGTTCTTTAATAACTTCTATTTTTGTATCATTAACTTTTATCCCCTTGGCCAAAATGTAATTCCCTAAGACTATCCCTTCTATCATTAACATAAAATATTTTTCATTGCTTAGGGATAAATTAGTCTCTTGACAACGTTGAAGCACTTTCTCTAGATTGGTTGTAGCTTCTTCAAAATTTTCACCATAAATGGTGAAATCATCCATATAAACTTCTATATTTTCCCCTACCAGATACTCAATACTACCCATTGGAAAGTTGTAGATGGGTAAAACTTAGTAGGTGAAGGTTCCCCATGGGTAGGTAAATGTGGTTTTATCCTAGTCTTCCTCATCTATTCGGATCTGATTATATCCATTGTATCCATAATGGAATGAAAAAAATTTGCATATAGCTAGAGTGTCCTAGAAAGGAAGGAAAAATGATCTTTTTTTGTTTTCTTATTTAACATCCTATAATCTATGTAGATCCTCCATTTGCCATTTTTCTTCAGTACTACCACTAGAAATGTTACCCATTGACTATTCAATATAAGATAGATGAATCCAACCGATAATAACTTTTTCAATTCAAATTTTACTATTTTATTGATGGCTAGGTTCATCATTATTTATGGTTGCCTTATCAATTTTATCTTATCTTCAAGGTAAATGTGATGGGTACACACTTTGGATGCAATTCATTTAAAATCCTTGTAATCTTAGGAGAAAGCTATTTTATGTGTATTCAATATCTCTTTTAGTTTTCTTTCCTAGTCTATCATTACTGCACTACTAGTTTTTAATGCTCTATCAGGTTTTATTTCAATTTGTTTGGTGTGATTCTCTTTCTCCATAACAAGTGGTGACGTAGTAAATGGTAGTTTAGATTCACCTTATAATTTTTTTGATATAACTATGTCCTCATCTACCACATATCCAACTTCATCAAGTACCATGATGTGTTGCATCATTGAAAGATCATTATCACCTATGGCCTTGAAACTAGACTCACCCAACTCATTGGCAAATTGTGCAAGTAGGTAAATGACTAGCTTTTACATTCCTTCCTTTAGATATTGTTATTCTCTCCATTTTGTAACTAATGTAATAATTATATTTTTTAAATATTTCATAATATCAAATTCAAACTGTATCTTTTTCCTGATCTCTCATAATATTTCGAGATATGGTAGAACTTCTTCATTGTTTGGTTGTTCAACAACATGGTTTTCTTATACATATACTTCTACTTTTTCAACTACCGAATGTGTTTGTTCTAATCCTACCCCTCTACCTGACCTAATCTAGATTGGTCTACAATCTACGTTTTCTATACTAATATATTACATCATGTACATTATTGTATCTACCTAATAAGCAAGTAAGTTTTACTTATTACCACTAGGATTCGATGTTGGTTTTACCAAAAACTATTTTGACCTTATGATATGTGGAGTCGATATGTGAGGATGTGTTGGTGGTTGTGTCTATGGAGGTTGGGCCCATGTGTTAAAATTCCTCCATCATGTTTCAAGATTTTGGTATGGGCCCCATAGATTTGGCATATATTGGGGGGATTCTAAATAGTATTTACCCATAGTGGCTAGCCCCACCAACCCATATTGGGTGGTTGGGATTGCCCATGATTCATGAAATTTGGGTCACCATGTGGGGACACTACTCCTGGAATTCCACTCGGTATGGATGGCTATTTCTACATCCTCCTATTACCCACAAAGTAGGTTTCTAATTCTTTAGGGTCCTCTCTCATGGTTATTATTTTTGCACATAAGCCAATATTATGATCCAGGAGGTAAATCTTGCAGACTCTCACTTTTGTTTTTTGGACATTCATTTTTTCCATGTTTTATCTACACCTCAAAAAAAAATAGGTAAACACTACTTCTATTTATTGCTTATTCTTCTATAATTGGAATGTGTCTAATTGCTTCTATTTCTTGCTTATTCTTCTATAATTGGAATGTGTCTAATTGTAAAGCAAGAGACGATAAAATATCACTCTTCATATCTTACCAAAAACTATTTTGACCTTATGATATGTGGAGTCGATATGTGAGGATGTGTTGGTGGTTGTGTCTATGGAGGTTGGGCCCATGTGTTAAAATTCCTCCATCATGTTTCAAGATTTTGGTATGGGCCCCATAGATTTGGCATATATTGGGGGGATTCTAAATAGTATTTACCCATAGTGGCTAGCCCCACCAACCCATATTGGGTGGTTGGGATTGCCCATGATTCATGAAATTTGGGTCACCATGTGGGGACACTACTCCTGGAATTCCATTCGGTATGGATGGCTATTTCTACATCCTCCTATTACCCACAAAGTAGGTTTCTAATTCTTTAGGGTCCTCTCTCATGGTTATTATTTTTGCACATAAGCCAATATTATGATCCAGGAGGTAAATCTTGCAGACTCTCACTTTTGTTTTTTGGACATTCATTTTTTCCATGTTTTATCTACACCTCAAAAAAAAATAGGTAAACACTACTTCTATTTCTTGCTTATTCTTCTATAATTGGAATGTGTCTAATTGCTTCTATTTCTTGCTTCTTCTTCTATAATTGGAATGTGTCTAATTGTAAAGCAAGAGATGATAAAATATCACTCTTCATATCTTTGAGCAATGTTCCTATTTTTACCTTGGTTATGGAGGTTGTTGTTTTCATTCCTCGTGTTGGCAATTTTCCTTTTCTCTTAGAATAATTCTAGCACAATTCTTGAATGTCTCCCATCATGGCTCAATAAAAATCACCACTTGCTAATAAATTTAAAGCTTCTAATAATTCATTTGTAAGCCCTCTCATGAATATGTTTCTTAGTGATATTTAACCTAGTCTCATATGGGGTGAGCATTGAAAATTAAAAATTTACTCCACAATAATATTATAATGATTCATCCTCCCTTTGTGGCATATCCACGAATTCTTTTCAAGTATCTCATGCTCTTTCAAAGTATTGATACTATTCTAGGAAAAAATTCTTTATACCTTCCCAAGTATTTATTTGTTTATTCCCTCGACTAATGAACCATAGCAACACCGCATCATCTATGGTAGAAGAAAATAGTTTCAATATTTGGGAATTTGTTTTATAGTCAAATGATCTACAAAGGACATTAAATTTAAAAGGAAAAAAATCAGCGTCCTCTATGGGCAATCCTTTGAAATTAGGGAGGTGTGTTGAGGATATATTTTTTATTTTGGTTTCTTCCATTGGTTCTTCTATTGGAAATTCAAATCTTATGGATGCTTCATTATTTTGAGTCCTTTTTTTTTCTTATAGGGGGTGCAGGTTTAGCTATTTTTATGGTATATAATAGAGCATCACATTCCTTATTTTTTTCCTCTAATAATATTCTCATATCAATATCTGAAATAGTTCTCTCTTTGAGTGCTTTCCACCTTTGAGTATTCAATAAATCTTCAAATTGGATATATTTATGATTTGATTCACTAACTATGCCATGTAATGGGTTAATGTGCCAAGTTGACTCAGGTGGGGAATTTTGTGTCTCTTCAAGGAATATTTTAAACTCTTAGGTAGATATTTCTAGAGTAGCTTGAATTTGTGGTTCTGAGGTGACTTCTATTATTCTAATAAATCATCCGTAAGGTCCTCTAGGCCTCGGTGGACTCATGCATCTTAGGAAGTGGGTCTATAGGTGATGCAAATTGAATGTGCAATTTCATGTTGAATTACTATGTGGACCCTAGACACTATAGTTTTTGGTAGCTCCCTAGCAATGGTGATGAGGCCCAGAAAAACCTCATTTTTGCTACATTTTTGACATATCAAAAATGCTATTTACCAGTATTTAATATCATTTTATGCCAAATAGTTGATTAAAGTATGTTATTTTTTTTTTTTTCATGAGTGGATGTTTAAGAATATTGTAACCCTGTTATGACTTTTTTTCCATATTTTATGACTATTTTTGCATGATTTTTGTTGGCAAAATAGCATAGAAAATTAAGGGTAAAAAAGTGTTGGAATATATTACATTATTTTTTACATGACAATGTACCACCATGAGTACATCTATATATAAGTAAACGGTGTCTTAGATTAGGATGAAAGTATTTACTTTATACAATGTAATAAGTGCACAAGCATGTAATGATAGTTTGGCAATGTAAATGTGCATAGTTGATACTATGTACATGTGTCATTATAATAGGAACATGAAGAGTCATAGGAAGAGTAAGGACCAAGAAACACCACATGAAGAGTCACATTACATCCTATATATGGATGTGCAATTGAATAGAATGGCATCACAAAGGAAATATCAAGATATGGGACTTCACCCATGGAGAAATGGAAGGTGATATAATATGATGTGTTTGAGGTCTTTTATTCATTAAGAGTTTATTATATTTTTTAGAATTTACCATTAGAAATATTGGAGTTATTTCATATTATGAATATAAGCATATTTGCTTAGCATTATTATTTACTTCATACTGAGTTGAGTATTATTGATTTAGTTGAGTATTATTGATTTAGTGGCCATATTATTGAGTGGTTATTCATCAAAAGTTAACAATGGTATCAGAGCCACATTAGTTCTAGCCACCTCTAGATAGAAATTTAGAGAGCCACTAGAAACTATTCTAGTTTTCATCATTCAACACCATTGTTGCATTTTTGCAAACCAGACACACCTTTGGACCTAACCCTTACAAAATTTGTTGGATTTGAGATTGTTTGATAGAAGTTATTATATAGATTGAAAGGAAGGAAATTTCTACTAGTTAAGAAGAGAGCAATAAAGATAAATGAAATTACCTCTGGAAAGAGAAACTAGAGAAGATAAATAAAATTACCTCTAGAAAGATAATTAAGAGAAGATAAATGGGTTCAAAAACTTGACTATGAAGCTCTTCCATTTTGTTGCCGGATTTTCCATGAATATGGCCACTTACAAAGAAAATGCCCTAAGTTTTTCCTGCCTATGGCTTCAAATCCTGGGCCCTCTCGAGCTGTACAAAATATGGATAAAGGAAAAGCCCCGATAAAGGAGGGGGATCAAGATAAGGAAGGCTTTGTTATGGTAAAACCTCGGAACAAAGGAAGAAAGGCAAAAAGAGACATTAAGGATAACCTGACCGGATGCTCGGCTCAATCATTTTGAAATTCTAGAGAATCTTGATCGGTGCATGGAGATACCTGAAACATCGCTACCTGTTATAGATATAACAGGACCAAATCAGTTGTCTCTTCATGAGGTGGAACCAAGGGAACTAGATATAGGGGGTTTAAATGAAGAACAAAGGGCTTTGGTTTCGAGTATAGGTGATATGGTTGGCCCTAGCCCTGGAAGTGAAGTTATCTTAGAAAATGGCACAGATTTAGATATGCCCTCTCCTACCCAGGCACTGATGCAGTCATCCATGGACTGTAAAACTCCTACGGTGCTGGGATTGCAGCATAAAATAATTAAAAAAAATGCTTCAGATAAGAATATGAAGGTGGGTCGAAAGAAAGACCAGGATAAAATTAAGTTAATGGGGGAGACTTTGGTAGAGTCAGGTTTGGTGAAAACATTGGACTCCCATTTTTATAACCCCCAAAAATGATTATACTTTCATGGAATGTAAGGGGGTTGAACAACATCCCCAAACAAAAAGTTGTTCGTTATTTTATTCGTGTTCATTCTCCGAATGTGGTTTTTATTCAGGAGACTAAATTAGCTATTGATAGTTTGTTCAATATTGCTCCCAAGTTGTG
This sequence comes from Wollemia nobilis, assembly GCA_028583015.1. Taxonomy (NCBI): domain Eukaryota; kingdom Viridiplantae; phylum Streptophyta; class Pinopsida; order Araucariales; family Araucariaceae; genus Wollemia; species Wollemia nobilis. Next base: position 6,461,538 of record JAQPPZ010001063.1, on the reverse strand, counting down.
GAGAAAGGGGCAATGTCAGTGTATTGGTGCATGTGGATATGCTGGTGGCCTTGCTTGTTTATGGGATCTAGTTAATATCTCTCCTCTTACCTGGATTTCCAGCAGGTGGTCTATTTTGATGATCGGGCATGATAATGAATCTGGTGAGACCATCCTACCTACAAATGTGTATGCTCCTATTGATTACAATGGTAAAGTGAATTTATGGGAGCACATTGGCTTTGTGAGAAGTCTGGCTCCCCTGTACCCATGGATTTTGGCTAGAGACTTCAATTCTATCACTTGTCTGGAGGAAAAACGTGGTGGGATTGATCATCTTGAGCCTTTTTCTTTTGTCTTCAATGCTCATATCCGGGCCTTGAACTTGGTTGAAATCAAGCCGGATAATGGGATATTTACTTGGCATAATAGAAGATGTGGGGAATATTCCATTTCAGAGAGACTGGATAGGTTTTTGATCTCTAGTTTTTGGATTGGCAATAATAGAAGCGCTAGTTCTGTGATTTTGGAGGGTAGAGGATCTGATCATTGGCCTATCAAACTCTCTGCTCTGGAGTTAGGGCTAAAAAATAATCCCTCATTTAAGTTTCAACTTATGTGGCTGCGAGATCCTAAGCTTCATGATTTCATGTGAGGCTGGTGGACTAATGGCAAACCTCCTCATGGCATCGCTATGTACTCCTTTATGAAGCGACTTCAATTTGTTAAGCATAAATTAAAGAGATGGAATAGACTAAATTTTGGGAACCTTTCCTTGGCTAAGCTGGCAACTCTTAGGAGGGTGAAAGAAGCCTCAAGGAATATTAGAGATCAGGGACTCACAAAGGAGCTTCTCGTTGAGGAATCTGAGGCTATAAAAGACCTTGCTGAATGGGAACTAAGGGAAGAAATTTTTTGGAAACAAAAATCTTGAGTAGATTTGCTTCAGGAAGGGGATAGGAACACAACCTTCTTTTATAACTCTGTTAAGGCTCGTCGTAATGGTAACCTGATTACCTCTCTTGTTAATTCTCAGGGTGCCCTGCTTTCTTATTTTAGGGATATTTCAGAAGAGACTAAGAGGTATTTTTCCTCTCTTCAAGGAGGATGCCCTCTTAGATGATGAGGAAGAAAAACTTATTCTAAACTATATTCCCTCAATTGTTTCTAGAGAAATGAATGAGCACTTGATGGATCCAATTTCCCTTGAGGAGCTGAAAAGTGTTGTATTCAATATGAAAAAGGGGAAAGCCCCGGGTCCGGATGGATTCTCGATTGAGTTTTATCAAGAGTTTTGGGAGTTAATAAAATTTGACCTTTTGGAAGTGGTCCATGAGTCCCAAAAGAAAAAACAGATGCTAAGGGCCCTAAATTCTACCTTTGTGGTGCTTATTCCCAAGAAAGAGGGAGCAAATTCCTTGGATATGTTCAGGCCTATTGCTCTCTGTAATGTTGTATATAAGATCATCACAAAAAATATTGTTGAGAGGCTGAAGATATGGTTGAGCAAAATCATCTTTGAGGAGCAAGGTGGGTTTGTTGTTGGCTAAAAAATCATGGATGGGGTTGTTATTGCTACAAAAGCTATTCACTCAATGGAAACTTCTAAGGAGAAAACTATGTTCATTAAGTTGGACATGGCAAAAGCCTATGACAGAGTTAGATGGTCCTTTCTTCAAAAATTTCTTGCTACTTTTGGCTTTGAGGAGGAATGGATTAGATGGGTGATGAGCTGTATTTCTTCTTCCTCATTCTCTGTTCTTGTTAATAATGAGACAACGAAGCTGTTTGAGGCCTCAAGGGGATTGAGGCAAGGAGATCCTCTATCTCCTTATTTGTTTATCATTATGGTAGAAGGGTTGGTCAGATTACTCAAGTCTCAGGTCAGGCATGGTCTCATTCAGGGGTGGAAGTGGGATAATAGTTTGCCACCTCTTTCCCACCTTCAATTTGTTGATGATACTGCTTTGTTGGGAGTTGCCACTATCAAGGAAGCTAGAAAAATTAGACAGTCTCTTGACATATATCTTGGTGCTTCTAGACAGGTGATTAATGAGTACAAGTCCTTTATTTTCTTCTTCAATACCCCCCCTCTTATTCAAGCCAGGATTGCTTGCATTCTAAGATTCTAGGTCGGGACTCCCCCCTTCATTTATCTTGGGATCCCGATTTCATCTCATCCTTTGCCTAGATCTTCTTGGTAGTCTATACTTGATAAGTTTAGAAGGAAGGTAAATCATTGGACTGTCAGATGGCTATTCTTTGCAGGTAGAGTATTGCTTTTAAAATCTGTTATTCAAGCTTTACCCATTTACAGATGTTTTGTGCAAATAGCTCCTTCTCGTTTCATCAAGGACATGGATGCTCTGTCAAGACAATTTTTGTGGTCTGGAAAACTTGATCAATCTAAATGGAGTTTGGTTAGATGGGATTCCATTTGTAGGCCAGTTCAAGAGGGAGGCCTTGGGTTGTGACAGGCAACTCTTTCTGGGCAGGCTTTGGATGCGAAACTTTATTGGATATGGTGTACCTCTCAAGATCAGATTTGGGCTAAAATATTATCTTATAAATAATTGAGAGGTATTTCTGAGGTAGATATCCCTAGATCCAGTTTGTTTGGGAAAGGTTTTGTTATCTGGGACACTCTAAAAAGAGGAGCTAATTTAATTAAGCAGGGTTTGTTCTGGATTTGCAATCGGGGATCAAATGTTCTTTTTTGGGAGGATTCTTGGGATGGCCACCCTCCTATCTTGACTCAATATCCTAGGTTACATTCCCTAAGCATTTGCTTCTTGGAAGCATGCTGGTCTCATGTGGAGGACTTTAAAAAAATCTAGTATTTTGGAAATATGGAGATGTACAAATGGAAAGATCCGTAGGAATGGCCCCAAGGGGGATTGGCCGAGGATAGAGAGGTGCTTGCTCTAATTCTTGCAGGGAGCAACTGTTCTTCATTGAGGGATAAAGACATTCTGGCTTGGAACCCTAATCCCAAGGGAACCTACTCTGTTGCCTATGGTTATCAAGTTCTTGATAAGCAAAAGTTTGGGAATCTCCTTGTCACATGGTGGAAAAAGGTGTGGAATAGATTTGCTTGGCCGAAATGTAACTTTTGTCTCTGGTTGGTAGCTCGTAATAAATGCCTCACTTGGGATAACTTGAGGAAGAGGGGATTTCAGGGTCCCTCTTTATGTGTCCTTTGTGGTAAGAATGAGGATGACTCTTCTCATTTATTTTTCCAATGCTCCCTTTCCAGAGATATTTGGCACTATTGGTGGAGTTCTTGGAACCATCCTTGTTTTCATGTGCTCTCCCTAGTGGATTTTTGGAGTAGTCTGGGCAGACCTCCAGCCAAGGCCCCCTTCCTCCAAGTTTCTTGGAATTTGGGCCCTTCTTGCATCATCTAGCAGATTTGGCTCGAACGAAACCGACGCATTTTTGAGGGAAGTCATTTGGCTGTTCAACAGATCTGGCAAAGGATCATGTGTATGGTTCAAGAAACTATCCATAGTAAATGTGATGTGGACCCTCATTTGGACTCTAGGGAGGAGAAGGTACGATAGACCCTTGGTTTTTTTGGGGTTGGTGTGAATTCTTCTAGCCCTAGTAGGATTCCTCAGCCTAGCAAGAAGTTTAGGAGAGAGGGTAGATGGAGACTGCCCCCTAGAGGAGTTTTAAAAATTAATACTGATGGGTTGTCTAGGGGCAATCCTGGACATGCTGGAATTGGTGGTGTTGGGAGAGATTCTACTGGTGTGGTCATTTTTTTCTTTTCTATTTATAAAGGTGTTCACTCCAACAACCTTATGGAAGCTCTGGCGATACTTGAGGCCTTGCAAAGGGGGTTTTCTCTTGGCTGGCGCAGGATTCTTTGCGAGTCTGACTCTCAAATTTTGGTTAATATTTTAAACAAAAAAAGAGTGGAGGATGTTAATTTGCAGTTGGCCTCTATGACCATTCAGATTCTCAGAATGAGTGAAGAGTTTGAATTTATATCCTTTGTGCACATTCCAAGGGAATGGAATGGGGTTGCTGATTACCTGGCCAAAAGGGCTTCTGAGCTATTGGATACTCAGAGTAATGATAATTGGGAGAGTCTCCCATCTAGGGATTCTCAACACCTACAAGAGTTGATCCATAAGGATGTTCAGACTTAATGTGGTTTATTTTTTTTTGTTTTCTTTGGGAGTTGACCTTGTATGGTGATTTAGCCTATCTTGTTGCTTATTTGAGTCCTGGATGGGGGCTCAGCTGTACTTTGTAATCCAGACTTTTTATCAATAAATTTTTACCCCTTTATTTTAAAAGACAAGATAAATGAAAATTACCTTTGGAAAAGAAAACCAAAGAAGATAACATTTCTCACTAGGTTGAAAGAAAACCAGTGAAAGTTAAAGATTTACCTATTCTAAGAGCAAAATTAAAATACAAGAAAATTTACAGGTCTTGAAGATAAACCTTGATATTGAAGGTTTAGATACATTTAGAAGAGATCCTATTGATAAATTTGATTGATTAAAAGAATATAGATTCCTTTATTTTTTGGTAACTTGCTCATTTTGTAGAGGAGCAAGGGGATTTTTTTTTTTTTTTTAAGAGGGAGAGCTTGTCCTTTTATTAATTCTCAATTTTGTAGACCATGTGCATGATAGGATGAGCAGGGAAAACCATTCGCTCTATGGAAATGGATACTCATGAGTTTTTCATTCTAATGTATCAAAATGTAATTAATGTGTGATAACGTGTGTGGTCCAAGCGGAAACTTTATTTAGCTATTGGTAAGGCCTAGAAATGCCTCAATCATAGCATGTTTTGAACATTGAAACTGCCTAAAAACTCTTATGTTTAATATGATATGCTAGTTAAGTTGATTCAATATGTTGTGTATTAACTATTTGCATGATCAATGTATTTGAAATACTATATTCTTATTTTTACAACTTTTTGCATAGTTTTATGTTATTTTGTTATGACTTGCTAAATGAGAAATATGCTTAGGTTGATAGCAACATTTCACTAATTATGTTTTGATATGTCTCAAGAATTTATTTTACCTAAGTTTAGCAAACAATGCAAGCAAACTGTTACTGTGCAGCAAAAATTGGTTTTCCAATGTAAATTCCAACTAGCTGCCAATGAATGGCAAGGCATGGAATTAACACATGGAAAGAGATGAAGACCATTGAAATATTATCGTTAGAGATAACCCACCTGATAAATGCAGAGGAAATAATTTAAAGAGCACACATTTGTTCATTTTTAAGTCTCTTCGGAATGAACAGACATCTTTGGAATGAGAAAACACAGTCTCTTTGGAATGAGCGGATCTTCGAAATGAGAATTGCAGTCTCTTCGGAATGAGCCACTTATCTTCGGAATGAAAATAAAATGTGATTTTTGACTTGTTGAACGATTTCTAACATTGGAAAAATGGAAAGAAAGATTGAAAATGGTAAGGGAAAATATCTCCCATCTAACTTTGTCGTCCTTGTCGACCAAAGCCACCATTTATGGAAAGATCAAGTTTGATCCTCTTCTAGGATAAAACCAAGAAAAGTTGCAGCATAATAGGATTAGATCTTTAGGATAGGAATGAGATATTCTCAGTTTGTAAGTAGATCTTAGGACATCTATAAATATGGCTCCCGTCCAGGTTGAGCTAGAGGGAGATGGGAGAGGATAATAGGAGAAAATAGGCAAGTAGTGTAATAGTAAGTAGTGTAATAGTAAGAAAAGTGACTGTTACAGTCCTGTAATAGGTTTTTAGTAGCAATACTGTAATAATGTTTTGAATCAATAAAAGTGCACTATTTTTATTCATGTTGTTGTGAATGAGTGTGAGTAAGATCTAGAGAGAGAAAGACTCATACCTTCTTCTGTACAAAGAGGCTGGCCACTTCCAGACCTAGGAGGAGGACTAACAACAGGTTTTTATTCTGATTTTACTACAGCAAAATGAGTTGTAGAACTTGTCATTTCATTTTCTTGTAAACAACTAGTAGTATTTGTAATCTTAGTTTATTTTATGATTGGGGTTATCTTGTGATTAATTGTTTGGTTGTAATATCCACTTTCAGCAAGCTTTCAAAATACTGTAGATTATCATTTCCAAAATTTATTGTTTTCTACAATTTGCTGTGTTTTGTGTTTTGTTGTCAATCCTTGCACAAAATATTGACAACCTTCTATTACAGAGCATTGACAGGGCTTAATTTCCATGCTATAATTAGGTTTCCATTGCTGCAAAAGTAAATAGATTTCCTTTCTACAATTATAATCAGATTTCTAATTCTGTAACTGTTATTTTTGCAACATAATTAGGTCTCATTTTGCAATTGTAATTAGGATTTCATTTCTATAGTTAATAATTAGTTTCCATTTATGCAACTAGATTAAGGTTTAATATATGCAATTTAGAGAGAAATATCCTAAATCCCCCACACAATCGGTTTCACCAATAAGACCTGTTGCTCCAAATTGACCTAAGTTATAACCCTATTCACCCCTTCTTTCACAAATAGCCTTGTACACTGCTCTAGATTGACAAATTCATTGAGAATTAATGATGTGTATAATGACAATGCATCATTTTGGTGCCGTTTTCGGGGAATAGTGTTGCTAGAAGGTGACAACAGTCCAATAGTTATTAATTAGACTGAGCTATGAAATTTAGGATAAAATCTGAATATAACAGTTGGTTAAAGTAACAACTATTGACCTATAATTTATGTCATTCAAGAGTAAACATGAATGAGTAAGCCTAGGGATGAAAAATGTAGAATTACCCAAAAGGATCCCTGGCTTGTTCCATTAAGAAGATATTCACGCCTAAGGGGTGAATCACCTGTGTTTGAACTACCGGAAATATTGAAAGAAAAATCACCAGTATCATCATCATTAGAACATTCTAAGAAAGAAAAATCATCACTCATCATTAACAAAGGATATTGGACCTCTGGAGAGTGAAATTTGGATAGGTTTAACTGTTCCCAAGGAACAAGAAACTATAGCAGAGGGAGGCAATATAGATAGGGATGGCCAACATGGCTATGTCCATAATGAAGGAGATGATCAGGATATGCCCCAACCTTCCAGAAAATTTGAATATCCTATCCGTTTGAATCCAACACAAAACTCTCCCATGAAAACCATTTCACCTTCGATACTTCCAACCTTTCGAGGTGTTGTATTTGAAGATATCGATCAGTTTTTGTTTGAATTCAAAGTAGTGTGTCAAACCTATGACTATGTAAATGACAATCAGAAACTTAAGGTTTTTCCCTCAAAACTCAAGGACTCAAAATTACGCTGGTTCATGAGCTTAGAGCCAAATTCCATCCGAACTTGGGATCAAATGGAAACTATGTTTTTAGACAAATATCAAGAGTATTCCTTAAAAAAAGAAGATTCTAAAGGAATAAAAAAGGAAGAAGAAATAGGAAAGATGAGTTATTCAGGATTAAGCAGGAAGATGATGAAACATTAGAAGACTATCTTGATAGGTTCTCCTTTGTTCAAAGGAGATGTGGACTTGTAGAACCAGAGTTATGCAAAACCATATTTTTAAGAGGATTACAAGATGAATCAAGAGAAGTATTGGATTTGATGGGAAAAGGGGATGTAAATACTCTCAGTAATGAGGAAATTGTGGGTCTCTGTAGGAATTACTCTCGCACTAAGCAGGGAAGAAGAAAAAAAGTACAAATGGCACTAATGTGAAGGACCTAATAGAGGAACTTGCAAATTTTAAAACTGATATTCTGGTGCAATTGAACACAACTTTAGGAGAAATGTCTACAAAAGCAAAAACCACAGAACCTTTGGCAATTTATTGCCCAAGATGTAGAAATAAACATGCTTTGCAGGAGTGTCCTTTGAATAAAATGTCTATCTCAACCATTTGTAGTATCTGTTCAAAGAAGCATTCAACTGATAAATGCCACCTGCTACCACAACTCAAAACTATGTTAGAGAGTCAAACTGAGGAACTCAACTATGTTGGACCAAAACAAGGGGGAAATTTCTCTTGAAACCAAAATCCCCCTCATTTTCCTACAAATTGGGGGCATAATCCTTGGACTATGCCTTGGGGACAATCAGAACCACCCCAACGTCCTTGGAATTATTCTCAATGGACAAATTCCCAAGAATGGCCACAAACAAGTTGGAGTAATCCAACCTGGAATCATAATCAGAATAATCCATCATGGAATCAAAACAACCCACCTTGGAATCAGAATCATACTAATCCACATTGGATGCAAAATCAACCACAGTGGAGTCAGCAATACCAGTCCTATCCAATGCAGCAAAGAAATCAAGGTCAAACTCAACATTTGCTTCCTGCACCTAATCAAAATTTTCAAGAAAAATAGAACCAACCACAACAAACACAATAGGTGAAACAACCTCAACTTCCATCTCAATCAGTCACTAATCCAAACAACATGAGACAGGCATCCCCTGTCTATGTGGCTGAAGCTAAAGAAAATGCTGAAATAAATGTTCTTGATTGTAGTAACATCCAACTTCATTCAGGAAAAGTTGTACCTAAACCTGTTTCAACTAAAATCAAGGAAAATGAAAAGCAAGAACCTTTGGAACCAGTTAGAGTTAAACCAACAACAGAGAAAGAAGAAGAAAAAATAGAACCATAGGCAGAACAATTACCTTCATCAAGGATAATTCCATATCCTGAAAGATTTAATACCACAGCAAAAAATTCTGAGTCAGACCTAGTCAAGGAACTTAGAAAGTTAACTATATCATTGCCCTTATTGCAAGCCATTAAGGATATACCAATGATTAAAAGTACTATCCGATATTTGTGCATTAGAAGAGCAGGAAGAAAAAAGAAAGCATTTCCTAAGACTGTTCAAGTTGAAGGAAAGATAGTTGATCTCTTGTCTAGAAAACTAGTACCTCCAAAGTATAGTGACCCAGGGAGTCCAGTTATCACAGTTACCATAGGCTCAGTACCAATATCAAATGTCTTAGTAGATCTAGGAGCTACAATAAATGTCATGACCAAGGATATAATGGAACAATTACAGCTCAAACATCTCAGTCCCACATTTACAGTTTTAGAAATGGCTGATAGGTCAGTTGCAAAACCTGAAGGTATCATTGAAGATGTCCCTATAGAAGTCTCTTCTTGGGAATTCCCTACAGATTTTTTGGTTTTACAGCCAAGAAATTCAGCACATGGATATCCCATCATTCTGGGAAGACCTTGGCTTGCAACTGCAACAACCTTCATAGACTGTAGATCTAGAAAAATGACTATTTCAAATGGTATTGATCTAAAACAGATCTCTCTGTATCCTCCTGCAAGACCCTCCAACAATTTTTATGGTCAGTTATGGTTTCTTGATTCAGATGAAGAACCAGAAGAGGTTATTTCCACACTAGCCACCTTGGTAGTAAGGGAACACACAGAAGACCTCCATGACATAGAAACTTTAGAGAATGAAACTATCCTAATAAATGTTCTGCATGAACAAGGGTTAGAAGAGGAAGCAGATAAATATCCATCAGTTGTTAGGGAATGAGGAGAACCAAAATTTTGAAGGTGAGCCATCTGCACTATCACAGGAAACATCAGTTTCACTACCACATGGGTGGCATCATCACCTGATTTTCCCTTCTCACTATTCCATACAGGATATGCTTCCATTAGAAATCAATGAAACAAAAACTTCTTATTGCCCTCTTAACTCCCTAATCACCAGGTATGAAGAAGTGAGTTCAGTCCTTCCAAATACAAAACAAATAGAAGTCCAGCCAGGAAAATTACTGAACATTAACAGCTGGCTCACTAGGGAAGAGGAAGAAAAGTTGATAACAGTTTTGCAGAAGCATGTTCATGCTTTTGCGTGGGACTACAAGGATATGTCAGGAATTCACCCTGATATATGCACCCACAGGATTTATATTGAAGAAGTCAAGCCAGTAAGACAACCCGAGAGAAGACTGAATCCTGCCTTGAGGGATATTGTAAAGGAAGAAATTGAAAAACTTCCGGAGGTAGGATTCATTTACCCAATTTTTGATAGCCAGTGGGTCTCTCCATTGGTTATAGTTCCTAAGAAAAATGGAAAAATGAGAGTATGTGTAGACTATAGAGAGCTGAACAAAGTGACATACAAAGACCATTTTCCATTACCTTTCATAGATCAGGTGTTAGATACCCTTGTTGGAAAGAAATACTTTTGTTTTCTTGATGGATTTAGTGGGTATAATCAAATTCAGGTTGCACCTGAAGATCAAGAGAAAACAACCTTTACCTGTCCATGGGGAACATTTGCCTATAGGGTTTTACCTTTTGGTTTGTGTAATGCCCCAACAACATTTCAGCGAGCGGTCTTAGCAATTTTTTTTGATCTGACTACCAACAGTGTTGAGATATACATGGATGATTTCACAGTATGTGGACAGACTTTTGACTTTACATTAGAAAACCTTGACAGAGTTTTAACTCGTTGTGAAACATACCAGTTATCTTTGAATCCGGACAAATGTTTTATGATGATGGAGGAAGGAATAGTTCTTGGTCATCACATCTCTCCTCAAGGAATCCAGGTTGATCCAAAGAAGGTGGAAATTATCAAGAATCTTCTTCCTCCTAAAACTCAGACTAATGTCAGAAGCTTCCTAGGACACATTGGTTTTTACCACAGGTTTATTCCTAGCTTTAGCACAATAGCCAATCCCATGTTTGCCCTATTGACTAAAGATTCTGAATTCTCCTGGACTGCAAGGTGTCAGGAATCATTTGAAGCTCTGAAAGAGAAATTAGTAACTCCACCTGTGTTAAGAGGACCTAATTGGACATTACCATTTCACATACGAGTCGATGCTTCCAATACTGCAATTGGAGCAGCATTAGGACAAATTGACAATGGTGAACACTATGCCATCTACTACATTAGCAAGAATTTGATAGGAGCTGAGAAAAATTATACCACAACTGAGAAAGAGTTCTTGGCAATAATTTATGCCATCAACAAATTCAGGCATTACATCACAGGTTATCAAATATTTATTCACACAGATCACACAACCATTAAGTATTTGATGAATAAGCCTATGGTAAGTGCAAGAATTATTCATTGGTTATTGTTGCTGCAAGAATTTGATATCACAATAATCAACAAACCAGGAAAAGCTAATGTTGTAGCAGATTTCTTGTCCAGGTTGCAGAACACAGATAAAGGGGAATTAGTTGAGGACACTTTTCCTGATGAAAAATTATTTGCTATATCAGTCCAATCACCTTGGTTTGCAGATATAGCCAATTATTTGATCACAGGAAAGGTTCCTCCACATTTCACTTCAAAACAGAAAAAACAATTGATCAAACAAAGTTCTTCCTTTGAGTGGATTAAGGGTATACTTTTTAAGTGCAGTCCTGACCATGTGTTACGCAGGTGTATCCGAAAGGATGAGGTATATGATATCCTTAGGGCTTGTCATGATGAACCCTCAGGTGGACACTATTCTATAAAAAGCACAATTAGAAAAATTTTAGGGACAGGATATTATTGGCCATCTCTTCACAAGGATGTGAAAAAGTACATCAGGCATTGTGATGCATGCCAAAGAATGGGGAAACCCACTCATACAAATGAAATGCCACTACAGCCTCAATTGGTTTTAGAGCCATTTGAGAGGTGGGGGCTTGATTTTGTAGGACCTATTGATCCACCTTCTCAAGGAAAGGTGCATATTCTAGTATGCACTGATTACCTGACAAAGTGGGTAGAGGTGCGTGCTTTCAAACATGCTCGTGAAGAGAAGGTCACCGATTTCTTGTATACTCAGATTTTTTAGAGATTTGGAGCTCCACGGTCTATCACCACAGACCAAGGACCCCAATTTGCATCTAAATTCATTGAGGCTTTTACAGAATTATATGAAATCAAACATAGGAAATCATCACCTTACCACCCACAAGCAAATGGCCAGGTTGAGGTAACAAATAGAGAACTGGAATGAATCTTGACAAAAATAGTAGCTTTTCATAGGAAAAATTGGCTAGATAAATTACCTAAAGCAGTTTGGGCTTACAATACTACTTGGAAATCCACTACTGGATTCACACCTTATGAACTAGTTTTTGGTAAAAAGCCCCTCCTACCTATTGAATTTGAGCTACTAACATTGCGCACAACATTGGAAATTGGAATTGAATTGTCACAGGCATAGACAGATAGGATTCTATAGCTGAATGCATTGGATGAACTTAGGTTGGATGCTCTACACCAAACTAAAGTAATTCAGGAGCAGAGGAAGTTGTGGCATGACAGTCACATTCAGCAGAGGAAACTTCAACAAGGAGATTGGGCTTTGTTGTTTGATTCTCGCTATGAGGACTTCCCTAGAAATTTGAGAACTAGATGGCTTGGACCTTACCAGATTGAAGAGGTATTTGACAATGGAGCAGCTCGTCTATCTCCTATTGATGGGTCTCGAAGAAAATTGGTAGTGAATGGACATCGCCTCAGGGTGTATCATACACCTCTAACTAAAGAGGAATTCTTGTAGCAGCTTGACAGTTTGGATGCACAATAGGTGGAAGAGATTTCCTCTTCCACTTCAATACAATCAGCATGATCATGGATTTCAAGAAAAAGCAAAAAAATAAAAAAAATCAGAAAAAGCAGAAAACAAAAAGATGAATAAATTTTGATTGTGAATTCCTTCATGGGCATGATTTCAGGGAAATCATGAATTCCTTCATGGGCATAATCAGAATCAAGAAAAAAGAGAGAAAAGGAGAGGTAAAAAAAAGAAACCAAGAAAAAAAAGAGAAAAATGAATAGCTCAGCAGTGAAAACCTTTCCTAAGGCACTACTGGGTTGGTATGCATGAAAACCAGTTTTCTGGCATGCATAACCTTGAAAATTTTTGAATCATCATTGTACAAATTCACCAACTGCACTTGTTTTGAAATATTGCAGAAAATCTCAGGAGAACATCAACAGAAGCAGTCATTCTTCAAAACTTGCATTAACTTGTTTTAATCAGGTATATATTTCTTACATTTCTTCATTGTAAATGATTGGTATATAGTATATAACAATTAACCATTAGCATAAAAGGTATCCATAAGAGTTGGCATACTTAAAACATGTTTTGAGAATGAGAATATTGGTTTCTGCCTAATCTTCGAAACAAGAATGCCAAAAATAGTGCCTGCTATCTTCTTCAGATTAATTGTTGTATTGTCTTCGGATTGAAATTGTCTTCGGAATGATAGTAGAATGAATGTTGCACTTTGTCTTCGAAATGAAGCTTTGTCTTTGGAATGACGATTTGTCTTCGGAATGAAGCTTTGTCTTTGAAATGACGATTTGCCTTCGCAATGAAGCATGATCTTCGAAATGAGGATTTGTCTTCGAAATGAAGCATGACCTTTGGAAAGAGGATTTGTCTTTGAAATGAAGCTTTGTCTTTGGAATGAGGATTTATCTTCGAAATAAGGATTTGCCTTCGCAATGAAGCATGATCTTCAGAATGAAGACTTGTCTTCGGAATGAAATCATAATCTTCGGAATGAGGTATTGTTTTTGCAATAAATCATAATCTTCGGAATGAGCATTCAATATAACATTTCCACGTGGCATCCAAGGAAGGGAAAATATACGATCAAGTAAAAATTCTTTGACTGCATACGATAAATAAACACGTGTCAGTTAGGATGTGGTTTGTTTTATCTTGCACCCATTAAGAAAGTACCAGAATCACGGGGACGTGACCAACAATATGCCACCATTTTTTGATGCTAATAATCATGCACGTGAGAATCTACGGGTGAAACAGAGGAGCTAAAAACAAGTGAGGTGGATCTGACGGCAAGGACATCTGTGCAACCATTAACGGATAGGTGTTCGGAGAAAAAATAGAAATGTGTGCCACCCTTCCTTCCGAAGACATATTTGCTAACGCAAAATGATTACGAGGTACAGTGCCGAGATTACAGTTCATTTCGAAGAAGAAAAATAGGGCAATTGAAAACCTGGAACCAAACCCTGCAAGTCTGCAAACACCAGAAACCAGCGATCCAGTAGAGGAATAGCAGCAGAAGTGAGCGGTTTTTAACGTACCAAAATAGGAAAATGGGGCGAAAGACAAAAATGGAACCAATAGATACCACCCACCTCCGAGAAAATCCAGAAGTGCTGCAGATTTTTGAAGATGGAGGACTTATGCCATTCTTGGACAAATTTAATGGGTCCTCTGAAGATTTGGCCGGCATGTTCGCCCACACATTCAAAAATAATCGGGCACACATTAACGACATGACAATTGAGGTAACCCCTAAAGTTTTAAGTCAAATTACTGAGCTTCCATTAGAAGGTCTTCCAATTTCTAGATCTGGCAAAAATACATTGGTGAATATAGTTAATCAATTTCTGGAAGAAAATGATAGGGAGCCAGAATATTTAACACATAACAACACATGCAAGGGGGTAAAAAGGGCCAGCCTACAGGAACCCTGGGATGAAGTGGCCACATGGGTAATCAAATTTCTAACCTGTGAAGGGCAGTATGTACTATTATCAGGGCATCATCTCAAAATTTTAAACCATCTAAGACATGGGAGGCAACAACCAAAAGTTAGGGTAAATCTTCCCCTGTACCTACACCAGGAGTTGAAAAACATGGCAAAAAGATATCAGGAAGGAAAAGGAAGCCCTCGCCACCATGGTCTTATTAAACTAGTCTGCCAACACCATTTTAGAGGAAACCCTAGGAGCTTTGATAGGTTTTACTCTACCCTAAATGATGTAATTTTTGGAGATGAGGATGAGGAGGAAGAAGAAACAGATGTTGCTGATGTTGTTGCAGAAGAAGAAATAGCTACTATAGATGCTGTTGCAGAAGAAGAAATAGATACTACCATAGAGGCTATTGTAGAGAAAGAAACACACCCAACAGAGCACCTTGCTCCAGAACCTTCAACCTCACGAACTAAGAAACAAAAGAAGAGAGGGTCTAGAACTAGCAGTAGAACAGAAAAATAGAAGAAGGTCCATTTTTTTGAAGTTGTTACTGATCTGTCAAAACAGGGGAGTGAAGTACCTAGCCAAAAAGGGGAAGGAACAACAAAGGAAATAGAAGCATCTGAAACTGTCCCCACAACCCCTGCTGTCACCAGAAAACAAAGCAAAAAGAAGAAATTTGCATCAGGAACTAGGAGGTCTACAAGACTCCACTTGAGGGAAATGGCAGAATAGGTGATAGAAGAAGAAGGTGGACAAAGCAGTCCAGATGTCACAAAAATACAACCAGCCCCTGAAGACTTTCCAGAATTCCCTGAACAGATAATTGAGGAAGAGACTAGGCAGGATAGTTTTGAAGTGGCTACAGTTCAACAGGCCACAAAAATTGTAGATGCAATCATAGACAGTTTCATGGAGCCTCCTGAACAAGAGTAGACAACTGAAGTAGAAGAAGAGATAGTTGTTGAGCAGCCAACTATAGCTGATTTGTCTACATCAGATTCTAAACCAAAAATAGAGGAGGTAGACATCACAGAATAGCTGAGAGCAGCAAGAAGTGTTGTCAAAACACAAACCAGATGGATTGAAGAGAGAGAAAGTATCATTGAAATGCAGGAAAGGAGGATTGCAGAATTATAGTAGGAAGTGGTAAAATTGAGAAAAAGGTTATCACAGTCTAAAAAATAGCCAACTGTATCCATTGATGAGGATGATTTGGCTCAATTACTTATGGATTTATCTAGGGCAGATGACTCTATTGAGACAGACATAGGTGCTCATTCTGAAGTAGCACCCTTTCATTCTGAAGAAGTGCCTTCTCATTCTGAAGCATTGCCTTCTCATTCTGAAGATGCTCCAGAATTGGTAAAGAGCATAGAAAAAGATACTGGAGATGAGTCACAGCAAGAAACACCAGCACAGGAACAGTCCAAGCAGCAGCATGAAATTGTTCAAGTAAGTACTCCTTCAATTGAGGTCTCTGTATTTCAAACTGTTACACCTTTAGTAGAAATAGTAGATAAGGGGGTACAAGTGGAATTATTGTCTGATGACAAACCAGTAGAAATAGCAAAAAATGGGGTACAGGTAGAATTGTTGATAGATGATCAACCAGTAGAAGTGGCAGAAAAAGGGGTTCAGGTAGATCTGCTACCTAGAGTTCCACCTGTAGTTAGACCACCTAATACTGTATCCCTAGAACAATATAATGGAGACATAGCCAGTTGGGTGATCAGATATGAGAAGCTTGCCACTAAGATTGAAAAATTCAAATTGGAAGGAAAATAGTTAGAGGCAAAGGAAACAAAGATCAAGGCATTAAAAGAAAAAGTGACTGATTTATGTCAGATTGTTGAGTTTTTGGTCCAATTCAGATGGCCAGCTAGATTTTACAGTCTTATTCTGAAAGAGAAATATCTCAGATGGCAGGTCATGAGGATTAGCTCAGGTCTCCCATATAAATTGGACACAACTACAGATTTCCTGGAAGCATATTTTGACAGCCCTATAGAGCAGAAAAATCTCCTATGTGAACTATTTTTACACAGCTTCTTTATTCCAGAAGAAGTAGAATTTCACCCTCAAATTTACATAGGAGATGTTCAATTGAGGGCATTCATGTCCACTTTGCAAAATCACTTTTATTGGGACCAGGAGAAAAGGCAGAATAAAGAAATTGAATCAAGAGTTGAATTGTTAGTCAGAGCAGTTCAGCCAAATCACCCAATTATCACCAGACAACACTTCACCATGATGAACAGGGATGATGTAAAGAGGATGTACTTGAACAATTTGAGGGACTGTGTGACCAGATTTCAGAATTTTTGTAATGACAATTTTGTTCCAGCATTATCAATCTGCAAAAACAGATGGGTTGAACTTTCCATGTCTTTACAGAAAAGAGAACCCATCTCCCCCATTAACTTAGAATGGTCTAGAAGAAGGGTAGAAGGAGTGATACAGCTGATTGAAATCATGCAACATCATTGGATAGGTCTCAGATTTAGGCCTCCAACCATCATTACTCCAGTTCCCTTCTACTTTGAAGAAGATGCTCAACCTGATGATCAGTTTGAAGAATGGCTCAAAAACCTTCAGGAGAACAGGGGATATTATATAGGCACCAAATTGTTCTACAGGTCATGGAATTTGAATATGGACATATGTGATTCCATAGCCCAACAGAATGCATGAGGACATGCATTTATATAAGTTGGGGGAAAATGATGAGGCCTGGAAATGCCTCAATCATAGCATGTTTTGAACATTAAAATTGCCTAAAAACTCTTATGTTTAATCTGATATGCTAGTTAAGTTGATTCAATATGCTGTGTATTAACTATTTGCATGATCAATGTATTTGAAATACTATATTCTAATTTTTATAGCTTTTTGCATAGTTTTATGTTATTTTGTTATGACTTGCTAAATGAGAAATATGCTTAGGTTGATAGCAACATTTCACTAATTATGTTTTGATATGTCTCAAGCATTTATTTTACCTAATTTTAGCAAACAATGCAAGCAAACTATTACTGTGCAGCAAAAACTGGTTTTCCAATGTAAATTCCAGCCAGCTGCCAATGAATGGCAAGGCATGGAATTCACACATGGAAAGAGATGAAGACCATTGAAATCTGATCCTGAGAGATAACCCACCTGAGAAATGTAGAGGAAATCATTTAAAGAGCACACATTTGTTCATTCCGAAGTCTCTTCGGAATGAACAGACATCTTCGAAATGAGAAAACACAGTCTCTTCGAAATGAGCGGATCTTCGAAATGAGAATTGCAGTCTCTTCGAAATGAGCCACTTATCTTCGAAATGAAAACAAAATGTGCTTTTTGACTTGTTGACCAATTTTTGACGCTGGAAAAAGGGAAAGAAAGATTGAAAAGGGTAAGGGAAAATATCTCCCATCTGACTTTGTCGTCCTTGCCGACCAAAGCCACCATTTATGGAAAGATCAAGTTTGATCCTCTTCTAGGATAAAACCAGGAAAAGTTGCAGCATAATAGGATTAGATATTTAGGATAGAAATGAGATATTCTCAGTTTGTAAGTAGATCTTAGGACATCTATAAATATGGCTCCCATCCAGGTTGAGCTAGAGGGATATGGAGAGAGAGGAGAATAGGAGAAAATAGGCAAGTAGTGTAATAGTAAGAAAAGTGACTGTTACAGTCTTGTAACAGGTTTTTAGCAGCAATACTGTAATCATGTTCTGAATCAATAAAAGTGCACTATTTTTATTCATGTTGTTGTGAATGAGTGTGAGTAAGATCTAGAGAAAGAAAGACTCATACCTTCTTCTGGACAAGGAGGCTGGCCACTTCCAGACCTAGGAGGAGGACTAACAACAGGTTTTTATTCTGATTTTGCTGTAGCAGAATGAGTTGTAGAACTTGTCATTTCATTTCCTTGTAAACAGCTAACAGTATTTGTAATCTTAGCTTATTTTATGATTGGGATGATCTTGTGATTAATGGTTTGGTTGTAATCTCCACTTTCAGCAAGCTTTCAAAATACTGCAGATTATCATTTCCAGAATTTACTATTTTTTGCAATTTGTTGCATTTTGTGTTTTGTTGTCAACCCCTGCATAGAATATTGACAACCTTCTATTACAGAGCATTGACAGGGCTTAATTTCCATGCTATAATTAGGTTTCCATTGCTACAAAAGTAAATAGATTTCCTTTCTGCAATTATAATCAGATTTCTAATTCTACAACTGTTATTTCTGCAACATAATTAGGTCTCATTCTACAATTGTAATTAGGATTTCATTTCTATAGTTAATGATTAGTTTCCATTTTTGCAACTAGATTAAGGTTTAATTTATGCAATTTAGAGATAGAAATGTCCTAAATCCCCCACACAATCGGTTTCACCAATAAGACCTGTTGCTCCCAAATGACCTAAGTTATAGCCCTGTTCACTCCTTCTTCCGCAAATAGCCTTGTACACTGCCCTGGATTGACAAATTCATTGAGAATTAATGATGTGCATAATGACAATGCATAATATATGAACAACCTATAACACCTATGAGTTGTTTGATGTTCAATAGAGGTTTCCTAAAATACTAGGAGTGGTTGAGTGATTGAAAACACTTAGAGATTACTCACACTAGAGACTAGCAAAGACACAAGGTGCCATGGAATTTATTACTATATTTTTTTTCGATGGATGGTGGAATAAAACCAATACTAGGATGAAGGTGCCTTTGATTAATGCAAAAAGACTAAGCGGACTAACAAGTATCAAAACTAATTGAATGACTACCAATATGACCAACTACATGTACAAATGCAAATGCGAGGAATGCATGAATGCAATGTAATTAGAATATATGAGTGCATGAATGGATGTACAAAATGCAATGTGGAAAAATAAAACTTATTATTATATTATTATTAGTAGTAGCATTAGTATTTTTAGCCATGTATATGTAAATATATATAGTTCGCATCAGGTATAGAACACTTTCAAATGAATAATATTCAATGGCTCAAGCTCTTATATTCCCTCAAGACTGGTAAGATTGTATGTTCCTGGACCCAAATTCTGCTTAATTATAAATGTACCTAACCAATTAACCATAAATTTATCATGAAGGTGCATCGAGGAATTGGTATTTTATTGATTCTTTTTGAGTATGAGATATCCTACTTGAAATTCATGTGGATGAACTTTTGTATTATAAGCATACTCGATAGAATCTTGATATACCTGTAGATGCTTTGAGGTATTGATTAACCTTTCATCAAGGAGCATGAGTTGGTAAATATGTGCTTGTATATAAGTGTTTTCATCCTTAAATTCTTGTAATTAAATGCGTAGTGAGGGGATCTCAAGATCAAGGGGTATAATTGCTTCGGTGCCATGGACCAATGAAAATATAATCATCCCTATAGGCATATGAATGTTTGTTCAATAAGCCCATAATTCTAAGGGGATTTGAATATGCCAATATTTACGATTGTCTTTAACGAGTTTCTTTATAATGGTTATAAGAGTCTTATTGGTGGCCTTAGCTTGTCCATTTGTTTATGGGTAATAAGGAGTCAAGAAACTATGTTGAATATGGTATTTCTCACAAAGTGCTCAAGATATTTTATTCTTGAAAGACTTACTATTATAAAAAATCATCTTTAATGGAATGCCAAAATGGTAGATAATGTGTTAGAGTATGAACTCCACAATCCTAGGTCCTATTGTATTGGTCATAGGAATTGTCTCAACCCACTTTGTGAAGTATTATGTGGCAGTGATTATAAATGTGTGTTGTCCTAATGGGGCAGGTGATATTTTTCTAATCAAATTGAGGCCCCATTATAAAAATGGCCAAAGAGTTTATATTGGTTGTAATTTTTGCGATGGTACATGAGTTAAATTGGCATGTTGGTACTTTTGACATTTATTTACATAATTACAACAATCACTTTCCATGGTGCACCATTAATAACCATATGTAAAATGCACTTTGTAATGACCATCCCACTAAAATGGCCACCACAAGTACCATCATGAGCCTTGGATATGGCCCATTATGCCTCCGTAGGCTCTAGACATGAAGTAATATTCCATCATAGCCACGTCTATGTTGGAAATATGAGCAAGATTTGTTGTCATTGATGTCAAAAGCCATTTTTAGTGAGTAGTGCAAGAGGAAGGATATCAAGAGTCAGTTTCAATGAGCAGTGCAAGAGGAAGGATGTCAAGAGTCATTTTGAGAAATAATAAGGTGATCAGATAAGATCTACATAAGAAGTTAGAAGGCCCAAGAAAAATAATATTATAATATTTTATTATAATATTAAAGATCTAATGGCAATACCTAAAGTAATTAAATTAATTATAATAATTTCATTATAAATTAATTTGTAATTTAATTTAATTAACCCTATGGTTATTAAATTAATAATAAGTGTAGCACCCTAAAATTGGCACGGTTAAAACCTTAGTAAAAGATAAAAGATAAAAATTTGAATTTTAACCCCAAAACCGCTCCAAAATCGTCTGCTACCCGTTTCCTCATTTTTCGTGCCATTTTTAGGATTTGTTTTGACCGTTGGACGATATCATCGCAGATTAGACGAGATCATCCCGGATCTGACGAAATCGTCATGGACGAGAACGTCCAGACGATTTTGTCCCAAAACCAAATTTTCATAATTAGCTTCTATTTCAACAGCCTCTCCAACTTGGGCGAAGCGCGTCTACACGAGTTGGAGATTTCCCCGTTGGAGATCTCCCAGATTGGGATGATCCCCAACCTCTTAAACCTCTTCCTAAGCCTATATAAACTAGGATTTTCTAGTTTACCCCCCTGACCCTACCTGACTCCCCTTGATTCTGATTTCCCTGAACCCCTTAGCTGATAGATTTAACTCCTTATTCCCTCGTACTACTGTCTATGTTCTATATTTTGCATTTTCTTGCAGGAACTCTACTATTTTTCAGTCGAAGATAGCTCGGATCGTTGCAAACGATCTCGGACGATTACAGACGATCTCGTACGATTGGAGGCGATCCTGACTGTAGTCCAGATTGGGGGCAATCCGAGTCCGGAGTTTGCATTCCCTTAGCTTTCTCTGCATTTTTCATATTGTATTTCTGCACTGTCTTGAATTATTATGTTTTTTGCATCTTGGAGTTCACCTCATTTAGCATAATCGCATGGTAAGGTTAAAATCAATCATTAAATCTACTGCATTTCCTTATTTGTTATTGGAATCCATTATTTAGGCATGTTTGTTGTTATTTCTACCATTGTCCTTTGCTTCTGCACTTGCATATTTGGTATTTTGCATCTATTTCTGTGATTGCAGGTTTCTGACGAATTCATTTGATAAATTTGTTAGATATCAGATGATTACGTATGAACTGAGGCGATCTGGACTACTACAAAACTCAGAATCTTCATCAAACATCCGAATCAGGTATGACACATTCTAATTAGCATATTCTCTATTATTAGCACTCATTCCTATTTTTTGTATCCATTTAAATCATTATTGGTAGATAGAATAGTTTAGATTCATCTTGGCCAAACCTAGGAGTTGAATGATTGAGTATAAAAATGAACACATCAAACCCACTATCAACCTAGGCATGGAAACTGCCACTCAAAAGTTTCTTGGTGAACCCACCATCCATCAAAAATTCACCCTTATACTCCTCCCCCGAGAGGCGGGACCTTCAAAGGGCCTCTCAATCCGAGGTATTGTCCCATCCTTCTCGCATCCCCCTTCCGGGCACGGATCCTATAGCCTGAGGGTAAGGATGCAAAAAATTTGGAGCGATACATTTTGGTGAACCCGACGTGAAAACTAAAAACCTTTTGAAAACAATCCAAAAAAAAAAAAAACCTAAACATAAATGCATTTAGAATCAAAGATTGCATGTCATATTTAGATGGTAGATTATAACAAAAGACGAGCCGTCACCATTAATGTTGAAAACCAATTAGCAGCTATAGAGATTAATTCTGTGCTTAGAGTACCTCAAACAAATAGAGTCCCACCTTTATGGGACGAGCTTAATAGGAGATTGAATCTCATTTCATCTAGAGCAACCGAACTTAGGCAAATCAAGAGGTTTGTCCTAGATAGAATCCTGGATCCCGATCAAGTGACTTTGTATCATGAGCTTCAGAGAGCTTGCCATAGGTGGTTAGCAGATAAAAGAGCCCTTGTGTCTTCTGAGTTGTATACCTTTGAGGAATACCTCGATAATGCAGTTGTAGTACATAAATTTCTGTCTCGTATAGAGGACCAAGAGGTCATTCTTATGGATAGACAAAGATGGAATAGAGTCCCCAGAGCTGTGTTATATCGAGAGTATTGCCATGAGATTTATTTTTACAAGACAGAATCTGAAACAGATAATATTACTATAGCACACTTTATCAAGTTCCTGAAAAACCATTTCCAATTTGAAGAAGAGCATTTTATGACTCCTGATGAACTTGATCCTATCAATGATATTCATAAACTCTTTTTAGAAAACTAAGCTATTATTTTATTATTGTTATTTCTTGTATTTAGTGTGCTATTTGTTGTCTTTATAAGCATAAAAAAAAAAAAAAACAAAATCATAACAAAAAAATCAAAACATTTTATTTTTAAGCATCATAGTAGGTATATAATTAAAATATATACCTCCCAAATCTGTTGCAAATATATCAATATATATTTGCTAAAATCTAAGATTTAGACATAATGACTAAACTCAGGAATGGAAAACAAATTGAAGTAGAAGAAGATTGGTTAAGGAAAACAGAAAATAACCCAGATGTCCTTCCTGAAGACCCAATTCAGGAAGAAGGAACTCTAGACCAACAAGAAGAAGACTATGTTGATGCAAATGAACAAAGAGAAAATGTTAGGGAGGAAGAATCCTCATCTCCTAAAATATCTCCAGAAGGAGCCATTACTTTTGAGAACATGGAACATTTCTGGAAGTTCCTCCATGATAATATGGGCACCCTTAATAGAGCAGTTCATATGGACAAAGATCAAATTAGTGACACTCAAGCAACCCTAGAAGACATATATCACACATGCACTAATCCTTTGTCCTTCGTTGATCAAGAGAGTGATCAAGTTGGACCGTCCAATTTGGACATGGCTACTATAATCCAAAACACGTGACAACAACAGGTTACCCAACTACCTAGAGTGCTCATTACTAAGCCAAGGGTTATTCCCACACAAAAGAAACCTTCATTCACTGCTCTATTTCGCCAAGCTATTGATCAATATACCTCAAATCAACAAAAGCCTAAAACAAAACCAAATGTTAATTTCCAACAATCTGGGATACAACATAATGCTACAACAAATCTTCTACATAATACTCTTCCTACCAACCATTTGCATAACAGCAATATAGCATCTAATCCTTATGTCCCGCCTTCCTACGCTCACAAATCCCATGCTCATGTACCACCAAACCAATATGGTGGACAAACTGGTAATCTGGAAGCCATGGTGAAACAGTTAACCTCCCGTATGGACCAAATAGATCCCTACCGTCCCTCGTACAATTATCGAGAGATGTGTAGTCAACCTCTAGATCCTATAGTTGTAGCACAACCATATCCTAAACACTTTCCCATGCCTGTCCTACCTATATACAAAGGAACCGAAGATCCCATAGAGCATCTTCGTATGTTTAGGATAGCATGTCATGATATATCACATGATGACTTGCTATTACTAAAAATGTTCCCGAAAAGCTTAGGAGGGATGGCATTGGAGTGGTATTATCAATTGCCCACTCATTCTTTGAGAAATTTTGAAGAGACCGCCGAGTCTTTTGTGCACCAATTTAGTGCCTATATTGAAAGGCATGTAACCATTAAAGATTTGTACAACCTAAAACAAGACAAAGATGAGTGTTTTGCTGACTTCTTAGCTCGATGGAGGCAGTTGATAGGAAAATTACACTTTGTGTTACCTTATCGAGAAATGTTGGATATTTTTATCAATAATTTACAAGAACAACTATCCTATGAATTATCAATCGCTACCTTGACCACCTTCGATCAAGCTATAGACTTAGCCCGAAGAGTGGAAGACGCTCTCATTAGAAGAGGTCAGCTCAAAAAGAAAGATGATGAGAAAACATCCAGAAATCAATATAAAAATAAACAAGTTGTGGGTGATGGAGTCACCGATAGCAGAAACATTGCCAATGTTAATACTACGAAAACAATAGAGAAGTTCATATTGAAACCTCCTGATAAACCACCTCGAGAATTTACTAGGTTAAATCAACCTTTATCAACCATTCTCCCACAATTACTAGCACGAGGATTGATCCAATTACCAACTATCCGGGAACCTGATCCAACCATACCCGGATACAGAGCTGATTTGCATTGTGATTTCCATAGAGGACCTGGACATGCTACCAACTCTTGTAAAATATTAAAACATAAAATACAAGATTTAATTGATAACAATGAGATGGAGGTGCAAGCCTTTCAACCTAAACAAAATCCTACTAGTAATGTTCAAAAGAACACCCTTCAAAGTCAGAATCAGAATGCCAATCAATCATTGGACATATTTCAACATCCTTTACCAAAGCATGGCAAAGAGGTGGCTAATCAAATTGAACATCATAATGTTCCCCCTCCTACCCGATATGTAGGGACTATTAGTGGACAATTACCTATTCATGATCCTGAAATATTTGACACAACTTTATCCATGGTTACGTCCAGACCCCTATATAATACTCAAACACCTGATCTTAGTGATGTAGAATATGATACTGAAAGTGACATGGAAATCACCTCCAATCAATCGAATAGTTCTGAAAATGAATCAGATCCTATTCAACCCATCACAAATTCTATGGTTTCGAAAGAACCATTTCCTAGAAGAGTTACTACTCGACCCTCTTCTCATCAGTTCCTTTCTAATGAACAAGCCATAAATGCTAGACCGAGACCAATTCATCATCCTCAAAATAATATTGTAGGTACCATCGGAGTCGTTACTCGACAACAGGCTCAAAACTCTCAACAGGATCAAACTCGAATGATGGATCAGCTCCATTTGTTTTGAAAAATCCCAATAAAGGGAATCATATGCCTAATGTTCAACCTAAGCCTCCGTATAATATTAATGAACAATTATCCAATACTACAGCTAGAATTTCCCTTTTGGACCTTTTAAGATCTTCTCCTATCCATAGGGATGAATTAATGCTCACATTAAGCCAAATGATGGTACCACAAAATATTCAGCCTGAAGCCATGACCAATACTATCATAACTCGAGAAGTTGACTGTATTGACTTCTAGGATAGAGATATACCACAACATAGTTTACATAAGGATAACCCCTTATATATTACTGCCCTAATTGGGGATGTAGCCGTTAAACGCGTCTTGATTGATAATGGTTCATCTTTAAACATATGCACTTTTGACTTCTACCAAATATTTGGCTTTAGAAGTGACGAAATGAAAAGAACTGATATGATTATAAAAGCCTTCAATGACGAGACACAAGAAACGTGTGGAGTCATTACTATACCCTTGCAAGTTGGTCCTAGAACCCTAGATACAACCGTGTTTATTGTACATTGCCCAACATCGTACAATATACTTTTGGGTCGCCCTTGGATCAACGCGATGCGAGCGGTTCCATCCACTTTACATCAGTGTGTTAAATTCAAATTTAAAAACCAGTTGGTTACCATTCATGGTGATCCTAGACCCTTTGATATGTGTGCTTTGGCAGAACCGGTTGGAGTTCAATTTTGCCCTGCCCTGTCATCCACACATCCTAATTCTCATCATCCACCCAAACGTGTGAAACACACACCCATAACCTCATCTACTCTTTCAACTACACCTATACATATAGCTCAACCATATTTTGAACAAACCACATTAGGACCTCGAAAAGATCCCAAAATTACAACCAATGCTTCTTGTTTTACCCCTATATCTTCCACACCGATAGACTCATCCATCGATATCCCTATAACATCTACATCCACTACAGGCATTCTTTCCACATCAGAAGATCAAGGAAATGTTCCTTCTACCTCTTATGCTCTCACCGATGAGCTCTTACCCGATTTATCTAAAATTCTTATATCGAAGAAACCAACACCGCTATGCAAACTTCCCTCCTTTTAAATAAACTCCCACCCTCTCCTCGTACCTTGGGCCTCCCACAGCCTATGGGAAGTATCTACCAAGTCGGGAGTTGTGCTTTTATTTATAAAGGATATGATTGGGGAAGAATACCCGGAAACATCAAGACACATTGTGATGGATATGCTCGATGCTATTTTGCTAATGAATATATTAAAGCTAAACCCATAATGCTTAAATTGGGCTATAAAGGGAAAGGTTTGGGACCTTCCCAAAATGGTATGAAGGAACCTATTGAGGTAGAACCATGGCCCGCCCGATGTGGTGTGGGCCTATTTCCTAGTAAAGGTCAGCCCTTCCCATTTGAGGAGGATGACCATCTTACATGTTATCAAGATTATCTGGATAAACAAAATTCTTTGCTTTTAAAAAATAATCCCTTTACCTGTCATATGCTATCTCTCGCCTACCCTGAGATGATTGTCGAATCCGACGATGAGTTGGAAGGGGATATCTTCCATGATGTCTCCGTTGATGACTTGTTACATAACGAATTTTATTTTGATGGCTCTATACCTAGTATAGCCCAGCTTGAGGCCTCGACTCCTCAAGATGAATTATCCAAGCTAACCTTGGAAGAATTACAAGAATTGGGTGTTTCACCCGCCCCACCTAATTTTGAGAGAGATTTACATATGGAAGTTGAAAATGGTATAAAAATTAACATTGGAACCGAACATAACCCTCACATAATCAATATTGGATCAGAATTAAGTCAAGAAAAACAAGATAAATACATTTCATTTCTTAAAGACTATGAAGATGTCTTTGCTTGGATATATGAAGACATGCCAGTGCTGGACCCTTCTGTAGTCATGCATCATCTAGTAGTCCATCCAGATGCTAAACCGGTTAAACAGAAACTTAGAAAAATGCATCCTAAAGTGGCCTTACTAGTCAAAGGAGAACTAGAAAAACTGTTGAAGGTCATTTTTATACAAGCCATTGATTATGTTGAATGGATCTCAAATGTAGTTCCAGTAACTAAGAAAGAAGCCACTAAAGTTAGGGTTTGTATAGACTTCAGAGACATTAATGTTGCCTGCCCTAAGGATGATTTTCCTCTTCCTAACATGGATCAAATCATTGATTTTACTGCTGGAAGTGGAATGATATCCCTAATGGATGGATTTTCTGGTTATAATCAGATCAGGATAGCTCCTGAAGATCAGGCTAAAACAACCTTTATTACCCCTTGGGGAACCTTTTGTTGGAAAGTGATGCCATTTGGTTTAAAGAACGCAGGTGCAACCTATCAACGAGCCATGACTTATATCTTTCACGATATGATGCATGATATTCTACATGATTATGTAGATGATATTATAGCTCGTTCCATCAAAGAAGATGATCATTTAAATGACTTGAGAAAAGTATTTGATCGGTTAAGGGAGTATCTTATCCGATTGAATCCAGCCAAATGTATATTCGGAGTTAAGTCCGATAAATTATTAGGGGTTATCGTTTCTTTACGTGGCATTGAAATTGACCCTCTCAAGATCACGGCTATCACTGATATGCCCACACCCACCAATATATCAGAATTACGAAGTTTACAAGGTAAGCTTCAAGCTATTCACCGCTTTATTGATAAGTTGGCAGATAAAACCGGACCCTTTCTTAAACTTCTTAAGAAAGATGTCTCTTTCCATTGGGACGAAGAATGCCAAGAAGCATTTGAACTCCTTAAGCAATATCTCCTCCAACCACCGGTGCTTTCCCCACCTAGATCTGATCATCCATTTATTTTGTACATTTTTGCTTCCGATTTTGCCTTAGGAGCTATGTTAGCTCAGCTTGACGATGAGAAGAAAGAACATGCTAATTATTACATCAGCAGAACCTTAATCAGTTATGAAACTCGCTATACCATATTAGAGAAGTTATGTCTTGCAGTCGTATTTTCTACACAGAAACTACGACATTATATGCTCAGTCAGAAAACGTATGTTATTGCCAAATTCGACCCTTTGCGATATCTTATGAGTCGACCGTATTTATCTGGTCGCACAACCAAGTGGGTTCTTGCGCTAAGCGAGTTTGAACTCATGTTTATAGGACAAAAGTCTGTTAAAGGTCAAATCATAGCAGATCAATTAGTTGTTGCACCCTTAGAGTCTACCCATCCCCTCATCATTGAGCTTCCCGATGAATGCCTTAAATTAGAGGCAGACCATCCTAAACAATGGTCCCTATACTTTGACGGAGCCCGATGTATGAGTGGGGCTGGTGCGGGTATTATTTTAATATCTCCGCAAAAACATCTTATACCTCTGTCCTTTAAATTAACGTTTGCTTGCACTAATAATACTGTTGAATATGAGGCTCTAATCCTTGGATTACGAGCAGCTTTGGCATTGAAAATTAAAAATTTGTTAGTTTTTGGTGATTCCCAACTTGTCATAAATCAAATCAATGATGTTTATCAGACTAGAGATGATAAATTACGCCCATATAAAACATATGTTTTGCAATTATTATCCTTATTTGATCAAGTTACCTTGGAAGCTATTCCTCGAACTAGCAATCGTGCGGTTGACGCTATGGCTGTAGCTGCATCTCTTTTGCCCTTGGAGTTAGATGATGAATATGCTACCATCATTATTCATCGACTCCAGGAACCCACTTCAAGCAAATCATGCTTAGAACCTTTGGATGTGTTTCTAATCAATGACACTACTCCCGAACCATGGTACATTGATATATTTAATTTTTTGCAAAATGGAACCTTCCCTGATGGTTATACTAGCAACCAACACCGATTATTACGTAGACGAGCAAGTCGCTTCGTAATTATTGGTAATACCTTGTATAGGAGATCTTTTGAAGGCATATTATTAAGATGTTTGAATCTAGAAGAATCTAGATCAGCTTTGAGTGAAGCCCATGATGGATCTTGTGGAGGACACTTTAGTGGTAACGCCATTGCTAAGAAGCTCCTTCGGATAGGATATTTTTGGCCTACCATGGAGAATGATGCACATGATTATGTGCGCCATTGCGACAAGTGCCAAAAACATGCTGACCTTGTCCATGCGTCTACACAAGAACTACGAAGGCTATTTCATCTCCTTGGCCCTTTTCAAAATGGGGCTTAGATATCATTGGGAAAATCAACCCTGTGTCATCTGATGGACATAAATTTATCATAACCGCTACGGAGTATTTCACAAAATGGGTTGAAGCTATGCCTTTAGCTTCTTGTACTGGAACACAAGTTTCCAAATTTATTTTTAATCAAATTATTTGTAGGTTTGGAATTCCTGCCAATCTCATCTCAGATAATGGAACTTGTTTCAAAAATAAAGATGTCAAAAAATTATGTCAAAGATATAAAATTCAACATCGTTGGTCCACTCCCTATTATCCTCAGGGTAATGGCCAAGCAGAAGCATCTAATAAAACATTAATCAAAATTCTCAAAATACTGGTCAATAAATCTGGTCGAGATTGGCATATCCAATTATATCCTGCTTTGTGGGCCTATCGAACTAGTGTTCGCACCCCCACTGGAACTTCACCTTTCGTTTTGGTTTATGGCGCTGAAGTTGTTTTTCCATTTGAATTAGAAGTTCCTTCTTTGGCTCTACTACTTCAAGATACTCGAAGTAGGGGATGAATATCGTGCTGGCAGATTTAGTCAGCTAGAACTTTTAGATGAAAAGTGCATCAATGCTTTGGAGCATCTTCGTGCCTACCAAAACAAGCTTAAGAGAGCATATCTCAAGAAAGTTCATCCTCGATCCTTTGAGATCGGCTGACCTTGTCTTAAAAGAAAATCAAAAAAAATACTAATGCTACTAAAGACCTTAAAGGTAAATTCGAGCTCAACCGGCTTGGACCGTATATCATCACCGCTAAATTTGGATCGGGAGCATACAAATTATCTACCTTAGATGGTAAAGAACTTAAAGAACCTATGAACATTATGCATCTCAAACGCTACTATGCATAAAACATTGGGTCATTTCATCATTTGTATATATTGTATTTTGCATATTGTTTCATTTTTAGCCATTTCTATCAAAATATTTTTCAAAGAACAAGTAATAGTATTTCTTCTTGCAAATCATCAATTAAAATCAAATACAAAAACATCAAAATTGTCAAAATCTTCAAAAACATCTTTTTTATACCTGTCAATTCTTGGAGTTTGCAGTTATATTTTCAATTATTTTGGATAAATGAGCATTTATTTGGAATCCCACACTTTCACACTCACATGAATAAATATCTTGATTTTATTTGGTATGATTATTAATCTCTCTTATATCAAAGTCCACATTGGCATTAAATAAAATTTTGAGCATAGAGAACTGATCTTGTTATTTACTTGAACCAAGTATATCTTTTCACATTAAAATGATTTCATTGCAAATTCAATATGATGCTACATAGTAGACGTGGTTTCTTGAGCGAAAAGTTTCCCCTGCTATCCTATCATGCACATGGTCTAGAATCTTTGAGAATTGACAAAAGGACAAGCTCACCCCTACCTAGAATAAAAATCCCTTGCTCTACAGCTAATCCGAGCAAGTATCCCTAGCATAGGAAGAAAAAGAAAAGTGCAAGAAAAAGAGAAAAAGAAAAATGTTATTTTGTATCATCACAACAATATTTCAGCATTATCTCAAATATCAAGCAAAAATACAAAAAAAAAAAAAAAAAAAAAGAGCAAAAGAGAAAAGCAAAAGCAAAATGCAATAAAATCCTTTCCCTACCCCTTGAAAAGAAAAGAAGGGTGAATGAGCTTGAATCCCTGGAATTCTCAATTATTCGAAAACTGTGAGGTAAGCCCCATAACAAGTGGTTTGTGCCCAACCCGCTTGGCCTTGGGTAATTCCTAGCGTGGTGATATGTCTGTCACATTAGCGACCTTCTTTTGTATAGACCTATGTCGGCTTATGGATTAGCTAGCTCTTGATAACCTAACTTGCACAGATAGTCCGGTACGGTTATATGCATATAAATCATGGTTAACGAACATTCATTTGGTTAAGGCAAATTGCTTGTATCAAATTATCTTGCTCAAAATTGGTGAATGAACAATACAATTGCACACACATTTGTATTTGAGAGATTTTGTATCATTATGATAAATCAAGATCGGTAATGAACTCACGTTTACACATGAGGATCCCTTATAAACCTACATTTGTTTTTGAGATAATTTAAAATATTTCTGTAATTCTTTTCAGAACAATTTTATCCTCTTATTTCAGAATTTTGTTTTGTATAAAAACAATTATATACATTGTGTCACAAAATTGCAAAAAGATTGCAAACAACATGTTCATCATATTATTATTTTTTGTTTATCAAAAATCAAAAATCAATCATGCAATAAAACTAAAATATTTATTTTATCTTTGGATTTCGCGATGATGGTATAAGTCTATACCTATAAATTCTATGCCTAGCGCAAACCATTGTTCTAATTTTATTTTCCCATCCATTTTAAAAACACATATGGCTTACATCATTATGTTACACAATTGTGCTTCAAAATGAACGAACACTTATTCTATTTCATGTCATTATGTCAAAACATTCCATCTTGCAACCATGGTATAATTTCTAAGGAATTATTCAAAAATTTATCACACTTAGGAATTTATGCCTAGCAAAAATCACCTTTTAAAATATATTTCATGCATAATTTTGTGAAAAATCTGAAAACAAATCATCACCATCATCATTTTCATCATCACAACACAAAGTCTTAAGACAGTCTCTTAAGCACTCTTTTACTTTTAGCAATATTTCTATACTGGGATTAGCTTGACGACCTAGCGAGCGGCGACTCCATGAAACGGTCTATAACAGCGACAATGTCCTTTGAAATTATTGTTAGAAGTCCCTTTTATTTTTCATCAAATCACACCAAAAACAACCAATTTATGCACATCAGATTATTTCATTTACAATTTTATGGCATGACATAACATTATAATTTATTGCCAAATGACATAATTACATGAATCAACAATTCAAGCATCATAATACAACATATACACAAGTCATATCATCAAAAATACAATCTATATATATCATCAATCAACTATGTACATCATCTGGATTGGTATGCCACAATCAAAACTCTGGCATACTCAATCCCCTCAAAAGTAATAATAATATAATCTGCACTCTATAGTAGCTAGCCTCGAGAAGCCCTCGAGCTCTCAGCCTCATCTCCTCCCCCACCCTAACGTGGAGGAGGTGGTCCCATAGAGGTCCGGGCCGTATCTCGGGTCCTCGTCATCGATCGTGAGGATGTCCTCGATGATCCCATCATGACCGGCTCTGCAATGGGGGCTGGCAATGATATCCTCTGTCCCTCTGGGACCGCTTGATAGTACAAACCCTGGTAGAATGTGGTCTGAGCAATAGACCATGCCAGATCTCGAGTGCTCGCTCCTCCACCCCGAGCTCTAAGCCATGTAGCCTCATCTTGCAGTGTCTGCACCTGAGCCCGAAGGTGGGCAACCTCAGCCCGGAGAGCCATCGTCTCGTTGCTCTCCCCTACATCCACACCCTTGCCCTTACCAGGCGATGGTGGTCTCTCCCCCTGCTATGAAGGGAGTCTCTCCTCCCTCCGCCCTATCTCCCGTGGCCTCTATGGAGCCTGTGCCATCCATTGGCATCTCTCCTATGGGGACCACCGCTGCTCTCTCCCCCGTGACCCCGTGCTGCCTCAATGGTAGCCTAGTGCCACCTCCCCATCTGGCGCACCATGACATGCACTGGACCCTACGCCCTCATCATCCGAGGAGGGCGGATGCCTATGTACCAGGCATCGTAACCGACTGCAACCCCAACATCATCACCATCCACTGGCTGGATGGGGGCATCGTCCACATCTTGACTCTAGAATCATTGCATGTCTGGAGCCCCGCTCAACGTAGTACTATCTCGAATAGTCCAGGAGTACTCGTAATCCCTGAGAGAAGGGATCCCCTACTATAGACCGAACTATCATAGTACCCGATCATAGCGGTGGAGCTCTACCTCTCCCCGCTCCATCCTCAGCCAATAGACTCACCTGATGCGAGCCAGCTCCTGCCCATCCTCTGCCCACCCGGGGTGCTCTCGCCATGGCCTCCAGGTGATCTGGTCTAGGATGAGGTCGTCCAGCAACCTTCGAGACATCGACAGATCTATCCACCACTGTGACCCTCTCTGTAGCCACCAATAGAAAACCCGGGGCCTCTCCCGGTCAACCCCTATCAATGGGAGCCCTACCGGCCTCCGCACCGCA
Source organism: Wollemia nobilis (assembly GCA_028583015.1). Taxonomy (NCBI): domain Eukaryota; kingdom Viridiplantae; phylum Streptophyta; class Pinopsida; order Araucariales; family Araucariaceae; genus Wollemia; species Wollemia nobilis. The sequence continues at coordinate 6,427,605 of JAQPPZ010001063.1, read as the reverse complement.
ATGTGCTCCCAACACCAAACCTGCAGCAGCGATGTCAAAACCAGACATCGACCTCCCTTGTATACGACCCCGTGAAGGATCCTATACAAGCGGCAGAGTACAAAGCTGCCCCATGCAAATCTGTACCCGTGGTCTCTCATGTCGCAGACTATATCTGAGAGGAGCCATGGTAGTCTACATCCGCTCTGGTGGCACAACAGTAAGCCACCTACCACCCCTGCCAAAACTCGAGTCAGCCTAGATGCCCCAGGCATCTACCGTAGAGACTCGATGTTCACCCCGCCCTTCTCCAGGGTGAAGCTCGGGTCTCCAGTCAGCCTCATCATCGCCTGGCCAAGTGTCATGAGTCGTCCCTGTATGGGGATCCTCATGATCCTCCATACGTCCTCTAGAGTGGGAGCCATCTCCCCTGTCGATAGCAAAAATAGGATGACCCCGGATACCATCTCTCTGCTAGGGTTGTCAGTAGCCCCATGTCAGTCGGTACTTGTGGCATCTCTCGCCACATGCTGTAGCCCGACCTGTCCTAGTCGGTCATGCTCTACCTGGTCAAGCGTGGCTATGTCATCTCTTAGTCCATCGTATTTCCATTCTCGGCTCTTTAGTAATCCCCTCTACAAAACAAACAATAACAACAAAATTTATTAATAACCAATCATTAAAATCAAATTAAACACATTTTTAAAATCAAGTTAAAGATGTTATCATCCACCATCGGATGATATCATCCTAAATTTGGCAAAATCATCCTTTGTAGGACGAATTCGTCTCCGATTTTGCAAACTTGGGGATCGCCCCTTGTTGAACGGGATCGCCCCTAGTTCACCGATTTTGCCCTCCGACGAAATCGACGATCTAGGGACGATTTCGACGAAATAGGGACGATTTCGTCCGGACGTCGTCGACGGCCTAAAAACGGTCGCGATGCCCCAAATAATCCAAATTTAAATCCACAAATTGCACAAAGCAAAATCAAAACTAATCTACTAGGCTTAGATCCTTACCCGTAGTCGCACCGGACCTCTGTCGCTCTGCTGTCTCCACCATTTTTTTCTCTCTGAACAAAAGATGAACAATAAAAAAAATGAATTAGGGTTTTACCCTATTTTCTTAATTTTATTTAAAAAAATCAACATTTTAATTTTTGCTTTTCTGCGTTTTTACCTCAAACGTTCGATTTGGGTAAAAACACGGAGGGGGCACCATAGTCAGCAGTTGTACGATTCGACCAAGAATCGTCGTCTAAAAAATTGAGTACATTTTTGCTTTCTCGTAAAACGGGAAAAACTCGTCTTTAACGCATTTTCTTCAGAAAATTCGCTAAAGAGGGGGCAAAATGTAGCACCCTAAAATTGGCACGGTTAAAACCTTAGTAAAAGATAAAAGATAAAAATTTGAATTTTAACCCCAAAACCGCTCCAAAACCGCCTGCTACCCGTTTCCTCATTTTTCGTGCCATTTTTAGGATTTGTTTTGACCGTTGGACGATATCGTCGCAGATTAGACGAGATCATCCCAGATCTGACGAAATCGTCATGGACAGAACGTCCAGACGATTTTGTCCCAAAACCAAATTTTCATAATTAGCTTCTGTTTCAACAGCCTCTCCAACTTGGGCAGAAGCGTGTCTGCGTAGTTGGAGATTTCCCTGTTGGAGATCTCCCAGATTGGGATGATCCCCAACCTCTTAAACCTCTTCCTAAGCCTATATAAACTAGGATTTTCTAGTTTACCCCCCTGACCCTACCTGACTCCCCTTGATTCTGATTTCCCTGAACCCCTTAGCTGATGGATTTAACTCCTTATTCCCTCGTACTACTGTCTGTGTTCTATATTTTGCATTTTCTTGCAGGAACTCTACTATTTTTTAGTCGAAGATAGCTCGGATCGGTGCAAACGATCTCGGACGATTACGGACGATCTCGTACGATTGGAGGCGATCCTGACTGTAGTCCAGATTGGGGGCAATCCGAGTCCGAGTTTGCATTCCCTTAGCTTTCTCTGCATTTTTCATATTGTATTTCTGCACTGTCTTGAATTATTATGTTTTTTGCATCTTGGAGTTCACCTCATTTAGCATAATCGCATGGTAAGGTTAAAATCAATCATTAAATCTATTGCATTTCCTTATTTGTTATTGGAATCCATTATTTAGGCATGTTTGCTGTTATTTCTACCATTGTCCTTTGCTTCTGCACTTGCATATTTGGTATTTTGCATCTATTTCTGTGATTGCAGGTTTCTGATGAATTCGTCAGATATCAGACGATCCTGTCAGATCTCAGATGATTACGTATGAATTGAGGCGATCTGGACTGCTACAAGACTCAGAATCTTCATCAAACATCCGGAATCAGGTATGACACATTCTAATTAGCATATTCTCTGTTATTAGCACTCATTCCTATTTTTTGTATCCATTTAAATCATTATTGGTAGATAGAATAGTTTAGATTCATCTTGGCCAAACCTAGGAGTTGAATGATTGAGTATAAAAATGAACACATCAAACCCACTATCAACCTAGGCATGGAAACTGCCACTCAAAAGTTTCTCGGTGAACCCACCATCCGTCGAAAATTCACCCTTATACTCCTCCCTCGAGAGGCGGGACCTTCAAAGGGCCTCTCAGTCCGAGGTATTGTCCCATCCTTCTCGCATCCCCCTTCCGGGCGCGGATCCTATAGCCTGAGGGTAAGGATGCAAAAAATTTGGAGCGATACAATAAGTTAATTAAAATAATTTTATTATTAATTAAATTATAGTATAATTTTATTAATCCTAAAGTTAGGGTTTCAAGGAAAAAAAATGCGTCCACGTCATGAATAAATCCCTCCGCTGATGTCTAATATTATGGTGACACAATGGTATAAATACCATGTGCCTTGGTGATGGGGAGCCAAATCACTCATGCAAAATCTATGTTCTCATTCAAAAATTCGGAAAAAGATTACAATGATGGCAGCAGTCTGCCAAATAAACTCCTTTATCCCGAAAGATAGTTTCTATTACAACATCTTCCGCCCTGGAAGAAAAATAGCCTAAATAGGTCCAAAATGGCCCTCTTGCCTTTACGTTTGTAACTCTGTCTCCATAGTTTTTCGACCCTTGTGCATGCCTTCGCTTCCCCTTTTAAAATATTTGGCATGACTCTCCGTTTCCCTTTTTTGACCCTTCATTTTATTTTCTCGTGCCTCTTCGTTGTCTTGGCTTCCGAAACATCTTCCTTTTTGACTCTTGATCTTCGTCTGCTTTCATTGCACCTTGGTGCCACATGCTTGTCCAGTGCTGCCATTGTAGACTCTATCCACCTATCAACCCATGATGATGTTTGGTATACCCATCACTCAATAATTTCTTCTGTAACGGCCCCTGTAACCGCCTACATTTTCTTTCCTTTTGTTTGGTCGTGAAAACACGACATGTTGCGATATCGCGACATTTTTGCTTTATGCCTTCCTATCCCTTTTTGATTCACGAAAATGCGACATGTTATGATATCGTGACACTTTTGCTTTTCTGGCCTTACTGCCCTTTGAGAGTCATGAAAATGCGACATGTCGTGATATCACGACACTTTTGCTTTTCGGCCTTCCTACCCTTTGTGAGTCACGAAAATGTGACATGTCACGATATCGTGACACTTTTGCTTTTCAGCCTTCCTGCACCTTGCGAGTCACGAAAATGCGACATGTTGCAATATCGTGACACTTTTTCTCTCTTGCACCATGTCGCGATATCGCGACAATTTTTCTCCTTTGCGCTTTCTTTCGTCCTTTGGTCACAAAAATGCGACATGTCATGATATTGCGACATCTTTCCTTTCTGGCTCCTATTTCTCCTTTTTGGTCACGATATCATGACAGGTCGTGATATTGCGACATCTTTCCTTTTTGACTCCTCCTCGCCTTTCGGGTTGCAAAATTGTGACATGTCGCGATATCGCGACAACTTTGCTCTCTGCTTACTTTCTCTATTTCGGGTCACAAAATTGTGAAATGTCGCGATATCACAACAATTTCCTTCGTTGCTTTCTTTCTGCTCCATCGGTCGTGATTCCACGACATGTCATGAAATAATGACATTTTCTTCTCTGGCCCTTACGGTCTTCTTTCGGTCGTGATTTTGCGACATGTCATGAAATCATGACATTTTTGCTTTGCGTCTTCTCTCTCCTTATTGAGTCACAAAAATGTGACATGTCATGATATCATGACACTTTTCTCTATCATGATATCGTGACATCAAGGCAAACACTTAGAAATTTTTTTGTTGATGCAAGATTGCTCTGCTGCCACCGGATGCTCCTGCATCAGACAATCGGGGTGGATTGAGAAGTTTCCTTCACTTCTGTAATGTTGGAGGAAGACCTAGGTGGTTGACCTCTATTTTTGAGAACCAAGTTGCATCTTCGATAGGCCTGCCCTTCCACTTGACCAGATATTCAGAATACTGCCTGTTCCTGGTAATTCTTCTTGCTCGAGTGTCTATTATTTCCTCGATCTCGCCTGTTTCTAGAGTAGACGTTAGAATACTCCACAATTATGCACTTGGTGTCTCGCTACTGCCTCCTTCATGATATTCTACCAAATCTGCAATGTTAAAAATAGGTGATATGTTAAGGCCACTTGGCAATTCCACTTCATATGCATTGCCTGAATCCCGTTTTCTTATAATTTGACATGGTCCAAACTTCTTCATCTTCAGCTTGTTATAGGTTTTAGCAAGAAATCTTTCTTTTCTCAGATGGACCATGACTTCATCTCCCATAGCGAATTCCTTGAACCGTCGCTTCTGGTCTACCCTTGTCTTATATTGGTTATTCATGTTAGTAATGTGCTTCTTCACTTCTTCATGCATGCTCTTAAGATGCTCTGTAAAGTCCTCAGCCTTGGCACTGCACCTTTCCCCTGTATCCATCTTTCTCAACTCAGAGGCATTCCTTGGACTGCTTCCATACACTATCTGGAATGGAGAATTGTTAGTACTCCTATTGAAAAAATTGTTATATGCAAATTCTGCCTATGGCAAAACCAAATCCCATCCCATGGGCTTATCTCCTATCAAGCATATCAATAGATTTCCCAGACTTCTATTCACCACCTCCATTTGGCCATCAGTCTATGGGTGGTATGCAAAACTAAATTTCAAATCTGTCTTCAGTTTCTTCCACAAGGTCCTCTAGAAATACCCCACAAACTTGGTATCTCTATCAAAAAAGATACTCTTTGGTAGACCATGAAGTCGTACCACCTCTCTAAAAAATAAACCTACAATGTGAACTATGTCACTAGTTTTATGGTAGGGAATAAAATGTGCCATCTTGGAAAACTTGTCAACCACCACAAATATGGAGTCATTTCCCCGTTGTGTCCTTGGTAGACCAAAAATGAAATCCATGCTGACGTCCTCCCATGGTTTCTCTGGTACAGGTAATGGCTGATATAATCCAGTGTTCTGGTTCATACCTTTCGCCATCTGGCATACTCTATAGCTTTGCACAAACCTCTTCACATCTTGCTACAGTTGCGGCCAATAGTAGTTCTCACTAACCAGGGCAATGGTCTTATCTCGACCAAAATGTCTAGCCAGCCCTCCACTGTGTTTTTCCTTGACCAGATTTTCCCTCATTGAACTCCTTGGAATGCACAATTGACTTCCTCTAAACAACATTCCATCTTGGATCAAAAAATACAACCACTTGGTCCTGTCCAAAGTGACAGGTGCCAAGCAAGCCTTCCAAGCTTCTGCAAAATTAGGATCTTCAGGGTACAAACCCTTCAGTTCATCAAATCCTACCACTTTCACCTTTATTTCTGTCAACAAACACTACCTTCTACTTAAGGCATCTGCCACTCTGTTTGACATTTCGCTCCTTTTCTTCAACACAAAGGTATAACTCTGTAGAAACTCAACCCACTTTATGTGCCTCTGATTTAGCTTCCCTTGGCTATTAATATACTATAAGGCCTGATGATCAGTAAATAGAACAAACTCTTTTGGCAATAGGTAATGTCACCACTTCTTTAGAGCCTGAACCATAGCATAAAACTCTTGATCATAAAACGAATACTTCTTCCTAGCATCATTGAGTTTCTCACTAAAGTAAGCAATAGGTTTACATTCTTGACTCAAAACAGCTCCTATGGCACTACCACTAGCATCACAATCTACCTAAAATACCTTATTAAAATCTGGAAGTGCCAAAATAGGTTGCTCTGTAACCTTCTTCTTCAACATATCAAAGCTCTTATCTGCTCCTAAGGTCCACTTAAATTCTTTCTTATCCCCTCTCATTGTTTCCGTAAGAGGTGCACAAATACTGCTGAAATTCCTAATGAATTTTTTGTAAAAACTTGCTAGACCATGAAATGATTTTACCTCAGTCGTGCTTATCGGAGTAGGCCATTCAATGATATGTCTCACTTTTTTTGGGTCCATTTTTAGACCTTCGACTGAGATGAAAAATCCCAGGTACACTAACTCCTTCTTCATGAAATTACACTTCTTCAAATTAATTAACAACTGCTCCTCCCACAGCTTCTCAAAAACTCTTCTGATATGCATCAGATGCTCGTCTAGGGTTTTGCTAAATATTAAAATATCATCCAAATAGACAATGACAAATTTACCTAAAAATTCTTTCAATACCTCATTCATCAGTCACATGAATGTGCTTGGTGCATTGGTTAGCCCAAATGGCATGACCAACCATTCATACAAACCCTCTCTGGTCTTGAAGGTTGTCTTCCACTCATCTCCTTCTCTGACATGAATATGATGATAACCACTCTTCAGATCAATCTTTGTGAAGTAATTGGCTCCGCTCAAACAGTCCATAATGTCATCCATCCTTGGCAATGGAAATCTATACTTTATGGTGATCTTGTTAATGGCTCGAGAGTCTGTACAGATTCTCCACTCTCCATATTTCTTTGGTGCTAGTACTATAGGTACTGCACATGGACTTAAGCTCTCTCGAATCAGTCCCTTCTCCAACAACTCTTGGACTTGCCTGTTCAACTCTTCAATTTTTGTAGGAGTCATTCTATGTGCTGCCTTATTGGGTAAACTAGATCCTGGTACCAAATCTATAGGGTGAATGATCTTCCTCACGGGTGGTAAACCCTCAGGAACATTATTAGATACAATGTCTAGAAATTCTTCTAATAGTCCTAAGACTTCTACAGGGGTATCCTTACATTCTTCCTTCCTAACTCTAGGAATTAATGCACAGCACATATGCTCATGCTATAAACCATCCAAAAATCTTCCCCCTTCAACTAAATAGATTCTAGCGCTGCTACATACCTTTTCGCCTGCTTCCTTCAAGGGCTTTAGCTTATGGCACACTCCATTCTTCGTCATTGAGTAAGTGTTGGCATGACCATCATGCACTACACACCGATCAAACTACCATGGCCTTCCCAACAATAAATGACAAGCATCCATAGGTAGGATGTCACACAGGACCTCATCACAGTAATTCCCAATATTAAATTTCATTGAGCATTGCTCACTGACCAAAGCCCTATGGTCCTTCTATAACCACGCAATCTGATATGGATGCAGGTGACTTATCCTATTTAACTGTAACTTAGTAATCATTTCTTCTGAGACCAAGTTATCAGTACTACCATTATCTATAATGATATTACAGACCTTACCCGAACTTCTGCACCTTGTGCGGAATAGGATCCTCCTCTGGTCTGGTTCTTTCTCCTCATTCAATAGGGTCCTCGTTGTGACCATAACTTCTCCCTCTGCCTCCTCAGAATGTTTTGATTCAAAACCTTCATCTGCCATAGCAGCTCTGGTAGGACCTTTAGGTCTCTTATTCATCCTTTCTCGGTGTTGTGGACACTCATATGCTTGATGTCCTTCTTTGCCACAGTGGAAACAGGTTCCACGAAATCCTCCTCTTCCAAATCCACGTCTAGATCTACCTCTCCCTTTAGGGTAACCATTGTTATGATTACGAGGTTGGTAGGTGTTCCCCTCTTTTTGGTCCTAGGTATTACTGGTTTCACCAGCCTTCATCTGATCCTTATATTTTTCTCCATTGGTCCTTCCACTAGTTCTTCCACCACGACCTTTTCCTCTTTGCTTACCCTCAAATCGTATGTTCAGCTTCTCTTCAACTTTGAGGGAAAATTGGTAAGCATCCTCAATGGTGCTCATCCTAACCAGACTCAATTCTTCTTGAATACTGGTTCTCAACCCATTGATGTAAGGGGCCACCCTGTCCCTATTAGCCTCTGAATGGCCAGTTTTGATTGAGATCTGGAAAAACTCCTCTGTATATTCTTTGACAGATTTGTTTGACTGTCTCAAACTCTGCATTTTTCTCAACAGGTCCAATTCATAATCCATAGAAATAAACTATCTCTTCAACTTCTCCACCATTCAATCCCATCTGGTTATCTTTTCCTTTTTGCTTCTATTTCTTTCTAGTTGCACTTCTTTCCACCATATGCAAGCATGGCCTTTCAACTTCATTTTTGCAAACTTGATTCAATCTGGATCTACAACCTCCTCATACTCAAAATACTCCTCCATATCATTGATCCAATCAATCAACTCCTCTGGATTGAGATTCCCAAAATACATGGAGACATCAAACTTTGTCTTCTTCTCAATTCAAGATATGGCCTTAACCAATCTGGCTTCTATAGGATTCATTGCTTCTTCTTCTTCTAAGGGATTATCAACCTCCCAAGCTTCAACTTCACTATGATCTTTTCTTCTTGGTTCAATCCCTCTTCGCAACTCATCTTGTAGGGCTTGCACCTGCCTCTACAAAGCTTTGAAATATTCTTCAGGTACCACATTTCTCCCACCACCATGGTTTCTTCATGGAGGCATTCTTACTCACTCTCTTATCACAACCCTTCCATAGATCATGGTGCAAACTACCTCACTTTCGGTGATCTGCTCACACACTCAAGAACTCCTACTCTGATACCACTTGATGGGGAGCCAAATCGCTCACCAAATATATGTTCTCATTCAACAATTTAGAAAAATATTACAATGATGGCAACAGTCTGCCAAATAAACTCCTTTATCCTGAAAGATAGTTTCTATTACAACATCTTAAGATAGTTTCTATTACAACATCTTTCGCCCTGGAAGAAAAATAGCCTAAATAGGTCCATAATGGCCCTCTTGCATTTACGTCTATAACTATGTCTCTACAGTTTTCTGACCCTTATGCATGCCTTCACTTCCCCTTTTAAAATCTTTAGCGTGACTCTTCGTTTCTCTTTTCTGACCCTTCATTTCATTTTCTGTGCCTCTTCATTTTCTTGGCTTCCGAAATGTCTTCCTTTTCGACTCTTGATCTTTGTCTGCTTTCATTGCACCTTGGTGCCACATGCTTGTCCAGTGCTGCCATTGTAGACTCTGTCCACCTGTCAACCCATGATGACGTTCGGTATACCCATCGCTTGACAATTTCTTCTGTAACGGCCCCTATAACCACCTAAATTTTCTTTCCTTTTGTTTGGTCACAAAAATACGACATGTCGCGATATCGCAACATTTTTGCTTTACTGCCTTCCTATCCCTTTTTGAGTCGCAAAAATGCGACATTTCGCGATATCACGACACTTTTGCTTTACCAGCCTTCCTACCTTTTGCGGGTCACGAAGATGCAACATGTCGCGATATCGCGACACTTTTGCTTTTCAGCCTTCCTGCCCTTTACGAGTCGTGAAAATGTGACATGTCGTGATATCACGACACTTTTGCTTTTCGGCCTTCCTGCCCCTTGCGAGTCACGAAAATGCGACATGTCGCGATATCGCGACACTTTTTCTCTCCTGCGCCTCCTCTCACCTTTTGGTCACAAAAATGCGACATGTCGCAATATCATGACAATTTTTCTCCTTTATGCTTTCTTTCGTCCCTTGGTCGCAAAAATGCGACATGTTGCAATATCGTGACATATTTCCTTTTTGGCTCCTCTTTCTCCTTTTTGATCACAAAATCATGATATGTTGTGATATCACGACATCTTTCCTTTCTGACTCCTCCTTGCCTTTCGGGTCATGAAATCATGACAACTTTGCTCTCTGCTTACTTTCTCTGTTTCGGGTCACGAAATCACGACATGTGATATTGCGACAGTTTCCTTTCTTGCTTTCTTTCTACTTCGTCGGTCGTGTTTTCACGACATGTCATGAAATTGTGACATTCTCTTCTCTGGCCCTTTCGGTCTTCTTTTGGTCACGATTTTGTGACATGTCACGAAATCGTGATATTTTTGCTTCGCATCTTCTCTCTCCTTCTTGAGTCACAAAAATGCGACATGTCGCGATATCGTGACACTTTTCTCTATCGCGATATCGTGACATCAAGGCTACCACTTAGAATTTTTTTTGTTGATGCAAGATTACTCTGCTGCCACCGGATGCTCCTGCATCACTTGGTGGCAAATAAATTAACTTTGTTCGAATTACTCTAAGCTTACGATTTTTGCAATTTTTGTGCGAGGAAGAAGACAATTTTTTTTTGTCTTCTATGCGCCAGCGAAGGAACAAGGTTGGTGAGGATCTAAGTCTCATATCAATCCAGTGGGTTGGTCTAGTGGCAAGTGGCTGTGACTTAGAGCTTTGGCAAGTGGGAGAACTCGCAATCGAATCTCAATGACAGTTTTGGTGAAGGTTTTGGTTTGGGCGTCAAGGGAAGCAATGCATTCAATTTTTGTTTTAGGTACCAAAGGGAAGAATATAGAGCACGAGGTGCTCCTTACCTCCAAGGTGAGCACCTAGCTCATGTGGCAATTGAAGTCATGGCTAGGATATTGGTGGAAGCGTAGCGTGGATTCGATTACCACCATGTTATGAAAGCAAACAACAATTGATTATTGAATCATTGATTAAATAATACACAACATTCCTAGATTATCCTGAAGAGGGTGCATATCAACAGGATGCTGCTACAACAGTACACTAATAATAATCAGCGTATAATGAATTTAACTAATCTTTCCTATAATGTAATATTTTTTCTAACATCCCCTTATTACATTATTTGGATAATTGAATGACTTATAGCTATACTAACATCCCCCATTATTTTGAAATACATAGAGAATTATGAAACAATTCAAATTTGACACGTGCAAGTGCCTTAGTGAATATGTTTGCAACTTGAGCATTGGTGGAGATGTACTAAGCTAGATTCGGTGCCTTGGAACTTCATCTCGAATGAAGTGACATTGTGTGTTAATGTGCTTGGTTCTTTCATGATGTACTGTACTGGATTCTTGACAAGATTCAAAACACCCATGTTGTCGCAGAACAAGTGTATTGGAGATTTTTATGGAAGACCCATACTTGTTAGGATGCGACACAACCATATCACTTCGCACATAGCTTCACGTGTGGCACGATATTCTACCTCTATTGATGAAATAGCAACCACCTGTTGCTTCTTGCTATGCCAAGAGACAGGACCAGATCCAAGATGAAACAAATATCCTAAAGTTGATTTATGATCATCATATGATCTGGCATAGTCGAAGTCTGTGTATCCCTATAAGAAGAATTTGTTGTTCCTCTTGTATTCTAGGCCATATTCCATTGTGCCACGGACATAGTGAAGAACTTGCTTTGCTACTTTCCAGTGTGTAGTCTTAGGCTCCTACATGAACCTCGAAAGATAGTTGATAGCAAATACGATATCTGGCATAGTGTTGGTCAGATATATGAGACTCCCAATCAAATTTTGATAAAGAGTACCATCTACCTGAGGTGAATCATCATATTAGGATAACTGAATTCCTGTTTCCATCAGAGTTGACATTGGCTTGTAATAAGTCATGCGATATTTTTCGCATAGGGTCTTGGCATATTTTTTCTGAGACACTTTGATGTAGTGCTCCTTCTGGCTAAATTCTAGACCAAGAAAATAATAGAGAAGTCTGAGATCTGACATCTCAAAAGATTGAGACAAGTCTCTTTTGAGAGTAGAAATCATAGTTTTTGAACTCCCTATAATGAGCAAATCATCAACATAGAGTACAAGCAACACTATTTCAGAACCTTGTTTCTTAAAATAGAGGTTTGCATCTAACGAAAATCTCTTAAATCCATGCTGCATAAGGTGATTATCCAATTTTATATACCAAGCTCGAGGGGCCTGTTTCAAACCATATGAGGATTTTACCAATTTGCAAACTTTCTATTGTTGGCCTTCCACTTCAAATCCTTCCAGTTGAGTCATGTAGACTTCTTCTTGGAGATCACAATTTAGAAAATCACTCTTGAAATCCATTTGGTGTACTTTCCACCCATATTGTGCTTCCATAGCACAAAGAACTTGAATGGTTATCATCCGAACAGTAGGTGCAAAAGTTTCCTCGTAGTCAATGCCTTCTCTTTGAGCATAGCCCTTTACAACAAGTCGGGCCTTATGCTTATCTATTGTCCCATCTGCCTTATACTTAACTTTATACACCCATTTGCAGCCTATGGGCTTCTTTCCATATGGCAGATCGATAAGCTTCCAAATTTTGTTTTTCATCAGACTTATACTCTGCATCCATAGCGGACTTCCACTGAGGCTCACCAAGAACATATTGCACTGATGCGGGTTCAAGATCGTCTATTGAAGACATAAACACCCTATCATTATCAATATCCATATCTTCTATATCTCTCTCTAGATCTATAGAAAGTTCCTCAAAATATTGACATAGATCATCAACCCCAGTATTCTTTGTTGCAACTTTCTCCTGTCGAGCCATGCTACGAGTATGAGGCCTATCCAATGTCAAATATGGTGGAGTGGATAGCTTAGAATATTTTATTGTATTTGTATACCACTTTGGATTCTTCTTCTGAGGTGTTGAAGAAGATGAAGAAGAACCTCCAACCTTTGATGAAGGATATTTATCAACCTTAGTTTCCACAAGGTCTAGGTATACATCTGATGTGTTTTCTGATGTGAAATCTTCATCAAAAACTACATCTCTACTAATGTGTATCTTCTTGGTCAAGGTATCAATCAAATTATAACCCTTAGAGTTCTCATCATACCCAATAAGAATACACTTCAATGTCTTCTCATCTAGCTTCTTCCTTTTCTATTTTGGCATGTGCATGAAAGCTTTACATCCAAAAATGCGTAGATGAGAAATGGAGGGTTTCCTACCACTCCATGCTACCTATGGAGTCATTCATTGTAGAGCCTTTGTGGGTGCCCTATTCAACAGATATACTGTTGTGGTGACAGCTTCTGCCCAATATAGTTGCTCAAGACTAGCTCCTGTGAGCATGCAACGAACCATTTCCATGATGGAACGATTCCTCATTTTAGCAACTCCATTTTGCTGAGGAGTATAAGCAGTATTTAACTTTCGTGTGATCCCATTTTCTTTCAAGAACTCAGATAATTATTTAGAGGTGAACTCCCACCTCAATCTGAGTGGAGGGTCTTTATAGAAGTCCCTGACTCCTTTTCAACAGATTTCTTGAATTGTTGAAAGAAGCCAAATGCTTTAGATTTTAGTTGAACAAAGAATACCCACATATTTCGTGAGTAATCATCCATGAATAACTGAAACTACCTCTTACCACCACAACTGTGGGGAGTGAAGGGACCGCACAGATCTGTGTGAATCAACTCTAGAGGTTTCTTTGCTCTTGTAGAGCTCCTTTCAAAAGGCACTCTATGCTGCTTTCCTGCCAAGCAGTCAGAGCAAACTGGTAAAGTGGTAGAAAGGGAAGGAAGACCTTTTACCATGTCATACTTACTTAACTCAAGTAAGTAACCAGAACTCAAATGTCCATATCTCTTGTGCCATAGGGAAGTTTCCTCCTTTGTAGAGACTATCATGGCTACATGTGGAGTAGAGATAGCATCTAAGGCAAATAAGCCATGCTTATATGAAGCAGTTGCAATGTTATTACCCATCCTGGTAATAGAACAACACTTCTTGCCTCCCTCAACACTAAATTTCACAACCATATCTTTGTCCAGAATTTGTGTGACTGAAAACAAATTGTTTGCCAATCCTGGAACATAGAGAACTTTGTCAATATGACACTTGCCATCAGGAAGAGTTACTGAAACAGTACCTTCTCCCTGAACCTTATAGGTTTTATCATCAGCAATAGTGCAGGTTTGCCCTCTTTGGCCTCAAAAGACTCAAACCATGATTTGTCACCAATCATGTGCTTACTGGCTCCAGAATCAACATACTAGATAGGATCCATCTGCTTGGACACTGTGGTAGTCATGAGAACTTTGTGGGCTCTCTAAGAATTTGTGTTAGATTCTTCAACAACAACATTCACTTTTTGTTTGTTCTTTTTTGGTTTGTTTTGGCCTTTCTATTTTGATTGTTTATTCTTATGCCAACATTTGTTTGTATCATGACCTTCTTTGTCACAGATCTTGCAATATCGCTAATTCTATTGAGGTTGTTGAGTTTGTTTCCCTTTTGAATCATTTTATGAATTCCATCCCTTCTGAAAATTACCCTTCTTCTAGTTTTGCCCTTTCTTGTTGATGTAGAGGGCAGTGTTAGAAGAATCATCTCACTGTAGTTGGCGTGCCTCCTCTTGAAGCATCTTGACTAATTATACAAAAGTAACTTTCCGTTGCGACACCTGAAGGGAAGTGATCAACACCCGATAAGAATTAGGTAAAGCTCTCAATACAATTGAGGTAAGGAGCTTGTCATCAACTGGTTCTCCTAAAGAATTCAACTTTTCTTTCAATTCAGACACTCAGCAAAGAAAAAATTCAATTGTCTCCCCCTGCTTCATGCTTAGATTGTGTAATTGAGATTGAAAAAATAGAATAGTGGAATCATTCTTTCCCTCATATATAGTATTAAGGGCATCCCATGCCTCTTTAAGGGCATCCCATGCCTCTTTACTATGTTCACAGTCAGCAATATGGGGTTGAACTTCATCAGCCACAACAAGCAAAATGAGCACCTTTGCTTTGTTGTCTAGCTTGTCAAAGTCTTTTTGAGCAGTAGATGGAGCTGTAGCACTAGCAGCAGATGAAGGTCTTGTTGTTGCTCTAGATACAACATCCCATAAGTCATCCATGACTAGGATAACCTTCATCTTGTTTTTCCATGGTGTGTAATTAGGACCTTTCAACAACTAATGAGAATCAATCATTAATTTTGTAGACATGGTGAAGGTTCCTTATAACACCAATTGGTCCCCCTTTCGATCCTTTTTCTAGGCTGTTATATCGTGCAAAATACCCGCCCTTATGTGAGGGAAACTATAGGTATTTAGAAAGATAACAAAAAATCACCCGCCCTTATGTGAGGTAAACTATAGGTAATTTTTAGAGATCATACGATACGTGGTACTTAAGCAGTACTGAAAGGGAATAGTCTTGTTGATGGCACCTACCATAGAAAGTATGTAATCCTCATGCATGGGGCGTAACTTCCCCTAAACACTTTGGATTTCAGAACTTTCATCAGGATTTACGCCTAAACACAAGAACTATTAGGGTAATAGATGGAGTAAAAAAATGCAAAATGGCAAACTTATCTCTCCCCGACGATTTATAGAGAACAAGATTAGACGTCATTTTGGTAGCTATATTAGGTGGCATATACAGTAGCGCAATCATGACATCTTTACCTATAAGTGCTAGCCAGAGGTATCACAAATACCGAACACTGCAGTGCAATAAATTGCACGGATGGGTTTTAATTATTTCGAGGACCTAGGGAGTGAATTTGATTTTTTTTAACTTTTTAATGAAGTAGTGCAAAACAAAAAAAAAATGCACCCTACAACATAAAAAGTGCCCACAGGAATGACCCACTAGGTGTCGAGCACAGCCGAAAATGCACCTTTACAATAATGCCAAATTTGCTTTTCAAAAAATTACTCACTTTCCCCCTTTGATTTTTGAAAAAAAATACCCCTTAAAAAAATCTCTTAACAAAGCATTTTTTTATAATTATTATATAGTTTTAAAGTTAAAAAAAATAATTTTAATTTATATAGTTTAAAAACTATTGAAAAATAAATTAAAATTAAAATTTTTAATTTAACTAAAAAAAATAATAATTAAAAAAAACTTCAGAATTTTTTTCTTTTTATCTTTTTCTTTCCAAGGGGGGTTGGCGGGATTTGAACCTTCGACCTGTAAGCTCCCTGAGCCTTACCACACAATCCACCACCAGGTGGACTAGCGGGTTGATCCGAAAGGATCAGGGACCCCCTCCTATTTGAGGAGGGTCCCGTAAGCCCTTCCTGTCATGGTGGCTGGGTGGCTGCCTTCGCTGCGTTGTGTAGGTGGTGGCATCGCCTGCGTCGCACATGATTTCAGGGAAGGGTTCGGGGGTGGGGTGGGGGGTGGGTGAAAAAAAATCATGCAGGAGTTGCGACGTCGGAGGGTGGGGTGCGCGTGTGAAAAAAAATCACGCGCAGGAGTTGCATGCACAGGAAAACGCACAAGAGTGCATGCATAGAAAAACACACAAAAAACACTGTGCGTGGGAGTGCATGCACCAAAAAATTTTTTTATCTTCCAGCAATCTTTCGCTTCCTCAAAAAAAAAAACTTTTGCTTTCTCCAAGCAAGCTTCTGCTGCCTTTTTTCAGACCAGCTCTAAAAAAAAAATTGTCGCCCCCTATTATCAAACTGGCTCTGATGCCATGTTGAAGTAAAACGAACATTATTCTATTGATTAGAACCAGTTTAAATAATACATTGAGAGCCCAGATTAGCTCGTAATCCTAGGATCTAATCAACAACTTAGGTCTTCAAATAAAAAATAAAAATAGACCAAATATTATTACGCTAACAATAGCGTAACTAACCTAGGTAGTTAACTAACTACCCTATCAACATAAATAAAGTAATAATAAGAATTACTATAGTAAATCTAACAAATTTCATAACATTTAACTATCAATCATGAAATGAAAACAATGGCCCTTCCTTGTGTGTGCCTATAATTCCCCTTAAATGTGGCCAAAAACTAAGGGTTGTATTAAGGCTAGCAAGGCTATTCATAATTATTACAAGTTGTAACTATATATAGACATGGTGAGTAGTCAATGGCTAAGCTCCTTATATTTAATAGAGAGTATGTAAACATATATTTAACAATAACCACCAATGTACATGTTTTTCTCTATTACTTAGAATTAATCTCATTTTGATAGGTAGGCAATAATGATGAGTAAAGAAATCAAATGGTATTAGCTCAATCGGTTAAATTCCTCAACATTTCAAGGAGGAGACCCAGGTTCGAATCTTGCCAAATGATACATAGATAATATCCAAGCTTTGTTGTAATACCACTATGTGGTGATGATGTAATACAAGTGGGGCCCGTTTCAATCCCATATAACCCATTGAAAAAAATAATGATGAGTAAAGCCTTAGAAGAATTTGTAATCAAGTAGTAGATTGAATAATGAAATTGCTTCATTTGATAAAGAATTGGTAAAATACCACAAGCCATACTTCCATGGTCTAGGTATACATCTGATGTGTTTTCTAATGTGAAAGCTTCATCAAAAACTACATCTCTACTGATGTGTATCTTCTCGGTCAAGGGATCAATAAAACGATAACCCTTAGAGTGCTCATCATACCCAAGAAGAATACACTTTAATGTCTTCTCATCTAGCTTCTTCCTTTTCTCTTTTAGTATGTGCATGAAAGCTTTACATCCAAAAATGCATAGATGAGAAATGGAGGGTTTCCTACCACTCCATGCTTCTTGTGGAGTCATTATTTGTAGGGCCTTTGTGGGTGCCTTATTCAATAGATATACTGCTATGCTGACAGCTTTTGTCTAATATAGTTGCTCAAGACTAGCTCCTGTGAGCATGCAACGAATCATTTCCATGATGGAATGATTCCTCCTTTTAGCAACTCCATTTTGCTGAGGAGTATAAGTAGTAGTTAACTGTCATGTGATCCCATTTTATTTCAAGAACTCAAATAATTATTTAGAGGTGAACTCCCCCCTCGATCTGAGCGGAGGGTCTTTATAGTAGTCCCTGACTCCTTTTCAACAGATTTCTTGAATTGCTGAAAAAAGCCAAATGCTTCAGATTTCAGTTGAAGAAAGAATACCCACATCTTTCATGAGTAATCATCCATGAATAACTGAAAATACCTCTTACCCCCACAACTATTGGGAGTGAAGGGACTACACAGATCGGTGTGAACCAACTCCAGAGGTTTATTTGCTCTTGTAGAGCTCTTTTCAAAAGGCACTCTATGCTGCTTTCCTGCCAAGCAATCAGAGCAAACTGGTAAAGTGGTAAAAAGGGAAGGAAGACCCTTTACCATTTCATACTTAACTCAAGTAAGTAACCAGAACTCAAATGTCCATATCTCTTGTGCCATAGGGAAGTTGCCTCCTTTGTAGAAGCAATCATGGCTACATCTAGAGAAGAGATAGTATCTAGGGAAAATAAGTCGTGCTTATATGAAGCGGTTGCAATGTTCTTACCTCTCCTGGTGATAGAACAACACTTCTTGCCCCCCTCAACACTAAAATTTACAACCATATTTTTGTCCAAAATTTGTGTCACTGACAATAAGTTGTTTGCCAGTCTTGGAACATAGAGGAATTTCTCAATCTGGCACTTACCATTAGGAAGAGTGATAGAGACTGTTCCTTCTCCTTGAACCTTGTAGGTTTTATCATTGGCAATAGTAATCGGTTTTCCCTATTGGGCTTCAAAAGACTCAAACCATGATTTGTCACCAGTCATATGCTTACTGGCTGAAGAATCAACATACCATATAGGATCCGTCTACTTGGACACTGTGGTAGTCATGAGAACTTTGTGGGATCTCTCAGAATCTATGTCATATTCTTCAACAACAACATTCACTTACTGTTTGTTCTTTTATGGTTTGTTCTTGCCTTTATTTTTGATTGTTTATTCTTATGCCAACATCTGTTTGTATCATGACCTTCTTTGTCACAGATCTTGCAATATCTCTTTTTCTATTGAGGTTGTTGAGTTTGTTTCCATTTTGAATCCTTTTGTGAATTCCCTCCCTTCTAAAAATTACCCTTCTTCTAGTTCCGCCCTTTCCTGTTGATGTAGAAGGCAGAGTTAGAAGAATCATTTCATTGTAGTTGGTGTGCCTCCTCCTCCTGAAGGATATTAATCAACTCTACAAAGGTAACTTTCCGTTGTGATACCTGAATGGAAGTTATCAACACCCTATAATAATTAGGTAAAACTCTCAATACAATTGATGTAAGGAGCTTGTCATCAACTGGTTCTCCTAAAGAATTCAACTTTGCTTTCAATTTAGACACTCTGCAAAGAAAAAATTCAACTGTATCCCCCTACTTCATGCTTAGACTGTGTAATTGAGATTAAAGAAATAGAATAGTGGAATCATTCTTTCCCTCATATATAGTATTAAGGGCATCCCATGCCTCTTTACCATGTTCACAGTCAACAATATGGGGTTGAACTTCATTAGACACAACATACAAAATGAGCACTTTTGCTTTGTTGTCTTTCTTGTCACAGTCTTTTTGAGCAGTAGATGGAGCTGTAGCACCAACAGTAGATGAAGGTCTTGTTGTTGCTCCAGATATAACATCCCATAAGTCATCCATTGCTAGGATTACCTTCATATTATTTTTCCATGGTGTGTAATTAGGACCTTTCAACAATTGATGAGAATTAGTCATTAATTTTGCAGACATGGTGAAGGTCCCTTATAATACCAATTGGTCCCCCTTTCGATATAAATTTTGCTAGGCCGTTATACCGTACAAAATACTTGCCCTTACATGAGGGAAAATATAGGTATTTAGAAAGATAAAAAAAATCACTCGCCCTTATGTGAGGGAAACTATAGGTGATTTTTAGAGATCATACGATACGTGGTACTTAAGCAGTATGCGAAAGGGAATAGTCTTGTTGATGGCACCTACCATAGAAAGTCTACAATACTCATGCGTGGGGCATAACTTCCCCTAAACACTTTGGATTTCAGAACTTTTGTCAGGATTTATGCCTAAACACAAGAACTATTAGGGTAATGGATGGAGTAAAAAAATGCAAAATGGCAAACTTATCTCTCCCCGACGATTTATAGAGAACAATCTCAGACATCGTTTTGGTAGCTATATTAGGCGGTGGATATAGTAGCGCAATCACGACAACTTTACCTGTAAGTTTTGGCTAGAGGTATTACAAATATAGAACGCTACAGTGCAATAAATTGCACGGATGGGTTTTAATTATTTCGGGGACTTAGGGAGTGAATTTGATTTTTTTTTTAACTTTAATGAAGTAGTGCAAAACAAAAAAAAATGCAACCTACAACATAAAAGTGCCCACAAGAATGACCCACTAGGTGTCAGGCGCAGCTGAAAATGCACCTCACGAACGCATGGCCGCGACTTCCTCCGCTGCTGGTAGGGGTAGGGGGTCATGACTGCATCTGCTGCATGCAGTGGCAAGAGGGCCGCGGCTGCCTCTGCTGCATGCAATGGTAGGAGGGAGGGGGGAGCCACGACGTCATGCGGGAGTCACGCAATGTGGGGGGTGGTCCACGACGTCTTGCGACATGTTGGGGGTGGTCCGCGGGAGTCGCACGACTTGGGGGGAGTGGGGAAAACACGCAAAAAAAAATGTGCATGGGAGTGCGCATAAGGGAGGGAAAGAAACACACACAAAAATGTGCGTGGGAGTGCATGCACAGGGAGGAAAAACCTGAGTGCTGCGGCCTCAGTGCTATGACGCTAAAAAAACAAATTTTAAAAAAATAAAGGTATGAACCTTTGTAAAAAATTTTTTTCTTCACGAGCACATTCGTTTTCCAGCAAGCTTCCACTGCGCAATGTTTTCCACAGACCAGCTCCTTTGAAAAAAAATTCTTTCAGACTTCTGGCTCTGATGCCATGTTATGAAAGTGAACAACAATTGATTATTGAATCATTGATTAAATAATACACAACATTCATGGATTATCCTGAAGAGGGCGCATCTCAACAGGTTGTCGCTGCAATAGTACATTAATAATAATCAGCGTATAATGGAAATAACTAATCTCTCCTATAATGTAATATTTTTTCTAATACACCAAAGGGTAAAAGGTATTTAAATTTTTAAATTTAATTTTTGTCCTAAGGTTGTTTGGCATAAGATTTTAAGGAGATATAAGGTTTATGAAATTTGATTTTTATATTGTGATTTTGGTGATTAGAGTGTTGAATGGAGTGATAAGGCTTTAGATGATTTTGAATGTTATTTCAAAATAAAGTCTTATTTTATTTAATATTTGAAAGGAGTAATAAGGTTAATTGAGTTCTTGTTTTGCATGGTGAAAATTATTTGTGAGGAAATTATTGATTAAAATTTTGAGAAGGTTTTTGCTACCTAACCCTTAAATTTGACAGAGAGAGTAATTGTGATTGAGACAGGTTTTTAAAGGTAATTCCTCATCAAACAAAAAGGTATGGGAACATATTCCTTTTGAGTGATTATGCTAAGTTTGAGTGATTGTTGGATGTTGTGAATGCTAAGTTGGAGTGAAAAGGGTTGTTTGATAAGCATTGTTGAGTTTGATTGTTAAAGGTTTTTCTGAGTGAAAGTTGATGATAAAAACCTTGTTTGATAAACATTGTTGAAAATATTGAATTAAAGATTTCATATGCTTGAACTAGGGTTTGTGCAAGATCATGAGTATCATTGTTATGTGAAGTTGAGAACTATCTTGAACTAGGGTTTGTGCAAGATCATGAGTATCATTGCTATGTGAAATTGTTTGATAAGCATTATTGGAAATAATTAAGTGAGTGCTCATATGCTTGGACTAGGTTTTGTAAGCAAGGAGTGTTTCATTGATTGATTGATTGAGTGGATTTGTATAAGCCTAGTCAAGTGGAAGTGTTGAAGTGATAGTTCAAATTTTGTGAAACAAATTGTTCTATATCATGAATTGATTTGAGAAATATTGAAAGTGATTGAGCATTGTTGTGAGTGTGAAGCATATTGTGTCTCTAACAATTATCTATATGTTTGTGTGAGATTAAACAAGATTTTGTGTGAAGCTTGTCTAAGTGATTGAAGAGGATTTTGTGTTAAGTTGAGTTGAGTAATATTTTGTGGAAGCTTACAATACAGATTTAAGGTAAGTCTTGGTGAAGACTTGTTGACCAGATTGGACAAGTTTTAGTGAGGAATTTTTGAGAAAAATTTAGGTAAGTCTTAGTGAAGACTTGTTGAGCATATTGGAAAAGTTCTAGAGAGGACTTGTGGATAGATTAATGTGAGATTTTGTGGAAGATTACAAGGCAGAGTTGAGACAAGTCTTTGAGTAGACTTAAGAAAAAAGTTGATTTATTGATTTGTTCAAATATTGGGTTAATGTTTGGGGTAGATTTAGCAGAGTTGATTTGTGATTGAGTCAAGCCTTAACAATGATTGAGTCAATCTTTGTGTTAAGGCTTGAGGACATATTTGAGGACAAATTTTTGTGTAGATTTGAGGATAGGTTTGTGCCAGACCAGAGATATTTGTGATTGAGTCAAACTTTGTGTTAAGGCTTGAGGACATATTTGAGGACAAAGTTTTGTGTAGATTTGAGGATAGGTTTGTGCCAGACCAAAGATAGATATTGAGAATATTTGTGCTAGAATGAAGGATTGTGTTTAGTACATATCAGGGATAGAGATTGAGAAAATTTGTGCTATACTGAAGGACTATGTTTAGTACATATAAGGAATAGAGATTGAGTAGATTTGTGCTAGACCAAAGGATTATGTTTAGTGTCTATTTGAGGATAGATATTGAGCAGATTTGTGTTAGACTAAGGGTTGTGTTTAGTGTATATTTAAGGACAAATATTTAGCATATTTGTGCTAGATTAAAGGATTGTGTTTAGTGCATATTTGAGGAAAAATATTGAGCAAATTTGTGCTAGATCGAATGACTATGTTTAGTGCAAATTTGAGATAGAGCTACGAATAAGCTTTGAAGGTGACAAAGTACAGAGGATGATAGTATCTAGTGGATAGAGGTCCATTAGCTAGGGCAGTGAAGACAGGTCTTCTAAGTGAGGGCAGAAGTCATTAGTGGATAGAGATCCATAAGCCAATGTAGTGGAGGCAATAATTCTTCTAGAATATCACCAGCCAAAGTGAAGGAGAAGGAGTTATCTTGTGGATAGATATCCATAAACTTGATTAAAGTATTGGTGTCTCATTTGGATAGAGGTCCATAAATATTATAATAGGGAAAGGATTCCCAAGAGATTTGTTGAGAAAATTTTAGTGAATGATTTTCTCCGTGGAGTAGCCCACATTGGGTGAACCACATTAAATTGGTATCTCTATTATGTGTGGTGATTTATGCATTGATTTGACTACTAATGTTGATATTGTTATTGATACATTCCATAATATTGATTGGAAAAGAAAAGTAAAAAGTGGTCTTATATTGTTCACCCCCTCTCTGAGTATAAGCTTGTGTTCTTCAATTGGTATCAGAGAGGGTTCCTTCAGAAGAGTTTAACAGCTTGAAAGAAAAGCTTACAAGAACACATATGGATTCTTACAGTGGATCCTCATGAAATTTAGGACCATTGTTCGATGGGAATAATTATACACTATGAAGCACAAGGATGAAGTTTCATCTAATGGCACTTTGAAATGAAGGGTGGGAAGTAGTTGAAAATGAATACACACCACCAACAACTCCACATACAGATAAATATGGTAAGATTCTACATAATTATAATTTAAGAGAAATGAATGCAATTCAAAATGTCTTGCATGAAACAAAGTTTATAAATATTATGCATTGCAAATTAGCAAAGGAAATTTGGGATAAGTTGCAAGGCATATATGAAGGAGATAAAAAATTCAAAAGGCTCAAGTTACAAAACTTCAAAAGAGAATTTAAATATCTAAAAATGAAGGATGAGAAAAATATCTTTGCATATCTACTTCGTGTGGGTGAAGTTGTTAGCTCCAAGGACTTGGGCTTGAAGTTTTAGAACCTAATGTGTGTGATAAGATTCTAATGTCACTTCCAAAAAGGTTTAGTGAAAATATTTAAGCTATAGAAGAGTTGAAATATATTGATATTTTGACAAGAGATGAATTACTTGGTATTATCATGAAGTTGTTAGCTCCAAGGACTTGGGCTTGAAGTTTTAGAACCTAATGTGTGTGATAAGATTCTAATGTCACTTCCAAAAAGGTTTAGTGAAAATATTTAAGCTATAGAAGAGTTGAAATATATTGATATTTTGACAAGAGATGAATTACTTGGTATTATCACAACATTTGAGATAAGAATAAAAGAAGAACCTATTACCTAGAAAGAAGCAATATTTAAAGCTACTAAAAATACTAAGGATAAGAAGTCAGATTCAAGAAATGAGCTATCCAGTGATGAAGAAGCCAATTATTGCATAAGGAAAAAGGATTCAAGAAAGTGTAAAGGTACAAAATCAGTTAGATATTTTAAATGTGGAAAATATGGTCACTATGCATATGATTTTCCAAAAGCTATAAATAGCAGTGGTGATGAGAAATAGGATCATAAGAATAGGGATGCAGGAAGGCATAGGTACCAAAAGAAAAATAGGGATGGACAAGGTACACAAGGGAAGAAGTTTTAGCAGAGGCATAAGAAGAGTTTCTATGCAGATAAGGTAGGTAAGAGCTCAAGTGATAGTGATGATAGTTCCTCAGATAATTATAGATATTAAGTTCTATTTATTGCAAAATAAAAATAAGTGGTTAGGAAAATGACACCAATAATAATCCTCAAATGTTTTAATGTGGTAAATTTGGTCATCTTGAAGATAGTTGTACAATTAATGGATTCAATTTTAGTGATGAAGAATATGAAGATGCATTTGAAGGACCATAAGAGAATGTTCTTATGGTACTAGAAGAAGGAGGTGATCCTATAGAAGACAAGTTAGAAAAGAATGAATATGTTTTTAAAGATAAAAAAATAGAGGAAGAATCGGAGAAGGGAGAAGTTCATCTTGAGGGAGAGCTTATTCATACCCTTGATGCATTAAAAAAGGTAAGAAAGCAAAAATCCCAACTTAAGCTTCAGTTTCAAGAATGTGATGAAGAGAAAGGAAAGCTTATAGAGGATCTAAATAAGTCAATGGCTAAGACAACAAAGTTCAAAAAAAAGTTAGAAGCAAAGTTCTTAGAATGTGAAAGGTTAAAGCATGAATTAGATTCACTAAATAAGGAAGTAAAGGAGTCTAAGGACAAGAAGTTTGGGAGAAGCTCAAAAAATTTGGATAAGACTATCAAGACACAAAAACCTACATCAAACAAAACATGACTTGGTTTTGAATAGGTACAAAAGAAACAAATAGAGGAGTCAACCTCAAGTTTTGAAGAAGAAGAAACTTCAGAAGATGAGAGTGCAAGAGAAAGTGAAACTTCTAAGGAAGAGTTGGATAACATAAATTTTAACAAAGAAAGTAACAATACGTAAATGAGGAACAGATGGAACAGAAACCAACATTGGGTAAAATAAACTAAAAGGCCAATGAGATCAAGGCAAGGTGGTTTCAATGGGTGATGCTTCTCATATCATAGGTTTGGGCACAAGGCTACATAGTGCAGGACACATGGAAAACATAAATATTGAAGCTTCAAAAACATAAAGCTTTTTCAAGGGTATTGCTGCTCTTGTAATCAGTTTGTCACAAGTTAGTGAATTGCAAGGTTCATGATAGGAATAGAAATGGCTTCACCAAGATAAATCCCAAGATATTTGCACCTCCAATGAATAACAAAATTAAGTGTTATAAGTGCAATAATTATGGACATACAACAAAGTGGTGTAGAGCAGAAATTCCAAAGACAAGTAAGAACATAAATAGTTAGAGGAATCAAAAGGATCAGAAGAAGAGGAAAGTGTACAAAGGAAAAGATCAGTGGATGATGGAGTAGAAATACTCCCACCCTAGAATTAACCACCTCAAGAGGAGGTGGATGAGGGGCTAAGATAAGAGTCTCATTCTTATCACCAATCCCCAAAGGTGACCCTTTGTGATTGATGACAAAGGGGAAGATTTTTGAGTTAGGGGAAGAAAATTTAGTCAGGAGGAGCAGTTTCTCAGGGGGAACAAAATAGAAAAAAGGTAAAAGGAATAGTAAAAGTAAAATGGGCTACCATCAATACCAAAGGGGGAGATTATTGGAAATATGATCAAGATTTGTTGTCATTGATGTCAAGAGTCTGTTTCGAGTGAGCAGCGCAAGAGAAAGGATGTCAAGAGTCAGTTTCAAAAATAAGAAGGTCATCAGATAAGGTCTACAAGAGAAGTTAGAAGGCCCAAGAAAAATAATATTATAATATTTTATTATAATATTAAAGGTCTAATGGCAAGACCTAAAGTAATTAAATTAATTATAATAATTTCATTATAAATTAATTTGTAATTTAATTTAATTAACCCTATGGTTATTAAATTAATTATAAGTTAATTATAATATTTTTATTATTAATTAAATTATAATCTAATTTAATTAATCCTAAAGTTAGGGTTGCAAGGCAAAAAGAAATACATCGACATCATGAATAAATCCCTCTATCGACATCTAATATTGTGGTGGCACAATGGTATAAATACCATGTGCCTTGGTGGCAAAGAAATTACCTTCATTCGAATTACTCTAAGCCTGTGATTTCAACAATTTTCATGCAAGGAAGAAGACAATTTTTTTTTGTTTGTGTGTGCCAGCGAAGGAAAAAGGTTTGTGAGGATCTAAGTCTCATATCCATCCTTTGGGTTGGCCTACTGGCAAGTGACTATGACTTAGAGCTTTGGAAAGCGGGAGAACCCACGATCGAATCTCGATGACAGTTTTGGTGAAGGTTTTGTTTTGGGCGTCAAGCGAAGCAACGCGTTCAATTTTTGGTTTAAGTGTCAAATGGAAGCATATATAGTATGAGATTATCCTTGTTTCCAAGGTGAGCACCTAGCTCATGTGGCAGTTTAAGCCATGTCTAGGGCACTGGTTCGATTACCACCAAGGGTAAAAGGTATTTAAATTTTTTAATTTAATTTTTGTCCTAAGGTTGTTTGGCATAAGATTTTAGGGAGATATAATGTTTATGAAATTTGATTTTTATATTTTGATTTTGGTTATTAGAGTGTTGAATGGAGTGATAAGGCTTTAGATGGTTTTGAATGTTATTTCAAAATAAAATCTTATTTTGTTTAATATTTTAAAGGAGTAATAATGTTAATTGAGATCTCATGTTTTTCATGGTGAAAATAATTTATGAGGAAATTATTGATTAAAATTCTGAGAATGTTTTTGCTACCTAACCCTTAAAAATTTGGCAAAGAGAGTAATTGTGATTGAGATAGGTTTTTAAGGGTAATTCCTCATCAAACAAAAAAGTATGGCCACATCTTCCTTGTGAGTTTTTGGATGTTGTGAATGCTAAGTTGGAGTAAAAATGGTTGTTTGATAAGCATTTTTGAGTTTGATTGTTAAAGGTTTTTCAGAGTGAAAGTTTATGACAAAAATCTTGTTTGATAAACATTATTGGAAATATTGAAGTAAAGCTTTTATATGCTTGAACTAGGGTTTGTGCAAGATCATGAGTATAATTGTTATGTGAAGTTGAGAACTATATTGAACTATGGTTTGTGCAATATCATGAGTATCATTATTATGCGAGATTGTTTGATAAGCATTGTTGGAAATAATTAAGTGTTCATATGCTTGGACTACGGTTTGTAAGCAAGGAGTGTTTCATTGAATGATTGATTGAGTGGAGTTGTATAAGCCTAGTCAAGTGGAAGTGTTGAAGTGATAGTTCAATTTCTATGAAATAAATTGTTCTATATTCTGAATTGATTTGAGAACTATATTGAACTATGGTTTGTGCAATATCATGAGTATCATTATTATGCGAGATTGTTTGATAAGCATTGTTGGAAATAATTAAGTGTTCATATGCTTGGACTAGGGTTTGTAAGCAAGGAGTGTTTCATTGAGTGATTGATTGAGTGGAGTTGTATAAGCCTAGTCAAGTGGAAGTGTTGAAGTGATAGTTCAAGTTCTATGAAATAAATTGTTCTATATTCTGAATTGATTTGAGAAAGAGATTGAAAGTGATTGAGCATTGTTGTGAGTGTGAAGCATATTGAGTCTCTAACAATTCTCTATATATTTTTGTGAGATTAAACAAGATTATGTGTGAATCTTGTCTAAGTGATTGAAGAGGATTTTGTGTTAAGTTGAGTTGAGTAAGTTTTTGTGGAAGCTTACAATATAGATTTGAGGTGAGTCTTGGTGAAGTTTTATTGACTAGACTAGACAAGTTCTAGTTAGAAATTGTTGAGCAGATTTGAGGTAAGTCTTGGTGAAGACTTGTTGAGCATATTGGACAAGTTCTAGAGAGGACTTGTGGATAAATTAATGTGAGCTTATGTGGAATCTTACAAGGTAGAGTTGAGACAAGTATTTGAGTAGATTTGAGCATATTGGACAAGTTCTAGAGAGGACTTGTGGATAAATTAATGTGAGCTTATGTGGAAGCTTACAAGGTAGAGTTGAGACAAGTATTTGAGTAGATTTGAGCATATTGGACAAGTTCTAGAGAGGACTTGTGGATAAATTAATGTGAGCTTTTATGGAAGCTTACAAGGTAGAGTTGAGACAAGTATTTGAGTAGATTTGAGAGCAGATTTGATTGATTGATTTCTTCAAACCTTGGGTTAAGGTTTGGGGCAAATCTAGTAGAGTTGATTTATGATTGATTCAATCATTGTGTTAAGGGTTGAGGACAGATTTGAGGATAGATTTTTGTGCAAATTTGAGAATAGGTTTGTGCCAAACCAGAGATAGAGATTGAGAAGATTTGTGCTAGATCGCAATGTTATATTTAGTATAGATCAAAGACATCGATTGAGAATATTTGTTCTAGACCAAAATAATGTGTTTAGTACAGATCCAGGATATAGATTGAGTAGATTTGTGCTAGATCGAAGGACTGTGTTTAGTACAAATTTGAGGATAGATATTGAGAAGATTTGTGCTAGACTAAAGGACTGTGTTTAGTAAAAATTTGAGAATAAATATTGAGAATATTTGTGCTAGAACAAAGGACTATGTTTAGTGTAGATTTGAGGATAAATATTGAGCATATTTATGCTAGATCGAAGGACTATGTTTAGTGTAGATTTGGAAAAAATATGAGAGTAAGCTTTGGAGGGAGGTGATAGAGTATAGAGGATGATAGTCTCTAGTGGATAGAGGTCCATTAGCCAAGGTAGTGAAGATAGGTCTTCTGAGTAAGGGTAGGAGTCTTCAGTGGATAGAGATCCATAAGATAGTGCAGTGGAGGCTACAATTCTTCTAGAAGATCACCAGCTAGAGCGAACAAGAAGAAGTTCTCCTATGTATAGAGATCCACAAACTTGATAAGGGGATTGGTGTCTCCTTTAGATATAGGTCCATAAACATTGTAATTGGTAGGGAAAGGATTCCCAAGAGATTTGTTGAGAAAATTTTAGTGAAATATTTTCTCCATGGAGTATCCCACATTGGGTGAACCACGTTAAATTGGTGTCTCTATTGTGTGTGGTGATTTGTGCATTGATTTGATTACTACTATTGATATTGCTATTGATACATTATATAATATTTATTGGGAAATAAAATTAAAAAGTGGTCTTATACTGTTCACCCCCTCTCAGTATAAGCTTGTGTTCTTCAGTCTATACAACACATCTCCCAAAAGAGTGTAACGAGCTACATTTTATTTGAAATTTCTTTTGTTAGTTCATGAAAAATATATTGAGAGAGTACCAAACTTGAGAAAGTCCTTCACCCAACTGAGCCTTGATTCATATGGTTGTGCATGAATGAAACAAACATCTTTTAGACTCAACCCATGAAATTATATATTTGGAAATTGTTGTAATAATTAGAAATCAATGATCCTAGAAAGGCCAACACATCTACAAATATATTTGTCAAAATATGTAGGTTATCAATTTCATACCAGTTAAAATTTTCTAGCAATTTTATTGCTATTTCAATGTAAACTTTAGGGATTGGATCTCTGCATTGGTAAATTTTTTTCACTTGATTGACTACAAATTGTAAGTCATCAAAGATTATAATATGCTTTATGCCCATAGAGAAATCTACCTAAAGCCCTCGGATTAAGGATTTTTACTCTACATTGTTATTTGTGCATGGGAAGTCGAGTTTGAATGGTGAAGGTATGGGTATCCCTTATGATATATAAAACATGACTCCTACACCTTGTTATTTCTCTCACTTTGATCCATCAAAGAACACGGTGATGTTTACATCATCTTCAAGAGTGATGTCTTATTCCTATTTAGTAATGGTAAATATTGAATCATCTAGCAGCTCGATAAATAAAGGTTGATCATTAGGAAGTGGAGCTTCCACGAGCTAATTAGTTATCACTTGATCCTTGATGGAGTTTTGGCTAATGAATTCAAGATTGAATTCTATTAAGAGTATTATCCATTTCATGGTATAGGTGTTGTTTTTGGAAAATGTGTTGTTGTTTTTGAAAATGATGCTGACATGTGTGCATTTTTGGATTAGAAGGCACAAGAGAATATGTAACCACTTTGTAACAGTTGTGTACAAGTGTAGGTGTAGGAATATTGTAGTTGTAATAGTCTTGAATTGTTACCTTATGTGTGTGCATTGTACAATTTTGGGTTTGAGTTCCAAGATAGATTAATATTATTACTATTGCATTGTACAATTTTGGAGTGTGTGAAAACATAAAATGAATGTGAAAAATCTATTTTTTTTTATCCTGCAATGTTTTCTTGTATGGTGCAGTCCAGATTTTACAAAAAAGTTTGAACAACCTATTTTGGAGCTTAAGAGCTTAATATTTCTTTTCGTGTTGCTCCGATTTTTGAATGTGATACACCGTTCAAAATCTATTACCAAGAAATTTCCATCCATATATCATATGCCCCATTTCACATATGTTAAGCATTTCGTTTTCACCTTTGAAAAAATATTTTTAGTATTTTCTACCTAGATTTCAGAACGTATTGAAGACCTCGTAATATTTTATGTATTTGGTATTTTTCCATTAAATAAATTTATTTGAGTACCCATTATTGAGTAGAATTTACTACCCTAAAATTTTTATGTAATTTTAAATACTTTACCCTAAAATTTTTATGTAATTTTAAATACTTTATGTTTTATCGATTTTAGTGCTCTTAGGAAAAAGTGTTGGGTCAAAAAAATTATTTGGTATCAAAGCAAGGTTCGGTTGGAGGGTTAGAGTCACCTATGGTCTTGCTAACATTTTATGAAGTTTTTTGTAAGATTTTTTGTAGGAACATTGTTTGTTGGGTGTAATGGCCAACAACACTAACTTGTTGCCAATCCTTGAGTTTGATGGAGTTGATTATGAATGCTCTTGACAATCCCTGAGTTTGATGGATTTGATTATGAATACTAGAGCATTAAGATGAAGATATTGCTAATGGGAAAAGGGTCTATGGGATATTGAAAAATATGGGTACATAGAACCAGTAAATTAGAGCACACTTGCAACAAAATATAGAACAACAAATAAGGAGGCTCAAAATAAGAATTGCTTGGCTCTTTATCATCTTCAATATGCATTGGAGAAAAGTATTTTTCCAAGAATAGCAGGTTGTAAAATAGTTGCTGATGCATGGAAGGCATTACAAGATGGTTACCAAGGGAGTGACCAAGTCAAGCAAGTGAAGTTGCAAACTCTTAGAAGAGAGTTTTAAAATTTGACAATTAGAAGAGAGTTTTAAAATTTGACAATGTAAGAGTTTGAGAGTGTTGGTGATTATTATGTAAGGGTAAAGGCTATAGTCATTAAAATGGCAACTATTGGAGAAGCACTGGACAAAGTGGTTGTTTTTAAGAAAGTGTTGAGAACACTTACCCCAAAGTGGAATCATGTAGCCATTATTATTGAGGAGAGTAAATATTTGTCTACTCTTAAGTTTGATAATTTGATAGGATCTCGTATGTCTCATAAGGAAGGAGAGGCTAGGGGAAACTATTACTGTAGTTGATGAGCAGGCATTTGCTTCTGAACATACAATTTCAAAGGGTGATGGAGTAAGATCTAGTGGAAATGGAAATGGCCAAGGAAGAGGCCAAAATAATATTTTTTCAAAGAGGAAGAGGTGGCAGAAGATGAGGAGCAGCAGGTAGAGGTGGAGGCAAAAATGTTAAGAGGAATGTGCAATGTTACCACTGCAACAAGTATGTATATTATGAGAGAGAATGTAGACAAAAGGCTAGAAAAGAAAACAAGACAACTCACTATGGTGAAGAAGATTTTGCTGTTAAAAATAAGAATCTTCAAAAGACTTGGATACTTGATTTTAGTTTTTCTAGTCATATGACAAGAAATGGGGAGCTTCTTGCTTCCATGGATGAGTCCTTCAAGTCCAAGATCAAACTTAAATATGACAAGGCTTTGGAGTGGTGTAATGGAAGTGAACACAAAAGAAGGTAAGAAACATGTTCATGATATCTATTACACACCGAATTTGAAACATAATTTGTTAATTGTAGGGCAGCTATGTGAAAATAAATACATGATAGTCTTTGATGATAATAAATGCATCATCTATGATAAGAACAATAGTGATAGTCTTTGATGATAATAAATGCATCATCTATGATAAGAACAATAGTAATAGGATTGTTACAATAATCTCTATGACCAACAATAGGTTATTTCCTTTAAATTTTGGAGGTCAAGGGAGCAGCCTTGCTAATATTGCTATAGAAGATAAGAGTTGGTTCTGGCATCTTAGATATGGCCACTTGAACTTCACTAGTTTGAAGTTATTAACTTTCCAAGAGATGATTTATGGTTTACCAAAAGTGCAAGAACATAAAAGTGTTTCTGATGGGTGTGCAATGGCTAAGCATACACGGAATAATTTTCCTAAATGGAAATCATAGAGGGCCTCATACCCATGCATGATAGAATTTTCCTAAATGGAAAGCATCTAATTGGTTCATTCTAATATTTGTGGGCCTATGCAAACCAAAATCTTGAGTAACAATTCTTACTTTCTTACATTTATTGTCACAACCCAAGTCTACGCACTTGGTTGTCAAATAAACATAAAATTTTGTTTTTCTCGTTTAACGTCTTTATTGTATTGAATACCCAACTTGAATTCTAGTACTTGGCATAATGTTTTCCACACTTCAATAAAATTCACCACTGCAGCTAGTGTCTTAAGTGCTTGGGACTGGCCATTTCCCACTAAAGTTCACCATGAAGGACCTCTACTCCTCTCTCAAGTTTTCCTTTGATCCCAACGTGGGGTTGTCATTCCAGGGCCCATACACCTGGACGGATGGACGCTAAATTTCTCCTGTCACAAGCGTATGCACAAGGATTCATAATATTTATAATGTTTATGTTTGCTCCCTAAACAAACACTTGAAACTAGCATAGTTATGTGAGTGAATGATCTTTAACCTTTAGCTAAGGCTTGATCAAGGTCCACCATCGCATGGTCATTGGACTAGATGCCTCAGATCCTACTTTAGTTAATGGTAATGCTGCCCATACCATCTACCACTGGATCTTACAAATGCATGTTCCACTCCTCTATTCATGCCTCATGTTAGATATTCCACAATCGAAACGATTTTGTGAGCACCTCCAAGTACTAACCGATTATTATCCTGGAGTGACGTCCCATACAACCACCCTTAACTCTCAACAGCCAAAGACCACTATCTTTAATTTGCTAGAAAATGGGTAACATCGCTGTACACTAGCCACCACTATGGCTATCAAAGTTGGGTACATCATATTTCCTTTACTCGGCTTTCAGTATCAAAGCCCTTAATCGACTTTCAGTATCAAAGCCCTTAATCGACTTTGAAGAGTTTGGTTTTGTTTGTTTGTAATAATCCATTAAGGTACTCATTATTTGCACATTTCAAATAGTTAAAAATTCAAGAAAGATTCTATAGTTTAAATTTATTCATCATAAGGCAAGAATTATAATCTTTTATCTTCTTTATTTAAAGAAAAATAAAAGAATTTCAACTTAACTATAAAGTAGAGCTATCACAAAACCCATATTTTATCATTTAATTAAAGCAACCTAGCTCTTCTTTTAAAGTAAAGAACAAAACCCACATTATATCATTTAACTAAAGCAAGCATAATACCCATCAAAATATAGCTCACTCATAAAATAGATCACAAAGTCTGTTAAAATTAATTATTCTAAAAAAAATTAAGAAATAAAACTCACCACTTTTGACGTATAATAAAACATTACCATAAACCAAATTGAAAACTAACACATTTTTTTACTCTAAAAGAAATTTCTCTACGGCTATCTACCTCTAGATTAGAAACCTTATATATATTTTTATTATTATTATTTTTATTTAGAACTTAAGCCAACATGTTCCAAATGTATAAGACCCGCATGACCACAAATACCACATTACGAATTAAATACTTTGGATACTTCCAAAATTAAAGCCAGACAAAGGAAATGAAATTAATGTCATTTGACATACTTTTGAAATAAAACAAGACTATTCAACAATAATTTATAATATATAACAGTTTTTGTCACTTATAACAAATGTGACTTGCACTCATACATAGAACAACAAAGACTTTTGGTTCCTCAGTTGGTTTCCCAAACACATAGCACTTAGATCTGAGAACCATCACCTAAGTTTCACTTACCATGTTAGACTGGTTTAATTTTAAAAATAAAAATAATATATGACTCGAAGGCAGTTTCCCATTCCCTGAATCAGGGCTAGTCACCCTATTCTCAGCTATAGTCGTCAAGAAACTTAGCTAAAACTAGACTCAGAAAGCCTTATCGAATTCTACAGAAATGTTTTACCCTATATTGTCATTGGCTGGCGCAAACACAAACTTATAGGTACTAGAAAGAAATATGTTATCCATAGTGAGGTATATATATATTTTTCTTTTAAGGGACAAACACAAATTGAAAAAAAACACATAAGAAGATGCACACCAGATATTCTTTTACCAAAAGACAAATTTTACCTTAAATTTGTAGCATTTTTAATTCTAAAACATTATTTAATTTGTATCTCTATCACATACTTATACAAAGCACAAACATAAACAAATCACATTAATATATATTTCGAAAAGCAACATAACATCTACTATCGGCAACATTGTTATTTTTTTTTCTACATTGAGATTTTCTAGGGAATTATTCTGTCCCAAGGATGCATACACAACTTACAATTAAGCAGTCGTCTTTGATTCCTTACAGACAGATTCTTAATTCAGTATTCTCTTTTACAAACGCATTATACACACCAACTTACTCTGTCGGGTCTGGATACACAGGCAGCATAAGGTAGAAAAGGATATCTTCCATGATATTTTTACCTGAAAGCAGAGCTCGATATTAAGGGATGGTATGGTTCAGACTTGGCCTCTTCATGGATGTAGTTCTAAATACAGTATGCTAACTAAATGTATAAACACGTTGTTCATTTTTGCTTTACCTATATTGGTATGGATAATTCTCGTTATATATAACAGTTTATCCCGTTCCCTTATTTTTTTTAGAATTCTATTAAAAAGAACACCAGCCATATGAAAAAAAATGCAGCAAGTTTTAAAAATAAAACATAGCTCACATACAGACCCATGAAACTAACAACCAAGCTAAATGTTCCATGTTACTTACTTAA
Organism: Wollemia nobilis; assembly: GCA_028583015.1. Lineage (NCBI taxonomy): Eukaryota > Viridiplantae > Streptophyta > Pinopsida > Araucariales > Araucariaceae > Wollemia > Wollemia nobilis. The sequence goes on along the minus strand of JAQPPZ010001063.1, from coordinate 6,391,866 downwards.
GATACCGGAGTCGTGCAGAGCTTCTCAAGCTCCTTCTATGCGATAATCCAAGCCTTTCGCTAGAGAGAATCAGTAAACCTCAATTCGTGAATGCACCAAAACCATACACACCTCCCTTCCAAAAGCCATTTATCTTTTATTTATAATTTTTATTTCATTGCTAATGACGACGCATAGTATGGATAGGTGTTGCCCCTCCGCCAGGTGGTGGCATCATGTTGGGGTTAAGTATTAATATGGCTTCTTTAATTCCTTTTAAATCTATATTTGCTTCTAATCTTATATGATAGTTAGTTGTCGTGTTTTAGATGTCATGGTTTTTTATTTAAAAGTCCCCCCTTTTTTATAAATATTTACTTATATTCCATTAAACATATAATTCTCTATTATATATTATTTATTATTTTAATTATATTATTTTTATTATAATTATAATTATTATTTTTATTTTTCCACCTATGTTTAACTCTATATATTTAATTTAATTTATCATATATAGTAATTCACACTTATTATTTGATGTCACATATTATTTTATTAAAAATGCAAGAACTTCAACCAACATCCCATGCATAATATGCAATAATAGGCAAACATGATCTATATGAAATTATTTTTGGTGGGCTTCCATGTACCCACGACCAAGGTGCACATGGCACAAACATCATCTCCCACCTTACCTGACGCCTTCAATCTCTAACTCTGCCAGGGGGTGGGTGTTCTCCTCATCCAGAATGCTACCACTGCTAAGAAACCTAAACCTGCATCACAAAACTTATCGCAATATCACATTCTTTAAAATAATATAGTAACAAGTAACGAGGATGTTACATACTCCCCCTATAGGAATTAACACAATCTCTGTGTTAGTTAAGAATACAAATGCATGTTTTTATAACATCTGATCATAGATACAAAAACCATATAACAACATCTGATCATAGATACATAAGTATATAATAAAAATAATATATAATATTATTTTCCAACATATCAAATTCTTATTATCAAATGTCATTATGCTAAACATAAAGCAAAATATCATTTCATATGCAAATATAGTAATTATCTTTTGGTCATCAATTTTCAAACAAATAAGGAAATTGATTTCTCATGGCAGCAACATCTTCCCAGGTGGCATTTTTCTTAGAGTAGTGATCCCATTGGACCCTACACTGTTCCACTATCCTCTTTCTCAGTTGTTTAGTTCTAAAGCCCAAAATTTTAACTGGTCGAACCTCAATGAGTTGCAAGTCCGATGTTTGCAAATGAGATACATCCGGAATATGAGACGGGTCAGCTATATATTTGTGAAGGAGGGACACATGGAAAACACTATGGATTTTTGACAAGTTCGGTGGCAGTGCAAGCTTGTAGGCAACAAGACTGATTTTGGTAGTAATGTCAAAAGGACCAAAAATCTAGGACTCAATTTGGTGGATTTAATGGAGATTTTTGTCAGCTTGACTCTAAGAAAGACTTTGTCACCAATGGCAAATTCTCGAGGTGTTCATTTAAGGTCAGCATACTCTTCTGACGATCAATGGCTTCACGAATTCACTGGAAAATTTATTTAAGTTGAATCTCCATTCATTTAACAAAATCAAGACTGATCACTTCTCGATCGTCCATAATATCCCACATTAATGGTGCCCTACACCTATGCCCGTATAGGGCCTCAAAAGGTGCCATGCCCAATGTGGTATGGTAGTTGTTATTATAAACAAATTCCACCAGGAAGAGATAATATTTCCATTTACTCTTGTGGTCCATACAATACATGCATAGCATATCTTCCAGTACTTGATTGACCTACTCAGTTTGTCCATCCATATCATGATGATAAGAAGTGATGATATTGAGCGTTGTTCCCCAAGCTCGATGTAAATATTGCCAAAACTCAAAAGTGAATCTCGAATCTCTATATGAGATGAATATTTTGGGAAATCCATACAGTATTACAATTTCTCAAGTAAAATTTTGTGCTATAGCTATTGTATCATCACAAACTCTGCCTGGTATAAAATGCGCTACTTTGGTTAATTTATCCACTATCACAAATATTGCATCATGTTGAAATAATATCTTAGGAAGACCAAAAATAAAATCCATAGATATCACTTGCCACTTTTGTTTCGGTAATTTGAACATATGTAACTTTCCACAAGGATGTTGATGTTCTGCTTTGACTTTATGACATTCCAAGCATCTTGCTACAAATTGTACTACATTTTTTTTCATCCCAAGCTAGAGTAGTCTTTTTTTAGAGTTTCCCTCATCTTAATTACCCCTAGATGAGCAGAATATGAAGCATAATGAGCTTCCTGTAAGATAGTTCTTTTAAGTCCTTCATCATTGGGTACTACTACTCTATTTCAGAAATACACCAGATTTTTCTTGACACTATAATCTCTGTGTCAATTTGGTTCTTGCTCAACCCTGTTATGACATTGTTTGAAAAACTCATCATTCTTTTGCATCTCCATGATATGCTCCTTCAGACCATACTGACATTTTTTAAGAGTTGCTATATGTCTTCTCCTATTGAGAGCATCTTCCAGTTTATTTTATTTCCCTTTGATATATTCAATACCAAAGTCGTACTCATCCAAAAACTCCATCCATCTTCATTGTTGAGCATTTAACAGAGGCTGAGTAAAAATATATCTCAAACTCTGATGATCGATTTTAAGTTCAAAGGGTTTTCCTAGTAGATAATGCCTCCAAATTTTAAGAGCATGAACTACTACTGCCAGCTCTAAATCATGTAAAACATAGTTTATTTCATGTTTCTTGAATTTCCTGGACTCATATGCTACTACACCCTCATATTGCATCAATACACTACCTATTCCCTCCAATGAGGAATCAATACATATCGTAAATGATTTGTTTGGGTTAGGTATTTTTAGTATAGTAGCAAATATCAACTTTTCCTTAAGAATTTTGAAGGCTTCTTCACACTATGTTGTCCACCTAAATGATTTCCCTTTTCTTTGCAGGTTGGTAAAGGGAAATGAAATTTTTATAAACCCCTTAACAAATAATCGATAGTAACCGACCATTCCCATAAATCTTCTTACTTCTAATACATTTTTTGGATCTAGCCAATCTATTATGGCCTTAATATTTTTAGGATCTACGACTATTCCTTCGGCTAAGATAATGTGCCCTACGTACTGAATTTGTTATGTGTAGAACTCACATTTGGACAACTTACCATATAATTGATTCTTCCTAAGGACTTTTAACACTATTCTCATGTGTTTATCACGTTATTCTCTATTTTAGGAGTAAATCAAAATATGATCCAAAAATATTAACACAAATTAGCCTAACTGTTCTCAAAAAATGTTGTTCATCAAGTTCATAAATGCATTCGTGGCATTGGTTAACCCAAATGGCAATACTGTGAACTCATAATTTCCATATCAAGTTCTAAAAGTAGTATTATAAGTATCTTCTTCCCATAGTCTTAACTGATGGTATCCCGATCTAAGGTCAATATTAGAAAAGATCATAGCTTCCTTTAGTTGATCAAACAGATCATCAATTTTGGGCAAAGGATACTTTTTCTTAATTTGCATCTTGTTAAGCATCCTATAGTCAATGCATAGTCTTAGTGATCCATATTTATTTTTGACAAATAGAATTGATACTCCCAATGGTGATACACTGGGTTTAATGTACCCATTTTCCAACAAATATTGTAGTTGAGCCTTAAGATCCTGTAATTCAAGGGATGTCATACAATAAGGGGTTTAGACTACTGGTGTTTCTCTTGGAATAACCTCAATTGAAAAATAAAACTCCCTTTTTGGAGGTAATCCAGGTAGATCTTCAGGAAAGACATCCCTGAATTAATTTAACATTGGATATTGTTGAAACAATGTGGAACTTGAGTTAGTTTCCTCCTTTTTGTTCATTTTAATTACGTACAATTTACATCCCTTCATCAAGGCTCTTTTGACCTGCATGGTGGTCATAAAATGGGGCTCAAGATATGTTCAATTGTAGTGGATATGGATTCACCAATTAACATCATCCGTAAATTCCAACCATCTTTCCTCAAAATTTAGCAGGGCCTTATGAGATTTTAGCCAATCTACTCCTAGGACTATGTCAAATGCATGCAAAGGAGCCACATACAGGTTCTAGTTGATTTTTCCCTGAGGTATTTCTATTTTTGGGTCAAATAGACACCGGTTGACTAGGTAAGTTTATACCGAGCCATAATCAAATTGCCACCCTCTTGGCATAACCCTAGGTTTAACAGGTATATCCCTCAAAATACTATTTAAAATGAAACTATTTGTGGCACCACTATCAATTAAAATATGTACATATCTTATGCCTAAATTTCATTTAATAAAAAATGGAGTAGCTTGCCCCAAAAGGTTATGGTTACTTGTGGTAGAAAAAATTTTGTGCGGTGCTTCCTCAGTGGGATTCCTATGATCCACTTTGTTTGGGCATTGTCTAGAATAATGGTCTAATGCCCCACATGCAAAGCATACATTTGGTCCTGTTTTTCACCTCCCTTATTTTGGTTGCCATTTTTATCCTATTCCCTATTGTTGTTTGTCTTCTCCTAAAAATTCCTTTGATGTAGCTACCTTCTATACCCCTGGTAATTACTCTTGTTTCTAATATCATTTATGTTACACCCTCCATATTTGAATTTATAGTATTGATATTTAGCTCTATTATGCTCAAGATATCTCATTTTCCTTGAATTATCTCTTTCAAATTGCTAATAGTAAGCCTTTACCTCCTTCTAGCTTGATTCCTCATACCGAGAAACATCATAGGCAATTGTCAGTGTCTAAGGTACTTTTATTCCCATCGGTTTGTTGTATTTGGGGTGCAACCCCATAGCAAACTTATGGTCTTTGAACCTTTCCTGTCCATAAAATTCTGAGACATACTTAAGAAGTTGCACAAACCTCTAGTAATATTTAATTACCGTCATTTTACCTTATCTTAAGTTAGTGAACTCTCCATGTTTCTCAATATAGATTCTTTTAGTAAGAAACTAATTTTTAAATTCTCTTTCAAATTCTTCCCAGGGTATATCTGCTGCTTCCTTCTGAGTAATTTTCTTGTATGTGGTCCACCAATCCCTTGTAGGACCCTCTAAATGTACCACTGCCCATGTGGTTTTAGATTTAGAGTAAAGGGGTTGAATTGCAAAATACCCCTTGACATCACTCAACCAATTAACGACAGTTTTACCATCACCTCTTCCATAAAATTTAGAGATATCTAACTTATTTATCTCCTTTTTCAATTCCTCACCCACCTTCCTCCTCGAGGACCCCTTTGGAAACTCACTTATATTTTTAGTTTCCTTTATCTTAGTCAAATTTTCCATGACTTTCTATTATTGGATGATTAGTTCTGGCTATTGGGTCATCTGTGCCCATTGCTTATCCATATTCTCACTCATTTGAGATTTATGGATTTCCATTTGCTCACACTATTGATTCAATTGATCATGCATGAGCTGAATCATTCATGCCATACTCTCATAATTTGGCATAAATTTTGTAGCTACTGGAAACTTTTCTTTCCTGACCACTCATCATGGTACTTCAACAGTTTGCACCCTTTCAGACTCCTTCACGAGTCATCTTGGTCCCTTTCTTAAGACCTTTGCAATATCCTCTTGCAGATTCACACTGGTCCTCCACAAGGTATTTGTCATACCGAGCATCAAAAGAGTTATGTCAGAACAACTATTCATGTTATTAGCTAAGGATTCACAACCTAGGCTCTGATACCAACTGTCACAACCCAAGTCTACGCACTTGGTTGTCAAAAAAACATAAAATTTTGTTTTGCTCGTTTAACGTATTTATTGTATTGAATAGCCAACTTGGATTCTAGTACTTGGCATAATGTTTTCCACACTTCAAGAAAATTCACCACTGTAGTTGGTGTCTTAAGTGCTTGGGACTGGCCATTTTTCAACTAAAATTTGCCATCAGGAACCTCTATTCCTCTCTCAACTTTTCCTTTGATCCCATGTGGGGTTGTCCTTCCAGGGCCCATACAACTGGAAGGGTGGAAACTATATTTCCCCTGTCACAAGCGTATGCACAAGGATTCACAATCCTTATAATGTCTATGTTGGTCCACTAACCAAACACTTGGAACTAGTGTAGTTATGTCAGTGTTTGATATTTGACCTTCAGTTAAGGCTAGATCAGGATCCACCATCGCATGGTCATTGTACTAGATGTCTTATATCCTAGTCTAGTTGATGGTAATGCTACCCATGCCATCTACCGTTGGACCTTCCAACTGCATGTTCCCCTTCTCTATTCATACCTCATGTTGGTTATTCCACAACTAGAGCAGTTTTGTGAGCACCCCAACGTACTAACCGAATATTACCCTGGAGTGACGTCCCATACCACCACACTTAACTCTCAACAACCAAAGGCCACTATATTTAATTTTCTAGGAAATGAGTAACATCACTCTACGCTGACCACCACTGTGACTAGTGAAGTTGGGTACATCATATTGCCTAGCTTTATAATGTGTTAGCCCTTGCTCAACTTTTAGCATCAAAGCCCTTACCCGGATTTCAATATCAAAGCCCTTACTCGACTTTCAGTATCAAAGCCCTTAATCGACTTTCAGGAGTTTGGTTTTGTTTGTTTGTAATAATCCATTAAGGTACTCATTGTTTGCACATTTCAAATAGTTAAAAATTCAAAAAAGATTCTATAGTTTAAATTTATTCATCATAAAGTAAGAATTATAATCTTTTTATCTTCTTTTATTAAAGAGAAATAAAAGAATTTCAACTTAACTATAAAGTAGAGCTATCACAAAACCCACATTTTATCATTTAATTAAAGCAACCTAGCTCTTATTTTAAAGTAAAGCACAAAACCCACATTTTATCATTTAAGTAAAGCAACCTAGTGCTTTTTTTTTTTTTAAATAAAGAATAATACCCATCCAAATGTAACTCACTCACAAACTAGATCACCAAGCCTGTTAAAATTTAATTATTCTAAAAAAAATTAAGAAATAAAACTCACCACTTTTGACATATAATAAAACATTCCCATAAACCAAATTGAAAACTAACACATTTTTTTATTCTAGGAGAAATTTCTCTACGACTATCTACATCTAGATTAGAAGCCTTATATATTATTATTATTATTTTTTATTTAGAACTTAAGCCAACATGTTCCAACTATATAATACCCGCATGACCACGAATACCACATTACAAATTAAATACTTTGGATACTTCCAAAATTCAATCTAGAAAAAGGAAACAAATTATACTCATTTGATATACTTTTGAAATAAAACAAGACTATTCAACAATGATTTATAATATATAACAATTCTATCACTTATACAAAATATGACTTGCACTCATACGCAGAACAACAAAGACTTTTGGTTCCTCAGTTAGTTTCCCAGACACATCGCACTTAGAGCTGAGAACCATCACCTAAGTTTCGCTTACCATGTTAGACTGGTTTAATTTTAAAATGAAAAACAATACATGACCCGAAGGTAGTTTCCCATTCCCTGAATCAACGCTAGTCACGCTATTCTCGACTGCAGTCATCAAGAAACTTGGCTAAACTAGACGTAGAAAGCCTTCTCTAATTTTACAAAAATGCTTTACCCTATATTGCCATTGGTTGGCGCAAACAAAAACTTATAGGTACTGGAAAAAAATATGTTGTCCATAATGAGGTATATATATATATTTTTTTAAAGGGACAAACACAACTTAAAAAAACACATAAGAAAATGCACACCAGATATTCTTTTACCAATATTCAGGTGTTGCAGGTGAGTTGGGGAGGAGAGGGCAATCCTCCAAGGGAGGTCCCAGGTTCAAATATCCACCCTACCAAAAAGCTGAATTGGGTATCCAAAATCCAATTGATAATGTTGGTGCGGGTAGGGTCAGGTGCGACCCCGAGTGACTTTGACGGTGTAGAACCCCCTTTTCGTGGTCTCTTAGACCAAAGCGACTCCACAAGGGGTTTTTCACTTAAAAAATATATTCTTTTACCAAAGGATAAATTTTGCCTTAAACTCGTAGCATTTATAATTCTAAAATATTATTTAATTTATATCTCTATCACATACTTATACAAAGTAAAAACTTAAACAAATCACATTAATATACATTTTGAAAAGCAGCATAACATCTACCACCGACAACATTGTTTTTTTGCTACATTGAGATTTTCCAGAGAAATATTCTATCCCAAGGATGCATACACAACTTACAATTAAGCGGTCGTCTTCAGCTCCTTCTTACAGATAGATTCTTAATTCAGTATTCTCTTTTAAAAACGCATTATACACACCAGCTTCCTTTGTTGGGTCTAGATACACAGGCAACACAAGGTAGACAAGCATATCTTCCATGATATTTTTACCCAAAAGCAAAGCTCGATATTAAGGGACGACATGGGTCAGACTTGACCTCTTCATGGATGCAGTTCTAAAAATAGTATGCTAACTAAATGTATAAACACATTGTTAATTTTCGCTTTGTCTATATTGGTATGGATAATTCTTGTTTTATATAACAGTTTAGCTCGTTCCCTTATTTATTTTAGAATTCTATTAAAACAAACACCAGCCATATGAACAATAATGTAGTAAGCTTTAAAAATAAAACATAGCTCACATACAAACCCATGAAACTAACAACCAAGCTAAATGTTCCATGTTACTTACTTAATAGACCAGATTCGTGGAGATTTTATGAAGCTCCTTCTCTACGATAATCCAAGTCTTTCGTCGAAGAGAATCAGTAAATCTCAATCCGTGAATGCACCAAAACCATACACATCTCCCTTCCAAAACCTGTTTATATTTTATTTATAATTTTTATTTCATTACTAATGATGACACATAGTATGGATAGGTGTTGCCCCTCCGCTAGGTGGTGGCATCATGTTGGGGTCAAGTATTAATATGGCTTCTTTGATTCCTTTTAAATCTATCTTTACTTCTAATCTTAAATGATAGTTAGTTGTTGTGTTTTAAATGTCATGGTTTTTAATTTAAAAGTCCCTTTTTTTATAAATATTTACTTTTATTCCATTAAACATATAATTCTCTATTATATATATTATTTATTATTTTAATTATATTATTGTTATTATAATTATTATTATTTATATTTTTCAACATATTTAATAATGTTTTAACTCTATATATATAATTTAATTTATCATATATAGTAATCCACATTTATTATTTGAAGTTACATATTATTTTATTAAAAATACAATAACTCCAACCAGCTTCTCATGCATAATATATAATAACAGGTAAACATGATGTATATGAAGTTCTTTTTGGTGGGCTTTCATGTACCCACGACCAAGGTACACAAGGCACAAATATCATATCCCACCTTACCCGATTGTTGAGCAAAGTGCAGCAAACAATATTGTCATTGTTGTCAACACAGTCAGACAGATTTATTGATGCAATGGACAAGAGTTTATTGAACAGCAAGGTGTAGCCAAAGTACAATGGATAGGAATTCAGTGTTGAGCAAGGTGTTGCAGGAGGATTGCCATTGTTGTCAATACAATCGATTAGATCTAATGATGCAATGGACGAGCGGTTCAGAAGTCACTCGGATGCGAGAGGATAAAGTTCAAAAGTTAGTCGGATCATGAGTCCTTAAATGATAGATGCACCGAAACAGAAAACATAATTCAGAATGAGAAGAAGAAGTCTTCAGAACCGAGATGTCAAGAAGCGGAAAGGTTTTTTGTGAAAACCAAGGCAGTCAAAATAAAAAGTTTTATTTAAAACCATGGATAACATATTTGAAATGGGTTTTTCTTAAAACCCAAGTTGGCTCTTTGTTTCGTTGAAAAATATGCCCCGATGATGAAGATATTTAATTTTAAATATTTAGTTTAAATTTTAAAGGTTTTTTGTGAAAACCAAGGCAGTCAAAATAAAAAGTTTTATTTAAAACCATGGATAACATATTTGAAATGGGTTTTTCTTAAAACCCAAGTTGGCTCTTCGTTTCGTTGAAAAAGATGCCCCGGTGATGAAGATATTTAATTTTAAATATTTAGTTTAAATTTTATTTTATTTAAAATTTAAATTAAAATATTAAATTAAATTAAAAGGGCCAACATGTTACTATTTCGCGGCAATAAGCTAGAGGAAAGTGACGAATGTGGAGAAGAGTTTGAGGCCGACAAAGTTAAATTTGGGCCGACGGATTTTAGGGTTTGGCAGCCGATAATTTCTAGGGTTTTGCAGTCGACATTCTTAGGGTTACAGCCGACGGATTTTAGGGTTTGGCAGCTGACAAATTCTAGGGTTTCTCAGTCGACGTTCTTCTAGGGTTTGTTCCTGAAATTTCTTCTATAAAAGGAGGGCTTCTTCGAGTTTGAAAGAGGGGGTGTAAAGATAAAGTGCAAATGCGAGCATAGTGTTTGTGAAAGTGAAGTTCGTGTTGAGCAAAGAGCAAGTCGTTTTGATTCAAAATGAGAGCGAAGTGATAGTTCTTCGGAGTTGCAGTAAGGTGTGCATTGCGATGAGATAATGTGCGAAGAGCGAGTAGAGTGACTTGTGCGAAGATAAGAGTGCGATGTGTAGAAGTTGTGTTCTAAGTCTGAAGTGACAGTGCGTAGTTTACAGAAGTGATTGATCATCTGAATGCAGCAGGGAGTGCAAATAAGTACAGAGAAGAGGTGGAATAGTGTGACTCATTTTGCGCAGAAGCAGTAGAATGCAAAAAAATAGCAGACCATGAAAATTGAGGTGAAAGTTTTATTCTATAATTTTTATTATTGTCTTCCAAGTTGTTGCTTGGATTAAGGGGTTGGTGCCTCTTTCCAATAGGTGCTAGTAAAATAGGAGTTGGTGCTCCATTTTGTTGAAGCAGATAAATTTAAGGGGTTGGTGCTCCTTCCAATTGGTGCTGGTAAAGGATTATGTAAAGTTGTAGCTTTGCATTGACTGGATTTGGATGGTAGTCCAAACAGATCTTTTGAGGAGTAGCCACATTGGTGAACCTCGTTAAAATGTTGTGTTATGTGTGATGCTTTCTTGATGCATTTAGTATCTCTTTTATCTGCTTTAAACTACTGCTAGTTTTAAAATAATATGTTTTAGAAATTTTAAAGAACACACTGATTCACCCCCCCTCTCAGTGTCATTGTGATTACAACAATTGGTATCAAAGCCAGGTTCCCAATTTTGGCTAAATCAGTCAAGGTTGATCTTGGATTAGTACACAATGGCTAAGAAGAATAGATCCTCATCCAAAAAGGCATCCCAATCAGTTTCAGTTCCTGTAGAAGAGAAAATTGAACCGAAAAAGGTAGAAGAAGTGAATCCTGAAGTCTGTGATGAAAATATTGAGGCTGAAATAGATTTTGAAGGAGAGTTGATATCTGCACTTGAAGAGTGGAGTATAGAAAAGAAAAATAATAAAATACTATCCAAGAAATTGCAAGAATATGGGGATGAGATTGAAGATCTCTTCCTACAAGTTCAAAAGGCCAAGAAATTAGAAGAAGCCTTGAAGACACAGCTGGATAATAAGAATGATGTATACAGCACAAGTGAAGAGGAATATAAAAAGGTTATTGTTGATCTAAAGCTGCAAGTAGAACAAAACAAAATGATTGAAGATATTCTTAGGTATCAGATCAATGAGAAAGAGACTGTATGCTTCTAACAAGAAGAAGAGATTGTTTCATTGAAGAAACAACTAAAAGAAGCCAATATAAATCTTAAATTTGAGAAGAACATAGAGTTTCTAGATACAATGATAAATCAACAAAGAAGCTCCACAGCTAAGTTTGGTCTTGGATATGAAGCTGAAAAACCTTCATCCTCCAAATATGCAGAGAAGAAGAAGTCCTCGATTGAAGGATTGAAACAAGAAAAGTCTCAAGTCGAATCCTCAAAAGGAAGAAAATATCAAAGAAGATCTACAGACAAAGCAACCACAACGAAAAGAGGTTCTCTCACTCTCACTCTTTTAATAATAATGCTTTTTATGGCTATTGTTCTAAATGTAACCACTTTGGTCACAAGGCAATTTATTGTGGACTGAACAATAGATCAAAGAGTTATGCTAATAAAAATACTTCTATTTTTTTGAGTGAACACCCTGTGCAATGTTTTAGATGTAATGGCCATGGGCACATAGCAAGGTTTTGTTCAAGCACTTCTGTATCCAATCTAAGGCAATACCATAGATTTCATCATACACATAGAATGCAATACAGACAGGGAATAAAACATGTGCAATGTTTTAAATGTAACGGTCAAGGGCACAAAGCAAGGTTCTGTCCAAACACTTCTATATCTAATCTAAGGCAAAACCCTAGATTTTATCAGACACAAAGAGGACAACACCGACAAGGAACATATCATGTGCATAAAAGAAAAGAAAATAATCATCCATCAAGAATGCACAAGAGACAACCCCACAAGAGAAATGTTCAAGTTCACGAACAGGAGCAAAATAGGGATGTTGTTGAAAAACCCAAGCCCAAGTTCAGGAAAGTCTGGAGAAAGATAGAAGAAAGAAAATTGTGTCTCCTTAGACTGAAGGAGGCTACTCTACCATTGCTCTAAGCAACTCCAGGTGGCACATCCTCAGGAGGAGCAATATTAAAGTTTTATTTTAATGCTCCTATGTATTTGTCTAGGTATATGAGGATGAAAGGTAAGCAGTCGGGTTAATGTTTTATAGTTTTTAAAGTGTGTTTTTTAGTTTATATAGTGGTTTGTGGAAATGTCGTGAAGTGTGGTGTTTAATTTGAGAGCTGTCACCATTGGTAGTTTTGAGATATGTCACTTTTGTACTATTGATGATTCTTAATACCACTGTTCAAAATTATGAATCATAATAGTCCAGATAATTTGCTCAACGAAAGAATGCTTGCCCTAGCTGTGTATTTGTGTTTCGAGCAACATGTATTTGTTTTTACTCTTTGATGTGAAGATTGCCAGATCTTTCATGACACCTTGGTGAATATATTTAATTCATAGACAGTTTTGTTTTAACTATTGATTTAATGCCAGTCCAAGGATAAGAAGCTTGAGGCTGAGTAAGGTGCACTACGGTTGGCCATAAAGTGTTTGACAAAATGTCGTCTTCCGACATGCATAGTTGAAAGTAAGAGTTGGTAGTAAAATTGCAGTGCTGGACAAAAATTGGTACAAATGTGAGTCACTTGTCAATTCTGTTGACAAAAGTGAAATCAGCATGTTGAATGGGAATATTGAAGAAAAAGATTTTTAATGAGAAGCCAGATGATTTCCAGCTTGGTGATGAATAGTTGAGTTGCTTTCATAGTGGTTGTTTTGATCAAGTTAATGCTTTTCTTGATACATGATTTGGGCTTACTCCATTGAGTTTGATTTGAGCAAGTTATTCTTTGCCTTGGTGATTTATGTTGGTGGTTGTCTTGTTCAAATACCTTTGGAAGGAAAAAGATGTCTACTAGTTTCCTTTTCATGTAGTGATTGGTTGAATGCTTCAAGGTTAATCTTGAGTTGAATGATGTTGGTTAAACCTTGTCTATAAGCATTGTTGCTAAAGCCCTAATTGGTTGAGAAAAGATGTTGGTTGTGTTGTGGTACAGTGTTTGGTACTTGCACGGAGTTGAAAGTGGATTGAGGTAGCCTATTGGATTCTCACTACAGAGAGAGACAAACAACTATCATTGGGTTCAAGCTTGTTGAGAATATATCCAAGATGCATGGTGAAGTTGTATGCAGATGTTGCTGGCATTGCAGAACAAAAATTTGGCTATATAAGATTATTGTATGCCTTCACTAACGATGGACAAGTTTGAGTTTGCAAAGCAACAGAGGGTAATTGCACAGAAGATAGTGGTTCAGTCATGTTCTTACACATGTTATATTGGTGAAGTTGACGGTGATGGTGTCATTCACTGGTTATTGCTGCTATTCACATTGTTGATTTTATTAATGCCTATTATGCTTATCATGATGTTTTCAATCAGTGAAATGAAGTAGTCTTGGACTCAGGTGGAGCATTTGTGTATTTGTTTTTCTTCTTGTTCATGCTTGGAATATTTTCTAATTGTAATAATTTGTGTCTAAGAATATTGTGCATAGACTCAGGGGGAGTCTGCAGCAGCCCTTTGGTATTATTGTCAAAGGGGGAGAAGATTTACAGGAAAATTGCACATGTGTTGCCAACAATTCCAAAGGGGGATATTGTTGAACAAAGTGCAGCAAAAAGTATTGTCATTGTTGTCAACACATTCAGATAGATTTATTGATGCAATGGGCAAGATTTTATTGAACAGCAAGGTGCAACCAAAGTACAATGGATAGGAGTCCAGTGTTGAGCAAGGTGTTGCAGGAGGATTGTCATTGTTGTCAATACAGTCAGTTAGATCTAATGATGCAATGGACAGAGCGGTTCGAAGTCATGCGGATGCGAGAGGATAAAGTTCAAAAGTTAGTCGATCATGAGTCCTTAAATGATAGATGCACAGAAACATAAAACATAATTCAGAATGAGAAGAAGTCTTCAGAACCTGAGATGTCAAGAAGCGGAAAGGTTTTTTGTGAAAACCAAGGCATTCAAAATAAAAAGTTTTATTTAAAACCATGGATAACATATTTGAAATGGGTTTTTATTAAAACCCAAGTTGGCTCTTTGTTTCGTTGAAAAATATGCCCCGATGATGAAGATATTTAATTTTAAATATTTAGTTTAAATTTTAAAGGTTTTTTGTGAAAACCAAGGCAGTCAAAATAAAAAGTTTTATTTAAAACCATGGATAACATATTTGAAATGGGTTTTTCTTAAAACCCAAGTTGGCTATTCGTTTCGTTGAAAAAGATGCCCCGGTGATGAAGATATTTAATTTTAAATATTTAGTTTAAATTTTATTTTATTTAAAATTTAAATTAAAATATTAAATTAAATTAAAAGGGCCAACGTGTTACTATTTCGCAGCAATAAGCTATAGGAAAGTGAAGAAGGTGGAGAAGAGTTTGAGGCCGACAAAGTTAAATCTGGGCCGACGGATTTTAGGGTTTGGCAGCTGACAATTTCTAGGGTTTTACAGCCGACATTCTTAGGGTTACAGCCGATGGATTTTAGGGTTTGGCAGCTGACAAATTCTAGGGTTTATCAGTCGACGTTCTTCTAGGGTTTGTTCCTGAAATTTCTTCTATAAAAGGAGGGCTTCTTCGAGTTTGAAAGAGGGGGTGTAAAGATAAAGTGCAAATGCGAGCATAGTGTTTGTGAAAGTGAAGTTCGTGTTGAGCAGAGAGCAAGTCATTTCGATTCAGAATGAGAGCGAAGTGATAGTTCTTCGGAGTTGCAGTAATGTGTGCATTGCGATGAGATAATGTGCAAAGAGCGAGTAGAGTGACTTGTGCGAAGATAAGAGCGCGATGTGCAGAAGTTGTGTTCTAAGTCTAAAGTGATAGTGCGCAGTTTACAGAAGTGATTGATCATCTGAATGCAGCAGAGAGTGCAAAAAAGTACAAAGAAGAGGTGGAATAGTGCGACTCATTTTGCGCAAAAGCAACATAATGCAAAAAAATAGCAGACCATGAAAATTGAGGTGAAAGTTTTATTCTGTAATTTTTATTATTGTCTTCCAAGTTGTTGCTTGGATTAAGGGGTTGGTGCCTCTTTCCAGTAGGTGCTGGTAAAATAGGATTTGGTGCTCCATTATTTTGAAGCAGATAAATTTAAGGGGTTGGTGCTCCTTCCAATTGGTGCTTGGTAAAGGATTATGTAAAGTTGTAGCTTTGCATTGACTCGGATTTGGATGGTAGTCCAAGCAGTCTTTTTGAGGAGTAGCCACATTGGTGAACCTCATTAAAATGCTCGTGTTATGTGTGATGCTTTCTTGATGCATTTAGTATCTCTTTTATCTGCTTTAAACTACTGCTGGTTTTAAAATCATATGTTTTAGAAATTTTAAAGAACACACTGATTCACCCCCCATCTCAGTGTCATTGTGATTACAACACCTAACACCCTCAATATCTAACTCTGCCAGGGGGTGGATTTTCTCCTCATCCATAATGCTACCACTGCTCGAAAACCTGAACCTACATCACAAAACTTATCGCAGTATCACATTATTTTAAATAAGATAGCAATAATTTGTGGGGATGTTACATTTATTGATGATTTTTCTAGAATGTGTTGGGTGTATTTTTTTAAGCATAAGGATGAAGCATTTGATTATTTCAAGGAATTTAAATCTTTTGTTGAGAATCAGGGTGGCCATAGTATTAAATGTTTAAGGACAAACAATGGTAGTGAATTCTATTCTAATGAGTTTAAACAATTTTACAAGAATGTTGGTATCAAAAGGTAATTCACAACTTTCTATACTCCATAGCAGAATGGAGTGGCAGAAATGAAAAATAGGATAGTTTTTGAGATGGCAAGAAGTATGTTGTAAACTAAGAGACTTACCAATATGTATTAGGTTGATGCAGTCTGTATATAAGTCTACATACTGAATAGGAGTCCCACTAGCTCATTGTAGAAGATGACTCCCTATGAGGTATGGTATAAAAAGAAGCCCAATGTTAACCACTTCAAAGTTTTTGGTTATTTGGCTTATGCACATGTGGTTGATGAACTTAGAAGGAAGCTTGATACTAAGATTGAAGCATGTATGTTTATTGACTACTGTGAAAATACTAAGGCCTATAGGCTTTATAACCCAAAAAATCATAAAGTGGTGGTGTCTAGAGATGCGATTTTTGATGAAGGGGGAGCATATGGTCATTAAAAAATTTATGTTTATGATGACAGTAGTGGTGGAAGTTCTTATAATATGCAACCTAGTTCTAATAATATGTAGACTATTTTAAAATCAGTCCCACCAATTCCACCAACAAGATCTTCAAACAGTCCCAAACAAAGCAGTTATAGTCTCTCTTCAAGTGATGATTCTCCAAACATATTTTCAGATGTTATGAAGATAAAAATGGGGAAAAAGGCACTTCAAATTCATCCTCCTACTCAAGTTTTGGACAATAATTTCCATAGAATATTTACTAGAAGCCAAGCTCAAGAAACCGACCAAGTTGTTCCAAGGCTTGAGAAGATGCACATGTATGGCGATGAAGATGAAGGTGATCCAAAAGGAGATGTTAATTATGCATTGATGATTGTTGCTGATTTTGAACATTATTGTTATGAAGAAGCTTGTACTAATGGTGTTTAGATACAAGCAATGCAAGAGGAGATCAATTCCATTGAGAAGAATGATACTTGGGATCTTGTAGAGTTTCCCAAGGGAAAGAAAAATGTGGGTTCTAAGTGGATCTATAAGACTAAGTATAATAGTGATGGCAACATTGAAATACACGGGGCTAGACTTGTACATAAAGGATTCACACAAAGGTATGGAATTGACGATGAAGAAAATTGTGCTCTTGTAGCTATATAAGAAATAATAAGGATGGTACTTGCTTTGGCTACCCAAAAGCAGTGGATTGTACATTACTTAGATGTAAATAGTGCCTTCTTGAATGGGTACTTAGATGAGGAATTTTATGTACAACAAACTTAATGTTTTGAGGTGAAAGGTAAATAACAACATGTCTACATGTTGAAGAAGGCTTTGTATGGCCTTAAAAAAGCACCTATAGCATGGTACTCTAGGATTGATGGATACTTTCAACAGAGTGGATTTAAGAGAAGTAAAAGTGAACCTACCCTATACTTCAAGAAAGAAGGTAATGATTTTTTGTTTGTTTGTTTGTATGTTGATTATTTGATTTATATGAGTAGTAGTTCCAAGTGGAAAGATGAATTTAAGGTTGCCATGATGAATGAGTTTGAAATGAAGGATTTAGGATTGATGCACTATTTTCTTCGCATGGAGGTGCATCAAAGTAAGAATAAAATCTTCATTTGTTAAACTAATTATGCTAAGGATATGCTTAAAAAATATAGCATGGATAGTTGCAAACTAGTCCCTACTCCCATTGCTCATGGTGAATTGCTATGTAAATATGATGGGGATAAAAATGCGAATGTGACCAATTGTAGGAGCATTATTGGGAGATTCATGTTTCTCACAAATACCATACCAGATATTGCATATGTTGTCTCACTTATTTATAATTATATGAGTGAGCCATATCTCTTGAATTTGAAGAATGCAAATCAAATTTTGAGGTATGTTAAAGGTAATTTTTAATTTGGCATACATTACTATCCTATTGAAGAAATGGAGCTAGTTCGTTTCAGTGACTCAGATTGGGGTAGCAACTTGGATGACCAGAATTCTACATTCAAAAATTATTTTTCTTTTGGATATAGGCTAATCAATTGGATCTTAAGGAAGCAAGGATCGGTAACACTCTCTTCAACATAGGCTAAATACATTGTTGTCACTTCAGCCAGTGCTCAGGCCTTATGGCTTAGGAAAGTGTTGGAGGAGATAGGTGAGAAACCAAGTGGTCATACTACAATATTTTGTGATAAGTTGAGTGCCATACAATTGGTAAAAAACTCTATCCACCATAGAAGATCTAAGAATTTTGACATGAAGTACCATTTCATTCATGATATGGTGGAAAAGAAATTATTTGATTTGAGGTATTATAGCACCCATGATCAGTTGGTTGATATTTTAACTAAAGGTATTGCTAAAGCTCAAATTATTAGACTAAGAAATAGTCTTGTGATCCATTTCAGAATAAAGGGGGATAATATTGGAAAATGATGCTGACATGTGTGCATTTTTGGATTAGATCGTACAATATAATATGTAACCACTTTGTAATAGTTTTGTATAATTCTAGGTGTAGGAATATTGTAGTTGTAACAGTCTTGAACTGTTACCTTGTTTTTAACTACCATAGATTCATTAGGTTTGAGTTCCAAGATAGATTAATATTATTATTATTGCATTGTACAAGTTTGGAGTGTGGGAAAACATGAATTGAAGGTGAAAAATCTATTTTTTCCAGCCTGCTACGTTTTCTTGTATGGTTCAGTCTAGATTTTATAAAAAAGTTTAAACAACCTACTTTGGAGCTTAATATTTATTTCTATGTTGCTCTAGTTGTTTAATGTGATACACAATTGGAAAGATCTTACCAAGAAATTTCCATCCATATTTCACATTCCCCATTTCACATATGTTAAGCATTTCGTTTTCACCTCTGAAAAATAGTTTTTAGTCTTTTCTGCCTAGATTTTAGAACGCATTACATACCTCATAACATTTTTTGTAGTTGGTATTTTTCTGTGAAATGAATTTTTTTGAGTACCCATTATTGAGTAGAATTTACCCTAAAATTTTTATGTAATTATGAATACCTTTTGTTTTATTGATTTTAGTGCTATCCGGAAAAATTGTTGGGTCAAAAAAGTTTAGTTTTATGTGTGAGTCATCATGTAATATAGAGGGTTTTCACATGCTATTACATAATTGGTGTGACTTAGCATGTAATTTTTGATTTTATTAGTGGCAAAAACCACTACTAGACACAAATTTTCCATATATGCATATCTGGTTTCATAGCTCACCAATGGTTGACTAATATAGTAAATTGCTTGCACTCTATGTTTTTCATTATTTTGTGCAAGCATTGTCCCTAATGCAAAATTAATTTCTAATATGTAAATATGAAATTGGATGCTAGGACAAGGTGGCATTAAAATGGATAGTGAGGCTAGATATTCTTTAATATCGTCAAAAGCCTTTTCACACTCTTTATTCCATGAAAAAGTGACCCCCTTTTGTAGCATGTTGTTAAATGGTCTGCATTTGTTATAGAGTTGCACGATGAAGAGATGAAATTCTTGAATATTTCCTTGTAAGATACACAACTCCTTAAGGTTTCTTGGAGGTGTCATTTCTGTAATGGCCTTGACTTTTTTTGGGTCCTCTTTTATGCCTCGCTTGGAGACAATGAACCCTAGAATTTTACCTAATGTAACTCCAAAGACACATTTCTTAGGATTCAATCTCACCTTATGCTCTATAATTTGATAAAATACTTTACTTAATACATTGATATGATCAAGATGTATATTTTAGTTTACTCTTAAATCATCCGCATAATATTCAATTATTTTATGCATGTAGTCATGGAAGATATACGTCATGGCACGTTGATATGTAGCTCTTTCATTTTTAAGGCCAAATGACATCACCTTGTAACATAATGTCCTCGAAGGTATTGTAAATGTTGTTTTGTGTTGGTCATCAGGATTGATTTGAATTTGATTATATCCTAAGAAATCATCCATTAGAGAAAGCATTTTGTGGCCCGTCGTAGAGTCTATGAGAGTATCAATGTTTGGTAATCATCCTTAGGACACATTTTATTTAGATCTCAAAACTCTATGCATAATAAAATCCTATCATTAGATTTGTGAATGAGTACCATGTTTGAAAGCCACTCAGGATAGTTAATGTATTGAATGAAACCCATGTCTAATAGTTTCTGATGTTCTTCTTTGACCATGAGAGCAATGGTAGGGTGTAGTTTCCTTGAATTTTGCTTGACTAGATTTGCATCAGGATCCAAGGTGAGATTATGGACTACCAAGTTAGGGTCAATGTACGCATGCCTTTATATGACCATGCAAAAACATATTTCTTTGCTACTAGTAATGTTGTAAGCTACTCTTTTCTTCTTCAGATAGACTTTGTCCTAGTTTAACAATTTATGGATTATAAACATCTATGTTAAGGCTCACATCAAAAGTGTCTTTGATAAAAATATGTGAATCCTCCTCCCACTGGTGGAGAGTAGGAACTAAATGGATATCATCAATGACATCCTCAAATATTTCTAGTGTTGTTTCTTCTACATCAATATGGAACACGAATGAAGGGGAAGGCAAATATTGCAAAGGGATATAAGTATTTAAAGCTCTTAGTAATTATTTAGATAGGATAAATTCTTATATGGATTATGGTGATGACATCCAATCCATTTTGATAAGGCTAATATCAATAGGAATTGGTTTTGCCAAATCATATGGATTATAGAGGGGTGCCAACAAGTCAACAAAAATCATGTTAACTTGAAGGAATTATGGTGGCTAGGATGTGGAGGGTGGATCCTCTCATTCTTGCTCTTAAGGGAGAAACTAACCTAGGATTGATAGATTATCATGATGTCACAAAGATAGCCAAGGTGGATCTGGTGGGTCAACTAGTTGATCAGGTCGCTCGAGCAGGAGGAGGAGATGAAATATGGGTTGATGGATAGAAAACATGTGAAGGTAAAAATTATCCTCATCTGTGAAGGGTGCAACGGGGACTGAATATTCTTTAGAGCTATCAGAGGTGATTGAGAGAACATCAAAATCCTCATTAAATTCTTCCTTAGAGTTGTCATTAGAAATGAAGTCAATCATGGCAACTTATGGTCATTTTTCTAGAAAAGACTTATACAATAGAGGCACAAAGTTAGGGTCTATATATTAATCATCATTATCCTCACTATCCTCATCATCCTCCTCATTGGTATTTAAAGTAAGTTGTTGAAATATTTCTTCAAAGGATGATGTAAGGACTATGGCCTATATTCTAGGCCAGAGTGATCATGTGCCTATCAATAGTGTAGTTCAAAGATGTTATGAATACCCTATTCATGTCATCCTAAACTATATCCCTACCAGTTAAGCCATAAAAAATATCACATCGAGAAATTTGGATTGGATAGATACTCGATATTAGCACAAAATTGTTGTTGGGGTTCATCATGGGGAGGTGGATTGAATGAAGAATTAACTCCCCCATACACAGTTTATTAACTTAGGTGTTGAATCCATATTATATACTACACCAATGGCTAAATGTGGATCACGTGGGTGACCGTAGTCTCTAACACTCTCAATGGTGGGTGTGGTTATTATGATGTTCTGAATGATATATTCACCAATACTTGGGTTGGCAAGATGGAATACAACTTGCATAGGTGTATTTTGGTAAGTATTATGGAAGAGGTAGAGACCTCAAGAGAAACTTGTGGATCAAATGGTGGAGGTAGAGGAAGGTCCAATTGAGTGAAGTGGACAATAGGTTGATGTTTAGGATGAGGTTGGATGATGATGGGAGCTTACACAGTTATATTTACGTATGATGGGGGATAATGAGTGATCATGGTTATTGATGAATGGGTGTGGATTTTTTTGTGATGTGAAGGCTTACCCCCCTACGTAAAGGTTGGAGGGGTGAGAAGTTGATTGTTTGAGTGGGGTGATGGAATGTGATTTGATGAAGGTAGGGATTGATTTGCAGGATTATGAGGTGTTATGGGAAAGTGATATGAGGTGGAGGATGAAGCATAATTCAGGTTAATGGTTTAGGATGTGGAGGCATGATCGACTATGGGAAGAGCCTCCTAAATAGGTGCTTTTGATGAGGTATCTTACTGTGGGGCTGATAGAATGGTTAGTGGAGTGATGGATAAGTGGGTGGATGGCAAGGATGGTGCATATGGTTTGGAAATGAAGTTGTAGTACTTGAAACATTCTTCATCTATGAGAACACAATGAATGTGTCCCTCATGCATGTATTTTGGGCATATTAGTAATATTGAGGGTACGCTCTTCATGTCTCTAATCTAGGGGTATCCAAAGAGTATGTTATATTGCATGGCCCCATGTAGGATATGAAATATTGTATGAATTGTTTTGACTCCTAATCATTTCAATTGTAGAGCATAGAGCATCGTTGAAAGCTCGCAAGGTAAAGGTGGAGTTGGCGATATGTGATGGTAGAAGGTTAAGGTGTTGAAGTATTGGGGTAGTGATAATGTTGATGGATGAACCAGTGTAGATTAACAATCATTTGAAGGGCTTTTGATAATTATGAGCTATGATGTGTAGCAGAGGATTAGGTATCTTCGCTAGCATGATTTTGATCTCAAAATCATAAAATGTAATTTATGGTTCCATGCATATCTGGATATTTTCCACAAATTTTACGAAAGTATTGGAATCTTATTTTTGAACTTCAATGTATTTTAGGATCTCCATAAATGCATCATGATGTAGGGGAGATTATTTTATCATCTCATAGATTGATATTTTAGTTGAAGCCAATTTCAAACTATTACTCAACCGACTCCTTAGTGTGATGGTTGGTCTTGGTGGATGGCTTTGGAGGTGAATTTGAGGTGGTGGATTGGATTTATTTGGTGGTTGATGCAGATTAGTTATTTGTTCCATTAGAGGGAGTACCACTAGTGCTAGTTCATTTTATTTTTGTGTGTGATTGGCATTTCTTTAAATGTGTGTGACTATATGTATAGCACCTACAAAACCTTGGTATTGTTGAGTATTATAAATATGGTTGACTTGGTTGGGGGAACTATAGAATTTGATGTCTATGTTGTTTTTTGAGTCACCTCATGATGAGGTAGAGGTTTTTGATAAATACCAAGGTTCTAGTTTTGTTGTGCTAAAGGGTTATCAATCTTGATAGTCCCCTTATCAATCATGTCTTGCACAATATCCTTGAATGAATAGCAATCATTAATATCATGACCTCTCTAAAAATGAAAGGTAAAATATTGGTGCTCCTTGTATGACCTGCCATGTGGTTTATTTGGATCTTTAGGTTTTATTTGTGGTAGTGTAATCATTTATGCCTCATATAATTATTGGTATATGTTGGAGAGTGGTTTGAGTGGTGGGCTGTAGTTGCAAACCGATCTATTGTACTATCAGTGTTGATGGTTGTCTGTTGTGTTACCCTAATTTTTTATTTGAGCAGGGGGGAAATACTACTTGATATGCTTGTTGTTGTTATGGTGGTTGAATTTGGGTTTGTTGGTATTGGACTTGAATTTTTTGAGTTTGTGGTTGAGGCTCACTCAAGACCACTTGGTTTACATGGCCAAATTTGTATTGAACCTAATTATTCCCCCTTTGGTTCTTGTTTTGCCATTCCTTTTTCTTAATATTTATCTTGTCCTCTTGGATTCTAATTTCTTCGATAATCTAGGCTTGGATGAGGGCTTCTTCGAATATTTTGTATTGTTCTAATTGTAATAGCAATATGGTGGGTTTTGAACTCCTTGTGAATATTCTTGTGAGTTCCACCATGGAGACGGTGAATGGTAATTTAGTTATAACTACCCTCCAATGGTTTCCATAATCATAAAACCAACTCATTTTTGAATTTATGTAAGTTGAATAGGTTTGTCAATGTGGTTTTATTTCTAACATTTAGAGAGAACCATTCTAGAAATTGACTCATTAATTGCATGAAAGTGTAGATACTATAGTGCAACAAATGGTTGTACGACTCCAGAACATCTCCTCCAAATGTTTGAGGGAAGGTTTGAAGCATAAAAGGGTCATTATATTATATTTTGAATAATGCATGGATGAACACACCTACATGCTCTTGAGGATCCTCATACCCTTTGAATTTATCAAACTTCAATAGTGTAAAATCAATAGGATAAGATTGTGATGGTACCGAAGGATGAATAAGATGATTGGCTAGTTGCTTTAGAGTTGGTTTCTAATATAACATTCCAAGCATCTGCATGGCTAAGCTATCAATTTTATTATATAAAAACTAAATTTAGGATCTTCCAATGGTGATTGAAAGCCTTTGTTTTCTTTTTGTGTGTAGGTTGGGTGATTTTTTTGCATGATGAATTGTGTTGATGAAATAATGTTTTGATTGGTTAACGGATTGGTGTTAGTTGGTATTTTATTGTTTTGGATATTTTGGTGGTATTGGTTATGGAATGATTATTATTGATGATGTAGAGATAGAGGAATGATGGTGTTGGTGTGTTGGGTTGATGAAGTGGTATAGATGTTGTGAAGTGGATGGGTGGGCATGGTTATGGTGGGTGGTCATGACACCCCGGATGAATCTTGGATAAATAATGTATTTTGGTTTGATATGGGTGGATGATTGAATTTTTCTACCTATGATTGCTATTATGAGATGGCATGGATGCTTTGATTAGCATTACTAGTAAGCAACTGATGTAGATTCTACACAGCTTGTTGTATAGAAATCATAGATATAGGTTGCACAATCAAAGGAGATGGATGGCAACAACATGGGTGGATGTTTATGGAGGGTAAGTGGCAAAGGGGATGGCAACCGAGCTAGGGATGACATGTTATGTAGGATCAACTGAGGGTAGTGATGTATGTGTTATTGATGTTGGCACTTGTGAAGCAATATTGACTTGTGCTTCATAGAGTAGGTTAGAATGAATTATGTTGTGGGTGGATGGAATGGAGATATATTGATTGGATGAATATGGAGAATTTTGGTTCATGGGTATGGATGTGGATTCGAAAAGGGGGTTGGTGATGATCTATTTGGTATTTTGGGGATGTGAGTAGGTATGTTCCTGATGGAATGTGGGAACAAATCAGGGTGGAATGGTGAGTGGTAGAAGGGAAGGATAGACCAAGTTTAGGTACATTCTACGGGCATCAATATCCAAATACATGATGCATAGACTAGAGGATATGGATGGCTCTATATAAGGGGTATTTGGGATGGAGGTGTGGATATCTCTTTGTATCATGTCCAAATATGAAGGGGGTGCAATATTGGAAGACATAGTGTATAGGTCCACATAGATACCCCCTTTATTGGCCACATGAGTGGTTGAGGCATGAGAATACTAAGTATATTGATCCATGGATGCAAGTGTTTGGCTTTGGATATTGGCTAAATCTCTAGCTTGACCACAGGTCAATATCATAAGCTAGGGATGAGGTGAAATGTCAAGTATGTGGGTTAAGTGTGTGGTTAATGTGAAATTGTACTACAAAATCACATAATCACACAATCAAACAAATGTTTTTTAGTTTTTCTTTAGTTTTGAAATTTTTGTTTTTGATTTTGTTTTTAGTTTTGGTGTGTTTTATGTTATGTAAGAATAGAAACTATGAGAAGTAGGTGGTGAAGTGAATCTAAAATTGTGTGTCTTAACCCACCCTTCTAGAGGTTTCCTAGATGAAGGCTTGGCAATGGATGTAACCTAAGGAATCAAATTTACCTCCCAAAAGAGGCCACACTATCTAAGTCATGCTACTTATCAAAATGTGACTTTCATTTCACCCTCAGGCAGGCTTGGACAAGAATTATAGTTACGATCCACTAATTATTTAGCCTCATGGTTAAAGGGCATATAACCTAATGATCACCCTGAGCTAATCTCAAGAGTGACCAACCCCTTGCTGATGAAATCCAAGTGACTATCATACTAGCTAGGGTTTATCTAGGGCTCAAATGATATTTGGTGATGAAATACAACTCATTTAAGAGGTTTTCCTCACACTTGTCAAAGCATAGGTGCATAATTATGATCATGCAAGTTTGTGTGAAGTTTTATTTTGAGTTTTGTAAAGTTTTTGTACAATTTTGTAAAGCATAATCTAGTCTAATGTCATAAAAATGTAAAACTATGATGTGATTCTAATTAAATGCCTACAAAAAGAAAATCAGAGATATACAATAGATAATAGCACTCAAAATAGCAAAAACATAAAAAATTCAAAGCTGAAATGCAAATAAAAGACTTCAAAAATACCATAAAATTGATTTTGAGGCACATA
The DNA here is from genome assembly GCA_028583015.1 of Wollemia nobilis. Classification (NCBI taxonomy): domain Eukaryota; kingdom Viridiplantae; phylum Streptophyta; class Pinopsida; order Araucariales; family Araucariaceae; genus Wollemia; species Wollemia nobilis. The sequence goes on along the minus strand of JAQPPZ010001063.1, from coordinate 6,365,267 downwards.
ACCAAATGTAGGGTTGTGTTTGGGATTGAGCAAATGCAGGTCCGTGTTTGGGTAAATGCAGGGCTACATTTGAAAAAACACAAGGCTACATTTGGGATTGGCCAAACGCAGGTCTAAATTTTTTACTATGTCTTAGAAATAAATTAGAAGCCCTAATATGACCTAAGATGTACTTAAGGATGCAAAATTAATGAAAAATTATAAGTGCACCCTAAAATGTAACTTTGATTGGATTCTTTCAAAATGTTTACAAAAGACTTCTAAAATACCTATAAAATGCTTTATTCAACGAAAACAGTAGAAAAGCTTTCCTTTTGGAAGCCAATCTAAGCCTAAAAAATGGTTAAAATCACTTACTTGAAAGCCTCAAGCTCTTCTTTATAGCTTTTCCAAATATAGGGTTGTGTTTGCATAGGTCCCCAAATGCAGGGCTACGTTTGTACAGGTTCCCAAATGCAGGGATACATTTGTACATGTTTCCAAATGCAAGGCTACATTTGCACAGATCCAAAAATAGCCTAAAAATCCCTAAAAATTCTTAAAGTGTTTTTGATATTTGCATAATAGAGCTTCAAAAACAAATAAATATTGCTTTCTTATCTTGCCAAAGTACAATGGATACAAAAGAGGGGAAGTCCCTTTGGAAAATTCAACTAAAGGTGGGTGTTGATGATCTTCTTTGCTATAATTATATTATTGTATGGTATTGAGCATCCTTATAGGCCATCCTTGGCTAAGTAGCTATCTAGAGACTTGTCACCTGCACACAAATACTTGCAAAAAAGGAAAAAAATTAGTAGCATATGAAGGGCCTCCACTATGTGAGGCCCATTTTGATATAAATGAAATATATCAAAAATTTGAATGAAAAATATTTTTCAAATAGAAAAATGTGCATATAAGATAGAAAAAAATGATATTAATAACCTTTTTGTGTTCTTATCTATTTAATTCATACCTACAACTTATTGGTATTCTCCTATGCAAATGCAAGGCTACATTTGGGGCTGATCAAACACAATGTTACATTTGTGGTTGGTGGATCAAATGTAGGGCTACATTTGTGCACCTGTATGGCTATGTTTTTGACTATGCAAATAAAGGGATACATTTTGTACTAAAATATAAAAGGCAATGGCTCAACCTATAAGAATTTTGGTGTCCTCATCGCATAATTTTACTAGTGTGACGATATGTTTTTCAATTATCTCTTTGGTTGATCAAATGATGGAGCCTTTATAGGCTTTTAGGAGATGATGGGGGCAAGGATAGGTGGTAGGCTAAGGCTACCAAGTGGTGGGGACTGGGCAACCACCTATCCTAGGCAGTTAGAGTGATTCACTTAAAGTATCTCACTTAGGTGGAGTGGTGGCATGTGGGTAGGTGGGAGTGGACTAAGGTGTGTGAGATATGGAAAGGGGAGGGGTAGTGGTGGTTAGGACACATGTCAAGAGGAGAGGCAAGGTATCCTAGGGAATATTTTCTAGATTTTAAAAAGTTAGAAAAAATATTAATGTGCAAGAAATTATACCTAGGTTAAACCTTCGACATATTATTTTACTATGCATATTTGTGAGATGGATGGATTTGTGAAGGCTTAGGGTTTGGTGTCTACACATTGATATTATCCATTTGTATAGCTTTCCAACGTATCCTTCCTTAATTTGAATCAATGAAGTTGCTAAATTTTCCTCCAAACATCTAATATGTTATGGGCTTTATAGTGACTAGGCTGGAGTTCATGATGAGTGGAGAGTCTAGGATCCAGGAATCTCTCTAGAATTTAATTTTATTGTCCTTACCTAGATTTCATTTGATCTCTTTATAAATAAAGTCTTTTCTTTTGAGAAGAGAATTCCAAAAGGCTAAGTTTTTGGGAGGGAAGGGTTCTTCCAAAATAGAATTGCCTTTTTGGAGGTACTTTGCATTGATAATGTTGATCCAACCAACATTATCCCTATTAAGTAGTCTACATCCTTGTTTGACTATGATGGCAATGTTAATTTACCTAATTTTTCTAAATTCAAGCCCTCCAACCTCCTTTTTGGAATAGACTTGGTCCTCGGATACCAATTAAAGTCTCTTATGATTTTCAAAACCCAACCAAAGAAAATATTTTTGTATTTGTTCAATATTTTGGAAAATGGATGAGGAAGAATATGGGGATATTTTGAAGGGTGGCCTAGACAAGTTGGGCTTTTCCAACTTGTTTGAGAAGGGATCGTTTCCATCCCAAGAGTTTGTTTTTACATTTTTTAAAGGATGGGTGTCCATATCCTTTCATGAGTTTTGCCAAATAAGAGAGGTAAACCAAGGTTGGTGGAAAGAAGCTTATAAATGGCACAACCAATGATTCTAGATATTTTTAATTATATTCTAAGAGGGTTTTTAAGGAAGACAATCATGCTCTTATGAAAATTAATTTTTTTATCCAACAATTTCTTTATAGAGGGTAAGAATATCTTTGATGACTTTAGCTTGGGGAATGGAGGAGAGGGTAGTAAAAATGGTGTCATCCATAAATTATTGATGAGTGGTGGGGTTGAGAGTAGAGGTGGGTTGAATACATGATATGGAGCACAAACTATTTATACGAATTTATGAAAAGCTTCAACAAGAATAATGAATAGGAAAGGTGAGAAGGGATCTCCTTGCCTTAGACCTCTGGAACTTCATAAGTAAAGAACTATTGAGCCATTGACGATAACAAAAAACTTGGTCATGGAAATACATTCTTTGATAAGGTTTATCCATTCTTGGTGAAAACCAAATTTGACCAAAATATAGAAGAGGAACTCCCAGGAAACTCTATCATAGGCTTTGTTTATGTCTAATTTTAGAAAAAAACCAGCTTTCCCACTTTTTTCAATAGAGTGGATACGTTCATGGATTGTGATGATATCATTAGGGATAAGTCTCCCTTGGATAGAGCTACCTTAGCAGGGATTAATTATCAATGGGAGGAAGAATTTCATTATATTGGCCATGGATTTAGTGAGGATTTTGTAGATGGTGTTGTAGAGGTTGATTAGCCTAAATTTATTGAGAGTTTTTGCTTCTATGGTTTTCGATATGATGGCTAAAAAGGTGAAAATGATGTCACTAGGGATGAAATTTGTAATTTGGACATATTAGATGGTAGCATCAACATTCGAACCCATGATATTCTAGAAAATTTGAAATAAAAGAGCTAGGAACTCATCAGGTCTTGGGGCCTTGTCCCCCTTCATAGAAAAAACAACAAATTTAACCTCATATTCAGTAAAGGGGCTTGTGAGGAAAGCAATGAGGTTGTCTGGAATGAGAAGAAGGATGTTGGCAAGAAGACTATCACCCATGAGATGGTTGCTAGGTTTGCATGGCCCAAGAAAGGTTTCATAAAATAAGACAAATTCATAAAATGGAAATATTAGGTTTAATATTTGTTTTATCCTTAAATCTAATTAAACAAAAAACTTCAAAAAATTTAATGTAAACAATCAATGAAAATAAAAAATTTACATATTAATTATATTTCAAACAATATCATAATACTGAATTTAAAAATCAAATGGTATTAGATTAGTTTTCTCAAGTTTAATGGGGAAGCTGAGGTTTAAATTTTATTAAATGTGTTAACAGTGTGTGCTATGATACCAAATGTTAGTTTTTAGAGAAGAAAAATATTGAGAACAAATCTTACGAACAAATTGTTTAATTTCAAAGAGTATTATAATATTGAAATTTAAAATTATGTTCTAAAATTTACATATTAATTGAATTTCAAACAATATTATAATATTGAATTTAAAAATCAAATAGTATTACATAATTCCTCAATTTTCATGGAGAAGACTAAGGTTCAAATTTGACAAAATGTGTTAAGATTGTGTGCTTTGATACCAAATGTTGGTTTATAAAAAGGGAAAAAATATATAAAATAAATCTTAACAAAACGGAGAAGGCACAAATTTTTGCAACAAAACACATAATTGTATTCTTTAATTCATTAGGTTACAATACAATATTATTGAATACATTTCTTAGGCTTTATGGTCATTTCACTCTACTCCATACAATATAATCCACCAATGAATGATGCATAAGTTGGATGATCCACTCGAGAGAGGAAAGATAAATAAATCAATTGATGTGAGATACACCAATATATAGAATTATTACAATGCTAATAATAACTTCTCCAAGTTATTATTTTCTACTTTTAGAATTTTCTTTTTTCTTTGAAATTTTCTTTTTCACTTTAACATGCATTTTTTTGTTATGCAATCTTTTTTTAGCTTTATAGTTATTTTTCTTATTTCCAACATGTGCTTTTCCACATTAAGCATTACTTTTTGCAACATTCTCCCCCTTAATGCTTAATGTTCTAATTTTCAATTTCTTGAACAAAACTCTCTTCAACTAATTGTTACACATACACCTTTATTGCTACACACACATGTTCACTATTGCTATGTACACATTATATTTGCATATCCTATTTGATTATTTATCCAACTTTCATTATTGTGAAGAACACAAGCTTATACTGAGAGGGGGGGGGTGAACAGTATAAGACCACTTTTAACTTTATCTTTCAAAGCAGCTTTCAAATCAATAACATGCAGAATAAAGATAGCAGTAATAACAGAAGTAAAACAATGCACAAAATATAATCCACAAAGTGACACAGCAATTTACGTGGTTCACCCAAGGTGGGCTACTCCACGGATAAAACTTTTCTTCTAAAAGTTGTATCAAAGTCCTCTAGGAATCCTTCCCGATTACAATGTTTATGAGCCTCAGCTCAAAGGAGACACCTTCCCCTAATTCTGCTTTGGCTGGTGATCCTCTAGAAGACCTCTATCTCCTATGCCCTTAGCAAGTGGAACTCTTTCCACAGAAGACACCTGTCTTCCCTGCTCTGGCTGGAGATCTCTGTCCTCAACTCTGTCACCACAAGCTGGTCCTCTTATCTGCACCAAAACATAGTCCTTCGGTCTGGCACAAATCTGTCCTCTTCCTCTTTTCTTTTTTTTTATAGTTGTACTTGGTCGAAACCAACTTTTCATAGTCTACGCAAACACAGCAGCACTCGATCAACTTATACTCTTCTACGAAAAACACAATAGCATGTTCGCATACGTGCATACAAAAATAGTTTCGCATAAACAAAGACGTTGCATATGCAAAAAGAACTTCGCACTCTGCCTTACGTCTCCTACACTTAGACGATTCGATGAAATGCACTCTTATACTGCAATCGATCTTCGCACTCTGCTTTTTCGATGATCGAACCTCACTGTCGCACTAAATCTACGAACGCCACTCTTCGAACGCACACTTCGATCGATCAATGAAACTCTTCAAACAACCCTCCTTTTATACACATAATCTCAAGATTAGAACCTTGATCTTAGTCGACTGTTTTACCCTTTGATCACGTCGACTGCAAAACCCTACGCTGTGTCGGCCTAGATTTAACTCTGTCGGCTTCACTACCTCCCTGTTGCTTCTGGCGTGAAACTTCAACATGTCACGATATCGTGACACCTTTGCCTGCCGTACACCTTCTATAGCTTGCTGTAGCGATATCGTGACGCTTTTGCTTTTGTCTGCTTCCTTTGCTCTTCTGTCATGAAATCGTGACACTTTTGCCTCTTGCTGACGTCATCTCACTTCTATCGTGAAATCGCGATGCTTTAGACTTCAAAGCCTTCTTCTCCGCTTCTATCATGAAATCGTGACACCTTTGCCTCTTGCTGATGTCATCTGCAATCTGTCATGAAATCGTCGACGCTTTAGACTTCAAAGCCTTCTTCTCCTTCTATCATGAAATCGTGACACTTTTGCCTCTGCTGATGTCATCTACAATTTTGTCATGAAATCATGACACTTCTTGCTTCTTCAACCTTTTCTCGGTTTGCACTAGCGAAAATGGAAATGTAAAGTGAAAAAAACATGTCATGAAATCATGACGCTTTCGCTACCTTAAGCTCTTTAAAAACATGTCACGAAATCGTGATTTTGTTTGAAATCTCGTGAAACTAACATGTCATGAAATCGTGACGCTTTCGCCAACTGCAAGCTACTAACTCAACCTGTCATGAAATCGTGACACTTTCTGCATCCGTACAACTTCTTTGAAACCTGTCGCGAAATCGTGACACTTCCTGCAACTCAACACTGCCAACTTAACTTGTCGCAAAATCGTGACAGTTTTGCCTAAACTTTCTCTCTCCTCAAACATGTCATGAAATCACGATAGTTTTGCCTGCTTCGTCTCTACCTTCCAACATGTCGCGAAATCATGACAGTTTTTCCAGAACTTTCTCTCTCCTCAAACATGTCGCGAAATCGTGATAGTTTTTCCAGCCGCCTGCAAACTTTTTCTAACTTATCTTTTTCTTGATCTTTTGCAACTGGGCTACTCTGATTTTCTTGGAGACTTACTGACCAGTCTGAAACCTTCATCAAAACACATTCTTTGACATAAAAACAAATTGCTTCAAGAACTCCTTGACATCAAAGACAACAACTACCAAGAGCTCCTTTGACATCAATGACAACAACTACACTTGAGCAAAGGCAATGTACTCAAGGTACCCAAAATTGCCAACAATCTCCCCCTTTGTCATTGATGGCAACCCTTTACTAAAAACACATCTTCAAGAGCCAAAACTGAAAACAATCTCTTTGAAGTTTTTGCTCCCCCTGACTTGAAGCTTTCCTCTTCACTTGAAGCTCTCCCCCTTACTCATATCTCTCCCCCTTACTCAAATCTCTCCCCCTTTGTCATCAATGGCAAAGGGTCACCTTTGGGGCTTGGGACTAAGAATGAGTCTCTTAGCTTAGTCCCTCCCCCACCTCCTAATGAGGTGATTAATTCTAGGGTGGGAGTACAACTCCCAATTTCTCCCTTAGATACTCAAATGTATCTCTTGGAAGAGGTTTTGTGAAGATATCTCGCAATCTGCTCTTTAGTAGACACATATTCTACCTTGACCTGCTTATCTTGCACTTTCTCCCTTAGAAAGTGATACTTGATGGAAATATGCTTTGTCCTTGAGTGCATTACCGAATTTTTGGAAATACTTATGGCACTAGTATTATCACAAAATATGGAGATGGGTTGTTCATGCTTGACTTTGAAATCCTCCAAGGTGGTTTTCATCCATAGAACTTGAGTACACCCAGCCACTGCTGCTATATATTCAGCTTCTACTGTAGATAAAGAAACTGAAGGTTGTTTCTTACTTAGCCAAGAAACCAAACTCTTTCCTAGAAAGAATGCTCCACCACTGGTGCTTTTCCTGTCATCATTATTGCTTGCCCAATCTGCATCTGTATAGGCTGTGAGAGTAAAATCATCACCTTTGGGATACCAAAGCCCAAAGTCCATAGTTCCCTTCAGATATCTGAATATCCTTTTAACTGCTATAACATGAGAATCTTTCGAAGCAGCCTGAAATCTGGCTACTAACCCAACAGCTTGCATGATATCTGGTCTGGTAGCTGTAACATATAATAAACTGCCTATCATCGATCTGTACAATTTTTGATCTGCCACTGGAGATTCATCATTTTTACTCATCGTGCACCCTGTAGTCATTGGAGTACATACAGGTTTGTTGTCCATCATCCCAAATTTTTTTAACATTTCTTTGATATATTTTCCTTGAGAGAGAAATATACCGTCTTTTGATTGAGCAATCTGAAGACCCAAAAAGAATGACAACTCTCCAATCATAGACATCTCAAATTCCTTTTGCATGGTGTTAGCAAAATCTTTGCACATCTCGGGTATTATTTCCCCCAAAAATGATATCATCAACATAGACAACTACAATCAACATATCATTACCTTTATCTTTTATATACAAATTGCTATCTGCCACACCTTTCCTGAAACCTTGCTCATGAAGGTACTTGTCTAGTCTTGAATACCAAGCCCTAGGTGCTTGCTTTAACCCATACAAGGCCTTTTTCAATTTGCACACATAGTCCGATTGATCTGAGAGAGACACGCCTTCTGGCTGTTCTACGTAGACTTCTTCATCCAAAACTCCATTTAAAAAGGCTGATTTCACATCCATTTGGTACACCTTGAATGCTTTGAAACTTGAAAGAGCCAAAAACATTCTGATGGCTTCGAGACGAGCAACAGGAGCAAACGTCTCTTCGAAATCAACACCTTCTACTTGAGCATAACCTTTGCAAACCAACCTGGCTTTGTTTCTGACAATCTTTCCATCCTCATTGAGTTTATTTCTGAAAATCCATTTTGTGCCAATGACATTCTTGTTCTTAGGTCTTGGAACTAAATCCCAAGTTTCACTTTTCTCTATTTGATTTAGCTCTTCATCCATTGCTTTTACCCAAAATTTATCTGCACATGCTTCACTGAAATCTCTTGGCTCAATCTGAGATAATAAAGAAATATTTGTAGAATCGTGTGCCGGAATGACTCTTCTTCTAGTTTGTCTACTGTTTGGATCACCAATGATCAAATCTTTGGGATGATGTTTCTGAACATATCGTGACGGAGTTTTGGGAAGCAGCTGTTGTTTTTCCTCTTCTTCATCTGAAACCTCTCTGAATTCTTCTTGACAGATTTCATCACTGATTTCCTTGACAGGTTCTCTTATTCCTGTCTTTTCATCAACTGTTACATTTATGCTTTCTACGACTGTATGCGTTCTTTTGTTGAAACATCTGTAAGCTTTGCTTCTGCTGGAATAGCCAAGAAAAATTCCTTCATCACACCTAGGATCAAACTTACCCAGGTTCTGATCTTCCCTTCTGATGAAGCACTTACTCCCAAACACTTTGAAATGTTTGACTGTAGCTGGTCTTCCTTTCCACAACTCATAAGGAGTTTTATGATGATTTACTCTAAGTTGGGCCCTGGTGATAATGTATACTGCTGTACTGACTGCCTCTTTCCAGAAACCATCTGAAAGTTTTGACTCATTCAACATTGCTCTAGCCATATTTTCAATAGTTCTATTTTTTCTTTCAACTACTCCATTTTGTTGAGGAGTTCTTGCTCATCGAATATTCTCTCTTAATTCCCTTGATGCTCACAGTATTCCACAAATTCATTAGAGGTGAATTCTCCTCCTCTGTCCGATCTTAAACATTTGATTCTCTTTTCAGTCTCATTTTCAATCATTTCTTTGAAAGCTTTAAATTTTTCAAAAGCTTCAGATTTTTCTTTGAGAAAGGTCACCCAAGTCATTCTAGAATAATCATCTATAAACAGCATGAAGTAGCTTTCTCCCCGAATGCTCTGAGTTCTGGTGGGGCCACATAAATCAGTATGAATGAGATCTAATGGTTTTGAAGAAGTATACCCTTTTGATTTAAAACTGGTTCTGGTCTGTTTTCCATGTTGACAAGGACCGCAAATGGTGTTATGGGGCCTTTTTATTTTGGGCAAGTCTCTAACCGCTTCCTTGTTACTAATGTTGACAAGATTATCAAAGCTCAAATGCCCCAATATTTTATGCCATAACCAACTCTCATCTTCTTGAGTTAGGAAACACTTTTCCTTTTTTATCTCACTTAGCATGTAAAGATTGTTTGGAGTCCTTGTAGCACTTGCAATGAGTTTTCCATTTTTTTCTTTACGAATCTCACATCTATCTGAAAAGAAAGATACTATGTGTCCTTGATCACAAAGTTGACTCACACTTAGAAGATTATGTCTTAAACCTTCTACATAAAGCACATTTTTAGTTTTAGATTTTCCATCCAAGCTAAGAGTCCCTTTACCACAGATTTTAGCAGACCTGTTATCTCCAAAACTAACTATTCCTCTGTTTGTGTTTTTTAAAACCAGAAACTTATCTTTTTCACCAGTCATATGTTTTGAACAACCACTATCAAGATACCATTTCTCAGCTTTGTCTTGAGCATGAAAAGTAGTTTGAACTATCATTGACTTAGACTTAATCTCATTTCTCTTTTTAGCAGACTTTAGGTTAGGTCTATCCAAACTGCACATCCTTGCTATATGCCCAACATTCTTGCAATTGTAACATATGACATTTTTATCCAAAAGAGGTGCAAAAGAGTTAACATTTTCCTTACTATGGCTATTCACGGATTTAATGCAATGTATAGCTTTGTGACCAAATTTCTTGCAAGAAAAATAGTAGCCATGGAAAGTATTATGTAACCTGTTTTGATACCTTGGATGATTGTTCTTTTTGTGACCAACTGGAATCCATCGTTCTTCAGGCTGAAGATTGATCTTGTTGTCTCTTCTTCCTGTCATGATGCTTGAGAACAGAACTTTATTCTCTGAAATCCTTAAAGCCCAGAAGAATTTACTTTAGAGATCGAACTTATCTTTTTCACCCTTTTCTAAAACTGTATGTTCTTCTGATAGATCCTTCTCCAAGCTGTTAGGCTATATCTGGAGAAACCTGCTCTGATACCAATTGAAGAACACAAGCTTATACTGAGAGGGGGGGTGAACAGTATAAGACCACTTTTAACTTTATCTTTCAAAGCAGCTTTCAAATCAATAACATGCAGAATAAAGATAGCAGTAATAACAACAGTAAAACAATGCACAAAATATAATCCACAAAGTGACACAACAATTTACGTGGTTCACCCAAGGTGGGCTACTCCACGGATAAAACTTTTCTTCTAAAAGTTGTATCAAAGTCCTCTAGGAATCCTTCCCGATTACAATGTTTATGAGCCTCAGCTCAAAGGAGACACCTTCCCCTAATTCTGCTTTGGTTGGTGATCCTCTAGAAGACCTCTACCTCCTCTGCCCTTAGCAAGTGGAACTCTATCCACAGAAGACACCTGTCTTCCCTACTCTGGCTGGAGATCTCTGTCCTCAACTCTGTCACCACAAGTCGGTCCTCTTATCTGCACCAAAACATAGTCCTTCGATCTGGCACAAATCTGTCCTCTTCCTCTTTTCTTTTCTGTTATAGTTGTACTTGGTCAAAACCAACTTTTCATAGTCTGTGCAAACACAGTAGCACTCGATCAACTTATACTCTTCTGTGAAAAACATAGTAGCATAGTCTTTGTGCATACAGCAGCATAGTCTTCGCACATAAACAACAGCATAGTCTTCGCATAAACAACATCACAGTCTTTGCATAAACTGTGCAAACATAGTAGTATTAACTTCATGCACTCTATGTCCTTACAGTCTCCTACACTTAGACGATTCGATGAAATGCACTCTTATACTGCAATCGATCTTCGCACTCTACTTTTTCGATGATCGAACCTCACTGTCGCACTAAATCTATGAACGCCACTCTTCGAACGCACACTTCGATCGATCAATGAAACTCTTCAAACAACCCTCCTTTTATACTCATAATCTCAAGATTAGAACCTTGATCTTAGTCGACTATTTTACCCTTCGATCACGTCGGCTACAAAACCTACGCTCTGCGTCGACCCAGATTTAACTCTGTCGGCTTCACTACCTCCCTGTAGCTTCTGGCATGAAACTTCAACATGTCATGATATCACGACACCTTTGCCTGTCGTACACCTTCTATAGCTTGTTGTAGCGATATCGTGACACTTTTGCTTTTGTCTACTTCCTTTGCTCTTCTGTCATGAAATCGTGACACTTTTGCCTCTTGCTGATGTCATCTCACTTCTATCATGAAATCATGACACTTTAGACTTCAAAGCCTTCTTCTCCACTTCTGTCATGAAATCGTGACACCTTTGCCTCTTGCTGACGTCATCTACAATTCTATCATGAAATCACGACGCTTTAGACTTCAAAGCCTTCTTCTATAAGTGACACCTTTCTTGTCTCATATGAAATCGTGACACTTCTTGCTTCTTCAACCTTTTCTCGGTTTGCACTAGTAAAATGGAACATGTCACGAAATCATGACGCTTTCCCGCCTTAAGCTCTTTTCTCTCAAAGCCCGCGAACTGGAACATGTCACGAAATCAGTACGCTTTCCTCCTTAAGCCAACTCAATAACATGTCACGAAATCGTGACGCTTTCACCTCTGTCACGAAATCGTGACACTTTCGCCAACTCAAGCTGCCAACTCAACTTGTCATGAAATCGTGACACTTTCTACATCCGTACAACTTCTTTGAAACCTGTCGCGAAATCGTGACACTTCCTGCAACTCAACACTGCCAACTCAACTTGTCGCGAAATCGTGACAGTTTTGCCTGAACTTTCTCTCTCCTCAAACATGTCGCGAAATCATGACAGTTTTGCCTGCTTCGTCTCTGCCTTCCAAAATGTCACGAAATCGTGACAGTTTTGCCAAAACTTTCTCTCTCCTCAAACATGTCACGAAATCGCGACAGTTTTTCCAACTGCCTGCAAACTTTTTCTAACTTATCTTTTTCTTGATCTTTTGCAACTGGGCTACTCTGATTTTCTTGGAGACTTACTGACCAGCTGAAACCTTCATCAAAACACATACTTTGACATAAAAACAAATTGCTTCAAGAACTCCTTGACATCAAAGACAACAACTACCAAGAGCTCCTTGACATCAATGACAACAACTACACTTGAGCAAAGGCAATGTACTCAAGGTACCCAAAATTGCCAACATATTGAATATCTTGTTTGATAACTTATCTTATTTCCAACTTCTTTTATTTTTCAACATGTGTTTGATCCCATGACTCAACTAAAAGTGTCCTTATGGTAACCTTATCATCCTATTGGAATACTTGAATAACGAGTCATTGCAACTGCTAGGTGTAGTAGAGTATAACTTCTTATTGGGCTCACTCTATTTCCATATCAAACCTTCATATTTCTTATGTCATGTATGGAACCTTGCTTCTACCACACATAACCTTCATCCAATGATTCTCATCACTCCCCATTTCTCATTTGAGGATATTATTACTACTATAATTTCTATTATAGGGTTTCTCTTATTAATCCTATCATTGTTTTAGTCTCGTATACCATGCTAAAATTATGGACTAGGAATCTAGGACCTCAATTCATTGAGGTTGCTCTACCAATAAGCTTCTAGCTCCTCCTTGAACCAACTTATGATTTGAATGTAGGATTGCTTCTACTCATTGCTCCAACATCTCCCTAAACCACTTCATGAGTACTAAAGGCTCTTAGCTTCAACACCAAACTTGATACCAAACTTTCAAGATCAAGCCTGCTATAGTTCTCTATATTAATACTCCAAAAAACATAACTCTCTCCCTTAAACATAGGAATCTACTATTAAGTTATATTTGAAGTGCTACTACTAGTAGCCATCTTGCATTGTTGCTACTACTAGATTTTGCTCTCTTGACCATTTTGGCTCTAAACTTCAATAGAGCGTGATCTCCCATAAAATAAATGTGCCTAAGTTTAGATCAAATAAGCTCTATTCAAAAACATGAACCTCTCTCCTCATAGACAATCCTTGATCTCATGTCAAATATTAATATTGTATGCTCTCACACCACATGTTGGTTTACAAAGAATATAAAAGTTTAAAACTAATTTTAATAGAAAGGAGAAGGCACAAATTGCTATGGTAAAACATAGAATTTTATTCGTTGATATATTGCATTACAATACAATATTCTTTAATATATGGCATACTCTTTATGGCTATCTCATTTCACTCCATACAATTTAAACTAAGTGTGACCTATGCATAAGTTGGATGATCCACTTAAAAAATGACAGATGAATAAATGAATTAGTGGAAGATATAGAATTATTACATTGCTAATAATAACTTCTCCAAGTTTTTCTTTTTCTAAACTTAAAACTAAGACACTCTAATAATAAATTCTTATTCTTTTTATTTATTATTATTATTATTTTTTATCTTTAAACTTATTTTTTTTACTTTAACAACCACTTTTATATATTTCAAGCACTACAAGTTATTCTTTTCTATTTTCAAATTATTTATTTATTTATTTTTTAATTTTAACATGCATTTTTTTTATTTTCGAGTAGCTTTCTATCTTTAGAATTATTTTCCATATTTTTTTTAATATGTGTTTTTCTACTTTAAACATTATTTTTAAAATAAAATGTAAGTACACAATTACCAAATTAATGATATATTGTTATACCATTATATGATAGTTAATATATAATATAAATAAACTATTTTAATCAAGTATAATTAATTAATATGTATGTGTAAAATTAAAAAAATTGAAAAAAAATAACACACCGTCAAAATTGATCTTATATTAATACTATATGATAAAAGTGTAGACACAAAAACAACACCAATCCAATTATGTGACAACAAGCGCTGATGACATTGACACACACAGCCCCTAGGGCAGCCCCCAGAGGTTAAACAGTGGTCCTAACCACTTCCAAAAGTAGTTTTAGAGGTCAGAGGTCAATTTGGCACCTTTTTGGCACTTTGCTCTCTGCTCATCCCACCCCGAGACGAATACAAACTGTCATTCATCCCACCCAGGGACGAATAGCAGCATTCACCCCAAGGTGAGGCGAATAGCAAGTTTGACTGGCAAAAAGTCAAACCTTGGTAACTCCACCAGTTAACTGAGGCTTCAGGTCATGCAATTGCGAGGAATAGCTTTTATTCAAGAAGAGAGACTTCAGTTATGAGTGTTTTTATTTTAGAAACCTCATGCAAGGAGATTCTAAATCAACGAATTAGCTTTTCTTTTAAAATAGGAAAATAACTCAAGTAGTGCCCTCGCATGCGCAATTCAAACAGAGAGACCCTAAGGTCTATAAATTGGTGAGTCTTCTCACCCAAATACATATAGAGAAGGAGCATTTGAGCAATGAAGTGCTACCAATTTACATACCTACTTGCGATTTGTGCCTTCATATCCTTAATCTCTCATTTGAAAGGGAGGTTATTGGGTGACTATTGGAAGCACGAATCCCGACCCAAAAACTGATTTTTGGCCATAATATTCCATAAAATTTGTCAAAAACACCCTATAAGGAGTTTTGGACCCATCCCAAGTGGATTTGTGCCGAAACAGTGTCCCAAATGGTGGGCGTCCTACCCCTAGGCACTCCCCAAACTATCACAGTCCTATTCGCCCCACCCCACGATGATTAGAAATATGTGATAGATTTATCTAGTTTTTCTTTTGCATTTTATTCTAGATATATTAAATAGGTTACAGTTCAAATTTCATTTCATTCTGAGCAATTTTGACCAGGTTTTTGTCATTTCTTGCCTTTACTAACTTGCAGATTGCACTAGAAAAATCTAGGTGATAGAGGTAAAATTGGAGAAATATGACCTTCTGGGTCTTCCCAAAACACCCCCAATTAGCTAACACCAAGTTTTTAGGTCTTTTGGAGCTTTCTAGACAGGACATTGAAGAGGGTACTATTGGTCATCAAATCTGCCTAGGTAAGGATTTTGGGTAAATGTATGCGCCCTAGACCTGGACCAACATTGAAAGGCCGAAGGGAAGAGATGCCCCTCGTGCCAATCTCCGGAGAAAGGCCGGCTCCTATGCTAAACTACTTGGGTGTTTTGAAGACAAGAGTGCAGGAAAGAGATAAAAGGGATAAGGGTTAGAGAAATAAATAAAAAGGGTTAAGGGAAGAGAGATTGGTGATTTGAGGTGGGAGAGAACAGGAAGCACGATCGCTAATAGACAACTTGAATAGCAGCAAGGAACACCAAGAGTAAAACGAAAGAAACGTAGTATCAACCTTCCTATGTATCCTCCCGAACGAGTTTCAGGGCACTGTCCCCGATCGCACACCGGACGCAGAGTTCAACATCTCAGTCTACAAACGAAGAGAGACAAAAGAATCAAGCAAGAAGGCAGCATAAAAGAAAGTCAATAGGATGTTTTTCAACTCCTATGTATCCTTCAGAACGAGTTTCAGGACACTATCCCCGATCGCACACCGGACGCAGAGTTCGAGCATCCAACATACAAACAAGGAGAGATAGAAGAATCAAGCACAGAAGGCAGCATAAAAGAGAAGAATTGAGCTCAAAGTCTCTTAGTATTAATCGCAGGACATCAAGTTACAACAGCTTTCTAGCAGATAGTTCCCCCCTTTTTCCATTACAATGCCTGGGTTTTTATAGAGGACCCGGGCCTCTGAGTCATAATTACATAGAAAAGAAGAGTACGCCCTCGAGCTCTGAGAATCGGCTCCTCGAGGCTCTCGTGACCGAGCTTTCAAATCTGTTACCAAAACTGGCAACTGCAACCGGGTCAACCATGGAAAGGTGCATTGATGAGCCGTCTGGACGTCCTTGGTCTCCGGGTGCGGTGCTCGAGTGGCCGCCATGCTCGTCGGGCTCTCCATCATGGCTTGATACTTCGCTTTTGATTGCCAAAAATGAGCAACGGGCTTGCTGGGCACGAAAAATTGCATTTATGAGGCACTTGATCGCCTCGGGAAGATACCCGGCTTGGAACGTGTGCCCGTGAAGCGCTTCGCTAGGTCTTCGTTCACAACTTCGCTTCGCAATGGTTTTGGGCCGAAGCAAAAACTCTTCCTTGAATTATACTTCACAAAACTTCTTCGAGGAAGGTTTGTGCCGAAGCATATCTGCTTCGCAAAATGGTCTTCTTCGTCCTTGTTGCTTCGCTGACAAAACTGCTTCGCTGATGCCTTGGAGAAATGCTTCACTGATCCTCTTTCATGTTCTTTCTCTCCTCGAAATTGGGGGGGGGGAGTGAGTTTGGAATTTGGAGGACTTTCAATGCTCCTTGAGTTGTCGCTGATTTTTTGGCCGAAGTGACTGATGGAAATACTTTGGGTGCGAAGTAGTTTTCTTGCCTTCTCTTTTGAATTTTGGTTCGGCATATTGCTTCGTAGAAATCTTTCCCGAAGTAGCTTCTGAAAAAGCTTCGGGCCCGAAGTAGATTTCTTGCCTTTGCTTTTCGACAAAATTGTTCTTTCGAATGCTGCCTTTGTATTCTACTTCGGTGATACTACTTCGCAAAAACTCCACCTGAAGCAGTGTTGAAAATGCTTTGGGTGCGAAGCTCTCTTTCCTTCTGAATGCCGCTTCGCTCAACTTTCGCTCGAAGTAGCTGTTGGAAGCGCTTCGGGCCCGAAGTCGTTTCATTCTCTTTTTCTTGTGTTTTACTTCGGTGAAAACTACTTCGCAAAACTTTTACCCGAAGTAGTGTGGGAAATGCTTCGGGTGCGAAGCTGTTTTATTTTCCTTCGGTGAAGCTCTTTTTCTAGCTTGTTTGGCAGTGAAGTTCTTTCCTTTCTACTTTATGTACAAATGGGTGGCATTGAAAGCCAAAATTGCTGCAACTTTTCAAAATAAAAATAACAAAGTAAAAAAACTTTACACAACACTATACAAAACTTGTTTCTTTTCTACCCCTTGAGAAATGTGACAAAATTGTCAACATTCTTGGCGGCTCGCGGGGCAACGAGCTCGTCTCGGTGGAAGGACCCTTTAACTTTGATCTATTGGGCCAGAGTCTTTTCCCGATCCATCTCCTCCTTCTGCACCTTCTTCTTCTTCTGGGAGCGCCTCAGCAGCTGGTTCTCCTTCTTCTGCTCCCTCTTCTTCTTCCCTCCTCTGCTCCTTCATCTGTTGGCGTGGCCTCTTGCTGTGGAGATGGGATAATGCGATCATGGATTTTCTTTATAGTTCGACGAACATGAGCCCAGACCCCTTTCTGAAATATTTCTTGGTCTTCGAGCGCCTTGACCAGAACATGGAATCGATCAATCTGCCCTATGTCGGCGTGTTTGATCCTCGCACCTAGGTCATTCAGGCAAGTCACGATTTTACAGTGTCTCAGGATGAAGTCTGTGACCTGTCCCTCCGTGACCGGTTCTTCCCACTCATCAATTTCGGAGACGTCATTTTCAAAAAGGAGCCATGCCGGCTTTAGTTCTTCCCTGGTGAGAAGGTTTCCATCATCATCTGTGAAACTCGGGAAACCCAAAGAAGAGAGGTCTTCAAAATGACTCATTGATGTGCGCTGCTCCTGCTCAAATATATCAAGGAGGTCTTTCACCTTTTGCGCTTTCTTCACCTTGGAGAAGAAAGCGCGAATAGTGGCTTGGGCAGTAGACCAATCCCTAGCCGTTCGACTCATAGCAGTGACCTGTAGGTCTTGATATCTGATGCTTTGAACCTCAAAGGCAAGCTTGAGTCACTTCTTAATTTTTTGAATCACCTCGTCCACCATTGGTCCCTTCTTAGCGATGGCATGCTGAGCTTCGGTGACATAAATCAAAATTGACAGGGCACTGGAGGCCCGAGATCTGAAACCTTTGAGTAGGTGAGAGCGGATCTCCTTGATCCTACCTTTGTCGAACAGCTCCAGGTTCACCTTTTGGTATAATTGCTGTTGGGACTGCAAGATCTTGCTCTCGAGCTCCTTGGCTTTTAGCTCATTTTTGGCCTATTTTTGTGCTTGTTGTTCGGCCGAAGTCTGCAATTGTAGAACTTGCAGTTTGAGGGCATGTGTTTCCTTTTTGAGCAATTTGCCCTACTTCTGCGAATCCTCCAGCTCAGAGCGAATCTTAGCCAGCTCTTCCTCCAACTTGATGTTGGCATTTTCTGCCTCAAACCTGCGCTGGTTGGCAATGTTTGCATGTGCTCTGAAAGTTTCGACCCTGACATGCATGGATTCAGATTCGTCATCTATATTTAAATGCTCCAGGTCTTTGGTTTTCTCCTGGTAGTCGTAATCGGCTGGAGTCATTTCATCCAGAGGCTTCTGGACCTTAGGGACCTTTCTCACCTTATGCAACTTTCCGCCCTTCAGGTCGAAAACTGCACATTTTTCAACTTGAGCTAGAGATTTCCCTCTTTTCTTTCTCGCCTCCTTTAACATCTTCTCTGTATTCTGTCGAGCTAAGAGTAGCTTTTTGGCCAGAGGGCGCTCCTTTATTGTAGATAGGTCTATTTCAGAGAAAGCTGAATCTCCGGCCAAAGGTGTAAACAAATATAAAGAACTAACAGGGGCAGGTTCGCCCGACGACTCGGGGACGGGTGTAGCAGGGGCTTTGGCGAGTGGGACTATGCTTTGAGCTATGGGAGAGTGGGCTACGGGGCTTGGTGTGGGCGAAGTGGTTTCAGCGGGCTTATCCTGTTCAGACGACTCGAGACGAGTGGGGCTATGCAGGATTGGGCTGGCGATGGGCGGTTTCTGAGTGGGGGATTGACTCTATGGGGAAAGGAAAGACTGATGAGGGCTTCCACTCGGGACTGCCATGGATGTGTCAGAGACCGAAGCGAAGGGAAGAGAGTGCGTACCTACGTGCCCTCCTGGCAAAGCGGTTGTGGTCACTTCTTGCGTGGCCGACTCTTGTCCCTCTTGGGCTTCATCAACCCCGACCTCTACAACTTCTGCTCCAGAGTCCTTTTCTTGTTGGAGGAGTTCCTCCACATCGATGATATCTATTTTGGGGACCGTTTCAGCACTTGGTGCCCCTTCATCTCCAATGTTTGCCTCAACCGGGCCTGATGCAGGGGACCCAGCAGGAGTACCTAAAAGTTTCGTGCGAGGGCGCTTCGGGTGGCTCGGAGGTACTTGAATCTGCTCCTGCCTTTTCCTTTTCTTCCTCTCCAATGGTTGTTCTGCTTCTTCGGTGCTTGCTTCCTTATCTTCCTTCGAAGCATCCTTAGCCCCTCCTGGGCTTTCGCCCGATCCTGGGGTAGCTGGGGGAATAAAATCTACAAAGGATATCGACTTCCAGGTTTCGACATTGGAGTCATAAAGAATTGCGAAGTCTTTATCCGATGCTAAGAGTCCATAGGAGTTTGTCTTTTGACGGTGGACTCTCATTGTCCACCATTCCCGAAGCTTTTCCTCGCTCCAGTATTTTACCTCCTCCTTCAAATCGTCCCTTGCCTTTTTCCAAAAGGTGGAGCCTAGAGTCGGGAGGGGATGCTGATCAGGGTCGTACTTGACCTCTATAGGATAGAACTCATGCCATGGAGGCAATGTCCTCATCCTTTCTAAATGCCACTCCAGATATTTTCCATTGGGGTTGTTCCTTTGTTCCACAACTTCGGGGTGAGGGCAGATGTGGAAGCTCTTGAATTTTAAATGATCCTTCATCACGCCCAAAGGATCGTAGAGCCACTGTTGAGGAATCTGGAGTAGGCCAAAATAGGCAAGCCTTTCTTCCAGGAACGTGCCCTATTTTAGGGCAAAGACTTCGATTACCCCCATCCTGAAGGGGAAGTCACAAGTATGTGCCCACTTACGGCCGTGACCGTATATTGCATTTGTAGAGTCGCTCTGCCGAGCGACCTCCAATGCGAACTGATATTCTGAGGGGTAGACTGGTAACAGGAAGGGCTTCCCAATGAAGCCGAATATGCGAATCACCAGTCCCTGTGTCAATTGGAAGACATCTCCCTTTTTTCCCAGCACCACTCTATCTCTCAAACTGAGTGGTACCCGAGGAGAAGAACCTTTCAACAAATGCATGGCGGGTCCCAAAAATTGTTGATTAAAAGAATAATAAGACTCCTCCTTCAATAAAAGGGGAGTCCATTGGTACACTGGCAGAGGATTTCCATCCTTGCCGCTTGGGGAGATGGCGATGTGGGGAAAATGCTTATGAACTTGGTAGAAGAATAGCCAGACAAGAAAGGAACAGGGTGAGAAGTACTGGCCTGCTGCTGAATTCTTCATGCTAGCGAGCCTTGTATGCAGGGTTCGGGCCACCCATTCTGCCTAGTCAAAGAAAATTGGGTTGGTGTTTGGCCTTGAAGCGTCAGGGGCATAAAACTCCCCTCTTGAAATGCATTCGGCCAGGGACACCTGCCAGGGCTGTACTGAAGTATCCTTTGACAATCCTGCCACCCATGCAATGATGGAAAAAATATCTATATTTTTGAAGGCCTCCAAGGGTAAGGGCATCTGGGGCAACTTGTTTGAAGGCAGCCCGCTCTTGAGATTCTCCCGTAGGAACTTCAATATGTGGCTGTTGGAGGTGAATCTCTCCATTTGTTCATTTAGGAGGACATTGCGAACAGAATAGCCCTTGGGCGGGCCCTGCTGTGGTGCGAAGGCTGCTTGTACATCTTCCTTCAAGATGGAGAATAGCTTGTGTCCCGAAGCATCTAACACCTGCCTCGTCGCAGGTTGGTAATTCTGTGCAATGGCGTAGACCAGCTCGGGACAATGGTGAGCAGGTGGGGTTAGAAACCAGTAGATCTGGGAGTAATATGCAGTGGCTCTCTTGTTTTCTGGCGTGAGCCTGCTTGTCATGAATTCTATGGTGTGCCGAAGATCGGATACACCCTTCGAGAGCTGCGTGTCTCGGATTCTCTCCCACCCATCAATTGGTGGATCCACAAGTTGTTCTTCTTCTGAGTCGTCCCCCTCTTCCATTGGCTATTTTTTGGGTCGAAGGGGAGGATTTAGCTTCTTCGAGGTACGCTTTTTCTCTTCTTTCCCCTTTTTTGTCTTCTCGGGGCCTGCAACTTCGGGCTCTTTCCCCTTCTCCTTAGAGTTTTTCTTTCCCATGATGTTGGTGATAGCGGCAGGGTTCTTGATACAAAGAGCTTAAATGCGAATGGCCAGATGCAAAAGGACAGGAGAGTTGCAGAGTATCTGAAAGCTCTTAGTGTAATTCTAACTGATGGACAAATAACTTCCCTCTTGCCAAGAACTCGCTTTTATAGCCTAAAAAGGCAACCACCTGAATTTATGGCACCTACTAAAATTAAATTTGTACTCGGACAACGGAAGCTGCCGTATTCTCAAACCGCTTTTGCAGCGACGTGGTACACAGGGCTGCATGCTTTGATGATTATACTTCGTACTGGAGACGCCACCCGCTGCCACCTCGTACCTTGGTGCGAGCTTTTCTTCTCTTTTTTTGACTCGATCATCTCGGGCAGTGTTCCACCACCCCTTTTCCTTAATTTCGTCCGCTTTGTACTCCTCTCAAGGCCGTTGTTGGCACGTTTTTTGAGGCACATTTTGAATTCTCCACCTCGCGCGTGTTTGGCTCGACGAAGAGAAACTTGATGCTGAAAATGCTTCACGGCGAACCTTTGGTTCGGACTATTTTTCGATGCTTCGGGCCCGAAGTACCTCTTCTTCGCCGTGTTGCCGCTTTGGTCGAAAATGTTTCGGGCGAAAACTAGCCGAAGTGAATGCTTCGCTATGGTTTCCACCGAAGTAGAAATGGTTCGGGTATGAGGAGGCCCGAAGTAGATGTTTCGAACAACTTCCTGGCGAAGTAATCTTCAATGTTCTCTTGGATTTTGCTTCGCTGGTTTCCTAGCCGAAGTGTTTACCGAAAATGGTTCGGGCCCGAAGTCCTTCCACCTTGGTCAAACTTGAATCATGGCCTAGACTTTTCTTCTTCGGCGAAGTTGCCTCTTCGGATGATTTTCGCCCGAGGCAGGAATTTGAAATGTTTCGGGCCCGAAGCTCTCTTTATCGGCCCTTTGCATTTTTATTCGGCAAAACGACTTCGCACAATTTTCACCCGAAGTAGCTGCTGAAAATGCTTCGGGTGCGAAGTTCTCCTTTTGAAAACTGGTTCGCAGAATTTTGCCTTTGGTTACCTTCTTTGCAGCGAACCTTTTGTACTTGCTACTTCACATCAGAAGTCTCCGAAGAAGATTTGGAAGTGGTACTTGGCTTTGTGATCTTGGAAGAGAATGTATATACAAATGCAAATTATATACATAAGTATATATACACATTTTTTTTTTTTTTAAAAGAGAATTATTGTCTTTAGCGATGAAAAGTCTTCAGGTGAAGACCATTGACAGAGATCGGCAGAACTTGTCCATCTGCATCTTTGAGGATGAATGAATTGGCCGAGTTTACCTTCATAATTTCAAATGGCCCATCCCAAAAGGCGTCCATCTTGTCGTGATTCCCAGGCTTGGCCTTCCAAGAATCCCACTTCAATACCAGGTCTCCCACATTGAATGTGCGATCGGATGACTTTTTCTTGAACCGAGTCTCGGATAACCTGAGTATGCTTAGCGAATTCTTGGTATGCTTCTTCGTGATCCTCCTCTAGTAGCAATAGCTAATGAGCTAACCTGTTCTCCATCGGATTAACTCCATCTTCTGCTTCTAACAGCCGTGGTGCGGGGATCTCAACATGGATGGGTAAGATGGCCTCCTTGCCATAGACCAGAGCATAAGGCAAAGTTTTGATTGACCTTTTGACAGAAATCCGATCGGCCCACAAGGCCCGATCTAGAAGGAGATGCCAAGTCCTTTTGTTCGTCTCTATGAGCTTCCTTAGCATTCTCAACGAGTCTTGTTGGTGGATTCCTGCCAAGCCGTTGCCTTGTGGATAATAATTGGAGGATACTTTATGGTATATCCCATATCTGTAGAGGAAATCATTGATTTTAGCGCCTGTGAAGCCAGGGCCATTGTCTGTGATGATTGCTTCGGGGATGCCGAACCTGGTGATCAATCCTTCCAAGAAGGTGACTACAGTCTCTTGATCTGCATGTTTGGTAGGAATCGCTTCGGCCCACCTGGTGAAGTAGTCTGTTGCTGTCAGGATGAACCTATGTCCCACGGAGGAATTTGGTGATACGACTCCTATAAAATCCAACCCCCATTGTTGAAAGGGTGTCTCTACTTGTATCGGATGAAGGGGCATTGCAGCATTTTTGTTTCGACCGACGAACCTCTGACACTGCTCGCATTTACGACAAACTACGAAGGCATCGACAAAGAGTGTGGGCCAATAATAACCCGCCCTAATGATCTTTAACGTTGTTGTTCTTCCTGCAAAGTGACCTCCCGATAGTCCTGAATGGAATTCTCCCAGGACTCTCCTTTTATCATCGTCTTTGATACACTTAAGAAGGACACCATCAATGTTCCTGAAAAATAGGCCTTCGGGGCGCAGAGTGTATCTGGAGGACCGCATCCTGAAATGTCTTCGTTGTGATGCATTTAAATGTGAAGGACACTTGTCGGTGTTGAAATAGCAGATTATCTCACCGACCCAATCCTTCTCGTCTTCTTCGTAGTTAGCGAAGCATTCTTCGGCTGGTAAGTCATCCCTCCGAGATTCTATCACTTCGGCCGTCGCGCTCTTTGCCAATTCTTGACACAATGCACGGCCGCGAACTAATTTTGTGGGCTTGATCTCAATGTCAAACTCCTGTATTTTGTTCACCCAACCAGCTCTTTTACTTCCCAATTCTCCTTGGATAATGAAATTACGCACATCGGGGTGAATGACATAAACTGTAACTCGGCTCTGAGAGATGAACTGCTTGAACTTCCTTAGTGATTTCATTACTGCATGCACCTGACGCTCAATGAAATTATACCTTTCTTCATGGGAATTGATCACCTGACTCAGGAACGCGATGGGACGCTCCTCGCCATCTTCTCCCTTTTGTGTCAGGACAACAGCATAGCTCTCGGGCTCTCCTATGGCATACATGATGAAATCTCGACTGTAGTCTGGATTGATCAAGACCGGCGCCTGAGCGATTCGAGCCTTAATCTCTTCAAAAGCTTTTTTTCTTTCTTCGGTCCAGTTAAATTCGACGCCCTTCTTCAGGAGTTGGGACATTGGCTTGATGACTTGGGCGAAGTCGGGAACGAACTTCCTTACGAAGTTGATTTGACCGAAGAAGGATTGAAGTCCTTTCTTGTCTGTCGGGAGTGGGAGTTTCATTAGAGCTTCGGCTCTGTCAGGATCTACAGTGAGCCCTTTTTTTGATATCGCATGTCCCAACAACTTTCCTTCGCTGACAGCGAATATGGACTTCTTTGGATTAATTGAGATGCCGAACTCTCGACACTTTTCGAAAACTTGTTGTATATGTAGTGGATGATCTTCCCTTCTTCGGGAGAAAATGGTCATGTCATCCAGATAAATGACGATGACCTTATTTAGAAGCTCGCCAAAAGCAAGATCCATTGCTCTCTGGAAAGTGGCCCCAACATTCGAAAGGCCAAATGGCATTCGCTGGTAGGCAAATGTTCCCCACTTGGTGGTGAATGTTGTTTTGTGTTGGTCTTCATCCCTGACCCAGATTTGATTGTATCCAGAAAAACCATCGAGCAGAGAGAAGCGTTGCGCTCCAGCTACTGAGTGCAAAATTTGATCAATCTGTGGGAGAGGATAGTGATCCTTGAGGGACGCCTGATTTAGATTGCGAAAGTCTACGCATAACCTGATATCTCCGTTCTTCTTTCTGACTGGGACCAGGTTCGCTACCCATGAAGAGTGCTTGATGGGATATATGATCTTTGCCTCGAGCATCTTCAAGAGTTTGGCTTTCATTAAGACCTCGATCTTGGGATTCATCGGTCTTTGCTTTTGTCGGAAGGGTTTGACCCCCTCCTGCAACTCGATTGTGTGTTGAACCAGCTACCGATTGTATCCTCGGAGATCTTGATAAGACCAAGCGATTATATCAGAAAACCTTCTACATAGATTCTGTATCTGTTCTATCTCCTTCGCAGTGCAGTCGGTTCCCACCTTTATTGCTTTCCCAGGTTCGAGCTCCAAATCCTGATACTGTCTCTCATGGACCTTGATCATGTGAGAGAGAGCTCGGTCATTCCGATCAAAGAGGCTTTCAAGGGTGATTAGTCCCTTGGGAACATGATTATTCTTCAATTGGATCAACCCTTCATACTCTTCTTCATCAGAGCTTCGGTCTTCGACTGTGGCGGCTTCTTGGATTAAGAAATTTACAATCTGCTCATCGTTGTCAAACACTTGCCAATGCAGATCCTTGTCCAGGATAGAGGGTCTATAGATCATCCTCACAGTTCTGGGCTTGTGCACCATGTCTTCTGCTGGAGAGTACTTGGCTGCGATGGATGCCAGAACATCGGCATGTCGGTTCTTCTCTCGTGGGATTGACTACAGATTGAGAGATTCGAACCGATCGAACAGGTCCCATACCCTGTTGCGGTATGATTTTAGATAATGCTTCTTTGAAGTACACTTATTTGTGACCTGGTTGCAAACCAGTTCGGAATCTCCAAAAATTTGGAGGTGCTTTATGCCTAACTTATCAGCTTTCTTAAGTCCTAGGCATAACGCTTCATATTCTGCTGCATTGTTAGTGCAGCTCCATGTCAACCGGTAGCAATATTCTTTTTGCTCTCCGAAAGGTGAAATTAGAAGAATCCCTGCCCCAGCACCATTTTTACATCGGGCACCATCGAAGAACAACTTCCATAGTTCTTCCTGGGCACTTGTTCTATTCCCGGGGTGGGAGTGGTTTTTTGGCTTGACGATCGCATAACATCCTATTTCGGTCTCCACCATGGCGTTGAAGTCTGCCAATGAAAACTCATCTTCACAACTTAATTGCGCAAGAGACTCCTCAATCAGGTCCACCTGCTCTATTTCCTCCACTAGTGCATTCACTGGTTCACTACTTTCTTCCTCGGACATCTTCTGTACCAGAAAGGAAGAAGGCTTCTCATTGTAGATCTTCACCTTCTTTCCCTTGAATGGAATCTCCAGATGGGAGTAATCCATAGATAGATATCCACCCAGTTTTGCCATGAATTCCCTCGACAAGCACATACTAAAATATGGCTCCAAGTCGACTACTACTACCTCTTGTATGACTGTGATCTGAGGCATCTTATGTAGCCGGATAGGAATGTCCTTGATCACCCCTACAGTCTTTACTGGAGTACCATCCAATTGGAGTACACCTTGGCTGCTTCGCGTATACTCCATCCCTATTTCTTCGTAGACTGCTCTTGGCATTACTGTTGTAGCGGCCCCAGAGTCGATCATGCAATTATGCACAATATACCCTTCCATTTGTAGGGATAGGTAGAACGGAGGTGGTCTATTCTTCCCCATGATTGATGTGGATAGGGTCTATACCAAGGCAAGCGGTGCTACTTTTTTAACCTTAATTGTCTTTAATGATTCTTGCAGCAGGTCTACTTGTCCAGGAAGTTGCAGTGCATCATACAGGCTGATCTTGGCTGGAATCTTCTTCAATTCCTCTACAATATTGTATGCCAGGGATTTGGGTGCTTCGGGCTCTTTTTTGGGCTCATATCTTGTGCGAAACTGCTCTGTAGCTTCCACCCTTTGTCGTTTAGTCAGCGAAGGAAACTTGAGCTTTTCCTTAGCCTGTTCTTTAGTTTCCACCTGAGGTGGTTCGACAGAGGCCTTTTGAGCCTTTCCTTTGATCGGTGTTGGCGAAGGAGCTTCGCTCGAGGCCGAAGTAGATGATTGTCCTTTCTCAGGTTGAACTTGCTCTTTTGAAGGAGTTAGCTGAGTAACATTTGCTTCTATTGTCTTTTTCCCTCCTCGGGTGAGTACTGCAACCGGCTCCTCCTCGCTAATTACCAGGTTCTGATTCATCTGCCTAATGACATTTACTTGACCACTGTGACTACTGTTTGCCAGTGTTTGTACATAGTGTTGGTGCAAGGTGCAGGTGTTCTCCTCATGCGGATCATTGCACGTAGAGCACCAATACACGTAGTCGAAAGTGCTCGGAGCCTCATCAATTGCAGCATTTCTCGTCGAAGCCCTCCCTTGCTGGACTGCTTGGTCTTTGGTAAGCGCAGGTGCAGGATAAGATCTTCTTGGTAGGAACTCCTGTTGTGCTTGCTTCTTTTTTACAATAGTCATGTCATTAGACAACATCTGAACTATAGAGTTCAGAGACTGCATTTCCTATAGAATTTTGGTTTGTATATCATCGACTTTCGGAGCGAGTGGTGATGGAGCCATCGTCGGTATTGGAGGAAGGGCGGGGAGTTGAGGTGGTGCTGGTAGCACAGGAAATGCTGAAGAGACAGTGGGTTGTGGAGTTGAAAATGTAGGGAAATGGATTTGTGGAGCAGTGATTTGAGACACGACAGGATTCGGATTCCAAGATGAAATCGAGAGTGCGGGGGTGGTGGAGATTTGCGAAGCGGCTGCGCTTGCATACTAGAGTTGTAAGAATTCAGGAAGTATGGGCATCGACATCCTTTGGGGGAGCTTGCCCACAACTATTAAATCCATCTCCGCTCTCTTAGCTAACTCATACAACTCGAGAAAAGTATTAACGTTAGAATATCTTACCATGAGACCGATATCGGGGTTGAAAGCCCGAAGGAAATAGAGCGCTGCAGCTTCGTCGGTTGGCCGAAGTCCAACTGGCACTCTCTGCCAGGTTCGAGCGAACCTCACATTGAAATCCATGATCTCCTCTTGTGGATGTCTCTTGATTGAAGTGAACTGGTGCAGCAGAGAGGTAGGATCACAGGATTCATTGAAGTTTCCCATCAGTTGATCAGCTAACTGATCCCATCTCGTAATACTACCGGGTGGTAGAGATCTATACCAATAGAGGAGTTTCCCTCTAAGGGAAAGGACCAGAAGCTTTACCATAATCGGCTCTTCTGTAATGTCGTGGATCGCCGCCAGAGATATTATATCCTGGATGTGCTCCAGAGCGGTCTTCCCAGTTCCATCGAACGTTGGGATTTTCTTTACGATAGCAGGCGACACTTGTCCTTGTCCCACTAGATTTAGAGGTGACAAAGAATCCCATGTTGGAGACAATCTGGGTGGCGGTGGCTGCTGCATTTGTTGTTGTTGTTGTTGTTGCTGTTGTGCCATATTTGCTCTCAGATTTCCCGAAGCTCCCCCTTGACTGCTAATAGGACAACTAATAGGAATAGAGGGGCTAGGACGCTTCGAAGAGTTGGGAGGATTGGGAGGAAAGCTAGATGTTGTACTATCAGAAGTTGAGCTTTGTCTGCCAATAGAGGATGTTCCTTGCGGCAGGGATTCGGGGGTGATCAACCTTGATTGTTCCCCAAAAGCGTCAATATCTAGCTCAAAGAACTCGGTTTCCTCTCCTTTATTCTTAACTCTCCATCTTGTTTGCATGAAGGCACAGAATTTTGGTACTGGTCTTTACGACTTAGAGATTCTCGGGTAAACAGAGTCGCCAGATGCTAAGAGTCTTTTGGTAATGAGGGCATCGATCCTCACTACCACTAATCAGGTGAGACTGACCGGGTCACACCGGGAACTGGTTAGAACTATTGGCCCCGGTGAAGATGGGTTTGCGTTAAAATATGGGACCTTAACTGGTTATGGGTCTATCTAAGACAGATACAGTTGGTCCCACCGGGCGTGCCAAAAATTGTTGGTCATCAAATCTGCCTAGGTAAGGATTTTGGGTAAATGTATGCGCCCTAGACCTGGACCAACATTGAAAGGCCGAAGGGAAGAGATGCCCCTCGTGCCAATCTCCGGAGAAAGGCCGGCTCCTATGCTAAACTACTTGGGTGTTTTGAAGACAAGAGTGCAGGAAAGAGATAAAAGGGATAAGGGTTAGAGAAATAAATAAAAAGGGTTAAGGGAAGAGAGATTGATGATTTGAGGTGGGAGAGAACAGGAAGCACGATCGCTAACAGACAACTTGAATAGCAGCAAGGAACACCAAGAGTAAAATGAAAGAAACGTAGTATCAACCTTCCTATGTATCCTCCCGAACGAGTTTTAGGGCACTGTCCTCGATCGCACATCGGACGCAGAGTTCAACATCTCAGTCTACAAACGAAGAGAGACAAAAGAATCAAGCAAGGCAGGCAGCATAAAAGAAAGTCAATAGGATGTTTTTCAACTCCTATGTATCCTTCAGAACGAGTTTCAGGACACTGTCCCCGATCACACACCGGACGCAGAGTTCAGCATCCAACATACAAACAAGGAGAGATAGAAGAATCAAGCACAAAAGGCAGCATAAAAGAGAAGAATTGAGCTCAAAGTCTCTTAGTATTAATCGTAGGACATCAAGTTACAACAACTTTCTAGCAGATAGTTCCCCCCTTTTTCCATTACAATGCCTGGGTTTTTATAGAGGACCCGGGCCTCTGAATCATAATTACATAGCAAAGAAGAGTACGCCCTCGAGCTCTGAGAATTTGGCCTTCCTCGGCTCTCGCGACTGAGCTTTCAAATCTGTTACCAAAACTGGCAACTGTGACCGGGTCAACCATGGAAAGGTGCATTGATGAGCCGTCTGGACGTCCTTGGTCTCCGGGTGCAGTGCTCGAGTGGCCGCCATGCTCGTCGGGTTCTCCATCATGGCTTGATACTTCGCTTTTGATTGCCAAAAATGAGCAGCGGGCTTGCTGGGCACGAAAAATTGCATTTATGAGGCACTTGATCGCCTCGGGAAGATACCCGGCTTGGAACATGTGCCCGTGAAGCGCTTCGCTAGATCTTCGTTCACAACTTTGCTTCGCAATGGTTTTGGGCCGAAGCAAAAACTCTTCCTTGAGCTTCGCTTTGGGGAAGGTTTGTGCCGAAGCATATCTACTTCGCAAAATGGTCTTCTTCGTCCTTGCTGCTTCGCTGACAAAACTGCTTCGTTGATGCCTTGGAGAAATGCTTCGCTGATTTTCTGGCCGAAGTGATTGATGGAAATACTTCGGGTGCGAAGTAGTTTTCTTGCCTTTTCTTTTGAATTTTGGTTCGGCATATCGCTTCGCAGAAATCTTTCCCGAAGTAGCTTCTGAAAAAGCTTTGGGCCCGAAGTAGATTTCTTGCCTTTGCTTTTAGACAAAATTGTTCTTTCGAACGCTGCCTTTGTATTCTACTTCGGTGATACTACTTCGCAAAAACTCCACCCAAAGCAGTGTTGAAAATGCTTCGGGTGCGAAGCTCTCTTTCCTTCTGAATGCCGCTTCGCTCAACTTTCGCCCGAAGTAGCTGCTGGAAGCGCTTCGGGCCCGAAGTCATTTCATTCTCCTTTTCTTGTGTTTTACTTCGGCGAAAACTACTTCGCAAAACTTTTACCCGAAGTAGTGTGGGAAATGCTTCGGGTGCGAAGCTGTTTTATTTTCCTTCGACGAAGCTCTTTTTTCTAGCTTGTTTGGCAGCGAAGTTCTTTCCTTTCTACTTTATGTACAAATGGGTGGCATTGAAAGCCAAAATTGCTGCAACTTTTCAAAATAAAAATAACAAAGTAAAAAAACTTTACACAACACTATACAAAACTTGTTTCTTTTCTACCCCTTGAGAAATGTGACAAAATTGTCAACAGGTACTTTCTGACAATTTATTGCAGGTTAATTCATCCCACCCCAGAACGAATAGAAATCTATATAAGGTTTCATTGTTTTTCTTTTTGCATATTATTCTAGGTCATTTCAATAGACTATAGTTTAAATTTCATTTCATTTGGAGCACTTTTGATCAGGTTTTTGCTATTTCTTGCCTTTACTAACTTGCAGATGGTATCATTGAAATTTGGGTGATCAAGGATAAATTGGAGAAATCTGACCATCTGGGTCTTCCCAAAATACCCCCAATTAGCTAACACCAAGTTTTCAGGTCTTTTGTAGCTTTCTAGATAGGACATTGAAGAGGGTACTTTCTGACAATTTATTGCAGGTTAATTCGTCCCACCCCAGAGCGAATACAAATCTATGAGGAATTTCTTGACTATTCCTTTTACAATGCTATCTTAACATCATATTCATGCTTTTGTAAAATTTTTAGGTCTTTATGATATTATTTGATTATCGATTTAATGTTTTCATGCATACACTGACAGTAGGCCTAGGGAAATACACGCTTTATTCTATCTGCAGGTGCTACTAATCTTTTATGTTTCCTTGAACGCAGGTCTTTGACATCAGAGAAGCAGGAAGGAGTCAACAATCATATACACAAGTGGTGGTGACGTTTTGGTCCGCCCATCTTATATGTGGGCACGCGAAAGAAGGACCGCTATCTATGGATGTGACGAGAAATCTATTTGATGCTCCTATCCCCTAGAAAGGAAGGAGACGTATTGTAACACAAATTTAAAAAGCATATCAATAAAGAGGGCCGCATTTTATATTGCTTTTATCTTGTTTCAATTCGTCTATGCTCTTTCTTTTTATGCACTTTGCAATACATAGGCTATAAGCGTTAAGTTGGGTTTTAAAAGCATCTATTTTGGCACTTTCCTTTTTGTTTTTGTATCCTCGTGCTTTCAGTGGTGATCACGGTGGCGATCATGGTGGGACCTCTTTCCATTGATTTTTAAGATTAAAATTTTTATTAAAGTTGCTTGTTTTTTTTCTTACAGGTACTAAGTTTTCAAATGCTAGACTGTTTTAGGCAAAAATTCAGAGACATCCGATTTAGGTAGAGAAGAGGTAGGGGTTTTAAACACCCTCTGTCAATTTTTTGTTTTTTATTTTTTTGTTCTCTGATTTTTGCTTGCATAGGAGAGTTTAGAGGCTTGCTTTTTTCAATTTTACATCTTAAAAAGAACCCCACACACCATGTGGTATTTTAAACACAAGGAGTTGGTCGTAAAACCCCAACCCTTGAGCAAGACCAATGGTGGATTTCATCATCGCCTTGGCTTGAGATATTGCATCCATAACCCCAATTGCGACTGTTGCTAGACGTAAATCCTGATGAAAGCTGACCAAGTGTAGCTTGGTGTGATTCCAAGCGCATGAGGATAAGTCTTCTATGGTAGGTGTCATAAACAGAGTGATTCCCTTTTGTACCGCCTATGTTCCACGTATCATCTGCTCTCATGTACCTATAGTCTCCCTCATGTAAGGGCGGGTATATAGAGAGGTTGGTATATCGGTCCGGCAATGGTATATTGAAGGGGTGACCATTTTTGGAGTCATAAGAGCCTTCATAATTGCATTTAAACGTTCGTTCAAAAAGCTTTCTAAACAACATAAAAATACACTAAACCAGATTTTAGGGCACACTTTTAAATATTTAAACGAGATAATCATTGCATTGATTGTGTGTTTTCTTTCTATTTAAGTGTAGCATAAAAAATCCTAAAAAATATAAAAATCTATTCATCTTTAGGAGCACATCACCATGGTGTTCACTCGTAGCCGAGCCCAATCATGAGCAAGCATTGCAGAAAGTGCACCAAGGGGGAAAAATCACCTCCGATATAGTCTTGAGGACTTAGCCATCCTGCCTTGGTGGAAAGGCACCCAAGAGAGTCCCCATCATGCCATAACAGAACAGGACTATAGATGCACCTCTTTGATGGGCACCCCCACTCAGCATAGGTCCTTTCAAGAGGAGAACCTCCACATAGATCTTAACGTAGATAGGAGACTTCCCTTAGACACTCGTTATGAGTGGCCTAGTGATGAAGTGTTAGAGCAACGGAGGGTCCAAAAGGAGGGGCCACATGATTTATTCATCCCTTCTTTGCCTTGTATTACTGTTAGAAACACTAGGCAATATCCATAGTATATGCTCTCGAAACAGAGCAAGACAATTCTGCCTGGACCTTTTACCCATATGAAAGAGAGTATGAGGAAGATCACTACGTTCCTCAAGAGTAGTACATAGCACGAGAACGATGCACGTCCACACCCGCAATGTATTAGGATCACTCATTGAGGCCAGAGCCTCAAGTGAATGCCACTAACCTCGACAGAGGGAAGCAACCCATAGGGATCTCAGATCACCATGACCGAGAAAGACATGTAGGGGAGGCATCTAGGCTTCCTAAACAAGAGACGATGAAACAAATTGACTTGGCGATTGCCAAACATGTCGCCCACCAAGTGCAAATCATGCAGCTTAGGCAAGATCAAGAACAGTTAGAGAATCTTTGTCGACTTAACAAAGAGCGCATTCAGCATCAGACGTCCGAATTGCTTCATAACAAGGTGCCTGCGAAGGGTCCAATCCCTTGTGCGCATAAAGTAGAAGTGTATGAGAGGCAAGACCCCTTGGTACGAGAGAGGTCCAAGCGACCTTATCAAGTACTACCTTCGAGACCTCCTAGACCTGAGCGGGAGGCCACTACCAAAAACAATGATGGGAACCCTTCGCGGGCACCCATCTATGCTTATAGAACTCAGCCAACCACTCATTAGGAAGCCTATGAGGAGTATGAACAAGAAGAAGAGCGGGCTGAAATGCTCTATCATGGCAGAGGGGGTGCTAGCCAGCTACCTCTCAATAGGCCTCAAGTTCCCCGTAATCCACAACGGGAGAAAACTAAGGAGGAAGAAATTAAATCCTTTGATGCATTGTATCGCTCCAAATTTTTCGCACCCTTACCTTCAGGCTATAGGATCCGTGCCCGGAAGGAGGATGGGAAAAGGATGTCGCGGTACCTCGGACTGAGAGGACTTGCGAAGGTCCCGCCTCTCAAGGGAGGTGTATTTTGATGATTTTTCGATGGATGGTGGGTTCACCAGGAAACATTTAATGGCAGTTTCCACGCCTAGGTTTGGAATGTGTTTTTATGTGTTCATTTTTAGCCTTAAGCATTCATATCCTAGGTTTGGCCAAATGAATCTAAATTAATCTATATGAAAGTGCAGATTTAATGAATACAAAAAGCAGAATTAAGACAAAAAAAGAGAAATTACAGAATATTAAAAGCAGAATACCTGATCCGGATGTCTGATGGAGATTCTGATGTTTGAAGCAGTCAGGATCGCCTCTGATTTGACAAGATCGTCTGAGATCAGACAAGATCGTCTGAGATCTGACGAATTCGTCAGAGACCTGCAAACAGAAAAACAGATGCAAAATACAGAGAATGCGACTATGATGACAGAGGGAAACAACACAAAATAACAATATGAATACTAAACAATAGTTATGAATAGAAATTCAAACAAATTATGATATTCTAATGACAAATTATGATCTTATCATGCAACTTAAGCTATATGGGTGAACTCCAAATGCAAAATAGTAAGAAATAAGGATAAAACTAACTAAAATGCAGAATAAAACAGCAAAAGGTATAAGAGAAAGCGCAAACTCTGGGCACTGATTGCCCCCAATGCAGATTGCAGTCAAAATCATCTGGAAGCAATGAAATCGTCTCGAATTGCGACAGGATCGTCCGAGATTTGAACGAGATCGTCTGCGACGATCTGAGCTTGCTCCGGCTGAAAATCAATGAGGTCCCTACAAGAAAACTTCAAAATAACAAATGCAAAATGATGCTCTAGGTATTCTAATGCACGCAAAATCAAGTTACAAGGAAATTCAGCCAGGGGTTGGGAAGGGAAGGTCCTAAGGATTAAATAGGCTTAGGGGAGTAGTTAGGAGGTTGGAGATCATCCCTATTTGGGAGATCTCCAATGGGGAGAGGTCTCTAACGGCGCAGACACGCTTCTGCCGGATTAGAGACCCGTTGGAACAGAAGCTAATTGTGCAAAATCAGTTTTGCGACAAGATCGTCTGGACGTCCTAGCCCAGACGAAATCGTCAGATCTGGGGCGATATCGTCTGATCGGCGACGATATCGTCAAACGGTCAAAACAACCTCTAAAAATGGCACGAAAAAGGGGGAAACGGATTACCCGACGGTTAACGGGCGGTTTGGGAGGTTAAAATTTGAATTTAAATTATTTACTAGGATGAATGTAATTATTAGAATTTCACTGCGCCAATTTTAGGGTGCTACATTTTGCCCCCTCTTTAGCGAATTTTCTGAAGAAAATGCGTTAAAGATGAGTTCTTCTCGATCTACGAGAAAGCAAAAATTATTCCCATTTTTAGGCGACGATTCTTGGTCGAATCGTACGACAACTTACTATGGTGCCCCCTCCGTGTTTTTACCCAAATCGAACGTTTGAGGTAAAAACGCGGAAAAGCAAAATTAATTTTGAATTATTTTTGAATAAAATTAAGAAAAATAGGGTAAAACCCTAATTCATTTTTACTGGTTTTAGAGCTCTGGAAGAAAAAATGGTGGAGACGACGCACAGATCAACAAGAGGTCCGACGCGGTCTACGGGTAAGAGTCTAGACTTAGCTTAGAATGCTTTAATTTGATTTTACATGCTTTTTAGGTAAATTTTAATCAATTTTTGAGCATCGCGGCCATTTTTGGGCCGTCGACGTCGTCGAGATGAAATCGTCCCGATTTCGATGAAATCGTCTCAATTTCGCCAATTTCGTCCAAGGGCAAAATCGACGAAAGGGGGACGATTTCGTCAAATTAGGGACGATTTCGGCTTGCAAAATCGAAGACGATTATGCTCAAATTTGGGACGATATCGTCCAATAGTGGACGATATCATCAATTGCATAAAATTGAACTTATTTTACTTGCATTTTTAAATACTTGAATTGTTATTAATGATTGTTTGTTGTTTTGTTGTTTATGTTGCAGAGAGGTTTGCTAAAAAGTAGGGAATGGAAGTATGGAGGTTTGAGAGATGACTTGGCCGCTCTTACACAGGCAGAGCGGGATCAGCTGGCACAGGTCGGCTTACAGCATGTGGCAGAGATGCCACAAGTGTCTACAGATATGGGGCTACTGACAGCCCTAGCAGAGAGATGGTATCCGGGTTCTTCATGTTTTTGGCTACCTACAGGGGAGATGACTCCCACTCTAGAGGATGTATGGAGGATTCTAAGAATCCCCATACAAGGACGGTTGATCACTCCTACGGCCAATCAAGGCCATGCTATGGGACGATTGTGTGGTGACCCGAGCTTCACCCTAGAGAAGGGCGGAGTTAACATCGAGGCACTACGTCAGATGCTGGGGCATCTAGACTCACACGGGTTCTAGCTGGAGTAGTTGGTGGACTTTTGCTGTGCCACCAGAGCGGGTGCAGGGTGCCATGGATGCTGCAGATGTGATCTACGACATGCGGGACCATGGCTACAGGTTTTCTTGGGGCAGCTATGTGCTATGCCGGTTGTACAGGATCCTATATGGGGTCATGTACAAGGGCGGCCGATGTCTGGTGATGACATCGCTCCTACAGGTTTGGTGCTGGGAGCACATTGCAGTGCGGAGGCCGATAGGGCTTCCTCTGACAGGGATTGATGGGGAGAGGCCTCGAGTTTTCTACTGGTGGCTCCGAAGAGGGTCACAGCGGCGGATCGACCTTTCGATGTCCCGGAGACTATTAGATGACCTAGTCCCAGACCAGATCACCTGGAGGCCATGGAGGGAGCATCCAGGGTGGGCCGAGGATGGACAGGAGCTAGCTCGCGTTAGGCGAGTGTGCTGGCTACGGATGGAGAGGGGAGAGGTGGAGCTCCACCGCTATGACCGAGTTTTGCGATAGTTCGGTCTACAGTAGGGGATCCCATCTCTCAGGGATTATGAGTTTTCTCGGACTGTCCGGGATAACACTACAGTGAGCGGGGCTCCAGACATGCAGCGCTTCTGGAGCCAGGACTCGGATGATGCCCCCATTCAGCCAGTGGATGGGGACGACGCAGGGGTAGCCGATGGCTATGATGCCTAGTATGCAGGCATCCGCCCTCCTCGGATGACGAGGGCTCAGGGTCCGATACACGTAGTTGTGCGTCGGATAGGGAGGCGGCGCCAAGCGGCTATGGAGGCGGCCCAGGGTCACGACGGGAGAGAGCTGAGGAGGCCGCATGCACAGGAGAGGCCACGGTAGAGGGAGAGGAGGGAGGCGAGACCCCCTTCTCCATAGAGAGAGAGGCCACCATCGCCCGATAAGGGCAAGGGTGTTGACACAGGGGAGAGTAGCGAGACAGCTACTCTTCGAGCGGAGAGAGATCATCTCCGGGCATAGGTGCAGACATTGCAGGATGAGGCTGCACGCCATCGAGCTGAGGTTACCCAGCTCAGAGACGAGATTGCATGCCTCAGGGCACGGGGTGGAGGAGCGAGCACACAGGAGCTGGCACGGTCGATTGCTCAGATCACGTTCTACCAGGGCATCTACTTCTAGATGGTGCCAGAGGGTCAGAGGGTACAGCTGCCAGTCGACATTGCTGACCCTATCAGGATTGGGTCCTCGAGGACTTCGTCCCGATCGAGGACTAGGACTCACAGTACTACTCATACTGCGATGGGGCCACCTCGTCCACCTCAGGGCGGGGGAGGAGATGAGGCTGAGAGCTCGAGGGGCTCTCGAGGCTAGAGGACTGCATTACACTGTACAGATTGATATGTAGGTTTATTATTTTTGATAGAGGATTGAGTATGCCGAGGTACAGATTGTGGCATACCGATCCAGTTTTGATGATGTATATATACTGTTGATATATATATGAGATGAGATAGTTTTGATCATATGACTTGTGTTATGTGTATGTTTATGATGCTTTTATGTTTGATTGATTGATTTGATAATTGGATTGAGGATTCATGAAATTATGTCGTTTTGAAAATTTATAATTTTGATGTCATGCGGTAATATTTTAAATGAAATAATCTGATGTAACAAATTGGTTGTTTGTAATGTGATGTGGTAAAAAATAAAAAGAGACTTCTAACAATAATTTCAAAGGACATTGTCGCTATTATAGACCATTTCATGGAGTCGTTGCTCACTCGGTCGTCAAGCTAATCCCAGTATAGAAATATTGTTAAAAGTAAAAGAGTGCTTAAGAGACTGTCTTAAGACTTTGGTGCAATGGTGCAAATGATGATGATGATGGTTTGTTTTTCAGATTTTCATGAAAATAGTATGCATGAAATAATGTTAAAATGATTTTTGCTAGGCATAAATTCCTAAGTGTGATAAATTTTTTGGATAATTCATTAGGAATTATACCATCGTTGCAAATTTTGAAGGTTAACATAATGACATGAAATAATGAAAATGTGCATGCTTAAAAGCATAATTTGTGTAACATAATGATTTAAGTCATATGGTTTTCATGATTTTTAAATAAATGGGGAATAAAAATTGTTACAATGATTTGCGCTAGGCATAGAATATGTAGGTATAGACTTATACCATCATCACGAAAATCAAAGAAAAAGAGATAGTTTTATTGCATGGTTGATTTTTTAATAAACAGAAAATATGAAGATGAGGACTTGCGCTAGGCATAAAATTCCAATTTTGGTTTTGGAACTATACCATCGTCGCGAAAGTCGACAAAAGTTATATATATATATATATATGTTTTGATTGTATATTTTTGAAAGAAATTTTTGATTTTTCTATTATATAGTTGTCTTTATGGTAAACAACTGTACTTGAATTATTCCAAACAAGTTGCAAAAATAATATTTCAAAGTATTTTGAAGACAAAAGTTAGATTTATAAGGAATCCCATGTGCATATGTGAATTCATTTCCGATCTTGATTTATCATAATGATACACAAAATCTCTCAAATACAAATGTGTGTGCAATTGCTTTGTGCATTTACCGGTTTTGAGCAAGATAATATGATACAAGTGATTTGAAGAAACCAAATAAGTGTTCATTAACCATGATGTAGATGCATATAACCATACTAGACTACTATGTAGGTCGGATTATCAAGAGCTAGCTAATCCATAAGCAGACATAGGTCTGTACAAAAGAAGGTCGCTAATGTGACGGACATATCACCACGCTAGGAGTTACCCAAGGCCAAGCGAGGTTGGGCACAAACCACCTGTTATGGGGCTTACCTCCTAGTTTTCGAATAATTGAGAATTCCAGGGATTCAAGCTCATCAACCCTTCTTTTCTTTTCAAAGGGTAGGGAAAGGGATTTTATTGCTTTCTTGCTTTCTGCTTTCTTTTGCTTTTCTTTTGAACTTTGCTTCTTTTTCTTTTTGTATTTTTTTTGCTTGATTTTTGAGATAGTGCTTGAAATATTGTTGTAATGATATAAAATAACATTTTTCTTTTCTCTTTTTTCTTGAACTTTTCTTTTCTTTTTCTTTGCTAGGGATACTTGCTCGGATTAGCTGTAGAGCAAGGGATTTTTATTCTGGGTAGGGGTGAGCTTGTCCTTTTGCCAATTCTCAAAGATTCTAGACCATGTGCATGATAGGATAGCAGGGAAACTTTTCGCTCAAGAAATCACGTCTACTATGTAGCAAAACATGGAAATTACAAATATAATCATTTTATTGTGAAAAGATGTGCTTGGTTTAAGTAAATAACAAGATCAATTCTCTATGCTCAAACTTTATTTAATTGAATTTTGTGGACTTTGATATAAGAGAGATTAGTAATCATGCCAGATAAAATCAAGATATTTATTTTTGTGAGTGTGCAAGTGAGGGATTCCAAATAAATGCTAATTTATCAAAAATAATTTGAAACATATAACTGCAACATTTGTAAGAAAATATATATAAATACTTTTTGAGAAGTTTTGAGAATGTTGACTCTCTCTTTCTTCTTTATATTGTTTTGGTTTCGAAAGAGTCAAGCATATTGTTGTTTTTATATTTTTATCATTATTTTGTTTTTTTGGTTTTATTTTTGTTTTTGAACAAAAAATTTAACAAGTGCCATAAATAAATGCAACAAATAGTTTTGAAGATTTTGATGATTATGAATGTTTTTGGTGTTTTTGAATTTATAAATTTGAAAGAAATACAAGATAGTGATTTTGAACAAATATATACATGGATGAAATGACCAAATTTATACATAGTAACGTTTAAGATGCAAAATATTCATGGGTTCTTTAAGTTCTTTACCATCTAAGGTAGATAATTTGTATGCTCCTGATTCGAATTTAGCAGTAATAATGTATGGTCCAAGCCAGTTGGGCTCAAATTTACCTTTAAGGTCCTTAGTTGCATTAGTATTTTTTTGATTTTCTTTTAAAACAAGGTCGTCGATCTCAAAGGATCGATGACGCACTTTTTAGCATATGATCTTTTAAGCTTGTTTTGGTAGGCACGGAGATGCTCCAAAGCATTGATGCATTTTTCATCTAGGAGTTCCAAGTGACTGAGTCTGCCAGCTCGATATTCATCTCCTACTTCGGTATCTTGAAGTAGCAGAGCCAAAGAAGGAACTTCTAATTCAAAGGGAAAAACTGCTTCAGCACCATAAACCAAAACAAATGGTGAAGTTCCCGTGGGGGTTCGAACACTAGTTCGATAGGCCCACAAGGCTGGATATAATTGAATGTGCCAGTCACGGCCAGTTTTATTGACCAATATTTTGAGGATTTTGATTAAGGTTTTGTTAGATGCTTCTGCTTGACCATTACCCTGAGGATAATAGGGAGTGGACCAGCGATGTTGAATCTTATATTTTTGGCATAATTTTTTAACATCTTTATTTTTGAAACAAGTTCCATTGTCGGAGATGAGATTTGCAGGAATTTCGAACCTACAAATGATTTGATTAAAAATAAATTTAGAGACTTGTGTGCCGGTGCAGGAAGCTAAAGGCATAGCTTCAACCCACTTCGTGAAATACTCAGTGGCGGTTATGATGAACTTGTGTCCATCAGATGACACAGGATTGATTTTGCCAATAATATCTAAGCCCCATTTTGAAAAGGGCCAAGGAGATGAAATAGCCTACAGCTCTTGTGCAGGCGCATGGACAAGGTCAGCATGTTTTTGGCACTTGTCGCAATGGCGCACATACTCATGTGCATCCGTTTCCATGGTAGGCCAAAAGTATCCTATCCGAAGGAGCTTTTTAGCAATGACGCTACCACTAAAGTGTCCTCCACAAGATCCATCGTGGGCTTCACTCAAGGCTGATTTAGACTCTTCTAAGTTTAAACATCTTAATAGGATACCTTCAAAAGATCTCCTATATAAAGTATTGCCAATTATTACAAATCGACTTGCTCGTCTACGTAATAACCGATGTTGGTTTCTATTAGAATTGGCAGGGAAAGTCCCATTTTGGAGAAAATCAAATATGTCCATATACCAAGGTTCAGGAGTAGTTTCATTGATTAGAAACACATCCAAAGGCTCTAAGCATGATTTATTTGAAGCGGGTTCCTGGAGTCGACGAATAATGATAGTGGCATATTCGTCATCTAACTCCAAGGGCAGGAGAGATGCAGCTGCGGCCATAGCATCAGTTGCACGGTTGCTAGTTCGAGGAATAGCTTCCAAGGTAACTTGATCAAATAGGGACATTAATTGTAAAACATAGGCCTTATATGGGCGTAGTTTATCATCTCTGGTCTGATAAACTTCATTAATTTGGTTTATAACCAGTTGAGAATCACCAAAAACTAAAAGATGTTTAATTTTTAGCGCTAAGGCAGCTCGTAATCCAAGGATTAGAGCTTCATACTCAGCGATATTGTTGGTGCAAGCAAATGTCAATTTGAAGGACGAGAGGAATAAGATGTTTTTGCGGGGATATTAAAATAATACCCGCACCAGCCCCACTCATGCATCGGGCTCCATCAAAGTATAAGGACCATTGTTCAGTATGGTCTGCCTCTAATTGAAGGCATTCATCCGAAAACTCGATGATGAGGGGATGGGTAGACTCTAAGGGTGCAGCAGCTAATTGATCTGCTATGATTTGACCCTTAACAGACTTCTGTCCTATGAATGTGAGATCAAACTCGCTTAGAGCAAGAACCCACTTGGCTGTGCGACCCGATAAATAAGGTCGACTCATGAGATACCTTAAGGGATCGTATTTGGCAATGACATAAGTTTTTTGACTAAGCATATAATGTCGTAATTTTTG
This sequence comes from Wollemia nobilis, assembly GCA_028583015.1. Lineage (NCBI taxonomy): Eukaryota > Viridiplantae > Streptophyta > Pinopsida > Araucariales > Araucariaceae > Wollemia > Wollemia nobilis. Next base: position 6,322,998 of record JAQPPZ010001063.1, on the reverse strand, counting down.
CGTAGCAAAAATGACTGCTAGACATAGTTTTTCTAATGTTGTGTAGCGGGTTTCATAACTGATGAAGGTTCGGCTAATATAATAATTAGCACGTTCTCTCTTTTCATCATCAAGTTGAGCTAACATAGCCCCTAAGGCAGAATCTGAAGCTGAAATATATAGGAGGAATGGGCGATCGAGGTTTAGGTGGTGAAAGCACGGGTGGATTAAGGAGGTATTGTTTGAGAAGTTCAAAAGCTTCTCTACATTCGGTGTCCCAATTAAAAGGGACATCCTTCTTAAGGAGTTTAAGAAAGGGACCGGTTTTGTCTGCCAACTTATCGATGAAGCGACGGATAGCTTGAAGCTTACCTTGTAAACTTTGTAACTCAGATATATTAGTAGGTGCGGGCATATCAGTGATGGCCGCAATCTTGAGAGGGTCGATTTCAATACCACGTAAAGAAACTAAAACCCCTAATAGTTTGCCGGACTTAACTCCGAATATGCATTTTTTTGGATTTAATCGAATGAGATATTCTCGTAATCGATTAAAAACTTTTCTCAAATCATCTAAATGATTATCTTCAATAATAGAGCGAGCTATAATATCATCTACATAATCATGTAGGATATCATGCATCATATCATGAAAAATATAGGTCATAGCTCGTTGATAAGTTGCACCTGCGTTCTTTAAGCCAAATGGCATCACTTTCCAACAAAAGGTACCCCAGGGGGTAATAAAGGTTGTTTTAGCCTGATCTTCAGGAGCTATCCTGATCTGATTATAACCGGAGAATCCATCCATTAAGGACATCATCCCACTCCCGACAGTAAAGTCAATGATTTGATCCATGTTTGGAAGAGGAAAGTCATCTTTAGGGCATGCAGCGTTAATATCTCTAAAATCTATGCAAACCCTAACTTTGGTAGCTTCTTTCTTGGTGACTGGAACTACATTTGAGATCCATTCAGCATAATCAATAGCTTGTATAAAGACAACATTCAGGAGTTTTTCTAACTCCCCTTTGACTAGCAGAGCCACTTTGGGATGCATTTTTCTAAGTTTTTGTTTAACGGGTTTAGCATCCGGATGGACCACTAGATGATGCATGACTACGGAAGGGTCTAGACCTGGCATATCTTCATATGTCCAAGCGAAGACATCTTCATACTCTTTAAGGAATGCAATGTATTGTTCTTGTTTTTCTTGACTTAATTCTGATCCAATATTGATTATGTGAGGATTGTCCTCAGTTCCAATATTAATTTTAATGACGTTTTCTACCTCCATGTGTAGATCTCTTTCAAAATTAGGTGGGGCGGGTGAAACGCCCAATTCTTGTAATTCTTGTAAGGTTAATTTGGATAATTCATCTTGAGGATTAGTGGCCTCAAGTTGGGCTATAGTTGGTATAGAACCATCAAAATAAAATCCATTGTGTAACATCTCTTCAACAGAGACATCATGGAAGATATCTCCTTCCAACTCTTCATCGGGGTCAGCAATCATTTCAGGGTAAGCTATGGATAGCATGTTACATGAAAATGACTGATTTTTAAGAGGCAAATCATCACACCTATCCAAATAATCTTGATAACATATGAGATGATCATCATCTTCAAAAGGAAAGGGTTGACCCTTACTAGGAAATAGGCCCACACCACAACGGGCGAGGCCACGGTTCTACCTCGAAAGGTTCTTTCATGCCATTTTGGAAAGGTCCCAAGCCTTTCCCTTTATATCCCATTTTAAGCATCATGGGTTTAGCTTTAATATATTCATTGGTAAAATAACACCGAGCGTATCCCTCATGATGAGTTTTGATATTCCGAGGGATTCTTCCCCAGTCATATCCTTTATAAATGAAGGCACAACTCCCGACTTGGTAAGTACTTCCCATAGGTTGTGGGAGGCCCAAAGTACGAGGAGATGGCGGCAAGTTATTTAAAAGAATTGAATCTCGCATGAAAGCATTTGTCTTTTCTGATATTAAGGTTGTGGATAAATCTGGTAAAAGTTCATCGAAAAGGGCATAAGATGTAGAAGGATTATTCCCTATATCTTGAGATGTGGAAGGTATGATAGTTGTGTCTATAGGTTTTGAATTTATAGGGATAGAACATGAAGGATTGGTTGTAGATTTAAGATCTTTTTGAGGTTCTAGAGTGATTTGTTTAGAGGATTGTTGATCTATATAGGAGGATGAAATTAATGGAGGGGAAATAGGTGAAGTTATGGGTGTGTGTTTCACAGTTTTAGATGAAAAATAAGAACTAGGATGTGTGGATGACAGAGCGGGGCAAAATTGCACTCCAACGGGTTCTGCCAAAGCACACATATCAAAGGGTCTAGGGTCACCATGGATAGTGACCAACTGATTTTTAAATTCAAATTTAACACATTGGTGTAAAGTTGATGGGACCGCTCGCATCGCATTGATCCAAGGGCGACCCAAAAGTATATTGTACGATGTTGGGCAATGTACAATAAACACGGTTGTTTCTAGGGTTCTAGGACCAACTTGCAATGGGAGGGTAATAACTCCACATGTTTCTTGTGTTTCGTCATTGAAAGCTTTGATAATCATATCAGTTTTCTTCATTTCATCACTTCTAAAGCCAAATCTTTGGTAGAAGTCAAAAGTGCAAATGTTTAGAGATGAGCCATTATCAATCAAGACTCGTTTGATAGCTACATCTCCAATTAGAGCAGTAATGTATAAGGGATTATCCTTATGTAAACTGTGTTGTGGGATATCTTTATCCCGAAAGTCAATACAATCAACCTCTCGAGTGATGATAGTATTGGCCATAGCTTCAGGTTGGATGTTTTGAGGTACCATCATTTGGCTTAATGTAAGCATCAACTCATCCCTATGGGTGGGAGAAGATCTTAATAAATCCAAAAGGGAAATTATGGCTGTAGTATTGGACAATTGCTCATTAATATTGTAAGGGGGTTTAGGTTGAACATTAGGAGCATGATTCCCTTTATTGGGATTTTTCAAAACGAATGGAGCCGATCCATCATTCTGATTTGATTCTTGTTGAGAATTTTGAGCTTGTTGTCGGGTAACGACTCCAATGGTACCTACAATGTTATATTGAGGACGTTGAACTGGTCTCGGTCTAGCATTTATGGCTTGTTCATTAGGGAGGAATTGATTAGAAGAGGGTCGAGTAGTAACTCTTCTAGGAAATGGTTCTTCTGGAACCATGGCATCTGTGATGGGTTGAATAGGATCTGATTCATTTTTAGAACTATTCGATTGGTTTGAAGTAATGTCTAGTTCACTTTCACTATCTGATTCTATATCACTAGAATCAAAAGTTTGAAAATTATGTAAGGGCCTGGTCGTAACCAGGGATAAGGTTGTGTCAAATATTTGAGGATCCTGAATAGGTAATTGTCCGCTAATGGTTCCTACATATCGGGTAGGAGGGGGAACATTATGATGTTCGATTTGATTGGCTACCTCTTTACCATGTCTTGGTAAAGGGTGTTGAAATATGTCTAATGTTTGATTAGCATTTTGATTTTGATTTTGGGGAATGGTCTTTTGAGTATTATTAGGAGGGTTTTGTTTAGGTTGGAAGGCTTGCACTTCCATTTCATTATTATCAATCAAATCTTGTATTTTATGTTTCAACCTTTTACAAGCATTGGTAGAGTGTCCAGGTCCTCTATGGAAATCACAGTGTAAGTCAACTCTGTATCCGGGTATAGTTGGATCAGGTTCTCGGATAGCTGGTAATTGGATCAAACCTCTTTCGAGTAATTGAGGTAAAATAGTTGATAAGGGTTGATTTAATCTAGTAAATTCTCGAGGAGGCTTATCAGGAGGTTTCAATATAAATTTTTATGTTGTCTTCGTTGCATTGATATTAGCAACATTTCTACTATCAGTGACTCCATCATCGACAACTTGTTTGTTTTTATATTGATTTTTGGATGTTTTCTCATCATCCTTCTTCCTAAGTTGGCCTCTCCTAATGAGGGCATCTTCTACTCTTCGAGCTAAATCTATAGCTTGATCGAAGGTAGTTAAAGTAGCGGTTGATAGCTCATAAGATATTTGTTCTTGTAAATTATTGATAAAAATGTCCAACATTTCCCTATAAGGTAGCACAAAGTGCAGTTTTCCTATCAATTGCCTCCATCTAGCTAAGAAATCGGCAAAACATTCATCCTTGTCTTGTTTTAAGTTGTATAGATCTTTAATGGTTACATGCCTCTCGATGTAGGCACTAAATTGATGGACAAATGATTCAGTTGTTTCTTCAAAGTTTCTCAAAGAATGAGTGGGCAATTGATAGTACCACTCTAATGCCATTCCACCTAAACTTTTTGGGAACATTTTTAGTAATAGCAAGTCATCATGTGATATATCATGACATGCTATCCTAAACATGCGAAGATGCTCTATGGGATCTTCGGTTCCTTTATATATAGGCAAGATGGGCATGGGAAAATGCTTAGGGTATGGTTGAGCTACAACTATGGGATCCAAAGGTTGACTACAGATCTCTCGATAATTGTACGAGGGATGGTAGGGATCTATCTGGTCCATACGTGAAGCTAATTGTTTCACCATGGCTTCCAGATTACTAGTTTGCCCCCCATATTGGTTTGGTAGGGCATTGACATGGGTTTTATGGGCATATGATGGAGGGACATGAAGATTAGATGCCATGTTACTATTGTGTAAATTATTGGTAGGAAAAGTGTTATGAAGGAACTTTGAAGTTGTATTATGTTGTATTCCAGATTGTTGAAAATTGGTGTTTGGCTTCGTTTTAGGTTTTTGTTTACTTGAAGCATATTGCTCAATAGTTTGGCGAAATAAAGTAGTGAAGGAAGGTTTCTTTTGTGTGGGAATGATTTTAGGTTGAATAACAGGTTCCTTAGGAGGTTGGGTAACCTGTTGTTTTGACATGTTTTGAATCATAGTGACCATGTCTGTATTGGATGGCCCGACCTTGTCACTTTCTTGATCAATGAAAGACAAGGGATTAGTGCGCACATCATACATATATTCCATGGCTGCTTGAGTGTTACTAATTTGCCCTTTATCAATACGAACTGCCACATTAAGGGCGTCAATGTTATCATCAAGAAATTTCTTGAAATGATCTATGTTGTCAAAAGCAATAGTTCCATCAGGAGCTACTCTAGGGGATGAGGATCCATCCTCTTTAACACTTCCTTCTTGTTCATTATCTTCACCTAGGTCATGTTCTGATTGATCTAGAGTTTTTCCTTCCGGAATTGGATCTTCAGGAAGGACATTTGGGTCTCTAGTTCCATCTTGTAACCAATCTTCTTCTTCTCCTAAAGTTTCTTTACCATTCCTAAGTTTAGGCATGGTGCTTTAATTTTGATTTCAGCAAAAAAAAAATATATATATATATATATATATATATATATATATATGCAACAAGATTAAGAGGTATATATTTACTATATACCTACTACAATATTTGAAATGAAATGTTTAAGTTTTTAGTTTAAGGAGGGGCCACATGATTTCTTCATCCCTCCTTTGCCCCGTATTACTGTTAGAGACACTAGGCAATATCCATAGTATCAGGCTCTCCAAACAGGGCAAGACAATTATGCCCCCACCTTTTACCCATATGAAAGAGAGTATGAGGAAGATCACTACGTTCCTCAAGAGTAGTACATAGCACAGGAACGATGCACGTCCACACCCGCAATGTATCAAGATCACTCATTGAGGCCAGAGCCTCAAGTGAATGTCGCTAACCTTGACAGAGGGAAGAAACCCATAGGGATCTCGGATCACCATGACCAAGAAAGACATGTAGGGGAGGCATCTAGGCTTCCTAAACAAGAGACGACAGAACAAATTGACTTGGTGATTGCCAAACATGCCGCCCACCAAGAGCAAATCGTGTAGCTTAGGCAATATCAAGAACAGTTAGAGCATCTTTGTCAGCTTAACAAAGAGCGCATTCAGCGTCAGATGGCTGAATTGCTTCATAACAAGGTGCCTGCGAAGGGTCCAATCCCTTGTGCGCATAAAGTAGAAGTGTATGAGAGGCAATACCCCTTGGTACGAGAGAGGTCCACGCGACCTTATCAAGTACTACCTTCAAGACCTCCTAGACCTGAGCGGGAGGCCACTCCCAAAAACAATGATGGGCACCCTTCGCGGGCACCCACCTATGCTTATAGAACTCAGCCAACCACTCCTTAGGAAGCCTATGAGGAGTATGAACAAGAAGAAGAGTGGTCTGAAATGCTCTACCAAGGCAGAGGGGGTGCTAGCCAGCTACCTCTCAATAGGCCTCAAGTTCCCCATAATCCACAATGGGAACAAACTAAGGAGGAAGAAATTAAATCCTTTGATGCATTGTATCGCTCTAAATTTTTCGCACCCTTACCTTCAGGCTATAGGATCCGTGCTCGAAATGAGGATGGGAAAAGGATGTCACGGTACCTCAGACTGAGAGGACTTGCAAAGGTCCCGCCTCTTAAGGGAGGTGTATTTTGATGAATTTTCGATGGATGGTGGGTTCACCAAGAAACATTTAATGGCAGTTTCTACGCCTAGGTTTTAGAATGTGTTTTTATGTGTTTGTTTTTAGCCTTAAACATTCATATCCTAGGTTTGGCCAAATGAATCTAAATTAATATATATGAAAGTGTAGATTTAATGAATACAGAAAGCAAAATTAAGACAAAAAAAGAGAAATTATAGAATATTAAAAGCAGAATACCTGATCTAGATGTTTGATGGAGATTTTGATTTTTGAAGTAGTCAGGATCGCCTTTGATTTGACAAGATCGTCTGAGATCTGACGAATTCGTCAGAGACCTGCAAACAGAAAAATAGATGCAAAATACAGAGAATGCGACTATGATGACAGATGGAAACAACACAAAATAACCATATGAATACTAAACAATAGTTATGAATAGAAATTCAAACAAATTATGATATTCTAATGACAAATTATGATCTTATCATGCAACTTAAGCTATATGGGTGAACTCCAAATGCAAAATAGTAAGAAATAAGGATAAAACTAACTAAAATGTAGAATAAAACAGCAAAAGATATAAGAGAAAGCGCAAACTATGGGCACTGATTACAGTCAAAATCGTCTAGAAGTAATGAAATCGTCTCAAATTGCGACAGGATCGTTCGATATTTGAACGAGATCATCTACGATGATTTGAGCTTGCTCTGACTGAAAATCAATGAGGTCCTTGCAAGAAAACTTCAAAATAACAAATGCAAAATGCTGCTCTAGGTATTCTAATGCACGCAAAATCAAGTTACAGGGAAATTCAGTAAGGGTTTGGGAAGGGAAGGTCCTAAGGATTAAATAGGCTTAGGGGAGTAGTTAGGAGGTTAGAGATCATCCCTATTTGGGAGATATCCAATGGGGGAGGGTCTCTAATGGTGCAGACACACTTCTGCCCAGATTAAAGACCCGTTGGAATAGAAGCTAATTGTACAAAATTAGTTTTGCGACAAGATCATTTGGACGTCCTAGCCCAGACGAAATCGTCAAATCTGGGGCGATATCATCTGATCGATGACGTTATCATCAAACGGTCAAAACAACCTCTAAAAATGGCACAAAAAAGGGGGAAACGGATTACCCGACGGTTAACGAGCGGTTTGGGAGGTTAAAATTTGAATTTAAATTATTTACGAGGATGAATGTAATTACTAGAATTTCACTACACCAATTTTAGGGTTCTACATGCATATAAAGTGTTGTTAGAGCGCTTAGAATCTATGGAGATCAAGACTTCTGGGCCCCAAAAGCCCACTTTACGCCAACTCCATAGTCATCCTGTGCATCCGTCAGTGCCAGCACCTCCATACCCCGAACACTTTAAACTGCCCCAGTTGGCACTCTTTAGAGGGGAGGAAGATGCCCAAGAGCATGTGACTCGATTCCTGAGCCAATGCTTTGGCATTCAGGACAATGATGCTTTGCTATTAAGAACATTTATAACCACATTCGTAGGCCCTGCCTCGGATTGGTTTACTCAATTACCAAAGCACAACATCTATAACTTAGATCAGCTAGTGGACGCGTTCCTAGAATGTTTCACTTTCAACACAAAGAAAAAGGCGTCACTAAGCGATCTAGCTAGCCTCAAGCAGTATGAGGAGGAATCTATGGTGGCATATGGGAACCGATGGAGGACGTTGCTTTCAAAGCTACCCTACCTCCCTCCTATGTCTGACCTGACCCAAATGTTCTCCAAAAGTTGTTTGAGATCAATCTTCGTGCTATTGCAGCTGCAGCAATATGCCATTTTAGAAGAAGCACTGGCGCAAGCCAGAATCATCGAGGAGATTAAGATACAGGATGGCGAGATCGCCAAACCTAAGAAGAAAGAATGGACAAAGAACACTAAACCAGGGACCACGCAACCAAAACCTGCTACGGTTAATCAGGTTGCCATCAACGTCCCTAAGCCGGCACAAGCAACACAGCCTCAAAAGGCTAACTATCAGGCGGTGCCTCCTAACAACTATGAGAGAGAAAACCAAAGGCAGGAGCAAAATCAGTAGCGTCGCCCTAGGCGACAATTTACTCCTTACACAGAGTCCAGGGATTCTCTGTTTGACCGCTTGTCAGCGATGAACTTGATCAACCTTCCAGAGATTCAAACTATAGACCCCAATGCACCGAAGCCTAAGGGGTACCGAGAGGATTTGTACTGTAGGTTCCACAGGCGTAAGGGACATGATCTTAATGCATGTTGGAAGTTCAAAGGTTTGGTACAAGATCTCATTGACAACAAGACATTGGCGGTGGACAACCCCGTAGCGCCAAACAACCAACATATGGGAGTATTCAGAGACCCCTTGCCTGCCCATGAGGCACCGACAAAACCTCTTCAAGTTAATGAGGTGCAACAGAATTGTCCTATGCAGGGATATGTAGGGATGATAAGCATAGTGACTAGGAACAAGAGATACCCAGGAGCTGCCCCCATGGCAGCCACAAGAGAGGTTCCATCGACGTCACAACCGCAACAACCCCCTACGCAACTTCCCCCGCCTAGACCGGTGGCCACGATTCGGACTAGACTTACCCAAAGTCTAAGGACCACGTCGGCTAGGCTCTCCATATATGAGCTAATTCAACAATCAGCGCCCCATCGGGAAGCTCTAATGGAGATTTTAAAAGCTATCGAGCTGCAGCCTCATGAAGCGAACTCTTTCAACAATTTTGTGGGGCATGTCAAACAATGTATAGAACCAGTCATCACCTTTAGAGAAGATGAATTGAAAGCAGTGACTGGTGATGTGGCGGATCCACCCCTACACGTTATTGCATGGGTCAACGGGATTTCGTATAAGAGAGTGTTGGTGGACACTGGCTCGTCCAGTAATATCATCACTACAGCAACATTGAAACATTTGAAGTTGCCAGCATCTCACATTGTGGCCTCTACTTACACACTGCGAGCATTCAACGATGCAATCTGCTCGATAGTTGGCACAATTGTCCTACCCATCCAAGTGGGACAAAAGACTATTCATACATTGTGCCACATCTTGGAAGGTGAGATGGCTTATAATATCTTACTGGGCCGACCTTGGATCAGGGACATGAAGTGTGTCCCTTCAATAGCTCATCAGTGCTTGAAGTATACATTTGAAGGACAGGTGCATGTAGTCCCGGCGGACTTGGAGCCCTTCAAATACTGCAATACAATGCAATTCATGCCGCAATCGAACCTTCCCTCAACACATGTGGATTTTTAGTTGAATCCATCTCAACAGGGTCCGATTCCGTAGGCATCTCCAGTGATTAATCCATCGAGCCCTCAGCCGGGTCCATCTTCTTTCGCTAGTCCTTCAACAACGATGCCACCTACGGTGGCCACATCCAAGGACAAGGGAAAGAAACCCATAGAAGAGGAGCCACCTCTAGTCTCAACCATCTCGACAGAAGAGATGCCTAGCAGAATGGAAGTCGAGACGCCTAGTTCGCCCCACATGGAGTGGACTCAGGAAGGACTCCCATTCGCTCCCCCTCAACCGCCAACGGTCACCGTTGAAATGGCCAGCACGGGCCTGGGGGAGTATCTAGTGAGGAACATTGTAGCAACGCCCATGCTTGAGTCCATGCAGGATATGGGGCGACCTCGACTCCCCATCGGCTCTGTGGTTCCTCTAGGCTACCCACCCAATCAGACAAACTTTGTTTATGGGGGCCTGGATAATGGCGTTGAGACTTGTATGCAAGAAGACGAAGACGAAGAACCCTTTGCTGAGGATGTCAACTATCTGTCCAACCCAAACTTTGCTTTGAGGTATCTTGGCCAATGCAATTGGCACGGATATGGGTTGGGCCGGTATGAGCAAGGAGTGCATGTTCTTTGCCAACCAAGATACCAAATGCCATATGACAAGTCAGGAGTAGGGTTCAACCACCCCCTGCCCCTAGACATCTTGGTGGAGAACATGCAAGGCCTAGGGATAGGCAACAAGGATGGGTTGGCATTAGATCCATATGCCAATCCTCACACAACATATACATTGGGGGATTATCACCCATTGTTAACAACCAACCTTGTTGACCATAACAACCCTTTCCCTTCGGTCGAACAAGGAGAAAATTCATGGACTCCCCTACAAGAGGGATATGGACAAGACCAAGAAGGGTCTTCGAAAGATGAGTCAGAATACGAGGTAGCACCTTGGGATCCTTTCGAGTCTGACATCAATCATTCACAAGTACATCCCATGGATGATTATCAGGAAAGCTTCATGACAATGTTCCCTTTAGGTGCTCCAATTGAGCATATGCCCTTTCAAGAGAATCAGGTCCCCCCGTAGAGAGCGAAACAACCTCGATGGGACCACATTAATTTGCTCGAACAAGATGAGCCTCCTATGTCGCAAGCAGCTGTTGGAGCCAATGAAGGCCTTTGGATCTCTGATAGTGACTACGAAGATGAAACTGAGATGGCCTATCTCAACCACATGCGACAAATGCAACAATGATACCCTTTGGACATAGATGACATGTTTGAACACCTACACATAGGTCCAAGACATAGGTGGCACCTCAACCCGGCGTAGTTATAGCAATTACTGCACCCGCCACTCTAGGCACACAGAGAGCATCTTCCGCCTGGAGACCCTATCAAACCATCAGTGCCTAGGGCGGACCCTATCTTCATCTCCGCGCATAGGGCTGACCCATTTGTGCCAGTGCCCACAGAGCCAGATCCAAAGCACAAAGGTTATCTAGGATGTCCAAGTCATCATACCCATGGTAATGGAGACCACAATCATTTCATTAACATGATCTCCATTGATTTAACCGCCCCCATTCATGATCCAGTCGACCCGACACGGTCATTGTATCTAGATCTAGATGCTATCAACTGGGATCACGCTGACACACCACCATCCCCATCAGAGTACTGGCCCTATGGTGGGATGTTCCATTTCACCCCAGGATAGACTCAGGATGTCTTCCATGTTGAAGAGGAACCTGACGTTCCAAACGATGATCTAAATTCAGCAAACGATATCCATCTGATCCCAACTCCACACCAGTTGGAGGACGGATCCCACATGTCGGTCGAGGAGATGACTGACGTAGACATCGGCTCAGATCCAGTGAATTTGCAAATCATCAAGTTGGGGGTAAGTCTATCCCCCGAAGAGCAAGCCGACTACATTGCCCTTCTCAAAGAGAAGAAGGAGGTTTTTGCATGGTCATACAAAGACATGCCGGGACTAGACCCACAGCTAGTCATGCATAATCTGACGCTTGATCCGACAGTCAAGCCAGTGAAGCAAAAACTATGTAAGATGCACCCAACAGTGGCCTTAATGGTCAAAGATGAGCTACAAAAGCTATTGGATGCACAGTTTGTCATCTGCATGGATTACCCGCCATGGTTGTCTAACATGGTTCCCGTCAAAAATCCCGACGGGAGGATTCGCATATGCACTAATTTTTGAGATCTAAACAAAGTGAGTCCTAAGGATGATTTTCCCTTGCCGAGCATCGACGCATTGGTAGACGCTACAATGGGCCATGAAATGCTTTCCCTCATGGATGGTTTCTCAGGATACAATCAAATTCGTATCAATCCTGAGGACCAACTAAAAATGGCGTTCACAACGCCTTGGGGGACATTTTGTTATAAGGTCATGCCTTTTGGCCTTAAAAATGTTGGTGCCACCTACCAACGTGCCATGACGTACATCTTTCATGATTACATGCACAAAACTTTGGAAGATTACATGGATGATTTGTTGGCCAAATCTCTTTTGTGCCCAGATCATCTCGATGACTTAAGCAAGATCCTCGATCGCCTCATGGAACATAAAGTCAGACTAAACCCCAAGAAGTGCGTCTTTGGCATCACATCTGGAAATCTCTTGGGTTACATAGTCTCCAAATGAGGAATTGAGGTAGACCCACACAAAGTCAAGGCAATCCTTGAAATGCTTCCTCCAACTACCATCAAGCAGCTCAGAAGTCTACAGGGAAAGGTCACGTCGATCAAGCGCTTCATAGCGCAGTTATCTGACAAGTGCCGACCCATGAATAAATTATTGCACAAGGGGGTAACATTTCACTGGGATGACGAGTGCCAGTCCACCTTTGATGACATTAAACAATACTTGGCTTCGCCACCAGTATTGGCACCACCTAGACCAGGAGTGTCGTTCTACTTATACATCTCAGCTACTGAGGTGGCACTGGGCGCCATGCTGTCCCAGAAAAATGAACTACACAAAGAACAGGCTACATACTATCTTAGCCGCACCTTGGTCAGTTATGAACTTAACTATGCATACGTTGAGAAGCTCTGCTTGGCCGTGGTGTTTGCTACCAAAAAGCTATGCCACTACATGCTCAGCAATACGATGTATGTTGTGTCTAAGGAGAATCCATTGCGATACATGATGAGTCATACTTATCATAGTAGCCGCACGGCAAAATGGATCATGTTGTTGATGGAGTTTGACATAGTATTCATTGGACAAAAATCCATAAAAGGTCAAGTCATCACCGATCAACTGGCAGAGGCTCCTCTTGAAGACGATCAGCCTCTGACCGTAGAATTACCGGATGATGGGGTTTTTCATGTTTCAGAATCGCCAGATTTTGATGAGCCTGAGTCACAGGCTGACATGACCCTATTCTTCGATGGTTCTAAGTGTGAGCAAGGAGGTGGCACGGGAATTGTATTCTTCACTCCACAAGGGGCTCCAATGCCTCTGTCATTTAAATTAAACTTCCCGTGCACCAACAACAATGCAGAATACGAAGCCTTGCTCATAGGTCTTCAAACAACAATCACCATGAACATTAAACGTTTAAACATCTTTGGTGATTCGTTGTTAATTGTCAATCAAGTAAAGGGGATATTCCAATGTAGATGTCCAGTTCTACAGGCCTACAAAGCCCTTGTGGACAAATTCCTGGCACAACTTGAATGGTATGACATCGAGGCACTCCCTCGATCATCGAATCATTTTGTGGATACTATGGCCTCCTTGGGGTCACTAATCCCGCAAGACCCTTCTGGTGAAATGACAACCATTCAGGTTAAAACATTATCGCAATCCATGATGGAGCGTGCAAGCTCTGATCTAACGCCAGGAATCCACCTGATCCAGATTGAACCATCTCAGGATAGGTTCTCTCGAATCCATGATTGTCTGACTCGAGCCAACTAGGGGTCCTTGTTCTCCCCGACCCCTCTTAATAGCAACACAACGCTATTTTTACAAGTTCTTTCCCGCTCAGCTTTTGCTAGGGATGAACTTCAAGAGGGATTGGTCGTTCATACCATCGAGGTTTCTGATCAGCAGGATTGGTACACACCCATTAGGGATTACCTCAAGCTAGGTACTCTCCCACTTGGATTGACACAAGCCACGAAAATATCATTTAAATAGAAAGTGGCAAAACATGTCTTGCTAGGAGACATTTTGTATCGTCGGAGCTATGAAGGAATCCTCCTCCGTTGCTTGGACCAGCAAGAGTCCGCTTGGGCGATCACCCAAGCACACGATGGTACATGTGGTGGCCACTTCAGCGGTATGGCCATCGCAAAGCGCATTCTTCGCATGGGCTATTATTGGCCATATTTAGAGCGAGATTGTTGCGCATATGTGAAGAAGTGCATGAAGTGTCAACACCATGCTAATTTGACACACGTACCTTCTCAGGCCTTGCAACCGATCCAATCGGCTTGGCCTTTTTCGTAGTGGGGCTTCGATCTAATCGAAAAGATCTCCCCTGCATCGTCGGGTCATCACACATTCATCATCACGGCCACAGAGTACTTCACCAAGTGGGTGGAAGCAATTTCGCTAACCTCTACGACTGGATCCCGCATTGCGGAGTTTATTTTGCATAACATCATATGTCATTTTGGTATTCCATCCAAGATCCTGTCAGATAATGGGACACCATTCAAGAATAAATATGTGCGTGCTTTGACCACAAAGTACAAAATTCAGCACAGTTTTTCAACACCCTATTATCCATAGGCAAATGGGCAAGCAGAGGCGTCAAACAAAATGCTAGTCGCCATCCTCAAAAATACCATCGTAGATAATCATAAGGATTGGCACATTCAGATCCCGCTTGCCCTATGGGCTTATCGCACTAGCATTCGGATGCCCACTGGGGCAACTCCATTTTCATTGGTGTATGGCTCCGAGGCTAGTCATGCCTCTTGAGTTGGAAATCCCTTCCCTACGCATTTCAATGCAAGAGTTCATCGATGATGACACTGCATGGTAGGCCCGGTTAGACCAACTTACGTTGCTCGATGAACGACGCGTTAATGCTCTCGAGCATTTGCGTATCTATCAAGAGCGACTTAAGAAAGCATACAACATGAAGGTCCACTTGAGGGAATTTTAGGTTGGTGACTTGGTCTTAAAAGAGAACCAACAGAATTCTAATTTACCGTCCCATCTGAGGGACAAGTTTGCAGCAAACTGGTTAGGTCCTTATGTGATTGATAGTCGAATAGGACCTGGAACTTACCGGCTTGCCTCTCTTGAAGGAATCAAGGAGCTCGAACCCTTGAACATCATTCATTTGAGGCCATTCCACATTTAGAGAGCCATAGTCCAACCAAAAGCTCCAAGGATTCCCACAATCGCTTGGTCAACCCCAAAATGCCCCAAATCTTTTTTCCTCCTTCCCACATCGCTTGGTCACCCCAAAATGCCCCAAAGGTATCTATAAACCCTTTGGTCAAGCCAAAAGCTCCAAGGATTCCCATAATCGCTTGGTCAACCCCAAAATGCCCCAAAGGTATCTATAAACCCTTTGGTCAAGCCAAAAGCTCCAAGGATTCCCACAATCACTTGGTCAACCCCAAAAATGCCCCAAAGGTATCCATAAACCCTTTGGTCAAACCAAAAGCTCCAAGGGTTACCATAACCGCTTGGTCAAAATATAAATCATCAAAAAAAAAAAAACAATAAATATTCAAAAACAAACAAAAACAATGAAATCATCAAAAATTACAAAAAAAATTGCATTTCAATTCCATGCATACTCATAAAACATCAAAAATACAAAAATATAAGTGCATTAGGCATCGCATCCATACATTGCATATTTGCTAAGTCATCCAAGTCACAAGCACCATAGAATGTCATTACTTGGCAATTCCATTATTTTCCCCATCAAATCCATTTCACAAATGCATACATCCAGCATAACACCATCACCATTTTTTAGCATTAGTCAGTTGTCTCCTAATGTATATAGGGTTTTCGTCATTCAGCTGTCTTTAAATTGCTAGCCAAACACTGTACAAAGTTAAACAACTTTTACACGGGAAAGTTTTACTTGGATCATACCTTGTTACGTAGCATCCCAACACAATTAAAACACATAAAATAATTCCTAAGTTGTGTGAACGCGAGAGAAACCTACAAAGCAGTCTAGGGTACCATAGGTGAAAGATTAGCCTGTTCATCCCCCTGTGCGAATGGTTCAAGAGTGCTGAGAATTGACAACAGGACAAGCTCTTCCCCATCAATTCCACCTAATAAATAGTGGTTTTCACCACTACCAAAATCCCAATCACTATTGGTCCCTAAGGTTGTAAGGATTCGTACTACACGTCCCTGCCAAGGATGGGTAGTCATCCCCAAGACCTAAAAGGATCGATGCCATTCAATAACACAATTCCCACAAGCCATCATTACACTCACCTTTGGTCTCAAAGTTGTAAGGATTCGTACTACACGTCCCTGCCAAGGATGGGTAGTCATCCCCAAGGCCCAAAAGATCAATGCCCTTACTTCATAATCTCCATCATCCCCTTTGGTCTCAAAGTTGTAAGGATTCGTACTACACGTCCCTGCTAAGGATGGGTAGTCATCCCCAAGGCCCAAAAGATCAATGCCCTTACTTCATAATCTCCATCATCCCCTTTGGTTCCCAAAGTCGTAAGGATTCGTACTACACGTCCCTGCTAAGGATGGGTAGTCATCCCCAAGGCCTAAACGAATCAATGCCATTCATACGCCACAACCTTACAAAGCTCAAAATACAAAATCAAGTAACAGTGGTTCTCACCACTAGTCAAAATCCTTGCTCAAAAAAAAAAAAAACAAAGAGACAAATAAATAGTGATTTTCATCACTATATATCCGAGCAAGTATCCTGAACCATTGAGCCAACAAACAACCTGAACTTGAATCCCTGGAAATTCTCAGCATTCGAAAACCATCTAGGTGATCCTCATTACAGGTTTGGTGGACAGCCTACCTGGCAATGGCGGTATCCTACCCGCATGACGATATGTCTGTCACATTAACTTTGCATGTGAGCAGACCAATGTTTGCATGTGGATGAGCTAGCTTATGGTACCTTAGATTGTCCCATGGATTAATCTTGTTAAATACAACAACGGAGTTAGTGGAGCTAATTAGGTGATCCTCAGTACAGGTTTGGTTGATAGCCTATCTGGCACTGGCGGTATCCTGACAAATACCACATAAACGAACTCAA
Organism: Wollemia nobilis; assembly: GCA_028583015.1. Lineage (NCBI taxonomy): Eukaryota > Viridiplantae > Streptophyta > Pinopsida > Araucariales > Araucariaceae > Wollemia > Wollemia nobilis. The sequence continues at coordinate 6,305,988 of JAQPPZ010001063.1, read as the reverse complement.
TTGCACACACAGGGATGTGAAATAACTTGGTTAAATTCAAGTCGGATTTATACCTTGTTCAAAAGTCTTGCGAGATAAATGTACAGTCTTGGCTAGTTAGTTAAAATATCTGAATCTTCGAAAAGCTTAACTACATTTTAAAACAACTGGTACATTTTATTCCATACATCACCATCAAAAAATATGCAAAATACAAAAACAAAGTTTTCACATGCAAAGTTATTCCACACAGTCATCCCATTAGTACAACCAGTCAGTCAAGTCTTGTACAGTCTATGGTGCATCGACAAGTTATCAACAAATCATTTCATTCATTCCATATGCATACATCATACAAATTAGAAACATCGCATTCATAAAAGCATTTGCATACATCAATGTAAATACATGTACATAAAAACAAACCATGAAAAGTGCATAAACACCAAAAAAAGAGTCATCTGTATATATATCATCAAAAATGCCCATAGGCTACAATGAACCGGTCCTCTGACCCCGCAACAAAAAGCCAAAAACTCAAAAACCCCCAAGCCTAGGGCGTCGGCCACCATGATCACGCAGGATCGGTGCGACGGGAACTACCCCCCATGGTGTGGGTCCTCTGGGACCTCTCAGGGTGACTGCTACTCGCCCCTACATCCCGCCCACTAGTGCCCCCCTCATCTAGCCATCGATGACGGGACGATGTTGACTGCTCAGTATCGTTGTCTCTCATCCATCGTGAAGAGCCACCTCCATGGGGCTCAGGTATCCGCCCACCAAGGCGGATAATCTCTCCCTCCATATCCATCCGATGCCGACGCCAATCTGCCTCTCGTCGATGCCAATCTGCCTCCCGTCGACCCCACTCGGCCTCCCACCGGACCCACTCTACCTCCCATCGATGGTAGTAAGCTACTACATCATCGCGTTGTGCTAGCTGCGTCCATAGGAGATCCCTCTCCCGAGCCGCATCGGTATCCCCCTCCTACCGATGGGATGCAGCCCATGCGTTCTCCCACTCTACCAGCTGAGTCCGTAGAAGATCTCTCTCCTACAAAGCCTCTCCTAGCTCCCCATCTCGTCTCCGTAGTAGCTCCTCCAATCATGCTATCTCAGTGCCCTGTCTTGCCTCCGCATCCTCCGAACCTGCCTGAGGCATAGGCGAATCTGGACAGTAGCCTGCTCTGGCTCCCACTGCTCCGGGACGTCCTGCATCTCCGACTGATCCGGTACCCCAAACTCCCCTCCAACATCCTCAACCTCCACCATGTCTGCATCATCACGCGAAACTCCCCAACCCTCATCTGGTGCCTCTGTACCCTCATCCCCTGCTGCTGCTGCCTTTGCACCCCCTAGAGGCCCCTCGCCTCGCCATTGCCATAGAGTCCACCACTGCTCATACTCGATAGTAACCCCAATGTCATCCACATCTGGAATGTCAATAGCCGTATCTGAATCCTCGCCAAGTGGCGCAATGACTGGCCGGTCCAGAGTCCTCTCATCCCCCGATGTCGATAGACCACGGGCTCACCAGGCATCCCCTAGTGCACCCCAAACTGTCGGGTCACCCGACCATATGGGAAGAACTCCTACTCAGTCCCATGATGCCCAATCAGCCATCGCCCCCTTCGTACCCATCGGAGCCACTCTCCCACCTCAGGCCAGGCTGGACAGTCCCGGTAGGGGCGCCAAAACACCTCCCCTAGAGTAAGTCGAGCGAAGGCATCGACATAGTGCCCTACGACACCTGCCCATCATCGACTCTGACCCTGCTCCTCCGACCTCCACCATAGTACCCCGTATCCGATCTCTCGGTCTGCCATCTCCACCCGAGTCATCCAGGGCAGCCCCGTAGGCCTCTCCACTGCTATGTGCTGCCAAGCCCAACACTACAACAAGTAGCTACAACTGATCCCCTTCCGCTTTCGATAGCGGACCTCGTACAACTCATCATAGAGCTATGCTAGCAGAGTCTATCCCCATCTCATAATCATCGGTGTGTCTGTCGGACACTCCACCAGCCTGAACACCACCTCTAGCAGGTTCCACGGGAACCTCGCACCCGACGAGTCGAGAAGCAGCATGTTGGAAATGAGGCCCATGAGTAATGCGTGCCTCACTCCCAACACACCCTTCTCTAACCACCATCGAACCAGTATGCCACCCATCTGGCAGTCGCTCTCCACCCTCTCCACTGGGCTCTCCACACCCAACTCCTCCCCATGCCCAAAATAACGTATCAATACTGTTGTCCTCCGATCCCGCGGCATCGTCCGGATCGGCAGTCCATCTATTGGAATCCGAAGAATCCGATAGACATCCTCCAAGGTAACCGTCATCTCCCCTATTGGGAGATGGAAGGTGTTGGTCCGAGGATCCCACAGATTGATCAGGGCCGTCAGATAGGCCCGATCCCCGACCACAAGCTCCAGTCGAGTCACCTGCTTGAGCCCAAGGGCGTCAAGCCAGTCCCAGTCAGCCAAAGTCAGCGCTGCATGCACGTCAGTAAAAATAGTGGGTACCCGATACCGGCTCTTCACCACCTGCAAAAGAAAACAACATAAAAACATTAAAACAATAAAAAAAATTGTACAACACTAACACTGAATATACAACAATGCAGCAAAATGTATAACACAAAAAAAAAAAAATAGTAATTCAAAATTAATTTGTCAGATCTAGGGTTTTTAACTCTACGATTAATTAACAACAAAAACATTTACAAAACAAAAAATCATTTGTCAGTTTTAGGGTTTTCAATTTAACTGATAAATTAAAAAAAATTCAAAATGTAATTTGTCAGATCTAGGGTTTTTAACTCTAACTGATTAATTAACAACAAAAACAATTAAAAAAAAAACAATCATTGGTCCGTTTTAGGGTTTTTAACTCTAACGGCTCATTTAAAAAACAAACAAAAATAGTCACAAAATAATTTTCAGACCTAGGGTTTTTAACTTTAAACTGGAAAATTAAAAACACAAAAACAACAACTAACTAGGGTTGAGCTACGTTTTACGTTCAGTTTTACCCTACGTTTCTCACCTACGTTTTGAATTTGGTTCAATTCCGGTTCAGCGAGATTTTAAGTTATAAACTAAGTTTTTTAGCTAAGTTTTAAACTAACTTCTGATCTTTGTTGACTAGAGTTATCCTAAGTTTTAAACTAAGTGATAATTTTGATAGACTAGGGTTTCATTTTTAACCGTAAACAACAAAATAAACAAAAACACAAAAAAATAACCAACTTGCGGTTTTTCAATTGCAATACAAAACAATAAAGAGGAAGGGCACCCACTGGTAGCGCTTCGGCTCCGCCGCTCGATCCGGTGTGTGCACTCATGGTCGCAAGAAAAATTCCGCAGCGCTTCGCTTCGCAGAATTGACCTCCTCCTCCTCAGAGCTCCAAATCGCCAAGAAAAACAAATGCAAATGAGCCCAAAACTCAGTTTTGGCCTTTAAAAAGGCTTTTTGAGCTTGTATTCGTTCCCCCCTGGGATGAGCGCTCTGGTTAGCACTCGTCCCTCCCTGGGACGAATACTAAATAGGAATTCGTCCCACCCAGGGACGAATACAGAGCAAAAATTTCAAAAATAGCAAAAAAATGCACAAAAATGCACAAAAAAGAGCAATAAAACTGTCCAATGAGAGTGCTTTTGCACTTGACATTCCGGGCATGCAAAATAGATGTCGGGGTCACAAATCCTCGCTATCCTACTCCCTAAGAAGGCTACCATAGCCGGACCGCTCCACGGGAGGACGGATTTTTGAGAATTTCATCCCCAAACGACGTCGCAAAATGGGTCAAAACCCAACCAAAAATAGCAATAACATTGCCGAACGAAGGCGCTTTTGCGCCTGACATTCTTGGCATCCAAAACAGACGTTGGGGTTACAAATTGTCCCTATCCTACTCCCTAAGAAGGCTACCATAGCCGGACCGCTCCACGGGAGGACGAATTTTTGACAATTTTAGCTCCAAAATGCGTCACAAAAAGGGTTAAACCCCACCAAAAATAGGTTAGAATGTTCGAAAACTGCTTTCGCATTCAATGGTAAACAACTGAAGGCACCCTTACCTAAGTCATCTTGGGTCAAGCGACTCGTCGCTTTTCTCATGTCGGTCATTCCCTCATCGATTCGTCGCTTGAGGGGGTAGTCACACTTAGTCGCCAATCAACAACAACATACCCAATCAAGGAAATGACACGCATTCAAAGGATCATTGACAAAGACAATCACGCCCCGCTTGGGGCAGCAAACAAGCAATAATCACAAGCTGATCAAACACTTGGCATTCGTGAATCATGAACTCAAGGTTCCCATAGACAAAAGGTTGCGCCCTTTGCCTATTCATGACTGATCAATGTCCAAGTTCAAGTAACACCTCACCGAACAAGGTTAACACTTGAATGAAGTTCCTTAGCTCGTCAGAAGCAAGGATTCAAGAATGCGTGCCCTTTCCATACTTGGGGCATCAAGAGTTGGTTAGGTTACTAAGAAACCCTAATCATTAGTGCTTTGGTTATCTATTTTTGCTCGACGTTGCGCCTTGCACAATGCTTCCCAAAAAGGGGCATCTGTAGACACCAAAACAACACCAATCCGATTATGTGACAACAAGCGCTGATCGCATTGACACACACAACCCCTAGGGCAGCCCCCAGAGGTTAAACAATGGTCCTAACCACTTCCAAAAGCAGTTTTAGAGGTCAGAGGTCAATTTGGCACCTTTTTGGCACTTTGCTCTCCGCTCGTCCCACCCCGGGACGAATACAAACTGTCATTCGTCCCACCCAGGGACGAATAGCAGCATTCGCCCCAGGGTGAGGCGAATAGCAAGTTTGACTAGCAAAAAGTCAAACCTCGGTAACTCCGCCAGTTAACTGAGGCTTCAGGTCATGCAATTGCGAGGAATAGCTTTTATTCAAGAAGAGAGACTTCAGTTATGAGTGTTTTTATTTTAGAAACCTCATGCAAGGAGATTCTAAATCAGGGAATTAGCTTTTCTCTAAAAATAGGAAAACAACTCAAGTAGCGCCCTCGCATGCGCAATTCAAACAGAGAGACCCTAAGGTCTATAAATTGGGGAGTTTTCCCACCCAAAGGATATATAGAGAAGGAGCATTTGAGCAACGAAGTGCTGCCAATTTACATACCTACTTGCGATTTGTGCTTTTACATCCTTAATCTCTCATTCGAAAGGGAGGTTATTGGGCGACTATTAGAAGCACGAATCCGGACCCAAAACCTGATTTTTGGCCACAAAAATTCCCAAAATTTGTCGACAACACCCCATAACCAGTTTTGGACCCATCCCAAGTGGATTGGTGCCGAAACAGTGCCTCAAACGGTGGGCGTCCTGCCCCCGGGCGCTCCCCAATCTGTCACAGTAAAATTCGCCCCACCCCGGGATGAATAGAAATATGTGATATATTTCTCTGGTTTTTCTTTTGCATTTTATTCTAGATAGGTTAAATAGGTTACAGTTCAAATTTCATTTCATTCTGAGCAATTTTGACCAGGTTTTTGTCATTTCCCGCCTTCACTAACTTGCAGATGGCACCAGAAAAATATGGGTTCTAGAGGCCAAATTGGAGAAATCTGACCATCTGGGTCTTCCCAAAACACCCCCAATTAGCTAACCCCAACTTTGTAGGTCATTTGGAGCTTCCTAAGTAGGACATTGAAGAGGGTGCTTTCTGACAAGTTATTGTAGGTTAATTCGTCCCACCCCGGAACGAATAGCAATATGTGGAAGGTTTCATTGTTTTTCTTTTTGCATCTTATTCTAGGTCATTTCAATAGACTTTAGTTTAAATTTCATTTCATTTGGAGCACTTTTGATCAGGTTTTTGCTATTTCCTACCTTTACTAACTTGCAGATGCCATCATCAAAATCTAGGTGCTAGAGGCAAAATTGGAGAAATCTGACCATCTGGGTCTTCCCAAAATACCCCCAATTAGCTAACCCCAACTTTGCAGGTCATTTGGAGCTTTCTAGATAGGACATTGAAGAGGGTGCTTTCTGACAAGTTATTGCAAGTCAATTCGTCCCACCCTAGAGCGAATACAAATCTGTGAGGAATTTCTAGACTGTTCCTTTTGCAGTGCTCTCTTAACATCATATTCATGCTACTGTGAAATTTTTAGGTCGATCCGAGGTCATTTCATTATCGTTTTAATATTTTCATGCATTTACTGATAGTAGGCCTTGGGAAATACATGCTTCATTCTGTCCGCAAGTGCTACTAATATTTTCTGTTTCTTTGAACGCAGGTTTTTGACATCAGAGGAGCAGGAAGGAGCAAAGAATCATATACACAAGCGGTGGTGACGTTTTGGTCCGCCCATCTTACATGTGGGCACGCGGAAGAAGGATTGTGATCCATGGATGTTGTGACAAGAAACACATTTGACGCTCCTATCCCCTAAAAAGGAAGGAGACGTATTGTAACACAATTTGAAAAGCGTATCAATAAAGAGATTACCATATTTCATATTGCTTTTATCTTGTGTCAATTTGTCTATGCTTTGTCTTTTTATGCACTTTGCAATACATAGGCTATAAGCGTTAAGTTGGGTTTTAAAAACATCTATTTTGACACTTTCCTTTTTGTTTCCGTATCCTCGTGCTTTCAAAAAGTTCTATAATTTTGTTTAATATTAAATTTCAATCATTTTTTACTATTAACCATGATTCAAATCTTCTAATTCTTATCTCACCTACAACCACCTACAATTCGACTTAAAAGAACCACCGAGCCCCTAGAAAAATCAACTACTACTTTTCATAATCCAATTACAAAGCCCTCTAGAAGAATCAACTTGAAACTATAAGTATTTTAATAGATTGAATAAGATCTTGGAGTTGCATGAAATTTAATGAGGACTTCCTTAGTATTCCATATGGTGTCGGTGGAAGCGTGAGGGCAGTAACCGTCAATATGAACACATAAAAAGAAAAAGAATGTTGACAAGTCTTAATGGATTATCGTCAAGAGGATGCGCTGGGCTGCTCTTATTGTCAATTAACCAGGATCCAAATCTTCTGATTCTTATCTCACCTACAACCACCTAAAATTCAACTTAAAAGGACCACCAAGCCCCTAGAAAAATCAACTACTACTTTTCATAATCCAATTACCAAGCCCTCTAGAAGAATCAACTTGAAACTATAAGTATTTTAATAGATTGAATAAGATCTTGGAGTTGCATGAAATTTAATCAGGACTTCCTTAGTATTCCATGTCGGTGGAAGCCTGAGGGCAGTAACCGTCAATAGGAACACATAAAAAGAAAAAGAATGTTGACAAGTCTTAATGGATTATCGTCAAGAGGATGCGCTGGGCTGCTCTTATTGTCAATTGTTAGGTTGAACCACGTGAACCACGACAAGCTCTAAAATAATTAGAATAATGAGATTGTGTAATTTTTTATTGGGTGATCTTTAAAAAGGATTATGGAAAAGTGGAGAGAAGTAGGACCCACTTAACATGAGCAACCCTTCCAAATTTATGGTACACAAGGAAGACAAACTATACCTTTCACTGAAAACTGTATCACAACGAAGCAAATCAACTTAAATAATTATTTAAACAAGAAGAATCCTTGCGTTGAGAAATCACTCGTCTACCTTCACTTCTTATTGGACGATGCACAAGAGATTCCTTGGGGTTGGTGCTAACTATCTACGCTTAAACATTGACGTGAAGAAGCCGAAATATTACTGACGAAATCGCACCGTGATAAAGACACAATAGCAGACACGTCATTAAAATAATAATAATAATGGAGAAAAACAATAGTTTTGAAACAAATACAGTAATGGCGATGCTGCTAGCGTCAGAATTTGTTACTTTTTTTTCACACTGGAGCTTCCTTCACATTGAAAGATGCTGCTAACGTCAGATTTTGTTACTATTTATTCACTCTGAAGCTTCCTTCGCATTGAAATGGATGTTTCCTTTGGAATCCGTGAATTAAATTTTCTAACTACTAAATATACGAAACGTTTCAAAATCATTTACTTTCTACATATGTCACGACATCTAAAGAAACTATGCGAAATTTATAGAAACATCATCGCAATCGAAGTGATATTGATTATCGTCGTAGATAACTATCTACTGGATTGCAATTTATTTATATTTAAAAGCTCACTTCAACATCTACAGCTTGACAAAGCAAAGTTCTGCATAGTTAGAAGTGTTTGAATAATTTAAATTCAATAGGGAAATTTTTCACATCCACAGTTTTTACTATCAACAAGGATTATAATCTTGGAACTGCTCCTATAACACCTATTAGTATAGTTGTTGTTGACTCGGAGACCACCGGCGCTCCGAGTTTGTACCGTCAATTCAAGGTACTCAAACGTCGTAAGTTCTACATCGTCGATCACATATTTGTTGAAGGGTATTTTTAAACGTGGAACGTCGACTAACTTTAGGCCAATCGTAGGACAGCAGACGTCAATTTTGAAGCCTCTACCCCATAGCATGACTCTGCTTAATGATCGTTAAAACGAATATAAGCATTCACATCCGAACAAACTACAAAACAACACGACCTAGCTCAGCCGCGACCTGTGTGTCCTTTTTTGTATTTAAATATTCATATGAAATCGTCAACGTGATATGAACGCGGTCGGCACGTTCCCCGCCCCTATACGCTAGTTTAACCACCTAAACTATCCACACGAGTTTATCATTGAAGCCAATTGTGTACATAATGTGTGGAATGATGGAGAAAGTAGACTCTATAAATATCCAAGCTAGAAAGTTTCTCAGTCGCTCAAATAAGCTTTTGCATTTTGCATATTCCAATCTTCTAACTTTGAGTTTCCACATTATAGCAGTGATGGTCTGCAAGTCTTGCTGCCATGAACAAAAGAAATTTAAGAAAGGCCTTTGGTCACCTGAAGAGGACCACATATTAAGAAATTATGTCCTAACATACGGCCATGGATGCTGGAGCGAAGTTCCTAAACTTGTTGGTTAGTTGATAAATTCTTCTTTTTATTTGTTATTGATGTAAAAACTCTGTTTGGTATCATCTTTATATATTTTCTCTGGTGTCCTCTAGGTTTAGAGAGGTGCGAAAAAAGTTGCAGACTTCAGTGGATCAACTACTTGAGACCCGGTCTCAAACGAGGGATCTTCTCTCCACAAGAAGAAATGATTATTATCAACGCACATGCAATTCTCGGTAACAGGTAATTGATAGTTAACAACCATCTAATATGCATTATTGAGTGGCATATCTTATTGTTTTCTAACATACTCGTTTACCATACAGGTGGTCTCGGATAGCGTCGATGCTTCCTGGGCGTACCGATAACGAGGTAAAGAATTTCTGGAATTCCCATTTGAGGAAGAAGCTCAAGATCTTGGGAATAGATCCCAGTTCCCACGGACCTATTGGCGACTCCAGCAAGAATGGAATTGCAGACGTTAGTAAGACTATGGTATCAAAGGACTCGGAACATAATTTCATTTCAGAGAACGAGTGCTATTCGCAATTCTCGAGGTCAGGGATTCCTCAGGAGATTACGATGCCGTTATATACTGAGCACTCAACGATGCAGTCAGTTACTGGATTAGGATATGGCAAAGACGATCCAGCTACCGAATTTCTTCCGGAAAATAGTAATTTTCTAAGTGTTATGTTCTCGGAATGGCTGAATTCCACACAGGACGAAGCCTCCAAAAGTAACGTGGCTTCTGAAATATTGCGACCGTCAGCAATGAAGTCAGGGAATACACATTTTCTTCAGCTGAATGAAGACGCTGGTGATAGTCAGGTGAAACGCATCATTAGTTCTGACTCGACCTCAGGATTAGACATGGCAACCTTTTCTAACGATGGGTCATGTGATAATACCTCGTGGAGGTCACTGTCCGAGTGCTCTATGCCTTCCGAGCAATCTGTCTTCGCCAATGGCTTAGAAAATACAGCCGAATTGAACGTCGCTGAATATTGGGAGGAACGGGCCTCAAACAGCTATAATGACGTCAATTTAGCAGTGCATAACTACTCTGATTTATTCGGAAACTGTAGTTATCTGGACGTAGATTTTTCCTAAATAAATGCTTTGTCCAAGTGTACGAGGATGGATTGGCAGAGGTCTTCGAATTTTGGCATTTAAATCTCGATCATATCGGTGCTTGTATATTTCATGCATAATTTAGCATCAAAAATTCTTTGTAAGTATTTCATTCGATAAATAGTGAACGAGGGCAATGTTTAGACTAGAAAAGATGAGAAAAAGTCCTTTTTCATTATTAATGAAAATGAAGCATATGCATTAAATCTCGATTTGAAAAAGTGAATTTGCAGTGACCCACAAAAACATTGAAACGTTTTCCTAAAATTTCAAAAAAGGTGTCTTAGTTAGACGCGATGACGTGAACAAATGTTGTGCTTGCTTAGCAAGGATCACCCATGATTCATCTTGTCTTGTATTAGCTTCTATACACGTAGAGAAGATAATAGAGACGCACTGGATATTTTATATGCATCTAAAAGCAAAACTCATAATAGAGACGCACTGGATATTTTATATGCATCTAAAAGCAAAACTCAGAATTAAAGATGTACGAAAATGGGAAAAATAAATCTGGCATCGAGGGCCTTATTGTTGAACACCTTAAATTGACACATTTATGCAGATCATATGACTGTAATTTGGAGAGAGGACTCGATGAATGGCTTCATATATTAACCTGCTGCGCCTCGGATCTGGGTCCTTTACCCTTTTTAAAAGAGGGGGGAGAGCACCTCTCTATTTTAAAAGGGACTTTAACCGGTTTTTAAGGATGGATACCTTAAAAGATTCCACCGAACCCTCTTTTAAAATAGAGGCGGGGCGCTTTCTTATTCTAATAAAGAGTAAAAAGTATCTAAGTCGGATCGTTCTATCCAATACGAATATTTAGAGCGCCTGTCAGTTGACACCGACCTTGCAAATATGGGTCCCTTCCCCAATGGAGACTAACCTGTTACAAGTGACTTTATATATATATATATATATATTTGTTATATAGGATATCGATCAGGGCTAGGAATTAGTACATATATTAAGATGTGCTTCGAATAGTAATTACATTATAATGAAAATAGAAAACATTACATATATAAGATATCTACATATATGTCCTACTATATGTCTGTAACGAAGCACAGAGAAAGGAAAATAAATTGAAAACATTACATTCGTTTAACTTTGTGTCCGTTTGAAATTTACTTTTAATTAAAGAAGGATATAACCATGCCTACGATGCTTTTTAAAAAATCCTTTGGCACGTGTGACACTTTTTTTTATATTGAATATCATTTATAAATATTAATTTTTCGAGTAAACACAATCCATTTCACAACCATATGAATGATAATAACTAGGCAACTACCATTACACCAAATACCGCTCAGCAAGTACACTATTTCACAATAACATATCTTAATATTCATAACTACTATAATCAATTGCTTTTGTTTTTTATTCAATTGGACATTGAGAAGTGTTTAAAGTGCATTGCTCAAATGACACGGGCTTTTTATTAAAAATATAGGTTTATTATATAGACATTTTTATTCAACTTTTTTCCAGTGATATGTGATATCTATTGTAATAGTATTATAGGTTTATTTTATAGAGATTTTGATTCAACTTTTTTTCAGTGATATGTGATATCTATTGTAATAGTATTATGTGATTCATTGAAGTATTATAATAAGAAATTTTAATGATAAGGTTTATTTAAATTTAATAATATATATATATATATATATATATATATATATATATATATATATATATATATATATATAATTAATGATGGTTAAGAAAGGGATTAAAAGTATTTTAATTTTTTTATAAAAACATGTTAAAAAAATTTACATTACAATTTCATTATTCAAGATAATAATTGATAAAAAACAATAGCTATAAACAAAAATAATTATAATACAAACTTCTAAGTAAAATATCAACAACTAGATTAGTAGAGGAATGACAAACACAGAAAGACCACCTGCACTTAAAACCCAAAACATTGACAATTTGACAACAACATGCATCACTAATAGGGGAAACAATTCTCCCTATGAAGACAAGCTAAAATGTCCACTACCTTAGTCACAACTCTAGGTCTTCTCGCCACCAGGTGATTCGAAGTCAAATCCAAATTAATGTCTGATAAAATGAATGGATTCAACCCTTGTAAAATGTTGATGAGAAAATTGTTGAACTAGCCAAGTTGTCCACTATTGCTTGTAAAATGCTGATGAGAAAATTGTTTAGCTAGCCCAAGCTGTCCACCATTGCTAACTATATGTCTTCCTTCAATTTTGTTTTTATTCCACAAGCACATAAGACCCTAGAGACCCTATTTTCCAAACTCATCAAGCATTCGACCTCCTTTCAAATAACATGTTTTATTCTTTTTTTTAAGATCCATAATAGTCTCTTGTAGTAATCATATCTAGTTGACTATCCTATATTAAAGTAAAAACCACTTGATATTTTGATGGGGCATTCAATCCCTTAATGTTCCAAGATATTATTTTCATTACTTAGGTTTAAAGGGATGTTTCTTCCTTATAAATTTAAGGATTGTTTGAGTGTCATTTGCCACCTCAATAGTCATTTCCTTCTCTCTAACTTTTTCCTTCTGTGGTCTTTCCCTTTGAGAATTTCATCCAACATATACTTTTTCTTTCTTCTAGTTTCTTGTAATATTATTTGGATTACTACTCTCCCCTCTAAGTTTGCTAAAATTAATTATAAGAAATAGAAAAGTGTTCTATACTAATCATTACTACTATGACCACTCAAAAATAAGCCTTTCACCTTGTATTTTTTTTTAATATAATATTCACTCTAAACGATGTCAAGACTTGCAAAATCATGTTTGACTAAAGACTAATGAAAAACCAAAATGGTTTAAATGAATGTATTTTAAAATAAAGTACCAAGATAACCATCAAAACATATGTCTTAAATATAGTAAGTACTATAATAGTGATTTTTTTTATTTATATATAATTCATTATTTTTTATTTTATCTTTAAAAAATAATGTGACTATCTTTTTAATATTTGACATTTTATTATGATATTTTAACACATAGGAATCATCATCATCTGTGGATTTTATTATAGGTATATTTGAATTTGGATGCAATTGCTACTTTCCTACTTTCCTACGAATTCAAAGAGCTATGTATTTATGAATAATTGATGTTTTCATTGACGAAGGAAGTTGTATATTATAATGATCTTCATATTATATGCCTATGCATTGTAGTAATCCCAAAATATATAATTGATAAAAAATAATGAGTTCCACCATTATTATCAACACCATCTTAGGCATGGTGTCATCTTGAATCCAATCTTGACCTCCACTCTTTTCAACTCTAACAATGCAAGGATACGCATGAATGATAATACTATGGATTCATGTCACAATTGCCACCAAGGGGAACAAGGACTAATCAATGCCACAAATTGACCTAATTTCAAATACCTTTTGCTACTATAGACAATGAATCTAATTTACTTGAATTTTGATTCTAATTAGATTTGTATTTTATATAAGGGAGAGTCATTCTCTTAAATTTCTTATCACTATTACTCATATTTTTGTCCATACTACTTTTTATCTCAACTAAATATTTTTTACATGTTGGGCCCTTGTCAACATATGGTTTATCTTCAATATTACTAAAAATACTTTGTGTAGAGCAATCCTTTTCTTTGACATCATCTTCATTATATAATAGTGGATTATTAACATAATAATGAAGTTCACCCATAAGAAATTTTTAAAATATCATATGATAAAGTAGGATGGAGGAAACTTGTTGCACTTCACAATACTTTGTGAGGACAAACATACGAAAAACATCAACTTAAATCATAAAGAAAGAGATATAGAGAGTAAAAATAATAAGTGATAACACATAAGATATGAACGATGCCTATAGGAACCCATACAAATGGTTAAGATAAGATCATAGAACCCAATAAATTGAGTAGGTAAGGGGTGTAAATATCAAATGTCAATAATTAATTACAAGTTGTCCAACAAAACATTAGAAATAAAAGTATATTAAGGTTACCTATGACAAATTTAAACCATGAGATGATAGGTTAAATATATAAATCCATATAAAAATAGTATACAATAATTTCTTGCAAGATTACACATGATCACATTATATAGTGTAACCTTGGCCATTAAAAACATATTACACACTTTCAATGTCTCCCATAATTTTAACAAAGGGATCAAAAAAATAAAACACTAATGATAATAAAAATATTTCCCTTAATATAATATCTGAAAGAGTAATCCTCTACCCATTTTGAATTGTGCCTCTTGTCTTTCTTTTAAACCTTGCCTCAAGAATTTCCCTCTAGTTGCATGTTGTTACTTTTTACACTATTTACAAGTGATTTTCAATTTTTTTTTTTTTTTTTTTTAAAGAATTTTACTTACCATTGGATTGAACCTTAGTCTTTGTTTATTGAAATTCTTTTACGTAAGCCTATAACTAAAGAAAACCACAATTTTCATAACAATTTAAAAATAAATGCAAAGAGAAAAAAAACATCTTAAATGTGCATGCTCCTTTAATTATTTTTCTAACTAATATATATGCAATAAGGATGGGCTAGAAGAATGCAAACAAGTGCTGATTGAAAACCAAAAAAGTTATTGCTATTAAGTTTATAATGACTTTTAGCGGAGTTTATCAGTCACCTTGACCAACTAAATTGAAAAAGGCCTATAAAAATACACATAAAAATATGATAAATGTGCAACCTGTCTATACCCAAGTCATTAAATTATTGAACGCTTCTGATAGATAGAGTCAACCATATCCTTTTAATAACAACTAAGTATTATCTGAGTTCTAACTTCTAAACATTATACAAATGCTGAAGGCTAAGGATCAGCCAATCCTTAACATGATATTATGTTATGCTTAGCACTGTTATCATCAATTTTCTTCTTTTGTTGTGAAGCCTAGTGTATGCTCTCCATTTTCCTTTTCCGCATTAAAAATGTTGACGTATCTCAGACGTGAATCAAGTTGAAACTCTATGATTTGTCTTTTTTCTATAAATGTCAGTGGTACCAAATAGGTTTTACATAAAAGTTTTAACCTTACGTTTTCATGATTAGTGTCAGAGGTAATCGAGTCACAAGCATGACATATGGTGCGTGTAAATAGCTGAGAATGTGGACTTGATGTGCTACTCTTTTTGTCAACCTAAATTATTAGGTTGGATCATGCTATTAACAACAATTCAGGCCAGTTGGATTATGAAGGCTGCACCTCAAAAAACTAGGTGACTACAGCTTTTTAAAGTTAACGTGAAAAGCATCGTTTCTGGTACGTTGACATGGGAATCAAACTGTACCTTTTCACTGAAAAGAATAAATAAATCAATTGTAACATTTGAAACATAAGGAGTCCTAAGGTTGGAATGTCACTCATCATGCCATTCCATGTCATTAGATATCTCGCCCAGTAGAGTAGAGTTCATTGGGGGTGGGCGTACGCTATTTAAAAGCGATTGTTGACGTTAATAACAAGTGAGGAGTTCGGTGACATAGGTATTCTTACTTGAGGGATTTGCGTGATGACAATGATAATATGCACGGGCGCATTATTAAAAATGATAATAAAAAATATAGGTGATCATATTATATTTTCTTATAGTTCGTTGCTTTTCCAACAGTAGACAACAGTGATTCTGATAGAGCCAAAGTTTATAACTTTATTTGGAAAGACATTTTAAAATACGCCTAGTAACATCTTTATTTGTCTCAACTTTGATAAGAAAACTACTGATTTCACCGTTGAAGGTTTGGATGCCGAATAACGTTCCTAATTGATTATAATATAGGGACATGTTATATTGTGTGTGGTTTTTGACTAAAAATTACTCTAGACATTAAGTAATTTGAAACTATACCCTTTTATAGGAATTTACGTTTCAAAAAGTGACAGTGAACCTGCCTACATCGTCAAAACAAAAATAAACAATACGCGTTCAAACTTCCTTTTCCTGAGCAGTGATGTCAAGCTTTTGGATTAACGTAGCCCAACTGTTTTGCACAACCTGATCTGTTTTCTTTCCAAGCCAGATTAATAATTATGACACTTTTTCATTAAAAAAGAAAAAAAAAAAAGTGAACATCGTCAAATTGTTGGTTGGATCAGGCTATTAAAGGCAATTAAGGTCAATAGCATTATGAAGCATGTAGGTCCAACTTTTCCAGTAACACGGGCAACGAACGTTTCGAAAATTAAAGTACAAAACGTATTTTTGGTGCGCTGATAGAAATAATCGATCTATACCTTTTGGCCGAAAACAACGGTATGAGGACGCAAATAATAAGTTAAAAATTTTAAAACATTTGGAATTATCGCGTTGAAATGTCAGTGATCATGGCTTTCCCTCACATTAGATTTCTTTTCGTTGGGGGGTGGGCGAGGGCTATTCTCTTTCCTTCAATAACAAGCGACGAATTGGATTAAAATAGTCATTCCTAACCGAGGGATTTGATACATATGAATATGAGAGGAAGCATCATAGATATAATAAAAAATAGAACGGCTCTCATAATAGATATAATAAAAAATAGAACGGTCTTAAATTATTATATTGTGATGTTTTTTCAACAGTGGATTCCTACAAGACAAAGACAAAGATTCCTCCGCATAGAAATCAAAATATCAGCAACGATTGGTTTTGAATTTTCAAAGGGAGACGCTTGTACTGCTAGCTCACGCATTTCACAAGTTGTATTATTAAATATATTGCACGTCTTAGTACGATAGACATTATCTATTTATCGAACTAGTAAATCCATATATCAAATCTTTACTGAATCCTAAACGAACATTAAAGAAGCTCAATACACAAAGTCCTCTATAAAACTCTTAAATAATAACTAGATTGATCCCTAATTTCACCTTTCTATAATTATAATTGTTCACACCGGCGGCAACATTGGGCTAGTTAGGAAATAATAAGAATTTCAATATTGAATTTATATCCCAACGTGCAAATTATACGGTCGGCAGGTTCCTTGGCAACAAGATGGTAATTAAACCAAACTAAAATAGCCACTTGCAACTTATGTCGTCATTTATGCGTATAAGACGTGGAATCCTCTAATTATATATAGATAGTTATTTAATCTCCGATTAAGAGGTTCGTTTCATATCTTCCGATCTTTTAGTTTGCATAAGTCAGTTTAACACAGGAAAGATATAACGAAAAAAATAATCTTCTTGGCAGAGGCATAATGTTGACTCAGCTTACATTACTATCGTTAAATATTACAGTTAAATTAGCAGATTCTTTTGTGCCATTCTTTGTGTCAGTGGCTGTGTATTATTCTAACGTATAGCATGCAAGGAATGAGTGTTATTTTAGGAGAGTATATATAATTGTTACGAAGTTATCTGAGTTTATGTTTTGTAACAGCATGGGTAACAGTACACATTATAAATGTAGAATTCAATCGCAGTCAAACAAACAGTCGATGCGCAGTCAATCAAATGTCAAAAATGCAAAGGAGAATATAAATCTTTATTTATATTAAGAGCCTCTCTAACCATACAATATATGTTAAATGAATAATATATAGTGAAGAATGTAGTCGGTGGGAAAGGATAAGACGGAGGGATAAGGTGGGAGGTTGGAGAGAAAGAAGGGAGAAGACGGCGAAGGAGGGATAAGGTGATGAGAGGAAATGGAGGGATAAGGGGAGGAAGGTGCGGAAGAATAAATGGAAGGGAGATATGGAGGGATAAGGAATTTGCCGACAAATATATTTTAAAAAACATTTGCCGACAAAACCTAGCCAGCTAAAAAACTTGGAGTTTTCACACTTGAGGCTAGAAACTGGATTTTTCTAAGCCTCCTTTGTGATAACCCTATTCACACTTACAACATTCTCCCCCTTAAAGTTGAGAGAACTGACTACACAGTCTCTCAGCTTTACAAATTGAGCTTTAGTCATCGCCTTGGTGAAGATGTCAGCAACGTTCTCCAAAGTGTGACAGTATTGAAGCTCAACAATTTCATGTTCCACCATATCTCTGATGAAGTGATACTTCATATCAAAATGCTTCATTCTGCTATGGTGGACAGGATTATATGCCAACTAAATGGCACTGATGTTATCGTAGTAGATTCTGGTCGGACCACTTTGCTGTTCTCCAATCTCTTCTAGTACTTTCCTTAGCCACAAGGCTTGAGTACTTGCATAAGTAACCGCTATATACTCTGCTTCTGTTGAAGATAGTGCTACTATTGTCTGCTTTTTTGAACTCCAATTTATTAGTCCTGATCCAAGAATAAAACAGTTTCCTGATGTTGACTTTCTGTCATCAATATTACTACCCCAATCACTATCACTAAAGCCTACAAGCTTGATAGTGTTACATTTATTGTACTGGATTCCAAAATCCAATGTACCCTTCACATATCTCAAAATTCTTTTAGCTGCCTGAAAATGCAGCTCAGAGGGGTTAGACATAAATCTAGAAACAAGAGATACAACATACTTGAATATCCGGTCTGGTGTTGGCGAGAAACATCAAACTCCCAACCATGCTTCTAAAAGTGGTCACATCAACTTTTGGTGCTCCATCATCTTTGCTTAATTGGATCCCATGTCCAATCTGGAGTTGCAACTAGTTTGCAATGCTCCATAGCAAACTTTTTGATCATGTCCTGAGCATACTTATGTTGACAGATGAAGATCCCTGTATTTGACTGATAAACCTCCATTCCAAGGTAATAGTGCATTAAGCCAAGATCCTTCATCTCAAACTGCGTCATCATGGAGTGTTTGAACTCCACATTCATTTTTTCATTATTACCCATAAAAATGAGATCATCCACATACAAACAAACTATGAGGATGTCATTACCTTGTTTTAGGTAGTAGAGTGTGGGTTCATTTTTGCTCCTGGTGAACCCATATTCTTTGAAGTACCCATCAATGCGTGAGTACCAAGCTCTTGGTGCCTGTTTGAGGCCATAGAGTGCCTTCTTTAATCTATAAACAAGGTGTTCCTTACCTTGCACTTCAAATCCTTGTGGCTGCTCAACATACACTTCTTCTGTCAAGTAACCATTGAGAAAAGCACTCTTGACATCCATGTGTTAATTAAATATAAGTGCAAGTTCAAAACAACAAGGAAAGATGAAAAGTATTAATAAAATATATCAATAAACTTGAAATGTTGAATATAGCCATAAAATTGCTTTTGTTTTATCTATTCTTTGAAATTCATGTAGAACAACCTTGTTATAAATATATAGGAAAACAACTTATAGGAGTCGAGCGGATTTATAAAACAAACTATAAGGAAAATGTATCAATCAAGAAGGATAAGAATAGTGGTCAAAGGCTACTACAACAACAAGATATAGACTTTAACAAGAAATTTTCTCTTGTTGTTACATTAGCAAAACAATGCAAATGACAAGTTTATTAGTTGGATTTCAAATATACTTTTTAAAATGGTTTCCTTGAAGAGAAGAGTAGGTGTTTGTGGATCACCCACAAGCTTATAAAATTGTAGGTGAAGAACATAAAGTTTATAGGTTGAATATGACTCTTATGGATTATAGCCAACACCAAAATTTTGGTATAATAAGATATATACATACCTCCAAAGTAATGGATTCAATAGAATTTAAAATGAGATTACTCTCTATGTCAATTCAAATGGTAAGGGCAATTTATTGATATAAAACTTATATGTTAATGACCTTATTTATATTAGAAATAAAAAAGTTGGTGATGGATGAGTTTTAGGAATCCATGACAAGAGATTTTGAATAGACAAATTTAGTGTTAATAATTAATTTTATTGGCATTGAGGTTATATAGTTGTATAATGGTAGGATATCTTTATTTCACAAGGAAAGTATATGTAAACAATTTGCTTAATAGGTCCAATATAACAAATTGTAAATCAATCAACAGGTCTTTGGATTTGGGTAAAAATCTAATCAAAGATAATGGTAGCAACAAGGTAGATATCACAATTTATAGGAGAAGAGTGGGTAGTCTCATATATCTCACTTCTACTAGATTAGATACAATATATACATTCTATTGTGAATTAATATAAAACATAATGGTAACTTATTTCAATGTAGTGAAAATAATATTTAAATAAATTAGTGGAACAAAAAAATTTAATATTTGATATTGCTTTTTTAATATTTTTATTTTATCTCTTAAATCGTTATAAAAAAATATTATTAAATAACTTAAATATTTATATTTAAGTGTTTATATACATGAAAATCATATAATACCGTTTCAACTGCTGCTTATTTCTCTTGTGGAGGCTATTGTTTGGAACAATAGTGATTTTTAAAATAAAAATAAATATTCATTTTATTTTAAAAGATGTTAATTTTTTATTAAAAAACCTGGGACTAAGATTATGATATTAGAGAAATTGAATTCTTCTAGAATCTAAGATTTTGATATTAATTGTTAAGTTTTTCACATGTAAACTTTTCACCACTTCTTAAAATTTTTATATAAAACCTGAAACTTAATATTATGATATTAAAGAAATTTATGTTAATTTTTTATAAACAATACTGGGTCTTAAGATTATGATATAAAAGAAACTTAATTCTTATGAAACTAATATTATGATATTAAACAAACTTAATACTTAATTTTTTCACATATAGATTTTCTCACTACCACTTCTTAGAATTTTATGTTAATATTTTATAAAAAAACTTAGACCTAAAAGTATGATATTAAAGAAATTTATTTATGTTAATTATTTATATAAAAACGTGGGATATAAGAATATTGTTAGTCTCACAATGACATTGAGAGGGGGAGGTGAATCAGTGTAGCTCTTTAAAACTTAAATCTTCAACACTCAAAGCCAAAACAATGAAAACATACAACCAAATAAAACAAGTATAACAAGAGAACATCACACAACACAAGATATACCGAGGTTCATCGATTTGTCTACATTCCTAAAAATGACTGTTTGGACTCCCATACAAATACAGCCTTTGCAAAGCACCAACTTTACAATCAATTTACCAGCACCCACTAGAAGGAGCATGAACCCCTGATTTATCTACACCAATAGAAAGGATAACCAGCTCCTCTACCAAACACCCACTTGATTTTGATATTGATAATAAAATGACATATATGAATGTCTTCACTAAAACCTGAATCCTCTATGGTCTGTAAGCTCAAAATATAAAACTTTCTATTTCACCAATATAACATCCCTCTCTCTGCATTACTTAGAATTTGAATCTTCTCTTATCAAAAAAAAAATTGATTGTTCTCTTATCTTGTTCTGCCAATTACTAAACACTTTCTGGGTATTGTGCAGCACTTTGTCTGTGAACTCATTTCAAAATTTTAGCCAAAATGGATATCATATGAGAAATTTATGCTCAAAATACTGAAGTGATGTTTTTCACCTCTCTCCAAAAATCACGAATTTTCACTCTTTATTTTTCTCCACACACACTTCTCTCTTCACAAAATAAAGTCCCCACCTTTCAATAAAATCCCTTGTCACTTAAAAAGCACACACTTGCATTATTTTTCCCTTTTCAATTTAAAAAAAAAATTCTTTAATGAAGCTTCTTAAAACAATATGAATTTTTTTGTTTTTTTTTTGAGAAGGCATTTCGTCAAACACGTCACATGCAAAGAATTGACACCTTACTCGTTCTCTTACTTCAGAGCCACGTGACACCTCAAACCAAAAATGAAAGATGCTCTATTTTATGCCTTGAAGGTGTAACAACATTGAAACCGAAACTTTGGCGACTCTGCAAGGTCGAAATGGCCAACTAAAGGATTTTGCACACGTGTAACAGATTGACATAAAAGTGACCTGTACCGTTTTTGCAACAATCATAACTCTCACCTCGTAACTCTATTTTCTCTAAAATTTGAAACGTAGAATATTTGCAATTCTAACTACATCCAGTATGAATATTACTATATAACTCCTTACGGTTCACCTATACCACCTCCACGAAAACTATTGTTGACACACTTTTTCCAAAAAGAGTATTTTTGTGACAGTCTTGCAACGCTTGTAACATTCACCTCGTCTCTCCGTTTTGGTAGAAATTTGGAACATGTGTTCTTGAAGATAATGACCACCTCCAGTTCAAATTTTGCTATCAAATTCTTCTCGGTTTACTCACAGTGCTTCTGACAAAATTACCCTTTTTTAGCCTATACAACCACTTGCCAAATCATCCGCCAAGATACCAAAAACATCACCGATCAATCCAAACATTGTGATGACACCTCCAACGTTGTTATGGACTATTTTATAACATGCTGGCATGTTCCAAACTGATCCATCCTGTCCAACTGTGCACCGTGATGACTTTTGCAATTTTTTGACAACTTCTTGATGATTTTTCAACTTTTGCAAATTTGCACGAACAACCTGTAACAACTTCACCCGAACATCAAAAATATCCTCATAAGAATTGAATATCATTGTACATACTCCAAAAAACCTTTGAACAACTATCCACTGCATCAACCTGTCCATCTGAGTGTGTTGACAACAATGACAATACTATCGTTGCACCTTGCTCAACAATTATGATATTAAATAAACTTAAGAAGACCTGATTATGATATTAAAAAAACTTAATTTTTAAAGTTTTCACATGCGAACTTTCTCACCACCATTTCTTAGATTTTTTATGTTATTTCTTTATACAAAAAATCTCGAACCTAAGATTATCTTATTAAAGAAATTTAATTTTTATGGGACTTAAGATTATATGATATTAAAGAAACTTAATTCTTAACATTTTCATATGTAAACTTTTTTACCATCATTTTTTTTAGAATTTTTATTTTTAGATTTGAGGTGTAGATTAATTGATGTGATGAAACTTGTAAGGGGGACCAACATCCAGGGCCTTGTTGGACTAAATGCTTGTCTCTTTCCTTGTGCTTTGAGCAACATAAAATATTTAAAATGATTGTTACTTGGTGGTTATAGGGGTGGATTGTGGTGGTTATAAGGGTGAATTGTGGGAGTGTTATATGGAGACTTTGGAGGTAGAAAATAGGGCAAAATACTATGGCAAACATGCACAATGTACATGATGAAAGCACGAGGATACGAAAGCAAAAAGGAAACTCCAAGTGCGATGCAAACTGAACTAAACTTAATGCTAAATCTTATGAATTGAGAGTGCATGAAAAGAGGGAAATCATGAACGAATTGAATCAAAATAAAAGCCAATAAGGAAGACAGCCATTTTTATTGATATGTTTCAAAACCCGGTTATAGTGCGCCTCCTCCCCTTCTAAGGGCTAGGAGCATTAAATATTCATTCTTGTTACATCCATGGATGTCATTCCTTCTTCCGCGTGCCCACATGTAAAATGGGTGGACCAAACTTCACCACCGCTTGTGTTGATGAGTCTTGGCTCCTTGTTGCTCCTCTAATGTCCCAGATCCTGCGTTCAAAGAAACAAGAAACAGTCGATAGCACCTGTGGATGAAATAAAACATGCAATCCCCACGCCTTCGATTAGTGCATGCAAGGTATAAATAAAATGATAACTAACATATATCCAAATGATCTAAAAATTTGATAGGGACATCAAGACCTCACAAAGAAAACACTACAAATGGAATAGTCAGGAAATTCCTCACAAATTTGTATTCGCTCCGGGGCGGGACGAATAGACCTGCAACAAAAATGTCAAAAGGCACTGTCCCAAATGTCACATCTGGGAAGCTCCAAATCACCTGCAAAGTTGGGATTAGCTAATTGGGGGTGTTTTGGGAAGACCCAGAAGGTCATATTTCCCCAATTCGGCCTCTATCGCTAGGAATTTTATGGGGCTACCTACAAGTTAGTAAAGGCGAGCGAAGATAGAAACATGATCAAAATTGCTCAAAACAAGGTGAAATTTAAATGGCAACCTATCTAAGACGCATAGAATTGAATGCAAAAATGACAGAAAGGAAATTTTCCATAGATTTCCAATCGCTCCAGAGTGGGGTGATTAGGACTGTAGTAGTGTGGGGGCGCCTGAGGGAAGGCCACCCGTCGTTTGGGGCCCGATTTCGACACTAATCCTCTTGGGATGGGTCCAAAACCTCTTGTGGGGTATTTTTAGCAAATTTGATGGGATATTGTGGCCAAATGTTGGGTTTTGGTTCCGGATTTGTGCTTCCAATAACCACCCTATGAACTCCTTTCCAAAAGAGATCAAGGATGTGAAAGGCACAACTCAAAGGGGTGTGGGTGTGAAAGTAAAATGATAGCAATTCGTTGCTCCAAAATGCTCCTTCCCTGTATATTTTGGGGTGATAGGACTCACCATTTTATAGACCTGATGGTCTCTTTGGATGAGCATGCAGAGGTGCCACTTGGCAATCATGCCTCTCCAGGGGAGGGAAGATTCCTCCATGATTAGGGGCTTCATGACTGCCCCTGTAACTGCCTCTAACGCTCAAAAATTCTCACTCACACTCCAATGCGATGAAGGAAGAATTAAGTGGCAGATCTGAGCTGCCATTTGTCAAGATTTGACTTTTTTCCCGGCAAACCTTCTATTTGCCCCACCCTGGAGCGAATACTACTATTCATCCCTAGGTGGGGCGAATACTAATTTGTAATCATCCCTGGGTAAAACGAGTATGGAGCAGAGTGCATGAAGTTGCAAAATTGACGTCTAACCTTCCAAAACTGCTGTGAGAGTGGTTAGGACCACTGTTTAACCTCTAGGGGCTGCCCTTGGGGCTATGTGTGTCAATGTGATCAGTGTTTGCAGTCACATAATCAGATTGGTGTTGTTTTGGTGTCTACATATGCCCATTTTTGGGAAGCGCTGTGCGTGGCATAGTGCTGAGCAAAAATAGATAACCAAAGCACTAATTATTAGGGTTTCTCAATAACCTAACCAACTTTTGATGCCCCAAGTATTGAAAGGACATGCATTATTGAATCCTTGCTTCTGATAAGCGAAGTAACTCAATTCAAGTGTTAACCTTTTTCGGTGAGGTGTTACTTGATCTTGGACATTGATTAGTCATGAATAGGCAAAGGGCGCAACCTTTTGTTTGTGGGAACCTTGAGTTCATGATTCATGAATGCCAAGTGTTTGATTCGCTTGTGATTATTGCTTGTTTACTGTCCCATGCAGGAGCGTGATTGTCTTTGCCAATGATTCTTTTAATGCATGCCATTTCCATGATTGGGTGTGTATTTGTTGATTGGTGACTAAGTGTGACTACCCCCTCAAGCGACAAATCGATGAGGGAATGACCTACATGAGAAAAGCGACAAGTCGCTTGACCCATAATGACTTGTACAAGGGTGCCTTTAGATGTTTATTTGTTGAATGTGTGTGCAATTTTCTGACATTTAGACCTATTTTTGGTGGGTGTGAACCCTTTTGGTGACGCTTTTCAAGGCTAAAATTGGCAAAAATCTGTCTTCCCGTGGAGTGGTCCGGCTATGGTAGCATTCTTAGGGAGTAGGATAGTGACAATTTGTTACCCCAACGTCGGTTTTGCATGCCAAGAATGTCAAGTGCAAAAGCACTTTCATCGGGCAAGTTTATTGTTTGTTTTTGGGTCATTTTGTTCATTTTTTGATGTTTTTGAAATTTTTGCCCTGTATTCATTCCTGGGTGGGACGAATACCAGTTTAGTATTCATTCCATGGCAGGACAAGCACTAACCAGAGCGCTCATCCCAGGGAAGAACGATTACAAGCTCAAAAACCCTATTTAAAGGCCAAAACTGAGTTTTGGGCTCATTTGCCTTCGTTTTTCTTGGCGAATTGGAGCTCTAAGGAGGAGGAGGTTAATTCTACGAAGCGAAGTGTTTTCGAATTTCTCCCGACATCATGAGTGCACAAACCGGATCGAGCGACGGAGCCGAAGCGAGACCAGTAAGTGATCCTCCTCGTTATTGCTTGCATTTTGTTGTTACAGTTTTTAATACCGTAATTTATTTATGGTTGCTTTTGTAGTTTGTTCAAAATAAAAGCCTTAATTAAATGTATGTCGTTGTGCATGAGTTGTTGTGTTATGGCTTCATGAAAACTTAGGTAAAAACCCTAGGTAGACAAAAAACTAAGTTCAAAACTTTAGTTTAAAAATTTGTTTTTTCTTTTTAGTTGGCTTCGTAAAAATGAAACCCTAGTTTACATGTATGTTGAAAAGACGTGATAAAAGTCTAAAATTTGTTTCCTTTGTACAGTAAGGTAAACCTTAAGTAAAAGAAAATTTTTGTATTTTGTGATGTTTGTGTTACACGAAAACCTTAGGATAAACTGACTGCGAAACCCTAGTTTTTTAGGTTGAATTTGTCAGTTTTAAATTTAGAGTACAGAAACCCTAAGACTGACAAACTGTATGTGAAAATTGTTTTTTGTTTTTAAATTGTCTATTAGTTTTAAACTTAGAGTACAAAAACCCTAAGACTGACAAACTGTATGTGAAAATTGTTTTTTATTTTTAAATTGTCTGTCAGTTTTAAACTTAGAGTACAGAAACCCTAAGACTGACAAACTGTATGTGAAAATTGTTTTTTGTTTTTAAATTGTCTGTCAGTTTTAAACTTAGAGTACAGAAACCCTAAGACTGACAAACTGTATGTGAAAATTGTTTTTTGTTTTTAAATTGTCTGTCAGTTTTAAACTTAGAGTACAAAAACCCTAAGACTGACAAACTATGAATGTTTTGAATTTTTGTGAATTTTGTTGTTTTTAGCTTGTACATTGTTTTATGCAGTGTTGTATATTCATGTTACTGTTATACAGTTTTTCATGATTTTAATGTTTTGTGTTGTTTTATTTTGCAGGTTGTGAAGAGCCGATATCGTGTGCCTACTATTTTTACTAAAGCACGAGAGGCGTTGACTTTGGCTGACTGAGAGTGGCTTGATGCCCTTGGGCTCAAGTAGGTGACTCGGCTAGAGCCTGTGATCGATGATCGGGACTATTTGATGGCCTTGATCAACTTGTGGGATCCCCAAACCAACACCTTCCATCTCCCAATAGGGGAGATGACAGTGACCTTGGAAGATGTCTATCAAATTCTATGGATTCTGATAGATGGATCAGGACAACGTCGCATGATCAATGGACAGCAGTGCTTCGACACACTGCTTCGGGCACGGGGAGGAGGTGGGTGTGGATAGCCCAGTGGAGAGGGCAGAGGGCGACTGCTAGATTTGCAGGATTCTAGTTCGATGGTGGCTAGGGAAGGGGGTGTTGGGAGTGAGGCACATAGTACTTATGAGCCTTATTTCCAACATGCTGCTACCTGAATCATCAGGTGTGAGGTTCCTATGGAACCTGCTGGATGTGGTCTGTCAGCTGGTGGAATGTCCTATGGATGCACCCTTGATCATGAGGTGGGGATAGACGTTGTTGGCACAACTCTATGGTGAGCTGTACAAGGTCCACTACTAGAGGCAGAAGGGGATTGGCTATAGCTATCTGTTGCAGAGCTGGGCTTGGCAACACATAGCGATGGAGAGGCCGATGGGGTTACCATGGATGACTCAGGAAAATATGGTGGATAAGGATATAGGTTATGTGGATCTGTGGTGGCATTCTGAGGAGCAGGGACAGAGTCAACGATGGGTAGGTGCCATAGGGCACTATGTTGATACCTTCGCTTGAATTTCTCCAGGGGAGGTGTTATGGCACCCCTACCAAGACTGTCCAGCCTGGCCTGAGGCTGGAGAGTGGCTTCGACAAGTACATAGGGGGTGATGGCTGATTGGGTGACATAGGACCAAGCAAGAGTTCTTCCCTTATATTCGGGTGACACAATAGTTTGGGGTGCGCCAGGGGTTGCCTGGTGAGCCCTTGGTCTATAGGTGCTGGGGGGACAAGAGGACTCTAGACTGGCCAGTCATCATACCACTTGGCAAGGATTCAGATGCGATGATTGACGTCCTAGATGTGGACGACGTCTGGACTACCATAGAGTATGACCAGTGGTGGGTACTATGACGATGGTGGGGAGAGGGGCCATTGGGAGGCGTGGAGGCAACAACAGTAGGCAGGGAGGATGCCGAGGCACCAAGAGATGATTGGGGAGCTCCATTGGAGGATCCGAACATGGTGGAGGTGGATGATGTGGATGCAAATTATGGGGTTTCGAATCAGCCAGAGATGTAGGACATATCAAAACAATGGGAGCCAGAGCAGGTTGTTGTTCCAAAGATGCCAACACCTCAGGCAGTTTTAGAGGACATGGAGGTAGGGTTATGTGTTGAGAATGCACAATTGGAGGGGCTATTACAGAGGCACGATGAGGAGCTAGGGGATGCACTGTGGGAGAGGGATCTCCTATGCATGCACCTAGAAGAGCGAGAGAATGCATGGGGTACGTACCATTGACAAGATGGGGATACCGATACTACATGGGAGAGGGATCTCCTGTGGACGTAGCTGGCAGAGAGGGAGAGGGCCTTAGTGCAACGCGATGAGAAAATGGCTATGTATCACCAACGGGATATGGACTTGGTGTGGCATCGATTGGAGCTAGAGGCAGAGATTAGCCACCTCAATGGGTAGGTCCCTACATTCAACGAAGGTGGATCATCGCGTCGCTCGAGAGGGAGTGATACGAAGCAGTCAGCATCCTATCGACGTAGGCGACTGGATGAGGGGGGCTCGAGTAGGCATGATGTGGGGGCTAGCAGTAGTCGCCCTGAGGGGTCTCATAGGACCCACACCATAGGGGGTAGTTCCCGTCACACCGATCCTGCATGATCATGGTGGCCGATGCCCTAGGCTTGGGGGTTTTGAGCTTTTGCCTTTTTGCAGGGTCAGATGACCGGTTATTGTAGCCTATGGGCATTTTTAATGATATATATATATACAGAGGACTTTATTTTATTTATACACATGTCATGATTTGATGTTATGCACAGTGATTGATGAATGTGTATGTATGTATGTTAATTTACATTGATGGATGCATATGTTATGATGAATGCAAATGTTTCTAATTTTCAGGATATGCAAATGGAATGGATGAATAAAATTTGTGATTTTTGGTGGTGGCACCATAGACTGTTTAGAACTTATGGCTTTTTGACTTATTAGGTGATTGCTGTGGTAACTGACTTTTGTTGTATACATGTTATTTTTGCATTTTTTTATGACAATGCGAGGATGAGGGATAGCGCAGTTGGTTTGGAATGTAGTTAAGGTTTTATGAGACTCAGATGTTTTAACTAACTAGCCATGACTGTACTTTATCTTACAAGACTTTTGAACAAGGTATGAATCGGACTTGTCTTTGACCAAGTTATTTCACATCCTTGTGTGTGCAATTGAGTTCGTTTATGTGGTATTTGTCAAGATACCGCCAGTGTCAGATAGGCTGTCAACCAAACCTGTACTGAGGATCACCTAATTAGCTCCACTAACTTCCTTTATTGTATTTAGTCAGATTAATCTGCGGTGCTATCTAGGATACCATAATCTAGCTCGTACAAATGCAAACATTGATCTATACATGAGTTAATGTGATAGATATATCGTCATGCGGGAGGTTCACCACTAGTGACCGATAGGTTATCCACCAAACCGGTACTGAGGTTAACTTCATAACCTTTTGAATGCTGAGAGTTCCAGGGATTCAAGTTCGACTCCCTTCTTTTCTTCAATTGTATTGGGATAATTTCTCTTTTGTAGTGATAAAAATCATTGTTTATTTTTGTTATATGTATTATTTTTTATTTTTATTTATTTATTTAGTTTTTTTTTTAGCAAGGGATTTGAATTTCGGATGATGAGAATCACTATTGTATGTGCCTTTTGATGTATGCACTTTGGTGGTGATGTCAAAGAATTTTTTTGGAGTTTTGACTTTTGCAAAATTTTATGATATTTGCAACTTTATGAGAACTGGGGATTCTTGGGAAATTGGGTAGGGAAGATGCTTGTCCTTTTCTCAACTCTTAGCATTCTTGGGGTCATTCGTACAAGGGGATGATCAAGATAACTATTTCTCTTATGGTGGCCTGGATTGCTTTGCAGGTTTCATCTTTCGTTCACACAACTTGGGAATTTTTATGTGTTTTAATTTGTGTTGGGATGCTACATAACAAGGTGTGATCCAAGTAGAACTCTACCTTTGTAAAATTTGTTTGACTTTGTACAGTATTTGGCTAGAAATCTAATGACGACTGAATGATGAAAACTCTTGATACATTAGAAGACCACTGACTATGATATGGTAAAAAGAAGTGAATGGCATTTATTTTAGATGGATTGTTTATAGACTGGAGAAATGTGGAATAAGATGGATTTTACAAGTAATTACAGTCTATGGTGCCTTGAATGGTATGACCACAAATATGCAATACATGGATGTTATGCTTAATGCAGCTATTATTTTTGCGTTTTTGATAGATTGATTTTTGTGAGTATGAAGATGAGATGCAAAAGAGCTCTTTATTGTTGTGATGAGTTTGAGCATGCCTGGAAATGAGATGCAAATTTTTGTTATTTTTGATGATTTTACTGTTTTTGAATTTTCTTATTTTTGACTAAGCGATTGTGGAAATCCTTGGAGCCTTTTGGGATTGACCAAGCGATGGTAGGAATCCTTGGAGCATTTGGGATTGACCAAGTGATGGTAGGAATCCTTGGAGCATTTGGTTTGACCAAAGGGATAATGGGCACCTTTGGGGAATTTTGGGGATGACCAAGTGATTGTGGGAATCCTTGGAGCTTTTTGGTTTGACCAAAGGGATAATGGGCACCTTTGGGGCATTTTGGGGATGACCAAGCGATTGTGGGAATCCTTGGAGCTTTTTGGTTTGACCAAAGGGATAATGGGCACCTTTGGGGCATTTTGGGTATGACCAAGCGATTGTGGGAATCCTTGGAGCATTTTGGGGTTGACCAAGTGATTGTGGGAATCCTTGGAGCATTTTGGGGATGACCAAGTGATTGTGGGAATCCTTGGAGCTTTTGGTTTGACCAAAGGGATAATGGGCACCTTTGGGTATTTTGGGGATGACCAAGCGATTGTGGGAATCCTTGGAGATTTTTGGGGTTGACCAAGTGATTGTGGGAATCCTTGGAGCATTTTGGGATTGGGCTATAGCTCTTTTTAGATATGGAATGGCCGTAAATTACTGATGTTCAAGGGTTCTAGTTCCTTGATTTCATCAAGAGAGGCTAGCCGGTATGTTCCAAGTCCTATTTTACTGTCAATTACATAGAGACCTAACCAGTTTGCCGCGAACTTGTGCCTTAGATGGGGCGACAAGCTAGAGTTCTGTTGGTTTTCTTTTAAGACCAAGTCACCAACCTGAAAGTCCCTCAGGTGAACTTTCATGTTGTATGCTTTCTTCAATCACTCTTGATAGATACTTGTAGACACCAAAACAGCACCAATCCGATTATGTGATTGCAAACACTGATCGCTTTGACAAACACAGCCCCCAGGGCAGCCCTCAGAGGTCAAGCGGTGGTCTTAACCACTTTCATAGCAATTTTGTGAGGTCAAGAAGCAATTTGGCACACTTAGACACTTTGCCTAGTAATCGTCTCACCCAGGGACGATTGCTGAATTGAAATCGTCTCACCCAGGGACGATTTTTGAAATCGTCCCTGGGTGGGACGATTTCCAAGTTTAACGGGCAAAAAGGCAAATGGTGCCAAGTGGCAGCCCAGAACAGTCAGTTAATGACTCCTGCCTTGCACGCGTGTGTAGGTGGACAGAGGGGCCGTTAGAAGACTGTCACAAAAGGCATTTATCAAAGCCCAAGTCAATGGAGGACTCCCCTCCCTCATGGGAAGACAAGACTGCCACATGGCGCCTATGACCAACACATGGCATTTGTGCTTCCCTCCCAAAAGAGACCCCATGGGTCTATAAAAGGTGGGACTTTTCTCACCCAAAACATACAGGTTGAAGGAGTTTTCAAGCAACGAAGTGTTGCCGAGTTGAAGACCCACTTGCATCCCTTTTGGTTCACCTTCCCACATCCACCAATCTCTTTTGCAAGGGAGGTTGTTGGGTGGCCTTTGGAAGCTCGAACCTGACCCAAATCCAACACATGGACACCTGAACCAACCAATTCGCCGACCCCCCAATCCTAAGAGGTTTTGGGCCCATCCCTAGTGGATTGGCTCCAAAATCAAGTGCCAACGGTGGGAGGCCCACTTGGGCACCCCCGCACTCCCCAAGTCCTATTTTAAGTTTTAGAGCATTTTAGATTACTTTTTAGGGTTGCATTTTGTGTTATTAGGTTTGATTAACCCATAGCTGCAATTTTGTAACTTTTGGTCAGATTCTAGTATGTTTTGTGTCGCTTTGTTGTTTCATTGACTTGCAGGTGGCGACATCAAATTCCCGAAGATAGAGGCCAAATTGGGAGAATCCGACCATCTGGGTCGTCCCAAAATGGCCCCAATTACATAACCCCCTTGTCTGCAGGTGTTTTGGAGACCTCGGGAGTCGACATTGGAGCGTGTCAGTTTGGCTTCCCCAACACGGAAGAAATCGTCCCACCCGGGGACGATTTACAGTCAAAAATCGTCCCACCCAGGGACGATTTCCAGTTGAAAGCAGATTGGCCGACTGTCTCAGTGGCAATGGTCTGTTGGTAACATTTTATGTCTTCTGGCAAGTTTTCGGGCTGTTTAGAATCATTTTGTTCACTGTTTTAGATAAATGTTTGCATGCATAGTTCGTTAAATTTTAAAGAACAAACACCTTTCATTTGCAGCAGGTGCTACTGACATCTTGGTTGTTTCTTTGTTCGCAGGAGAAGCAGCGAGAGGTGAAGAACTCATCGACATCAGCGGCGGCATCATCTTGGCCCGCCCATTGCAATCGTGGGCACGCGGAAAGAGGAATCATTCGGTGATTGTAATCAAACTCTATTTGCGCTCCTAGCCCCTGAAAAGGGAGGAGACGTCATTGTAACTAGAGATCAAGGGATATTAATGAAAGGGCTGTGTTTTCTCTATTTGCTTGTGTCTCTTCCAATGTGTTTCTTTTCCATTTCATGCAATTTACATTTCTAGGACTTAAGCGTACTTGATTTTGAATGCAATCGCACTTAGTGTTTCCTTTGCCCAGAATCTCGTGCTTTCAGTGGCGATCACGGTGGGACCTGTTCCCTATTTTTAAGATCACAGAAAAACTAATTGGGTTTTTGTGTTTTGTGTTTTACAGGTACATTTTTCTTGCAGACTGTTAATCGTCTCTGCAAGGGACGATTTATGTTCTGGAAATCGTCTCACCCTGAGACGATTTTAAAATCGTCTCTGCCAGGGACGATTTATGTTCTGTTAATCGTCTCACCAAGGGACGATTTTACTGTCTACAACTTTTCGAAGCAGAAATTCGAGAGGCAAGCTGGAGCAGGCAGAGAAGAGGTAGGGATTTTATCATCTCTGTTGAAATTTTTTGTTTACATTCGTTTCTTTGATTGTTTTCATTTTAGCTTGCATTGCTTAGGAAAAGTCATTCATGCATGTTTCATTTTCGTTGGATAAAATGAACCTCACACACTCCACGAAACAATTTTAAACCAAGGAGCTGGTCGTAAGACCCCAGCCCTTGATCAAGACCATTGGTGGATTTAATCACCACCTTGGCTTGATTTGCATCCATTTCCTGATTGTCAACTGTTGTTAGGCGTAAATCCTGACGAAGACAGACCGAGCGTAGCTGGGGTGATTCCCATGCACGCGAGGATAAGTTTTCTATGGTAGGTGCCATTAACAGGACAATCCCCCTTCCGTACCGCCTA
The DNA here is from genome assembly GCA_028583015.1 of Wollemia nobilis. Lineage (NCBI taxonomy): Eukaryota > Viridiplantae > Streptophyta > Pinopsida > Araucariales > Araucariaceae > Wollemia > Wollemia nobilis. The sequence goes on along the minus strand of JAQPPZ010001063.1, from coordinate 6,272,149 downwards.
CGTACCACGTACCTTCTGCTCTCACGTACCTATAGTCTCCCTCTCGTAAGGGCGGGTATATAGAGAGGTTGGTATATCGCCCTGGTTGGTATATTGAAGGGGCGACCTTTTGGGAGTTATAAGAGCCTACATGATGCATTTAAACGTTCTACAAAACCTACAAAAACAAAACAAAACACCAAAATGCACTAAACCAGTTTAGGGCACACCAATAATCCTTAAAAGAGATAATCACGGTTTTGTGAATGTGTGTGCTTAATTATGCTCAGTGTAGACAAAAAAAAAGAAAATCATAAAAACGAGATAAAAACTTATTTAGATAGCATAGAAGCACCGCAATGGTGTACACCCACAGTCAAGCCCAATCAAGGGCAGAAGCTCCGGAAGGTACACAAAAAGCAGGCGCAAGTCGCCTTCACTTCAGTCTTGAGGATTTGGTTATACCGCCTTATAGGTCTAACCTACAAAAGAATCCAATTCAGAATCCTCGGTGGGGTATGCCTATTCAAAGCAGCCCCTTTCGGGAAGATGCCTTACATGTAGACCTTGACATAAATAGAGAATCACCTCTTGAAGTTAGGCATGAGTGGCCACCGCGCGATGAAGCGCTAAACGGGCACACCGTCCATTTGGAGGGGCAACGTGGATATGGCATCCCTTCTTTACCTCTCATCGAACGAGAGAGACCAAATCCAGAGCGCGGGGCTCCTTACATAGGGCGACCTAACTCCGCCCAACCCATTTACACCCGTGAGAGGGAGTATGAGGAAAGCCATCGCATTCCTCGAGGGCAACAACAACAACGTGGGAACCGTGCATTTCCGCACCAGCAGGATATCATGATCACCCCTTGAGGCCAGAACCTCGAGCACATACCGCCTACCTCGACAGAGGGAAGCGACCCCTTGAGATTTTAGAGCATCAAAACCGAGGTAAACCCATAGGAGGAACATTTGAACCTTCTGAACAAAATAGGGTAGATCAAATTGACCCGGCTGTCGTCAGATATACCACCCGTCAAGCCCAAATCATGCGGCTTAAACAAAGTCAGCAAGAGATAGAGTATCAATACCGCTTGGATAAAGAACGCATGCAACGCGAAGCGGATGAGTTACGCTATGAAATACCTGAGAGGGGGCCAACCCCTCGCATCCAAAGAGCTGAACAGTATGAGAGGCATAATCCGTTGGCGCAAGACAGGTCTCCACGACCTCGTCAAGCTCTGCCCCCAAGACCTCATAGATTCGAGAGGGAGGCAACTCCCCGAAACAATGATGGGTACCTTCAGCAAGAGCTTGATCAGGGTCATAGGTTTCGCCCAGAGACTCCTCAAGAATTCTACGAGGAGTATGAACCAGAAGAGGAATATGTTGAAACTCCCCATCAAGGCGGGAAGGATGCCATTCGGCCACCCCTCCATAGGCCTCCAGTTTACCGTAACTTGCAACAAGAGCGAACAAGAGAGGAAGAAATAAAATCTTTCGATGCATACCAAGCGCTATTGGAGCGTTTGGAGTCTGTGGAGACAAAAGCTGCTGGGCATCAAAAACCCACATTACGTCTACTCCGCAATAATCCGGTGCATCCCTCAGTGCCTACACCTCTTTACCCCGAACACTTTAAGTTGCCTCAATTGGCAGTTTTTAAAGGTGAAGAGGACGCACAGGAACACGTTACACGATTTCTAAGCCAATGCTTTGGCATCCAAGATAATGACGCATTATTGCTTAGAACATTCATAACCACATTCGCAAGCCCTACCTCGGATTGGTTCACACAGCTGCCCAAACACAGCATAAGCAGCTTAGATCAGCTAGTAGATGCGTTTCTTGAACGTTTCGCCTTCAACACAAGGAAGAAGGCATCACTTAGTGATCTTGCTAGCCTTAAACAATTTGAGGAGGAAACAATGGCAGCGTACGGGAACCGATGGAGAGCTTTGCTTTCTAAGTTACCCTACCGTCCTCCCATGTCGGACCTCACGCAAATGTTCGCAAAAAGTTGCTTAAAATCAATCTCTGGTCTATTGTTACTGCGACAATACGACAGCTTAGAAGAAGCTTTGGCGCAAGCCGGAGTCATAGAAGAGATTAAGATAGGCGAAGGCGCAATTGCCAAGCCTAAGAAGAAAGAGTGGAATAAAACCACTAAAGCCGGGACAACGCAACCACAACACGCTGCGGTCAACCAAGTTGCGATAAATGTTCCCACGCTCGTGCAAGAAACGCAGCCTCAAAAGGCTAACTACCGAGGCGGTGCCTCCACCGCTTACGAAAGAGATAACGAGAAGACGGGAGCGGTATCAGCAGCGTCGCCCTAGGCGACAATTCACCCCGTATGCGAAGTCTAGGGACTCCTTATTTGACCGCTTGTCAGCGGCAAATTTAGTTACTCTGCCAGAAATCCAAATTTTTGACCCTAACATTCCCAAGCCTAGGGGGTATAGGGAGGAATTGTATTGCGAGATTCCATAGGCGCGAGAGGACATGACCTAAATGGGTGCTGGAAATTCAAAGAACTAGTCCGAGGATTTGATCGATAACAGAACATTGGTCGTGGACAACCCCATCGCACCAAACAACCAACAAATGGGGGTATTCAAGGACCCCTTGCACGCCCACGAGGCACGGACAAAACCGCTCCAGATTAACGAGGTGCGACAAGATCTTCCCGTGCAAGGATTTGTGGGAATGATTAGCATTGTAACAAGGAACAGAAAATACCCAACGGGTTGCCCCCGAGGTAGCTGCGAGGGAAGTTCCGTCGACATCGCGGCCTCAACAACGCCCAACGCAGTTACCTCCGCCTAGACCTGAGGTCACGATACGAACCAAACTCACGCGAGTTTGCGGACCACGTCGGCTAGGCTGTCCATCTACGAGCTTATTCAACAATCGGCTCCCCATAGAGAAGCTCTTATGGACATTTTAAAAGCCATTGAAGTACAACCCCACGAAGCAAATTCTTTCAACGCCTTCGTGGGACATGTGAAACAATGTACGGAGCCTGTCATCACATTCGGAGAAAACGAGGTCAAAACGATATCAAATGACATGCCGGATCCACCCCTGCACGTTATCGCGCGGGTCAACGGGATCCCGTACAAGAGAGTGCTGATAGATACTGGCTCGTCCAGTAACATTATAACCATTGCAGCGTTAAAACATTTAAAAGCGCCGACCTCTCACATCACCGCTTCCACGTACACACTGCGAGCTTTTAACGATGCAATTTGCTCGACGGTCGGCACGGTTGTTACGCCGATCCGGGTAGGACAAAAGTCAATACCCACATTGTGCCATGTCTTTGGAAGGCGAAATGGCTTATAATATCTTGCTAGGGCGGCCTTGGATCGGGGGACATGAAGTGTGTCCCCTCGATCGCACACCGGTGCTTGAAGTATGCCTATGAAGGGCAAATACATGTAGTCCCAATGGACTTAGAGCCCTTCAAGTATTGCAATGCGGTACAATTCATACCTCAATCGACCCTCCCATCAACGCATTTGGATTTTCAATTAAATCCATCTAAACAAGGTCCGATACCGCAAGCACCACTGGTGGCCAACAAGGCAAAATCCCAGCCAGGTGAGACTTCATCACCTACTCCTTCATCATCAACGCCACCTATCATGGCCCAACAGAAGGACAAGGGAAAGCAAATCATGGAAGAGGTTAAGCCTCTAGAAGAGGGGTTGCCCACGATTTCAACGATATCAACGGGAGGAAACACCCAACATAACACAAACCAAGATTTCTGAACAACCAAACATGGAATGGACTCGGGAAGGACTACCGTTTCCTCCTACCCAATCATCAACAATCACTTGTTGAAATGGCCAGTACGAGGCACAGGGGAATACTTAGTGCAAAATGTTGTGGCAACCCCCACATTGGAGTCGGTGCGGGACATGGGAAGACCTCGCCTTCCCATAGGGACAATTGTTCCACTAGGCTACCCTCCCAACCGGACGAATTTTGTGTATGGGGGCCTTGATCATGGTTTCGAACCATGCGAACAAAAGGAAGCAGGATGAAGAGCCTTTTGTCGAAAACATCAATTATCTGTCGAACCCGAGAATTTGCCCTAAAATATCTCGAACAATGCAATTGGCATGGGTATGGGCTAGGCGAGATATGAGCAAGGGATGCGGATCCTTTGCCAACCAAGATATCAGATGCCATATGACAAGTCGGGGGTAGGGTTCAACCATCCCCTGCCATTAGACATCTTGGTTGAAAATATGCAAGGCCTAGAAATAGGCAACAAGGGGGGATTGGCACAAGACCCGTATGCCAATCCAAACAAGACCCGTATGCCAATCCAAACAAAGAATACACATTAGGGGATTATCTCCCATGGTCTACAAACACCACTGGAAATAGCAATAATCCCTCTCCTTTGCTAGAGAGAGGTGAAAGTTCGAGAGAGCAATCCTCAAAGAGAACAACAACGGCTTCCAGGACATTTTTTGAAAGCTGTTCCCCTTAGAGGTTCCGAGACGAAATAACACAGTCTCAAAAGAATCGGGTCCCTCCACTAAGAGTGGAACAACCGCAATGGGACCAGATTAATTCTTCTGGAGCAGGGAAGAGTCCTCAACATCGCAAGCAACGAGATCTTTGAAGAGGATGAACAATTTTGGATCTATGAAAGCGATTCAGAAGACGAGACTAAGATGGACTATCTCAGACATGCGCGACGACATCACCGCGCTCTAACTCATGAAGATCTAATGGGACAAATGGGTATACGGTTAGGACATGAATGGCACGTAGACCCGGTGAGGTGGGACCAAGTGTTAGGCCTATGGCTCCAAATTCAAGATGAGCATCGTCCACCTCGAGATCCCATCATGACGAGCGGTGCCAAGGGAAGACCCCGCCTTCCTTTTCACACATAGAGATGAATTTGCACCTAGAGAGGATCCATTCGTGCTCGTTCCCGTAGAGCCAGATCCAGAGTATAGGGAACATCTAAAAGAATCAAGTCATCACACCCGTGGTTCTGGAGACCAAATTCATTCCATCCACATGATCTCCATTGATTTGACCACACCCATCCGCAATCCGACCGATCCATCACGGTCATTGCATCTAGACATGGATGCCATCGGTTGGGATCGCGTCAATTCACCATTGTCACCATCGAGTCCTGGCCTTTCGGTGAAATGCTTCATTTTACCCCAAGGACAACTCGGGATATTTTTCAAGCTGAAGAGGGACCCGAGGTTCCAAACGTGAGATCTTAACTCAGGTGATGATATCCATTTAATCCCAACTCCACATCGGTTGGAGGACGGATCTCACATGTCGAGTCGAGGAGACGAGCGACGTGGACATCGGCACGGATCCAATGAATCCACGGATTCTCAAGGCGAGGGGTAAGCCTTTCCCCCGAAGAGCAAGCCGATTATATTGCCCTTCTCAAAGAAAAGAAGGAGGTTTTTGCATGGTCGTACAAAGATATGCCAGGACTAGACCCGCAGCTAGTCATGCACAATTTAACGCTTGATCCGAAAATCAAGCCTGTAAAGCAAAAACTAAGAAAGATGCACCCAACAGTGGCCTTGATGGTCAAAGACGAATTGCAAAAGTTGTTGGATGCACAATTTGTCATCTGCGTGGATTATCCGCCATGGTTGTCCAACATGGTTCCCGTCAAGAAGCCCGACGGGAGGATTCGCATATGCACCGACTTTCGAGACCTAAACAAAGCGAGTCCTAAGGATGATTTCCCCTTGCCAAGCATCGACGCATTGGTAGACGCTACAACGGGTCACGAAATGCTCTCCCTAATGGACGGTTTCTCGGGATACAATCAAATTCGTATCAATCCCGAAGACCAACTCAAAACGGCATTCACAACGCCTTGCGGGGACATTTTGCTATAAGGTCATGCCTTTTGGCCTTAAAAACGCTGGCGCTACATACCAACGTGCTATGACGTATATCTTCCACGATTACATGCACAAAACTTTGGAAGATTACATGGATGATTTGTTAGCCAAGTCTCTCTTGCGCTCAGATCATCTCGGTGACTTAAGCAAGATTCTCGATCGCCTCATAGAGCATAAGGTCTGACTGAATCCCAAGAAGTGCGTGTTCGGCGTCACATCCGGAAAACTCTTGGGTTTTATAGTCTCAAAGAGAGGCATCGAAGTGGACCCAAACAAAGTCAAGGCAATCCTTGAAATGGCTCCCCCAACCACTATCAAGCGGCTCAGAAGTACGCAAGGAAAGGTCGCGTCGATTAAACGCTTCATAGCGCAATTATCCGACAAATGCCGACCAATGAACAAATTATTGCACAAGGGGGTCACATTTCATTGGGATGACGAGTGCCGATCGACCTTTGACGAAATCAAACAATACTTGGCTTCGCCGCCGGTATTGGCACCGCCTAGACCAGGTGTGCCATTCTACTTATACATCTCAGCTACTGAGGTGGCACTGGGTGCAATGCTAGCCCAGAAGAATGAACTTCACAAAGAACAGGCTACTTACTATCTTAGCCGCACCATCGGTCGATTCACGAACTTAACTATGCATACGTTGAGAAACTTTGCTTGGCGGTGGTGTTTGCTACCAAGAGGCTACGCCACTACATGCTGAGCAACACTACGTATGTTGTGTCTAAGGAGAATCCATTGCGATACATGATGAGTCGTACTTATCATAGTAGTCGCACGGCGAAATGGATCATGTTGTTGACGGAATTTGACATTGAGTTTATTGGGCAAAAATCTATAAAAGGACAAGTCATAGCCGATCAACTAGCAGAGGCTCCTCTTGAAGACGATCAGCCTCTAGTCATAGAACTACCCGATGATGAGGTCTTCCATGTCTCGAAATCGCCAGATTATGAAGAGCTCGAGTCTCGGGCCGACATAACCTTATTTTTTGATGGTTCTAAATGCGAGCAAGGTGGTGGCGCGAGGAATTGTATTCTTCACACCGCGAGGGCGCTCCAATGCCCCTGTCATTTAAATTAAATTTCCGAGTGCACCAACAACAATGCGAGAATATGAAGCCTTGCTCCTAGGTCTTCAAACAACAATCGCCATGAATATCAAAAGCTTGAACATCTTTGGCGATTCGCTGTTAATCGTCAATCAAGTCAAAGGGGTATATCAATGCAAATGCCCAGTTCTGAAGGCCTATAAAGCCCTCGTGGATAAATTCCTGGCAAAACTTGAGTGGTATGACATCGAGGCACTCCCTCGATCATCGAATCATTTTGCGGACACAATGGCCTCCTTAGGGTCACTAATCCCGCAAGACCTTTCCGGTGATATAACAACCATTCGGGTCAAAACCTTATCGCAACCCACGATGGAGCGCGCAAGCTCGGACTTGATGCCGAGGAGTCCACATGATCCGGATCGAACCATCTTCGGATAAGTTCTTTCGAATCCGAGACTATTTGAAACATGCCAACTGGGGTCTTTGTTCTCCCCCACTCCCATTAATAGCAACACAACGCTATTCTTACAAGTTCTATCCCAATCAGCATTTGTTAGGGAAGAACTCCAAAAGGGATTGGTTGTTCAAGCTGTCGAGGGTATCCGATCAACGGGGCTGGTATTTACCCATAAGAGACTACCTCAAGTTAGGTAATCTACCCTTTGGATTGACGCACGCCGCAAAACGAACATTCAAACGAAAAGCGGCAAAATATGTCTTGATAGGAGACATTTTGTATCGTCGCAGACTACGACGGAATTCTTCTTCGTTGCTTGGACCGGCAAGAGTCCACTTGGGCGATCACCCAAGCGCATGACTGTACATGTGGCGGCCACTTTGGTGGTATGGCCATTGCAAAGCGCATTCTTCGCATGGGCTATTATTGGCCATCTTTAGAGCGAGATTGTTGCGCGTATGTCAAGAGGTGCGTAAAATGTCAACATCATGCTAATTTGATGCACGTACCTTCCCAGGCCCTACAGACAGTCCAGTCTGCTTGGCCATTTTCGTAGTGGGGCCTCGATCTAATCGGAAAGATCTCCCCTGCATCGTCAGGCCGTCACACGTTTATCATAACGGCCATAGAATATTTTACCAAATGGGTGGAAGCAATTCCGTTAACCTCTACGACAGGACCCCGCATTGCGGAGTTCATTTTGCATTACATCATATGTCGTTTTGGTATTCCATCCAAAATAATCTCGGATAATGGGCCATCATTCAAGAACAAAGACGTGCGTGCTTTAACCACAAAGTACAAAATTCAGCACAGCTTTTCAACACCCTATTATCCGCAAGCAAATGGGCAAGCAGAGGCGTCAAACAAAACGCTAGTCACCATCCTTAAAAAGACCGTCGCAGACAGTCATAAGGATTGGCACATACAAATCCCACTTGCCCTTTGGGCTTATCGCACTAGTATTCGGACGCCCATTGGGGCAACTCCGTTTTCACTAGTGTATGGCTCAGAGGCAGTAATGCCTCTCGAGTTGGAAATTCCTTCCCTCCGCATATCAATGCAGGAGTTCATCGATGATAACACTTGCACGGCAGGCCCGATTAGACCAACTTACGTTGCTTGACGAACGACGCGTTAATGCTCTCGAGCACTTACGTATCTATCAAGAGCGGCTTAAGAGAGCTTACAACATGAAAGTTCACCTAAGAGACTTTCGGGTTGGTGATTTGGTTATGAAGGAAAACCAACAAAACTCTAATTTGCCGTCCCATATGAGAGACAAATTCATGGCAAATTGGTTAGGTCCTTATGTCATTGATAGCAAAATAGTACCGGAGACGTACGAGACTAGCTTCTCTTGACGGTATCAAGGAAACAGAACCCTTGAATATCGAGTCATTTGCGACCATTTCATATCTAAGAAAGCCATATACCAAAAAAAAAAAAAAAAAAAAAAGCTCAAGGATTATCGCAATCTCTTGGTCAATCAAAAAGCTCAAGGATTATCGCAATCTCTTGGTCAACCAAAAAGCTCAAGGATTATCGCAATCTCTTGGTCAACCAAAAAGCTCAAGGATTATCGCAATCTCTTGGTCAACCAAAAAGCTCAAGGATTATCGCAATCTCTTGGTCAACCAAAAAGCTCAAGGATTATCAAATTTCTTGGTCAAAAAAAGCTCAAGGATTATCGCAATCTCTTGGTCAATACAAAAAGCTCCAAGGATTATCGCAATCTCTTGGTCAACCAAAAAGCTCCAAGGATTATCGCAATCTCTTGGTCAACACAAAAATCTCCAAGGATTATCGCAATCTCTTGGTCAATCCAAAAAGCTCCAAGGATTATCGCAATCTCTTGGTCAATACAAAAAGCTCCAAGGATTATCGCAATCTCTTGGTCAATACAAAAAGCTCCAAGGATTATCGCAATCTCTTGGTCAAAAAAAAATCAAGAAATTAAAAAAAAAACAAAACAACAAAAATCATCAAAAACAACAAAGATTTGCATCTCAATTCTAGGCATACTCAAATTCATCAAAAACAACAAAAACACCAAGCATAACTTTTACCACACTACGGTCAGTGGTGCGGGAATGTACCAAGAGTTTTAGTGATTCAGTCATCATTTTCCTCTTTAGCCATGTAGTGTATCAAGTCGAGCAGATTTTACGAAGGTAGAGTCATACTTGAAATACACCTTGTTACGTAACATCCCAACACAAATCAAAACACTAAAATTCCCAAATTGTGTGAACGAAAGACGAAAACTGCAAAATAATCTAGGTCACCACAAGCGAAACGGTTATCTTGCTCATCCCCCTGTGCGAATGACCCCTAGAATTTTGAGAGTTGGCAAAAGGACAAGCATCCTCCCTACCCAATTCCCTAAGAATCCCTAAAGTTCTCAACAGTTGCAAAACACAAAAATTTGCAAAATGTCAAAACTCCAAATTTGACAAACTATAGTGCACACATCAAAAGGCACAAACAACAGTGATTTTCGTCACTCCATATCCCCAATCCCTTGCTCGAAAGAAAAACAAATCAAAATAAACAGTGATCTTATCACTACAATGAGCAAGTATCCCAATACAATTGAAGAAAATAAGGGAGTTGACCTTGAATCCCTGGAACTCTCAGACATTCTATAGGTCATAAGGCAAGCTTCTGTACCAATTTGGTTGATAGCCTATCGGTAATGAAGTAAACCTCCCGCATGACGATATATCTGTCACATTAACTTGCGTACAAGATCAATGTTTGCATGTGGATGAGCTAGCTTATGGCATCCTGGATTACACCGCAGATTAATCTTAGTACATACAACAAAGGAATTCGTGGAGCTAATTAGGTGATCCTCAGTACAGGTTCGGTTGAAAGCCCATCTGGCACTGGCGGTATCCTAACAAATACCACTAAATGAACTCAATTGCACACACGGGGATGTTAAATAACTTGGTCAAAAATAGGTCCGATTCATACCTTGTTCAAAAGTCTTGTAAGATAAAGTACAGTCATGGATAGTGAGTTAAAACTGACTGAATCTCAGAAAACCTTACATTCATTCCAAAACCATCTGCGCTACTTATCATCCTTATGATACCATCAGAAAATACAAAAACAAAAAAAACCATGTAAATAAAGAGCTTCTTAAACAGCCTACAGTGCAATCACCACAAATATCATTCATCCATTTCAATTCGCATATCACATAGACATCTAAAACATTTGCACTCATCATAACATCTGCATTCATCAAAATGAATAAACATGCATAACAAAAATCACATCATCACATGTACAAAACCAAAAATAAAACCGGTATATATATATATATCGTCAAAAATATGCCCGTAGGCTACAAAACCGGTCCTCAGACCTCGCAATCATATCCAAAAACCCAACCTAAGGCGTCGGCCACCATGATCACGCAGGATCGGTGCGACGGGAACTACCCCCCGTGGTGTGGGTCCTACGGGACCCTGCAGGGCGGCTACTACTAGCCCCCGCATCATGCCTGCTACCACCCCCCTCATCTAACCGCCTGCGATGAGAGGATGTTGACTGCTCAGTCAAACTATCCCTCGTCCGTCGAGAAGATCTACTGATCGAAGGCTCAGGTAGCCGCCCGCCAAGGCGGATGACCTCCCTCTCCAAGTCTATCTGGTACAGACACCACTCCGCCTCTCGTCGATGATAGATAGACAATGCATCATCGCGCTGCGCCAAAACTCTATCCCGCTCGCCAGCCGAGCCCGTAGAAGATCCCTCTCCTATCGGATAAGATCAACTCTAGATCCCACATCCACAGTAGCTACGTAAGTCGAGCAATCTCAACACCTACATCTGACCCCACCTCCTTTGTATCTGCCGGACGCATAGGACTCGCGGGGACAGTAGCCTGCTCAGGGCTCCAACTGCTCCTCCACATCCTGCATATCCGGCTGCTCCGGAACACCCAAGTCCACATCCTCATCTCCCACATCCACCATGTCCGCATCATCCAACGGACCTCCCCAATCACCCCTTGCTGCCTCAGCATCCTCCACTGCCGCCTCCGCGCCTCCCAGTGGCCCCTCTCCTCTCCAACGCCGTAGTACCCACCACGAATCATACTCAGTGGTAGTCCCGATGTCATCCACATTCGGAACCTCAATCACTGCATCGGAATCCTCGCCCAATGGCGCGGTGACCGGTGGCTCCAGATCCCTCTCATCCCCCCATCGTCGATAGACCACGGGCTCACCAGGCAACCCCTGGCGCACCCCAAACTATCGTGTAACCCGACGGTACGGAAAGAACTCATGCTCCGTCCCATGTCGCCCAGTCAACCACCGCTCCCTCCGTACCCGTCGGAGCCACTCTCTAGCCTCAACCCAGCTCGGACAGGTCCCGATAAGGACGCCAAAACACCTCCCCTGGAGTGAGCCGAGAAAAGGCATCAGTGTAGTGCTCAACGGCACCTGCCCATCGCCGACTCTGCCCCTGCTCCGCAGACCACCGCCACAAAGCTGCATAGCCAATCTCATCGTCATCCATCACCGCCCACGTCATCCACGGTAACCCGGTCGGCCTCTCCACTGCTATGTGCTGCCAACCCCAGCACTGAAGAAGATAACTGCAACTCACCCCCTTCCGCTGCCGACAGCGGACGCCGTACAGCTCCCCGTAGAGCTGTGCCAACAATGTCTGTCCCCATCCATAAATCAGCGGTGCCTCTATCGGGCACTCTACCAGCTTGCCATACCAACTCCAGCGGGTTCCACGGGAACCTCCCTCTGACGAATCAGGTAGAAGCATGTTAGAAATGAGGCCCATCAAGAATGCGTGCCTCACTCCTAACACCCCCCTCTCCTGCCACCAGCTAACAAAAATCCCGCTAGCCTGACAATCCACCTCGGTTGTCTCCATTGGGTTCGTTACACCCAGCCGCTCCGCATGCCCAAAACATCTCGTCAGTACAGCAGTCCGCTGATCACGCGGTGATGTCCTAATGGGCAATCCATCTATCGGAATCCGAAGCAACCGATAAACGTCCTCCAGTGTCACAGTCATCTCCCCTGTCGGAAGATGGAAAGTGTTGGTCCGCGGATCCCAAACTTTGATCAGGGCCGTCAGATAGGCCTGATCCGGGACCACAGGCTCCGGTCGAGCCACCGCTTGAGCCCAAGGGCATCAAGCCATTGCCCGATCAACATCGGTCGGCGCCGATCGCGCCTCGGCCAAATGCGGCGGGTACACGGTACCGGCTCCTAACCCGCAAAACAATAACACACACAAAAATTCAAAACTAATTTTTCAGATTTAGGGTTCCTAACCTAAACTGAGTAATTACAAAAAAACAACACAAAAATTCAAAAATAAATCTTTCAGATCTAGGGTTTCTAACCTTAACTGATTGAATACAAAGAAATAACTAAGTGTCAAGATCTAAATTTTATTTCAAACAAAGAAATAAACAAAAAAAAAAAATTCAAATCAAATCATCAATTGCAAGAATAAACTCTAGGGAGCACTTACGGATTTCGCCTCCGCTCCGCCGCTCGAACCAGTTTGTGCACTCATAATGACAAAGAGAATTCCGGCAGCGCTTCGCTTCGTAGAATTACCTCCTCCTCCCAGAGCTACCAAATCGCAAGAAAAAAAATGACACAAATGAGCCCAAATCCAAGTTTTGGGCCTTAAATAGGCCTACCAACTGGAAATCGTCCTTGGGTGGGACGAGCGCTCTGCAGTCGGCGCTCGTCCCACCCAGGGACGATTTACGCAATTGGAAATCGTCCCACCCAGGGACGATTTCCGGCCAGAAAAATCAAAACAACAAAAAATCAACAAAAATGAACTAAAAACAAAAAAATAAATTTGCCTAATAAGAGTGTTGTTGCACTTGACATCCCGGCATACAAAATACGCATTGGCGTTACAAAATGTCAATATCCTACCCCCCAAGAAGGCTAACATAGCCGGACCGCTCCACGGGCAGACGGATTGCAGACAATTTAATCCCCAAATGGTGTCACAAAAAACAACAAAAACAGTACAAAATTCAACAAAAACACAGAGAAACATTGCCAGACATAAGTGCTCATGCACTTAACCTCTAGGCAAAGAAAATCGATGTCGAGGTCCAAATTATCGCTCTCCTACTTCCCCAAGAAGGCTACAATAGCCGGACCGCTCCACGGGAAGTTAGATTTTCGATGATTTCACCTCATTATGGCATCACCAAAAGGGTTAACACCCACCAAAAATAGGTCCAAATGTTGGAAAAATTGCACACGCTTAACGGTAAACCCTCTAAAGGCACCCTTGCACAAGTCATCTTGGGTCAAGCGACTCGTCGCTTCTCTCACGAAGGTCATTCCCTCATCGATTCGTCGCTTGAGGGGGTAGTCACACTTAGTCACCAACCAACAATCACACACCCAATTAAGGAAAAAGACATGCATTCAAAGAATCATTGACAAAGACAATCACGCTCCTGCTTGGGGCAATAAACAAGCAACAATCAAATCAATCAAACACTTGGCATTTCGTGAATCATGAACACAAGGTTCCCCTTGAGGATAAAAATGCCCTTCACTTATTCATGGTGATCAATGTCTAAGTTCAAGTCACACCTCACCAAAACAGGTTAATACTTGAAATCAAATTCCTTAGCTCGTCAAAAGCAAGGATTCAAGAATGCATGCCCTTTCCATACTTGGGGCATCAAAAGTTGGTTAGGTTACCAAGAAACCCTAATCGGTAGTGCTTTGGTTATCTATTTTTGCTCGGCATTGCGCCATGCACAACACATCCCAAAAAGGGGCATCTGTAGACACCAAAACAGCACCAATCCGATTATGTGACTGCAAACAATGATCGCTTTGACAAACACAGCCCCCAGGGCAGCCCTCAGAGGTCAAACAGTGGTCTTAACCACTTTCATAGCAATTTTGTGAGGTCAAGAAGCAATTTGGCACACTTAGACACTTTGCCTAGTAATCGTCTCACCCAGGGACGATTGCTGAATTGAAATCGTCTCACCCAGGGACGATTTCTGAAATCGTCCCTGGGTGGGACGATTTCCAAGTTTAACGGGCAAAAAGGCAAATGGTGCCAAGTGGCAGCCCAGAACAGTCAGTTGATGACTCCTGCCTTGCACGCGTGTGTAGGTGGACAGAGGGGCCGTTAGAAGACTGTCACAAAGGCATTTATCAAAGCCCAAGTCAATGGAGGACTCCCCTCCCTCATGGGAAGACAAGGCGCCACATGGCGCCTATGACCAACACATGGCATTTGTGCTTCCCTCCCAAAAGAGACCCCATGGGTCTATAAAAGGTGGGACTTTTCTCACCCAAAACATACAGGTTGAAGGAGTTTTCAAGCAACGAAGTCCTTGCCGAGTTGAAGACCCACTTGCATCCCTTTTGGTTCACCTTCCCACATCCACCAATCTCTTTTGCAAGGGAGGTTGTTGGGTGGCCTTTGGAAGCTCGAACCTGACCCAAATCCAACACATGGACACACCTGAACCAACCAATTCGCCGACCCCCCAATCCTAAGAGGTTTTGGGCCCATCCCTAGTGGATTGGCTCCAAAATCAAGTGCCAACGGTGGGAGGCCCACTTGGGCACCCCCGCACCTCCCAAGTCCTATTTTAAGTTTTAGAGCATTTTAGATTACTTTTTAGATTGCATTTTGTGTTATTAGGTTTGATTAACCCATAGCTGCAATTTTGTAACTTTTGGTCGAGATTCTAGTATGTTTTGTGTCGCTTTGTTGTTTCATTGACTTGCGAGGTGGCGACATCAAATTCCCGAAGATAGAGGCCAAATTGGGAGAATCCGACCATCTGGGTCGTCCCAAAATGGCCCCAATTACATAACCCCCTTGTCTACAGGTGTTTTGGAGACCTCGGGAGTCGACATTGGAGCGTGTCAGTTCGGCTTCCCCAACACAGAAGAAATCGTCCCACCCGGGGACGATTTACGATCGAAAATCGTCCCACCCGGGGACGATTTCCGAGTTGAAAGCAGATTGGCCGATTGTCTCGGTGGCAGTGGCCTGTTGGTAACATTTTACGTCTTACGGCAAGTTTTAGGGCTGTTTAGGATCATTTTGTTCTCTGTTTTAGATAAATGTTTGCATGCATATTTCGTTAATTTTAGAAGAACAAACACCTTTCATTTGCGGCGGGTGCTACGACATCTTGGTTGTTTCTTTGTTCGCGGGAGAAGCGGCGGAGGTGAAGAACTCATCGACATCGGCGGCGGCATCATCTTGGCCCGCCCATTGCAATCGTGGGCACGCGGAAAGAGGAATCATTCGGTGATTGTAATCAAACTCTATTTGCGCTCCTAGCCCCTGAAAAGGGAGGAGACGTCATTGTAACTAGAGATCAAGGGATATTAATGAAAGGGCTGTGTTTTCTCTATTTGCTTGTGTCTCTTCCAATGTGTTTCTTTTCCATTTCATGCAATTTACATTTCTAGGACTTAAGCGTACTTGATTTTGAATGCAATCGCACTTAGTGTTTCCTTTGCCCGGAATCTCGTGCTTTCAGATACATAGATGCTCGAGAGCATTAACACGTCGTTCATCGAGCAATGTAAGTTGGTCTAACCGGTCCTGCCACGTAGTGTCATCATCGATGAACTCTTGCATTAATATGCGTAGGTAAGGAATTTCCAACTCGAGAGGCATGACAGCCTCGAAGCCATACACGAGAGAAAATGGAGTCACCCTAGTGGGTGTCTGAATGCTAGTGCGATAAGGCCACAGGGCAAGTGGGATCTGAATGTGCCAATCCTTATGACTATTTGTGATTGTCTTTTTGAGGATGGCAACTAGAATTTTGTTTGACGCCTCTACTTGCCCATTTTCCTGTGGATAATAGGGTGTCAAAAAACTGTGCTGAATTTTGTACTTTGTAGTCAAAGCATGCACATATTTGTTCTTGAATGACGTCCCATTATCCAAAATTATCTTGAATGGAATACCAAAATGACATATGATATTATGTAAAATGAACTCCACAATGCGGGGTCCAGTCGTAGAGGTAAGCGAAATTGCTTCCACCCATTTGGTGAAGTACTCTATGGCCGTTATGATAAACATGTGATGACCTGATGACGTAGGGGAGATATTTCTGATTAGATCTAAGCCCCACTACGAAAATGGCCAAGCCGATTAGATCGGTTGCAAGGCTTGGGAAGGTACATGTGTCAAATTAGCATGGTGTTGACATTTCACGCACTTCCTCACATATGCGCAATAATATCGCTCTAAATATGGCCAATAATAGCCCATGCAGAGAATGCGCTTTGCGATGGACATACAACTAAAGTGGCCACCGCACGTACCATCGTGCGCTTGGGCCATCACCCAAGTGGACTTCTGCTGGTCCAAGCAACGAAGGAGGATTCCTTAGTAGCTATGATGGTACAAAATGTCTCCTAGCAAGACATACTTTGCCACTTTCTACTTGAATGCTTATTTTGTGGCATGCGTCAATCCAAGCGGGAGGTTATCTAACTTGAGGTAGTCCCTTATGGGAGAATACCAATCCTGCTGATCAGACACCTCGATGGTATGAACAGCCAATCCCTCTTGAAGTTCATCCCTAGCAAAAGCTGAGCGAGAGAGAACTTGCAAGAATAGCATTGTGTTGCTATTAAGGGGAGTAGGGGAGAACAAGGACCCCCAGTTGGCATAATTCAGATGATCATAGATTCGAGAGAACATGTCCGGGGACATTTCAATTTGGATCAAGTGGATTCCTGGCATCAAGTCAAATCTTGCGCGCTCCATCACAGATTGCAATACCATTTTGACTTGAATGGTTGTCATATCACAAGAGATGTCTTGCAGGATTAATGACCCCAAGGAGGCCATAGTGTCTGTAAAATGATTCGATGATCGAGGGAGTGCTTCGATGTCGTACCATTCAAGCTTCACCAGGAATTTTTCCACAAGGGCTTTGTAGGCCTATAGAACTGGGCATTTACATTGGAATACCCCTTTGACTTGGTTGACAATTAACAACAAATCACCAAATATGTTCAATCGTTTGATGTTCATGGTGAGTCTGAAGACCTATGAGCAAGGCTTCGTATTCGACATTATTGTTGGTACACGGGAAGTCTAATTTAAATGATAGAGGCATTGGATCCCCTTGTGGTGTGAAGAATACAATTCCTATGCCACCACCTTGCTCACATTTAGAACCATCAAAAAATAGGGTTATGTCGGCCTGAGACTCAGGCTCATCAGAATCTGGTGATTCTGAGACATGGAAGACCCCATCATCGGGTAGTTCTATGACCAGAGGCTGATCATATTTGAGAGGAGCCTCTGCTAGTTGATCGACTATGACTTGTCCTTTGATGGATTTCTGTCCAATAAACTCTATGTCAAATTTTTTCAACAACATGATCCATTTTTCCGTGCGGCTACTATGATATGTGCGACTCATCATGTATCGCAATGGATTCTCCTTAGACATAACATATGTAGTGTTACTCAACATGTAGTGGCATAGCTTTTTGGTAGCAAACACCACTGCCAAGCAGATTTTCTCAGTGTATGCATAGTTAAGTTCATAACTGACCAGGGTGCGGCTAAGATAGTAAGTAGCCTGTTCGTTGTGCAGTTCATTTTTTTGGGCTAGCATGGCACCCAGTGCCACCTCAATAGCTGAGATGTAAAAGTAGAACGACACTCCTAGTTTGTGTGGTGCCAATATTGGTGGTGAAGCCAAGTATTGCTTAATGTCATCAAAGGCTGACTGGCACTCGTCATCCCAGTGAAATGCTACCCCTTATGCAATAATTTGTTCATGGGTCGACACTTGTCAGATAGCTGTGCTATGAAGTGCTTTATTGATGTGACCGTTCCCTACAGACTTCTGAGCTGCTTGATGGTAGTTGGGGGAAGCATTTCAAGGATTGCCTTGAATTTTTTTGGGTCCACCTCGATGCCTCGCTTTGAGACTATGAAACCCAAGAGTTTTCCAGATGTGACGCCAAATACGCACTTCTTGGGATTCAGTTTGACTTTATGTTCCATGAGGCGATCGAGGATCTTGCTTAAGTCATCGAGATGATCTGGGTGTAAAAGAGATTTTGCCAACAAATCATCCATGTAATATTCCAAAGTTTTATGCATGTAATCATGGAAGATGTACGTCATGGCACGTTGGTAGGTGGTTCCAGCATTTTTAAGGCCAAAAGGCATGACCTTATAACAAAATGTCCCCCAAGGCGTTGTGAAACATCATTTTTAGTTGGTCCTCAGGATTGATACGAATCTGATTGTATCTCGAGAAACCATCCATGAGGGAAAGCATTTCATGGCTCACTGTAGCATCTACCAATGCGTCAATGCTTGGCAAGGGGAAATTATCCTTGGGACTCGCTTTGTTTAGATCTCAAAAATTAGTGCATATGCGAATTCTCCCGTCAGGCTTGATGGACACCATGTTGGACAACCATGGTGGGTAATCCATGTAGATGACAAACTGTGCATCCAACAACTTTTGCAATTTGTATGTGACCATCAAGGCCACCGTTGGGTGCATCTTGCATAGTTTTTGCTTAACTGGCTTGACTGTCGGATCAAGTATTAGATTATGCGAGACTAGCTACGTATCTAGCCCCAACATGTCTCTGTAGGACCATGCAAAAACCTCCTTCTTCTCTTTGAGAAGGGTAATGTAGTCGGCTTGCTCTTTGGGGGATAAGCTTACCCCCAGCTTAATAATCTATGGATTCATTGGATCAGAGCCGATGTCTACGTCATTCATCTCCTCGATCGACATGTGGGATCCATCCTCCAACTGGTGTGGAGTTGGGATCAAATGAATATCATTTACTGAGTTTAAATATGCGTTGGGAACATCAGGTTCCTCTTTAGCATGGAAGATATCCTGAGTTGGACCTAGGGTAGAATGAAGCATTTTAACAAAAGGCCAGTACTCTAATGGGGATGGCGATGAATTGATGCGATCCTAGTCTATGACATCTATGTCTAGATACAATGATTGTGCTAGATTATCCGGGTTATTGATGGGGACGGTTAAGTCAATGGAGATCATGTTGATGAAATAATTTTGGTCTCCATTACCATGGGTGTGATGACTCAAACATTCTGGATGTTCTTTGTGCTTTGGGTTTGGCTCTAGAGGTATTGGTATGAATGGATCGGCCCTATGTGCAAATAGGAAGACAAGGTCTGCCCTCGGCACTGATATTGCTATAAGGTCTCTAGGCGGAAGGTATTCTTCGTATGCCCAAAGTGGTGGATTCAACACTTGTTCCCACCGCACTGGGTCTATGTACCACTCATGCCCTGGCACTATATTTAGCTATTCAAATATGTCATTAATCTCTAAGGGGTATTGTTGCTGTCACATATGATTGAGATAGGCCATCTCAGTTTCATCTTCATAATCGCTGTTGGAAATCCAAAAGCCTTCATTGGCTCCAACAACTGTTTGTGACATTAGAGGCTCATCTTGCTCAAGCAAATTGATTTGGGCCCATTGGGGTTGTTCCGCTCTCTGTGATGGGGCCTGATTGTCTTGCGGTGGCACTTGCTCAATGGGAGCCACCAAAGGGAACATTGCCAAGAGACTTTCCTGATAATCATCCATGGGGGTCACTTGTGAGTGATTACTATCTGAATCGAAGGGATCCCATGGTGCTACCTCATATTCTGACTCGTCCTTAGAAGATCCTTCTTGACCTTGTCTACACCTCTCTTGTAGGTGTGTTTTTGAACGTTTTCCTCTTTTGAGGGAAGGGAAAGGGTTGTTGAGGTCAACAAGGTTGGTTGTCAACAATGGTAGATAATCTCCTAATGTATATGTCATGTTAGAGTTGGCATATGGATCTAATGCCAAACCCCCTTGTTGCCTATCCCTAGGCCTTGCATGTTCTCTACCAAGATGTCCAAGGGGAGGGGGTGGTTGAACCCTACTCCTGACTTGTCATATGGCATTTGGTATCTTGGTTGGCAAAGAACACACACTCCTTGCTCATATCTGCCTAACCCATATCCATGCCAATTGCATTGGCCAAGGTATCTCAAAGCGAATTTTGGGTTAGAAAAATAGTTGACATCTTCTACAAAGGGCTCTTCATATTCTTCCTCTTGCATGCATGGATCAGTACCATGATCAAGGCCCCCATACACAAAGTTTGTCTGATTCGATGGGTAGCCTAGAGGAACAATGGTACCGATGGGGAGGTGAGGTCTCCCCATGTCTTGCATGGACTCTAGTGTGGGTTTTGCTACAATATTCTGCACAAGATACTCCCCAGGCCCGTATTGGCAATTTCAACGATGATTTTTGGTGATTGGAGGGGAGGGAATGAAAGTTCTTCCAGAGTCCACTCCATGTCGGGTGGACTAGGAGCCTCGAATTCCATTCTGCTAGGCATCTCCTCAGTAAAGACAGTTGATACTGATGGTGGTGCCTCTTCTAGGGGTTTCTTCCCTTTGTCCTTCTATGCGGCCACCGTAGGTGGCATTGTTGGTGAAGGACCAACCGATGAAGATGGACCTGGATATGGTTTTGATGGACTTGTCAGTGGGGATGCTTACGAAATCAGACCCTGTCTAGATGGATTCAACTAAAAATCCAAATGCATTGATGGAAGGGTCGATTGCGACATCAGTTGCACCACATTGCAATACTTGAAGGGTTCTAAGTTCGTCGGGACTACATGCACCTTCCCTTCAAATGTATACTTCAAACACTGATGAGCTATCGAAGGGACACACTTCATGTCCCTGATCCATGGCCGACCCAGCAAGATGTTATAGGCCATCTCACTTTCCAAAATATGGCACAATGTAGGTATAGTCTTTTTGGATGGGTAGGACAATTATGCCAACTGTCAAGCATATCACATCATTGAATGCTCGTAGAGTGTAGGTGGAAGTCGTGATGTGATATGCTGCCAACTTCAAGTCTTTCAATGCCACTGTTGTGATGATATTACTATACGAGCTAGTGTCTACCAACACCCTCTTATATAGAATCCTGTTAACCCGCGTGATAACATGCAAGGGTGGATCTGCCATATCATCAGCCACTGATTTCACTTCATCTTCTCAAAAAGTGATGACTGGCTCAGTGCATCGTTTGACATGTCCCACAAAGTTGTTGAAAGAATTTGCTTCGTGGGGCTACAACTCGATGGCTTTCAATATCTCCATTAGAGCCTCCCGATGGGGCATTGATTGTTGTATGAGCTCATATATGGAGAGCCTAGCCGACATGGTACGCAAGATTTGAGTGATTTTTTTCTGAATTATGGTCACGGGTCTAGGTGAAGGAGGTTGTGTAAGGTGTTGTTGTGGTTGTGTCATTGTTGGCACCTCACCTGTAGTTATCGCGAGGGAAGCTACACTCGGATACCTCCTATTTTGAGTCACTATACTGATCATCCCTACATACCCCTGCATGGGGTAGTTCTATGTGACCTCATTGACTTGTAGGGTCTTTGCCTGTGCATCATGGGCAGGAAAGGGGTCCTTAAAGACCTCCATTTGTTGGTTGCTTGGTGCCACGGGATTATCCATCGCTAATGTCTTGTTATCAATTAGGTCTTGCCCCAAGCCCTTAAACTTCCAATAGGCATTAAGGTCATGTCCCTTCCGCCTATGGAACCTACAGTACAAATCCTCTCTATAACCCTTAGGTTTTGGCGCGTTAGGATCTATGGGCTGAATCTCGGGCAGGTTGATCAAGTTTGCCACTGACAAGTGATCAAACAGGGAGTATCTAGACTCTATGTAAGGTGTGAATTGTTGCCTAGGGCGATGCGGTTGATTTTTTTCTTGCCTCAAATTTTCTCGGTAATATCTGTTAAGAGGCACCACCTGATAGTTAGCCTTTTGGGGCTGTGTTGCTTGTGCAGGCTTAGGGACGTTGATAGCAACCTGATTGACCACAACAGGTTTCTGTTGCGTGGTCCCTATTTTTGTGTTCTTAGACCATTATTTCTTCTTCGGCTTGGCTATCTCACCATCCTCAATCTTGATCTCTTCAATGATTATGGCTTGTTCCAGAGCTTCTTCTAATGTGGCATATTGCTACAGCTGCAATAGCACAGAGATCAATCTCAAACAGCTCTTTGAGAACATTTGTGTGAGGTCAAACATAGGAGGGAGGTAGGGTAGCTTAGAAAGTAGAGTCCTCCATCGATTCCCATAGGCCGCCATGGTTTCTTTGTCATACTGCCTGAGGATGGCTAAGTCACTTAGTGACACCTTCTTCTTGGTGTTGAAGGTGAAGCATTCGAGGAACGTATCCACTAGCTGATCTAAGTTGCTAATGCCGTACTTTGGCAGTTGAGTGAACCAATTCGAGGTAGGGCCTGCGAACGTGGTGATGAATGTTCTTAATAGCAAAGCATCATTATTCTGAATTCCAAAGCATTGGCTTAGTAATCTTGTCACATGCTCTTGGGCATCCTCCTCACCTCTAAATATTGCCAACTGAGGAAGCTTAAAGTGTTTAGCATAAGGGGGTGTTGGCACTGATGGATGCACAGGATGACTGCGAAGTTGGCGTAATTTGGGCTTTTGGGGCCCAAAAGCCTTGGTTTCCATGGACTCCAAATGATCTAGCAGTGTTTTATATGCATCAGAATATTTAATCTCTTCCTCTTTAGTTTGCTCCCATTTTGGGTTGCAAGAAACTTGAGGCCTATGGAGGGATGGCCGGATAGCAGCCCCTTTGCCTTGGTAGGGCATTTTGGCTTGCTCTTCTTCTTGTTCGTACTCCTCATAGGCTTCTTGAGGAGTCTCTGGACGAGACCTATGACCATGGGTGGTCCCTCACGGAGGGAGCCTTTCGTTGTTCTTGGGAGTGGTCTCCTGCTCAGGTCTAGGAGGTCTCGGAGGCAGCACTTGGTAAGGTCGTGGGGACTTGTCTCACACCAAGGGGTTGCACCTCTCATATGGTTCTGCTCTTTGGGTGCAAGGGGTTAGAACCCTCTCAGGCACCATTTTATGGAGTAGCTCATCTGTTTGACATCGAATGCACTCTTTTCTAAGGTGATATAGATGCTCTAGCTACTACTGGTCTTGCTCAAGCTACATAATCTACGCTTGGCGGGTGAAATGTCTGGTGACTGCCAGGTCGATTTGTTCCACCATCTTGAGTTTGGTAGGCCTAGATGCCTCTCCTACACATTTATCTTGATCATGATGATCTAATATCTCTATAGGCCACTTCCCTCTATTGAGGTTGGTGGAATTCACTCAAGGTTCTAGCCTCGGTAGGTGACTATGGTAAATAGCAGGTGAGGATGCACATTGCTCTCGCGCTGTGTATTGCTCTTGAGGAATATGATGGTCTTCCTCATGCTCCCTTTCGTATATGTGAAAGGGGCGGGTAGAGTTGGCTCGCCCTACTTGAAGAGCCTTGTGCTCTAGATTCGACTTTTTATTCCTAACAGTGATGGGGGGTAAAGGAGGGATGACATAATCATGTGGCCTCTCCTCATGGACCCTATGCTACTCTAGTGCTTCATCACGCTGTGGCCACTCATATCGAGCTTCTAAGGGAGCCTTCTTGTTTATGTTGAGCACCATGTGTAAGGACTCCTCCTGAAAGGGGCTATGATGGACGGGCATGTCCCTCAAAGGGGTGCCTCTATAGTCCCATTCTAAAATGGAACGATGTGGACTCTCTTGTGGGCCAGGTCACCAAGGTAGTATGACCAAGTCCTCGGGGCTATAGCAGAGGTGACTTGTGCCCCCTTGTACACTCTCTACAGCTCCTACCCATGATTGGGCTTGGCTACGGGTGTACACCATGGTGGTGCTTTCCTACAAGATGCATAGATTTTTACTTCTTTTTGTGATTTTTATGCTATACTAAACAGAAAAGATCACACACACACAAAGCAATGATTATCTCATTTAAGGATTAAAGTGTGCCCTAAACCTGGTTTAGTGTGTTTTTTATTTTGTTTTGAAATATTTTGTAAAGGACGTTTAAATGCAATATGATGACTCTTATGACTCCCAAAAATGGTCGCTCCTTCGATATACCATTGCTAGGCCGATATACCAACCTCTCTATATACATGCCCTTATGTGAGGGAAACTATAGGTATGTGAGAGCATATGGTACGTGGAACATAGGCGATACGGAAGGGGGATCGCCCTATTTTTGACACATACCATAGAAGACTTATACTCGTGCATTGGGAATCACCCCAGCTACACTCGGTTAGCTTTCATCAGGATTTACGTCTAGCAATAGTAGCGATCAGGTTTTATGAATGCAAAATTCAAGCCAAGGTGGTGATCAAATCCACCGTTGGTCTTGATCAAGGGCTGGGGTTTTACGACCAGCTACTTGGTGTTTATGTTGCCACATGATGTGTGGGGTTCTTTTTATTTTGCATGAAATAAAATAAACATGCAATATAACTTTTCTTAAGCACGCAAAGAACCAAAAAAATAAGAAGCAAAAAATAGAAAATGATAGAAAGAGTTCAGGACCCTTACCTCTTCTCTGCCCAAATCTGCTTGTTATGAGTTTCTATCCTGAAATTGCACAGGTAGATATTCATCCTAGGGAGTAACGAATTACAATATGGTATTCATCACAGGGTGGGGCAAATTCCCATTCATCCCTGGGTAAGATGAATTACAGCTTTGTATTCGCCTCAGGCTGGAACGAATAGCAGTCCAACGTTTGAAAACTCGGTACCTGCAAGCAAAAACAATCAAATTTTGATCAAATTTTTTATCTTAAAAATATAGGACAAAGGTCCCACCGTGATCACCACTGAAAGCACGAGGATACGAAAGCAAAAAGGAAACTCCAAGTGCGATGCAAACTGAACTAAACTTAATGCTAAATCCTATGAATTGAGAGTGCATGAAAAGAGGGAAAGCATGAATGAATCGAATAAAAAAAAAGCCAATAAGGAAGACAGCCCTTTTTATTGATATGTTTCAGAACCTGGTTATAGTACACCTCCTCCCCTTCTAAGGGCTAGGAGCGTTAAACATGCGTTCTTGTTACATCCATGGATGTCATTCCTTCTTTCGCGTGCCCACATGTAAAATGGGTGGACCAAACGTCGTCGCCACTTGCGTTGATGAGTCTTGGATCCTTTCTACTCCTCTAATGTCCTAGTCCTATGTTCAAAGAAACAAGAAACAATCAGTAGCACCTGTGGATGAAATAAAACATGCAATCCCCATGCCTTCGATTAGTGCATGCAAGGTATAAATAAAACGATAACTAACATATATCCAAATGATCTAAAATTTTTACAGGGACATCAAGACCTCACAAATAAAACACTGCAAATGGAACAGTCAAGAAATTCCTCACAGATTTGTATTCGCTATGGGGCGGGACGAATAGACCTGCAACAAAAATGTCAAAAGACACTATCCCAAATGTCACATATGGGAAGCTCCAAATCACCTATAAAGTTGGTATTAGCTAATTGGGGGTGTTTTGGGAAGACCCAGAAGGTCATATTTCCCCAATTTGGCCTCTATCACTAGGAATTTTATGGGGCTACCTGCAAGTTAGTAAAGGCGAGCGAAGATAGAAACATGATCAAAATTGCTCAAAACAAGGTGAAATTTAAATGGCAACCTATCTAAGCAGCATAGAATTGAATGCAAAAAATACAGAAAGGAAATTTTCCATATATTTTGAATCGCTTCGGAGCAGGGCGATTAGGACTGTAGCAGTGTGGGGGGCGCCCGGGGGCAGGCCGCCCGTCGTTTGGGGCCCGATTTTAGTACCAATCAACTTGAGATGGGTCCAAAACCTCTTGTGGGGTATTTTCGGCAAATTTTATGGGATATTATGGCCAAATGTCAAGTTTTGGTTTCGGATTTGTGCTTCCAATAACCACCCTATGACCTCCTTTCCAAAAGAGATAAAGGATGTGAAATGCACAACTCAAAGGGGTGTGGGTGTGAAAGTAAAACGACAGCACTTCGTTGCTCCAAAATGCTCCTTCCCTATATATTTTAGGGTGAGAAGACTCACCATTTTATAGACCTGATGGTATCTTTGGATGAGCATGCAGAGGCGCCACTTGGCAATCATACCTCTCTAGGGGAGGGAAGATTCCTCCCTGATTATGGGCTTCATGAGTGCCCCTGTAACTGCCTCTAACGCTCGAAAATGCTCACTCACACTCCCATGCGATGAAGGAAGAATTAAGTGGCGGATCTGAGCTGCCATTTGTCAAGATTTGACTTTTTTCCCGTCAAACCTTCTATTCGCCCCACCCTAGAGCGAATACTGCTATTCGTCCCCAGGTGGGGTGAATACCAGTTTGTAATCGTCCTTGGGTGAAACGAGTATGGAGTAGAGTGCCTGAAGGTGCCAAATTGACCTCTGACCTTCCAAAATTGCTGTGAGAGTGGTTAGGACCATTGTTTAACCTTTGGGGGCTGCCCTTGTGTGTGTCAATACGATCAGTGTTTGTAGTCACATAATCGTATTGGTTCTATTTTGGTGTCTACACATGAATCATGGTTGCAGTTACCAAATCCACCATGTAAAATTAAATATATATATGATTATTTTTTAAAATAAAAACATAAATTATATTAATTTATTAGCCAAAATATTACAATATTCTAATACTAACACTATCCATGTTGAAAAAACAATGTGAAAATAACAACAATAACTTAGTTATGTGTATGCAAATCTGAAACATAAGTTAATCCAAAACTGAAACAGTGAAAATGATTGCACATAACATCACGTAAAAGAAATCAACAACATAGTTAACACCAGATCTATGTGGAGAAAAACTTAGGAAAAAACTCCACAAGAAAAGAGAGGCCACGTATTATTAAAATAAAGAAGTTGTACAACAATATCCTTCTCTTTATCCTTCACCAACACCTTGTGAAACTACACAAATAATACAATACTTCCACTACCTCCACAACTCAATTTATAGATGAGAGGAGGATGGAATACCACCATAGCATTCCAAAAAAAGTGGATAAAACCACTAGCAAAAAATCCTCACCCACCTAACCAACCTTATCCATGGAGATAAAAAACATTAAATAACTCCACATGGGCATCCGCCTTACAGCTTATCAATATTAAGGTTATCCACAACTTCCTAGCCTCCAAATCTTACATATAAAAGAAAAAAATAAACTAAGAGCCCAATATGAAAATTATCTCCCATATCCTCTTAGATTGTCTTCTAGGGATAAGCTCCAAATAACTAACTTTTTAAAAATTACCATTAATAATTGAATGAGACTTACAAGGTTGATGACACCTTAATCCCAACAGAACTTAGCGGAGTGAGGACAGTCTACTACCTTTGCTCCAAGAAAGCTTGTCTCCAAAATTTGAATGTAAATCTCTTATCTGTAAACGCAAAACTTATTATAATGAAATAAAATAAAATAATTTTAAAGCTTACGATTTCATTGGGGGTGATCGTACGTTATTTAAAAGCGATTGTTGACGTCAATAACAAGTGAGAAATTTGGTAACATAGGAATTACTATTCCAAGGATATGCACGATGGTAAGGATATGAAAACCGGGGCATTCATAAAAATAATAATAAAAATATCGTTGATCATAATTTCGGATAGTTCGACGCTTTTTCAGAAGTCAACAACAGTGATTCTGATAGCGTCAAAATTTTCAACTTCATTAACACGCCAAAGATTCATTTGGAGAGATTAAAAATTCGTCAAGGACTTCAAGTTTCGAAGGAAGACGCTTGTTCTGCTAGCTCGCGCATAATATATTATATCTTTATCTATATATCGCACTAATAGATCTCTGAAAAACTCTATAGAGCCCTAAAATCATAGGTAAATAACAAAATAATAAAAACTTAACTGCAGTGGAACGTGAGGGTTGAAAAGTAGAGGAATTCACTCAAAGTTAAAAAAGAGTGAAATTTCTTCGAGTCAAATCAGATCAATACGATTATCAAGCCGTGGGGTCCAACTTAAACGTATTTTCTTGGTCCGTTGATAGAAAAGTCGAACGATACCTTTTCAATGAAAACAAGGGTAAGAAGATGTAAAAAAGTTTAATTATTTGAAAGGAATAATCGGCTTAGAATGTTAGTAATCGGGCCATTCTCTCACATCAAATCTTGCCCACTCGATTTAGTTTCGTTGGGAGTGGGTGAGGGCTACCTAGGCTTAAAGGATACCATTGACGTCAATATAAAATTATTTCGATAAAAGAGTCATTCCTAGCCTAGGGATTTGATGTAATATAAAAAAGAGAACGGTCTGTATTTTTTCATATTTTGAGACTTTTCCAAACGTGAATTCTGATAGTGTCGAAGTTCGCAACTTTCCTTCTACGGTAAAATTTCCTTCGCAAAGAAATCAAAATACCAGCAAGGATTTGAATTATCAAAGGGAGACGCTTGTACTGCGAGCTCACGTTTTTCACATGTTGTGTAATATAAATAAAAAAATTAGCAAGAATTTGAATTAACAGAAGGAGACGCTCATACAAAAATCAAATCAATAAAAAATCAATCCAATACCATTGACACTGTCTTTGTATCAAATCAATCCAGTTCTGTAAAAAAAAAAAATCAAAGTTTAAAATTATAATGATGTATAACTGTTGACCTTTAAAATCATATACAAAACTCTTAAAAAATTAATGATTCTATCGTAATAAAGTTTATTATGATATTGACCTTTAAAATCATATACAAAACTCTTAAAAAATAAAGTTTATTATGATATTGACATGTAGAGAAGCTCTGAACGTTGTTTTTCGGACTTTTGTTGTCTATCATTATAAGACTGAAAATTCGTCACCTCAGCCTCAAACTAATTTAATGCTAACAGTCATAGTTGACTAAGCTTCCTGGATATATATATTACCATCTTCTTTAAAATAAATTATAAAGTATTATATTCTCTTAATCGTCATAGATGCTTCTAAGAAGAGTATTTTTGTTTTGAGACTTTGTCTCTTTTCAATTGCACCTTTCTTTGAATATAGTTGTCGGCAGGTTCCCGGACTATAACAAGAACTATGCTAATCAAACCACAGTAGATTAGCCACGCACAACTCGTGTCTGTCATTTCTGTGTAAACACATGGACTCCTACGATACCACACATAAGTTTTTATTTTTTTTTGGAATGCTACGATACCACACACAAGTATTTTTTTTCACGAAAACTTTTGTTAGATAAAGTAATTTAGGGTATTAAACCAAAACAATTTATCCATAAGCTCTGAATTTTTACTAATTAACTTATTTCTTTCGATCACATAGAAATAGTTTTACAAATTAGAGAAGTTCGGTCACATAGAAATATTTTTACAAATCAGAGAAGTTTCCATTTTCTAATTTGCATCCTTTGTCAATATTCATATGAAATGAATTAGTCAGTTTAGCTCAGGAAAGATGTAACGAAATTATATTTCCCTGTTGAAGAAATGAAGCGGATGCAGTGAACAGTATGAACGAAGAGGATAAAAGGTGGTGAACATTAGATTATATTCTAATATGTATAAAATTTATTATAATATTAATTTAAAGGTCTACAATACCCACGCATGCTTAGATATTTTTCCACGAATTTAAATGGCGTATGTGCTCCTAACAAAAATCAAGTATAATTTTCTTCAAGACTGCAATTCACCGTCGTCGTTATTCGTAGAAATTTGCAATCTGCTTCAAATTTATTTTCACACCGTTAACACAAACCCCAAGAAAAGACTTGATACGAAATTAAGGAAAACTTGTTGAATTAGGTTTTTTATAAATTTTGTTAGAAGGACATGTGAGAAAACATCAATCACTTTAAATTCCATTTGATTGGGTAAAGAGGGAAAGATGTAGACCCTTTCCCTAACATGGATAAAACAATTAAAGATGAGGTGAAAGATTTTATGTTGAAAAAAAAAAAAAAAAATGGAACATAAAAGGGGAAGAACTATAGCGGCAAGGAGTGGTACTATGGAACTCTTTTTATGAGGAAAGGCCAAATTATAGGATATTCATTTTATGGATGAAGTTTATATTTTTAGTCCTTATAAAGAAAACATAAAAGGAGAAGAACTATAGTGGGATAAGGAGTGGTACTATGGGACTTTTTTTTATGAGGACAAGGCCAAATTATAGGATATTCATTTGGTGGATGAAGTTTATATTCTTAGTCCTTATATTCTTTGAGGTGTTGTCGGTGGGAGTGGGAGAAGTGAAAGATAAAACTTTGACATTAGAAAATTAACTATTTATGATACTACTATGGGAAGGGACAAGATGAAGGAGGCAATTGTTTCGTATTATTGTAACATTTCCTTCTATTCTTTGAACAACCCCTATTGGAAAGTTATAGTGAAGGCATTGAGGAACTTTGGAAATGGAGTAAAGACACCTTTTGTACATGAATTATGTGGATCACTATTAGAGAAGTCTGTGATTAAAATATGTGCTCTTGTAGAAGAGCAAAGATTGATATGAAAGAAAATGAGAATGGATGGATGGATGCAAGAAATCGCACACTCTTGAACTTCATAGTGGCTTCAGGTGGATCCATGGTCTTCTTAAAGTTAGTTGATGCCTTACGAGAGGTTACAAATATACAATTATTATTTTATTTTTTTGAGGAGGTTATAGTTGAAGCATTGATAATGTTTTCCAAGTAGTGATAAATATTGTAACAATATATGTATCCAAGGTTATGCATAGTCTCTAATCATAATTAATTAAAAAATATTTATATTTTTGAAATTTGAAATTGGCTAATATTGGGGACCCTTGACTGGGCACCATTAGCCCAAAAATTTTGGATGTAAATTTTTTTTGGGTAGATTCGCCCCAATTTTATAATAATTAGACCATTTTAAGTTTAAATCTCCAATATTACCCCTAATAAAAAGAGGACCTTTTCACCTTGAAATAATAAAAAAATTGAATTTCAAAACTAATTTGCCCCATTTTTATAAATACATTTTAGGACCAACCCCTTACACATAACCCTGTATGTATCTATAGGTAGAAATCTTTAGGAGAAGTACCCCTTCTAACTTTTGGATCCCATGTGTTGGCCATTGCATTGACCTCATACTAGAGGATAATGGAAAAATATCATGAGTGAATACAATGGTAGAATAAGTGAAGAGAATAACATGATTTATTTATAACCACACATGGGTGTTCAACTTGATGAGGGAGAATAATGATAGGAAGGACATTCTTCACCCAAGAACCACTCAAGTTTCCTATAATTTCACCTTATAGAGCCTTGTAACAACATATTCCACTTTGAAGTGGATGTTTGTATCCAACAAATGGGATGCATCACCATTTCATGCTAAATAGAAGGAGAAACAAATACAATTCGAGTGTATAATAATTCATTTTATGTCGTTTCCTCTACCCATGTTCCCATGATAGATGTTTTTGGTAAAAAAACCAAGAATTTATTGGCAAAGGTAAGAATTGACAAAAATCAAGAAATTTTGTAAATTTTCTCAACTATGATATGGATAAGACAACTCCATTGACCTCCTCATATTATGGAGTACCTTGTCAATACTAATTTATTTTTTAGTCTCAATTTTAATAATGATAAATAGGTCCAAGGGGATTCTATGCTTGTGCTAATAGAATGATAAATAACATAGCTAAATATTGCCTAATCCTGGTTGATTTGGAAGCCTACAAGGGGGCTGAGGTGAGAGTATTTTCATCTCATTTTTATATTGAATCAATGACGACTTTGTGACTATAAAAAAATTTAAAAGTTTAAATATTTTACGTATGGTTTATGAAATTACAAATATAAATTTACAATTTATAATTTTTCTTTCTTGATAGGAATATTATGGTGCTAGAAATTCTAAAAGAATTGTTGTCAATATTTTAATTCATGCTTTGATCACTTTTGGGTATGATAGCAATTGGTTTGTAATCAAATTCATACACAATATGAAGTGTAGTAGGTTGATCCAAGAGTGCCTCAATAACTTTATTAGATTTCATAGTAGTTTCCAAAAAATGAATGAAATCAACATATTACTAAGTATTGCTAGAACATAAAATATATGGGGTTGTATGTGGATAATATCACTATCAATCAAGAGAAATAATCATCCTAACAAAGTCCATCCTAGACATTGATGGAAATATCTTAAAATAGTCCACTCCCTCTTGTTGATGGAATCCTTTAGAAGCAAGGAGCACCTTATGATTTTTAACTTGACCATTTAAAGTATATTTGATCCTATATACCTATTTGTAGCCAACTACATTCTTCTCTTCTAAAAGAGGAACCAACTCCCAAGACATGTTCTTAATCAAAGTCTCATCTTCTACCAATATAACATATTCCCATTCTAGCTCAGCCTTAGCATGAGAATATGTAAGTGGATATTAAGAATGAGTAACCTTCAATTTCAAATATTGAGAAGAATATTTCCAATGTAACTCTTAAGACATAATTGATTGAGCATATTTTAGAACCATATTAACCTATTTGGGTGTTGGAAAAAATAAAGTCATATGTGCTCTATAAAAAAGCAATATAAAAAACTAAATACGAAGAATCAAATTCAAAATCACTACCATCTCATCATGAAAATCTAAAGTACTTTGATTTATTATGTCATGCTCAACATACCCTAAATATAGAAAAGAAGGTGCTACTTGTGTTGCTTCATGTGATTGGTTCAAATAAATAGAAAATGGACCTCCACTCAAAGATGAAAATGAAGAAAATGCTCTAATGGGAAGATAAAAGATCAAAATATCTAAACAAATAGTTGAATCTAAAAAAGTCAAAGGATCAAAAGAGTTATCTGCTAAAAGCTCAATTGGTAGGTGGAAGGAGCAACTAGAAGAAATTCATTAAAGATGAATTTCTTTTATATCAAAACCTTAAGTCTCTAATGGTCATAAAGGGAATATGCCTTTGATGTATCTGAATAGCCCATAAATATGCACTTGTGAATCTTTGATTCCCCCTTTTAAAGATCCTATGTGCACCCATGATGAAGACCCAAAGATAATATATCAATGCACATAAGGATTATGTCATCTGATCATCTCAAGTATTGTTGTATCTTTAACTACTATCAGAACCCTATTGGTGATGTATGCTACATAAGTGATAGCCTCACCCTAGAATTTATGTTCCATCCCCTTGGAATGAATCATGCATTATGCCATCTCCATGATTAACCTATTATGCTTAAGAGTATAGTGAAAAATCCTTTGATATGCAATCACATGAGAAGCCAAAATATATGAAAGGCATAAAAAATATACTCACCTAGTTCATCTATCTATACAGATTTTATTTTTCTATCCAACTAATTATCAATAAGATCCTTAAAAGTATGAAATTTCTCAAAATTTGGAACAACCCCCCTAGAACATCTATTATTTATAGATGGATTGGTAAGTTATACTTACTTTCTACTCTTAGAATATGGTATTGCTTATGGATTTTGTGATTGTAGGACTAGGTACACTCCTTCGACGAACAGATAAAGGTCAATCAAAATAGATAATATGGTAAATTATGGTAATGTGAAATATCACCATAATTCATGAGTACATGGAAGCTCACATAATTGCATTCATATAGGTGCATTTTGAATTTTTGACTTGCATTGTGTGTATGTATTATTTAATGGATTGTGTGCTATATATTAGATAACTCTAAATAAATGAATATCTAAACCTTCGATAGAAATGAAAGTTCCAAGGCATGGGAGCTATTCTATTTTGGTAGATTAAGACATTAGGTTGCCAGTAGGGAAGAAGACTTGATGGTTTAAATTTTTTTCTAGATTTAAAAATGATTTGATGCATAATTTTAAATTCATAAAATAATGTAAAATTTAATAAATAAAAATAATAATTAATAAATAAAATTGAAATAAATGAAAATTCAAAATTTATAAAAAATAATAAAAATAATCCTTTTGTTAGTGGGCATAATGGGGTTACCAAATTTCTTGAAGTAGATAATTGCATGAATTCCACATGTTATCTTCCCTTGTTCTTTAAAAGTAAAAATGAAGGAATTCAGGTAGAAGAGGGGGACAGTTTATCAGATCTTGTGTTTTGCTTTTTGCAGTGGAGGGGAGGCGGGGGGGGGAATTACTAATGTTTCCAACTGTGCGAAGTAGGCAAAAAACAAGTAGCGGTCTAGGATGTAAACAAAATAGCAGGTTGGCTCTATATTTACTAGGATATATATAAATATATGTAAATGTCTATGTATATTATTCTATGAATGTTTATGTATTTTATTCTTCTTGTTTAAATTAGAATATTGAATTATATTTGATGGAATATTTAATTTATTGGGTTGAATGTTGAGCTAGAACAATTATGCAATTGAAATATTAATTGCTGGAATTCTAAATTAATTACATGAATTACTATGTATGCTCCTCATAATGGTTTTACTTATTCTGCAAATATTTTCTTTCTGTGTTTGGTTCTCCTCGAGCTTCATTAAGTTTTCTTTGTAGACACCAAAACAGCACCAATCCGATTATGTGACTGCAAACACTGATCGCTTTGACAAACACAGCCCCCAGGGCAGCCCTCAGAGGTCAAACAGTGGTCCTAACCACTTTCACAGCAATTTTGGAAGGTCAGAAGGCAATTTGGCACCTTCGGACAACCTACTCCAAATTCGTCCCACCCTGGGACGAATTCAAATTGGAATCCGTCTCACCCAGGGACGAATTCTGAATTCGTCCCTGGGTGGGACGAATTCCAAGTTTAACGGGCAAAAAGAAGAATGGCGCCAAGTGGCAGCCTAGGACAGTCAGTTGATGACTCCTGCCTCGCACGCGTGTGTGGGTGGACAGATAGGCTGTTAGAGGACTGTCACAAGGGCAATTATGAAAGCCCAAGTCAATGGAGGACTCCCCTCCCTCATGGGAAGACATGATCGCCACATGGCACCTATGACCAACACATGGCATTTGTGCTTCCCTCTCAAAAGAGACCCCATGGGTCTATAAAAGGTGGGACTTTTCTCACCCAAAAAGAGAGAGGTTGAAGGAGATTTCAAGCAACGAAGTGCTGCCGAGTTGAAGACCCACTTGCATCCCTTTTGGTTCACCTTCTCGCATCCACCAATCTCTTTTGCAAGGGAGGTTGTTGGGTGGCTTTTGGAAGCTTGAACCTGACCCAAATCCAACACATGGACACCTGAACCAACCAATTCGCCGACCCCCCAATCCTAAGAGGTTTTGGGCCCATCCCTAGTGGATTGGCACCGAAATCAAGTGCCAACGGTGGGAGGCCCACTTGGGCACCCCCGCACTTTCTAAGTTTTAGAGCATTCTAGATTACTTTTTCAGGTTGCATTTTGTGTTATCATGTTTGGTTAACTCATAGCTGCAATTTCATAACTTTTGATCAGATTCTAGTATGTTTTGTGTCGCTTTGTTGTTTCACTAACTTGCAGGTGGCGAGATCAAATTCCCGAGGGTAGAGGCCAAATTGGGAGAATCCGACCATCTGGGTCGTCCCAAAATGGCCCCAATTACATAACCCCTTTGTTTGCGGGCGTTTTGTAGGTCTCGGGAATCGACATTGGAGCAGCAGCAGGTCGGCTTCTTCAACACAGAAGAATTCGTCCCACCCGGGGACGAATTGCAGTCAGAATTCGTCCTGCCCAGGGACGAATTCCGATGGGAAGAAGATTGGCCGACTGTCTCAGTGGCAATGGCCTTCTGGTAACTTTTTCTGTCTTCTGTCAAGATTTCAAGCCATTTGGACTCACTGTATTTACCGTTTCAGGCAAATGTTTACATGCATATTTCGTTAATTTTAGAGAACGAACACTTTCCATTTGCGGCAGGTGCTACTGACATCTTGGTTGTTTCTTTGTTCGCAGGAGAAGCAGCAGAGGTCAAAGACTCATCGACATCAGCGACAGCATCATCTTGGCCCATCCATTTCAATCGTGGGCACGCGGAAAGAGGAACATTAAGTGATTGTAATCAAATTCTTTTAACGCTCCTAGCCCCTGAAAAGGGAGGAGGCGTATTTGTAACAGAGATCAAGAAATTTTAATGAAAGGGCTGTGTTTTCTCCATTTGCTTGTATCTCATTTCAATGCGTCTCTTTCATTTCATGCACTTTACATTTCTAGGACTTAAGCGCATTTGATTTTGGTTGCATCGCAATTAGTGTTTCCTTTGCCCGAAATCTCGTGCTTTCAGTGGCGATCACGGTGGGACCCTGTCCCCTGGTTTTTAAAATCATAGAAACTGATTAAATTTTTGTGTTTTGTGCTTGACAGGTACATTTTTTTGTTGCAGTCGTTATTCGTCTCTGGCAGAGACGAATTCTATTCTGCAATTCGTCTGACCCTGAGACGAATTCAAATTCGTCTCTGGGAGGGACGAATTCTGTTCTTAATTCGTCTCACCAAGGGACGAATTTCTGTCTGCAACTTTTCAGAGCAGAAATTCAGAAGCAACCGGTCCAGGCAGAGAAGAGGTAGGGATTTTTATAATCTCTGTTAAATTTTCTGTTTCTGTTTCTGTTTCTTTAATTGTTTTCATTTAATCCTGCATTGCATTAGGAAAAGTCATTTATGCTTGTTTCATTTTCGCTAAATAAAATGAATCCCACACACTTCACGCAATAATTTTAAACCAAGGAGCTGGTCGTAAGACCCCAGCCCTTGAGCAAGACCAACGGTGGGTTCATCACCACCTTGGCTTAGCTTTGCATCCATTTCCCGATTGTCAACTGTTGTTAGGCGTAAATCCTGACGAAAGCAGACCGAGTGTCACTGGGGTGATTCCCATGCGCGCGAGGATAAGTTTTCTATGGTAGGTGCCATTAACAGGACAATCCCCCTTTCGTACCGCCTACGTACCACGTACCTTCTGCTCTCACGTACCTATAGTCTCCCTCTCGTAAGGGCGGGTATATAGAGAGGTTGGTATATCGGCCTGGTTGGTATATTGAAGGGGCGACCATTTTGGGAGTTATATGAGCCGTCATAATGCATTTAAACGTTCTTCAAAACCTACAAAAACAAAACAAAACATCAAAATGCACTAAACCAGTTTAGGACACACTATTTAAACCCTTAAAAGAGATAATCACGGTTTGCGCATGTGTGTGTTCATTTCTGCTTAGTGTAGACAAAAAAAAAAATCATAAACAAAAAGATAAAAATCTACGCATTTTGTCACTTGTTCCAAAAAGCTCCAAGGATTCCCGTAATCGCTTGGTCACTCCAAAATGCCCCAAAGGTGTCCATGAACCCTTTGGTCAACCCAAAATCACCCCAAATGTGCCCATAAGTGATGCAGGACCATCCAACAAAATATGGGAAATCTTATATTTTTCCCTAAATTTTAGTGCATCTTGTCGGGGCCATAACTTCTCAACCGTAGCTCCGATTGACTTGAAATTTTACAGGGAGTTAGTTGGGATAATTTTAAACAAATATGATTCCCTAGAATCCTATTTGCCCAGAAAAGTCAGTTTCGGGGCCAAATTCCATCATCTAGTGCCCCAAAATTAGGTTTTAAAATTGGGCACGCATTTTTTTGCACTTTTTGAGCTGTTCGGATGTCAATATCTCCTAATGTATTCAGAGCTAGGACTTGAAACTTCATTTTTGTCTTATCTACTATAAGAGGGATGCGCACACCAATTTTGGGCCCCATCTGACTCATTTCAATTTTTAGGGTTTTTAGAGAGACATCGTCATGGTGCTCACCCATAGCCAAGCCCAATCACGGGCGGATGCTGTGGGGAATATCCAAGGAAGAACGAGTCATCTCCGTTACAATCCCAAGGATTTGGTCATACCACCTTGGCGACCTAACACACAAGGCAGTCCCCTCCACACCTTAAAGGAAAGGGACTACAGGGACACCTCTTCGAGGAGCACTCCTATTCAGCATAGCATTCAGCACACACCCTTCCATGAGGGGTACAGTCATAGGAGAGCTCCCTTAGATGCTCGCTATGAGCGGTCATCGCGCGATGAAGCGCTAGGTCAACATAGGGTTCGACATGAGGAACCACATGATTACACTATCCCTCCTTCACCCCCTCTAGTTGTCAGGACTACAAGGACAAATCCAGAGCACAAGGCTCTTCAGGTAGGGCGAGCTAGCTCCATCCATCCCTTTCTCACTTATGAAAGAGAGCATGAGGAAAACCCTTACCTTCCTCAAAAACAATACACATCACGGGAGCAACACGCCTCCGCACCTGCTATCTATCAGGACCACTCACTGAGGCCAAAGCCCCGAGGGAATGCCGCTACCCCCAACAAAGGGAGGTCACCTATAGAGATCTTGGATCACTACGATCGAAAATATCTAGGAGAGGCATCTAGGCCTTCTAGACATGAGGCGACAAGACCAACCATCTTAGAATCTGTCGAGCACATCGCATGCCAAATGCAATTCACGCAACTTGAGCTAGAGCGACTACGATCGGAGAAATGGTAACTATATTAACAAAGAGCACCTTCAGTGCCAGAAGGATGAGTTGTTCCAACACACTATGCAGGAGAGCCAACATGAAAGGGAGTACGAGGAAAGCCATCGCATTCCTCGAGGACAACAAACAGTGCGGGAGCCTTGTGTTTCCACACCTGCTAGATATAATAGTCATCCATCAAGACCAGAGCCTCAAGTACATGCCGCCTACCTCGATAGAGGGAAGCGACCCATTGAAATTTTAGATCATCAAGATCGAGGCAAACACATAGGAGAAACATTCGAACCTCCTAAGAAAAATAGGGTAGACCAAATTGACCCGATAGTCGCCAGACATGCCACCCGCCAAGCTCGAATTACGCAGCTTAAACAAAGTCATCAGGAGATGGAGTATCGACACCGCTTGGATAGAGAGCGCATGCAATGCGAAGTGGATGAGTTGCGCTATAAACTATCGGAGAAGACTCCAACCCCTCACACGCATAAGACAAAACATTTTGAGGGGCATAACCCATGGGGGCAAGACAGGTCATCGCGACCTCATCAAACGCTACCCCCAACACCTCCTAGATAGGAGTGGGAGGCTACTCTCTCGATTCCTGAAGCACCACCCCCGACGCCTCCTAGACATGAGCGGGAGGCCGCTCCTATAACCAATGATGGGTGCCTTCCTCAGGAACCCACTCAGGTTTATGAGCCACCCTTAGAAATTCATCAAGAAGCCTCTAAGGAATCAGAGCAAGAAGAAGAGCGGGATGAAAAGCCCTACCAAGGCATGGGGGGTGCCATCAAGCCACCCCTCCATAGGCCCCAAGTTCCTCAACAAGAACCAACCAAAGAGGAGGAGTTCAAATCTCCCGATACATGCAAAGTGCTAGAGCACTTAGAGTCGGTAGAGACCAAGATTTTGGAGCTCCCAAGGCCCAACTTACATGAGGCTCCTTTCAAAGAGGATCAACCTTTAACCGTAGGGCTACCTGATGATGCAGTCCTCCATGTCTCAGAATCTCCAGATTCCGATGAGCTATACTCACTAGTCCGAAGGTGAGGATGAAATAGACATAGCCCACAACAATCACATAAGACAACATCGGCATCCCATAAAATTTGAGGAAGCATGTCAATAGATAAACATAATACTAGGGCATGAGTGGCACGTTAACTCACCACAGTGGGACCAAGCATTACATCCGCCACGTTGGGCACACAAAGAGCAACTTCCACCAAGAGACATCATAGCAACATCAGTGCCACGGGCGGACCCTGTCCTCATCTCCGTGCATAGGGCCGATCCATTCATGCCCATACCTCTAGAGCCGGATCCGAAGTGCAAAGACCATCAAGCTGGGGGTACCTCTATCCCCTGAAGAACCATAATTCAAACCAAAAATGCTCCAAGGATTATCGCAATCACTTGGTCACACCAAAAAGCTCCAAGGATTATCGCAATCACTTGGTCACCCAAAAAGCTCCAAGGATTATCGCAATCACTTGGTCACCCCAAAAAGCTCCAAGGATTATCGCAATCACTTGGTCACCCCAAAAACTCCAAGGATTATCGCAATCACTTGGTCACTCCAAAAGCTCCAAGGATTATCGCAATCTCTTGGTCACCCCAAAAAGCTCCAAGGATTATCGCAATCACTTGGTCATCCCGAAAGCTCCAAGGATTATCGCAATCACTTGGTCAACCAAAAAGCTCCAAGGATTATCGCAATCACTTGGTCACCCAAAAGCTCCAAGGATTATCGCAATCTCTTGGTCACCAAAAAGCTCCAAGGATTATCGCAATCACTTGGTCACCCAAAAAGCTCCAAGGATTATCGCAATCTCTTGGTCACCAAAAAGCTCAAGGATTATCGCAATCACTTGGTCACCAAAAAGCTCCAAGGATTATCGCAATCTCTTGGTCACCCAAAAAGCTCCAAGGATTATCGCAATCTCTTGGTCACAAAAAGCTCCAAGGA
This sequence comes from Wollemia nobilis, assembly GCA_028583015.1. Lineage (NCBI taxonomy): Eukaryota > Viridiplantae > Streptophyta > Pinopsida > Araucariales > Araucariaceae > Wollemia > Wollemia nobilis. The sequence continues at coordinate 6,231,288 of JAQPPZ010001063.1, read as the reverse complement.
TTATCGCAATCTCTTGGTCACCCAAAAAGCTCCAAGGATTATCGCAATCTCTTGGTCACCCAAAAAGCTCCAAGGATTATCGCAATCTCTTGGTCACTCAAAAAGCTCCAAGGATTATCGCAATCACTTGGTCACCCAAAAAGCTCCAAGGATTATCGCAATCACTTGGTCACAACCAAAAGCTCCAAGGATTATCGCAATCACTTGGTCAAAATCAAAAAGCTCCAAGGATTATCGCAATCACTTGGTCAAAAATAAAAAATAATCAAAAACAACAAAAATTTGCATCTCATTTCTAGGCATAATCAAATTCATCAATCGAGAGCTCTTCTCGCACCTCATATTCATATTCACAAAAATCAATCCATCAAAAATACAAAAATATGTAGTCTGCATTAAGCATTGCATCCATACATTGCATATTTGTGGTCGTATAGGTCAAAGGCACCATAGGCTGTAATTGCTCTGCTAGTCCATCTTGTTCCACACTGTTCCATTTTACAAAAACAACAAAAACACCATGCATTGCTTTTACCACACTAGAGTCAGTGGTCTTTTAATGTATCAAGAGTTTTCGTGATTCAGTCATCATTTTCCTCTTTAGCCATGTAATGTATCAAGTCAGACAGATTTTATGAAGGTAGAGTCATACTTGAAATACACCTTGTTACGTAACATCCCAACACAAATTAAAACACATAAAACAATTCCTGAGTTGTGTGAACGAAAGATGAAACCTGCGTAGTAATCCAGGTCACCACAAGCGAAACGGTTATCTTGCTCATCCCCCCGTGCGAATGACCCCAAGAATGCTGAGAGTTGGCAAAAGGACAAGCATCCTCCCTACCCAATTCCCTAAGAATCCCTAGTTCTCAATAGTTGCAAAACATCAAAAATTTGCAAAATGTCAAAAATCAAATATTTGACATCTTACAGTGCACACATCAAAGGGCACAAACGATAGTGATTTTCATCACTCCATATCCCCAATCCCTTGCTCAAAAGAAAAACAAATCAAAATAAACAGTGATCTTATCACTACAAACGAGCAAGTATCCCAATACAATTGAAGAAAAGAAGGGAGTGGAACTTGAATCCCCGGAACTCTCAGCATTCTAAAAGGTCATAAGGCAAGCCTCGGTATCGGTTTGGTTGATAGCCTATCGATAACCGGCGGTAAACCTCTCGCATGACGATATATCTCATCACATTAACTTGCGTACGGATCAATGTTTGCATGTGGATGAGCTAGCTTATGGCATCCTGGATAACACCGCAGATTAATCTAACTAAATACAACAAAGGAGTTAGTGGAGCTAATTAGGTGATCCTCAGTACAGGTTCGGTTGAAAGCCCATCTGGCATCGGCGGTATCCTGATAAATACCACAATAATGAACTCAATTGCACACACGGGGATGTGAAATAGCTTGGTCAAAAACAAGTCTGATTCATACCTTGTTCAAAAGTCTTGTAAGATAAAGTACGAGCCTTGGCTAGTGAGTTAAAACCGTCTTAGTCTCAGAAAACCTTAGCTACATTTCTAAACCAACTGCGCTACTTTTCATCCTTACAATACCATCAAAAAATACAAAAAGAGAAAACCACATGTATACATACAAGAGCCATACATTACAGCAATCGCCTAAAAACAAAATAACAGAGTTCTAAACAGTCCTTGGTGCCATAGCCAAACATCACAAACCCCATTCATCCATTTCATATCTGCATATCACATATAAATCAAAAACATTTGCATTCATCATAGCATATGCATCCATCAAAATAAATCAACATGCATACATCCATATTCATCAACCATCATGCACAAGATCAAAGAAAATCAAAACAACAAAAACAACAAATAAATGCAACACAAAAACAAAAAGCAATAAACATTGCTAGACACAAGTGCTCTTGCACTTAACCTCTTGGCATAGAAAAATTGATGTCGGGGTTTACATTGTCACTATCCTACTCCCTAAGAAGGCTACCATAGCCGGACCGCTCCACGGGAAGACGGATTTTTGACAATTTCATCCCCAAATGACGTCACAAATGGGTCAAAGCCCACTCAAAAACAAAAGAAAATCAAAACAACAAAAAAGCAATAAACATTGCTAGACACAAGTGCTCTTGCACTTAACCTCTTGGCATAGAAAATTGATGTCGGGGTTTACAAATTGTCACTATCCTACTCCCTAAGAAGGCTACCATAGCCGGATCATTCCTCTCCAACGGGGGATTTTCGACAATTTAATCCCCAAATGGTGTCAAAAAAAAAAAACAACAAAAACAACAACACAAAAACGGTCTTCCTTTGACAATTTAATCCCCAAATGGTGTCACAAAAAAAAAAAAAAAAAAAATGCAACACAAAAACACAGCAATAAACATTGCCGGACACAAGTGCTCTTGCACTTAACCTCTTGGCAAAGAAAATCGATGTCGGGGTTCAAATTATCACTCTCCTACTTCCCCAAGAAGGCTATAATAGCCGGACCGCTCCACGGGAAGTTAGATTTTCGATGATTTCACCTCATTACGACATCACCAAAAGGGTTAACACCCACCAAAAATAGGTCCAAATGTTGGAAAAATTGCACATGCTTAACGGTAAACCCTCTAAAGGCACCCTTGCACAAGTCATCTTGGGTCAAGCGACTCGTCGCTTCTCTCACGAAGGTCATTCCCTCATCGATTCGTCGCTTGAGGGGGTAGTCACACTTAGTCACCAATCAACAATCACACACCCAATTAAGGAAAACGACATGCATTCAAAGAATCATTGACAAAGACAATCACGCTCCTGCTTGGGGCAGTAAACAAGCAACAATCAAATCAATCAAACACTTGGCATTTCGTGAATCATGAACACAAGGTTCCCCCTGAGGATAAAACGCCCTTCGCCTATTCATGACTGATCAATGTCTAAGTTCAAGTCACACCTCACCAAAACAGGTTAATACTTGAAATCAAATTCCTTAGCTCGTCAGAAGCAAGGATTCAAGAATGCATGCCCTTTCCATGCTTGGGGCATCAAAAGTTGGTTAGGTTACCAAGAAACCCTAATCATTAGTGCTTTGGTTATCTATTTTTGCTCAAGACTGCGTCACCCGCAGCGCTTCCCAAAAAGGGGCATCTGTAGACACCAAAACAGCACCAATCCGATTATGTGACTGCAAACACTGATCGCTTTGACAAACACAGCCCCCAGGGCAGCCCTCAGAGGTCAAACAGTGGTCCTAACCACTTTCATAGCAATTTTGGAAGGTCAAAAGGCAATTTGGCACCTTCGGACAACCTACTCCAAATTCGTCCCACCCTGGGACGAATTCAAATTGGAATCCGTCTCACCCAGGGACGAATTCTGAATTCGTCCCTGGGTGGGACGAATTCCAAGTTTAACGGGCAAAAAGAAGAATGGCGCCAAGTGGCAGCCCAGGACAGCCAGTTGATGACTCCTGCCTCGCACGCGTGTGTAGGTGGACAGAGGGGCCGTTAGAAGACTGTCACAAGGGGCAATTATGAAAGCCCAAGTCATGGAGGACTCCCCCTCCCTCATGGGAAGACAAGACTGCCACATGGCACCTATGACCAACACATGGCATTTGTGCTTCCCTCTCAAAAGAGACCCCATGGGTCTATAAAAGGTGGGACTTTTCTCACCCAAAAAGAGAGAGGTTGAAGGAGATTTCAAGCAACGAAGTGCTGCCGGAGTTGAAGACCCACTTGCATCCCTTTTGGTTCACCTTCTCGCATCCACCAATCTCTTTTGCAAGGGAGGTTGTTGGGTGGCTTTTGGAAGCTTGAACCTGACCCAAATCCAACACATGGACACCCGAACCAACCAATTCGCCGACCCCCCAATCCTAAGAGGTTTTGGGCCCATCCCTAGTGGATTGGCGCCGGAATCAAGTGCCAACGGTGGGAGGCCCACTTGGGCACCCCCGCACTTTCTAAGTTTTAGAGCATTCTAGATTACTTTTTCAGGTTGCATTTTGTGTTATCATGTTTGGTTAACTCATAGCTGCAAGTTCATAACTTTTGATCGATTCTAGTATGTTTTGTGTCGCTTTGTTGTTTCACTAACTTGCAGGTGGCGAGATCAAATTCCCGAGGGTAGAGGCCAAATTGGGAGAATCCGACCATCTGGGTCGTCCCAAAATGGCCCCAATTACATAACCCCCTTGTTTGCAGGTGTTTTGCAGGTCTCGGGAATCGACATTGGAGCAGCAGCAGGTCGGCTTCTTCAACACAGAAGAATTCGTCCCACCCAGGGACGAATTGCAGTCAGAATTCGTCCTGCCCAGGGACGAATTCCAGTTGAAGGCAGATTGGCCAGCTGTCTCAGTGGCAATGGCCTTCTGGTAACTTTTTCTGTCTTCTGTCAAGATTTCAAGCCATTTGGACTCACTGTATTTACTGTTTCAGGCAAATGTTTACATGCATATTTCGTTAATTTTAGAGAACGAACACTTTCCATTTGCAGCAGGTGCTACTGACATCTTGGTTGTTTCTTTGTTCGCAGGAGAAGCAGCAGAGGTGAAGAACTCATCGACATCAGCGGCGGCATCATCTTGGCCCGTCCATTTCAATCGTGGGCACGCGGAAAGAGGAACATTAAGTGATTGTAATCAAATTCTTTTAGCGCTCCTAGCCCCTGAAAGGGGAGGAGGCGTCATTGTAACAGAGATCAAGAAATTTTAATGAAAGGGCTGTGTTTTCTCCATTTGCTTGTATCTCGTTTCAATGCGTCTCTTTCGTTTCATGCACTTTACATTTCTAGGACTTAAGCGCATTTGATTTTGGTTGCATCGCAATTAGTGTTTCCTTTGCCCGGAATCTCGTGCTTTCATTCTTCATATTCCAAAATTTCCATATTGCCCAGCTTGAGCTTATAATACTCTATTTAATATTTGATGATAGGAAAAACTATGCAAGAGATTTATTTATCTTTGATTTTTGAGCATCAATAATATGTTATTTTTACCCATAAAACATAGGTTGACATATGTTTTAATTGACAATAAAGTTTCATTGTTCATTCATTTAGTTTAATGCCAGATCCAACAAAGTAGATTGTTGCATCTATGCCACTGTCACTGTATTGATTATATGGTTGTTTGTTGACAAGTATAATATTTGCATGATTAAATGTTACTGTGAATGAAATTATTTGTGAAACATGTATTTGTACCATTAGCTACATATTAGAAAATTTAGAGTATAAAAACGACACACCTAACAATTAAAATTGAAATGCATCTAATTTATATTCAAGCATTCAAAAAAGACGATAAAGTAAGCAAGTAAATGACAAATAAGTTAAGAAAAAGGGGGGTTCTCTTTGTATTTATTAATTTTCCAAATAGGAGGTTAAAATACATCCCATTGAGGGCTTTCAATTTGATACAATTAAAATTACAAATTTGAAGGATCCAATCCCTCCATGAACTTATGGCACGCTTTCAATGTTCCTCTCACACTCACGATTGAAGAGCAGGCTTGCACTACCGCTGCTTTGATATATATTTCTTCAAATCCTTAGATCCTTCCTCATGCACTATAATATCTATACCTACACACAAGAAATTAAAATATATTAATAGCATATATGTATTATGATAAAATCCATAAAATGCATGCAGTATTGAATGTAAAAAGTGTAATCGATAAGTCTAAACTACTCCAAATGACATGAAATATTAGCATGATGTATATTATATAATTTTGTAATGATCTGAATATAAACTAAAGTGATATTATGAGAAAAACCTGTGGTCATCCCTGCATGGGCCAATTAGGACTATAATAAAAAAACCCTAATTAACTATTCAAAACCACTCCAAACTTCACCAAAATTAAGTATGATGATAATATAATGCTATAAAATTGATCTACACTAAAATTGGATCAAAATTGTAGGCCAATTCATGGCCATCACTGAGATTTCCACTTAGTACTGTTAACCATCCCAAGTGGGGATGACCATAAAACAGGGTGGTTTCTACCACCAATTCCACTTGGATCTGGTCTAGAATCCTCCTAGAGGTATTGTCATATAAATTTGGTAAATTAACTCACAGGAATTGATAGATTTTAGAGAGGATGTGCGTATTTTGGAATTCCTTAAAAATACCTTCGATTGATAAGGTTTCTAAGGACAATACGAGGGCAAAAGGTGAGGGGAAATCTTAGCAGCACTTCGTGGTCAATGCTTGCAAAGGTCTCTCTCTGAAATTGAGTGGAAACACTCCAATTTATAGCCTAAGAGGGTAAAGGGGGTAAAGGGGTAAGTTTGGTTATGCAAGGTAGGTGTTACCACTTGTCAACGCCTTTGCCATACATAGGGTGGAAGGGGCTTCCCATTTGGGGCTCCAATTTATAGTTCCTAATGGCCATGATAATCTTCCAATATTTCATAAGTCATTGGGTAGGATAAATGGTAGAAATTGATTGCCATTTATCCCTCCTTTGAATTTTTGGGCGATATGGACCATGTTCATCCCACCTAGGGATGATTACTTGTGGTCATCCCTGGGTGGGATGGCCATGAACTGTGGTCATCCTAGGGTAGGATGACCATGGCTACATGGCCCAAAACTTCCCAAAAGTGGGGTAAACCTTCCCAAAAGTGGTTAGGACCCAAAATTAACCCTTGAAGGTTACCCAATGGGACCATATGGTGTCGATAAGTGTGGTGCCTTGGCAATATTATCTGATTTACACAATTTTAGTTTCTACATATACCACTTTTTGATATGCATTATATGAAACAGAGTGCAGAGCTAAAATAGATGACTAAATCATTAAATTATTAAATTTATTCATTAACCTAACCAAATTTAGATGCCTCCATTGTGGAAAGAGCATACATTCTTAGAATCCTTTCTTTTGACATAATTGAAGGATTGATTTTGGTATACCTTTTCAGCCACCTTGCAATAGCATTTTTGGGGCTTTAGGGTATACTTGGTCTTGGTTCCTTGTTTCACTTATAAGCCTTTTTTTGGGGTAAATTCCCAAGGCTTCAAGGATACCAAGACTTTATTTTGTTGAATTTGTGTTGAATTATTTACCCCAGTGTAGGCTTTGAGATTTATCTTTGACAAAAATTATTTTGAATGTATGCAAGTTGCACTTTTGAGTATTTAAGTGTTGATTTTTATTGTGAATTCATTATTATGACTACCTCCTCAAGCAATAAGTTAATTTTTGGACATTTAAGTTGTCATTTATTTCAAGGAACGAAATTGTCATTAATATCAAAGAATAAACTACCGTTGATGTCAAAAGGTCAAAAGGAACAATGCAAAGGTTAATGGCTAAAGAGTTTCATAATATTTTTAATATTATGTGGAAGCATAAGCAGGGGGGTTTTTATTAAAACCATGGATGAGCAAAAATAAAAGGTTTTTCATAAAAACCCAAGGAAGCTTTTAAATTCATGTTAATAAAGCCCAAGGGAGTTAAATATTAATTTATAATATTTAAATTCTAAAGAATTTAAAAAATTTATAAATTAATTATTTAAAAAAATAAAGGTGCCGATGTTCAAGTTTAAAAGGTGGTAAATGGTATATAAACTATATTCCTTAATGACATTTAAATTATCCTTCATTCGAACAAGTGAAAGAGGTAAGCGTATGTTGTGAGAATTCGTGTGAGGAAGAAGAGAAGATTCTTGTCTTAAGTGCCAGTAAAAGGGGATAATATTATCAAGGGCTAATATCCCATATCCACCTATGTAGCGTGGCCTAGTGGTAAGTGATCAATGGCCAAGGTGTTTGGGTGCGGAGTGATCCTCGATCGATTTGTGGTAGTAGATTTTGGTGTTTTGTGTTTGAGGCATCAAAGGAAGCGACGCATGATTTTTGGCTCAAGCGCATTAGGGGAGAAATATAGAGCACGTGGTACTCTTTTCTCCCTAAACAAGTTCCTAGATCGTACGACGGTTGGAGCAGCGACTAGGGTGCTAGTAGAGGCGTCATCATGAGTTCGAGTCTCACAAAGTTTGACATGAGGTCCTAGGGAGTTAAAAGGGGTAGATACAAAGTATTTTAATTAATCATAATTTTGGTTAATTAGAGGAATAAGGAGTTAGCTTTATTTTTTAAATAAAGTATTTATGATATATTGGTTTATTGAAGATTAAAGTGTTGGTTAAATTTTGATAGGAATTCTTGCCATTGAGTTATTTTGTGAAGGTGATTTTATTGACATTATTCTTGGTGTTGGACATTATTTTAACTAGGAGATTATAAGGTGTATTTGGTCAAATATTTTTGTATATGTTGATGGATTTTTTCTTAAAATTTGAGTGATAAGGTGTATGTATGTTTTGATATTTACATTGTATTTTTGAGAGAGTTTATCATATTATAACTTCTTTGAGCTTAGAAAATAAGTGTTTGTGGTTGTGGATGATTTTTAAGATTCCTTCATCATCAAGAAAAAGGTATGGGCACATTCTTCCATAGTTGAGTTGATTGGTTGGTTTTCTGGAAAAACAAGTTTGGAGTGAAATGGAATTAATTAGGTTTCCTTATTGAGTGTGTCGAGTTAATGCTTCAAGGTTTTCTGGAATAAAGAGTTGATATTAAAACCTTGTTTTATAAGCATTATTGTTGAAGCCATTGGTTAGGTAAAGAAATTGAACTAGGGTTTGAAAATAATATGAGTATCATTGTTATGTGAGATTGTTTGATAGCATTATTGGAAATTTTTTGAGTGAGTGTTTATATGCTTGGACTAGGGTTTGTGAGTAAGGATAATTTCATTGAGTGATTGGTTGAGTAGAGTTGGTTGAGCCTAGTCAAGTTAATGTGTGAAGTGATTGTTCAAGTTTTATAAAATAAACTATTCTATATTTTGAATTGATTTGAGAAAGTGATTGAGCATTGAGGTGAATGTGAAGCATATTGAGTCTCTAAAAATTCTTTGTATGTTTCTAAAAGAGTGATTGATTATTTTGATTATCATAGAGCATATTGAGTCTCTAACAATTATATTTATGTTTCTATGAGATTGGACAAGTTCTAGTGTGGACGTTTTGAGTAGATTTGAGGTAATTCTTTGAGAAGACTTGTGGAAATATTTGGGTAAGATTTTGTGGAAGCTTACAATACATATTGAGAGCAGATTTAGATAAGTTATTGTGATGACTTATTGAGCATATTTGGATAAGTTCTTTTGAGAACTTATTGAGCAGATTTGGAAAATTTCTAGAGAGACTTGTGAAGAGATTAGTGTGAGATTTTGTGGAAGCTTGCAAGGAAGATTTGAGATAAGTCTTTGAGAAGACTTAAAAGTAGAATTGATTGATTTTTCAAACCTTGAGTTAAGTTTTGGGACAAATCGAGTAGAGTTGATTTGATATTGATTCAATATTTGAGTTAAAGCTCGAGGAAAGAGATTAAGTATATTTGTGCTAGACCAAAGGACTGTGTTTAGTATAGATTTTAGGATAGATTTTGGTGCAGATTTGAGGATAGGTTTGTGCTAGACCAAAGATAGAGATTGAATAGATTTGTGATAAACTGAAGGACTAAGTTTAGCATAGATTTGAGATAGAGCTTTGGATATGACCGAGTATAAAGGATGAAAATATCCAGTATATAAAGATCTATTAAGCCAGGGTAGCGAGGACAAGTGTCTTCATTGGATAGAGATCCATTAGCCAGAGTAGTGGTGGTAATAGTTCTTCTAAAATATCACCAGCTATAGAAAGAGGAGAAAGGAGTTCTGTTGTGGATAGATATCCATGAAATTGATTAGGGGATTGGTTTCTAGTTTGGACAGAGGTTCATAAAAATTGTAATAGGGAAAGGATTCCCAAGAGATTGATTGAGAAAGTTTTAGTAAAATATTTTCTCCATGGAGTAGCCCACATTGGGTGAACCACATAAATTTGGTGCCTCTATTGTGTATGGTGATTTGTGCATTGCTTAGATTATTGCTATTGATATTGTTCTCTATACATTGCATAATATTGATTGGGAAAGAAAAGTAAAATGTGGTCTTATATTGTTCACCCCCCTCTCAGTATAATCTTGTGTTCTTCAATTGATATCAGAGCGGGTTTCTTCGAAAGAGTTTAATAGCTTTAAGGAAAAGCTTACAAGAACACAATGGATTCTAAGAATGGATCATAAGATAATTTAGAACCAATATTTTATGGAAGTGATTATATATATTGGAGTCTAAGAATGAAGATTTACCTGATGACACTTGGCAATGAAATCTAGGAAGTAGTTGAAAATAGATATGATCCCTTAGTTGATCCACCTACAAATAAGAAAGGTAAGCTTCTACAACATTAAAATTCAAATGTAATAAATGTAATTTTGAGAGGTTTGCATAGAACAGATTCCATAAAAGTTATGCATTGTCAAGATGCAAAATGAATGTGGGATAAGTTGCAAAGCATATTTTAAGGAGATAAAGGTGTCAAGAAAGGAAAGATACAAAATCTAAAAGGACAACTTGAAGAGTTAAGAATCAAGGATGAGTAAAACACTAGTACTTATCTACTTCAAGTTGATGAGGTTGTTAATTCTATGCAAGGACTTGGACTTAAGGTTGAAGATCCAGATGTTTGTTATAAGATCTTAAGATCTCTTCCAAAAAGATTTAGTGAAAAGGTTTCTGCTATAGAAGAATCAAATAATGGTAATTCTTTGACAAGAGATATGTTGCTTGGTATTATTACAACTTTTGAGTTAATAACAAAAGAATCGAATCCCTAGAAGGAAGCAACCTTCAAAGTAATCAAGAAGACAAAGGGTAAGAAGTCAGAATCAAGCAATGAGTCATCCAATGATGAAGAAGTAAATTATGGTAGAAATAATAAGGATTCAAGAATTATGTTTCAATTGTGGAAAGTATGGTCACTATGCAACTGTTGGTCAAGAAGCTAAAGATAACAATGATGACAAAAAATAGGATCACAAAAATAGGGAGTCAAAAAGATACCGACACCAAAATAAAAGCAAAAACAGATAAAGTAGACAAGGAAATAAGTTATTTAAAAGGTAAAAGAGGAGCTACTATGCATACAAGGAAAGTAAGTACTCAAGTGATAGTGATGCTATTTTTTCAGATAATGATAGCGATGAAGTCCTATTTATGATTGAAGAAAAGGAATAAGTCAATAAAAGGTCACTAATAGTTCTCAAGTGTTTTAGATGTAGTAACTTTGGACATCTTGAAGATAGTTGTACAAGGAATGGTTATAGTTTTAGTGATGATGAATATGAGGATGCACTAGAAGGACCAGAAGAGAATCTTCTAATGGAACTAGAAGAAGAAGAAGATGATCCTACAAAAGATAAGTCAAAATAAAATGAAGATGTAGACAAAGGCAAAAAAATAGAGGAAGAATTAGATAAATAAGGATATGATATCAAGGGAGAACTTATTTATGCTCTTGACACAGTAAAAAGGGTAAGAAAGCAAAACTCTAAATTAGAATCTCAGTTTCAAGAATGTGATGAAGAGAGAAGAATGTGTAGACACCAAAACAGCACCAATCCGATTATGTGATTGCAAACACTGATCGCTTTGGCAAACACAGCCCCCAGGGCAGCCCTCAGAGGTTAAACAGTGGTCTTAACCACTTTCATAGCAATTTTGTGAGGTCAAGGAGCAATTTGGCACACTTGGACACGTTGCCCGGTGAATCGTCTCACCCGGGACGAATTCAAAATAGAATCCGTCCCACCCCAGGACGAATTCCGAATCCGTCCCTGGGTGGGACGAATTCTAAGCTTAACGGGCAAAAAGGCAAATGGTGCCAAGTGGCAGCCCAAAACAGTCAGTTAAGGGCTCCTACCTTGCACGCATGTGTAAGTGGACAGAGGGGCCGTTAGAGGACTGTTACAAAAAGCATTTATCAAAGTTCAAGTCAAGGGAAGACTCCCCTCCCTCATGGGAAGACAAGACTGCCACATGGCGCCTATGGCCAACACTTGGCTTTTGTGCTTCCCTCCCAAAAGAGACCCCTTGGGTCTATAAAAGGTGGGACTTTTCTCACCCAAAACATGCACGAAGTGGAAGGAGTGTTCAAGCAACGAAGTGCTTTGCCGAATCGAAGACTCACTTGCATCCCCCTTTGTTCACCTTCCTACATCCATCAATCTCTTTTGCAAGGGAGGTTGTTGGGTGGCCTTTAGAAGCTCGAACCTTACTCAAATCCGACGCATGGACATCCGAACCTACCAATTCGCCGACCCCCCAATCCTAAAAGGTTTTGGGCCCATCCTTGGTGGATTGGCTCCAAAATCGAGGGCCAACGGTGGGAGGCCCACTTGGGCACCCCCGCACCCCCAAGTTCTAATTTCAGTTTTTGAGCATTTTAGATTATTTTTTTAGATTGCATTCCGTGTTACTAGGTCTGATTAGTCCATAATTGCAATTTTGTAGCTTTTGGTACGAGTTTAGGGTGTTTTGTATTGCTTTGTCGTTTCGCTAACTTGCAGGTGTCAAGGCCAAATTCCCGAGGGAGGAGGCCAAATTGGGAAAATCCGACCATCTGGGTCGTCCCAAAATGGCCCCAATTACCTAACCCCCCTATTTGTAGGAGTTTTGCAGGTCCCGGGATCCGACATTGGAGCAGCGACGAGGTCGATTTCTCCTATTCGGAAGAATTCGTCCCACCCTGGGACGAATTACGGTCGAATTCGTCCTGCCCAGGGACGAATTCCAGTTTAAGGTGAATTGGCCAGCTGCCTCAGTGGCAGTGGCCTTACAGTGACTTTTCTTACCTTTTGTCAGGTTTTTGAAGCAATTTGGATTCACTGTTTTCACGGTTTCAGGAAAATATTCGTATGCATATTTTGTTAGTTTTAGAGAGAGAATGCTTTTCATTTGCAGCAGGTGCTACTAACGTCTTGATCATTTCTTTGTTTGCGGGAGAAGCAGCAGAGGTGAAGAACCCATCAACATCAGCGACGACATCATCTTCTTACTTGGCCCGCCCATTGCAATCGTGGGCACGCGGAAGGAGGAATCATTCAGCGATTGTAATCAAACCCTATTTGCGCTCCTAGCCCCTGAAAAGGGAGGAGGCATTATTGTAACAGAGATCGAAGGAAATTAATGAAAGGGCTGTGTTTTCTTTATCTGATTACGTCTCTTCCAATGTGTCTCTTTTCGTTTCATGCAATGTACATTCCTAGGACTTAAGCGTGCTTAATTTTGAATGCAATTGCACTTGGTGTTTCCTTTGACCGGAATCTCGTGCTTTCAGTGGCGATCACGGTGGGACCCTGTTCCCTGGTTTTTGAAATCACAAAAAATAATCAAATTTTTGTGTTTGTGCTTGATAGGTACATCTTTTTTTGTTGCAGACTGCTATTCGTCTCTGACAGGGACGAATCCTTTTCGGAATTCGTCGACCACGGGACGAATTCAAATTCGTCTCTGGGAGGGACGAATTCCGTTCTGCAATTCGTCTCCCAGAGGGACGAATTCTGTCTATGGATTTTCAGAGCATAAATTCAGAGACAACAGGAGCAGGCAGAGAAGAGGTAGGGATTTTTATTATCTCTGTTAAATTTTTTGTTTTTGTTTTTGTTTCTTTAATTGTTTTCATTTAATCCTGCATTGCATTAGGAAAAGTCATGTATGCTAGTTTCATTTTGTTGAATAAAACGAATCCCACACACATCACGAAACAATCTTAAACCAAGGAGTTGGTCGTAAGACCCCAGCCCTTGATCAAGACCATTGGTGGATTTAATCACCACCTTGGCTTGATTTGCATCCATTTCCCGATTGTCAACTTTTGTTAGGCGTAAATCCTGACGAAGACAGACCGAGCGTAGCTGGGGTGATTCCTATGCATGCGAGGATAAGTTTTCTATGGTAGGTGCCATTAACAGGACAATCCCCCTTCCGTACCACCTATGTACCACGTACCTTCTGCTCTCACGTACCTATAGTCTCCCTCTCATAAGGGTGGGTATATAGAGAGGTTGGTATATCGGCCTGGTTGGTATATTGAAGGGGCGACCTTTTTGGAGTTATAAGAGCCTACATGATGCATTTAAACGTTCTACAAAACCTACAAAAACAAAACAAAACATCAAAATGCACTAAACCAGTCTAGGGCACACCAAGAATCCTTAAAAGAGATAATCACGGTCTTGTGAATGTGTGTGTTTAATTCTGTTTAGTGTAGACAAAAAAAATCATTAAAAAACAAAGATAAAAAAATCTACGCATTTTGTCATTTTCTCCAAAAAGCTCCAAGGATTCCCGTAATCGCTTGGTCACTCCAAAATGCCCCAAAGGTGTCCATGCCTTTTTTTTCTCTAAATTTTAGTCATCTTTCCATAACTTCTCAACTACCCTTACACAAATTAGATTTAAATTTAAACAATAAATCCCTAGAGTCCTATTTCCCAAGAAAGTCAGTTTTCGGGGCCAAATTCCATCATCTAGTGCCCCGAAATTAGGTTTTAAAATTGGACACGCAATTTTTTGCACTTTTTGAGCTGTTCGGATGTCAATATCTCCTAATGTATTTAGAGTTAGGACTTGAAACTTCATTTTTGTCTTATCTATTATAAGAGGGATTCGCACACCAATTTTGGGCCCCATCTGACTCATTTTCAATTTTAGGGCTTTTTAGAGAGACATCGTCATGGTGCTAACCCGTAGCCAAGCCCAATCACGGGCGAAGGCTATGGGGGGTGTCCCAAGAGGCACGAGTCACATCCGTTACAATCCCAAGGATTTGGTCATACCACCTTGCCGACCTAACACACAATGCAGTCCCCTCCACACCTTAAAGGAAAGAGACTACAGGGACACCTCTTCGAGGAGCACTCCTGTTCAACATAGCACTCATCACACACCCTTCCATGAGGGGTACAGTCATAGGAGAGCTCCCTTAGATGATCGCTATGAGCGGTCACCGCGCGATGAAGCGCTAGGCCAACATAGGGTTCGACGGGAGGAACCACATCATTACACTACCCGTCCTTCACCCCCTCTAGTTGTCAGGACTACAAAGACAAATCCAGAGCACAAGGCTCCTCAGGCGGGGCGGGCCAACTCCACCCGTTCCTTTTTCATTTATGAAAGAGAGCACGAGGAAGACCTCTACCTTCCTCAAGAGCAATATACAGTGCGAGAGCAATATGCCTCCGCACCTGCTATCTATCAGGAACACTCACTGAGGCCAAAGCCTCGAGGGAATGTTGTTACCCCCAATAGAGGGAGGTCGCCTATAGAGATCTTGGATCACTATGACCAAGATAGATATCTAGAAGAGGCATCTAGGCCTTCTAGACATGAAGCAATGAGAGCTCCCTTAGATGCTCGCTATGAGCGGTCATCGCGCGATGAAGTGCTAAGTCAACATAGGGTTCGATGGGAGGAACCACATGATTACATTATACCTCCTTCACCCCCTCTAGTTGCCAGAACTACAAAGACAAATCCAGAGCACAAGGCTCTTTGGGCAAGGCGAGATAGCTCCGTCCATCCCTTTTTCACTTATGAAAGAGAGCACAAGGAAGACCTCTACCTTCCTCGAGAGCAATATACAGTGCGAGAGCAATATGCCTTCGCACCTGCTATATATCAGGACCAATCACTGAGGCCAAAGCCTCGAGAGAATGATGCTACCCCTAACAGAGGGATGTGTCCTATAGAGATCTTGGATCACTACGACCAAGATTTTTATCTAAGAGAGGCGTCTAGGCCTTCTAGACATGAGGCAGTGGGACCAACTATCGTAGAATCTACCGAATATATCACACATCTCAAGCAACTCACGCAACTTGAGCTCGAAAGACTACCGTTAGAGGAACCGTACCATATTAACGAAGAGCACCTTCAGCGCCAGAAGGATGAGCTGGTCCAACACACTATGCAAGAAAGGACTCCAACCCATCACATGCATAAGACAAAGTATTTGGAGTGGCACAACCCATGGGGGGAAGACAGGTCATCGCGACCTCATCAAATGCTACCCCCAACACCTCCTAGACAGGAGCGGGAGGCTACTCCCCCGATTCCTGAAGCACCACAAGAGAAGACTCCAACCCCTCACATGCATAAGACAAAATATTTTGAGTGGCACAACCCATGGGGGGAAGATAGGTCATCGCGACCTCATCAAAAGCTACCCCCAACACCTCCTAGACAGGAGCGGGAAGCTACTCTCCCGATTCCTGAAGCACCACCCCCGACGCCTCCTAGACATGAATGGGAGGCCGCTCCTATAACCAATGACGGGTGCCTTCCTCAGACATCCACCCAGGCTTATGAGCCACCCTTAGAAATTCATCAAGAAGCCTCTAAGGAATAAGAGCGCGAAGAAGAGCGGGATGAACTGCCCTACCAAGGCATGGGGGGTGCCATCTGGCCACCCCTCCATAAGCCCCAAGTTCCTCAACAAGAACCAACCAAAGAGGAGGAGTTCAAATCTCCCGATACATGAAAAGCACTAGAGCACTTAGAGTTGGTAGAGACCAAGATTTTGGAGCTCCCAAGGCCCAACTTACATAAGGCTCCTTTCGAAGAGGATCAACCTTTAACCGTAGGGCTACCTGATGATGATGTCCTCCATGTCTCAGAATCTATAGATTCTGATGAGCTATACACATTGTCCAAAGGTGAGGATGAAACAGACATAGCACACAACAATCACATAAGACAGCATCGACATCCCATAAAAATCGAAGAAGCATGTCAACAGATAAACATAATACTAGGGCATGAGTGGCGCGTTAACCCACCACAATGGGACCAAGCATTACATCCGCCACGTTGGGCACACAAAGAGCAACTTCCACCAAGAGACATCATAGTAACATCAGTGCCGCGGGCGGACCCTGTCCTCATCTCTGTGCATAGGGCAGATCCATTCATGCCCATACCTCTAGAGCCAGATCCGGAGTGCAAAGGCCATCAAGCTGGGGGTACCTCTATCCCTTGAAGTACCATAATCCAAACCAAAAAGCTCCGAGGATTATCGCAATCTCTTGGTCACCCAAAAATCTCCAAGGATTATCGCAATCTCTTGGTCAACCCAAAAAGCTCCAAGGATTATCGCAATCTCTTGGTCACCCAAAAAGCTCCAAGGATTATTGCAATCTCTTGGTCAACCCAAAAAGCTCCAAGGATTATCGCAATCTCTTGGTCACCTAAAAAGCTCCAAGGATTATCGCAATCTCTTGGTCAACCCAAAAAGCTCCAAGGATTATCGCAATCTCTTGGTCAACCCAAAAAGCTCCAAGGATTAACGCAATCTCTTGGTCAACCCAAAAAGCTCCAAGGATTATCGCAATCTCTTGGTCACCCAAAAAGCTCCAAGGATTAACGCAATCTCTTGGTCAACCCAAAAAGCTCCAAGGATTATCGCAATCTCTTGGTCACCCAAAAAGCTCCAAGGATTATCGCAATCTCTTGGTCAATACAAAAAGCTCCAAGGATTATTGCAATCTCTTGGTCAATACAAAAAGCTCCAAGGATTATCGCAATCTCTTGGTCAATACAAAAAGCTCCAAGGATTATCGCAATCTCTTGGTCAACCCAAAAAGCTCCAACGATTATCGCAATCGCTTGGTCAAAAAATCAAAAAATTCAAAAAAATAGTTCAACAAAAATCATCAAAAACAACAAAGATTTGCATCTCAATTCTAGGCATACTCAAATTCATCAAAATCAACAAAAACACCATGCATAAATTTTACCACACTACAGTAAGTGTTCTGGGAACGTACTAAGAGTTTCAGTAATTCAGTCATCATTTTCCTCTTTAGCCATGTAGTGTACCAAGTCGAACGGATTTTACAAAGGTAGAGTCATACTTGAAATACACCTTGTTACATAACATCCCAACACAAATAAAAAATACTAAAATTCCCAAAATTGTGTGAACGAAAGACGAAACCTGCAAAATAATCTAAGTCACCACAAGCGAAACGGTTATCTTGCTCATCCCCCTGTGCGAATGACCCCTAGAATGCTGAGAGTTGGCAAAAGGACAAGCTTCCTCCCTACCCAATTCCCTAAGAATCCCTAAAGTTCTAAATAGTTGCAAAACACAAAAATTTGCAAAATGTCAAAACTCTAAATTTGAAAAACTACAGTGCAAACATCAAAAGGCACAAACAACAGTGATTTTCATCACTCCATATCCCCAATCCCTTGCTCGAAAGAAAAACAAATCAAAATAAACAGTGATCTCATCACTACAATGAGCAAGTATCCCAATACAATTGAAAAAAAGAAGGGAGTTGACCTTGAATCCCTGGAACTCTCAGCATTCTATAGGTCATAAGGCAAGCTTCAGTACCAATTTGGTTGATAGCCAATGGGTAACGAGTAAACCTCCCGCATGACGATATATCTGTCACATTAACTTGCGTACAGATCAATGTTTGCATGTGGATGAGCTAGCTTATGGCATCTTGGATTACACCGCAGATTAATCTTAGTACATACAACAAAGGAATTCATGGAGCTAATTAGGTGATCCTCAGTACAGGTTCGATTGAAAGCCCATCTGGCACTGGCGGTATCCTAACAAATACCACATAAATGAAATCAATTGCACACACAGGGATGTGAAATAACTTGGTCAAAAACAAGTCCGATTCATACCTTGGTCAAAAGTCTTGTAAGATAAAGTACAGTCATGGCTAGTGAGCTAAAACCGTCTGAGTCTCAGAAAACCTTAGCTACATTTCTAAACCAACTGCGCTACTTTTCATCTTTGCAAATACCATCAGAAAATACAAAAAAAGAAAAACCACATGTATACATACAAAGTCATGCATCACAACAATCACCTAAAAACAAAATAACAGAGTTCTAAACAGTCCTTGGTGCCATAGCCAAACATCACAAACCCCATTCATCCATTTCATATCTGCATATCACATATAAATCAAAACCATTTGCATTCATCATAGCATATGCATCCAACAAAATAAATCAACATGCATACATCCATATTCATCAACCATCATGCACAAGATCAAAGAAAATAAAAACAAACAAAAAAAAACAAATAAATGCAACAAAAAAACAACAAGCAATAAACATTGCCAGACACAAGTGCTCTTGCACTTAACCTCTTGGCATAACAAAACTGATGTCGGGGTCACAAATTATCATTATCCTACTCCCTAAGAAGGCTACCATAGCCGGACCGCTCCATGGGAAGACGGATTTTCGATAATTTAATCCCCAAATGGCGTCACAAATGGGTCAAAGCCCACTCAAAAACAACAAAAACAATAAAAAATGCAACACAAACAAAAAGCAATGAACATTGCCAGACACAAGTGCTCTTGCACTTAACCTCTTGGCATAGCAAAATTGATGTCGGGGTTTACATTGTCACTATCCTACTCCCGAAGAAGGCTACCATAGCCGGACCGCTCCACGGGAGGACGGATTGCCGACAATTCAATCACCAAATGGTGTCACAAAAACAACAAAAATAGTACAAAATTCAACAAAAACACAGCAAAAATAATGCCGGACACAAGTGCTCTCGCACTTAGCCTCTAGGCAAAGAAAATCGATGTCGAGGTCCAAATTATCGCTCTCCTAATTCCCCAAGAAGGCTATCATAGCCGGACCGCTCCACGGGAAATAGGTTTTCGACGATTTCACCTCATTATGACATCACCAAAAGGGTTAACACCCACCAAAAATAGGTCCATATGTTGGAAAAATTGCACACGCTTAACGGTAAACCCTTTAAAGGCACACCTGCACAAGTCATCTTGGGTCAAGCGACTCGTCACTTCTCTCACGAAGGTCATTCCCTCATCGATTCGTCGCTTGAGGGGGTAGTCACACTTAGTCACCAATCAAAAATCACACACCCAATTAAGGAAAACAACATGCATTCAAAGAATCATTGACAAAGACAATCACGCTCCTGCTTGGGGCAATAAACAAGCAACAATCAAATCAATCAAACACTTGGCATTTCGTGAATCATGAACACAAGGTTCCCCCTGAGGATAAAAATGCCCTTCACTTGTTCATGATCGATCAATGTCTAAGTTCAAGTTTTTTTTTTGTTCGTTAGTCACACCTCACCAAAACAGGTTAATACTTGAAATCAAATTCCTTAGCTCGTCAGAAGCAAGGATTCAAGAATGCATGCCCTCTCCATACTTGGGGCATCAAAAGTTGGTTAGGTTACCAAGAAACCCTAATCATTAGTGCTTTGGTTATCTATTTTTGCTCAGCACTGCGTCACCCGCAGCGCTTCCCAAAAAGGGGCATCTGTAGACACCAAAACAGCACCAATCCGATTATGTGACTGCAAACACTGATCGCTTTGACAAACACATCCCCCAGGGTAGCCCTCAGAGGTTAAACAGTGGTCTTAACCACTTTCATAGCAATTTTGTGAGGTCAAGGAGCAATTTGGCACACTTGGACACTTTGCCCAGTATTCGTCTCACCCAGGGACGAATTCAAAATAGAATCCGTCCCACCCCGGGACGAATTCTGAATCCGTCCCCGGGTGGGACGAATTCTAAGCTTAACGGGCAAAAAGGCAAATGGTGCCAAGTGGCAGCCCGAACGAGTCAGTTAAGGGCTCCTACCTTGCACGCATGTGTAAGTGGACAGAGGGGCCGTTAGAGGACTGTTACAAGAAGCATTTATCAAAGTTCAAGTCAAGGGAAGACTCCCCTCCCTCATGGGAAGACAAGACTGCCACATGGCGCCTATGGCCAAAACTTGGCTTTTGTGCTTCCCTCCCAAAAGAGACCCCTTGGGTCTATAAAAGGTGGGACTTTTCTCACCCAAAACATGCAGGTGGAAGGAGCGTTCAAGCAACGAAGTGCTGCCGAATCGAAGACTCATTTGCATCCCCCTTTGTTCACCTTCCTACATCCATCAATCTCTTTTGCAAGGGAGGTTGTTGGGTGGCCTTTGGAAGCTCGAACCTTACTCAAATCCGACGCATGGACATCTGAACCTACCAATTCACCGACCCCCCAATCCTAAAAGGTTTTGGGCCCATCCTTGGTGGATTGGCTCCAAAATCGAGGGCCAACGGTGGGAGGCCCACTTGGGCACCCCCGCACCCCCAAGTTCTAATTTTAGTTTTTGAGCACTTTAGATTATTTTTTAGATTGCATTATGTGTTACTAGGTCTGATTAGTCCATAATTGCAATTTTGTAGCTTTTTGTCGAGTTTAGGGTGTTTTGTATTGCTTTGTCGTTTCGCTAACTTGCAGGTGTCAAGGCCAAATTCCCGAGGGAGGAGGCCAAATTGGGAAAATCCGACCATCTGGGTCGTCCCAAAATGGCCCCAATTACCTAACCCCCCTATTTGCGGGGAGTTTTGCGAGTCCCGGGATCCGACATTGGAGCAGCGACGGGTCGATTTCTCCTATTCGGAAGAATTCGTCCCACCCGGGGACGAATTACGGTCGAGATTCATCCCGCCCGGGGACGAATTCCAGTTTAAGGTGGATTGGCCAGCTGCCTCGGTGGCGATGGCCTTCCGGTGACTTTTCTTACCTTCCGTCGGGTTTTGAAGCAATTTGGATTCACTGTTTTCATGGTTTCGGGCAAATATTCGTATGCATATTTTGTTAGTTTTAGAGAGAGAATGCTTTTCATTTGCGACAGGTGCTACTAACGTCTTGATCATTTCTTTGTTCGCGGGAGAAGCAGCAGAGGCGAAGAACTCATCGACATCAGCGGCGGCATCATCTTGGCCCGCCCATTGCAATCGTGGGCACGCGGAAGGAGGAATCATTCAGCGATTGTAATCAAACCCTATTTGCACTCCTAGCCCCTGAAAAGGGAGGAGGCATTATTGTAACAGAGATCGAAGGAAATTAATGAAAGGGCTATGTTTTCTTTATCTGATTGCGTCTCTTCCAATGTGTCTCTTTTCGTTTCATGCAATGTACATTCCTAGGACTTAAGCGTGCTTAATTTTGAATGCAATTGCACTTGGTGTTTCCTTTGACCGGAATCTCGTGCTTTCTGAATGCTTATAGAGGATATGTACAAATCAAAGGATAATACTAAGAATTTCAAGGAGAAGTTAGAATCTAAGGTTATATAATGTAAGAAACTAGAACAAGAGGTAGCTTCATTAGATATGGAAGTCAAAAACTCCAAATTCAAGCTACAAGGGTTCAAAAATATCTCAAATAACTTAGATAAGTTCATCAAGATACAAAATCCTACATCAAGCAAGATAGGTCTTGGATTTGAACAAGATCAAAAGAAATGGGAAAGGAAGTCAACCTCAAGTTTTGAAGGAGAAGAAACTTCAAAAGAAGAAACTTTAGAAGAAGACAGTGTAAGAGAAAGTGAGACATCTAAGGATGAGTTGGACAACATAAATTTCAACAAGAACATGAATAATGCACCAAGGAGAAACAGATGGAACATCAATCAAAATTGGTTAAGAGAGACTAAGATACCAATGAGGTCAATACAAGGAAACTTCAATGGAAGATGTTTTCATGTCATAGGTTTGGGCACATGGCTTCACAATGAAGGACACATGAAAGACAGGAAAATGGAAATTTTAGAAACAGGTAACTTTTCCATGGGTATTGCTACTCATGTAATCAGTTTGGTCACAAGGCAATGGATTGCAGGGTTCATGATAGAAACGTATATAGCTTCACTAGGAGAAATCCTAAGATATATGCACCTCCAAGGAATAATAACATTAAGTGTTACAAGTGCAATACTAATGGACATACAGTAAAGTGGTGTAGAGAAGACATTCCAAAACCAAGCAGGAACAAGAATAGGAGCAAGAACATGAATATGAACATGAATAAGAATAATAATATGAACAAGAATAGGAATATGTATGTGGACATGAACATGAAAAATAATAGGAACATGAGACATGGAAAGAAATAGTCAAAGGAATTAGAAGGATCATATGAGAAGTAAAGAGGATAAAGATAAAGACTAGTGCTTGTTGGGAGTAGAAATACTCCCACCCCAGAAATAACCACCTCAAGAGGAGGTGAGGGAGGGTCTAAGCTAAGATACTCATTCTTAGCCCGAGCCCCAAAGGTGACCCTTTTTAATTGATGTCAAAGAAGGAGAGATTTGGTATTTGAGTAAAGAGGAGAGATTTGAAGAGAGCACTAATACAGGGGGAGTAGAACAAAGAAAAGGTCAAAAGGAACAATGCAAAGGTTAATGGAAAAATAGCTTCATAATATTTTTAATATTATGTGGAAGCATAAGCATGAGGGTTTTTATTAAAACCATGGATTAGCAAAAATAAAATGTTTTTCATAAAAAACCAAGGAAGCTTTTAAATTCATGTTAATAAAGCCCAAGGGAGTTAAATATTAATTTATAATATTTAAATTCCAAATAATTTAAATAATTTATAAATTAATTATTTAAAAAAACAAAGGTATCGAAGTTCAATTTTAAATGTGGCAAATGGTATATAAACTATATTTCTTAGTGACATTTAAATCATCCTTCATTCGAACAAGTGAAAGAGGCAAGCATATGTTGTGAGAATTCATGCGAGGACGAAGACAATATTATTGTCTTAAGCGCCAGTGAAAGGGGATAATATTATCAAGGGCTAATATCACATATCCACCTATGCAGCGTGGCCTAGTGGTAAGTGATTGAGGGCCAAGGCCAGGGTTAAGCATAGCGGCTATTTATAGCCAATTGGCTAAAATTAGGATTTTAGAAATTTGGAATTGGCTAATATTTGGGACCCTTGACCAAGGCCCATTAGCCAAAAATTTCTAGGTGCAATTTTTTTTGGGTCGATTCACCCCAATTTTATAATAATTTGACCATTTTAAGTTTAAATTTCCAACATTAACCCTAATAATAGTTAATATGATACATGCGTATGGACACTATTCACCTAGATTTTGAAATTGATTCACCAATTTTTTATAAATACATTTTGGGGCTGATCCCTTATGCATAACCCTAGCCAAGGCGTTTAGGCACGGAGTGATCCTTGATCAATTTGTAGCAACAAATTTTGGTGTGCTATGTTTGAGGCATAGAAGGAAGCAATGCATGATTTATAGCTCAGGTGCATTAGGGGAGAAATATAGAGCATGTGGTGATCATTGCTCCCTAAACGAGTGCCTAGCTCATGCAGTAGTTGGAGCTGCAGCTAGGGCATTGGTAGAGGCGGTGTCATGAGTTCGAGTCTCACCAAGGCAAAGGTAATAAAATTTTTAATATATTTTTGTATTGCCTAAGGTTTTGACATGAGGTCTTGGGGAGTTAAAAGGGGTAGATAAAAATTATTTTAATTAATCATCATTTTGGTTAATTCAAGGAATA
Source organism: Wollemia nobilis (assembly GCA_028583015.1). Classification (NCBI taxonomy): domain Eukaryota; kingdom Viridiplantae; phylum Streptophyta; class Pinopsida; order Araucariales; family Araucariaceae; genus Wollemia; species Wollemia nobilis. The sequence goes on along the minus strand of JAQPPZ010001063.1, from coordinate 6,206,974 downwards.
AGGAGTTAGCTTTATTTTTTAAATAAAGTATTTATGACATATTGGTTTATTGAAGATTAAAGTGTTGGTTAAATTTTGAGAGGACTTATTGCCGTTGAGTTATTTTGTGAAGGTGATTTTATTGACATTATTCTTAGTGTTAGACATTATTTTAACTGGGATATTATAAGGTGTATTTGGTCAAATATTTTTGTATATATTGATGGATGTTTTCTTAAAAATGGAGTGATAATGTGTATGTATGTTTTGATATTTACATTGTATTTTTGAGAGAGTTTATCATATTATAACTTCTTTGAGCTTGGAAAATAAGTGTTTGTGGTTTTTGCAGATTTATGAGATTCTTGAAAGTAGGGAGAAAAACATTAGATTTGATATTGATTAATGAAAAATATATATATGACAAAATAGGGGTAACGTAATCAAATTGACTATGTAGACTAACCTGCCGTCCAAAATATCAACCGACCAAACAAATGTCGGTAAACCAAATAACTAACCTAGGTAACTAGTAAAAGTAAATACTAGTGGTAAAAAGTAACAAGCTACTTTTTACCATGCGGTAAATAAATTCTACCTAATGTAGGAAAAGGGTAAATATCCCAAATGATGGAATATTACTCTAACATCCCCCTTATTACATTATTTGGGTAATGTATATAACTGTCCCAATACAGTGAAAAAGATGTTGAACTGCTGGTTCTTGCTCTATCATAGTGCTCTGGTTGCTCCTAAGCAAAAAAGTGGGTCATTCCTCACTTTGTCTTCACATCAATGAATGTCCTTATTGTAATCTTGTCATCCAACCGAATTGCATGGGTAACCAGCCACTGCAACCGCTAGGTGTAGTAGAGTAGATCACTTCATACGAGGTTCATTCGATTACAATATGATTTTGCAAAAAGTTTTGATAAGGTAGCTAAGGTGTCGGTCGCTGCCAAAAATGCACCCTTATAAGTTTCCCCCTTGTTGCAAAAACATGTAATGAAATTTTTGAAAGAAGTGTGACTAAGGTGTCGGTCGCTGTCGAAAATGCACCCTTATAAGTCTTCTTCCCTTTTTACAAAAAAATTGTGTGAAGTAAGAAAAGAAATGTTTATCCCCCCTTAATTGCAAAAGATGTGCAACTCAAGAAGCTTTGTGAAGGATTGTACAAAGATTGCCTCCTAGGAAAATTTTACACCAGAAAATTCCCTCCTTTTGTTACAAGTACTTCAAACAATGAGAGTTTGCTATTTATGAAGCCTAAAAGAGGTACAATCACCCCTTTATTTCTAGTACTTCAAACAAAAACTTATGCTATTTATGAAGCCTAAAAAAGAGAGAGAGATGGTGCTTGCTTAAGGTGACAAATTTGCTTTCCCTCTACAATATTGTCTTAGCCATGAGCACTTTGTGTGCTCTTTCTGAACCAGAATCAGAATCAAACACTTCACTAGCAACATGGCTTTTGTGATGTGCCTTTGCCATTTTAGTTTTGCTTGTTTGGAAACCAACACTGAATGGTGTCATGGTTGTCCTTTTTACAATTTGTGCAAAACTTTGCCTCTTAGGCAATTTTATCAAAAAATTTCACCAAATAATCCTTCCTTATTGCAAGTACTTCAAGCATGGTTGCTATTATGAAGCCTAAAAGAAAAGGTATAATTTTTGATGACTTCTACTTTTATGATTGCCTTTACAAGTTTTATCTCCCTCTTGTCAAAATATGTGTTTGAAGGAAGAAAGGAATTATCCCCCCTTAGTGCAAAATATTGCTACTTTCAAGGTTCCTTATTTTACAAAAACTTGTTCTTTCTTTTGATATACCCTAAAAGAGTACCAAAAGATAATTCACTCAAAAAGATATTTAATGGCACCTGCCTGAAAATCCTCTTGAAGAGGAATAATCAGTTTGAGGAAATTAAGCCAAACAAATAAGAGTGAATTAGGGGTTTTGTTTTAGGAGAGAATATCAAGTGAAATTGGCTTTAAACCTGTGCAAATGAATTACACAAATTATTGTGAAATTTTGGGGTTTTGAGTGTTCTTGATTTTATGACTTATAATTGCAAAAAATAATGCAATAATCAAACAAGAATGCCCACAAAATTCTTATCACATAGGTGTCGGATGCAACCGAAAATGCACCTAATTTGCCAATGAAGGTGTCGAGTAAAATCGAAAATGCACCTTTTAATTTTTGCAACAAAATTTGGATTTGTGTTGTGCAAAAAATTGATATATTTTGTCTCCTCTTGTTTTCCAAATTTGCAAAGAATGTGGCATAAAACAATTGCCTTTTCTTTTTGTTTTACAAATTTAACAAGTTTGATTTTTTTTAAGTGCTCCTCACTTTTGTGTTACAATTTTGCAAAGAAGTACAATTTCTTGTCTTCCCCCTTTGTTTTGCAAAATTAACAAAATAGCACTCCTTTCAAGACAAGTCGACACACGACCCGCATTTGAAAGGCTTCCAAGAACCAGTCGACACACGACTTGGTTTTTATGGACCCAAGGTCTTCAATTTCTTCTCAGTTTTGCAAAAAAATAGAATGTGCAATTTTATGTATTATATCCCCCCTTGGAGAAAACAAATGCACACTTTGCCTTTGAAATTTACAAAATTTTGAGTCTCCTTGTTTTCCAAATTTGCAAGAAAGAATCAAAGTTGTTTTTTATTTTGTCCCCCTTTGATTGTGCAAAATTAACAAGGTTGAGAAGAATTTAGGGTTTCCTAATTTGCAAGAAAAATAGGTGCTCTTCTATGTCTTATATCCCCCTTGGAGAAAACAAAAGCTCACTTTGATTTTTAATTTGCAAAAAAAATAACCCTATTTCTTTAATTTTAATTTGCAAAATTTAAATAAAGTTAATCAAATATTTTTAATAAATAATAAAAATAAAATAGTTTTTTAAAAAATCAATTTAAAGTGCTAAAAGAAACTGATTTAAAAAAAACAATATTTATATTTAAATTATTAAAAAAATATTTAAAACAAAAACTTTAATTAAAAAATAATTGCAAAATAAAATTAAAAAAATAAGTTTACCTTATTTTTTTTTATTGTCTACCCTCTTATCAAAAGGAAGGCTGGACCCTGGTGGGGGTTGAACTCCCGATCTCCCGTCAAGAATTTTCATAGGGTGCCTAGCCACCAATCAGGCTATGACATCCGATGTGTATAGGAGATTAGATCTTCTATTTGAAGCTGCGTAGTGGCTTTATTTATTTATTTATTTTGTGGGAATAATCCCACATGTAGCACAATGTTGTGTTTTGAGTTGTTTAAAAACAACTCAACTCCCCCACATATATGATTACCTTAAAGAAATCAATACGCAAAATGTTTTTCCATTCAAACCAGAGGAGAACCCAAATATAGCACGTGTACTTGCATCAGCAAATGAGGAGATGACATGTCACACCACTTCGACCAATTGCGCCTATCTCTAATAAAATTTTGCCATGTCAGTTGGTCCACTACCTTAGCAATAGTTAGAGGTTACCACTTGTCTATAGGTTCTCCATGCCATGTCAATGGTTCAGTTGGAAATTCTATGTTAGCTTCAGAGGGGCCAGATTAGGTCATGCATACATTGAAAATCATGTTGTCACCTCAGCACAATTTGCCATGTTAGTTCCAATAAGTTACAACATGGTCCTCAAGCTGTGTGCTAGTGATGTTAGCAAGTGGACTTCCATGTAGTCAGGTTCCACCTTATTGTCAGTGTAGTTTGAGGGATTCATGCCTGGTTTTCCATGCTATCCAAGATTTTTGTGCGATGTAACAGGCTTGAAATGGTCAACTTCGTACTTTGACAATGCTCATGCAGTCGATGTCAGGGAATGTCAGATCATGGGTTTATCAAATTCAGATGTATATCTCATGCAGTATGAGGTAGACAACACCTCTATATGGGAGTCAACACCTACCCGCTTGTGGAGGTGGGACAACAGGATTGGTGGGTCATCGATTGTATTTTGAGTTTATGGGCTTGACATGACCTCGATCTGTGTATGCCCGTACAGAGGTCTATCTGTCAGGATGACCACCAAAATTAGTTGTTGGATAAAGAAGATCCTATAATTATGGTCATTGATCACATTAGGTCATCAAGTCTGTCACTCTTCAGTCACATTCAAAACAGCTTGTCCAGCCACCACATAGAGCCCGTTCACTAGGTCCCACCAGTAATAGTTCAACCTTAGGTTGTGTAGCCCAATGCCAAGTTTGTGTCAATCGTAGTCAGCTTATCTAGCCAACTAGCCTTTTGGCTATTACTATATCATCGTGAGCCCCACCACCTTGTTGGGGTGGAGGTGGTTCTCCATTCTCCACCCAAAAAATTGTGCTAATTGCTGAGCTCCCTAAGCTTGATCCTCATGAATCATTAGGTATAGGTCTTGTACACATATTGTGGAACCTGTATTGCAGGTCTTCTCCACAAAGAGTGTAACCTGAGCTAGGTTTGATTCAGGTCTTATCCAACAATGGTGGAACCTGAGTCATATCTGGTGGAGCGAAACAAGGAAAAGGATGTCTTCTCTGATACCATGAAAGTAGGGAGCAAAACATTAGATTTGATATTGATTAATGAAAAATATATATAGGAAAAAATAGGGATAACATATTCAAATTGACTACGTAGACTAACCTCCCATCCAAAATATCAGTCGACCAAACAGATGTTGGTAAATAAAATAACTAATCTAGGTAACTAGTAAAAGTAAAAAACTAGTGGTAAAAAGTAACAATTTACTTTTTACGATGTAGTAAATAATTTCTACCTAGTGTAGGAAAGGGTAAATATCCCAAATGATGGAATATTACTCTAACAATTCCTTCATCATCAATAAAAAGGTATCGGCACATTCTTTCATAGTTGAGTTGATTGGTTAGTTTTATAGAAAAACAAGTTTGGAGTGAAAAGGAATTAATTAGGTTTCCTTATTGAATGTGTTGAGTTAATGCATCAAGGTTTTTTGGAATAAAGAGTTGATATTAAAACCTTATTTGATAAGAATTGTTGTTGAAGCCATTGGTTAGGTAAATAACTTGAACTAGGGTTTGAAAAGAATATGAGTATCATTGTTATGTGATATTATTTGATAAGCATTGTTGGAAACATTTTGAGTGAGTGTTTATATGCTTAGACTAGGGTTTGTGAGCAAGGATTATTTCATTAAGTGATTGGTTGAGTAGAGTTGATTGAGCCTATTCAAGTGAATATGTGAAGTGATAGTTCAAGTTCTATAAAATAAAATATTCTATATTCTGAATTGATTTGAGAAAGTGATTGAGCATTGAGGTGAATGTGAAGCATATTGAGTCTCTAACAATTCTCTGTATGTTTCTAAAAGAGTGATTGAGTATTTTGATGAGATAATATTGTGTTCTTCATCAATGAGGGAATGACAAGTGATAAAAGCAATGAGTCACTTGAACCATATGACTTGATTGGGATTACCATTAGTTTTACCCATTGTAATATTTATCCAATTTCCTAGGATTTTGATAGTTTGAGTGATACTTCATGATAGAATAGAGCTGAATACCTCCTTCCTGTGGAGCGGTCTAGCCGTAATAGCCTTATTAGAGATTGAATACCTCCTTCCTGTGGAGTGGTCTAGCGGTCTAGCCATTATATTTATCCATTTTATCCATGAAAATTTTGAATGCAATCTTGATCCTTATTGAATTTCATGAATTTTAACCTATTTTTGGTGGTTTTTAGGCCATTATCTTGATTTTTATTAGTTGTTTTTGGATTTTTTATTTTTGATGAGATTTCAAATAAGAAAGGAAATGAACACATTATTCTTGTGGAGTAGTCTGACTGTAATAGCCTTCTTGGGAATTAAAATTAATATATTTCATTTCTACGATGAATAATTTGGTTCAAGTAGCCTTATGGTAATTTACTCATATTGTCGGATTACATGGAGTGTAAGTCGCTACAATTGCCAAGTGTATAGAGTAAATAATTGTGTATGAGTTGCACTTGAGTTTTTGCATTATTTGATTTCTTTTTTTTGGGGGGGGTATGAGGTCTGAGGACCCATTTCATTGTAGCCTATGGGCATTTTTTGGATTATGATGTAGCTTTTTGCCCTATATATATGAGTTTTTTTATTGTCATCATGTGTTTCTTTACTGTTTTATTAGATGTCTAAAATGCTTATCATATATGCATGTATTGTAATATGATGTGATTTGATGATATGTACATGTGTGTATGCAAAATGAAATGGATGATTTGTTACTTTGTATGATGATTTATGAATACTATTTGACACACTAGATGCTAGCACCATAGATTGTACACACTTCATCTATTTATTTTTAGTTTTATCATGAGATTATATAATGGGTTGTAAAAATATAAATTGACAAACATGTGATTAGATGATATGAATTGAAATGAATAATATAATGTTATATGATGTGTTTGGGATTTTTCAGGAGACTCAAACACTCTAGTTACCTAATCAAAAGTTGTATATTAACCATGCAAGACTTTTTTGTAAAGTATAAATCTACTTAGGATGACCAAGATATTCAATATAACTGTGTGAGCATGTGATTTCATTGTTATGATAGCGCATAAAGTTACCAGAATGTAAAATAGGATTGATGCAACCCATCTATATTGAATATCACCCTATGTGTATCACGATCCTAAGTTTTTTACATAGTTGGATTAGACCACTAAGCAATACAGGCTACCCAAAAGCTAGCTCATCTGCATGTAAACATTGGTCTATACAAAATTAAGTTGCTAGTGTGATAGAAATATCATCATGCGTAAGGATACCACCATTGCTAGGCAGGCTTGATGCCACCCAACCTGTAATGAGGATCACCTTATGGTTGTCAAATACTGAGAATTCCATGGATTCAAGTTCAGTACTCCCTCCTTTTCTTTTATATTTGAATTGCTATAGGGATTTGCTCATTTTTTTTTGGTGAGAAAGGAATTTTGGTAGTGGTGAGAACCATTGTTTATTTTGCTTTTGCTTTTGCTAATGGTGAAAACCACTTTTTATTTTGAATATTTTTAAGTGGTAATAACCACTATTATTTTTCTCTTTGGATACTTGCCCCAATTTGGCATGAAGAAAGGGATTTTGATTATTTTGGGTAAGGAGGAGCTTGTCCTTTTTTCAATTCTTAGCATTTTTGAACCATTTGCACAGGGGGATGAATGAGGTAAATCTTTTTCTTAGGGTAACTTAGACCACTTTGTAGGTTTTATCTTTCCATGTGCAAAAACTTGGATTTATTAGTGTGAAAATGTGTTGGGATTTTGACATATACAAGGTATAATCTAAGAAGGATTCTACCTTCTAAAAATTAGGATAGCTTTCTACAAAATATGACAAGAAAAATAAAGACCACTGAGTGACTGAAAAACCTAAATATACCTTCTAACCAATGGCTAATATAAGGGAAACAAACACACAACATGGAATATGGATGAAAATTATAATTAAAATGTAGACGAGTATTAATAATGACTTTTGATAAAGTTTATTTTGAATGATGGCTAGTGGATAAAACTAGTTCTAGACATGTATGATGAACTCTAAAATACAAAATGCCATGATGTGTATGCCTAATATCAATGATAGTATGATGCAACTATATGAAATGCAATGCAATGTGATATTTTTGTGTTTTTGATATTTTAATGATGTTTTTGTATTTTGATACATATATGGATATACATTTGACCAATGGGCTTAATGGATGCCATTGGGACTTTTTGGGTGACCAAAGAGTTTATAGATACCTTTGGGGCTTTTGGGGTGACCAAAGAGTTTATAGATACCTTTAGGGATTTTTAGGATGACCAAAGGGTTCATAGACACCTTTGGAGCATTTTGGGGTGACCAAAGGGTTTGTAGACACCTTTGGAGCATTTTGGGGTGACCAAAGGGGTCATAAACATCTTTGGAGCATTTTGGGGTGACCAAAAGGGATTGTATATACATTTGGAGCATTTTAGGATGAACAAAGGTATCGTAGACACTTTTGGAGAATTTTAGGGTGACCAAAGAGATCATAAACACCTTTGGAGCATTTTAGGGTGACTAAAGGGATCATAGAAACCTTTGCAACATTTTAGGGTGACCAAAGGGGTTGTAGATACCTTTAGAGAATTTTAGGGTGAAGAAAGGGGTCGTAGACACCTTTGGAGTGTTTAAGGTTGATCAAAGGGGTCGTAGAAACCTTCGAAGAATTTTAGGGTGACCAAAGGGCCTATAGACATCTATGGAGTAATTTAGGGTGACCAAAGGGATTGTAGACACCTGTGGAGCATTTTAGGTTGACCAAAGGGTTTGTAGACACCTTTAGAGAATTTTGGGGTGATCAAAGGGTCCATAGACACCTTTAAAGCATTTTAGGGTGACTGAAGGGGTCGTAGACACCTTTGGAGCATTTTAGGGTGACCAAAGATTTCGTACATACCTTTGGAGAATTTTAGGATGACCAAAGGGATTGTAGACACCTTTGGAGTATTTTGGGATGACCAAAGATATCATAGACATCTTTGGAGAATTTTGGGGTGACCAAAGGGTTCATAGATACCTTTGAAGTGTTTTAGGGTGACCAAAGGGATCGTAGACACCTTTGGAGCATTTTAGGGTGACCAAAGGGTTTTTATACACCTTTGGAGATTTTTAGGGTGACCAAAGGGATCATAGACACCTTTGGAGTTTTTTAGGGTGACCAAAGGGATCATAGACACCTTTAGAGTATTTTGGGATGACAAAAGGGTTTGTAGACACCTTTGGGGCATTTTAGGGTGACCAAAGGGTTCATAGATACCTTTGGTACATTTTAGGATGACCAAAGGGGTCATAGACACCTTTGGCATATTTTAGGGTGACCAAAGGTTTCGTAGACATATTTGTAGCATTTTAGGATGACCAAAGGGGTCGTAGACACCTTTGGAGTATTTTAGGGTGACCAAAGGGGTCGTAGACACCTTTGGAGTATTTTAGGGTGACCAAAGGGGTTTTAGACACCTTTGGAGCATTTTGGGGTGACCAAAGGGTTCATAGACACCTTTGGAGCATTTTGGGGTGACCAAAGGGATCGTAGACACCTATGGAGCATTTTAGGATGACCAAAGGGTTCATAAACACCTTTGGAGAATTTTGGGGTGACTAAAGGGTTTGTAGATACATTTAGAGCATTTTAGGGTGACCAAAGGGTTCATAGACACCTTTGGAGAATTTTAGGGTGACCAAAAGGGTTGTAGACACCTTTGGAGCATTTTAGGGTGACCAAAGGGTTCGTAGACATCTTTGGAGCATTTGAGGTAGGGAAAAATGCTCTAAGAATGGAAAGGCCACAGGTGAAGGATATTTAAGGTTTTAGTATCCTCACATCCTTTAATGGAAGCTAAGTGATAAGTTCTAGGTCCAATATGACTAGTAATAATATTTGGACCTAACCAGTTTGTCATAAATTTATCCCTTAGATAGGTGCAAATTAGAATTTGTTTGGTACTCTTTTAGAACTAGATCACCAACTTGAAAGTCTCTAGGGTGAACTTTCATGTTGTAATCTCTCTTAAGGCACTCTTGATAAACACATAGATGCTCAAGAGAATTAATGCATCACTTATCAAGAAAATTTAATTGGTCTAGATGAGGTTACCGCATGGTATCATCATCGAGGAAATCTTGCATGGATACACGTAGCAACAGGATTTCCAAATCTAAAGGCATGACATCCTCAGCACCATACACTAGTGAAAACATAGTTGTCCTAGTGGGAGTACAAATACTAGTGTGATAGGCTCAAAGGGCAAGAGGTAATTAATTATGCCAATCTTTATGATTATCCTTAACAATTTTCTTTAAGATTGCAATTACTATTTTTTTTGATGCCTCATATTTCCCATTAGCTTGTGGATAATAGGGCATAGAAAAATTGTGTTGGATGTTATATTTAGTTGTTAAAGCATGAACATCCTTATTCTTAAAATGTGGCCCATTATCTAAAATTAGTTTGGATGAGATACCAAAATGACCAATAGTATTATGTAGCATGAATCCACGATGTTAGCTCCAGTCGTAGTGATAATGGGGACTTATTCCAACCATTTTGTAAAATAATTAGTAACTCGTAATGATGAACGTGTGATGGCCTAAGGAAGCGGGTGAGATTTTTTTGATTAAATCAAACCCCCATTGCAAAAATGGCCAAACCGATTGAATCATTTGTAAGGCCTAAGAAGGTACATATGTCAAATTAGCATGGTGTTGATACTTGATGCACTTCTTAACATAATAACAATGATATTGCTCTAAAGTTGGCCAAAAATAACCTATGCGAAGAATGCGCTTTGTGATGGCCATACCGCTGAAATGACCACCACATGTACCATCGTGTGCTTGGGCAATTACCCAAACTAACTCTTGAGGGTCTAAGCAATGAAGGAGGATACACTTGTAGCTTCAATGATACATTATGTCTCCAAGTAAGATAAACTTTACCACTTTTTTCTTGAATGCACACTTGGTAGCATGCGATAATATAGAAGGAATATTACCAAGCTTTAGGTAATATTTTATTTGGATGGACCAATTTTATTTTGTAGAAGCCTCAATTGTATTAATTGCTTGACCCTTTCGAAGTTCATCTCTTTCAAATGTTGTTTGGGAGAGAAATTGTAAATATAGTGTTGTGTTTCTATCAAAAGGAGTTTGAGGAAACAAAGTCCCCCAAGTGACATTACTTAAGAAATTGTGAGTTTTAGAGAATCGTTCATTAGAAGGTTCAATTCGGATCATCTGGAATTCTGGCATGGAGTTAAGATCCTCCCACTTTGTTGCAAAGTGTGATACCATTTTAACTTGAATGGTTTTTATGTCATCAGAAGGTTATACGAGATTAAATACCCTAGGGAGGACATTTTATTCGTAAAATTATTACATGAACGAGGGAGTACCTCAATATCATACCATTCAATTTTTTCCAAATTTTTTTCCACTAGGGCTTCATAGGCTTGCAATATTGAGCATCGACATTGGAATATCCCCTTGACCTGATTTAATATGAGCAAGGAATCACCGAAAATGTTGAGCTTGGTTATTTTCATGGTGATTGTCGTTTGAAGGCCTATGAGAAGGGCTTCGTACTTGGCATTATTGTTGGTGCACGAGAAATCAAGTTTAAATGATAGGGGTATGGTATCCCCTTGTGGTGTGAAAATATGATTTCCATGCCACCCCTTGCTCACACTTAGATCCATCAAAGAATAAAGTTATGTCAGCATTTGCTTCAGGATCTTCAGGATCAAGTGATTCTCACACTTGAAATACTCCATTATAGAGAAGCTCTATGCTAAGAGGCTGGTCATCCTGGAGGGGAGCCTATGCTAGTTGATCGGCTATGACCTGACCTTTAATTAATTTGTGTTCAATGAATTCAAGGTCAAATTTCATCAACAACATGATCCATTTCGTCATGCAACTATTATGGTAAATTTGACTCATCATGTATCACAATGGATTCTCTTTGGATACTACATACGTGGTATGATTGAGCATGTAATGGCATAGATTTTTAGTGGAAAAACCCAATTCTAAGCATAGCTTCTCAATGTATGCATAATTTATTTTATAAATGATCAAGGCAGGAATAATATAGTATGTAGTTTGTTCTTTATGCAATTCATTCTTTTGGTCCAACATGGTGCCCAATGCAAGCTTAGTAGTTGAGATGTATAGATAGAATGACACTCCTAGTCGAGGAGGAGCCAATACTTGCGATGAAGCCATATATTGTTTAATCTCATCAAATGTGGATTGAAACTCATCATCCCACTTAAATGCGACCCCCTTGTGTAATAACTTGTTCATAGGCTAACACTTATCTAATAATTACGATATGAAGTGCTTTATGGATGCGACCTTTACTTATATACTATGTAGCTACTTGATAGTAGTGGGGGGAGGAATTTGTAGGATTACCTTGAATTTAATTTGGGTCTACTTCTATGACTCATTTAGAGACTATTAATCCCAAGAGTTTTCCATATGTGACACCAAATACACACTTCTTAGGATTTAGCCTAACATTATGTTCAATGAGGTGATCTAAAACCTTATGCAATACATCAATATGCTCATGGCATAGTAGAGATTTAGCCAATAAGTCATCTATGTAATATTCCAAAATTTTATGCATGTAGTCATGGAAGATATAGGTCATAGATTGTTTGTAGGTGGTGCCAACATTTTTGAGGTCAAAAGGCATGACCTTGTAACAAAATGTCCCCCAAGGTGTTGTGAACATCGTTTTGAGTTAGTTTTCTAGATTAATGTGAATTTAATTGTATCCAAAGAAACTGTCCATGAGGGATAAAATTTCATGTCCTCCTGTGGTATCTACCAACACATCAATTTCATATTTTTTAAGTACATTTTATTGCTAGTCTATGTAATACTTGTTGAGCTTTGTGAAAATCTCTTGTTGCCATTCGAAAAGAGGTCTATGTAATATTTGTTAAGTTTTGTGAAATATCCTATTGTAATCAAAGTTTTCTGTATAAGAAGATCACTTGTTGAAACTATGTTAAATTCATTTGTCATTGGTTGCATTTTGGGAGAGCCTCTTAATGTCATACATGAAAAATCTGAGTCATATTGTGTATGTGCATTTCACTATTTTAGAAAGAATCCATTGTATTCGGTTGAAAAAACTTTTCATTAGTTTCTAAGAAGATTTTTTTTGATGTTCAAACTTACAAATTGCATCTAGAATTCATGAGACATATCAAAGGAGTTATATGATGTGTGGAGGTCATTAAAATTCAAGAATGATTCACTCATCGGAGAAAGGAAGATGTTGAAGCCTGTTAGGGTTTTGGAAAACGTGCAAAGAAGACCTAAAAATCCCAATAGAGAAGGAGTTATCTACTATTGTCATTTTCTTGAGAGAAGGAGCTACCCATTGTTTAATTCATCTACTGCCATTCGTTTAAGAGAGAGTTGTTCACTATTTCATTTGTTTTAGAGAAGAGTTGGCTACTGCCATTCATTGTCATGTGAAAGAGAGTATTCACTATTTTTTTTTTAGAGCTCCTTGTTGGTTATGAGAGACATTTATTGTGTAATGAAAAATCTTGGATAACAAAGTGTATAATGACACTCGATGATGGGTGCAATAGAATAGCAAGGGAAATAAGTTTTTTGATATTGTAACTCGTCAGCTGGATTAGCAAACGAATTATAAATTTACCATGAGCTAGATTTTGCACAAAGGAGTAGTGAAATTAAATTTTATTAAATTGTGCGACTGATTACATTTTCAATGCATGGTGTTTTTTGACAGATGATAGTTAGATTGGAGAAGTCAAACAAAATATTTGATTTGGGTGATACTCGAAGACCAAAATATAGCACAGGTATAATAATTTTGATTGGCTACATTGATAATGGAACTTTAAGTTGTAGGTTGTAAAGTGCTCTACTCAATGGATAGTGTATCCGGAGTGGCTTCCTTTGTGATTGATAAGGCTTGGAGGAAAGAGACCCAGGTTCAAGTCTCATGCAAGATTTCCTTTTTGAAAGAAGTGGAAATAAAGTTCTTTTGAATGAGGAAGTTTCACCTTGACATTGGCAGCCAATAAGGTACAAAGAAATAATTTTATTTTGAGGCATTATTGTGGACTTTGTAGAGAGGGAGATATAAGTTGACATTGTGTTTATAAAAGCTTTATCATGTGTGATTTTTGCAAAAGATAGAAAAATGTATTATTATGTGAAAATTATCAATAGGTTGATGATACTTTTGTGAAACAAGTGTATTATTGTGAGTAATATTACAAGGGATAGAGACCAGTTTTTGTGAAGCAAGTTTGGGCATTGCTATGATTGATATTGGAATAAATTTGCAAAGGTTATAGGGTAGTTTTGTGAAGTAATTTGTGCATTGGCCTTGAGTGATATTGTAAAATAATATATTGTGAAATTGTATTGCATATTATTTTCTATATCTTCTTGAAAGAGAATTTTGGGTAGAATATGTCTAAGATATTCAGTTTTGAGCATGTGTCATGAGTAGTTTTGAGAATCTGTTATGAGTAGTTTTGAGCAGTGTTGGTGAGCATATTTGAGTAGTTTTGATGAGCTATTTTAAGCAATGTTGGTGAGCAAATTTGAGTAGTTTTGATGAGCTATTTTGAGAATATTTAAGCAAGACTTGTGAGTAGTATTGGTGTATATTTGGGTATATTTATGATCATGATTTGTTGCTAATCTGAGCAAGCCTTGTGAGTAATATTGGTGTATATTTGGGTAGATTTGTGAGCAGATTTTGTTGCTGGTTTGAGCAAGCCTTGTGAGAAGGCTTGGTGTATATTTAGGTAAGAGTTGAGAGCATATTTGAGCAAGCCTTATGATAAGACTTTGTACAGATTTGGAAAGAGTTGAGAGAAGGTTTGAGCAAGCCTTGTGAGTAGGCTTGTAGTAGATTCGAGCAAGTCTTGTGAGAAGACTTGGTGCAGATTTGAACAGAGTTGAGTGTAGGTTTGAGCAAGCCTTGTGAGTAGGATTGGAGCATATTTGAGCAAACCTTGTTATTAGGCTTAGAGCACAATTGAGCAGGGTTGTGTACCATATTTCGAGATGACCATAGCAGAGAGGAGAGGTGTCTCTTGTCGATAGAGATCCATGAACTAGAGTAGAGAGGAGAGGTGTCTCGTATGTATATAGTTCTACAAACTAAATTTGAGGGGATAGATTTCTCCTATAGATAGAGGTCCACGAACTTGAGTTGATGGGATAGAGTTATCCTGTGGATAGAGGTCCATGAACCAGAATTGAGGGGATAAATTTCTCTTATGAATAGAGGTCCACGAACCATATTTGAGGGTATAGAGTTCTCCCATGGATAAAGGTCCATAAATTTGAGCATAGGGGATTGGTGTCTCCTTTGAAAAAAGGTCCATAAATATTATAATAGGGAACTACTTCCCAAGAGATTTTTTGAGAAAACTTAGAAGAAATATTTTCTTCATGGATGTAACCCACATTGGTTAAACCATGTTAAATCTATGTCTCTCATGTGTGTGATGATTTGTGCATTTCTTTATTACTTCCATTTATGATATTGGTTAATACTACCTTTGAAAGATATTGCAATTGATAACATTGGATAATATTGGTTGGAAATAAAAGTAAAAGTTTATCTTATACTGTTCAACCCCCTCTCAATATAAGCTTGTGTTCTTCAGGTTCAATTTGGATGGGAGATGATTGAGCTATTTTAGATTTGTTTAAAGTTTTATTTCTATTTCCCTTGAGTGGGTTAGACATCCTTGTGTTTCACTATGAGATATTTTTGGATGCTTCTATTGATAGATCTTAGGTTCAAGAATCCTTGTATTTTTGACTGAGTTGGTTTTATATTTTTCTAAATTTTGATTTATATTTCCCTTGGGTGGATCATATCTCCTTGTGTTTCTTTATGGAATCTCTTTGGTTGCTTGTATTCTTGGATCTTATATATTTTTAAAACTTAAGCATAGTAACATATAATATTTTATTGGATAATTTGAAAGTCAATCGACTTATATTTGTTCAATGTTCACATGATTATTCATTTTAATAACTAGATAAATATTGAAGTATAATATTTATTCTTGGTACCAAACGAGAAATACTAAACCACATAAAACATGCCAATATTTATGGACATAACTATTTTTATTTATAAACTATAGTAAACAATAAGAAGCCTATTCTTTGTTCTTAAACCAATAATATGTCATATAAATATTTTTCCTATGGATTTATCATCTAATTACAATAAATTATTTTTTACATTAAAAATTATATGCTTAAAATCATGAAAATTGAATGGTTTATTTATTAATCATTAATTAACTTAATGGAATAACTAATATGTTGCATGCATTTAAAAGGATAATATCATAAATTTGATTTTACTAATACTCTCTTGGAATTTATTGAATACTTATTTGTGTAAATAATTTTGACAATATAATACTTTACCATTGACTAGAAATTATGGTAATGATGAATATAGTTTTCAAAAATAATCAAATAGACCTTATTCCATATAGACAATATATAAAACAAATTATTCTAACTTAAATTTACTAATCTATGGAAGGAAATTTTATTTTATTTTACTAAAGACTTTGTTTATTCAAACAAATAAATGGATGTTATTATGGTTACATGTGTTTTATTTGAAGCTAAAGAATTCTAAATGTGTTATGTTATTGAAAGCATTTTAGAGAAATCTTGATATCATTAAATAAATATCCTGCATTGTTATTGGAATTCTATAACAATAATATGTTTCAAAATAATACAATGAGTTTTAAGTTCAATGGTTGAGATATATGGATGATGCATCCTACCCCAAGGATCAAATATCGATAACATAAAAAAATACTATAAAATTCAATATAATAATAATTTTATTATTAATTATCCGCTCATGTAGAGGATTTGGAGAGCAAGTGGGTAGTTAAAACTCTCCAGTTGAAATAGAGTCGCAGGTTCAAATATCTCCCCTCACATGTTGTGGATATGCTATGTAAAAGGTTATATCATGACCACATAATAATATTTACCCTTTTAGAAAAAATAATTTTATAATTAATTTATAGAACTAATTAAAACTTTATTTATAAGTAATAATAAAAAATTCATTGCTTTCAGCGGCATAAAAGGTTTAAAATGATTGTGGCATGGTGGTTATAGGGGCGGACTACGTAAAGATCTATGTGGCGGCTTCTGGGGCGGACAGCGCAGAATATTATGGCGGCCATAAAAGCTGGACAGCCTGCCCGATTCGTGGTAGCTACCGATTCCACCATGTAAATTAAAAAATAAAAAATAATAATAAAAAATTCATAAAATAAAATATAAAAAATAATATAACTATTAATATGTAAATCATTTAAATTAAATTAAAAATAAAATATTAGAAAATTTAATGTAAGATTCAATTACTTTATACAACATAGTTTTTTTCCAACAAATAGTTAACCTCTATAACTAATGTTCATATTATAAGAAAATAAAAAAATAATAATATTTAAAAAATTTAATTAAATAAAACAAATCAAATATGTAAAAATCTATAACAATTTCAGTTTCCTTATGTGAATTAGTGTTTTCCCCAACAAATAGCTTTGAAAGTTATAGAAATTAAATGGTATATAGTTAGTTATTCATTTTCAAATTCCAAACATTGTACTATGTTCATGTGTATAGGTTTAAAAAAGATTTTTTAAATTTTGGTTATCTAATATTATTATTATTATTATTATTAATTTAAAATATTTATATTAAAACAAAGATTATTTACAAGTTGGGATGAGACTTCTTCCAACCTTAGTTAAAGAGAACACATGTTTACAATAGTAAAATAAGATTTGCATTGAAGCCAAATATTCTAAACCATATTTCTACAATGGTTGTTCACCTGTTTACAACTATAAAAGAAGATCTACATTGAAGCACAAAACTCCTAAACCATATTTCTACAATTTTTGTCCAAATTAGCTAGACACTGGATTTGCTTATCAACTTGCCTAATCCTCTCATCCTCAATAGCCATGTCACTAAGCCAGTGGACCCCTACATCCTTATTAGTACCCATATTAGCTAGGAAGTCTACCACTTTATTTACATCTCTACTCACATAAACTAGAATTACATCATCTAATCCCTCCACAACTCCTTAATTTGAGTGACAAGAATCCTCAACCTCCATATCTTCAAAGTAAAGTTCCTCATGTATTCTAGAGCTCCTATTATTATTTGAGAATCTGATTCTAGGATTATTTTCCTATAACCTTGCTTTACTGCCCAAATAGAAGTAGATTTGATAGCTAAGGCTTCTGGTCCATTGTTTGTGGCCTTTCCCAGTCCTTGCAGTTTCCAATAGAGCACTGTCCCAACATGATTCCTGCAAACAACTCCAATTCCAGCTCTACCTGGATTGCCTTTTGTAACTCCATCAGTATTAATTTTAATTCAACCTTTTGGGGATGGTTTTCAACTAGCTTTGTCCTGCCCTTCTTGCACTTCAATTTTCTTCTCCATTATCCTTATAATTGCCCAAGTTTCCTCTTTAGCATATACTACCACAAATTTTGTGACTTTTCTCCAAGTAACCTGCCAAACTCCATCTAAAGATGAAAATATTTCTCTAAAAAATTTATCATTTCTCTTCAACCACACTTGCCACCAAATGAATTTTAATACAAGATCCCAACTGATATAAAGAGCTTTATATTTAAATCTACCCCTATTCCATCTTTCCCAAATATTAATCTGATTCAAATCACCATTAACTCAAATTTTATAAGATAGAAACCATCTCTCCCAGATCCATCACGTGAATGGGCACTCAAATATCAAGTGGTTAGATGTTTACCCACTCTTGTAGCATAAAACACATTGAGATGGACCAATGATTCCCTACATCTGAGATTACCAAAAGGAAGAATTTTATTATGCATGAAATGCCAGGAAAACATGTTTACTTTCGGCCAACCCTTGGATTGCCAAATATTTCTCCAATCCTCAACCTGATATGCATGAGGATGAGGCTCTAGAAGGATCTTATCATATCCATACTTCATTTTGTAGACACCAAGGCTTCCATAGCCCCAAGATAATTCATCCTCCTCATCTATACCTGTGAAAAATATTTCAGCCAATATTTTAGTCATGATGGGTGTCAATTACGGAGGGATTGAAATTGGTCACTCATCCAACTTCTTAAACTGCTTAAACTTATAATCCCCCAGCTAACTAGTGTTGAAATAAATTTTAATTTAGACCCAACCCTTGGTTTCCATGGTTTTTTTTATTGATTGTAGTTCTATAAATTCAACAATAATGGGTGGGTATTGATACCATGAATCTGCCTAAAAATGTGTCTTCTTCCCTCTCCCCACTTTCATAAATAATCTATCTTTCACTACCTGAGATCCTAACTTTAGATCCTACCACACTATGGATCCATTACCATCCAAATGGAAACGACCCACCTCATTTGGATTTACCTGTCCCAAATATTTACTAGTTAAAAATTTACTAAATAAAGAAGTTGGTTGGGAAATCCACCTCTAGTAAAGCTTTTCATCTAAAATTTTACTATTTAATTTTGATCTCCTCTTTTTCAAACCTCATTTTACCTTGGGTTAGGTTACTTTATCCTAACCTACTATGGTCCATTTACTCTCTTATATTACTCCCCCCCATAAAAATTCTCTGGCCATCTTGTCCAAATATTTCCATATGGTATGTGGGGCAACAAGGATAGAAAATTTATAAATTGGCATGGCCTAAATGACTGATTGTAAAAAAATTAATCTACCCCCATAGCTTAACCATTTGTGAGACCAATTATTAATTCTTTTCTTGATACAATCCAAAATATTCCTCCATGTATCTATTTTAAGGTTTTTAAAATGCAAAGGTACCCCCAAGTATACCACTGGGAGAGAAGTCCTCATGAATCCAAAAATCTCTAAAATTCTATCTCGAAGCCTTTGATCAAGATTGAAAAATATCACTTTGAATTTTTTATCATTTATGACTTGGTTTATGGCCCTAAGGTAGACATTAAGTGTATCTCTAATCATTATCGCTTCTTTGAAGTTGGCCACTCCCACCATTCCTATATCATCCACAAACTGTAGGTGAGTCAAAACTTCATCACCCATATTTATACCTATTAGCAATCTTGGTTGTCTTCTCCTCACAATTAGTCTTGATGAGCATTAGAAATGCTCATTTTATATACACTGTTAAGGGGCATAATTAATGGTTTAATTAGTATGTGAGATTTATTTTTATTTAATTATGCATATAATTGATAGAAAATCTGATATTATGTTTGACTGGTGTTTTTAGTGGAAACTATGTATAAGTGTAGGGTTTACTACTAATTTGGTGTTTTTCTATTCTACACCCCACTTGGACCTGGCAGTGTACAAGAAGGAGCCTTACTTTGGTGGTGCCTTACTCTAGTGGTGCCTTACTCTGGTGGTGTGACACCTTACTCTGGTGGCACGACGCCTCACTCTGGTGGTGCGATGCCTTACTCTGTTGGTGCCTTACTCTAGTGGCGCCTTACTCTGGTGGTGTGACACCTTACTCTGGTAGTGCGGTGCCTTACTCTGGTGACATGGTGCCTTATTTAGGTAGGTGCATTATTGAGGTGCTTTACTCTGACCAAGCCAAATTTGATCGGTTGACCAGTGGGCTAAGGAGGAGGTTGCACGTGAAGACAAAAAGGGAGATATTTTATTTTATGCACTATTATTAAAATAGAATAAACACTTCTATTATTTTATTGGCTGGATACCTTTGTAACATGAGCATTATCTTCTCACGCTCACAAACAAATCAGAACAATGAGTTTTCAGCACAGAGCGATGAACCAGGAAATTAACGCATTCCTCATTAAAGACTAAGAAGAAAAACCATGAAAACAAAATTTTCCAGCCTGATTATAATTTTGTTCTGATAAAATAGAACATGCTTGATTTATCCTGTAAGGGGGTAAAATTAGTGCGTGACTATTTTAATTAATATATGATTATTATAATTGAGCGACTGCAATATTCATTGCATATATATTGTAATCGTAAGTCTGGAATAAGATTGCCTAAATTTGTAACAAAGGAAGGTTGTGCATTGTATAACTATATAGGTCTTCCCTGAAAGGGAAAATGATTAATTTTATAGAGAAATTATTCTATTTTATTTTTTCTAAATTATTTAAGAGTGCAATTCCTCTTATTTAATTAAAGCAAGCTCTACGTAGCTAGTTGGGCGGACTATCTATGGGAGCTTGGGCCCACTCCCTATAGTAGTCCTCCCATGTTTCATTTATATTATTTATTTTATGTAGATTAGATTTATTGTTTTATTTCATGCTTTAATTAATTTAGTTGTGTGTTTTATTTCTTGCATTTTATTTCTGCACTTTTATTTCAGCACTTTAGTTTTAGTTCATAATTTATTTATTTAATTTTCTGCACTTAGTTTATTTGGTTTGGCTGACTTTCAAATGCATGAGTATCCCCCACCAAACTAAATAGGTACAGATAAATTCAGTCCCCATATTGTAGACATATACTGTGCATGACACTCATGAGTTTACGAACTTACCGGATTGATAATTTATGGAAGAGAAATGATTATTTTTTGAGACATAATTTTTTCTGACCATTTTGGCACCATTTTCGGGGAGTATCAAAACTATAGTGTTATGATTTATAGGTCAGATAAAAAGCCCATTTAAAATTACCTGTAGATCTTTTACCTGAGAAGTGTGAGTCCACCAAGGGCCTTTTTTATAAGGCCAAAAATAGTTGTCAGCATAGTGAGAGCTAAATCCCATAGGCAAAAGTTTAAATTTATAGCTTCTTAGGTAAATACGGGAATGAACCGAATGTACTAAGTTTAGAGGTAGGAATAAATGGTTTTGTTGAAAAAATTAGAAAATTATGCGATGAAGGATTTCCATCATGTTCTGAATGGTTTCAAGAAATCAAAGAAATAGCACAACCCAGGTCTAATTGAAAATTTTTAGGGATGTGTTTTTATACAAAAACTATTGGGAAATTATACCTCCAAAAGCTTAGTTTTAATGATTGAAAATTTTTTATAGGCTTGACACTTTGCAACATATTGGTAAATTCTTTGATGTAGGAAAATGATAGAGCATAATTTAAAAAGAAAATCTTGTTATGGAGTATGCTCTTCACTTAGACTTAAGGCGATCTGGTTAATTAGAAACTAGCATGTGTTTTTAACAGACTACTATGCCATGTTTTTTTCAGGTTGCTATCCTGCATATAGTCAGGAAGCATGAGGATACGGAAGTAAAAAGGAAGGCGAAGATGCGATGCAAACTGAACCAAAATTAATGCTAAATCCTAGGAATTGAAAGTGCATGAAAAGAGGTAAAGCATGAACGAATCAAAATGAAATAGAGGCAAATAAAAAATACAACCCTTTTTATTGATATGTTTCAAAACTTTGTTACAATGCGCCTCCTCCCCTTTCAAGGGCTAGGAGCGTTTAAGTATGCATTCTTGTTACATCCATGGATGCCCTTCCTTCTTCCGCGTGCCCACATGTAAAAATGGGCGGACCAAACATCACCGCCGCTTGTGTTGATGAATCTTGACTCATTTCTACTCCTCTGATGTCCAGACCCTACGTTAAAAGGAACAAGAAATAGTCAGTAGCACCTGTAGATAAAATAAAGAATTCAATCCCCAAGCCTACAATAAATGAATGAGCAAAATGAATAAAATGATGACTAAAATGAATCCAAATGAGCTAAAAACTTCATAGAGGCATGGGAACATCACCAGAAGGGTACTGCAAAAATAACAGTCAGGAAATCCCTCATCGATTTGAATTCGCTCCAGGGCGGGATGAATATACCTGCAACAAAATGCCGAAAAGGTATTGTCCCAAATGTCATGCCTAGGAAGCTCCAAAACACCTAAAAATTTGGGGTTAGCTAATTGGGGGTATTTTGGGAAGACCTAGATGGTCGGATTTTCCCAATTTGGCCTCCATCAACGGGAATTTGATGGTGCTACCTGCAAGTTAGTAAAGGCGAACGAAGATAGAAACATGATCAAAATTGTTCAAAACGAGATGAAATTTAAATGACAACCTATCTAAGCATCATAGAATTGAATGCAAAAATGAAACAAAGAAAATCTGCCACATATTTCCCATCGCTCCGAAGAGGGGCGATTAGGACTATAGCAGTGTGGGAAGGGCGCCCGAGGGCAGGCCGCCCACCATTTGGGGCCTGATTTCGGCACCAATCCACTTGGGATGGGTCCAAAACCTCGTGTGGGGTATTGTCGGAAAATTTGGTGGTATACTATGGTCAAATATCAGGTTTTGGGCTCAAGATTCATCCTTCCAATAGTCACCCAATGACCTCCTCTCTAAAAGAGATCATGAATGTGAGAGGCACAAATCAACTAGGGGTGGATGGGGAAGTAAAACGGCAGCACTTCGTTGCTCAAAAATGCTCCTGCTCTCTATCCTTTTGGGGTGAGGAAACTCACCAATTTATAGACCTGGAGGTCTCTTGAATTGGGCATGCAGAGGTGCCACTTGGCAACCATGCCTTCTTAGGGGGAGGGAGATTCCTCTCTGATTAGGGACTTCATGACTGCCCTTGCAACTACCTCTAACGCTCGAAAATGCTCACCCACACTCCCATGCGATGAAGGAAGCGTTAAGTGGTGGATCTGAGCTACCATTTGTCAAGATTTGACTTTTTGCCCATCAAACCTGCAATTCACCCCACCCTGGAGCAAATACTAATATTCGTCCCTAGGCGGGGTGAATCCCAGTTTGAATTCATCCCTGGGTGGAACGGATATGGAGCAGAGTGCCTAAAGGTGCCAAATTGACTCCTGACCTTCCAAAACTATTGTGAGAGTGGTTAGGACCACTGTTTGACCTCTGGGGGCTGCCCTTGGGGCTGTGTGTGTCAATGTGATCAGTGTTTGCAATCACATAATCGGATGGGTGCTATTTTGGTGTCTACAGATGCCCCTTTTTGGGATGCATTGTGCAAGGCACAACACCGAGCAAAAATAGATAACCAAAGCACTAACGATTAGGGTTTCTCAGTAACCTAACCAACTTTGGATGCCCCAAGTATGGTAAGGGCATTCATTCTTGAATCCTTGCTTCTGACGAGTGAAGGAACTCAATTCAAGTGTTAACCTTTTTCGGTGAGGTGTTACTTGAGCTTGGACATTGATCAGTCATGAATAGGCAAAGGGCACAACCTTTTGTCTATGGGAACCTTGAGTTCATGATTCACGAATGCCAAGTGATTGATCAACTTGTGATTATTGCTTGTTTTCTGCCCCAAGCAGGGGCGTGATTGTCTTTGCCAATGATTCTTTGAATGCATGTTGTTTCCATGATTGGGTGTGTATTTGTTGATTGGTGACTAAGTGTGACTACCCCCTCAAGTGACGAATCGATGAGGGAATGACCAACATGAGAAAAGCGACGAGTCGCTTGACCCAAGATGACTTGTGTAAGGGTGCCTTCAGATGTTTTAGCATTAAATGTGTGTGCAGTTTTCCGACATTTAGACCTATTTTTGGTGGGTGTTAACCCTATTGGTGATGCTTTTTGGAGCTAAAATTGTCAAAAATCCATCTTCCCGTGGAGTGGTCCAGCCTAGGTGGCCTTATTGGGGAGTAGGATAGTGACAATTTGGAACCCCAATATCTATTTTGGATGCCAAGAATTTCAGGCGCAAAGGCGCCTTCGTTCGGCAATGTTATTGCTACTTTTGGTTGGGTTTCGACCCTTTTGGTGACGCCGTTTGGGGATGAAATTCTCGAAGATCCGTCTTCCCATGGAGTGGTCCGGATATGGTAGCCTTCTTAAGGAGTAGGATAGTGAGGATTTGTGACCCCGACATCTATTTTGCATTCCCGGAATGTCAAGTGCAAAAGCACTCTCATTGGACAGTTTTATTGTTGTTTTGGTGCATTTTTGTGCATTATTTGTTGTTTTTGAAATGTTTGCTCTGTATTCATCCCTAGGTGGGAGGTATTCCTATTGAGAATTCATTCTAGGATGGGACGAGCACTAACCAGAGTGCTCATCCCAGGGAGGAACGATTACAGGCTCAAAAAGCTTATTTAAAGGCCAAAACTAGGTTTTGGGCTCATTTACACTTGTTTTTTTTTTTCTGGCGATTTGGAGCTCTGAGGAGGAGGGGGGCAATTCTGTGAATTGAAGCGCTACCAAATTTTCTCGCCACCATGATTTCACAGACCGGATCGAGCGGCGAAGCTAAAGCGAGACCAGTAAGTGAATTTCCTCTTTATTAGTTTTTTGTATTACAGTTTTAAAACCGCAAGTTATTTCTCGCTTCTTTTTTTGTATTTTGTTTTTCAAATGTAAAAATGAAAAAACATTAGTGAAATGAATGTGTTTATTTGTTTTGGTATGGCTTCATTAAAACGTAGGTTGAAATCCTAGTGGAAACCATGTTTGTTTGTGTTCATTTTTTGTAAACTAACAGAAACCCTAGGCTAACAAAAAGCGAAACTTAGCTGAAAAACATAGGCTAACCCTAGTTAAACAAATATCAAAACCGAGTTTAAAACTAAGGGTAAAATTGAGCTTAAAAATGTAGTGTTAAATGTATTTTTTTTTTTTTAACTTTGCTCAACCTTAGTCATTTTTGTTGTTCTTGTTTGACTTATCAATGTGAAGTTAAAAACCCTAGATTGACAAACTAAGTTTGTACATTTTGATTTTTTGTTTTAATTTATCAATCGGAGAATACGAAACCCTAGGTTGACAAATTAATTTTGTAAGTTTTGATTTTTTTGTTTTAATTTATCAATTTGAGAGTACAAAACCCTAGGTTGACAAATTAAGTTTGTTTTTCTTTTATACTGTTTTTAACTGTACACTTTTTTCCATGATTTTAATGTGTTTATTTTGTTGTCTTTTGAAGGTTGTGAAGAGCCGGTATCATGTGCCTACTATTTTTGCTGAAGTGCGGGAGGTGCTAGCTGTGGCTAACTGGGAGTGGCTTGACACCCTTAGGCTCAAGCAGGTGACTCGATTGGAGCCAGTGATTGGGGATTGGGCCTACCTGACGGCCCTGATCAACTTGTGGGATCCCTAGACTAATACTTTCCATCTCCCAATAGGGGAGATGATAGTTACTTTGGAGGATGTCTATCAGATTCTTCAAATTCCAATAGATAGACTACCGATCAAGACGATGCCACGGGATCAGCGGACAACAGTGCTGACATGCTGCTTCGGGCATGAGGAGGAGGTGGGTGTGGATAGCCCAGTGGAGAGGGTAGAGGGTGACTGCCAGATTGGTGGTATCTTAGTTCGATGGTGGCTTGAGAGGGGTGTGTTGGGAGTGAGGCATGCAGTACTCATGGGCCTCATTTCCAACATGCTGCTACCTGAATCGTCAGGTGCAAGGTTCCCATGGAACCTGCTGGATGTGGTCTGTCGGCTAGTGGAGTGTTCGATGCATGAGTCTTTGATCATGAGGTGGGGGCAGACACTACTGGCACATCTCTATGGTGAGCTATACGAGGTTCACTCTTGAAGGTGGAAGGGGATCAGCTGCAGCTATCTGTTGCAGAGCTAGGCTTGGAAACACATAGCAATGGAGAGGCCGGTGGGGTTACCATGGATGACTCGGGTGGAGATGGTGGATAAGGATATAGGTTATGCGGCTCTATGGCGGCGGTCTGAGGAGCAAGGACAAATTCGATGATGGGTAGGTGTCGTAGGGCACTATGTCAATGCCTTTGCTCGGCTTGCTCTAGGGGAGGTGTTATGGCACCCCTATCGGGACTATCCAGCCTGGCCTAATGCTGGAGAGTGGCTCTGATGGGTACACAAGGAGCAATGGCTGATTAGGTGGCATGGGACCGAGCAGGAGTTCTTCCCTTACAGCCGGGTGACACGACAGTTTAGGGTGCACCAGGGGTTTCCTAGTGAGCCCATGGTCTATCGACATTAGGGGGATGAGAGGACTTTGGACCGGCCAGTCATCGCACCACTTGATGAGGATTCAGATGCGGTGATCAATGTCCCAGATGTGGACGACGTCGAGACTACTGCAAAGTATGACCAATGGTGGATACTACGGTGATGGCAGGGAGAGGGGCCACTGGGAGGCATGGAGGCAACAACAATAGGTGGGGAGGGTGTCGAGGCACTAGGAGATGATTGGGGAGCTCCACTAGAGGATGCAGACATGGTGGAGGTAGATGATGTGGGTGCAGGTTATGGTGTTCTAGATTAGCCGAAGATGCAGGATGCCCCAGAGCAGTAGGAGCCAGAGCAGGCTGTAGGCCCAGATTCACCTATGCACTAAGTAGTGGCAGAGGACACAAAGACAGGGGTGTGCACAGAGAATGCACGATTGGCGGGGCTGCTATGGAGGTGAGATGAGGAGCTATGGGAGGCTCTACAAGAGAGAGATCTCTTGCGAGCTCAGCTAGCGGAGCGGGAGAATGCATGGGCTGCACACCGTCGGTAGGAGGGGGATACCGATGTTGCACGAGAGAGGGATCTCCTACGGATGAAGCTGGCGTAGCATGATGATGTAGTAGTGATGTACCATCGGTGGGAGGTAGAGTGGTTTCAGCATCGGATGGATTTAGAGGGAGAGATCATCCACCTCGAGGGGCAGGTACCTAAGCCCTCTGGAGGTGGCTCTTCCCACTGGACGAGGGGTAGTGATACTGATCAGTCAACGTCATCTCATCACAGGCGATTATATGAGGGATGGGGGAGTAGGCGTGATGCGGGGGCTAGCAGCAGCCACCCTGAGGGGTCCCATAGGACCCACACTATGGGGGTAGTTCCCGTCGCACCGATCTTGCATGATCACGGTGGCCGACACCTTAGGCTTTGGGGATTTTTGATATTTTGGATTTTTTTGCGGGGTCACAGGACCGGTTCATTGTAGCCTACGGGAATTTTTGATGATATATACAGATGAATTTATTGTATTTATGCACATGTGATGATTTGATGTTATGCATGATGATTGATGAATATAGATGTATGCATGTTAAGTTATATTTATGGATGCATATGTTTTGATGAAATGAAAATGTGTTTAATTTATATGATATGCAAATGGAATGGATGAATTGAATTTGTGATTTTCTGGCGGTCGCACCATAGACTGTTCAAAATTTATGGCTTTTTGTGCTGGGTGATTGCTGTGTGACCTGACTTTCTTTATGTATAAGGGCTATTTTTTTTTTTTTGATGGTAATGCGAGAATGAAATATAGCAAGTTGGTTTAGAATGTAGGTAGGGTTTTTCGAGACTCAGATGTTTTAGCTATCTAGCCAAGACTGTACTTTTATCTTACAAGACTTTTTAACAAGGTATGAATCGGACTTGTTTTTTACCAAGTTATTTCACATCCCTGTGTGTGCAATTGAGTTCATTTATGTGGTGTTTGTCAGGATACCGCCAGTGCCAGATAGGCTATCAACCAAACCTATACTGAGGATCACCTGATTAGCTCCACTAACTCCTTTTTTGTATTTAGTTAGATTAATCTACGGTGCTGTCGTAGGAGACCATAAGCTAGCTCATCCACATGTGAACATTGATTTGCACACAAGTTACTGTGACATATATATCATCATGTAGGAGGTTTACCACCAGTGATCGATAGGCTATCCACCAAACCGATACTGAGGTTTGCCTCATGACTTGTCGGAATGCTAAGAGTTCCAGGGATTCAAGTTCGACTCCCTTCTTTTCTTCAATTGTATTGGGATACTTGCTCTTTTATAGTGATAAAAATCACTATTTATTTTTGTTTTTCTTTTTAGAAAAGGATTTGAATATGGAGTGATGAGAATCACTATCTTATGTGCTTTTCTTGATGTATGCACTTTGGTTGTGATGTCAAATTTTTTGGAGTTTTGAATTTTGCAAATTTGTGATGTTTTGCAACTTTTTGAGAACTTGGGATCCTTGGGGAATTGGGTAGGGAAGATGCTTGTCCTTTTGCCAACTCTCAGCATTCTTGGGGTCATTCACACAGGGGGATGAGCAAGATAACCGTTTTGCTTATGGTGACCTGGATTGCTTTGCAGGTTTCATCTTTCGTTCACACAACTTGGGAATTCTTATGTGTTTTAATTTGTGTTGGGATGCTACGTAACAAGGTGTAATCCAAGTAAAACTCTACCTTTGTAAAATTTGTCTGACTTTGTACAGTACTTGGCTAAAAATCTATTGACAGCTGAATGACGAAAAATCTTGATACATTAAAAGTCAACTGACTATAATATGGCAAAAATATGTGAATGGCATTTATTTGTGATGGACTGTTTTATAAAGTGGAAAAACATGGAACAAGATGGATTTGCCAAGTAATTCCAGTCTATGGTGCCCTGACCTGTATGACCACAAATATGCAATGTATGTGTGCGATGCCTAATGCAACTATATGTTTGTGTTTTTGATGGACTGATATTTATGAGTATGAAGATGAGATGCAAAAAGAGCTCTTGATTTTTGTGGTGATTTTGAGCATGCATAGAAATGAGATGCAAATTTTTGTTATTTTTGATGATTCTGTTGTTTTTGAATTTTCTTATTTTTGACCAAGCGATTGTGGGAATCCTTGGAGCTTTTTGGTTTGACCCGAGGGATAATGGGCACCTTTGGGGAATTTTTAGGGTTGACCAAGTGATTGCAGGAATCCTTGGGGCATTTTTAGGGTTGACCAAGTGATTGCAGGAATCCTTGGGGCGTTTTGGGTTTGACCAAGCGATTGTGGGAATCCTTGGGGTGTTTTGGGTTTGACCAAGTGATTGCGGGAATCCTTGGGGTGTTTTGGGTTTGACCAAGCGATTATGGGAATCCTTGGAGCATTTTGGGATTGACCAAGTGATTGTAGGGATCCTTGGAGCTTTTTGGGATTGACCAAGCGATTGTAGGGATCCTTGGAGCTTTTTGGGATTGACCAAGCGATTGTAGGGATCCTTGGAGCTTTTTTGGATTGACCAAGTGATTGTAGGGATCCTTGGGGCATTTTGGGATTGACCAAGTGATTTTAGGAATCCTTGGGGCATTTTGGGTGGGCTGAAGCTCCTCTAGATATGGAATGGCCACAAATGACTAATGTTCAAGGGTTCTAGTTCCTTGATTCCGTCAAGAGAGGCTAGCTGGTATGTTCCAGGTCCTATTTTACTATCAATTACATAGGGACCTAACCAGTTTACTGTGGACTTGTACCTTAGATGGGATGACAAACTAGAGTTATGTTGGTTCTCTTTCAAGACCAAGTCACCAACCTAAAAGTCCCTCAGATGAACTTTCATGTTGTATGCTTTCTTAAGTCGTTCTTGATAGTTGCATAAGTGCTCGAGAGCATTAATACGTCGTTCTTCAAGCAATGTAAGCTGGTCTAACTAGGCCTACTGCGCAGTGTCATCATCGATGAACTTTTGCATTGATATGCGTAGGGAAGGTATTTCCAACTCAAGAGGTATGACAGCCTCGGAACCATACACAAGCAAAAACGAAGTTGCCCCAATGGGCGTCCGAATGCTAGTGCGATAATACCATAGGGCAAGTGGGATCTAAATGTGCCAATCCTTATGAATGTCTGCGACTGTATTTTTGAGGATGGCAACTAGCATTTTGTTTGATGCCTCTGCTTGCCCATTTGCCTGCGGATAGTAGGGTGTTGAAAAACTATGTTGAATCTTGTACTTTGTGGTCAAAGCACGCACGTATTTGTTCTTGAATGACATCCCATTATCCAAAATTATCTTAGATGGAATACCAAAATGACATATGATATTATGTAAAATGAAATCCACAATGCGGGGTCCAGTCATAGAGGTAAGCGAAACCACTTCCACCCACTTGGTGAAATACTTTGTGGCCATTATGATAAACGTGTGACGGCCTGATGATGTAGGAGTGATCTTTCTAATTAGATCTAAGCCCCACTACAAAAAATGCCAAGCCGATTGGATCGGCTGTAAGGCCTGTGAAGGTACATGTGTCAAATTGGCATGATGTTGACATTTCATGCACTTCCTACGCTTTGCGATGGCCATACCAATAATAGCCCATACAAAGAATGTGCTTTGTGATGGCCATACCACTGAAGTGGCCACCACATGTACCATCGTGCGCTTAGGAATTTGCCCAAGTGGAC
This sequence comes from Wollemia nobilis, assembly GCA_028583015.1. Taxonomy (NCBI): domain Eukaryota; kingdom Viridiplantae; phylum Streptophyta; class Pinopsida; order Araucariales; family Araucariaceae; genus Wollemia; species Wollemia nobilis. Next base: position 6,176,207 of record JAQPPZ010001063.1, on the reverse strand, counting down.
TCTTGCTGGTCCAAGCAACGAAGGAGGATTTCTTCATAGCTACGACGGTACAAAATGTCTCCTAACAAGACATGCATTGCTACTTTTTGCTTGAATGCTCATTTCACGACATGCGTCAATCCAAGCGAGAGATTACCTAACTTGAGGTAGTCCCTTATGGATGAATACCAATCCTGCTAATCAGAAGCCTTGACAGTATGAACAACCAATCCCTCTTGAAGTTCATCCCTAGAAAAAGTTGAATGGGAAAGAACTTGCAAGAATAGCATTGTGTTGCTATTAAGGGGAGTAGGGGAGAACAAGGACCCCCAGTTGGCGTAATTCAAAAAATCATAGATTTGAGAGAACCTATCCTGAGGTGGTTCAATCTGGATCATGTGGATTCCTGACCTTAAGTCAGAGCTTACACGCTCCATCATGGATTGCAATAGTGTTTTTACTTGAATGGTGGTCATATCACAAGAAATGTCTTACGGGATTAGCGACCCCAAAGAGGCCATAGTGTCCATAAAATGATTCGATGACCGAGGGAGTGCCTCGATGTCGTACCATTCAACCTGTGCCAGGAATTTTTCCACAAGGGCTTTTTAGGCCTACAAAACTGGGCATTTGCAATGGAATACCCCTTTGACTTGGTTGACGATTAACAATGAATCACCAAATATATTCAATCATTTAATGTTCATGGCGATTGTTGTCTGAAGACCTATGAGCAAGGCTTTGTACTCTGCATTGTTGTTGGTGCATGGGAAATTTAATTTAAATGATAGAGGTATTGGAGTGCCCTACGATGTGAATAATACTATTCCCATGCCACCACCTTTCTCACATTTAGAACCATCAAATTATAGGGTTATGTCAGCCTGTGACTCAGGCTCATCAGAATCTGGCAATTCTGAGACATGGAAGACCCCATCATTAGTCTTGATATGTTGAGTGGTATTTTCACCCGATTGTGAAAACACACTCTCCGATAGGATTTGGGTTCTAAATCCTCTGCTTGCAAAGAAATTAAACATGTATTTCTCCAAGGTTCCTGTTATGTGAGCATTTTGCATCTGTGTATTAATAATCTCAAATAAAGATATTTAATTAAAATGCTTGGAACACCTTAGTGGTTGCAAGTAACTGAAAACAAGGGGCACTATGGTTTATTTTATCGTGAAACTTAATGATTGTTCATTGAACCCTTATAAAACAAATGTGATCTGATCCTTATATGACCATGTTGTAACTTCAAAATGGAAAGTTGAATGAAATGCCATAAATGAAGGAATTATTTATGGATTTTGAAGTTTTTTAATTTTTATTTTATTTTAATTTAAAGCTTGAAAAATTAAATTTGGAGCTTCTGAAAAATAAAATACAAAGAAAAAGAAAATAAAATGTAAAAGAAAAGAAATTAAAAATTGCATTTAGTTTGATGCTATCCCGTCCCGGCAAAACCGAAGACGATGAGGTTTTCATGCATGCAACCTAACCTATTGAACATGCAAAACACGCACAATCCAGATAAGTTAAGTTCTGGTCTCTAGGGTTTTACTTGTGATTTTTCAGATTTAGACATTCGCATGAAGCAACCAAGAGAACTTGCATTAAACTTCATCTATAAGCCTAGAAATCTGAAAAAGGGAATGATAAATATTAAAACATGCATGCAGAAAATAACTCCTTCTTTCTTGCCAACAAGATGCAAATTTCTGAACACTCTGCATTAATAATATGTCAAGTTACAATGGCAGCATCTCTGGTTTTCTCAAAACCAAAAAAAGGAAGAAAACACTCCCAAAGCAGGCCCAAAATGACCCTCTGGCCTCTAGCACTGCAACTCTGCTCCTGCGGTTTTCCCCCCTGTGTCAATTTGTGCTTCTGCATTTATACTTTCTGGCAATGCTCTCTGTTTTGGCCTGTGACGCTTCGCTTCATCTTCCAGTTTGATTCGTTTCGTCTTTCTTTGACTGCATATGTTTTGGCTTTATGCTCGACCTTGAGACGTTTGATCTTCTCTGTAACGCTTCTGTAGCCTGTACGCCACGTGTCCCGCACCTTTCTGCATATTTTGTAACGGCCCCAAGAAAATCGTGACAAAAAATAGCATGCAGCTTTGTCCGCTTTCCTGGCCGCGAAAACGTGACATGTCACGAAATCATGACATGTCGCGATATCGCGACGTTTTCCTACCAACAGCCTTTCTTGCCATCATGCCCAGCGAAAATGCGACATGTCACGAAATCGTGACACTTTTCTCATTCCGTACCATTTGCCCGCAACCTGTCGCGAAATCACGACGTTTTTCCACTTCGGGCACCTTCGCTGCAACCTGTCATGAAATCGCGACGCTTTTTCACTTCGGGCACCTTTGCTGCATGCTGTCACGATTTCGTGACGTTTTCTCACTTCGTGCTCTTTTGTTGCTTTCTGTCACGATTTCGTGACGTCTTTTCATTTCGTACTGCTTTGCTACTTTCTGTCACGATTTCGCGACCATTTTCGTGCTTCATGCCTTCCTGTCGATTCTGTCATGATTTCACGACCATTTTGCACTTCATGCACCTTTGCTGATTTTTGTCACGATATCGCTACGCCTTTCTGCTTCATCTTTCTCTCTCCTCTCTGGGCCGTGAAAATCAAACACGTCATGATTTCGTGACGGTTCCGCCCACCTGCTGTCGTTGACTACGTTGACCATGATTTTGTGACACGTCGTGATTTCGCTACGCTTTCTGCTTCCTGCCCCATTTGACCGGTTTGACCATGATTTTGCGACATGTCGCGATTTCGCTACACTTTCTCGTTTTGCCGCGATTTTGCGACATGTCACGATTTCATGACACTTTTCATTTTCTGGCAGCGACGGAGCAACTTGTCGCGATTTCGTGACACTTTTCATTTTTTGGTAGCGAGAGCAACATGTCATGATTTCGTGACACTTTTCTATTTTTTGACAGCGATGGCGCGACAGGTCACGATTTCGTGACATGTCGCGATTTCGCGACACTTTCTATACTTGTGCATTTTTGCCCCTTTTTCTTGAATTTTAGCATCTGGGTCACTGAGATTCCTTTTGAAAGCATGCAAAAAATATGGGTCCCCAATTTTGGGGTGTGTTGTGGATCAGCCACAACAAATGGCGACTCTGCTATCAAATGCTCTTGAGCATTTTAGTGAGAACCCAACCTGAAACATATACAAACTCGAAAACATGCGTTAGCACAAAAGCAATATAACAAATGCCCAAAGATCAAAAGTACATGAATCATCAGAATCATCAAGTATTAGCTCAGTGTGTGCAATGAATTTCTTTCCCTATCGTTTGAAATTGATCCACACTCCATTGTCAGTTTTGCATGAATGCATATATGAGATTGTGAATGATTTGTGTAACCTAATGAATATGCTAGGAGATCTTGCTTTTATAAAATACATAGTCTTTCTTCTAGTATCATGTACAAACATTCAAGATTGCCAAACCCTCTTAGGATCCACTAATTAATTGCCTTATTATATCCCAAAGTTGGTTATGAGCCCCTACTGTCTTGAACCTATGTGCAAGTGAATGTGAAATCAGAACTTTGGGGAATCAGACTCCCAACCAACCGAGATGAGAGTTTAACCCTATCCTTACTATTCTGATTTAGAATTCATTACCTCACTTTGAGCAAAATAATTTAACCAATTATGGAAGAAATGGTCATGCTAGTCTAACCCTTTGGACAAACAGTGGTCTTGTTTTTTAGACAAGACATGTTGCCTTGCATGGGCACACTTAACCCCATAATCCAAGACTTAGCTTCATTTCTTTGGACCTTGGGGATGACTACCCATCCTTTGCAGAGGACAAGTAGTACGATCCTTCCAATCCAAACTTTAGATGTAAATGGAAAATATTAATTTTATTGCTTAGACCTTGGGGATGACTACCCATCCTTTGTAGAGGACAAATAGTACGATCCTTCCAATCCAAGATTTATTATGAAATGAGACATAGGAGCTTTGGGGAATCAGATTCTCAACCTAAGCGAGATGAGAATTTATGCCCTATCCTTACTACTCCATGTAGGTCAAATCAAAGCTTTGGGGAGTTGGATCCTCAACCTAAGTTCGATGAGGATTTAGCCCTATCCTTACTACTCTGATTTTAGGCTTTAAGCTTTATGGAAGTGGTCAAAACCACTGTTTTAAGGATCATGTTGCATAATAGGATAGACATGAAATACTTCTTTCGCCCAACCTTTTCTTCCAAGTTAGGTTTTGATCATTTTGCTCAAGATCCTTTTTAATGTATAAGACGTGCTTGGTTCTAGATATCTCAAGACTCAGTTCCCAACCTTAGGATCTTCTTCTTATTTATATGATAGCATAACCTTAAGAGGATTTGACACACTTTAATGATTTGCATTTGAAATGCACTTGCAACTACGATGGCATGTATGTGCAAAGTGAGATGTAATATGAATGCATTGTCTTTTGAATTGCAGATGAAATATTGCTATATAAAACTGACTACTTCATGCATCACAAGTTTCAAACGATACTATTAAATTGTTTGTGTTACTTGTGGAGCTTTTACAAGACAATTCCAATGTTTCATATTCTCCCGATCTAGAACATAAGTTAGCATCTCAAGGCAACTTTTTCATCATCATTTTTTTTTTTTTTTTTATAGACAAACAAAACATGTCAAATAAACACACAACTTTAAATCCAAATCCAAATAGCAATCCCAAAATGAAACTTGAAAACACAAACCCAAAACCAGAAACCAAAATCTATATACAAATGTACACTATAATACAAAATGATGCAAAGCTTGGATTATCACTTTCCTGGATCCCACACATGATTAGAACATTTCAACAAAAATATGACATGATATGCATGCCAAATGTTGTGGGAATCCAACACAAACAAGACTAAGCCAAACAATGCAACAAATTTCCACTTGCCATGCTCACCATACCAATTTGATTTAGTTCCAATAATACTCCCATAGGTGAGCATCAAATTACTAAAATGATTAGACAATAAATGATTTTCAATTTTATCTTGTCTATTCTTTAAAATGTGAACTTCATAATTCCCTCCTTGATTTAGAATTAGGCTATCTTTTTCAAATATGCAATTTTGTAAGTAGGAGCCTATTTCTACAAATTTCAAAGCCAAATCATTTTCCAAATTTGTAGGCCAATCAAATTTGTGCAACAATTTACAAGCATCTAGGATATTTACTAAATTAGGATCATTAAAAGTTTTTATCCTAGATTCAATTAATAATTGTTGATGAATTTGGTTTAACAATTCAAGTGCATCAACTTCTTTTCCATTCATTAAAACCATGTTATTAAAGGTGTGATTAAAAATTATACCTTGTTTTTCATTTACCTTTAATGACATTTCACCATTCAACATTATTTAAATTCAAAATATGGTCATCCTTTTCAATCCTCAAACATTCTTGGTCAAAGTGTATGTCAAGTAATCTGTTTTGATGATCACTTCATTTGAGTTGCTTCCAATTGATCCATCTCTTTATCATTTGGTTCTAATTCTTTGTTCACTATCCATGGTATCTCTTCATTTGAATCCTCCAAATCATCATGCAAACTTGCATCCACACTTTCAATGAATTTATATTCAACATGATCAAATTTTGTCCCCTTTTCAAATCTTGTGAATATGAGATCTTCGTATGATGTAGAAGGTTCAACATCCTGCATATCAAGTGAAATATGAGTTTCATCTATAGGGATGTGAGAAAAGAATGCATTATCATATCTCCCCCAACCATTGTAAAAATCGTCATCCAAATCTATGAGATGAAACTCCATGGTATTTGTGACATGATCTTTTGATTCATTCATCCATTCATTTTCTTCTTTGTCCTTGGCGATAGGATCATTATAATCTTCCAAAATTTGATGAGATTTGAAACCCTCTTCCAAAACATCCTCAAATTGTACAGGAGTTGTAATATCTTCCTTTGAGTAGGCAATTATGTCGTCTTCGCATATCAATTGGCACACAAGTTTCATTAGTAGCTTTGGAAAGAGTGAAGTCTTCCCACTTCTTCCAAGCATCATAATAATCATCTTTCAAAATCAAGTGGTGACGTTCAACTACTTCTTCAACATCTTCCAATTCATCAATGTGCTTCTCATCAAATTCATCTTCACCTTCCTTAGATGGTTCAATTATTTCCAAAAGTGGGTTATTTCTTGAATTCAAATTTATAAGGCTATCATTGTCCAAATTAGTAACCCATGATTCATTATCATAATTTGGAGGGTGAAGAATTTCTTGATCTTTAATTTTACACGTCTCATCAATAGTATCTTCCAAGAACAAGTGGTGAAATTCTATCATATCTTCAAATTTATTTATTGATTTTCTTTCCATTTCACTTTCAACCACTTCATTCAATTCTATGGTGGGTTCCATCCATTCACATATATCAAACATTGTTGAATTTAGAACCCCTTCATCTAGATAATCATGTATCTCTACATGATCCTCACTAGTGGATGTTGTCTTAGCAATTTGCACCTCCTCTTGGACTACATCTAAGGTGGTCATAAAATTTGGGTATTCAAATTCATCCCCTTGATCATTCACCTTAGGTATCATTGGAGTGGAGGGTGCTATGTTTGATGGTTGGTGTAGGTTGGCATCAAAAGAACAATCTCTCATGTGAACATGTTGTGCCTTTTCTTCTTCAAGACCTTGTCGTTCTATCTCTTCTAAGACCTCATGGATTTTCTCTAGGGACAAACCACTCAGTTTTTCCTCAATGAGTGAAGCAAGTGTGGGGTGTATGGCTCCTAGGTATACTTCCATGGCTTCCTCTTCTAATGTGTTAAAATTTTCCCACATTTGGGAGTGCAACTCACGAAATCTTCCATTGAATTGACTCAAGGATTCATTAGGCTCTTTACATATGGAGGTAAACTGATTTTTCAATATTTCTAAGTCAACCTGATTACCAAAATGATGAAGATAGGCTGCTTCTAATTGTATCCAAGAAGTCCTAACCTCCATGGGTAGTTGGCTATACCAAAAGAATGGTCTATCATCCAAAATGTATGCAAATAACTTACAAGCTACCTCCTCATAGAAAATCTAGAATTTACATAATGCATCCTTGTAAACATGCAGTTTTTGCAAGTATCCTAGTGGCACCTCTTGATTAAAACATCGTAAAAAATCCAATAACATTGTAGGAATATGATAGGGTATCACGATGATAAACCCTCATAATAATCCTCTATCATTGATACCATTCTCTCTCTTAGAGACATTATTTCAGCTCTCGGGGATACCATTTGCTCCTCAAGTGTTGCCATTAGTGAAACTCTAAAATGTAATTTCGGAACCAAATCGTTGAATATTCAACCTGCAATTTAAAAAAAATCAAGTTAGCATCAACCAAGAGATGTATTCATTAAAATCAAATGAAAAGTAATTGCATGAAACCAAAATTTTCAAAATTAAATCAAATCACATATTTCTGTATGAACAATCAGAAAAGTGTTACAGCATACCTGAATTAAAATAGAACAAGTAAATAAATTCAGGCCGTCCTTTTTACAGTTTTTTGAGTGTTAGAGGACTAATGCATAAAAAAATTTAAATTTAAATAACACTAAAAAAAAACCCGTTCGGCCCTCCAGCACCAATCTGTTGAGTGGTGTTAGAGGCCGTATATGCTAATAAAATGGACTTGAAATATTTAGCAATGTAAAGCTCTTAAACAATTAAAAACCCGTAGCATCTAAAATCATGATAAAATAAACCCTTTTCAAGCCCTCCTTCTAGCGCCAATCTGTTGAGTGGTATTTTCACCCGATTGTGAAAACACACTCTCCGATAGGATTTGGGTTCTAAATCCTCTCGCTTGCAAAGAAATTAAACATGTAACTTCTCCAAGGTTCCTGTTATGTGAGCATTTTGCATCCGTGTATTAATAATCTCAAATAAAGATATTTAATTAAAATGCTTGGAACACCTTAGTGGTTGCAAGTAATTGAAAACAAGGGGCACTATGATTTATTTTACTGTGAAATTAATGATTGTTCATTGAACCCTTATAAAACAAATGTGATCTGATCCTTATATGACCATGCTGTAACTTCAAAATAAAGTTTAATGAAATGCCATAAATGATGGAATTATTTATGGATTTTGAAGTTTTTTAATTTTTATTTTATTTTAATTTAAAGCTTGAAAAATTAAAGTTGGAGCTTCTGAAAAATAAAATACAGCAAAAAAGAAAATAAAATGTAAAAGAAAAGAAATTAAAATTGCATTCAAGTTTGATGCTATCCCGTCCTGGCAAAACCGAAGACAATGAGGTTTCCATGCATGCAACCTAACCTATTGAACCTGCAAACACGCACAATCCAGATAAGTTAAGTGTTGGTCTCTGGGGTTTACTGTTATTTTTCAGATTTAGACATTCGCATGAAGCAACCAAGAGAACTTGCATTAAACTTCATCTATAAGCCTAGAAATCTGAAAAAGGGAAAGATAAACATTAAAACATGCATGCAGAAAATAACTCCTTCTTTCTTGCCAACAAGATGCAAATTTTTGAACACTCTGCATTAATAATATGTCAAGTTACAATGGCAGCATCTCTGGTTTTCTCAAAACCAAAAAAAGGAAGGAAAACACTCTCGAAGCAGGCCCAGAATGACCCTCTGGCCTCTAGCACTACAACTCTGCTCCTGCGGTTTTCCCCCCTGTGTCAATCCCGTGCTTCGCTTTTAAAGCTTGGCAATGCTTTCTGTTTTGGCCTGTGATGCTTCGCTTCATCTTCCAGTTCGATTCGTTTCGTCTTTCTTTGACTACGTATGTTTTGGCTTTATGCTCGACCTTGAGACGTTTGATCTTCTCTGTAACGCTTCTGCAGCCTGTACGCCACGTGTCCCGCACCTTTCTGCACGTTCTGTAATGGCCCCAAGAAAATCGTGACAAAAAATAGCATGCAGCTTTGTCCGCTTTCTTGGCCGCGAGAAATCGTGACATGTCGCGATATCGCGACGTTTTCCTGCCAACAGCCTTTCTGCCATCACGCCCAATGAAAACGCGACATGTCGCGAAATCGTGACATGTCACGAAATCGTGACACTTTTCTCGTTCCGTACCATTTGCCCGCAACCTGTCACGAAATCGTGACGTTTTTCCACTTCGGGCACCTTCGCTGCAACCTGTCGTGAAATCGCGACGCTTTTTCACTTCGGGCACCTTTGCTGCATGCTGTCGCGATTTCACGACGTTTTCTCGCTTCGTGCTCTTTCGCTGCTTTCTGTCGTGATTTCGCGACGTCTTTTCGTTTCGTACTGCTTTGCTGCTTTCTGTCACGATTTCGTGACCATTTTCGTGCTTCATGCCTTCCTGTCGATTCTGTCGTGATTTCGCGACCATTTTGCACTTCATGCACCTTTGCTGATTTTTGTCGCGATATCGCTACGCCTTTCTGCTTCATCTTTCTCTCTCCTCTCTGGGCCACGAAAATCAAACACGTCACGATTTCGCGACGGTTCCGCCCACCTGCTATCGTTGACTGCGTTGACCGTGATTTTGCGACACGTCGCGATTTCGCTACGCTTTCTGCTTCCTGCCCCGTTTGACCGCTCGATTTTGCGACATGTCGTGATTTCGCTACGCTTTCTCGTTTTCGCCCGTGATTTTGCGACATGTCACGATTTCGCGACACTTTTCATTTTTTGGCAGCGACGGAGCAACTTGTCGCGATTTCGTGACACTTTTTCATTTCGCCTTTCTCTCTCCTCTTTCGATCGCGATGGAGCAACATGTCGCGATTTCGTGACACTTTTCTATTTTTCGGTAGCGATGGCGCGACAGGTTGTGATTTCCACATGTGCATTTGCATGTCGCGATTTCGCGACACTTTCTATACTTGTGCATTTTTGCCCCTTTTTCTTGAATTTTAGCATCTGGGTCACTGAGATTCCTTTTGAAAGCATGCAAAAAATATGGGTCCCCAATTTTGGGGTGTGTTGTGGATCAGCCACAACAAGGTAGTTCTATAATTAGAGGCTGATCGTCTTTGAAAGGAGCCTCTACTAGTTGATCGGCGATGACCTAACCTTTTATGGATTTTTGTCTAATAAACTCTATGTCAAATTCCATCAACAACATGATCCATTTCGCCGTGCGACTACTATGATAAGTACGACTCATCATGTATCACAATGGATTCTCCTTAGACACAACATACGTCTTGTTGCTCAGCATGTAATGGTGTAGCTTTTTGGTAGCAAACACCACTGCCAAGCAGAGTTTCTCAACGTATGCATAGTTAAGTTCATAACTAACCAGGGTGCGGCTAAGATAGTAAGTAGCTTGTTCTTTGTGAATTTCATTCTTTTGGGCTAACATGGCACCCAGTGCCACCTCAGTAGTTGAGATGTATAAGTAGAACGACACTCTTGGTCTAGGTGGTGCCAATACTGGTGATGAAGCCAAGTATTGTTTAATGTCGTTGAAGGCTGACTGGCACTCGTCATCCCAATGAAATGCTACCCCCTTATGAAATAATTTTTTCATGGATCAACACTTGTCAGATAGCTATGCTATGAAGCGCTTGATCGACGCGACCTTTCCCTGTAGACTTCTGAGCTGCTTGATGGTAGTTGGGGGAAGCATTTCAAGGATTGCCTTGAATTTGTTTGGGTCCACCTCAATGCCTCACTTTGAGACTATGAAACCCAATAGTTTTCTAGATGTGACGCCAAATACACACTTCTTGGGATTCAGTCTGACTTTATGTTCCATGAGCTGATCGAGGATCTTGCTTAAGTCATCGAGATGATCTGGGCACAAAAGAGATTTGGCCAACAAATCATCCATGTAATCTTCCAAAGTTTTATACATGTAATTATGGAAGATGTACGTCATGGCATGTTGGTAGGTGGCGCCAACATTTTTAAGGCCAAAAGGCATGACCTTATAGCAAAATGTCCCCCAAGGCATTGTGAACGCCATTTTTAGTTGGTCCTCGAGATTGATACAAATATGATTATATCCTGAGAAAACGTCCATGAGGGAAAGCATTTCATGACCCACTGTAGCATCTACCAATGCGTCGATGCTCAACAAGGGGAAATCATCCTTAGGAATCACTTTGTTTAGATCTCAAAAATTAGTGCATATGCGAATCCTCTCGTCAAGCTTCTTGACGGGCACCATGTTGGATAGCCATGGTGGATAGTCCATGCAGATGACAAATTGTGCATCGAACAACTTTTGTAATTCATCTTTAACCATTAAGGCCACTATTGGATGCATCTTACGTAGTTTTTGCTTTATTGGCTTGACTGTCGGATCAAGCGTTAGATTATGCATGACTAGCTACGGATCTAGCCCTGGCATGTCTCTGTATGACCATGCAAAAACTTCCTTCTTCTCTTTGATAAGGGAAATGTAATTAGCTTGCTCTTCGAGGGATAAACTTACCCCCAGCTTGATGATATATGGATTCATTGGATCAGAGCTGATGTCTATGTCAGTCGTCTCCTCGAACGACATGTGGAATCCGTACTCCAACTGGTGTGGAGTTGAGATCAAGTGGATATCATTTGCTGAGTTAATATCATCATTAGGAACCTCGGGCTCTTCTTTAGCATGGAAAATATCCTGAGTTAGCCCTGGGGTGAGATGAAGCATCTCACCGAAAGGCTAGTACTCTGATGGGGATGGAGGTGAATTGACGCGATCCCAATCTATGGCATCTATATCTAGATACAATGACTATGCTGAATCGATCGGGTTGTGGATGGGGGCGGTTAAGTCAATGGAGATCATGTTGATGAAATGATTTTGGTCTCCATTACCATGGATGTGATGACTCGGACATTCTAGATGTTCTCTATGCTCTGGATCTGGCTCTAGAGGTATTGGCATGAATGGATCGGCCCTATGTGCAAATAGGAATACAGGGTCTGCCCTCGGCATGGATGTCACTATAGGGTCTCTGGGTAGAAGGTATGCTTCGTATGCCCAGAGTGGTGGATCCAACACTTGGTCCCACCGCGCTGGGTCTACGTACCACTCATGCCCTAGCACTATATTTAATTGTTTGAATATGTTGTTAATCTCCAAGGGGTATGGTCGCTGCATTTTTTTCATGTGATTAAGATATGCCATCTCAATTTCATATTCATAATCACTATCGAATATCCAACGGCCTTCGTTGGCTCTGAAAACTTCTTGTGACATTAAAGGGTTTCCTTATTCAAGAAAATTTATGTGGTCCCATCGAGGTTATTTCGCTCTCTACGAGGGTACTTGATTTCCTTGGAGTTGCGCTTGCTCGATTGGAGTATCCAAAGGGAACATTGTCAAGACGCTCTCTTGATAATCATCCATGGGAATCACCTATGAGTGATTGCTATCTAATTCGAAGGGGTCATATGATGTTGGTTCATACTCTGATTCATCCTCTGAGGACCCTTCTTGAAATTTTCCAGACCCTCCTTGGAAATGAGCTCTCGATCTTTCTCCTCTCTCGAGCGAAGGGAAGGGATTGCGAGGGTCAACAAGGTTTATTGTCGTTGATGGGAGATAATCCCTCAATGTATATGCTGTGTTAGGGTTGGCATATGGATCTGATGCCAATCCCCCCTTGTTGCTTATCCCTAGGCCTTGCATGTTATCCACCAAGATTTCCAAGGGCAGGGGGTGGTTGAACCTTACTCCTAACTTGTCATATGGCATTTGGTATCTTGGTTGGCAAAGAACCCATACCCCTTGCTCATATCTGCCTAACCCATATCCATGCCAGTTGCATTAACCAAGGTATCTCAAGGCAAAGTCTGGGTTAGACAAGTAGTTGAAATTTTTAGCAAAAGGCTCTTCATCTTCATCCTCTTGCGTGCATGGTGCAACACCATGATCAAGGCCCCCATACACAAAGTTTGTCTGGTTTGGAGGGTAGCCTAGGGGAACAATAGTGTTGATGGGGAGGCGAGGTCTCCCCATGTCCCTCATGGACTCCAGTGTGGGTGTTTCTATACACCAGATACTCTCCCAAGCCCATATTGGCCATCTCAATGATGATTGTTGGTGGTTTATGGGGAGGGAATGGAAGTTCTCCCTAAGTCCACTCCTTATCGGGTGAACTAGGAGTCTCAACTTCCATTCAGCTAGGCGTCTCCTTAGTAGAGATAGTTGATACTGATGGCAGTGTCTCTTCTAGAGGTTGTGCCTCTTCTAGAGGTTTCTTCCCTTTGTCCTTTTGTTTGGCCCCCATAGGTGGCATCATTGGTGGAGGACCAGACGATGAAGATGGACCCGGCTAGGGTTTTGAAGAACTTGCTAATGGGGATGCCTATAGAATCAGACCCTGTTTAGATGGATTCAATTGGAAATCCAAATGCGTTGATGGAAGGGTCGATTGTGGCATTAGTTGCATCGCATTACAATACTTGAAGGGTTCTAAGTCCACCGAGACTACATGCATCTCCCCTTCAAATATATACTTTAAGCACTGGTGAGCTATCGACGGGACACACTTCATGTCCCTGATCCATGGCCGCCCTAGCAAGATGTTGTAGGCTATCTCACCTTCCAAAATGTGGCACAATGTAGGTATAGTCTTTTGTCCTACTTGTATGGGTAGGACTATTGTGCCAACTATTGAGCAAATTGCATCATTTAATGCTCATAAAGTGTAGGTGGAAGCTATGATGTGAGAGGTTGACAACTTTAGATGTTTTAGGGCCATGGTTGTGATGATATTACTAGATGAGCTAGTGTCTATCAACACCCTCTTATATGGGATCCCGTTGACCCGCACGATAACATGCAGGGGTGGATCCACCATGTCATCAACCACTGATTTCACTTCGTCTTCTCAAAATGTGATGACTGGATCAGTGCATCATTTGACATGTCCCACGAAGTTGTTGAAAGAATTTTTTTCGTGGGGCTGCAACTCGATGGCTTTCAATATCTCCATTAGAGCCTCTCGGTGGGGCGTTGATTGTTGTATGAGCTCATATATGGAGAGCCTAGTCGAGGTGGTCCTCAAACTTTGGGTGAGTTTGGTCTGAAGTGTGGCCACTGGTCTAGGTGGAGGGGGTTGTGCAAGGCGATATTGCGGTTGTGTCGTTGTTGGCACCTCACCTGTAGTTGTCGCAGGGGCAGCTACACTCGGATACTTCTTGTTCTGAGTTACTATACTGATCATCCCTACATACCCCTGCATGGGGAAGTTCTATGTGACCTCGTTAACTTGTAGGGTTTTTTCCTGTGGAGCATGAGTAGGCAAGGGGTCTTTAAAGACCTCCATTTGTTGATTGCTTGGTGCCACGGGATTATCCACCGCTAGTGTCTTGCTATCAATTAGGTCTTGCACCAAGCCCTTAAAATTCCAACAGGCATTTAGGTCATGTCCCTACTGTCTATGGAATCTATAGTACAAGTCCTCCCTGTACCCCTTAGGCTTGGGAGCGTTGGGGTCTATGGTTTTAATCTCTGGTACGTTGATCAAATTTATCGCTAACAAGCGGTCAAACAGGGAGTCCCTGGACTCTGTGTAGGGTGTGTATTTTTGCCTAGGGTGACGCTGCTAATTCTGCTCTTGCCTCTAATTTTCTCTGTCAGAGTTTTTAGGAGGCACTACCTGATAATTAGCCTTTTGGGGTTGTGTTACTTGTGCAGGCTTAGGGACATTGATAGCAACTTGATTGACCCCAACGGGTTTCTGTTGCATGGTCCCTGTTTTAGTGTTCTTAGTCCACTCTTTTTTCTTAGGTTTGGTTATCTCGCCATCCTGTATCTTGATCTCTTCAATGATCCTGGCTCACGCTAGAGATTCTTCTAAGGTGGCATATTTCTATAGCTGCAATAGCATAAATATCGATCTCAAACAGCTCTTTGAGAACATTTGAGTGAGATCGAACATAGGGGGAAGGTAGGGTAGCTTTGAAAGCAAAGTCCTCCATCGATTCCCATAGGCTGCCATGGTCTCTTCCTCATACTACCTGAGGCTGGCTAAGTCACTTAGTGATGCCTTCTTCTTGGTGTTGAAGGTGAAGCATTCGAGGAACACATCCACTAACTGATCTATGTTGTTAATGCTATGCTTTGGTAATTGAGTAAACCAATCCGAGGCAGGGCCTACAAATGTGGTTATAAATGTTCTTAATAACAAAGCATCATTGTCCTGAATGCCGAAGCATTGGCTCAAGAATCTCGTCACATGCTCTTGAGCATCCTCCTCACCTCTAAATATTGCCAACTGAGGTAGCTTAAAGTGTTCAGGGTAAGGCGGTGCTGGCACGGACGAATGCACAGGATGACTGAGAAGTTGGTGTAAAGTAGGATTTTGGGGCCCAAAAGTTTTGGTCTCCATAGACTCCAAACGC
Organism: Wollemia nobilis; assembly: GCA_028583015.1. Taxonomy (NCBI): domain Eukaryota; kingdom Viridiplantae; phylum Streptophyta; class Pinopsida; order Araucariales; family Araucariaceae; genus Wollemia; species Wollemia nobilis. The sequence continues at coordinate 6,160,815 of JAQPPZ010001063.1, read as the reverse complement.
TCTAACAATGCTTTATATGCATCTAAAGACTTAATATCTTCCTCTTTAGTTTGCTCCCGTTGTGGGTTGTGGGGGACTTGAGGCCTATAGAGGGGTGGTCGGATGGCAACCCCTCTGCCTTGGTGGGGTGTTTCAGCCTACTCTTCTTCTTTCTCATACTCATCATAAGCTTCTTGAGGAGTCTCTAAATGAGACCTATGACCCTAGGTGGGTCCCCGTTGAGGGTACCCATCGTTGTTCCGAGGAGTGGCCTCCCGCTCAGGTCTAGGAGGTCTCGGAGGCAGCACTTGGCAAGGTCATAGAGACCTATGTCGCACCAAGGGATTACACCTCTCATATGGTTCTGCTCTTTGGGTGCAGGGGGTTGGAACCCTCTCAGGCACTAGATTATGGAGCAGCTCATATGTTTGGCACTGAATGTGCTCTTTGCTAAGGTGACATAGATGCTCTAGCTACTGTTGGTCTTGCTCAAGCCATGTGATCTGCGCTTGGCGGGTGGCATGTCTGGTGACGTCCACATCAATTTGCTCTGCCATATTGAGCCTAGGAGGCCTGGATGCCTCTCCTATGCACTTACCTTAGTCGTGATGATCCGAGATCTCAATAGGTCACTTCCCTCTATCGAGGTTGGCGGCATTCACCCAAGGCTCTAGCCTCAGTGGGTGATCATGGTATATAGAGGGTGTAGAAGCGCATGGCTCCCATGCTATACATTGCTCTTGAGGAATGTAATGGTCTTCCTCATGCTCCCTTTCGTATGTGTGAAAGGTGCGGGTAGATTTGGCTCGCCCTGCTTGAAGAGCCTTGCGCTCTGGGTTTTGTCTATTGGTTCTAACAATGATGGGGGGCAAAGGAGGGATGCCATAATCATGTGGCCTCCCCTCATGGACACTATGCCTCTTTAGCACTTCATCGCATGGTGGCCACTCATATCGAGCTTCTAAGGAAGCCTTCCTGTCTCTGTTGAGTGCCACGTGTAACGACTCCTCCTGAAAGGGGCTATGTTGAACGGGCATGTCCCTCAAAGGGGTACCTCTACAGTACCATTCTAAAATGGAACGATGCAGACTCTCTTGTGGGTCAGGCCACCAAGGCAATATGATCAAGTCCTTAGGGCTGTAACGGAGGTGACTTGTGCCCCCTTGTACACTTTTCACAGCTTTCACCTTTGATTGGGCTTGGCTACGGGTGTACACCATGGTGGTGTTCTTCTACAAGCTATGTAGACTTTTTATCTCTTTTTATGATTTTTATGCTACACTAAATAGAAAAGAGCACACACACACAAAGCAATGATTATCTCGTTTAAAGATTAAAAGTGTGTCCTAGACCTGGTTTAGTGTGTTTTGGTTTTTTTTTTGTTTTCTTTTTTTTTTGAAGGTTTTTGTAAAGAACGTTTAAATGCAATATGATGGCTCTTATGGCTCCCAAAAATGGTTGCCCCTTTGATATACCATTGCCAGGCCGATATACCAACCTCTATATATACCCGCCCTTACGTGAGGGAAACTATAGGTACGTGAGAGCAGATGGTACGTGGAACGTAGGCGGTAAGGAAGGTAAATCACCTTTTTTATGACACCCACCATAGAAGACTTATCCTCATGTGCTGGGAATCACCCCAGCTACACTCGGTCAGCTTTCATCAGGATTTACGTCTAGCAATAGTAGCGATCGGGGTAATGGATGCAAAAATTCAAGCCAAGGTGGTGATGAAATCCATCGTTGGTCTTGATCAAGGGTTGGGGTTTTACGACTAGCTCCTTGGTGTTTAATTTTCCATGTGATGTGTGGGGTTATTTTTATTTTCCAAAAAGGAAACAAGCAAGCAGTAAAATAAAACTTTCCCTAAGTAAGCAAGCAACCTAAAAATAGAAAAACTGAAGACAAAAAATGATAGGAAAAGTTCAGAATCCCTACCTCTTCTCTACCCAAATCCGCTGGCTCTGAGTTTCTGCCCTGAAACTACGCAGAACATGATTCATCCCTGGATGAAATGAATATCAGAACAAAATTCATCACAGTGTGGGGTGCATTCGAATTCGTCCCTGGATGAGACGAATTCCAGCTCTATATTCGCCACAAACTGGAGCGAACAGCAGTCCCGCATTCGAAAAAAAATGATACTTGCAAGAAAAAGCAAGTTTTGATCAGATTTTTGATCTAAGAAAAAAATAGAGGATAGAGTACCACCGTGATCGCCACTGGAAGCACGAGGATACGGAAGCCAAAAGGAAAGGGAAGATGCGATGCAAACTGAACCAAACTTAACGCTAAATCCTAGGAATTAAAAGTGTATGAAAAGAGGTAAAGCATGAATGAATCGAAATGAAACAGAGGCAAATAAATAAGACAGCCATTTTTATTGATATGTTTCAAAACTTGGTTACAATGCGCCTCCTCCCATTTCAATGGCTAGGAGCGTTTAAGTATGCATTCTTGTTACATCCATGGATGCCCTTCCTTCTTCCGCGTGCCCAGATGTAAAAATGGGTGGACCAAACGTCACCGCCACTTGCATTGATGAATCTTGACTCCTTTCTACTCCTATGAAGTCCAGACCCTACATTCAAATGAACAAGAAATAGTCAGTAGCACTTGTAGATAAAATAAAGCATGCAATCCCCAAGCCTACGATAAATGAATGAGGAAAATGAATAAAATGATGACTAAAATGAATCCAAATGAGCTAAAAACTTCACATAGGCATGGTAACATCACTATAAGGGCACTAAAAAAATAAAAATCGGGAAATCCCTCACCGATTTGAATTCGCTTCGGGGCAGGACGAATATACCTGCAACAAAACGCCAAAAAGGTACTATCCCAAATGTCCTATCTAGGAAGCTCCAAAAGACCTATAAAGTTGGGGTTAGATAATTGGGGGTATTTTGGGAAGACCCAGATGGTCAGATTTTTCCAAATTTTCCTCCATCAATGGGAATTTTATGGTGCTATCTGCAAGTTAGTAAAGGTGAATGAAGATAGAAACATGATAAAAATTGTTCAAAAGAAGATGAAATTTAAATGACAACCTATCTAAGAATCATAGAATTGAATGCAAAAATGAAAGAAAGAAAATCTACCATAGATTTCCCATCGCTCCAAAGAGGGGTGATTAGGACTGTAGCAGTGTGGGAGGGGTGCCTGGGGGTAGGCCGTCCACCGTTTGGGGCCCGATTTCGGAACCAATCCACTTGGGATGGGTCCAAAACATCTTATGGGGTATTTTAAAAAAATTTGGTGATATAATGTGGTCAAATGTCGGGTTTTGGGCTCAATATTCATCCTTCCAATAGTCACCCAATGACCTCCTCTCTAAAAGAGATCACGAATGTGAGAGGCACAAATCAACTAGGGGTGGATGGGGAAGTAAAATGGCAGCACTTCGTTGCTAAAAAATGCTCCTGCTTTGTCCTTTTGCGGTGAGGAAACTCACCAATTTATAGACCTGGAGGTCTCTTGAATTGGGCATGCAGAGGTGCCACTTGGCAACCATGCCTTCTCATGGTGAGGGAGATTCCTATCTGATTAGGGACTTCATGACTACCCTTGCAACTACCTCTAATGATCAAAAATGCTCACCCACACTCCCATTTGATGAAGGAAGTGTTAAGTGGCGGATCTAAGCTGCCAATTGTCAAGATTTTACCTTTTTCCCATCAAACCTGTAATTCGCCCCACCTTGGAGCGAATACTAATATTCGTCCTTGGGCAGGGTGAATCCTAGTTTGAATTCATCCCTGTGTGGAACGGATATGGAGCAGAGTGCCTGAAGGTGCCAAATTGACTCCTGACCTTCCAAAACTATTGTGAGAGTGGTTAGGACCACTGTTTGACCTATGGGGGCTGCCCTTGGGGCTGTGTGTGTCAATGCGATCGGTGTTTGTAGTTACATCATCAGATGGGTGTTGTTTTGGTGTCTACAGTTCTGCATGGTTTCAAGAAATCAAAGAAATAGCACAACCCAGGTCTAATTGAAAATTTTTAGGGATGTTTTTTTATACAAAAACTATTGGGAAATTATACCTCCAAAAGCTTAGTTTTAATGATTGAAAATTTTTTATAGGCTTGACGCTTTGCAACATATTGGTAAATTCTTTGATGTAGGAAAATGATAGAGCATAATTTAAAAATAAAATCTTGTTATGGAGTATGCTCTTCACTTATGCTTAAGGCGATCTGGTTAATTAGAAACTAGCATGTGTTTTTAACAGACTACTATGCCTTGTTTTTTTTAGGTTGCTAGCCTGCATATAGTCATTTTCCAGCCTGCACATTTTACCATTACGTTGAAAGAGTTTGGTTGTGAGGCCATGAAGGAAAATACTCTTCTCATGCTACAACGTATCAAACTAGTTGATCAAGAAGGAGATGATTTTTAGAAGACTAGTTCAGATGTAGGCATGGGGGAGACCCCACCTTCATCAATGCCACCAACAACACAATGAACGCTGGTTGCAGTGTTCATGGAAAAAAAATCATCTACTGAAAAGGCTCCAAGATTAAGAGCAATTCAAAAACAAAGTTTTTTTGCTACCTGTTGGAAGAGAGTATCCTCTTTCCTAAGGACCAGCTTGGTCTAGAAGGGAAATGAGAAATATCCAACTAGTAGCTAAAAAAATAGAGGATCCTAGAAGAAATCAGATGTCAAATTTTTGCACAAAGGCCACATGGTGCTTGAGCATGATAAATCATATGAATGAAGCTCATAGTGGCCAGGAACAATAGCACATAAATCTCAACATTACATCTCATGAAAGCATCACACCTGAACACCCAACACATGTCATGGATGATGATGGAAAGATTTGTTTTTATCCTCACTTCGAGAAATAGAGGATCATAGTGCTGCTCTAATTTTGCCTAAAAAATAAATAATTCAGAATGGGATATCATTCGATTTGGGCATATGTGTGTCAGGATAGTATAAAGTTTAATAAACTAAAAAAAAGTTACGTTTTCAGGAGCACACGGTGAGAAATTAATAATGCACAAATATTGATCCCTGCAAATGCATTCAAAGAGTTCAAATACTCCTGAGACACGACAGAGCAGGATCAAAATATTTTTTATGTGTTGATTGATGAGGAGCTTGGTTTTTCAAAGTATGGGGTTGGCTGTTATAAAATCCTCTAATAATAGTATACGAGATGCAAATTTTTGAACACCAGACTGCATAGTTTCCTGGCTTGCACGGCCTCTAATTCTTAATGCACCATGCCAATATTATAATTTTTATGACAACATTTCAGTCTATGGAAAAGAAAAAATCACTGGCTCACCTATTCGTAGTTGACAATCTGTTCTCTAATGTAGATGATAAAAAAAAATGAGCCAAGATATTTTCTGGTCATGGCAGAACAAACTAAAAAAAATTAGTTAGAATTTTATTTTAATGCATTTAGTTTATATTTTTCTTTTATGTTTTGTAGGACAATGTGAAGTGCGAAGTAGACAAATAAGGAGGTGTCTGTGAATATTTCATGAATTGAGATTTATATGTGGAGTTCGTAATAACACTATACAAACTATCACATGTACCTTGATCGTGTAGTATCCAGTCTAGCAGGTGAAAGCTAGCAGAGGTTTACCTTGGCAAAATTGGCACCTAAAGGTAGGCTAAGTAACCCTGATCAAGTGAAAGGCTTCCAACCCAAGGTGCTTATGGAACTTTGAGAATTTTTTGTTGCAAGGTGTGTGACTGTTACAACTTGAGTAAATGATAAGCAGAGTCAGAGATGCTACACCAAGTGCAGAGTAGAGTACCAAGACAATGTTCGAGTAATGGTCGATGAGCTCCATTCACAACCGCCTCACATTTGTGAGAGTGGATCAAAAATTGGTATGGGGGAGACCCCATACCACACCAATAGCATGGAAAAATGTTCATTGAAAAAAAAATAGGAGAATACAATATATATATATATATATATATATATATATATATTATGGAAGGCACCATACTCCTAGCGCCTTACTCTCATACTCCCGACACCTTACTTCCCCCCACGCGTTGCTCTCCTAGCGCCTTACTCCCATAGTAAGGCGCCTTACTCTCGACAGTAAAAAAAATAAAAAAATAGGAGGCACCTTACTCCAAAATTTTTGAAGAAATGCGTCTCACTTCGAAAATTTTGCAAAAAAAACCCGCATGGAACATGTCCTTTTTAGCATAAAAATTCTTTTTATGTTGCTTTGCAGGAAATCATGAACCACATGCAAGCTGCAGGCATCCTAAGATCCAGGGCCTAACAGGCATAGAGTCATGACTCCTATTTTTCTTGCTTTCATGTGTTTTTGCTTTGTAGGTCATCATGCCCTATGAATGCAATCTGAAGGTATCCTAAGAGCTAGGGCCTCAAGCATAGGTATGATTCCTATTTTTGTGTGTTAGTTTCACATGACATGACCGTGAGCATAATCTGTAGGCAGAGCTGACTTAAACTAGGCTTAAAAGATGTGACATCACATGCCCTGCAATTAGGAGTGTGGCAAAGCGAAAAAGGCACTTACATCCTACCAGGAAGAAAGTGCCTACAATCATACCAGTATAGTCATGCATTTTTCCATCTAGAGGAAGGCAACAATAAGCAGTGTCGCTCTTCCCACCAGGAAGAGTGGTGCCCATATATTTAAAAAATGTTTGCAAAGAATCTGATGGTTGGCTGCTAAAAAGAAGTTGCAGCTCTTATCTAAGAAGAGAGTGATATATCCACTCTATACCCAATAGTGCTTAGCTTCTTTTCCCTAGATTATATTTTTCACTGTGGGACCTAATTTTCAGAGGGCTACAAACATGTTGCACAGAGGGACCTATTACTAGCGACGAGGACGTCACCAATTAAAGTGGGGGAGAGGATGGGTGAATCTAAATCTCCTGTAAACAAAAATAAAATAAAATAAAATCTTCTATTTAATTGGCCCTAAATTAAAATGTAGATCAGAAACATAGTTTTATTTTACTACCTGTTGGAAGAAAGTATCATCTTTCTTGAGGACTAGCCTAGTCCAGAAGGGAAATGAGAAATATCCAATCGGTAGCTAAATAAAGTAGGGGAGGAGCCTAAAAAAATCAGATGTCAAATATTTGCAAGAGCTAGGAATAGCAACACATAAATCTCAACAATGCATCTCATGAAAATGTCACACATGAACACTAGATAGATGTTGTGGATGATGATGAAAATAATTATTTCCACCTCACTCCAGGAAATGAAATAGAGGATCGTAGTGCTGCTCTAATTCTTCCTGTGAAAAGAAATAATTGAGAGTGGGAGATCATCTTGTTTCGGATGCATGAGCATCAGGGTCATATAAAATCTAAATCATAAGAATAATGACATGTTTAGGAGCATACGATGAGAAAATGAGAAGTAGTGATGCACAAAGTTGTTAATCACGGTAATCCCGATAATGCATCCAAAGAGTTAGCACTCTTGAGATACGTCAAAGCCGGATTAAAATATTTTTATAAGTGTCATTTTTGTGGTAGATAAGATACTATAGCACTAATACCGGGTTTTACAGGTTGACCCAAAACCTTTTACAAAAATCAGCCTAGGGTTGTTGATGAACATGTCCTTACTAAGGATCCTATATATGTAAAATCTACATGCCGCCAAAGCCATTACATCCGGTAAGGCATATATCATGTTATAAAAAATAAAATTCCCATACAACATTTTGGGTATACCCCAAGAAAACACACATGCATCATAATTACAAAAAAAGAAATAGACACAGATCCCTTCCTTGAAATAGTGGAGAAACAAAAATCAGAGACACACATAGCAGAGTACTGAAAAAACTCCCACAAGCTTTGTATTGACAGTTACTCTTAATAATTATTTGGTAATTGCTTTCTTTCATATATGACATGCTTTGGGACCACATCCCGTCTTGGCCAATCAGCCTGGGAGAAGTGAACCTACTGGCTAGATTTATGGTGATGGCTATCTGGTGGTCCATGTGGCTCTGGTTTGAAGTCTTATATTGTTGTTTCTTTCCTGCCCTAGGATTATCAACCAACCTCAAATTACTAAGACGAATAGGAGCCATGCTATCTGACATGTCACTGTCTCCATTAGTCTTTGTGGTATTTCCAAGCAGCATCCACCAAGACTGACAACTCGGATAATTTTTATTGTGAGTCCATTTCAAAAAAGAGACGAGAATACTCATAGCCTTCAAACTTACAGTGCCTTCCCTGTTGGTAAATTTGACTATCATTCTTGGCATTCTTGTTGAATAAGCTCCTCTACTTCACTTGGGACATCGTGTTCCCATTTTAAAAGTCCGTCACCATCGACACCCAAATTGGCCAGCTTATCAGCAACTTTGTTAGCTTCTCGAAATACATGTTGGGCTTTTCTATCCTGTCTTCCCTAAAAAAGGATCCTAGCCTCTTCAATAATTGTTTTAATCCTCCAAGGAGGTGTTTTCCAATTATTGAGGAGATTTATAACATGCATAGAGTCTATTTCTACGATCAAATTTCCTTCTAAGTCTTGAGTCATTTGAAGGCCTCTCCACATAGCTCTAGCTTCAACTTCATTGTTCGTCCTTGTTTCCAAATATTTAGAAAATGTAATCATCATATTCCTATTAAGATCTCGCACAATGTTGCCAACGCATACTCTGCTAGAATTGTCCTTAGAATCTCCATCAAAATTAAGCTTAAACCAACCTTTAGGAGGTGGGGACGACTTAAAATTGGCTCTGGGGTTGACTACCATAGGCACAAACTCATATAACAAGTTAAGCTTAAATATTGAGCAATCATGATATCCTGTAGATGAGGTTTATGACTATCAAAATGGATAAGGTTCACATTCTCATTGGGAAAGGATAGGATCCTGGCAATGATAGTTTGATGATCATGGATAGACTCATTAAAGACTATGGTTCCTTTCTAACCACACCTACCAAAGATAGTTATTGAGATAAATTTTCCACATGTATCTAAGTCTTTGGCTTGAAAAGGGGTAATGCCATTGGACAAACAAATCAAGTACGATGGCTGGTTTAACCTAGGAAATATTGAAGGCCTGAAAAACTCCACTTAGGATAGTCAAGGAAAAATGGCACTCAAGGAATATGTGATAAATGGTCTCCCAATTAGCCCTTCATAGATAACAGTGATTAGTGATACAAATACCTTTATGCATCATATTATCAATGGTTAGAATTCTCACTTGGATAACCAGCCATGAAAATACTGCAATTTTTGAAATTAATTTTTTTATCCAAACTAAGTCCTTTTGGAGGACAAAATCCTCGTCATCAAGCAAAAGCTTGTAAGCTGATTTAATAGTGAACTGCCCATTTTTTGTAGAAGCCCAGGTTACTTGATCTTCCTTTGGTCTCATGGGGATAAACTGTTGTCCGAGAATGTCACAAAGATCATTTGATTCCACTTGAAATCCCTGAATCCTTATTTTTTTCCACTTCATTATGCCTCTGTCCTCAACCATATAATCAGAGACTTTTTTGCCAATGATTTCTTCCATTATATCTCTAATTCGGGCTAAGTTAGGATATTGCGTCAGTGGTTCATCCTTAGCCCACCTATCATTCCAACAATTTATCCTCTCACAATTGCCTAAAACCCATTTTAAACCTTTTTTGATGATTTCCTTACAATTGAGAATTGATTTCCAAAAAGCGAAACCTCTGATTGGAACTAAGTCACTTAGAAATTCCATATTTTGAAGATACTTTCGTTTGATGATAGTTATCCATTCATTTTCTTCACTAGAAATGAGGCGCCACACCTACTTAGCTAGTAAAGCTAAATTCATATGAGCAATTATCCTCAAACCTAAGCCCCCATTTCCCTAGGTCTCCACACTTTGGTCCATCCTACATGGTGTATCCTTTTTTTCTCCTCTGATCCAATCCATAAAAATTCTTTTTGGAGTTTCTCAATTTTCTGGAAAACCTTCACAAGGGCTTTGAAAACAAAGAGGAAATATACTGGAATGCTCTGAAGAGAGGCCTTAGTGAGGGTCAACTTTCCTTCTTGAGATAGAAGATGACCTTTCCATCCAACAAGTTTTTTTTGAATTCTTTCAATAACCCTGTCCCACATTGACTCTCTCGGATAACCAATGAAAAGAGGGAGACTAAGATACAAAGTGGGGAGGTTTGCTATATCACACCCTAAATTTTTTCCAATCCTTCCTTGCCTATGAATGGAGGTGTTCAATAAATATAACTTGCTTTTACTGAAATTAAATTTCTGACCAACAATGTCCTCATAGAGTTGCAGGATGTATTTCATTATTTTGGCCTCAACCATCGATGCCTTAGTTAATAGAAGGGTATCATCGACAAATTGTTGGTGAGAAACACCCCTAGTGAGAGATGTTGCCTTTATTCCCGATATTAGCCTTGAACTGCAAGTATTTTTTATGGTTCTACCTAAAGCTTCTACCATAATTATGAATAACATGGGGTTGATAGGGTCCCCCTACCGAATTCCTCTACGACTTTGAAAGTAACCAATAGTTGTTCCATTAACCAGAATCGAGAACCATGCTTTAGAAATGCATTTTTTTATCAAATTAACCCATTGGTGCTGAAAACCAAACTTAAGAAGTACAACAATCAAAAAGTCCCAATTTAGCCTGTCAAATGCTTTGTTCATATCAAGCTTGAGGGCAAAAACAAACCTATTAGTCTTATGAGCAGAGTGTAGAGCTTCATGAACTGTGATAACTCCATCCAAGATTGACCTACCCTGGACAGAGCTTCCCTGGCATGGATCTATGATGTGGTGCATAACATCTCTTATTCTATTTGTAATGGATTTAGTTAGGATCTTGTAAGAAATATTGCACAAACTGATTGGCCTGAAGTCAACCATAGATTCAAGGGTTTGCTTCTTAGGAATTAAAGAAATAAAATTAGAGTTGAGACCTTTTGGGATATGATTTCTCACTTGGAATTCTATGACAGCAAAAATTACATCCTCACTTATGATGTCCCAAAAAGCTTTATAGAAATGAGGGGGAAATCCATCGGGTCCCGGGGCTTTGTCTGGCTCCATGCTAAACAAGGCTTCCTTAATTTTCTCATTAGAAAATGGAACTAGAAGCTTAAGGTTTATATCCTCATTTATTATTCTAGGAATGGATTGCAAGACAATATCTTTGGCCTCCTCATTGCACTGCAATTCCTGACCAAGGATAGAATTGAAATAAGTTCTGCCTCCTTTTTGATTTCTGTTAAGTCCTGAGTAATAGAACCATCTTTTTTTTTTTTTTTTTTTTATCTTGTTATTGCTTTTGTTTCTAAGCGTGGTGACGTGAAAAAACTTGGAATTTGAATCTCCATATTTCAACCAAAGAGCCCTTGATTTTTGCCTCCAATAGATTTCCTCGCAGGTCAAAATTTTATGAAACTCTGCTAGTTTTGTCCATTCCTCCTACCTAGTAGTTTCATCAACATCACCATGTTGAATCCTTTGATCAATTATCTTCAAACTTTCAACAATATATTTTTAATTTTCGAAGAGGTTTCCAAAGACCTCTTTGTTCCAAGTTCGAAGCTTTTCCTTAACAAACTTTAATTTGCTAGTAAGTTTAAAAGCTACACTAACCTTGATAGGTTGTTGCCACCACTGAATTAAGTTATCTTTGAAACTGGAATGTTTGATCCACATAGATTGAAATCTGAAAGGTTTCTTAAAGTATAGAGAGTTAGGGATCTCCAACAAAATAGGATTATGAACAGAGGTAATTTTAGGAAGGACTTGCAGGGTAGAATCATCGAACAGAGTTGTAGCCTCCTTTGATAGAAAAAACCTGTCAAGCCTTTCTTGAATGAGATGACACCCTATCCACCGATTGCTCCAGGTATAATTCACTCCTCTAAGTTTTACATCCATGAACATGTTGGAGTTCACAAAGTCATTGAACTCATCCATGCTCCTGATAGGTGGTCCATTTTCGCCCATTTTGTCTGAAGGGTAAAGAGGAGTGTTAAAATCCCCAGCTAGAATCCAGGGGACATTATGGAAGATTTCACTCAGATTGCCTAAGTACTCCCATAGTAGAGCTCTTCCTTGAATTTATATCAGGGCATAAATATTTGAAAGGATCCACGACCTGTTGCTGTTTATTTCCTTAAATAAAACACTAAGAACCCTGTCATATTTTTGAATAATGGTGCCTTATACTATCTGGGGATCCTACAAAGTCATAAGGCCTCCAGAAGCTCCTCTGGATGATTTGCAAACCATCTCCCCTTGATTCCATATTTTTTTTGCTACTTTTTTTGACCGAATCTCATCAATTTTTGTTTCTTGCAACATGATAATAGTTGAATTCACTTGATTTCTTATTGCACTGACTTCCCTGTGTTTGGGTAGGCCATTGAGGCCTCTCACGTTCCATGAGAAGAACTTCATTTAGATTTTTTGGTATTTCTTCATCTCCCCCTCCATTGAGAGGGTTTTCCTAATTTTTTGTCTTTAGAACCCGGAATAACCTATTGAAACAAGGTTCTCTGTTTTCCATTGGCAATGTCATTATCAATTTTATTTTTTTGATGCTCAGCATTTGATATTCTCCCTCTTATTTTTTCACTGCAAAAATCTATAGGAGACTTCATAGTACTCCTGGTTTTTTTAGGACTAAACTAGGGGGATGCAATTTGTTGCAGAATTGGACTGCCATATTCCTCAGTCTGAAGAGTTTCACATATCTCCATCCCTACATCCAAATATTCTAATTTTTTCCTGTATTACCCTGGTCTGCGGGATAGCCCCTTAGTAGGATTCACCTGGCTCCTAGTGATGATGTTAGGGAGATGAGATTTTTTATTTTCCAATGCCTCAAATTTCTTCCTATGCTCTTCAACATTAGGGTTTGGCTTTGGGATGCCCACTGGGCTTGAAGTATTTTTAGCATTGGGGTTTAAGTATCCTGACTTGGATGGGGATTCTAGATATCGAGCATTAGGGTTTGATTTTGTGATGCCCATGGGGCTTACAGTAATTTTAGTATTAGGGTTTGAGTATCCTGACTTGGATGGGGATTCTAGAGAGTCGAAAAGGTTAGCCTAAAGGTTCTGGGCTTCCATGTATTTTGATAATCCTCCTATTCCCATATTGGATAGAATTAAAAATTTATTTGAAGCTAGAGGATTGGAACTTACCTGAGTATTTTGGTTGCCAACAACCTTTTTTTTTCCTTTGTCTTGTTGGGAACATGCACCCTCTATTTTAATTTTTTGGTAGACATAGTTTACCTAATTGAAATCACCTCTTCCAGGGAAACTCCTCAAATTTCCTCTGTCTAGCATTCCCTGCTTCTGCTTTTCTCTATTCATTGTCAAGTTAGGGAACTAATGCATAGATGTCCTTGATTTTTACATTCTACATAGAATGTTGATCTGTTATCTTATTATACTGACTACTTTTGATAGTATTATCCATACTCTAGCTCCAAAAACCTTGGCAATTCATTATCCAAATTAGCATTTACGTAGATTCATGCATGAGTCATCCTTGTCCTAGCCAAGGTCGCATGGTCAATGGAGATCAGGTCCCCTATAGTTCTGGCTATGCCCTACAACCAATATTCATTGAATAAATGGGGAGGTAGACTCGAGAGACGAACCCAAATAGGGGTAATGTTAATATTTTTCTTTTCAAGGTCAAAATCTTCACCCCATCGTCTGATAAAAAGGCTCCTTTTGCCCAAAAACCAAGGACCTCCTATTAAAATATGGTTAGCATCCTCCATATTGTTAAAACAGATAATGAAGAACCCTCGAGTTAGAGCTACCAACTCCAAGCTGCCTACCGGTCACCATTTACCCATCGCCCAAGCCCTGATAGTCTCCATGTCCGGCCTACCTCCCAAAAACTTGCCTACTAGGGAGAATTCTTCCATTTAAATAAAAGGGTGCATGGAACTTGTCAGGGTCGAAATTTTATTATTTAATGGAACTAGGGGTGGAAGAGAGAGAACCTCCTTTTTTTTTCCTCTAAGAGTCTCAACAAAAGACAGCCACTTCTTGGGCCCCGCATTGTCCTTTATATCTTTTTTATCGGGGTCTTTCTGAGGAGGGTTGGCTCCTGCGTGATGCCTGCATCCAAATCTGTCGTGGCCTGACCGCCTTCCTCTGGATCCTCACTTGATCCATTCTCAAGGTTCCCACCCGCCCCTTCCATACTTGCTCTACCTCTCCCACCTTGGCTGAGATTCTTGCCCAGAAAATTCAAACCCTCACTCCCACGAAACCCGCTAAACCTCAGCTCACTCATTCCTTACTAAATAAAAATAAGTACTTTTATATGTGTTATTGATGATGAGTTGAGTATTTCAAATGCACAGTGCCAATATTTCAGATTTTTTTGGTAGCATTTTTAAATATGTGGAAAATAAATTACAAAGAAGAGATGGAATTTCACTACGGTGGAGGAGAATGCCACATTTTTAAAATTACCAGCTCATCTATTGCAGTTGACTCTGTCCTTTGATGCAGAGGATAAGAAAAAAAAAAGAGATATGAATCAAGATTTGTTCTAGGCATGCTCCCTTCCATGATAGAATAGATGAAAAAAATAGAGGTAGATTATGGCTGCAATGCTAGAGTCCACACTAGCAGAAGAATACCTCGATGGATAAGATTGAATAATCTACCTTGTGGAAGTCGTGCAGGAAGGATCCGATGATGGAATTTTAAAACTGCATCATTTCTCAAATTTTCATGCTTAGGGAAAATGACATCTTCATTGATTGTTGAGGGTCATTTATGGTTAATCATGATGTGTGTGTTCAAATTCATAGCTTCACTACTGGAGCAACAATGATCGGAGGAATAACAACAACGATGATTAATAGTGTGGAGGAAGAAGGCAACCAGAAAAGAAAATAAAAATAAAATAAAATAAAAGAAAAAGAAAAAATTTCTCCAAGAGCATCAACGTCACAACAATCTTATTTTTCAGAAACACCATGGTTAGGGGTAGCATGGAAACGTTTTCACACCACCAGCATTATACAGATCAAAATCTACAAAAATTGCTCAGGTATATACTGATTTTTATTAATTATGTGTACGATTATTTTAAAAATAATTTCCATGCTAACATCAGTAGATGCCCCTTAAATTCTCTTTATCAAAATCTCCCATCAAAATTCCAGCGTATGAAATGCCTTGGATGAGAAGAATTTTACTACCCTAGAACAATTGGAAAAAAAAATATGGCATTGCGTGAATAAATTTGATATTGCTACATCATGACAATGACAAGCAAGTGGGAAACTTGGTCTCACCAAATTCGATCACTGACTACGAGTTTGATTCCTAGCGGAAAAAGGGACCTCGTAATTTTCTATAGTGGCCACAATTTAACTGGTTGCCCGTAGTTGACCTATTTCTAACTTCTGCTGGTGCAGCAGTGCCCAATGAAATAAATAGAGCAGTGCTCAATGAAAAAAAAATTATTATTTTGGGGGTTGTTGTCACGAGGACATGATAATATTTAGGTATGGGGGGATGATGACCATCAGAAATGCTCATTTTATATACATTGTTAAGGGGCATCATTACTGGTTTAATTAGTATGTGAGATTTATTTTTATTTAACTTATGCATATAATTGATAGAAAATCTGGTACTATGCTTGACTGGTTTTTTTAGTGGAAACTGTGTATAGGTATAGGGTTTACTACTAATCTGGTGTTTTCCAATCTACACCCCACTTGGACTTGGCAGTGTGCAAGAAGGAGCCTTACTCTGGTGGTGCCTTACTTTGGTGGTGCCTTACTCTGGTGGTGCAATGCCTTACTCTAGTGGTGCCTTACTCTAGTGGTGCAACACCTTACTCTGGTGGTGCAACACCTTACTATGGTGGTGCGAAATCTTACTCTGGTGGCGTGACACCTTACTTTGGTGGTGTGGCACCTTATTATGGTGGTATGATGGCTTAATGAGGTAGGCGTCTTACCGAGGTAGGTGCCTTACTGAGGTAGGTGCCTTACTCTAACCAAGCCAACTTTGACCAGTTGACCAGTGGGCTAAGGAGGAGGTTGCACGTGAAGACAAAAAGGGAGATATTTTATTTTATGCACTATTATTAAAATAGAATAAAAACTTCTATTATTTGATTGGTTGGATACCTTTGTAATGTGAGCATTATCTTCTCACGCTCATGGATAAATCAGAACAGTGAGTTTCTAGCACAGAGCGATGAACCAGGAAATTAACGCATTCCTCATTAGCGACTAAGAAGGACAACCACACAAATGGATTTTGCCAGCCTGATTATAATTATGTTATGATAAAATAGAACACACCTGATTTATCCTATAAGGGGGTAAAATTAGTGCGTGACTGTTTTAATTAATATATGATTGTTATAATTGAATGGCTGCAATATTCATTGCATATCTATTGTAACCGCAAGTCTAGAATAGGCTTACCTAAATTTGTAACAAAGGAAGGTTGTGCATTGTATAAATGCACAGGTCTTCCCTGAAGGAGGGGATGATTAATTTTACGAAGAAATTATTCTATTTTATTTTTTCTAAATTATTTAAGAGTGCAATTCCTCTTATTTAATTAAAGCAAGCTCTACATAGCTAGTCGGACGGACTATCTATGGGATCTTGGGTCCACTCCTTGCAGTAGTCCTCCCATGTTTCATTTATGTTCTTTATTTTTTGTAGATTAGATTTATTGTTTTATTTTTATGCTTTAATTAATTTAGTTGTGTGTTTTATTTCTTGCATTTTATTTCAGCACTTTTATTTCAGCACTTTAGTTTTAGTTCGTAATTTATTTATTTAATTTTCTACACATAGTTTATTTGGTTTGGTTGACTTTCAAATGCACGAACATCCCCCAAAAAACTAAATAGGTATATATAGATTCATTCCCACACACTGTAGGCATATACTATGCATGACACTCGTGAGTTTACGGACTTACTGGATTGATAATTTATGGAAGAGAAATGATTATTTTTCAAGACATAATTTTTGATCACCAAGTCTACCCAAATATTCATACAATATGAGAAAAATATAAGGGGATAAGGATATCCTTGATGAAAGCCTCGAGTAGATCCAAACGATTGTGAAGGAAGACCCTTGATTAACACTGAGTATGTTAGAGTAGAAACACAAGTCATGATCCATTCTATCCAATCCTGAGAGAAACCAAAGGCTACCATCATCTTTGAAAAGAAGCTCCACTCCACCCTATCATAAGTCTTTGACATATCTAATTTTATGAAAATTCCTCTATTACCAAATTTTTACATTGAATGGATTGCATTCTGAGCTAGAACCACAACATTCAATATCTACCTGCCCTCTACAAAACCCCCTTGCTTCGAGGAGATAATGCTATTTAGAAGAGGTTTTAGCTGCTCAACCATTACCTTTGTGATTATTTTATATATGACATTGCATAAGGCAATAGGTC
Organism: Wollemia nobilis; assembly: GCA_028583015.1. Classification (NCBI taxonomy): domain Eukaryota; kingdom Viridiplantae; phylum Streptophyta; class Pinopsida; order Araucariales; family Araucariaceae; genus Wollemia; species Wollemia nobilis. The sequence goes on along the minus strand of JAQPPZ010001063.1, from coordinate 6,143,367 downwards.
TATAATATGAAATGTGCACCCCCTCCCTTTCTTTTGGACTTAAGGCAATGAAAGTATGATTTAATGCTTTAAGCATTCTTTTACTACCTTTGGACTCCTCTATAACAACCATTGCATCCTTCTCCAAGTTTTCCTAGAAGGCCTAAAAAAATCAATTGGAAATCCATTTGGACCTCATGTTTTTTCGGTGCTCATTCCAAATACTACTTTATTTAGTTCCTCTCTATCAATGGGTTTAAGTATATCTTGATTTTATTTCTCAGAGATAATAGAGGGTATGATAGCAAATATTTGTTTTTGAGCATTTTCATTTTGCACCATATTTTTCTTAAACAGTTTAGAAAAATAATCTATTGAATGGAAATGCATACCTGAAATTGTATCAAAGGAGTGTCTATTCTCATATTAAAGAGCTTCCATGTTGTTGGAATGCAGCCTAATGGAAAATTTTGGTATTTTTATCACCTTCTAATAACCAAGTGGTTCTTGCTCTCTGTTTCTAGTAGGTCTCCTCTTAGTTGTCAATGTCCTCAACCGATTTACTCAATGCATCATCCTATTCTTTGAGTTTATTTATAACTGTTCCTTCCCTAAAGTATTTTTGAGACTCCTCCCATATAGAAACCAATCAAGCTCTTTAGACCTGGAAGTCTATCTTGTTAGCTCACCTCCATTATTTTAGTTGATCCTTGAAATAATGAAGTTGCTTGTGGAATATAAATATTGTTGTCCCATATGTTGGGCAACCCTCTTCCTACCACTATGGAATTTTCTTTCGAAGTTCCTCTTTTTGTAACCAAAATTTTTAAAATTTAAATGGTTTGTGATATTACACTGTTTTGACCCTCCCTTCCAACAAAATGGGAAAGTGATCTTAAATTGGACCTTCCATAATTTAAAATTTTAAATATATATCACAAATGCCTCTGAAACCAAAAAATGATCTAACTTCACCTTCCTGCTATGTGGATCCCTCCTCTTATTAATTCAAGTATAGTTGGTTCCAGGGCATTTAATATCCACCAAGTGAAATTCCTAGACTTGGACAATCATAAGTTGATCCCTTGGATCTAAAATTGGGGCTCCCCCTTCTTGATCTCTAGAGGTTAATTTAGCATTAAAATACCAACAACAATCTAGTCTAATGCCTCCCTTGATACTCTCATGTTATGCACAAAGTTCCATTGAAGCATCTGACCATCTAGGTTTTGAGCCCCATAAAAATTTGTGATTAAAACCTGCTCAACTATCACATTGTTCCTAAAATGTGATGTGAGGACACCCCTCCAAGCTATATGTTCTATTACCATCTATTCAAGAGAGTTCCACAAAGTAATTATCCCTTTGAGACCCCTTTGAAAACTACTTCTATATGACCAACAACCCTCCAAAGTCTATTTACTATTTTACACATAAGATCCAACAATATTTTTGTCTCCTGGATAAGCAAAAAGTATGTTTTAAATTTTTCTAAGATTCTTCGAACAACATATTGATGGGTTCTATTGTTTAAACCCCTAACATTCCATGATTATATAATCATTAGTTACCTTGAGAGCAATAAACATATATTGCCCTCATTGATCCTCCAATGATCAGTTTATCTCTTTGAACTGCTATCAATTCCTTATTTGATTTTCTACCCACTCCTTGAGAGCTGATATTTGTTTTATCTATTTTCCACCTGAGTTATCCCTAGAGTTGGTCTTTCTTTGTTATTTTTTGCTATATCCATGATGACATCCTTAATTATCAGTTGCTCTTGGTTGTGAACTATCAATACCCCTACAGTATCTGATTTTGGTAACTCACTACACTCAATTACCTACTCTAGGATAGGAGGAGGTGAAATAGGGGCTTGAACATGGTTGTTATTATTTTTATTATTCTCATCCACTCCTTCCATCAATTATTCTTCTTCCTGGTCTACTAGTGTCTTGAATATCTCATACCTATTGGAGGGTTTGAGTTGGGTTTGCTCCTTACCATATTTTTCTTTTACCTTCTTCTTTTGGGTTGTTGAAAACCATATCCATGTGTTTCTTTATCATGAGAAATATTGGTTGTTTATTTATTGATTGTTGACTTATCCTCCTTAGGAAACTTTGAAATTCCTAGAGGAGCCTCCATTTTTATGTTCATATTGTTTAGTCAAGATCAGGCTAAATACCCATATTTATGGTAAAATTTGCACCTGAAGGGCAATGCCTCATAATGTGGTTGTTGAATCCAAGATAGTCCTGCAAGTTTGAGTTCAACCTTTGTCGACAAAGGTTGGCTAAGATCCATTTTTGTGTATAATCTAGCATAAACGACTGTGTTTCCTTCCATTGTGTCTTTGGAAACACCCAAATGTCTTCCAAGGGAATTGCTGATAATTTCTAATACCTTCTTGCTCCAAAACTCTATTGGAAGTGCATATTAATGGATCGAAACTGGGACAATAGTGGGTTTAATTCAAGGATCAAATCCCACTCTTGAGGGCTGAACAAATAATCTTGTCGGACCATGATTCCTCTTTTCTGATTTGAAATCTCTATTTATATCAGCAAGTGAAGAAAAACTAACAATAAAATATCCATTGCTAATAAAACACAAAGAATACTCACCAAGAGACTCCCAATTTTGCTGGACCTAGGAATGCAAAAAATATAGGGTAGGACGAGTAGCCATGAATTTACAAAACAAATCATGATTGAATCTATATAAAACTATTTCTTCTACCATCCTATATTCAATGACAATATTTGGCCTTGATTTTGATTGTGGCAAGCATCCATTAACTCATTGAGATGTTGATCTATTTCCAATAGCCGTAAAAAGCATTTTTAATGCAATTTTTTGTGCTTCTTTAGTATCTGTTGGAGATTTATCCTTTAAAAAATCTAAAAAATAATTGTATCTCTATAAAAGAGGATCTAGATGTGTCCCCATTGGGCCCTCCTGGGGCAACAATCTTATCTTCAATTCCACAACAACCAAAAATATCTTTAGCTACCCAACTAATACCATAGTTTTCTCTTCCAGAGCTCTCCAAAAGACCCTTATTTTACTCCAATCTAATATTATTGTTAATAACCCATACTAATGCATCTTTTAAATTAAATATTTTTAATTTTGATTAAATTGTATATTTATTTATTTTCTATAACATTTTTACATCCTTTATATTTGTCTAAACATGTCATTATATATAAAGAGGAGTAATCCATATAGACAATGGACGAACAAAATACTATTCATATTTGTCAATTAATTTTCTTACCTCTAACTAATATTTAAAATTAAAATTAACCCTTTAAATACTTTTTACTATGATATATTGGCCATATCTTTCTTCATTTATAAATCTAACTATAAACCTATATTTTATAAAATTGAACTGTTTTAATAGTGTATTTATAGACAAAATAAAAAGCTCTTATTATTTTATTTTTTTATAAGGTGGACAAAAGGATTTTTAAAAGGATCTCCAAATATTTTACAAAAAGGAGCTAGTCCCCACCATAGATGGAGATTCAAGAGATACCAAACACTATACAACATAAAACTTGTACTAACTGTAAAGAGAAACCAGCCCTAGAACCAAAGAATCCATATAAAGCCTAAACAAACCAAATATCCACAATCCCATGCAAGGGAAAGAAACCCAAGCACGTAGGCCCATAGGTTTAGAATAGAACCAACAAAAAGGAAATCAGGAAGACGAAAGGGATCACTCAGAATTTGGATCGACTAGGGTCTTTCCCATTCTCATCCTTGAACTCGTTTACTTCGGTCACTTGCCAGTCCATGAGATCCAGAACCTCCTCAATGTAGGAAATCATCACCTACATAGAATCAATCAGAGAGCACTGCAATTTTATCATCATCACATTAAGAGCTATTGGGTTTGAAGTCCCTATCTAGATACCAGGATTTTGATTCCTTCTCACACTACCTGCTCCCAAAATTAATTTTGGCTTCTTGGGTGGTGGTAGGTAATCCTTTTGAATCATTTGCCATCTTCACGAACAGGCATTTAGATCTCATCATTCCTTCCTCATTATCTCTCGAACCTCTAGGAGGGGACTCTGCCCCATCCATTGTTTGCACTACCAGGGGAGTAGCTTCAATGACTTCTTGGTTTAAAGTGTCTGAGTTCCCCAATATAGAAGAGGCCAGATAATCAACAATTGAGGTCTAGACTCTATTCAACGAATTAAGAATACTATAACCATCTAGGCCATGCAATTTGACCACATGATTGAAGATCATATTCAACAATCCTTGGTGGATAAGAATACTATAACCATCCAGGCCACGCAATTTGACCACATGATTGAATATCATATTCAACAATCCTTGGTGGATCGGATCAGAGACCACCCCTTTCTTTACCTTAGAAATTGACCTAAATAGAGATTAAAATAAGAACGAGGAATATTCATCATTTTCTTATGATGGAGATGGTTCAAAATCATGAAATGATAACTCTGTAGTATCTCCTAGTTCTCATCTAGAGTAAAATATTACATAATTACGAGAACAATACAATCCCACAGAACTCTTAAATATTTATGTTTAAACCCATTCTAAATTTTAGACAGCTCTTAAAAAATTAACCTATTCATAAAAAAAATCAAAAAAACCTTATTAAGTGTTATATTAAAAATAAAAAAACCTTATTAAATGTTCCAGTTCTTTAAAATAATGTCCAAGTCACTTAGGATGAAAGAAAATAAGCTTCTAAGACAAAAAATAAGAATAAAAAACTTTTTAGCGTTATCATATTAAACATTACATAGATGCAAATACCTTAAATTGAGTGGCTAATACTTAAGCGACTACTTTAGATAGTCAACAATTTACTTTTTTCTGGTTGTATAGAAAATGAATCATGCTAAGAGAATCCTCGAGCTCAAGATAGGATTAATTTTATTGCATTTATGACTCAAAGGGAGGTTCAATTAAAATTAGAACTAAATTATATATATAGGAAGTGGTTACTCCGCCCATACTTTATTGTCAGTCTCACTTATTTTAATTAGCGTGCATGTTTATAATTTCAATGTTTTTAAAGGGTTCAAATCTAGAGGAAAAAACAGGGGAAAAAAATTAAACTGTAACCTCAACTAATTTTAGCTCAATCGTAGGACACCAGACGTCAATTTTGCAGCCTCTACCGGTACGGGACACCATAGCATTGACTCTGCTTAATGATCGCTAAAACGAATATAATCATTCACATTCGAACAAGATACAAAACATTACGACCCAGCTCAGTCAGCTGCGATCTGTGTGTCCTTTCACTGTATTTATATATTCGTTTAAAATCATCAACGTGATATGTATGCGGTCGGCATGTCCCCCGCCCCTATATGCTAGTTTAACCACGTAAATTATCCTCGAGTTATCATTGAAGCCAATTGTGTACATAATGTGTGAAATGGTGGTGAAATTAAACTCTATAAATATCCAAGCAAGAAAGTTTCTTGTCGATCAAATAAGCTTGTGCATTTTGCATATTCCTATCTTCTAACTTTGAGTCTCCACATATAGCAGTGATGGTCTGCAAGTCTTGTTGCCATGAACAAAAGAAATTTAAGAATGGCCTTTGGTCACCTGAAGAGGACCACAGATTAAGAAGTTACGTACTAAGATACGGCCATGGATGCTGCAGCGAAGTTCCTAAACTTGCTGGTTAGTTGATAAATTCTTCTTTTTAATTGTTATTGATGTGAAAACTCTGTTTGGCATCATCTTTGTCTCTTTTCTCTGGTGTCCTCTAGGTTTACAGAGGTGCGGAAAAAATTGCGGACTTCGATGGATCAACTACTTGAGACCCGGTCTCAAACGAGGGATCTTCTCCCCACAAGAGGAAATGATTATTATCAACGCACATGCAATTCTCGGTAACAGGTAATTGATAGTTAACAACCATCTAATATGCATTATTGAATGTCATATCTTATTGTTTTCTAACATGCGTGTTTACCATACAGGTGGTCTCTGATTGCGATGATGCTTCCTGGGCGTACTGATAACGAGGTAAAGAATTTCTGGAATTCCCATTTGAGGAAGAAGCTCAAGATCTTGGGAATAGATCCCAGTGCCCACGGATCTATTGGCGACTCCAGCAAGAACGGAATTTCAGACGTTAGTAAGACTATGGTATCAAAGGACTCGGAACAGAATTTCATTCCAGAGAACGAGTTCTATTCGCAATTCTCAGTGTCGGGGATTCCTGAGGAGATTACGATGCCGTTATATACTGAGCACTCAACGATGCAGTCAGCAACTGGATTACGATATGGTAAATACGATCCTGCTACCGATTTTTTCCGGAAAATAGTAATTTTCTAAGTGTTATGTTCTCGGAATGGAAAATAGTAATTCCACACAGGACGAAGCCTCCAAAAGTAACGTGGCTTCTGAAATATTGCGACCGTCAGCAATGAGGTCAGGGAATACACATTTTCTTCACCTGAATGAAGACGCTGCTGATAGTCGGGTGAAGCGCATCATTTGGTCCGACTCCACCTCAGGATTAGACATGGCAACCTTCTCTAACGATGGGTGATGTGATAATATGCCTTCCGAGCAATCTGTCTTCGGCAATGGCTTAGAAAATACAGCCGAATTGAACGTCGCTGAATATTGGGAGGAACGGACCTCAGACAGCTATAATGATGTCAATTTAGCAGTGCATAGCTACTCTGATTTATTCGGAAACTGTAGTTATCTGGACGTAGATTTTTCCTAAATAAATGCTTTGTCTAAGTGTACGATATATAGGATGGATTCCACTACACTTAGGGAGAGGTCTTCGAATTTTGGCCCTGAAATCTCAATCATATCGGTGCTTGTATATTTCATGCATAATTTAGCACCAAAAATCCTTTGTAAGTATTTAGCATATCTTAATATTCATAACTACTATAATCAATTGCTTTTCTTTTTTATTCAATTGGACATTGAGAAGTGTTTAAAGTGCAAATGACACGGGCTTGTTTATAAAAAATATAGGTTTATTTTATAGAGATTTTTATTCAATTTTTTTTTAGTGATATGTGATATCTATCGTAATAGTATTATGTGATTCATTGAAGTATTATAATAAAAGAGTTTAATTATAAGGTGCATTTAAATTTTATAATATATATTTTTTTATTGATGGTTGACAAGGAGATTAAAAGATCTTAATTTTTTATAAAAATATGTTAAAAAAATTTACATTACAATCTCATTATCCAAGACAATAATTGGAAAAAAATAATAGCTATAAACAAAAATAATTATAAGACAAAATTTTAAGTAAAAGATCAACAACTAGATTAGTTGAGGAATGACAAACAAAAAGGCCACCTTTTAGCGCTTAAAACTCAAAACATTGACAATTTGACAACAACATGCATCACTGAAACAATTCTCCCTATTAAAACTTAAAACATTAACAATTTGACAACAACAAGCATCACTAATAAGGGAAACAATTCTCCCTATAAAGACAACTAAAATATCTACTACCTCAGTCGTAGCTCTAAATCTTCGTGCCATAGGTGATTTGAAATCGAATCCAAATTAATGTCTAATCAAATAAGTGGATTCAACCCTTGTAAAATGTTGATGAGAAAATTGTTGAGTTAGCCCAAGCTGTCCACCATTGCTTGTAAAATGCTGATGAGATAATTGTTGAGCTAGCCCAAGTTGTCCACCATTGCTAACTAAATGTCTTCCTTCAATTTTGTTTTTATTTCACAAGCACATAAGACCCTAGACACCCTATTTTGTAGACTCACCAAGAATTTTGCCTCCTTTCAAATAACATGTTTTATCTTTTTTAATTTTATTTTTGAAGATCCATTTTAGTCTCATGTAGTAATCATATCTGGTTGACGATCCTATCTTAAAGTAAAAACCACTTGATATTTTGAGGGGGCATTCAATCACTTAATGTTCCAATATATTATTTTCATTACTTATATTTAAAGGGGTGATATTATTTGCCACCTCAAGAGCCATTTCCTTCTCTCTAATTTTTTTTATTTGATGGTATTTCCCTTTTAGAAATTCATCCAACATCTACTTTTCCTTTCTTCTAGTTTCTTGTAATCTTATTTGGATTACTACTCTCCCCTCTGATTTTACTAAAATTAATTATAATAAATAGAAAAGTGTTCTATAATTATTATTACTACTATGACCACTAAAAATTAAGCCCTTCACCTTGTATTTTTTTTAATATAAGGTTCGCTCTAAATGATATCAAGATTTGCAAAATCATGTTTGAGTAAAGATTAATGAAAAACCAAAATGGTTTAAATGAATGAATTTTTAAATAAAGTACCAAGATAACCATCAAAACATATGTATTAAATATAGTAAGTACAATAATAGTGATTTTTTTTATTTATATATAATTCATTATTTTTTATTTTATCTTTAAAAAAATAATGTGACTATATTTTTAACATTTGATATTTTATTATGATATTTTATCATGTGTGGATTTGATTATAGGTATATTTGAATTTGGATGCAATTGCTACTTTCCTATGAATTAAAAGAGCTATGTATTTTTGAATAGTTAATATTTTCATTGATGGAGGAAGTTATATATTATAATGATCTTCATATTATATGCCTATGCATTGTAATAATCCCAAAATATAGAATTAATAAAAAATAATGAGTTCCACCATTATTATCAACACCATATTAGACATGGTGTCATCTTGAATCCAATCTTGACCTCCACTATTTTCAACTCTAACAATGCAAGGATAAGCATGAATGATAATACTATGGATTCATGTCACAATTGCCACCAAGGGGAACAAGGACTAATCAACTCCACAAATTGACCTAATGTCATATACCTTTTTCTACTATAGACAATGATTATTTTTTTAAAGAATAATTGATATGTTTTAGAAGCTAATTCACTTGAGTTTTGATTCTAAATAGATTTGTATTTTATATAAGGGAGAGTATTTCTCTTAAATTTCTTATCACTATTACTCATATTTTTGTCCATACTACTTATTATCTCAAACAAATATTTTTTACATGTTGGGTCCTTGTCAACATATGGTTTATCTTCAATATTACCAAAAACACTTTATGTAGGTCAATATTTTTCTTTGACATCATATTCATTATATAATATTTGATTATTAACATAATAATGAAGTTCACCAATAAGAAAATTTTAAAATATCATATGAGAAAGTAGGGTGGAGGAAACTTGTTGCACTTCAAAATATTTTGTCAGGACAAACATAAGAAACACATCAACTTAAATCATTAACAAAGAGATAGAGAGAGTAAAGTAATAGGTGATGACACATAAGATATGATTGATGCCTATAGGAACCCATACAAATGGTTAAGATAAGATCATAGAACTTAAAGGGTATAAATATCAAATGTCAAATTTTAATTACAAGTTGTCCAACAAAGCATTAGAAATAAAAATATATTAAGGTTACCTATAACAAAGTTAAACCATGGGGTTATAGGTTAAATATATAAATCCATATAAAAATAGTATACAATAATTTCTTGCAAGATTACACATGATCACATTATATAGTACATTATATAGTGTAACCTTGGCCATTAGAAACATATTACACACTTTCAAAGTCCTCCCATAATTTTAACTAAGGGATCAAAGAAATAATACACTAATGATAATAACAATATTTTTCTTAATGTAATATCTAAAAGGGTAATCCTGGGACCCATTTGAATCCCATTTAAATCTGGCTCATCATTTTGAATTGTGCCTCTTGTCTCTCTTTTAAACCTTACCTCAAGCATTTACCTCTAGTTGCATGTTGTTACCTTTTACAGTATTTGCACGTGATTTTCAACTTCTTTAAAGAATTTTACTTACCATTGGATTGAGCTTAATCTTTGTTTATTAAAATTCCTTTACATAATCCTATAACTAAAAAAACCCCACAATTTTCATTATTCATAGTTATCTTTAATTAATTTTTCTAACTAATATATAAAAAATTTATTTGCAATAAGGATGGACCAGAAGAATGCAAACAAGTGCTGATTGAAAACCAAAAAAGTTATTTGCTATTAAGTTTATAATGACTTTTGACGGAGTTTATCAAAACCAAAAAAAGTTATTGCTATTAAGTTTATAATGAGTTTTAGCGGAGTTTATCAGTCACCTTGACCAACTTAATTTAAATAGGCCTGTCAAAATACACATACATATTAGCGGAGTTTATCAGTCACCGACCAACTTTATTGAAAAGGCCTGTCAAAATACACATACATACACGTAAAAATATGACAAATACGCAACCTGTCTATACCCAAGTCATTAAATTATTGAACGCTTCTGATAGATAGAGTCAACCATAACCTTTTAATAACAACTAAGTATTTTCTGAGTTCTAACTCCTAGAGATTATACAAATGCTGAAGGCTAAGGATCAGCCAAACCTGACATGATATTATGTTATGCTTAGCACTGTTATCATCAATTTTCTGCTTTTGTTGTGAAGCCTAGTGTATGCTCTCCATTTTCCTTTTCCGCATTAAAAATGTTGACGTATCCCACACGTGAAGCAAGTTGAAACTTTATGATTATTCTTTTTTCTGTAAATGTTAGTGGTACCAAATAGGTTTTACATAAAGTTTTAACCTTACGTTTTCATGATTAGTGTCAGAGGTAATCGAGTCACAAGCATGACATATGGTGCGTGTAAATAGCTGATAATGTGGACTTGATGTGCTACTCTTTTTGTCAAATTATTAGGTTGGATCATGCTATTAACAACAATTCAGGCCAGTTGGATTATCAAGGCTGCACCTCTAAAAACTAGGTGACTACAGCTTTTTAAAGTTCACGTGAAAAGCATCGTTTCTGGTACGTTGACATGGGAATCAAACTGTACGTTTTCACTGAAAAGAATAAATATCATTTGTAACATTTGAAACAGAAGGAGTCCTAAGGTTGGAATATCATTAGATATCTCAACTCTGATAAGAAAACTGCTGATTTCACCGTTGAAGGTTTGGATGCCAAATAAAGATCCTAATTGCTTATAATATAGGGACATGTTATATTGTGTGTGGTTTTTGACCCAAAATTACTCTAGACATGAAGTAATTTGAAACTATACCCTTTTATAAGAGTTTACGTTTCAAAAAGTGGCATCGTCAAACCAAAAAAAAACGAATACATGTTCGAACTTCCTTTTCCTGAGCAGTGATGTCAAGCTTTTGGATTAACGTAGCCCAACTGTTTTGCACAACCTGATTTGTTTTCTTTCCAAGCGAGAGAAATAATTATGACACTTTTTCATTAAAAAAAAAAAAAAGTGAACATCGTCAAATTGTTGGTTGGATCACGCGATTAACGACAATTAAGGTCAATAGCATTATGAAGCATGTAGGTCCAACTTTTCAACTTTTCCAGTAACACGGGCAACGAACGTTTCGAAAATTAAAGTACAAAACGTATTTTTGGTGCGTTGATAGAAATAATCGATCTATACCTTTTGGCCGAAAACAACGGTATGAGGACGCAAATAAGTTAAAAGTTTTAAAACATTTGGAATAATCGGGTTGAAATGTCAGTGATCATGGCTTTCCCTCACATTAGATTTGTTTTCGTTGGGGGGTGGGCGAGGGCTATACTCTTTCCTTCAATAACAAGCGACGTATTGGATTAAAATAGTCATTCCTAACCGAGGGATTTGATATATGAATATGAGAGGAAGCATCATAGATATAATAAAAAATAGAACGGTCTTAAATTATTATATTGTGATGTTTTTTCAACAGTGGATTCTGATCAAAGTTCATAACATTCCTACCAAAGATTCCTCCGCATAGAAATCCAAAATATCAGCAACGATTGGATTTGAAATTTCGAAGGGAGACGCTTGTAATGCTAGTTAGGAAATAATAAGAATTTCAATATTGAATTTATATCCCAAAGTGCAAATTACGCGGTCGGCAGGTTCCTCACTGAAGGAAGAACGGCGATTTTTTTTCTTTCGCCGAAGACCGTCAGCAGCGGACTGCGCAGGGCGGTCGACCAAGCGAGATGCGGGCAGCGCACTGACTTCGGCCGAAGTGCGAACTTCGCACTTCCTTCTGGCCGAAGTGCGTCTGTCGCGCGAAGTGCGCACAGCGCACTGACTTCGGCCGAAGTGCGACCTTCGCACTTCCTTCTGGCCGAAGTGCGTCTGTCGCGCGAAGTGCGCACAGCGCACTGTTTTCGGCCGAAGTGCGACCTTCGCACTTCCTTCTGGCCGAAGTGCAACAGTTGCGCGAAGTTCGAACTTCGCACGGCGGACGAACTTTGCCTGGCAACAAACTTCGCCGTGCTCGTCGACCAACTTTGTGCGGCAACGGTTTGCAGGCTTCAGACTTGGCCAACTCTGGCCATCAAGTTCTTCGTCTTGCGCAGCTGCTGTTGGGTTTGCCTGGCTTGGCAAGACCCGAGAGATAGGAGAGAAACGCCGGAACAGAGAACAAATAGGTTAACACCTAAACAACTGCAAACCCTAAATATGCCACAGACAAAAGCAAACTTTATTCATATGAACAACTAGGGTTACAGAATTCCTCAACCGAGGAAGTAACAACATCTGCAGGCTACGCTGCAGGATAAACTGGACAAGGGAAATGTCGAGTCTGCTGCTCGGACATTTATCAGCTGAGCCTCACTGCTCACTGAAACACTCGCCCTTCTTTCTCTGCTCACTTTCACGAACTTCTCTCACACCCGCTCTGCTTCCTTCTTCTACGCACTCTCTCCTCTTTGTCTGTAGACTCGAACCGTCCTTTTATAGCCACGGGGAGAGGAGGATAAGTGTTATCCTCTGACAGCTCCGGATAAGGGTTATCCTCGGACTGACCCTCGTCTAGGGTTTCTGACAAACGCCGACTGGGCATTAACTCCTGCGGAGATCGGATCTGCCAGGTGTCATATCTGTCAGAAGATAAGTGCGACGTCATGTCACACTTGTCGGGATCCCGGATTGCGGTAGCGCAGTTGGGCACAGGCGTGAAATCTGGGTTTATTTTTCTAACACCCTCCTTTAAACCTGATTTCACAAGCACTTTGACTCCAAGTTGCTCTCGCAATCTGCTGAAGTCTTCCTCCTTCAAAGGCTTCGTGAAAATATCTGCCAACTGCTCCTTGGATCTGCAAAACTGTAGATGAATTTCTCCGGACTTCACCAACTCTCTGATGAAGTGATAACGAATATCAATGTGCTTCGTCCGGCCATGGAACACGGGATCCTTTGACAGTGCAATGGCCGAATTGTTGTCACAGAAAATTGTTGTCACGCCTTCCGGAGGATTAAACAGTTCGCTCAGAACTCTTCGCAGCCATACTGCCTGGCATGCGGATGTCGTGGCGGCAACATATTCTGCTTCGGCTATGGACAACGCAACAATGGGTTGCTTCTTGGACGCCCATGAGACTGCCCCTGATCCAAGATGGAAAGCAAACCCGGAGGTGCTCTTCCGATTGTCAGTACTGCCATCCAAGTCACTGTCTGTGTAGCCAACTAGCTCCAACTGGTCTTGTCTGGCGTAAAATAGGCCATGGTTACGCGTCCCGCTGACATAGCGCAAAATCCTCTTGCCTGCTTGCCAGTGCGTGTCCTTCGGAGTCTCCATGAAACGGCTGATCAGACTGACTCCGAACATCAAATCTAGCCGAGTTGCAGTCAAGTACATCAGACTGCCAACTAGCCTCTTGAACAAGGTTGGATCTACAGACCTCCCTGTATCCAACTTGCTCAGCTTCAAACCTGTGGCTACAGGTGTAATGGCAAGTTTGTTGTCCTCCATCTTGAAGCGCTTCAGGACATCCTTCACATACTTGCCCCGAGAAATGAAGATGCCATCTGCTGATTGGTCAACTTCAATGCCGAGAAAATATTTCATCAGCCCAATGTCAGTCATTTCAAACTCGGACTTCATGGCTGTTCTAAACTACGCAAATAGGCTGCTGTTATTGCCAGTAAATATCAGATCGTCTACATACAGGCAGACGATGATGAGCTCACCTGCTGCATTTGTCTTCATGTACAGGGAGTGCTCATATGGGCATTTTTGAAACCCATTCTCTTGAAAATAGTCGTCAATACGGCTGTACCATGCCCTGGGTGCTTGCTTCAACCCATACAAGGCCTTCTTCAATTTCAGGACTTTGCCTTCTTGCCCTTGTATTTCATAACCGGGCGGCTGGTCTATGTAGACCTCTTCTTCCAACACTCCATTGAGGAAGGCAAACTTGACATCCATCTGGTACACGCTCCATCCTTTACGAGTCTGCGAGTGCCGGAATCATTCGACTGTTTCAAGTCGGGATATGAGTGCATACACCTCATGATAGTCAACTCCTGACTTCTGCTTGTAGCCTTTCGCCACTAATCTGGCCTTATGCCTGTCAACTTCTCCTTGGGCATTAAACTTCGTTTTGTATACCCACTTGACCCCAATGGTCTTCTTTCGTGTTGGAAGATCTGTTAGTTGCCATGTCGCATTCTTCTCAATGGCTGCTATCTCCTCATCCATCGCATTCACCCATTTGCGATTCTGACTTGCCTCTTCAAACTCCATTGGATCACATTCAGTAAAGAGAGCAAAATCAGAATAATCTTCATCTAATTGATTACGGGTTACCTCATAGATGTCTTGCAAGCTCCGAGTCTTCACAGGAGTCCTCAGGTTTTGAATTCTACTTGCAAGTGGAGGTGAACGGGATGATGAGGGTGTGCTACTGCTGGCACCACTATTGATGCTTGAAGGCACAAGTGGTTGGACTCTATCTTCCTCCAAGTCTACAGATTCAACAGTTGCTGGTTCAGACTGACCAGTCTTTGACTTCCCGTTCCAGACTTCATCCTCCAGGAACTTCACGTCTCGGCTGATGACAAGTTTCTTTGTCACAGGATTGTACAGCTTGTATGCCTTTGATGGTTCGCTATACCCTATGAAGATGCATCTTTCAGCTTTGTCATCCAGCTTCTACCTTTTCTCATCTAGAACATGTGCATATGCTATGCACCCGAAAACTCGCAAATGAGCCACACTTGGCTTCAACTTGCTCCAGGCTTCCTCTGGAATTTTGTCCCTCACACTCTTGGTGGGACATCGGTTCAGCAGATAAACTGCACAACTTACAGCTTCTACCCAGAACTCATGTGGCAAAATTTTTGCCTTCGACATGCTCCGTGCCATCTCCATGATTGTTCTGTTCTTCCTCTCAGCTACGCCATTCTGTTGTGGCGTGTATCTGGCAATGAACTGCCTCCGAATTCCATGTTGCTTGTAGAAGTTGTGGAATTCGTTGGAGATGTACTCTCCACCTCCATCAATTCTGAGAGTCTTCACATAATGACCGCTCTGTTTCTCAACCAGAGCCTTGAACTCCCTAAACCTTGCAAACACCTCTGACTTCAACTTGATTGGATAAATCCATGTCTTTCGGTTGAAGTCATCAATGAAAGTCAGGAAATACTTATTGTCGGCATATGAGGTGGTCTACATGGGACCACAGATGTCTGAGTGCACAAGCTCCAAAGGCCGTGATGCTCTCCAAGACTGCCCTATAGGGAATGCATCCCTGTGCTGCTTGCCGACCAGGCAACCTTCACAAACTTGGTTCGGTTGCTCTATAAGGGGTAAACCCTTCACCATCTGCTTCTTGTGCAGCAGATTCAGGCCATTGAAACTCAGGTGACCGAATCTGAGATGCCACAGCCAGGTAGCATCCTTCTCAACTGCACTCAGAGACAACAAAGATTCATTTTGAATCTGCAGCGGAAACATCTTGTTTTTCGTCATGGACACAGTTGCGATTTGTCCATGGACTTTGTCTCTGATGGAACAGACTCCATCTTTGAACAGTACAGTGTGCCCCTTCTGCACAAGTTGTCCAACACTTAGCAGATTGTGCTTCAACCCAGGCACATAAAAAACATCTTGAATTGTTTTTCTATCACTGTGCTAGGTGCGGATGAGGATCTTTCCTTTCCCCATCACAGGAACTTTGATGTTGTTCCCCATATTGACTTCGGACTGGATTGTTTCATCCAGTTGTGAGAACATCTCCCTGTTCCCAGTCATGTGGTTGCCGCAACCACTGTCAAGATACCAGACGTTTTTCTTGCTCTCCTCTTCAATACTACAAGTCAGCAGCACATTTCCTCCTGTCGCATTTTTGGGTTCCTCCGAATAATGGGCTTGCTACTGATTCTCGTTCGCCATCTTCTTTCTGCACTGAGTGGCATAATGGCCGAACTTGTTGCAATAGTAGCATTGGACCTTTGACATGTCCTTCTTCTGCTGAGAGCCACCTTGCTGATTTTTGCCAGTGCCTCTTCCTCCTTGCTGATGAAAGTTGCAACTTGGCTCAGAGTCCTGAGGGTTTGAGTTCCCTCCTTGCTTGTTCCTTCTCCCATGTCTACTTCTGCCTCTTCCTCCTTGAGAACTAGAGGCACTGTGCTGGGAGTCTTGTCTGCCGCTGTCTCGGACTGAGACTTGCGCTTTGAAGGCTTGCTCCAAAGAAGACTGAGTTGAGCGGCTCGACCTCTGTTCATGGGTCTGCGGAGAACCCATGAGTTCGTCTGTCGAGAGGGTTGTCAAATCCCTCGACTCTTCGATTGCTATCACAACCGAGTCGAACTTTGCAGGCAGACTTCTGAGAATCTTCTCCATGATTCTCTGGCTCTGGACATTTTCTCCATTCAACCGCATCTGGTTGATAATGTCCATCGTTCGGGTGAAGAAATCGCTCATCGACTCGGACTCGCTCATCTGCAGGTTCTCGAACTCTCTCCTGAGCATCTGCAGCTTCACCAACTTCACTTTGTCGGTGCCCTGATACGAACTCGCTAGGGTTTCCCAAGCCTGCTTGGCCTTGGTGGCTGATGCAATCCGCGGGAAGATGGTCTCCTCAACCGCTTGCATGATGTAGAAGAGGGCCTTCTGGTCCTTCTTCTTGTGCTCTTTCAACAGATCCCTGTTTGCTTGAGAGAGGGCGGCCAGTGCTACTACATCTGCCGGTTCTGGGTAGCCGGTCTCGACCAACTCCCATAGCTCCTGAGATCCGAACAGGATCCTCATCTGGATGCTCCAGTAATCGTAGTTCTTATCATTAAATCGTGGGATCTGCAACTGCAACGAGTTTCTCTCGGAAGCCATGCTTCTATCTCCATGTCATGGCACTATCAGCTCTGATACCAATTTGAAGGAAGAACGGCGATTTTTTTTCTTTCGCCGAAGATCGTCAGCAGCGGACTGCGCAGGGCGGTCGACCAAGCGAGATGCTGGTAGCGCACTGACTTCGACCGAAGTGCGAACTTCGCACTTCCTTCTGGACGAAGTGCGTCTGTCGTGCGAAGTGCGCACATCACACTATTTTCGGCCGAAGTGCGACCTTTGCACTTCCTTCTGGCCGAATTGCGTTTGTCGTGCAAAGTGCGCACAGCGCACTATTTTCAGCTGAAGTGCGACCTTCGCACTTCCTTCTGGCCGAAGTGCAACAGTTGCACGAAGTTCGAACTTCGCACTGCGGACGAACTTCGCCTGGCAACAAACTTCGCCGTGCTCGTCGACCAACTTCGCACGGCAACGGTTTGCAGGCTTCAGACTTGGCCAACTCTGGCCATCAAGTTCTTCGTCTTGCGCGGCTACTGCTGGGTTTGCCTGGCTTGGCAAGACCCGAGAGATAGGAGAGAAACGCCGGAACAGAGAACAAATAGGTTAACACCTAAACAACTGCAAACCCTAAATATGCCACAGACAAAAGCAAACTTTATTCATATGAACAACTAGGGTTACAGAATTCCTCAACCGAAGAAGTAACAACATCTGCAGGCTACGCTACAGGATAAAGCTGGACAAGGGAAATGTCGAGTCTGCTGCTCGGACATTTATCAGTGAGCCTCACTGCTCACTGAAACACTCGCCCTTCTTTCTCTGCTCACTTTCACGAACTTCTCTCACACCCGCTCTGCTTCCTTCTTCTACGCACTCTCTCCTCTTTGTCTGTAGACTCGAACCGTCCTTTTATAGCCACGGGGAGAGGAGGATAAGTGTTATCCTCTGACAGCTCCGGATAAGGGT
This sequence comes from Wollemia nobilis, assembly GCA_028583015.1. Classification (NCBI taxonomy): domain Eukaryota; kingdom Viridiplantae; phylum Streptophyta; class Pinopsida; order Araucariales; family Araucariaceae; genus Wollemia; species Wollemia nobilis. The sequence goes on along the minus strand of JAQPPZ010001063.1, from coordinate 6,125,256 downwards.
TATCCTCGGACTGACCCTCGTCTAGGGTTTCTGACAAACGCCGACTAGGCATTAACTCCTGCGAAGATCGGATCTGCCAGGTGTCATATCTGTCAGAAGATAAGTGCGACGTCATGTCACACTTGTCGGGATCCCGGATTGCGGTAGCGCAGTTGGGCACAGGCGTGAAATCTGGGTTTATTTTTCTAACACTCACTGGCAACAAGATGGTAATTAAACCAAACTAAAATAGCCACTTGCAACTTATGTCGTCATTTATGCGTATAAGACGTGGAATCCTCTAATCTGCTTCCGATTAAAAGGATCGTTTCACATTTTCCCATATTTTAGTTTGCATCTTTTTGTCAATACCCGTATGGAATGAATTAGTCAGTTTAACACACGAAAGATATAACGAAATGAATTATCTTCTTGCCAGAGGCATAATGTTGACTCAGCTTACATTATTATCGTTAAATATTACAGTTAAATTTTAAGCAGATTCCTTTGTGCCATTCTTTTGTGTCAGTGGCTATGTATTATTCTAACGTATAGCATGCAAGGAATAAGAGAACTGTTGTGTGCATGGTAGCATCTATAATAAGTTACTTTCATATTTGAATAGTAATTTGTTTTGTTTTCTAATCTATAAGAAATCTAGATCCCCTCTTTAGGGAGAGAACTCTCATGTTTTTAAATTTCTATGTGAGAGTTAGAATCATTTACTCAGGCTGACGTCCCTCAATTTAAGAGGACAATTATGATTTTTTTAGTATTACTTTAATTTTTTCTTTTTTTTATTCTCAAGACTTGTAGAAGTTGATTGAACTAGCAACTCAAGTTGCTTACAATTAGTAGACGTAGGCTAGATGGATTAATTTAAGGAAAATATGAAAAGACTTTAATTTTATTTTTTCTTTTAACAAGTTATGGATGAGTCCATTTTTTCAAAAATTGTAACAATAACAAAATGAAAACAAGCATGGGATAATTTACAAAGTGAATATTAAGGTAAGATAAAATTCTTTCGAAAATGTTAAGGAGGAAATTTGGGAATTTATAAATGAAACACTTAGAATATGTATACAAAATTTTCACCTATGCTATTGGGATAATAACCCAAGTAAATTATCATGGGAAGACACTATAGGACTAGAAGGTTGTTGAAAATATTTTGAGAAGTTTATCTATAAAATATGATCCTTTTTTAGATTTCATTGAAGAACGTAAGGATCTCATAAGATTGTCAATTGAAGAGGTTATGATTTCATTTCAAAGTTATGAGCAAAAATTGACTAGGCCAAAGAACACCACCCTTGAACACAATTTCCAATCAAAAGCATCTATTAGTGAAGCAAAATATAAAGGTAAAAAATAAATCCTCCAAAAAGCATCCTTATCAAACATTAAAAGAGGTAGATGAAGAAGCTTTATAAAAGTTGAAGAAAAATTATGAAGGAACAACTACTCTGAAGGAGGTGGTGGGAGAAGGAGCAATAACTACTATGAAGGAGATAAATGAAGCATTTAAAAATAAAAAATTCAATGTCATTATTGTAAAAGGTATGGTCATTATCAATTTGAATGCAAGCAAAGGAATTTTGATAAAAATAAACAAATTATTAATTTCTCACAAGAAAATGAAGAATTTGGTTTAGTCTTTTCCACTTGTAATATGGTTGAGGAGTATTCAAAATATTTTTTCTTGTTAAATAATGGTTGTAGCAACCACATGATAGATAATGAAGCAATATTCTCTACATTGGACGAACCAATGTACTCTCAAGTGAAAATTAGAAATAATAATAAAATTATAGAGATGGAAAAATGAATCATATCAATCAGGGCAGAGGAAGATGAAAAAATGTTTATCCCAAATTTTTATTATGTTTTTCATTCAAAACAATATCTATTAAGTATTGGACATCTAAGTTATAAAGTGTATCTAATTATTTTTTAAAGTGACACATGCAAAATTTAAAATAGTAATGGTAAAAATGGATTTATTGCATAAGTAACCATGAGAAAGAATTGCATATCTTCCCTAATAAGTTTAATCCATGTTCCTCATATTTCCTAAGTTTTCCTAAAATATCAATCCTTGTCATGGCATTTGAGATATAGATATTTAGATATTTGTTGCCTACATTTACTTTAAAAGAGCCATATGGGAAAGGGACTTCCAATAATTGAGCAACAAGTCCAAGTATGTAAAGGATACCATTTGGAAAAACAAAATGGTGACTCATTTCTAGTTAGAAGAATGTAGAGAGGCATTGCACCACTTAAATTAGAACATGTTGATATATGTAGTCCAACACAAACTCCATTAATTGGTAAGAGTATATATCTCATTACTTTTATTGATGACTTCAATAAGAGAACATGGGTATACTTTTTAGTTTTTACAATGTAAATCATGGATGGAGAAATAGAGTGGTCTTTGGAAGATTTTCAAATAACAAAATGGGGGGTTTATCTCATAATAATTTTAAAAATTCATTGAGAATGGGATAAAAGAAAACTAACATGTTACACTCCCTAACGAAACAGGTTTGTAGAACATAAAATTAGAACAATAAAGAAATGACAAGGAGTAATATAAAAGATAAAATTCTTTCTAAATTATTTGTAGGAAAAAGCTATAACATGATCAATTTGCTTATTGACTAGATGTCCTACAAGGAGTGTGATGACCCGATATTAGAGAAATCCTTTATTGGAACAAATCCGAGTCTAGTTCAACTTAGATTTTTTGGGTGTATTTCTTATGTTAGAATAAGTGAATATTCTCTTAAGTTCACTAGGATACACACTTGATTTTCCACTCCTCCATGTGTCAGGAGAACTCTAAGTGGTGTCTTCATCAGGTTTGATGAGTTGTTGTAATCCAAAAACTCTCAATGATCAACTCTGCTATTTATATAAAGTTGATCCTAGAGATAAATCAATCAGTTCCACCCTTCTCTTCATATTTTTGTGTAATACTTTGCATATTTATTATTGTGAAATTCTAACATGGTACCAGAGCAGGATAGATTTTGCTAGTATTCTCTCTTGAAGGTTCTAGGATTTGATTCATTTACTTTGAATAATTTTTTTTGGCTATCTAACTTCAAAGTTTGCATTAGTCTCTTTTTTATCTATTGTTATTTTACTATTTCAACATATTTATTTTTATATGTTGCATATTCTTTCATATATTTTTTGAATTCGTGCTTGAGAAATTTTTTAATAAAATAGAGCTATTTCCTTTATTTAAAAAAACATGGATTACACTGTGTGAAGGCACCTTTCTCGCCCTTATTTTCAAAGGAAAAAAATCCTTTTTATTTTCTTTATTTATTTATTCTCTCTCTCAGCGTATTCATGTTATTCTAACTCTTAGTTATATCCATTTCTTTTCGATAGTGAAAATCTCGGATGAACCAAGTGTTAACTTAGGAAATATTTTGAATTTATTTTATTCGCTCATGGAGGGAATAAAATCCCTCCCTCATTAATATTTAACTCCTTGTTATCTGGCACTTGGCACCGTCTATGGTGCTTTCAACATACGCTCCAAAATTATATATATGTTAGGGAACACCTAACACTCGTTGGCACTCTCGTTACAACTTGGGCCTCTTCGTTTCAAACTCTCTGGTGCACTCATCATTCATTTAGATGTCTCAGAGTTTACCCGTTTGGCTCGTTGTTCATCTCAAATTTTGTACAACCGACGCTCTCTCTCTTAGATGGTATTTATACCACACCCCTTGCAGTTCAATTCAAAAAGTATATTGCTTTATATATTTTTATCTAAAGAGAACGCATTTTTTAGGAACAACGCTCTAGCTTCCGTTTACTTTTGTCAATTCAAATGGTATTTTTTTAGTCGTAATCTGCAGGAACAACGCTCTAGATTCCATCCATTCAGCCCTCTGGAGGAGGCATCTCTGTTTAAAATTTTTTGTAGGTCTCATAGCTTTCTGCAGGCTCACCACATTTGTTTTGAAATCTCCTTTTTATTTTTATTTTTTTTCAAAACGTAAATTTAAATAATTGGATTCCAAACGTTTTTTTTTCATTTATTTAAGTAATTATTTTCTTATTCTATAATTTTTATCTAACGTTTCTGCAGCATTACGTGATTAAACTAGGGCATTTTTATCTAATCAATTTTTTATAGCGATACATGTTTTAAGAAAAAGGATTGCTCCTTCTCTATTTTTCCAGTGTTAGCCTCTGCCCATACGACCCTCTGGAGAGGCATATCCTTTACGTATTCTGAAGCATTAGCTTGGTGGCCTCCCTCATGATGGTTTTCTCTCTTCAAGTTCCATGTTTTTTCTCTTTTTTTCGCTTGCTGTTTCACGTCGAAAGTCTGTAAGTTTTTACTTTTTCGCATTTCATTTTGTTAGATCTCTATTCGATTGAATTGTGGGGTTTTGTAATCCATTATCTACGTTTTTTTTGTAGGCCCAATATTATTTATTTTGGCTCTCCTCAAAACGGCAGATAACCAAATTGCATATTTATAATATAATATTTCTTTGGGGGGGTTCTTAGATTTTACGTTTTCTGCACTCTTATGTGTCAAGGGGGGTATTTTTTCTTTGCTTTAGCTCCTTCATAGTTTAATACATCTAGATATCTAAATATTTGTTTACCTTTTTTTCCTATAACATAGATTTACATATTGATTTTTATCAGGTTAAAAGTTATTTCATTTTAAGCCTACAACTCTAATATTTGTTTATATTATTAATTTAAAAATTATTACATTAAGGAATTTACAATATTGGATTATTTTAGATAATATTTTTTTTTAAGATAATATTTTTATTTTTTGTTAAACTTTTAAATAGTTTATCAAGATATTTACATTTCTTTCAAAGTAATTTAATTTATATTTTTTTAATAAAATCCTATCTTTTAAAATTACTTTGATACATCATTTCAATCAAATATCTTTTGTCTACGTTCCATATATCAAGCTCCTAAAAAATTATAGTCTCCCTCACGTAAGGGCAGGTTGTTTGGAAACTTGGTATAAAGGCCTGACAGATATTTTCTTATCAAAAAATTTCTTTGGAAATCTCAAAACTTATAGTCTCCCTCACGTAAGGGCAATTTTGGAGAAGACCAATTAAAATAGTTACCCCCTGCATTTCAAAACCAAAACCCTTATTATGATCACATTACTTATAGTTTCCCTCAAGTAAGGGCGGGTACTTGTGATCCTAAAGGATTTGGCAATCTAAGGCAAAACAATTATAGGCCTCATTATACTTATAGTTTCTCTCTCGTAAGGGCAAGTATATTTGATTCACCTATTATTGAACAAAGCTTCATTTTCCTTAAATCAATTAAATTATTTTTTTGGAGTTTTAAAGGGAGGAGTATTAATAATTTTAAATCCTCAAAAATGAATTCAATTGAACCTCTCACCCCTCATATTTTTCACACTTGGAAACCTAAAATTTTAAATCTCATCTCTCAAAAAGGTCTTACTCATTTATTAGAAGAAAATCAACCATAATTTGATAAAGAATATGAAATATTTGTTCATAAAGGAAAAATGCACGAAACTATGGGTATTATTAGTACCAATGTTCATGAAATATTGTGGTTTCATATTACATATTGTAAAACTCCTCATGAAAGTTGGGAGAAATTAAAAACCTTGTTTGGAAAAGTAGATCAGATGAGATCAATGAAACTAGAAGCAAAACTAACTTCTTTATCTCCTGAAGATTTTAGTAGTATTATTGATTTCCTCACTAAGTTTAAAGAAATCCTCACTCAATATAAAGACAGTGGGAAGACTAAGACAGAAGAAGAATTCATTTATCTAATCCTTTCTAAGATAAATGGTGTTTTTCAAATTTTTGCAACCACCTTCATATCTACTAAAAATGCTCTTGGTGTAACCTTTAAAATGCCCTCTTTAGAAGAATTTTGTGATAGATTAACTAGGGAAGAAACCAAACTTGCTATATATGAAAAATCTTCATCTTCTTCAGAAGCCTTAGTAGCCTCCACCTCCTCTAAAGAAAAATTCAAAAATAAGGAAAAGACTCCCATTACCTATACTCATTTTAAGAAGAATGGTCACTCTGCTAAAAAATGCTGGAAAATATTACAGCAACTAGAGGCAACTATAAAGGATCAAAATATAGAAAATAATAAGCAAATAGGAAAATCCCTTAATGTTCAAGGAAAAACCTCCAATTCTTTCTCTAATTATTGGGTCCTAGATTCTAGAGCAACTCATCACATGTCTACTTTAGACAAGTCTTTCTATTCTATCTCCTCTAGCTCTACTCATAGCATAGAAGTAGGGGACTCTTCCTTCATTCATGTCAAAGTAAAAGGGGATATAACCATTGATGGTGGCTATATAAACAATGTTCTCTATGTTCCAGACATTCCCACCAATCTCCTATCCATTTATAAAATTTATACTTCTGGAAATGGGAAAATTGTTGTCTTCTCCCCAACAGGAGTTGAGATAGGAGATTTTCAACTCCCTAATTATCTTGTGGCAAAAGGGAATATTTATCATAAATCTCATCTTTTCCACTTCAAAGGCTTTCAAAATCCAGAAGGAGCCTCCTGTTTTGTGGCTCATAGTAATCTTGATAGTCAAATTTGTCATGAAAGGTTTGGTCATATTAATTATAACTACCTAAAAGATTTGTGCACCCATAATATGGTTAAAGGATTATCCCAAGTCTCTTCCAGTGATGGGGTTTATCCTAGATGTGCTCTTGGAAAGCAGCATCAAAATCCTTTCCACCCAAGTAGTTATTTAAAAACCTCATCTCCTCTAGAATTAATCCATAGTGACTTAATGACCTTTCCTGAAACATCTTTTAAAGGAGAAAAGTATGCTCTTACATTTATTGATGTTTTTTCTAGAAATTCCTGGGTCTACTTCCTCAAATATAAAAGTGATGTGTTATCCCACTTTAAAATCTTTAAAGCCTTAGTTGAAAATTAGGCTTCTTGCAAAATCAAGAATATTCGTACTGATAATGGGGGGGAGTACTGCAGTAATGAGTTCTCCATATTTCTTTATAATCATGGTATAATACACCAACATTTTGTCTCCCATAATCCTCAACAAAATGGCATAGCAGAAAGAAAGAACCGGACATTAAAAGAGATAGCTAATTGTATGCTCCATTCAAGAGATCTTCCAAAAGTTTTTTGAGTAGAGGCTATTAACTGTGCAAATTATATTCAAAATCGCACACCTCATAAAGCTATTGACCAAAATACCCCTGAAGAAACATGGTCTGGGTTAAAACTAGATGTTTCCAATTTCAAGATTTTTGGATGTATTGCTTGGGTTCAAATCCCAAAGAAGAAAAGGAATGCTCTTTTTAAAAAACAAAAAGCTCATCTTTATCAGTTATTGTGAAGAATTGAAAGCATACAGGCTTCTTGATCCCTCAACTCATGAGGTATTCTTTCATAGGAATGTCCAATTTTAAGAAACATTCCCTCAAAACGATCCTCCAAATGACTCTTCCTCCATTGAGCCTTCTCCTATAGTAGAACCTCAATATTATGAAGATCCAAACCTTGAAGTTAATTTGGTTATTTATAATCAATATGAAGAACCTGTAACTCCTTCTCAATGTCTTTCAACTCCTTCAACTCCCTCTTCTATGCCAAAATGGGCCCGTACAATTGTTAAAGAAGCTACTCCCTACATTCAAAATCTTCCATAAAATAGATCATCCAACCCCATAGGTTCTAGTATTGTATGTCAATCCATTTCCTCTGATCCTCAAACCTTCAAAGAAGCCTCAGGTATAAAAGAATGGGAAGATGTCATGGATAATGAATTTTATTCCTTGATAAAAAATGATACTTGGGATTTAGTTCCCTTACCTAAAGGAAGAAAATTAGTTCGATTTAAATGGATCTTCAAAATAAAATATGGACCTAATGGAGAAATAGATAAACACAAGGTTCCTCTTGTAGCCAAAGGTTTTTCTCAAATAGAGGGCATTTATTATATAGAAACCTTTGCTTTGGTTGCTAAAATGGATTCTGTTAGATTGGTTCTTGCTCTAACCGCTTCCCATAAATGGCCAGTCTATCAAATGGATGTAAAAAGTGCCTTTTTACATGGAAATTTAAAAGAAGAAATATTCATGGAACAACCAGTTGATTTTACTCAAGACTCCTCTCTTGTTTTTTGGCTTAAAAAATCTGTATATGGCCTCAAACAAGACCCTAGAGCTTGGTATGAAAATATGGACTCCTTCCTTCTTTCAGCAATTTTTTCTCATTGTGAGTCTGATAATGCATTTTACATTTGGATAAGTAAAGGAAATATCACCATTTTTGTTCTTTATGTTGATGATATTCTTCTCACTGGTAGTAACCTCACTCACATTCAGAATATAAAAGATTCCCTCTCTAGAAAAATTGAAATGGTTGATCTAGGTCTAGCTCATTTCTTCCTTGGAATTCAAATAAAACAAAGTAAAGCAAGGATCACCTTATGTCAACAAAAGTACACTCAAGATCACCTTCAAAATTTTAAAATGATAGATTGCAAACCTTCTCCTACACCCTTTCAATTTGGCATTCATCTCAGTTCTTCCTGCTCATCCCCTCCTTGTGATGTTACTCTATACCGTCAGCTTGTAGGTAGTCTGTTATACCTTACTCATACTCGACCAGATATCTCCTATGTTGTTGGGCTCATATCCATATTCTCTCATAACCCTCATTTTAGTCATTGGCAAGTAGCTAAAAGGATTCTTCGTTATTTGTAGGGTCGTACACACTTTGGAATCATCTATAAGGGAGACTTCATGGATATCATTGGCTATACAGATTCAGATTGGCAAGATCAATAGACGATAGATGTTCTACCTCTGGATATGTTTTATGCCTTGGTTCTTCATCGATAGCCTGGTTATGCAAGAAATAACAAACAATAGCATTATCTTCTACAGAGGCAAAATACGGAGCAGCAGTTTTAGCCAGTCAGGAAGCCCTTTGGCTTCGTCAAATTCTCAAAGAATTTGGTTTCTTCCATAAAAGGCCTATAACACTTTGGTATGACAATCAAAGCACAATTCATATTGCACGCAATCCAGTTGAGCATCAATGCACCAAACATATTGAGATCCATATGCACTTCATCAGGCAACATATTCAAAATGGGGATATACACTTAGAATATATTCCAATAGAGAATCAAATTGCAGACATCTTCACCAAGTAATTTCATTCTCCGCGTTACCTTCAGTTGCGAGAAAAACTTGGAGTATTACAATTGCATTGACAAAGAGGTCTTCCACCTCTCACTATATTGTACATGAGTACCTCATTAGGCCTTCTTGTCAGGACTCATCTTTTATTTTGTTAAAGAGGACAATTTTCGCCATCCGAAGACAAACCTCTTTCATACTTCTTTGCTTTTGATTGATGGCTTTTCCCATTGAGTTTTTACCATCATTTCAAAACAAAGAAGTGATAGTTGGTTTTTCCTCACAGGGGTTTTTTCCACCAACTATCTATGATGTACATGAGTACCTAATCAGGCCCCTACCTAAAAAAATCACATTACAATTTGGGGAAGACACTTCGGAGCAAGTAGTGGACTATGAGAACATTCCTTTTCGTAGAATTTACCATGAATATGGTCATTTGACATTATCCATTGACAGGTTAACATGAGCTCAGCTGAGTAAGAGAGTCTACTACCTTTGCTCTGCTCTGACAAGGGTTGCCTCCAAGGTTTAAGTCTGAATTTCTTAAAAATTTGAAGTAAAAATCAAACTTATTATTGTTTAATAAAATGAAATAATAAAATAATGACCACATAATAATATTAACCCCTTTAAAAAAATAAATAAATAAAATAAAATAATTAAAAAACGTACGATTTCATCGGATTTCATTGGGGTGATCGTACGTTATTTAATAGCGATTGTTGACGTCAATAACAAGTGAGAAATTTGGTAACATAGGAATTACTATCCTAGGGATATGAAAACCGGGGCATTCATAAAAATAATAATTAAAATATCGTTGATCATAGTTTCGGATAGTTCGACGGTTTGTCAGAAGTCAACAACAGTGATTCTGATAGCGTCAAATTTTTCAACTTCATTAACACGCCAAAGATTCATTTGGAGAGATAAAAAAATCGTCGAGGACTTCAAGTTTCGAAGGAAGACTCTTGTATTGGTAGCTCGCGCATAATATATTATATCTTTATGTATATATCGCACCAATAGATCTCTGAAAAACTCTATAGAGCCCTAAAATCATAGGTAAGTAACGAAATTTTAAAAACTTAAATGCAGTGGAACGTGAGTTGTTGAAAAGTGGAGGAGTTCACTGAAAGTTTAAAAGGAGTTGAAATTTCTTCGAATCAAATCAGATCAACACGATTATTAAGCCGTGGGGTCCAACTTTTCGAAAATTTAAAGTACAGAACGTATTTTCTTGGTCCGTTGATAGAAAAGTCGAACGATACCTTTTCAATGAAAACAAGGGTAAGAGGATAAAATATTTGAAAGGAATAATCGGGTTGGAATGTCAGTAATCGGGCCTTTCTCTCACATCAAATCTTGCCCACTTGATTTAGTTTTGTTGGGAGTGGGTGAGGGCTACCTAGGCTTAAAGGATACCGTTGACGTCAATATAGTCATTCCTAGCCTAGGGATTTGATATAATATAAAAAAGAGAACGGTCTGTTATTTTCTCATATTTTGAGACTTTTCCAAACGTGGATTCTCATAGTGTCGAAGTTCGCAACTTTCCTTCTACGGTAAAAATTCTTTCGCAAAGATATCAAAATACCAGCAAGGATTTGAATTATCAAAGGGAGACGCTTGTACTGCGAGCTCACGTTTTTCACATGTTGTGTAATATAAATAAAAAAATTAGCAAGGGTTTGAATTAACAAAAGGAGACGCTCGTAGTGCTAGCTCACGCTTCTCACATGTCATGTTAAGTATATTACATGTCTTAATACCATTGACACTGTCTTTGTATCAAATCAATCCAGTTCTGTAAAAAAAAAAAAATCGAAGTTTAAAATTATAATGATGAATAACTGTTGACCTTTAAAATCATATACAAAACTCTTAAAAAATAAAGATTCTAAGTGATATTGAAATGTAGAGAAGCTCTGAACGTTGTTTTTTGGGCTTTTGTTGTCTATCATAATAAGACTGAAAATTCGTCACCTCAGCCTCAAACTAATTTAATGCTAACAGTCATAGTTGGCTAAGCTTCCTGGATATATATATATTACCTATCTTCTTTAAAATAAATTATAAAGTATTATATTCTCTTAATCGTCATAGATGCTTCTAAGAAGAGTTTTTTTGTTTGACACTTGATAACTACATTTGTCTCTTTTCAATTGCACCTTTATTTGAATATAGTTGTCGGCAGGTTCCCCGACTATAACAAGAATTATGCTAATCAAACCACACTAGATTAGCCACGCGCAATTCGTGTCGTCATTTCTGTGTAAACACATGGAATCCTACGATACCACACATAAGATTTTATTTTTTTGAATCCTACAAAAACTTTTATAAACTTTTTTAGATAACGAAGTTTAGGAAATCAAACCAAAATAATTTATTAATAAATTTTAAACTTTTATCAATTAAATATTTTTACAAATTAGAGAAGTTCGGTCACATAAAAATATTTTTACAAATCAGAGAAGTTCGTCTTGCGTATTCCATTTTCTAATTTGCATCCTTTGTCAATATTCATATGAAATGAATTAGTCATTTTAGCTCAGGAAAGATGTAACAAAATTATATTTCCCTGTTGAAGAAATGAAGCGAATGTAGTGAACAGTATGAATGAAGAGGATAAAAGCTGGTGAACATTAGATCATATTCTAATATGTATAAAATTTATTATAATATTAATTGAAAGGTCTACAATACCCACGCATGCTTAGACATTTTTCCACGAATTTAAATGGCGTATGTGCTCCTAACAAAAATCAAGTATAATTTTCTTCAATACTGCAATTCACCGTCGTCGTTATTCATAGAAATTTGCAATCTGCTTCAAATTTATTCTCACACCGTCAACTCAAACCCCGGGAAAAGACCAATGTGGATGCGGAATTAAGGAAGACTTGTTGAATTAGATGTTTTATAAATTTTGTTAGAACGACATGCGAAGAGATATCAATCACTTCAAATTTCATTTGATTGGGTAAAGAAGGAAATATGTAGACCCTTTCCCTAACATGGATAAACAATTAAAGACGAGGTGAAGGATTTTATGCTCAAAAAAAATTTCCTATAGTGGGACAAGGAATGGTATCATGGGTCTTTTTATGAGTACGAGGCTAAACTATAGGATAGGATATTCATTCCATGGATGAAGTTTATATTCTTAGTTCTCATATTCTTTGAGATGTTGCCAATGGGAGTGGGAGAAGTGTAAAACAAGACTCTGACACTAGAAAAATAATTATTTATGATATATATTTTGGGGAGGGACAAGGTGAAGAAGGTCAAGAAAACCAGAGCAATTTTGGATGAAGTTTATATTCTTAGTTCTCATATTCTTTGAGATGTTGCCATTGGGAGTGGGAGAAGTGTAAAACAAGACTCTGACACTAGAAAAATAATTATTTATAATATATATTTTGGGAAGGGACAAGGTGAAGAAAGTCAAGAAAACCAGAGCAATTTTTTGGTATTATTGTAACATTCTTTTCTTCTATTCTTTGAACAACCCCTATTGGAAAGTTATAGTGAATGCATTAAGGGACTTTGGAAAAGGAGTAAAGACACCTTTTGCACATGAATTATGTGGATCACTATTGGAGAAGTTTGTGATTAAAAAATGTGTTCTTGTAGCAGAGCAAAGACTGATATGAAAGAAAAAGACATACAACATTCTTTCAAATGGGTGGATAGATGCAAGAAATCGTACACTCAACTTCATGGTGGCTTCAGGTGGATCCATGGTCTTCTTGAAATCAGTTGATGCCTTGCAAGAGGTTAAAAACATACAATTATTATTTAGTTTGTTAGAGGAGGTTATGGTTGAAGCATTGATAATGTTGTCCAAGTAGTGATAGATATTGTAACAATATATGTATCCAAGGTTATGAATAGTGTCTAATCATCATAAAGAATATTTGAATTTTTAAAATTTGAAATTGGCTAATATTGGGACCCGAGCCCCATTAGCCCAAAAATTTTGGGTGTAAATTTTTTTGGGTAGATTCACCCAAATTTTATAATAATTGGACCATTTTAAGTTTAAATCTCCAATATTACCCCTAATAATAGGGGACATTTTCACCTTTAAATTAATATTACCTCTAATAATAGGGGACCTTTTCACCTTTAAATTATAAAAAAAAATTATTTTCAAAACTAATTCATCCCATTTTTATAAATACATTTTAGGATAAACCCCTTACACATAACCTTGTATGGATCTACAGGTAGAATTCTTTACGAGAAGTATCCTCTATATTTTGGATCCCATGTGTTGCCCATTGCATTGACCCCATGCTAGAGGATAATGGAAAAATGTCATGGGTGAATATAATGGTAGAATAGGTGAAGAGAATAACATGATTAATTTATAACCACACATGGGTGTTCAACTTGATGAGGGAGCACAATGATAGGAAATACATTCTTCATCCAAGGACCACTCAGTTTTCCTCTAATTTCACCTTATAGAGCCTTCTCACAACATATCCCACTTTGAAGTGGATGCTTGTATCCAACAAATGGGATGCCTCACCATTTCATGCTAAAGAAGAGGAGCTAAAAATACAATCCAAGTATATAATAATTCATTTTATGCCATTTCCTCTACCCATGTTGCCATGAAAGATCTTTTTGGCAAAAAACCAAGAGTTTATTGGCAAGGGAAAGAATTGACAAAAATCAAGAAATTTTGTAAATTTTCTCAACTATGATATGGATAAGGCAACTTCATTGACCTCCTCATATTATGGAGTACCTTGTAAATCCAAATTTCTTTTTTAATTTTAATTTTAATAATGATAAATAGGTCCAAGGGGATTCTATGCTTGTGCTAATAGAATGATAAATAACATAGATAAATATTGCCTAATCCTTGTTGAGTTGGAAGCCTACAAGGGGGCTGAGGTAAGAGTATTTTTATCCCATATTTCTATTGAATCAAGGATGAATTTATGAGTGTAAAAAAAATTAAAAGTTTAAACATTTTTACGTATAGTTTATGAAATTACAAATATAAATTTATAATTTATAATTTTTCTTTTTTGATAGGAATATTGTAGTGCTAGAACACCAAATCCTAAAAGGAACGTTGTCAATATTTTGATTCATGCTTTGATCACTTTTGGGTATGATATAAATTGGTTTGTAATCAAAGTCATACACAATATGAAGTGTAGTAGGTTGATCCGTGAGTGCCTTCGTAACGTTATTATATTTCATAGTAAATTTAAAAAAATAAATGAAATAAAAAAACTACCAAGTATTGCTAGAACATAAAATATATATGGGGTTGTATGTGGATACCAAATAATATCACTATCAATCAATATAATAACTCTCTAACCATGAAAAATTATTATTAAGAGGGGTATTTATACCTAAATATAAGTTACCTTTAGGTCATGGTTATGAGATCCACCTTTAGGAATAAAATAATAAAATACTACAAAAATATATTTTTCAATATTTATAAGGTCCCAAAGGGTTGATATGAACAATGTAATGCCAAAGTTATTTGTGGTCTTAAGAGAAGCTTAACCATGACATATTCCAACATCCCCTCTTAAACTAAATTGGAAATAAAGAGAAATACCCTTATTCCTTGTCCCTCCTATAGGGACACTCTCCTACCCCATGTGGCTCTTGCATGTGCATAAAAGTGACCTTGAGCATGATTTAGTTATAATGTTTGCTAACAACTCTAATTAAGATACAAAATCTAGATCAAGAATCCCTTCTGCTTGAAACCATTCCATAAAATGAATTTATCTCTATATGTTGCATCTAGTATTAAAACATTAAATTACATATAAAACAATCACCAATATTTTCTCATCTTGATTTTTTATATAACTATCATGCTAAAGCTCACATAACCAAAAATAACAACTAAGAAATAATGAATGAATCTTCTCATACCAAGAATGGAAGTCCTTATTTAGTTCATATAAGGTCATGGTCAAATGATAGATTAATGGTGTAATATCCTCAAGCTCAAATCTAGGGGGATACTACATGTAAATTTCCTCCTAAATATCTTAATTTAGAAAGTCACTTTTCACATCCATTTTGGTTAATATTTCAACCATATAATGTAGCAAGATAATAATCATCCTAACAAAGTCCATCCTAGACACTGATGCAAATATCTTAGAATAGTCCACTCCCTCTTGTTGATGGAATCCTTTAGAAGCAAGAAGTACCATATGATTTTTTACTTGACCATTTAAAGTATATTTGATCCTATAGACCTATTTGTAGCCAACTACATTCTTCTCTTCTAAAATAGGAACCAACTCCCAAGACATGTTCTTCATCAAAGTCTCATATTCTACCAATATAACATCTTTTCATTCTAGCTCGACCTTAGCATGAGAATATGTAAGTGGATCTTAAGAATGAGTAACCTTCATAACCAAATATTGAGAAGAATATTTCCAATGTCACTCTTAAGACATAATTGATTGAACATCTTTTAGAACCATCTTAACCTATTTGGGTGTTGGAAAAAATAAATTCATATGTGCTCTATAACAAAACAACATAAAAAACTAAATACAAAGAATCAAATTAAAAATCACTATAATCTCATCATGAAAAGCTAAAGTACTTTGATTTATTATGTCATGCTCAACATGCCTTAAATCGAGAAAAGAAGGTGCTACTTGTGGTGCTTCCTTTTATGGGTTCAAATCAATAGGAAATGGACCTCCACTTAAATATGAAAATGAAGAAGATGCTCTAATGGGAATAGAAAAAAACAAAATATCTAAAAATATAGTTGAATCTCAAAAAGTCAAACGATCAAAAGAGTCATCTACTAAAAGCTCAATTGTTATAGTGGAAGGAGCACCTAGAACAAATTCATTAAAGATGAATTTATTTTATATTAAAACCTCAAGCCTTTGATGGTCATAAAGGGAATATGCCTTTGATAAATCTGAATAGCACATAAAGATACACTTGTGAATCTTTGATTCCTCCTTTTAAATATCCTAGGTGCACCCATGCTGAAGACCCAAAGATAATATATCAATACACATAAGTATTATATCCTATGATCATCTCAAGCATTGTTATAACTCAAACTACTATCAAAACCCTATTGGTGATGTATGCTACATAAGAGATAGCCTCACCCTAGAATTTATGTTCCATCCCCTTGGAATGAATCATACATCATGCCATATCCATGATCAACCTATTATTGCTTTTAGCCACATAAATATGCTTAAGAGTATAGTGAACAATCCTTTTATATGCAATCACATTTCTATCCAACTAATTATCAATAAGATCCTTCAAAGTATGGAATTTCTCAAAACAATCCTCCTAGCACATCTATTATTTATAGATGGATTGATGAGTTATACTTACTTTTTGCTCTTAGAATGTGGTATTGCTGATGGTTTTTGTGATTGTAGGACCAAGTATACTCCTTAAATGGGAAAATAAAGGTTGACCAAACATGGTAAGATGGGAAATGATGGCAATATGAAATATCACCACGACTTGTGAGTACATGGAAGCTCACATAATTGCATTCATATAGGTTCATTTTGAATGTTTGACTTGCATTGTGTGTATGTCTTAATTATTGGATTA
The DNA here is from genome assembly GCA_028583015.1 of Wollemia nobilis. Lineage (NCBI taxonomy): Eukaryota > Viridiplantae > Streptophyta > Pinopsida > Araucariales > Araucariaceae > Wollemia > Wollemia nobilis. The sequence continues at coordinate 6,108,436 of JAQPPZ010001063.1, read as the reverse complement.
TGTGCTAAATATTTGATAACTCTAAATAAATGAATATCTAAACCTTCGATAGCAAGAAAAGTGCCAAGGCATGGGAGCTATTCTCTTTTGGTAGATGAAGACATCAGATTTCCAATAGGGAAGAAGACTCGATGATATAAAAAATTTTGTGGATTTAAAAATTATTTGATCCTTATTTTTGAATTCATAAAATAAAATAAGATTTAATAAATAAAAATAATAATTAATAAATAAAATTAAAATAAATAAAAATTTAAAATTAATAAAAATAATCCTTTTATTAGTGGGCATAATGGGGTTACCGAAAGTCTTGAAGTAGATAATTGCATGAATTTCACATGTTGGATTTTAATCTTCCCTTGTTCTTTAAAAGTGAAAATGAAGGAAGTCATGTAGAAGAGGGGGGGGGGGGGGTTGAGCAGTTTATCACATCTTGTATTTTTATTTTTGTAGCGGAAGGAATTACTGATGTTTCCATACGAAGCAGGAAAAAAACAAGTAGCGATCTAGGATGTAAACAAAATAGCAGGTTGGCTCTATCTTTATTGGGATATATATATAAATATATGTAAATTTCTGTGTATTTTATTCTACTTGTTTAACTAAGAATATTAAATTATATTTGACTGAATATATAATTTATTGGGTTGAATGTTGAGCTAGAATAGTTATGCGATTGAAATCTTACTTGCTGGAATTCTAAACTAATTACATGAATTACTATGTTTGCTCCTTCGAATGGTTTTACTTCTGCAAATATTTTCTTTCTATGTCTGGTTATCCTCGAGCTTGATTAAGTTTTTCTCACATTCTAAATTTTCCACATTGTCTAGCTTGAGCTTATAATACTTTGTTTAATATTTGATGATAGGAACAAATATACACTAGATTTATTTATCTTTGATTTTTGAGCATCAATAATATGTTATTTTTACCCATAAGACATAGGTGGACATCTTTTACCCAAGAGGAACATCTTTTTTAATTGACGATCAAATTTCATTGTTCATTCATTTAGTTTAATGCTAGATCCAATAAAGTAGGTTGTTGCATCTATGTCACTGTCACTACGTTGATTATATGGTTGTCTGTTGACAAGTATAATATTTGCATGATAATATTTGCATGATGAAATGTTACTATGAATGAAATTCTTTGTGAAATGTGTATTTGTACCATTTGCTACATATTAGAAAATATTATAATTGCATATCATATTCTTTGGAGTCATTCTTATCCCACAATAATATCTTTGTATACCAACAGAGACATAGACAATTGGGCATATGATAAAATCAACAAAGTGTTACCATGCATCTACATTGGAGCTTTTTTATTCTAGATGGAGGGGTATTCCTAATAAGATTGAAATTGATTTATTGATGATATACATCTGATTTTGGGTGTGTATCTGTGGGATGTCTCTTTCATAACTAAACCATTAAAATAAAGAGATTAGTCTGAAATCACCTGAAATACATTATCTCAGGAACTAGTGAGGGTAAGGTATTATCCATAAAATTATTTCTATGCATAAATATAGAAAATATTCGATTAAATTTTCAATCCTTTATTTCACCTCCTTTATTTCACCTTTCTGTTTTGATTAGACAAAGCAATGAAAATAATTTATTCTTTCTTTCGTTAAACCCTTCACGTCTTTTAGAATTGATTTTTATATATGGTATAATTCCTCTTAAGGAGATAATCTGGAGTATGTGTAGTTGTTTTAATGGATAGGAGATTAATTAATTAATACAATGAAGTAACTATGAATATTATTTTATTTATAAACTCCATTCAAGTTCACATAGAGTTATTTAATTTTATAAGTTTTTTGGGTAAGCTTTCAAACCATAGGTTATAACATTTTTGCATTTAGTCCCTTTAATGCAGTAAACTGAGTAAAGGTAGTATTCCCTTGAATATTATATTTTGGCTTCATTCAGTAAGAAAGAATGAGGATTGCATAATGATAAATGGTAATTGATAGGTATTTTTTTTAAAACTCTTAAAAAAGAGCCTTAGCCTTCCTATAGTTTGAGCATGTGCCTTTTTAAAATCACCCTTTAATTATCTTTTCTATACATCTAAAAATAGTTGAGAATTTTTATTATGCAATAGAGACATGACCCCAAGATCATATAGTGAAACAAACTACCTTGTTGATAACGTTTGATGCTTAAGTATTCGCCATTAGTTGGAATATAACTTTGGTAGAATTTTTACTATAAATTGTTAATGCTTTCTTTAAATAGGTTAAGCCAGAATTATAAGAGAGTTAAGATAGACATAGCTCATTTATTTAGGAATAAAATAAAGATTCTTAGTGGTGTTTAATTGAAATTTATATTAATATTTTCAAAATTACTTTCAATTTGAATGAGCATTCAACTTATTTGACTTCAATATTTTTTAAATTCGAATAGATGGTTAGGAATATATGACGTGTCAATTTTGTCTTAATTAAATAGTTGGTTTATTTTTATTTTTAATTTTTTTTAAGGCAAAAAAACCCTTGAAAGACCACCTTGGTCTGAGAGACCACGACCAAGGGGTTCTACACCGTTAAAATCACCTGGGAGTCGCGCCCGGCCCTACCCGCACCAATATTATCAATCAGATTTTGGGTTACCAATTCAAATTTTTGGTAGGGTGGAGATTCGAACCTGACCTCCCCTGGAGGATTGCCCTCTTCTCTCCAACTCACCTACAACACCTGGGTTGGTTTATTTTTATTTTTGAAAGAATAATTAACAACTTATTATATAATATAGTAATTTTTTTCTTTTAATGGTTAGCTTATCCTTTAAGAATAGATGGAAGGTTTCTTTATATATATATATATATATATATATATATATATATATATTAACAGTGTTTTTATATTAAAGAGGATAAAATTATATAAACCATAATAAATATTCATTTAAACTCCTTTTTAGAATCTATGGAGTTTAAATGTCGAAGGTTATATTTATTTGTTTCATTTTATAAGAAAATTTAATAGGGAAGTATACTAATGTTGGAAATTTGAGTTATTTTATGTTGTCATTGATGTCACATGGATCACATTGAGTTTTGGTGGCAAAAACACTTCATAAATAATCATTTATGATATTTTGAAAAGAATGGATATATACAGGGTTTTTTTGAAAACCAAGGCAGGCAAAATAAAATGTTTTATTTAAAACCATGGATGGCATATTTGAAATGGATTTTTCTTAAAACCCAAATTGGCTTTTCATTTCATTGAAAAATGTGCCTCGGTGATGGAGATATTTAATTTTAAAGATTTAGTTTAAATTTTAAATTATTTAAAATTTTAATTTTAATTTTAAAATTAAAAATAAAAGGAATCTGTCGACATCGTCAAATATGATGGAGAAGACTATATAAAAGAATGCATAAATTTTATTAATCTGAAGCTTGTGCTTGTGTACTAATGTGATTGTTGAAAAGTGAAAAGAGCTCGTACAAAAGAGGGTTAAGTGATGGAAACGAAGAATAAATCAGACGACGTGTGAAACCCTAGTTACCTTGGGTAGTGTGGTGCATTGGCAATTGGATTTTGGCTAAGGCAAGTGGAAGAACAAACTTCAAGGTTTAGAATCCCCTTGGCTACATCAGAAGGCGTTGGAATAAAGAGCGCACGAAGCATTTTTGGTTTGCGTGAGAGGTAGGAGTGTTTTGAAGCACATGGTGCCTTTCCCTCCCAAATGAGCCCGTAGCTCGTGCAACGGCTTGGTCATGGTTAAGGCGTTGAGCAAGGAGGCATCGAGGGATAAAATCCCATCAAGGACAAAGGCAAGTTAATATTTTTAATATTTTATTTTTCTAAAGTTGCCCTAGGAGAAATAAGGGTTGTGATGCACTTTAGGAAAAGGAGATATTTTTGGTGATTTTATTTTTGTAAGTATATCATATTATATATCGTTGGAAAGTTTATTTCAAGGGCTATTTGATTAACTTTATTAGAGGGAGAAATAATGTGTGTGTAAAGAGATATTTCTGATTTTGTAAAGGGGTTCAAAAGTGAAGGTTGCTTTGTTCTTTTTTAAAGGGGATTAATTATTTCATTAGGGGAAATGGTGTATTTTATTGAGTAGGAGTTATAAAGTGTTATGTGGATATCATTGTTGTGTTATTAATAAAGATCTCTAACCCTTATTGAAAGTTGAAAAATAAAGTTTGTTGAGTGTGGTAGATTTAGTGGACAACTAATAAGGCATCAAGAAGGTATGAGCAATATTCTTTGTTGATTGTTTATGGTGGTTTATTTATGAAATATCATTGGAGAGAAAAGAATTGATCATGGTTTCCTTTTTGAAAGTGATTGGTTGAATGCTTAAAGGTTTTATGGCTTGAGAGTTGTGATTAAACCTTATTTTATAAACATTGTTGTTGAAGCCCATTGCTTGTACAAAGAACTTGAACTTGAGTTAGAGGAGAACATGAGTATCATTGTTATATGAGATTTGTGGTTGAGCATTGTTGGAAACATTTTTAGTTGATTGATTCATGCTTGAACTAGGGTTTGTGAGAAAAAGTTGTTCCTTGTGGTTATTGGTTAAGTAGAGTTGTTTGAGCCTAGTTAAGTGATTATGTGAAGTGGTTGTTCAAGTTCCATGAAACAAACTATTCTATATTCTGACTTGAGTTGAGTTTGAGTTGAGAAAGAAATTGAGTTTGTGAATAGAACATATTGAGTCTCTAACAATTCTCTTTATGCTTCTATAAGATTGAGCTGAGTTAATATTGATTTTATTTGAGTTGAGTTGAGATTGATTTGAGTTGAAATCATTGTGGATTATTGTTGTCATCCATTAAGAGTGCATTGCCATTAATTGTGAGTTCATAATTGAGCCTTGCCTTCATAGATTTGTGGATGAGATTTGAGTGCTACTTGAGCATGATTGATTGAGCCTTTGATAAGGCTTTTGGGATAGATTTCTAGACATATTTGAGGCAAATTTTATGCATGATTGATTGAGCCTTTGAGAAGGCTTTTGGGACAAATTTTTAGATATATTTGAGGCATCTTTTGTGCATGATTGATTGAGCCTTTGAGAAGGCTTTTGGGACAAACTTCCAGACATATTTGAGGCCGCTTTTATGCATGATTAATTGACCCTTTGAGAAGGCTTTTGGGATATATTTATGGATATATTTGCTAAGCATATTTGAGCTAGTTCTTGGTGAACTTGTTGGAGCAGATTTGAGCAAGTTCTTGGTGAGCTTTATGGAGCATATTTTGAGTAGGTTCTTGGTGATATTACTGAAGCAAATCAGTGGATAGCCTACCTAAGTAGATCATGATTGCCTAGCTGAGTGGATTAGTGGATTGTCTAGCTGAGCACATTAGTGGATTGCCTTGATTATCAGATCAATGGATAGCCTATTTGAGTAGATCATGATTGCATAGATGAGTAGATAAGTGGATTGCCTTGCTAATAAGATCAATGGATTGCCTACCAGAGCAGATTAGGATTGACTAGCTAAGCAAATCAGTGGATTTCCTAGCTAAGTAGATTAGTGGATTACCTTGCTGAGCAGATAAGTGGATTTCCCACCTGAGTAAATCAATGGATAGCCTAGATTTGATAAGATCAAAATAATCATTTGTATTAGGATAAGAATTCCTATTTCTTTATGAAATATTATAAGGAGATTATCTTGTGGACTACCCCACATTGGGGGAGCCATGTTAAATCTTGTGTCTCAATTGTGCATGGTGATTTGTGCTCTTTCTTACTATTGCTATATATGTCATTAATGCACACTGCTATATTTGGTTATTGCAATTAAGGACACTAATTGATATTGGTTTGGAAAGAAAGTAAAAATTGGGTGCTATACTGTTCACCCCCCTATCAGTATAATCTTATGTTCTTCAATTAGTATCAGAGCAGGTTTCTTCGAAAAGGCTAATAGCTTGAGGGTAGATTCTATAAGAAAATAGATGGCTTCACAGAATGGATCATCTACAAGTAAAGCTCCATTATTTAACGGTAACAATTATGCTTTCTGGAGAATGAGAATTAAGAACTACTTGATATCACAAGGATATGAGGTATGGCAGATGGTTGCAAAAGAGTATAAGGTTGAAGATGATCCTGAGGAAGATAAGACTATCAAGAAATTGGTTGAGATCAATGCAAGGGTAATGAATTGTATTTTGAGTGGGCTATGTGAGATATATTTTGCAAAGGTCATGGTATGTAATTCAACTAATGAAATGTGGACCAAGTTGTAGAATACCTATGAAGGAGATTCCAAGGTAAAGTTTGCAAAACTACAAACTCATAGAAAAATATTTGAGGAATTGAAAATGGAAGACTCTAAAGATATTGTGAAGTTTTTACTTCAAGTTTATGAGATTACTAAAACCATGAGAGATCTAATATTTGAGATGAAAGAATCATATGTTACTCAAAAGGTTTTGAGATCACTTCCTATGAAGTATGATGCAAAGGTTTCAACAATAGAATAAATAATGGATATCAACAAGCTAACAATCAAATAACTACAAGGAACTCTCACAACTTATGAGATGAGGATAAGTAAGCATCAGGTTCCAATAAAATAAATTGCATTCAAGAATTCAAAGAAAAATAAAGGGAAAGTTCCAAATAAATATAGAGATTCAGATAATGATGAGGAAGCTAACTTCATCAAAAGGAAAAAACACTTAAGAAATTATGGGGATATGAAGAAAGTCAAATGCTACAAGTGTGGTGATTTTGGTCACTATGAAAACAAGTGTCCTGTTGAGTGGTATTTTCACACGGTTGTGAAAACACACTCTCCGATAGGATTCGAGTCCCAAATCCTCTGCTTGCAAAGAAATTAAACAAGTAACTTCTCCAAGGTTCCGCTATGTTAGCATTTTGCATATATGTATTAGTAATCTCAAATAAAAGATATTCAATTTAAATGCTTGGAACACCTTAGTGATTGCAAGTAACTGTTAACAAGGGGCACTATGGTTTATTTCACCATGAACTTTAGTGATTGTTCATTGTTTTTTAGATTTTGATATTTTTTAGATGTTTATTTTAATTCCTTGAAAGTTAAAGCCTCTGGAAAAATATAAAAAATAGAAAGTAAAAAATGAAATGCAGAAACTGAAATTAAAATGCATTCAGAGTGCTACGATCCTATTTGACAAAACCGAAGATATGAGGTTTTCTGCACACAACCTAACCTATTGAACCTGCAACATGCACAATCCAGATAAGCTAGGTGCTGGTTTCTGGGGTTTTCACTGTAATTTTTAGATTTAGACATTCGCATGAAGCAACCAAGAGCACTTGCATTAAACTTCACCTATAAGCCTAGAAATCTGAAAGGGGAAAATAAAACAATTAAATCTTGCATGCAAAAAATGACTCCTTCTTTCTTGTCAATGAGATGCTAACTCTCTGTATTTTTTGTATTAAAGATTGATCATTTTACAATAACAGAATCTCTAGTTTTCTCAAAACCAGAAAAAGGGGAAGAAAAACACTTCAAAGCAGGCCCAGAATGGCTTCTCGCCTTCGGCACTGCAACTCTGCTCACAGCGGTTTCTGACCCCTGTATCAATATGTGCCTCTGATTTTATACTTTCTGGTGTGGTTCTCCGTTTTGCTCTGCGGTGCTTCGTTTCATCTCCCAGATTGCATCGTTTTGTATTCCCTACTTTTTTGTTGCTTTTGACTTTATGTTCGATGCCAAAATGTTTGATATTCTCTATGAATTATAACGATTCTATAACCCTGACACCTGTATGCCATGTGTTTCGTGCTCCTTTGCATGCTTCATAACTGCCCCCTTGTAAATCATGACAAAAATAGCATGTCGCGATATCGCGATGTTTTTTTGCATGCAACTCTGCTCTTCTACCTGCACCGCGAAAACAAGACGTGTCGCGAAATCATGACATTTTTTGGCCAACAGCCTTGTCCGCCACCATGCACAGCAAAAATGATACATGTCATGAAATCGTGACATTTTTATGCTATCGGGCCATGTGGGTGCAACCTGTCGTGAAATCGCGACGCTTTTCTGCTTCGCTGGGTTTTGTTGCACTTAGCCACGAAAATATGACATGTCACGAAATCGTGACACTTCTCTCTTCTACACCATCTTCTGCTTTCTATCATGAAATCGTGACACTTTTCATCTTCGTATGCCTTGGCTGCTTCATGTCGCGAAATCGTCACGTCTGTCGTCCTTTTCATCTTCGTACCCCTTGGCTTCCTATCGCAAAATCGTGACGCTTTTCATCTTCGTACCCCTTGGCTGCTTCCTGTCGCAATATCGCGACATGTCGCGATATCGTGACAACTTTAGTGCCTTGCCCTATTTGACTGGTTTGATCGCGATTTTATGACATGTCACGATATCGTGACAATTTTCCATTCTATCTTTCTCTCTCCTCTATGGACCGTGATTTCATAGCATGTCGCGAAATCATGACATTTTCGATCAACACTTCTTCCTGCTTGCTCTGACCATGATTTTATGACACGTCGCGATATCGTGACATTTTCTCTTCATGATGCATTCTACTGCTCATAGCCGCGAAAACGCGACATGTCACGAAATCGCGACGTTTCTTTCTTTCTCTGCATTTTGCTTGTCTGAGCCGCGATAGAGCAACATGTCACGAAATCGCGACAACTTTCATTTCTTGGCAGCGACAGTGCAACACGTCGCGAAATCATGACAACTTTCATTTCTTGGCAGCGATAGCGCAACACGTCGCGAAATCATGACAACTTTCATTTCTTGGCAGCGACAGTGCAACACGTCATGAAATCGTGACAACTTTCATTTTTGGGCAGCGACAGTGCAACACGTCATGAAATCGTGACAACTTTCATTTCTGGGCAGCGACAACACGACATGTCGCGATATCGTGACAACTTTTCATTTTCGGCCGCGACGGAGCAACATGTCGCGATATCGCGACAACTTTTCATTTTCGGTCGTGATGGAGCAACATGTCGCGATATCGCGACACTTTTTCATTTTTGTGAAATTTTGTTTTTTTCTTGATTTTTTAGCATCTGGGCCACTGAGGTCTTCTTTGAAAGCATGCAAAAAATGTGGGTCCCCAATTTTGGGGTGTGTTGTGGATCAGCCACAACAAATGGTGACTCTATTGTCAAATGCTCCTGAGCATTTTGGTGAGAACCCAACCAGAAACATACAAGCTTAGATACAAGCGTCAGCACATAAAAGATAAACAAATACCGATAGATCAGAAATACATGAAACATCAGAATCATTAAGTATCAGCTTGGTGTGTGCAATGTGTTTTCATTCCCTATCGCTTAAACTTGATCAACATTCCATTGTCAGTTTTACATGAATGCATATGTGAGACTGTGAATGATTTGTGTAACCTAATAAATATGCTTAGAGATTTGGCTTTTATAAAGGCATAGACCTTCTAGTATCATACACAAACATTCAAGATTATCAAACCCTCTTAGGATCAACTATATGTATAATGAATTGCTTTATTAGATCCCAAAGTTGGTTATGAGTCACTACTATCTTGAACCCATGTGCAAGTGAAAGTGAAATCGAGCTTTGGGAAATCAGACTCCCAACCTAATCGAGATGGGAGTTTAACCCTATTCTTACTACTCTGATTTGGAATTCATTACCTCACTTTGAGCAAAATAATTTAACCAATTATGGAAGAAATGGTCATGCTAGCCTAACCCTTCGAACAGTCAGTGGTCTTGTTTTTTTTAGACAAGACATGCTGCCATGCATGGGCATACTTAACCCCATAATCCACAATTTGGCCTCATTCATTATTTTTCTTTTATTTCTTAGACCTTTGGGATGACTACCTATCCTTTCTAGGGACATGTAGTACGATCCTTCCAATCCAATATTGAGATGAAAAATGGGAAATATTAATTTTATTTCTTGGACCTTGGGGATGACTACCCATCCTTTGCAGAGGACATGTAGTACAATCCTTCCAATCCAATATTTACGATGAAATGAGACATAGGAGTTTTGGGGAATCAGATTCTCAACCTAAGCGAGATGAGAATTATGCCCTATCCTTACTACTCCATGTAGGTCAAATCAGAGCTTTGGGGAGTTGGATCCTCAACCTAAGTTCGATGAGGATTTAACCCTATCCTTACTACTCTGATTTTAGGCTTTAAGCTTTATGGAAGTGGTAAAAACCACTTGTTTTAAGGATCATGTTGCATAATAGGATAGACATGAAATATTCTTTTCGCCTGACCTTTTCTTCCAAGCAAGGTTTTGATCATTTTACTCAAGATCCTTTTTAGTGTGTATAAAATGTGCTTGGTTCTAGATATCTTCGAGACTTAGTTCCCAACCTTAGGATTTTCTTCTTATTTATGTTATAGCATAACCCTAAGAGGATTTGACACACTTTAATGATTTGTATTTGAAATGCATATGCAACTAAGATGACATGTATATGCAAAGTGGAATGTGACATGAGATGTGAATGCACTGCTTCTTTTGGAATATATCATCTACTTTCCCATAATGTGCAAAACTGACAACTTCATGCATCACAAGATTCAAACGATATTATTTAAATGTTTGTGCTACTTGTGGAGCTTCTACAACACAATTCCAATGTTTCATACTCTCCTGATCTTAGGCATAAGTTGACATCTCAATTATATATATATATATATATATAAAAACAAACTAAACATGTCAAATAAACACACAACTTTAAATTAAAACTTATTCAATCCAAAACCAAACTGCAATCCAAAAATGAAAATTTGAAAACACAAACCAAAACCAAACCCAAAGTAACTTCAAAAACGATCTTGAAAACACAAACCAAAACCCAAAAACCAAAATCTATATACAAATGTACAATATAATACAAGATGATGCAAAGCTTGGATTATCACTTTCCTGGATCCCAAACATGATTAGAACATTTCAACAAAAATATAACGTGATATGCATACCAAGTTTTGCAAGAAACCATCAAAAACAAGATCAAACCAAACAAAGAAACAAACCTCCACTTGCCCCTCTCACCATACCAATTTGATTTAATTTCATTAATAATCTTATGGTGGAGCTTCAAGTTTTCAAACTGATTAGACAATGATTGATGCTCAATTATTTTATGTCTATTCTTTAAGATGTTCACTCCGCACTTTGATTCATGCTATAGAAATAAGCTTTCATTTTCATTCAATAAAGCCATAACATTAATAATATTTGGATCAAACCACCCATTAGGCAAACCTTCATTCGAATTTTGCATGGTGAAACCGAAACGGTGAGATTTTACCTTTGGCACGCTTTCGTTTGACCTTACTTGAAAAGGCTTTGAAAATTCCTCTTTTCTCTCATGACATTCATCATCCTGTAGCACTTGCTCTTTCTCCATGACTTGTTTATCAAAAACACCAAACTTAGGTACCCAATCGAAAATACGTCCATCCCTTTCAAACCATAAATCTTGTCTATCTAGGGGAGGGTTAACTAACACATTTCCGTGATCAATCACTTGGGTTGTTTTGGGTAACGTGAGATTTTCAATCGGATCATCAATGATATCAAACCCAAATGATTTAGGTTTTGTAATTTTCTCATTTTGAAATAGCGTAATCATTGTAGCGCAGTTACGTGGATCAATGTTTTCAATTTATTTTCCTTCAAAGGGATCTAACGCAAGCGACTCTCTTTCATGGTTTTGGGTCGTAGAATCCTCATCATGCTCCAAAATTTGATGAGATTCTGATTCCTCTTTCGAAACTTTCTCAAATTGTACAGGATTTACAGTATCCTCATATGAGGAAGCAATTGAGTTATCCTGCATATTAATTGACACAACAAGTTTGTTAGACGATTCAGATTGATAATATTCTTCCCATTTCTTCCACGAATCATAGTAATCATCTTCCAAGTTCAAGCTGTGACATTCAAGTATTTCTTCTTCATCATCTGATTCATCAACTTGTCTCTCATCCAACTCATCTTCACCTTCCTTAGATGGTCCCGTTATTTCCAAAAGTGGGTTATTTCTTGAATTCAAATTGGTAAATCTATCATAATCCAAATTTGTAACCCATGATTCAACTTTATCACAATTTGGAAGGTGTGGATCCTCTTGGTCATCACTCTCAAGAGCATCATCCTCAGTGTCTTTTGAGAATAAGTGGTGAAAATCGATCATGTCTTCAACTTCATTTGTTGATTTTATTTCAAATTTATTTTCAGCCACTTGTAATGACTTAGGAGCTTCTACAATGGGATCGATTTTTGAATTCTGTGTCATATAGCTGCTCCAATCCTTTGCAAGTACATCTGCCCAAATCATATCCACACAAGTTTGTTCATCCAAATCCTCCTTTTTGGGTAATGATTATGGATATTTATTTTCCAAAACAGGATGGTGATTATTTGGTTCCAACTTCTTGTTACCCATCCATAGAATTTCTTCACCAAAATCTTCATGCTCTTCAAGACATTTCGAATAGGTATTCACTTCAACGTGAGTCACCTCAAAATCTCTTGTATCATTTGAAGAGGCATGACATGAAATATCATTAAGATCAGCATTATGAATTTTCTTCCTAGGATGATTTGGATGCATACATTGATGTGCTTGTTTTTGCGGTGGAACACGCCTACATACCTTTTTAACCACGAACTCTTTGGGCTGAGTGGTAGAAGTAGTAGGATTAGTTGGATTGATATCCACGGAATGAGCTTGAACATTCGTTGCGATAGTTCCCTGAGTGACCACATGATTCTCTAATTGAGGCATAGTTGGATGGATGGAAGTACTTGTATAAGCACAAGTGGGAGCATAAGTCGGCATGGTAGGATAAAGTTGATTGTAGGGAAAAACATTTAATATCAAATTTTGTTGTGCCCATGCTTGATTTACCATCGAGGTTTGATTGCAAGCCCCTAGTTGTCCTACCATAGTTGATTGCTCCATTCCATAACCTTGCGGCCTTAATTGTTGATCTACAGTCATAGCTTCTGCGTAGGCCGATGCCAGATCAGTAACCAAGGGATTCATCCTAACGAACATGGCAAATAATGGATCTAATGCTCGAAAATATATTTGAAGAGCACCACTATCCTCAATAGTATAGGGAGAAATTAATCTCGCATAAAGCTTTCGAAACCTCAAGTTGAAACTTCTTACTGGCTCATTAGGTTCTCTTTTGCAAGAAGCAAATTGTTGAAATATCGTGAGAGGATCAATGAACAACCTAAATTGATTGATAAATTCATCTTTCAATTGCGTCCAAGATGTAATAGAACCAGTGGGTAAATTGATGTACCAATCATATGCCACTTCATCCAGGGTTCCAGGAAACATTCTACATGCCACATCCTCATGTTCGACATTCCATCTAATTAGGATATCCACATAGGCTTGAATATGTTCCTCGGCTGATGTTGGACCATTGTGCTTAAATTTGGGCAAATGTTTTTCTACGTTCTTGGGTAAATCATGAAAATCTCCACTAATGTTCAAAGGATTAGCATGTATCCCATACCACGTTCCTGCAGTTGTAGCCATTAATGAAACTCAAAGAAAAATTTCAAAACCAATTTGTTAGTCATGAATGAAAGAAGGAACCATGACAAAGTTGTATTCCAAAACAATGCATAATCAAAACACCTTATTCCAAACATCTTATTCCTGTATGAATAATCAAAAAGCGTTAGAACAATGAAATAAACCGTTCAGGCCCTCCTTCTAGCGCCAATCTGTTGAGTGGTATTTTCACCCAGTTGTGAAAACACACTCTCCGATAGGATTCGAGTCCCAAATCCTCTGCTTGCAAAGAAATTAAACAAGTAACTTCTCCAAGGTTCCGCTATGTTAGCATTTTGCATATATGTATTAGTAATCTCAAATAAAAGATATTCAATTTAAATGCTTGGAACACCTTAGTGATTGCAAGTAACTGTTAACAAGGGGCACTGTGGTTTATTTCACCATGAACTTTAGTGATTGTTCATTGTTTTTTAGATTTTGATATTTTTTAGATGTTTATTTTAATTCCTTGAAAGTTAAAGCCTCTGGAAAAATATAAAAAATAGAAAGTAAAAAATGAAATGCAAAAACTGAAATTAAAATGCATTCAGAGTGCTACGATCCTATTTGACAAAACCGAAGATATGAGGTTTTCTGCACACAACCTAACCTATTGAACCTGCAACATGCACAATCCAGATAAGCTAGGTGCTAGTTTCTGGGGTTTTCACTGTAATTTTCAGATTTAGACATTCGCATGAAGCAACCAAGAGCACTTGCATTAAACTTCACCTATAAGCCTAGAAATCTGAAAGGGGAAAATAAAACAATTAAATCTTGCATGCAGAAAATGACTCCTTCTTTCTTGTCAATGAGATGCTAACTCTCTGTATTTTCTGTATTAAAGATTGATCATTTTACAATAACAGAATCTCTAGTTTTCTCAAAACCAGAAAAAGGGGAAGTGTTGAGTGGTGTTTTCACCCAGTTGTGAAAACATACTCTCTGGTAGGATCTGAGTCCCAAAATCCTCTGCTTGCAAAGAAATTACAACTAGATAATTTCTCCAAGGTTCCTGTTATGCTAGCTCTTTGTATACCAATGATGTTGTTCAATTTAAATGCTGGGAATACCTTAGTGTTGCAAGTGAATGTTAACAAGGGGCACTATGGTTTATTTTAATTTGAAATTGCAATGGACTCAAAGTGAATAAATCTAAGAGATGAATATATTTCGATCTCGAACTTTGATGGATTTTCAGTTATTTATTTAAATGACGGTAATTAAAATGCAAAAATAAAATAAAGGATTGAAAATAAAAGAAATGCAAATGAAAATGAAACTAAACTACGTCCAGAGTGCTACCATCTTGATTTGACAAAATCGAAGATAATGAGGTTTTCTGCATGCAACCTAACCTATTGAATCTGCAAATTCGCACAATCCAGATAAGCTAGGTGCGGGTTTCGGGGTTTTTATCTGTAATTTCAGATTTAGACCTTCGCATGAAGCAACCAAGAACACTTGCATTAAACTTCACCTAGAAGCCTAGAAATCTGAAAGGGAAAGGTAAAACATTAAATCTTGCATGCAAAAATGACTCCTTCTTTCTTATCAATGAGATGCCAACTCTCTGTATTTCTGTATTAAAATAATATATCAGTTACAATGATAGAATGTTCCAGGTTTAACAAATCCAGAACAAGTGAAGGAAATTGCTCCAATAGCAAGCCCAGAATGGCTTGTCGCCCTTGGCTCTGCAACTCTGCTAGCAGCAATTTCCAACCCCTATATCAATCTGCTCTTCTAATTTTATACCATCTGATACGGCTCTCTATTTTGCCCTGCGTCGCTTCGTTTCACCTCCCAGAATGCATCGCTTCGTATTCTCGCCTTTTCGTTGCTTTTGAATTTATGTTCGAGGCCGAAACGTTCGATATTTTTTGTTGACATGTAACGCTTCTATAACCCTGACACCTATATGCCACGTGTTTCGCGCTTCCTATGCACGTTCTGTAATGGCCCCATGTAAATCGCGACATTTTTATGCATGCAGCTTTGCTCCTTTGCTTTCACCGCGAAAACGTGACATGTCGCGATATCACGACATTTTCCTGCCAGCAGCCTTGCCAATGCAACCTGTCACGAAATCGTGACATTTTTCTGTTTCGAGCTGTGAGGCTGCTTCTTGTCGTGAAATCATGATGTTTTTCATCTCCGTACGCCTCGGCTGCTTCCTGTCATGAAATCGTGACGCTTTTTCATTCGGAGCTATCTTGCGGCTTTCTGTCGCGAAATCGTGACGCTTTTTCACTTGGTACACCTTCGGCTGCAACCTGTCATAAAATCATGATGTTTTTCACTTGGTACGCCTTTGGCCGCAACCTGTCATGAAATCATGACGTTTTTCACTTGGTATGCCTTCGGCCGCAACCTGTCATGAAATCGCGACGTTTTTCACTTGGTACGCCTTCGGCTGCAACCTGTCATGAAATCGTGACGTTTTTCACTTGGTGCTATCTTGAGGCTTTCTGTCATGAAATCGCTACGCTTCTCCGTTCCGTACCACTTTGTCGGCTTTCCGTCATGAAATCGCTACGCTTTCTATTTCGGGCTGCTCTTGCTGTATTTGGCCGCGAAAATGTGACATGTCGTGAAATCGTGACATATTTTCCTTTCGTACCACTTCGCTGCTTGGAGCCGCGAAAACGTGACCTATCGTGATATCGTGATGTTTTTTCGCTTCGTGCCCCTTTGCTACTTTCTATCGCGATATCGTGACGTTTTTTTGCTTCGTGTCCCTTTGTTGCTTCCTGTCGCGATATTGCGACGTTTTTTCGCTTCGTGCCCCATTTGACTAGTTTGACCACGATTTTGTGACATGTCGCGATATCGCGACACTTTTCCATTCTATTTTTCTCTCTCCTCTCTGGGTCGTGACGGAGCAACATGTCGCGATATCGCGACACTTTTTCATTCTTGTGCAATTTTGCCTTTTTCTTGATTTTTAGCATCTGGGTCACTGAGATCTTCTTTGAAAGCATGCAAAAAGGTGGGTCCCCAATTTTGGGGTGTGTTGTGGATCAGCCACAACAAATGGCGACTCTGTTGTCAAATGCTCTTGAGCATTTTAGTGAGAACCCTACCTGGAAGTATACAAACTCGAAAACATGTGTTAGCACATAAGAAATATAAACAAATGCCCAAAGATCAGAAGTACATGAATCATCAGAATCATCAAGTATTAGCTCGGTGTGTGCAATGTATTTCATTCCCTATCGTTTGAAATTGATCAACATTCCATTGTCAGTTTTACATGAATGCATATGTGAGATTGTGAATGATTTGTGTAATCTGATAACTATGCTTAGAGATTTTGCTCTTGTAAAGGCCTAAACTTTCTAGTATCATGCACAAACATTCAAGATTGCCAAACCCTCTTAGGATCCACTAATGAATTGCTTTATTATATCCCAAAGTTGGTTATGAGTCCCTACTATCTTGAACCCATGTGCAAGTGAATGTGAAATCAGAACTTTGGGGAATCGGACTCCCAACCTAACCGAGATGGGAGTTTAACCCTATCCTTACTATTCTGATTTGGAATTCATTACCTCACTTTGAGCAAAATAATTTAACCAATTATGGAAGAAATGGTCATGCTAGTCTAACCCTTTGAACAATCGGTGGTCTTGTTTTTTAGACAAGACATGTTGCCATGCATGGGCATACTTAACCCCATAATCCAAGACTTACCTTCATTTCTTTGGACCTTGGGGATGACTACCCATCCTTTGCAGAGGACAAGTAGTACGATCCTTCCAATCCAATATAAATATGAGATGGGAAAAATTAATTTTTTACTTCTTGGACCTTGGGGATGACTACCCATCCTTGCTAGGGACATGTAGTACGATCCTTCCAATCCAAGCTTTGGATAAAAATGGAAAATATTAATTTTATTGCTTAGACCTTGGGGATGACTACCCATCCTTTGCAGAGGACAAGTAGTACGATCCTTCCAATCCAAGATTTATCATGAAATGAGACATAGGAGCTTTGGGGAATCAGATTCTCAACCTAAGCGAGATGAGAATTTATGCCCTATCCTTACTACTCCATGTAGGTCAAATCAAAGCTTTGGGGAGTTGGATCCTCAACCTAAGTTCGATGAGGATTTAGCCCTATCCTTACTACTCTGATTTTAGGCTTTAAGCTTTATGGAAGTGGTCAAAACCACTGTTTTAAGGATCATGTTGCATAATAGGATAGACATGAAATACTTCTTTCGCCCAACCTTTTCTTCCAAGCAAGGTTTTGATCATTTTACTCAAGATCCTTTTTAATGTGTATAAAATGTGCTTGGTTCTAGATATCTCAAGACTCAGTTTCCAACCTTAGGATTTTTTCACATTTATGTTATAGCACGACCCTAAGAGGATTTGACACACTTTAATGATTTATACCTGAGATGCATATGCAACTAAGGTGGAATGTATATGTAAAGTGAGATGTAACATGAATGCATTATCTTTTGAATTGTAGATGAAATATTTGCCATACAAAAACTGACTACTTCATGCATCACAAGTTTCAAACGATATAACTTAAAATGTTTGTGTTACTTGTGGAGCTTTTACAAGACAATTCCAATGTTTCATATTCTCCTAGTCTTAAGCATAAGTTGACATCTCAATTTTTTTTTTTTTTTTATAAAAACAAACAAAGCATGTCAATTGAAATCAAACACACAACTTAAATCATGATTAAACTAAGAATCCAAAAAATGAAACTTGAAAAACACAAACCAAAACCAAAACCCAAAAACAATCCCAAAAAAAAAAACTTGAAAGCCCACACCAAAAAACCAAAAATTATATACACTATTGTACAAGATGATGCCAAGCTTGGACTATTACTTTCCTGGATCCCAAACATGATTAGAACATATCAAAAAACATATGACACAATACACATGCCAAATTTTGTAGGAATCCAACAACAATAAGATCAAACCAAGCAATGCAACAAATTTCAACTTGCCATGCTCACCATCCCACTTTGATTTAGTTCTATTACCAACATCATAGGTGAGAATCAAATCAAATTGATTAGACAATGGTTGGTATTCAATTTTATCTTGTCTATTCTTTAAAGTGCAAGTTTCATCGTTCCATTCATGATTTAGAAGTAGGCTTTCCTTTTCAAATGTGAGATGTTGCAAACAAGAGCCTATTTCTAAAAATCTTGAATTCAAATCATTTTCCAGGATTTTAAAGCAATCAAAATCATTCAAAACTTGACAAGCATCAACAAAATTTGGCATTTCCTCATTAATGATGTTAGCATCCAAAGGGACATCATGTAACCTATCACTTGAAATTTTTGTAGCTACTACCAAAGGTAAAGATTTCCCCTTGTCATCCATACTCAACCCATCATGATTAAAATTTGCCATAACTTGATGAGTATTAGTAGCCTTTTCTTTTTTCTCGTTGTCTTCTTCATCGTCCAATACCTGTTCAAAAACACCAAAGTTAGGCACCCAATCAAACATGCGTCCATATTTTTCAAAACAAGAGCCTAATTTTTCAAGATATGTGTCACGTGACACCTTTCCACGATCAATGGCTTGAGTTGCCCCAAAATCCATATTTTCATTAAGATCATCAATAGCATCCAACCCACACCACTTAGGTTTTGTAATTTCATCATTTTGAGATGGCATAGACATTGTAGAAACAATAGGTGGATCAAGATTTTTGATTTCTTGCCCCCCAAGGGGAACAAAAACAATTGATTCTCCTTCTTCATCCATGGTAGTAGAATCATTATCCTTCTCCAACCTTTGATGAGATTCCAACCCTTCTTCCAAAGCATTCTTAGATTGTACAGGACTTGTAATATCCTCATATGAAAGGGCAATTGTATTATCCTGCATATCAATAGGCACACAAATTTCATCAGAAGGTTTGGAGTGAGCATACTCTTCCAAAGAATCATAATGATCATCTTTCAAAATCAAATTGTGATGCTCAACTATTTCTACATCATCTTTTAATTCATCAACATATTTCTCATCAAATTTATCCTCTCCTTCCTTAGATGGTTCAATTACTTCCAAAATTGGGTTATTGCTTGTATTCAAATTGATAAGGTTATCATAATCCACATGTGTAACCCATGATTCATGTTTAACATAATTTGGAAGGTGTGAATTTTTTGGGCCATTACTTTCAACAATGTCATCCAATGTGTCATCCGAATCAGATTCATCCTCATAGAATTCATCTTTTGGTGAGTCAAGGGTTTCCAATCTGTCACATGTTTCCATACTAGTTGGATCTAGTACTCCTCCCTTGCCTAAAATCATATTCTTATGAAAATCATTGAAATTGATTTTAGCAACATCTTTTGAATCAAGATGAGTATTTTGAAGTTGATTCATACTTAAGAAAGATGGTTGATCTTGCATAGTAGGTTGAGGATTTTGGAATTGATTGAAGCTTGGGAATGATTGTTGATTCTGAAATTGATTCACACTTGAACTTGGTTGAGGTGGATAAATCATTGGGTGGGTAAAGGAGGTATTAAATGATTGAAGATTACATGATCCAAAACCCACACCATAATTTTGACAACTCAATTGTTGCTCAATTGCCATTGCTTGAGTATAGGCTTGTGACAAAGATGTGATTTGAGGCATCCCTCGCAAATATGTGGACATGGGTGAGTCAAGAGCATTGATGTATATTTGGAGAGCCACTTCTTCTTGAAGAACATAAAATGTCACTAATTGCGTATATAATCCAAAGAACCTTTCAGAAAATGACTTCACATTTTCACTTGGTCCTTTTCTAATATAGACCAACTGATTGTACATGAGGATTGGGTCAACTCGCTTTTTGTTGAATTGATTGAGAAATGTTGCCTCTAGCTGAGCCCAAGAAGTGATAGACCCTAAAGGCAGACTTGTAAACCAATCATATGCCACTTTGTCCAAGGTGTAAAGGAACATTTTACAAGCAACATCATCATACCAACTTGTTAAGTGATTCACAACAAATTTGAATGCTTGAATATGTTCTTCTGCAGTATTTGTCCCATTAGACAAAAATCGAGGAAGACATCTCTCAAAACCAACGGGCAAATAATGTTGAACTCCCGGTATGTTCAATGGGCTACCTGTCATCCACGGTGTAAACATAGCCATTAGTGAATCTTAAAGAATATAACTTTAATACCCAAAAATTCCTTTTATTTATTTATTTATTTTTATTTTTATTTTTTAAAATCAAACCAAATCATATTATTCTTGTATGAACAATCAAAGCGTTAAGAACAGTGCATAGCAATTCCTGTAGCACTTAAATCACAATAAAATAAACCGTTTCAGCCCTCCTTCTAGCGCCAATCTGTTGAGTGGTGTTTTCACCCAGTTGTGAAAGCACACTCTCCGGTAGGATCTGAGTCCCAAAATCCTCTACTTGCAAAGAAATTACAACAGATAATTTCTCCAAGGTTCCTGTTATGCTAGCTCTTTGTATACCAATGATGCTGTTCAATTTAAATGTTGGGAATACCTTAGTGTTGCAAGTGAATGTTAACAAGGGGCACTATGGTTTATTTTAATTTGAAATTGCAATGGACTCAAAGTGAATAAATCTAAGAGATGAATATATTTCGATCTCGAACTTTGATGGATTTTCAGTTATTTATTTAAATGACGGTAATTAAAATGCCAAAAATAAAATAAGGGATTGAAAATAAAAGAAATGCAAATGAAAATGAAACTAAACTACATCCGAGTGCTACCATCTTGATTTGACAAAACCGAAGATAATGAGGTTTTCTGCATGCAACCTAACCTATTGAATCTGCAAATTCGCACAATCCAGATAAGCTAGGTGCGGGTTTCGGGGTTTTTACTGTAATTTCAGATTTAGACATTCGCATGAAGCAACCAAGAACACTTGCATTAAACTTCACCTAGAAGCCTAGAAATCCGAAAGGGAAAGGTAAAACATTAAATCTTGCATGCAAAAATGACTCCTTCTTTCTTATCAATGAGATGCCAACTCTCCGTATTTCTGTATTAAAATAATATATCAATTACAATGACAGAATGTTCCAGGTTTAACAAATCCAGAACAAGTGAAGGAAATTGCTCCAATAGCAGGCCCAGAATGGCTTGTCGCCCTTGGCTCTGCAACTCTACTAGCAGCAATTTCCAACCCCTATATCAATCTGCTCTTCTGATTTTATACCATCTGATACGGCTCTCTGTTTCGCCCTGCGTCGCTTCGTTTCACCTCCCAGAATGCATCGCTTCGTATTCCCGCCTTTTCGTTGCTTTTGAATTTATGTTCGAGGCCGAAACGTTCGATATTTTCTGTTGACATGTAACGCTTCTGTAACCCTGACACCTGTATGCCACGTGTTTCATGCTTCCTATGCACGTTCTATAATGGCCCCATGTAAATCATGATGTTTTTATGCATGCAGCTTTGCTCCTTTGCTTTCATCGTGAAAACGCGACATGTCGCGATATCGCGACATTTTCCTGCCAGCAGCCTTGCCAATGCAACCTGTCACGAAATCGTGACGTTTTTCTGTTTCGAGCTGTGAGGCTGCTTCTTGTCATGAAATCATGACGTTTTTCATCTTCGTACGCCTCGGCTGCTTCCTGTCGAAATCGTGACGCTTTTTCATTCGGAGCTATCTTGCGGCTTTCTGTCGTGAAATCGCGATGCTTTTTCACTTGGTACGCCTTCGACTGCAACCTGTCATGAAATCGTGACGTTTTTCACTTGGTACGCCTTCGGCCGCAACCTGTCATGAAATCGTGACGTTTTTCACTTGGTACGCCTTTGGCCGCAACCTGTCACGAAATCGCGACGTTTTTCACTTGGTACGCCTTCGGCCGCAACCTGTCGTGAAATCACGACGTTTTTCACTTGGGGCTATCTTGAGGCTTTCTGTCGTGAAATCGCTACGCTTCTCCGTTTCGTATCGCTTTGCCGGCTTTTCGTCGTAAAATCGCTACGCTTTCTATTTCGGGCTGCTCTTGCTGTATTTGGCCACGAAAATGCGACATGTCGCGAAATCGCGACATATTTTCCTTCCATACCACTTCACTGCTTGGAGCCGCGAAAACGCGACCTGTCATGCTATCACGATGTTTTTCCGCTTCGTGCCCCTTTGCTACTTTTTGTCGCAATATCGCGACGTTTTTCCGCTTTGTGTCCCTTTGCTGCTTCCTATCGCGATATCGCGACGTTTTTCCGCTTCATGCCCCGTTTGACTGGTTTGACCGTGATTTTGTGACATGTCGCGATTTCACGACAATTTTCCATTCTGGATTTCTCTCTCCTCTCTGGGCCGTGACGGAGCAACATGTCGCGATATCATGACATTTTTTCATTCTTGTGCAATTTTGCCTTTTTCTTGATTTTTAGCATCTGGGTCACTGAGATCTTCTTTGAAAGCATGCAAAAAAGGTGGGTCCCCAATTTTGGGGTGTGTTGTGGATCAGCCACAACAGGAAGAAAAACACTTCAAAGCAGGCCCAGAATGGCTTCTCACCTTCGGCACTACAACTCTGCTCGCAGCGGTTTTCGACCTCTGTATCAATCTGTGCCTCTACTTTTATACTTTCTGGTGTGGTTCTCTGTTTCACTTTGCGGCGCTTCATTTCACCTCCAAGATTGCATCGTTTCATATTCCTTGCCTTTTTGTTGCTTTTGACTTTATGTTCGATGCCGAAATGTTTGATATTCTCTATGAATTATAATGCTTTTGTAACCCTGACACCTGTATGCCACGTGTTTCGAGTTCCTTTGCATGCTTCGTAACTGCCCCCTTGTAAATCATGACAAAAATAGCATGTCACGATATCGCGACGTTTTTCTACATGCAACTCTGCTATTCCACCTGCACCGCGAAAACAAGACATGTCACGAAATCATGACATTTTTTGGCCAACAACCTTGTCTGCCACCATGTACAGCGAAAATGATACATGTCACGAAATCGTGACATTTTTATGCTATCAGGCCATGTGGGTGCAACCTGTCGCAAAATCACGATGCTTTTCTGCTTCGCTGGGTTTTGTTGCACTTAGCCGCAAAAACGCGACATGTCACGAAATTGCGACACTTCTCTCTTCTACACCATATTCTGCTTCCTGTCATGAAATCACAATGCTTTTCATCTTCATATGCCTTGGCTGCTTCTTGTCACGAAATCGTGACGCTTTTCATCTTCGTACGCCTTGGCTACTTCCTGTCGTGAAATCACGACGCTTTTCATCTTTGTACCCCTTGGCTACTTCCTATCATGAAATCATGACGCTTTTCATCTTCGTACCCCTTGGCTACTTCCTGTCATGAAATCACGACGCTTTTCATCTTTGTACCCCTTGGCTGCTTCCTGTCGTGAAATCGTGACGCTTTTCATCTTCGTACCCCTTGGCTGCTTCCTGTCACGAAATCGTGACATGTCGCAATATCACAACAACTTTAGTGCCTTGCCCTATTTGACTGGTTTGACCACGATTTTATGACATGTCGCAATATCGCGACAATTTTCCATTATGTATTTCTCTCTCCTCTATGGACCGCGATTTCACAGCATGTCGTGAAATCATGAAATTTTCGATCAACACTTCTTCCTGCTTGCTTTGACCATGATTTTATGACACGTCACGATATCACGACATTTTCTATTCATGATGCATTCTGCTGCTCATAGCCGCAAAAATGCGACATGTCATGAAATCGTGACATTTCTTTCTTTCTCTGCATTTTGCTTGTCTGAGCCGCGACAGAGCAACACGTCGCGAAATCGTGACAACTTTCATTTCTTGGCAGCGACAGTGCAACACGTCATGAAATCACAACAACTTTCATTTCTGGGCAGCGACAGCGCAACACGTCATGAAATCATGACAACTTTCATTTCTTGGCAGCGACAGCGCAACACGTCGTGAAATCATGACAACTTTCATTTCTTGGTAGTGACAGTGCAACACGTTGCGAAATCGTGACAACTTTCATTTTTGGGCAGCGATAGCGCGACATGTCGCGATATCGTGACAAATTTTCATTTTTGGCCGCGACGGAGCAACATGTCATGATATCGCAACAACTTTTCATTTTCGGCCGTGACGGAGCAACATGTCGCGATATCGCGACACTTTTTCATTTTTGTGAAATTTTGCTTTTTTCTTGATTTTTTAGCATCTGGGCCACTGAGGTCTTCTTTGAAAGCATGCAAAAAATGTGGGTCCCCAATTTTGGGGTATGTTGTGGATCAGCCACAACATGTCCAAATGAAGAAAATTGCGATGATGAAAAATAGGGTCACAGAAGAAAAGAAGATGGAAAGCATAAGCATGGCAAAGATAACAGATACAAGCAAATAAGGTATGAGAAGAAGAAAAGTTTTTGTAATACAAAGAAAAATTTCTACATTGAAGAAGCAAATGATAGCTCAGATCATAGTGATAGAGACAAGTCAGATGATGAAAAGGAAGAACATCTATTCCTAGGAATAGAAGGTGAAAGATAACAGTGCTTTATGTGTGGTCAAAGAGATCACAGATCAGGATATTGCAATGGCTTTAGTGATAGTGAATATGAGATGACACATCAAGAAAATAGACATGGTCAAATAAATCATGAGAGTTTGTTTTCTATAGAATATTATAATGATCTTAGTGATAGTGAAGATTAAGAAGGGTTTTTCTATGAGATAAAATAAATAGAAGAAGAACATTCACTTAAAACAGAAGAAGTTAAACAAAGAGAATATTGTAATAAAGACAAAAGTCTTAGTTGATCTAAAGTAAGACTTCAATGATATCCATGAGCAACTACAATAGGTTAATAAGAATCTAAAAGAAGTGAGATATTACATACTTGAGAAGTTTGATCTATCACATGACTCAAAAGGTCAAGATATTTTTACTAATAAGGAAACATGTATTTCAGAGACAATAAATATGGATGCCAATTTGCTATTTGACACAAATGAAGTGAAAGAAGAGGAAGGTTCCAAAGCACCAAAGGTCTCATATTTCAGGTTTGGGGAATCAAACTCAAAAGTAAAGGAAGTTCTAAAAGATGAAAGCAAGGAAGCACCTAATATTTATGAAGAAAGTTCCAAAATTTCTATGGATCCAAAAATCCAGGTTGGATCTTGTTTTGAGATAGGTGAATCAAGTTCAAAAGGAAAAGAAATTCTTGAAAAGGAAAGCAAGGAATAAATTAAAGAAGAGAATTTAGATATTGCAAAGGAGGTTCAAGGATACAATGCACAAGTCAAAAATAATCACAAGGATAATGGTCAAGAAAGGTATGAGGAACCAAGGCATGAACAAAGGGCTTTTTAAGGACATTTTTTTTATTGTAATGGATTTGGACACAAGTCTATACACTGTAGGGTCTATGGATCAAAGAAGTTTGATTTTTCTAGAAGGAACTTCAAAGGAAGAAGGTATGGTTTTTAGGGAAATTACTTCTTAAGTAATAGGATTGGTCATAGAGCTTATCAGTGCAAAGAAAAGGAGCAACATGGTTTTGATTTTAGAGCTACACAATTCAGAATTCATGGTCATAATGATTATGAAAATAGAACTTCACAATACAGGGTTCAGGAAAGGAATGGATATAGAAATTATTTCAAGAAAGAATTCAGTATATGGGCACTATCCAAAGGCTGCAATGTCAAATGTTTTAATTGCAATAACTTTGGACATATTGCAAAATGGTGTAGGACTCAATTCCAAAAAAAATTAAGGCAAGAAGGTCAAACAGATTCAAGACAAGAATATCAAGTAACTCATCAAGAAAAGGATATTATAAAAATATGGAAGGAAGTTGACAGAGGAAAGAAACAATGTAATATGGAATTAAAAGTAATCCCACCCCAAAATTAATCACCTCAAGAGAGAAGGTGGTGAGGGGACTAATCTTAAGAGTCATATCTTTTAGCCCCATAGGTGTCCCTTTTGCCATTGATGTCAAAGGGGGAGATATTTGAGTAAGGGGGAGAGAATTGAGTTAGGAGGAGCAGCCTCCAAAGAGAATTGAGTTAGGGGGAGTAGCCTCCATAGAGAGTATTGAGTCAGGAGGAGCAGCTTTGATTCTCAGAGATGGTTTTTGCAGTGGTTGTGGTGATTTGCATTAGAGGTGTTGCCATCAATGACAAAGGGGGATATTATTGGAAATTTGAGTTATTTTATGTTTTCATTGATGTCACATGGATCATTGATGTCACATGTATCACATTGAGTTTTGGTGGCAAAAGCACTTCATAAATAATCATTTATGATATTTTGGAGAGCATGGATATATACAGGGTTTTTGTGAAAACCAAGGTAGGTAAAATAAAAGGCTTTATTTAAAACTATGGATGGCATATTTGAAATGGGTTTTTCTTAAAACCCAAGTTGGCTTTTCGTTTCATCAAAAAATGTGCCCCGGTGATGGAGATGTTTAATTTTAAATATTTAGTTTAAATTTTAAATTTTTTAAAATTTAAATTTAAATTTTAAAATTAAAAATAAAAGGAATCCTTCGATGTCATCAAATATGAGGGAGAAGACTATATAAAAGGATGTCTAAGGTTTATTAATCTGAAGCTTGTGCTCGTGAATTAATGTGATTGTTGGAAAGCGAAAAGAGCTCGTGCAAAAGAGGGTTAAGTGATGGAAGCAAAGAATGAATCGGACAACGTGTGAAACCCTAGTCACCTTGGGCAGTGTGGTGCATTGGAAATTGGATTCTAGATAAGGCAAGTGGTAGAATGAACATAAAGGTTTCGAATCCCCTTGGCTACATCAGAAGGCATTGGAAGAAAGAGTGCGCGAAGCATTTTTGGTTTGTGTGAGAGGGAGGAGTATTTTGAAGCACATGGTGCCTTTCCCTCCCAAACGAGCCCCTAAATCGTGCGGTGGTTTGGTCTTGGGTAAGGTGCTAAGCAAGGATGCATAGAGGGATCGAATCCCATCAAGGACAAAGGCAAGTTAATATTTTTATTTTTTTATTTTTCTAAAGTTGCCCTATGAGAAATAAGGGTTGTGATGCACTTTAGGAAAAGGAGAGATTTATGGTGATTTTCGGTTTGGAAGTATATCATATTATATATAGTTGGAAAGCTTATTTTGAGGGCTATTTGATTAACTTGCTTAGAGGGATAAATAAAGTGTGTGTAAAGATATATTTATGTTTTTGTAAATGGGTTCAAAAGTGAAGGTTGCTTTGTTCTTTTTCAAAGGGGATTAACTCTTTCATGAGGGGACATGGTGTATTTTATTGAGTAGGAGTGATAAGGTGTTATTTGGATATTATTGTAGTGTTATTAATCAATATCTCTAACCCTTATTGAAATTTGAAAAAAAAAAATTGTTGAGTGTGGTAGATTTAGTGGAAAACTAATAAGGCATCAAGAAGGTATGAGCAATATTCTTTATTGATTGTTTATGGTGGTTGATTTCTGAAATATCATTGGAGAGAAAAGGATTGATTGTGGTTTCCTTTTTGGAAGTGATTGGTTGAATGCTTCAAGGTTTTTTGGTTTGAGAGTTGTGATTAAACCTTATTTTATAAGCATTGTTGTTGAATCCCATTACTAGTACAAAGAACTTGAAATTGAGTTAGAGGAGAACATGAGTATCATTGTTATGTGAGATTTATGGTTGAGCATTATTGGAAATATTTTGAGTTGATTAATTCATGCTTGAACTAGGGTTTGTGAGAAAAAGTTGTTCCTTGTGGTGATTGGTTGAGTAGAGTTGTTTATGCCTAGTCAAGTGATTGTGTGAAGTGGTTGTTCAAGTTCCATGAAAAAAACTATTCTATATTCTGACATGAGTTGAGTTTGAGTTGAGAAAGAAATTGATTTTGTGAATAGAACATATTAAGTCTCTAACAATTCTGTTTATGCTTCTATAATATTGAGCTGAGTTAAGATTGATTTGATTTGAGTTGAGTTGAGATTGATTTGAGTTGAGATCATTGTCGATCATTGTTGTCATCCATTGAAGAGTGCATTGCCATTCATTGTGATTTCATCATTGAGCTTGCCTTCATAGATTTGTGGATGAGATTTGAGTTCTACTTGATCATGATTGATTGAGCCTTTGAGAAGGCTTTTGGGATAGATTTCTAGACAGATTTGAGGCAAATTTTATGCATGATTGATTGAGCCTTTGAGAAGTCTTTTAGGACATATTTATAGATAGATTTGAGGTAGCTTTTGTGTATGATTGATTGAGCCTTTGAGATGGATTTTGAGACAGATTTTTAGATAGATTTGAGGTAGATTTTGTGCATGATTGATTGAGCATTTCAGAAGGCTTTTGAGATATATTTATGGATATATTTGTTGAGCATATTTGAGCAAGTTCTTGGTGAGCTTACTCAATCATATTTTGAGCATGTTCTTGGTGAGCTTGCTGAAGCAAATCTGTGGATAGCCTACCTAAGAAGATCAGGATTACCTAGCTAAGCAGATCAGTGGATTGCCTAGTTGAGTAGATTAGTGTATTTCCTTGCTAAGCAAATTAATGGATAGCCTACTTGAGCAGATTAGGATTTCCTAGCTGAGCAGATCATTTGATTGTCTTGTTGAGTAGATCAGTGGATTGCCTACCTGAGCATATCAAGATTGCCTACCTGAGTAGATCAATATTGCCTAGCTGAGCAAATCTATGGATTGCCTAGCTGAGAAGATCAGTGGATTGCCTTGCTGAGTAGATTAGTGGATTTCCCACCTGAGCAGATTAGTGGATAGCCTAACTTTGAGCAGATGAAATTAATCATTTGTATTAGTATAAGGATTCCTATTTATTTATAAAATATTATAAGGATTTTATCTTGTGGACTACCCCACATTGAGGGAACCACGTTAAATATTGTGTCTCAATTATGTCTCATTTGTTTTGTTTTCTTGCTTAATATTTCTATATATGTCATTAATGCACATTTCTATATTTGGGTATTGCAATTAAGGACACTAATTGATATTGGTTTGGAAAGAAATTAAAAAGTGGGCACTATATTTTTCACCCTTCCCTCTCAGTATAAGCTTGTGTTCTTGAATTTGTACTAGAGCAGGTTCCTTTGGAAAGGCTAATAACTTGAGGTTAGATTCTACAAGAACATAGATGACTTCATAGAATGGATCGTCTACAAGTAAGGCTCCACTATTTTTTGGTAACAATTATGCTTTCTAGAGCATGAGAATGAAGAACTAATTGATATCACAAGGATATGAGGTATGACATATGGTTGCAAAATATTATAAGTTGAAGGTGATCCCAAGGTAGATAAGACTATCAATAAATTGGTTGAGATCAATGCAAGGGCAATGAATTGTATTTTGAGTGGGCTAGGTGAGACATATTTTGCAAAGGTCATGGTATGTAATTCAGCTAATGAAATACCTATTAAGGAGATTCCAAGGTAAAGTTGGAAAAACTACACTCATAGAAAATTATTTGAGGAATTGAAAATGGAAGACTCTGAAGATATTACAAAGTTTTTACTTTGAGTTGATGAGATTACTGTATCGCCCAAATTTTTTGCACCCTTACCTTCAGGCTAAAGGATTCGTGCCTGTAAGGGGGATGCGAGAAGTATGGGACAATACCTCGGACGGAGAGGCCCTTTGAAGGTCTCACCTCTCGGGGGAGGGGTATAAGGGTGAATTTTCTACGGATGGTGGGGTTCACTAGGAAACTTTGAGTGGCAGTTTCCATGCCTAGGTCGAGAATGGGTTTGATGTGTTCATTTTATTTTCAATCATTCAGATTCCTAGGTTGGCCAAAATGAATCTAAGCTATTCTATATGAAATTTTTTGTTTATATTAAGACAATAAACATAAATGAATCCTAAATACAGAGAATATCTAAAGTGGAGAAGAGTGCACCTAATTTTTGATGTCTGATGAAGATTCTGAAGCTTGTAGGAGTCCATATCGTCCCGGATATGACAGGATCATCTGTAATTGTATAGAATCATCCAGATCACATGATATCATTTGAGATTAGTCAATATCATCAACGACCTAATGAATTCATTAGAAAAATTCATCAAAAACCTACAATCATGAAAATAGACACCAAAAACAAAAAATATAATTGCAAGAATGATACAAAATGATAGAAATAAGAGTATAAATGCTTAAATGATAAATCCAGATATCTAATCAAATGGGATGCAATGTTTTAATAATTAATTTTAAATTTTATCATGCAAATATGCTAAATGGGGTGAACTCCAAGATGCAAAATAGAAGTAAATTAATATAATGCACAATTTAAATAAGAAAAGGGATAGAAAATGCAAACTCAAGGCTCTGATTGCCCCCAATCTGAACTACATTCAAAATCATCTACAATCATACGATATCGTCGTCGATATCATTAGGATCATCCAAAATTGTGGTTGAATCGCCTGCGACGATCCGAGCTTCCTCCGGCTGAAACACAGTGAGATCCTGCAATAAAACTTGAAAACACAAATGCAAATGGTGGGGAATAGGACGTTCTAACACAACAAAAACTAAGATTATAGGGAAATGATCAGCCAGGGAGCCAGGCAGGGGGATAAACTAAGAAAATCCTAGTTTATATAGGATTAGGGGAAGGTTAGGAGGTTGGGGATCATCCCAATCTGGGAGATCTCCAACGTAGGAATCTCCAACCACGCAGACACGCTTCTGCCCGAGTTGGAGAGGTTGTTGAAATAGAAGCTAATTATGAAAATTTGATTTTGAGACGAAATCATCTGGATGTTCTGTTTCAGACGAATTTGTCCGATTTGGGACGATATCGTTATATCGGTGACGATATCGTCCAACGGTCAAAACAAATTCTAAAAATGGCATGAAAAATGAGGTGAGCGATTAACGGGCGGTTTCGGGGTTAAAATTCAATTTTTTATCTTTTACTGAGGGTTTAACTGTGCCAAATTTAGGGTGCTACATTTTGCCCCCTCTTTAGCGAATTTTTTGAATAAAATGTGTTAAATATGAGTTCTTCACGCTTTATGAGAAAGCAAAAATTTATTCCATTTTTTAGACGATGATTCTAGGTCAAATCGTACAACTATTTGCTATGGTGCCCCCTCCGAGTTTTTACCCAAATCGAACGTTTGAGGGAAAAGCACGAAAAAACAAAAATTAAAAAAATGTTTGTTTTTAAATAAAAATAGGAAAAATAGGGTAAAACCCTAATTCATTTTTACTGTTCACTTTCGCTGTTTCAGAGCTCTACAAGTGAAATGGTGGAAATGGCACACAGATCGACAGAGGTCCAACGCGGGTTGCGGGTAAGGATCTAAACCTAGTGTATTATGTTTTTAGCTTGATTTGTTTAATTTTTTAGTTGAATTTTAATTATTTTTGGGCATCGTGGCCGTTTTTAGGTCATCGATGATGTCAAGACGAAATCATCCCAATTTTGTCAAAATCATCCTTATATCAACCATTTTTTCTAAGGACGAAATCGAAGAAATAAGGGTGATCCCATCCAATAAGGGGCGATTACCAAATTGAAGAATCGGAGACGATTTCGTCCTATTAAGGACGATTTTGCTAAATTTGATATGATATCGTCCAATAATGGGCGATATCATTTTTTTATGAGATGAAATTGATTTTAATTGATTTTAATGATTAGGTACTAATGAGTTTTGTTGTTTTATTGTTTATTTTGCAGAGGGGATTGCTAAATATTCGAGAGTGGAAATACGAGGGTCTAAGGGATGACTTAGCCATGCTCGATCAGGCTGAGTGAGACAGACTAGCGGAGGTCGGACTGCAGCATGTGGTGGGAATGCCACAAATTCCTACGGACATGGGGCTACTGATGGCCCTAGCAGAGAGATGGTATCTGGGATCATCCTACTTTCGGCTATCGATAGGGGAGATGACTCCCACTCTAGAGGATGTATGGAGGATCTTGAGGATCCCCATACATGGACGGTTCATGACTCATGTGGCCAATCAGGGCCATGCTATGATGAGACTGTGTGCGGACCCGAGCTTTTCCCTAGAGAAGGGTAGAGTGAACATCGAGTCTTTGAGGTAGATGCCTAGGGCATCTTGGTTGACTCGAGTTTTGATAGGGGTGGTGGGTGGCCTTCTTTTATGCCACCAGAGTGGATGCAGGTTATCGTGGCTCCTCTTAGATGTGGTCTGCGACATGAGAGACCATGGATACAGGTTTTCTTGGGGTAGCTTTGTACTATACCGCTTGTATAGGATCCTCTATGGGGTAATATACAAGGGAGGTCGATGTCTAGTTCTAAAATCATTGTTATAGGTTTGGTGCTGGGAGCACATTGCGGTGCGGAGGTCGGTAGGGCTTCCACTGATAGGAGTTGACCGGGAGAGACCCCGGGTTTTCTATTGGTGGCTCCAAAGAGGGTCACAGTGATGGATAGATCTGCCGATGTCCCGAAGGTTTCTAGATGACCTCACCCCAGATCAGATCACCTGGAGACCATGGATAGAGCATCCAGGGTGGGCATAGGATAGACAGAAGTTGGCTCATATTAAGCGAATCGTCTAGTTGAGGACAAAGTGGGGAGAGGTAAAGCTCCACTGCTATGATCAATTTTTGAGGCAGTTCGGTATACAACAGGGGATTCCTTCTCTCAAGGATTATGAGTACTCTCAAACTATTCAGGATAGTACCACATTGAGCGGGACTCCAGAAATGCAACGGTTCTGGAGTTAGGACACTGATGATGCCCCCATTCAACCAATGGATGGGGACGATGTAGGGGTAGCAAATGGGTATGATGCCTGGCATGCAGGCATCCACCCTCCTCACATGATGAGGGCACAGGGTCCAATGCACACTGTAGTGCAATGAATGGAGAGACGATGCCATGCTACCATTAGTGCAGTGAGGGGTCATAGAGGGAGGGATTAGCGATGGCCTCCTTAGGAGAGACACTAGAGAGTACCACAAGCTCTAGAGAGACAACAATAGCCAAAGAGGAGGGAGAGACTCCCTTCTCAGTAGAGGGATACGCCACCATTGCTCAATAATGGCAAGGGTGTCGAGGTGGGGGAGAGCAACGAGATGGCAGCTCTCCGGGTGGAGAATTCTTACCTACGAGCTGAGGTGCAAACTTTCTAGGATGAAGCTTCATGGCTCAGGGCTCGAAGTGGAGGGGTGAGCATTCTAGATCTGGTGCAGGCTATTGCGTAGACCGCATTCTACCAGGGGTTGTACTATCATGTGGTTCTAGAGGGGCAGAGGATACCACTACCAGCCATCATTACAGAGCCGATTAGGATGGGGTCATCGAGGACATCATCATGATCGACGTCGAGGACCTGCGATATAGCACGGACCTCGATGGGACCACCTCCTCCACCTTAGGGTGGGAGAGGAGATGAGGCTGAGAGCTCGAGGGCTTCTTGAGACTAGCTGCTCATTGTACATAGACCATATATTTTTGAGAGGAT
Source organism: Wollemia nobilis (assembly GCA_028583015.1). NCBI lineage: Eukaryota > Viridiplantae > Streptophyta > Pinopsida > Araucariales > Araucariaceae > Wollemia > Wollemia nobilis. The sequence goes on along the minus strand of JAQPPZ010001063.1, from coordinate 6,074,417 downwards.
TGAGTATGCCAGGGTATAGATTGTGGCATACCAATCCATTTTGATATGATGTATATACTTTTTTGATATATATATATATATATATATATATATATATATATATATCTTTTTGTGATATGACTTGTGCATATGTTTTATGATGCTTTAATATTTGAATTTGTTGATTGATTATTCATGTAATTATGTCATTGAAAATATTATAATTTTATGTCATGCTATAAAATTAAATGAAATAATCTGATGTAAACAAATTGGTTTTGGTGGTGTGATTTGATGAAAAATAAAGGGACTTCTAATAATAATTTCAAAGGACATTGTTGCTATTACATGACCATTTCATGGAGTCACCGCTCGCTAGGTCATTAAGCTAATCCCGTTATGAGAGAAATATTGCTAAAAGTAAAATGGTGCTTAAGAGACTTTCTTAAGACTTTGTGTTGTGATGATGAAAAATGATGATGGTGATGATTTGTTTTCAGATTTCCATAAAAATATTATGCATGAAATATTAAAAATATGATTTTTGCTAGGCATAAAATTCCTAAGTGTGATAGAAATTTGAACAATTGCCTAGGAATTATACCATCGTCGCAAAACTGAATGTTGACATAATGAAATGAAAAATAAAAAAGTTTTCGTTCTTTTTAAAGCACAATTGTGTAACATAATGATTTAAGACATATGCTTTTATGGATTAAATAAATGGAAAATAAAATTAGAACGATGGCTTGTGCTAGGCATAGAATTTTAGGTATAGACTTATACCATCATCACGAAATCCAAAGAAGAAATTGATGTAATAGTTTTATTGCATAGTTGATTTTTGATTTTGAGATAAACAGAAAATATAAAAATGAGGACTTGCACTAGGCGTAAAATTCCAATTTTAGGTTTAGGAACTATACCATCGTTGCAAAGTCGAAGATATATAAATGTGACTTTATTGCTAGATTTTTTAACATGTTTTGAAAGAAAATTTTTGGATTTTGAAAAAATGTATTTAATTGTTTTTACGCTAAGTAGTTATTCTCAAGTAAGAAAATCAAATTATTCTAGAAGATTTGCATAAATATTTTGAATTATATCAAAGACAAATTTGACATTTATAAGGAACCCCGTGTGCATATGTGAGTTCGTTGCCGATCTTGATCTATCATAATGATACAAAATCTCTCAAACACAAATGTGTGTGCAATTGTATTGTTCATTTACCAATTTTGAGCAAGATAATTTGATACAAGTAATTTGAATTAACCAAATGAGTGTTCGTTGACCATGATTTATATGCATGTAACCGTACTAGACTACTATGTAAGTCGGGTCATCAAGAGCTAGCTGATCCATGAGCGGACATAGGTCTGTACAAAAGAAGGTCACTAATGTGACAGACATATCACTAGGAGTTACCCAAGGCCAAGAGGGTTGGGCACAAACCACCTATTATGGGGCTTACCTCACTGTTTTCGAATAATTAAAAATTCCAAGGATTCAAGCTCATTCACCCTTCTTTTCTTTCAAAGGATAGGGGAAAGGATTTATTACTTTTTTCTTCTTCTTTTCTTTTTCTCTTTTTCACTTTTTTTTTTTTGTATTTTTGTTTGACACTGAGATAATGCTGAAATATTGCTGAGATGGTACAAAATGATAATGCTTCTGAATAATTTTCTCTTTTTCTCATGATTTTTTTGGATTTTTTTTTCTTTTTCTTCCTATACTAGGGATACTTGCTCGGATTGGTTGTAGAGCAAGGGATTTTTATTCCAGGTAGGGGTGAGCTTGTCCTTTTGTCAATTCTCAAATATTCTAGACCATGTGCATGATAGGATAGTAGGGGAAACTTTTTGCTCAAAAGACCACTTCTACTATGTAGCATCATTTTGAATTTTCAATGAAATCATTATAATGTGAAAAGGTGTACTTGGTTCAAGTAAATAACAAGATCAGTTCTCTATGCTCAAAACTTTATTTAATTCAACTATGGACTTTGATATAAGAGAGATTAATAATCATACCAAATAAGATCAATATATTTATTCATGTGAGTGTGAAAGTGAGGGATTCCAAATAAATGTTAATTTATCCAAAATAACTAAAAATATAAATGCAATACTTCAAGAATTGACAGGTGCAAAAATAGAATATGTTTTTAAGGATTTTGATGATTTTGATTTTCTTTAGATTTTGATTTTAATTTATGAATTGAGATAATACATAATATTACTGTTTTTGAAATTTTTATATGAATTACTAAAATAAGACAATATGTATAATATATACAGTGATGAAATTACCAGATTTATGCATAATAGCGCTTAAGATGCATAATGTTCATTGGTTATTTAAGATCTTTACCATCTAAGGTAGATAAATTGTATGCTCGTACAATTTAGCGGATAATTGGCCAAGCTAGTTAGGCTAAATTTACCTTTAAGGTTTTTAGTGGTTAGTATTTTTTTTTTCTTTAATACAAGGTCACGGATTCAAAGGATCGGTGATGAACTTTCTTGAGATATACTCGTTTGAGATTGTTGGCAATTTTGGGTACTTTGGGTACATTGCCTTTGCTCAAGTGTATAAGTTGTCATTGATGTCAAGAAGCTCTTGAAGGAATTTGATTTGATGTCAAATAATTTGTTTTGATGAAGGTTACGGCATGACGGTTTCAAAGGTCTTTTGTAAACCCCAAGTTGGCGGGTTTAAAGATTACAGGTGGATGCATTAGTTTAATGCATTTGGGTCCAGGAGGAAGTATTTATTTAAATAATTAAAAACCTTGTTAAGGTTCCTTTTAATTATTTTTAAATAAATATTAATTTATTGTTTGCATTGGGTTCTCCTAACCCATGGCGCAAATGTCTTAACTTTGATGGCGCTATGTTCTAAGATTGTGGGCGCTAGCCAAGACCTCCGTCGACGTGTTAAACTCCTCCATCGACGTGTTAAACTCCTCGCCGACGTCAAGAGTTTATGGGAAATATGCATATAAATCTCCCACGATGAAGATCAAAGATTATCCCATCTGCATTTTCGAAAAGTGTTGCTCGCTGTGAATTCGCGATCTGATGTTCGATTTCTTCCTCGCTGAGATTTCGTGATCCGTTGTTCGGATATCCGCCGTTCATTTTTTGTATCCGTCGTAAGGTTTCATCGTCGTCGTTCGCGTCAGAAGACAAGGAGGCCTGTTGTTTATTTTAGCCCTGGCGTAGAAGGTACAAGGGAAACAGAGTGAGGTTTAAACCTCACCGGACGCCTTTGGCGCATCGGTAGCGGCTAGGCTATTGGCGCGCTACCCGAATGGGAGGTTCCACGTTCGAATAACATGAAAGGGTTTTTCTTCATTGAAGTGGACACAGCGGGTGGTGTTAGAGTTCGTGCGCAATTTCTCCATAGCATGATTTTTGGTGTTGGCCAAGGTATTTTCGAAATTAATTTTTGCTAGTGTATTTTGCGGATGGAGGAAGTTTATTAGAGAGAAAAACAGCTTAGGAGTTATAAGGAGTTTGAAGCTTGCTTTATTTTGATAAAATATTCTTTTGAAAGTGTTGTTTGCATTATCTTATTGCATTCTTATGAGAGATAAAGTTTATTGTTGATAAGACTATAAGGGAGAAATAAGGTGTATAAGGGATAAATATTTCTTGTAATGTTGAGAGTGCTTTTGGTTGATTATGGAAATGAAAGCATGATGTTTTAAGGTTAGAATTGCTTCTTGTGTGAAGTTGTGAAACCTTAAGTGGGCAGCTTTGAGATTGACATTAGCTTTCATTAAATTGGTTATAATCAAGCTATTCTTTACTTGGTTAAAGTGTTGGGCTTACTTCTTTGTTGATGATTTGAAAAGTTGTTTTGTGCTATTGAGATTTGAGTTGGTGGATGCTTTTTGTTCAAATAATGTTGGAGAGAAAAGGAGTTCTACTTGTTTCCTTTTCTGATGTTGATTGTGAAATGCTTCAAGGTTGTGTTTTGAGTTGAATGGTGTTGATTGAACCTTGTTTGATGAGCATTGTTGTTGAAGCCCTAATTGATGGTGAAAAGAACATGAGTATCATTGTTATGTGATTCTTTGCATAGTTGGCAATTGTTGGGGTTTCATGTTCTTGAAAGAAAGCATTCTATCCTATCCATTTCAGATATTGAGTTGAGTTTTTAGATTTGAGATTGAGATTGAGCTGAGTTGATTTGAGTTGAGTTTTGAGATTGGGATTTGAGTATAGAACATATTGAGTCTCTAACAATTCTCTTTATGCTTCTATGAGTTTGACAAATCACATTGGGTCTCTAACAATTCACTTTGTGATTTCCTACTAAGAAAGTTTTTCTTGGTGAGCTTGTTGAGTTTTTGGACAGGTTTCGGTGGGGACTTGTGAGCAGGTTTTGGACAAGTTTCGATGGGGACTTGTGAGCAGATTTGGACAGGTCCTAGCAGAGGACTTGTGAGCTGAGTTTGATAGTTCTATCAGAGAACTTGAGGACAGAGGTGCACTGGTTCTATGAGAAGAACCTGAGGACAGATTTGGCAAGTCTTTGAGAAGGCTTGTATGTAGAGGATTGATTTGTTCAAGAGTTGGACAGATCTGATAGACGAGAGGAAGACTTGTACTAGACCGACTCGACTATGTTTGGTACAGGTTGTTGAGCTGTTGTGGACGTGATCATAGAAGGCAGAAGGTCTCTTAGGCTAAGCATTGAGGATAGGAGGTCTTCGGTGGAAAGGAGTTCCACGTGCTGGCAAGAGGTAGAGGCAGTTGATCTTCTGAGGGATCATTTCTAGAGTAGAGGGGAAGGTATCTCCTTTGAGCAGAGGCTCATAAATTTTGATTGGGGGAAGGTATCTCCTTTGAGCAGAGGCTCATAAATTCTGATTGGGGGAAGGTATCTCCTTTGGGCCGAGGCTCATAAACATTGTAATTGGGAAGGATTCCCAAAGAACTTTGAGATAACTTTTAGAGAAAAGTTTTGTGGACGTAGCCTGACCATTCCGGGTGAACCACGTTAAAATTGGTGTCACTTTGTGGATGATATTGTGCATTGCTTTGATATTGCTTTGGGTATATTGCTTTACTATTTTGAAGTATAATGGAAAAAGTAAAAAGAGGTCTTATATTGTTCACCCCCCTCTCGAGTATAAGCTTGTGTTCTTCAATTGGTATCAGAGCAGGTGCCTTCGAAAAGTTTAACGACTTGAAGGAAAAGCTAGTAAAGAACACAATGGATCATTCAAGTGGCAATGCAACACCTATTCTTGATGGGTCAGATTTTGGTCTTTGGAGTGCAAGGATGAAGGTTCATCTAATGGCACTTGGGAATGAGGTTTGGGAAGTGATTGAAGATGAGTACACTATTCTTGAACATGGTCCTAATACTAAAGAAGAAAGGCTCCTACATCACAACAATTCAAAAGCAATGAATGCAATCTTGAAAGGCTTACAGAAAGCGAGATCTCACCAAAGTGATTCACCGCAAGACAACTAGTGAAATGTGGAATCAGTTGAAGGTGGTTCATACAGGTGATACAAATGTCAGAAAGGCCAAGTTGAGACACTTCAAAGGTATGTTTGAACAACTCAAGATGAATGATGATGAAAATATTAGTGACTACATGCTTCGTATGGATGAGGTTGTTAACTCCATGAAAGACTTAGGTCTTGAGCTTGCTGAAAATGATGTTTGTGATAAGATTTTAAGATCTCTTCCTAATAGATTTAGTGAAAATATTTCTGCTATTGAGGAAGCTAAAGATTTGGATAAGTTGAAAAAGGATGAGCTCCATAGTATACTTGCAGCATTTGAGTTGAGAACTCAAGTGAAGGTTGATGTCAAGAAAGAGGCAACTTTCAAGGCTACCAAGAAATCCAAGGGTAAACAGATTCAAGATAGTGATGAGTCTTCTAGTGATGAAGAGGCATATTACAACAAGAAAGGCAAGTTCTCTAGAAAGCACAAAAGTATGAAAAATATAAGATGTTTCAATTGTGGAAAGTTTGGTCATTATGCTACTACTGTACTATTCCCAAGAATGAAAGTGATGAAGATAAACAGGATTCTAAGAGCAAGGATTATGAAAAGCACAAGCATCACAGGAAAAACAAAGATGAGCACAACAATCAAGGAAAGAGGTATTCTCACAAGCACAAGAAGAGTTTCTACCTAGACAAAGCAAGTAAGTGTTCTAGTAGTGATAGTGAAAGTTCTTCAAGTGATGATGAAAATGAGATGTTGTTCATATCAAAAAAGGAGGAAGAACCGAAACATAGATTCATTATCATGAAATGTCTTAGATGTGGAAACTTTGGTCACCTTGAGGATGATTGCACAAATAATGATTTGGTTTCTAGTATGTATGAGGATGCTTCAGAAAACTATAAGGAAGATGCATGTATGGTTTTTGAAAAGGGTAGCACCTCTAGTGATAAGAAATCTGAAAAAGGCTTTGATGATTCAAAAAGCAAACAAATAGAGGAAGATATAGAGAAAGGTGAAGTAGATCTTAAAGGTGAACTTATTAGTGCTCTTAGTGCTTTGAAAAAGGAAAGAAAGAAGAATGCTAGACTCAAGGATAAGTTAGATGAATGTTGTATGGAGAGAGATGATCTTATAGAAAGTCTTGACTTCTCTATAGCTAAGACACAGGAACTCAAGGATGAGTTAGAGTCTAAGGTTCTTGAGTATAGTGAGTTAGAACAGAAAATGGCTTCTTTGAAAGAGGAAACTAAAGAGTACAAGGATAAGCTTTACGAGGTTCCAAGATAGCTCCAAAAAGGTTAAGTCACTCATCAAAGGTCAAAGAAAGACAACGAGATAAAATAGGCCTTGGTTTTGTTAAGCCACACAAGGAACAAGTTGGAGAGTCTAGTAAGAGACTCCAAAAGGAAGAGAGTTCTGATGAGGAAAGTATTTCAGAAAAGGAGTCCTTGAATGATAGATGCACAGAAATAGAAAACAGAATTCAGAATGAGAAGAAGAAGTTTTCAGAACCTAAGAGGTCAAATAAAGGGAAGTTTCAAGGCAAGATGTTTTGCTTGTCACAGGTTTGGTCACATGGCTTCACATTGCATGGCTCAAGTGAAGAAGGTAAATGACAGTTTCAGAAGTGCTAGTTACTTTCAAGGGTATTGCTACTCTTGTCAATAGTTTGGTCAGAAGACAGGTTTGGCCAGAATAGGTTTGGTCAAAACAGGTTTGGTCAGAACAGGTTTGGTCAGAACGGTGGATTCAAAGATCAGGTTTACCTCAGAGAAACAACATCGTCAAGTGTTTCAAGTGCAACAATGAAGGTCACATAATCAGACAGTGTAGAGCTAAAATTCTAGAATACAAGAACAAGAACAGTGGCATGATCAGGTCCAAGGATCAAGGCATGGACAAGAACAGGGATGAGAACAAGAACAAGAACAGTGACAAGAACAGGAATATGGGCAAAGAGTTCAAGAGAAGGCCCGACAAGGAAGTTATAGACGCTGATGATGATCAGTGCCTAATGGGAGTTTTACTCCCACCCCAAAATTAATCACCTCATCAGGAGGTGGGGGAGGGACTAAGCTAAGAGGCTCATTCTTAGTCCCGAGCCCCAAAGGTGACCCTTTGCCATTGATGACAAAGGGGGAGAGATATGAGTAAGGGGGAGAGCTTCAAAGTGAAGAGGAGAGCTTCAAGTAGGGGGAGCAAAACTTCAAAGGAAGATTCTCGGTTGTGGGCACAGTTGGTCAGTTGTTAGCATAGTTGGTTTCAGTTTTGGCTCTTGAGAAGTGTTTTCGGTAAAGGTTTGCCATCAATGACAAAGGGGGAGATTGTTGGCAATTTTGGGTACTTTGGGTACATTGCCTTTGCTCAAGTGTATAAGTTGTCATTGATGTCAAGAAGCTCTTGAAGGAATTTGATTTGATGTCAAATAATTTGTTTTGATGAAGGTTACGGCATGACAGTTTCAAAGGTCTTTTGTAAACCCCAAGTTGGCAGGTTTAAAGATTACAGGTGGATGCATTAGTTTAATGCATTTGGGTCCAGGAGGAAGTATTTATTTAAATAATTAAAAACCTTGTTAAGGTTCCTTTTAATTATTTTTAAATAAATATTAATTTATTGTTTGCATTGGGTTCTCCTAACCCATGGCGCAAATGTCTTAACTTTGATGGCGCTATGTTCTAAGATTGTGGGCGCTAGCCAAGACCTCCGTCGACGTGTTAAACTCCTCCGTCGACGTGTTAAACTCCTCGTCGACGTCAAGAGTTTATGGGAAATATGCATATAAATCTCCCATGATGAAGATCAAAGATTATCCCATCCGCATTTTTGAAAAGTGTTGCTCGTTGTGAATTCACGATCTGATGTTCGATTTCTTCCTCGCTGAGATTTCGTGATCCGTTGTTCGGATATCCGCCGTTCATTTTTTGTATCCATCGTAAGGTTTCGTCATCGTCATTCACGTCAGAAGACAGGGAGGCCTATTGTTTATTTTAGCCCTGGCGTAGAAGGTACAAGGGAAACAGAGTGAGGTTTAAACCTCATCGGACGCCTTTGGCGCACCGGTAGCGGCTAGGCTGTTGGCGCGCTACCCGAACGGGAGGTTCCGCGTTCGAATAACGTGAAAGGGTTTTTCTTCGTTGAAGTGGATGCAGCGGGTGGTGTTAGAGTTCATGCGCAATTTCTCCATAGCACGATTTTTGGTGTTGGCCAAGGTATTTTCGAAATTAATTTTTGCTAGTGTATTTTGCGGATGGAGGAAGTTTATTAGAGAGAAAAACAGCTTAGGAGTTATAAGGAGTTTGAAGCTTGCTTTATTTTGATAAAATATTCTTTTGAAAGTGTTGTTTGCATTATCTTATTGCATTCTTATGAGAGATAAAGTTTATTGTTGATAAGACTATAAGGGAGAAATAAGGTGTATAAGGGATAAATATTTCTTGTAATGTTGAGAGTGCTTTTGGTTGATTATGGAAATGAAAGCATGATGTTTTAAGGTTAGAATTGCTTCTTGTGTGAAGTTGTGAAACCTTAAGTGGGCAGCTTTGAGATTGACATTAGCTTTCATTAAATTGGTTATAATCAAGCTATTCTTTACTTGGTTAAAGTGTTGGGCTTACTTCTTTGTTGATGATTTGAAAAGTTGTTTTGTGCTATTGAGATTTGAGTTGGTGGATGCTTTTTGTTCAAATAATGTTGGAGAGAAAAGGAGTTCTACTTGTTTCCTTTTCTAATGTTGATTGTGAAATGCTTCAAGGTTGTGTTTTGAGTTAAATGGTGTTGATTGAACCTTGGTTTGATGAGCATTGTTGTTGAAGCCCTAATTGATGGTGAAAAGAACATGAGTATCATTGTTATGTGATTCTTTGCATAGTTGGCAATTGTTGGGGTTTCATGTTCTTGAAAGAAAGCATTCTATCCTATCCATTTCAGATATTGAGTTGAGTTTTCAGATTTGAGATTGAGATTGAGCTGAGTTGATTTGAGTTGAGTTTTGAGATTGGGATTTGAGTATAGAACATATTGAGTCTCTAACAATTCTCTTTATGCTTCTATGAGTTTGACAAATCACATTGGGTCTCTAACAATTCACTTTGTGATTTCCTACTAAGAAAGTTTTTCTTGGTGAGCTTGTTGAGTTTTTGGACAGGTTTCGGTGGGGACTTGTGAGTAGTTTTGGACAGGTTTCGATGGGGACTTGTGAGCAGATTTGGACAGGTCCTAGCAGAGGACTTGTGAGCTGAGTTTGATAGTTCTATCAGAGAACTTGAGGACAGAGGTGCACTGGTTCTATGAGAAGAACCTGAGGACAGATTTGGCAAGTCTTTGAGAAGGCTTGTATGCAGAGGATTGATTTGTTCAAGAGTTGGACAGATTCGACAGATAGAGGAAGACTTGTACTAGACCGACTGACTATGTTTGGTACAGGTTGTTGAGCTGCTGTGGACATGATCATAGAAGGTAGAGGTCTCTTAGGCTAAGCATTGAGGATAGGAGGTCTTCGGTGGAAAGGAGTTCCATGTGTTGGCAAGAGGTAGAGGTAGTTGATCTTCTGAGGGATCATTTCTAGAGTAGAGGGGAAGGTATCTCCTTTGAGCAGAGGCTCATAAATTTTGATTGGGGGAAGGTATCTCCTTTGAGCAGAGGCTCATAAATTTTGATTGGGGGAAGGTATCTCCTTTGGGCCGAGGCTCATAAACATTGTAATTGGGAAGGATTCCCAAAGAACTTTGAGATAACTTTTAGAGAAAAGTTTTGTGGACGTAGCCTAGCCATTCTGGGTGAACCACGTTAAAATTGGTGTCACTTTGTGGATGATATTGTGCATTGCTTTGATATTGCTTTGGGTATATTGCTTTACTATTTTGAAGTATAATGGAAAAAGTAAAAAGAGGTCTTATACTGTTCACCCCCCTCTCAGTATAAGCTTGTGTTCTTCAATTGGTATCTGAGCAGGTGCCTTCGAAAAGTTTAACAACTTGAAGGAAAAGCTAGTAAAGAACACAATGGATCATTCAAGTGGCAATGCAGCACCTATTCTTGATGGGTCAGATTTTGGTCTTTGGAGTGCAAGGATGAAGGTTCATCTAATGGCACTTGGGAATGAGGTTTGGGAAGTGATTGAAGATGAGTACACTATTCTTGAACATGGTCCTAATACTAAAGAAGAAAGGCTCCTACATCACAGCAATTCAAAAGCAATGAATGCAATCCTGAAAGGCTTACAGAAAGCAGATCTCACCAAAGTGATTCACTGCAAGACAACTAGTGAAATGTGGAATCAGTTGAAGGTGGTTCATACAGGTGATACAAATGTCAGAAAGGCCAAGTTGAGACACTTCAAAGGTATGTTTGAACAACTCAAGATGAATGATGATGAAAATATTAGTGACTACATGCTTCGTATGGATGAGGTTGTTAACTCCATGAAAGACTTAGGTCTTGAGCTTGCTGAAAATGATGTTTGTGATAAGATTTTAAGATCTCTTCCTAATAGATTTAGTGAAAATATTTCTGCTATTGAGGAAGCTAAAGATTTGGATAAGTTGAAAAAGGATGAGCTCCATAGTATACTTGCAGCATTTGAGTTGAGAACTCAAGTGAAGGTTGATGTCAAGAAAGAGGCAACTTTCAAGGCTACCAAGAAATCCAAGGGTAAACAACTTCAAGATAGTGATGAGTCTTCTAGTGATGAAGAGGCATATTACAACAAGAAAGGCAAGTTCTCTAGAAAGCACAAAAGTATGAAAAATATAAGATGTTTCAATTGTGGAAAGTTTGGTCATTATGCTACTGACTGTACTGTTCCCAAGAATGAAAGTGATGAAGATAAACAGGATTCTAAGAGCAAGGATTCTGAAAAGCACAAGCATCACAGGAAAAACAAATATGAGCACAACAATCAAGGAAAGAGGTATTCTCACAAGCACAAGAAGAGTTTCTACCTAGACAAAGCAAGTAAGTGTTCTAGTAGTGATAGTGAAAGTTCTTCAAGTGATGATGAAAATGAGATGTTGTTCATATCAGAAAAAGAGGAAGAACCGAAACATAGATTCATTATCATGAAATGTCTTAGATGTGGAAACTTTGGTCACCTTGAGGATGATTGCACAAATAATGATTTGGTTTCTAGTATGTATGAGGATGCTTCAGAAAACTATAAGGAAGATGCATGTATGGTTTTTGAAAAGGGTAGCACCTCTAGTGATAAGAAATCTGAAAAAGGCTTTGATGATTCAAAAAGCAAACAAATAGAGGAAGATATAGAGAAAGGTGAAGTAGATCTTAAAGGTGAACTTATTAGTGCTCTTAGTGCTTTGAAAAAGGAAAGAAAGAAGAATGCTAGACTCAAGGATAAGTTAGATGAATGTTGTATGGAGAGAGATGATCTTATAGAAAGTCTTGACTTCTCTATAGCTAAGACACAGGAACTCAAGGATGAGTTAGAGTCTAAGGTTCTTGAGTATAGTGAGTTAGAACAGAAAATGGCTTCTTTGAAAGAGGAAACTAAAGAGTACAAGGATAAGCTTTACAGGTTCCAAGATAGCTCCAAAAAGGTTAAGTCACTCATCAAAGGTCAAAGAAAGACAACGAGATAAAATAGGCCTTGGTTTTGTTAAGCCACACAAGGAACAAGTTGGAGAGTCTAGTAAGAGACTCCAAAAGGAAGAGAGTTCTGATGAGGAAAGTATTTCAGAAAAGGAGTCCTTGAATGATAGATGCACAGAAATAGAAAACAGAATTCAGAATGAGAAGAAGAAGTTTTCAGAACCTAAGAGGTCAAATAAAGGAAAGTTTCAAGGCAGATGTTTTGCTTGTCACAGGTTTGGTCACATGGCTTCACATTGCATGGCTCAAGTGAAGAAGGTAGATGACAGTTTAGAAGTGCTAGTTACTTTCAAGGGTATTGCTACTCTTGTCAATAGTTTGGGCACAAGACAGTTTATTGCAAGGCAAATAACAGAGTTTGGTCAAAACAGGTTTGGTCAAAACAGGTTTGGTCAGAACTGGTGGATTCAAAGATCAGGTTTACCTCAGAGAAACAACATCGTCAAGTGTTTCAAGTGCAACAATGAAGGTCACATAATCAGACAGTGTAGAGCTAAAATTCTAGAATACAGGAACAGGAACAGTGGCATGATCAGGTCCAAGGATCAAGGCATGGACAAGAACAGGGATGAGAACAAGAACAAGAATAGTGACAAGAATAGGAATATGGGCAAAGAGTTCAAGAGAAGGCCCGACAAGGAAGTTATAGACGCTGATGATGATCAGAGCCTAATGGGAGTTTTACTCCCACCCCAGAATTAATCACCTCATCAGGAGGTGGGGGAGGGACTAAGCTAAGAGGCTCATTCTTAGTCCCGAGCCCCAAAGGTGACCCTTTGCCATTGATGACAAAGGGGGAGAGATATGAGTAAGGGGAGAGCTTCAAAGTGAAGAGGAGAGCTTCAAGTCAGGGGAGCAAAACTTCAAAGGAAGATTCTCGGTTGTGGGCACAGTTGGTCGAGTTGTTAGCACAGTTGGTTTCAGTTTTGGCTCTTGAGAAGTGTTTTCAGTAAAGGTTTGCCATCAATGACAAAGGGGGAGATTGTTGGCAATTTTGGGTACTTTGGGTACATTGCCTTTGCTCAAGTGTATAAGTTGTCATTGATGTCAAGAAGCTCTTGAAGGAATTTGATTTGATGTCAAACAATTTGTTTTGATGAAGGTTACGGCATGACAGTTTCAAAGGTCTTTTGTAAACCCCAAGTTGGCAGGTTTAAAGATTACAGGTGGATGCATTAGTTTAATGCATTTGGGTCCAGGAGGAAGTATTTATTTAAATAATTAAAAACCTTGTTAAGGTTCCTTTTAATTATTTTTAAATAAATATTATTTGTTTGCATTGGGTTCTCCTAACCCATGGCGCAAATGTCTTAACTTTGATGGCGCTATGTTCTAAGATTGTGGGCGCTAGCCAAGACCTCCGTCGACGTGTTAAACTCCTCCGTCGACGTGTTAAACTCCTCGTCGACGTCAAGAGTTTATGGGAAATATGCATATAAATCTCCCATGATGAAGATCAAAGATTATCCCATCCGCATTTTTGAAAAGTGTTGCTCGCTGTGAATTCGCGATCTGATGTTCGATTTCTTCCTCGTTGAGATTTCGTGATCCGTTGTTCGGATATCCGTCGTTCATTTTTTGTATCCGTCGTAAGGTTTCATCGTCGTCGTTCACGTCAGAAGACAGGGAGGCCTATTGTTTATTTTAGCCCTGGCATAGAAGGTACAAGGGAAACAGAGTGAGGTTTAAACCTCACCGGACGCCTTTGGCGCACCGGTAGCGGCTAGGCTGTTGGCGCGCTACCCGAACGGGAGGTTCCGCGTTCGAATAACGTGAAAGGGTTTTTCTTCATTGAAGTGGACGCAGCGGGTGGTGTTAGAGTTCGTGCGCAATTTCTCCATAGCACGATTTTTGGTGTTGGCCAAGGTATTTTCGAAATTAATTTTTGCTAGTGTATTTTGCGGATGGAGGAAGTTTATTAGAGAGAAAAACAGCTTAGGAGTTATAAGGAGTTTGAAGCTTGCTTTATTTTGATAAAAGATTCTTTTGAAAGTGTTGTTTGCATTATCTTATTGCATTCTTATGAGAGATAAAGTTTATTGTTGATAAGACTATAAGGGAGAAATAAGGTGTATAAGGGATAAATATTTCTTGTAATGTTGAGAGTGCTTTTGGTTGATTATGGAAATGAAAGCATGATGTTTTAAGGTTAGAATTGCTTCTTGTGTGAAGTTGTGAAACCTTAAGTGGGCAGCTTTGAGATTGACATTAGCTTTCATTAAATTGGTTATAATCAAGCTATTCTTTACTTGGTTAAAGTGTTGGGCTTACTTCTTTGTTGATGATTTGAAAAGTTGTTTTGTGCTATTGAGATTTGAGTTGGTGGATGCTTTTTGTTCAAACAATGTTGGAGAGAAAAGGAGTTCTACTTGTTTCCTTTTCTGATGTTGATTGTGAAATGCTTCAAGGTTGTGTTTTGAGTTGAATGGTGTTGATTGAACCTTGGTTGATGAGCATTGTTGTTGAAGCCCTAATTGATGGTGAAAAGAACATGAGTATCATTGTTATGTGATTCTTTGCATAGTTGGCAATTGTTGGGGTTTCATGTTCTTGAAAGAAAGCATTCTATCCTATCCATTTTAGATATTGAGTTGAGTTTTCAGATTTGAGATTGAGATTGAGCTGAGTTGATTTGAGTTGAGTTTTGAGATTGGGAGTTGAGTATAGAACATATTGAGTCTCTAACAATTCTCTTTATGCTTCTATGAGTTTGACAAATCACATTGGGTCTCTAACAATTCACTTTGTGATTTCCTACTAAGAAAGTTTTTCTTGGTGAGCTTGTTGAGTTTTTGGACAGGTTTCGGTGGGGACTTGTGAGCAGGTTTTGGATAGGTTTCGGTGGGGACTTGTGAGCAGATTTGGACAGGTCCTAGCAGAGGACTTGTGAGCTGAGTTTGATAGTTCTATCAGAGAACTTGAGGATAGAGGTGCACTGGTTCTATGAGAAGAACCGAGGATAGATTTGGCAAGTCTTTGAGAAGGCTTGTATGTAGAGGATTGATTTGTTCAAGAGTTGGACAGATCGACGGATAGAGGAAGACTTGTACTAGATCGACTCGACTATGTTTGGTACAGGTTGTTGAGCTCCTGTGGACGTGATCATAGAAGGCAGAGGTCTCTTAGGCTAAGCATTGAGGATAGGAGGTCTTCGGTGGAAAGGAGTTCCACGTGCTTTGGCAAGAGGTAGAGGCAGTTGATCTTCGAGGGATCATTTCCAGAGAGGGAAGGTATCTCCTTTGAGAGAGGCTCATAAATTTTGATTGGGGGAAGGTATCTCCTTTGAGCAGAGGCTCATAAATTTTGATTGGGGGAAGGTATCTCCTTTGGGCCGAGGCTCATAAACATTGTAATTGGGAAGGATTCCCAAAGAACTTTGAGATAACTTTTAGAGAAAAGTTTTGTGGACGTAGCCCAACCATTCTGGGTGAACCACGTTAAAATTGGTGTCACTTTGTGGATGATATTGTGCATTGCTTTGATATTGCTTTGGGTATATTGCTTTACTATTTTGAAGTATAATGGAAAAAGTAAAAAGAGGTCTTATATTGTTCACCCCCCTCTCAGTATAAGCTTGTGTTCTTCAATTGGTATCAAAGCAGGTGCCTTCGAAAAGTTTAACAACTTGAAGGAAAAGCTAGTAAAGAACACAATGGATCATTCAAGTGGCAATGCAACACCTATTCTTGATGGGTCAGATTTTGGTCTTTGGAGTGCAAGGATGAAGGTTCATCTAATGGCACTTGGGAATGAGGTTTGGGAAGTGATTGAAGATGAGTACACTATTCCTGAACATGGTCCTAATACTAAAGAAGAAAGGCTCCTACATCACAGCAATTCAAAAGCAATGAATGCAATCTTGAAAGGCTTACAGAAAGCAGATCTCACCAAAGTGATTCACTGCAAGACAACTAGTGAAATGTGGAATCAGTTGAAGGTGGTTCATACAGGTGATACAAATGTCAGAAAGGCCAAGTTGAGACACTTCAAAGGTATGTTTGAACAACTCAAGATGAATGATGATGAAAATATTAGTGACTACATGCTTCGTATGGATGAGGTTGTTAACTCCATGAAAGACTTAGGTCTTGAGCTTGCTGAAAATGATGTTTGTGATAAGATTTTAAGATCTCTTCCTAATAGATTTAGTGAAAATATTTCTGCTATTGAGGAAGCTAAAGATTTGGATAAGTTGAAAAAGGATGAGCTCCATAGTATACTTGCAGCATTTGAGTTGAGAACTCAAGTGAAGGTTGATGTCAAGAAAGAGGCAACTTTCAAGGCTACCAAGAAATCCAAGGGTAAACAACTTCAAGATAGTGATGAGTCTTCTAGTGATGAAGAGGCATATTACAGCAAGAAAGGCAAGTTCTCTAGAAAGCACAAAAGTATGAAAAATATAAGATGTTTCAATTGTGGAAAGTTTGGTCATTATGCTACTGACTGTACTTGTTCCCAAGAATGAAAGTGATGAAGATAAACAGGATTCTAAGAGCAAGGATTCGAAAAGCACAAGCATCACAGGAAAAACAAAGATGAGCACAACAATCAAGGAAAGAGGTATTCTCACAAGCACAAGAAGAGTTTCTACCTAGACAAAGCAAGTAAGTGTTCTAGTAGTGATAGTGAAAGTTCTTCAAGTGATGATGAAAATGAGATGTTGTTCATATCGAAAAAGAGGAAGAACCGAAACATAGATTCATTATCATGAAATGTCTTAGATGTGGAAACTTTGGTCACCTTGAGGATGATTGCACAAATAATGATTTGGTTTCTAGTATGTATGAGGATGCTTCAAAAAACTATAAGGAAGATGCATGTATGGTTTTTGAAAAGGGTAGCACCTCTAGTGATAAGAAATCTGAAAAAGGCTTTGATGATTCAAAAAGCAAACAAATAGAGGAAGATATAGAGAAAGGTGAAGTAGATCTTAAAGGTGAACTTATTAGTGCTCTTAGTGCTTTGAAAAAGGAAAGAAAGAAGAATGCTAGACTCAAGGATAAGTTAGATGAATGTTGTATGGAGAGAGATGATCTTATAGAAAGTCTTGACTTCTCTATAGCTAAGACACAGGAACTCAAGGATGAGTTAGAGTCTAAGGTTCTTGAGTATAGTGAGTTAGAACAGAAAATGGCTTCTTTGAAAGAGGAAACTAAAGAGTACAAGGATAAGCTTTACGAGGTTCCAAGATAGCTCCAAAAAGGTTAAGTCACTCATCAAAGGTCAAAGAAAGACAACAGATAAAATAGGCCTTGGTTTTGTTAAGCCACACAAGGAACAAGTTGGAGAGTCTAGTAAGAGACTCCAAAAGGAAGAGAGTTCTGATGAGGAAAGTATTTCAGAAAAGGAGTCCTTGAATGATAGATGCACAGAAATAGAAAATAGAATTCAGAATGAGAAGAAGAAGTTTTCAGAACCTAAGAGGTCAAATAAAGGAAAGTTTCAAGGGAGATGTTTTGCTTGTCACAGGTTTGGTCACATGGCTTCACATTGCATGGCTCAAGTGAAGAAGGTAAATGACAGTTTCAGAAGTACTAGTTACTTTCAAGGGTATTGCTACTGTTGTCAATAGTTTGGTCAGAATAGGTTTGGCCAAAACAGGTTTGGTCAAAACAGGTTTGGTCAGAACAGGTTTGGTCAAACTGGTGGATTCAAAGATCAGGTTTACCTCAGAGAAACAACATCGTCAAGTGTTTCAAGTGCAACAATGAAGGTCACATAATCAGACAGTGTAGAGCTAAAATTCTAGAATACAGGAATAGGAACAGTGGCATGATCAGGTCCAAGGATCAAGGCATGGACAAGAACAGGGATGAGAACAAGAACAAGAATAGTGACAAGAACAGGAATATGGGCAAAGAGTTCAAGAGAAGGCCCGACAAGGAAGTTATAGACGCTGATGATGATCAGTGCCTAATGGGAGTTTTACTCCCACCCCAGAATTAATCACCTCATCAGGAGGTGGGGGAGGGACTAAGCTAAGAGGCTCATTCTTAGTCCCGAGCCCCAAAGGTGACCCTTTGCCATTGATGACAAAGGGGGAGAGATATGAGTAAGGGGGAGAGCTTCAAAGTGAAGAGGAGAGCTTCAAGTTCGGGGGAGCAAAACTTCAAAGGAAGATTCTCGGTTGTGGGCACAGTTGGTCGAGTTGTTAGCACAGTTGGTTTCAGTTTTGGCTCTTGAGAAGTGTTTTCAGTAAAGGTTTGCCATCAATGACAAAGGGGGAGATTGTTGGCAATTTTGGGTACTTTGGGTACATTGCCTTTGCTCAAGTGTATAAGTTGTCATTGATGTCAAGAAGCTCTTGAAGGAATTTGATTTGATGTCAAACAATTTGTTTTGATGAAGGTTACGACATGACAGTTTCAAAGGTCTTTTGTAAACCCCAAGTTGGCAGGTTTAAAGATTACAGGTGGATGCATTAGTTTAATGCATTTGGGTCCAGGAGGAAGTATTTATTTAAATAATTAAAAACCTTGTTAAGGTTCCTTTTAATTATTTTTAAATAAATATTAATTTATTGTTTGCATTGGGTTCTCCTAACCCATGGCGCAAATGTCTTAACTTTGATGGCGCTATGTTCTAAGATTGTGGGCGCTAGCCAAGACCTCCGTCGACGTGTTAAACTCCTCCGTCGACGTGTTAAACTCCTCGCCGACGTCAAGAGTTTATGGGAAATATGCATATAAATCTCCCATGATGAAGATCAAAGATTATCCCATCTGCATTTTCGAAAAGTGTTGCTCGCTGTGAATTCGCGATCTGATGTTCGATTTCTTCCTCGCTGAGATTTCGTGATCCACTGTTCGGATATCCGTCGTTCATTTTTTGTATCCGTCGTAAGGTTTCGTCATCGTCATTCACGTCAAAAGACAGGGAGGCCTGTTGTTTATTTTAGCCCTGGCATAGAAGGTACAAGGGAAATAGAGTGAGGTTCAAACCTCATCGGACGCCTTTGGCGCACCGGTAGCGGCTAGGCTGTTGGCGCGCTACCCGAACGGGAGGTTCCGTGTTCGAATAACGTGAAAGGGTTTTTCTTCGTTGAAGTGGACGCAGTGGGTGGTGTTAGAGTTCGTGCGCAATTTCTCCATAGCACGATTTTTGGTGTTGGCCAAGGTATTTTCGAAATTAATTTTTGCTAGTGTATTTTGCGGATGGAGGAAGTTTATTAGAGAGAAAAACAGCTTAGGAGTTATAAGGAGTTTGAAGCTTGCTTTATTTTGATAAAATATTCTTTTGAAGGTGTTGTTTGCATTATCTTATTGCATTCTTATGAGAGATAAAGTTTATTGTTGATAAGACTATAAGGGAGAAATAAGGTGTATAAGGGATAAATATTTCTTGTAATGTTGAGAGTGCTTTTGGTTGATTATGGAAATGAAAGCATGATGTTTTAAGGTTAGAATTGCTTCTTGTGTGAAGTTGTGAAACCTTAAGTGGGCAGCTTTGAGATTGACATTAGCTTTCATTAAATTGGTTATAATCAAGCTATTCTTTACTTGGTTAAAGTGTTGGGCTTACTTCTTTGTTGATGATTTGAAAAGTTGTTTTGTGCTATTGAGATTTGAGTTGGTGGATGCTTTTTGTTCAAATAATGTTGGAGAGAAAAGGAGTTCTACTTGTTTCCTTTTCTAATGTTGATTGTGAAATGCTTCAAGGTTGTGTTTTGAGTTAAATGGTGTTGATTGAACCTTGTTTGATGAGCATTGTTGTTGAAGCCCTAATTGATGGTGAAAAGAACATGAGTATCATTGTTATGTGATTCTTTGCATAGTTGGCAATTGTTGGGGTTTCATGTTCTTGAAAGAAAGCATTCTATCCTATCCATTTTAGATATTGAGTTGAGTTTTCTAGATTTGAGATTGAGATTGAGCTGAGTTGATTTGAGTTGAGTTTTGAGATTGGGATTTGAGTATAGAACATATTGAGTCTCTAACAATTCTCTTTATGCTTCTATGAGTTTGACAAATCACATTGGGTCTCTAACAATTCACTTTGTGATTTCCTACTAAGAAAGTTTTTCTTGGTGAGCTTGTTGAGTTTTTGGACAGGTTTCGGTGGGGACTTGTGAGCAGGTTTTGGACAGGTTTCGGTGGGGACTTGTGAGCAGATTTGGACAGGTCCTAGCAGAGGACTTGTGAGTTGAGTTTGATAGTTCTATCAGAGAACTTGAGGATAGAGGTGCACTGGTTCTATGAGAAGAACCTGAGGATAGATTTGGCAAGTCTTTGAGAAGGCTTGTATGTAGAGGATTGATTTGTTCAAGAGTTGGACAGATCTGACAGATAGAGGAAGACTTGTACTAGACCGATTGACTATGTTTGGTACAAGTTGTTGAGCTGCTGTGGACGTGATCATAGAAGGCAGAGGTCTCTTAGGCTAAGCATTGAGGATAGGAGGTCTTCGGTGGAAAGGAGTTCCATCTGCTGGCAAGAGGTAGAGGCAGTTGATCTTCTGAGGGATCATTTCCAGAGCGAGAGGGGAAGGTATCTCCTTTGAGCAGAGGCTCATAAATTTTGATTGGGGGAAGGTATCTCCTTTGAGCAGAGGCTCATAAATTTTGATTGGGGGAAGGTATCTCCTTTGGGCCGAGGCTCATAAACATTGTAATTGGGAAGGATTCCCAAAGAACTTTGAGATAACTTTTAGAGAAAAGTTTTGTGGACGTAGCCTACCCATTCTGGGTGAACCACGTTAAAATTGGTGTCACTTTGTGGATGATATTGTGCATTGCTTTGATATTGCTTTGGGTATATTGCTTTACTATTTTGAAGTATAATGGAAAAAGTAAAAAGAGGTCTTATACTGTTCACCCCCCTCTCAGTATAAGCTTGTGTTCTTCAATTGGTATCAGAGCAGGTGCCTTCGAAAAGTTTAACGGCTTGAAGGAAAAGCTAGTAAAGAACACAATGGATCATTCAAGTGGCAATGCAGCACCTATTCTTGATGGGTCAGATTTTGGTCTTTGGAGTGCAAGGATGAAGGTTCATCTAATGGCACTTGGGAATGAGGTTTGGGAAGTGATTGAAGATGAGTACACTATTCCTGAACATGGTCCTAATACTAAAGAAGAAAGGCTCCTACATCACAGCAATTCAAAAGCAATGAATGCAATCCTGAAAGGCTTACAGAAAGCGAGATCTCACCAAAGTGATTCATTGCAAGACAGCTAGTGAAATGTGGAATCAAGTTGAAGGTGGTTCATACAGGTGATACAAATGTCGAAAAGGCCAAGTTGAGACACTTCAAAGGTATGTTTGAACAACTCAAGATGAATGATGATGAAAATATTAGTGACTACATGCTTCGTATGGATGAGGTTGTTAACTCCATGAAAGACTTAGGTCTTGAGCTTGCTGAAAATGATGTTTGTGATAAGATTTTAAGATCTCTTCCTAATAGATTTAGTGAAAATATTTCTGCTATTGAGGAAGCTAAAGATTTGGATAAGTTGAAAAAGGATGAGCTCCATAGTATACTTGCAGCATTTGAGTTGAGAACTCAAGTGAAGGTTGATGTCAAGAAAGAGGCAACTTTCAAGGCTACCAAGAAATCCAAGGGTAAACAGCTTCAAGATAGTGATGAGTCTTCTAGTGATGAAGAGGCATATTACAGCAAGAAAGGCAAGTTCTCTAGAAAGCACAAAAGTATGAAAAATATAAGATGTTTCAATTGTGGAAAGTTTGGTCATTATGCTACTGACTGTATTGTTCCCAAGAATGAAAGTGATGAAGATAAACAGGATTCTAAGAGCAAGGATTCTGAAAAGCACAAGCATCACAGGAAGAACAAATATGAGCACAACAATCAAGGAAAGAGGTATTCTCACAAGCACAAGAAGAGTTTCTACCTAGACAAAGCAAGTAAGTGTTCTAGTAGTGATAGTGAAAGTTCTTCAAGTGATAATGAAAATGAGATGTTGTTCATATCAAAAAAGGAGGAAGAACCGAAACATAGATTCATTATCATGAAATGTCTTAGATGTGGAAACTTTGGTCACCTTGAGGATGATTGCACAAATAATGATTTGGTTTCTAGTATGTATGAGGATGCTTCAGAAAACTATAAGGAAGATGCATGTATGGTTTTTGAAAAGGGTAGCACCTCTAGTGATAAGAAATCTGAAAAAGGCTTTGATGATTCAAAAAGCAAACAAATAGAGGAAGATATAGAGGAAGGTGAAGTAGATCTTGAAGGTGAACTTATTAGTGCTCTTAGTGCTTTGAAAAAGGAAAGAAAGAAGAATGCTAGACTCAAGGATAAGTTAGATGAATGTTGTATGGAGAGAGATGATCTTATAGAAAGTCTTGACTTCTCTATAGCTAAGACACAGGAACTCAAGGATGAGTTAGAGTCTAAGGTTCTTGAGTATAGTGAGTTAGAACAGAAAATGGCTTCTTTGAAAGAGGAAACTAAAGAGTACAAGGATAAGCTTTACAGGTTCCAAGATAGCTCCAAAAAGGTTAAGTCACTCATCAAAGGTCAAAGAAAGACAACAGATAAAACAGGCCTTGGTTTTGTTAAGCCACACAAGGAACAAGTTGGAGAGTCTAGTAAGAGACTCCAAAAGGAAGAGAGTTCTGATGAGGAAAGTATTTCAGAAAAGGAGTCCTTGAATGATAGATGCACAGAAATAGAAAACAGAATTCAGAATGAGAAGAAGAAGTTTTCAGAACCTAAGAGGTCAAATAAAGGAAAGTTTCAAGGCAGATGTTTTGCTTGTCATAGGTTTGGTCACATGGCTTCACATTGCATGGCTCAAGTGAAGGAGGTAAATGACAGTTTTAGAAGTGCTAGTTACTTTCAAGGGTATTGCTACTCTTGTCAACAGTTTGGTTAGAATAGGTTTTGCCATAACAGGTTTGGTCAAAACAAGTTTGGTCAGAACAGGTTTGGTCAGAAATAGGTGGATTCAAAGATCAAGTTTACCTCAGAGAAACAACATCGTCAAGTGTTTCAAGTGCAACAATGAAGGTCACATAATCAGATAGTGTAGAGCTAAAATTCTAGAATACAGGAATAGGAACAGTGGCATGATCAGGTCCAAGGATCAAGGCATGGACAAGAACAGGGATGAGAACAAGAACAAGAATAGTGACAAGAACAGGAATATGGGCAAAGAGTTCAAGAGAAGGCCTGGAAAGGAAGTTATAGATGATGATGATCAGTGCCTAATGGGAGTTTTACTCCCACCCCAAAATTAATCACCTCATTAGGAGGTGGGGGAGGGACTAAGCTAAGAGGCTCATTCTTAGTCTCGAGCCCCAAAGGTGACCCTTTGCCATTGATGACAAAGGGGGAGAGATATGAGTAAGGGGGAGAGTTTCAAAGTGAAGAGGAGAGCTTCAAGTCAGGGGGAGCAAAACTTCAAAGGAATATTCTCAGTTGTGGGCACAGTTGGTCAGTTGTTAGCATAGTTGGTTTCAATTTTGGCTCTTGAGAAGTGTTTTTAGTAAAGGTTTGCCATCAATGACAAAGGGGGAGATTGTTGGCAATTTTGGGTACTTTGGGTACATTGCCTTTGCTCAAGTGTATAAGTTGTCATTGATGTCAAGAAGCTCTTGAAGGAATTTGATTTGATGTCAAACAATTTGTTTTGATGAAGGTTATGGCATGACAGTTTCAAAGGTCTTTTGTAAACCCCAAGTTGGTAGGTTTAAATATTACAGGTGGATGCATTAGTTTAATGCATTTGGGTCCAGGAGGAAGTATTTATTTAAAGAAAGCATTCTATCCTATCCATTTTAGATATTGAGTTGAGTTTTTGATTTGAGATTGAGACTGAGCTGAGTTGATTTGAGTTGAGTTTTGAGATTGGGAGATTGAGTATAGAACATATTGAGTTTCTAACAATTCTCTTTATGCTTCTATGAGTTTGACAAATCACATGGGTCTCTAACAATTCACTTTGTGATTTTTGCTAAGAAAGTTTTCTTGGTGAGCTTGTGAGTTTTGGACGAGGTTTCGATGGGGACTTGTGAGAAGTTTTGGACAGGTTCCGGTGGGGACTTGTGAGAAGATTTGGACAGGTCCTAGCAGAGGACTTGTGAGTCGAGTTTGATAGTTCTATCAAAGAACTTGAGGATAGAGGCGCCTGGTTCTATGAGAAGAACCTGAGGACAGATTTGGCAAGTCTTTGAGAAGGCTTGTATGCAGAGGATTGATTTGTTCAAGAGTTGGACAGATCCGACAGACAGAGAAAGACTTGTACTAGACCGATTGACTATGTTTGGTACAGGTTGCTGAGTCGATGTGGACGTGATCATAGAAGGTAGAGGTCTCTTAGGCTAAGCATTGAGGACAGGAGGTCTTCGGTGGAAAGGAGTTCCACGTGTCTGGCAAGAGGTAGAGGCAGTTGATCTTCTGAGGGATCATTTCCAGAGCAGAGGAGAAGGTATCTCCTTTGAGAAGAGGCTCATAAATTTGGATTGGGGGAAGGTATCTCCTTTGAGCGGAGGCTCATAAATTTTGATTGGGGGAAGGTATCTCCTTTGGGCCGAGGCTCATAAACATTGTAATTGGGAAGGATTCCCAAAGAACTTTGAGATAACTTTTAGAGAAAAGTTTTGTGGACGTAGCCCAACCATTCTGGGTGAACCACGTTAAAATTGGTGTCACTTTGTGGATGATATTGTGCATTGCTTTGATATTGCTTTGGGTATATTGCTTTACTATTTTGAAGTATAATGGAAAAAGTAAAAAGAGGTCTTATACTTTTCACCCCCCCTCTCAGTATAAGCTTGTGTTCTTCAATTGGTATCAGAGAAGGTGCCTTCGAAAAGTTTAACAGCTTGAAGGAAAAGCTAGTAAAGAACACAATGGATCATTCAAGTGGCAATGCAACACCTATTCTTGATGGGTCAGATTTTGGTCTTTGGAGTGCAAGGATGAAGGTTCATCTAATGGCACTTGGGAATGAGGTTTGGAAAGTGATTGAAGATGAGTACACTATTCTTGAACATGGTCCTAATACTAAAGAAGAAAGGCTCCTACATCACAGCAATTCAAAAGCAATGAATGCAATCTTGAAAGGCTTACAAAAAGCAGATCTCACCAAAGTGATTCATTGCAAGACAGCTAGTGAAATGTGGAATCGGTTGAAGGTGGTTCATATAGGTGATACAAATGTCAGAAAGGCCAAGTTGAGACACTTCAAAGGTATGTTTGAACAACTCAAGATGAATGATGATGAAAATATTAGTGACTACATGCTTCGTATGGATGAGGTTGTTAACTCCATGAAAGACTTAGGTCTTGAGCTTGCTGAAAATGATGTTTGTGATAAGATTTTAAGATCTCTTCCTAATAGATTTAGTGAAAATATTTCTGCTATTGAGGAAGCTAAAGATTTGGATAAGTTGAAAAAGGATGAGCTCCATAGTATACTTGCAGCATTTGAGTTGAGAACTCAAGTGAAGGTTGATGTCAAGAAAGAGGCAGCTTTCAAGGCTACCAAGAAATCCAAGGGTAAACAACTTCAAGATAGTGATGAGTCTTCTAGTGATGAAGAGGCATATTACAACAAGAAAGGCAAGTTCTCTAGAAAGCACAAAAGTATGAAAAATGTAAGATGTTTCAATTGTGGAAAGTTTGGTCATTATGCTACTGATCGTATCTTGTTCCCAAGAATGAAAGTGATGAAGATAAACAGGATTCTAAGAGCAAGGATTCTGAAAAGCACAAGCATCACAGGAAGAACAAAGATGAGCACAACAATCAAGGAAAGAGGTATTCTCACAAGCACAAGAAGAGTTTCTACCTAGACAAAGCAAGTAAGTGTTCTAGTAGTGATAGTGAAAGTTCTTCAAGTGATAATGAAAATGAGATGTTGTTCATATCAGAAAAGGAGGAAGAACCGAAACATAGATTCATTATCATGAAATGTCTTAGATGTGGAAACTTTGGTCACCTTGAGGATGATTGCACAAATAATGATTTGGTTTCTAGTATGTATGAGGATGCTTCAGAAAACTATAAGGAAGATGCATGTATGGTTTTTGAAAAGGGTAGCACCTCTAGTGATAAGAAATCTGAAAAAGGCTTTGATGATTCAAAAAGCAAACAAATAGAGGAAGATATAGAGAAAGGTGAAGTAGATCTTAAAGGTGAACTTATTAGTGCTCTTAGTGCTTTGAAAAAGGAAAGAAAGAAGAATGCTAGACTCAAGGATAAGTTAGATGAATGTTGTATGGAGAGAGATGATCTTATAGAAAGTCTTGACTTCTCTATAGCTAAGACACGAGAACTCAAGGATGAGTTAGAGTCTAAGGTTCTTGAGTATAGTGAGTTAGAACAAAAAATGGCTTCTTTGAAAGAGGAAACTAAAGAGTACAAGGATAAGCTTTACAGGTTCCAAGATAGCTCCAAAAAGGTTAAGTCACTCATCAAAGGTCAAAGAAAGACAATAGATAAAACAGGCCTTGGTTTTGTTAAGCCACACAAGGAACAAGTTGGAGAGTCTAGTAAGAGACTCCAAAAGGAAGAGAGTTCTGATGAGGAAAGTATTTCAGAAAAGGATTCCTTGAATGATAGATGCACAAAAATAGAAAACAGAATTCAGAATGAGAAGAAGAAGTTTTCAAAACCTAAGAGGTCAAATAAAGGAAAGTTTCAAGGAAGATGTTTTGCTTGTCACAGGTTTGGTCACATGGCTTCACATTGCATGGCTCAAGTGAAGAAGGTAAATGATAGTTTTAGAAGTGCTAGTTACTTTCAAGGGTATTGCTACTCTTGTCAATAGTTTGGGCACAACGGATAGTTTGGCTGCAACGAGGTTTGGTCAGAACAGGTTTGGTCGAACTGGTGGATTCAAAGATCAGGTTTACCTCAGAGAAACAACATCGTCAAGTGTTTCAAGTGCAACAATGAAGGTCACATAATCAGATAGTGTAGAGCTGAAATTCCAGAATACAGGAACAGGAACAGTGGCATGATCAGGTCCAAGGATCAAGGCATGGACAAGAACAGGGATGAGAACAAGAACAAGAACAGTGACAAGAATAGGAATATGGGCAAAGAGTTCAAGAGAAGGCCCGACAAGGAAGTTATAGATGCTGATGATGATCGGTGCCTAATGGGAGTTTTACTCCCACCCCAGAATTAATCACCTCATCAGGAGGTGGGGGAGGGACTAAGCTAAGAGGCTCATTCTTAGTCCCGAGCCCCAAAGGTGACCCTTTGCCATTGATGACAAAGGGGGAGAGATATGAGTAAGGGGGAGAGCTTCAAAGTGAAGAGGAGAGCTTCAAGTTCGGGGGAGCAAAACTTCAAAGGAATATTCTCAGTTGTGGGCACAATTGGTCAGTTGTTAGCACAGTTGGTTTCAGTTTTGGCTCTTGAGAAGTGTTTTCAATAAAGGTTTGCCATCAATGACAAAGGGGGAGATTGTTGGCAATTTTGGGTACTTTGGGTACATTGCCTTTGCTCAAGTGTATAAGTTGTCATTGATGTCAAGAAGCTCTTGAAGGAATTTGATTTGATGTCAAACAATTTGTTTTGATGAAGGTTACGGCATGACAGTTTCAAAGGTCTTTTGTAAACCCCAAGTTGGCGGGTTTAAAGATTACAGGTGGATGCATTAGTTTAATGCATTTGGGTCCAGGAGGAAGTATTTATTTAAATAATTAAAAACCTTGTTAAGGTTCCTTTTAATTATTTTTAAATAAATATTAATTTATTGTTTGCATTGGGTTCTCCTAACCCATGGCGCAAATGTCTTAACTTTGATGGCGCTATGTTCTAAGATTGTGGGCGCTAGCCAAGACCTCCGTCGACGTGTTAAACTCCTCCGTCGACGTGTTAAACTCCTCGTCGACGTCAAGAGTTTATGGGAAATATGCATATAAATCTCCCATGATGAAGATCAAAGATTATCCCATCCGCATTTTCGAAAAGTGTTGCTCGCTGTGAATTCGCGATCTGATGTTCGATTTCTTCCTCGCTGAGATTTCGTGATCCGCTGTTCGGATATCCGTCGTTCATTTTTTGTATCCGCCGTAAGGTTTCGTCATCGTCGTTCACGTCAGAAGACAGGGAGGCCTGTTGTTTATTTTAGCCCTGGCACAGAAGGTACAAGGGAAACAGAGTGAGGTTTAAACCTCATCGGACGCCTTTGGCGCACCGGTAGCGGCTAGGCTGTTGGCGCGCTACCCGAACGGGAGGTTCCACGTTCGAATAACGTGAAAGGGTTTTTCTTCGTTGAAGTGGATGCAGCGGGTGGTGTTAGAGTTCGTGCGCAATTTCTCCATAGCACGATTTTTGGTGTTGGCCAAGGTATTTTCGAAATTAATTTTTGCTAGTGTATTTTGCGGATGGAGGAAGTTTATTAGAGAGAAAAATAGCTTAGGAGTTATAAGGAGTTTGAAGCTTGCTTTATTTTGATAAAATATTCTTTTGAAGGTGTTGTTTGCATTATCTTATTGCATTCTTATGAGAGATAAAGTTTATTGTTGATAAGACTATAAGGGAGAAATAAGGTGTATAAGGGATAAATATTTCTTGTAATGTTGAGAGTGCTTTTGGTTGATTATGGAAATGAAAGCATGATGTTTTAAGGTTAGAATTGCTTCTTGTGTGAAGTTGTGAAACCTTAAGTGGGCAGCTTTGAGATTGACATTAGCTTTCATTAAATTGGTTATAATCAAGCTATTCTTTACTTGGTTAAAGTGTTGGGCTTACTTCTTTGTTGATGATTTGAAAAGTTGTTTTGTGCTATTGAGATTTGAGTTGGTGGATGCTTTTTGTTCAAACAATGTTGGAGAGAAAAGGAGTTCTACTTGTTTCCTTTTCTGATGTTGATTGTGAAATGCTTCAAGGTTGTGTTTTGAGTTGAATGGTGTTGATTGAACCTTGGTTGATGAGCATTGTTGTTGAAGCCCTAATTGATGGTGAAAAGAACATGAGTATCATTGTTATGTGATTCTTTGCATAGTTGGCAATTGTTGGGGTTTCATGTTCTTGAAAGAAAGCATTCTATCCTATCCATTTTAGATATTGAGTTGAGTTTTCAGATTTGAGATTGAGATTGAGCTGAGTTGATTTGAGTTGAGTTTTGAGATTGGGAGTTGAGTATAGAACATATTGAGTCTCTAACAATTCTCTTTATGCTTCTATGAGTTTGACAAATCACATTGGGTCTCTAACAATTCACTTTGTGATTTCCTACTAAGAAAGTTTTTCTTGGTGAGCTTGTTGAGTTTTTGGACAGGTTTCGGTGGGGACTTGTGAGCAGTTTTGGACAGGTTTCGGTGGGGACTTGTGAGCAGATTTGGACAGGTCCTAGCAGAGGACTTGTGAGCTGAGTTTGATAGTTCTATCAGAGAACTTGAGGATAGAGGTGCACTGGTTCTATGAGAAGAACTTGAGGACATATTTGGCAAGTCTTTGAGAAGGCTTGTATGTAGAGGATTGATTTGTTCAAGAGTTGGACAGATCTGACAGACAGAGGAAGACTTGTACTAGACCGATCGACTATGTTTGGTACAGGTTGTTGAGCTGTTGTGGACGTGATCATAGAAGGAAGAGGTCTCTTAGGCTAAGCATTGAGGATAGGAGGTCTTCGGTGGAAAGGAGTTCCACGTGCTGGCAAGAGGTAGAGGCAGTTGATCTTCTGAGGGATCATTTCCAGAGCAGAGGGGAAGGTATCTCCTTTGAGCAGAGGCTCATAAATTTTGATTGGGGGAAGGTATCTCCTTTGAGTAGAGGCTCATAAATTCTGATTGGGGGAAGGTATCTCCTTTGGGCCGAGGCTCATAAACATTGTAATTGGGAAGGATTCCCAAAGAACTTTGAGATAACTTTTAGAGAAAAGTTTTGTGGACGTAGCCCAACCATTCGGGTGAACCACGTTAAAATTGGTGTCACTTTGTGGATGATATTGTGCATTGCTTTGATATTGCTTTGGGTATATTGCTTTACTATTTTGAAGTATAATGGAAAAAGTAAAAAGAGGTCTTATACTTGTTCACCCCCCCCTCTCAATATAAGTTTGTGTTCTTCAATTGGTATCAGAGAGCAGGTGCCTTCGAAAAGTTTAACAGCTTGAAGGAAAAGCTAGTAAAGAACACAATGGATCATTCAAGTGGCAATGCAGCACCTATTCTTGATGGGTCAGATTTTGGTCTTTGGAGTGCAAGGATGAAGGTTCATCTAATGGCACTTGGGAATGAGGTTTGGGAAGTGATTGAAGATGAGTACACTATTCTTGAACATGGTCCTAATACTAAAGAAGAAAGGCTCCTACATCACAACAATTCAAAAGCAATGAATGCAATCCTAAAAGGCTTACAGAAAGCAGATCTCACCAAAGTGATTCATTGCAAGACAACTAGTGAAATGTGGAATCAGTTGAAGGTGGTTCATACAGGTGATACAAATGTCGGAAAGGCCAAGTTGAGACACTTCAAAGGTATGTTTGAACAACTCAAGATGAATGATGATGAAAATATTAGTGACTACATGCTTCGTATGGATGAGGTTGTTAACTCCATGAAAGACTTAGGTCTTGAGCTTGCTGAAAATGATGTTTGTGATAAGATTTTAAGATCTCTTCCTAATAGATTTAGTGAAAATATTTCTGCTATTGAGGAAGCTAAAGATTTGGATAAGTTGAAAAAGGATGAGCTCCATAGTATACTTGCGAGCATTTGAGTTGAGAACTCAAGTGAAGGTTGATGTCAAGAAAGAGGCGGCTTTCAAGGCTACCAAGAAATCCAAGGGTAAACAACTTCAAGATAGTGATGAGTCTTCTAGTGATGAAGAGGCATATTACAGAAAGAAAGGCAAGTTCTCTAGAAAGCACAAAAGTATGAAAAATGTAAGATGTTTCAATTGTGGAAAGTTTGGTCATTATGCTACTGACAGTATTGTTCCCAAGAATGAAAGTGATGAAGATAAACAGGATTCTAAGAGCAAGGATTCTGAAAAGCACAAGCATCACAGGAAAAACAAAGATGAGCACAACAATCAAGGAAAGAGGTATTCTCACAAGCACAAGAAGAGTTTCTACCTAGACAAAGCAAGTAAGTGTTCTAGTAGTGATAGTGAAAGTTCTTCAAGTGATAATGAAAATGAGATGTTGTTCATATCGAAAAAGGAGGAAGAACCGAAACATAGATTCATTATCATGAAATGTCTTAGATGTGGAAACTTTGGTCACCTTGAGGATGATTGCACAAATAATGATTTGGTTTCTAGTATGTATGAGGATGCTTCAGAAAACTATAAGGAAGATGCATGTATGGTTTTTGAAAAGGGTAGCACCTCTAGTGATAAGAAATCTGAAAAAGGCTTTGATGATTCAAAAAGCAAACAAATAGAGGAAGATATAGAGAAAGGTGAAGTAGATCTTAAAGGTGAACTTATTAGTGCTCTTAGTGCTTTGAAAAAGGAAAGAAAGAAGAATGCTAGACTCAAGGATAAGTTAGATGAATGTTGTATGGAGAGAGATGATCTTATAGAAAGTCTTGACTTCTCTATAGCTAAGACACAGGAACTCAAGGATGAGTTAGAGTCTAAGGTTCTTGAGTATAGTGAGTTAGAACAGAAAATGGCTTCTTTGAAAGAGGAAACTAAAGAGTACAAGGATAAGCTTTACGAGGTTCCAAGATAGCTCCAAAAAGGTTAAGTCACTCATCAAAGGTCAAAGAAAGACAACAGATAAAACAGGCCTTGGTTTTGTTAAGCCACACAAGGAACAAGTTGGAGAGTCTAGTAAGAGACTCCAAAAGGAAGAGAGTTCTGATGAGGAAAGTATTTCAGAAAAGGAGTCCTTGAATGATAGATGCACAGAAATAGAAAACAGAATTCAGAATGAGAAGAAGAAGTTTTCAGAACCTAAGAGGTCAAATAAAGGAAAGTTTCAAGGTAGATGTTTTGCTTGTCACAGGTTTGGTCACATGGCTTCACATTGCATGGCTCAAGTGAAGAAGGTAAATGACAGTTTCAGAAGTGCTAGTTACTTTCAAGGGTATTGCTACTCTTGTCAACAGTTTGGGCACAAGGCAGTTTATTGCAAGGCAAATAACAAGAACAGGTTTGGTCAAAACTGGTGGATTCAAAGATCAGGTTTACCTCAGAGAAACAACATCGTCAAGTGTTTCAAGTGCAACAATGAAGGTCACATAATCAGATAGTGTAGAGCTGAAATTCTAGAATACAGGAACAGGAACAGTGGCATGATCAGGTCCAAGGATCAAGGCATGGACAAGAACAGGGATGAGAACAAGAACAAGAACAGTGACAAGAACAGGAATATGGGCAAAGAGTTCAAGAGAAGGCCCGGCAAGGAAGTTATAGATGCTGATGATGATCAGTGCCTAATGGGAGTTTTACTCCCACCCCAAAATTAATCACCTCATCGGGAGGTGGGGGAGGGACTAAGCTAAGAGGCTCATTCTTAGTCCCGAGCCCCAAAGGTGACCCTTTGCCATTGATGACAAAGGGGGAGAGATATGAGTAAGGGGGAGAGCTTCAAAGTGAAGAGGAGAGCTTCAAGTTCGGGGGAGCAAAACTTCAAAGGAAGATTCTCGGTTGTGGGCACAGTTGGTCGGTTGTTAGCACAGTTGGTTTCAGTTTTGGCTCTTGAGAAGTGTTTTCAGTAAAGGTTTGCCATCAATGACAAAGGGGGAGATTGTTGGCAATTTTGGGTACTTTGGGTACATTGCCTTTGCTCAAGTGTATAAGTTGTCATTGATGTCAAGAAGCTCTTGAAGGAATTTGATTTGATGTCAAACAATTTGTTTTGATGAAGGTTACGGCATGACAGTTTCAAAGGTCTTTTGTAAACCCCAAGTTGGCAGGTTTAAAGATTACAGGTGGATGCATTAGTTTAATGCATTTGGGTCCAGGAGGAAGTATTTATTTAAATAATTAAAAACCTTGTTAAGGTTCCTTTTAATTATTTTTAAATAAATATTAATTTATTGTTTGCATTGGGTTCTCCTA
Organism: Wollemia nobilis; assembly: GCA_028583015.1. Classification (NCBI taxonomy): domain Eukaryota; kingdom Viridiplantae; phylum Streptophyta; class Pinopsida; order Araucariales; family Araucariaceae; genus Wollemia; species Wollemia nobilis. The sequence continues at coordinate 6,041,405 of JAQPPZ010001063.1, read as the reverse complement.
ACCCATGGCGCAAATGTCTTAACTTTGATGGCGCTATGTTCTAAGATTGTGGGCGCTAGCCAAGACCTCCGTCGACGTGTTAAACTCCTCTACCGACGTGTTAAACTCCTCGCCGACATCAAGAGTTTATGGGAAATATGCATATAAATCTCCCATGATGAAGATCAAAGATTATCCCATCCGCATTTTTGAAAAGTGTTGCTCGCTGTGAATTCGCGATCTGATGTTCGATTTCTTCCTCGCTGAGATTTCGTGATCCGTTGTTCGGATATCCATCGTTCATTTTTTGTATCCGTCGTAAGGTTTCGTCATCGTCATTCGTGTCAGAAGACAGGGAGGCCTATTGTTTATTTTAGCCCTGGCATAGAAGGTACAAGGGAAACAGAGTGAGGTTTAAACCTCACCGGACGCCTTTGGCGCATCGGTAGCGGCTAGGCTGTTGGCGCGCTACCCGAACGGGAGGTTCCACGTTCGAATAACGTGAAAGGGTTTTTCTTCGTTGAAGTGGACGCAGCGGGTGGTGTTAGAGTTCATGCGCAATTTCTCCATAGCATGATTTTTGGTGTTGGCCAAGGTATTTTCGAAATTAATTTTTGCTAGTGTATTTTGTGGATGGAGGAAGTTTATTAGAGAGAAAAACAGCTTAGGAGTTATAAGGAGTTTGAAGCTTGCTTTATTTTGATAAAATATTCTTTTGAAGGTGTTGTTTGCATTATCTTATTGCATTCTTATGAGAGATAAAGTTTATTGTTGATAAGACTATAAGGGAGAAATAAGGTGTATAAGGGATAAATATTTCTTGTAATGTTGAGAGTGCTTTTGGTTGATTATGGAAATGAAAGCATGATGTTTTAAGGTTAGAATTGCTTCTTGTGTGAAGTTGTGAAACCTTAAGTGGGCAGCTTTGAGATTGACATTAGCTTTCATTAAATTGGTTATAATCAAGCTATTCTTTACTTGGTTAAAGTGTTGGGCTTACTTCTTTGTTGATGATTTGAAAAGTTGTTTTGTGCTATTGAGATTTGAGTTGGTGGATGCTTTTTGTTCAAACAATGTTGGAGAGAAAAGGAGTTCTACTTGTTTCCTTTTCTGATGTTGATTGTGAAATGCTTCAAGGTTGTGTTTTGAGTTAAATGGTGTTGATTGAACCTTGGTTGATGAGCATTGTTGTTGAAGCCCTAATTGATGGTGAAAAGAACATGAGTATCATTGTTATGTGATTCTTTGCATAGTTGGCAATTGTTGGGGTTTCATGTTCTTGAAAGAAAGCATTCTATCCTATCCATTTCAGATATTGAGTTGAGTTTTCAGATTTGAGATTGAGATTGAGCTGAGTTGATTTGAGTTGAGTTTTGAGATTGGGAGTTGAGTATAGAACATATTGAGTCTCTAACAATTCTCTTTATGCTTCTATGAGTTTGACAAATCACATTGGGTCTCTAACAATTCACTTTGTGATTTCCTACTAAGAAAGTTTTTCTTGGTGAGCTTGTTGAGTTTTGGACAGGTTCCGGTGGGGACTTGTGAGCAGTTTTGGACAGGTTCCGATGGGGACTTGTGAGCAGATTTGGACAGGTCCTAGCAGAGGACTTGTGAGCTGAGTTTGATAGTTCTATCAGAGAACTTGAGGATAGAGGTGCACTGGTTCTATGAGAAGAACTTGAGGATAGATTTGGCAAGTCTTTGAGAAGGCTTGTATGCAGAGGATTGATTTGTTCAAGAGTTGGACAGATCTGACAGACAGAGGAAGACTTGTACTAGACCGATTGACTGTGTTTGGTACAGGTTGTTGAGCTATTGTGGACGTGATCATAGAAGGCAGAGGTCTCTTAGGCTAAGCATTGAGGACAGGAGGTCTTCGGTGGAAAGGAGTTCCACGTGCTGGCAAGAGGTAGAGGCAGTTGATCTTCCGAGGGATCATTTCCGGAGCAGAGGGGAAGGTATCTCCTTTGAGCAGAGGCTCATAAATTTTGATTGGGGGAAGGTATCTCCTTTGAGCAGAGGCTCATAAATTCTGATTGGGGGAAGGTATCTCCTTTGGGCCGAGGCTCATAAACATTGTAATTGGGAAGGATTCCCAAAGAACTTTGAGATAACTTTTAGAGAAAAGTTTTGTGGACGTAGCCCGACCATTCTGGGTGAACCACGTTAAAATTGGTGTCACTTTGTGGATGATATTGTGCATTGCTTTGATATTGCTTTGGGTATATTGCTTTACTATTTTGAAGTATAATGGAAAAAGTAAAAAGAGGTCTTATACTGTTCACCCCCCCCTCTCAGTATAAGCTTGTGTTCTTCAGAGCTTGTTTTTGTAGGCACAAAGATGCTCCAAAGCATTAACGCACTTCTCATCTAGGAGTTCCAGTTGACTAAATCTGCCAGCATGATATTCATCTCCTTCTTTAGTATCTTGAAGTAGCAGAGCCAAAGAAGAAACTTCTAATTCAAAGGGAAAAACAGCTTCAGTGCCATAAACAAAAACAAAATGTGAAGTGCCTATGGGGGTATGAATGCTAATTCGATAAGCCCACAAAGCAGGATATAATTGAATGTGCCAATCATGTCCAGATTTATTGACTAGTACTTTAAGGATTTTAATTAATATTTTATTAGATGCTTCTGTTTGGCCATTACCTTGAGGATAATAGGGAGTGGACCAACGATGTTGAACTTTATATTTGTGACATAGTTTCTTTACATATTTATTTTTTAAACAAGTTCCATTATCTGAGATGAGATTTGCAAGAATTTTGAACCTACAAATAATTTGATTAAAAATAAATTTGGAAACTTGAGTTCTAGTGCAAGAAGCTAAGGGCATAGCTTCAACCCACTTCATAAAATACTCGATGGTGGTTATGATGAATTTGTGTCCATCAAATGACACAAGATTAATTTTTTCGATGATGTCTAAGCCCCATTTTGAAAAGGGCCAAGGAGATGAAATAGCCTGTAGTGCTGGTGTAGGCACATGGACAAGTTCAGCGTGTTTCTGACACTTTTTGCAATGGTGCACGTAATCATGTGCATTATTCTCCATGGTAGGCCAAAAATATCCTATCCTAAGGAGCTTCTTAGCAATGGTGCTACCACTAAAGTGTCCCCCACAATATCCATCGTGGGCTTCACTCAAATCTGATCTAGACTCTTCTAGATTTAAACATCTTAGTAGGATACCTTCAAAAGATATCCTATATAAGGTATTGCCAATTATGACGAAGCGACTTGCTCGTCTACGTAATAACCAACGCTGGTTTCTATTAAAACCTTTAGGGAAGGTCCCATTTTGAATAAAATTGAGGATATTAGTGTACCAAATTTTGGGAGTAGTTTCGTTGATTAGAAACATGTCCAAAGGTTCCAAGCATGATTTAATTGAAGCGGGTTTCTAGAGTCGACGAATAATTATGGTATCATATTCGTCATCTAACTCCAAGGGTAAAAGAGATGCAGATGTGGCCATAGCGTCAGCCGCACGATTGCTAGTTCTAGGAATAGCTTCCAAGGTAAGTTGATCAAATAAAGATATTAATTGTAATGCATATGCTTTATATGGGTGCAATTTATCATCTCTGGTCTGATAAACATCATTAATTTGATTTATAACAAGTTGAGAATCATTGAAAACTAATATATTTTTAATTTTTAGTGCCATGGTTACTTGTAATCCAAGGATGAGAGCCTCATATTCAGTAGTGTTATTAGTATAGGAAAACATTAATTTAAAGGATAGAGGTATGAGATGCTTCTATGGAAATATCAAAATAATACCTGCACCAGCCCCACTCATGCATCGGGCTTCGTCAAAGTATAAGGACCATTGCTCTGAATGATCTACCTCTAATTTAAGGCATTCGTTAGGAAACTCAATGACGAGTGGATGGGTGGATTCTAAGGGTGCAGCAGCTAATTGATCTGCTATGATTTGACCCTTAACAGACTTTTGTCCTATAAACATGAGTTCAAACTCGCTTAGCACAAGAACCCATTTTGTTGTGCGACCAGATAAATAAGGTCGACTCATGAGATACCGCAAGCGATCGGATTTAGCAATAACGTATGTTTTCTGACTAAGCATATAATGGCATAGTTTTTGTGTAGAAAATATGACTGCTAGACATAACTTCTCTAATTTTGTATAGAGGATTTCATAACTAATTCATGTTCTGCTAATGTAATAATTAGCACGCTCTCTTTTCTCATCATCAAGTTGAGCTAACATAGCTCCTAAAGCAAAATATGAAGTAGAAATATACAAGATAAATGGGCGATCAGGTTTAGGTAGTGAAAGTACAGGTGGGTTAAGAAGATATTGTTTGAGGAGTTCAAATGTTTCCTGGCATTCATTGTCCCAATGGAAAGAGACATCCTTCTTAAGAAGCTTAAGAAAGGGTCCGGTTTTATCCGCCAGCTTATCGATGAAGTGACGGATAGCTTGAAGCTTACCTTGTAGACTTCATAATTCAGATATATTTGTAGGTGCGGGCATATCAATGATAGCCGTAATCTTGAGAGGGTCAATTTCTATGCCACGTAAAGAAACTATAACCCCTAATAATTTATCTGACTTAACTATAAATATACATTTTGTTGGATTCAATCGGATAAGATATTCCCTTAACTGATAAAATACTTTCCTCAAGTCATCTAAATGGTCATCTTCTTCAGTAGAACAGTCTATAATGTCATCTACATAATCATGTAGTATATCATGCATCATATCATGAAAGATATAAGTCATGGCTCGTTGATAGGTTGCACCTGCATTCTTCAACCCGAATGGCATCACTTTCCAACAGAAAGTCCCCCAAGGGGTAATAAAGGCTATTTTAGCCTGATCTTCAGGAGCTATCCTGATATGATTATAACTAGAAAATACATCCATTAAGGATATCATTCCACTCCCAACAATAAAATCAATGATCTGATCCATATTGGGAAGGGAAAAATCGTCTTTAGGACATGCAACATTAATATCTCTAAAGTCTGTACAAACCCTAACCTTAGTATCTTCTTTCTTAGTTACTAGAACTACATTCGAGATCCATTCAGCATAATCAATATCTTGCATAAAAATAGCATTCAAGAGTTTTTCTAACTCCCCTTTGACTAGTAAGGCCACTTTAGGATGCATTTTTCTAAGTTTTTTTTTTAACAGGCTTAGCATCCGGGTGTACTACTAGGTGATGCATAACTACAGAAGGGTCTAATCCTGGCATATCTTCATATGTCCAAGCAAAGACATCTTCATATTCTTTAAGGAATACAATGTATTTATCCTATTTTTCTTGACTCAATTCTGATCCAATGTTGATTATGTGGGGGTTATCCTCGGTTCCAATGTTAATTTTTATGACATTTTCTACTTCCATATGTAGATTTCTCTCAAAATTAGGTGGGGTGGGTGAAATGCCCAATTCTTGTAATTCTTCCAAGGTTAGCTTAGATAATTTTTCTTGAGGAGTCATGGCCTCAAGTTGGGCTATACTAGGTATAGAGCCATCAAAATAAAATCCATTATGTAATAATTCCTCAATGGAGACATCATGAAAGATATCTCCCTCCAACTCATCTTCGAATTCAGTGATCATATTAGGATAAGCTATCGATAGCATATTGCATGTGAATGTCTTATTCGTTAAACACAACGCATCATGTTTATCCAAATAATCTTGGTAATATATAAGATGGTCATCCTCCTCAAATGGGGATGGTTGACCCTTACTAGGAAATAGGCCCACACCACATTGGGCGGGCCATGCTTCTACCTCAAAAGGTTATTTCATGCCATTCTAGAAAGGTCCCAAACCTTTCCCTTTATATCCCAATTTTAGAATTATATGTTTGGCTTTAATATACTCATTAGTAAAATAACATCGAGCATATCCATCATAATGAGTTCTGATGTTTCTGGGTATTCTACCCCAGTCATATCCCTTATAAATAAAGGTATAGCTCCCGACTTGGTAAATACTTCCCATAGGTTGTGGGAGGCCTAAGGTATGAGGATATGGTGGAAAATTATTTAAAATAAGGGAATCTTGCATAGAAGCATTCGTTTCTTCTAATATAAGGATTTTAGATTAATCGGGTAAGAGCTGATCAGTAAGAGCATAAGAGGTAGAAGGAACATTCCCTACATCTTTTGATGTGGAAAATATGACTTTGGTGGACGTAGACGATGTAGAGGTGTCGATAGATGGGTCTATTATAGGTATGGATGTTATAGGAGTAGAACAAGAGACATTGGTTGTGGGATTAGGATCTTTCTTAGGTCCTAATGCGGTTTTTTCATAAGATGGTTGAGTTATATGTAAAGGTGCAACTGATGGAGAAGTAGATGATTTTGTGGGTGTAAGTTTCACATGTTTAGATGGGTAATGAGAATTAGGATGTATGGATGACAAAGCAGGGCAAAATTGATCTCCAATAGGTTCTGCAAACACACACATATCAAAGGGTCTTGGATCACCATGAATGGTAACCAACTGATTCTTAAATTTGAACTTAACACATTGATGTAAGGTTGAGGGAATATCTTGCATTATTTTGATCCAAGGACGACCCAAGAGTATATTGTATGATGCAGGGCAATGTACAATAAACACGGTCGTATCCAAGGTTCTCGGACCAACTTGTAATGGAATGGTAATAACTCCACATGTTTCTTGTATTTCATCATTGAAAGCTTTTATGATCATATCAGTTCTTTTCATTTCCTCACTTCTAAACCCAAATCTTTGGTAGAAGTCAAAAGTGCAGATATTTAAAGATGAACCATTATCATTCAAAACTCGTTTGACTTCTACATCTCCAATTAAAGCATTAATATACAAGGGGTTATCTTTATGTAAACTATGTTGAGGTATGTCTCTATCCCGGAAGTCAATACAATCAAATTCACGAGTTATTATAGTATTGGCCATGGCTTCGGTTTGAATATCTTGTGGTACCATCATCTGGCTTAATGTGAGCATTAATTAATCTCTATGTGTGGGAGATCTTAAAAGGTCCAAGAGGGAAATTCTAGCTGTAATATTTGATAATTTTTCATTAATATTATAAGGAGGTTTAGGTTGAACATTAGGTGCATGATTCCTTTTATTAGGAACCTTCAAAACAAATGTAGTTGATTCACCATTCTGAATTTGATCTTGTTGAGAATTTTGAGCTTGTTGTCTAGTAACAACTCCGATGGTACCCACAATATTATTTTGTAGATGATGAATGGATCTTGGTCTGGCATTTATAGCTAGCTCATTAGAAATTAATTGGTGAGATGATGGTCTAGTAGTGACTCTTCTTGGAAATGGTTCTTCTAGAACCATATAACTTTTGATAGGGTGAATAGTATCCGATTCATCTTCAAAACTATTCGATTGATTTTATGTGATTTCCATATCACTCTCAGTCTTGTATTCTGTATCACTAAGATCAGGTATCTGAATATTATATAGAGTCTTGGTTGTAACCACGGATAAAGTTGTGTCAAATATTTTTAGATCATGAGCAGGTAAATTCCCACTAATAGTTCCTACATATCGAGCAAGAGGAGGGACATTATGATGTTCAATTTGATTGGCCACCTCCTTACCATGTTTTGGTAAGGGGTGTTGAAAGATGTCTAATGAGTGATTGGCATTCTTATTCTGGTTTTGTGTGGCATTTTGTTGAGCATTATTAGGAGGATTTTGCTTAGGTTGAAAGGCTTGTACCTCCATATCATTGTTATCAATCAAGTCCTGTATTTTATGTTTTAATCTTTTACAAGAGTTGGTAGTGTGTACAGGTCCTCTGTGGAAGTCACAATGTAAATCTGCTTTATATTCGAGTATATTTGGATTAGTTTCCTGGATATTTGGTAATTGAATCAAACCTCGTTCTAATAATTGTAGTAGAATAGTTGATAAAGGTTGATTTAACCTAGTAAATTCTCGACGAGGTCTATTACGAGGTTTTATTACAAACTTCTCTGTTGTCTTTGCAGCATTAACATTAGCAATATTTCTGCTATCGGTGAATCCATCACCCACAACTTGTTTATTCTTATATTTATTTTTGGATGTTTTCTCATCGTCTTTCTTTTTAAGCTGGCCTCTCCTAATGAGAGCATCTTCCACTCTTCGGGCTAAGTCTATAGCCTGATCAAAGGTGGTCAAGGTAGCGATTGATAATTCGTAAGATAGTTGCTCTTGCAAATTATTAATAAAGATGTCCAACATCTCCCTATAAGGTAACACAAAGTGCAATTTTTTGATCAACTGTCTCCACCTAGCTAGGAAATCAACAAAGCATTCATCTTTGTCTTGCTTTAAGTTATACAAATCTTTAATGGTCACATGTCTTTCGATGTAGGCACTAAATTTATGGACAAAAGACTCGACGGTTTCTTTGAAATTCCTCAAAGAATTATTGGGTAATTGATAATACCACTCTAATGACATTCCTCCCAAGCTTTTCAGGAACATTTTTAGTAATAACAAGTCATCATGTGATATATCATGACATGTTATCCTAAACATACGAAGATGCTCTATGGGATCTTTGGTTCCTTTATATATGGGAAGAACAGGCATAGGAAAATGTTTAGGATACGGTTGTGCTACGACTATAGGATCTAAAGGCTGACTACACATCTCTCGATAGTTGTACGAGGGACGGTAGGGATCTATCTGGTCCATGCGGGAAACTAGATGTTTCACCATGGTTTCAAGATTACTAGTTTGTCTACCCTATTGGTTCGGTGGTACATAGGTATGGGATCTATGAGTGTATGATGTGTAACATAAGGATTATATGCTATATTGCTATTGTGCAAAGTGTTGGTAGAAAGAGTATTATGAAGAGGATTTGTAATATTATTATGTTGTACCCCAGATTGTTGGTAATTGGTGTTTGGTTTTGTTTTGGGTTTTTGTTGATTTGAAGTATGTTGATCAAGAGCTTGGCGAAATAGAGCAATAAATGAGGGTTTCTTTTGTGCGGGAATGACCTTAGGCTTGTTAACAGGCACTTTAGGTGGTTGGGAAACATGTTGTTGTTGCATGTTCCGGATCGCAGCTACTATATCCAAATTGGATGGTCTAGCTTGATCACTCTCTTGTTCAATAAAGGACAAGGGATTAGTGCATGTGTGAAATACGTCTTCTAGATTTGCTTGATTGTCACTAATTCGATCCTTGTCCATATGGACTGCTCTATTAAAAACACCAATATTTGTGTTAATGAACTTCCAAAATTGTTCCATGTTTTCAAAAGTGATAGCTCCTCCCGAAGACATTTTAGGGGATGAGGATACTTCCTCTCTATTAGTTCCTTCTTGTTCATTTGCTACAACAAGCTCTTCTTCTTGCTGATCTAGGGTTTCTTCTTCCTGAACTTGATCCTCAGGAGGGACATTTTGGTCAATTAATGGTCTTCCTAACCAATCTTCATCTTATTTCATTTGTTTTCCATTCCTAAGTCTAGGCATTGTGCTAAACTTTAGGTTTTAGTGAATATATATACTTATATATATATATATATATATATATATATATATATATATATATATATATATATATATATATATATGTATATATTATATATATATATATATATATATATATATATGTATATTATATATATATATATATATATATATATATATATATATATGTATATATATATATATGTGGTAGGGTTGAGAGGTGTATATTTTAACTATTTACCTACTATAATACTTTTAAAAGGAATTTTTTTTGTTTTTATTTTTTTTTACTTTGTTTTTTTGTTTGATTATTTTGTGTGATTATTTTATTATTGTGCGAAAATAAAAATAACAAACAACATGCTAGTTGCAAGAAATAACAATAGTAAAAATAATGACTTAGTTTTCTATGAATAGTTTATGGATATCATTGATAGGGTCAAGTTCATCAGGATTCATGAAATGCTCCTCTTCAAATGGAAGCGGTTTTTCAAGAATTTGATAAAGTGTGCTATGGTAATATGATCTACTTCAGACTCTGACTTTTAAAAATAAAGTTCATGGCAATACTCTCGATACAACACAGCTCTAGGAACTTTATTCCATCTTTTCTATCCATAGGAATGACTTCTTGATCCTCTATACGAGATAGAAACTTATGTACTACAACTGCATTCTCAAGGTATTCCTCAAAGGTGTACAATTCTGAAGACACAAGTGCTCTTTTATCTGCTAACCACCTATGGCAAGCTCTCTAAAGTTCATGATGCAAGGTTACCTGATCAGGATCCAGGATTCTATCTAGGACAAACCTATTAATTTGCCTAAGTTATACAGATATGGATTTGATAATACCTAATCTCCTATCAAGTTCATCCCACAAAGGTTGGGCTCTATTTTTTTGAGGTACTCTAAGTACAGAAGTAATCTCTATGGTCGTTAATTGATTTTCAACATTTACAGTGACAACTCATCTTCTATTATAATCTATCATCTAAATATGATATGAAAATTTAACTGTTTGTCTAATGATTCTAGATGTTCTTAATAATGTTTTTTTTTTTTTGGATTGTTTTCAAAAGGTGTTTTAGGTTCACGTCGGGTTCACCAAAAATGTATCACCCAAATTTTTCGTACCCTTACCTTCAGGCTAAAGGATCCATGCCCGAAAGGGGGATGCGAGAAGGATGGGACAATACCTCGGACGGAGAGGCCCTTTGAAGGTTGCGCCTCTCGGGGGAGGGATATAAGGATGAATTTTTTACGGATGGTGGGGTTCACCAAGAAATTTTGAGTGGCAGTTTCCATGCCTAATTGAGAATGGGTTTGATGTGTTCATTTTATGTTCAATCATTCAGATTCCTAGGTTTTCCAAAATTAATCTAAGTTATTCTATATGAAATTTCTAGTTTATATGAAGACAATAAACATAAATGAATCCTAAATACAGAGAATATCTAAAGTGGAGAAGAGTGCACCTAATTTTTTATGTTTGATGAAGATTTTGAAGCTTGTAGGAGTCCAGATCATCCAGGATATGATAGGATCATCTGTAATTTTACATAATCATCTAGATCACATGAGATCGTCTGAGATCAGTCAAGATCATCAACAACCTGACGAATTCATCAGATGAATTCGTCAAAAACCTACAATCATGAAAATAGACACCAAAAACCAAAAATACAATTGCAAGAATGATACAAAATGATAGAAATAAGAGTATAAATGCTTAAATGATAAATCTAGATATCTAATCAAATGGGATGCAATGTTTTAATAATTAATTTTGAATTTTATCATGCAATATGCTAAATGGGGTGAACTCCAAGATGCAAAATAGAAGTAAATTAATATAATGCACAATTTAAATAAGAAAAGGGATAGAAAATGCAAAATCAGGGCTCTGATTGCCCCCAATCTAAACTGTAGTCAAAATCATCTACAATCGTATGAGATCATCGTCAATCTCGTCAGGATCGTCCAAATTTGTGGTTGAATCGCCTGCGACGATCCGAGCTTCCTCCGACTGAAACACAGTGATATCCTACAATAAAACTTGAAAACACAAATGCAAATGGTGGGGAATAGGACGTTCTAACACAACAAAAACTAATATTATAGGGAAATGATCAGCCAGGGAGCCAGGTAGGGGGATAAACTAAGAAAATCCTAGTTTATATAGGATTAGGGGAAGGTTAGGAGGTTGGGGATCATCCCAATCTGGGAGATCTCCAACGTAGGAATATCCAACTATGCAGACACGCTTCTGCATGATTTGGAGAGGTTGTTGAAATAGAAGCTAATTATGAAAATTTAGTTTTGGGATAAAATCATCTGGATGTTATGTTCCAGACGAATTCATCCGATTTGGGATAATATCGTCAGATCGACGACGATATCGTCCAATGTTCAAAACAAATTCTAAAAATGACACAAAAAATAAGGTGAGCGGTTAACGGGCGGTTTCGAGGTTAAAATTCAAATTTTTATATTTTATTGAGGGTTTAACTGTGCCAATTTTAGGGTGCTACAATTACTAACACCATGAGAGGTCTAGGATTTGAGATGAAAGAATCAGATGTTACTAAAAAGGTTTTGAGATCACTTCCCATGAAGTATGATGCAAAGGTTTCAGCAATAGAAGAAACAATGGATATCAACAAGCTAACAATGGAAGAACTACAAGGAACTCTCATAGCTTATGAGATGAGGATAAGTAAGCATCAGGTTCCAATAAAAGAAATTGCATTCAAGGCTTTAGAGAAAAATAAAGGGAAAGTTCCAGAGACAGATAGAGATTCAGATAATGATGAGGAAGCTAACTTCATCAAAAGGAAAAAGGACTTAAGAAATTATAGGGATATGAAGAAAGTCAAATGCTACAAGTGTGGTGATTTTGGTCACTATGCAAACAAGTGTCCACATGAATAAAATAGTGATGATGAAAAATAGGGTCACGAAAGAAAAGAAGATGGAAAGCATAAGCATGACAAAGATGACATATACAAGCAAAGCAGGTATGAGAAGAAGAAAAGTTTTCCTAAGAAAAAGAAAACTTTCTACATTGAAGAAGCAAGTGATAGCTCAGATCACAGTGATAGAGACAAGTCAGATGATGAAAAGGAAGAACATCTATTCCTAGGAATAGAAGGTGAAAGAGAATAGTGCCTTGTGTGTGGTCAAAGAGATCATAAATCGGGATATTGCAATGGCTTCAGTGATAGTGAAGATGAGATGACACATCAAGGAAATAGACATGGTCAAAGAAATCATGAGAGTTTGTTTGCTATAGAATATTATAATGATCTTAGTGACAATGAAGATGAAGAAGGGTTTTTCTATGGGATAAAAGAAGTAGAAGAAGAACATTCACTTCAAACAGAAGAAGTTAAACAAGAGAATATTGTAAGAAAGATAGAAGTCTCAGTTGATCTAAAGGAAGACTTCAATGATATCCATGAGCAACTACAAGAGGTTAAGGAGAATCTAAAAGAAGTGAGATGTTCCATACTTGAGAAGTTTGATCCATCACATGACTCAAAAGGTCAAGATATTTTCACTAAGAAGGAAACATGTATTTTAGAGACAATAAATATGGATGCCAATTTTCTATTTGACACAAATGAAGAGAAAGAAGAGGAAGGTTCCAAAGCACCAAAGGTCTCATATTTCAGGTTTGGGGAATCACACTCAAAAGGAAAGGAAGTTCTAAAATATGAAAGCAAGGAAGCACCTAAGATTTATGAAGAAAGTTCCAAAGTTCCTATGGCTCCAAACATCCAGTTTGGATCTTGTTTTGAGATAGGTGAATCAAGTTCAAAAGGAAAATAAATTCTTGAAAAGGAAAGCAAGGAAGAAATTAAGGAAGAGGATTTAGATACTACAAAGAAGGTTCAAGGATACAATGCACAAGTCAAAGATGATCACAAGGATAATGGTCAAGAAAGGTATGAGGAACCAAGGCATGAACAAAGGGCTTTTCAAGGACATTGTTTTTCTTGTAATGGATTTGGACACAGGGCTATACACTACAGGGTCTATGGATCAAAGAAGTTTGATTTTGCTAGAAGGAACTTCAAAGGAAGAAGGTATGGTTTTTAGGGACATTGCTTCTTATGCAACAGGATTGGTCATAGAGCTTCTTAGTGCAAAGAAAATGAGCAACATGGTTTTGGTTTTAGAGCTACACAATTCAGAAGTCATGGTCATAATGATTATGAAAACAAAACTTCACAATACAGGGTTTAGGAAAGGAATGGATATGGAAATTATTTCAAGAAAGAATTCAGGATATGGGCACCATCCAAAGGCTACAATATCAAGTGTTTTAATTGCAATAACTTTGGACATATTGCAAAATGGTGTAGGACTCAATTCCAAACAAGTTCAAGGCAAGAAGGTCAAACAGATTCAAGACAAGAAGATCAAGTAACTCATCAAGAAAAGGATATCAGAAAAATATGGAAGGAAGTTGACAGAGGAAAGAAACAATGTAAGATGGGAGTAAAAGTACTCCCACCCCAAAATTAATCACCTCAAGAGAGAAGGTGGTGAGGGGGCTAAGCTTAAGAGTCATATATTTTAGCCCCATAGGTGTCCCTTTTGCCATTGATGTCAAAGGGGGAGATATTTGAGTAAGGGGGAGAGCATTGAGTTAGGGGGAGCAGCCTCCAAAGAGAGCATTGAGTTAGGGGGAGCAGCCTCCATAGAGAGTATTGAGTCAGGGGAGCAACTTTGATTCTCAGAGATGGTTTTTGTAGTGATTGTGGTGATTTGCATTAGAGGTGTTGCCATCAATGACAAAGGGGGAGATTATTGGCAATTTGAGTTATTTTATGTTGTCATTGATGTCACATGGATCATTGATGTCACATGGATCACATTGAGTTTTGGTGGCAAAAGCACTTCATAAATAATCATTTATGATATTTTGGAGAGCATGGATATATACAGGGTTTTTGTGAAAACCAAGGTAGGCAAAATAAAAGGTTTTATTTAAAACCATGGATGGCAGATTTGAAATGGGTTTTTCTTAAAACCCAAGTTGGATTTTCGTTTCATCGAAAAATGTGCCTCGGTGATGGAGATATTTAATTTTAAATATTTAGTTTAAATTTTAAATTATTTAAAATTTAAATTTAAATTTTAAAATTAAAAATAAAAGTAATCCGTCAACGTCGTCAAATATGAGGGAGAAAACTATATAAAAGGATGCCTAAGGTTTATTAATCTTAAGCTTGCGCTCGTGAATTAATGCGATTGTTGGAAAGTGAAAAGAGCTCGTGCAAAAGAGGGTTAAGTGATGGAAGCAAAGAATAAATCGGACGGCGTGTGAAACCCTAGTCACCTTGGGTAGTGTGGCACATTGGCAATTGGATTTTGGCTAAGGCAAGTGGTAGAATGAATGTCAAGGTTTTGAATCCCCTTGGCTGTGTTAGAAGGCGTTGGAAGAAAGAGCACATGAAGCATTTTTGGTTTGCATGAGAGGGAGGAGTGTTTTGAAGCACGTGGTGCCTTTCCCTCCCAAACGAGCCTGTAGCTCATGCGGCAGCTTGGCCATGGTTAAGGCACTGAGCAAGGAGGCATCGAGGGATCGAATCCCATCAAGGACAAAGGCAAGTTAATATTTTTTAATATTTTATTTTTCTAAAGTTGCCCTAGGAGAAATAAGGGTTGTGATGCACTTTAGGAAAAAGAGAGATTTCTGGTGATTTTCCTTTTGGAAGTATATCATATTATATATCGTTGGAAAGCTTATTTCGAGGGCTATTTGATTAACTTGCTTAGAGGGAGAAATAAGGTGTGTGTAAAGAGATATTTCTGATTTTGTAAAGGGGTTCAAAAGTGAAGGTTGCTTTGTTCTTTTTCAAAGGGGATTAATTCTTTCATGAGGGGACATGGTGTATTTTATTGAGTAGGAGTAATAAGGTGTTATTTGGATATTATTGTTGTGTTATTAATCAAGATCTCTAACCCTTATTGAAAGTTGAAAAAGAAAGTTTGTTGAGTGTGGCAGATTTAGTGGACAACTAATAAGGCATCAAAAAGGTATGAGCAATATTCTCCATTGACTTTGTTTATGGTGGTTGATTTCTGAAATATCATTGGAGAGAAAAGGATTGATTGTGGTTTCCTTTTCGAAAGTGGTTGGTTGAATGCTTCAAGGTTTTCTGGTTTGAGAGTTGTGATTAAACCTTGTTTTATAAGCATTGTTGTTGAAGCCCATTGCTTGTACAAAGAACTTGAACTTGAGTTAGAGGAGAACATGAGTATCATTGTTATGTGAGATTTGTTGTTGAGTATTGTTGGAAATATTTTGAGTTGATTGATTCATGCTTGAACTAGGGTTTGTGAGAAAAAGTTGTTCCTTGTGGTGATTGGTTGAGTTGAGTTGATTGAGCCTAGTCAAGTGATTGTGTGAAGTGGTTGTTCAAGTTCCATGAAACAAACTATTCTATATTCTGATTTGAGTTGAGTTTGAGTTGAGAAAGAAATTGAGTTTGTGAATAGAACATATTGAGTCTCTAACAATTCTCTTTATGCTTCTATAATATTGAGCTGAGTTGAGATTGATTTGATTTGAGTTGAGTTGAGATTGATTTGAGTTGAGATCATTGTGGATCATTGTTGTCATCCATTGAAGAGTGCATTGCCATTCATTGTTGAGTTCATCATTGAGCCTTGCCTTCATAGATTTGTGGATGATATTTGAGTGCTACTTGAGCATGATTGATTGAGCCTTTGAGAAGGCTTTTGGGATAAATTTTTAGATAGATTTGAGGTAGATTTTGTGCATGATTGATTGAGCCTTTGAGAAGGCTTTTGGGATAGATTTATGGATAGATTTGAGGAAGATTTTGTGCATGATTGATTGAGCCTTTGAGAAGGCTTTTGGGATAGATTTGGATATATTTGAGGTAGTTTGGATATTAGACCTTTGAGAAGTTTTGGGATAGATTTGTGGATAGATTTGGACATATTTGAGCAAGTTCTTGGTGAGCTTGTTGAGCATATTTGAGCAAGTTCTTGGTGAGCTTGTTGGAGCATATTTGAGCAAGTTCTTGGTGAGCTTGCTAAAGCAGATTTGAGCAGTTTTGGAGAATGATTCTGAGAGATTAGGTGCTTGAGTAGATGGATTGCCTACTGAGAGATGTGGATTGCCTAGCTGAGAGATCAGTGGATTGCCTTACTGAGAAGATTAGTGGATTGCCTACCTAGGAAGATTCTTTAGGATTGCCTAGCTGAGTAGATCAGTGGATTGCCTTGCTAAGATCAGTGGATTGCCTACCTAAGCAGATCAGTGGATAGCCTAGCTTTGAGCAGATCAAAGTAATCATTTGTATTGGGATAAGGATCCCTATTTCTTTATGAAATATTATAAGGAGATTATCTTGTGGACTACCCCACATTGGGAAACCACGTTAAATCTTGTGTCTCAATTGTGTGTGGTGATTTGTGCTCTTGCTTACTATTGCTATCTATGTCATTAATGCACACTGCTATATTTGGTTATTGCAATTAAGGACACTAATTGATATTGGTTTGGAAAGAAAGTAAAAAGTGGGTGCTATACTGTTCACCCCCCTCTCAGTATAAGCTTGTGTTCTTCAATTGGTATCAGAGCGGGTTCCTTCAAAAAGGCTAACAACTTGAGGGCAGATTCTACAAGAACACAGATGGCTTCACAGAATGGATCATCTACAAGTAAGGCTCCACTATTTGATGGTAACAATTATGCTTTCTAGAGCATGAGAATGAAGAACTACTTGATATCACAAGGATATGAGGTATGGCAGATGGTTGCAAAAGAGTATAAGGTTGAAGGTGATCCCGAGGTAGATAAGACTATCAGGAAATTGGTTGAGATCAATGCAAGGGCAATGAATTGTATTTTGAGTGGGCTACGTGAGATAGATTTTGCAAAGGTCATGGTATGTAATTCAGCTAATGAAATGTGGACCAAGTTGCGGAATACCTATGAAGGAGATTCCAAGGTAAAGTTGGCAAAACTACAAACTCATAGAAAAATATTTGAGGAATTGAAAATGGAAGACTCTGAAGATATTGCAAAGTTTTTACTTCGAGTTGATGAGATTACTAACACCATGAGAGGTCTAGGATTTGAGATGAAAGAATCAGATGTTACTCAAAAGGTTTTGAGATCACTTCCCATGAAGTATGATGCAAAGGTTTTAGCAATAGAAGAAACAATGGATATCAACAAGCTAACAATGGAAGAACTACAAGGAACTCTCACAACTTATGAGATGAGGATAAGTAAGCATCAGGTTCCAATGAAAGAAATTGCATTCAAGGCTTCAGAGAAAATAAAGGGAAAGTTCTAGAGATAGATAGAGATTCATATAATGATGAGGAAGCTAACTTCATCAAAAGGAAAAAGGACTTAAGAAATTATAGGGATATGAAGAAATTCAAATGCTACAAGTGTGGTGATTTTGGTCACTATGCAAACAAGTGTCCACATGAAGAAAATAGTGATGATGAAAAATAGGGTCACAGAAGAAAAGAATATGGAAAGCATAAGCATGACAAAGATGATAGATACAAGCAAAGCAGGTATGAGAAGAAGAAAAGTTTTTGTAAGACAAAGAAAACTTTCTACATTGAAGAAGCAAGTGATAGCTCAGATCACAGTGATAGAGACAAGTCAGATGATGAAAAGGAAGAACATCTATTCCTAGGAATAGAAGGTGAAAGAGAATAATGCTTTGTGTGTGGTCAAAGAGATCATAGATCAGGATATTGCAATGGCTTCAATGATAGTGAAGATGAGATGACACATCAAGGAAATATGCATGGTCAAAGAAATCATGAGAGTTTGTTTGCTATAGAATATTATAATGATCTTAGTGATAGTGAAGATGAAGAAGGGTTTTTCTATGGGATAAAATAAGTAGAAGAAGAAAATTCACTTCAAACAGAAGAAGTTAAACAAGAGAATATTGTAAGAAAGATAGAAGTCTCAGTTGATCTAAAGGAAGACTTAAATGATATCCATGAGCAACTACAAGAGGTTAAGGAGAATATAAAAGAATTGAGATGTTCCATACTTGAGAAGTTTGATCCATCAAATGACTCAAAAGGTCAAGATATTTTCACTAAGAAGGAAACATGTATTTCAGAGACAATAAATATGGATGCCAATTTGCTATTTGACACAAATGAAGAGAAAGAAGAGGAAGGTTCCAAAGCACCAAAGGTCTCATATTTCAGGTTTGGGGAATCACACTCAAAAGGAAAGGAAGTTCTAAAATATGAAAGCAAGGAAGCACCTAAGATTTATGAAGAAAGTTCCAAAGTTCCTATGGCTCCAAATATCCAGTTTGGATCTTGTTTTGAGATAGGTGAATCAAGTTCAAGAGGAAAAGAAATTCTTGAAAAGGAAAGCAAGGAAGAAATTAAGGAAGAGGATTTAGATACTACAAAGAAGGTTCAAGGATACAATGCACAAGTCAAAGATGATCACAAGGATAATGGTCAAGAAAGGTATGAGGAACCAAGGCATGAACAAAGGGCTTTTCAAGGACATTGTTTTTCTTGTAATGGATTTGGACATAGGGCTATATACTATAGGGTCTATGGATCAAAGAAGTTTGATTTTTCTAGAAGGAACTTCAAAGGAAGAAGGTATGGTTTTTAGGGACATTGCTTCTTATGCAACAGGATTGGTCATAGAGCTTCTCAGTGCAAATAAAATGAGCAACATGGTTTTGGTTTTAGAGCTACACAATTCAGAAGTCATGGTCATAATGATTATGAAAATAGAACTTCACAATACAGGGTTTAGGAAAGGAATGGATATGGAAATTATTTCAAGAAAGAATTCAGGATATGGGCACCATCCAAAGGCTACAATATCAAGTGTTTTAATTGCAATAACTTTGGACATATTGCAAAATGGTGTAGGACTCAATTCCAAACAAGTTCAAGGCAAGAAGGTCAAATAGATTCAAGACAAGAAGATCAAGTAACTCATCAAGAAAAGGATATCAAAAAAATATGGAAGGAAGTTGATAGAGGAAAGAAACAATGTAATATGGGAGTAAAAGTACTCCCACCCCAAAATTAATCACCTCAAGAGAGAAGGTGGTGAGGGGGCTAAGCTTAAGAGTCATATATTTTAGCCCCATAGGTGTCCCTTTTGCCATTGATGTCAAAGGGGGAGAGATTTGAGTAAGGGGGAGAGCATTGAGTTAGGGGGAGCAGCCTCCAAAGAGAGCATTGAGTTAGGGGGAGCAGCCTCCATAGAGAGTATTGAGTCAGGGGGAGCAACTTTGATTCTCAGAGATGGTTTTTGTAGTGATTGTGGTGATTTGCATTAGAGGTGTTGCCATCAATGACAAAGGGGGAGATTGTTGGAAATTTGAGTTATTTTATGTTGTCATTGATGTCACATGGATCATTGATGTCACATGGATCACATTGAGTTTTGGTGGCAAAAGCACTTCATAAATAATCATTTATGATATTTTGGAGAGCATGGATATATACAGGGTTTTTGTGAAAACCAAGGTAGGAAAAATAAAAGGTTTTATTTAAAACCATGGATGGCATATTTGAAATGGGTTTTTCTTAAAACCCAAGTTGGCTTTTCGTTTCATCGAAAAAGGTGCCTCGGTGATGGAGATATTTAATTTTAAATATTTAGTTTAAATTTTAAATTATTTAAAATTTAAATTTAAATTTTAAAATTAAAAATAAAAGTAATCCATCGACGTCGTCGAATATGAGGGAGAAAACTATATAAAAGGATGCCTAAGGTTTATTAATCCTTAAGCTTGCGCTCGTGAATTAATGTGATTGTTGGAAAGCGAAAAGAGCTCGTGCAAAAGAGGGTTAAGTGATGGAAGCGAAGAATAAATCGAATGACATGTGAAACCCTAGTCACCTTGGGTAGTGTGGCACATTGGAAATTGGATTTTGGCTAAGGCAAGTGGTAGAATGAACATCAAGGTTTCGAATCCCCTTGGCTGCGTTAGAAGGCGTTGGAAGAAAGAGCGCGTGAAGCATTTTTGGTTTGCATGAGAGGGAGGAGTGTTTTGAAGCACGTGGTGCCTTTCCCTCCCAAATGAGCCCGTAGCTCGTGCGGCAGCTTGGCCATGGTTAAGGCACTGAGAAAGGAGGCATCGAGGGATCGAATCCCATCAAGGACAAAGGCAAGTTAATATTTTTTAATATTTTATTTTTCTAAAGTTGCCCTAGGAGAAATAAGGGTTGTGATGCACTTTAGGAAAAAGAGAGATTTCTGGTGATTTTCTTTTTGGAAGTATATCATATTATATATCGTTGGAAAGCTTATTTCGAGGGCTATTTGATTAACTTGCTTAGAGGGAGAAATAAGGTGTGTGTAAAGAGATATTTCTGATTTTGTAAAGGGGTTCAAAAGTGAAGGTTGCTTTGTTCTTTTTCAAAGGGGATTAATTCTTTCATGAGGGGACATGGTGTATTTTATTGAGTAGGAGTAATAAGGTGTTATTTGGATATTATTGTTGTGTTATTAATCAAGATCTCTAACCCTTATTGAAAGTTGAAAAAGAAAGTTTGTTGAGTGTGGCAGATTTAGTGGACAACTAATAAGGCATCAAAAAGGTATGAGCAATATTCTCCATTGACTTTGTTTATGGTGGTTGATTTCTGAAATATCATTGGAGAGAAAAGGATTGATTGTGGTTTCCTTTTCGAAAGTGGTTGGTTGAATGCTTCAAGGTTTTCTGGTTTGAGAGTTGTGATTAAACCTTGTTTTATAAGCATTGTTGTTGAAGCCCATTGCTTGTACAAAGAACTTGAACTTGAGTTAGAGGAGAACATGAGTATCATTGTTATGTGAGAGTTGTTGTTGAGTATTGTTGGAAACATTTTGAGTTGATTGATTCATGCTTGAACTAGGGTTTGTGAGAAAAATTTGTTCCTTATGGTGATTGGTTGAGTTGAGTTGATTGAGCCTAGTCAAGTGATTGTGTGAAGTGGTTGTTCAAGTTCCATGAAACAAACTATTCTATATTCTGATTTGAGTTGAGTTTGAGTTGAGAAAGAAATTGAGTTTGTGAATAGAACATATTGAGTCTCTAACAATTCTCTTTATGCTTCTATAAGATTGAGCTGAGTTGAGATTGATTTGATTTGAGTTGAGTTGAGATTGATTTGAGTTGAGATCATTGTGGATCATTGTTGTCATCCATTGAAGAGTGCATTGCCATTCATTGTTGAGTTCATCATTGAGCCTTGCCTTCATAGATTTGTGGATGATATTTGAGTGCTACTTGAGCATGATTGATTGAGCCTTTGAGAAGGCTTTTGGGATAGATTTTTGGATAGATTTGAGGCAGATTTTGTGCATGATTGATTGAGCCTTTGAGAAGGCTTTTGGGATATATTTCTAGATAGATTTGAGGTAGCTTTTGTGCATGATTGATTGAGCCTTTGAGAAGGCTTTTGGGATAGATTTGTGGATAGATTTGTTGAGCATATTTGAGCAAGTTCTTGGTGAGCTTGTTGAGTAGATTTGAGCAAGTTCTTGGTGAGCTTGTTGGAGCATATTTGAGCAAGTTCTTGGTGAGCTTGCTGAGTAGATTTGTTTGAGAGTTTGGAGATTGGGTTGAGTATGTTTTGAGTAGAGATTGCTTGCTAGTGAGATAGATTGCCTAAGATTAGTGGATTGCCTACTAAGTAGATCAGGATTGCCTAGCTGAGTAGATAAGTGGATTGCCTAGCTAAGCAGATCAATGGATTGCCTTGCTGAGCAGATCAGTGGATTGCCCACCTGAGCAGATCAATGGATAGCCTAGCTTTGAGCAGATCAAAGTAATCATTTGTATTGGGATAAGGATCCCTATTTCTTTGTGAAATATTATAAGGAGATTATCTTGTGGACTACCCCACATTGGGGGAACCATGTTAAATATTGTGTCTCAATTGTGTGTGGTGATTTGTGCTCTTGCTTACTATTGCTATCTATGTCATTAATGCACACTACTATATTTGGTTATTGCAATTAAGGACACTAATTGATATTGGTTTGGAAAGAAAGTAAAAAGTGGGTGCTATACTGTTCACCCCCCTCTCAGTATAAGCTTGTGTTCTTCAATTGGTATCATAGCGGGTTCCTTCAGAAAGGCTAACAACTTGAGGGCAGATTCTACAAGAACACAGATGGCTTCATAGAATGGATCATCTACAAGTAAGGCTCCACTATTTGACGGTAACAATTATGCTTTCTAGAGCATGAGAATGAAGAACTACTTGATATCACAAGGATATGAGGTATGGCAGATGGTTGCAAAAGAGTATAAGGTTGAAGGTGATCCCGAGGTAGATAAGACTATCAGGAAATTGGTTGAGATCAATGCAAGGGCAATGAATTGTATTTTGAGTGGGCTACGTGAGACAGATTTTGCAAAGGTCATGGTATGTAATTCAGCTAATGAAATGTGGACCAAGTTGTGGAATACCTATGAAGGAGATTCCAAGGTAAAGTTGGCAAAACTACAAACTCATAGAAAAATATTTGAGGAATTGAAAATGGAAGACTCTGAAGATATTGCAAAGTTTTTACTTCGAGTTGATGAGATTACTAACACCATGAGAGGTCTAGGATTTGAGATGAAAGAATCAGATGTTACTCAAAAGGTTTTGAGATCACTTCCCATGAAGTATGATGCAAAGGTTTCAACAATAGAAGAAACAATGGATATCAACAAGCTAACAATGGAAGAACTACAAGGAACTCTCACAGATTATGAGATGAGGATAAGTAAGCATCATGTTCCAATAAAAGAAATTGCATTCAAGGCTTCAAATAAAGGGAAAGTTCTAGAGATAGATAGAGATTCAGATAATGATGAGGAAGCTAACTTCATCAAAAGGAAAAAGGACTTAAGAAATTATAGGGATATGAAGAAATTCAAATGCTACAAGTGTGGTGATTTTGGTCACTATGCAAACAAGTGTCCACATGAAGAAAATAGTGATGATGAAAAATAGGGTCATAGAAGAAAAGAAGATGGAAAGCATAAGCATGACAAAGATGACAGATACAAGCAAAGCAGGTATGAGAAGAAGAAAAGTTTTTGTAAGACAAAGAAAACTTTCTACATTGAAGAAGCAAGTGATAGCTCAGATCACAGTGATAGAGACAAGTCAGATGATGAAAAGGAAGAACATCTATTCCTAGGAATAGAAGGTGAAAGAGAACAGTGCTTTGTGTGTGGTCAAAGAGATCATATATCAGGATATTGCAATGGCTTCAGTGATAGTGAAGATGAGATGACACATCAAGGAAACTAGCATGGTCAAAGAAATCATGAGAGTTTGTTTGCTATAGAAGATTATAATGATCTTAGTGATAGTGAAGATGAAGAAGGGTTTTTCTATGGGATAAATCAAGTAGAAGAAGAACATTCACTTCAAATAGAAGAAGTTAAACAAGAGAATATTGTAAGAAATACAGAAGTCTTGATTAAAAGAAGATTTCGATGATATCCAGAGCAACTACAAGAGGTTAAGGAGAATCTAAAATAATGATATGTTCCATACTTGAGAAGTTTGATCCATCACATGACTCAAAAGGTCAAGATATTTTACTAAGAGAGGAAACATGTATTAGAGACAATAGATATGGATGCTAGTTTGCTATTTGACACAAATGAAGAGAAAGAAGAGGAAGGTTCCAAAGCATAAAGGTCTCATATTTTAGGTTTGGGGAATCACACTCAAAAGGAAAGGAAGTTCTAAAATATGAAAGCAAGGAAGCACCTAAGATTTATGAAGAAAGTTCCAAAGTTCCTATGGCTCCAAACATCATTTTGATCTTGTTTTGAGATAGGTGAATCAAGTTCAAGAGGAAAATAAATTCTTGAAAAGGAAAGCAAGGAAGAAATTAAGGAAGAGGATTTAGATACTACAAAGAAGGTTCAAGGATACAATGCACAAGTCAAATATGATCACAAGGATAATGGTCAAGAAAGGTATGAGGAACCAAGGCAAGAAGGGCTTTTCAAGGATTGTTTTTCTTGTAATGGATTTGGACAAGGCTATACACTTAGGGTCTATGGATCAAAGAAGTTTGATTTTTCTAGAAGGAACTTCAAAGGAAGAAGGTATGGTTTTTAGGGACATTGCTTCTTATGCAACATGATTGGTCATAGAGCTTCTCAGTGCAAAGAAAATGAGCAACATGGTTTTGGTTTTAGAGCTACACAATTCAGAAGTCATGGTCATAATGATTATGAAAATAGAACTTCACAATACAGGGTTCAGGAAAGGAATGGATATGGAAATTATTTCAAGAAAGAATTCAGGATATGGGCACCATCCAAAGGCTACAATATCAAGTGTTTTAATTGCAATAACTTTGGACATATTGCAAAATGGTGTAGGACTCAATTCCAAACAAGTTCAAGGCAAGAAGGTCAAACAGATTCAAGACAAGAAGATCAAGTAACTCATCAAGAAAAGGATATCAAAAAAATATGGAAGGAAGTTGACAGAGGAAAGAAACAATGTAATATGGGAGTAAAAGTACTCCCACCCCAAAATTAATCACCTCAAGAGAGAAGGTGGTGAGGGGGCTAAGCTTAAGAGTCATATCTTTTAGCCCCATAGGTGTCCCTTTTGCCATTGATGTCAAAGGGGGAGAGATTTGAGTAAGGGGGAGAGCATTGAGTTAGGGGGAGCAACCTCCAAAGAGAGCATTGAGTTAGGGGGAGCATCCTCCATAGAGAGTATTGAGTCAGGGGGAGCAACTTTGATTCTCGAGAGATGGTTTTTGCAGTGATTGTGGTGATTTGCATTAGAGGTGTTGCCATCAATGACAAAGGGGGAGATTGTTGGAAATTTGAGTTATTTTATGTTGTCATTGATGTCACATGGATCACATTGAGTTTTGGTGGCAAAAGCACTTCATAAATAATCATTTATGATATTTTGGAGAGCATGGATATATATAGGGTTTTTGTGAAAACCAAGGCAGGCAAAATAAAAGGTTTTATTTAAAACCATGGATGGCATATTTGAAATGGGTTTTTCTTAAAACCCAAGTTGGCTTTTTGTTTCATCAAAAAAGGTGCCCCGATGATGGAGATATTTAATTTTAAATATTTAGTTTAAATTTTAAATTATTTAAAATTTAAATTTAAATTTTAAAATTAAAAATAAAAGTAATCCACCGACGTCATCAAATATGAGGGAGAAAACTATATAAAAGGATGCCTAAGGTTTATTAATCTTAAGCTTGCACTCATGAATTAATGCGATTGTTGGAAAGCGAAAAGAGCTCATGCAAAATAGGGTTAAGTGATGGAAGCGAAAGTGATGGAAGCGAAGAATAAATCAAACGGCGTGTGAAACCCTAGTCACCTTGGGTAGTGTGGTGCATTGGCAATTGGATTTTGGCTAAGGCAAGTGGTAGAACGAACATCAAGGTTTCGAATCCCCTTGGCTACGTTAGAAGGCGTTGGAAGAAAGAGCGTGCGAAGCGTTTTTGGTTTGCGTGAGAGGGAGGAGTGTTTTGAAGCACGTGGTGCCTTTCCCTCCCAAATGAGCCTGTAGCTCGTGCGACAGCTTGGCCGTGGTTAAGGCGTTGAGCAAGGAGGCATCGAGGGATCGAATCCCGTCAAGGACAAAGGCAAGTTAATATTTTTTAATATTTTATTTTTCTAAAGTTGCCCTAGGAGAAATAAGGGTTGTGATGCACTTTAGGAAAAAGAGAGATTTCTGGTGATTTTCTTTTTGGAAGTATATCATATTATATATCATTGGAAAGATTATTTCGAGGGCTATTTGATTAACTTGCTTAGAGGGAGAAATAAGGTGTGTGTAAAGAGATATTTCTGATTTTGTAAAGGGGTTCAAAAGTGAAGGTTGCTTTGTTCTTTTTCAAAGGGGATTAATTCTTTCATGAGGGGACATGGTGTATTTTATTGAGTAGGAGTAATAAGGTGTTATTTGGATATTATTGTTGTGTTATTAATCAAGATCTCTAACCCTTATTGAAAGTTGAAAAAGAAAGTTTGTTGAGTGTGGCAGATTTAGTGGACAACTAATAAGGCATCAAAAAGGTATGAGCAATATTCTCCATTGACTTTGTTTATGGTGGTTGATTTCTGAAATATCATTGGAGAGAAAAGGATTGATTGTGGTTTCCTTTTTGAAAGTGGTTGGTTGAATGCTTCAAGGTTTTCTGGTTTGAGAGTTGTGATTAAACCTTGTTTTATAAGCATTGTTGTTGAAGCCCATTGCTTGTACAAAGAACTTGAACTTGAGTTAGAGGAGAACATGAGTATCATTGTTATGTGAGAGTTATTGTTGAGTATTGTTGGAAACATTTTGAGTTGATTGATTCATGCTTGAACTAGGGTTTGTGAGAAAAAGTTGTTCCTTATGGTGATTGGTTGAGTTGAGTTGATTGAGCCTAGTCAAGTGATTGTGTGAAGTGGTTGTTCAAGTTCCATGAAACAAACTATTCTATATTCTGATTTGAGTTGAGTTTGAGTTGAGAAAGAAATTGAGTTTGTGAATAGAACATATTGAGTCTCTAACAATTCTCTTTATGCTTCTATAATATTGAGCTGAGTTGAGATTGATTTGATTTGAGTTGAGTTGAAGAGTTGAATTGATTTGAGTTGAGATCATTGTGGATCATTGTTGTCATCCATTGAAGAGTGCATTGCCATTCATTGTTGAGTTCATCATTGAGCCTTGCCTTCATAGATTTGTGGATGAGATTTGAGTGCTACTTGAGCATGATTGATTGAGCCTTTGAGAAGGCTTTTGGGATAGATTTATGGATAGATTTGAGGCAGATTTTGTGCATGATTGATTGAGCCTTTGAGAAGGCTTTTGGGACAGATTTCTGGACATATTTGAGGCAGATTTTGTGCATGATTGATTGAGCCTTTGAGAAGGCTTTTGGGATAGATTTGTAGACATATTTGAGGTAGATTTTTGATGAGTTGATTGAGCCTTTGAGAAGGCTTTTGGATAGATTTTTGGATATATTTGAAGAGCATATTTGAGCAAGTTCTTGGTGAGCTTGTTGGAGCATATTTTGAGCAAGTTCTTGGTGAGCTTGCTGGAGCATATTTGAGCAAGTTCTTGGTGAGCTTGTGAATAAAATGTGGATGAGCTACGAGCATATTGATTGCCTAGAGTGATTAGTGGATTGCCTAGGAGTAGATCAGGATTTTAGTAGATTAGTGGATGCTCTAGGTCAAGATTGCCTAGGAGAGATAGATTGCCTTGCTGAGAGATTAGTGGATTGCCTACCTGAGTAGATCAGGATTGCCTAGTTGAGCAGATTAGTGGATTGCCTAGCTAAGCAGATCAGTGGATTGCCTTGCTGAGTAGATCAATGGATTGCCCACCTGAGCAGATCAATGGATAGCCTAGCTTTGAGCAGATCAAAGTAATCATTTGTATTGGGATAAGGATCCCTATTTCTTTGTGAAATATTATAAGGATATTATCTTGTGGACTACCCCACATTGGGGGAACCATGTTAAATCTTGTGTCTCAATTGTGTGTGGTGATTTGTGCTCTTGCTTACTATTGCTATCTATGTCATTAATGCACACTGCTATATTTGGTTATTGCAATTAAGGACACTAATTGATATTGGTTTGGAAAGAAAGTAAAAAGTGGGTGCTATACTGTTCACCCCCCTCTCTAGTATAAGCTTGTGTTCTTCAATTAAAATTTTTAATATGTAGGACCTTAGAATAACTTGAAATAGAGCTATAAATATTTCACTCAAAAAATGATATTCCAAGAATGGATAAGAGTAATTACCAATGAACTTCTCCTTTGTACAATATAGTAAAGTTTTATTTTATTTTACCTTTGAATATTGAAAGGTGTAAACATGAAGTGTTTAAAATATTTCTTTAAATGTAATGTGTAATTATATACTTTATTTTAAAAGAGGTAATTATCATTGTACTTTAGACATGTGCGTTAAAATATCCATAGAGTTGTTTATAATGATCACATGGTTGATAGTTAGGACAATAAAATATGCAATTTGAATACAAAGATTAAATAATTTTAGTAGTAAGTATATTTGTTTGCTTTATATGTTTGGGAAAATATTGAAAATACACTGAAGATGTATTAGAAATATTATTGATTCTATTGAATAGATAAAACCTTAGATTATTAAGAAATATTTGTAACTTAACTTTTTATTTGAAAATGGAAATTTGGAATGTTCTAAGCTTAGTTAGAACCTCTTAAAATCCTAAACTTATATTCTCTTATGTCATAGAGAAGGATGAATGACATTACCAATACCAATGAAGTTAGTGTGGGTCATTTTTGCACCTACCCATGCCTAGCTATTAGTGGCTATATATTAGGTTTATTTTTAAATAAAATCATATTTTGCCAAACGTTTTGCCAGCACAAGCCTAGAAGCCATGTGAGAAGCAGAGCAAAATAAAAAATAAGTGAAAAGACCCACCTATGAGCTTGATGAAGCATCCACACCTGACAAAAATTTGAGAAAGTGACAAAGGCTCAACTTGCAGCCTAAAGATATGAACAAATAGGACTTGAAGATCCACTGAAATTCATCATACTGACCAAGGTACAAAGCTACAAAAAATATGGTACATAGATGAAGTATTTAGAAATTCATACTTGGTCCTATAACCAGAAGATAATCCCTAGCTAGACTGTCTATCTCTCCAAGATGCCAGAAGGTTTACACCTAATATAAACCTTGAGGTGGCACCGATTCCTCATTCACTGATCGAAATATGACAAAGAGAAAAATCAATAAAATGGTCAAGTTGGGGGTATACCAAAAGATTAATGTTGAGGATGGAACCTGATGAAACACTAGAGATCCATCACACTGTCAGGAGAGTGAAATGACTAAGTTTGGGGAATACTGGAACTATTGTACCTGAATAAAACCTGATGGGGTACCAAAAACCTAGTCTTCATTGAGACAAAAAAAGGGCTAAGTCCTTAAGGTGTTGGACCAATTGCACTCGGCAAAAAATTGATAAAGTCTCAAACCCCCGTCCAGGATCTGGTAACTCTAGGGAAATATGGGATTAAAAATTCTAGAGGGCACTAGAGGATTCATACTTAATCGAAACTCGATTAATTTTTAAAGGCCTAGTGCATGCAAGAGAAAAAAATAACCTAAGCACTAGAGGAATTATACCTAGACGAAGTCCACCAGGGTTCTAAATATTTGATCTAAATAAAAATAGAAAGGATATATCCAAATAAGAGGTGAAGTTACTAGAAGGCCAGTATAAGGTTGGAAGCCATCAGGGTGATGAAGATGCATCTCATAGGTCTACAAAGGATTAAGCAATCACTCTCTAATATAAAAGATACTTTTTCCATGACATTTACTTGACAAGATTCCATGTTAGAAAATCCTAATGATATAACCCATCATGCAAATGATAGGGTGACTATGCAAAGGAGGCTAGCTAAGATCAAGGGACAAGATGCAACTAGCAAGCTAGGCACAAATCAAGGTGACATAAATCTAGGCCACGTCAATCAACCATGTTCTGATAGTTATGGTGGACATACTTCCAAGTAGTCCAATAGGCTAGCAGAATTTTTGACATAACAACAATCAAATTCGAAGGTAATCATGATTTGATAACTGTAGCATTGTAAAAATTCTATAAATACAAGGATGTAAATGAAAAACTAGTCGGCTCTTATGCTTTTACAATTCATTTGTAATGAGGATATTTTTGCATATCAATACAAAGGGATTGCTATTTGGATTCTAGTTTATTTCATTTGTAGAACATGTATGTATGACAACTACTTATTTCTAATTTAAGTCTATTTAATTCTCATGGGACTTACTCTAAATATTGAATTTGTGCTTATGTTTATTTATTGGTTCTAGAATTTGTAGTTTTTATTAGATACAGAACATTGTGACTAATTGTTTTACGGGTGGTGATTGAACAGGCTACTCTGTTAGGTAATTTCTTGGTTTGGTCATGCAATCTCCAAATATGTATATGTCTTGATGTGGCTTAATATGTACCATATTAAGTTTTTTCTTTAGCTCCTTTTGCTTCTTTCAACATCCTTTTACCCCATATTTAGAAATAATTAGCTAGGACTTCCAAGGAACTAGCCTCCTTCGAAGATTGATCGCTATAGTTTTCACAATGATTAAATCATTCAATGCTGGTATCGGTCTATGGGCACACAACCTTTTCGTTAGATAAAATATTTGAACAACAATTGTTGGCATTCTCGATGGGACTCGATGATCCCATGTTTAAGATTAATTAGAGATTAATGATACTTTGATCTATCCATAATTTCTATCACCTTGTGACTCCTCTACATAATTAACCATATGATCAATTATATTTGAAATTGAACAAATCCTGGTGATACTATGTTTTATGACATCAATCTCCAAATTCACCAGGAAACTCTACTGTAGAGTGCATCTTGGATCTTGCTAAGAAATTTTTTGCTAAAAGGTATCCTCCCACCATGCTACCAAAATTTTTTGGCATGCTCGGTGGGACCCTAGGATCCTGTAGTTGGATAATATAAGAATTGGTGATGTCTATCATGACCCTCCTAGATTGACTTTTGAAACATGGAAAATTAATGTATTAACAAATGTGACTAATATTCAATTTTATGCAATTAAGCAGCTTTATGATATTAGATAGGTAATGAAGGATATGTTACTGCTAATAAATTTCCAATGTGTAGGATCATGTGCACTCGTGAGTGGAGAAAATTGAGTCATCCACCAGATACGAGATTACTTGAGGAAGGGGAAATGATGATAAAGTAAGTCAAAGGTAACACGGATAGATACCTTCATATAGGTATGCATTCGGTTAAGGGATAATGATCAATGTCTAACCACCTTAAGCCCCATACTGATGACATAGTAGGTATCGTATGTTCTAAAGGTTGAGATAGGTGATTAGATTGATGGAAAGACTCCCTCTTTTTTAATGCACTTGTATGATTATATTTTACTTCAACATTATTAATCTTGATAACCAGTGATCGTGGAGTAGATGGTTTGCCTTCACAAACTTCATATGTGTATTGTTTAAAAATAATTTATTTATTTAAAAGGGCAAAAATATATTGTGTAAATATATAAATTATTTATTTAAAAAGGGAAAAAATATATTGTCTAAATAAATAGTTGATTTATTTAAAAAGGACAAAAATATTGTTTAAATAAATTATTTATTTATTTAAAAAGGGAAAAAGATGTTTAAATAAATAGTTTATTTATTTAAAAAGGGTAAAAGATATTTTTTTAAATAAATAGTTGATTTATTTAGAAATGCAAAATATAATTCTTAATTAAATGGTTGACTATTTAAAATAAAACAAAAATAAAACCCTAAAAAAAAGGTCTTTGCCTCGCTGTATGTAGGAAACCTTTGCCCACCCATCGGTTGACCCCACTGAGATGTTATGGTGACAAGAAGACATTTGGTAGAATAGATCATATTACCCTTTGGGGACTTGGTTGGTCCAGATGCACGAAGTTCCTCTGACATGAGAGGAAAAATCTTTCTAGTGATCGCGTAGGGAAGAGAAATGAGAGGGGTGTTCACCCTACCTCTTGTTGAATGTGGTTCATGAGTAATGGTGTGTAGGCAAGAACATGGGTCAAGGAGGAAGAGAAGGCATGGAAGAAAAAGCATGAAGGAGGAGAGAGATAGGTAGAAGGACGTGGAATTGGAGGAACAAAGCTAGATTAGTGAGTGATGAGCATCCACTGAGTAGTGAGCATTGAGCATCCTCCGAGCAGTGCAAGCAACCTAATTATCATGGGTGAACCAAGTTGGTCTCCATCCAAAGCTGTTTGTTATGATAGTAGCTCTATGTTTTAAGAGTGTAGCAGCTCTATATTTTAGAGCATCGAAGCTCATATCTCTACATTTTTAGAGCATCCTAGCTCTATACTTTCAAGAGCCTCATAGCTCTGTATTTTAAGATCGTTGTATCTTTGTATTTTTAGAGCATCGTGGCTGTATATTTTTAGAGCATCATAGATTGTATTATTGTGTTTAAGAGCATTGTAGCTCTACATTTTTAGAGCATCATAGCTTTGCACTTTCAAGAGCATCGTAACTTTATGTTTTAAGAGCGTCGTAGATTTATATTTTTATAGAATTATGGCTTTGTATTTTTAGAGCATCATAGCTCATAGCTCTATGTTTTAAGAGTATTCTAGCTTTATATTTTCAAGAGCATCATAGCTCTATGTTTTAGAGAGTCAAATATTGTAGTTCTATGTTTTTACAGCATCATAGCTCTATGCTTTCAAGGGCATCGTAGCTCTATGTTTTAGAGCATCAGAGATCATAGCTCTATTTTTTAGAGCATCATAGCTCTATACTTTAAAAAGCATCTTAGCTCTTTGTTTTAAATCATCGAATCTCATAGCTCTACATTTTTGGAGCATCATATATTTGTTCTTTAAAGATCATCATAGCTCTATGTTTTTAGAGCATCTTAGCTTGTATATTTGTGTTAAAGGATGCATAGCATTGTGTTACTATGTTCTATTATTATTTTTTGGATGTAAAGGCATCATAGTTTCTGTAGCTATTGGTAGTCGGTTGTGTGTGGTGGGTGGTAGCTAGGATGGGTAGCACTGAATCTCCCATGGTTCTTTGGACCATTGTCAATGGATGGATGCCTTAGGATAAATGTATGATAGAGTTATTTGTCAGGATGGTTGATTGGATGTCATGGGTGACCCCTCTTTTGCAAAGTTACAACTAGCTTGGGAGTCTCCTCGGGTGTTTTTGGCACCGAGGATGATCTACCACTATCTCAATGATTATTGGCACCATGAGTACATGGGTACCACCTACTCTCGAAATATCAGGGTATAAGACACTTCGACCCAGTATTAGACCACCATGTGTCCCACCTCGCAATGTGTATTGTGCTAGCCAAGAGGCTGGAGGTATTGCCACCGATAGCTTAATGCATTTGGTAGAATCTTAGTTACCGTTCATTGTCTTCTTTGTAGAATTTAGGGGATAATAAAATGAGATAAATGGTTATTTTGTAATTTAGGGGTATGGGACCTTATGTTATGAAATAAAATGAAAGGAATGGTTATTTTGTAATTTAAGGGTATGGGACCTTATGTTATGAAATAAATGGAATAAATGGTTATTTTGTAATTTAAGGGTATGGGACCTTATGTTATGAAATAAATGGAATAAATGGTTATTTTGTAATTTAAGGGTATGGGACCTTATGTTATGAAATAAAATGAAAGGAATGGTTATTTTGTAATTTAAGGGTATGGGACCTTATGTTATGAAATAAAATGAAAGGAATGATTATCTTGTAATTTAAGGGTATGGGACCTTATGTAACAAAATAAAATGAAAGGAATGGTTATTTTGCAATTTAAGGGTATGGGACCTTATGTTATGAAATAAATGGAATAAATGGTTATTTTGTAATTTAAGGGTATGGGGCCTTATGTTATGAAATAAAATGAAAGGAATGGTTATTTTGTAATTAAAGGGTATGGAACCTTACGTTATGAAAAAAATAAAGGAATGATTATTTTGTAATTGAAGGGTATGAGACCTAATGTTATGAAATAAATGAATAAATGTTTATTTTTTAGTTTAAGGGTATGGGACCTTATGTTCCGAAATAAATGGAATAAATGGTTATTTTGTAATTTAATGGTATGGTACCTTATGTTATGAAATAGATGGAATAAATGGTTATTTTGTAATTTAAGCGTATGGGACTTTATATTATTTTTTTTTATCGGTTAAATATTTTAGCATACATAACAGTCGGGTTTTGATAGGGTCCCAAAACTTGAATACAACAAGGCATTACAAGCCAAAAAAGACTAAGAGCAATGAAAAGGAAATAGGACCGAAATACAAAGAGCAACAAATATAGTCCTCAGCCTACAAATAAAAGGATAGTAATACCAAAAATGAGGTTGCCCTCAACCAGCAAGAAAAAAAGGAACAAAATCATCAAAATACAGCCCCAAAATGGCAAAGAACCACCACAAAATCATAAAATAAAAGCCCCAACCGAGCAATCAAGTATCAGAAGCAGGCTTAGCATAGAGATCATGAATGCTCCCAAAAAAAACATCCAAATCAGCACCATTATATTTAGCAGGGATGTCCTCAGACTTGACAATCATCTTCTTAGGCTTTGTAGTAGGCTCACCATCGATATTTTTAGTGAAATATTTCCTATAGATATTAAAAGCATTGTGGAGATCAATCATTTGAGCAATGTTATTTGAGATGGATTTGATGATATATTCCTACAAACATAGATTAGGGTCATCCTTAGTTTCCTCATCAGACTCTATAACCAGAGATTCCTTCTGATTAGCTTTGTTCTTCAGATGCACCGAGGCACACAACGACTTTTGATCAGGTTCATACTCAGGATCAATCTAAGGGTATCGAAATTTATGTTATGAAATAAATGGTTATTTTGTAATTTAAGGGTATGGGACCTTATGTTATGAAATAAATGGAATAAATTTTTATTTTTTAATTTAAGGGTATGGGACCTTATGTTATGAAATGAAGAATTTTTTTTATTAGAAATTAAAGCAGTTGCTTTAAGTGATGGAAAGTGTGAACTCAATTACTTAGCAATTATGGGTATGGGACTCTAATTTTTGAGAAGGGTAGTTCATTTATTGCAAATAGAGAACATGAGCTAATGCATGGTTGACGGACTCTCTCAAGTTGAGTGAGAGGAAAAATGGAAAGTGTAGTTTCTATAATAAAGGACTATGCATTAGTAAGTTGAATTGCTTGTGTTATTTGTATAGTTACAATTTAGCAATGAATTAAATAAGTGCATATAGAAGCATGTCTATTCAGATCCATGAGTGTACTGATACCCTACTATCCTCACTTTATCAATGGAAGAGTGAGAAGGTGGAAGTCAGGAGATGGACCAATCCACAAGTTTTCTCTCTACCTTACTTGTTATTTTTTGTAATAAATTAGATTGTTGGGATATTTCCTTGATGAAATGGATGTAAAGTATTATTGAAAAGTATGGGGTGTACCAAACTAGCTTGTGTACTTAAACAAACTTTGTAACTACTACATCCACTACTTCTTTATTGTATTCTGCATTTAAATATTTTAATGTATGCCTAATTTCTTATTGTTTTTCTATGCCTTGACTATGCTTGCTTGATGATAACTTATTTTGTTAGATTTAGTATCTAGACATTTTATGCTCTTGTGATGTTAAAAAGAAAAGAATATTTAGTAAGTTCTAGGTGGACTTAGAGGTTACCCTAAGGGCTTGAGACCCCCTTGGGAATATTGGTAACTAGGTTTGGAAGATTGTACTAGAGCTAAGATAGCTTGTCAGTGGATAAGATTGATAGCCTAGCTCGTAGTATACATAGCATACCCACACATAACTTGTGTGGATATGGAGATGCGTGTACACATTCTAACGATTGAAGGTGGTAAGTCTAGCTTATCAAGACCGATGAGAGAGATGGACTTATGTGCACAATACAAGATATGCTTACACAGACTAGACTTGTGTGAAGGGAATCTTGTGTGATATAGTTCTTAAGAAACTTAGGATATGTCAAATAGTAGGTTGATCTAAGGTTGGTTGAGGATTTATGAATCCTCCTCCTTAGTAAAATATATATATATATATATATATATATATATATATATATATATATATATATATAAATATATGTGTAAAATTTTCTTTTTGTGTGTGTTTTCTTGTTACATTTTTTTGGGGTGTTACATTTCATATCAGAGCTCTAGGTTTGAGGGTATAGAGCTTATTATGTGTTGTAAAAGAGACTCGAGGATCTCCAATAGAGGCTTTCTTAGGAATAAGCTTAAAGCTAGAGTAACATAGAGTCTCTACTTATTTAGGATCTAATGGAATTGATTATAAAAAGGGTGGATAAAATGATACCTCAATATGGGCTTTGGTATTAATGATATATCCTAACCTTGGGATCTCATACTAGTTATGTCTCTAATGAATAGTGAAATAAGGACTCTGTATTATGGTCAAGTTAGTAATTTAGTTAAGATAAAGCCATAGTCTAACTATTTTTTTGGTGGAAACTAGATCAAGATGCCACCCAAGGCCAAGATGAAAAGACCTCCACCTAGACAAACTTGACAAAGTAATGTCAAATAAGGGACACATAATGAGGATCCAGAGGATCCCAATGTAGGAATAGAAGAACTTACTACTACGGTTACCGAGTTATAGGATCAGTTAAGACAAGTGCTAGAAACTATGGCAAATCATAATTCACAAGATAGAAATTCGGAATTCAACCAAGTTGAGGGGCTGATAGTGAAAAAAAAGAAACCAAGGACCCTATTAGAAAAAGAGATAGTAAGGGACCTAAAAAATATTTTTATCTCCAAGTTTGATGGATAAGGGGAGGGAGACATAGTTGAATCTTGGTTGAGAGAGTTGGAAGTCTTCTTCACAGTGAAGGGGTATTATTTAGGTACCCAAATGGTTTGGGATACTATTTACCTTGAAGGAGTGGTGGGAGACTTACTATGAGGAAACTAATATTGAACTGATAGACATTCCATGGAAGGAATTTGTAGTCATATTCAAAAATATATTCCTCACGGAGCACTTCTATGCGTTAAAGTTTGAGGAGTTTGCTAGTCTAAGGCAAGGGACTAACTTAGTGGAGGTATACTATAGGAAGTGGGTAAAATTGTTGAAGTATGTACTCGCCTATAATGAGAAGATTTGGATTCATAAGTTTACTAATGGATTGCAGTCTAAGATAAAGCATGACATAGAAATGTAGGAACCTAAGTAATTACAGAAGACTTATGATCTAGAAAAGAAAGTAGAGTCTCATTTTTGCTATAAGTATAAAAGCCTAATTGACCAAAAACATAAAGAACTAAAGAAGAGGAATAGCAATGGGGTTATAAAATGGGAGGTAGAGCAAGAACGAAAGGCTAAGAACCCCTAGAATCCAAAGAATAAATTAAATGGAGACCAAAAGAAATTCAAGAAGAACTTCTTCAAGAAATGCAACAAACCCAATAATGCTAAACCTCCCTCGCAAAAGCCATTGGCTCTAGTAAAAATGATTAAGAGTGAGGAGCAAAAAATAGAAAAGAGACAAGGACCCAAGGATGGATGTTACCATTGCAAAGGAATGCACTATTCTAATCAATTCCCGTATCAATCAAGAACAAGCATACCCAAAAATAAAGGAAAGGAGCCAATGCATAAGATCTACACTACAAATGGAAATCATAAACTTGAAGGGCAAGCCACCCCGTTAATCATCAAAGGTCAATTTTTTTTATAATAAAGTAGATATCTTAATAGATAGTGGAGCCACCAATAATTTAATTTCTTTTAAATTAGTTAAATATATGCTAGAAAGGCCAAGGTATTTGTCTTATGGAGGAAAGGTTGAGTATGGGTCTGGACATACCTCCTTCATAAACCAATGTTTCCCAATGATGGAAATTACTATAGAAAGTAGAACCACAAGAGGTTACCTATACGTAACCCCACTTCATGCCTTTGATATGATCTTAGGGATGGGTTAACTACAAACCCATCAAGCCATAATAAATTTCTAAGATATATGGATTGAGTATTCTGAGGGAAATAATGAGAGGCTGTGAATTTATAGCAAGTAAGGGGCATTCAATCCCTAGAGTTTGTCAACCATGCAATTGAAGAAATACCTTTGGAAAGGGGGAATAATTTATATTGTAAAAATGAATGAAGTTGAGAGAGATCGAAAGGAAGAGGTGATTGAGGCACATCCAATTCAATAAAAATTTTAGTATGTATTCCCAAAATATCTTCTAGGGCTCCCCCTATGCAAGAATTTGATTCCACTATTGATATTATGCCAGGAGTAGAACCCATCCACTGATATCATTATATTATGTCATGTATTAGGATGCATGAGTTAAAGGTAAAAATACAAGGGTTATTGGAAAATGGATTGATAAAACCAAGTGTGTCACCATAGGGTGCACCCATTTTATTTGTGAAAAATGATGGGTCTCTAAGATTGTGTATTGACTGTAGGATGTTGAATAAGGTCACAATCAAGAATCAGTACCCCTTTTCCAAGATCAAATATTTATTCAACCAACTAAGAGATGTCAGAGTATTTACCAAGATAGACCTAAGATCAGGGTATCACTAGATGAGGATTCATGAGGAAGAAACTCACAAAATGATATTTAAAACAAGGCATGGGCATTATGAGTTCATTGTCCTATATTTTGGGCTGATTAATGTGCCCACTGCCTGAATCTAATGAAAAATGTATTCAGGAGGCACCTAGACTAGTTTGTCCTTATATTTCTTGATGTCATCATTATATACTCATGAAACAAGGAAGATCACAATAATCATCTCAAGATCATGTTGGGGTTATTAAGGGAAAACCAACTCTATGGGAATTTAGCTAAGAGTGATTTCTATGTTTCATAGGTGTGTTATTTGGGGCATATCATATCGACTGAAGAGATTGTGGTGGATCTTGATAAAATAGAAGATATGATAACTTAGCCACCCCTAAAAATGTTACTAAGGTAAGAAGCTTCATGGGTCTAATGAGCTATTACCGGTATCACATAAAGGATTTCTCAAAAATCACCTTGGTGATACCTAGTCTCCAAAAGAAAAGAAAGGAATTAAAATGGACGGAGAAGTGTAAGGTTGCTTTCACCATGTTGAAGTAAAAGCTCACTACTACACCAATACTAAAAATTCCAAACACACAAGGATATTTTACTGTATTCTCTGATGCATCATTGGAGGGTCTAGGGGGAGTGCTCATACAGGGTGAGTCAGTAGTAGCTTATACTTCAAGGAATATTAAGAAGCATGAATTTAACTATGCTACTCATGAATTAGAGCTAGCTACTATAGTTCACACTTTGAAGGTCTAGTACCATTATCTATTAGGATGACCCTTCGAGTTAAAATCAGATTATCAGAGATTGAAATACATATTTACTCAACCAATACTCAATGCAAGGCAGAGAAGGTGGGTTGAGTTCCTCACTAAGTATGATTTTGAAATTGATTACATTAAAGGAAAAGAAAATAAGGTTGTGTATACCTTGATTATAAGGAAATACATAGCATCCATGACCAGGAGCCACATAAAACTCATGGACCAAGTGAGACAGGAGCAATATTAGGACAAATAACCAAGTTAAGAGGGGACCTAGAGAGCAATATGGAATTTAGGGTAATAGATGACATTTTATGCTACAAAGGAAGAATCATCATACCAAAATTAGGATATTTAAGGAGGGTATTGATGCAATAAGCCCATAGATCTACTTATATGGCTCACCTCAGAGGGATAAAAATGAGAGAAAATATAAAAAGGACATTTTTTTGGGTAGGGATAAAGAGGGATATCACTGAATTCATGGCTCGATGCCTTGAGTTCCATAAGTTCAAGGCAAAATGCAAGAATCCTATAGGATATTTGTACCCCCATAATATACCTACTTAGAAATGGTAAGTCATATCAATGAATTTTGTTGTAGGCTTACCTAAGACCAGGTACAAGCATGATGTAATATTTTTGATGGTCAAAAAATTGATCAAGGTTACACACTTCATACCTGGGAACACCAAGGATGATGCTCAAGTGGTGGCTAATAGGTTTGTTAAATAAGTGTTCATATGCATGGATTCTTGGAAGTAATTATGTCATATAGGAATTCTAAGTTTACTTCAAAATTTTGGAGAGCCCTACATCTAATGATAGGCACAAAGTTGCATATGAGTTCATCATACCATCCTAAAATAGATGGTTAGATGGAGTGATTAAACCAATTTATGGAAGATATGATATGCATATATTGCATGGACCATAAGTCTCAGTGGGAAGACTATTTGCCATTGGTATAATTTACCTACAATAATGGATATCATTCCTCTCTATGGATGGCACCTTTGGACGCATTATATGGGTGAATGTGTAGAACACCACTATCATGGGACAACCCAAAGGATAGAGCAGTGATTGGACTAGAAATGATCATGAAAATGGAAGAGAAAATCAATATAATCAAGCAAAGGCTCAAAGAGGTTGTTGATAGGTAGAAGAACTATGTTGATTTAAAAAGAACTCCCATAGAATACTCAGTGGGAGATAAAGTTTTTCTAAGGGTCAAAACAATAAAAAGTGTGATCAAGTCTATAAAATTGGGTCCATGGTTTGTAGGACCCTTTGAGATTATTGAGAAGATTATCTCGGTTGCATATCGACTCATCTTACCTATAAATTTGTCAAAAATCCATGACACATTCCACATATCTTTGCTTATAAAAATATATTGCTGACCCTGAACATGTGTGGGATATCTCTAACTTGTAGATTGTAAATCTGAAGGTAATCGAAGTAATGCCAATAAAGATCCTTGAACTTTTCTCTAAAACTATGTAGAATTGGATCCTTGAACAGTGTAAGCTCCAATGGGACTATTTCTTTGAGAGAAATACCACTTGGAAGAAATTTGCGGACATGTAGAAAAAAATTTCTTTTTTGTTTGATGAACTTTAAGCTATTGTAACAAGTTGCTTGATTTTATATGTAGTTAAAAACTAAGAAACATCAGGGATGGTGTTAATCCTAGTGTGGGAGGATATCATGACCCTCCCAGATGGACTTTTGAAACATGTAAAAACAATGTATTAACAAATGTAACTAATATTCGATTTTGTGCAATTAAGCAGCTTCATGATATTAGATATGTAATGAAGGATATATTACTCCTAATAAAATTTCCAATTTCTAGGATCAGGTGCACTCATGGGTGGAGGAAATTGAGTCATCCACCAAAGACGAGAGTACTTGAGGAAGAATAAATGATGATAATGCAACTCAAAGGTAACACAAATAGATACCTTCATATAGGCATGCATTCGATTAAGGGATATTTGTCAATGTCTAACCACCTTGAGCCCCAGACTGGAGGCCTAGTAGCTATCGTAAATTCTAGAGATTAAGATAGGTGATTAGATTTATGGAAAGACTCCCTCTTTGTTTAAT
This sequence comes from Wollemia nobilis, assembly GCA_028583015.1. NCBI lineage: Eukaryota > Viridiplantae > Streptophyta > Pinopsida > Araucariales > Araucariaceae > Wollemia > Wollemia nobilis. The sequence goes on along the minus strand of JAQPPZ010001063.1, from coordinate 5,999,826 downwards.
CCACTTGCATTATTGTCTTTTACTTCAGCATTATTAACCTTGATAACTAGTGATCATGAAGTAGATGGTTTTCCTTCAAAAACTTCATATATGTATTGTTTAAATAAATAGTTAATTTATTTAAAAGGTCAAAAAGATATTGTTTAGCTAAATAGTTGATTTATTTAAAAAGGGAAAAAATATATTGTTTAAATAAATAGTTGTTTTATTTAAAAAGGGCAAAAATATATTGTTTAAATAAATAGTTCATTTATTTAAAAAATGCAAAAAAATATTGTTTAAATATATAGTTGATTTATTTAAAAAGGGCAAAGGGATATTGTTTAAATAAATCGTTGATTTATTTAAAAAGGGAAAAATATGTTTAAATAAATAGTTTATTTATTTAAAAAAGGCAAAAGATATTGTTTAAAATAAATAGTTACTTTATTTAGAAAGGTAAAAGATAATGCTTAATTAAATGGTTGACTATTTAAAATAAAACAAAAATAAAACCCTAAAAAAATGTCTTTGCCTCAGCGTATCTAGGAAGTCATTGCCCACCCATCGGTCGACCCCCCTGAGACGTTATGATGACAATATGATATTCGATATAATAGGCTGAATTACCCTTTGGAGATCCGGTTGGGCTAGATGCATGAAGATCCTCTAACATGAGAGGAAAACACTTTATGGTGATCACCTAGAGAAGATAAATAAGAAGGGTGTTCACCCTACCTCTTGTCAGAGATGGTCATGAAGTAATGGTAGGTATGTGGGAACATGGACTGAGGAGGGAGAGAAGGTGTGGAAAGAAAAAGTACAAACAAGGAGAGAGATAGCTAGAAGAACGAGGGATCGAGGATCAAAGCTCGAGCAATGAGTGATGAGCGTCCAATGAGTAGCGAGCGATGAGCATCCATTAAGAAGTGCAAGCAACCCAATTGTCACGGGTGAACTAGGTTTATCTCCATCCAAAGATGGTTGTTATGATAGTATCTATGTGTTTTAAGAGCATAGTAGCTCTATGTTTTAGAGCGTCAAAGCTTGTAGCTCTGTATTTTTAGAGCATCATAGCTTTGTGCTTTCAAGAACATCATAGCTTTGTGTTTTAAGAGCATCGTATATCTATGTTTTTAGAGCATCATGGCTCTATGTTTTTACAGCATCATGGCTCTATTTTTTTAGAGTATCATAGCTTGTATCTATGTGTTTAAGAGCATCGTAGCTCTACATTTTTAGAGCATCATAGATCTATGTTTTCAATATCATCGTAGCTCTGTAGAGTGTCATAGCTCTATGTTTTTAGAGCGTCGTGGTTCTTTGTTTTTATAGCATCATAGCTCGTAGCTCTATGTTTTAAGATTGTTGTAGATCTATGTTATCAAGAGTATTGTAGCTCTATGTTTTAGAGCGTTGAAGCTCGTAGCTCTGTATTTTTAGAGTATCATAACTTTGTGCTTTCAATAGCATCATAGCTCTATATTTTAAAGCATTGAAGCTTGTAGATTTGTGTTTTTAGAGTATCATAGCTCTGTGCTTTCAAGAGGGTCATATCTCTATGTTTTAGAGCGTTGAAGTTCGTAGCTCTATTTTTTTATATCATCGTAGCTTTGTGCTTTCAAGAGCATTTTAGCTCTATGTTTTTAGAGCATCGTAGATCGTAACTTTGTGTTAGAGGATGCATAGCATCATGGCATTATTGTGTTCCATTGTTGTATTGTAGATGCAAAGGCATCGTAGTTACCGCAGTTGTTGGTAGTCGGTTGGGTACGATGGGTGGTACCTAGGATGGATAGCATCGAAGCTCCCATAGTACTTATAACCATCGCCATAGGATGTATGCCTTAGAATAAATGTATGAGAGGGTCATCTATTAGGATGTACGATTGCATGCCACAAGTGAACCATCCTTTGTAAAGTTACAACCAGCTCGAGAGTCTCCTTAGGTGTCACTGGCATCAAGGATGATCTACCCCTATATCAATGATTATTGGTGCCAAGAGTACGTGGGCACCACCTACTCTCAAACTATTAGGGTAGAAGCCACTTTGGCCCAGCCTTAGGTCACATTGTGTCCTACCTCGCAATGTGTATTGTGCTAGCCAAGAGGCCGAAGGCATTACCACCTGATATCTCATTATAGTTGGTAGAATCTTAGTTACCGTTCATTGTCTTCTTTGTAGAATTTAGAGGATAATAAAATGAGATAAATGACTATTTTGTAATTTAGGGGTATGCGACCTTATGCTATGAAATAAAACGAAAGGAATGGTTATTTTTTAATTTAAGGGTATGGGACCTTATGTTATGAAATAAATGGAATAAATGATTATTTTGTAATTTAAAGGTATGGAACCTTATGTTATGAAATAAATGGAATAAATGGTTATTTTGTAATTTAATATTATGGGACCTTATTTTATAAAATAAAATTAAATGAATGGTTATTTTGTAATTTAAGGGTATGGGACCTTATGTTATGAAATAAAATGAAAGGAATGATTATTTTGTAATTTAAGGGTATGGGACCTTATGTTATGAAATAAATGGAATAAATGGTTATTTTGTAATTTAAGGGTATGGTACCTTATGTTATGAAATGAAGAAAAAGGTTTATTAGAAATTAAAGTAGTTGCTTTAAGTGATGGAAAGTGTGAACTCAATTACTTAGCAATTATGGGTATGAGACTCTAATTGTTGAGAAGGGTAGTTCATTTATTGCAAAGAGAGCATGTGAGCTAATGCATGGTTGACCGACTCTCTCAAATTGGGTAAGAGGTAAAATAGAAAGGATAGTTTCTATGATAAATGACTATGCACTAGTAAGTTGAATTGGTTGGATTATTTGTATACTTGCAATTTTACAATGAATTAAATAAGTGCATATAGAAGCATGTCTATCTAGATCCATGAGTTTCCATATCCCCTATTATCCTCACTTGATTGATGGAAGAGCAGGAAGGTCAAATTAAAGAGATGTACCAATCCAAAAGTTTTCTCTCTACCTTAATTCTTTTTATTTTTGCAATAGATTAAATTGTAGGGAGATTTCCCCAATGAAATGGATGTAAACTATTGTGGAAATGTATGGGGTGTACCATACTAGCTTGTGTACTTAACAGAACTTTGTAACTACTACATTTAGTACTAATTTATTTAGTCATGCTTTTAAACCTTTTAATGTATGCTTAATTGATTATTGTTTCTCTATGCCTTGACTATGCTTGCTTGATGATAATTCATTTTGTTAGATATAGTATCTAGATCTTTTATGTTCTTGTGATGTTAAAAATGAAAGAATATTTCGTAAGTTCTAGGTGAACTTAGAGGTTACCCTAAGGGCTTGAGACCCCTTAGGAAGGTTGGTAACTAGGTTTGGAATATTTTAACAGAGCTAAGATAGCTTGTTAGTGGACAAGATTGATAGTTTAGCTCACAGTACACGTAGCATGCCCACACATAACCACTTGTGTGGATATGGATATGCATGTACACCTTCTAATGATTGAATGTGGTAATTATAGCTTATCAAGACTAATGAGAGAGATGGAATTATGTGCACAACACAAGATAGGATTATTTAGATTGGAAATGCATGAAGAGAATCTTGTGTGGTATAGTTCTTAAGAAACTTAGGATATGTTAAACAATAGGTTGATCTAAGGTTGGTTGGGGATTTATGAATCCTCCTCCTTAGTCAAATATATATATATATATATATATATATATAATATATGTAAACTTTCCTTTTTGTATGTGTTTTCTTGTTTCATGTTTTTGGTGTTACAATGTCCTCTATTATCAATTTTTATTAAAATCACCTGGTGACTTTGCTCAGATCCAAAGACCTATATTCTATGACTAGTTACCTTTAAAATATATATAAATTTTATCTATATCCTACATCTGGTTCACCTGGTGACTCTACTAAGGATTGAACTAAGATTCATGATTGGTTGTCCTTATAAATCATTCTTAAATATTTATCTCTTAGAGGACTCAAGGTTTTATGAGTAGCCTTGACCTCACTAGAGAAGAAGTTATGCTCATTTGATGACTCCAAAGACTCAAATGCTATAATGGCTCAATACAAGTGTCCTCCTTGGAATTTTGTAGGCCCTTCAAATATTCAAAATCTTTATGATATTCCCAAGAATTCCTTGAAGTCTTTGACAAATTTTGATGGGCCAGGAAAAATTGCATTTGAACATTGCTAGGACATTGCTTCCTTGGCAATGATTCATAATATCATGCATGAAGATGTAATGCTTAGGCTCGTCATTATTTATCTCAAAGGTTCCTACTATGGTACAAATCCTTGGAGGATGGAAGTATTTGTACATGGTCTAATTTGGTGGGAGCACTCATTGATCATTTGTATGATGTAGGAGATCCTTTTATTTAGCTCACTCGGTTCTCATTTATCAAGAGAGTTCCTTAGGAGAATATAGTCGATTTCAATATTTGATTCAAAAGAACATGGAAAATAATCCCCCAAGAATTACAACCATCTCCTGCATAGGCCTATGTTTACTATGTTTGGGATTTCCACTATGATATAAGCATTTTGATTCAAAAATCTGGTGATAAAATGGTTCCTCAAATATTCTAGGAGGCTTTCCAAGCTAAAAATATATTTATTCAAGTAGGAAAATTGCCACCTAGGGAAAATGTTCTTCCCCTTCAACCTATCATGACTACATATCCAATATAACCCCTTACTGATACACCTTATCCTTTATTACTTGAAATGATAACATATGCTTGATATCATGTATCAAAAGTAATACCCTAACTATTATTCAAATAGAGCAATAGCTGAAAATAGGGATTCAAAGGCTCATTGAGAAGATTAAAAGTTTGAAGAGCCAGTTCATAAAAGACAAAAAAATTATCATGATAGCCTCCCACTGATTGTACAAATACTATAGAAGAATATCCATATTCAACCAAGATATTCAGATAATGGATGTAAAAAAGGGAGAGAGGAAGGTAAAATAAGCAATCAAGGTGATGATCCAACCATACTGAGCATCGATGGTGATTTACAAATCAAGAAAGACTGTAGTTGTTACATCCAAAATAATTAAATTCATATAATGGATAATGTGATAGCTTGTAGCACAATGTGCAGTTGTGCATAAGGAAGAAATACAAAGCTAGTCATATTTCAACCGAAACAAGATACCAATGAAGATGACAAGAAGTTCTTGTAGAACTCCCTTTTGCATACCCTATCACTAAGTAAAGAAAATTTTTAGGTATACAAGGGGTTGTATTTCCTAGAAACCAACATTCAACGGAGAAAAAAAAGCATGTAAGAATTTAATAATTTATTCAAAGAGTCCCCTCCTAATTAAACCAAATTGAGTAAATATTTATTGGTATCAGAGAAGGTAGATTTAATCAACATCTCTATTAATAAGTGTATCGCCCAAATTTTTTGCACCCTTACCTTCAGGCTAAAGGATCTGTACCCAAAAGGGGGGTGAGAAAAGGATGGAACAATACCTCGGACAGAGAGGCCCTTTGAAGGTTGCACCTCTTGGGGGAGGGGTATAAAGGTGAATTTTTGACGGATGGTGGGGTTCACCAGGAAACTTTGAGTGGCAGTTTCCATGCCTAGGTTGAGAATGGGTTTGATTTGTTCGTTTTATGTTTAATCATTCAGATTCCTAGGTTGGCCAAAATTAAGCTAAGCTATTCTATATGAAGATTCTGATTTATATGAACACAGTAGACATAAATGAATCCTAATGTGATTAAATACAGAGAATATATAAAATGGAGAAGAGTACACCTGATTTCTGATGTCTAATGAAGATTCTAAAGCTTGTAGGACTCCAGATCATCCCGGATATCATAAGATCATCTGTAATTGTACAGAATCATCCCAAATCATAGGAGATCATCTATGATCACCCAATATCATCAACGATCTAACGAATTCATCAGGAAAATTTGTCAAAAACCTGCAATCAAGAAAATAGACACCAAAAACCAAAAATACAATTGCAAGAATGATGCAAAATGATAGAAATAAGAGTATAGATGTTTGAATGATAAATCCAGATATTAAATTAAATGAGATGCAATGTTTTAGAAACTTACTTTGAATTTTATCATGCAATTATGCTAAATGAGGTGAACTCCAAGATGCAAAATAGAAGTAAATTAATCTAATGCATCAATAAATAAGGAAAATGAGATAGAGAATGTAAACTCAGGGCTCTGATTGCCCCTAAGCTGAATTGCAGACTAGATCATTTGTAATCGTACAAGATCATCACCGATCTTGACAGGATCATCTAAAACTGTAGTTGAATCGCCTGCGATGATCCGAGCTACCTCCGACTGAAACACAGTGAAATCTTGCAACAAAACTTGAAAACACAAGTGCAAATGATGGGAGATCACAACAAAAACTAAAATTGCAAGGAAATAATCAGCCAGGCAGCCAGGTAGGGAGTCAGGGGGATAAACTAGAAAAATCCTAGTTTATATAGGATTAGGGGGAGGTTAGGAGGTTGGGGATCATCCCAATCTAGGAGATCCCCAATGTGGGAATCTCCAACCGCACAGACACGCTTCTACCCAAGTTGGAGAGGTCGTTGGAACATAAGTTAATTACAAAAATTTGGTTTTGGGACGAAATCGTTTGGATGTTCTATTCCAGATGAATTCGTTCAATTTGGAACGATATCATCATATCGACGACGATATTGTCCAACGATCACAACAACCTCTAAAAATGGAATGAAAAACGAGGTAAGCGGTTAACGGGCGGTTTCGGGGTTAAAATTCAAATTTTTACTTTTTACTGATGGTTTAACTATGCCAATTTTAGGGTGCTACATTTTGCGCCCTCTTTAGCGAATTTAAAAAAAAAAATGCATTAAAGACGAGTTCTTCACGCTTTACGAGAAAGCAAAAATTTATTCCATTTTTTTAGACGATGATTTTAGGTCGAATCGTACGACTATTTGCTATGGTGCCCCCTCCGATTTTTTATCCAAATTGAACGTTTGAGGTAAAAGCGCAAAAAAAAAAATTAAAAAAATGTCGTTTTGAATAAAAATAAGAAAAATAAGGTAAAACCCTAATTCATTTTTATTGTTCACTTTCGCTATTTCAGAGCTCTGTAGGCGAAATGGTGGAAATGGCTCACAGATCGATAGAGATCCGGTGTGGGTTGTGGGTAAGGATCTAAACCTAGTTTACTATATTTTTAACTTGATTTACTTGATTTTTGACTTGAATTTTAAGTTTTTTTAAGGCATCGTGGCCATTTTTAGACCGTCGACGAAATCGTCTCTATATTGCTGATTTTGTCTACAGACAAAATTAGAGAAATAGGGGAGATCCTTTCCAATAAGGGGTGATCCCCAAATTGAAGAACGGAGATGATTTCATCCTATTAAGGATGATTTTATCTAAATTTGGTATGATATTGTCCAATAATGAGAGAGATCAACTTTTATGGGATGATTTGATTTTAATTGAATTTTTTTTTTAATTATTATGTACTAATGATTTTTGTTGTTTTATTGCTTATTTTGCAGAGGGGAGTGCTAAAGAGTTGGGAGTGGAAATACGGAGGTCTAAGAGATGATTTTGTCATGCTCGATCAGGCCGAGTGAGATAAATTGGCAGAGGTAGGACTGCAGCATGTGGCAGAGATGCCACAAATTCCTATAGAGATGGGGCTATTGACAGCCCTAGCAGAGAGATGGTATCCAAAGTCATCCTGCTTTCGGCTATCGATAGGGGAGATGACTCCCACTCTAGAGGATGTATGGAGGATCTTGAGGATCCCCATACACGATCGATTCATGACCCCTTTGGCCAATCAAGGCCACACTATGATGAGATTGTGCGAGGACCCGAGCTTCGTCTTAGAGAAGGGCGGAGTGAACATCGAGGCTTTGAGGCGGATGCCTAGGGTGTCTCGGTTGACCCGAGTTTTGGCAAGGGTGGTGGGTGGCCTTATTCTATGCCACCATAGTGGATGCAGATTATTGTGGCTACTTTTAGATGTGGTCTATGACATGAGAGACCACGGATATAGGTTTGCTTGGGGCAGCTTTGTACTGTGCCGCATGTATATAATCCTTTACGAGGTAGTATACAAGGGGGGTTGATGTATGGTGCTGACATTGGTTCTATAGGTTTGGTTCTGGGAGCACATTGTGGTGCGGAGGTCGATAGGGCTTCCACTAATAGGAGTTGATCGGGAGAGACCCTGAGTTTTCTATTGGTGGATTTAGAGAGGGTCACAATGGCGGATAGATCTATCGATGTCCTAGAGGTTGCTAGATGACCTCACCCCAGATCGGATCACCTGGAGACCATGGAGAGAGCATCCAGGGTGGGTAGAGGATGGACAGGAGTTAGCTCACATCATGTGAGTCATATGGTTGAGGACAGAGCGGGGAGAGGTAAATCTCCACTGCTACGATAAAATTTTGAGGTAGTTTAGTCTACAGCAGGGGATCCCTACTCTTAGGGATTATGAGTACTCCTGGACTGTGTGGGATAGTACCACACTGAACGGGGCTCTATACATGTAGCAATTCTATATTCAGGATGCTGATGATGCCCAAATTTAGCCAGTGGATGGGGATGATGTAGGGATAGCAGACGAATATGATGCCTGGTATGTAGAAATCCACCCTCCTTAGATGATGAGGGTATAGGGTTCAATGCAAGTTGTAGTGCAATGGATGGAGAGGCAATTCTAGGCTGCCATCGATGTAGTGAGGGGTCACAGAGGGAGGGATCAGTGATGGCCTCCTCAGGAGATACATCATAGAGTACCATGGGATCCGAAGAGACATCAACAACCAGAGAAGAGGGAGGAGAGGAGAGAAAGACACCCTCCTCAGTAGAGGGATAGGCCACCATCACTCAATAGAGGCAAGGGTGTTGAGGTGGGGGAGAGCAATGAGATGGTAGCTCTTCAAGTGAAGAATGCCTGCCTATGAGCTCAGGTGCAGACTCTACAGGATGAGGCTACATGGATCAGGGATCGGAGCGAAGGGGCGAGGATTCTGGAGCTGGCATGGTCGGTTGATCAGACCACATTCTATCAAGGAGTGTACTACCAACTGGTTCTAGAGGGCTAGAGGATACAATTTCCAGTTGACATTGTGGAGTTGATTAGGATGGGGTCGTTGAGGACATCATCACAATCAACGTTGAGGACCCACGATATAGGACGAGCTTCGATGGGACCACCTCCTCCACCTCAGGGTAGGAGAGGAGATGAGGTTGAGAGCTTGAGGTCTTCTCGAGACTAGATGCACATTGTACATAGACTATTTTTGAGATGATTGAGTATGTTAGGGTATAGATTATGGCATACCAATCTATTTTGATATGATGTATATACTTCTTGATATATATATATTATTATTTTTGTGATATGGCTTGTGCATATGTTTTATGATGCTTTAATATTTTAATTGTTGATTGACTATTCATGTAATTATGTCATTGAAAATGTATCACTCTAAATTTTTTGCATCCTTACCTTCAGGCTATAGGATCCGTGCCCGGAAGGAGGATGGGAAAAGGATGGCGCGGTACCTCGGACTGAGAGGCCTTGCGAAGGTCCCGCCTCTCGGGGGAGGTGTATTATGGTGATTTTTCGATGGATGGTGGGTTCACCAGGAAACGTTTGAATGGCAGTTTCCACGCCTAGGTTGGGAATGTGTTTAATGTGTTTAGTTTTATCTTTAAACATTTGAGTCCTAGGTTTGGCCAAATGAATCTAAGTTGTTCTATTATGAAAATGCAGGCTAAATGAAATACAACAAACAGATTTGAACAAAAAATAGAGAGAAAAAGCTAAATTATAGAGCCATACCTATTCTGGATGTCTGATGGAGGTTCTAATTCTTGAAGCAGATAGGATCGTCCAAAATTTTACGGGATTGTCTCCGACCTGCAGGATCGTCTGAGATCAGACGAATTTGTCAAAGACCTGCAAATAGAGAAATAGACACAAAATACAAAAAATGCAGCAATGCTAATAGAGGATAATGATGTAAAATGATAATAAGGATGTTAACAGATAATCCCGAATAGAAATGCAAGTAAGTTGCAACACTTTAATAGCTAATCATGACCTTATTATGCAATTAAACTACATGGGTGAACTCCAAGATGCAAAATAATAAAGAATAATCATAAGATTAACTAAATACAGAATAATGCATCAGAAAATAATGAGGAAATGCAAACTTTGGGCACTGATTGCCCCCAATGCAGACTACAGTCGAGATCATCTTGAATTTGTGCAAAATCATCTCGAATTGAATAGGATCGTCCACAATGAATTGAGCTTGCTCCGGCTGAAAAATACTAAGGTTCCTGCAAATAAATTTTGACAAATATGGAGGCAAATAATAATTTAAGATGGTCTAATGCACGTAGAACTTGTGTTATAGGAAATTTCAGCCAGGGGGATTCCAAGGGGGAGTCCTAAGTTTAAATAGGCTTAGGAGGGAGGTTAGGAGGTTGGATATCATCCCAATTTGGGAGATCTCCAACGGGGAGGGTCTCTAATGGTGCAGACACGCTTTTGCCCGGATTAGAGACACCGTTGGAACAGAGGCTAATTGTAAAAAATTAGTTTTGGGACAATATTGTCTGGACGTCCAAGCCGAGACGAAATCGTCTAATCTGAGGTGATATCATCTGACTGGTGACGATATCATCAAACGGTCAAAACAAACTCTAAAAATGACACGAAAAAGGAGGAAACGGGTTAAACAGTGGTTTGGGAGCGGTTTTGGGGGTTGAAATTTGAATTTGAATATTTACTAGAGTAATTGTAATTATTTAAGATTTTACTGCACCAATTTTAGGGTGCTACATTTTGCCCCCTCTTTAGCGAATTTTTTGAAGAAAATGCGTTAAATATGAGTTCTTCTCGATCTACGAGAAAGCAAAAATTATTCCCATTTTTAGGTGACGATTCTAGGTCGAATCATACGACAGCTTACTATGGTGCCCCCTCCGTGTTTTTACCCAAATCGAACGTTTGAGATAAAAACACGAAAAAGCAAAATTTTAAAATGTTTTTAATTGTTTTTGAATAAAATTAAGAAAAATAGGGTAAAACCCTAATTCATTGTTCCTAGTTTTTAGAGCTCTGGAGACAAGATGGTCGAGACAGCGCACAGATCAACAGAGGTTCGACGCGGGCTACGGGTAAGGGTCTAAACTAAATTTAAAATACTTTACTTTAGAATTTCATGCTTTTTAGATTAGATTTGATTGATTTTTGAGCATCGTGGCTGTTTTTGGGCTGTCGACGTCGTCGAGACAAAATCGTCTCGATTTCACCGAAATCGTCTCGATATCGTCAATTTCGTCTAAGGGCGAAATCGGCGATAGGGGGACGATTTCGTCCAATAAGGGATGATTTTCTCATGCGAAATCGGAGACGAATTTGCTCAAATTGGGGACGATATCGTACAATTGTGGACGATATCATCATTTATAAAATTAAACTTATTTTGACTTGCATTTTTAATTAATGATTTATTAATGATTTTTATTGTTGATTTTGTTTATGTTGCAGAGAGGATTACTAAAGAGCAGAGAATGGAAATATGGCGGGTTGAAGGATGACTTGGCCACTCTATCTCAGGAAGAGTGAGATCAGCTGGCTCAGGTCGGCTTGTAGCATGTGGTAAAGATGCCACAAGTTTCTACATATATGGGGCTATTGACAGCCCTAGCAAAGAGGTGGTATTCGGGTTCTTCTTATTTTCGGTTACCAACAGGGGAGATGACTCCCACACTGGAGGATGTATGGAGGATTTTGAGGATCCCCACACAAGGATGGCTGATCACTCCCATAGCCAATCAGGGCCAAGCGACGATGCGACTGTGTGGTGATCCGAGCTTCGCCCTGGAGAAGGGCAAAGTGAATATCGAGTCACTGCGCCAGATGCCTGGGGCATCTAGACTCACATGGGTTTTGGTTGGGGTGGTAGGTGGACTTTTGCTGTGCCACCATAGCAGATGCAGGGTACCATGGCTACTAACATATGTGGTCTATGACATGAGAGACCATGAGTACAGGTTTTCTTGGGGGAGATTTGTACTCTATCGGTTGTATAGGATCCTTCATGCGGTTGTATACAAGGGCAGTCGATGTCTGGTTATGACATCTCTATTGTAGGTTTGGTGCTAGGAGCACATTGCGATGCAGAGGCCGGTAGGGCTCCCACTAACAAGGATTGACGGGGAGAGGCCCCGAGTTTTCTATTGGTGGCTCCAAAGAGGGGCACAGTGGTGGATAGATCTGCCAGCATCTCAGAGACTACTAGACGATCTTGTCTTCGACTAGATCACCTGGAGGCCTTGGAGAGATCATCCAGGGTGGGCTGAGGACAGATAGGAGCTGGCTCGCATCAAGCGAGTCTTTTGGCTGAGGATGGAGAGGGGAGAGGTGGAGCTTCATCGGTACGACCGAGTTTTGAGGTAGTTTGGTCTACAATAGGGGATCCCATCTCTTAGATACTACGAGTTTTCTTGGACTGTCTGAAATAACACTACAGTTAGCTGGGCTCCAGATATGTAGCGATTATGGATTCAGGACACAGATGATGCCCCCATTCATTCAGTGGATGGGGACGACGTTAGGGTAGCGGACGACTACGATGCCTGGTACATATACATCTACCCTCCTCGGATGACGAGGGCTTAGGTTCTGATTCACATAGTTATGCGTCGGATGGGGAGGCGATGCCAGGCAGCCATTGAGGCAGCACAGGGTCATGACGGGAGAGATCAAAGGAGACCACAGGCTCAGCAGAGGCTACGACAGCGAGAGAGGAAGGAGGAAATACCCCCTTCTCCATAGAGAGAGAGGCCACCATCACCTAATAAGGGCAAGGGTGTTGACACTGGGGAGAGCAGCGAGACAGCGACTCTCCGAGCTGAGGTTGCCCACCTGCGGGCTCAGGTGCAGACATTGCAGGATGAGGCTACATGGATTAGAGCTTATGGTAGAGGAGCGAGCACTCAAGATTTAGCATGCGCTATTGCCTAGGTTACATTCTATCAGGCTCTATATTACCAGGCGATGCCAGCAGAGCAGAGGGTGCCATTACCAGCTCATATTGCAGAGCCTGTCGTGATGGGGTCATCTAGGACATCATCACGATCGGCATCCAGGACTCATGGCACCACACGGACTACGATGGGGCCACCTCCTCCACCTCAGGGTGGGATAGAAGATGAGGCTGAGAGCTCGAGGGGTTCTCGAGGTGAGGCTACTGCACTACACAGAGATTGTATATTTGATTGAGAGGATTGAGTATGCCAAGATGTAGATTGTGGCATACCAATCTATTTTTGATATGATGTACATATATTTGATATATATATAGATGAGATATTTTTTGATCATATGACTTGTCTTATGCGTTTGTATGATGCTTTTAATGTTTTGGTGTGATTGATTTGATGATTCATGTAATTATGTCGTTGGAAAATATTATGGTTTAAATGTCATGCTTTAAAAATTTAAATGAAATAATCTGATGTAACAAATTGTTTGTTGTGATGATAATTTGATAAAAAATAAAAGGGACCTTTAACAATAATTTCAAAGGACATTGTCGCTGTTATAGACCATTTCATGGTGTCGTCGCTCACTCGGTCGTCAAGCTAATCCTAGTATAGAAATATTGTTAAAAAGTAAAAGAGTGTTTAAGAGACTGTCTTAAGACTTTGGTGTGATGATGCAAATGATGATGATGATGATTTTGTTTTTAGACTTTTCATGAAAATATTATGCATGAAATATTTTAAAATGATTTTTGCTAGGCATAAATTCCTAAGTGTGATAAATTTTTTGGATAATTCCTTAGGAATTATACCATCATTGCAAATTTGCATATTGACATAATGACATGAAATAGTGATAATGTGCATGCTTTTTATTTTAAAACATAATTGTATAACAGAATGATTTAAGTCATATGTTTTTATGATTTTAAATAAATGGGGAATAAAAATTGGTACAATGGTTTGCGCTAGGCATAGAATATGTAGGTATAGACTTATACCATCATCACGAAATCCAAAGAAAAAAGTTGATATAATAGTTTTATTGTATGGTTGATTTTTAATTGTTGAAAATAAACAAAAAATATGAAGAGGAGGACTTGCGCTAGGCATAAGACTCCCATTTAAGTTCTGGAACTATACCATCGTCGCGAAAGTTGACAATATATATATATATATATATATATATATATATATATATATATATATATATATATATATATATATATATATATATATATTGTATATATGTGTGTGTGTTTTTATTGTATGGTTTGAAAGAAATTTTGATTTTTGATTATGCATGTAGTTGTCTTTATGCGAGAAAGGAAAAATGAAATTATTCCAGACAATTTGCAAAGATATGTCAAAGTATCTCGAAGACAAAAGTTAGATTTATAAGGAATCCCATGTGCATATGTAAGTTCATTTCCAATCTTGATTTATCATAACGATACACAAAATCTCTCAAATACAAAATGTGTGTGCAATTGCATTGTTCATTTACCAGTTTGAGCAAGATACTATGGTACAAGTGATTTGAATTAACCAAATAAGTGTTCGTTAACCATGATTTAGATGCATATAACCATACCAGACTACTATGTAAGTCGGATTATCAAGAGCTATCTAATCCATAAGCAGACATAGGTCTATACAAAATAAGGTCGCTAATGTGACAGAAATATCGCCATGCTAGGAGTTACCCAAGGCCAAGCAGGTTGGGCACAAACCACCTGTTATGGGGCCTACCTCACAGTTTTCGAATAATTTGAGAATTCCAGGGATTCAAGCTCATCAACCCTTCTTTTCTTTTCAATGGGTAGGGAGAGGGATTTTATTGCTTTTGATTTTGCTTTCTTTTGCTTTCTTTTGCTTTTCTTTTGCTTTTCTTTTGTATTTTTGCTTGATTTTTGAGATAATGCTTGAAACATTGCTGTAATGATATAAAATAACATTTTTCTTTTTCTCTTTTTCTTGAACTTTGCTTTTCTTCCTATGCTAGAGATACTTGCTTGGATTAGCTGTAGAGCAAGGGATTTTTATTCCGGGTAGGGGTGAGCTTGTCCTTTTGCCAATTCTCAAAGATTCTAGACCATGTGCATGATAGGATAGCAGGGGAAACTTTTCGCTCAAGAAACCACTTCTACTATGTAACATAGCATGGAAATTACAAATATAATCATTTTATTGTGAAAGGATGTGCTTGGTTTAAGTAAATAACAAGATCAATTCTCTATGCTCAAACTTTATTTATTTGAATTTTTTGGACTTTGATATAAGAGAGATTAGTAATCATGCCAGATAAAAATCAAGATATTTATTTTGTGTTTGTGAAAGTGAGGGATTCCAAATAAATGCTAATTTATCCAAAATAATTTGAAATATATAACTGCAACATTTGTAAGAAGAAATATATACAAATACTTTTTGAGAAGTTTGAGAATGTTGAATCTCTCTTTCTTCTTTATTTTGTTTTGGTTTCGAAAGAGTCAAGAATATTGTTGCTTTTATTTTTATTTTTATTTTGTTTGTTTTTGTTTTTGTGTAAACAATTTGATATATTTTTAAAATAAGACAACATGCAAAATATGTACAAATGATGAAATGACCAAATTTTATGTGTAATATCGCCTAAGATGCATAATATTCATAGGTTCTTTTAACTCTTTACCATCTAAGGTAGCTAATTTGTATGCTCCCGATTCAAATTTAGCAGTGATAATGTATGGTCCAAGCCAGTTGGGCTCAAATTTACCTTTAAGGTCTTTAGTTGCATTAGTATTTTTTTTTTTGAATATTTTGAGGATTTTGATTTTTTTTTTGATGTTTTTGATTTTGATTTATGATGGAATTGGTGGTATATACAAGATGGTCTATATATACTATACAAGGTTATTTGAGTATAGCATGTCTAAGGTTGCTTCAAAATCAAAGGAGGTTTTGAAGGATAATTTGGTTGTGATGAAGGTAAGAATAGAAGGTGATGAATAAAAGGTAGCGATAACCAAAGCTTTGTTATAATGTAAAATAATATAGCAAAATATTTGACTTTTATATGTGTAAAATTGATCATGTTACAAAATAAAATGTAAGAAGGATAAGAAAGTTCTTCATTCTTATCACTATATTCCAAGTCTTGATAAGATGGAGGGAGCATATGTGAAAGATATGCATGAGTGTTATTTTGTAAACAAGGATGATCATATATGGATGAAGAAAAGTGATGGATAGAAGATAATTGTGATAATAGAGAATGTATAGAACTTGATGTTTCAACCGTTAAATATTCTTCAAATGGTTTTGGGTCATTATGTATGGTAACAATTTTACTTGCAAGTTCAAATTTCAAATATTGGTGAAGAGTGGAAGGGGCAACCCTCATCGTATGAATCCAAGGACTTCTGAGAAGTAGGTTGTAATATGAAGGGCAATATGCTACATAAAATAGAGTATCCAGGATCTTGGATCCAATATTGAGGGGAAACATTATAGTACCTTGAGCTTCTTGAATTTCATTGTTAAAAGATTTTATAAGAACATTTGATTCATTAAGATCTTCTTCCTTTAATTCAAGTTTTTGGAATAATTGATAAGTGCATAAATTAAGAGAGGAGTCATTATCTACCATGATAGTTCTAACAAGTGTTTCTTTACTAGATCCGATAATATAAAGATAGGAGTCTTCTTGTGGAGTAGAGAAAGGAATATCCTCATAATAGAATGAAATATGGTTAACCTCAAGAGGGTTTACACCATTAATTATGTTCTTAGAGAAAATATGATGAGGAACAAATTGTTGGCTAGGTATTTTGAACAAAATTTCCTTGTGAGAACTTTGTAATACTTCTAAAAGGGATATCTTTGCTTGAGGATTAATCACTTGTTGTTGGCTATCAAAGGGGATTTCAGATTGAAATTTTGATTCTAAATATGAGCTTTCTATGCTTACATTCCATTTTGTATCATTCTCTAGAGTCAAAGATAGTTTTGAAGGTTGGTCAAATGAGGAATCCATATCTTGAATATCAGATTGAGTTGATTGAACTTGAGGTTGCTCATTTATAGTTTATGTTACAATATTAGTAATATCATCATGAAGGGACACATTAACATGCAATATTTGATTGGTTTCCTATTGTTGATAATTGAATAGGGGTTCTTGGGAGATCTCCATGTCTTGATTGATTATTGGTATTTTTTGTGTAGGAGTTTGATAGTTTACTGAAGATTTATAATCAGTTGTAGATTGTAATTCTTTTATATTAAAAAGACCCTCATCAATCAAATATTGAATTGCACATCTTAAATCTTTACAATTTTGTGTCATATGTCCATCTACTCTATGATATTCACAATGTAGCTCAGGTTTAAACCAATCTATTGTGGCATCAAGTTGTCTTATGAAAGGGAGTTCAATCTTATTTGTATCAAGTAAATGCTTGAGAATTATATCCATTGGTTGATTGAGCTTAGTAAATTTATGTGATGAAGGTTTTTGAGAGGTTTTTGATACGTGCCTTAGGAATTCAGTCATAAAAGGGCTTAATGGTTTCTCACCTCTACTTTCTTTATTATGGGTAGAATGATGACAAGAATATTGCGAAGTATGAGGTGAGTGCATGGTAGAATTGGAAGAATAAGTATTTTTTTGTTGAAATGGATGTGTTGTATTGAAAGAAGAATATTGAAATGGTGGAGGAGGATTGTATGTGGATCGATAGACATAATATGGATATATGGGAGAATAGATAATATCATTATGAAGAGGATTGGCAAAGGGATTGTCCTGTTGGGGTAAGGATGAAAAATGAGAAAAGTGTGATGGAGGTGATGTTGAATAGGGATGAGGTTGGTCATAATAAACAAATGTACTTAGCTGAATTCTTCCAACATTACTAATGGGCTCATATTGATTTGAGTAAAAACTCATGGTTTCTTTAGTACTTCTAAAAGCAATATTTAGTATCTACTATTTAGAATTGAATCTAAAACATATAAACTTGAAATGATGATTTTGTTAATTTTTGTTTTTGTATACATATATATATTTTATATATATATATATATATATATATATATATATATATATATATATATATATATATATATATATATTGTTTTTTTATATTTTTGAATCAGAAAGATGCCTATGTATTCACGTCGGGTTCACCAAAATGTATCGCTCCAAATTTTTTGCATCCTTACCTTTAGGCTATAGGATCCATGCCCGGAAGGAGGATGGGAAAAGGATGGCGTGGTACCTCGGACTGAGAGGCCTTGCGAAGGTCCCACCTCTCGGGGAAGGTGTATTATGGTGATTTTTAGACGGATGGTGGGTTCACCAAGAAACGTTTGAATGGCAGTTTCCACGCCTAGGTTGGGAATGTGTTTAATGTGTTCAGTTTTATCTTTAAACATTCGAGTCCTAGGTTTGGCCAAATGAATCTAAGTTGTTCTATTATGAAAATGTAGGCTAAATGAAATACAGCAAACAGATTTGAACAGAAAATAGAGAGAAAAAGCTAAATTACAGAGCCATACCTGATCCGGATGTCTGATGGAGGTTATAATTCTTGAAGCAAACAGGATCGTCTGGAATTTGACAAGATCGTTTCTAACCTATAGGATCATCTGAGATCTGACGAATTCGTCAGACGAATTCGTCAGAGACCTGCAAATAGAGAAATAGACACAAAATACAAAAAATGCAGCAATGCTAATAGAGGATAATGATGTAAAATGACAATAAGGATGTTAACAGATAATCCCAAATAGAAATGCAAGTAAGTTGCAACACTTTAATAGCTAATCATGACCTTATTATGCAATTAAACTACATGGGTGAACTCCAAGATGCAAAATAATAAAGAATAATCATAATATTAACTAAATACAGAATAATGCATCAGAAAATAATGAGGAAATGCAAAATATAGGCACTGATTTCCCCCAATGCAGACTACAGCCGAGATCATCTCGAATTGGTGTGAAATCATCTCGAATTGAACAAGATCATCCACGACGAACTGAGCTTGCTTCAGCTGAAAAATACTAAGGTTCCTGCAAATAAATTTGGACAAATATGGAGGCAAATAATAATTTAAGACGGTCTAATGCACGTAGAACTTGTGTTATAGGAAATTTCAGCCAGGGGGATGCCAAGGGGGAGTCCTAAGTTTAAATAGGCTTAGGAGGGAGGTTAGGAGGTTGGAGATCATCCCAATTTGGGAGATCTCCAACGGGGAGGGTCTCTAATAGCGCAGACACGCTTCTGCCCGGATTAGAGACACCGTTGGAATAGAGGCTAATTGTGAAAAATTAGTTTTGGGACAATATCGTCTGGATGTCCAAGCCCAGACGAAATCATTCGATATGAGGCGATATCTTCTGATCGGCGACGATATCGTCAAACGGTAAAAAAAACTCTAAAAATGGCGCGAGAAAGGAGGAAACGGGTTAAACGACGGTTTGGGAGCGGTTTTGGGGGTTGAAATTTGAATTTGAATATTTACTAGAGTAATTGTAATTATTTAAGATTTTATTGTGCCAATTTTAGTGTGCTACAGAAATATTATAATTTTATGTCATGCTATAAAATTAAATGAAATAATATGATGTAAACAAACTAGTTGTTGTGGTGTGTTTTGATGAAAATAAAGTGACTTCTAACAATAATTTCAAAGTCAAGTCCCTCTCTCATCTCCTCCCGTCATACAAAAGGTAGTTGAACTCTGTGAGGTATCACAACTAGTGTGTTCAGGGGCTTTAGTAGTGAGGTAGCTAATTTTTATATTTTAGAAGGTCTAGTTTCAGATCACTATCCCATTTTGTTGGAATGCGGGACTAGGATGGGGCAGCATCACAAACCTTTTAGATTTGAGAATTTTTGGCTTCAGAAAGAAGAACTTCGGGAGAAAATTCCATAGTGGTGGGAAGAAGGCCGCCCAGATTATGGGAGAGCAATGTTTAGAATCCACAAACAACTACAATATGTCAAAACTCAATTGAAGTTTTGGAGGCGTGCTAATAAAACAGACTTCCAAGCCCAAAGAGCTCCATTGGTGTCTAGATGGGATGAGGTCCAAAAATAGTTCAGAGAAGGAGTAATTACAGACCATCTCAAAGCTAAGGATGATGCCTTGCATACAGCGGTTGAGGACATTGACAACCAGGAGGAGACCTATTGGAAGCAGAGAGCAAGAACCACCTAGTTATTAGAAGGGGACAAAAATACAAAATTCTTTCATCGGACTGCTTGTGCTCGAAGACAGATGAATAAGATGGAGGCCCTTCAATATGAGAACGGTCATTCCTTTGATACACTTCTAGGTATGCATTCCCATGCTATGGATTATTTTTCTAAGATTTTTAAGGAAAGTGTGGTACAAGATGTAAAGGCCCAAAATGAAGTTATTTCTGTCATACCTGTTGTTATTTTAGAGGATGAAAATCAGGCCCTCCTCAAACCCATTGATAGAGATGAATTGAAAACTGTGGTCTTTGTAATGAGCACTGGTAAAACTCCAGGTCTAGACGGCTTCTCAATTGAGTTTTTCAGGCTTTCTGGGACTACTTAGAGGAAGATGTAAGGGCTATTGTAGAAGATTCCAGAGAAAATAAGAGAATGCTTAAAGCTATAAACCACACTTTCATTACCTTAATTCCAAAAGGGGAGGAGGGGGTTCATATTTCATATTATAGGCCTATTGCCTTATGTAATGTGTTGTACAAAATAATCACAAAGGTAATGGTCGAGCGCCTAAAACATCTTCTTCACAACATTGTCTCCTCTGAGCAAGGGGGTTTTGTTGAGGGATGACAGATTCCGGATGGGGTGGTTGTGGCCCAAGAAGCAATCCATTCAATGCACACTTCTGGTAATAAAGGGATGTTCATAAAACTGGACATGTCAAAGGCTTATGACAGGGTTGAATGGAGTTTCCTGGCTAAAATTATGGCAGCATTTGGTTTCTCTCAAGACTGGATAGAGTGGGTCACGAGCTGTGTCTCTACCCCGACTTACTCTATGCTAATCAAGGGCCTTCCTTCGCAACCATTTGGAGCTACTCAAGGTTGCACCAGGGGGATCCATGTTCTCCTTATGTTTTTCACATTTTGGCTAAAGGTCTTGGTATAATTTTCTTGAGGAGAAGATAGCAAGGTAGATTATTGGGTATTAGGGTGGGTGACAAAGTTTTAACGCACTTGTAGTTTGTGGATGACATTGTTTTGGTGGGAGTGGCCAACTTCAGGGAAGCAAGAATTATTAGGGATACTCTTAATGTCTATCTCAGGGCTACTCAACAGGTCATTAATGACAAGAAATCCAAAGTGGTTTTTTTAATCTGGATCAAAGGCTTCAGAACAGAATTTTAGAAATCCTAGGATTCACAAGGACTTCTCTCCCAGTGGTTTACTTGGGGGTCCCCTTGCACTTTAAGAAGCTAAAATTAGACACATGGAGGAATCTGTTGGAGTGTATCAAGGATAGAATTAATCACTGGTCTCACAAGTGGTTAAGTTATGGTGGCAGATTAATGTTCTTACAGTTAGTCATTCAAGCCATGCCAATTTACAAATTCTCTATCCTGACTGCCCCAATTACAATATGGAAAGAGTTGGACAAGATGGCTAGAAAGTTTTTATGGGAATGAGCAAAGGGATAAATAAAGTGGGCCTTAGTGGGCTGGGACAAAGTTACCCAGCCCAAGGTTAAAGGAGGTATGGGTTTGAGAAAATCTAAACTAAATAATAAAGCTTTGGCTGGAAAGATGTACTGGAGATGGATCTCCCAACCCACCTCCCTTTTCAGTAGAATCCTAACTAGCAAATACCTGGGATAGGCCAACCCAATATTTGTAGCTCACATCCCCTTGGATGGTACTGGGTCCCTAGTTTGGTAGGCTCTCAAGTTAGGGTCTCAGGTTGTTAAAGACCGCTTATTTTGGAAAGTGGGAAGAGGGGAGAAGGCTCATTTTTGGACAGATTCTTGGGATCAGTTCCCACCCATCATTTCTGAATTTATAGAATTACAGCCAATAAAAGTAGCCATTGAAGCCAAGGGATGGATCCATATTGAAAGTTATTTCACAACTACTCAGCTGGGGGAGTGTAAGTTTAAGCAGTTCAAGAAGTTGGATGAGTGGCCCATTTCAATCCCTTTGGATTTGACTCCCATCATGACTAAAATTTTGACAAAAATATTTCTTACAGGGGGACACGTGGAGGATGAATTAGCCTGGGGCTTTGGGAGTCTTGGCATCTATATAGTAAAGGATGGATATGACAGCATTCTCCCAGAGCCCCCCATAATACTTTTTAGGTTGAGGACTGGAGGAAAATCTGGCACTCTAAAGGCTGGCCAAAAGTTAAATTTTTTTCCTGGCAGTGCATGCACAATGGAATCCTCACTTTTGATAATCTCAGATCAAAAGGTATCATTGGTCCTTCTCAATGTGGTATATGCTACAAGAGCGAGGAAACTATTGACCATTTGTTGTTTGGTTACCCTTTCACCTGACAGATTTGGCTGCATTGGTTTGCATACTTTAAAATTCAAGTAAGTGGTGACCTAAACCGGATGAATATCTGGGAAAATTGGTAGAAAGGTAGATTCAAATCTAAAGCTCTTAGTTTTTGCTGGGAGCTCGGTTTAAGATTTATCTAGTGGCAAGTATGGCTAGAAAGAAATGCCAAAATTTTTAGAGAAACTTTTACTGCTCTAGACGGGGTTTGGCAGACCATTTGGAGCAAGGTTACCAAAATTGTGGCTATTCATGCTGAGGAGGAAGCTCAAATTGAAATTGGAGCTTTGGAAGAATGCCTTGAACTACAAGAGGGACAGGACAAAAATTGTTGGAAACCTCCCCCTAAAGGTTGGATTAAAATCAATACTGATGGAGCTGCAAAAGGCAATTCGGGTAGAGCCAAAATTGGAGTGGTGTGCCGAAACCATGCTGGGATTGTGCTCTATTGGGAATTGCAAGGCCTGGGAAGATCCACTAACAATGAAGCCGAAGCCATTGCCATCAAGTCTTCTTTTGTTTGGGCAGTGAAACATGGCCATGACAGGAATATTCTTGAATCAGACTCGCAAATAATGGTTGAAGCCCTAGACTGCATGAGGAACTTTGTTCTGAAAGCTTGGAGGTTGAGGGCTCTTGTTACCCAAATTAAAAAATTATGGAAGGAATTGGAGGACATGATCCCAATTTATGCAAGTAGAGATTTGAACAAAACGACTGACTTTCTGGCTAATATGGGTGTGGAAAAGGAGGTTGGAGTTCAATTGCACAGTGACATGGATATTGAGGATGAGGTGATTAGACAGGGTCTGGAAAGGTCCTTGAGCCAATGATCAAAGAAAAAGCAAAGGGAGGAAATTTGTCACGATATCGCGACATGTTGCGCCATTACGGACACTGGAGGAAATTTGTCGCGATATCGTGACATGTTGCGTCGTTGCGATCACTGAAGGAAAGTTGTGATATTGTGACATGTTGCATCATCGCAGTCAAGGGCAAAAATTTGTCGCGATATCACGACATGTCGCTTCGTCACGGCCAAGGGAGGAAAGTTATCATGATATCGCGACATGTTGCTTCGTCACGGCCAAGGGTGGAAATTTGTCATGATATCGTGACATGCTTCTTTGTCACGGCCAGCGATGGAAAGTTGTCACGATATCGCGACATGTTGCTTCATCGCGGCCAAGGGTGGAAAGTTGTCACGATATCGTGACATGTTGCTTCGTCGCAGCCAAGGGTGGAAAGTTGTCACGATATCATGACATGTTGCTTTGTCGGGGCCAAGGGTGGAAAGTTGTCATGATATCGTGACATGTTGCTTCGTCGCGGCCAAGGGAGGAAAGGTGTCGCGATATCGTGACATGTTGCTTTTTCACGACCAAGGGAGAAAAGGTGTCGTGATTTTGTGACATGTTGCATTTTCATGGCCAAGGGAGAAAAGGTGTCGCGATATCGTGACATGTTGCATTTTCACGACCAAAGGAGAAAAGGTGTCGCGATATCACGACATGTTGCATTTTCATGACCAAGAGAGAAAAGGTGTCGCGATATCGCTACATGTTGCATTTTTGCAGCCAAAGGAGAGAAGGTGTCACGATATCACGACATGTTACATTTTTTCACGACCAAAGGAGAAAAGGTGTTGCGATATCGTGACATGTTGCATTTTCACGACCAAAGGAGAAAAGGTGTCGCGATATCGTGACATGTTGCTTCATCGCGGCCGAGAGAGAAAAAGTGTCACGATATTGCGACATGTTGCATTTTCATGCCCAAAGGAGAAAAGTGTCGCGATATCGCGACTTGTTGAATTTTCGCGGCCAAAGGAGAAAAATGTCGTGATATCGTGACATGTTGCTTTTTCATGGCCAAAGGGGAAAGGTGTCGCGATATCGCGACATGTTGGATTTTCACGACCTAAGAAGAAGAATAGTGTCGTGATTTCATGACAAGTTGCATCAACTGTCCATGTCGACCCCCCTGCTAGCTAGTTAATGGTTCAGGAGATTTGGCTCCATTGCAAATCTTCTTCTACTATTGTAAGCATGTGTTCTCTCTGAATTCGACTAGGAAGAGTCTCTTTCCATATTGTAATTGATCTTTGTTTTAATACAAATTTTTTCAAATTTAAAAAAAAAAACAATAATTTCAAAGGACATTGTCACTGTTACATGACCATTTCATGGAGTCGTCGCTCGCTAGGTCATCAAGATAATCACGGTATGAGAGAAATATTGCTAAAAGTAAAAGGGTGCTTAAGAGACTTTCTTAAGACTTTGTGTTGTGATGATGAAAAATGATGATAGTGATGATTTGTTTTCAGATTTCCATGAAAATATTATGCATGAAATATTAAAAATATGATTTTTGCTAGGCATAAAATTCCTAAGTATGAAAGAAATTTGAACAATTCCCTAGGAATTATACCATCTTTGCAAAAAAAAATGAATGTTGACATAATAAAATGAAATAGGAAAGTTTTTGTTCTTTTTAAAACACAATTGTGTAACATAATGATTTAATCCATATGCTTTTATGGTTAAATAAATGAGAAATAAAATTAGAACGATGGTTTGCGCTAGGCATAGAATTTTAGGTATAGACTTATACCATCACCGCGAAATCCAAAGAAGAAATTGATATAATAGTTTTATTGCATAGTTGATTTTTTATTTTGATATAAACAGAAAATATAAAAATGAGGACTTGCACTAGGCATAAAATTCCAATTTAGGTTTAGGAACTATACCATCGTCGCGAAATTCGAAAATATATAAATGTGACTTTATTGCTAGATTTTTGAACATGTTTTGCAAGAAAATTTTGGATTTTTGAAAAAAATGTATTTAATTGATTTTACGCTAAGCATATATTCTCAAGTAAGAAAGTCAAATTATTCCAAAATATTTGAATAAATATTTTAAATTATCTCAAAGACAAAATTTATATTTATAAGGAACCCCGTGTGCATACGTGAGTTCATTGTCGATCTTGATCTATCATAATGATACAAAATCTCTCAAACACAAATGTGTGTGCAATTGTAATGTTCATTTATCGATTTTGAGCAAGATAATTTGATACAAGTAATTTGAATTAACCAAATGAGTGTTTGTTGACCATGATTTATATGCATGTAACCGTACCAGACTACTATGTAAGTCGGGTCATCAAGAGCTAGTTGATCCATAAGCGGACATAGGTCTATACAAAATAAGGTCGCTAATGTGACAGACATGTCACCATGCTAGGAGTTACCCAATGTCAATCAAGTTGGGCACAAATCACCTGTTATGGGATTTACCTCACAGTTTTTGAATAACTAAGAATTCCAGGGATTCAAGCTTCACACTTTCTTCTTTCAAAGGGGGGAGGGATTTATTGCTTTTTGCTTTTTCTTTTCTTTTCTTTTTCTATTTTTTTTTTTTGTATATATATATATATTTTGCTTGACACTAAGATAATGCTGAAATATTGCTGAGATGGTACAAAATGATACTGAAATAATGCTTCTGAATAATTTCTCTTTTTCTCATGATTTTTCTTGATTTTATTTTTATTTTTCTTTTACTTCCTATACTAGGGATACTTGCTTGGATTGGCTGTAGAGCAAGGGATTTTTATTCTAGGTAGGAGTGAGCTTGTCCTTTTGTCAATTCTCAAAGATTCTAGACCATGTGCATGATAGGATAGCAGGGGAAACTTTTCGCTCAAGAGACCAATTCTACTGTGTAGCATCATTTTGAATTTGCAATGAAATCATTTTAATGTGAAAAGGTGTACTTGGTTCAAGTAAATAACAAGATCAATTCTCTATGCTCAAAAATTTATTTAATTCAACTGTGGACTTCGATATAAGAGAGATTAATAATCATACCAAATAAGATCAAGATATTTATTCATGTGAGTGTGAAAGTGAGGGATTCCAAATAAATGCTAATTTATCCAAAATAACTAAAAATATAACTGCAATACTTCAAGAATTGACAGGTGCAAAACAGAAGATGTTTTTGAGGATTTTGATGATTTTAATTTTTATATTTTTATTTTAATTTATGAATTGAGAGAATACATAATATTACTATTTTTGAAATTTTTATATGAATTACTAATATGAGACAATATGTATAATATATACAGTGACAAAATTACCAGATTTATGCATAATAGCGCTTAAGATGCATAATGTTCATAGGTTCTTTAAGATCTTTACCATATAAGGTAGCTAATATGTATGCTCCCAATCCAAATTTAGAAGTGATAATATATGGTCCAAGCTAGTTAGGCTCGAATTTGCCTTTAAGGTCTTTAGTTGCATTAGTATTTTTTTTATTTTCTTTTAAGATGAGGTCGTCGATCTCAAAGGATCGATTATGAAATTTCTTGAGATATGCTCATTTGAGCTTGTTCTAGTAGGCACGAAGATGCTCCAAAGCATTAATACGCTTCTCATCTAGGAGTTCCAGCTGACTAAATTTTCCAGCATGATATTCATCTCCTACTTTAGTATCTTGAAGTAGTAGAGCCAAAGAAGGAACTTCTAGTTCAAAGGGAAAAACAACTTCAGCGCCATAAACCAAAACAAAAGGTGAAGTGCCTATGGGAGTACGAATGCTAGTTCGATAAGCCCACAAAGTAGGATATAATTGAACGTGCCAATCATAGCTAGATTTATTGACCAGTCTCTTGAGGATTTTAATTAATGTTTTATTAGATGCTTCTGCTTGGCCATTACCCTGAGGATAATAGGGAGTGGACCAACGATGTTGAATTTTATATTTTTGACATAGTTTCTTTACATCTTTGTTTTTTAAACAAGTTCTATTACTCGAGATGAGATTTGCAAAAATTTCAAACCTACAAATAATTTGATTAAGAATAAACTTGGAAACTTGCATTCTAGTGTAAGAAGCTAAGGGCATAGCTTCGACCCACTTCGTAAAATACTCGGTGCTGGTTATAATGAAATTGTGTCCATCAGATGACACAGGATTGATTTTTTTGATGATGTCTAAGCCCCATTTTGAAAAGAGCCAAGGAGATGAAATAACTTGTAGTTCTTGTGCAGGCACATAGACAAGATCAGCATGTTTCTGGAACTTGTCACAATGATGCATGTAATCATGTGCATCATTCTCCATGGTAGGCCAAAAATATCCTATACTAAGGAGCTTCTTAGCAATGGCGCTACCACTAAAGTATCCCTCACAAGATCCATCATGGGATTCATTCAAAGCTGATCTAGACTCTTCTAGATTCAAACATCTGAATAGGATACCTTCAAAAGATCTCCTATATAATGTATTTCCAATTATTATGAAGAGACTTGCTCATCTACGTAATAACCGACACTGGTTTCTATCAAAATCTTCAAGGAAGGTCCCATTTTGAAGAAATTTGAGGATGTCAGTGTACCAAAGTTTAGGAATAGTTTCGTTGATTAGAAACATGTCAAAAGGTTCCAAGCATGATTTAGTTGAAGCGGGTTCTTGGAGTCGACGAATAATGATGGTAGCATATTCATCATCTAACTCCAAGGGTAAAAGAGATGCAGCTACGGCCATAGCGTCAGCCGCACGATTGCTAGTTCTAGGAATAGCTTCCAAGGTAACTTGATCAAATAAAGATATTAATTGTAATACATATGCTTTATATGGGTGCAATTTATCATCTCTGGTATGATAAAAATCATTAAATTGATTTATAACAAGTTGAGAATCACCAAAAACTAATAGATTTTTAATTTTTAGTGCCAAGGCAGCTTGTAATCCAAGGATTAGAGCCTCATATTTAGCAGTGTTATTAGTACAGGCAAACGTTAATTTAAAGGATAGAGGTATGAGATGTTTCTATGGAGATATCAAAATAATACCTACACCAGCCCCACTCATGCATCGGGCTTCGTCAAAGTATAGGGACCATTTCTCTAAATGATCTACCTCTAGATTAGGCATTTGTCAGGAAACTCAATGATGAGGGGATGGGTGGACTATAAGGGTGTAGTAGCTAATTGATCTGCTATGATTTGACCCTTAACAGACTTCTATCCTATAAACATGAGTTCAAACTTACTTAGAGCAAGAACCCACTTCGCTGTGTGACTAGATAAATAAGGTCGACTCATGAGATACCGCAAGGGATCAGATTTAGCAATAACGTATGTTTTTTGACTGAGCATATAATGGCATAGTTTTTGTGTAGAAAATACAACTGCTAGACATAACTTCTCTAATGTTGTGTAGTGGGTTTCATAAATAATTAATGTTCTGCTAATGTAATAATTGGCACACTCTCTTTTCTCATCATCAAGTTGAGCTAACATAGCTCCTAAAGAAAAATCTAAAGCAGAAATATACAAGATAAATGGGTGATCAGGTTTAGGTGGTGAAAGTATAGGTGGGTTAAGAAGATATTGTTTGAGGAATTCAAATGCTTCCTTACATTTGTTGTCCCATTGGAAAGAGACACCCTTCTTAAGAAGCTTAAGAAAGGGTCTAGTTTTATCTGCCAGCTTATCGATGAAGTGACGAATAGCTTGAATCTTACCTTGTAGACTCCGTAATTCAGATATATTTGTAGGTGCGGGTATATCAATGATAGCCGTAATCTTGAGAGTGTCAATTTCGATGCCACGTAGAGAAACTATAACCCACAATAATTTACCTAACTTAACTCCGAATATACATTTGGCTGGATTCAATCGGATAAGATATTCCCTTAACCGATCAAATACTTTTCTCAAGTCATCTAAATGGTCATCTTCTTTAGTAGAATGGGCTATAATGTCGTCTTCATAATCATGTAGTATATTATGCATCATATCATGAAAGATATAAGTCTTGGCTCATTGATAGGTTGCACCTGCATTCTTCAAACTGAATGGCATCAATTTCCAACATAAATTCCCCCAAGGGGTAATAAAGGTTGTTTTAGCCTGATCTTTAGGAGCTATCCTAATCTGATTATAACCAGAAAATCCATCCATTAAGGATATCATTCCACTCCTAGCAGTAAAATCAATGATCTGATCCATATTGGGAAGGGGAAAATCATCTTTAGGGCATGCAACATTAATATCTCTAAAGTCTCTACAAACCCTAATCTTAGTAGCTTCTTTCTTAGTTACTGGAACTACATTCGAGATCCATTCAACATAATCAATGGCTTGTATAAAAATAACATTTAGGAGTTTTTCTAACTCCCCTTTGACTAGTAAGGCCACTTTAGGATACATTTTTCTAAGCTTCTGCTTAACAGGTTTAGCATCCAGATGCACTACTAGGTGATGCATAGCTACAGAAGGGTCTAAACCTGGCATATCTTCATATGTCCAAGCAAAAACATCTTCATATTCTTTAAGAAATGCAATGTATTTATCCCATTTTTTTTACTCAATTCTGATCCAATTGATTATGTGAGGGTTATCGTTGGTTCCAATGTTAATTTTTATGACATTTTCTACTTCCATGTGTAGATATCTCTCAAAATTAGGTGGGGTGGGTGAAACACCCAATTCTTGTAATTCTTCCAAGGTTAGCTTGGATAATTCATCTTGAGGATTCGTGGCCTCAAGCTGGGCTATAATAGGTATAGAGCTATCAAAATAAAATCCATTATGTAATAATTCCTCAATGGAGACATCGTGAAAGATATCTCCCTCCAAATCATCATCGAATTCAGTGATCATATCAGGATAAGCTATAGATAGCATATTACATGTGAATGTCTTATTCGTTAAATGCAAAGCATCACATTCATCTAAATAATCTTGGTAACATATAAGATGGTCATCATCCTCAAATGGGAATGGCTGACCCTTACTATAAAATAGGCCCACACCACATCGGGCGGGCCATGCTTCTACCTCAAAAGGTTCTTTCATACCATTATGGAAAGGTCCCAAACCTTTCCCTTTATATCCCAATTTAAGCATTATAGGTTTGGCTTTAATATACTCATTAGTAAAATAACATCGAGCATATCCATCATAATGAGTTATGATGTTTCTAGGTATTCTACCCTAGTCATATCCCTTATAAATAAAGGCACAGCTCCCGACTTGGTAAATACTTCCCATAGGTCGTGGGAGGCCCAAGGTAAGAGGAGATGGTGGCAAATTATTTAAAATAAGGGAATCTTGCATAGAAGCATTCGTTTCTTTTGATATAAGAATTTTAGATAGATCGGGTAAGAGCTCGTCAGTAAGAGCATAAGAGGTAGAAGGAACATTCCCTACGTCTTACGATGTAGAAAATATGAATTTGGTGGATGTAGACGGTGTAGAGGTGTCAATAGATGGGTCTATTACAGGTATGGAAGTTATAGGAGTAGAACAAGAGACATTGGTTGTGGGATTAGGATCTTTCTTAGGTCCTAATGTAGTTTTTTTAGAAGATGGTTGAGCTATATGTGGAGGTGCAACTAATGGAGAAGAAGTAGATGATGTTGTGGGTGTGAGTTTCACATGTTTATATGGATAATGAGAATTAGGATGTGTGGATGATAGAGCAGGGCAAAATTGAACTCCAATAGGTTCTACCAAAGCACACATATCAAAGGGTCTTGGATCACCATGAATTGTAACCAACTGATTCTTAAATTCGAACTTAATAGATTGATGTAAATTTGAGGGAAAAACTCGCATCGCGTTGATCCAAGGATGACCCAAGAGTATATTTTACGATGCATGGTAATGTACAATAAACACAGTCGTATCCAAGGTTCTTGGACCAAATTGCAATGGAATGGTAATAACTCCACACGTTTCTTGTGTTTCATCATTGAAAGATTTTATGATCATATCAGTTCTTTTCATTTCATCACTTCTAAACCCAAATATTTGGTAAAAGTCAAAAGTGCAGATATTTAAAGATGAACCATTATCAATCAAAACTCGTTTGACTGCTACATCTCCAATTAAGGTAGTAATATACAAGGGGTTATCTTTATGTAAACTATGTTGTGGTATGTCTCTATCCCGAAAGTCAATACAATCAACTTCACAAGTTATTATAGTATCGGCCATGGCTTTAGGTTGAATGTCTTGTGGTACCATCATCTAACTTAATGTGAGCATTAATTCATCTCTATGTGTAGGAGAAGATATTAAAAGGTCCAAGAGAGAAATTCTAGCTGTAATATTTGATAATTGTTCATTAATATTATAAGGAGGTTTAGGTTGAACATTAGGTGAATTATTCCCTTTATTAGGAACCTTCAAAACAAATGGAGCTGATCCACAATTCTGAATTTGATCTTGTTGAGAATTTTGAGCCTGTTGTCTAGTAACAACTCTGATGGTACCCACAATATTATTCTATGGATGATGAATGGATCTTGGTCTAGCATTTATAGCTAGCTCATTAGAAATTAATCGGTGAGACGATGGTCTAGTAGTGACTCTTCTTGGAAATGGCTCTTCTGGAACCATATAACATGTGATAGGGTGAATAGGATCCGATTCATATTTAGAACTATTCTGTTGATTTGATGTGATTTCCATATCACTCTTAGTCTCATTTTTTGTATCACTAAGATTAGGTATCTGAATATTATATAGAGGCCTGGTTGTAACCATGAATAAAGTTGTGTCAAATGTTTCCAGATCATGAACAGGTAAATGCCCACTAATATTTCCTACATATCGGGTAGGAGGAGGGACATTATGATGTTCAACTTGATTAGCCACCTCCTTACCATGTTCTGGTAAGGGATGTTGAAAGATGTCCAATGACTGATTGGCATTCTGATTCTAGTTTTATGGGGTTTTCTTTTGTACATTATTAGGAGGATTTTTCTTAGGTTGAAAGGCTTGCACCTCCATCTCATTGTTATCAATCAAGTCTTGTATTTTATGTTTTAATATTTTACAAGAGTTGGTAGTGTGTCCAGGTCCTCTATGGAAGTCATAGTGTAAATATGCTCTGTATCCGGGTATAGTTGGATCAGGTTCCTGAATATTTGGTAATTGAATCAAACCTCGTTCTAATAATTGCGGTAGAATAGTTGATAAAGGTTGATTTAACCTAGTAAATTCTCGAGGAGGTCTATCAGGAGGTTTTAGTACAAACTTCTCTACTGTCTTCGTAGCATTAACATTAGTAGTATTTCTGCTATCGGTGACTCCATCACCCATAACTTGTTTATTCTTATATTGATTTATGAATTTTTTCTCATCGTCTCTCTTTTTAAGCTGGCCTCTCCTAATGAGAGCATCTTCCACTCTTCGGGCTAAGTCTATAGCCTGATCGAAGGTGGTCAAGGTAGCAATTGATAATTCATAATATAGTTGCTCTTGCAAATTATTAATAAAGATGTCCAACATCTCCTTATAAGGTAATACAAAGTGCAATTTTCCTATCAACTGTCTCCACCTAGCTAGGAAATCAGCAAAGCATTCATCTTTGCCCTGTTTTAAGTTATACAAATCTTTAATGGTCACATATCTTTCGATGTAGGCACTAAATTGATGAACAAAAGACTCGGTAGTTTCTTCGAAATTCCTCAAAGAATTAGTGGGTAATTGATAATACCACTCTAATGCCATTCCTCCCAAGATTTTTTGGAACATTTTTAGTAATAACAAGTCATCATGTGATATATCATGACATGCTATCCTAAACATACGAAGATGCTCTATGGGATCTTCGGTTCCTTTATATATGGGAAGAACAGGTATAGGAAAATATTTAGGATACAGTTGTGCTACGACTATAGGATCTAAAGGCTGACTACACATCTCTTGATAATTGTACGAGGGATGGTAGGGATCTATCTGGTCCATGCGGGAAACTAACTGTTTCACCATGGCTTCAAGATTGCTAGTTTGTCCACCATATTGGTTTGGTGGCACATAGGTATGGGATCTATGAGTGTATGATGGTGTGACATAAGGATTAGATGTTACATTGCTATTATGAAAATTGTTGGTAGGAAGAGTATTATGAAGGGGATTTGTAATAGTATTTTGTTGTACCTTAGATTTTTGGTAATTGGTGTTCGGTTTTGTTTTTGGTTTTTGTTGATTTGAGGTATGTTGATCAAGATCTTGGAAAAATAGAGCAGTAAATGATGGTTTATTTTGTGTGGGAATGACCCTAGGCTTGTTAACAGGAACTTTAGATTGTTGGGTAACCTGCTGTTGTTGCATGCTCTGGATCGTAGCTACTATATCCAAATTGGATGGTCCAGCTTGATCACTCTCTTGTTCAATAAAGGACAAGGGATTAGTGTGTGTTTGAAATACTTCTTCTAGAGTTGCTTGAGTGTCACTAATTCGATCCTTGTCCATATGGGTTGCTCTATTAAAAACACCAATATTAGTGTTAATGAACTTCTAGAATTGTTCCATGTTCTCAAAAGTGATAGCTCCTCCTAGAGACATTTTAGGGGATGAGGATCCTTCCTCTCTAATAGTTTCTTCTTGTTCATTTCCTACAACAAGCTCTTCTTCTTGCTGGTCTAGGGTTTCTTCTTCCTGAACTTGGTCCTCAGGAGGGACATTTTGGTCAGTTAATGGTCTTCCTAACCAATCTTCATCTTCTTCGATTTGTTTTCCATTCCTAAGTCTAGGCATTGTGCTAAACTTAGGTTTTAGCAAATATATATACTTATATATATATATATATATATATATATATATATATATATATATATATATATATATATATATATATATGTGATAGGGTTGAGAGGTATATATTTTAACTATATACCTACTATAATACTTTAAAAGGAAATGTTTTGTTGTTTTTTTTTTGTGTGTGATTTTATTATATTATTATTTTGTGAGAATAAAAATAACAAACAACATGATAATTGTAAGAAACAATAGTAGAAAGAATCACTTAGATTTCTATGAATAGTTTATGGATATCATTGATAGGGTCAAGTTCATCAGGAGTCATGAAATGCTCCTCTTCAAATTGGAAGTTGTTTTTCAAGAACTTGACAAAGTGTGCTATGGTAATATGATCTATTTCAGACTCTGACATGTAAAATAAAGTTCATGGCAATACTCTCGATACAACATCGCTCTACGAACTCTATTCCATCTCTTTCTATCCGTGAGAACGACTTATTGATCCTCTACATGAGATAGAATTTTATGTAATACAACTACGTTCTCAAGGTATTCCTCAAAGGTGTATAATTTAGAAGACACAAGTGCTCTTTTATCAGCTAACCACCTATGGCAAGCTCTCTAAAGTTCATGATACAAAGTCACCTGATCAGGATCCAGGATTCTATCTAGGACAAACCTCTTAATTTGCCTAAGTTCTACAGATCTAGATTCAATAATACCCAATCTCCTATCAAGTTCATCCCACAAAGGTTGGGATCTATATGTTTGAGGTACTCTAAGTACAGAAGTAATATCTATGGCCATTAATTGATTTTCAACATTTATGGAGACAACTCATCTTCTATTATAATCTACCATCTAAGCATGATATGCAAATTTAATAGTTTTCTACTGATTCTAGATGTTCTTAATAATGTGTTTTTTTTTTTGGATTGTTTTCAAAAGGTGTTTTAGTTTCACATCGGGTTCACCAAAATGTATCACCCAAATTTTTTACACCCTTACCTTCAGGCTAAAGGATCCATACCCGAAATGGGGGTGAGAAAAGGATGAAACAATACCTCGAATGGAGAGGCCCTTTGAAGGTCGCGCCTCTCGGGGGAGGGGTATAAATGTGAATTTTCAACGGATGGTGGGGTTGCCCAGGAAACTTTGAGTGGCAATTTCCACGCCTAGGTTGAGAATGGGTTTTATTTTTTCATTTTATGTTTAATCATTTAGATTCCTAGGTTGGCCAAAATTAAGCTAAGCTATTCTATATGAAGATTCTGATTTATATGAAGACAACAGACATAAATGAATCCTAATGTGATTGAAGACAGAGAATATATAAAATGGAGAAGAGTACACCTAATTTTTGATGTCTGATGAAGATTCAGAAGCTTGTAGGAGTCCAAATCATCTCGGATATGATAGGATCATCTATAATTGTACAAAATCATCCCAAATCATAGGAGATCATCCGAGATCACCCAAGATCGTTAGCGACCTGACGAATTTGTTAGGCGAATTCGTCAGAAACCTACAATCAAGAAAATAGACACCAAAAACCAAAAATACAATTGCAATAATGATGCAAAATGATAGAAATAAGAGTATAGATGTTTGAATGATAAATCCATATATCAAATTAAATGAGATGCACTATTTTGGAAACTTACTTTGAATTTTATCATGTAATTATGCTAAATGAGGTGAACTCCAAGATGCAAAACATAAGTAAATTAATCTAATGCACCAATAAATAAGGAAAATGACATAGAGAATGCAAACTCAGGGCTCTGATTGCCCCCAAGCTAAATTGCAGACCAGATCATCTGTATCATACAAGATCATCGCCGATCTTGATAGGATCGTCTAAAATTGTAGTTGAATCACTTGCGATGATCTGAGCTACCTCTGACTGAAACATAGTGAAATCCTACAAAAAAACATGAAAAAAAAAGTGCAAATTATGGGAGATCACAACAAAAACTAAAATTACAGGGAAATAATCAGCCAGGCAGCCAGGTAGGGAGTCAGGGGGATAAACTGGGAAAATCCTAGTTTATATAGGATTAGGGGGAGGTTAGGAGGTTGGGGATCATCCCAATTTGGGATATCCCCAATGTGGGAATCTCCAACCACGCAGAAACTCTTCTATCCAGGTTGGAGAGGTCGTTGGAATAGAAGCTAATTATGAAAATTCGATTTTGGGACAAAATCGTCTAGACGTTCTGTTCCAGACGAATTCATCCGATTTGGGATGATATCGTTAGATCAATGATGATATCATCAGATCGACAATGATATCGTCCAACGGTCACAACAACTTCTAAAAATGGTGCAAAAAATGAGGTAAGCGGTTAACGGGCGGTTTCGGGGTTAAAATTCAAATTTCTACTTTTTACTGATGGTTTAACTGTGCCAATTTTAGGGTGCTACAATAAGTCTCCAATAATCATTGACTCACAACAACAATCAAATAAACCCTCCCTCAACTCTAACAATCATTCTTCCCCATTCTACATATCCCTTTCATTAGGGAAGCACATATTGCATAACTACATAGTGGATCCTGAAGCCCAAATGACAATCATGCCAACTAAAATATGTAGGGATTTAGGGCTAAAAATAGGAAAAAAAAACCTGAGGTGATTTAGAGAATATAGGTACATAGCACAAGCTCCCAATTTTGATATGTGGGCACCTAGAACTCTTCATTATCCAAGATATAGACGTAGTAGAGATTCCTTCATTTTTTGGATTGTGTCTATCACAAGATTTTCTAAAATCAATAAGAGGATATATCATTTGGAAACATAGTTAGTTGGTAGTTTCATTGGCTAGAAATATCATAAAATTACCAAAGAATCCTTTTTGTATCAAGGGTTATCCAAAGCAAAATACCCAACTTATCAATAGGTCCACATGCGAAATAAAAATAGACTTAAATTATTTATCAATAGAAAGGTCAACTGAAAGTAGGTTGTATTATGCTTACTTATCCAATGATAATCTATTAAGTAGCATTAAGGGCCAATTAAATGTGGAGAGTTACAACACAGATCTCCAAGATGTGACAATGAGTGAAGAGCACAAGTGGACTATAGGCCAAGTACATTCAACAAATGCATGTTGTTTCCACCTCTATCTGAAATAAATGATCTTTAGACGTAGGTTACCAGGATTCAGCCAGGTTCTATGTCCATCACTGTTATCCAAAAAGAAGAATTCCTAGAACTAAGAGTTGACCCAGGTTGGAATTTCATTGAAAATTTTAATGAGTTGGAACCATTGTTAGTAGACCATACAAAAAAACTTAAGTTCAAGATCATTTGGTTAGGTCACTACAGATTTAAGGGATAATTGGCACAACATATCCTCAGTCAGCCGTGGAGTACACACCATATTTTGGTGTAAATAGGTGTCAAGTAGACAGATTGATATGGTGATCGTGTGTTTGTACCACTATGATTCGTTATCTTGTATATAGAACCCAAAGGTGTAAGAAGAGGATCATTCCATGATTTTAAAGATAAAAAAAGGATTAATAGGAATTGTGGACCATAAAATTCCATATGCTACCATTTCACATATTTAAAACACTTTCTTTCTCTTTCTTTTTTCTTCCTCATTTTATATTGTTTTCGTGTTTGACTTCATAACCCAATGGACAAGGATATAATTACCAAAAATTCACATGAAGATTTTTTGTAATCACATGCATGAATAAAAGTAATGAGTCATACCACTTAGGAAAATGATGCTAGCCAATATGAATTTTGAAAAAGAAGAAGACCTAGGTTGACACAAAAGGAATGTCTAAGTACAATTCGTATAAAACCAAAACTTCTAAAGAAAAGTGCTTAGTCCAAAGAAATGATTTTGGCAAGTACCAATTGGCAGAGTTATCTCTTTGAGCTCTTTATGAGACTGTATATGCATTTCAAATCTATCATTAATGAAATTAAAATGAGTTCAAATATATAGTTGAGGGTTATCATGGATAATGGTGACTTGTAGAACAAATTATTGATGTATTACACAAAAAATAGGAAGGGTCCCAATGATGATGATTATGCATGACAATCTATTTGTTTTGGAAACAATGACTAACAACTACGAAGTATATCTATGATAATACGATGCTTCGAGATATCTCATGGCATAGAATATCTGAGCTACTATTATATGGGAGTGTCTTATGGATCTAGTAGTTTTGTTTCTCTATGTTATCAAGATATCCTAGCATCACTTTCCCTATTGTGTTTTTTTTTATTTTATTTTTCTACTTGACTGTTGTTCATAGGATTATTGTGTCAATAATTCTTGGTGTTGATAGAACTTTTAATCCTTCTACTACTACCTCTTGTCTTCCTTCTTCCCCTTGTTTTTCTTCCTCCTATTTCCTTCCTCTATCTTTCAGGTGCTTGGTCTTCCTTCTCCTATTTACCATCATGTTCTATTGTGTTGTTTCCATCCCATAATCCACCACCTCCACTTATATTGTATCCTCAAATAGCTATATTTTTTTAATATGTAGCACCAGCTTTCTTTCTAGCTCCTTATCCCCTTCCCTTTCCCTCATAAAGTGTTAAGTTCAAAATTTTGGCCTCCTAGATTTCTTTTTTTTGCAAAATGAAAATCTCATGTGAGTCACCAATAATATGGGTACTTTTTGTACCTACCCATGCCTAGCTATTAGTGGCTATATATTAGGTTTACTTTTTAAAATAAAATCATATATTGCCAAAAAAATTGCTAACACAAGCCCAAAAACCATGTCAGAAGCAAAGCAAAGAAAAAAGGAAGTGAAAAGACCCACATATGAGCTTGATGAAGCATCCACACCTGACCAAAATTTGAAAAAGGGAAAAGTATTGGATTGTGGTGTAAATATATGAACATTTGTGACTTGGAGACCCATTGACATTCATTGGATTGACCAAGGTACGAAGCCATCAAAATTATGGTACTTGGATGAAGTATTCCAAAATGTATGTTTGCTCATGCTACTAGAAGACAAGCTCCAGCTAGACTGGCTATCTCTCCAAGACACTGAAAGGTCTACACCTAATCGAAACCCCAGGGTGGCACTAATTACCCTTCACTGATCAAAATTTTATAAAGAGCAAAATCAAGAAAATGGCCAAGTCGAGGGTACACCAAAATATTTGTGTTGAGGTCAAAACTCAATAAAATAATGAAGATCCATCATGCAATTGGGAGAGTGAAATGACTAAGTCTCGGGAATATTGGAACAATTATACATATTCAAAACTAGGTGGGGACCCAAAAAACTGATCTTCACCAAGAAAAAAAAATTGCCAAGTCCTCAAGGCACCAAAAAAATTATGTCTGGTCAGAACCTAGTAGGGTGTCAAACATCCACACCCATTGGGGAAATATGGGAGCTAAAAGTTCAGAGGGCGTCAAAATATTCATACCAATTTAGAACCCAATAAACATTCAAAGTCCCAGTGTACATAAGAGCAGAAACTAAGCTAGGCAGCAGAAGAATTGCACCCATATGGGGCCCACCAAGGTTCTAAATATTTGGTCTAAAAAAAAATAGAAAGGAGATATCCGACAAGAGGTGAAGCTATAGAAATGCTATTATAAGATAAAAATCCATTAAGGTGATGAAGAGGTATCCCATAGGTATACAACATATCAGGAGATAACTCTCTAATGGAAAAGAGCCTTTTTACATGATGCTTACTAGATAGTATTCCATGTCAAAAAATCCCAATGGTATAAATTATCATGCAGATAACAAGGTGGTTGTGCATAGGAAGTCAACTAAGATCAAAGGACTAGATGCAACCAACAAGCTCGGTACAAATCAGTGTGATGCATATCTAGACCACGTTGATCAACCATATTTTGATAGTTGGGCTAGCCATACATACAAGCATTCCAATAGGCTAGCAGGATCTTTGACATAACAACAATCCTCTTTAAAGGTAATCATTATTTGATAACTGTAGCATTGTAAAAAGTCTATAAATGCAAAGATGTAAATAAAAAAATTGTCGTCTCTTCGACTTTTACAATTTATTTGTAATGAGGATATTTTTGCATATTAATACAAAGGGTTTACTATTTGGATTGTGGTTTATTTCATTTGCAAAATATGTATGTATGATGACTAATTATTTCTAATTTAAGCCTATTAAATTATCATGGGACTTACTATGAATCTTAAATTTTTTCTCATGTTCATTTATTGATTCTAAAATTTGTAGTTTTGATTAGATACAAAACATTGTGACTACATTTTTGCGGGTGGTTATCAAAATAGCTATTTTGTCATGTAATCTCTTGGTTTGGTCATGCAATATCCAAATATGCATATGTCTTGATGTGGCTTAATTTGAACCATATTAAGTTATAGATTTATCTCCTTTTGCTTCTTTTAGCATCCTTTTTATCCATATTTAGGAATAGTTAGCCAAGACTTCTAAGGAACCGACCTCCTTCAGAGATTGATCATTGTATTTTTTATAGCTCTTCAGTCATTCAATGTCGGTCAAGGTCTATGGGTGCACAACCTTTCTATTATATATATTCTTCAACCAATAGTTAGGCATTAGAAGGTCTAAGTAAAATTAACTACATATATTGCCTATGAGAATGTATATCTTAGGAAGTGAAGCCTTGTTTATTATTATATGAATCATTGAGAAGGATGATATTTACCTATTAACCTGAATCATGAACAACTTTTAAAAAAAGTAATCGAATGCAAGTTGTTACACAAAGGTAACAACCATGATTAAAAAATGATTGCTTTCTAATAAAATAGGTAAGAACAAGTGATATTTGTTAGAAAAAGTGATAAAGGATGGTATAGGACATCACCTCTAGGTTGTTGTGTGAGTAGTACAATGATGGCTACTTGCATATTTTATGAATATGAATAATATAGAATAATAAAAGGAGCTAGACCAATCCATGATAGTTGGTATGAAACAACTTGTCATTATTCATAATGTGGCAAGTGAGACCATGTCTAGAGCCAAAATAATGGTATGGCCCTAGTTGAATCCATTTAAGTGGACAATCAACTAGGGACTAGGCATATACGCTACACACTTGCATGCTTAATACAAAACCAAAATGTTAAAATTAAGTCTAGGTTACTCATGCTAAGAGATGGGTAGAGTATGCATCCACCCTCTATGTATTATGGGCCCTAGAGATAGCCCCAACCATGGATCTATGCTCTCATACCAAGACATGAGGATGAGAATATGGATCCATAAAATGATACCTTCT
This sequence comes from Wollemia nobilis, assembly GCA_028583015.1. NCBI lineage: Eukaryota > Viridiplantae > Streptophyta > Pinopsida > Araucariales > Araucariaceae > Wollemia > Wollemia nobilis. Next base: position 5,958,378 of record JAQPPZ010001063.1, on the reverse strand, counting down.
ATGGGATTTGGCCAATATCATCCACTTGTGAGACCATCTCTAGTGCTCCTAATTCTAAAAAGTGCATACTATACCTCATACTAATTAAACATTAGGTGATCATCAAAAATTTTGGTTCAAAAAATCCCACCTTAGGTCATGTTTGGTTGGTAAAGATGGTAATTTTTTTTCTTGTGGAACCAGTGAGCTAGAATGGGTTGTACAATAAAGTTTTCTAGAACAGGGTTGTTTCATGTGGTACTAGAGCTCTAGGTTACAAGGTCCTTAGGTTGTAGGATTATAAGTGTCATTTTTGTGAGTATCACAAACCTAAACCAAATAATTAACATAGCTCTTCTTATGGTCAGAGGAATATGGAATACCTTACTACTACAATCAAATTGTTTTAAGGGAAGTTTGAACAATCCATATCCATTATGAAATTATTAATGGATATTATGGAATAACAACAACAGATGAGATAACTTCTTGCTGGGTGAGAACATAGAAGTAAAAAGAAAAAGTAAGGAAAAATACCATGATTTATGAAGAAAATTAAAAAGATCAAACAGAGAATGAAATAAAATATATTTGGATAAGAAATAGAACTATAAGAGAGTCAAGCACCAGAGCAACAGGGCACGAGGTCTCAGGAGGAAAGACCAAGACCATATCCCTCACATCAATGAAGGAGGCCATAAAGTGAAGATGTATGAGAGTTTAGTAACTGAGTGGTGAGACAAAACAAGATACCTTGGATTGACACTTCTGACGACACGGGAGTAAGACACCCCCAAGGAGGAATAAGTTAGAGATTCCATGAGATACCTCAAGTGATAGTGATGACTCTCTAAATATGGCTAACAAGGAAGCCAAACAGATATGTCCACCATTTTTAGGTGAGGGTAAGGAATACCCCACAAGGCACATAGGAACTTGCATAACCATTTGGAGAGAAAATGGTGTGGATAGACCAGATGATTGGGTAACTTTATTTCCTACTACTTTGAGAGTATTGGCAATTGATTGGTACCTGAAGAGAGAAATACCATAGATTTTAAAACTGGGAATCAGATAGATGAGAATTTCATCAAAGAATTTTTACCTTTGAAGGACGATGGGGATATCATTACGAAACTTTGCATGAAAAAACAAAAAGTTGATAAAGATGTGAAATCCTATAACTACAAACTACAAAAATAGTTGATAAAATTTAAATACCTTTGGCAGATGTTCTTGTAAATCAGTGGTTTGTAGATGGATTGCTTCTAAAGTATAAGAAAAATATGAAGGCAATACCATCACAAACATACGAAGAAGCACTGAAGCATGCAAGAATTTTGAGAGCAAATCAAAAGAGACGTATACATGAATTTTATCTCACTTCAAGTCTAATGATTTGAATAGTGGAGAATATGAAACTATAATAAGGATAGTAGCATCTTTCCATCGGGAGTTTTATAAGATGATAAAAGAACAAAAGATAAAACTTGATAGGAATGACATGTGGTTTATAGAATGTAAGACAAAATGTCATATAAATGTGAAGTATCCAAGGAACAACTATTGCCACATTTTTAATGTGATGGGACATGAGGTAATGCTATGTCTATATAATGCAAGAGTACATACACAAGTATTATCAATCCAAGAGCAGGAAGAAAAACTAAAGGTCCAAGAAAGTGGGCAACAAGCAACAAGTGGCAATTATAGAAACAATAGACGAGGTGGAATATCGAACCAAGGAAATCTACAAGGAGGGAAAAGTCATTTGTAGTATGATTTGGAAGGAAGGTCGATCATACAACATCACAATTTCTAGGAATGGGGGCATTTTGTAAAAAAATATCCTTCACCTCAGATGTAGGAAACACCACAATTAAGCACTACACATATGTGTAGATGATGTGGTCCGGGGAATCACAAAGAAGCAAATTGCCCAAAATAGGTAAGTTCAAGTAACCTATAGAATGTCAATTATCTAGACATTGAGGTTCCTCAAGTTAAGAAGGAAACCCAAGAATTTTTAACCATGACGAGGAATCAGGAAAATAAGGATAAGTATCTAGATCTAGCAAAGGAAAAGCAATACTAGCAAGTAGCAAATAAAATATTGCAAGAAGAATATGAGAAGACTAAGCGAGTAGAGTCAACAACCGGTAAGGAACTAAGAAAACCATCAGACCAGGAGATAATTGTGCAAAATCTGGCAGCACAAGTTTTGGATACCACAGTAGAAATTAAAGTATCAAACTTGTTGGAAGCTATTCCAGCATTGCATAAAGCAATAGTGGAAGAAATACAATTGTAGAAGGTGATGGAAGTGCAGAGCCAACCGATTCAGGAGAAGCAGAAGGATAAGTTCATGGATCCAACTATATTAATGATTTATGTGGGAAATAAACCTGCATTAGTTCATATAGATATCCTAGGGCATAAATTGATACAAGTAATTATGGACGGAGGATCTAGTGTCAATGTGCTACCTTAAAAACATGGCTAGAACTAGGCGCTCCATCTCTATGGACACTAAGCTTTCAAATATATGGTGCTAACCATAATGGCATAAATACAAAGGGAGTCTTGACAACACAACAAGTGGTGATAGATGAACAAGAGTTTGTCTTGGATTTTTTTGTGATTACAATGTAGAAACCTGCATACGATGCTCTCTTGGGGGGAGGCTGGCTACGAGTAGCCAAAGTTAATCACAACTGGTGAAAGAATCAGATCACTTTTAATAAAGGTCAGCATAAATATATGATTAATATAGCTAATCAAGGTTAGTGAGGATGTAGCCATGATAGATGAATCAAAAAATTCCTCAAGAGATGAATGGCACAAACCTGATGGAGAAGGAATGATGTACCTAGACGAATGTAGCAGAGATGAAGCTAGATATGATAGCAAACTTCTTCATTGGAAAATTAAGGAGTACAAATATTTTAGCCCAACTGCCAATGTATTGATTCAAAGGATATCAAGAAAAAACAAGATAAAATGAAGGTTAGCCAAGAACCTAAGAAGGAAGCAGAAGAGAAATGGACATTTCTAAAAAGTTTTGCAGAATATACAGTAGGATATGTAGAGATTTATACAAGGTAGACACACCCAAATAATGTAGAGAAAGCAACAAGTGAACTATAAAATATCAAATATGAAGGACCTCATATAGTGTACATCAATATAGGAACAAAGGAGGAACCTAGGATGATTCACTATGGCGATGATTGGAATCCTATACTAAAAGTGGTAACTTTTAAGATATTCTTGGAATATAAGGATGTGTTCACATGGACATAAATACCTTAAGGGAGTACCACCAGAATTATGTGTCAACAAGATTATGCTAATACGTGGAGCTCAACCTGTAAGAAGGATACCATATAGAATGAACCCAAAGTATGTTGCATTAGTGAATGTGGAGATGGAAAATATGTTGGAAGTAGGAATCATATTCAAGGTGACAACACTTGAATGGGTATAACCTATAGTGATCACCATGAATAAGGATGTAGATAATATCATAATATGCGTGGACTTTAGGAGTCTAAACATCATAACTATTAAGGATATCTTCCCTATTCCCTTCATAGATTCTATCTTGGAAGAAGTTGAAGGACACGAGATTTATTCATTTTTTGATGGGTTCTCGAGATACAATAAAATTAGTTTAGATAAGGAGGATAAGCCAAAGACCACATTTATTTTGGATAATGGCATGTATAGATACAACTAAATGCCATTCAGAATTTGTAATGCCCCAACTACATTTCAGCATATCATACTGTATATATTTGATTAGTTGGCAACAGAGAACTTTAAAGCATTTTTGGATGATTGATCCATTTATGGGAAGATCAAGGAACATCTTCATGCCCTTAGTGAATGTATGAGTAGGTGCAGAAATGCATAGATAGTATTAAATCTAGGGAAATACTATCTGATGGTGCTATATGGAAAACTGTTGGGACACATTATGTGCAGTGAAGGATTGAAGACAGATCCTAATAAGATCCGTATGATATTGCACATGGAATAACCATTTGATGTGAGTTACTTAAAACCTTCCTTAGATCGATGGGTTACTATCGAAGATTTATCAAGAATTATGCACATGTATCCTACCCATTGAATTCCTTGATGAAAAAAATATTCCTTTCAAATGGACGGAGGAGCACCAAGGAGCCTTCGAGGAGCTGAAGGCTAAGCTTGTGAGTAGTCTGATTTTGGTGTTCCCAAATTGGGATAAGGAATTTCATGTCCATATTGATGCTTCAAATTTTGCAATTGGATGTTCTTTAACATAAGAAGGGCAGTTTAGGCTAGACCAACCCATTTTCTTTGCCAGTCACTTTTTGTTAAGGGCAAAGAGAAATATAGTACAATAGAAAGAGAATATTTGGGAATGGTATATGCAGTTCAAAAGTTTAGGCAATACCTATTGGTGAATCCCTTTGCCTTCTATTTTGACCACCAAGCCTTGTTGTACTCGATAAATAAGTCGATGATACAAGGATGAATTAGCAGGTGTCTCGTCACCCTTAAGGAGTTCGTATTCTAAGGAGTAGTTATCGGGTGCCAACATGGTTAATTTTCTCCTAGGTTTGTCACAACACTCTTCATTTATATTTTTTAATCCAGGGAACTCGTAAACTTGTGAAGGGTCATGGGTAAACTTAATCACACTAACACTTTCAAGATTATTCGATCAACCACTAGGTAGGGGTGTTTGATATAACATTAATAAATTTGTCTGCCTTTAATAAAACCAAAACATAAATGACAATGCAAAATAAAATAAAACAATCAACTTGCATGAAATAAAATTGCATAAATTAAACACACTCTAAACTTGCTTTAGAAATAAACACACTAACATGCAGAATGAAACTACGTAAACTAATATACAAGGGGAGGAATACTGGCTTGGAGTGGGCCCGAGCTCCAGGTAAATCCCACCTGATAAACTCACAAATAATTGCTACTTCGATGAATGCTTGCACTTTATTACTGATAGAATATTACATACATCAAGACTCTCTGACTCTCAATCCCTATCTCCGTATCTCTATTATCTCCTATCTCTATGGGTAAGTTTATGTGTTTATATACTACACACAAATAACTTCCTGTGACAGTTCTGTTACAACTGGCATCTCGGTTTAGCCTAAACTGTGACAATTCAGTTGTTGTAATCGGCACATGTTAAGCAGCTCTGCATCATTTCATTGTATTCGGATCGATCTTGCCTTATCATGGTTTGTCTTCATAAGTTATTGCGCATCCTACCATTCTAGCTGAGTCAACTCATCCACTTGTGGTTTCTCATAGATGATGTGGAATGGTGGTGTTGTGGCTGATCCACAACGTACCCCAAAAATTGGGGACCCACCTTTTTTTTGCATGTGTTCCAAGAAGACCGAAGTGGCCCATAGGCTAAAGTTCAAAGAAAAAAGCAAAACACCACAAGGAGAAAAAGTATCGCGATATCACGACATGTTGCACCATCGCGGCCAAAAAGAAAAAGTGTCGCGATATCGCGACATGTTGCACCATCGCGGCCAAAAAGGAAAAGTGTCATGATATCGCGACATGTTGCACCATCGTGGCCAAAAAGAAAAAGTGTCGCGATATCGCGACATGTTGCACCATCGCGGCCAAAAAAGAAAAAGTGTCGCGATATCACGACATGTTGCACCATCGCGGCCAAAAAATAAAAAGTGTCGCGATATCACGACATGTTGCACCATCGCGGCCAAAAGAGAAAAAGTGTCACGATATCACGACATGTTGCACCATCGCGGCCAAAAGATAAAAAGTGTCGCGATATCGCGACATGTTGCACTGTCGCGGCCAAGAGAGAAAAAGTGTCACGATATCGCGACATGTTGCATTTTCGCGGCCCAAAGAAAAGGAAAATAAGAAGAAAGAAAAGTGTCGCGATATCGCGACATGTTGCATTTTCGCGACCAAACGAGGAAAGAAAGAACAAGAAAGAAAAGTGTCGCGATATCGCGACATGTTGCGTTTTCGCGGCCAAAGACAAAAAAGTGTCGCGATATCACGACATGTTGCATTTTCGCGACCAAAGGAAAGGAAAAGAAGAAAGAAAAGTGTCGCGATATCGCGACATGTTGCATTTTCGCGACCAAACGAGGAAAGAAAGAACAAGAAAGAAAAGTGTCGCGATATCGCGACATGTTGCGTTTTTGCAGCCAAAGACAAAAAGTGTCGCGATATCGTGACATGTTGCATTTTCGTGGCCGAAGAGAAAAAGTGTCGCGATATCGCGACATGTTGCATTTTCGCGACCAAGCAAGGAAAGAAAGAACAAGAAAGAAAAGTGTCGCGATATCACGACATGTTGCATTTTTGCGGCCAAAGACAAAAAGTGTCGCGATATCGCGACATGTTACATTTTCATGGCTAAAAGCAACAAAATATGGAAGGGGCCAAAAGTGTCGAGATATCACGACATGTTTTTGTGATTCAAAAGGGGCAAACAGAGAAACAAGAAGCGTCGCGATATCGCGACATGTTCCATTTTTGCCAAGGTAATGGACCTGCATAGTGACGTGGACATAAGGACAAAATCCAATGAAGAAGACAAAGCATTACATAAGGAATATTTAATGATTTGAAATCATTTAAGATGGTCATTACACATGGAGGGAAATGGATGCAAGCCCATGTGGAGAAAATATAGCGAAGGGCCACAAAATGGGCCACACAATGGAAAACAAAGCACACGCATACAAGGGAAGGTGAAATGAACAGTCAGGGAAGGTGAAACGAACAACCATCGACAAATGAAACGAACCGTCAGGGAAGGAGAAACAATGTTTTCACAAGTTTAAATATGCCATTCAAAGAGGCCAGAAAGGGGGGAGGAACTTTTCAGAGAAGATTGCAGTAATGAAGGCAAGGCCTTAGCACTGGGTTTCTCTGGATATTTTCTTCCACATTGGACTGGTTTTTCTTCTTCCACAGAAAGGGTTGGAAACCGCTACGAGCGGAGTTGCAGAGTCGAAGGCGAGAAGGCCATTCCGGACTCGTTTGAGTTGTTTCTCTTCCATAGATGGGTTTGGGAAAACCAAAAATTTTGCTATTGTAAAATGACATATTTTTAATGCAGAATTTTTCAGAAATTTGCATCTTGTGGGCAAGAAAGAAGGAGATTTTCTTTGCATGCTATGGATTTAATGTTTATTCTTTCATCTTTTCAGATTTCGAATTTATAGATAATGTTGATGCCATTTCTTTGGGTTACATTAGGCGAATATTTGAAATCTGAATTTTATTTCATACCCTAGGAACCAGCACTTAGCTTATCCGGATTGTGCTTGTTTGCAGGTCCAATAGGTTAGGTTGCATGCACGGAGACCTCACATCTTCGGTTTTGTCGAAATAGGATAGCATCATACTGGAAGCATTTTATTTTCAGTTTTTTGCATTTCATTTTCATTTTCTTCATTTTTTATTTTTTTTGTTCCAGAAATTTTAACTTTTCAAGGCATTAAAATAAACATTTAAAAAATTTCAAAATCCAAAAAAAAAACAATGAACAATCACTAAAGTTTCATGGTGAAATAAATCAACATTGCCCCTTGTTTATAGTTACTTGCAATCACTAAGGTGTTCCAAGCATTTAAATTGAATATCTTTATTTGAGATTACTAATACACATATGCAAATGCTAATACAACAGAGACCTTGGAGAAGTTGTTTGTTTAACTTCTTTGCAAGAGGGGATTTGGAACCCAAATCCTAAAGGAGAGTGTACTTTCACAACTGGGTGAAAATACCACTCAACAGATTGGCGCTAGAAGGAGGGCCTGAACCGGTTTATTTCAGTGTGATTTAAATGCTATAGGGATTTAAATTTTGAATATTTCATGCCCTATTGATTACTATCTTTAGCCCTCTTTTAACAATACAACCTTGTAGTGTTAAAAGGAGGACATGAATTGCTATGCATTGTTCTAATGCTTTTGATTGTTCATACAGGAATAAGATGTTTTGAATAAGGTGTTTTGATTGTGCATTGTTTCAGAATATTGCTTTATCATGGTTCCTTGCTTTCATTCATGACTAACAAATTGGTTTTGAAGTTATTCATTGAATTTCATTAATTGCAGGATTTTCTGTGTGTCGCAGGTTTTCTGTGAGGTACTGAGAGTTTTGTCAGGTTCTTGTAGGGTTATCATCATCGATTTTGAATCAAATGGCCCAACCTCCACCAGCTCCTTGGTACGGAGCCCATAACATTCCTTTGAATATTTTAGGGGATATTCACGAGATCCCTAGGAATATAGAGATATTTTTGCCCAAATACAAACCGGATGGCCCAAGGACCGTAGAAGAACATATTCAGGCCTATAGGGATGTTTTGATAAGATTGCACGTTCAACATGAAGATGTGGCTTGTAGACTCTTCCCCATGAGCCTAGACCAAGTGGCTTACGAATGGTATATTTTCTTACCTACTGGTTCCATTATGTCATGGACGCAAATGGAGAATGCTTTTGTCAACCAATTCAGGTCACCATTAGATCCCACAATCATCTATAATCAGTTCATCACATGCAAAAAAGGCCAGGGTGAGCCAATCCGAACTTTTAACCAGAGATTTTAGAAGTGCTATAATAGAGCAATTCGACATTTTGCCATTGATCCCGCAGTAGCTTTGCAAATATATTTTGGGGCATTGGATCCTATGACGGCAATGTTTGCAAGGCGAAATCCTCAAGTTACCACGCTTGCTCTAGCCTACAATGAAGCTATGACCATTGAACAACAAATGACACCACAGAGTTATGGGTTTTCCCGGATGCCTATGGTAGGACAATATGGTCCATATGGTCAAGCTCCTATGATGAATCAGATCATGGCACCACAAATATCAGGCATAAATGCTTTGCCTTATCAACAACCATATTCATCAACACCCGCTTACGCACCCAGTCCAATCCTGATTCAAAGTGTGAATCCCTACGCAAATCAAGTGGTTCAAAATCCAACTCAAATGTTAAGTCAAGATCTCACCAATTACGCAAACCCTATTGGAACTAGCAATAACATAGCTCAACCAAAAGAGATTTATTCAGAGGTTGAAGAGCTCAAAAATATGGTTCACAAATTGAGTAATGATTTGGTTCAAAAATAGAAGTATGAATCCCATGCCCCTCACCCAAATCAAAATTTCAACAATAGAGGGAGACAGTGGAATACAAAGCCAAACAATGGGGGTGTGCCTTCCCCTATTGCTAATCAGATAGATACTTCACAGGACCAAGTCACTCTAGTTCCATTCTTAATATTTCTGATTTTGCATGGGAAAACGGGTGTAGATTGCATGATACAAAGGAGCATAATGAAAGGAATTGTCCCGAAATTGCTATGTATACCCATTGTCTCCAGGCTCAAGTGGATGATTTGGAACTTGTGCCAAATGAGGGTCCACCCCAACATCAACAAGGAGAGGACAACATTTTGGTGGTGGAAACTCTATATCATCAAGAGAGTGAGAATGAGGAAGAAGATGAAAAAAAAAGAATCCAGGGTGGTGGATTTTTTAAAAAAAAAAAAAAATTTTTTGTGGTTTTGGGAGTTTTTTCCTTTTTTTTGGGGGAGCTCTCGGTGGGGGTTTGGAATTAATGATCAAAATCTTCACCCTCCAAATTGTGATAAAATCGAATCATGGGTTACTAATTTGGATTATGATAGCTTTACCAATTTGAATTCAAGAAATAACCCACTTTTGGAAATAACTGGACCATCTATGGAAGGTGAAGATGAATTGGATGAGAAGCATGTTGATGAATCAGAAGATGAAGAAGAAGTGCTTGAGCATCACGACTTGAACTTGGAAGATGATTACTATGATTCGTGGAAGAAATGGGAAGAATTTTATCAATCTAAATCTTCTAACAAACTTGTTGCATCAATTAATATGCAGGATAACTCAATGGCTTCCTCACATGAGGATACTATAAATCCTGTACAATTTGAGAAAGTTTTGGAAGAGGAATTCGAATCTCATCAAATGTTGGAACATGATAAGGATTCTATAACCGTGAATCAAGAAAGAGAGTCATTTGCTTTAGATTCCTTTGAAGGTAAAGAAATTTAAAATCAAGATCCACTTACTTGTGCTACAATGATTATGCCATTTCAAGATGAGAAAATTACAAAACCTGAATCATTTGGGTTTGATATCATTGATGATCCAATTGAAAATCTCACGTTACCCAAAACAACCCAAGTGATTGATCACGGAAATGTGTTAGTTAACCCACCCCTGGATAGACAAGACTTATGGTTTGAAAGGGATGGACATATTTTCAATTGGGTACCTAAGTTTGGTGCCTTTGATAAACAAGTCATGGAGAAGGAACAAGTGCTGCTACATGATGATGAATGTCATGAGAGAAAAGAGGAGTTTTCAAATCCTCTTCAAGTAAGGTCAAATGAAAACATGCCAAAGGTAAAATCTCACCGTTTTGGTTTCACCATGCAAAATTTGAATGAGGGTTTGCCTAATGAATGGTTTGATTCAAATATTATTAATGTTATGGCTTTATTGAATGAAAATGAAAGCTTGTTTCTACACCATGAATCAAAGTGCGGAATGAACACCTTAAAGAATAGACATAAAGGAATTGAATATCAATCATTGTCTAATCAATTTGAAAACTTGAAACTCCACCATAGGATTATTAATGAAATTAAATCAAATTGGTATGGTGAGAGGGGCAAGTGGAAATTTGTTTCTTTGTTTGGTTTGATCTTGTTTTTTTTGGATTCCTACAAAACTTGGTATGCGTATCACGTCATATGTCTTTTAAAGAATTCTAATCAGGTTTGGGATCCGGGAAAATGATAATTCAAACTTTTTGTACATTTGTATATACTTTTGGTTTTCATGTTTCGGTTTTGGATTGAATCTTATTTTGGTTTTAAGTTTTGTGTGTGGTCCTTACGAATGTTGACTAAGACTAGGAGAATATGAAACATCGAAATTGTATTGCAGAAAGCTCCATGAATATCGCAAACACATTAAGGAATATCGTTTGGAACTTGTGATGCATGAAATTGTCGGTTTTATAAATTATGGCAAAGTAGGTGGTTTAATCCATCCACATTTCAAAAGAAGCAATGCATTCATATCTCATGTTACATTCCACACTGCATATACATTTCATCTCAGTTGCATCTTCATTTCATGTACAATCATTGAAAAGGTGTCAAATCCTCTTAGGGTTATTACATAACATATTTTAAAAGGATCCTAAGGTTGGGAACTGATGCCCAAACTATCTTGAACCAAGCACGTTCTACGCATATTAAAGAGAATCTTGAGTAAAATGGTCAAAACCATACTTGGAAGAAAAGGTGAGGCGAAAGGAATATTTCGTGTCTGTCCTATCATGCAACATAATCCTTAAAACAATGGTTTTTACCACTCCCATAATGCTTAAAGCCTAAAATCAGAGTAGTAAGGATAGGGTTAAATCCTCATCGAACTTAGGTTGAGGATCCAATTCCCCAAAGCTCTGATTTGACCTTCATGGAGTAGTAAGGATAGGGTCTAATTCTCATCTCGCTTAGGTTGAGAATCCGATTCCCCAAGGCTTCTATTTTGCCCACTCAAGAACTTGAAATTCAAAAGAAAATATTTTTTCATTTCTTTATTAATATTGGATTGGAAGGATCGTACTACATGTCCCTTGCAAGGATGGGTAGTCATCCCCAAGGTCCAAGAAATCAAAGTAAAGTCAAATCCTGGATTATGGGGTTAATCTCCATCGGGGCTATAGACGCCTGGATGGCAATGAAGTATGCTCATGCGTGGCAACATGTATTGTCTAAAAGCAAGACCATTGCTCGCTCAAACGGACAGGCTAGCCTGACAGTTTCATCCATAACAAGTTAAATCATTTTGTTCAAGATGAGGTAATGAACTCCGGATCAAAGTAGTAAGGATAGGATTAAATTCCCATCTCGCTTAGGTTGGGAATCCTATTCCCCAAAGCTCTGATTTCACTTACACTCGCACATGGGTTCAAGATGGTAGTGACACATAACCAACTTTGGGATCTAGTAAATTAATTCAGTATACATATATTTGGTCCTAAGAGGGTTTGACAGTTTTAATATGTTTGTTCATGATACTAGAAGGTCTGAGCCTTTGCAAAGCAGGTTGTTATATCTCTAGCATCTTCATCATACATCAAATCCTGCACAAATCATTCATAGCCTTGCATACGAATCATAAGTGAAACTGACAATGGAATGTTGATCAATTTCAAACGATAGGGAATGAAGCACATTGCACACACCGAGCTGATGCTTAATAATTCTAATGTTTCATGTATTTCTCGTCTAGTTTCATTCTTGGGATATTTTCTAATGCTTGTATTTGAGTCTGTGTGTTTTCAGGTTGAGTTCTCACCGAAATGCTCAAGAGCATTTCCCAATAGAGTCACCATTTGTTGTGGCTGATCCACAACGTACCCCAAAAATTGGGGACCCACATTTTTTTGCATGTGTTCCAAGAAGACCGAAGTGGCCCATAGGCTAAAGTTCAAAGAAAAAAGCAAAACACCACAAGGAGAAAAAGTGTCGCGATATCACGACATGTTGCACCATCGCGGCCAAAAAGAAAAAGTGTCGCGATATCGCGACATGTTGCACCATCGCGGCCAAAAAGAAAAAGTGTCACGATATCGCGACATGTTGCACCATCGCGGCCAAAAAAGAAAAAGTGTCGCGATATCGCGACATGTTGCACCATCGCGACCAAAAAGAAAAAGTGTCGCGATATCGCGACATGTTGCACCATCGCGGCCAAAAAGAAAAAGTGTCGCGATATCGCGACATGTTGCACCATCGCGGCCAAAAAAGAAAAAGTGTCACGATATCGTGACATGTTGCACCATCGCGGCCAAAAGACAAAAAGTGTCGCGATATCGCGACATGTTGCACTGTCACGGCCAAGAGAGAAAAAGTGTCACGATATCGCGACATGTTGCATTTTCACGGCCCAAAGCAAAGGAAAAGAAGAAGAAAGAAAAGTGTCGCGATATCGCGACATGTTGCATTTTCACGACCAAACGAGGAAAGAAAGAACAAGAAAGAAAAGTGTCGCGATATCGCGACATGTTGCGTTTTCGCGGCCAAAGACAAAAAAATGTCGCAATATCACGACATGTTGCATTTTCGCGGCCAGAAGGAAAAAGTGTCGCGATATCGCGACATGTTGCATTTTCGCGACCAAACGAGGAAAGAAAGAACAAGAAAGAAAAGTGTCGCGATATCGCGACATGTTGCGTTTTCGCGGCCAAAGACAAAAAGTGTCGCGATATCGCGACATGTTGCATCTTCGCGGCCAGAAGTAAAAAGTGTCACGATATCGTGACATGTTGCATTTTCGCGACCAAACGAGGAAAGAAACAACAAGAAATAAAAGTGTCGCGATATCGCGACATGTTGCGTTTTTGCGGCCAAAGACAAGAAAGTGTCGCGATATCACGACATGTTACATTTTCGTGGCTAAAAGCAACAAAAGACGAAAGGGGCCAAAAGTGTCACGATATCGCGACATGTTACATTTTCGTGATTCAAAAGGGGTAGACAAACAGAGAAACAAGAAGCATCGCGATATCGCGACATGTTCCATTTTCGCCAAGGTAACGGACCTGCATAGTGACGTGGACATAAGGACAAAATCCAATGAAGAAGACAAGCGTTACATAAGGAATCTTTAATGATTTGAAATCATTTAAGATGGTCGTTACACATGGAGGGAAATGGATGCAAGCCCATGTGGAGAAAACATAGCGAAGGGCCACAAAATGGAAAGCAAAGCACACGCATACAAGGGAAGGTGAAATGAACAGTCAAGGAAGGTGAAATGAACAACCATCGACAAATGAAACGAACCGTCAGGGAAGGAGAAACAATGTTTTCACAAGTTTAAATACGCCATTCAAAGAGGCCAGAAAGGGGGGAGGAACTCTTTAGAGAAGATTGCAGTAATGAAGGCGAGGCCTTAGCACTGGGTTTCTCTGGATATTTTCTTCCACATTGGACTGGTTTTTCTTCTTCCACAGAAAGGGTTGGAAACCGCTATGAGCAGAGTTGTAGAGCTGAAGGCGAAAAGGCCATTCTGGGCCTGTTTGAGTTGTTTTCCTTCCATAGACTGGGTTTGGGAAAACCAGAAATTTTGCTATTGTAAAATGACACATTTTTAATGCAGAAGTGTTCAAAAATTTGCATCTTGTGGGCAAGAAAGAAGGAGATTTTCTTTGCATGCTATGGATTTAATGTTTATTCTTTCATCTTTTCAGATTTTGAATTTATAGATAATGTTGATGCCATTTTTTTGGGTTACATTAGGCGAATATTTGAAATCTGAATTTTATTTCGTACCCTAGGAACCAGCACTTAGCTTATCCGGATTGTGCTTGTTTGCAGGTCCAATAGGTTAGGTTGCATGCACGGAGACCTCACATCTTCGGTTTTGTCGAATAGGATAGCATCATACTGGAAGCATTTTATTTTTAGTTTTATGCATTCCATTTTCATTTTCTTCATTTTTTATTTTTTTTCCAGAAATTTTAACTTTTCAAGGCATTAAAATAAACATTTAAAAAATTTCAAAATCCAAAAAAAAACAATGAACAATCACTAAAGTTTCATGGTGAAATAAATCAACATTGCCCCTTGTTTACAGTTACTTGCAATCACTAAGGTGTTCCAAGCATTTAAATTGAATATCTTATATTTGAGATTACTAATACACATGCAAATGCTAATACAGCGGAGACCTTGGAGAAGTTGTTTGTTTAACTTCTTTGCAAGAGGGGATTTGGAACCCAAATCCTAAAGGAGAGTGTACTTTCACAATCGGGTGAAGATACCACTCAATAGGTGGTCTATAGAATCCTTCTCTAGTTGGTTGGTCAACGCACATTATTCGAACGTCAAATTTTGCAAGGCACCTACTTGGTAAGGTGCCTACTTGAGTAAGGTGCCTATCTTGGTAAGACACCTTACTCATTAGGGCACCTACCTTAATAAGGCACCTCCTAAATAATGTGCATGCTTTATTTTACCTTGTTTGTCTTAGTAGAACAATGCCAGGTCTACATAGGACCTCGACTAAGCAAAAGATGACAAAATCAAGGAAATTGCTACATATAGCACACTTCACACACAAATTAGATAAACACATTATTTTATTAAACACATACATAATATTTCATAAAAATATACAACTTATGATATAATGTCGCACGAGACCATTAGTACATATACAAAAGTATGAACATTTATGGTGCTCATCATCCCCCCATGTCTAATATATGTCATGCCCTCATGGCACCTAAACTGGTAGTCACCTCCATTGCATGAGTCGCTACCTCCTATATCCTTCTCTTACTAGTGGTTGTTACTTATTATCTGTTCTAAAGCTCCCTTTTCGGTTGAAGGATCTTGGTCTATTGTTGGGTATATATGGTATGTACATTCCTCGGGTTACACCAGGTAGGTAGACCTTACCTTCTATTGTTCTGGTCATGCCTTCCAATCCAGCTTGGTCTGACACCTGTGCTGGGTGTTGCGGCTATTATTACTTCTTATTTTTGGAATGCTACCTCTGCCTCATGCCATAAGTCATTGAATTGGGGTCATGGTTCTCCTAAGGGTATTTCAGAGCTATCCCCATTTCAAACAACCACACTGGCCCTGAACAGTCGAATATCTTCAGTGTTGAGGCCGATGTTCTCTTCTATAATTATGCTTTTATAAAAACTATAAAATTATTTTGGGGTTATATGGATGCTTCTATTGAAGGTAAGGAAGGGATCCTAACATAGGTCAAGATAGTCATTACCTAGGAATGACAAAAAACTTGAAAAACATGAGGAAAGTTATGCTACACATAACTTATAATTAGTAGCTATTGTGCTTACACCTAAAATTTAGAGACATTATTTGCTAGGAAAACTCTTTGAACTAAGATTGATCACCAAGGTTTGAAATACATCTAAATGTAAGATAACACAGATGAATGAAATTATTGGTGAGGAATATGGTTTTGTCATTAAATATATCAAGGTCAAAGAAAATAAGATAGCAAATACCTTGAGTAGAAGAGGGAACATAGCCACTATGTCTTAGTATCATTAAGATCTAGTTGATCAAGTCAAAGGACATCAATAGTGGGATAACCACTATGGAAAGTGTCTAGCACAGGTTAAGCAAAAACCTGACAAGGGCAAGAGATAATATGTTTGGGATTGAAGGATATTAATGTGAAATAAATATTCAGAAGGCTATTAAGAAGGCTATTAATAATTTATGACTAGGTATTAGGAATTGATTGAAGGTATAGACTAAATATTTACATCCATCCAAAATATTGTACCCACATACCATCCACTAAAAGTGGTAAGTTATTACCTATGAATTTGTTGTGGGTCTACCAAAGTTAGATGGTGGTAAACAAATTTGCACCTAAAAATATACAAAATGATACATCTATCTAGTTGTGTGATTTTATTATTTTTGATAGACATATTCGATTTACCTGAGAGTTAGGTAGATGGTCAACCAAGTAGGGTTGACCCAATATCTTGCAGACATAAATCATCATGTGGAAACTTGAAAAAAAAATAAGGATCAGATCGGATCGGATATTATCAAGAATATGGAAGATTGGATTAGAACCGTTGAATCAAATTTCTAAAGAAATAATGCACTTTAATAGATCACTGTAAAATTCTCTAAAGAAATCAAGAGCTTTCGTAAGGGTGGAAATTTAAAATTTTAAAGAAGATATAGTACATAATGGAAGATTCTTTTTCTTGTAATGGTCATCATGCTTTTCTAGGAATGGCTCTATTTAAAACCTTAAATGGGAAAACAATATAGAACTCCTTTATCATGGGACAATCTCAAACATTAGGTAGTGATCAGGTCGAATACTATCAAGGAGATGGAGGAAAAACTATGAATAATATGTGAAAAGTTTAAAAGAAGCCTCAGATCAATAAAGAGCTATGCAAATCTCAAAAGGACACCGAGGGAATTCTTTGTAGGAGATAAAGTCTTCTTAAGGGTAAGATCTATCAAAAAATTCTATTAATTTCTCTAATCTTGACTCTAGATTTGTAGGGCCTTCTGAAATTATTTCCAAGATTGGTCCTATTGCCTATAAGCTGGCTTTGCTACCCAGTTTGTCAAAAATCCATGATATCTTTCATGTGTCCCTCCTTAGGAAGTTTATCACTAATCTATCTCACATTTGAAATGTCTCTAATTGTAGATGTTAAAATCCCTCCACCTCAAGGATTGTCTTATCTTGATTTTAAGATTCAAGATCAAGGACATAAGAAGAATTTCAAAGCAATATATTAACAAAAGTATCATGTAGAAAAAATTTAATAATCTAAAGAAACAATATCTTTTGAATGTATATATTTTGAATACTACATGAAATTATGAATGAATATATATTTTGATTACTATTTGGAATCGTATTAAAACACAAGGACTATGTTTATTTCTAGTGGGGGAGAATGTAATAGCCCTCCTAGAACATCTATTATTTACAGATGGATTGATAAGTTATACTTACTTGCTACTCTTAGAATGTGGTATTGTTGATGGCTTTTGTGATTGTAGGACCAGGTACACTCCTTCGATGGGCAGATAAAGGTCAAACAAAAAATATAATATGGGAAATTATGGTAGTGTGAAGTATCACCATGACTCATGAGTACATTGAAGATCATAAAATTGCATTCATATAGGTGCATTTTGAATGTTTGACTTGCATTGTGTGTATGTCTTATTTATTGGATTGTGTGCTATATATTTGATAACTCTAAATAAATGAATATCTAAACCTCCGATAGCAAGGAAAGTGCCAAGGCATGGGAGCTATTCTCTTTTGGAAGATGAAAACATCAAGTTGCCAATAGGGAAGAAGACTCGATGGTATAAAATCTGTTGTGGATTTAAAAATTATTTGATGCTTATTTTTGAATTCATAAAATAATACAAATATTTTAGAAATAAAAATAATAATTAAAAAAAATATTGAAATAAATGAAAATTGAATAAAAAAAAAAAAAAAATCCTTTTGTTAGTGGGCATAATGGGGTTACAAGATGTCTTGAAGTAGATAACTGCATGAATTCCAAATGTTATATTTTTCTTCCCTTGTTCTTTAAAAGTGAAAATTAAGGAAGTGAAGTAGAAGAGGGGGGAAATTTATCGCATCTTATATTTTGCTTTTTGCAGTGGGGTAGAATTATTGGTATTTCCAACTTTGCGGAGTAGGTAGAAAACATGCAATGGTTTAGGACATAAACAAAATATAGGTTGGCTCTAGATATAAATATACGTGAATGTTTGTGTATTTTATTGTATGAATGTATATGTATTTTATTCTTCTTGTGTGCCTAAGAATATTGAATTATATTTGATTGAATATTTAATTGATTGGGCTGAATCCTGAGCTAGAACAGTTGTGACGTTGAAATCTTGCTTGCTGGAATTCTTAATTAATTACATGAATTACTATGTTTGCTCCTTATAATGATTTTACTTATTTTGCAAATGTTTTATTTCTATGTCTGGTTCTACTTAGGCTTGATTAAGTTTTCCTCATATTTTGAATTTTCCATATTTCCTAGCTTGAGCTTATAATACTTTGTTTAATCTTCGTTGATAGGAAAAACTCTACATTAGATTTATTTGTCTTTTATTTTTGAGCATCAATAATGTGTTATTTTACCCATAAGATATAGGTGGGAATATTTTACCCAAGAGGAACATCTTTTTTAATTGATGACCAAGTTTCATTTTTCATTCATTTAGTTTAATGCTAGATCCATCATATTAGATTGTTGCATCTATGTCATTGTCACTGCATTGGTTATATGGTTGGCTATTGACAAGTATAATATCTACATGATGAAATATTATTGTGAATGAAATTATTTGTGAAATGTGTATTCGTACCATTAGCTGCATTTTATAAAATATTAAAACTACAAATCATACTCCTTGGAGTCGTTCTAATCCCACAATAATTTTTGTAGACGTCGGTCGAGACGGAGACAATTTTGCAGATGATAAACTCAGCAAAATGCTACCGTGCATTTACGTTGGAGATTTTTTCTTTTGGTTGGAGGGGTATTCCTAATAAGATTAAAATTGATTTATTGATGATATACATTTAATTTTTGACGTGTATCTATGGGACGTATTTTTCATAATTAAACCATTAAAATAAAGAGATTAGTCTCGAATCACTTGAAATACATTATCTGAGGAACTAGCGAGGGTAATGTATTATCCATAAAATGATTTCTATGCATAAATATAGAAAATATTTGCTTAGATTTTTAGGCCTTTATTTTGCCTTTCTGTTTCGATTAGACAAAGTAATGAAAAAAATGTATTCTTTCTTTTGGTAAACCCTTGACATCTTTTAGAATTGATTATTATATATGGTATAATTCCTCTTAAGGATATCATCTAGAGTTGTTTTAGTTGATAGGAAATTTAATTAATTTAGACAGTGAAGTAACTATGAATATTATTTTATTTAGAAACTCCATTCAAGTCCACATGGAGTTATTTAATTTTAAAATTTGTCTAGGCAAGCTTTCAAACCTCATGTTATAACTTTTTTGCATTTAGTCCCTTTAATGTAGTAAACTGAGTGAAGGTAGTATTCACTTTGGAAAGTGAATCTAATATTTTACCTTCATTCAGTAAGAGACTTAGCCTTCTGGTAATTGATATATTTTTTTAAAACTCATAAAAAGCCTTAGCCTTCTTGTAGTTTAAGCATGCACCTTTTTAAAATAGCCCTTTTATTATCTTTTCTATATATATCTGAGAATAGCCAAAAATGTTTATTATGCAATAGAGACATGACCCTAAGATCATATAGTGAAAAAAACTACCTTGTTGATAACATTTGATGCTTAAGTATTCATCGTTGGTTGGAATATAACTTTGGTAGAAGTTTTATTCGTTAGTGCTTTCTTTAAATAGGTCATAGTAGAATTAAAAGAGAGTTAAGATCGACACAGCTTATTTATTTAAGAATAAAATAAATATTCTCAGTGGTGTTTAATTGGAATTTATGTTAGTATTTTCAAAATTAATTTCAATATGAATATTATTCAACCTATTTGAATTCAATATATTTGAAATTCAAATGGATGGTTAGGAATATATGACTGGTAAGTTTTGTCTTAAATGAATAGTTGGTTTATTTTTATTTTTTAAAGAATAATTGGTATCTTATTATATAATTTAGCAATGTGTTTCTTTTAATGGTTATCTTATTCTTTAAGAATAGATGGAAGTTTTATCTATCTATTTATCTATATATGTATATATATTAAAGAGGATAAAATTATATAAACCTTAAAAAAAAATTATTTAAACTTATTTTTGGAATATTTGGACTTTAAATGTCAAAGGTTTTATATATTTATTTCATTTTATAAGAAACTTACTTTAATAGGGAAGTATATTAAATTGTTTAATATGTAAGACCTTAGAATAACTTGAAACCAAGCAGTTGCCCTAGTGGCTAAAGCTGGTGGTTGTTTCTTAAGTGGTCTTGTGTTAAAACCCCTTAAGGGTGGTTTTTGATGTAATTTGTAAACATTCTCCTGAAATATATATATATATATATATATATATATATATATATATATATATATATATATATATCAAAAAATGATATTCTAGAAATGGATAAGAGTAATTACCAATGAACTTCTCCACCATACAATATATACAATATAGTAAAGTTTTATTTTATTTTACCTTTGAATATTGAAAGGCATAAACAAGAAGTGTATTTAAAAAGTTTCCTTAAATGAAATGTGTAATTATATACTTTATTTTAAAAGAAGTAATTTTACTTTAGACGTGTGCATTAAAATATCCTTAGAGTTGTTTATAAGGATCGCATGGTTGATAGTTAGGACAATACAATATGCAACTTGGCAATTTTTAGAAAGCACATCTATTTACTTGTTAAATTTAGTTAAGACAAAGAATAAATACTTATAGTAGTATGTATATTTGTTTTGAAATTATATTTTTTTGCCTTATATTTTTGGAAAAATATGGAAAATACACTAAAGATGTATTAGAAATATTATTGATTCCATTGAATATATAAAACATTAGATTATCAAGAAATATTTGTATCTTAAATTTTTATTTGAAAGTGGAAATTTGGGATGTTATAAGCTTAGTTAGAATCTATTAAAATCCTAAACTTATATTCTCTTATATCATTGAGAAGGATGAATGACATACCCAATACCAGTGGTTGAAGGTTAGCCATTAGAAGGTCTAGGTAAAATTAACTAGAGACCTTACCTATAAGAATGTATACCTTAGGAAGTGAAGCCTTGTTTATTATTGGATGAATCATCGAGAAGGATGATATTTACCTCTTAACCTATATCATGAACAACTATTGAAAGAAGTAATCCAATTTTATTTGTTATACGAAGGTAACAACAGTGATTTAAAAATAAATTTTTGATAAAATAGGTTAGAAAAAGTGACCTTTGTCAGAAAAAGTAATGATACGATGATGGCTACTTGCACATTTTATGAATAAGAGTAATCTAGCATGACAAAAGGATCTAAACCAATCCGCGATACTTGGTATGGGACAAATTTTCATTATTCATAATGTGGCAAGTGAGACCAGGTCTAGATCTAGAGTAACATCATGGCCCTAGTTGAATCCAGGGAAGTGGATAATCAACTAAGGACTAGGCATATGCACTACACCCTTGCATGCTTAATATAGAATGAAAAGGTTAAAATTAAGTCTAGGTTCATCATGCTAAGTGACATGGAGAGTATGAATCCACCCTTTAGGTGTTATAGACTTTGGAGGATAACCCTAGTCATGGATTTGTGATCTCATACCAGATCATGAGAATGAGAATATGAATCTAAAAAATTACACCTTCTATAGGATGTGGCCAATCTCATCCACTTGGGAGGTCGTCTACAGTGGTCCTAATTACCAAAAGTGGTATACTATACCTCGTACTAATTAAACATTGGGTGATCATAAAAATCATTGGTTCAAAACATTCCACCTTAGGTCATGTCTGGTTTGTAAAGATGACAATTTTTTTTCTTGTGGAACCAATGAGATATATTGGGTTGTAGAATCAGGTGTGTTAGACTAGTATTTTTTCAAAATCCTTCTTAGTGTAAATAGTATACAATGACACGTATCTAAAAAAATTATCAAAGAAAAGGAGGAAGTACCTATTTATTGAAAGAGATGGTGTACCCAAAGGTCCACAAATATCACTATGTAAGATCTCCAAAGGGTAAAAATATCATCTTACAATCCATTTTAGAAACATATCCCTATGATGCTTCTCTATAATACATTTGTGACATGCACCACTTGAAAGTAATGTGTAGAAATCCAATGGCTTAGTGATGATGACTCATGTATCTCAATAATCCATAATTGAGATTCCTAAGCCTATGATGCCACTTTTGATTTTCATTATCTACATGTGCAACAATAGTAACAATATTTTTCACCTAGGTGTTGTAGGTGAGTTGGAGAGGAGAGGGCAATCCTCCAAGGGAGGTCCCAGGTTCAAATCTCCACCCTACAAAAAAGTTGAATTGGGTATCCAAAATCCAATTGATAATATTGGTGAGGGCAGGGTCGGGTGCAACCCCTAGGTGAATTTGACGATGTAGAACCCCCTTTTCATGGTCTCTCAGACCAAGGTGGCTCCGCAAGGGGTTTTTCGCTTAAAAAAAATAGTAACAATATTTTTTTCTAGAAGAGGAAACAATAGAGGTTATTCTTTCTTCCAATTTATACATTTGATTAGACTCATCATAATAGCTAGAAGCACCAATTTGTAAATCCATTCTTGATGTCCCTAATTTCCCATTGATTGGGCCAAAATTCTATATTTGTATTTGTACAAATAGACAAAAATTTAGGGATAACATTAGCAATTTGAAGCACCTCATCAAAAGAAAAAGATCCAATTTTAATTTCTCTACATCTTACAACATGTAATGAAGAGTCATCTCCAATAACAACATAATTCCTCAAATTCATGTGTCTAGTTTTCCCTAAATCTATAATCCATTAACCTAAAAACATAGATGTCAAATATTCTAAATGAACAACTACATGTGCTTGCAAGGTTTCTCCATAAAAGCCATCCTCACCTTGTGCATATAAGAGATTTATATCAAAACCTTACTTTCTTACTACTTTCTCATCTTTTGTGATGCGAATTTGATAAATCTTTGCTTTATGACCTTCCTTTTCATAAAATTATATGTAGGCTTTTTAAAGGTTTTCTTGGGCTTCTTCTCATTTTATTTTGAATTCTTATCATTTTGAGATTTGACAATAGCTTCCTTTGGTGAGCTTAAATAAAGATATAATTTCCCTTACTTCTTTATCTTCTAGCTTGATGGTGAAAAATGTATTTAAATACCTCATTAATTGGTGGTGGAGGTAAATTTGGGGAGTTATCAAAAGTATAATCAAATATATCATATGTATCTAAAATATTCTTCTAGTTTTCTAAACTGAATGATGTACTTAACAATAATTTTATATGATTCCATGTACAAATTTACAAGCCTAACCTCCAACCTACTAAATTGTATGGAATTAATGTGAACACTTTAGGGTCCATGGTGTTGCTAACATGTGTGTCATAGACATTGTCAACATGAAGGACTATGACACCATGAGCCTCATCCTTATTATCCTTGTAGATCTACTTCACTTCTATAGTATCAATATCACAAGGCTACTCATTTATATTTTTGATTCAACCCTTACTCTTAAGCAAAACTTCAATCTTGTTTTCTAGGTAACATAGTTTGGAACACTTGACAAGGGCACATGGTGATCTATGGCTATACTTCCAACATAAAAAATTATATATGTAGTTGTAACTATAAATAACACAACAATGTAGATATATAAAAAAAGTATACAATTTGAAAGAAAATAGGCTCAAAATGCTTTCATATACAAAATTTATGACCCCCAAAAGTTTAGTCCTAAAATTACTTAAAATGCATCCAAAACCTTTAAAAAGATTAAACTTTATTTTGTACTTGTAGTGAATGATAGGCCACCATGTGTTTCTACATGAGTGATTGAGTGGGAGCCAATAATAAATTGTCTAGATAACATATCGATGAATTAAGTGCCACTTTAATGATCAAAGAGCTTTTCCCTATGCACTGATTGTGGGAGCCACTAGATAGGATACCCAAAAACTAGAATGCACCACTTATCACACTTTGATTAGTTGTTTGATATATAAATCATATCATACCACTTGTCACATCATAATTTATTTTAAAATTTATACTTTATAAATTTTATTTCTCATTGTATGAGCTACTTATCAAGTTTGATGACTTGGTATAATCTGATTGATTGATGTCATATTTATATTCACTAGGTTGCATATGACTTTCCAAATCAACCCATCATTCGTATATCATAGAAGAATTGTATTTAGCCACCATGTGTTGTGCCACCTCATCCACCATGTTAGTTATATAGATTCTAAAATTAGTTGTATGGATGACCACTTCACTTGCCACATGAAACTTTACCTAAATTACCATGTTACCTATATGGACTACCATGTTAGCTATATATAATTCCATTTAACATATTAGTTGAATGGACTATACAAAATGCCATGTCATTAGTACCACATCAAAAAGTGTACTTTGAAATGAGCGATTTGTTTGGGTGCCACATCATCATATTTTACCATACCATTACATTTTTTAATGTTATCATATTATGTCATGCATATGTCATCATGCATCATACCTATATCATATGATTTTAAATAATAGTAACATTGGGGGGTTTAGACCAAGGATATACCCTATTAAAATATTTAGCATTGTATTGTTCAATGATCATCCCAAGTAGTCCCCTTGAGAGATATAGAAGAACCCAAATATTTAAACATGTACACAAATCATGACCTCATTTTTTATATTGATGTAGGCTTGCATGATTGTGATACAAGTGCTTGATCATGAATGATTTAAAACCTAATAATATATTGAAACTTATATATAAGATATCATGCTCGCAATAAATACAATGAAAAAGACATTACAATAAGTAATCCAATGATAAAATACTTGTAATAGCTCCTAGAAACATCCAACTCTCTTACATAATTACACATCTATATATTGTTGGTTCAAATATACAATGTAATTCTACATATATAAAAAATACATCTTTTAGCATTGTTAGTATTCATCTAGCCATACAAATATTTTGATCTAGATATTATTATAAGTATCATAACTAATGATAGTATTTGAGTAGGTTGACTATCCACTATTATGGAAATGCATATATAAATTTTTAAAATTAATATTGGTTTAAAAGAAATCTTATCTATATTTCATATTATTTATTAATTTATAGATGAAATATAATATTACATTAGAAATAACTGAAAAAAGAAATGTGTACTACATTGTATATTTTATAATTTTGAATTAAATAGATAATGTATATTACTAGCAAAAACATAAAAACAATATACAAATACTTTAGTATTCTTAATTAATTTTATAGATACTATAAAGCACATATTTACCTAAGTAAATAAAGTTATGGTAATGAATTCTCAAGATAAAATAAGATATATCATGTTTAAGGGTAATAAAATGGATTTAGTTGTACATTCTTCCAAGTACTTAAGCCTTGAAAGATAAAATATAACTAAGGTCCAATAAAACATGTGCAATATATCTTCTATAGTTCTTTTCTTTCCATCCTAGAGATAATATAGGGTCTTCTATGTATTGATTTTTGTTTTATTTTATTATATTTTAAAAATAATAAATAAAATTAATATACTAAGAAGCAAGAATATATATAGATTAATATTATATTAAAAAATAATATTCAAAACAAACTATATAAGTGGAATATATATAAGGGTAAGAAAAGGGTTTTGAAAAGGGTCCCTTACCCTTTTATATGGATTTAAAATGTTTCTTTTCTTTAGCACACTCACACATACCCTACCATGGTTTGAACCTGGGTCTCATAGATGAGACCCAAAAGCCAAACCACTATGGTGTTCTAGAAGGAATCTTTTCAATAGGATTTTTGAAAGGTACCAAACCCTTTTTAAAAGCCTAAATTGGTCTATCCAGTATTACAATCCCTTTTTTAAAATAATGCAATGAAATTACATTCTTTAGATGTCACTCTAGCATGTCTTCAAAACTCCAATAGTGAACTAAAAACCAGGTTGCTTACACATCATAGCTAGCTATAATTAATAGACTAAGTTCTTAGCTTTCCATAATTCATCTATCAGATCCATCACTCTCAACCATATTATTCTTATAGCTCTACAACCTTCCATATTACCTTGATTAGACCTAGCCCTTTCTACCATATTATTCTTCATAGCTCCACAATATTCCATAGTACCTTGATTAGATCCAACACTCTTAGCCAGATTGTTCTTCATAACTTCATAACTCTCTATAGTACCTAAATAAAATCCATCACTCTTAGCCATATTGTTCTTGATAAGTCCATAGCTCTCCATAGTACCTTGATCATATCCAACACTCTTAGCTAGATTGTTTTATATAGTTTCATAGCTCATATTATTATAATTCTATCAATAGTACTTTTTTTATATGTAACACCTTATTTGCTTTGATAAGAGTTTACTTTTGATTACAGTAACACTTCAATATTGTATTTTTTTTGGTATCATTAATTAAAAATAGGGTTTTGAAAGGAGCCCCACAAAATTTTACAAAAACTTTACAAGGAAGCAAACCAAATAATAAACAAAGGTAGTCCTACCAAAAACTACCCCAAAAATGGGGTCATACCAACACACTAGCCACCCTACAGAAACAAGGTTGTCCACCAGACAACAACCATCCACAAAAGCTACCATATGGAAAAACCTATAATGGATCAAAGACCACACACTTAATCAATCCCCAACCCAACAGAGTATCTAAAAAACACAAGAATGATATTGAAAGCTTCTCGTACAGTGCCCTATAACATGTTTAAAATTTAAAAAGGAGCAATAAATGAGGATACAGACTGACCAATTGCCCTTCATAATAATGAAGCACCCCATCAAACCAAACCATCCCAAGAGAAACAATAAATGCATGATGCAAAAGGAAACCATGGGATAAATAAAAACTACCCAAATCAAATCTAGAAATCACTCCTAGATTAGAAAACCAGCCACAAATATCCTAGAGCTAGAGAACAGGAATCCAAACCATAGAAGTGGCAAGTAATCATTACCAAGCCAGCACCCACTAAAATTTGTGTTTATCCGCTCACACTAGCTTGTACAAAAACCAACCAACCACCATAAAAATATGCTTGAAAATCCCAAGCCTTAGTGGAGCCAATAGCAAATGAAGGAAGAGCACCAAAGATATAACAAAAAAATAAAATATGCCCTTACTTAACTCGGTAAATGGGTTCCCTGGAACAAAAACCAACCATGTACACAAAATATCCTTGTGACACCATATAAAATAGGGTCCATGTGTAAAAGCACAAACATGAGCAATCCTTACATCATAAATCCAGATCTTCACTAGCTGAACCAACTCTAGAAAATAAGAGAAGGAACCTAGAAGCCCCGTGGTGTAAAATCAGCTATAAGAGACCAACAAAATGGACTCCAATCACATAACAAAAATGTGATATAATGGAAGAAACCTAAAAATCAATATTATTCTCATTATTTAATTCAAACATCTTCTCAAAAATATTACAATCCATCATATAGCAATCGAAATAACAAAGAAACCCTAAAAAACATATTTTTTCTAAAAATTGCTAAAAATAAAAATGAGTCAGATTGCGCCCAAATTAGGTGCACACATCCATCTTATAATAAAAAACCTTATTTTAAATATTAGGTCTCAAATTAAGGTATAACAAAATATAATAAACTTCTAACATTAAAAAAAACCTAAAAAACTTGGGAACCTATTCTAAAAGCTAATTTTGGGAAACTAGATGGAGGAGTTAGGTCCCGAAAACATGTTTTTTGGAGATTCAGGCCAATCAAAGATTTTATTGATGCAAAACACGCACACAAAACCACCTATTAAATTTCAAGGCCAACGGGCGTATAGTTCACAAGTTATGGCTCCGACAAGGTGCATCATTCTCCTATGGTGAAAAAGAACTCAGCTTCTGCAAGTTTAGTTGAATTGAAATCCTGTAGCTTTTGGTTATCAATTTTTTTTAGCTCTGACTCCGAAACCCAAGTGTTATTTGATTATGGTAATACTTTCCACTGAACCAAGTATCTGTTGTAGCTCCCATGTCTAGTGGTGATCACCTTCTTATCGAGCACCTGTGCAACTCTATATTTTTCTTCTTAGGCATCTATCATGCCCAATTTATTGTCTCTTGTAATTTTCCATCCTCAATAGTACCAGGATACTAAAATAAATCAAAAACATTAAAAATGGTTGAAATATCAAATTCATCGGGCAACTCCACTTTATAGGCATTAGCATTGATCTTTTTCAAATTCTGGCATGGCCCAATTTTCTTAAGTTTTAGTTTGTTTTACGTCCCCTTAGGAAATATTTCTTTCCTAAGATGAACCATGACCATATCACCCTCTTCAAACAATTTCACCCTTTTGTGTGCATCAGCAGAATATTTGTAGTGAGCATTACTACTTTGCAATTTTTCCCTCACTAACTCTTGCACTTTCTAGATATGCTCAGCAAATGCTTTTGCATCATCACTAACATGTTCTCTAATTGGTAACTCAACCAAATCTAATACACCTCTAGGATTTTGACTATAAATAATTTGAAAAGGAGATTTACCTATCAACCTGTTCACTAAACTGTTGTATGCAAATTCGACTTGTGACAAGGCTAAATCCCATTATTTTGGTTTTTCTCCAAGTATGCACCGTAAGAGGTTTCCCAAGCTTCTGTTCACTACCTCTGTTTACCCATCGGTCTGTGGGTGGTAAACACTACTGAACTGCAACCTGGTGTTCAAATTCTTCCACAACATCCTCCAAAAGTGACTCAAGAACTTAGTATCCTGATTAGAAGTAATAGTCTTTGGAACACCATGCAACCACACAATCTCATCAAATAATAAGACTGCAATCCTAGTTGCATCATTAGTTTTCTGGCAGGCTTGCATCTGATACCAAATGATGTAAATCCAGTTGCAAGAGGTCAAAACAAAATACCTCCCATTACGTAAAAATTGTGATAAATGAAAATAATATGTAAAACCCTTCATTTACATAAAAACTGCAATAAATGAAAATAATCAATAAAACCCTCTATTCACATAAAAACTACAATACATGGAAATAAATCGATAAATATTTTCTTTTCTCATTCCTGGATTCACTTCCCCCTTTTATAATGCAATACCAAGGTAATATATATCCCCAAAGAAACCCTAAATCTTGAATCTCTAAAAGAAGCCCTAAAAGAAAACCCTAAAGCTTAAAGCCCTAAAAATAAAAAAAATTTACTATTTTTGGCAAATTTATTTTTCCATCAAAAAATGCCTTTTTAAGTAATTACTATTTTCGACAAATTATGTTTCCATAAAAATTTACCTTTTTTAGTAATTATCAATTTCGGCAAATTATTTTTGCATCAAATAATTACATTTTGAGTGATAAAAAAGTTACCCTCTAAAGATAGGCTCCTGCATCATTCTTCTCTGGTTGAAAAGAACTCTGCTTCTACGAGTTCCTTTGATCAAACTCATAATTGCTCTCCATATAGGGCCACACATTTGTAAGTACTCCTCAAAGTATCAATCTCCTTCAGAGGTTTTATATCTCAAACCTCCTACAAGCACTACACATAGTGCCAATTTCATTCTCTAAGGTTTTACAAACCTTCTACAAGCACTACACAAAGTGTCAATTCCTCCTTCTGAGGTTTTACATAAAAAAACCTCCTGCAAGCACTACACAGAGTGCCAATTTATTTCTCCAAGGTGTTACAAACCTTCTGCAAGCACTACACAAAGTGCCAATCTCTTTCTCTGAGGCTTTACATAAAAAAAAACTCCTGCAAGCACTACATAGAGTGCCAATTGATTTCTCCAAGGTTTTACAAACCTTCTGCAAGCACTACATAGAGTGTCAATTTTCTTGGAGCCTCTTTGCTCTCCTCTCCTTTTCTCTTTTCTTCTCTTCTATTTTCTCCTCCCAACAAGATCCAACTTGCTATGATACCAAATTATGTAAACTTAGCTACAAGAGATAAACAAAATGGACTCCAATCACATAACACAAATGTGATATAATGGAAGAAACCTACAAATCAATATTCTTCTCATTCCTGAATTCACACCCCTTCTCCAAAATATTACAATCCATCATATAACAATCGAAAAACTAAAAAAACCCTAAAAACGTTTTTTTCCTAAAAACTACTAAAAATAAAAATGAATCGGATTGCTCCCAAATTCGGTGCACACATCCCTCTTACAATAATGAACCTTACTTTAAAATATTAGGTCTCAAATTAAGGTATAACAAAATATAATAAACTTCTAACATTCAAAAAAACCCAAAAAACCTGGAAACCTATTCTAAAAGCTAATCTTGGGACACTAGATGGAGGAGTTAGGTCCCGAAAATGTGTTTTTTAGAGAGTCAAGCCAATCAAAGATTCTCCTGATGCAGAACACGCACATAGAACCACCTATCATTTGTAGTATGATTCGGAAGGAAGGCTGATCATACAATATCACAATTTCCAGGAATGGGGGCATTTTGTGAAAAATTATCCTTCACCTTAGATGTAGGAAAGACCACAATTAAGCACTACATATATGTGTAGATGGTGTAGTCCGGGGAACCACAAAGAAGCAAATTGCCCAAAATATATAAGTTCAAGTAACCTACAGAATGTCAATTATCTGGACATTGAGGTTCCTCAAGCTAAGGAGGAAACCCAAGAAGTTTTAACCATGATGAGGAATCAGGATGATAAGGATAAGTATCTAGAACTAGCAAAGGAAAAGAAATGCTAGCAAGTAGCAAAGAAAATATTGCAAGAAGAATCTGAGAAGACTAAGAGAGTAGAGTCAAAAATCGATAAGGAACTGATAAAACCATCAGACTAGGAGATAATTGTGTAAAATTTGGCAGCACATGTTTTAGATACCACAGTAGAAATTAAAGTATTGAACCTGTTGAAAGCTATTCCAGCATTGCAGAAAGCAATAGTGGAAAAAATACAACTGCAAAAGGTGATGGAAGTGCATAGTTAACCGATTCAAGAGGAGTAGAAGGATCAGTTCATGGATCCAACTATATTAATTATTTATGTGGGAAATAAACCTGCATTATTTCATATGGAGATCCTAGGGCATAAATTGATACAAGTAATTATGGACGGAGGATCTAGTGTCAATGTGCTACCTGAAAAAACATGGCTAGAACTAGACGCTCCGTCTCTATGGGCACTGAGCTTTTGATTATATGGTGCTAACCATAATGGCATCAAGACAAAGGGAGTCTTGATAGCACAACAAGTAGTGATAGATGACCAAGATTTATCTTGGATTTCGTTGTGATTACAATGTAGAAACTTGCATACGATGCTCTCTTGGGGAGAGGCTAGCTACGAGTAGCTAAAGTTAATCACAAATGGGGAAATAATCAGATCACTTTTAAGAAAGGTCAGCATAAATATATGATTAATATAGCTAATCAAAAAGTTAGTGAGGATGTAGCCATGACAGATGAATCATAAAATTCCTCAGGAGATGAAGGGCACGAACTTGATGGAGAAGGAAGGATGTACCTAGATGAATGTAGCTAAGATGAAGCTAGATATGATAGCAAAATTCTTCATTGGAAAATTAAGGAGTACAAATATTTTATCCCAACTGTCTATGTATTGAGTCAGAGGAGATCAAGAAAAAATAAGATAAACTGAAGGTTAGCCAAAAACCTAAGAAGGAAGTAGAAGAGAAATGGACATTTCCAAAAAGTTTTGTAGAATATATAGTAGGATATGCAGATATTTATACAAGGTCGACATACCCAAATAATGTAGAAAAAGCAATAAGTGAACTAGAAAATATCAAATATGAAGGACCTCAGATAGTGTACATAAATATAGGAATAGAGGAGGAACCTAGGATTATTCACTATGGCAATGATTGTAATCTTGTACTGAAAGCAATAATTTTTAAGATATTCTTGGAATATAAGGATGTCTTGACATGGACATATAAGTACCTGAAGGGAGTACCACCAAAATTGTGTGTCCACAAGATTATCTTAATACGTGGAGCTCAACCTGTAATAAGGATACCATATAGAATGAACCCAAAGTATGTTGCATTAGTGAATGTGGAGATAGAAAAGATGTGGAATCAGGAATCATATTCAAGGTGACAACCAATGAATGGGTATCACCTATAGTGATCAACATGAATAAGGAAGTAGATAATATCAGAATATGTGTGGACTTTAGGATTCTAAACATCGTAACTATTAAGGATATCTTCCCTATTCCCTTCATAGATTCTATCTTGGAAGAAGTCGTAGGACACGAGATTTATTCATTTTTGGATGGGTTATCGGGATACAATAAAATCAATATAGCTAAGGAGGATAAGCCAAAGACCACATTTATTTTAGAGAAATGGCATCTATAGATACAACTGAGTGCCATTCATAATTTGTAATGCCCCAGCTACATTTCAGCATATCATACTGTATATATTTTATTAGTTGGAAACGAGGAACTTTAAAGCATTTTTGGATGATTGATCCATTTATGGGAATATCAAGGAACATCTTCATGCCCTTAGTGAATGTATGAGTAGGTTGAGAAATGCATAGATAGTATTAAATCTAGGGAAATTCTATCTGATGGTACTATATGGGAAACTTTTGGGACACATTATGTGTAGTGAAGGATTGAAGACAGATCCTGATAAGATCCGTGTGATATTGCACACAGAAGAACCATTTGATGTGAGTTCACTTAAAACCTTCATTAGATCAATGGGTTACTATCGAATATTTATGAATAATTATGCACATGTATCCTACCCATTGAATTCCTTAATGAAAAAATATATTCCTTTCAAATGGACGGAGAAGCACCAAGGAACCTTCGAGGAGCTGAAAGCTAATCTTATGAGTAGTCTGATTTTGGTGTTCCCAAACTGGGATAAGAAATTTCATATCCATATTGATGCTTCAAATTTTGCAATTGGATGTGCTTTAGCACAAGAAGGGCAATTTAGGCTAGACCAACCCATTTTCTTTACCAGTCGTCTTATGTTAAGGCCAAAGAGAAATATAGTACAATAGAAAGAGAATATTTGGGAATGTTATATGCAGTTCAAAAGTTTAGGCATTACCTATTGCTGAATCCCTTTGCCTTCTATTTTGACCACCAAGCCCTGTTGTACTTGATAAGTAAGTCGATGATACAAGGACGAGTTAGCAGGTGGATCATCACCCTTCACGAGTTCGTATTCTGAGTAGTGGTTATCGGGTGCCAACATGGTTAATTTTATCCTAGGTTTGTCACAACACTCTTCATTTAAATTTTTCAATCCAAGGAACTCGTAAACTTGCGAAGGGTCGGTAAACTTAATCACACTACCACTTTTAATATGATACGATCAACCACTAGGTGGAGGTTTTTGATATAACATTAAAAAATTTGTCTGCCTTTAATAAAACCAAAACATAAATGACAATACAAAATAAAATAAAAAAATCAACTTGCATGAAATGAAATTGCATAAATTAAACACACTCTAAAATTTCTTCAAAAATAAATACACTAACATGCAAAATGAAACTACGTAACTAATATACGACGGGAGGAATACTAGCTTGGAGTGGGCCCAAGCTCCAGGTAGATCCCACTCGATAAACTCACAAAGAATTGCTACTTCGATGAATGCTTGCACTTTACTATTGATAGAATATTACATACATGAAGACTCTCTAACTCTTGATTCCTATCTTCATATCTCTATTATCTCCTATATCTATGGGGAAGTCTATGTTTTTATATACCATACACACAGAACTTCCTATGATATTTCTATTACGACTGGCATCTTGGTTCAGCCTAAACTGGGACAGTTCAGTTGCTGTAACTGACACATGTTAAGCAGCTCTGCATCATTTCCTTGTATTTAGATCGATATTTCCTCCTCATGGTTTGGATTCATAATTTATTGTGCATCCTACCATTCTAGTCAAGACAACTCATCCACTTGCGATTTCCCATATATGACATGGAATGGTGGTCAATAGAATCCTTCTCCAGTTGTTTGGTCAACGCACATTATTCGGACATTGGATTTTGTGAAGCGCCTACTCGGTAAGGTGTCTACTTGAGTAAGGCACCTACCTTTGTAATGCACCTTACTCAGTAGGGCACCTACTTGAGTAAGGTGCCTACCTCAGTAATGCACCTCCTAAGTAAGGTGCATGCTTTCTTTTACCTTATTTGTCTTAGCAGAACTGTTCCAGGTCCACATAGGACCTCGACTAAGCAAAAAATGATAAAATTAGGGAAATAGCTACACAAAACACACTTCACACATAGATTATATAAACACGTGATTTTATTAAACACATACATAATATTTCATAAAAATATACAACTTATGATATAATGTCGCACAAGACCGTTAGTACATATACAAAAGTATGAGCATTTCTAGTGCTCATCATCCCCCCATAACTAATATGTGACATGCCCTCATGGAACCTGAACTGGTAGTCACCTACATCACATGATTCTATGCCTCCTATCTCCTTCTATTACTAGTGGTTGTGACTTCTCTATTCCAAAGCTCCCTTTTCGACTAAAGGATCTTGGTCTATTGTTGGGCATCACCAGTCTGTACATTCCTTAGGCTGCACTAGGTAGGTAGGCCTTGGCTTCTATTCTTTTAGTCATGCCTTCCAATCTAGCTTGGTTCGGCACCTGTACTAGGTGTTACAACTATTGTTACTTCTTTTTGGAAGACTACCTCTGCCTCATACTATAAGTAATTGAATTGGGGTCATGGTTCCCCTAAGGGGATGTTAGAGTTATCCCCATTTCAGACAACCACACTGGCCCTAAAAATTTGAAGATCTTTAGTGTTGAGGCCGACGTTCTTTTTTGCAATTTTCGTAGCCTCTACTTTTGGCCTTAATATCCCTCATCTTTGCATCCATTTTATTATCTTGGAGGGTTGTCCTAGCGATGAACTGTAGATCTCCAAAAATTGGTTTATGGTCACTGGGTCTATACAAATTCCTTGCCCTCTCTCAGTCCTTTTCACTATATTCCTTGCTTCCTTGGCTACCCTGAACTCCTCTAGAAGTTTATTTAATTCCTCCTTCCATTTTTTTAGGGCAACCAGACCTTCCTTCCATTTTTCATCTGAGTGAGGGTTAGGTTCGGCAAAGGTAACTCTTTTCTTGGAGGTCTTCTTCTGTGTTGTTTGGGGTGCCTTACCTTCTCTTCATTTTGGGAAGGCATCAATTTGGAAAGGGGAATTTCCCTCTTCTCCTCAAATTTAGGGTCCTATCCTGAAGATCCCTCATCATCATCAGTGTAAATAATGGGGTTTTTTGTGGAATTTCCCAGTTGGAGGTGCCCGAGATTTCTTCGACATAAAATTTCTTATCTCCAGTATCTGACCTAGATACTCCAGGTGAGAAAATTCTTTATGGCAAGGTCAAGAATTCTTGGGTATTTCCATCACCCAATCAGTTTGGATAGAGGCATCTCGCCTCTCCACTACCCTAGTCTGTGATTGTTGGCTTTCTTCATTGAGATGTCAGATCATCTATTGAAATTTGTCAATGGCAGCGTTCAGTTCCATAATTTTTCTTGTGGTCACCTCCCTATATTTCTCGAATAGCACCGGCATCAAGGTTTTCTTTGTGTTATCCTTAGGTTGATCTTGCAAGCTTGCCATAGGTTTCTAGTCCTACAAACTGCAAGCGGTCAAATATTGCAGGGTTTGGGTCGTGATGTCATCCTATAGACACCAAAAGTCACAAATTGCTATTTTTGCATATCTATAGGTGATTCTAGACATCCCTAGGATAGTTTAGACTATTTTAGTCATGCGTAGACATGCGTAGACATGCATAGACATGCATATACATGCATAGACATGCATAGACATGCGTAGACTTCCATAATTTCACCATAGTAACATGTAGAATTCCACAAATGGATTTCAGGTCCAAAACCCTAATAATCCCTCAAAACTACACTTTAGGCATTGAGATACATTCATACGGAAACCCGAGGTGATGCATGTCCCATTTACACTCAATTGACACCCCCACGGGGTATTAATTGGCAAAATAAATTAAAAGTCAATTATCAAATTCTAATTTAATGTTGACTTCACTTAAGCCCCTTTTTAGGGTAAATTTGGATTAATTAACTCTTATTTCATAATTAGTTTTAATCAAATCCTCCCACATGTGCCAATTTAGGATTTCCTAGGGTTTTCTTTTAATCTTCCACTAAATATGCTTAAGGCCTAATTAGGATTAGCACTAATCCTTCCTCACATATGTGTGAGGATAGGATATTTCCTACTTAGAATGAGATTTTGCCACATAGCATCTATTAACCTAACCCTAGTCATAATCAAACATAGGTTTAGTCTATCTAACCCCCCCTGCACCTTGCATTTGCCTATAAATAATGGGTCCTAAACCCTTAATTAGCTCTGATTTCCAAATTCAAAAAAGTATTGTTACTCTACAAAAATGGAAAGCCAATAGCACACAATCTATTTTTGAAGTGTACAGGCATATTCTGATAACACACAAAGGCACCCCAGCTGCCTTAGGATTGACCCACCAGAGAGATTTCACTAGAAGAGCATCATAGCTCAATTCCTAGCCTACCTATGAATCTGACCCCAATTAGTGACCCGGGTTGCGAATTGCATCTGTAGACCCCAAATCACTCTAAATTTGGGAGGTAAGCTTTATTTAAATATGTTATTATCTTTTGTATATTTCCTTTTTATTTTTGTTACAATTTTATAGTTATTTTTGTCTTTCTAAACATGGGGCATGACTAAGGCAAGCCCTCCATCACACTAACCCCATTTTGCGGGTCTTTCACAGGTTATCTAGAAGATCTAATAAAGAGGAACAACATATAAACAACAACCCTATTGTGGCCTGCATACATCGAAGCCCACCTACACTAAGGGACTCTAGAAGAAAGCATTAGATTGATTGTAACCTTGTTAGGAATAGAGATGGATAAAGGGCATCAAGACCCTCTTGTAACACATGCTCATTAATATCAATGGAATACAATTTCTCTGTTTAATGCATCATTTATGTTTATGTGTTAAATTATCAAATGTCATTTTCTACCCGTTTCATTCTGGCATGCCCGGTGGGACCCCCACAACGGATAGTGCTAGATTCACTTTTCTTGTAAATCTAACATTATCTTTTGTTTCTATATTTTGCAGGTACCAAAATTATGTTTCATTGAAACCTCCAAAGTCTTGGGAAGCACCCTAGGCTAGAAGATTCCTTATTTGAAGCCTCTGCACCTGATTCGTGACCCACCCTATGATTTAGGTCAAATTTGTGACCTGGTTCATGATTTGAGCACAAACACCTAAAAAACCCCCAAATCAGCTGGGGTGATCTTTTTAGGGGCAAAGCAAACCCCCCTTATCATTAAAATGCAGGTATTTTCATTTTTTTTGCCTCTATTGCAAATTTTTGAAAGTATAAATGCATTAATTAGTTGAATGACCATTACTAGGCCTAGATTTGGGTTCATTGAAAAGCAGTTAAAGCATTGGGGTTTCTGAAAATTTTAGGACCTGCAACTTTCCAGCAAGTGTATAAAATTTATTTCTCAAGTAAATTTACATTTGTCTTTTATTTTTACATATGGCATAAGCCTAAGTTATTCTTCCTTTGTTCATAGCTTACATTGCTAAAAGGAAGTTTACATTCCAAAGTTAGATCAGGTTTTCTAATCCCCTCTTATATTTTTGAAAGTATTTTTACATTTTGAAAGTGCAAGTTAAGGTTTCATAATCCATTTTACTCCATACACATTTGTATTGCATGTTTCTATGTTTTGCAAAGTATATTAGTTTACTTCACAAAGGCATTTAGACTAGCTCATTTCTTTACAAAGATTGTAATCTATCTAATCATTTTCTTTCGAAAATGCATTAGGATTAGTTTTCTTTTGAAAACGCAAGTAGTTAGTTTATTATCTTGTAAACATCTATAGTAAAACACAAACCCACACACACTCAAGTGGTATCTTAAACAAGTGGTGAGATTGGACTTCATCCCCAATCCATCACTTGAGATTGGTGTTGGAGGAGTTTTACCCTCCACCAGGTCTCAACCCCCCTAGACACCTAGTAGCCCCATAGGAGAGGTTTTTTGGATTTCATCATCGAAAAATCCCCCATTTTTGCGATTGGACTCTAGATTTCATCACCAGTGGTTACCTGTAGAGTGGGATAGGATTAGCACCTTTATCCACAAGGCTTGTATAATTTGTGGAATTGGTAACTGTCATTCTTGACTAAGCCCGCCTGAGGGTGAAGCGAAAGCATGGGGTTGTTGACCATGCCTAGCATGTCTCAAACAATGCCACCTCTTCTCGTGAGAGGATATTAGCAGACCCACTTCAGTATAGTGAGTTCCACCCCTTTAGGATATCATTTTACTATGCCTTCCATACAGGTCACCATTCACATGTTGTGGTACCATTCTATCCTATGCATATTTGGGTGTTGCAAGAGGTTTGTTATTGATGACATTCCCGATTTGCTAGAGTATTCACTCCATTACCCATGATTCTACATAGGTAGTATCAACATTATAACACACAAAATGAACATAACACTTTTATTTTCTCAGCATTTAGAATTGATTTTGGTCTACCGTTGTTTGCATGATCACAAACCGGTCTCATCACACCACACTATATATTGTTTTTCTAGACACAACATGTCACTTATTTTACACTTACAGTAGACACACTTGAGTCTACATAACATAGGATTTATTCTTAAAAACCCCCTATGACACATGCCACTATGCCTGTGGTCACCCATAGTAGAACACGTGAGAAATCACGCTCTATGGAAGAATGACCTCCCCCTTCCTCTAGTCAGTCTACTCTTACTCCTTCAATCATGAAGGAGAGGATTATAGATACATTTGATTTACACATAGAATTTGATGTACAATTCACCCACATGATACCTCATGTCAAGACGTCAACTTTGAGTGAAATTCTCGCTACTTCACTCGTAGAGGATTACCTGCTCTTTGCAGCTCCATCCTCACCTAATCCCTCGACCATGTTCTGTGACAATGTAATATACACTTCACCAAGAAAATCTCCTCAATACTTCACTATAGATGAGGAGGTCATGCCTACGTCACCCACCTTTGCACACCCCTTTTTCCAGAATCTATCTCAATCCCTGTTTGAGAATTATTCATCCCTTCTAAACCATACCCGTCTTGAGGTCACATCATTCAACCCTACCATAAGAATGGTGTCAAACCCATCCTCATCCACTATAGGAAACCATAATCCATCCTTCCAAACCGCACAATAGATCCCTATTCATTAGGAACTGTATCGCTCCAAATTTTTCGCATCCCTACCTTCAGGCTATTGGATCCGCGCCCGGAAGGAGGATGGGAAAAGGATGGTGCGGTACCTCGGACGAGAGGACTTCACGAAGGTCCCGCCTCTCAAGGGAGGTGTATTTTGGTGATTTTTCGATGGATGGTGGGTTCACCAGGAAACATTTGGCGGCAGTTTCCACGCCTAGGTTTTGGGAATGAGTTTTGATGAGTTCGTTTTATTTTTAAACATTCATCCTAGGTTTGGCCGAATGATTCTAACTTAAACTACATGAAAATGCAATTTAAATGAATACAACAAACATAAAAGAAAGCAGAAACAGAGAATTTGCAGGAGGCCAATGAAGATTACCTGATCCGGAAGTCTGATGAAGTTTCTGATTACTTGTAGCAGTCTGGATCGTCTGCAATTCAACAGGATCGCCTTCAATTTGATAAAATCGTCTAAACTGACAGGATCGTCTGCAATCTGACGAATTCGTCAGACGAATTCATCAGAGACCTGCAAAACAGAAAACAGATGCGAAATACAAGAAATTCTATTTTGTAAACAGGGGCAAACTATATGAAAAAGTAATATGAGTATTGAACAATATACAAGAACAAAAGTAAATGCAAATCACTGTGTTTAGATAGCAGAATATGATCTTAATATGCAAACTAGACAAAATGGGTGAACTCCAGATGCAATATAGTATAAAAACTGAATAGACAATCTAATTTATAGCATAAAATGACAGAGAAAAGAGAAAGAAGAGCAAACTCCAGGCACTGATTGCCTCGATGTGTGCTGCAGTCAAAAT
This sequence comes from Wollemia nobilis, assembly GCA_028583015.1. Lineage (NCBI taxonomy): Eukaryota > Viridiplantae > Streptophyta > Pinopsida > Araucariales > Araucariaceae > Wollemia > Wollemia nobilis. The sequence goes on along the minus strand of JAQPPZ010001063.1, from coordinate 5,917,787 downwards.
CGTCTCGCATCAGAACGAGATCGTCCCGAATTTGACGAGATCGCCTCCGATCTTGACAGGTTCGTCGACTGCGATAGGTGCTGGCTCCGGCTGAAAACCAGTGGTGTACCTGCAATAAAATTAATATAGGACTAGTGCAAGAGCAAATTTGAAGTGTTTTAGCGCATAGGGAGTTGATTTACATAAAAATTCAGCCAGGGGTTGGGGAAGGAAAAGTTTTAGAGTTAAATAGGCATAGGATAGTTGTTGGGAGGTTGGAGATCATCCCAATTTGGGAGATCTCCAATGGGGGAAGGGTCCCAACGGCGCAGACACGCTTCTGCCCGGATTGGAGACCCGTTGGAATGGATTCCAACTATGCAAATTCAGTTTTGCGACAAAATCGTCTGGACGTTCTAGTCCAGACGAAATCGTCAAATCTGGGGCGATATCGTCTGATCGGAGACGATATCGTCAAACGGTCAAAACAACTGCTAAAAATGGCACGAAAAAAGAGGAAACGGGTTTCTCGACGGTTAACGGGCGGTTTGGGAGGTTAAATTTGAATTTAAATTTATTTACTAAGGTGAATGTAATTATTCCAATTTTACTGCGCCAATTTTAGGGTGCTACATTTTGCCCCCTCTTTAGCGAATTTTTCGAAGAAAATGCGTTAAAGATGAGTTCTTCTCGATCTACGAGAAAGCAAAAAATTATTCCCATTTTTAGGCGACGATTCTTGGTCGAATCGTACGACAGCTTACTATGGTGCCCCCTCCGTGTTTTTACCCAAATCGAACGTTTGAGGTAAAAACACGAAAAAGCAAAAATTATTTGTGAATTATTTTGAATAAAATTAAGAAAAATAGGGTAAAACCCTAATTCATTGTTACTGCCATAGCAGATCCTATCAGGACAGGGTCGACGAGGAGCTCATCCCGATCGACGATGAGGACTCGCAGTACCACACATACTACGATGGGACCACCTCGTCCTCCGCAGGGCGGGGGAGGAGATGAGGCCGAGAGCTCTAGAGGCTCTCGAGGCTAGAGGGCGGGATATCGCCACTGATATTGTATTATACTTGTATTGATAGAGGATTGAGTATGCCGAGGTACGGATTGTGGCATACCAATCCAGCTTTTGATGATGTATATATTCTGTTGATATATATAGATGAGATATTTTTTGATCATATGACTTGTCTTATGTGATGCTTATGATGCTTTTTATGTTTGATTGATTGATTGAGTTGATTGATGTAATGATTTTATTGATGATTCATGTAATTATGTCATTTTGGAAAATATTATAACTTGGATGTCATGCTTTAAATATTTTAAATGAAATAATCTGATGTAACAAATTGATTGGTTGTAATGAAATGTGATAAAAATAAAAAGAGATTTCTAACAATAATTTCAAAGGACATTGTCGCTATTATAGACCATTTCATGGAGTCGTCGCTCACTCGGTCGTCAAGCTAGTCCCAGGATAGAAATATTGTTAAAAGAAAAGAGTGCTTAAGAGACTGTCTTAAGACTTTGTTGTGATGATGCAAATGATGATGATGATGGTTTGCTTTCAGATTTCCATGAAAATATTATGCATGAAATATTGTAAAATGATTTTTGCTAGGCATAAATTCCTAAGTGTGATAAAAATTGTTGAATAATTCCTTAAGAATTATACCATCATTGCAAAATGCAAAGGTTGACATAATGATATGAAATAATAAAAATGTGTTTGCTTTTGAAAAGCATAATTTGTAAAAAAATGAAGTCATATGTTTTGTATGATCTTTGATAAATTGGGAAAAAAAATTGTTACAATGGTTTGCGCTAGGCATAGAATATGTAGGTATAGACTTATACCATCATCGCGAAGATCAAAGAAAGGATAGTTTTATTGCATGATTAATTTTTGATGAACAAAAAATATGATAATGAGGACTTGCGCTAAGCATAAAATTCCAATTTTGGTTTTGAAACTATACCATCGTTGCGAAAGTCGATAAGATATATATGATATGTTTTGATTGAAATTTTTGATTTTTTCTATTATATAGTTGTCTTTGTGGTAAATAATTGTACTTGGTTTATTCCAAACAAGTTTGCAAAAATAATATTTCAAAGTATTTTGAAGACAAAAAGTTAGATTTATAAGGAATCCCATGTGCATAAGTGAATTCATTGCCAATCTTGATTTATCATAATGATAGACAAAATCTCTCAAATACAAATGTGTGTGCAATTGCATTGTTCATTTACCAGTTTTGAGCAAGATACTATGATACAAGTGATTTGAAGAAACCAAATAAGTGTTCATTAACCATGATGTAGATGCATATAACCATACTAGGCTACTATGTAGATCGGATTATCAAGAGCTAGCTAATCCATAAGCAGACATAGGTCTATACAAAAGAAGGTCGCTAATGTGACAGACATATCGCCATGCTAGGAGTTACCCAAGGCCAAGCAGGTTGGGCACAAACCACCTGTTATGGGGCTTACCTCACAGTTTTCGAATAATTGAGAATTCCAGGGATTCAAGCTCATTCACCCTTCTTTTCTTTTCAAAGGGTAGGGAAAGGGATTTTATTGCTTTTCTTGCTTTCTTTTGAACTTTGCTTATTTTTCTTTTTGTATTTCTTTTGCTTGATAATGCTTGGAACATTGCTGACATAACATTTTTCTTTTCTCTTTTTCTTGAATTTTTCTTTTCTTTTTCTTTTTCTAGGGATACTTGCTCAGATTAGCTGTAGAGCAAGGGATTTTTATTCTGGGTAGGGGTGAGCTTGTCCTTTTGCCAATTCTCAAAGATTCTAGACCATGTGCATGATAGGATAGCAAGGGAAACTTTTCACTCAAGAAATCAGTTCTACTATGTAGCAAAACATGGAAATTACAAATATAATCATTTTATTGTGAAAAGATGTGCTTGGTTTAAGTAAATAACAAGATCAATTCTCTATGCTCAAACTTTATTTAATTGAATTTTGTGAACTTTGATATAAGAGAGATTAGTAATCATGCCAGATAAAATCAAGATATTTATTGTGTGAGTGTGCAAGTGAGGGATGCCAAATAAATGCTAGTTTTATCCAAAATAAGTTGAAACATATAATTGCAATAATTGTAAGAAAATAATGATTTTGAGAAAGTTTTGAGAATGTTGACTCTCTCTTTATTCTGTATATTGTTTTGGTTTCGAAAGAGTCAAGCATATAGCTGTTTTTGGATTTTTATGTTGATTTTTGTTTTGGAGCAAAAGGAACTTTACAAGTGCTTTAAAGAAATGCAATAAATATTTTTGAAGATTTTTGAAGATTTTATGAATGTTTTTGAGGTTTTTGAATAAATTGAAAGAAATACACGATAATGATTTTGAACAAATATATACATGGATGAAATGACCAAATTTATGCATAATAACGTTTGAGATGTAAAATATTCACGTGGGCTCTTTATTTTCTTTCACCCAGGTATAAGGTAGATATTTTATATGCTCCTTTTACATTTTGGAAATGATGATATGGGGGGCGGGTGGGCTCAAATTTACCCTTAAGTTCTTTTGTGTTGCTTTGCATTTTTTTTTTTTTTTTTTTTGAGGATTTTGATTTTTTTGTATTTTGATTTTAATTTATGAATTGAAATTGGGGGTATATACAAGATGATCTATATACACTATACAAGGTTATTTGAGTATAGCATGTCTAAGGTTGCTTCAAAATCAAAGGAGGTTTTGAAGGATAATCCGGTTGAGGTGAAGGTAAGAATAGAAGGTGATGAATAAAAGGTAGTGATAACAAAAGCTTTGTTATAATGTAGAATAATGTAGAAAAAGATTTGGCTTTTATATGTGTAAAATTGATTATATTACAAAATAAAATGTAAGAAGGATAAGAAAGTTCTTCATTCTTATCACTATATTCCAAATATTGATAAGATAGAGAAAGTATATGTGAAAGATATGCATGGATGTTATTTGGTAAACAAAGATGATCATATATGGATAAAAAAAAGTGATGGATAGAAGAGAATTGTGATAATAAATAATATATAGAACTTGATGTTTCAACCATTAAATATTCTTCAAATGGTGTTGGGTCACCATGTATGGTAACAATTTTATTTACAATTTCAAACTTCAAACATTGGTGAAGAGTGGAAGGGACAACTCTCATCGTATGAATCCAAGGACTCTGGAGAAATAGGTTGTAAGGTGAAGGGCAATATGCCACATAAAATAAAGTATCCAGGATCTTGGATCCAATATTGAGGGGAAGAATTATAGTACCTTGAGCTTCTTGAATTTCATTGTTAAAATATTTTATAATAACATTTGATTTATAAATATCTTCTTCCTTTATTTTGAGTTTTTGGAATAATTGATAAGTGCATAAATTAAGAGAGGAGTCATTATCTACCATGATAGTTTTAACAAGTGTTTCTTTACTAGATCCTGTAATGTAAAGATAGTAGTCTTCTTGTGGAGTAGAGGAAGGAATCTCCTCATCATAGAATGAAATATGGTTAACCTCAAGAGGGTTTACACCATTAATTATGTTCTTAGAGAAGATATGATGAGGAACAAATTGTTGGCTAGGTATTTTGAACAAAATTTCCTTGTGATAAATTTGTAATACTTCTAAAAGGGATATCTTTGCTTGAGGATTAATCACTTGTTTTTGGTTATCAAAGTGGATTTCAAATTGAGATTTTGATTCTAAATATGATCTTTCTATGCTTACATTCCATTTTGGATCATTATCTAGATTCAAAGATAGTTTTGAAGGTTGGTCAAATGAGGAATCCATATCTTGAATATCGGATTGGGTTGATTGAATTTGAGGTTGCTTATTTGTAGTTTTTGTTACAATATTAATAATATCATCATGATGGGACACATTAACATGAAATATTTGATTGGTTTCTTGTTGTTGATAATTGAGTAGGGGTTCTTGGGAGATCCCCATGTCTTGATTGATTATTGGTATTTGTTGTGTAGGAGTTTGATAGTTTACTCGAGATTTATAATCAGTTGTAGATTGTAATTCCTTTATATTAAAAAGATCCTTATCAATCAAATCTTGAATTGCACATCTTAAATCTTTACAATTTTGTGTCATATGTCCATCTACTCTATGATATTCACAATGTAGCTCAGGTTTAAACCAATCTGATGTGGTATCAGGTTGTCTTATGGAAGGAAGTTCAATAATATTTGTGTCAAGTAAATACTTGAGAATTATATCCATTGGTTGATTAAGCCTAGTAAATTTACGTGATGAAGGTTTTTGAGAGGTTTTTGATAAATGCCTTAGGAATTTCGTCATAAAAGGACCTAATGGTTTCTCACCTCTACTTTCTTCATTTTGGGTAGAATTATGATAGGAAGATTGCGATGTAGGAGGTGAGTGAATGGTAGAATTGGAAGAATAAGTATTTTCTTGTTGAAATGGATGTGTTGTATTGAAAGAAGAGTATTGAAAATGTGGTGGAGGATTATATGTGGGTTGATAGACATAATATGGATATATGGGAGAATAGATAATATCATTATGAAGAGGATTGGCAAAGGGATTGTTTTGTTGGGTTATGGATGAAAAATAAGAAGAGTGTGATAGAGGTGGTGTTGAATAGGGATGAGGTTGGTCATAATCAACAAATGTATTTGGATGAATTCTTCCAACATTACTAATGGGCTCATATTGATTTGAGTAAAAACTCATGGTTTCTTTAGTACTTCTAAAAGTAATATTTAGCATCTACTATTTAGAATTGAATCTAAAAACATACAAACTTGAAATGATGATTTTGTTATATTTTTTTTTTGCACACATATATATTTTTTTGTTTTTGTTTTCAAAAGGTTATGATGCATTCACGTCGGGTTCACCAAAATGTATCGCTCCAAATTTTTCGCATCCCTACCTTCAGGCTATTGGATCCGCGCCCGGAAGGAGGATGGGAAAAGGATGGTGCGGTACCTCGGACGAGAGGACTTCACGAAGGTCCCGCCTCTCAAGGGAGGTGTATTTTGGTGATTTTTCGACGGATGGTGGGTTCACCAGGAAACATTTGGTGGCGTTTCCACGCCTAGGTTTTGGGAATGAGTTTTGATGAGTTCGTTTTATTTTTAAACATTCATCCTAGGTTTGGCCGAATGATTCTAACTTAAACTACATGAAAATGCAATTTAAATGAATACAACAAACATAAAAGAAAGCAAAAACAGAGAATTTGCAGGAGGCCAATGAAGATTACCTGATCCGAAAGTCTGATGAAGTTTTTGATTACTTGTAGCAGTCTGGATCGTCTGCAATTCAACAGGATCGCCTTCAATTTGATAAAATCGTCTAAACTGACAGGATCGTCTGCAATCTGACGAATTCGTCAGACGAATTCATCAGAGACCTGCAAAACAGCAAACAGATGCGAAATACAAGAAATTCTATTTTGTAAACAGGGGCAAACTATATGAAAAAGTAATATGAGTATTGAACAATATACAAGAACAAAAGTAAATGCAAATCACAGTGTTTAGATAGCAGAATATGATCTTAATATGCAAACTAGACAAAATGGGTGAACTCCAGATGCAATATAGTATAAAAACTGAATAGACAATCTAATTTATAGCATAAAATGATAGATAAAAGAGAAAGAAGAGCAAACTCCAGGCACTGATTGCCTCGATGTGTGTTGTAGTCGAAATCGTCTCGCATCAGAACGAGATCGTCCCGAATTTGACGAGATCGCCTCCGATCTTGACAGGTTCGTCGACTGCGATAGGTGCTGGCTCCGGCTGAAAACCAATGGTGTACCTGCAATAAAATTAATATAGGACTAGTGCAAGAGCAAATTTGAAGTGTTTTAGCGCATAGGGAGTTGATTTACATAAAAATTCAGCCAGGGGTTGGGGAAGGAAAAGTTTTAGAGTTAAATAGGCATAGGATAGTTGTTGGGAGGTTGGAGATCATCCCAATTTGGGAGATCTCCAACGGGGAAGGGTCCCAACGGCGCAGACACGCTTCTGCCCGGATTGGAGACCCGTTGGAACGGATTCCAACTATGCAAATTCAGTTTTGCGACAAAATCGTCTGGACGTTCTAGTCCAGACGAAATCGTCAAATCTGGGCGATATCGTCTGATCGGAGACGATATCGTCAAACGGTCAAAACAACTGCTAAAAATGGCGCAGAAAAAGAGGAAACGGGTTTCTCGACGGTTAACGGGCGGTTTGGGAGGTTAAATTTGAATTTAAATTTATTTACTAAGGTGAATGTAATTATTCCAATTTTATTGTGCCAATTTTAGGGTGCTACAGGAACCACAAATACTCCCTCAAACCACACACCCGTACTCCCCACAAGAGTACCAACCATCCTCTTCTCAAGAGCCATTCTTCACCATATCTGAGGGTACCTCCCAATAGCATCTTCAAGAGCAAGAGATGCAAACCCAAGTTGGATTATACACTTACACTTTCCCCTCAACCCAAGCTCCTATCGTGATAGTTTATCCCACCTTTTTAGTAGCATTCCTACCTATCTCACAGGTATCCATAGTGCATGACGCCCAACCCTTGGAGCCAACTGTGCCTATGATGACCTTCAAGATACTTCCACCTATGCCCTTTCAATCTCCTACTACCCATATCCATCCTACCTATGGACCGACACCAATAGTGTATGTACCTACTCAATTAAATCATTCCACATAGTTTAGCTTTCCTGCTTCCTACCCTCTAGGGAAGAGATAGATTCTATCTTTTAATACCTCATCTCAACCACCCTTAGCACTAGTAGCACCAACACCTATACAACCACCAGCTAAACCTAGCTTCTTTATGCCTCCTCTAGTTTGGTAATCACTGCCCATGGTCCAACTAGTATAGTAGGCTCCAAACCAACAAGTACCCATGCCACAACCGTAGGTTACTCAATCATAGTATTATTATCATCAAAAGATGCCTACCCCACAACCTAGTGTACCTATAGACACGACAACACATGTCACTCAATACCTACCTTATCATGATCAGACACAATAGTATTCCCTATAGTATTGTGAAAAACAACAATACCAATACCCACCACATCAACAAGGTCAACCTATCATAGCCCAATCTTCAACTCCTATGACACCCAAATTTCAACTCTTTCAAGATGAAGTCAAAATGTTGAACCTATGCACCTCTAGATATAGGCCAAAAAAGCCTTACTATGATGAACTGTGCAACGAGCTAGTACATCCATCATTCCGTATCCCTCCTTATCCCTATCACTTTGAAATACCAAAATTCAACAAGTATAGAGGTAAGGAGTACCCCATATAACATGTGAGAAACTACCACTCATCCTGTTACCAACTGCATAGTAGTAACCCTCTTATGTTGCGTACCTTCTCCCTATCCCTCGCTGGGCCAGCATTGGGTTGGTACAACATGCTACTGTGCCATAGCCTATACACCTTTGAATAGCTGGCCAATTTCTTCTTAGATCACTTTTCCATCAACATCAAGAGAAAGACCACATTTTTTGATGTCTACACCTTATGACAGGAAGACGACGAACCCATCACTAATTTTGTTTCCATATGGAAAGTGATTATTCATGATATCATCCATAGCCTCCCTACCTCAAATTTTGTGACACTCTTTTCCAAGAGTTGCCACAAACACATTCCACATCCCTCCAACTTCATCAAAGTCACACTTTTGAAAATGCTATATCGCAAGCAATAGTGATCGAAGATATCAAGGTGCAATCTAGAAATATTAAGTTGAGAGCTAAAACCAACTATAACTCCAACTTTTGATTCAATAGACCCGCACTAAATCAACATTACCCATGACCACAACAAACCAATCAAGTCACAACTACTACCCTAGCATTAGTATTGACTCCTCCACCCTATACACCACAACCGCAAGTGCTCCAAGCTAATGCACCTGCCCCACATCAACCACAATAATACCATGAAATGCGCCCATAGGGTACACCGCACAACTTTACACCTTTAGCTGAACCATTACCAACCCTATTCCATAGATTGTATGATGGTAACCATCTTGTTCTACCAAAAATTCACCCATTGGATCCAAATGCACCTAAATCTCATGACTACAATGAGCAGTTATTTTGTCCCTTTCATAGGCAACATGGCCATAATATCAATTTGTGTCACTCCTTTCGGGGACAAGTTCAAGACCTAATCGATAGGGGTATTATTCAGGTAGAAAACCCTTTAGCCCCACATAACCAAAACCTAGGTATTTTCCAAAACTCTCTACCATATCATAGAGGACCCAATCCCCCTAGACCTCCAAACAATCCCCCAACGTCCCCTCACCAAGTCAATAATCTATAGTGTGATCCTCCATCACGCAGAGTAGTAGGCATGATCAACCTTACTACGAGAAACCAATGGTATTTGTTGCCCCACACAACACCTATTGTTTCTCCCCCTATCTAGTTTATGTCCCTGCAAGCATCCCAAAGGCCTAACGTCATACCGCCACCACCTCAAAATGTGATTACCATCTATGGTAGTCTAACCCATCAGCTACACAATGCCCTCGTACAGCTATCCATATTCGACCTCCTACAACAGTATCAACTCCATCATGAGGCGTTGAATGACATCCTACATTCCATTGACTTAGAGACACATGACACAAATGCTTTTGTCAATTTCATAGGGAACATCCCACGATGCCTTCAATCATCAATTATCTTTCATGACCACGAGATAACGAAACTCATTGGTGAAGGAGATGATCCACCCCTCCATATACAAGCTAATATGAATGATATTACTTAAAAGTGGGTACTTGTTGACACAGGCTCATCCATCAATATCATATCCATAGTAGCTCTACATCATCTACACCTCCCTCCAGCACATTTCACCACACCTTCTCTAGACCTACATGTTTTTGATGGTTCCATGAGACCTATCGTAGGATCTGTAGTTCTGCCCATTCACATAGGCATATGTATGATTCCATTCCTCTTCCACATTATTCAAGTAGAAATGCAATACAATATTCTTCTTGGTCACCCTTGGATCAAAGATATGCAGTGTGTCCCATCCACATTGCATCATTACCTCAAGTATGTCCACAACAGACTTGTTCATTGTGTCCTAGCCGATGGATACCCCTTTAAGTTTTGTAACATCATAGACCTTCCCCTTGCACCTTCATTCTCATATTCTCAACTATTTTCTGTTTCTTCTCACCATTCAGTAGGAGCATCGATATCCTCTCCAATTTCTACCCCAACACCCCAATGTTCTTCAACAACATAAGCTTTGATATCTGCACCATTAGCATCACATATTGGAGGACCTAAAACTGATACTATGCCTTCCCCACCACCATTATCATGGCCTCCAAAACCCTCTCAACCTCTACCATTCTAGTTTCCACCCATGGTGTCGCAACCACCATTGCCACCCATAACACAATTGGTTACATTACCTCCTTCACCCTTGCATATGAAAGCCCCTATCCTTCCTACACCATAGACATTGTCTCTTCCCTTTCAACCAAAACCTAAGACATTTTCATTCTGAATGCATCCCTGCACATGCACCGATGCCATCCCCTACACAAAACAAAAAACATGTTCAAACCACAATAACCAAACATCATGAACCTAAAAAACCAACACCCAACTTGGATGAACCTTCACACCCTTCAGCTACCACCATCAGGGAATCCTAACTTTCTTCTTTCTCGTCTGACTCGGATATGCCACCCCAATTGCCAAAGCATGCCACACCACGCGTATCCATATTCATGACAAAAAATGGCCCAGGAGACTATAACGTATGTGACACCCCTATCCAATCTACATGATATTTTGACCATCCCTCAGCCTCGGTATTGACTATTGGAACTATCATATAGTTAGTAAGTCTCGAAAACCATACCAATTTTGTGTATGTGGGAGTAGAATCTTCAATCCCCTCACCAAATTCTTCACCATCATAATCTAGCTCTAGTGATGCAATTACACACCTAGCCAACCCTCAATTTTCCTTGTGCTACCTATAGTTCTTTCATTGGCATGGTTTTGGGTTAGGTCATTATGAGCAAGGGCTACATACACCCATTAACCCTCATGTCTGCCCACCTATCAAAAAAACTGGTCTAGGTTATCACCCAACTGTCGCCTATACATTAGAAGATGAGATACAAGATCTATCCATACATCCTCCCCTGCGCCCAACACACACCTTGGAAGAGTACATTGACATGGACATACTAGAATACATGCCTTCGCCCACATCAACCATCACCGTCCCCTATGATTTCCTCCAAGAATATCCTATGCCCGATACCTCTTTATTTTGTGATGTTCAGCGATTGGTAGAACACTTTGCTACTTTATCTTTGGCTACACCACCAATAGAGTTGGATGCACTCCCGTGTCATCCACCACCTATAGAGCTAGACCCAGTGTTGCCTGACCCACCATCAATATTCCTGCCAGTATTCCCACCTATACATAGATAGTTATATAGAGCAGCCTCTCATTCTCGTTCATCACCAGTCATCCTACGACCTCTCTTAAGACTTTTGGGATGTGCACAACATATCCAAATTCCATCACTAGATTCTACTCCACCTACTTCACCTACAACATCAATTAACATGGTTGAGATAGATTTACGTTATCCCCTATGTTACAACCATTAGCAAATTCAAGATGATACTCTAAACACAAAATTTATTGATCTTGCACATATCTCACACATACCAGCACCTAGAGACTTTCTTTTCTCTCCTCACATCTTGCGAATGGAAAATACCCCTTCCTCATCCACATCACACCAAATCCCTCAAGTCCATCACATAGGAATTTATGTAGACGATGAATTTGAGTTTAGCGAGGCCATTGATGACTTCAATCTCATCCCTATCCCTGAATAGTTGCACAATGGATCTCACATGCTCATTGAAGACACGATTGATGTAGACATCGGTGAAGATCTAGAAAATCCATACATCCTCAAATTAGCTACTAGTCTCTCATCTGAGGAATGCATCACCTTTATGAGCTTCTTATGCAAGTATATAAAAGTGTTTGCATGGTCGTACAAAGACATGCCGAGACTTGACCCTATTGTGGTAGTGGATAATCTTATACTATATCCCAATGCCAAACCAGTAAGACAAAATCTGTGACGCATTCATCCAACTATCGCATTGATAGTAAAATATAATCTCCAAAAGGTCCTAAACATTGATTTTATAATACCCATCGACTATCCCACAATTGCACTGAGAGGGGGGGTGAATCAGTGTAGTTCTTTAAACTTAAATTCATAGCTCTTAAAACTGAAATAATGAAACCTTAAAACCAGATAAAGCAAGTATCACAAGAGAACATCACACAACACAAGATTTAACGAGGTTCACCAATTTGGCTACTCCTCAAGAATGACCGCTTGGACTACCATCCAAATCCAGCCTTTGCAAAGCACCAACTTTACAATCAATTTACCAGCACCCACTGGAAGGAGCACCAACCCCTTATTTATCTCGCACCAATAGAAAGGAGCACCAACCCCTTATTTACCAGCACCAACCCCTGATTTACCAACACCTACTGGAAGGAGCACCAACCCTTGATTTACCAGCACCTACTGGAAGGAGCACCAACCCCTGATGCCAAGCTGCAACCTGGACTTCAATTTTGAATCTAGAAGTTTAACAAAAAAATACCTTTGCTTTTACAAGACCCTGACTGGTCTACTTCACCTTTGCATTCTCTACGCACTCTGCTCTCTCTACGCAATCACTTCGCACACTCTGCTTCATTACAGTCGAACTTCACGATCGTCTTCTCCCTTTTGCGCACTCTACTCTCTTTGCGAATTTTGCACTTAGCATGATTCGACACGACTTGCTCTCTGCACACTACGACCGAATTTCGCACACTTCAACATCCTTCAATTCTCCAAACAGCCCTCCTTTTATAACAATATTTTTATGATGAAAACCCTAATCTTAGTCGGTTGTAAATCCTAATCTTAGTCGGCTTTCATAACAACTGTAAACCCTAATTTTAGTCGGTTGTCATCGGTCTTCGTCGGCTTCAACTTAACCGCGAAAATACAACATGTCGCGATATCGCGACACTTTTTCTTTCTCTCTCTTTCTCCTTGCTTTGGCCCCTGAAACATGGGGTTTTTTTCTCTCTCTTTCTTTTTTTTTTTTCTCTCTCTTTCTCTTTGCATCGGACCGTGAAAATGCTACATGTCGCGATATCGTGACACTTTTTCTCCTTGCTCTTTCTCTTAGCTTTGGCCCATGAAAATACAACATGTCGCGATATCGCGACACTTTCGCCTCCGTATGCTTTCTCTATTCTTTTGTCATGATATCGTGACATTTCTGCCTCCGTAGACTTCGTCTTTTCTTTTGTCACGATATCGTGACACTTCTACTTTCATAGACTTTGACTTTGCTTTTGTCATGATATCATGACACTTCTACCTCCGTAGTCTTCAACTTAGCTTTTGTCATGAAATCATGACACTTCTGATTCTTTACTTAGCTTCTTTGCTTTTGTCACGAAATCATGACACTTCTGCCTTCGAAGTCTTCTTCTCTGCTTTTGTCATGAAATCATGACACTTCTACTTTCGTACTTTACTTCTTTGCTTTTGTCATGAAATCATGACACTTCTGCTTTTGAAGTCTTGCTTTCTGCTTTTGTCATGAAATCGTGACAGTTCTGCTTCCATACGCTTCCTCTCTTTCTTTTGTCACGAAAATGCGACATGTCACGATATCGCGACACTTTTCAAACTTACTTTCTCTCTCCTATTTTAGTCACAAAAATGCGACATGTCACGAAATCGTGACACTTTTCAAACTTACTTTCTCTCTCCTATTTTAGTCATGAAAATGCGACATGTCACGAAATCGTGACACTTTTCTTACTTGTTCTCTTTCTTCGAACTTGTCACGAAATCATGACACTTTTTCCTACTTTCTCTTTCTCTTCCAACATGTCACGAAATCATGACAGTTTTTCCACTTGCCTTTTTCTCTTCCAACATGTCATGAAATCGCGACAGTTTTTCCACTTGCCTTTTTCTCTTCCAACATGTCATGAAATCACGACAGTTTTTCCACTTGCCTTTTTCTCTTCCAACATGTCACGAAATCGCGACAGTTTTTCCACTTGCCTTTTTCTCTTCCAACATGTCACAAAATCATGATAGTTTTTCCACTTGCCTTTTTCTCTTCCAACATGTCGCGAAATCATGATAGTTTTTCCTGCTTTTTCTCTCTCTTCCAACATGTCACGAAATCGTGACAGTTTTTCCTGCTTTTTCTCTCTTCCAACATGTCACGAAATCGTGATAGTTTTTCCTACTTTTTCTCTCTCTTCCAACATGTCATGAAATCATGACAGTTTTTCTTGCTTGTTGTATATGTCGTGATATCGCGACACTTTTCTTACTTGTCTTTTTCTTTGATCTTTTGCATATGGGCCACTTCGGTCTTCTTGGAAAATCACTGTACATACTCTAAGTAACCTTTGAACTCCTGTCTTCTGCATCTGAATAGCTTTTGAACTTCCTGTCCACTGCATCAACAGATCTATCTGACTGTGTTGACAACAATGACAATACTGTTGTTGCACCTTGCTCAACAATCTCCCCCTTTGGAATTGTTGGCAACACATGTGCAATTTCCTGTAACTCTTCTCCCCCTTTGACAATAATACCAAAGGGCTACTGCAGACTCCCCCTGAGTCCATGCACAACATTCTCAGGCACAATTTATTACACTTAGCAAAAATCATGAACATGAGCAAAAAGATAATCAAATACTTAAATGCTCCCCCTGAGAATGTGATCCCTGTAGCTAGTCAATTCTTGGGAAGAGTGACCACTCCCAATTTATTGCGAAGGTACTCAAAAACTTCCTTGGGCAATGGTTTTGTGAAGATATCTGCTACTTGCTCTGTAGTTGGAACAAAATCCAACTTAACCTCACCTTCCGCAACTTTCTCCTTCAAAAAGTGATACCGGATAGCAATGTGTTTTGTGCGTGAATGCATAACCGGATTCTTGGAGATGTTAATGGCACTGGTGTTATCACACTTAACCGATATTGGCTCACCGAAGCTAATACCAAGATCTTTCGGGGTTTGTTTCATCCACAATACCTGCGTACAACATGTTGTCGCTACAATATATTCTGCCTCTACTGTCGATAAAGAAACTGACTCTTGTTTCTTACTGTGCCACGCGACCAATCTGTCTCCAAGATAGAATGCACCTCCACTGGTACTCTTTCTATCATCTACACATCCTGCCCAATCTGCATCCGAATACGAAATAAGGGTGAAGTCTTTACCTTTCGGATACCATAACCCATACTCCATAGTACCCTTGAGGTACCGAAGAATCCTCTTCACCGTTGTCACATGAGTCTCCTTGGGATTAGCCCGAAATCGTGCTACCATGCATACCGCCCGCAAAATATCTAGTCCGGTAGTCGTCAGTGCAAGTAAGCTTCCAATCATAGATCTGTACATGGTTTGATCAATAGGTGGAGATTTGTCATCCTTGCTCAACTTGCAACCTATCGTCATGGGAGTGCTAACTGGCTTACAATCCTCCATTGTGAACTTTTTTAACATCTCTTTCACATATTTAACTTGAGAAATAAATATGCCCTTCTTATTTTGATTAACTTGCAACCCGAGGAAATACGAAAGTTCACCAATCATTGACATTTCAAATTCTTTCTGCATCTTATTTGCTAAATCTTTACACGACTCATCTTTGCTGCTGCCAAATATGATATCATCGACGTATACAACAAGAACAATAAGATGCCCATTTTCTGTTTTGACATACAAATTACTATCCACCATACCTTTCTTAAATCTTTGTTGAGTGAGATAGTTGTCTAGCCTTGCATACCATGCTCGGGGTGCCTGTTTTAAGCCATATAATGCTTTCTTCAACTTGCAAACCAAGTTGGGATCATCACCAAGTTGGAAACCATCTGGTTGCTCAATATAAACCTCTTCTTCAAGTTTCCCATTCAAAAACGCTGATTTCACATCCATTTGATAAACTTTGAAATTCTTGTAGACTGCTAAAGCCAAAAACATTCTAATTGCCTCTAGTCTAGCTACTCGGTGCAAAAGTTTCCTCAAAGTCAATGCCTTCAACTTGTGCATAACCCTTACATACCAATCTTGCTTTATTTCTGACTACCTGTCCGTCTTCATTCAATTTGTTTCGAAAAATCCATTTAGTCCCGATTATATTTTTATTTGCAGGTCTAGGTACTAACTCCCAAGTTTCGTTTTTCTCGATCTGATCTAATTCTTCATTTATTGCCTTCATCCAACTTTCATCTTTGCTTGCATCAGCAACATTTTTGGGCTCAATGTTGGATAATAGAGAGTAGTTAGTTACTACTCTTCTTCTTGTCTGAACACCAACTTTGGGGTCTCCAATTATTTGCTCTCTAGGATGATTTTTCTTCCAATTCACTGTTTTGAATTTCTTATTTTCTTCCACTTCTGAATCACAACTTAAATCATCCGAGTCAATTTTTTGTATCTTTTCCATTTCGTTTTCCTCATCTCCTTCAATAACCTCTTCATAAATTGGGTAGTTCGTTTCATAGCTAATTACTCGTTCTCTACCTTCATCAAATTTAACATCGACATTGTCCACAATTTTCTTTAGCCTCTTGTTGTAGCATCTCGTAAGCTTTGCTTTTTGATGAATAACCAACAAAAATACCTTCATCCGCTCTATCTTCAAACTTACCAAGATTATCTTCGGTTCTTTTGATGTAGCACTTGTCTGCCAAAAACTTTGAGGTATTTTGTTGTTGCCCTTTTACCGAACCACAACTCATAAGGAGTTTTGCTTTCATGTGTTCTCAGCATGTACCTATTTTGGATATACACCGCAGTATGGACTACTTCTTTCCAAAATTTGTCTGCTACTCTACTTTCAGCCAACATAGTCCGTGCCATTTCTTGCACTGTCCTGTTCTTTCTTTCTACCACTCCATTCTGTTGAGGTGTCCCGGCTGCTAAAAACTGTCTCCTAATACCGTATTTTTCACTAGTACTCTGTAAACTCCTCTGAAATGAATTCTCCTCCTCTATCCGATCTTAAACATTTGATCCTCTTTCCTGTTTCATTCTCAACATGGTTTTTGAAAATCTTGAACATATCAAAAGCTTCCGATTTATGCTTCAAGAAAAATATCCATGTCATTCCGGAATAGTCATCAATGCACAACATAAAATATTTGTCACCATTTATGCTTTGTGTTCTCATGGGTCCACATAAATAAGTGTGTATTAGTTCCAAAGGTTTGCTTGTGTAGTACTCTTTTGTTTTGAATGTGACTCTAGTTTGCTTCCCCTTTTGGCATGAAGCACAAATGTTGTTTGCAGGTTTGCTCGATGGTGGGAATATCTCTCACTGCCCTTTTTGAGCTGATTTTTACTAGATTATCAAAACTGATATGACTGAGTCTCTTGTGCCACAACCAATTTTCTTCTTCCTGTCCAATAAAACAAGTTCCTTCTGAAGTCTCTCGAGAGCGTGTACAGAGTTGCCGGATGTCCTTGATCCAGCTTGCTATCAATTTTCCACTGTTTGTTTTTCTGACTTCACAACCCTGCTTCATAAAAACTACTTCATGACCTTTATCACAAATCTGACTTACGCTCAACAAGTTATGTTTCAACCCATCCACAAACAAGACTTCTTCTGACTTAATTTTTTCGTTACTAATTTTAACTGAACCTTTGCCAACTATCTTAGCTCCATCATTATTTCCAAACTTTACTGAACCACCTTCATATTTCTGTAACTTCTCAAATTTATGTTTGTCACCTGTCATATGACTGGAGCATCCACTATCAAGTATCCATGGTACATATTTATTCTGTGCTCTAAATGTTGTTTGTACGATTAAGGATTCCTTTTCTTCCTTAAGTCGCTCTTTTTCTTTCCACTCCGTTTTGATAGTAGTTTTGGGCTCTTGTTTTGCCTTTCCCTTATCAATAGATTGTGCATGTTTTTCGAGAAGTTTTCTATTTTGTCTCATCCTGTTTGGTTGAAATTTTCTTCCCTGAAACTGATTTGATGCAAATGTACTTCTACAGTTTCTTGCAATGTGCCCAAAATTATGACAGTTATAACATTCTACTGTATAATTCATCAGAGGAGAAAAAGCATTTCTACTGGTGAAATTCCTTGGTCTTACATTATATTTGCAGCCTGAGATTTTATGTCCATAGCCATTGCATTTAAAACAAAAACCAAAAAAGGGATAATTGAACCTGGGTGATGGTCTTTGCCATGTTGTCGTAGGAGCCTTAGGTCTTCTTCTTCTTTGATGTGTGACATTGGTGAATCCATCATTGTCAATTCTCCTTTCGTGCCTGGCATTATTGCTTTCTTTTGCATGAGACGTTTTTCCTTGATCAACCTGTTTCTTATCTTCATTCTTTATGGATTCTACATTTTTGGCCTTTGATCCATTTGATGATTCTCCTTCGATGAAACCCAGACCAAATTTGATGCCTGTAGGCCTTTGGTCATTTATAATCTTATCCAACTTCATAGAACTTTCTTCGCGTTTGTGATAGCAACTAATTTTATGATTCATCTCTTCTATCTGCATCCTTAAACCAACATT
This sequence comes from Wollemia nobilis, assembly GCA_028583015.1. Lineage (NCBI taxonomy): Eukaryota > Viridiplantae > Streptophyta > Pinopsida > Araucariales > Araucariaceae > Wollemia > Wollemia nobilis. Next base: position 5,899,079 of record JAQPPZ010001063.1, on the reverse strand, counting down.
CTCTTCTTCTAGTTTGCAGCAATAATCTATTTTCATGGTAATTTGTACTTCGAGATCTTCAGATATTTTCTTGTATTCTTCTGTCTGTACTTTCAGACTGGTTATGATTTCGTTTGCATCCTCAAGCCTTTTTGAAATTTTCTTATTCTTTTTCCTCTCTATTTTCCACTCTTCAAGTGCAGAGATCAACTCACCTTCTAGATCTACTTCAGCCTCAGGGTTTTCACCACATACTTCAGAGTTCACTCCTTCCTTTTCTAATTTTACTTCTTCAAATGCCATGAAAAGAGCTTCACCTGTTTCCTCTTCGAATCCTCACCGGAGCTGTCTTCTTGATGAACTGGAATTCCTGGAGATGAAACTTTTCTTCTTGAAGTTGCCTTTTCTGAAATTCATTTTCTTCTTCCAGTCACTTCTTTCTTGGTGCGATCCTTCATCATTTTTGTTCTTCTCATTAAGTGGACATTTAGTCGCAAAATGCCCAACGCCTCCATAGTTGAAACATTTAAATGGTAGCTTTCCTCTGTATTTTCCTTTTCCCATTTTTAGTTTTCTAACAAAGTTTGCTTCCATTTCATCTGATGTCTCTTCTTCCTCGGACTCTTGTTTTGCGTTTTTATCTTTAAGGGCTTTAAAAGCCGCTTCTCTGTCTGTGGGTTTAGATCTTCCTATCCTCATCTCATATGCAGTCAAAGAACCATACATCTCATCTATACTAAAATAATTTAGATTTTTAGCTTCTTCTATCACTGAGACTTTAGAATCAAACCTTTGAGGAAGAGATCTTAATACCTTTTTCACGATGGTAGAGTCTTCGATATCCTCGCCGAGTCCTCTGATCGCATTAATGATTCCATTAACTCTCAGCATATATGCCTCAATGTTTTCATCGTCATTCATCTTTAATGCTTCGAACTGAGCTCGATGTGTCTGTAACTTGGCCTCCTTGATCTTATCGTCTCCTTCATGAATACTCCTCAGTTTGTCCCATATTTCTTTTGCCATTTTATAGCTCATGATCTTTACTAGTTCACTGTCTGCTAATCCGCACATGAGAGCATTCTTTGCTTTTGAGTTATTTTCAAATAGTTTCTTTTCATCAGCCTCTTTTGGAGAAGTGATGGGTATTGTGTATCCACTAACTATTGAATCCCAGATGTCGTATCCCAAAGCACAGAGATATGTCTCGCATCTTGATTCTCCAGAATGCGTAATTAGATCCGTCAAACAATGGTGCTTTGTTTGATGAGAAGCCTTCACCACCTGCCATTGTGTTACTTCCAAGATCACCCTAGCCGGTTAAGCTTGTACAGGAACTTAGCTCTGATACCAATTGTTAGTCTTACAATGGCACTAAGAGGGGGGGTGAATCAGTGTAGTTCTTTAAACTTAAATTCATAGCTCTTAAAACTGAAATAATGAAACCTTAAAACTAGATAAAGCAAGTATCACAAGAGAACATCACACAACACAAGATTTAACGAGGTTCACCAATTTGGCTACTCCTCAAGAATGACTACTTGGACTACCATCCAAATCTAGCCTTTGCAAAGCACCAACTTTACAATCAATTTACCAACACCCACTGGAAGGAGCACCAACCCCTTATTTATCTGCACCAACAAAAAGGAGCACCAACCCCTGATTTACCAACACCTACTGGAAGGAGCACCAACCCCTGATTTACTAGCACCTACTGGAAGGAGCACCAACCCCTGATGCCAAGCTACAACCTGGACTTCAATTTTGAATCTAGAAGTTTAATAGAAAAATACCTTCACTTTTACAAGACCCTAACTGGTCTACTTCACCTTTGCGTTCTCTGCACACTCTGCTCTCTCTGCGTAATCACTTCGCACACTCTGCTTCATTATAGTCAAACTTCATGATCATCTTCTCCCTTTTGCGCACTCTACTCTCTTTGTGAATTTTGCACTTAGCATGATTCGACATGACTTGCTCTCTATGCACTACGACCGAATTTTGCACACTTCAACATTCTTCAATTCTCCAAACAACCCTCCTTTTATAATAATATTTTTATGATGAAAACCCTAATCTTAGTCGGTTGTAAATCCTAATCTTAGTCGGCTTTCATAACAACTGTAAACCCTAATTTTAGTCGGCTATCATCGGTCTTCGTCGACTTCAACTTAACCGCGAAAATACAACATGTCACGATATCGCGACACTTTTTCTTTCTCTCTCTTTCTCTTTGCATCGGACCGTGAAAATGCTACATGTCGTGATATCGTGACACTTTTTCTCCTTGCTCTTTCTCTTAGCTTTGGCCCATGAAAATACAACATGTCACGATATCGTGACACTTTCACCTCCGTACGCTTTCTCTATTCTTTTGTCATGATATCACGACATTTTTGCCTTCGTAGACTTCATCTTTTCTTTTGTCATGATATCGCGACACTTCTGCTTTCATAGACTTCGACTTTGCTTTTGTCATGAAATCACGACACTTCTGCCTCCGTAGTCTTCAACTTAGCTTTTGTCATGAAATCATGACACTTCTTCTTCGTACTTAGCTTCTTTGCTTTTGTCATGAAATCGTGACACTTCTGCCTTCGAAGTCTTCTTCTCTGCTTTTGTCATGAAATCGTGACACTTTTGCTTCGTACTTTACTTCTTTGCTTTTGTCATGAAATCGTGACACTTCTACTTTCGAAGTCTTACTTTCTGCTTTTGTCATGAAATCATGACAGTTCTGCTTCCGTACGCTTCCTCTCTTTCTTTTGTCATGAAAATGCGACATGTCGTGATATCACGACACTTTTCAAACTTACTTTCTCTCTCCTATTTTAGTCATGAAAATGCGACATGTCACGAAATCGTGACACTTTTCAAACTTACTTTCTCTCTCTTATTTTAGTCATGAAAATGCGACATGTCATGAAATCGTGACACTTTTCTTACTTGTTCTCTTTCTTCGAACTTGTCGCGAAATCACGACACTTTTTCCTGCTTTCTCTTTCTCTTCCAACATGTCACGAAATCGTGACAGTTTTTCCTGCTTTTTCTTCCTTTTTCTCCCTTCCTTTTCTTCCAACATGTCACGAAATCGTGATTTTTCCACTTGCCTTTTTCTCTTCCAACATGTCGCGAAATCGCGACAGTTTTTCCACTTGCCTTTTTCTCTTCCAACATGTCACGAAATCGCGACAGTTTTTCCACTTGCCTTTTTCTCTTCCAACATGTCACGAAATCGTGACAGTTTTTCCACTTGCCTTTTTCTCTTCCAGCATGTCACGAAATCGTGACATTTTTTCTTGTTTTTTCTCTCTTCCAACATGTCACGAAATCGTGACAATTTTTCTTGCTTTTTCTCTCTTCCAACATGTCACGAAATCGCGACAGTTTTTCCTGATTTTTCTCTCTCTTCCAACATGTCGCAAAATCACGACAGTTTTTCTTGCCTGCTGTATATGTCGCGATATCGTGACACTTTTCTTACTTGTCTTTTTCTTTGATCTTTTGCATATGGGCCACTTCGGTCTTCTTGGAAAATCACTGTACATACTCTGAGTAACCTTTGAACTCCTGTCTTTCGCATCTGAATAGCTTTTGAACTTCCTGTCCACTGCATCAACAGATCTATCTGACTGTGTTGACAACAATGACAATATTGTTGCTACACCTTGCTCAACAGGTAGTGCATAATATTATACTATATCCCAATGCCAAACCAGTAAGATAAAAGTTGTGACGCATTCATCCAACTATCGCATTGATAGTAAAATCTGATCTCCAAAAGCTCCTAGACATTGATTTTATAATACCCATCGACTATCCCGAGTGGGTATCCAACATGGTCCTTGTCCCCAAACCGTCTGGTGATGTTCATGTGTGCACAGACTTTCATGACCTAAACAAAGCTTTTCCCAAAGACAACTTCCCTCTACCCAACATTGACTCCCTTGTTGACTCCATTGCAGGTTATGAGATGATTTTCCTCATGGACAGATTTTTTGAATACAATCAAATTTGGATCAACCCAGCTGATCAACACAAAACTTCCTTCACAAAACCCTAGAGGACTTTTTTCTACAAGGTCATGCTCTTTGGCCTTAAAAACACTGGGGAAACCTATCAACGAGCCACGACCTACATATTTCATGACCTAATGCACAAAAATATGGAAGACTATATAGATGACCTCATAAAAAAATTAAATAAATGTGATAATCATATCGAAGATCTCTGCCAAATTTTTGATCGACTACTAGAACACAACATGCACCTCAATCCAAAAAAGTGTGTGTTCGGTGTTACATCTAGAAATATACTAGGATTCATTATCTCCCAATGAGGCATTGAAGTACATCCTAGTAAGGTGAAAGCCATCATCGAGATGCCTCCTCCTACCACCTTAAAGAAATTACGTAGCCTACAAGGCAAGATTACCTCTATTCGCAGATTTATAGCACAATTATCAGACAAATGCCAACCATTCAACCATATCCTACAAAAAGGAGTACACTTTAAATGGGACTAAAAATATCAAGCCGCATTCGACACTATCAAAACTTACCTCACATCATCGTTGGTTACGTCATTACCGCACCCACAATTACCATTGATTCTATACATCTCGTCCATAGAGCTTGTGCTAGGTACACTCCTAGCTCAAACTAACACTCTCAACAAATAGAAGGCTATCTACTACATTAGTCGCACACTAGTTAGTTACAAAATGAGATACGGGTACATGGAGAAGCTATTCCTAGTAGTAGTATTCATCACCTATAAGCTAATACATTACATGTTAAACCACACAAATTTTTTAATAGCCCAATACAATCCCCTACGGTATATGATGAACAAAAGTTATCACAACTCTCGCATAGCTAAATGGATTATGCTCCTAACTAAGTTTGACCTAGAATTTGTATCTCAAAATTCCATCAAAGGGCAGATCATTGCTGACCAATTGGATGAAGCCCCTATAACTAAAAACCAACCCCACTCATCCAACTCCCCGATGACTCTATCTTTCACATAATCGAAGACGAGGAGTACGTCAAACCAGAATTTTTGGTTGACCTCACTATGTTCTTTGGCGGGTCCAAATGTCTCTACGCTGGGGGTGTAGGCATTATTTTATTTACACCATAAGGATAACCACTCCCATTTTCATTCAAACTTGATTTTTATTTTTCCTATACCAATAACAACGTAGAATATGAAGCCGTAATCCTAGAATTAAAACAAGCCCACTCTATGCACATCAAACTCCTCCACATCATAGGCAATTCACTTTTGATTGTTAATCAAGTGTAGGAACTTTGGCTATGCAATTGACCAGTCCTCCAATAGTACAAGAAGATCACCCAAAAACTCCTATCCCAATTCAAATGGTATTACCTCGAAGCCACACCATGCTCATCTAACCATTTCACAGACACCATGGCCTCCTTAGGGTCCCTTATCCTACAAAACCCAATGTCTAGCATGACATCTATAACCATTCATACACTTACACAATATGCTATATCACCCACACCTCCCACAAACAACGATGGTGTATATGTGGTAAACACCAAACCTCATGACCCATGGTTCTCACAGATCAAGGAATACATCAAACTAGGCTTCCTACCATGTGATTTACCCCATTCTCAGTGTCGAATCTTTAAACAAAGAGTGATACACTACACCTTGCTAGGGGACATCCTTTACCGCTATAGCTATGATGATATACTCTTGCATTGCCTAGAACTGCAAGAATCACAACGGGTTGTACAAGAAACCCATGATGGCACTTATGGTGGCCATTTTAGTGGCATGGCGATTGCCAAATGCATTCTTTGTATGGGATACTACTGGCCTAAAATGGAGCAATATTGCTATGAGTATGTCAAATGTTGCATCAAATGCCAACAACATGCCAAATTAACACATTTGCCATCTCAAGCACTTCAACAAATCCAGTTCATGTGGCGCTTCTCCTAATGGGGCCTGGATCTAATTGGAAAATTTACACCTGCATCCTCTAGCAATCATAAATTTATCATTATAGCAACAAAATATTTTACAAAGTGGGTCGAAACCATCCCACTGGTCCAAACTATAGGAGCCAAAATTACAACATTGATCATGGAGCATATCATATACCGCTTTGGAATTCCCTCCCAAATTATTTAAGATAATGGGAAATCTTAAAAAACAAAATTGTTTGAGCCCTCTACAATAGATTTCACATACATCATAGCTTTTCAACCCCATATTACCCTCAATGAAATGGCTAGACAGAAGCTACTAATAAAACCATATATTCTATTCTTCATAAGACTGTAGCAAAATCTCACTAGGACTGGCATAATTAAATATCCCTAGCCTTGTGGGCATATCGTACGAGTATTTGTACTCCCACTGGGGCAACACCTTTTTCACTTGTATATGGAGAAAAAGCTATCATGCCCCTTGAGCTGGAGATACCCTCTTTACGGATATCCATAAAATATTTCATTGATGACGACACTACTCGCCAAGCACATCTAGATCAACTAACACTCCTCAATGAACGTCGCATCCATGCCATCGATCACACACGAGTATATCAATATCACCTTCGATGTGTCTACAATAGTAAGGTACATTAGCATGAATATCAAATTGGCAACTTGGTTCTCAAAGAGAACCAGTAAATCATAAGTCAGCCTCACCAACAACATGATAAATTCACCCTAAACTGGTTGGGTCCATTTATTATCACACACAAATATGATTTAGGAGCATATAATTTGGCAAATATTGAAGGCTTTAATATCCTAAACCCATCAATATCTTACATCTACGTGCTTTCAATTCATGATTCATAAACACAGTCACCATCACAAGTGTCACATAGTATTAGAAATAAACCATTAAGCACATCACTAAGTGAATTTGTTATTTCTACTTTATTATTTATGTATACATGTACATTTCACCTTTCTACCATTTTTATTCTTGGGGTATTTGCTTTTCCTTTTGTAGGACCCATTCCATCAGCAGGAGAGCTCTACGGAGGCCTCACCTACCACCATGCAGGACCATCTACAACTGCAGCAAAAACCTATTACACCAGCCAATCTTGCCTGACCACCAATCGCCCTTCATACCAAATGCTCCTCACATTCATCCCATTTAGGTCACCACACTTCACCTCGACACCATTCTCCTCACCAATGAGGTTTGTCCTATTCACCACACTTTGGCGACAACCAGATTACCATATCCTTTTTCGATGATAAATATGAATCCACCCAACCACAAGCACAAGGATCATCCTCCCATCCGTCTGATGATCTCATAAGTCATTATTCACCTCCAAGTCATCCAAAACATCCCATAGGATCTTATCACCCACCTAATAGGGAATACACACCCCATCAATCTCACCCTGCATTTCTACCCTCTCCCCTTCCCAATGGTGAGTCTACGTACACCTAGGCTCTGCAAGCCTGCGTAGCCCCAGCTACTCAAGCCGATTGCAAAAACATCCCTATTTATCATTTGTGTTGTCGTCCAAGGCCATCGCCTATGGTACCGGTCCTCAAGACACTACCTTCACCACTACAAGGCTTACCACCCCATCAAATCTTACAATCATTGTAGTCATTTCATGACGTTGCTTCCTCATCGCAACCCTACCCTCTTTATACCACACATCGAGACATTCCATTCACCTTGGAATCTCGATCGCCCTCTTCCCCAATACCATCACTGCCACACCACAAGATACAACATCTCATCTCCCGTATCGAAGCTTTGTATTTTTAGATGAGCCACTACCATTGTCACGTTCACCCATGATAGTCTTCCATGACCCATCCATATTTACCACCATGCATATCCCTTCCCCGACCCTGGAATCGACCCATGCCAGAAACCAAACCCATGCCTCCATTACCATATTGTCTTTCACCCAGACCTCGCTCACCTCCACCAGAGCCATACATCTATCCTATGCTTATTCTACATATGTCACTTTTTGAAATGTTCCATCATCTCATGCACCAAGGTCTTATTGACCTACCTGATATTCGACCTACTGATCCCTCGCATCCTAAACTGCACAATTACAATGAGAATCAATTTTGCATCTACCATTGCCAACCAGGTCATGATATCAAAGAATGTAGATCATTCAAAATATTGGTGCACAACATGTTGCATGGTGAGCGTACCCCATCACCAGAACATTCTTTTCTATTTAGCTGACTTGTTAGTCCTCCACACCGCATCACTCCTAGGACTTTACCACCTCGTAGTACCCTAATAGCCCCTACTCGTTATATTCATAACATTGTCAACTATGGATCTAGATGCAACTCTATCCATGTCATCACTTCACCATCCCACTCCCACCCAATTCTATGCCATTTCGCTCGACAATAGTGTTAGTTACTCGTATTCTTCTATCTCATTATTCTTGTTGGCAATTTTGGGTACTTTGGGTACATTGCCTTTGCTCAAGTGTATAAGTTGTCATTGATGTCAAGAAGCTTTTGAAGGAATTTGATTTGATGTAAAATAATTTGTTTTGATGAAGGTTACGGCATGACAAGTTCGAAAGAAAGCAAGTTAGAAAAGTGTCGCGATATCGCGACATGTCGCATTTTCGCGACTTAAGCAGGAGAGAGAAAGCAAGTTAGAAAAGTGTCACGATATCGCGACATGTCGCAGTTTCGCGACTCAAAGAGGAGAGAGAATGTTCGAGTCAGAAATGTCATGATTTCGTGACATATTGCAAGGAAGGTTGTACGGATGAAAAAGTGTCACGATTTCGTGACATGTTGCAGGAGAGAGAGTCCGAAAGAAAAAGTGTCACGATTTCACGACATAATGCAGAAGAGAGAGTCCGTAGTGTGAATTGTCACGATTTCATGACAAGTTCGAAGAGAGAGAAAGTAACACGAAAAGTGTCACGATTTCGCGACATGCTGCAGAGTTCGAAGTGAGAACTGTCACGATTTTGTGACATGCTACAAATGAAAATGTTCCAAGTAAGAACTGTCATGATTTCGTGACATGCAACAAAGGAAAGGTCTCGAAGTAAGAAATGTCATGATTTCATGACATATTGAAGAGAAAGCTTACGGATGCAGAAAGTGTCATGATTTCATGATAGATTGAGATGGCAGCATACGGTTGGAGAAAGTGTCATGATTTTGTGATAGAAATAGAAAGCAGGTCTTCAATAGGAGAAGAGTCATGATTTCATGATAGAAGCAAAATGAAAGAGCATGGAAGAAGAAGCATCATGATTTTATGACAAATTCAAGAAGGAAGAGCTCAAAGGCAAAAGTGTCACGATTTCGTGACATGTTTCATTTTTGCTAGTGCAAGCAGAGAAGAGTGCAAGGAAGCGAAAGTGTCACGATTTCATAGAAACTGAAAGCAAGTCTTCTATAGGAGAAGTGTCATGATTTCGTGACAAAAGTAGAAAGGAGGTCGACGAAGGGAGAAGTGTCGCGATATCATGACAAAAGCAAAGTTGATGCTGACAAAGATAAAAGTGTCATGATATCGCGACAAGAGCTTAGTTGAAGTCGACAAAGGCTGAAGTGTCATGATATCGTGACAAAAGCCAAAAGAAAGTGTACGGTTGCAAAAGTGTCATGATATCGTGACATGTTGTAGTTTCATGATAGAAGCTATAGAAGAGTTACAGAGGCAGTGAAGCCGACAAAGTCAAATTTTAGCCGATGAAGATTAGGGCTTGCAGTCGACGAAGATTAGGGTTTGCATTTGGTATAATAGCCGACTAAGATTAAAGTTTTCATTATGAAAATTTTGTTATAAAAGGAGGGCTGTTTGGAGAAGTTGATGTGTGGTTGAAGTGCGACGTTCGTAGATAGTGCGTAGAGCAAGAAGTTCGATCGTCGAGAGCAGAGTGCAAAATTCGATCGTAGTGTGCAGAGTGCATTTCGTCGAATCATTCTAAGTGTGAAAGATCGCAAAGGAAGCAGAGTGTGCGAAGACGGTGCCGCTGTGATTGCGTAGAGGTGCAAAGGTTGAAGTTCGATCAAGTGCGGCTGTGATTGCACAAAGAATGCAGAAGGCGTAGAGAGCACAAAGGGCAAAGATGAATGCGAAGTGTTGCTGCTTGAGGACAGAGGTGCATTGGTTCTTTGAGAAGAACCTGAGGACAGATTTGGCAAGTCTTTGAGAAGGCTTGTGTGTAGAGGATTGATTTGTTCAAAGTTGGACAGATCTGACAGACAGAGGAAGACTTGTACTAGACCGACTGACTATGTTTGGTACAGGTTGCTGAGCTATGTGGACGTGATCATAGAAGGCAGAGGTCTCTTAGGCTAAGCATTGAGGACAGGAGGTCTTCGGTGGAAAGGAGTTCCACATGCTGGCAAGAGGTAGAGGCAGTTGATCTTCTGAGGGATCATTTCTAGAGCAGAGGGGAAGGTATCTCCTTTGAGCCGAGGCTCATAAACATTGTAATTGGGAAGGATTCCCAAAGAACTTTGAGATAACTTTTAGAGAAAAGTTTTGTGGATGATTTTGTGCATTGCTTTGATATTGCTTTGGGTATATTGCTTTACTATTTTGAAATATAAAGGAAAAAGTAAAAAGAGGTCTTATACTGTTCACCCCCCTCTCAATATAAGCTTGTGTTCTTCAATTGGTATCGGAGCGGGTGCCTTCGAAAAGTTTAACAGACTTGAAGGAAAAGCTAGTAAAGAACACAATGGATTATTCAAGTGGCAATGCAACACCTATTCTTGATGGGTCAGATTTTGGTCTTTGGAGTGCAAGGATGAAGGTTCATCTAATGGCACTTGGTAATGAGGTATGGGAAGTAATTGAAGATGAGTACACTATTCCTGTACATGGTCCAAATACTAAAGAAGAAAGGCTCCTACATCACAACAATTCAAAAGCAATGAATGCAATCCTGAAAGGCTTACGGAAAGCAGATCTCACCAAAGTGATTCACTGCAAGACAACTAGTGAAATGTGGAAACAGTTGCAGGTGGTTCATACAGGTGATACAAATGTCGGAAAGGCCAAGTTGAGACACTTCAAAGGTATGTTTGAACAACTCAAGATGAATGATGATGAAAATATTAGTGACTACATGCTTCGTATGGATGAGGTTGTTAACTCCATGAAAGACTTAGGTCTTGAGCTTGCTGAAAATGATGTTTGTGATAAGATTTTAAGATCTCTTCCTAATAGATTTAGTGAAAATATTTCTGCTATTGAGGAAGCTAAAGATTTGGATAAGTTGAAAAAGGATGAGCTCCATAGTATACTTGCAGCATTTGAGTTGAGAACTCAAGTGAAGGTTGATGTCAAGAAAGAGGCAGATTTCAAGGCTACCAAGAAATCCAAGGGTAAACAACTTCAAGAGAGTGATGAGTCTTCTAGTGATGAAGAGGCATATTACAACAAGAAAGGCAAGTTCTCTAGAAAGCACAAAAGCATGAAAAATATAAGATGTTTCAATTGTGGAAAGTTTGGTCATTATGCTACTGACTGTACTATTCTCAAGAATGAAAGTGATGAAGATAAACAGGATTCTAAGAGCAAGGATTCTGAAAAGCACAAGCATCACAGGAAGGACAAAGATGAGCACAACAATCAAGGAAAGAGGTATTCTCACAAGCACAAGAAGAGTTTTTACCTAGACAAAGCAAGTAAGTGTTCTAGTAGTGATAGTGAAAGTTCTTCAAGTGATGATGAAAATGAGATGTTGTTCATATGAGAAAAAGAGGAAGAACCGAAACATAGATTCATTATCATGAAATGTCTTAGATGTGGAAATTTTGGTCACCTTGAGGATGATTGTACAAATAATGATTTGGTTTCTAGTATGTATGAGGATGCTTCAGAAAACTATAAGGAAGATGCTTGTATGGTTTTTGAAAAAGGTAGCACCTCTAGTGATAAGAAATCTGGAAAAGGCTTTGATGATTCAGAAAGCAAACAAATAAAGGATCTTGAAAGTGAACTTATTAATGCTCTTAGTGCTTTGAAAAAGGAAAGAAAGAAGAATGATAGACTCAAGGATAAGTTAGATGAATGTTGTATGGAGAGAGATGATCTTATAGAAAATCTTGATTTCTCTATAGCTAAGACACAAGAACTCAAGGATGAGTTAGAATCTAAGGTTCTTGAGTATAGTGAGTTAGAACAGAAAATGGCTTCTTTGAAAGAAGAAACTAAAGAGTACAAGGATAAGCTTTACAGGTTTCAAGATAGCTCCAAAAAGGTTAAGTCACTCATCAAAGGTCAAAGAAAGACAACAGATAAAACAGGCCTTGGTTTTGTTAAGCCACACAAGGAACAAGTTGGAGAGTCTAGTAAGAGACTCCAAAAGGAAGAGAGTTCTGATGAGGAAAGTATTTCAGATCATGAGTCCTTGAATGATAGATGCGCAGAAATAGAAAATAGATTTCAGAATGAGAAGAAGAAGTTTTCAGGACCCAAGAGGTCAAATAAAGGAAAATTTCAAGGCAGATGTTTTGCGTGTCACAAGTTCGGTCACATGGCTTCACATTGCATGGCTCAAGTGAAGAAGGTAAATGACAGTTTCAGAAGTGCTAGTTACTTTCAAGGGTATTGCTACTCTTGTCAACAGTTTGGGCACAAGGCAGTTTATTGCAAGGCAAATAACAGGAACAAGTTTGGTCAAAATAGGTTTGGCCAGAACAGGTTTGGTCAGAACTGGTGGATTCAAAGATCAGGTTTACCTCAGAGAAACAACATCATCAAGTGTTTCAAGTGCAACAATGAAGGTCACACAATCAGACAGTGTAGAGCTAAAATTCTAGAATACAGGAATAGGAACAGTGGCATGATCAGGTCCAAGGATCAAGGCATGAACAAGAACAGGGATGAGAACAAGAACAAGAACAGTGACAAGAACAGGAATACGGGCAAAGAGTTCAAGAGAAGGCCCGACAAGGAAATTATAGACGCTGATGATGATCAGTGCCTAATGGGAGTTTTACTCCCACCCCAGAATTAATCACCTCATCAGGAGGTGGGGGAGGGACTAAGCTAAGAGGCTCATTCTTAGTCCCGAGCCCCAAAGGTGACCCTTTGCCATTGATGACAAAGGGGGAGAGATATGAGTAAGGGGGAGAGCTTCAAGTGAAGAGGAAAGCTTCAAGTCAGGGGGAGCAAAACTTCAAAGGAAGATTCTCGGTTGTGGGCACAGTTTCTCAGTTGTTAGCACAGTTGGTTTCAGTTTTGGCTCTTGAGACGTGTTTTCAGTAAAGGTTTGCCATCAATGACAAAGGGGGAGATTGTTGGCAATTTTGGGTACTTTGGGTACATTGCCTTTGCTCAAGTGTATAAGTTGTCATTGATGTCAAGAAGCTTTTGAAGGAATTTGATTTGATGTAAAATAATTTGTTTTGATGAAGGTTACGACTTGACAGGTTCGAAAGAAAGTAAGTTAGAAAAGTGTCACGATATCGCGACATGTCGCATTTTCGTGACTTAAGTAGGAGAGAGAAAGCAAGTTAGAAAAGTGTCGCGATATCGCGACATGTCGCAGTTTCATGACTCAAAGAGGAGAGAGAATGTTCGAGTCAAAAATGTCACGATTTCGTGACATATTGCAAGGAAGGTTGTACGGATGAAAAAGTGTCACGATTTCGTGACATGTTGTAGGAGAGAGAGTCTGAAAGAAAAAGTGTCACGATTTCATGACATAATGCAGAAGAGAGAGTCCGTAGTGTGAATTGTCATGATTTCATGACAAGTTCGAAGAGAGAGAAAGTAACATGAAAAGTGTCATGATTTCGTGACATGCTACAGAGTTCGAAGTGAGAACTATCATGATTTCGTGACATGTTGAGATGAAAATGTTCCAAGTAAGAACTGTCATGATTTCGTGACATGCAGCAAAGGAAAGGTTTCAAAGTAAGAAATGTCATGATTTCATGACATATTGAAGAGAAAGCTTACGGATGCAGAAAGTGTCATGATTTCATGATAGATTGAGATGGCAGCATACGGTTGGAGAAAGTGTCACGATTTCATGATAAAAATAGAAAGCAGGTCTTCAACAGGAGAAGAGTCACGATTTCGTGATAGAAGCAAAATGAAAGAGCATGGAAGAAGAAGCATCATGATTTTGTGACAAATTCAAGAAGGAAGAGCTCAAAGGCGAAAGTGTCACGATTTTGTGACATGTTTCATTTTCGCTAGTGCAAGCAGAAAAGAGTGCAAGGAAGCGAAAGTGTCACGATTTTGTGATAGAAACTGAAAGCAGGTCTTCTATAGGAGAAGTGTCATGATTTCATGACAAAAGTAGAAAGGAGGTCGACGAAGGGAGAAGTGTCGCGATATCACGACAAAAGCAAAGTTGATGTTGACAAAGACAAAAGTGTCACGATATCGCGACAAGAGCTTAGTTGAAGTCGACAAAGGCTGAAGTGTCGCGATATCACGACAAAAGCCAAAAGAAAGTGTACGGTTGCAAAAGTGTCACGATATCGTGACATGTTGTAGTTTCACGGTAGAAGCTATAGAAGAGTTGGTAGTGAAGCCGACAAAGTTAAATTTTAGCCAATGAAGATTAGGGCTTGTAGCCGACGAAGATTAGGGTTTGCATTTGGTATAACAATCGACTAAGATTAAAGTTTTCATTATGAAAATTTTGTTATAAAAGGAGGGCTGTTTGGAGAATTGTGAGTATGTGGTTGAAGTGCGACGTTCGTAGATAGTGCGTAGAGCAAGAAGTTCGATCGTCGAGAGTAGAGTGCAAAATTTGATCGTAGTGTGTAGAGTGCATTTCATCGAATCATTCTAAGTGTGAAAGATCGTAAAGGAAGTAGAGTGTGCGAAGACGGTGTCGCTGTGATTGCGTAGAGGTGCAAAGGTTGAAGTTCGATCAAGTGCGGCTGTGATTGCGCAAAGAAAGCAGAAGGCGTAGAGAGCACAAAGGGCAAAGACGAATGTGGAGTGCTGCTGCTTGAGGACAGAGGTGCATTGGTTCTTTGAGAAGAACCTGAGGACAGATTTGGCAAGTCTTTGAGAAGGCTTGTGTGCAGAGGATTGATTTGTTCAAAGTTGGACAGATCTGACAGACAGAGGAAGACTTGTACTAGACCGACTGACTGTGTTTGGTACAGGTTGCTGAGCTCCTGTGGACGTGATCATAGAAGGCAGAGGTCTCTTAGGCTAAGCATTGAGGACAGGAGGTCTTCGGTGGAAAGGAGTTCCACATGCTGGCAAGAGGTAGAGGCAGTTGATCTTCTGAGGGATCATTTCCCGAGCAGAGGGGAAGGTATCTCCTTTGAGCCGAGGCTCATAAACATTGTAATTGGGAAGGATTCCCAAAGAACTTTGAGATAACTTTTAGAGAAAAGTTTTGTGGACGTAGCCCAACCATTCTGGGTGAACCACGTTAAAATTGATGTCACTTTGTGGATGATTTTGTGCATTGCTTTGATATTGCTTTGGGTATATTGCTTTACTATTTTGAAATATAAAGGAAAAAATAAAAAGAGGTCTTATACTGTTCACCCCCCCTCTCAGTATAAGCTTGTGTTCTTCAATTCTACTTCTTACATATGTTGATTTATCTCTTCTCTTCTATCATTACCAGCTGTTGGTGATCCCCTTACCTTGATTGGTCACCAAATCCTATTTCATCTCACTTATTCCACTTGTACATCCTATTATCACATCTTCTTTCTTTTTAGCGACTATTACATACACTTATACAGCTCACAAGCTTATACATATACTACACATACACACCCTACACACTGTGGCAACCATAATCATAGCATCACGCTCTCTATCATCATTACATACTTCACTCATCTGTAAATAGGTTCTTCTAAAATTCTCTTTCTAAACAACATAACCTTCTTGTAAATATCGCATTCCTCCACTTGCATCACTTACAATTACATGCATTGCACATATCTATATGCTTTATAGTTAAAATTTTAATTCATGTTGGTACATTCTCTCCCAAAATGCATTGCAACAGGAATAATACATGCACTTGTTAGCATCACCACCTGGATTTCCATTCCCTCTTTTTTAGGATCAGAGTATACATAGGTTTCGTGTTTAATTTGACTACTTTGTAGTTTAGGAAATCAAGTGTCACCCATAGCTACTGAGTCTTGTACATTATTATT
This sequence comes from Wollemia nobilis, assembly GCA_028583015.1. NCBI lineage: Eukaryota > Viridiplantae > Streptophyta > Pinopsida > Araucariales > Araucariaceae > Wollemia > Wollemia nobilis. Next base: position 5,882,952 of record JAQPPZ010001063.1, on the reverse strand, counting down.
ATGGTATTTTAGGCTATTTCAACTTCTCTCATGAATCACTCACAATAGGTTACACTTTAACAATTTTGATCCTAGGAAAGAATACATCTTGAGTAGATATTGCCATTTAGTGAACGACATACCCTGCTCATCCTATCGCTTGCATGGTCAACATACGACCTGGGGATAAAAAAAGAGATCAAGCATAAGCAAAAGGTAAGAACAGAGCATAAAAAAAATGCCAATGCTCTTAGAATAGACAAAATAAAAATCATAGAATAGAAAAAAAATAAAAAATAAAAATAAATACAATAAAATAAAAGAAATGAAAAGAGCACTACCATAACCAGATAGGTCAACACTAGAACAGGGACAAAAAATAAAAGGAAATGCCTCTTGATATCACACATGTTATGCTTATCACCTTTGGTCCTTAGGTTCAACATAACACTATGGGATAATTCCAAAAGCCTACCTACCAGTGGAATAATCTTACAGGTGACAACACATCTCTTACATTAGCATCTCGCTTCTATAGAAATCACTTTTGTGGATGGATGAGCTAGCTAGTATAGTACCATATACAATGGGTTAATCCTACCTCCCTCAAAATAGATAAATGAACATTACACATTCACACACATAGGTCCAAGACAGAATTTGAATGAGCCCGATCATGTTATAAGTTGCCACAAAACTTGTATAGCTAAGGGTTTGAGATTTGATTGTCATAACTATGTTAGTCAAAATCATTACACATGCCTTACATTATCCATCGACCCTAAAATAATGGAATGGATAGCATCCATATAGGTAAATGCAATGATACAAGTGCTTCCTTCACGCATTTCAGTAATTTCATACATGCATACATGCATATATGTTAGATACATTTGATACACATTATAGCTAGACATTCATCCTACATGAATTTCATATCAAATGACATTTATTGCATTCATCTCATATGCATTTAAATATAGCATCACAATATCATAATTACTCTACATACATTCATTACAAAATCACATTTAATATCACATCATATCGCATTGGAAATACAATCATAACACTACTCTACAATCCATTTATACCACAACATGATAATATATCTAAACCATGTTATACATGTATATCTATTCATCAAACATATCTACAAATTATGCTATGCTAATCCATTCAAACATATATTATAACACATTTCAAACCATAAAAATAACACATGTATATAATAGCCAAAATCAACAAGGTATATATATATATATATATATATATATATATATATATATATATATATATATCATCCATACAAAATACCCGTAAGCTACAATCAATAACATCTATCCTAGCTCCCACTAGGAGTCTCCCTGTGGCCCTCATCGCTCACTCACATGCCTGTAGCCCAGCTCGACTCTGCCCTAAACTCCAAAACTGGATCCATAGTAGGCTAATCCTGAACCTCAGCCCTAACACCTCTCTATCCCATAGTAGCCGTACTATGTTGACTCTAATGCGATGGCACCTGCACCTGTGATTGTGACCCAGAATGCACCACAATATTACCATAATTAGGTAGAGGAATCCTATGCACTAACAAGACAGTCTCGTACATCATATTCTTAGTGACCTCGACCACAAACTAACTAGTCAAAGTATCGATTGCTTGATCATGTATAGACATAGCATTCCTCATCTCCGCCATGCTTACCTCCAATTACTGAATCTAATCATGCAACCTATGTACATCCTCTATAGCTGGCCTCTCTAAAATATCATTAGGAATTTGTTGTACTATGTCAAAAAATATCCCAATATTAATGGTATCATCGATACAACCCATACCGTCCACCCCACCTCCCTCAGCCTGTGCTCCAATAGGCTGCTCCATCCCAACCTCTATAGCCACATCCACCTCCTCTACCCTCACACCTTGGGTGCTCGTAAAGGTACCTACACAACATCATGACCATCATTGAGGAACATATTCCTTAACAAAAGTTGTACTTGCTCCCCTAACTCGAGTTCTCCTACTCATCCTCCTCTTTGACAGAGATGCCCTAGTAGCATGTGCCACCCACCCATCCACCACACCTCTCCTAGGCTCCCAATACTATAGCACCCACTAGGAATCAAAATCTGGTGTCATCCCTACATCCCATACGTTCAAGATATCCATAGGAAGGTATCTCTACCCAACCCAATGTGGTATAATAGAGCACTCTCCCCTATCTCCCTATCACCTGAAATAGCTAACAGGAGTCCCTAGAACATCCTATCGTAATTCAAATTGGCATTGTACTTGATCAAATTGTAAATACTCAGTCTATCGAGTATATATCTCAACCAACCATCTGCCCCTTTGTATAGCCTACAACTGCTCATCATCCTCTCTCCAACTCACTCCACCCATCCATGGCCTCCATATAATGGCGTTTGTTATCAACTCACTTAACTTAATCCTCTATAAAATGGGATCACCCTCATGAGACCTCTTCATACCCTACTCCGCCTCTGTAGTCCATCTCAAAGTATAAGGAATCTCATTATCCTCCATGTGTATAGGCTAAGGTAGCAAAGAAGGCATCTCAATGGCTATGTGTTCCCATCCATACCTATAGCAAGGGAATCACACTCAATCATGTCCGTCTACCTCGAACCACTTCATATAACTCATGATATGCTTGGGATAGAAGAGCAGGTGCCCAAGCAAACACAACATTGTGATCCAAAAAGTCACTAACTATGTCCAACATATTCTAGGTAAATAGAAACCCAAAACTATCAGGCAGAGCATAGGTAGATATCATCATCATAGCCACACATTGACTATCATATATCTTCTGAAACCACAACCACTCATAGTCCATCTTGGCAGCATCAATCTCTTTCCACCCAACCCTAAATAATCTCTCCAAAACCTCTTCCTCCCTCCCATCTTTGACTCCCTCACAGGAACACCCTCAATCGAAAACCGATAGATGCGATACACATCCTCCAATGTCACGGTTATTTCCCCAGTAGGAAAATAAAAAGTGTTCCAATTTGCATCCCACTGCTCACATAAGGTATACATAAATGCCCTATTAGTGAAGATGCTCTTACACTCACATACACCGTGGAAGTGTATGTCATCTAACCATTGCAATTCCTCCTCAATATTCATCAAATTTTCAAAATCTTGCTTAAACTTTCTCACCCGATGACGAGTTTCAAGCGACTTCACTTGTTCAACACACAACACAACACCTATCAGTAACATTCATAACCAATCAAAATTTACAAATTAAAAACATTTAATTTAGCACGCATCATGAGACAAAATAACATACAAATAAAATGATAAAACATACCAACAACATAATCACATATTTGGATACCCATTTTGTCATTTTAAGGCAATAATCCAAACACATACGACATACAGTACACATTGGTTTCCCAAAAAACCAATAACAAACTCAATTTTACATCTAATATAGAACGCAATCCAAAACATGATCAATTAATACGACATATAAAAAATAAATCACATTTCTAGATACCCATTTTCCCACTTAATGGTAGATGTGTTGACAAAATTCAGAAACAAAGCACCAATCAACACAGATCTAACAGTTAAATTTATCCTAAAAATACCAAAATCAAACACATCTAGGCACACAATCTAAAAATAACAGTTACATTTTTAGATACCCATTTGCCCATTTAGTGGTGGAAAATCAAACTGACATCAAGTACAATCTACATCAGGCTCCCTATAGTTCATTTTTGCTTTACTACTATCTACACCATGGCACACAAATCAAAGGCATGTCAAATGAAGTCAACTACCAAAACAACTAACATTTTTGGACACCCATTTTTCCCTTCTGCAGTAAAAGTGTTATCAGTTTTTAAATATTCTACCTCTAACATGGCAAATCTAATGCCCTAGAGTTCACACGCTACACCTCAAATCATCGAATACTGAAATCACATCAAATGAAGTCATAAAAATAAAATAGTCACATAACGGAATACCCATTTCCTACTTTAGCGGATAAAGTGCAAAAACATTTTGATGTGAGTACACCAATACCTCACAAACTGATAGTCAAACTCTACACCGACTTTACCCATTACCTGGTTAAATTGGTGACAAAACAAATCCAATTGAAAAATCGACCGCACTTTTGGGTACCCATTTGGCCCATTTATCACTATGTATTCAAATTTTGCTTAAAAGTTACAATTTTTTTTTAAATCGAGACGAAAACCTTCCCCCCCGCTCATTCATATTTTCCCAAAAAAATAAAATACAAACAAAATAAGGTCAAATATCACTGACCGATGGATCCCCATGCCTGATGCCAGCTGGTATACGTTCCTTTGTCATCTTGGATCTCACAATCACTAATCGTGCTCCTTGCGTGTCATCAAATGCTCTCCCAAGTTGCTTTCCACAAATGTGCATCGTCAAAATGAGCCCCTGCCATGCATATTTGGGCTAAAATACTAATTAGTTACCGTTTTGCAACCCAGGTCGTGAGCTAGGTTAGAATCATGACCCAGGTCATGAATGAGGTCAAAACTACAACCTAGGTAGAGAATTCAATCAGAACACACCAGAACATCCCCAAAACCCTAGGAAAGCAGGGAGATACCCTCTAAAATCTTAAGAGCCTCAAAAAATTATCTTTTAAAACCACTTGCAAATACACGTTACATTTTACCAATAAACTTATCATATTCATACTTCTGGACCACGTTGATCTGGTCACAAAAGCATAACAGACAACCGTTGCCATTCTTAAGCAACTAGTATGACATCGTAAATGTCATACAAACGCAACAAAAACACATTTTATTCACTATCTTCCATTTCATTTTACCAGTATTGCTTTTTAGTTCTTTCCTCTTCTCCTTTCCTTCTTTTTTTTTCCTTGGCTATCTAGTCAATGTGGTATGGCCATGCTTCGAGCGACTACATGCCTTTGACTAGATCCCATTATTTTCCCTTCCCCCCCTTGGCTATCCAGTCAATTTTGTATGGTCACGCTTCAAGTGGCTACATACCTTTGATTAGATCCCATTATTTTCTCCTCCTTCTTGGCTATCTAGTCAATGTTGTATGGTCACGCTTTGAGCGGCTACATACCTTTGACTAGATCCCATTATTTTCCCTTCTCCCCCTTGGCTATCCAATCAATGTTGTATGGTCATACTTTGAGTGGCTACATACCTTTTATTAGATCCCATTCTATTGGAAATTAAGCCAGTTAAAAGGAGTAAAAATATTGTTTGCAATGGTAAGCTTTGGATCTTACCCTTTTACCTCCTTGGACGGCAGTTGACTGGGTAGGTAGTTTGACTTGGATGACAGCTGACTAGGCAGATTGGATGGCATGGGTGGCAAGGCGGACAACACCAAATTCCCTTTCTCCTTTCCTCCCTATTCTTCTTCTTTTCCTAACTTCTCCTATATTCCCTAAGGTTGTTTAATCAACCACTATTTAAAATTTGTAATTCTTATGTTTCCAAGGTTGAATATAATATTTCTGCATTTTCCTATTGCTCCTAATTCTCACGTGCCCACATATGGTATCAGAGCCAAAGCTAGAGAGGGCGCTAGAACCGAGGTCGATGGAGGAACCAGGCCCGAGGACCGAGGTGGAGGAACCAGGCAACACGAGCATCGAGGCAAGGTCGAGTGGGGCCCACAGCATGCAATTCGAGGTGAGGAAGGCCCATGATTCATGAACCGAGGTGAGGTCTAGAGCAGGCCCGCACAGCAAGCATGCGAGGAGGAGCAACTCAGAAGAACCAACCGAAGAGCACCACATGGTGAGAGGAGAACAAGGCTGACGCAGACTGGACGACTCAAAACTGATGTAGACCAATTACGTGGTAGAAGGATCGATTACGTGGCAGAAGGAGGACAAGCAACGTGGCAACAGATGATAGGCTCAAAGGAAGCAACGTGGTGGGGAGTGATTGCTCGAGAAGGAGGCAAAAGGGTGATCACTGATTTCCCGAAGGTAATCGAGTGAGTATTCACTCGCTGAAGGTTTTAAACACCTTCATCGCCCTCCGCATGGTCGATGTGGGACAAAAATCCCAAAAAAAAAATTAATTAAAGCATGGTCGAGAGAAGTATAAGGAAGGCAAGCTTCCCTTGCCTTCCCATCGAGCCGTGTAGCTCGACTGGCTCGTGGAGCCAGCCATAAGGTGCCCGCCTTCCTGCAGGTCGCGGGTTCAAAACCCAACGATAGTGAAAGCTTGAAATTTTTTTATTTTTGTTGAAATCGGATCCGAAATAGAATATACTTGTAATCTTGCCCTTGGGTTCTCATCGGCAGTGGTAGCCGAGTTGGTTAGGATGAATTCTTGCATGAAATAGGTCACGGGTTCGATTCCTGCGAAGGATAAATTTTTTATATAAAGTTTTTTTTATATATTATTATTAAAATTAATTATATTATATTTAATATATTAACTATAATTGCTTTTCTAAAGTTTTTTTTAAAGCAATTATTTTTTAATCTATTAAATAGTAATATATATATTTTTAATATATATCATATAAGAAAGAAAGACATTGTCTAAGAGACAATTATTGTAATCGAAGGATAAATTTTTCACTTGATTCAAGGAATCATAAACTGTAGAACTTTTGTGTAATAAGCCTAAGAGGCTTAGTTTTTTTGTAAAAGAGACAAAAGATCCAAATTGAAAAATTGTAAAGAGGCATTGATGATAAGACCAAATGGTTGTTATCATGCCTTATGTGCAATTCTAGCAAGAGAAGGTGCAGAGAGGTTTGATGAAAAAGTAAGAGGTTATGGGCTCAACATTGTGTTTAGCCAACTTCAAAATGTAGTGATAGCACATCAAAGGCATCCTGACTTAGGGTACGAGGTAGACTTTGAAGACAACTCATTCAAGAGTCAATTTGAACAATCAAAATCCATACAAGCTGCACCACAAGAATCAGAGTATACACACTACAGTATTTTAGTGGAAATATTAGAACTAGAATCACCAGAAATAATATTGATAAGTGACAACGAAGAAGAAGTAGTAGATAATTTTGTGAATCAAGAGATAGCATCCCCACATCAAGAGGAATAAACAGTGAATGATAGAGTAGAACAAGTCAGATTTGACTTAAGTTTGTAATCTCTTCTTTCTTCCTTCTTCTTCTTTCCTTCTTTCAAACAACAAAGTACTTTATTGTAACCATGAAATAAAGAGAGTTTTTTGGTAACTATGGCCTCACACAATAGCTTACCTATACCAAAATTTAACGGTTATGACTATGAGTATTGGTCTATAAATATGAATACCTTGCTCATAGGAAGAGGTTTGTGGGACATAATAGAAGAGGGCTACACAAAACCCTTAGACTGGACAACACTAAGTGTCATAGACAAGAAAACATGAAAATAAGAGAAAAAGAGCAACTCTTCTACTCTTTCTCATCTCCAAGCTGCATTGGAGAAAAGCATATTCCCTAGAATCGTCGCTTGTACAACTGCACAAGTTGCATGGAAAGCATTGAGTGATGGATTCCAGGGTAGTAATCAAGTGAAGCAGGTAAGGCTTCAAACATTGAAGAGATATTTTGAAAATATTTGAATGAAAGATGATGAAAAAGTCGGTGATTATTGTGTTAGAGTAAAAGCAATTGTGGATAAAATGGTTACACTAGGCGAAAAAATCACGCCTGAGACAATTGTAACAAAAGTGTTGTGAACACTTACACAGAAATGGAACCATATTGCCATAATTATAGAAGAATCCAAAGATCTTTCCCTTTTAACATTTGATGCATTAATCGGATCGTTAATGTCACATGAAGAGAGGTTTCCTGAAACTCCTTCAACCAACTACGGAGGTGATGATAAGGCCTTCACTTCCAATGAAAACAATGGAAGAGGATGGGGAAGAGGTCAAGGCAGAGGCAATAAAAGAGGTAGAGGCAAAAGCAACTACAGAGGAGGCAATCAAAATAGAGGAGGCAACTAGAATAGAGGAGGCAACTCATACAGAGGAGGCAATCAACAAAGAGGTGGAAATCAAAATCGAGGAGGAAATCAAGGACAAAGTGGAAATCAAGGGTGAGGAAGTGACAAGTCAAAATCAGCTTGTTTCAACTATGGCAAGCCAGGTCACTTCGCTCGTGACTGCTGGTCAAAATATTCACAAGGCAGTAGTAGTCAATATGGTAATTATGGAGAAGAAGATGATACCTCTAATATTTTTCTTTCATATGGACAATCAGAACACAATCTAAATGACACATGGATTCTGGATACTGGTTGTTCAAACCACATGAGTGGCAAAGAATATTTATTTGCTACTCTAGATTCCACTTATAAATCCCAAATCAAATTAGGGGATGATAAGACATTGCAAGTAGAGGGTATTGGAGCCATGGAGGTTCCAACCAAAGAAGGACTAAAGAAAGTGCATGACATCTATTACACTCCAAAGCTCCAACACAATCTGCTAAGCGTTGGACAAATGATGGAAAACAATTACAAGCTTGTATTTGATGAAGGACAATGTATCATTTTTGATAAAAATAATTGTAATCGTGTCATCACACAGGTCCCCATGACCAAGAATAGGTTATTCCCTCTCAAATTTGGTGAGCCAGGAGGAGCTCAACTTGCAAATGTAGCTATAACAAATCCAAGTGTGCTTTGGCACTTGCGATATGGTCACCTTAATTCCGCTAGCTTGAAACTTCTCACTTCTCAAGATATGGTGACAGGATTTCCCAAAATCAATGAAAAAAGGAGGTCTGTGAAGGATGTGCTTTGGGAAAGCACTCAAGGTCAAAGTTTCCAAAAGGACAAGCGTGGAGAGCCAGCTATCCACTTTAGTTAGTACATTCAGACATCTATGGACCAATGCAAACACAGAGTCTCGAAAACTATTCTTATTTTCTCACTTTCATAGATGACTTCTCTAGAATGTGTTGGATTTATTTTTTGAAACATAAAGATGAAGCTTTTGATTGCTTCATAGATTTTAGAAACAATGTAGAGAATCAAAGTGGGAATTATGTAAAATGTCTTAGGACATATCGAGGAGGTGAATACTCCTCAAAAGCATTCTTGAAATATTGTAAAGCAAGTGGGATTAAAAGGTAATTCACCACTACCTATACCCCACAACAGAATGGTGTGGCCGAGAGAAAGAACCGCACCATAGTTGAAATGGTGAGATCGATGCTTCAGACTAAGCATCTAACTCATATGTACTAGGTAGAGGCTATAAGAACCAGTGTATATATTCTAAATAGAAGTCCTACTTCTAGTTTAGATGGTGTCACTCCTTATGAGGGGTGGTACGGAAAGAAACCTAATGTAAAGCACTTCAAAGTGTTTGGTTCTTTAGCATATGCACACATTCCTGATGAGAAAAGGAAGAAGCTTGATCCAAAGAGTCAAGCTTGTATATTTGTAGGGTATTGTGAGTCTACAAAGGCATATAGACTCTACAATCCCAAGACTCATAAAGTTATACTCTCCAAGGATGTAATTTTTGATGAAGGGGGAGAATGGGGTCATCAAAGAATTTTTGTTGATGATGAGTCCCAAGATGTAAGTTCTTCACAGGTACAACAGGTGTCTCCAAAGAAAAGCAAAGGCATGCCACCCCCTCCAAGCCCAAGCAGGAGTACTACATCAAGTACTTCAACCGCCACTCCAAGTCCTTCTCCACAGATATCAGTAAGTTCTTCATCGATGGACATTGATAGAGACTCTCCATCAAGAGGTAAAAGAACATTACAACATCATCCATATTTTCAAATGTTGGATCAGAATTTCTAGAGAAGATTCACTAGAAGCCAAGCTAGTGAAATGAATATAGTTTTGCAACAACTTGAAAATTTGCAATTGTATGGGGATGATGACTCCCATGATCCTAGGGGAGATGTAGTCAATTATGCTTTATTGGCTAGTACACAACTAGAACTAGCTAGCTATGAGAAGGCTTGTACTCAAAATGTATGGCAAGAAGCCATGAAAGAGGAAATAACATCTATAAAAAATTATGATACATGGGAGATAGTAAAGCTACCCAAAGGAAAAAAATATGTTGGATGTAAATGGGTCTACAAGACCAAGTACAATGCTGATGGAAGCATTGAGAGGCATAAGGTGAGACTAGTAGCAAAAGGTTTTACTCAAAAATTTGGCATTGACTATGAGGAAACCTTTGCTCCTATTGCATGACAAGAAACAATCAGATTAGTTCTTTCCTTAGCAGCCCATAAAGGATGGAATGTTCAACACATTGATATGAAAAGTGCTTTTCTGAATGGGTACTTGATAGAAGAGGTTTATGTTCAACAACCTCAAGGTTTTCAAGAACAAGGAAAGGAGAACCTTGTTTACAAATTGAAGAAAGCACTTTATGGCCTCAAGCAAGCACCAAGAGCTTGGTACTCATGCATTGATGGCTATTCTAGCGAGTACAGATTCACAAGAAGTAAAATTGAACCAACTCTGTACTACCTAGAGCATGGAGTATATATTATCATAGTTTACCGTTGCAAACAAATTTGACTTGGACGACAACTGACTGGGTAGGTAGTTTGACTTGGACGGTAGCTGACTGGGTAGATCAGATGACATCGACGGCAAGGTGGACAACACCAAATTCCCTTTATCCTTTCCTACCTATTCTTCTTTTTTTACTAACTTCTCCTATATTCCCTAAGATTGTTTAATCAACCACTATTTAAACTTTGTAATTCTTATGTTTCCAAGGTTGAATATAATATTTCTACATTTTCCTATTGCTTCTAATTCTCACGTACCCACACATTCTTTTATTTTTGTACTAAGCAATCATACTAATCATGCATTGGTATCTTTATCAATCGCTACATCATCAAATCACCACATTCCATTCACCTCATTGTTGATTCCTCGTTTGAGGGGGTATTCATATCCAAATTCAGATTTGCATTCAACCACAACATCAAAAATCCAAAAGCACGGTTAGCACATTTGTCTACAAAATTTTTTGCTGAAGATTATCATACGATTATAATATCAATCCCAAACAGACATGGGTTACATTAGGAGAATTACACGTTACCATGGAGAAGTCAATCTAGCATTCATGTACGTCGAGTACACAATGGATGATACATTTGATCAATCCTAGCACAACATTTGGAAATGGACTTCGCAACCACGCTGATATGGTCACAAGTTGACGATCCAGACGTTAAACTAGCTCAAATGGTTTAACACTTATCACCATGTTCTCACCAATCAATCAATAGAAAATATTTAGTTAGGCTTTTGTCCTAATCATACTTTTGGACCACACTGATCTAGTCGTAAAAGCAAAGCAGTAAAAAGTTGTCATTCTCAAGAAACTATTATGGCATCGTAAATGTCATACGGACTCAACAAAATCACATCATTGCATTCATAATCATTCATTTTCCCTTACTAGCATTTTTTTTATCTCTTTCCTCTTTTCCTTCTTTCCTTCCTCTCTTCTTCCCCTGTGGATTTCCAATTGATGTTGTATGGTCACGCTTCGAGCGGCTACATACCTTCGGTTAGATTCCATTCTTTCTCTTCTTTTCCCTAGATACCCGATTTATTTGTATGGTCATGCTTCGAGTGACTACATACCCTTTTATTGGATTCCATTCCCCTTCTATCCATTTTCCTTTTGCACAAACCCTTCATATTTTTGTATTAAACTATGTTCTACACAGTATAGTACAAAAAAGGGTAAAATGTAGACACCCAAAAGTCACACATTGTTATTTATACATTTCTATAGTTATTCCAGACATCCCTAGGATATTTTAGACTATTGTAGTCATGCATAGACATACATAGATATGCGTAGACACGCGTAGACATGTGTAGACTTCCATAATTTCACCATAGTAACATGTAGACTTCCACAAATGCCTTTCAGGCCCAAAACCCTAATAAGCCCTCAAAACTACACTTTAGGCATCGAGATACCTTCATACGACAACCTGAGGTGATGCATAGCCCATTTATACTCAATTGACACCCCCACGGGGTATTAATTGGTAAAATCAATTAAAAGTCAATTATCAAATTCTAATTTAATGTTGACTTCACTTAAGCCCCTTTTTAGGGCAAAATTGGATTAATTAACTATTAATTCATAATTAGTGTTAATCAAATCCTCCCACATGTGCCAATTTAGTTTTTCCCAGGGTTTTATTTTAATCTTCCCTAGGCCTAATTAGTATTAGCACTAATCCTTCCTCACACATGTGTGAGGATAGGATATTTCCTACTTAGAATGAGATGTTGCCACATAGCATCTATTAACCTAACCCTAGTCAAAATCAAACCTAGGTTTAGTCTATTTAACCCCCCCTACACCTTACATTTGCCTATAAATAATGGGTCCTAAACCCCTAATTAGCTCTGATTCCCAAATTCAACAAAGTATTGTTACTATGCAAAAATGGAAAGCCAATAGCACATAGTCTGTTTCTGAAGCACACAAACAGATTCTTATAGCACACAGAGGCACCCAGTTGCCTTAGGATTGACCCACTGGAGAGATTTCACCAGAAGATCATCACAGCTCAATTCATAGCCTGCCCTAAGAATTCGGCCCCAATTAGCGACTCGTGTCACGAATTGTATCTGCAGACCCTAAATCACTCTAGATTTGGGAGGTAAGCTCTATTTCAGTATGTTATTATCTTTTGTATATTTCCTTTTTTTTATGTTACAATTTTATAGTTATTTTTGTCTTTCTAAACATGGAGTCTGACTAAGGCAAGCCCTCCATCACACTAACCCCATTTTGCAGGTCTTTCATAGGTTATCTGGAAGATCTAAGGAAGAGGAACAACATACAAACAACAACCCTACGGTGGCCTGCATACATCGAAGCCCACCTACACTAAGGGATGTTAGAAGAAAGTATCAGATTGATTGTAACCTTGTTAGGAATAGATATGGATAAAGGGCATCAATACCCTCTTGTAACACATGCTCATTAATATCAATGGAATACAATTTCTTTGTTTAATGCATCATTTATGTTTATGTGTTAAATTATGAAATGTAGTTTTCTACCTATTTCACATCCTTTGTATCTTCCTCGTATGGAAGGATTAGGTGCCTTCCTCATCTCTGCCCATGCTCTGTGCAGCGTCCTACGACCTCTGGCCTGGGAATTTTTTGTTCATTTCCCACGTCACTGGGTGGAGTGCCTTCATATTCTTTTGCAACATCTGGTAAATATTGAACGAATTCTTCCTCATTCATATCCCCCATTCTGGTGTCGTGCCCTACTTCAATATCTACCTACTCTACGGTGTTAGATGGTTTGGCCCTATGTTCTCTTGCATGCCATATTAGGGCCGTAATTAGCCCATGGTGGGCTAAGGCAAAGACTGCCCCTCTTTGGTACCATGATGCTTCATCCTGCAGGGCCTTCACCAGATAATAAGGGACACTAATTTTTCTCCCATGCATCAGGTGACTTATGAACTGCATGTGGTTTGCATTCAAATGCGCATATTTCTCAATGCATATAAAGAATATTGCGACCTGCTAAAAAATTTTCCACAGGTGCATCAGGAGTTTTCTCTTTGAAATTCCTCCTTGGTCATAGGGAATTTTCCCTTGTCCGAATAGCTCCTTGGTACATTTCCTTGCCACTCTATATTTGTACATACATTATCCGTTAGGGGAGGCCAGTGACCCGAGCAATGTGCTCTAGAGTGACTAGAATTTCCAGTCCTCGTATCTGAGCTACTCCATTACTTAGGCCAAGGGTGAATTCCTTTGCTGCCCACATGTTCTATTCTCGGCTGACCAAGTGGTAGTAATCCATCCATTCGTCCACTTCGAATTGAGCACGGGTCACCCCCCTAATTCCTTAAATGTTTTTGGGTTCCTACTTCCTAATTACATGGTTCATTGAAGGTCCTCCCATGGTGAATTTCCCTAATTTGTTCGAGCTCTGTAAGGCGCTTTCTTATAGAGTGAGGCTCTAGCTTTGGGAAGTCATTTCTATCTTGGGATTGACAGGGTGCATCACTCGAATTATTTTTGACATGACATATTAGGCATGGGGGCAATTTTTTTCATTCTTGCACCAACATTATTCATAGGAGTATATTAAATGAAAAATTACATATATATCCAAAAAAATCATGTGCATACCTAGTTGGTCCTTTTTGAGCTATGTGGAGCGTGTTGATTTGGTACTTGGTGGGTTATTCCCCTTGTGCTGATTATGTCACCTTGGGTACTATATTTTGGCTTGCTTCGAGGTCCTTTGTTAAAGATGCGATAGATCCTCCTTGGTCATTTGAGATGCATGTCTTCTTGGCGGTTGGCCTTGGGGCATGCAGAAATCTTCACCAATGTTTTTGAAATATGTTCGCGCACCTTATATCATGTGAGATGATGGCATTCGTCTTTGGTCGCTCTGCTACTGCCACATTTGCACATGTGTTTATTGATTGGGCGCCTACTTTAGTAAGGTGCCAGAGTGGCACCTATTTTGGTTAAGGCGCTTAAGTAAGGCACCAGTAAGGTGTTTGATCCAGTAGGGCACCAGCTGGGCACCTAACTCAGTAAGGCATCCATAAGACGCCTAACTGAGTAAAGTATATATTATGTAGTATATATATTATATATTATTATTATTTTTTATTATATATTTTTTTTTCTTTTTTTTTTTAAATATTTCGAAGGGTGGCTTGTCTAGTTGGGTAGGGCACCAGAGTAAGGCACCGATATTTTGGAGTAAGGCATCAGGGTAAGGCACTGCTCCTCTAGATTAAGGTGCCTGAATAAGGTGCAATTCTCCCCCATGCTAAAAATATGTCGCATCCTCATGACAACAACCCCCTTTTTGATATATATATATATATATTTTTTTTTCGACGAGTCGCTGCTCCTCTTGGTTTAGGCACCCGATAAGGCATCACTTCGCCTGGGTTAGGTGCCCATTAAGGCATTGCTTCTCCTGGGTTAGGCACCCGGTAAAGCACCACTACTCCTAGTTTAGGCACCCGGTAAGGTGCTGCTCCACCTGGGTTAGGCACCTGATAAGGCACCGCTCCACCTAGGTTAGGCACCCAGTAAGGCACCACTCCACCTAGGTAAGGCATCCATTCTTTATTGCTAAAAATTTTAGTGATAGTTGATGTGTCATGTGAGGTTGACTAGGCCTCCTAAAATTCTTGTCTACAACATCAGTGCTTGCATTGCTCGGGCATGGGGATATTTTATGAGGAATTTGAGTGTTCCCCCATGCCTGAATTGTTGCTAACCTCCTAAAGTGTAGGCATGTGGATGTTGAGCCGATCTAGGCCTTGTTTTCTAAGATGTATTTTAATCGTACTATATCGCTCCAAATTTTTCACATCCCTACCTTCAGGCTATAGGATCCGTGCTTGGAAGGAGGATGGGAAAAGGATGGCGCGGTACCTCGGACTGAGAGGCCTTGCGAAGGTCTCGCCTCTCAAGGGAGGTGTATTATGGTGATTTTTTGACGGATGGTGGGTTCACCAGGAAACATTTAATGGCAGTTTCCACGCCTAGGTTGGGAATGTGTTTTGTGTGTTCAATTTTATCCTTAAACATCCAAGTCCTAGGTTTGGCCAAAATGCGTCTAAGTTATTCTATATGAAGATGCAAATTAAATGAATACATAAAAGTAGATTAGGATAAAAAAATAGAGAAATTAAGCAAGATTCAAAATCATACCTGATCCGGATGTCTGATGACGATTTTGATTCTTGAAGCAGTCAAGATCGCCTCTGATTTGATAGGATCGTCTGCTATCAGACAAGATCGTCTGAGATCTGATGAATTCGTCAGACGAATTCGTCAGAGACCTGCAAACAGAGAAATAGGTGCAAAACACAAAAAATACAGCAATGCTAACAGAGGGAAATAATGTAAAATGACAATAAGAACATCAAACTGAAAACTATAAACAGAAACATGAATGCATCATACTGATTAAATAATAATTATGACTTAATTATGCATTTGATCTAGATGGGTGAACTCCAAGATGCAAGATAACATAAAATAACAAATAAACTAGCTAATTGCAGAATAAAATAGCAGATTGAAGAGAGGAAAATGCAAAATTTGGGCACTGATTGCCTCAATGTTGACTGCAGTCGAAATCGTCTCGCATTGGTACGAAATCGTCTCTGATTCGACAGGATCGCCTTCGATCTGAACAAGATCGTCTATGACGATGTAAGCTTGCTCCGGCTGAAAAACACTAAGGTACCTGCAACAAAATTTGAATAGAACTACTGCAAATATCAATTTAGGATGTCTTAATGCGTATGAAGTCAGTTTCTAGAGAATTTCAGCCAGGGGGGTGCTAAGGGGAGGGCTTAGGATTAAATAAGCTTAGGAGGGAGGTTAGGAGGTTGGAGATCATCCCTATTTGGGAGATCTCCAATGGGGAAGGGTCTCTAATGACGCAGACATGCTTCTACCCGGATTAGAGATGCCGTTGGAACAGAAGCTAATTATGCAAAATTAGTTTTGGGACAAGATCGTCTGGACGTCCTAGCCTAGATGAAATCGTTTGATTTGAGGCGATATCGTCTGAATGGTGACGATATCATCAAACGGTCAAAACAACCTCTAAAAATGGTACGGGAAAGGAGGAAACGGATTACACGGTGGTTAACGGGCGGTTTGGGAGGTTAAAATTTAAATTTGAATATTTACTAGAGTAATTGTAATTATTAAGATTTTACTACGCCAATTTTAGGGTGCTACATTTTGCCCCCTCTTTAGAAAATTTTCTGAAGAAAATGAGTTAAAGATGAGTTCTTCTCGATCTACGAGAAAGCAAAAAATTATTCCCATTTTTAGGTGACGATTCTTGGTTGAATCGTACGACAGTTTACTATGGTGCCCCCTCCGTGTTTTTACCCAAATCGAACGTTTGAGGTAAAAACGCGAAAAAGCAAAATTATTTTTAATTATTTTTGAATAAAATTAAGAAAAATAGGGTAAAACCCTAATTCATTTTTACTATTCATTTTTCTGGTTTTTAGAGCTCTGCAAGCAAAAATGGTGGAGACAACGCGTACGAGCATCGACGAGAGGTCCGACGCGGGCTACGGGTAAGAGTCTAAACTTAGCTTAGAATGCTTGAATTTGAATTTACATGCTTGTTAGGTGAATTTTGATCAATTTTTGAGCATCACAACCGTTTTTGGGCCATCAACATCATCGGGACGAAATCGTCCCGATTTCGATGAAATCGTCCCAAGTTCGCCGATTTCGTCTAAGGGCAAAATCGGCGAAAGGGGACGATTTCATAAAATTAGAGACGATTTCGGCTTGCAAAATCGGAGACGATTGTGCTCAAATATGGGATGATATCGTCCAATAGTGGATGATATCATCAGTTGTATAAAATTTAACTTATTTTAACTTGCATTATTAATCACTTGAGTTTGTTATTAATGATTTGTTTTTTTTTTATTGTTGTTTATGTTGCAGATAGGATTGCTAAAGAGCAGAGAATGGAAGTACGGGGGGTTGAGAGACGACTTGGCCACTCTAACACAGGCAGAGCAAGATCAACCGGCATAAGCTGGCTTACAACATTTTCTACTGGTGGCTCCGGAGAGGGGCACAGTGACGGATTGACCTACCGATGTCCCAGAGACTGCTGGATGACCTTGTCCCGAACCAGATCACCTGGAGGCCATGGTGAGAGCATCCAGGGTGGGTCGAGGATGGACAGGAGCTAGCTCGCATCAAGAAAGTCTTCTAGCTATCGATGGAGATGGGAGAGGTGGAGCTCCACCGCTACGACTGAGTTTTGTGACAGTTCGATCTACAGCAGGGGATCCCATCTCTCAGGGATTACGAGTTTTCCCATACTGTCCGAGATAAAACTATGGTCAGTGGGGCTCCAGATATGCAGTGCTTCTGGAGTCAGGACTCGGAAGATGCCCCCATTCAGCTAGTGGATGGGGACGACGCAGGGGTAGCCGATGGCTACGATGCCTGGTACGCAGGCATCCGCCCTCCTCGGATGATGAGGGCTTAGGGTCCGATTCACGCAGTTGTGCGTCGGATAGGGAGGCAATGCCAAGCGACTATGG
This sequence comes from Wollemia nobilis, assembly GCA_028583015.1. NCBI lineage: Eukaryota > Viridiplantae > Streptophyta > Pinopsida > Araucariales > Araucariaceae > Wollemia > Wollemia nobilis. The sequence goes on along the minus strand of JAQPPZ010001063.1, from coordinate 5,864,840 downwards.
AGGTGGCCCAGGGTCATGGCGAGAGAGGGCAAAGGGGACCACAGGCTCAGCAAAGGCCACGATAGTGGGAGAGGAGGGAGGAGAGACCCCCTTCTCCACAGAGAGAGGGGCCACCATCGTTCGATAATGGCAAGGGTGTTGAAACAGGGGAGAGTAGCGAGACAGTGACTCTTCGAGCAGAGACAATATGTCTCCAAGCATAGGTGCAGACCCTACAGGAGGAGGCTGCATGACATCGAGCTGAGGTGACACAGCTCAAAGATGAGATTGCACGCCTCAGAGCACGAGGCGGAGGGGCGAGCACTGGGGAGCTGACATGGGCTATTACCAAAATCACTTTCTACCAAACATTATACTATCATATGGTGCTATAGGAGGATAGACTACCACTGCCAGCTAACATCTCAGATCTGATCCAGATCGGGTCATCGAGGACCTTGTCTCGATCGACGACTAGGACTCGCAGTACCACTCATACTATGATGGGGCCACCTCGTCCACCTCAGGGCCGAGGAGGAGATGAGGCTGAGAGCTCGAGGGGTTCTCAAGGCTAGACTACTGCACGACACTATACAGATTGATATGATAGCATTTATTATTTTTTGATATAGAGGATTGAGTATGCCGAGATACAGATTGTGGCATACCAATCCAATTTTGATATGATGTATATATACTATTGATAGATATATGAGATGAGATATGTTTTTGATCATATGACTTGTGTCTTATGTACTTTTATGATGCTTTTAATGTTTTAATTGATTAATGTGATGATTCATGTAATTATGTCGTTGGAAATATTATGGTTTGAATGTCATGCTGTAAGATTTTAAATGAAAGAATCTGATGTAACAAATTGGTTGTTTGATGTGATGTGATAAAAGATAAAAAGAGACTTCTAACAATAATTTCAAAGGACATTGTCGCTATTATAGACCATTTCATGGAGTCGTCGCTCACTCGGTCGTCAAGCTAATCCCAGTATAGAAATATTGTTAAAAAGTAAAAGAGTGCTTAAGAGACTGTCTTAAGACTTTGGTGCAATGGTGCAAATGATGATGATGATGGTTTGTTTTCAGATTTTCATAAAAATAGTATGCATGAAATAATTTTAAAATGATTTTTGCTAGGCATAAATTCCTAAGTGTGATAAATTTTTTGGATAATTCCCTAGGAATTATACCATCATTGCAAAATTGAAGGTTGACATAATGACATGAAATAGTGATAATGTGCATTCTTTTTTGTTTTGAAAACATAATTGTATAACAGAATGATTTAAGTCATATGGTTTTCATGATTTTTAAATAGATGGGGAATAAAAATTGTTACAATGGTTTGCGCTAGGCATAGAATATGTAGGTATAGACTTATACCATCATCGCGAAATCCAAAAAAAGATAGTTTTATTGCATGATTGATTTTTGATAAACAAAAAATATGAAGAGGAAGACTTGTGCTAGGCATAAAATTCCAATTTTGGTTTTAGAACTATACCATCGTCGCGAAAGTCGACAATATGTGTTGTGATTGTAGGGTTTTGAAAGAAATTTTTGATTTTTGTGATTATGTATGTAGTTGTCTTTAGACTAAACAACTGTATTTTTAAAGAAGAAAATGAATTATTCCAAACAATTGGCAAAAAATATTTCAAAGTATCTTAAAGACAAAAGTTAGATTTATAAGGAATCCCATGTGCATATGTGAATTCATTTCCAATCTTGATTTATCATAATGATACACAAAATCTCTCAAATACAAAATGTGTGTGCAATTGCATTGTTCATTTACCAGTTTGAGCAAGGTACTATGATACAAGTGATTTGAATGAACCAAATAAGTGTTCATTAACCATGATTTAGATGCATATAACCATACTAGACTACTATGTAAGTCGGATTATCAAGAGCTAGCTAATCCATAAGCAGACATAGGTCTGTACAAAAGAAGGTCGCTAATGTGATAGACATATCGCCACGCTAGGAGTTACCCAAGGCCAAGCGGGGTTGGGCACAAACCACCTATTATGGGGCTTACCTCACAGTTTTCGAATAATTGAGAATTCCAGGGATTCAAGCTCATCAACCCTTCTTTTCTTTTCAAAGGGTAGGGAAAGGGATTTTATTGCTTTCTTTTTGTTTTTTTTTCTTTCTTTTGTATTTTTGCTTGATTTTGGAGATAATGCTTGAAACATTGCTGTAATGATATAAAATAACATTTTTCTCTCTTTTTTTTTTTTTTGAACTTTTCTTTTTCTTTTTGTTCTATACTAGGGATACTTGCTCGGATTAGCTGTAGAGAAAGGGATTTTTATTCTGGGTAGGGGTGAGCTTGTCCTTTTGCCAATTCTCAAATATTCTAGACCATGTGCATGATAGGATAGCGGGGGAAACTTTTCGCTCAAGAAACCACTTCTACTATGTAGCAAAGCATGGAAATTACAAATATAATCATTTTATTGTGAAAGGATGTGCTTGGTTTAAGTAAATAACAAGATCAATTCTCTGTGCTCAAATGTTATTTAATTGTATTTTGTGGACTTTGATATAAGAGAGATTAGTAATCATGCCAGATAAAATCAAGATATTTATATTTGTGAGTGTGAAAGTGCAGAGATTCCAAATAAATGCTAATTTATCCAAAATAATTTGAAACATATAATTGCAACATTTGTAAGAAGATATATATAAATAAATACTGTTTTTGAGAAGCTTTGAGAATGTTGACTCTCTCTTTCTTCTTTATATTATTTTGGTTTCGAAAGAGTCAAGAATATTGCTGTTTTGATTTTTATTTATTATTTTTGAAAGAATTAACAAGTGCCAAATAATTTTGAAGATTTTGATGATTATGAATGTTTTTGGTGTTTTTGAATTTATAAATTGAAAGAAATACAAGATAGTGATTTTGAAATATTTTAAACAAATATATACAAGGATGAAATGACCAAATTTATACATAGTAACGTTTAAGATGCAAAATATTCATGGGTTCTTTAAGTTCTTTACCATCTAAGGTAGATAATTTGTATGCTCCTGATTCAAATTTAGCGAGTGATAATGTATGGTCCAAGCCGGTTGGGCTCAAATTTACCTTTAAGGTCCTTAGTTGCATTAGTATTTTTTTTATTTTCTTTTAAAACAAGGTCACCGATCTCAAAGGATCGATGACGAACTTTTTTAGCATATGATCTTTTAAGCTTGTTTTGGTAGGCACGGAGATGCTCCAAAGCATTGATGCATTTTTCATCTAGGAGTTCCAGTGGTCGAGTCTGCCATTACTCGATATTCATCTCCTACTTCGGTATCTTGAAGTAGTAGAGCCAAAGAAGGAACTTCTAATTCAAAGGGAAAAACGGCTTCAACACCATAAACCAAAACAAATGGTGAAGTTCCCGTGGGGGTTCGAACACTAGTTCGATAGGCCCACAAGGCTGGATATAACTGAATGTGCCAGTCGCGGCCAGTTTTATTGACCAATATTTTAAGGATTTTGATTAAGGTTTTGTTAGATGCTTTTGCTTGACCATTACCCTGAGGATAATAGGGAGTGGACCAGCGATGTTGAATTTTGTATTTTTGGCATAATTTTTTAACATCTTTATTTTTGAAACAAGTTCCATTATCAGAGATGAGATTTGCAAGAATTTCGAACCTACAAATGATTTGATTAAAGATAAATTTAGAGACTTGTGTGCCAGTGCAGGAAGCTAAAGGCATAGCTTCAACCCACTTCGTGAAATACTCAGTGGCGGTTATGATGAATTTGTGTCCATCAGATGACACAGGATTAATTTTGCCAATAATATCTAAACCCCATTTTGAAAAGGGCCAAGGAGATGAAATAGCCTGTAGCTCTTGTGTAGGCGCATGGACAAGGTCAGCATGTTTTTGGCACTTGTCGCAATGGCACACATAATCATGTGCATCCTTTTCCATGGTAGGCCAAAAATATCCTATCCGAAGGAGCTTTTTAGCAATGACACTACCACTAAAGTGTCCTCCACAAGATCCATCGTGGGCTTCACTCAAGGCTGATTTGGATTCTTCTAAATTCAAACATCTTAATAGGATACCTTCAAAAGATCTCCTATATAAAGTATTGCCAATTATTACAAATCGACTTGCTTGTCTACGTAATAATCGATGTTGGTTTCTATTAGAATTGGCAAGGAAAGTCCCATTTTGGAGAAAATCAAATATATCCATATACCAAGGTTCAGGAGTAGTTTCATTGATTAGAAACACATCCAAAGGTTCTAAGCATGACTTATTTGAAGTGGGTTCCTGGAGTCGACGAATAATGATAGTAGCATATTCGTCATCTAACTCCAAGGGGAGGAGAGATGCGGCTGCGGCCATAGCATCAGTCGCACGGTTACAAGTTCAAGGAATAGCTTCCAAGGTAACTTGATCAAATAGAGACATTAATTGTAAAACATAGGCTTTATATGGGCACAGTTTATCATCTCTGGTCCGATAAACTTCATTAATTTGGTTTATAACCGAGTTGAGAGTCACCAAAAACTAACAGATGTTTAATTTTTAGCGCCAAGGCAGCTCGTAATCCAAGGATTAGAGCTTCATATTCAGCAGTATTGTTGGTGCAAGCAAATGTTAACTTGAAGGATAGAGGAATAAGATGTTTTTGCGGGGATATTAAAATAATACCCACACCAGCCCCACTCATGCATCGGGCTCCGTCAAAGTATAAGGACCATTGTTCAATATGGTCTGCCTCTAATTGAAGGCATTCATCAGGAAACTCAATGATGAGGGGATGGGTAGACTCTAAGGGTGCAACAGCTAATTGATCTGCTATGATTTGACCCTTAACAGACTTCTGTCCTATGAATGTGAGATCAAACTCACTTAGAGCAAGAACCCACTTGGTCGTGCGACCCGATAAATAAGGTCGACTCATGAGATACCTTAAGGGATCGTATTTAGCAATGACATAAGTTTTTTGACTAAGCATATAATGGCATAATTTTTGCGTAGCAAAAATGACTGCTAGACATAGTTTTTCTAATGTTGTATAGCGGGTTTCATAACTGATGAAGGTTCAGCTAATGTAATAATTAGCACGTTCTCTCTTTTCATCATCAAGTTGAGCTAACATAGCTCCTAAAGCAGAATCTAAAGCTGAAATATACAGGAGGAATGGGCGATCAGGTTTAGGCGGTGAAAGCATAGGTGGATTAAGGAGGTATTGCTTGAGAAGTTCAAAAGCTTCTCTACATTCGTCGTCCCAATTAAAAGGGACATCCTTCTTAAGAAGTTTAAGAAAGGGACCGGTTTTGTCCACCAGCTTATCGATGAAGCGACGGATGGCTTGAAGCTTACCTTGTAAACTTCGTAACTCAGATATATTAGTAGGTGCGGGCATATCAGTGATAGCCGCAATCTTGAGAGGGTCAATTTTGATACCACGTAAAGAAACTAAAACCCCTAATAGTTTACCGGACTTAACTCCGAATATGCATTTGGCTGGATTTAATCGAATAAGATATTCTCGTGATCGATTAAAAACTTTTCTCAAATCATCTAAATGATTATCTTCATTAATAGAGCGAGCTATAATATCATCTACATAATCATGTAGGATATCATGCATCATATCATGAAAAATATAAGTCATAGCTCGTTGATAGGTTGCACCTACGTTCTTTAAGCCAAATGGCATCACTTTCCAACAAAAGGTACCCCAGGGGGTAATGAAGGTTGTTTTAGCTTGATCCTCAGGAGCTATCCTGATCTGATTATAATCGGAGAATCCATCCATTAAGGACATCATCCCACTCCCGGCAGTAAAGTCAATGATTTGATCCATGTTTGGAAGAGGAAAATCATCTTTAGGGCATGCAGCGTTAATATCTCTAAAATCTGTGCAAACCCTAACTTTGGTGGCTTCTTTTTTGGTAACTGGAACTACATTTGAGATCCATTCAGCATAATCAATAGCTTGTATAAAAACAACATTTAGGAGTTTTTCTAACTCCCCTTTGACTAGAAGAGCCACTTTGGGATGCATTTTTCTAAGTTTTTGTTTAACAGGTTTAGCATCCGGATGGACCACTAGATGATGCATGACTACAGAAGGGTCTAGACTTGGCATATCTTCGTATGTCCAAGCGAAGACATCTTCATACTCTTTAAGGAATGCAATGTATTGTTCTTGTTTTTCTTGACTTAATTCTGATCCAATATTGATTATGTGAGGACTATCCTCAGTTCCAATATTAATTTTAATGACATTTTCTACCTCCATGTGTAGATCTCTTTCAAAATTAGGTGGGGCGGGTGAAACGCCCAATTCTTGTAATTCTTGTAAGGTTAATTTGGATAATTCATCTTGAGGATTAGTGGCCTCAAGTTGGGCTATAGTTGGTATAGAACCATCAAAATAAAATCCATTGTGTAACATCTCTTCAACGAAGACGTCGTGGAAGATATCTCCTTCCAACTCCTCATCGGAGTCGGCAATCATTTCGGGGTAAGCTATGGATAGCATGTTACATGTAAATGGCTGATTTTTTAGAGGCAAATCATCACACCTATCCAAATAATCTTGATAACATATGAGTTGATCATCATCTTCAAAAGGAAAGGGTTGACCCTTACTAGGAAATAGGCCCACACCACAGCGGGGAGGCCACGGTTCTACCTCGAAAGGTTCTTTCATGCCATTTTGGAAAGGTCCCAAGCCTTTCCCTTTATATCCCATTTTAAGCATTATGGGTTTAGCTTTAATATATTCATTGGTAAAATAACACCGAGCATATCCCTCATGATGAGTTTTAATGTTTCGAGGGATTCTTCCCCAATCATATCCTTTATAAATGAAGGCACAACTCCCGACTTGGTAAGTACTTCCCATAGGTTGTGGGAGGCCCAAAGTACGAGGAGATGGTGGCAAGTTATTTAAAAGAATTGAATCTTGCATGAAAGCATTTGTTTTTTCTGATATTAAGATTGTGGATAAATCTGGTAAAAGTTCATCAGAAAGAGCATAAGATGTAGAAGGATCATTCCCTATATTTTTAGATGTGGAAGGTATGATAGATGTTGATAATGTGGAAGTGTTAATAGATGGGTCTATAGGTTTTGAAATTATAGGGATAGAACATGAAGGATTGGTTGTAGATTGAAGATCTTTTTGAGGTTCTAGAGTGGTTTGTTTAGAAGATTGTTGATCTATATAGGAGGATGAAATTAATGGAGGGGAAATAGGTGAAGCTATGGGTGTGTGTTTCATAGTTTTAGATGAAAAATAAGAATTAGGATGTGTGGATGACAGAGCAGGGCAAAATTGCACTCCAACGGGTTCTACCAAAGCACACATATCAAAGGGTCTAGGGTCACCATGGATAGTGACCAACTGATTTTTAAATTCGAACTTAACACATTGGTGTAAAGTTGATGGGACAGCCCGCATTGCATTGATCCAAGGACGACCCAAGAGTATATTGTACGATGCGGGGAAATGTACAATAAACATAGTGGTATCTAGAGTTCGAGGACCAACTTGCAATGGGATGGTAATAACTCCACACGTTTCTTGTGTTTCGTCATTAAAAGCTTTGATAATCATGTCGGTTTTCTTCATTTCATCACTTCTAAAGCCAAATCGTTGGTAGAAGTCAAGAGTGCAAATGTTTAGAGATGAACCATTATCAATCAGGACTCGTTTAACAACTACATCTCCAATTAGAGTAGTAATATATAAGGGATTATCCTTATGTAAACTGTGTTGTGGGATATCTTTATCCCGAAAGTCAATACAATCAACTTCTCGAGTGATGATAGTATTGGCCATGGCTTCAGGTTGAATGTTTTGAGGTACCATCATTTGGCTTAATGTAAGCATCAACTCATCCCTATGGGTAGGAGAAGATCTTAACAAATCCAAAAGGGAAATTCTGGCTGTAGTATTGGATAATTGCTCATTAATATTGTAAGGGGGTTTAGGTTGAACATTGGAAGCATGATTCCCTTTATTGGGATTTTTCAAAACGAATGGAGTTGATCCATCATTCTGGTTTGGTTCTTGTTGAGAATTTTGAGCTCGTTGTTGGGTAACGACTCCAATGGTACCTACAATGTTATATTGAGGACGTTGAACTGGTCTCGGTCGAGCGTTTATGGCTTGTTCATCAGGGAGGAATTGATTAGAAGAAGGTCGAGTAGTAACTCTTCTAGGAAATGGTTCTTCTGGAACCATAGCATCTGTGATGGGTTGAATAGGATCTGATTCATTTTCAGAACTATTCGATTGGTTTGAAGTGATGTCTATCTCACTTTCAGTATCTGATTCTATATCACTAGAATCTGAAGTTGGAATATTATGTAAGGGCCTGGTCGTAACCATGGATAAAGTTGTGTCAAATATTTGAGGATCAGGATTAAGTAAATGTCCACTAATGGTTCCTACATATCGGGTAGGAGGAGGAACATTATGATGTTCGATTTGATTGGCCACCTCTTTACCATGTCTTGGTAAAGGGTGTTGAAATATGTCTAATGTTTGATTAGCATTTTGATTTTGATTTTGGGGAATGTTCTTTTGAGGGTTATTAGGAGCATTTTGTTTAGGTTGGAAGGCTTGCACCTCCATTTCATTATTATCAATTAGATCCTGTATTTTATGTTTCAACCTTTTACAAGCGTTGGTAGAGTGTCCAGGTCCTCTATGGAAATCACAGTGTAAGTCGGCTCTATATCCGGGTATAGTTGGATCGGGTTCCCGGATAGCTGGTAATTGGATCAAACCTCTTTCGAGTAATTGAGGTAAAATAGTTGATAACGGTTGATTCAATCTAGTAAATTCTCGAGGAGGCTTATCAGGAGGTTTCAATATAAATTTTTTTGTTGTTTTCGTTGCATTGATATTAGCAACATTTCTGCATCAGTGACTCCGTCACCAACAACTTGTTTGTTTTTATATTGATTTCTGGAGATTTTCTCATCATCCTTCTTCCTAAGTTGGCCTCTCCTAATGAGGGCATCTTCTACTCTTCGAGCTAAATCTATAGCCTGATCGAAGGTAGTTAAAGTAGTTGTTGATAGCTCATAAGATATTTGTTCTTGTAAATTATTGATAAAAATGTCCAACATTTCCCTATAAGGTAGCACAAAGTGCAGTTTTCCTATCAACTGCCTCCATCTAGCTAAGAAATCGGAAAAACATTCATCCTTATCTTGTTTTAAGTTGTATAAATCTTTAATGGTTACATGCCTCTCGATGTAGGCACTAAATTGATGGACAAAAGATTCAGTTGTTTCTTCAAAGTTTCTCAAGGAATGAGTGGGCAATTGATAGTACCACTCTAATGCCATTCCACCTAAACTTTTTAGGAACATTTTTAGTAATAGCAAGTCATCATGTGATATATCATGACATGCTATCCTAAACATGCGAAGATGCTCTATGGGATCTTCGGTTCCTTTATATATAGGCAAGATAGGCATGGGAAAATGCTTAGGGTATGGTTGTGCTACAACTATGGGATCCAAAGGTTGACTACATATCTCTCGATAATTATACGAGGGATGGTAAGGATCTATCTGGTCCATACGCGAAGCTAACTGTTTCACCATGGCTTCCAGGATTACTAGTTTGCCCACCATATTGGTTCGGTAGGGCATTGATATGGGATTTGTGAGCATATGATGGAGGGACATGAAGATTAGATGCTATGTTGCTATTGTGTAAATTGTTGGTAGGAAAGGTGTTATGAAGGAATTTTGAAGTTGTATTATGTTGTATTCCAGATTGTTGAAAATTGGTGTTTGACTTCATTTTAGGTTTTTGTTTACTTGAAGCATATTGATCAATAGTTTGGCGAAGTAAAGCAGTGAAGGAAGTTTTCTTTTGTGTGGGAATGATTTTGGGCTGAATAACAGGTTCCTTAGGAGGTTGGGTAACCTGTTTTTTTGACATGTTTTGAATCATAGTGACCATATCTGTATTGGATGGTCCAGCCTTATCACTTTCTTGATCAATGAAAGACAAGGGATTAGTGCGCACATCAAACATATGTTCCATGGCTGCTTGAGTGTCACTAATTTGCCCTTTATCCATATGAACTGCCATATTAAGAACACCAATGTTATTATGGAAAAATTTCCAGAAATGATCTACGTTGTCAAAAGCAATAGTTCCATCTGGAGCTACTCTAGGGGATGAGGATCCATCCTCTTTAACATTTTCTTCTTGTTCATTGTCTTCACCTAGGTCATCTTCTAGTTGATCTAGAGTTTCTCCTTCCGAATTGGATCTTCGGGAAGGACATTTGGGTCTCTAGTTTTATCTTCTAACCAATCTTCTTCTTCTCCTTCAGTTTGTTTACCATTCCTAAGTTTAGGCATTGTGCTTAATTTTTAGATTTCAGCAAATATTATATATATATATATATATATATATATATATATATGCAACAAGCTTAAGAGGTATATATTAATTATATACCTACTACAATATTTAAAATGAAAGGTTTTGGTTTTTCTTTTTATGTTTTTTTTTTAGTTTTTCTTTGTTTTTGAAATAATATTGTAAAGATAACAAATAACACAATATGCAAGAAATAATATTGAAAACAATGATCTAATTTTCTATAAACAATTTATAAATATCATTAATAGGCTCGAGTTCTTCAGGAGTCATGAAGTGTTCTTCTTCAAATTGAAAGTTTTCCTTCAAAAATTTAATGAAAAGAGCTATAGTGATATTATCTGTCTCAGATGTTGGTTGATAGAAGTAAAGCTCGTGGCAATACTCTCGATATAACACAGCTCGAGGAACTCTATTCCATATTTCCCTATCCATAAGAACAACCTCTTGGTCTTCTACATGACCTAGGAACTGGTGTACAATGGCTGCGTTCTCGAGGTATTCCTCGAAGGTGAACAATTTTGAAGATACAAGAGCTCTCCTATAAGCTAACCATCTATGGCAGGCTCTCTGAAGTTCATGATAAAAGACGAGTTGATGAGGATCCAGGATTCTATCTAGGACTAGCCTCTTGATTTGTTTAAATTTTGTTGACCTAGATGAAATGACACTAAGTCTTCTATCAAGTTCGTCCCACAAGAGTTGATTTCTATCTGTTTCAGGCACACTAAGCACATAATTGATTTCTATGGCTGCCAATTGGTTTTCAACATTTATAGTAGCTTGCTAATATTTTCTTAGGAGCTACCATCTAAACATGACATGCAACTTATTAATTTTAAATGATTTGAAATGCATCTATGTTTTGGTTGTTTTTATTTTTATTTTGTTTTTGTTTTCAAAAGGTTTAAAATGTATTCACGTCGGGTTCACCAAAATGTATCGCTCCAAATTTTTCACATCCCTACCTTCAGGCTATAGGATCCATGCCCGAAAGGAGGATGGGAAAAGGATGGCACGGTACCTCGGACTGAGAGGCCTTGCGAAGGTCCCGCCTCTCAAGGGAGGTGTATTATGGTGATTTTTCAACGGATGGTGGGTTCACCAAGAAACATTTAATGGCAGTTTCCATGCCTAGGTTGGGAATGTGTTTTGTGTGTTCAATTTTATCCTTAAACATCCATGTCCTAGGTTTGGCCAAAATGCGTCTAAGTTATTCTATATGAAGATGCAGATTAAATGAATACAAAAAAGCAGATTAGGACAGAAAAATAGAGAAATTAAGCAAGATTAAAAATCATACCTGATCCGGATGTCTGATGAAGATTCTGATTCTTGAAGCAGTCAGGATCGCCTCTGATTTGACAGGATCATCTGCTATCAGACAAGATCGTCTGAGATCTGACGAATTCATCAGACGAATTCGTTAGAGACCTGCAAACAGAGAAATAGGTGCAAAACACAGAAAATACAGCAATGCTAACAGAGGGAAATAATGTAAAATGACAATAAGAACATCAAACTAAAAACTATAAATAGAAACATGAATGCATCATACTGATTAAATAATAATTATGACTTAATTATGCATTTGATCTAGATGGGTGAACTCCAAGATGCAAGATAACATAAAATAATAAATAAACTAGCTAATTGCAGAACAAAACAGCAGATTGAAGAGAGGAAAATGCAAACTTTGGGCATTGATTGCCTCAATGTTGACTGCAGTCGAAATCGTCTCGCATTGGTACGAAATCGTCTCTGATTCGACAGGATCACCTCCGATCTGAACAGGATCATCCGCGATGATGTAAGCTTGCTCCGGCTGAAAAACACTAAGGTACCTGCAACAAAATTTGAATAGAACTAATGCAAATAACAATTTAGGATGCCTTAATGCGTGTGAAGTCAGTTTATAGAGAATTTCAGCCAGGGGGGTGCTAAGGGGAGGGCTTAGGATTAAATAAGCTTAGGAGGGAGGTTAGGAGGTTGGAGATCATCCCTATTTGGGAGATCTCCAATGGGGAAGGGTCTCTAACGGCGTAGACACGCTTCTGCCCGGATTAGAGACGTCGTTGGAACATAAGCTAATTGTGCAAAATCAGTTTTGGGACAAGATCGTCTGGACGTCCTAGCCCAGAAAAAATCGTCCGATCTGAGGCGATATCGTCTGATCGGTGACGATATCGTCAAACGGTCAAAACAACCTCTAAAAATGGTGTGGGAAAGGAGGAAACGGATTACACGGTGGTTAACGGGTGGTTTGGGAGGTTAAAATTTGAATTTGAATATTTACTAGAGTAATTGTAATTATTAAGGTTTTACTGTGCCAATTTTAGGGTGCTACACATAAAATCAAGCCACACCCCTACAAAATAAAATGAAAAAAAAGAAACAAATGTAGTTAAATGGAATTCATGCCTATTAGGCCCTAGCTCTTAGGATGACTGCATCTTGCATGCAGGGTGTTGTCCCTGGGTTAGGTGTTCGTTATATAAAAAAATAGGAAACTACTCTACTGGTTTAGGTGGACCTCCCTATGTCCACCTAGTTGTTGAGAATTTTTAGGAGTTTCTACTCGGATGGGGTCTCCCCCATGCTTGTTATGGCTTCCATCATCAATCCCTTGGATGTATGGTATGGGTGCACTCGATGGCCATTATCTATAAGGATGGTATTGTTGCCATTGATTGTTTTGACTCGTACCACACCATTCTTGATAATTTCCACCATCTTGTATGGTCACATCCATCTCTGCATCAGCTTCCCCTTTCATTCCTAGAACCTGGAGTCATACAATAACACCCAGTCTCCTTTGAATTGTTTCTTTTTAATGTGGTGATTGTGCCACTACTTCCTCTACCTCTGCACAATATCTATCCTTTGTAGGGCATCCATGCAGAATTTGTCCAACTAGTTTAGCTGCCAAATTCATTCTTTCTATGCATTGTCTAGGTCCAAGTCTAGTTCAATCGTTGTCCTAAGTGTCTTCACTTCAAATTATATGACATAATTGCATATTTCCCATAGACCAATCATAAGGGGATGAAGCTAGTGGTCAATTTCCATGTTGTGTTATATGCACATACTACCTCCGGTAATCTTGCGACCTAGTATTTCTTGTGTTGTACTATCTTTGTCAGTATGTTCTCTATCTCCTTGTTTATGACTTCCACCTACCCATTTGCTTGTGGGTGGTATGGGGTGGTCCTATTATGTCAAACCCTATATTGCTCCATGAGTTCCTTGATTAATCTGGACGTGAACTAGGGTCCCTGGTCTATTGTGATTTTCCTAGGTACTCCAAATCTCATAAATATGTGGGAGAACAAAAATTTGGTGACCATACGCTCCTTGGAGTCCCTTAGTGCCTGGACATCAACCCATTTGGTGACATAGTCTGTGTAGAATAGAATGTATATCTTCCCAACTGAGGGTGGATTGATGGGTACCATAAAATTCATGCCCCATTTTTCAAAGGGCTCAATGTGCACATGAGGTTGTAGAGGCATTTCGTCCCTATGGGTCGGCCTACTCATCCTCTGGCATTGCATTTACTAGCATAAGAGGTTGCATCTTTGAATAATGAGGGATAAAAATACCCAGTCTGCAATACCTTATAGGCGGTCATTTTTCCTGATAAGTGACCACCACAAGGTTTATTATGGCAGACCTTGAGTATTTTTGCATATTCTTGCTCAGCCAAATATCTTCTTATGATCTGATTAAGCCTTATTTTTAACATAATAACATCGATCAATTGGTATGATGCACTCTTTTTTATTACTCCTTTATTCTCTTTGTATGAGAGGGTAGGAGAGATTCTACTAATGGCCAAATAATTGGTAATGTCTGCATACCATGGTGTATGCTCACTGATGATGAATAGATGTTCATCCAGGAACTGGTCCTCTATCACTACGTAGTCTTATGGTATCAATATGGATAGGAAGTCCACAACCAACCTCATTGTCTTTCTCAGGCTTGTCGATGATGGTAAGGTCAAACTCCTATAGCAAGAGAAGCCACCTGATAATTCTATCGCTAATTACTAGTTTGCTCATTAGATACTTGATGGTTGCATGGTCTGTGTGGACAAATACTTTATACCTAGTAATGTAGTGGTAAAATTTGTTTATGGCATGTATCACTACAAGGAATTCCTTCTTCGTTACCATATAATTTAGTTCAGACCCTACAAGGTTCTTGCTGACGTACTAGATGACATAGAATTCTTCACCATACTACTACCCAAGGACCGCTCCAATCGCATTATTGGATGCATCATAGTATATGTGAAATGGGACCTATCAATTTGGGCCTCATAATATAGGGGCAAATATCAACTTTTCCTTTAGTTCTTGGAATGCTTGCTCATAATCTTCTATCCAGTTGAATTCTACTTATTTTATTAGCATATTATGTAGAGGTTTAGCGATTTTACTAAAATTGATGATAAACCGTCTATAGTATCTGGCTGAGCCAAGGAAGCTCCTTAACTCCCTCTATGTTTTTGGGCTAGGTAAGTCCTTGATCACCTCTATATTTTTATGATCCACCTTAATCCCTTCTGCTGATAGATGATGCCCTAAAACTATGCCTTCATGCATCATCATAAAACATTTTTCATTATTGAGGAACAAGTTATTTTTTGTGCACCTTCAAAGTACTTTCTTCAAATTTTTCATCGCCTCCTTGAATTTCTCCCCATATACGGTGAAGTAATCCATGTAGACTTCGATAGCTTCTCCTATCATATCCAAAAATATACTCAACATCGCCCTTTGAAAAGTAGCCAACACATTGCATAGACCGAAAGGTAGCACCCTGTATGCAAACCTTCCCCATGGATAGGTAAACATCATTTTATCTTGGTCCTCCTCTGCAATATGGATTTGATTGTACCCACTTAATCCATCCAAGAAGGAGAAATATTTCCTCTCAAACAATGTGTCTAGCACCTGGTCAATGAATGGAAGAGTAAAATGGTCCTTCTTAGTCACCTTATTCAGTGACCTGTAGTCAACGTAGATCCTCCATTTATCGTTCTTCTTAGGAACCACCACAAGTGGTGATACCCATTCACTATCCGAGATCGGGTAAATGAACCATACCGTTAGGAGATTCTACAACTCGACCTTGACAATTTCTTTCATAGTTGGGTTCATCCTTCTTTATGGTTGTCTTACGAGGGTTTATTGTTCTTCCAAATGGATATGGTGAGTGCACACCTCCAGGCTAATTCCCTTAATATCCACATAATCCCATGTGAATGCATGTTGGTGTTCGGCTAGAATTTCCTTTAATACTTCCAACTATGCGGTGGTCAGCTCACAACTGGCGTTCA
Organism: Wollemia nobilis; assembly: GCA_028583015.1. Classification (NCBI taxonomy): domain Eukaryota; kingdom Viridiplantae; phylum Streptophyta; class Pinopsida; order Araucariales; family Araucariaceae; genus Wollemia; species Wollemia nobilis. Next base: position 5,849,098 of record JAQPPZ010001063.1, on the reverse strand, counting down.
GCATCTTTCCAGACCCGACATTGATCTATTTGGTATGGTGGTCTTGAGCACCCACCAATGGTGACTCAAGAATTGTAAGGGAGGATTCTCCATGGAAAAATCTTGAGATGATGTCATCTTACTTAGCCTCATCCTCCACTTCTATAACTACCATTACTAGCTGAAGCATAGATAGCGGGTTGTCCTCCTGTCTTTCATCTTTAGTTTCTCCCAATATGTCCACTGATTTGGATAGGAGAGATATTATCAATCTCTTGACATTTTGGCCATCTAAAATGGTCATTAGCCTATCATGACAACTGATGTAGGCATCAGCCATGGCCAACCATGGTCTCCTTAAAATGAGTGGGTAACCACCCAATCCTATTTTGGATTGGAGCACCAAGAAATTTGTTGGGTATTCCCATGCATTTACTATTACTATGATGTCCTCCAGTATCGCTTTTGATTCCATTGTTGATCGATCAACCAATTGTAACACCATCTTGGTTGGCTTCAAATTGGTGAATTCCAACTTCTACATGGTGTCTTACAGTATTACGTTAATGGATACCCCCAAATCAACCAATATATTCACCAATGAGTGTCCTCATATTTTTAAATTTAGTATCGGGCTACCTAGATCTGCATATTTCATTTGATATGCATTCCCCATCATTAAGTCGGGCAACTTTTTGACAACATTGATGGTTTGCACTACCTTGCATCCCGGTATCCTTAGACATATTTCTTTTATTGCTTTTGTGTAGATTGGCACATATCGGATAGCCTAGAAAAGTGGAATGGTCATGGTGAGATTTTTCAGGCTTGATAGAATATCAAATTCGGGCTGCATTGGCCTCTTTTGTTCTTGCAACCGATGTGGGAATGAGGCTTTTTTTTTCTCAACAACTCTTTCCTCCTCAACCTCCTCTATCTGATGGGAGTCTTCAACTTCCTCTTCTACTTATACTTCCTCCTCCACTTCTATCAAAGGAGGTGCTTCTACTCCTAACTGCTTGCCTGATCTAAGTTGTATTGGCTTACAACTAATATGGTACATAGGATATCTCTCCTTATACTTGGTATGCTAGCTAGTTTACTTTGTTTTTTAGGTTCACTATCGACTATGCTAGTAATTATGTAGATCTGGCTGTAGGTAGGGCCGATAAGCCTTATTGAGGTGGTCCCTGTGCCACATTTAGTGGAGGTGTATTCAACGTTTCATGGTTCCTACATAGCTACTGATATGGCATCCATGTTGGCTGACTAGGAAATGTTGTTCTTGGAGGTATATTCATCCAGGGTGGTGGTACCCACCATACCATTTTAGATGGTGGAGGTTGTCCCTGTGGCATATATGATCCTCATCCATGTGAAATAAAATGAACAAAATTCCATTGATTAGAACCAGTATAAATAATACATTGTAGAGCCCATATTAGCTCGTAATCATAGGATCTAATCAACAACTTAGATCTAAAATAAAATAATAATATAGACTCAATATTAGATATGATAACAATAGCGTAACTAACCTAGGTAGTTAACTAACTACCCTAACAAAATAATGTAATAATATAGAATTACTATAGTAACTCTAACATCCCCCCTTATTACATTATTTATGTAATTTAAGAACTACTAGTTGTACTAACATCCCCCCTGATTACATCATTTGGTAATACAAAGAGAGTTGCAAAACAATTCAAATTTGACATGTGCAAGTGCCTTAGTGAAAATATCTGCAACTTGAGCATTGGTGGGAATGTACTGAAGCTAAATTCGGTGCCTTGGAACTTCATCTCGAATGAAGTGACATTGTGTGTCAATGTGCTTGATTCTTTCATGATGTTATGGATTCTTGAAAAGATTCAAAAAACCCATGTTATCGTAGAACAAGTGTATTGGATATTTTGATGGAAGACCCATACTTGTTAGGATGCGACGCAACCATATCACTTTGCACACAACTTCACGTGCGACACGATATTCTACCTCTGTTGATGAAATAGCAACCACCTGTTGCTTCTTGTTGTGCCAAGAGACAAGACCATATCCAAGATGAAACAAATATCCTAAAGTTTATTTATGATCATCATATGATCCAGCATAGTCGGAGTTCGTGTATCCCTGTAAGAAGAATTTGTTGTTCCTCTTATATTCTAGGTCATATTCCATTGTGCCATAGACATAGTGAAGTACTCGCTTTGCTGCTTTCCAGTGTGTAGTCTTAGGCTCATGCATGAACCTTGAAAGATAGTTGACAAAAAATATGATATCTGGCCTAGTGTTGGTCAGATATATGAGACTCCCAATCAACTGTCGATAGAGAGTACCATCTACCTGAGGTGAATCATCATATCGTGATAACTGAATTCCTATTTCCATCGGAGTTGACATTGGCTTGCAATCAGTCATGCGATATTTTTCCAATAGGGTCTTGGAATATTTTTTCTAAGACACTTTGATGTAGTGCTCCTTCTGGCTGAATTCCAGACCAAGAAAATAATGGAGAAGTCCGAGATCTGACATCTCAAAAGATTGACACAAGTATCTTTTGATAGTAGAAATCATAGATTCTAAACTCCCTATAATGAGAAGATCATCAACATAGAGTACAAGCAACACTATTTTAGAACCTTGTTTCTTAAAATAGAGGTTTGCATTTGAAGGAAATCTCTTAAATCCATGCTGTAGAAGGTGATTATCCATTTTTATATACCAAGCCCGAGGGGCCTGTTTCAAACCATATAAGGATTTTACCAATTTGCAAACTTTCTGCTGTTGGCCTTCCACTTCAAATATTTATGGTTGAGTCATGTAGACTTCTTATTGGATATCACCATTTAGAAAAGTACTATTGACATCCATTTGGTATACTTTCCACCCATATTGTGCTGCCATAGCACAAAGAACTCGAATGGTTGTCATTCTAGCAGTATGTGCAAAAGTTTCCTCGTAGTCAATGCCTTCTCTTTGAGCATAGCCCTTTGCAAAAAGTTGGGCCTTATGCTTATCTATTGTCCCATCTGCCTTATACTTAATTTTATACATCCATTTGCAGCCTATGGGCTTCTTTTCGTATGGCAGATCGACAAGCTTCCAATTTTTGTTTTTCATCAGACTTATACTCTGCATCCATAGCGGCTTTCCACTGAGGCTCACCAAGAGCATCTTGCACTGATGCAGGTTCAATATCGTCTATTGAAGACATAAACACCTTGTAATTATCTATATCCATATCTTATGTATCTATCTCTGGATCTACAAAACGTTCCTCAAAATATTGACACAGATTATCAACCCCAGTATTCTCTGTTGCAGCTTTCTCCTATCGAGCCATGCTGCGAATACGAGGCCTATCCAAAGTCAAATCTGGTGGAGTGGATATCTTAGATTATTTGATTGTATTTGTATACCACTTGGGATTCTTCTTTTGAGGTGTTGAAGAAGATGAAGAAGGACCTCCAACCTTTTATGAAGGAGATTTATCAACCGTAGTTTCCACAAGGTCTAGGTATACATCTGATGTGTTTTTTGATGTGAAAGCCTCATCAAAAACTACATCTCTGCTAATTTTTATCTTCTTGGTCAAGGGATAAATCAAATGATAACCCTTAGAGTGCTCATCATACCCATGAACAATACACTTCAATGTCTTCTCATCTAGCTTCTTCCTTTTCTCTTTTGGTATGTGCATGAAAGCTTTACATCCAAAAATGCGTAGATGAGAAATGGAGGGTTTCCTACCACTCCATACTTCCTATGGAGTCATTCCTTGTAGAGAATTTTTGGGTGCCCTATTCAATAGATATAATACTGTGGTGATAGCTTCTACCCAATATAGTTGCTCAAGACTAGTTCCTGTGAGCATGCAACGAACCATTTCCATGATGGAACGATTCCTCCTTTCAGCAACTCCATTTTGTTGAGGAGTATAAGCAGTAGTTAACTATCGTGTGATCCCATTTTATTTCAAGAACTCAAAGAATTATTTAGAGGTGAACTCCCCCCCTCGATCTGAGTGGAGGGTATTTATAGAAGTCCTTGACTCCTTTTCAACAAATTTCTTGAATTTTTGAAAGAAGCCAAATGCTTCAGATTTTAGTTGAAGGAAGAATACCCACATATTTCATGAGTAATCATCCATGAATAACTGAAAATACCTCTTACCCCCACAACTGTTGGGAGTTAAGGTACCACACAGATCGGTGTGAATTAACTCTAGAGGTTTCTTTTCTCTTGTAGAGCTCCTTTCAAAAGGCACTCTATGCTGCTTTCCTGCCAAGCAGTCGAGCAAACTGGTAAAGTGGTAGAAAGGGAAGGAAGACATTTTACCATTTCATACTTACTTAACTCAAGTAAGTAACCAAAACTCAAATGTCCATATCTCTTGTGCCATAGGGAAGTTGCCTCATTTGTAGAGACTATCATGGCTACATGTGGAGTAGAGATAGCATCTAAGGCAAATAATCCATGCTTATATGAAGCAGTTGCAATGTTCTTACCCCTCTTGGTAATAGAACAACACTTCTTGCCTCCATCAACACTAAAGTTCACAACCATATCTTTGTCCAGAATTTGTGTGACTGACAACAAATTGTTTGCCAATCCTAGAACATGGAGAATTTTTTCAATCTAACACTAGCCATCAGGAAGAGTGACTAAAATAGTACCTTCTCCCTGAACCTTGTAGGTTTTATCATCAGTAATAGTGACAGGTTTGCCCTATTTGGCCTCAAAAGACTCAAACCATGATTTGTCACTAGTCATGTGCTTACTGGCTCCAGAATCAACATACCAGATAGGATCCATCTGCTTGGACACTATGGTAGTCATGAGAACTTTGTGGGCTCTCTCAGAATCCATGTCAGATTCTTCAACAACAAAATTCACTTGTTGTTTGTTCTTTTGTGGTTTGTTTCGACCTTTCTGTTTTGATTTTTTATTCTTATGCCGACATCTATTTGTATCATGACCTTATTTGTCACAAATATTGCAATATCACTTTTTCTATTGAGGTTGTTCAGTTTGTTTCCCTTTTGAATCCTTTTGTGAATTCCCTCCCTTCTAAAAATTACCCTTCTTCTGGTTTTGCCCTTTCCTATTGATGTAGATGGTAGTGTTAGAAGAATCATCTCGCTATAGTTGGTGTGCCTCCTCCTCTTGAAGCATATTAACCAATTCTACAAAAGTAACTTTCCATTGCGATACCTAAAGGGAAGTGATCAACACCCGATAAGAATTAGGTAAAGCTCTCAATACAATTGAGGTAAGGAGCTTGTCATCAACTAGTTCTCCTAAAGAATTCAACTTTGCTTTCAATTCAGACACTCTGCAAAGAAAAAGTTCAATTGTCTCCCCCTGCTTCATGCTTAGACTGTGTAATTGAGATTGAATAAATAGAATAGTGGAATCATTCTTTCCCTCATATATAGTATTAAGGGCATCCCATGCCTCTTTACTATGTTCATAGTCAGCAATATGGGGTTGCACTTCATCAGACACAGCAAGCAAAATGAGCACTTTTGTTTTGCTGTCTATCTTGTCAAATTCTTTTTGAGGAGTAGATGGAACTGTAGCACCAGCAACAGATGAAGGTCTTGTTGTTGCTCCAGATACAACATCCCATAAGTCATCCATGACTAGGATTGCCTTCATATTGTTTTTCCATGGTGTGTAATTAGGACCTTTCAACAACTGATGAGAATCAGTCATTAATTTTGCAGACATGGTGAAGGTTCCTTATAACACCAATTGGTCCCCATTTCGATATACCTTTTTCTAGGCCATTATACCATATAAAATACCTACCCTTACGTGAGGGAAACTATAGGTATTTAGAAAGATAAAAAAAATCACCCGCCCTTACGTGAGGGAAACTATAGGTAATTTTTAGAGATCATACGATACGTGGTACTTAAGCAGTACTAAAAGGGAATAGTCTTGTTGATGGCACCTACCATAGAAAGTCTGCAATCCTCATGCGTGGGGTGTAACTTCCCCTAAACACTTTGGATTTCAGAACTTTCATCAGGATTTATGCCTAAACACAAGAACTATTAGGGTAATGGATGGAGTAAAAAAAATGCAAAATGACAAACTTATCTCTCCCCGATGATTTATAGAGAACAAGCTCAGACGTCATTTTGGTAGCTATATTAGGCGACGGATACAGTAGTGCAATCATGATAGCTTTACCTGTAAGTGCTAGCCAGAGGTATCACAAATACCGAATGCTGTAGTGCAATAAATTGCACGGATGGGTTTTAATTATTTCGGGGACTTAGGGAGTGAATTTTATTTTTTTAAACTTTTAATGAAGTAGTGCAAAATAGAAAAAAATGCAACCTACAACATAAAAGTGCCCACAGGAATGACCCACTAGGTGTCGAGCGCAACCGAAAATGCACCTTTACAATAATGCCAAATTTGCTTTTCAAAAAATTACTCACTTTCCCCCTTTGATTTTTGAAAAAAATACCCCCCCTTAAAAAAAATCTCTTAACAAAGCATTTTTATAATTATTATATAGTTTTAAAGTTAAAAAAAAATTAATTTTAATTTATATAGTTGAAAAAACTATTAAAAAATAAATTAAAATTAAATTTTAATTTATATAGTTTTAAAACTATGTAAAATAAATTAAAATAAAAAAAAATTAATTTAACTAAAAAACATAATAATTAAAAAAAAATTTACCTGTTTTTTTTCAGGCGGGGGGGGGGGTCTGCGGAATTGGAACCCCGTACCTGAAGGCTCCCTGAGCCTTACTGCACAGTCCACCACCAGGTGGACTAGCGGGATGATCCAACAGGATCAAGAACCCCCTCCTATTTGAGGAGGGTCCTGTCATGCAAGTCCGCCTTGCGGCCGCATGGCCACGAGTTCCTCCACTACTGCTGGCAGTGGCAACAGGCCATGGTTGCGGCTTCTACAGGTGGCAGGGGGAGGCCGTGGCTGCCTCTGCTGCAGCGACGGTAGGTAGGGGGGGATTCGCAATGTCGTGCGGGGGTTGCACAACGTGCATGGGGGGGTGGTCCGTAACATCGCACGACAGGGGATGGGGGGGTCACGACATCGCGCAGGAGTTGCACGGTAGTCGTGCTGCAGGCAGCATGTGAGAAGGGGGGGCGGGATCTGGTGGCGTGGGGAGCGGGGGCTGTGCGAGTGACGGACTCCAAGCCAGCCTCTGTTGCTGTGCAGGCTCTAGTCTAGCCGCTGAATTTTTTTTTTTTTGAAAAAAAAACAGCCTCTGTTGTTGTGCAGGCTCCAGTCCAGCCGCTGAATTTTTTTTTTTGTTTTTGTTTTTTAAAAAAAAAATCCAACCTCTACCGTTGTGCAGGCTCTAGTCCAGCCTCAGAGTTTTTTTTTTTTTTAAATCCAGCCTCCGCTGCTGTGCAGGTCTCCAGTGGCAAAAATTTTTTTTCTCAATCTCCAGCCAGGCTGCTTCCATCAGTTCTTCAGCGAAGATTTTTTTTTTAATCTCCAGCCAGGTTCGATGCCATGTGAAAGAAAATGAACAACATTCCATTGATTAGAACCAATATAAATAATACATTGTAGAGCCCAGATTAGCTCGTAATCATAGGATCTAATCAACAACTTAGATCTAAAATAAAATAATAATATAGACTCAATATTATATACGCTAACAATAGCGTAACTAACCTAGGTAGTTAACTAACTACCCTAAAAAAATAAAGTAATAATATAGAATTACTATAGTAACTCTAAAACTCCATAGGGTGGCATCCCCGTTGGCATATTTCCCATAGGGCTTTGTTGCCAATTTCTCCAATTGCCTATGAAGTAGGCTTCAGGTACGTTGGCCTCTTCCTTGGTGTTGGGCAGTTGTGGGTATAGTCAAGTTTTGTGATCTTTCTAGCAAACCGTGCATACTCTGACCTTATTTTCTAGGTAGGCATTCATGGCATGCTTCCCTCTACATTTGGGGCAGAAGTAGGTTAATGCCGCATCATTCTCCTACTTCTTCTTCTCCAGCAATAGCGTGTCAAGTTTCAAAGCTATATAGGACAACACCATTCTTAAATTCCTCTAGCATGTTTCCTGTATTCGCCTTTGTGACTGATGCAGTCATTTTAATTGTTCTGGTGGTTGGTTTATCCCTCCTTCATGAGTAATTTTGGCACAATTACTGGATGTCTTCCAGGGCATGTTGGTAAACATCTCATCTAGAGATCATATTCAGAGCTTCCAGTGACTCGCTGCTCAGTCCCCTCAAGAAAATACTCTTAAGGGACTTATCCCCAAATTTTTCATGAGGGGATCGTTGCAGGTTAAAATTAAACCTCTCCCAATATTCCTCCAAGGATTCGTCCTTCTTCTATGTCATACTGAGGACTTCTTCCTGGGAGTCTTGTGCTCTACTGAAGTCTTGATACTGCTCCAAAAAGGGCTTCTTCATTCCATCCCACATGGTGATATGCTTATTTCCTAGCCTGATAAAACACCATAGGGCTGAGTCATCTAGCGTGGATGGTAAAAGCTTTAGCTTCTAAGCGTTTGATTTATAATCCACAAACCTACACAACACATAAAACTTGAAAAAAAATAGGTCAGGGTCTTCGGTGGGGTATCCCTTGAAATTAGGAAGGTGGGTAGGGGAAATGTTATTCATTTTGGATTCTCCTACCCCTTCCTACACCGGGAAAATAAATCTAGATGAGACTTCTTCTTCTGCTATTTTTTAAGAAATGTGGTCTCTATTACAACATTTATAGCCTCTCGATTGTTCAACACTCTCTGGGTCAAGGCGTATAATTCAGTTGGTGCTATAGTATTATCTTCTACTACTTTCCATGATAGGTCTTCCTCTAAGGGCGTCCTCTTAAACAATGGATTCACAATGGTTCATTCCTCTCCCTAAGTCAATGAGATGAGGAGGCACTTTGCACAAGGAGAGGACTCTGACTCCAGTGGACTGCTGGTGATGTCTCAGGAGAATCAAATTCAAATTCTAAATCATTTGTTGACTCTGACTACTCTAGTGGGATTTTCTTTATGAAATGACCGTCTGGTCCCCTCTTTATTGACGAACTCATATAAGGTCGAGTTGAAGGTTTTCAAGGGGTGATGCAATTTATCCTGCTATTGATGCTTCCTCGACAATGGTGCCAAAATGTTGCATGCCAACATGGTTAATTTTGTTCTAGGTTTGTCACAACACTCTTCATTTAAATTTGTCAATCTAGGGAACTCATAAACTTGCGAAGGGTCATGGGTAAACTTAATCACACTACCACTTTCGAGATGATCCAATCAACCACTAGGTGGGGGTGTTTGATATAACATTAATAAATTCATCCGCATTTAATAAAACCAAAACATAAATGATAATGCAAAATAAAATAAAACAATCAACTTGCATGAAATGAAATTGCATAAATTAAACACACTCTAAACTTGCTTCAAAAATAAACACACTAACATGCAAAATGAAACTACGTAACTAATCTATGAGGGGAGGAATATTGGCTTGGAGTGGGCCTGAGCTCTAGCCATATCCCACCCGATAAACTTAGAAAGAACTACTACTTCGACGAATGCTTGTGCTTTATTACTGATATAATATTACATACATAAATACACTCTAACTATCAATCCCTATCTCCATGTCTCTACTATATCCTATCTCTATGGGGAAGTCTATGTGTTTATATACTACACACACAAAACTTTCTGTGATAGTTATATTACAACTGGTGTCTTGGTTCAGCCTAAACTGGGATATTTTAGTTGCTATAACCGATGCACGCTAAGAAGCTTTGCATCATTTCCTTGTATTCAGATCGATCTTGCCTCATCATGGTTTATATTTTTAAGTTATTGCGTATCCTACCATTCCATCTGCGACAACTCATCCACTTGTAGTTTCCCACAGATGACGTGGAACGATGGTCAACAGAATCCTTCTCCAACTGGTTGGTCAATGCACATTATTTGAACATCGGCTTTCACAAGGTGCCTACTCGGTAAGGTGCCTACTTGAGTAAGGTGCCTACCTTGATAAGGCACCTTACTTGGTAGGGTGCCTACCTAAGTAAGGCACCTACCTCAGCAAGGCACCTCCTAAGTAAGGCACATGATTTATTTTACCTTATTTGTCTTAGTAGAACCATGTCAGGTCCACATAGGACCTTGACTGAGCAAAAGATGACAAAATCATGGAAATAGCTACACACAACATGCTTCACACACAGATTAGATAAACACGTGATTTTATTAAAAACATACATAATATTTCATAAAAATATACAACTTATGATATAATTTCGCACAAAGACCATTAGTACATATACAAAAGTATGAACATTTCTGGTGCTCATCAGTGGTGAGGAATGGTAAGAAGCATGTGATTGCAGACCAATTGTCTCAAATACAATCAAGATAACATATGATAACAAGAGTTTTTGATGAATTTCCAGATGCCCAATTATTTTCCATCAACGTTGTTTCGTCATGGTACAAGTTGGTTTGCCAATATCTATCCATAGGAGAGTTATCACAATAAATGATAACAATCAAGAGAAATAAAGTAATAATGAAGTCAACACCTTTCCAAATAATAGTTGGATTGTTGTATAAGATGTAAAGTGATAGTATCCTACGAAGGTGTGTGATGGATGAAGAATTCAAAGCGGTATTCAAAGAGGCTCACATAGGCTTAGCAGGAGGGCATATGGGACCAAATGTGACTGCACCAATGACAAATAAAAATGTGGAGATGTTGTGGCGAGACATTGAAGGGGTAACTACATCACCTGAATCACAAGGCAATATACGACTAGATTTGAGTGACTCCAGTAATGAAGGAATGCCTTGGCTAGTAATGGAACCTAGTACATAAAGTAGTTATAAATATGATTTTCTAGAAAACCCTCAAAATACTCAAGGTAACTATGATCCCCCAACATGTACAACAACATAGTGACAAATAGGGAGACCGTAGGTACATTAAACCAACCTTGAACCACAAGCATATATAATAGACTATCGAAATTTGATAAGATAAATGAGAGAAGTATGAATATTGGAGAGAATGACAAATTTACCAACAAATTGAGCGGAACAGAGAGAAGAGAATCATAATCACTCAATTTCTTAGATGGATTTTTTGATGCATATAGAGAAGTTTTGGCAACATCATCCCCACAAAGAAACTTTGAGGAAATAATATGGAGACGTCACCTAGCATGTGCAAATAATAGAATCAGAGCATTGTGATAATTATCACCAAATACAAGAAGAAGCATAAGTCCTCTAGCTAACATTGATTTGGTAGAGATAACTCCTGATACCCGAACAATGGGAGGAAGGAATAGGTAAAGACCCCTAAGGCTTCATACAGGAATGGGGAGGTATTCAACTATGAAATGAATGAGGACAAGGTGATGTTACAATTAGAGGAGGAATAGGACATAAATATTCCAACCCCCTACTCCTAGATGGCCAAGAGATACACCTTTAGCCTGTATGAATTGGATACGGAATATGTGAGGATTACCAAGAATTAGGGGAATCTTACCAAATCTTGCAAGGTGACGTACATGGGGACAACCATCCTTAATTCAACAAGGACCTCAATGAGTTATGGGTGGTAGAGTATTACTCCAGGATAGGGAGGAATCACCATTAGCGTAGAGAAACCCAATGTCAAGAATAGGATGAGGGATACACTCATGTAGAAGAGGCCTTACTAGTATAGGAAGAGTGCATTTTGTAGATGAAAGAAACCAAGGACAACTAAGAATTTGATTGCTAAGTCTGGAGCCAGAATTGATTTGAAGGGATGGGTGGAGAAGTCACTCGAATGATAGTAGAGTAGTAAGGACACCGCTACCAAGGGACCAATCACCTATGCGATAAGGATAAAGGACACCAGGTGAAGATACTCTAGCTTGCAATTGTACAATCCCAAATTGTACACATGGAAGGGTAAGGCCAGTAAATTTAGTAACATAACAAGTAGAGATGGATCAGCCTAGAGAACAAGTACCTATTAGCGTATTGTTATTAGTTATTACATTATTAGGGTAGCGTATCTAAGTTGTTAGAACATATTTCATTATTGGGTTGATGTTGTTGATTAGATCCTATTCCTACGGACTAATCCTGGCGTATTATGTACTATTTAATTATCATTTTATTAATGCAATGTGTTGGTCTTTCTGACATGGTATCAGAGCAACATTTACTCTAGGCTCATTTGTAGCCTGAGACCTGGGCACGTTGGGCACATTTTTTGAGGAAATTTAGATCTATGATCAAAAGGTTGAGCAAACTGACTCAGGATCCGTTCTTGGATGCTTTAATCCTATGCATACCTGACAATATTCTAATGTGTCATATCTACATGACTTGATTGTCCATAGTCGTAGGCCAATCTGACTAGTGGACCCTGATCGAGGGATGGATCTAAGGTGTTTGAAAACACTTAGACCATCATTTTATGGAGGACCCTAGATGCTCATGGTGTGGACGAGATGTGCACCACTAAGGACAAACAACTCTAACACAACTATGACATGAATACCTAACTAGATGACACCTAAGATAGAGGTGATGTGACACATGGACAAGGACTGTGCACCATTACTAAACTACCTGACAAACTACGCTTTCAAGAGATGTGACAAAATAATTTGAGGACGGATTGATTACCTGAAGGTAATTGTAATACCTTAGGCACAATTTTTATTTTAATCCTCGCAATCCACCAAAGCATACTTCATGTGGGAAAATTTGTCTCTTCTAGCATACGAGCCTGAGAAACAATTACAAAAAAAAGTGTGATGCTGAAAACAAATTACATCGTTGGGTGATTTTGCTTCCTGAGGTCCTAAATACAGAGGTGATTTGGTTCACCTGGTTTAAAACTATGTGATCGTGGATGCTCAATATGATACCCCTATCACTATTTTCCTATCCAGAGGAGATTACTATTGCCTATTTTGGTCGTCTTGTCATAGATATCAAACACAATTACATTCGGTAGCCCCTAGCATTTAAAAAAAATCATGATCCATGATAGACTGTTGTTGATGCAATTACAGTGAAGTAATCTATGCAAGGGAGATGATTGTTAGAATTCATAGAATTTCCTCCAGCATGAGCCTATTTTTTTAAGCACGATCAAGATCCAGATTCATCGATTTTGTAGATGTAATGCATCAACATCATCCTCTGTCTCCATCCTGAATGGCATACAATCTATTGATAAGATTTCATCTTAAATTTTTTTGCAATGGTGTCAACTTGGAATCATTTTGATCTGTGCAGTAGTGGGAGCAGCCTGGAGGCATTGCAGGCTTAGTCGCAATGTAGTCGGGGAAGTGTCATTGTAGATAGCCACCATCGCAACACTCATTTGCTTGAAGGATAGTCTGCATGAAGGACATCATAGGCGAAGGCCATAGTCTCACCTAAAATATCAGTATATTCACGTAGATTGGAGATCTGCACTATTTCACCAGTGATCTTGTGTCCAAATTTAAATTTATGAAGTTTTAGATGCAATTTTTTTCCTCATGATGCAAGGAAAATTTGCCTCATAAAGAATATAACATAGACCAAGACACAATCTGGGAGATAGTGCAACCGCTGGTGGAGCAAAGAGAAGTGCAACTATGCTGGCCATTGAAGACATCCCCAAAGAGAAGTGGAGCATTGGAGGTGGAGCACTATGGCAACACAGATAGGAATCGCAGTGCTATCGATGGAGGCAGCAACGCTTAGTGAAGAAGCACCAATGGTGAAGGCAGCACTGTAAGCGTAGAAGTGTTGCACTATGAGAGGAGAAGAGTCCCCACTTCAAATTGGGGAACTTCCCTTTAAGACCCACCAAGGCAGGCAACCCGGCTAGTAAGTGGCCTAATGCTAAGGCATTCGCCTACCCGCAGGTCACAGGTTCAAATCTGTCAAGGCCCAAAGCCTCAAATTTTGCTAAAATGTGCTACACCAAAAGATAGGAGTTCAATCTTTGGCACACTCACCATAAGGTGATATTTTTTTTGAAAAATCAAATTCTTTTTTATTTTTATTTATATTAATTAAAGTTAAAAAAAAATAAATAAATAAACTTTATTAATATTTTTTTTTTTACAAACCATTGTAAATAAATATTAAATTAAGTTTTTTTTTTTTTTAACTTTAATTAATATTTTTGCAAACCATTGATATCACTCAATTTGAGTGAATTTGCAAATTGCCAAAAGGCCTACGAGGCTCCAAAATTGTGCATATTTTTGTAACATTTCCTAAGGGGAGATATAATTTTGTAACTCCAAGGGTGGAATACTTATAAAGATGCATTTTTTGGCAGTGACCAACACCTTAGTCAAATTATTTTTGCAAAATTCATTGTAAAAGGTGCATTTTCGACAGAGACCGACACCTTAAGAATGGGCAGATCAAAGAAGAAAACTATCCCAAAACCAACTGATGTTGCTAAATTAGTTAAAGGCCCATACTTTTCCCCACACATGGACGGGATAGATTATTATGAAGATGGCACATTTCTTACACTACGGAATGGTGTAGATGCCATAATCAATGATTATGCATATTGTGAAGACATGCAAAAAAATGGTGTTCTAATCCCTATTGGTGCTATAATGGGCATATTCATGTCATTTTATGCTCTTGATAAAGCACAACGTAAAGAGAAAAGGGACATTAGTGAGGAAACAGAGGTCAAACCCCTAATGGTCGATGCTTGCAGTGACACAAGTGACCTTCAACCCATGGTGGCAAATGCTTGTTGTGACACATGTGACCTTGAGCCCATGATGGCCAATGATTGTTGTGATACAAGTGACCTCATGCCTATGATGGCAGATATCAGTTGTAGCATAGGTGATCTCATTACAGTAGCAGATTTTTCTTGTGACACTAGTGACTTAAAAAACTGATCCTCCTAAAAATGAACTCCATAATCTCATCAATAGCGATAAATGCAATATTGTTAAAAGAATTTATGAAGATGATGAAATTGAGTGTTTTGAAAAATACACCAAAGGATTTGGTTCCAAAATTATGAAGAAAATGGAATTCAATGGTGAGAGATTAGGTAAATAGGAACAAGGCATTAAAACTCCTATAATGCTAGATGTCAGGGCAAAGCATGAAGGCCTTGGCTATTCTGGACAAGCAAGTACCAGTAAAACCATATTTGTAAATCCTAAATCTCCTCCATCTCCTAAAAAACATTATTGTAGTCACTTTGTAAATATAGGATATGTTACAGCTAAGTTTTGGAGGTTACATCCTTGTGATTCTTGTGGATGTATGAATCACTCTTCTTCCAGCTATTGGTACAAAGTGAAAATGGCCAAGAAGGTTCATATAGATTGTGGATGGAAAAATCACACACAATGGACCATGATGAAAGAAATATTGTATGGTTTCTACTGAAAAGGTAAAACCTATGGTAGACCCCGAGGCAAATCCAATGACAGACCGAGTGGTAGTCCTAGAGATAATGACCCAGAGACAGACCTAAAGATAGACCCAAAGACAAAGTTCCAGAGGCAGATCTACAAGTAGATCTAGAGGCAATGATCCCGAGGTAGATTCATCGACAGATCTAGTGATAGACCCAGAGGTACAGATCTAGAGGTATGCTTAGATCCAGAGCTAGAGCCATGAGCCAGATCCAGAGCCGAAGACAAAGCACAAGCCACCATTCTTTCATTTTTCTTCTTCTTCTTCATTGTATTGGGGCAGTTATATACTTTACCCAAATATTGTTGTATGGGGGGATGTTAGCATAGCTAGTAGTTATATTATTACCCAAATAATGTAATAAGGGGGGATGTTAGCGTATTGTTATTAGTTATTACATTATTAGGGCAGCGTATCTAAGTTGTTAGAACGTATTTCATTATTGGGTTGATGTTGTTGATTAGATCCTATTCCTACGGACTAATCCTGGTGTATTATGTACTATTTAATTATCATTTGATTAATGCAATGTATTGGTCTTTCTAAAAGTACTGATAGGTGACACAACCACTCAGAGTGTTACATTTGAACCTCCAAGAGAAGAATTTTATGGGATCATACAAGTGAACATCACTGTACGATTACCAAGATGGTAAGTGTAAATAGAGTAGGATTGAAAAATAAAAAATAAAAATAAAAAGAAAAAGAAAAAGAAAAAGAAAAAATAAAATAAAAGAAAAAAAAGAGAAAGAAAAAGAAAGTGCCTTAATTTTGAAAATCCCTCGGGACGCAATTAATAAGGAGTTAGGTTGAAAACCAAAAACGACAACCTCTTTAAAGAGAAATAAAGTTAAAAATTTCTCTAAGTATAAGATCGTACAAAGCAAAATGGAAGAGGAAAAAAGCATAATTATGAGATCGTACAAGTCAAATTAGAAAAATAACATGGAAAATCATACAAAGAAGTAGGTTGTATGATTTGGATCGTACACTATATGATTTTGGGCATGTTGTATGATTTTCAACTACCCCATTTAATGCAGCATGCACGGGAAAAAGTAGTAGTTGGAGGAAAAAGTAGTAAAAAGATAAAGTTTTCAAAAAACATGCTAAGTTGTCAATCATCCACACAAGAAGGAGGAAAAACATGTAAAGTGGAACAATTTAAGGTTAATTGGATTAGGGTTTAGTTAGGGTTTTGAGAAATGCTTTAAATATAAGGTAAAATTACAATTTCTTTAAACTGTACAAAGAAGATTTAAATTTCTTCAGGAGGACAAAGGTGGAAAACATGCAATTTAATGGAGAAGACTACATGGGTGACAAACTTCATCAGTAATCTAAAATAATAATGACCCATTTCAATTAGTACCAAGGATAACTTTTCATATTCGAAGAAATCGAACCGGAGGAGGAAGAGAAAAATTAGGGTTTGACTCCATGAAAAGAAAAATTCAAAGTGCAACCAAGAAGTTCGAAGAAATAATGGTAGAAGGTGGCCAAGCACAAACCATGTGGTGAAACATTGTGCTTTAGGTTTCGAAGCAGTGATAACTTGGACCCAAAGTGGGAAATTTGTAAGGAAATTGATATTGAAACCCTAAAATTGAACAAATCAGGTAAAATTGAGCTAGAAAAGGTAGGAGAAGCAAGAAGAAGTCTGTACAACCATGAAAGTAGAGCCAGAGAAATTTTTGAAGATAACAATTGTGCCAAGGACCGAAAAGTTGAAAAATTACTCCCGAAGAGCATTGGAAAGGAAGATTGGGGCAATCCGACAAATGGGTTGGTGAAATATTTGGCAAAGGAAGACAAAATTATGATTTTTTTACAAAATAGGGTTTGAAAATATGTACTATACAATTTTGAGAGCAAGATGTATGATTTTAGGAAGAAGATAGTACAGTTCTTGGTGATTTTTAGATCGTTTTAAGTAGTTTTTAACAAATCATACGAAATTGTATGAATTCCATGGAAGGAGATAGCCAAAAAGTGACATTATACAAAGTAGTACCACCCTGTACAATTCCATGCCACAAATATACAATTTGAGGAAGTTATGGTAGTTTGAATATTGAAAGGCTAAGAATTAAACGATGGAAAAGAAGCAGTGTACGATCTGGAAGTGGATGTTGAAGGTGAAACCATACAAGCATACAAGAGAGAGCATATTGTATGATTTGTAGTAAATTGTATGATTTCAAGAGTGCTTTTTACTATGGAAATGGTGATGTTTGGATAATAAGTTAATCAGGAGAATGGCAAGAGAATGATCTCAACAGAAGAGTTAAGACGACGATTAAGTTGGATTGCAGCCAATAGAGTAGAAATGTTATAGCCATGGCTTCAACTTCTATGTGAGCTAGGTGCTTACCTTGGAAGCAAGGAGCACCTCATGCTCTATATGCTTCCCTTTGGCACCTAAACCAAAAATTAAATGTTTTGCTTCCTTTGGTTCCAAAACCAAAACCTTCACCAAAACTGTCATTGAGATTCGATCGTGGGTCCTCCCGCTTACCAAATCCCTAAGTCATACCTGCTTGCCACTAGGCCAACCCATTGGATGGATATGAGGCTTAGAGCCTCACCAACCTTGTTCCTTCACTGGCACATACAAGATAAAAAAACACTTTTGTCTTCTTCCTTGCATGAAAATCATAGAAAACACAGGCTTAGAGTAATTCAAACAAAGGTAATTTCTTTGCCACCAAGGCACATGGTATTTATACCATTGTGCCACCACAATATTAGACATCGGTGGAGGGATTTATTCATGACATCGGCGCATTTCTTTTTGCCTTGCAACCCTAACTTTAGGGTTAATTAAATTAGATTATAATTTAATTAATAATAAAAATTATTATTAACTTATAATTAATCTAATAACCATAGGGTTAATTAAATTAAATTACAAATTAATTTATAATTAAATTATTATAATTAATTTACAATTAATATAAATTTATTTAGGTCTTGCCATTAGACCTTTAATATTATAATAAAATATTATAATATTATTTTCTTGGACCTTCTAACTTCTCCTATAGACCTTATCTGATCACCTTCTTATTTCTGAAACTGACTCTTGACATCCTTCCTTTTGCACTGCTCATTGAAACTGACTCTTGACATCAATGACAATAAATCTTGCTCATATTTCCAAAAATATCCCCATTTGTCATTGATGGAAACCCATTTTCCTTTTACCATTCCTTTTACCTTTTTTTTGTTCTTCTCCCCCTGAGAAACTTCTCCCCCTGATCGAATGCTCTCCCCCTAACTCAATATTTCTCCCTTTGTTCATCAATGGCAAAGGGTCACCTTTGGGGATCGACGATAAGAATTGTACTCTTAGCTTAGCCCCTCCACCACCTCCTCTTGAGGTGGTTAATTTTGGGGTGGAAGTATTTCTACTCCCAGCATGCACTGATCTTTTCCTTTGTCCAGTTTCCTCCTCAAATGATCCTTCTGATTCCTTTGACTATTTATGTTCCTGCTTGTCTCTGGAATTTTTTCTTTACACCACTTTGTTGTATGTCCATAATTATTGCACTAACACTTAATTTTGTTATTCCTTGGAGGTGCAAATGTCTTGGGATTTCTCTTGGTGAAGCCATATCTATTCTTGTCATGAACCTTGCAATTCACTGACTTGTGACCAAACAGATTACATGAGTAGCAATACCCTTGAAAACGTTATCTATTTTTTAAGCTCCCATATTTATATTTTCCATGTGTCTTGCACTGTGTAGCCTTGTGCCCAAACCTGTGACATGAGAAGCATCATCCATTGAAACTACCTTACCTTTACCTCATTGGTCTGTTAGAATATCTCTTAAGTTCTACTAGGATATTCTATTGGAGTTATCACTCGTGTTGGTGTCCATCTACTTCGATGAAATAACATATTTTTTTAGTTGCAAAGGTTGATCAGAACAAAGGCTGCAAAGTATGTGTGTATATTAGAACAAGTTCCAATAAAAAGGCAGAGAAATCCTAGAGTTGGTTATTTCTTTTTTTGTTACAGATCTGTATTTTGCTCACCCACCTTTAATTTGTGGTAGTCAGGACTATGGTTTGGAGTACGAAGACCTCCTCCATCTCCAAATAGCCGCTAAAAACCACCTCCAATGAATGGAGGAAAGAAGATGCACTACTTTTCACTGTTGATCTTGCATTGATCCCCTCATCGAATAAATAAACTCGCTACTCTTTTTTGGAGATGATTGAAGTTTGTGTGTGAATCGAATGAGTGCCAATTCTATGGCTACTCCTATTGGTGCCCAACTACTACGAAGTTCATGCATAAATTAGAATGAGTGCCAATTCTACCGACCTCTCTTGTTGGTGCCCAGTTGCTTCAATATAAAACAACGAGTGTTTTTTTTGGAGATGATTGACCATGGATTTCATGTGATAGATGTAACTATTATTGTGTGATATCCTACAGTGAGGATTGATGCAACAACTATTATTCAGCATGTGATCTCCCTCTTCTATAGACGAACATTGGTATTTTTTATTGCAACGGTTATTAGATCATTGCAATTTGATACTCGGTGATTTTGTTTGGCTATAAACAACCATCATTTTTGTGTTTTTTCACACTGCCCAACATCTGTGCTTGTGTGAAAGATATTTAGAATATCTGCCCAGCATATGTGCTTCCTGGGGAATATTTTTTCTCTTATCTCTAGTTCACCTTCGTCAAAGCTTGCTGGTCCACATAGACACTTTGAATGGTGTCGTAGGTACTCTCATTCTTTTGATGAGTAAGCGCACCGATATAATATCATGCTCTCTGACCTAAAAAGTGTTACATATCTATAGAAGAGTTTTGTGTAAGTTGATCATAGCATAGTGGTGGTGTTTGAACGTGGAGGAGCAGCGCTGGACAGTGGTGGTGTTTGAATGTGTAGGAGCAGCGCTGGACATAATAGCAACAAAACACTTGCAGCGAGAGGTATAGCCAATAATTTGCTTAGCAAACTTCTATTTTATTGTGGTAGTGTTGTTACCATCTGGACAAGGTCAATACTTATGTTTTCTTATGGTGGTGTTATTACCATCTGGATGAGCTCAATCCATATCACTGAGGAAACCTGCGATGTCGTTAGAGTATTGAAAACATTTTTTTTTAAATATTACCTCATCTGTCCGAAAGATTGTAGCAATACAGAGAGCTATATATCATTTTGGCAGCATTTTTTGTTTTCTAAAATTTATTTCATCACCAACAGAACAGAATTCACCCAACGATAATGATTTGGCTCTTCACCCAGTGATGTTGTAGTATTTTCATGGATGACTGATATTTTTTATTCAAGGAATGTCTTTCTGAATGACTTTTATTCCTCTGAGAGCGTGATAGGCCCCTTCATTGTAAACAAACTTCTTCTTTGAGTTTGTAGGCCATCACTTCTTCTCAAGCCCATAGGCTCTTCTTCAAGATTGTAAAACAAGAAGTAATAAAAAAAAAATTGGGGGGAGTCTTGCTTGGTGCATATCTTTAGCACCATATTTTGTTTGATTCAGGGGGTCTTGCTGCTACATATTTCTCTTGCTGCATCAAAATTTTTATTGCTGCTGCATTTTATCAAACTTCATTAAATATAATTAATTCTTTAGCACATAGCACAATTGATCCTCTCACTCCCCATAATTATCATACCTAGAAACCAAGAATGTTAAACTTAATTGCACAGATAGGTCTCTCCCATATGCTAGAAGAGACACAACCAAAATTTGAAAAAGAATATGAAAAAATTATTCATAAAGAAAAATTATATGAGACAATGGGCATGATAAGCATGAATGTAAGTGAGAGTCTATGGTTTCATATTTATGAGTGTAAAACTCCATTTGAGAGTTGGGAAAAATTAAAAACATTATTTGGTAAAGTAGACCAATTAAGATCAATGCAACTTGAAGCAGAATTAACAACATTATCACCTGAATATTACAACACTATTTTGGATTTCCTCAAAAAATTTAAATAAGTTCTTACTCAGTTAAAAGGAAGTGGAAAAACAAAAATAGATGATGAGTGCATCTATCTTATTTTGGTAAAGTTAAGGGGGGTTTTTCAAATATTTTCTACAACTTTTTTCTCAACTATGGATGCCCTTGGCACAAATTTCAAAATTCCCACATTAGAAGAATTTTTTGAAAGGCTAACTAGAGAAGAAATGAAACTCTCTAACTATGAAATTTCCCCCTCTTCATCAAAAGCCTTGATAGCTTCCAACTCAAAGCAGATAAATACAAAAATAAGGAAAAACCACAAGTAACTTGTACCCATTGCAAAAAATATGGTCACTCATTCAAGAAATGTTGGAAAAGTCTACAAGAATTAGAAGCAGCAATAAAAGATCATAGGAATGATATCAAAAAACAAATAGTAAAATCCCGAAATGTTAAAGGTAAAGCTAAAGAGTCTTATTCAAAATATTGGGTTCTAGATTTAGGGGCTACTCATCACATGACTTCCTTGAAAAAGTTATTTGCTTCTCTCTCCTTAAGTTCCACCTTAAGTATTGAAGTAGGGGATTATTCCTTCATTCCTATAAAGGTCAAGGGTGAAATTCTCTTAGATGGTGGATGCATCAATGATGTACTTTATATTCCAGATATATCTACAAATCTTATTTGAGTTTATCAGATTTTTCAATCTGGAATAGGGAAAACAATCTTGTCCACACCAACAAGAGTGGAAATAAGAAACTTACAGGAACCACAATACCTTATAGCTAAAAGAAAAATTGATCACAATGCTCAACTATATCACTTTGAAGGCTTCTTTGACACTACACAAGCTTCTTGTTTTGTTGCTCAATCAAATCTTGAGAGCAAACTCTGGCATGAAATATTTTGTCATATCAACTATCAATACTTAAAGGATTTAAGTAATCATGATATGGTACTTGGCTTACTCAAAATAGCTCCTGATGATAGAGTTTTTCATGGTTATGCTCTTGGAAAACAACATCAAAATCCTTTTCTCTCAAGTAAAATCCAAAGAGCATCCTCACCTTTGGAACTTGTGCATAGTGATTTGATGAGCTTCCCTCATCCCTCCTTCAACGAAGCCAAATATGCTTTAACATTCATTGATGACTTTTCAAGATATACTTGGGTATATTTTCTCAAGTACAAAAGTGATGTCTTCTATCACTTCAAGATCTTCAAGTCAATGGTTGAAAATCAGGCTACTTGTCTCATAAAAAATCTTCATACAGACAATGGAGTTGAGTACTTCAGTAATGAATTTTCATATTTCCTCTCTACTAATGGAATCATTCATCAGAATTAAGTACCACATAATCCTCAACATAATGGTGTGCTAGAAAGAAAGAATAGATCCTTAAAATAAATGGCAAATTGTATGATTCACTCAAGGGATCTTTCACCAAATTTCTGGGTAGAAGCAATCAATTGTGCAAATTTCATTCAAAATTGCACACCTCATAAAGATCTTGCCCATTCAACTCTAGAGGAAGCATGGTCTAGCTATAAACCTGATGTTTCATTCTTTAAAGTTTTTAAAAGCACTACATGGGCCCACATTCCAAAGAAAAAGAGGAAAGCCTTAGATAAAAAATCAAAAAATGTATATTTTTTGGCTATTGTGATGATATGAAAGCATACAAGCTACTTGATCGTACTACTCATGAAATATTTTTTTGACATAAATGTTCAATTTGATGAGAATTTCTCTTCCCAAGAGCCTCACACTTCTTCTTCTACCACAATTGAGTCACTGAGCCTTCTACATTATTAGAGCCTCAATATAATGAAGAAACCATCCATGAGATAGTGAATCCAAATGAAAATCCAATTATTGAAACTCCTACACATAATTCTACTACACCTATTACTCCTCCAAAAATGCCAAAATGGTCCCGCACTATTATTGATGAGGCAACCCCTTATATTCAAGATCTTCCACCTTATCGACTTAATCATTCATTGGGTTCTAGTCTTGTATGTCAATCAATTTCTATTGATACACAAACATTTAATCAAGCAAATGGGATAAAATAATGGTATGAGGCAATGCAAAAAGAATACTCTTCCTTGATAAAAAATCAACTTGGGATCTAGTCCCTCTTCCAAAAGGAAGAAAATTGGTTCTTTGTAAATGGTTTTACAAGACAAAGTATGCAGTAGATGGAACCATTGACAAATATAAATCTTGCTTGGTAGCTAAGGGTTTCTCACAGGTTGAGGGAATTGATTACACAGAGATATTTGCCCTTGTTGCCAAAATATATTCTGTTAGACTTGTACTTGCACTTACTGCATCATAAAAGTGGTATATTTATCAAATGGATGTAAAAACTGCCTTTTTACATGGTGACCTATAGGAAGAGATATATATGGAGCATCCTAATAGATTTGTTTAGGACTCTTCACTTGTCTGTAGACTAAAAAAGTCACTCTAAGGTCTCAAACAAGCTCCTCGAGCTTGGTATGAAAAAATGGATTCTTTTCTTCTCTCCACAGATTTTGCTCGATGTGAGTCTGATAATACAATATATATTTTGCGGGATGGAAGGGAAATCACCATTCTTTTCATATATGTTGATGATTTGATTCTCACTGGTAGTTCCACTTCTCATATTAAGAATGTTCAATGCTCCCTTTCTAAGAAATATGAGATGGCTAATTTAGGATTGGCTCATTACATCCTTGGATTTCAGATAAATTAAACAGATTCAGGGATTTTATTATGTCATCAAAATTATGGCCTAGACCTTCTTCAACAGTTTTGAAAGGTTGATTCCAAGCCTTCTCCTACACCTTTTCATTCTACGATCACTTTGATTTCATCCTGCACTTCACCTATTTGTGATGCTACACTATATAGATAGTTGGTAGGAATTCTATTGTATCTAACTCATACTCAACCTGATATTTCCTATGTTGTTGGCCTAATCTCTCATTTTTATCAAACACCTCATCAGATCCATTGGTAGGCAGCAAAGAAAATTCTTCGCTATATATAGGGCACTACACATTTTGGCTTATTCTATGGTAGAGGGTCTACAGAACTAATAGGGTACACTGATTTAGATTGGGCAAGATCAATTGATGATAGATGTTCCACCTCTGGATATATTTTTTGTCTTGGCTATTCCCCTATTTCTTGGTCATGCAAAAACAATAAGCCATTGCATTATCATCTATAGAGGTAAATTATAGGGCAAAAGTTTTAGCCATTCTAGAGGCTCTTGCGCTTCATCACATTTTAATAGAGTTTGGTTTCTTTCAGGATCAGCCTATAGTACTTTGGTGTGACAACCAGAGTACAATATATATTTCTTGCAATCATATTGAGCATCAACATACCAAACATATTGAGATCCACATGCAATTCATTCGACAGAACATTTAGGATGGAGATCTTAGCTTGGAGGACATTCTGACTCATGATCAGATTGTAGATATTTTCACTAAACCCTTTACTTCTCTGTGCTACCTTTAGCTGCATGAAAATTTTGGGGTTAGGAAAATAACCTAGGGGGGATTGTTGAATATTTCATCTTCCTCCTCCTCTTTTTCTTCTTCTTCTATCTCTTTTGAAATATGGTTTTTTCCCAAGTGGTTTTTTCATCATATCTCCAAAAGAAATTGTTACATATTGTACATGAGTACCTTATTAGGCCTTGTTACCGG
The DNA here is from genome assembly GCA_028583015.1 of Wollemia nobilis. Classification (NCBI taxonomy): domain Eukaryota; kingdom Viridiplantae; phylum Streptophyta; class Pinopsida; order Araucariales; family Araucariaceae; genus Wollemia; species Wollemia nobilis. Next base: position 5,823,973 of record JAQPPZ010001063.1, on the reverse strand, counting down.
GACTCATTTGTGTGGATATGCCACCCTCTTCTGCTATTTTACATGATTACCTTATCAGGCCTTGTTTTCGGGACTCTTTTTTGTATATGCCACCTTTTATTCATATTTTTCTTAACCCTAGTATCACTTAAGGTAAGGTGTTAGAATATCTCTTAAGTTCTACTAGGATAATCTGTTGGAGTTATTACTCTTGTTGAGATTGGCAAACTCCTACTTGTGATTATATCATATCTACTAGGATGTTGTAATCCAACGACTCTCATTAATATGCTTTGCTATTTATGCATAGTTGATCTTAAGGAATAATCAATCAGTATTTTAAGCTTCACTTCATTCTTGTGATGTATTGCATAACTATTTCTCTTTTTGAATAGAATATTATTTTTCAATATTTCTAACATGGTATTTTAGTTTCTTTTACCCTATGCTAGTTTTTGTTCCATCTGTTCCTCATTTATGCATTTTCCCTTTCTTTTTTGAACTTTTTGTTATCCAACTCTTCCTCTAAAGGTTCACTTTCTCTTACACCCTCTTCTTCTGAAGTTTCTTCTTATTTAGAACTTGATATTGACTCCTCTCTTTGTTTCTTTTGTACCTGTTCAAAACCAAGGTTTTTTTGCTTGATGTAGGTTTTTATGCCTTGATAATATTATCCAAATTCTTTGAGCTTCTCCCAAACCTGTGTAACCTATCCTTAGACTCCTTTACTTCCTTATTTAGTGAAGATAATTCATGCTCTAACCTTTCACATTCTAAGACCTTTGCTTTTAACTTATATTTGAACTTCCTTGTCTTAGCTATTGACTTATTTAGATCCTCTATAAGCTTTCATTTCTCTTCATCACATTCTAAAAAATTGAAGCTTAATTTGGGATTTTTGCTTTCTTACCTTCTTTAATGCATCAATGGCATGAATAAGCTCTCCCTCAAGATCAACTTCTCCCTTCTCTAATTCTTTCTCTATTTTTTGCCTTTGAAAACATCTTCATTCTTTTATAACTTGTCTTATATAGGATCACCTCCTTCTTATTCTAGTGCCATAAGAAGATTCTCTTCTAGTCCTTCAAATGTATCTTCATATTCATCATCACTAAAATTGAATCCATTCCTTGTACAACTATCTTCAATATGACAAAAGTTACCACATCTAAAACATTTGAGGATTATTGGTGTCCTTTTCCTAACCACTTCTTTTTATTTTTCTAAAAATATAACTTCAGATCTATCATTATCTGAGGAACTATCATCACTATCACTTGAGCTTTTACCTACCTTATCTACATAGAAACTCTTATTATACCTCTGTAAAAACTTCTTCCCTTGTGTACCTTGTCCATCCTTGTTTTTCTTTTGGTACATGTGCCTTCCTACATCCCTATTCTTATGATCTTGTTTCTCATCACCACTGTTATTTATAGCTTCTAGAAAATCAGATGCATAGTGACCATATTTTCAACATTTGAAACATCTAACTAATTTTATACCTTTATACTTTCTTGAGTCCTTGTTCCTTCTACCATAATTGGCTTCTTCATCATTGGACAACTCATTGCTTTAATCTGACTTCTTATCCTTAGTTTTCTTAGTAGCTTTAAATGTTGCTTCTTTATGGGGAATAGATTCTTCTTTTCTTCTTAATGTCAAATATTGTGATAATGCCATGTAATTCATATCTTGTCAAAATATCAATATCTTTCGACTCTTCTATAGCTGAAATATTTTCACTAAATATTTTTGAAAGTGACCTTAGAATCTTATCACACACATCAGGTTCTGAAACTTCAAGCCCAAGTTCTTGCATGGAGCTAAAAACTTCATCCACATAAAGTAGATATGCATTTTCTCATCCTTCATTTTTAGATCTTCAAATGCTCTTTTGAAGTTTTGCAACTTGGCCCTTTTGACCTTTTTATCTCTTTCATATATGCCTTGCAACTTATCCCAAATGTCCTTTACTTATTTGCAATGCATAATCTTTATAAACTCTATTTCATGTAAACACTTTTGAATTACATTCATTGCTCTTGAATTATAATGATGTATACAATTACCAAATTTATCTATAGGTGGAGTTGTTGGTGGTGTGTATCCATTCAACAAATTTCCACACTTCATTTTTGAGTGCCATTAGATGAAACTTCATCCTTATGCTCCATAGTGTATAATTTTTCCCATCGAACAATGGTGCTAAATTTCCTTGAGGATCCACTCCGAGAATCCATCTGTGTTCTTGTAATATTTTCCTTCAAGTTTTTACTCTTTCGAAGGAACCCGCTCTGATACCAATTGAAGAATACAAACTTATACTGAGAGGGGGTGTGAACAGTATAAGACCACTTTTTACTTTTATTTCCCAATCAATATTATGCAATGTATCAATAGAAATATCAACAACAGTAATCAAATCAATGCATAAATCACCACATATAATAAAGACACCAATTTAACGTGGTTCATCCAATGTGGGCTACTCCATGAAGAAAATATTTCACTAAAATTTTCTCAATAAATATCTTGGGAATTCTTTCCCTATTACAATGTTTATGGACCTATTTCCAAAGGAGAAACCAATACCCTAATCAATTTCATGGATATCTATCCATAGGATAACTCCTTCTCCTCTACTCTGGCTAGTGATCTTCTAGAAGAACTGCTACCTCCACTACACTGGCTTATGGATATCTATCCACTAAATACTATTGTCCTCACACAGAAGACCTATCTTCACTACCCTAGCTAATGGACCTCTATCCACTAGATATTATTATCCTCTATACTTTGTCACCTCCAAAGCTTACTCTCAAATCTATCTTAAATCTACATTAAACATAGTCCTTCGGTCTAGCACAAATTTGCTCAATATCTATCTCTGATCTACATTAAACATAGTCCTTTAGTCTAGAACAAATCTACTCAATATCTACCTTTGATTTGCACTAAACACAATCCTTCAGTCTAACACAAATCTACTCAATATCTGTCTCTGATCTACACTAAACATAGTCCTTCGATCTAGCACAAATATTCTCAATATCTATCTCTAATCTATACTAAACATAGTCCTTCGATCTAGCACAAATCTGCTCAATATTAGTCTCTGGTCTGCAACAAACCTATCCTCAAATATGTACCAAAATTTTTCCTCAAATTTATCCTCAAGCCTTATCATAAAGCTTGAATCAATCACAAATCAACTCTTCTAGATCTACCCCAAACCTTAACCCAATATTTGAACAAATCAATCAATCAACTTTGCTCTCAAGTCTTCTCAAATACTTGTCTCAACTCTGCCTTGTAATCTTTCATAAAAGCTCACACTAATTTGTCCACAAGTCCCCTCTAGAACTTTTCCAATTTGCTCAACAAGTCTTCACCAATACTTACCTCAAATCTACTCAACAAGTCCTCACTAGAACTTGTCCAATCTGGTCAACAAGTCTTCACCAAGACTTACCCCAAATTTGTATTGTAAGCTTCCACAAAATCTTACTCAAATCAACCCAACTTAACACAAAATCCTCTTCAATCACTTATACAAGCTTCACACAGAATCTTGTTTAATATCGTAGAAACATATAGATATTTTTTAGAGACTCAATATGCTTCACACTCACAACAATGCTCAATCACTTTCAATATATTTCTCAAATAAATTCAAAATATAGAAAATTTTGTTTCACAAAACTTGAACTATCACTTCAATACTTCCACTTGACTAGGATTATAAAAATCCACTCAATAAATCACTCAATGAAACACTCCTTGCTTACAAACCCTAGTCCAAGCATATAAACACTCACTCAATTATTTCCAACAATGCTTAACAAACAATCTCACATAACAATAGTACTCATGATCTTGCACAAAATCTAGTTCAATATAGTTCTCAACTTCACATAATAATGATACTCACAAACCCTAATCATGCATATGAAGGCTTACTCAATATTTCCAACAATGCTTATCAAACAAGGTTTTTGTCATCAACTTTCACTTAGAAAAACCTTTAACAATCAAACTCAACAATGCTTATCAAACAACCCTTTTCACTCCAACATAGCATTCATAACTTCCAACAATCACTCACAAGGAAGATGTGCCCATACTTTTTGTTTGATGAAGAATTACCCTTAAAAACCTGTCTTAGTAACAATTACTTTCTTTGTCAATTTTAAGGGTTAGGTAGCAAAAACCTTCTCAGAATTTTAATCAATAATTTCCTCACAAATTATTTTCACCTTACAAAACATGAGAACTCAATTACCCTTATTACTCCTTTCAAATATTAAATAAAATAAGAATTTTTTTGAAATAACATTCAAAACCATCTAAAGCCTTATCACTTTATTCAACACTCTTATCACCAAAATCAAAATATTAAAATCAACTTTCATAAACCTTATATCTCCCTATAATATTATGCCAAACAACCTTAGGACAAAAATTAAATTTAAAAATTTAAATACCTTTTACCCATGGTGGGAATCAAACCCACGTTGCGCTTCCACCAGCACCTCAGTCATAGCTTCAACTATCATGTGAGCTAGATGCTCACCTTGGAAGCAAGGAGCATGTCGTGCTCTATATGCTTCCCTTTGGTGCCTAAATAAAAAATTGAATGCATTGCTTCCTTTGGTACCCAAACCAAAACCTTCACAAAAACTACCACTGAGATTCGATTGCGGGTCCTCTCACTTTCCAAAATCCTAAGTCACAGTCGCTTGCCACTAGGACAAACCGCTGAATGGATATAAGGCTTAGAACCTCACCAACCTTGTTCCTTCATTGGTGCATACAAGACAAAAAAAATATTTTTCTTCTTCCTCGCACAAAAATCATAGAAAACGTAGGCTTAGAGTAATTCAAACGAAGGTAATTTCTTTGCCACCATAATATTAGACGTTGACGGGGGGATTTATTCATGATGTCGACGTATTTATTTTTGCCTTCAACCCTAAATTTAAGGTTAATTAAATTATATTACAATTTAATTAATAATAAAATTATTATAATTAACTTATAATTAATTTAATAACCATAGCGTTAATTAAATTAAATTTCATATTAATTTATAATGAAATTATTATAATCAATTTACAATTAATTTAATTACTTTAGGTCTTGCCATTAGACCTTTAATATTATAATATTATTTTTCTTGGACCTTCTAACTTCTCCTGTAGACCTTATCTGATCACCTTATTTTTAAAACTAACTCTTGACATCCTTCCTCTTGCACTGCTCACTGAAACTGACTCTTGACATCAATGACAACAAATCTTGCACATATTTCCAACAATGAGTAGAACCTACTTATCATGGCAACAACAAAATGGGTTCTCACATTGAGTGAATTTGACTTAACCTTTATTGGTTAAAAGTCAATCAAAGGATGATAAGTGTTGTTATTGTCATCATGTAATTTTCAATATTTGTCAAATCTAGGGCGGTGTCCAAGGTTGTCTATGATAGAATGTTTGGGTAGATTAAAATTCAAAACTTTAGGTTACAAGATTTTATTCGGTGAAATAAATGTTGGTTTAGCCTTTTTGGTGTCACACTAAACCTAATCTATAGAATGGAAACTAATTTAAGTTGCAAAATTGAAAATTGCTTCTAAGACACAAAATTCACACTTAACTACAATTGCAAGAAATTGAAAATGTTGAATTGAAACTTGCTGAAAATGAAATCTATATTATGTTTGCTAAATTGAAAGAACAAAAATGGAAAATAATTCAATTAAAATTAACTAAAATAAAATCATGCTAAATTGAAATTACATAAAGTTGTCAGAAAATTGCTGCAAAAAGTTGTCAGGAATATGCTATAGGAAACTGACAATAAAAAGTTGCTAAAACCAAAACAGGGGAAATAAAAATACAACAGGGGTCAGCTAACTAAACACATTGCACAAAAACCACACTTTAAAACATGAAAAATCACTATGTTGAAACAGGGGTTAGTTCTACTTAACAACAATAAGCAAGAATTTCTTCAATAAAATGTTGCAGCAAGAAATGTTAGAAAACCTGCTAAAATAGTCCTTCCTCCAGGCCTGAGAGTGGACCCTTGCTCTCCAATACATAAGAGGTGAAAACACTCCTAAGTACTAAAATTGATCAATCAAAACTCACAGAATGAACATAAAAATACTGCACTTTATTTTAACTGTTAACTAATACTGAAACTGTTACAAAGAAAAAACTTGTCTTTTTAACTCCTATGTCAACTACTATTGTTATTAGCTATATTAATAACTACTAGATCAACCAATTTGGGAGCTTCATATTTATAATAATTATTATAAATGTGCCTTAATTTACAATTTCAACCACCTTGTTGCTTGCTCATGATTCACTTCCTAGTCTACAATAGACTCAGTATAATTTAGGATAGAATTTGTTGCAACCATTGTCCATTGGTTTCTTTGTGCCTCCAAAATAGTGGAAAAAAGTTGGGATTGGTTGGAAAATACTTCTCACACTTGTGATTATATCCATGCACCTTCCCCACATTAATTGGATGTAGTTGTACTTGTTTTTGCTGAAACGAGCTTGTTTCCCTAGTCATTCTGGAGATCTCTAGAATATCAATAAAAAATATATTTTGTCCAATTGCAACAAAAACACATGAAGAAACTCTACCAAGTGGATAGGATATATTCCTTGATCTTCCTTAACTATTTCCAAGCATTTTCTTATGCTTTGATTGAAAAATTCCATGCCCTCCTTTATAGTGATAGGTGGCTAGAAAATGTATGGGTTGTAGCTGCACTATCCAATTTTCTAGTAGAACTTAAAATTTGGTGCTAATTATTTTTACAAACCATTTTTAAAGCGGAAAAATGTTCAAATAGAATAATTTAATTATAAACCATAGCACTCCTTATCAACTACTAATTTTATTATGTATTTTTCACTAATTAACCATGCAAAAATAGTGTAATAATGCTGAAAAATTTGTCAGAACAGGGTATAATGCTTCTATACAAATTAATCATGCAAACACTAGTAAATAATACACTTAAACCAAATAATTTACATAAAATAACATCATATAAGGTTCTCTGGCATTTTTCTTGATATCCAAAATATGTCAAAATGAGGCAATTTATGGCCTCATTATCCCCCCAAATTTACCTAATGCATGCCCTCATGCATTTTATTGGGATACAGAGGTACACAAATCCAACTCCTTGTACCATATTTCCCAGAATTTCAAATATCCATTGTAGTACCCTCTGCTCTGTTTTAGCTCTATGAGCTAGTTCTGAAACTACTCATCAGGTTGAGGATCAGTGTCAAAATAAAATGGTACAGGAGTTATAATGGTAGGTCACCTAAACATTAAACCTATCCATTGATGTTTAAATACCAAAAATATTTTCATCACTACTTCTACTCTCCTTTATGACCATAACAATTTGGTAGGTGACATTGGCTCAGTTTTTGCATTTTTGTCCTTCATAGGTATCACTTCCTTTGGTTTCCTTGCATTGGAAGACTCTAGTCTCTTCTCAAAAAATTTAGCTGAATCCTGTTGCCTTTTTCTGACTTCTCCTTAGAGTAGGTGGTGAGGATGCCTGTGTTTCATCTTCTATCCTATCTTCCTCAAACAATTTTTCTATAGCAATGTTCTAATGCAATCTTGAAGACCTCCTCAATCCCTGTACATGTTTCTTTTCTTTATCCTGCCTTGTTTTGATAGATAAAATTTAATTTCTTCCTTTGATGATGACGGTATGACCTCATCCTAAATTCAATATTCTACAAAATCTAAAGATGTTGACTGTGCAGAAGTCTGGGTTGGTATTTCAGTAACTTCCTCAGATAAAGTTACTCTTGGATTTCTTTTTGTCTGGAAGGCTATCTACAACTTTTCTTTTCCTTTGCATTCTGGTCTGAGTAGTTGGTGGATCGTACAGAGATGAAGAGACTCCTAATTTTAGAATATCATGTTCATAAGTGCTATCTTTAGGTGATTCATCCCCTTCTACAATATTTTCCTCCTCTACTTCTATTGTAATATGCTCATTCTAGGGGGCAAAGAAACTTTTGAAACTTTAGGGATTCCCCCTAAAATGATGCTTACAGATGAGCTTTATAAGCCCATGATGCCTAGGGGTTCCTTTATCTTCTTGGTATTATTTGGCTATATAATGTGGTTCTTGATGCAGGTAAAGGGGAATATTTCCCTGACCCTTGGGTTTTGTCTACCATGCCTCAAATGATTGAGGATTCTGATATGGTGTCCTCATAACACCGCATACTATCCCTCACAAATTAAAAATATAATTACCCAGATTGTAACTTCATCCTAGGGTATTTGTAAACTAGCCCTCTTTACCCCTTTAAAAATATTATTATTTATCTGCATAACTCGTTTTACATCTCCCTCTTTTGAAAATTTCTTAACAAGCTCTAGGAGTGTATTTTTGCGAATTTTTATAATTACTAAACCTTGAAGAGGAAATTCAGTAATTTGGCTCAAAATAGTAGGGGTTACCTATACCCACATACCATTGATATTGGTTCTATTATGTTTGAAAGTGTGAGAAAATTCTACCACGAGCTCATATGAGTAAGCATCAATCCCCATTCTTGGAAAATTTGTATAATATTTGGGTAATTCCGTAGGACATCCACATTTTTTGGTTCATCTTTGTTCTTGCCTCCCATGTTATCAACTATTTTTATTTACATCAGCATCTGCTGGTAAATTCTTCTGTAATTCCTACACTATAAATTCTTATTTGTGGTTTTAATTCTTGTGTCTTTAATTCTTGTTATAGTTACGATTTTACCAATCTACTACAAGTATGGTAAAAACAGTGCCATGAGTATCCATGATGCAAGAATCAGCTCTGGAAGGTGGTGTAGAGTATGTGATATTTCTACATGTCCCAACCGGATGCGTGGCAAATGATGATTTATTGCATTTTAAAATTTTCAATACCAAACGTGCTTTTCAGGTGATGGGTCGATTTGGGTGTTGATTACATCCCATTCGGTTATATCCCGATTGAGTTGGATGATAAATATTAGAGTTGAATTAGCTTTTCTCTATGTAGAAATTAGATGCACACTTCCCTTGGTTAGCACACCCTCGTATTTTATGGTACCACGATCACATGGGGCTAGAGATTTATAATGAAACTAAGGTACAAATACCTGTGTCAAAATCTGTTTTGATATTATCTGCTTTCATCATAGCCATGTTTCTTTAGAAATTTATGCCTAAATTTGTAGCCACTCTGGATGATACGTCATAAAAAATTATTCTCGTGATTACCTTATACATGCATTCCAGATGGATTTTCTAATTTTAAATGCTACCGTGCGATTTTAAAATTCAAACTATCAAAATCTCATTTCGAAGCTCAACTTCATTCTGGAGCTCTGTATTTTTTGCTATTTTTTAACAGAACAATTTTCTCATTTTGGAGCTCTATTTCATTCTGAAGCTCTATGTTTTTCTGTACATATATACAACCAAAATGATATTCTATTCTAGAACATTGCATTTTTTCATTTTTTTCTCTTCCCACCAGTCCTACATTTTCACTCAAATAAGAACAGAAGAGGGTGCTTCTTCTTATTTTTATATAATTTGTCCATTTGGATTTGCCAAACCTTATAGATTTATTTATGCTAACTATTAATATTTGTACACTACATAATAGATGCCTACTATGATAAAATGCAAGAAACACATATCTAGTTTTTATGACAATTTATCTTACACTTAACAAATTATTGCTTTTGTTGACTATTAGCTTATTTTTCTAAAATAAAAAACAACACATGCAATTGGTGAGATTTCTATAATGATGGAATAGTCATGGGTAGATCAATCAAGACAAATATTCCAAAAAAAAGGTTTTCATGTAAGCCTTAATTCAACAACACCTCCGAGAAGGTTTTCACTAATGAATTATTCATTTTCTCTTTTTTTTTTCATTTCTCTTTTTTTTTTTTCATTTTTCATTAAAAGAGACTGTCGTTTCTAGTTTTCAACCAAATTCTATCTTTTTTCAATTGCTTCAATGAGATAGAATGTCTCTCATGAGGCTTCAATGAGAGATAATATCTCTCATTTTTATTTGGATATGAACAATCCTTATTCTACAAAACACATTTTTCTGCAAGAAAATAACAATAATGAAGCATCAACCTTTCTTTTCATATGAGCAATAAAAATCTTCTCATGTCATCATTACCTCCTTATTGCTAAAAATGGTATATGAACTTCACTTTTCCTCCTTGCTAAAATTGATGCATGTCATCATGTATTCTCATTTTGTGGGGCATGCCTTATTCTACAACTCTTTTTTTATTTTTTGTGTTTTGCTTGTGCCCATGAAGGAATTTTACAATTTCTTCGAAGGAATTTTTACAATCAATATTATTCCTTTTTTTCATGTTTTTTTTTACTTTTTAGCATCACTCTAAATCTGTCATGGAAGAGGAAGTCTCTTCCATCATGTATACATCCAATTTCTCAATCTCCTTCAAGAACTCTTCTTTAGTTAATGGTGCATGGTATACCCGAAGGCAATGTCCATTCACCACTAACTTCCTCTATGAATCATCAATGGGAGAAATAAGCACTACCCCATTTCTGAACACTTCTTCAATCAAGTATGATCCAAGCCACCTAGTTTGCAACTTCCTAGGAAAATATTTATAAAAAAGAATTGAACAATAAAACCCAATCTCCTTGCTGAAATTTTTATTATTGAATATGACTATCATGCCACAACTTTTGTTGCTCTTGGATCACTTTAGTTTTATGCAATGCATCTAACCAGATTTCATCCAATGCATTAAGTTGCAGAATCATGTCCATCTGTACTTGCAACAATTCAATACCAATTTCCAAAGATGTGCAAAGTGTTAGTAACTCAAATTCAATAGGAAAATATGGTTTCTTAGCATAAACCAGTTCATATGGTGTGAAATTGAGTGTGTCTAACATTTGATCAATAAATGATAATGGAAAATGGTCCTTATGTGTGACTTTATTTAGTTCTTGATAATATTCACACACTCTCAATTTCCCATTTTTCTTTGGAATAATAACCAATGGTGGAACCCATTGGTTATCAAAAATTGGATAAATGAATCTCTAAGAGTTTTTTTTTATTTTAGTTTTGATAATATCTCTTAAGGTAGAATTCAATTGTATTTGTAGTTGTTTCATAGGTTTAACATTTTCAATATATATCCTATGAGTGCATACATCAGGATGAATTTTTGACATAACTTTGTATTTCCATATAAAGGTATTGACATATTGTTTCAAAATAGCAAACAATTTTGTTTTTTGTTTATTAGTCACCCAGCTAATAGTGTTTAGGAATTTTCCTGGTTGTACTTCAATTTGTTTCATTCCTAGAAGGATAGAATTTACTCCTTCGTATTTTCTTACTAATGATTTCAATGGAATCTTCTCTACAAAAGGTGAATTTTCTATGTGCAAATTTTCTATTTTGCCTTCCCCTTTATCCAGGGTTATTTTTTGTATTTCTAGACTAAATGGTTCTTGTGTTTCTCCATTGATTTTTATCTCTTTAATAATGGGTGGAAAAAGCTCAATTAAGGTCTTCCTTGAGCACAGCTGGATGTTGTTGTAGTCAATAACATTTACTATAGTATTTTGATTAGATTCAACTACACAGATAGGGGTTTCCTATCTTGTATTATTTGGATTGGCCACATGTTGGGCTAGAAGTGGTGGTTGTTTTACCTGCTCTATTTTTTGTTGTTGGGATATCTCTTGAGAAAAAATTTGAGTAGGACCAGGTAGAAAATTTTGTGTCTCTAGGATATTTCTAAGTTGTGGAAGTAAATGGCATTTATCAGTTATATGTCCCTTTGAATAAATGCTAAAAATAGCTGATAAAGATGTTTTGTTCAAGGGATAGTCTTGTATATTTGCCATTATATCTTCCCAACACCTGGTACAAATATTTTTTATACTACCTTGATGGTATGGATACAAAAAGGGTAGTTGGAGGAGTACTAGCAGATGGTTCCTCTAAATTTTTTATTTTGAGGAGACCTTATGCTTCCTGAAAATGAGGATGATGAATTTATTTCAATTTTATCAAGAATTTCAAACACAGAAAATTCACCCCCTAAGTGAAGATCACCTCCCTATGGTAGGAAAAGGGTTGATTTTGATAAATATTCCTTTCTCGTCCCTTAACCTATTCATTCATGCTTGTTTTCTAAATGTTCTAAAATGTAACTATCAACAACTAGTTGTTACATTCATGTTTTACTCTGAAGTTCATAGCTTAGCATAATAAAAATTATTTTACTACTTTTACCCTCTAACAACACCATGTTCTCTATAAATGGTACCAAAAATGATGAGTGTCATTATTGTCATCATTTAATTTTTAATATTTGTCAAATCCATGGTAGTGTCCAAGGTTATCTACGATAGAAGGTTTGGGTAGATTACAATTTAGACATTCAGGTTACAAGCTTTTATTCAGTGAAACATATGTTGGTTTAGCCTTTTTTGTGTCACACTAAACCTAATATTTAGAATGGAAACTAATTTAAGTTGTAAAATTGAAAACTGCTTCTAAGACACAAAATTCACACTTAACTACAATTGCAGGAAATTGAAAATGCTAAATTGAAACTTGCTAAAAATGAAATCTATATTACATTTGGAAAATACTTCAATTGAAATTAACTAAAATCAAATCATGCTAAATTGAAATAGCAAAAAGTTATCATAAAACTACTGCAAAAAGTTATCAGGAATGTACTGCAGGAAACTGACAACAAAAAGTTACTGAAACCAAATTTGCAGAAAATAGGGGAAATGGAAATACAACATAGGGGTCATATGACTAAACACATTGCACAAAAACCACACTTTAAAACATGAAAAATCACTATGCTAAAATAAGGGTTAGTTCTACTTAACAATAATAAGCAAGAATTTTGGCAATAAAATGTTGTAGCAAGAAATGTTAGAAAACCTGCTAAAATAGTCCTTCCTTTAGGCTTGAGAGTGGGTCCTTGCTCTTCAATCTATAAGAAGGTGAAAACACTCCTAAGTACTAAAAATGATCACTCAAAACTCACAAAATGAACACAAAAATACTACACTTTATTTTGACTGTTAAGTCATACTGAAACTGTTACAAAGAAAACACTTTTCTTTTCAACTCCTATGTCAACTAATATTGCTATTGGCTATCTTAATCAACTACTAGCTCAACTAATGAGGGATATTCATATTTATACTAATTATTACACATGTGCCTTATTTACAACTTCAACCACCCTGCTGCTTGCTCGTGATTCGCTTCCTAGGCTGCAGTAGACTCTATCTAATTCAGGATAAAATTTGCTGCAATAGTTGTCCATTGGCTTGTTTGTAGCTCCAAAATGGTGGAAACAAGATAGGATTGGTTCAAAAATACTTCTCACACCTATTCTTATCTCCATGCACCTTCCCTTGCATGAATTAGACACAGTTGTTCCTATTTTTGGTTGAAACAGGCTTGTCTCCCTTGCCATTTCGGAGATCTCTACATTTTCATCTTACATAAATCATCTATCATGTAGCTGCATTTTATGCACATTCATAAGTTGATTTTTTAGTCCAATTGTATATTTCAAATAGTTACATCCAATTATTATATTATTTAAATATCAGATATATGTTATTAAGATTCATAGTCAATCTTGATATTTTTTGAAGTGATTCAGAGTTTATCTTGAACCACTCGTATAATTCATACTTTAATAAAATCTTGATTCTCAATATTGATTAAAAATATCTCTCGAATGAAAATACATTTCTCATTAAGAAAAATTTTGAGTTTTGGGAACTGATTTTGTCATTTTTGAACCAACCACATATCACACTTATTAATAAAATATTGTGTCGAGCGAAGGATGACACCTCGATTGGTTTGAACCTTGAAGCGAAAATTCTTCTTGCTTGTCCCATCATGCACATAGTCCAAATTAATTATGCAAATAAATACACAAAAAAATAATAATAAATCACCAAGTAGTAAGGATAGGGTAAAAATTCTCATCAAACTTGTTGAGAATCTAAATCCTAAAGCTTGGCGACTCCAAGTAGTAAGTATAGGGTAAAAATTCTCATTGGACTTATTGAGAATATGATTCCCCAAATATTGGAGATATAAATGAATATACAACAAATAATAATAAATCTCTAAGTTGTAAGGATAGTACTATATTTCCATCTAGATGGTTAGGTAGTTTGATTCCCCAAAACTTAACAATCATATCATTGGACTATGGGGCTAACCTCCATCAGGGCTATATATGTTTGAATGGTAGTGTAGTACGCTCATGCATGGTGAAACATATATATTGAAGAGACCTATGACTGCACATAAGGAAAATCTAGCCTCTTGGTTCCCTCCATGATTTGTATAGTCTCTATCTTACTCAATATTGGTAAATAAATCTATTTTGCACACACAATGGTTTTTAAATTGACTTGCACCATTACCCTACTCAAAATTTTCAAATGAAATTCATAAGCACACACATTTGGTTTTTGAGATATTTGCATCATAATTAAGATCAATATGGGAAAATAATGCACGAATCACACACACCGGTTCTTGATAAACTTGACTTCATTTTAAAGATAACCAAGATTTTCCTTGAATTTTGATTGGTTAATGTCACTATATCTTCAAGGATCTATATGACTATTAGAATAATAAATTGAGGCTAAAACAATAGTTAGTATTGCATTTCATATACACCACTTTAGTACAAAGTATTATCAATCATTTTTCTCATCATATTGCATGATTGCTTATCATACACAAAATTTGCATTGATCATACACAATTGCTTGGTCATGTAGTTGCATAAGGACTTTGCGATGATGGCATGAGATAATCCTAGTAAGGTTTTCTTATATTTACTTCACACTAGGAATCTTATACCTAGCACAAGCTCTCTATCCCATTATTCATGTTCAGTCACTCATACCATGTCTTATTTCCCTTAAGTTTTAATCAAAATTAATCTTAAGGTCACACATTACTTATCACCAACCATGTCATCTTCAATAAATCACTTTCAAACTACTTTTGGATCATAACCCTTTGATGCCAGTATAAAAACAAAACCTCACATAGGATCCACTTCATGACCACATGTGAGGAGTAACCTCCATTTACAATCATAAGCAAGCACACATCCTTGAGGTCTATTGTTGACTGATCAAAATCGTAAGGGTATATTTTACAACACACTTTTACAAAAATTAAATCACATTACATTACAAATATCAATCACTTTACATCAAACCACATCTCATTCTCCTACAATTGTATCATGACTAGCATGATAAAAAGTGTATTAGAAATCAAACATGACCATAATCATTATGTAAGATCATCAAAACAAAAAAAATATTTTGCATTTGAATAACACATAAAGAGATAAAAATGAAGTATGATATTACTCTTGAAAAAATGGTACATAAGAGTAAACTGGTATGCAACAGTAAAAAAACTTTCATACTCAATCACTATGGAAGTATATTATAAAAAGCAACCCTAGCATATCATCCCCTAGAATTTTTCTCATCACCCCTATCCCCTAGTGGTCGTGATGAAAGTATGTTCATAGATAGAGTCCCTATTCATGAACTAGATTGTGTGCCACTCTAACTCCGATTCTAATCCATATCTACAGGCAAAGACACTCTCTAGCCCTTTGGAAAAACCTAAAAAAATAAGCCCTAATAAAATGTCTCTCATTGATAAGCCCTCACCAACTCATATTGTTGGTGATTTACCAGACTACTGGTACTCGTATGAGTCTACCTAATCATATAACACATTTCCCTAGTCTACTATTGTAGCTAGCAATATCCCTATGTTAGTTGAGCCTCCAATATCTGGATGTGCCTTGCCTGAATGGATATTTTTTATACTTGGCTAGCCACCTATCTCTTTATACGTACAATATTAGTTTGTTAGACTGCCACCTAAGCCTCTAACTTGGCTATCCACTATTTGTCATCTTCATGAGCCTATCTAGGGGTATCTGTATCCATATCACCAACATCAATATACTTTGGACTCTCCTCCTACTGCTTAGGTGTCTCCTCCTAGTGCTCAAGTGCCTCCTCCTATTGAGGTACTCTCTCTCATATAGGAAGCATCTGCCTCACTTGAACTCCCCTAGTCCAAGGATCGATCACCCTATGAATCAAAAATATCTCTTCCTATTGTGATTTACCAATAGCTCTCTATTGAGTAGCGATTTGAAACTCTCATTGCACCTGTTGCTCCACCTCATCTCACTTGTGAGTGATCCTCATGGGTATGATGATCTCATATCACTAGGATTATCCATCATATACTCCCACACCATCCTCCTTTGGTAGTACCACCATAGAATTATCTATATCTAGATCTATAAATTTGTTGAGGTCTAGCTCACCCCCAATAGTTGATGGATCTCGTGTCACCCCTTCGTACCAAAAGTCTCATACCTCAAGTATCCTCTATTTTAGCCCAAATTGGCATTAAACTTGATCGGTATGATGGAGCTTTATCTATTCCTTCTTTGACTAGAGTCACCATATCTACTATACTTGGGCTAGCTCCTCCCCATATTTATCCCAACTAGGATGTCTCTACTAGGATCTCCAAGTGATACGACAAGGAAGAAACCCATCTATAGTTCAGATAGCCTCCTCCAAGCCATTATGTCTCTTCTCATACCTACCTACAGGTACCCATATGTATATAGTAGGACATCCCTGCTCTATCTACTACAATGGTAGTCCTATGGGTCTCCTCACTATAATGTGTTCCTAACTCCACACTTGTAGTAGTGTGGTGATAATTATACCTAATTGGTGCTTGTACATGATGTTATACAATATCATGTATAACCGACACAATATAAAGGTACCCCATGAAGAACACAAGCTTATACTGAGAGGGGGGTGAACAGTATAAGATTGCTTTTTACTTTTTCCTTTATACTTCAAAACAGTAAAGCAATATACCCAAAGAAATATCAAAGCAATGCACAAAACCACCACAAAGTGACACAAAAATTTACGTCCACAAAACTTTTCTCTAAAAGTTATCTCAAATTTCTTTGGGAAACCTTCCCAATTACAATGTTTATGAGCCTCAGCTCAAAGGATAAACCTTCCCCAATCTGAATTCATGAGCCTCTACTCAAAGGAGATACCTTCCCCTACCTCTGCACTGGCTAGTGATCCTCTAGAATACCTCTGCCTCTGCTGCCCTTAGCAAATGGAACTCTATCCACAGAAGACACTTGTCTTCCCTGCTCTGGCTAGAGACATCTGTCCTCAACTCTATCACCTCAAAGCTGGTCCTCGAATTTGCACTAAACATAGTCCTTTGGTCTAGCACAAATGTCCTCATCCTCTGTCTTTGATCAACACCAAACACAGTCCTTCGGTCTGGCACAAATCTGTCCTCAAGTTCTCTGATAGAACCAATGCACCTCTGTCCTCAAGTTCTCTGATAGAACTATCAAACTCAGCTTCACAAGTCCTCTGCTAGGAAAAGTCCAAATCTGCTCACAAGTCCCCAATGGAACCTGTCCAAAACCTGCTCACAAGTCCCCAATGGAACCTGTCCAAAACCTGCTCACAAGTCTATCAAGAACACTTGCTTGGCGTGAACCCACAAAGAGAATTGTTAGAGACCCAATGTGATTCATCAACCTCATAGAAGCATAAAGAGAATTGTTAGAGACTCAATATGTTCTATACTTAACTCCCACTCTCAATCTCAACTCAATCTCAATCTCAATAGAATATGATAGATGTAGTGTGCTTTTCTCAAGAACATGAAACACAACCCAACAATTGCCAACCAAGCAATATGTCATATAACAATGATACTCATGTTCTTTCCAACAACCAATATCTTTTCTCAACCAATTAGGGCTTCAACAACAATGCTCAAAGACAAGGTTTAACCAATATCATTCAACTCAACATTAACCTTGAAGCATTCAACCAATCAACAAAAGAAAAGAAAACAAGTAGAAATCCTTTTCCCTCCAAATATATTTGAACAAAACAGCCACCAACACAAGATTACCAAATGCAAAGAATAACTTGTTCAAATCAACTCAATGGAGTAAGCCCAATATCATGTATCAAGTAAAAGCAATAACTTGATCAACCAACCTCTATGGAAGCAACTCAACCATCAACCTCAACATAGCCATCCAAGGCTTTCACCATCTCAATGCAAGTAACAAGACTTACAAACATGAACCCTAGTGCACAATGCTTCCACAACCTCAAACCAGAATTATGCATTCACCAAAATTCTCATCAAGGATAACAATGCATAAGTAGTCTTCAACAAACCAGAAACTAGGACTTACACCTAACCAAAAGAAACCTAGTTGAATACCTTTTCACTCCAATATTATTTCAGGAATAACATACACCACTCATTACTCATAAGAAGAATGTGCCCATACCTTATTGAAGTGAAGGAACCCCTTTTGGAAATCTGCCACCATCACAACATTCTTTTGCCAATCTTCACAAGGGTTATTAGATTACAAAATAATCAACATTATTCCACCTTTCAATAATCATCACCAAACCCTTTAATTGCACAACTCCCTTATCTCTCCTAAAACCACTTGTACCATAAAATAAAATAAATCATAACATTGCATAACCTTATAACTCCCAAAATCACTTATACTATAAAATAAAATAAATCACAACAATGCATAACCTTATAACTCCTCCTTTAAAGAAATTATTCCTTTTAAAACATACACACCATATTTTTCTATAAAACCTTGTATCTACTTAATATCATAATAAAATGAAATTAAATGTTACCTAGACGAACTTGAGCACTTTCCAACATTATTAATTTAATCACGAAATTTTCTTCCAAAAGGGTGTTACTCAGTGGGTTTCGACCCACAGACCTCTGCTACCACAACGTTGTTACTAGCGCTCTTGGAAACTCTGCTGCTGAGTTGTTTGATACAAAAGATGCTCCACTTATTCTTATACCCATATCGGATTTGATGTCAACAAGAATGTGAACAACTCAGTCGCCGATGAGACTTGAACTTAGAACCTCCTCTCTATAAAATTTTGTGTAGAGTCCATCTCTTCGATAAGCGTGTTCTACTAAACCGTCATCAAGCAATTCCGACCTTGCGATCTTATTTCAATTTTTCCTGCGTGGTTTAAGCTGATAGCATCAACATTCGCCTACTGAGAGAGCTTTCTGGTTTCAGCATTCTTCTTCCAAAAATTATGTGATGTTGTTCTTGTCTTTGTTTTCTTACTGACTGGGTGCCTCTTCATTCATAGACGAAAACTTGTTTCTTTACTGCGTTTTAAACTTTGATGTTCATGCAATCTTCTCCCTCCTCTCTTCGGCACCGCGACCATTCGTCACAGCAAAGACTTGTCCATCACATACGCTTCCTTCGCTGGCGTAGACGAAGACGAAAATGAAATGCATACACATTCATATCAATTACTTTTTTTTTGAAATGAATTTATTAGCCTCATTATATATGCACTTCGATGCATTACCAAACACGTCGGAAAATACTTTAATTTAATTTTAAAATATTAATTTAAATTTTAAATAAAATTTAAACTAAATATTTAAATTAAATATCTTCATCACCGGGGCACCTTTTTCAACGAAACGAAGAGCCAACTTGGGTTTTAAGAAAAACCCATTACAAATCTTTTGTCCATGGTTTTAAATAAAACCTTTTATTTTGACTGCCTTGGTTTTCAC
This sequence comes from Wollemia nobilis, assembly GCA_028583015.1. Classification (NCBI taxonomy): domain Eukaryota; kingdom Viridiplantae; phylum Streptophyta; class Pinopsida; order Araucariales; family Araucariaceae; genus Wollemia; species Wollemia nobilis. The sequence goes on along the minus strand of JAQPPZ010001063.1, from coordinate 5,804,145 downwards.
AAAAAACCTTTCCGCTTCTTGACATCAATGACAACAACAACACTTGAGCAAGGGCAATGTACCCAATGTACCCAAAATTGCCAACACCCCATGCAAATCACTTGTTTGAATCACTCATATCGACCACTAATCTAGCTAGGGCCTAGGTAATATGCCATTCACTCTCATGGCTATACAATAGTCCATCGACGATCCAACACAACACCGCTGTCAATCTAGTAATCCCCTTTGTCCTATCTAATTTTCTAATTTCGATCCCACTATGGTCCATAGGAAACTTAGGATCCCCAATAATTTGTAGCATGGCCTATGCCTATGTCATCGATTGGTAGATAAACTAACCACATATCAGAATGTGGACGATTATCCACACATCATCCAAAGTCACTATCATCCCCCTTGTAGGTAGCCAAAATGTGGAAGATCCCAGGTACCACCTCTCTAGCAAAGTTATAAATAGAGGCTGGTCTATCTTAATGCGAGGTATCTCTGCTACATGGAGGAGCTCCACCTTCCTTAGTAGATCTCTCTCTATGTTTTCTAGCCCCCGTACATGCTCTTTAAATCCTTTGTTCCACCACTCTCATTTCTTAATCATAACTCGTTGAAAACAAAAATAAAATCATAATGTTAGTTTATCATAATCATATCTTGCTAAAAATACAAAATAATAATAAAAAAACTACAAAATATGCTTAATTTTTTAATTTTCTTCCTTTTTATGAATTCAAAAGTTCACCGTCTAAATTCATGAATTCAAACACCTTGCAAAGCAAATTTTGAACAATCAAATTTGCCTAGCAGGTTTAAATTTACAAATTTGGATGCCTCATGAACTCGAAGTCGAAACATCCAAATCTGCCTGAGAGGTCCAAATTTGTGAATTCAAAAGCCTTGTCACAATGAATTTAGAACACCCAAATCCACCTGACAAGTCCGAATTTGCAAATTTGGAAGCCTTGTGATAGTGATTTTGGAACACCCAAATTCACCTAAACCATTTGAATTCATTGGACCCAACCACATGATGATAATCTAAATTCAAAATCCAAATTTAATATAAAAATCTAAAAGAAAAATAGCAAATTGAGGGTGAAAGCGTAATTTTTTTAATTACCCAGATCCTAACGCCTGTTGTGTTACCTCTTACTCGCACTTTGTTTTCCCGATGAGGTTGTAGTGTCATTTTCTCTAGAGAAAATTTCTAAAAATAGTTAGGGTAAAAAGTAATTAGGGTTTAGTTTTCCCCACATTCTTCACAGTTCAGCCAACACAGCTTTTAGCATATTATGAAAATGTGTGACTATATAGAAATTTAAAAAATGACTATATACATTTTTTTTAAATATGAATGCAATCTAAAACCAAAATGAGTTGCAGAGACGAGAGGCAGTAGAAGCAGCAGCCGCCATCAGTCGGAGATGGGAGCAGCAGTCTCCCATAAAATTCGCCACTGTAGCAGCTGACACTGTAGAAGCCTGCATACTATAGCAGCTGCCACTTTAGCAGTCCGTGCACGGTAGCGGTCACAAAAATTTTGGCCTTAAAAAAAAAAAAAAAAAAATGGCATATTTTGGAGGCAACAAGTTGTGACGGATGGAATAGCAAGGAGGAGGAGCGAGAGGTCTAGGGGCATCAAACCCTAGGTGTGGGACTTCAGAGGGCGGATCGATGAGACGCGGCGAGTGGGGGCTCTGGCGAGATAGCAGAGCCCCCAAGCGGAGGATGTGGACAAGGAAGTTCTATTGGAACCGGTCCAAGGGCGTTGGGCGGATGCGGTTGAAGATTTCTCTAAGGGGGACCAAGACTCTATGCGTCAGGATCAAAGGAAGACCCAAGAAGGAGACAAAGAGAAACCTGGCAACTAGAGACCTTCATATCTTAATGCTCTTCGTGGTAAGCAAAAATTATTCGACTCTTGTTTTAATCTAAAATCTGTCAATGGTAGGTTGCACGTCCCGGATTCCTTAGCTCAGCATGTGGCTATGGAGGGCAGAACATCTCTGGTGGCTAAATTTATGGGGGTGAGGCCGGACATGGAAGTCATAAGGAGATGGGCCATCCAAAAATGGCAGCCAAGGGCCGGTATGATGATTAAGGCTTTACCCAAGAGTTTTCTTTTGGTGACATTTCAATGTGAACAGGACATGGAAAGGACTCTCCAAGGAGGTCCTTGGTTTTTTGGGAAAAGGGGCTTGTATCTGAAGCGTTGGTCCCCCGATTTCAACCCCCAGACTCAGGTGCTGGATTTGGCTCCTATTTGGGTTAAGATGCCAGGATTACCTCTGCTTTTCTGGAACGAACAAATCTTGGCTGGGATAGCTACAGAGATTGGAGAACTAATAGCTATTGATCCTGCAACCTTGAGCAAAACAAGACTCCTGTCTGCTCGCATGTGTGTGTTGGCGGACCTGAGTAAAGAGCTCCCTAAATCCATTATTTTTTCGTCTATGTTTGGCCTTCATACTTAGGTCTTTGAATATGAAAATATGTCTTTTAAGTGTAGTGTTTGTGGGAAGGTAGGGCACCAGGGTATCCACTGCATTTCCAAGAACCAGTCCCCACTCCAAAATACTGATCCTCAAACCCAGAATAATATCCCTCCCCCTGCAGATCTCCATTCCTACCCAACCTGGGCCTCAAGGACATGGAGCTCGAAATCCGAATATCAGAGACCCTGTTCGCCCTATTGTAAGAAAGAGGCAACGTTTTAAACCTCCTCCCAAAAATTCCTATGCCCCAAAACCCTCTCACAGGGGAGCTGGTCCCTTTGATGGGAACCCTCAAGCTCAACCTGCTCCTAAGATGATACAGCAAGCCTCAGAGCCAAATCACAAAGGAAAGAACCCCATAGATCAACGCCCTGGGGAAAGTAAGTTTGATTGGGTGATTCGGGAGGCCTATGGAGGCTCGATGGAAGTGGTCCCATGTACTGCAGAGGAATTTATGGGAAGAAATTCCAAGGAGATCAACATCCCAGTGGAGAACAATTTTGATGCATTAAATCATTTGAAGGGAGATCAGATGGACAACCAAGAAGTGGAATCTGAGGTAGAGGAGACTCAAGAGAAGGATTTAGAGGAGAAAAATCGGAGGAAGGAGCAGGAAACTAATAATACGAGCAAGGATACTCGGGAGGAAGAGGTGAACCACCAAGATCGGTGTAACCCCAAAGCGGGGAAAAAAGAATCTACTAATCAAGAAGCTAAGAGCACGGAATCATCTCCACTGTCAAAAAGACCAGTTAACCTGGAAAGCCAGATTGTTACCCCAAAGACCGAGACCGACCTACCCAATATGGTTACTAGAAGCCAAGTGAATCCCAAGGAACTTCAACGTAGAGCGGATGTATGGGGATATGGTTCGGTAGGAAGAGGGAAACCTAGCAATGCTGCCTTAAGGCAGAAAGAAGCAGAGCGAGGAGTGGTTGATGGCACTCAAGCAGTATTGCTCTTTGGGGCAAAGGCTCTAGGATCCAAAGCCCATAAATGAAGATTCTTTCATGGAATATTCATGGGAGTAATCCTACAAAAATAAGAGCTTTGTATGCTCTTAGACAAGAACACAAACCGGATATGATTTTACTGCAAGAAACTAAAATGGAGGAGAGTAGAGTTATTCCTTTTAAGAATAGGACTTGGTGAGAAGCTACAGTAGTAGGCCAAGAGGCCACTGGAATAGCAGGAGGGTTACTGGTTATGTGGAACAAAAATTTGATTGATAGTAGAGTGATTCTAATGTCTAGTTGGTTTATTTGTCTCTTATGTGTGGATAAAACCACGCAGGAAGAGTGGATCTTAACGAATGTATATGCTCCAATTAGACAGGGACTGAGAAGGGTTCTTTGGAATCAGCTAGCTGAATTGAGGGAGACGGTCCCCAACTACCCTTGGATTGTGGCGGGGGATTTCAATTGCTACCTTAATCCTGTAGATAAATTGGGGGGCTCTCAAAGAATAACCGCTGATATCTACGAGTTTAGAGATTTTGTTGAGCAACATGAGCCGATGGATGTGGACCTGCGTAGATTCTCCTATACATGGTCTAACAAAATATTGAAGGAAAACCAAATTCGAGATAAGATTAGATAGGTTTCTTCTTTCTCAAGAATGCCTGGAGAGGTTTGGGGACTCTTCATTAACGGCACTCCCAAGAATCGGGTCTGATCACAACCCAATTCTGTGGGAAACAGGGGAGGACTCTAAGAAAAGATACATCAGACCCTTTTGATTCGAACTTATGTGGTTCCAACATCAGGATCTCAAGGATCTGGTTGCCCAATGGTGGGACAAAAAGTATAATAGTTCGAACTGGCCCAAGTGGCATGTAAACTAAGGAATGTGAAGGCTAACATTAGAGAGTGGAACAAAACTTCCTTTGGCAATATTTTTGTTAAAAATGCAGAACTAAAAGACAAGATCAATGAACTACGGGAGAAGCTCGAAGTCGGAGCGACTTACGGAGGATCCGAGAAACCGGGAGAGGGAGTCATTAGCCGAATACCACACGATGCTAGGATTTGAAGAAACCTTTTGGAGGCGAGAAATCCAGATTGCGTTGGTTAAAGGAGGGTGACAGAAATACAAAGTTCTTCCATGTATCTACTCTTCGCCACAGGAGTACTAACAAAATTAAGGAGATCAAGATGGCCGATGGGTCTAACACAAAATATATGGAAGACATAAGGAGGGAAGCGGTTGAGTACTTTAAATTGTTGCTAGAATATGTAAATCCGACTATTGAAGAAGAGGACTCTCTGTTGGCAGCCATTCCACCCCTCGTAACTGATAATATTAATGGATTCTTACTTATTCCTTTCACAAAGGAGGAAATCAAGAAGGTCGTTTTTGACATGGATGGTAATAGCTCCCCAGGACCGGATGGCTTCCCTACAGCTTTCTTCCAAACGTTTTGGGATATCCTAGGCAATGATGTAGTGGAAGCTATAATTGAGGCTCAAAAGGACATGGAAATCCCAGAAGGAGTTAATGCTACTTTTTTAGTCCTCATCCCTAAACTAGTGGGAGCAATGGAATTTTCCAGTTTTTGCCCTATCGGTTTATGTAACACTCGATGAAGATTCTCACAAAAACAATCGCCAATAGGTCGAAGGTTATCCTTCCTTTCATCATTGATATGAACCAAGGTGGCTTTGTGAAAGGGCGACAAATATTGGATGGTATCATCACAATTCATGAGGTTATTCATTCAATGGTGACTAGTAAGGAAGCAGGTATGTTACTAAAGCTTGATATGAATAAAGCCTATGACCGGGTCTCATGGCGGTTCCTCACCAATATTTTGGGTAAGTTTGGTTTCTGTCCCCAGTGGATTAAGTTGATTTTTAGTTGTATCTCTACTACAATATTTTATGTCATGGTGAATGGGTCACCCTCCGGTTACTTTAAGAGTGAAATGGGGTTGCGACAAGGAGATCCTTTGTCTCCATACTTGTTTATTATTTTAGCGGAAGCATTGGGTAGGAACATTTCAGCAGCGGTGGCAGATGGTCAATTGGAAGGTTTTAAACCAGCCTCAACAGCAGAGCCAGTGTCTCACCAACAGTTTGTGGATGATACAATCATTGTGTCCAAAGCCTCGATGCCTCAAGCTAGGAAGTTGAAGAGAATTCTAACCAAGTATGAGACAGACGGAGACAAGACATAAACTATAAGAAGAGTAGCATCTATTTCTTTAACACGCCTGGTGGGAGGGAGGAAAGAATAGCTAACCTCTTCGGTTGTGGAAAGGAGCTTCTACCAGCAACTTATCTAGGCATGCCTATGTTCGAAGGAAGAATGAAGGCTACTTTGTGGAACTCAATCATTGACAGGATCTCCAAAAAGTTAGCAGGGTGGAAGGGCAGCCTTCTCAGCTCCGTAGGAAAAGCCTTATTAGTTAAAACTACTTTACAGAGCATTCCAATTTATGCATGTCTCTATTTAGAATGCCTGCAAAGGTCCGAGCTACATTGGAGCTAATTCAACGCAACTTCTTATGGTCAGGTTCAGAGGAGAGAAAGAGAATTTCGTTGGTAGCATGGAATCAGGTGTGTGCAAGCAAGGATCAGGGGGGCCTAGGGTTAAATAGAATGAAAGAAATGAATCAAGCTCTGATTGGCAAACAGGTATGGAGATTTATCAATAATGATCAATTGGGATGGGTAAAACTTCTTAAGGCAAAATATATCATAAATAATCAGGACTTCCTGAAAGCTGATAATCTTCCTAGAGGATCCTATTTTTGGAATTGTTTGCTCGAATGTCGGGAGGTAGTCAGGAAAGGCATCAGATGGAGAATTGGTAATGGAAGACAAGTGGACTTTTGGAAAGACCCATGGTTGGAAGAGGCCCCTCTGAAAGATAACTTAGACCTTCAGGTCCTCCAACATAAACTTTCGAAGGAAATGGGACGAAAAGTAGGGGATTTTATTGTTGTAGCACCAGAAACTTCTTCTTGGAAGAAAATCACGGTTCATAATCTATCGAGCAAGAGAAGGTGGCCCTAACCAAACTCAATGATGCTTTAAGGGTGTTCCCGATCATTCCTGGGGGGGGAAGAGACAAGGCGATTTGGGGCAAAACTACAAGTGGGATCTATTCAAGAAAGTGCCTATAAGTTAATCCACTCAGGATTCAATGGCTGGACTCCGACTTCTGTTATTTGGTTAAATAATTTAACCCCAAAAATAGCTTTCTTCTTTTGGTTGGCAGTTCAAAATAAGATCCTGACAACAGATAATCTGCAAAGGAGAGGTTTCCAATTCATCAATCGATGTATCTTGTGTGAGAAAGCAATAGAATCTGTAAGTCATATATTTCTAACTTGTGATTTTTCTTGTACAGTCTTCCAAATGATCCTATCCAAATTTCATATAGATTGGGTCTGTCCAAATAGCATGTCTGACTTCTGCATACAGTGGGCTTCCCCCTTCCGGGCAAAGCTTTTGACTTGGCTCTGGAAGCTCAGCTTACCCCATTTTTTATGGGGGATATGGAATGAGAGAAATAAGAGAGTATTTAAAGGACGTAAGAAAGATCCCAGGTTATGTGGTAATAAAATAATCAAAGCTTTGAAAGAAAACTGGAAAAATTTCTTCTTCAAAAATGAGACCATGTCTCTAAGGGAAAGGAGGATTTTGTAGAACTGTGGAGAGGAACTTCCAGACCTAGACATTACAACCAACCCACGGGATGGTGTCAAGTGGATACCCCCACACAAAAGTGGGTTAAGTTAAATTTTGACGGGGCAGCCAAAGGAAATCTGGAGGCTACAAGAGCAGGAGGAGTTATGAGAAATGAGGAAGGAAAAGTGGTCCTTGCATTTGCATAGCCTTTGGGAACTCAAATAAATCATTTTGCGAAGCCCGAGCTCGCATGCAAGCAATGAGAATTGCCAGACTTGAGGGTTATAAGGAAGTTATCTTTGAAGGGGATTCGCTTAATATAATCAAGGCAATTAAGGAGGATAAAGACCCCAACTGGACCATATTGGAGCTTATCCTAGAAGCAAATATTCATAAATCTCATTTGGTTAATGCCCGAATCCAACACACCTTCAGAGAAGGGAACCAGGCAGCGGATCTAATGGCAAATATTGCAGTTTATTTTGGGGAGATGCAAATTTGGAAGGATAACTTCCCTCAAGAACTATTGGTGTTGGATGCTAGAGAAGAGCTAAGATAAAACCTTTTAGAGCATCAGGAGATCAGAGGGGCTGATGATGAGTAATCCGACAGATGGAATTAGGCAGAAAAGGCATCCCATTTGCTGGGGCCTGGGAGGTGACAAGTGTACAGTACAACAACCTAGTGTTAGTAAGTGCTAGGTGTTGTTTGGTTTTTGTTTTATCTTGAATAGTCAAGCAACAAGTATAGGACTGTGGACTCTAAGTATGGCTTAATGTGAGTCTTAGAAAGATCCATTTTGTATTTTGATTATACGGGCTTGATGCTAGAACCAGCCCATTTTGACTTTGTAAAAGGTTTGTGGACCTTATAACCACCTCTACCTTATACCAAAAAAAAAAAGTAATTAGGGTTTTACCCTAAACCTTTATATTTTACTCCTTTTACCCCACATTTTTCTTTTTCACAAAATTTTTAGTTTCACATTCAATTTCGAATTCCCCATAAAACTCTAAGGGGCATCCTAAGCAAAATAAATAAAATATTATTTTTGTTTTGTAGTGCAGTTTTAATCTTTTAGCAGTTGTGTCTTTCTTTGACACATTTATTGCTCATAAATGCACCAAAGAGGGGGTAAAATGTAACCATGGAATTTTTACCCACTTCAAAATTCCTATAATCCCCCAACAATGTAGTCCCTCCCCCTAGGCACCTTGTTTTTTGCACCAATTTTTACCCACCTAACATTTTTAACCCCCTTTTTGTCATTTTGCCATTTTTAGAGAATTTGAGTGGTTGCAGTAGCTATCTATATTTTCTAGAAATATTTTGCCAACCTAAATGGTTAGAGATCATTTGGATATAAATCCAATTTGGGTAAATTCAGATTTTTGGCAAATTCGGTTGGTTGTGGCAGCCATCTGAATTCACCTAAATTGGAAATTTTCCCAATTTCCCCTAACCTCCCCATTATGTTTCACATTTTATTTGCCTTGTCTATTTTCTCCTCATATTTAAATAAATTACCCTACCTCATGAGTAGGTTTAATGGTGATTTTGTAGGAGAATTGGATTGAAGAACCTCTTTCATAAGGTTTTATTGTAGGTTTAATGGATATTATGCTATCATATCACTATTCCAATGGTCATCAAATATTTGAATTGGTATAATTTTTCTTTATGCATTTCATTATTAATTATATTACATCATTCTACATTGTTATATTTGTATTTTTCCTCATATTTAGAGAATTTGAGAAGCTAATATAGGGTCCCGAATTCGCTTTTTAGGTCTAAATTTGCACAGACATACATAGGGGGAAAATTGATATTTCTAGGATTATCATATCAATTTATGCTTTGAATCCTAACACCTTTTGGTTGCAGATTTTCTTGTCTCATTTGTTAATTTATATGTTTTAAATAAATTCAAGAGGCTATGGCAGCGACCTGAATTTTCCTAGAATTTATGAATTTGTCCTGCAAGATTTTCAAAATTAACTGTTGCAGGTTTTAATGGATTTAGGAGGCTACGACATAGACCCAAATTCGCTTGAGGGTCCCAATTTTGCTAGGATAGTTTCAAACTCACCCTGCTTCAACCATCTAGATCAATTAAGTGTCTAATATAATTTATTTTAGCTTCACTTACCTGTTATATGTTAATTTTATGCTTCCTCTATTCCTAGATCATTTAAAAATACAAGAAAACACAAAATAAAATAAATAATAAAAATAAAATATATGCATATGAGATAGTACTACATTTAGATTAGCTATCTTGTTTGTTGTTGTTTTCAAGGAAATAAAATTGCATATAGATCAGATCTAGCTGTATTTTACCCAAAACATAGGTGTATTTCAATTAAATAATAAATCAAACATTTCACATTGCATAGACTCAAGAATAGTCTTTAAATGTTCCTTGGTGAACCCACCATAATTCGTCAACAACCACAAAATAGGGTATGACACAAGTACTTCTCATCTAAGGTGTATACCCCCATATTCCCATCCTCTATGTGTGGATCCATTAGCCTAAAAGAAAGGGATGTGAAAATTTCCTATCTACAAGACCCACTACCTGAGATGCATGAGTCCACCAAGGCCTAGAGGACATGACAAATGATTTATTAGAAGAATAGAAGTCACCTCAGAACCACAAACTCAATCTTATCTAGAAATATCTACCGAAGAGTATAAAATATTTCTTGAAGAGATAATCTTCCCCACCTAAGTCACCTTAGCATATTAACCCATTATATGGCATAGTTACTAGATCAATTCATAAACGTATCCAGTTTGAATATTTATTGAATACTCAAAGGTGGAAAGCACTCAAAGAGAGAACTATTTTAGACACTGATATAAGAATATTACTGGAGGATAAAAAGAATGAGTGTGATGCTTTGTTAGCTACCATAGAAATAACTGAACCTACACCTCCTGTAAGAGAAAAAATAACTCAAAATAATGAAGCATCCATAAGATTTAAATTTGCAATCAAAGAACCAAAAAAAGAAACCAAAATAAAAAATATTTCTTCAGCACACCTCTCTAATTTCAAATTATTTCCAACAGAGGACCCTGACCTTTTTATTTTTAAAATTTAACATCCTTTGTAGATCATTTGACTACAAAACAAATACCCAAAATCTAAAACTTTTTTCTTCCATGTTAGATGATGTGGCATTGTGATGGTTCATTAGTCTAGGGAATAGGCAAATAAATACATAGGAAGGTATGAAGAAAAATTTCCTAGAATAGTATCAAGACTTTAAAATATCATGAGATGCCTGAGAAGAAGTCCTTGATCTTTCACAAAGGGAGGACAAATCATTAGAATATTATTGGAGAAGATTTAATTTTAATCTTTAATGCTCACCCTATACGAGGCTAGGTGAAATATTTCTAAGAAGCATATTCCTCATAGGTATTACGAACAAATTATTATAATCATTAAATTTATTAGCAAGTGGCGATGCTTACCAGGCCATGATGGGAAACATTCAACAATTGTGCTAGAATTATTTTGGGAGAAAAGAAAAATTGCCAATACGAGAAACAAAAACAACCTCCATAACCAAGGCATAAATAGGAACGTTGCTTGAAGATATGAAGAGTGATATTTTATATTCTCTTGCTTTACAATTAGACGCATTCCAAGTATAGAATAAGAAGCAAGAAACATGAGCAGTGTTTACCTTTTCATGTCTGAGGCATAGAAAAACATGCAAAAAATGAATATCCAAAAAACAAAGTGAGAGTCTATAGGATTTGCCACCTAGATCATAAGACTGGGTTGTGTCTAAAAATAACAACCATAAGAGAGGACCCTAAAGAAGTAGAAACCTGCTTCACGGGTAATAGGAGGATTTGGAAATAGCCACCCATACCGATTGGAATACCAAGAGTAGTGTCTCCATATAGTGACCCAAATTTCATGAATCAAGGGCAATCCCAACCACCCAATATGGGTTGGTGGGGTTAGCCATTATGGATAAATACTATCTAAAAACCCCCTAATATATGCCAAATATGTGGGGCCCATACTGACAGCCTAGAATATTATAAAGGAATTTTAACACATGGGCCCCACATACACAGACACAATTGTAAACACATCTCAGCTTACCAGATCCACCTATTATAAGGTCACAATAGTTGCTAGCACAATCAACATCAAATCCTAGAAACAATAAGTAAAACTCGTCTACTTATTAGGTAGACACAAAATTATACATGATATACTATATTAGTGTAAAAAATATATATTGTAGCCCAATCCAACTTAGGTCAGGTAGATAAGTAGGATTAGAACACCTTTAGTAGTGGATGAAGTAGAAGTAGAAGAAAACCATGTTGTTGAACAACCAATTAATGATGAAGCTCTACCATATCTCAAAATGTTACAAGAAACCAAGAAAAATATACAACTTGAGTTTGATATTATGGAAGAGTTAAAAAATATTACTGTTACCATTCCATTGTATCAAGCTATTAGGAATGTACCTATTTATACAAAAACTAGTGGGGAGTTATACCTTAATAAATTGGGATGGAGGCCACAACCAAAAGTAGTACAAGTGATAGGTCAACTCATTGATTTGATGTTAGGGAAAACCTACCACCCTAAATACACTGATCCAAGAAGCACAATTATAAAAGTAAAAATTACAGGCTTAACATTATCCAGCACTTTGGTGGTTTTAGGTGTAGTAATTAATGTCATGCCCAATGAAATCATGCACAAGCTATAGTTAATAAATATGATCCCAACTGATATAATATTATAGTTGGTATATAGCTCTACGGTACTTCTACAGGGTATGTTGGAAGACATAATAGTAACTGTTTATGCATGGGAGTACCAAGCTAACTTTTTGGTTTTACAATCAAATTCAAAATTGGGTGGTTACCCACTCATACTAGGACATACCTGGCTAGTGATATTTGATGCCTACATTAGTTACAAAATTGAGATAATAGCAATATATAATTGAAGAAATGTAAAAAACTAGTCATTTATCCACCTGCACATTTCACCAATAAATTGGGTGATCCTGGTTTCAAGGCCATAGGTGATGATGCTCTTTCCATGATGCAACACATCATGGAACTTGATGAAGTTGGATATGTGGCATATGAGGACATAATTATATCAAAAAATTTAGAAGATGAAATTGAACTGCTGCTTACTACTTCGTCACTTGTCAGGGAGAAAGAGCATCACACTAAACAAATTGAAATAGAAGCTAATAGAGCATTAAAAACTAGTAGTGTATTAATGATAGACTAGGAAAGAAAACTAAAAGAGATATTGAATACACATAAAATAGCTTTCACCAAGGATTAAACTTATGCTATAAATCAATATAATAAATAAATCAAGCCACTTCAAGAGGGCAACGTCCTATAAGCCACTTAGTGAGGGTAGAGTCTTGCAGATTACACAAATGAATTTATGATTCGATGATCAATAAATCAAATAGTTTATACCTATAAATCGTGAATTGATGAATAATAATTATGAAATGAACAAAATATTGCATTTGATCTAATAACACATTAAAGACACATGCTATTCAGAAAAATGTATTTTATTCATGATAATATTTGCATAGGTTACAAATGGGGAGAATTCCCCTTTTTCCTTTCTTTTCACAAATGTTACAATAGGCCTGATGCCTTCTTTTCATGTTCCTCAGTGTAGATGGGCTTGCGTACCACCACGGGGTTGTAGTTTGTTGTTGTTTCCCTCCTTGGTTCTAGGATAAACCTGGAAAAAGGGGTTAGTGAGTTGGGGGGATTGCCTCAGTTAGGCCCCATAGTAAGAAAGATAAATCGACTCATAAAACATAATAAAAACTGAAATAAATGATGCAGAACCTCATAAAAACACCAAATGAAGCTTACCTCCAATATTTGGGTTGATTTGGGACCTGTAGACCCAATTCGCCACTCGGGGGCAAACTAGTATCGGATTCAAGAGGGGAGGGGCAAATCAGACCGTAACTGTTGTTCTTCAAAAATCCTTCGATGGAGGGGTTCCTTTGCTATTGTACTGTTGTTTTTTAGGTTCATATCTACTTTTCTATGCTTCTATATATATTTTGGTAGAGTTTATGTGCTTTGGACATAAGTGGAGAGAGAGATAAATGAGGGTTTGGGCCCACTATTTATAAGAAAACCCAAGGTGTAGGGGGGTAGTTAGGAGAACTAAGCCCTAGGGTGAGATCCCATGAAGGTTAAGTTAGGGTTTGTGAGGTGGCATCCTCACATTCCCTTGAGGAAATATCTCATCCTCACATATGTGAGGAGAGATTAGGGTTAACTAGGATTAGTCAACTCTAGGTTAGATGTGGGGTTAGGTTAGGGTTTCCTAAGAAATATCCTAACTAACCTAGTGCACACACATGTGGGAGGGAGTAATTAGGGATAATTAGGGATTAAGGACCTAATTAACCTTTTTAGCCCTAAAAGTGAACTTAAGTGAAGTCACTTTAAAATTAGATTTAACAATTGACTCAATTAATACTTTTGCCAATAATTTAGCCTTGTGGGGCCCTCAATTAAGTATAATTAGGAGTCTTGTATCCCTTTGGTGTGTTGGTGGATGGTTTTTTGATGCATGGAAGGTGTTCATGATGTGTTGGTAGTTTATTAGGGTTTTGGGACCTACAATATCTAGTGAAGTGGTCTATGCTAGTCTACACATGTCTACAAAATTATCCATGTATGTCTATGCATATCTATAGTAGTCTACATAGGTCTATGAGGATCTACAATAGTCTATGTTGGTCTACGATAGCCTAGGGGTATCTAGGATCACCTATGTAAACCTACAAGTGTCCAAAAGGATCTACAAGTATGTAGGTATAGCAATGTGTGACTTTTAGGTGTCTACATTTTACCCCTTTTTGTACTATACTGTGTGAAGTACAATTTAATACAAAAATATGAAGGGTTTGTGTAGAGGAAAAGGGATAGAAGGAGAATGGAATCCAACCAAAGGTATGTAGCCACTCGAAGCGTGACCATACAACATTGACTAGGAATCCAAAGGGGAGAAAGAAAATAAATCAATCAAAGGTATGTAGCCGCTCGAAGCGTGACCATACAACATTGATCGATAGCCAAGAGGGAGGAAAGGAGAAGAAGAGAAGAAGAAAAGAGATAAAATGGAATGAAAATAATATCGGTAAATGGAAATGGATGATTGTGGATGCAATGCGATGGTTTTTATGAGTTCGTATGACATTTTTGATGTCATACTAGTTGCTTGGGGGAGGCAACTTTTGACTGCTTTGCTTTTATGACCAGTTCAGCGTGGTCCAAAAGTACGAATAGAACAAATACCTATTCAAATATTTGTTGTCGATTGATTGATGAGCACATGGTGACAAGTGTCAAACCATTTGAGCTAAAGGGACATTTGGATTATTCAAATGTGTCATTCATTATGCACCATGAATGCCAAAGTGACCTCTCCATTGTTACACATAACTCTCTTGATATAACAAATATCTGGTTGGGATTGAGATTATTTCATAAGATAATATTCAGCAAAAAAAATTGTAGATAGATGCGATATCCACGCTTTTGGATGTTCGGTTGGTTGGTTGCATGCAAAGCTGACTTTGGATATGAATACCCCCTCAAACGAGGAATCAGCAATGAGGTGAATGGAATATGGTGATTTGGTGATGCAATGATTGATAGAATACCAATGCATGATGAAAATGGTGAAAAAGTAGATTAGAGGATAGTTTAGGAGGGTTCCTAGGGTTTTGGAAGAAATTTGCATGATTTCCTAGGGTTTTGGAAGCAATTTGATTGATTTTGGTGGTCATATGCTCAATTTGCGGGTGGGGGGTGAATTGGATCTTGATTCATGGGGTGGGGTGAATTGGGCCTAAATCATGGGGTGGGGGGTGAATTAGAGTTTTAGGTATATTTAAGCCAATTTTTGAGTTGGGAGGGCTCATTTTGATGACGACGAACTTTGGAGAGCATGTGGAAGGAGCATTCGGCGATGCGTGGACATTACGGTTGGAGATTTCGGATGAGAGGATGATGAGAGGACGACCTGGAGCCAGTAGTAGGCATGGGGATCCATCGGTAAGTGCTTCTACTTGCCTCATTTTGTGTTTTTTAATTTTCCAAAGAAATGTGAATTAGGGGGGAGGTTTTCATCTTATTTAAAAAAATTCACAAATTTTAATTGAAATTGGAACACATAGTGTAAAACTAGCCAAATGGGTACCCAAAAATATAATTTGTTTTTAGGTTTGACTTGTTTTCATGCCAGTTTGACCGGGTAACGGGTAGAGTAGGCTTAGAGTTTGACCATCTATTTTTGGAGCGATGGTGTACTATTTTTAGAATGTGGTTGAATTTTATCCATAAAAGTAGGAAATGGGTATCCATTTGTGCGACTGTTATTTTTTATGCCTTCATTTGGCGTGTTTTCTGAATGTGTGGTTTTAAGGTGTAAATTAGAAAACTTTGACTGTTAGATTTTCCACCGTAGAGATAGTATTTTTAGAAACCGATGATACTTTCACCGTAAAAGGGTAAAATGGGTATCCAAAAATGTTACTTTTTTTGGTAGATGCTTTCATTTGGCATGTGTTTGATTTACGTGCCAAGATGTAGGTAGTGTTAAATTTGAAATTAGTTGTTGGGAGCCCGATTTGCACTATTTTCAACATCTGTTTGAACTTTCATCGCGAAGTGGGCAAATGGGTGTTCAAAAATATGATTGTGTTTTTGATATTGTGTGTATTGGTGTATGTTCCATTTGGATGTATGTGTGGTAAGATTGACCTTGAACTCCGTGTTGATTTGTATACTATTTTTGAATTTTATCGATATTTTCACTGCAAAGTGGGCAAATGGGTATTCAAAAATGTACTTTGTTTTTGTATGTCTGATGGATTGACTTAGTTTTGAATTTCATGTCACAGTGGGTATGTGGGTAATTTTATATTTGACTATTGGGAGCCAAATATGTACTATTTTTCGCATCTGTTTGAACTTTTACCATGAAATAGCAAAATGGGTATCCAAATATGTGACTGTTTTGTTGATATGTTTTGATATGTGAATTGTGCATTGTTTTATGTCTCGAAGTGCATGTCAAATTAAATAGTTTAATTTGTATATTTGATTCATGTGAGTTTTATTGGATTGCATCATTGTGTGGATGGCTAATGTATATTTTATTGTGCTTGTTTGTGGATGAACAGGTGAAGATGCTCGAGCCTCGTCATCATGTACGTAAGATGAAGAGTGATTTTGATGAACTGATGAACAATACCGATGATCTGGCATGGTTGGATGCCATATGGTTCAGAGACGTATGGGAGTGTAAGAGTATCCATGCCAACAGGGCATATGTATCTACCTTGTGTGAGCGATGGGATGCGGATAGGAACACTTTTCATTTTCCTACTAGGGAAATGATGATTACACTGGAGGACATGTATTGGATTTATAAGTTACCTATTGAGGGTGTTTCGATGAGAGTAGCACCGGATGATTCTAAGGAGGCTGTACTAGAGTACTTCTTTGGTGAGGGGTGGAGGGATATAGATGTTGGAAAGATGGATTATGAGTGGTTGTGGCTTAAGAAGAAGATATCTAATCATCAGTGCACAGTGATGATGATGATATCTACCTATGCGTTACTTGACACTTTCGGGGTACTGTTTACCTAGAACATGTTGGATGTGGTGAGCGACATGGTAGAGCAGAGGGTTGTGTTTGCATGGGCGCCTGCACTATTGGCTCAGGTATACAGAGAGTTGCACGATGTTGTGCATGTTGGATGGAAGGGTTTGAGTTGGACTCCCCTATTATAGGTATGGGCATGGGAGCACATATCCATTGAGAGGCCATCACTATTGCCTCACCCTACCCATGTTGAGGGTAAGGAGTATTTACCCTATGCTTTGAGATGGAGGACAAATGAGGAGAAGGGCATTAAGAGGCCTCATGAGGGTGATCCTTTATTGTGGAGGGTCAAGTTTGGAGACTTGACACCTAATGACATTAAGTGGAGGCCTTGGTTGGGTGGGGTGACCTAGGAGAGGGACGATGAGAAGTTATGGGTCATTCATTAGGGTATATGGCTAGTGGGGAGATATACTCGGTAGGCCGAGTATTTTTAGTTTGATCGAGTGAGGTGGTAGTTTGGATTATAGCAGGATGTTCCAGGGGATCCTGTTGTGTACTATAGGCTATGGATTGATAGGGGAGAGCATCTTATGGTCTTGCCTTGGGTTGGTGAGAGGTACCCACCTATGGTTATCCTAGATGTGGATAATGCTGGGATGACACTAGAGTTTGAGGCCTAGTGGGTGATGTAGAGTTGGGAGCCTAGTAGGGGCGTGATTGATCGATGGGTGCCACCTGGTGGTGGGGTGCCTCTGCCAGAGAGGAGAGCAGGTAGAGGGACTCGAGCTAGGCCAGAGGAGGGAGCTGGTAGTGAGAGGGAGGTTCCTCTATGATGGTCTCGATGGTGATTGGATGGTGCATCGAGTGCATAGGGAGTGGGAGTGGGGGAGGTTCCCATGGTCATTGAGATAGATCCTATGGAGGGTGGCATGGCCATGGGAGAGGTGGTTGGGGGAGTAGAGGAGGTAGGTAGATCTGCTATAGTGGATGGTGTAGATGACACCATTGATATTGGTTTGTTTGAGGAGATGGAGGAGATTCCATTTGAGGTCCAGGAGAGGTAGGATGCAGATGAGGAGGCTCAAGGGCTACGTGATAGAGTTCGTCAGTTGGAGACTGAGCTTCATGAGCAGGAGGAGAGGCACAAGGTAGAGGTGGAGCAGATGAGGTCAGATATGGCTAGGTAGTAGTAGGCATGAGAGGAGGATGCATAGGCTCTTGAGAGGGTGACTGGGCTACTAGCTGTAGAGTCTGCTAAGAGGTCATTGTGTGAGTCTACTCTGATGGTGCATGGGATCACACTCCCTAATTATGTGAGGCTATGGTATCTCAGTCTGAGTCATGATCATGAGTATGGGTACCTTCACATCATAGCCATAGTAGTGCTACTTCGGTAGAGCAGATGGGTTCCAGGGCTGAGGTATGAGGTCCACCTACTAGGGTTCAGGCTTCAAGGGCCAGGGTAGAGTCTAGTAGAGCTACAGAGGTTTGAGTGAGCTGTGAGGGGCATGGGGAGACTCCTGGTGGTAGTTAGGGTTGCTCATGATTGTAGCCTGTGGGTATTTTGGATGATAGATGATGGGCATGGTCCCATTTTGTAGCCTACGGGTATTTTTTATCTATGACATATATATATATATACCTTTTGGTTTTGGTTGTTACATATACATGTGTTATGGTTATGGTTTTGAATGTGTTCTTTTTATGTTTGTGTAGATAGCATAACATAATTTGTAGGTATGTATAATGAATGGATATACATGTGTGTTATGGTGTAGATCTATGATCGTACTATGTAGTATGAATATACTATAGAATAGATATGCATGATTGTATTTTGAATGCAATGTGATGTGATATAATGTGAAATGCCATTTGTAGTGAATGCATGTAATAGGAATGCGATGATGCAGTGTGAGATAGTGTATGTGGGATAAATGCATTGATGTAATGTTTGATGTGATGCATGTAATGTAAATAATTTGATGTAATATGTAATAAATTTGTGTAACATAGATGCATGGATGCATGTATGGGAGGACTGAAATGCGCAAAGGAAGCACTTGTATTGTTGCATGTACCTATGTGGATGTGATCCATTCCATGATCTCAGAGATGTAGGATGGTATAGGGGACATGTAATGGCTTTGACCAATGTAGTTTTGGCAATCAAATCTCGGACCCAAAACTATGCAAGTTTATGTAGCAACTCATAACTAATCGGACTAGTTCAAAATCTGTCATGGACCTGTGTGTGTAAATGAGTGAGGTTCATTTATCCATTTTGAGGGAGGTAGGATTAACCCATTGTAGACATGGCCAAACTAGCTAGCTCATCCATAAGCGAATAGTGATCTGTACAAAAGCGGGTAGCTAATGTGATAGATATATCACCACTTGTAAGACTATTCCACTGGTAGGCAGGCTCTTGGAGCCTATTGCTAGTGATGGAAATCATCCCATGGTGTTATGTTGAACCTAAGGACCAAAGGTGATGAAGCATAACATGGGTGATATCAGGAGGCTTTTCCTTTTTTTTTCTGCCCCTCATCTATTGTTTACCTATTTATTGTGGTGCTCTTTTTCTTTTCTCTTTTTCTATTCTCTTTTTCTATTCTCTCTTTTTTTTTATTCTCTTTTTTTGTATGGGTGTTGGCTTTTATTTTCTACCATGTTCTTTTACTTTTACTTATGCTTACATCCTTTTTTATCCCTAGGTCGTATGTTGACCATGCAAGTGATAGGACGAGTAGGGGAAATTGTTCGCTAGATGGTGACATCTACTCAAGGTGTCATCTTTCCTAGACTCAAAATTTATTTAATGTGTAACCTATTTTGAATGGTCCATGAGAGAAGTTGAACCAGCCTAAAGAACCATAAGGAGTATGTAAAACCTATCAGTTAGGGGTGACATTTGATTGACAAAACTAGTTAGTAGTCAAAACTTAACACGACACCTATGTATACCCTAATCCTAAAAAAGGGGGAATGGACATCCAGGTGGTGATGCTAACAAGTGCATGTATTACTCCTATTGAAGGCACATTTTTGGGGGAGAATATACAAACTTGAAATGAAATTTACATGAAAAACATATGGATATATGCAATGGAGGTAATGTAAATGATGCAAGTGGAGGAATGCAATATCTACAAGAGGAAGCTCATGAAATGTAGAAGGAGAAGTGTGGAAAACTTATCTACAGATGAGTATAGTGTATCATAATGAAAAAAGGTGCAATGCTATAATAATGGTTGCCCCAACGTGTGGGGTGTGTGTGTAGTAGGTGAATAAACTGTGAGTTGTACAAATATGTAATAATCACAAAAATAAAGAGGATGTGAGAGTAGGATGTATTGATAGAATAAGTGAGAAGAAATAGGCTTTGGTAACCAACAAGATGAGGGGATTACCAAAAGCCGAAGAAGATAGAAGAGAGGAAGTAGATCAACATAGGTATGTAGCCACTCGAAGCGTGACCATATGACTACGCGAGGAAGTAAGAAGTAGAAGAAGAAAGAAGGAAGAAGATGAGAGCTACTGATGGGTGAAGTGGCACAGGTCAAATCGGGAACGAGATGGTGAAGTGATAGTATAGTTGGGACTTTGGTGGTTGGTGTAGTTGGATATGTTGTGAATATAGTGAGCTGGCACTATCAAGGTTTCACGTGGTGGTAAAGTTCTAGGGATGATGCAGTGTGGAGGACTCAAAAGTTGGCTAAATGGGATGGAGCATTCAGGTGATGGAGTTCGATCGCCATGCAACATGTTGTGCACCAGGTTCTCAAATGATCGGTATTCTTCAATGTCATGACCTAGTTGATGATGATAAATACAATATTGGCTCTCATGGTAATTATGTGGTTTAGGATGTGAGGGGTCTATGGGCCGAATCTCAGGTAAGTCAAGAAGGCCTTGATGCATGAGGTGATAAAATATTTCTGATAATGGAGTAAATGGAATAGGCATGGGGTAAATGTAAGGTTCCACTGGAGGTGAATGGGGGGTAGATGAGGGGAGGTCCAACGGTGGAGGTGTAGGTCAAGAGTCTAATGTGGGTCGAATCTAAGGTTGGGGAATGGATCTGCATGGAGGTGAAGATGCATGGGTCATGGGAGACTGGCGTGGATGAACATGGCAATGAAAATGGCTCATCTGGAGCTCAAGAGCCTTGATACGGGAAAGGAGATGTTGTATATCATGGTATGGAGGTGATAGTATCAGGGAAGGTGGTGATCAGGACCCCAATGTGTATGGAGTGGCTTGGTATGCATGAGAAAATGGATGAGGTCATGATGATGAGAAGGAGGAGTGGAATGACCTTGGGGATTGGGAAGCTTGCTAAAAGGGTAAGCCTCATAGTGGTGAGGGTGGTGTCTAGAGGACAGGTGGCATAGGAGATGGCTCTAGATGGTGGTATGTGTGGGATGGAGGCATGTGCATGTGGGTGGCTTGGGCAGCTTGAGCCATGTGGGCTTGCAAGGCTTGGGTGTAAGAAGACTCCCCATTGGGGAGTGGGGCTGGTAGGCATGAAGGATGAGTCGGATGGGGAGTGTATCCTCTGTTAGGAGGGTAGTAAGCTCCTAGAGGGTGGTGGGGGGAATCAGTTGGTGAATAAGGGTTCTTGGTATCTTCAGGTAGATGAGAGGGAGACCCTTGTGTTTGGGGATGGGATGTTTCCTCCTTTTTTTTGAAAGAGGATAGGGAGACCTGGCTATCTCCAGAATGGGGTGAGTAAGATGAACCTCGGTGGTGAGGGGAAAGGTGTAGAGGTGGAGTGTAATGGTCTGAATGTGAGGAATGTGAAGACCACCTAGTATGAAGGGTGACTGGTGGTCGGGCTAGGTCAGCCGACGTGATCGGTATAGGTGGTGGTGGTGGAGGGTCCTACATGATGATGTATGTGGATGCTGTCGTATCTCGCTACTAACGGTGTGGTTGTAGATGATGTAGATCTTGCAAAAAGGAAAACAGATACCAGCAACATAAAAATGACATAAAGGGGAAAGTACATGCAAAATATTTAAAGTAAAAAGATATGCATTTATCATGATGTGCCTAGTGAGTGATGTGTTTGTGCATAGCAGTGTGTACCACTTGTGATAGTGAATGCCTGTGTGTGTTAGGCATTGAATGCATGAAGGTGCAAAATTTTAATAGGCTCAGGTTCATCAAGGCCTTCAATATTAGCCAAGCGATAGGCACCTGAACCGTATTTGTGTGTGATGATGAATGGGCCCAGCCAGTTTGGGGTAAAATTGTCTCACTATTGGCGAGGCTGACTTGTGATCTATTGGTTTTATTTGAGAACCAAATCACCAATTTGGAATTCACGTTGATGTACCTTACTATTGTAGGTATGGTGAAGGTGATCTTGGTAGACTCGTGTGTGCTCGATGGCATGGATGCAACGTTCATAGAGGAGTGTAATCTGATCTAAGTGGGCTTGGCGAGCGATATCATCATCAATGAATTCTTTCATGGATACCCATAGAGAAGGTATCTCAAGCTCAAGGGGCATGATAGCTTCCGCCCCGTAGACAAGTGAAAATGGGGTTGCCCCAGTGGGGGTACAAATGCTTGTACGGTATACCCACAAGGCTAGGGGTATTTGGTTGTGCCAGTCATGATGCAATTCTGCTATAGTTTTATATAGGATGGAGCAAATTATTTTGTTTGTGGCCTCTACCTAGCCATTACCCTGTGGGTAGTATGGGGTAGAGAAACTATGTTGAATATTGAACTTGCTACAAAGAGCTCGGATGGTTTTATTTTTGAAGGATTTCCCATTGTCAAATATTATTTGGGAAGGAATTATGAAGTGACATATGATATGATCTATTATGAATGCTACTATCTTTGCTCCTATGGTTTGGACAAGTGGGATGGCTTCGACCCACTTTGTAAAGTATTTTGTAGCAGTGATGATGAACTTATGATTACCTAAAGAGGTAGGTGTAATTTGTCCAATAATATCTAGGTCCCATTGGGAGAAAGGCCACATGGATTGGATGGGTTGGAGTGCTTGAGATGGAAGGTGTGTGAGGTTTACATGTTTTTGGCACTTGATACAACATCTCACATACTCACAACAGTCATGTTCCATTTTTGGCCAATAGTATCCCATGTAGAGGATGAGTTTCATGATTTCCATACCACTGAAGTGACCACCACTAGTACCATAGTGGGTTTCTTGTACAACCCCCTACGATTCATAAGGTTATAAGCAATGCAAGAGCATGTTGTCATAGTTGTGGTTATAGAGGATGTCCCCCAACAATATGTAGTGAATGGCTCTTTTTTTAAATGCTCAGCACTGAGCATGTCGTAATTCACATGGTAGGAATCCTAATTTAATATAATATTTTATCTATGCAAACCATGGGTCATGTGGTTCGGTATTGACCACATGATTGCTACCATCATCTTTAAGAGATGTAGGTGATATGGCAGATTGAGTGAGTGTATGAATTATTATGGTTGTGGTTGTTGATGTTGGATTTTATGGGATTAGTGATCCTAAGGAGGCCATTGTATCCACAAAATGGTTTGAGGATCATGGAGCAGCTTCGATGTCATACCATTTGAATCAATAGAGGAGTTTTTGTGCAATGTGCTTGTATTGTTGGAGAACTAGGCAGTTGCATTTCCAGATCTCTTGTACTTGTTTTACTATTAAAATGGAATCATCTATGATATGGAGGCATTTAATATGCATGGAATGCACCTATTTCAATCCAAGGATTAGGGCTTCATATTCCACATTGTTGTTTGTACAAGGAAAGTCCAAATTGAATGAAAAGGGGAGTGGTTCACCTTCATGTGTGAAGAATACAATGTCTGCATCTGTAGTATGCATGCATCGGTAGCCATAAAATAATAGAGTCAAATTGATAAAATATGCTCATTAGATTCAAATTTATAAGAAATTACAATAATTTTATAGCACTCCAATCAGTTTGAAATATCTACTATTATGGAGATCTTACTTGCTCCTACTATGTTTAGAAACACTCTAAACAATTCCCTATATGCTCTCACAACAAAACTGATTTCCTCTCAAATAGTAAAGTTGGTGCAACTATATTTAAATGAATTTTAAATATTTAGAACCTATATACTTATAGGAAGATACTCTAAAGTATGCTCTATATTCCAACATTCTCCCCCTTAAAGTTGAGAGGACTAACTAGATAGTCTCTCAGCTTTATATACTAAGCTTTCGCAACTCCTTTGGTGAAGATGTACGCTATGTTGTCCAAAGTGCTACAATGTTGTAGCTCAATCACCTATTTCTCCACCATGTCTCTAATGAAGTGATACTTCATGTCAAAGTTCTTTGACCTACTATGATGAATAGGATTATGTTCTAATTGGATGGCACTCATATTGTCACAATACAATCTTGTAGGACCCCTTTTTTCTCTTTGATTTCTTCAAGAAATTTTATCAACCATAAATCTTGGGTACTAGCTTTGTGATGGCTATGTACTCAGCTTCAGTAGATGAAAATGCTACAACTATTTGCTTTTTGGAACTCCAAGTAATTAGTCCTGATGCAAGGCTAAAACAATTCCCTGAAGTAGATTTTCTATCATCTATATTGCTACCCCAATCACTATCACTAAAGCCAACTAATTTTACAGAATTACATTTGTGGTAATGGATACCAAAATAAAATGTATCCTTTACATATCTTAAAATTCTTTTAGTTTTTTGTAGATGAAGTTTAGATGGATCAGTCATATACCTTGAAACAAGAGAAACAACATACTAAATATACGACCTTGTGTTGGTGAGGAACATTAGACTCCCAACCATGCTCCTGTAAGTGGTCATGTCAACTTTTGGTGCTCCATCATCTTTTCTCAATTGTATCCCATGACCCGTTGGAGTTGCAATTGACTTGCATTGCTCCATAACAAACTTCTTGATCATATCTTGAGCATATTTGTGTTAACATATGAAGATCCCTTTACCTGTTTGATGTACTTCCATGCCTAGGAAATAATGCATTAAACCTAGATATTTCATTTCAAATTCTTTCATCATGGAGTGTTTGAACTCCTCATTCATCTTAGCACTACTACCCATGAATATTAGATCATCCACATATAAGCATACAATGAGAATGTATTTACCTTGTTTCATGTAGTAGATAGTAGGTTCAATTTTGCTCCTAGTGAATCCATACTTCTGAAAGTAGCCATCAATGCATGAGTACCATGCCCTTGGTGCTTGCTTGAGGCAATATAGTTCTTTATTCAATTTGTAGACAAGGTGCTCCTTACCTTGTTCTTCAAATCCTTGAGGTTGTTGCACAAAAACCTCTTCATTCAATTACCCATTGAGAAAGGCACTCTTTACATCCATGTGCTGAATTTTCCACCCTTTGTGGGGAGCCAAAGAAAGTACTTGTATCGCTCCAAATTTTTCGCATCCCTACCTTCAGGCTATAGGATCCATGCCCGGAAGGAGGATGGGAAAAGGATGGCATGGTACCTCGGACTGAGAGGCCTTGCGAAGGTCCCGCCTCTCGGGGAGGTGTATTATGGTGATTTTTCGATGGATGGTGGGTTCACCAGGAAACGTTTGAATGGCGGTTTCCATGCCTAGGTTGGGAATGTGTTTGATGTGTTCAATTTTATCTTTAATCATCCAAGTCCTAGGTTTGGCCAAAATGCATCTAAGCTATTCTATATGAAATGCAGATTTAAATGAAGACAAAAACAGATTTGGACAAAAAAATAGAAAGAACAAGATGGATTAAAGACCCATACCTGATCCGGATGTCTGATGAAGGTTCTAATTTTTGAAGTAGTCAGGATCGTCTGGAATTTGACAGGATCATCTCCTATCTGACAGGATCATCTGAGATCTGATGAATTCGTCAGACAAATTCGTCAGAGACCTACAAACAGAGAAATAGATGCAAAATACAGAGAATGCAACTATGATAACAGAGGGTAATGATGTAAAATGGCAATAAGAACATTAAAATGATAATATCAAACTAAGACACGAATGCATTATAACGATCTAATGACAATTTATGCTTTTATTATGCATTAAAGCTACATGGGTGAACTCCAAGATGTAGGATAATAAAGAATAACCATAGAATTAACTAAATGCAGAATAATGCAATGAAAAAGAGTGGAGAAAATGCAAACTCTGGGCACTGATTGCCCCCAATGTGGACTACAATCGAAATCGTCTCGAATTGGGTCGAGATCGTCCGAGATTGTACGAGATCGTCTGAGACGAATTGAGCTTGCTCCGGCTGAAAAACAATGAAGTTCCTGCAAACAAACTTGGAAAAATACAAATGCAAACAGTGATTTAAGATGGTCTAGTGCATGTAGAATTCGAGTTACAGGGAATTTCAGCCAGGGGGATGCTAAGGGGAGGGCCTAGGATTAAATAGGCTTAGGATAGAGGTTGGGAGGTTGGAGATCATCCCAATTTGGGAGATCTCCAATGGGGGAGGTCTCTAACGGCGCAGACACGCTTCTGCCCGGATTAGAGACGCCATTGGAACAGAGTCCAACTATGCACAAATCAGTTTGGGACAAGATCATCTGGACGTCCTACGCCAGACGAAATCGTCCGATCTGAGGCGATATCGTCTTATCGACGACGATATCGTCAAACGGACAAAACAAACTCTAAAAATGGCGCGGGAAAGGAGGAAACGGGTTAAGCGGCGGTTTGGGAGCGGTTTTGGAGGTTGAAATTTGAATTTGAATATTTACTAGAGTAATTGTAATTATTAAGGTTTTACTGCGCCAATTTTAGGGTGCTACATTTTTCCCCCTCTTTAGCGAATTTTCCAAAGAAAATGCGTTAAAGATGAGTTCTTCTCGATCTACGAGAAAGAAAAAATTATTCCCATTTTTAGGCGACGATTCTTGGTCGAATCGTACGACAACTTACTATGGTGCCCCCTCCGTGTTTTTACCCAAATCAAACGTTTGAGGTAAAAACGCGTAAAAGCAAAAATTTTAAAATGTTTTTAATTGTAAAAGGGGATTTTTTTATATTTTTTTTTTTGTGTTTTTTGGGGTGGTGGTGGTATGATGCTTTAATGTTTTGAATGTGATTGATTTGATGATTCATGTAATTATGTCGTTGGAAATATTATGGTTGAAATGTCATGCTTGAAAAATTTAAATGAAATAATCTGATAGAACAAATTGGTTGTTTGTGATGTGATGATTTGATAAAAAAATAAAAGGGACTTTTAACAATAATTTCAAAGGACATTGTCGCTATTATAGACCATTTCATGGAGTCGCCGCTCACTCGGTCGTCAAGCTAATCCCAGTATAGAAATATTGTTAAAAAGTAAAAGAGTGCTTAAGAGACTTGTCTTAAGACTTTGGTGCAATGGTGCAAATGATGATGATGATGGTTTGTTTTCAGAGTTTCATAAAAATAGTATGCATGAAATAATGTTAAAATGATTTTTGCTAGGCATAAATTCCTAAGTGTGATAAATTTTTTGGATAATTCCCTAGGAATTATACCATCATTGCAAAATTGAAGGTTGACATAATGACATGAAATAGTGATAATGTGCATGCTTTTTGTAAAAAGCATAATTGTGTAACATAATGATTTAAGTCATATGGTTTTCATGATTTGATTTGAAATAAATGGGGAATAAAAATTGGTACAATGGTTTGCGCTAGGCATAGAATATGTAGGTATAGACTTATACCATCATCGCGAAAATCAAAGAAGAAAATAGATTGTTTTATTGCATGGTTGATTTTTAATAAATGAAAATATGAAGATGAGGACTTGCGCTAGGCATAAAATTCCAATTTTGGTTTTGGAACTATACCATCGTCGCGAAAGTCGATAATATATATATGTGTGTTTTGATTGTATGGTTTTGAAAGAAATTTTGATTTTTTCTATTATGTATGTAGTTGTCTTTATACTAAACAACTGTACTTTAAAGAAGAAAATGAATTATTCCAGACAATTTGCAAAAAAATATTTCAAAGTATCTTAAAGACAAAAGTTAGATTTATAAGGAATCCCATGTGCATATGTGAATTCATTTCCAATCTTGATTTATCATAATGATACACAAAATCTCTCAAATACAAATGTGTGTGCAATTGCTATGTTCATTTACCAGTTTTGAGCAAGATAATATGATACAAGTGATTTGAATGAACCAAATAAGTGTTCATTAACCATGATTGAGATGCATATAACCATACTAGACTACTATGTAAGTCGGATTATCAAGAGCTAGCTAATCCATAAGCAGACATAGGTCTATACAAAAGAAGGTCGCTAATGTGACAGACATATCGCCACGCTAGGAGTTACCCAAGGCCAAGCGGGTTGGGCACAAACCACCTGTTATGGGGCTTACCTCACAGTTTTCGAATAATTGAGAATTCCAGGGATTCAAGCTCATCAACCCTTCTTTTCTTTTCAAAGGGTAGGGAAAGGGATTTTATTGCTTTTGCTTTTGCTTTCATTTCTTTTCTTTTTGTATTTTTTCTTGATAATGCTTGGAACATTGCTGTAATGATATAAAATAACATTTTTCTTTTTCTCTTTTTCTTGAACTTTTCTTTTTCTTTTTGTTCTATGCTAGGGATACTTGCTCGGATTAGCTGTAGAGCAAGGGATTTTTATTCTGGGTAGGGGTGAGCTTGTCCTTTTGCCAATTCTCAAAGATTCTAGACCATGTGCATGATAGGATAGCAGGGGAAACTTTTCGCTCAAGAAACCACTTCTACTATGTAGCATAGCATGGATATTACAAATATAATCATTTTATTGTGAAAGGATGTGCTTGGTTTAAGTAAATAACAAGATCAATTCTCTGTGCTCAAACTTTATTTAATTGAATTTTGTGGACTTTGATATAAGAGAGATTAGTAATCATGCCAGATAAAATCAAGATATTTATTCATGTGAGTGTGAAAGTGAGGGATTCCAAATAAATGCTAATTTATCCAAAATAATTTGAAAATATAACTGCAATACTTCAAGAATTGAGAAGTATATAAAAATACAAGGATTTTTTTGAAGATTTTGATGATTTGGATGTTTTTGGTGTTTTTATATTTTAATTGATGAATTGAAAGAAATACAAGATAGTGGTTTTTTGAAATTTTTTATTTTTTTATATGAATTTTTAGATGATGGAATTGGTGGTATATACAAGATGATCTATATACACTATACAAGGTTATTTGAGTATAGCATGTCTAAGGTTGCTTCAAAATCAAAGGAGGTTTTGAAGGATAATTTGGTTGTGTTGAAGGTAAGAACAAAAGGTGATGAATAAAAGGTAGTGATAACAAAAGCTTTGTTATAATGTAGAATAATGTAGCAAAAGATTTTACTTTTATATGTGTAAAATTGATCATGTTACAAAATAAAATGTCAGAAGGATAAGAAGGTTCTTCATTCTTATCACTATCTTCCAGGTCTTGATAAGATAGAGGGAGCATATATGAAAGATATGCATGGGTGTTATTTGGTAAACAAGGATGATCATATATGGATGAAGAAAAGTGATGGATAGAAGATAATTGTGATAATAGAGAATGTATAGAACTTGATGTTTCAACCATTAAATATTCTTCAAATGGTTTTGGGTCACCATGTATGGTAACAATTTTATTTGCAAGTTCAAACTTCAAACATTGGTGAAGAGTGGAAGGGACAACCCTCATCGTATGAATCCAAGGACTTTCGAGAAGTAGGTTGTAAGGTGAAGGGCAATATGCTACATAAAACAAAGTATCCAGAATCTTGGATCCAATATTAAGGGGAAAAATTATAGTACCTTGAGCTTCTTGAATTTCATTGTTAAAATATTTTATAATAACATTTGATTCATTAATATCTTCTTCCTTTAATTTGAGTTTTTGGAATAATTGATAAGTGCATAAATTAAGAGAGGAGCCATTATCTACCATGATAGTTTTAACAGGTGTTTCTTTACTAGATCCTGTAATGTAAAGATAGGAGTCTTCTTGTGGAGTAGAGGAAGGAATCTCCTCATCATAGAATGAAATATGGTTAACCTCAAGAGGGTTTACACCATTAATTATGTTCTTAGAGAAAATATGATGAGGAACAAATTGTTGGCTAGGTATCTTGAACAAAGTTTCCTTATGAGAACTTTGTAATACTTCTAAAAGGGATATCTTTGCTTGAGGATTAATCACTTGTTGTTGGCTATCAAAGTGGATTTCAGATTGAGATTTTGATTCTAAAGATGAGCTTTCTATGCTTACATTCCATTTTGGATCATTCTCTAGAGCCAAAGATAGTTTTGAAGGTTGGTCAAATGAGGAATCCATATCTTGAATATCGGATTGAGTTGATTGAACTTGAGGTTGCTCATTTGTAGTTTTTGTTACAATATTAATAATATCATCATGATGGGACACATTAACATGCAATATTTGATTGGTTTCTTGTTGTTGATAATTGAATAGGGGTTCTTGGGAGATCCCCATGTCTTGATTGATTATTGGTATTTGTTGTGTAGGAGTTTGATTGTTTATTGGAGATTTATAATCAGTTGTAGATTGTAATTCCTTTATATTAAAAAGACCCTCATCAATCAAATATTGAATTGCACATCTTAAATCTTTACAATTTTGTGTCATATGTCCATCCACTCTATGATATTCACAATGTAGCTCAGGTTTAAACCAATCTGTTGTGGTATCAAGTTGTCTTATGGAAGGGAGTTCAATCTTATTTGTATCAAGTAAATGCTTGAGAATTATATCCATTGGTTGATTGAGCTTAGTAAATTTACGTGATGAAGGTTTTCAAGAGGTTTTTGATACGTGCCTTAGGAATTCAGTCATAAAAGGACCTAATGGTTTCTCACCTCTACTTTCTTTATTATGGGTAGAATGATGACAGGAAGATTGCGAAGTATGAGGTGAGTGCATGGTAGAATTGGAAGAATAAGTATTTTCTTGTTGAAATGGATGTGTTGTATTGAAAGAAGAATATTGAAAGGGTGGAGGAGGATTGTATGTGGATTGATAGACATAATATGGATATATGGGAGAATAGATAATATCGTTATGAAGAGGATTGGCAAAGGGATTGTCCTGTTGGGGTAAGGATGAAAAATGAGAAAAGTGTGATGGAGGTGGTGTTGAATAGGGATGAGGTTGGTCATAATCAACAAATGTATTTAGTTGAATTCTTCCAACATTACTGATGGGCTCATATTGATTTGAGTAAAAACTCATGGTTTCTTTAGTACTTCTAAAAGTAATATTTAGTATCTACTATTTAGAATTGAATCTAAAACATACAAACTTGAACTGATGATTTTGTTACTTTTTTTTTTTGTATACATATATATTTTTTTGTTTTTTTTTATATTTTTGAATCAGAAAGATGCCTATGTTATTCACGTCGGGTTCACCAAAATGTATCGCTCCAAATTTTTTGCATCCCTACCTTCAGGCTATAGGATCCGTGCCCGAAAGGAGGATGGGAAAAGGATGGCACGGTACCTCGGATTGAGAGGCCTTGCGAAGGTCCCGCCTCTCGGGGGAGGTGTATTATGGTGATTTTTTGATGGATGGTGGGTTCACCAAGAAACGTTTGAATGGCAGTTTCCACGCCTAGGTTGGGAATGTGTTTGATGTGTTCAGTTTTATCTTTAATCATCCAAGTCCTAGGTTTGGCCAAAATGCGTCTAAGCTATTCTATATGAAATGCAGATTTAAATGAAGACAAAAATAGATTTGGATAGAAAAATAGAAAGAACAAGATGGATTAAAGACCCATACCTGATCCGGATGTCTGATGAAGGTTCTGATTTTTGAAGTAGTCAGGATCGTCTGGGATTCGATAAGATCGTCTCCTATCTGACAGGATCGTCTGAGATCTGATGAATTCATCAGACGAATTCGTCAGAGACCTACAAACAGAGAAATAGATGCAAAATACAGAGAATGCAACTATGATAACAGAGGGTAATGATGTAAAATGGTAGTAAGAACATTAAAATGATAATATCAAACTAAGACACGAATGCATTATAACGATCTAATGACAATTTATGCTTTTATTATGCATTAAAGCTACATGGGTGAACTCCAAGATGCAAGATAATAAAGAATAACCATAGAATTAACTAAATGCAGAATAATGCAATGAAAAAGAGTGGAGAAAATGCAAACTCTGGGCACTGATTGCCCCCAATGTGGACTACAGTCGAAATCATCTCGAATTGGGTCGAGATCATCCGAGATTGTACGAGATCGTCTGAGACGAATTGAGCTTGCTCCGGCTGAAAAACAATGAAGTTCCTACAAACAAACTTGGAAAAATACAAATGCAAACAGTGATTTAAGATGGTCTAGTGCATGTAGAATTCGAGTTACAGGGAATTTCAGCCAGGGGGATGCTAAGGGGAGGGCCTAGGATTAAATAGGCTTAGGATAGAGGTTGGGAGGTTGGAGATCATCCCAATTTGGGAGATCTCCAATGGGGGAGGTCTCTAACGGTGCAGACATGCTTCTGCCCGGATTAGAGACACCGTTGGAATAGAGTCCAACTATGCACAAATTAGTTTGGGACGAGATCATCTGGACGTCCTACGCCAGACGAAATCATCCGATCTGAGGCGATATCATCTTATCGACGACGATATCATCAAACGGACAAAACAAACTCTAAAAATGGTGCAGGAAAGGAGGAAATGGGTTAAGCGGTGGTTTGGGAGCGGTTTTGGAGGTTGAAATTTGAATTTGAATATTTACTAGAGTAATTGTAATTATTAAGGTTTTACTGCGCCAATTTTAGGGTGCTACAGGACTAATCTAATTATCTCCTATCTAGCAACAAGAGCAAAGGTCTCCTCATAGTCAATCCCATACTTTTGAGTGAACCATTTTGCTACAAGTCTTGCCTTGTCTATTTCAATGCTTCCATCAGTATTGAATTTGGTATTTTAGACCCATTTACATACAACACATTTCTTGTCCTTAGGAAGCTCCACTAGCTCCCAAGTATCATTATTTTTTATCGAGGTCATTTCCTCTTTCATGGCTTGTTGCCATACATCATGAGCAATTGCTTTTTCATAGCTAGATGTATCTAGCTCTACACTAGTCATTAAAGCATAATTGACCACATCTCCCTTAGGCTCTTGGGAGTCATCATCACCATACATATGCATATTTTCAAGTCTTTTTCAAAACTGCATTCATTTCACTAGCTTGACTTCTAGTGTATCTTTTCTGAAATTCTTATCCAACATTTGAAAAGATGGATGGTGTTGAAGTGTTCTTTTACCTCTATATGGAGAATCAATATCCATAGGTGAATAACTTACTGATATTTGTGGAGAAGGACTTGGAGTAGCATTTGTTGTACTTGAATTAGTACTCATACTTGGGCTTGGAGGACTTCCTTTACTATTTTTGGGCTGCACTTGTTGCACTTGCTGCACTTGAGAGGAACTTGCATCATGAGATCCATCATCAATAAAAAGTTTTTTATGACCCATTCTCCCCCTTCATAAACAATTACATCCCTGGACAGTACAATTTTATGTTTTTTGGGATTGTAGAGCCTATATGCTTTGGAATACTCGTAATATCCAACAAAAATACATGCTTGAATTTTGGGGTCAAGTTTCTTTCTTTGCTCATCAGGAATATGGGCATATGCAAGACAACCAAAAACCTTAAAGTGTTTTACATTTGGATTTTTGCCATACCATCCTTCATAAGGAGTGATCCCATATAGACTAGAAGTAGGACTCCTATTCAAAATGTAAACACTAGTTCTTACAACATCAGCCCAATACATGTTACTTAGATGCTTAGTTTGCAACATTAATCTAGCCATTTCTACTATAGTGTGGTTCTTTATTTCAGCCACACCATTTTGTTGTGGGGTGTAGGTAGTTGTGAATTACCTTTTGATTCCACAATATTTACAATATTTTAGAAATGCATTTGAAGAATACTCTCCTCCTCTATCAGTCTTGAAACTTTTCACAACAAACTCACTTTGATTCTCTACATTATTTTTGAAATCTATGAAACAATAAAAAGCTTCATATTTAGTTTTCAAAAAGTAAATCCAACATTCCTAGAGAAATCATCAATGAAAGTGAGAAAGTAAGAGTTGTTACCAATGCTTTTGGTTTGCATTGGACCATAAATATCCGAATGCACCAATTGTAGTGGATGGATTGATCTTCATGCTTGTACCTTTGGAAACTTTGATCTTGAGTGCTTTCCCAAAGCACATCCTTCACACACCTCATTGTGTTCTTCAAATATTGGAAGTCCACTTACCATAGCTTGAGAAGTCAACAACTTCAAGCTTGCAAAATTAAGATGACCAAATCTCAAGTGCCAAAGCACACTTGGATTAGCAATAGCTACACTAGCAAGTCGAGCACCTCCTTGTTCCCCAAAATTAATAGAAAACAACCTATTATTTGTCATAGGTACTTGTGTAATAACTCTATTACAATTATTTTTATCAAAAATGACACATTTTACTTCATAAAAAACAAGCCTATAGTTCTTCTCCATCATTTTTCCAACACTAAGAAAATTATGTTGGAGTTTGGGGGTGTAATAGATGTCATTTACCTTCTTGGTGCCTTATTTTTTTGGAACCTCCATGGCTCCAATACCTTCAACTTGTAGTGCATTGTCATATTCCAATTTGATCTTTAATTTGTAGGAGGAATCCATTGTAGCAAAGATCTCCTCTTTGCCACTCATGTGATTGGAACAACCATTATCCAAAATCCAAGTTTCATTAAGATTTTGATCTGATTTTCCATAGGTGAGGAACAGATTTGAAGAAGCTCATTCCTCTTCCCCATAGTTTCCATATTGACCTCTCCCATCTTAAGAAGTCTTGGACCAACAATCTCTAGCAAAGTGACCAACCTTGCCACAATTGTAACAATATTTCTTTGATTTGTCACCTCATATTCCTTGATTACCACCTCTTGATCTACCTTGTCCTCTTCCTTTGTCTCTCCTTTGGCCTCTTCCTTGTCTTTTTTCTTGTCCTCTTCCTTGTGCATTATCACCTTCTTTGGATGAGAATGCTTTGTCATCACCTCCATAGATTGTAGATGTAGCACCCTGCAATATTTCTTCATGAGACATCAAAGAACTAATTAGATCATCAAAAGTTAGAGTAGACAAATATTTAGACTCTTCAATAATTATAGCAATATGGTTCCATTTATGAAGAAGTGTTCTCAACACTTTCTTCAACACTACTTAAATTTTTATGTCTTCTCCAAGGGTTTGCATTTTGGTTACAATGGCTTTCACTCTCACACAATAATCTCCCACTCTTTCATCATCTCGCATCTTGAGATTTTCAAAATATCTCTTCAATATTTGAAGCCTCACTTGCTTCACTTGATTGCTCCCTTGATAGCTATCTCTCAAGGTTATCCATGCTTCTAGGGTTGTTGAACAAGAATCAATCCTTAGAAGGATGCTTTTCTCCAAAGCTGCTTGGAGATGGTAGACAAAAAATGAATTCTTCTTTTGGGCATCCTTTTTGTTGGTTCTATCAGCTGCACTCAAGGTGGTCCAATCTGCAGGTTCATTGTAGCCTTCTTCTACAATATCCCATAACCCCTTGCCTATGAGTAAGGTCCTCATCTTGATGGACCAATACTCGTAATCTAACCCATTAAATTTTGGAATGGAAAGATTGTTATTGGCAACCACTGATGCTAATAAAAAAAACTTTGGAATAATGTAGATAGCTTCTAATACAATTTTTTGTAATAAATAACAGCAGTAGATATTCTTTTACTCAATTTACTCAACATGTTAAGTCAATCTCTCAGAATTAACCTCTAATTGCAAAAATATATGCTTCTTTTTATTTACCAAAGTCTCAAGCACAAAATTTATCATAAATCGGCCATTAATGATTGAAACAAATTGAAAATTTTCCTATATATTTTTGATATACATATCTGAAAATCCACTAAATTTCAGAATCAAATTCACACAAATGAGAAATATGTGATCAATTTCCTTTTTCCCTTTCTAGATATTAGAGTATTTGTAAGACAACCTCAATGTATTTCACATAAATCAATGCATACAAATCCAAAATTATTGAAAATTAAAATTTGTATTCCTAAGAAAATAATATGAAAACCCTCTAAAGTTTAGAAGAAAATTCACAAAGGTGAAAAATATGTAATCATTTACGTTTTCCCTTTTTATCACAATTTCAGATCTAGGATTTTTGAATAAAAACTAAATACTCACACAAATTGATCAATACAGATCCAAATGATCTAAAATTTTATCTGAATTATGATTATATCTAAATAATATTTCTCCCAAAATTTTAGAAACAAATACCTTGTATTCCACCTTATGAAACCATTTTATTGAAAAACACAAAATGCTAATAAAATCAGCAAATTAGCTCCAAATAACTTGAAATTTTGACTGCATCCTCTTTAAACAATTATATAACAACCCTAAAAATTGAATAAGACAATACCTCAGGATGCATGAGATATTAATGATTTACTCGAGTTCTTTCTTGCAACTCTATTGAGTGCTGGCCACTTGAGTTTCTTTGACAAAGTGCGTGCTTCAGATCTCTTCACAAAACTCTCCATAGGTGATCCATCTGAGAAAACCTGCTTTGATACAAAAATGAGAAAATATGCTCATTATATTAAAAATCATAAGAACTTACAATGCTTTTATAGACTCCAATCAGTTTGAAATATCTACTATTATGGAGATCTTACTTGCTCCTACTATGTTTAGAAACACTCTAAACAATTACCTATATGCTCCAACAACAAAATTGATTTCCTCTCAGCTAGTAAAGTTGGTGTAACTATATTTAAATTAATTTTAAATATTTAGAACCTATATACTTTAGGGAATATAATCTAAAGTATGCTCTAGAGTCCAATACAAATCGGTTGTCATGTCTAGTTAAACATATTCTTTATCTTCTGTTACATGGAAGATGGAGTCATTAGGAAGTTGAATGAGGAGAGGTTGGTCATCAGACAAGGGAGCTTCTACAAGTTGGTATACACTTTTTGATGGAATTTTGTGAAATGAATTCAAGGTTTAATTCAGTTATAAGTATGATCCACTTGGTTGTACAAGAATTATGATAGCTTTTATTCATCATGTAACAGAGGGGATTGTCTCAGGTGATGACAAATATTGTATGGTTGAGAATATAATGGCATAATTTTAGGATGGTGAATACTATGGCTAGGCATATTTTCTCCATGTACCCGTATCTAGAATTGTAGCTAAATAGTGTGTGACTTATGTAGTAAATGGCTTGCTCTTTGTTGAGCACATTATTTTGGTCTAGAAGTGTACATAGCACGAAATCTATAGCAAAAATAGATAGAATGAGTGGTAGCCACAGGTGTGGGGGTGACATAACTGGTGGTGAAGTAATGTAAGTTTTAATGTCACAAAAATATTATTGGTAGTTATCATCCCATTTGAAATTTACTCCCTTTTGTAAAAGGTGATTGAATGGTTTGCACTTGTTTGACAATTGTGCTATGAATCAGTGAATATAAGTGATTTTTCCCTGGAGGCTGCACAATTGTTTTAGGATAGTAGGTGGGGTCTTGGTGATGGATTTTACTTTACTAGGATCAACTTCAATACCTCGTTAGGTGACAATGAATCCTAGGATTTTTCCTGAGGTAGCACCAAAGATACACTTCTTTGGGTTGAGGTGGATGTTGTGTTCTAATAAGTGATCAAAGATCCAATGAAGATCCTCAAGATTTTTTGAGCATTTATTGAATTTAGAAATGAGTTGCATACGTAATATTCTATTATTCTGTGCATGTAATCATGGAATATGTGGGTCATGGTGTACCAGTAGGTTACCCCAACATTTTTAAGGCTAAATGGCATGATCTTGTAGAAGAAGGTCCCCCAAGGAGTTGTGAATGATGTCTTGTGTTGATCAACAGGGTTGATTCTAATTTGGTTATAACCTAAAAATCCATCCATGAGAGATATCATATCATAGCCCACAATGGAATCGATGAGTGAGTCAATGTTAGGTAGGAGTAAGTTATCTTTGGGACAAGCTTTGATTAAATCACAAAATTTTGTTCAGATACGAACTTAACCAGATGGCTTGGGTATGGGGACCATGTTAGAGACCCATTCAAGATATTCTATGGTACTATGAAATCTACATCTAAGAGATTTTGGAGCTCATTTTTTACTAGTAATGCAATGGTTGGGTGCATGCGTCTTAACATTTGTCTTACTGGTTTAGCATTTTGATCTAGTATAATATTATGGACTACTAAGGCAAGATAAAGTCCTGGAATATCTTTGTATGACCATGTGAAGACTCGGATATACTTACGAAGGAAATTTGTAAATAGGATGCACTCCTTGAGTGAGAGGCTAGCGACTAATTTAACTATGTTAGGGGTTTCAGGATCATCACCTATGTCAACATCAATGGTTTTCTGAATGAGTATGTGGGAACCATCACGTAGTTATTCTCGGATCATAATAATATGGAGGTCATCCGTGGCCTCAGTAAATTTGTATTCATCATCTCAATAAATGTCTATGTGGTGCACATGCAATATGTGAGGTGGTATAGATGATGAAGGGGAATTCACAGTGTGTAATAAATGTGGTGAGAGCAAAAAATATTGAGGTACCAATATGGGTGAGATGTGGGCAAGATCGATGAAGTTGGGGTTTGGTGTACCATATCATGTGGGATGGTGTGTATATCGTTGTTAGGATCCCATCCTAACCCTTAATGTAATAAATTCCATGATATAATAATTCCTAAAGAACGTGGGTAGTACCCATGATTAATATTTTTTAATGTTCTAATTTTTAGTTTATGTAGTGCCTATGAAAAATGACACCATTTTTATGTAACAAATGGTAGATAGGTTATGTAAGGTGGCCTTGTCCATGTAATTCGAGTGTCATTGTACATGTAATTCGAGTGGCACTATGCATGTAATTCGGGTGGCATTATGCATGTAATCCATGTGGAATTTTGCATGTAAGCCAACCATGGAAGGGAACTTTTTAAATACCCAAGAAGGCACCAATGTATTCATATTTTTGCAATTTAATTAAGTGTTGAAGGAGGTTTCCCCCTCGAAGAGGCCTACGATTCTATCTTATTGTGAGATTGTTCTTTTATGCAAATTTTTGTTATAATGTGTATTTTGTTCTGAATATTAATATGATGTTTATGTGAGTTTATTTCCAAGCAATTATGTGAGAGTGTGTTTATTTGAGTTTATTTTATAGTAGGATCCTAAAAAGTGGTATCAGAGCACTTTCCAGGGCCAAGTTCTGCTGCAACAGTAACGATTCTTTCCTGTTAGGTATAATCCCCTATTATTTTCATGTAATTTTTTTTTTACTATTATGAAAAAAAAAACAATATTTTTAGTTGAGTAGGTAGAAACCCTGTGCTAGGGGTTTTAAAATATCATGAAGGATCTGTCATTATTGGTTAAGCTAGATAGCCCATACAACGTCAAACTGATCATTTTGATATATAGAACCCAAGCACTTTTTTGGACACTTAATAAAAATAGTAAGTCCTGAAACCCAATTCTATTTTTAGTAACTTGTCACAAAGGTTCTAAAATGGCCCAGGGTACCCGTGGACATCAAAAAGAGCTAGAACAAATGGAATCCTT
This sequence comes from Wollemia nobilis, assembly GCA_028583015.1. Lineage (NCBI taxonomy): Eukaryota > Viridiplantae > Streptophyta > Pinopsida > Araucariales > Araucariaceae > Wollemia > Wollemia nobilis. Next base: position 5,764,603 of record JAQPPZ010001063.1, on the reverse strand, counting down.
AACAAAAACCATTGAGAATTTGAAATTGGCAATTTTATCCATAAGGGAAGAGGTCCAAGGTATTCTTCTAGATCATGAGGCCACTGGCGCTCGCTTAGAAGAAACACTGATAGAAGTGGGTAGCAAGTTATAGAAGGGACCACTCAAAATAGAACACCAGGCTAAAATATCTACAAGGAATGAGCATGACCCATCCTTTAAAATGCCAAAATTGGACTTCCCTCAATTTAATAGGAAGGATGTTGATGGGTGGTTATGTAGGGTTGATCAATTTTTTAGACTTCATAATGTTCCCATATATCATCGAGTTCAGATGGCTTCCTTCAATTTAGAATTTGAGGCTTTACACTAGTTCCAGTGGTTATATAATTCCAACCCAAATCTCTCTTGGGAGGACTTTGAGTCCCAAATACTGATCCAATTTGGGCCTAGTGAGTATGAGGACTTCACAGGGGCCTTGACCAAACTGCAAAAAACATCCTCAGTCCGTGACTACCAAACTCAATTTGAAAATTTGACCAATAATACAAGAGGATTGATGGAAGAGTTCTTCACGAGTTGTTTTATTAGTGGGTTAAAAGGGGATCTCCAAGCTGAATTAAAGATGTTGAAACCGTAATCCATAATGGAAGCTATCATTTTAGCCTCTCTGTCTAAATCTAAACTCTCAAACCAAAGACACCCATCATGGTTTCCTCAAAACCAACCTTCATTTCCTTATTGAACCCAAAATTTAGTGGATAGTAAACCTGCTACACCCAAGTGACTAACTATAGAGGATATGGATGCACGTTGTGCCCAAGGATTATGTTATAATTGTGATGAAAAATTTTTTAAAGGACATAAGTGTGCAAACAAAAGACTATTCTTGATAGATGTTGAGGAACCTGCTAACACTGACCAGAGTGATGAGGATGAGGACCCTCCTGAAACACCTTCTCCACAGGAAGAAGATACATAGGGTTCTGAGGTAGATATTTTATTCCATGCCCTTGCAAGCATTACCACTCCATAAACCATGAAATTTGTAGGATATTTCAAGGGCCAACGTCTTACCATCCTTATTGATTCATGCAACACACACAACTTCATTGATCCTCGAGTTGCTAAGCGGGAAAATTGCTATATCCATACTTGTAATTCATTCAAGGTCATGGTAGCCAATGGGGGAACATTACCTTGTAAAGGAAAATGTCGCAATGTCAATATTAGGATAGGGGACTATGAACTCAAGTAGGACATGTTTACCCTCTAGTTGGGAGGATGTGATATGGTTTTGGGATCTCAATGGTTGAGTATGTTGGGCACTATCAGTTGGAACTTTGTAGAACTCTGGATGCAATTATCCCAAAATGGATAGACACACTTACTCAAGGGCTCCCCTACAAGAATACCTCACCTCATTAGTTCTAATCGTATGGAGAAAGTTCTAAAGAAATAAAAATGTGGTGTCATTGCACGACTCTTCTCCATCCAACCAACCACTTCACTAATGGATGAAATTCCATCAGACCTATAACTAGTTCTACACAAACATGATACTATCCTTGCAAAACCAACTACACTACCATCGCATCGCTCTCACGACCATGCTATCCCATTGCTCTCGGGTAGTGCACCACCAAATATCAGGCCATATAGATACCATCATGCCATAAAATCATAACTAAAAAAATTGGTGTAGGAATTACTCAAGGCTGGTGTCATCCGGCCTAGTACTAGCCCCTACTCCTTGTCTGTCCTACTTGTTCCCAAGAAATATGGCTCATGGCACCTATGTATTGACTACCGGGAACTCAACAAGACTACGATCAAGGATAAATTTCTTATTCCAGTTGTTGATGAATTACTCGATGAACTACACGGGACCATGTATTTCACCAAGCTTGATCTCTACTCTGGATACCATCAGATTCGGATCAAGGATGAGGACATCCCCAAAACTACCTTTTGCACTCATGAAGGTCATTATGAATTCTTGGTAATGCCATTTGGTCTCACAAATGCTCCTTCTACATTCCAAAGTCTTATGAACAACATATTTCGGCCCTTTCTACAAAAGTTCATCCTTGTGTTCTTCGATGACATCTTGATTTATAGCCATACATGGGAAGAGCACCTCAATCATGTGTATCAAACTTTACAACTGTTGGCAACCCATCACCTTTTTCCCAAAAGGTCCAAGTGTTCCTCTGGTCTGATTGAAGTAGAGTATCTGATACACATTGTCTCACAGGATGACGTCAAGGTTGACCCTAAGAAGATTCAAGAAGTTCAAGAGTGGTTGAAACCTCACACCCTCAAGGGAATTCGAGGATTTTTAGGGCTTACAAGCTATTATCGCAAATTTATCTACAATTATGGGAAGATAGTTTCCCCCTAACCTCCATGTTGAAAAAATATTCCTTCACTTGGATAGGGCCTGCTGACCAAGCCTTCATTGAACTCAAGCATGCTATGACCACCACTCCTATTTTAGCCATGCCAGATTTCTCTAAACCATTTTTCATTGAAAGTGATGCTTCTAGTCATGGTATTGGGGTAGTATTGATGCAAGAAGGATGACCTATGGCTTTTACTAGCAAGGCACTCTCTGATCATAATCTGGGGAAATCCACATATGCTAAGGATATGTTAGCCATATTGCATGCAGTCATAAATTGGTGACCTTACCTCATTGGGCATCACTTCATCAAAACCGACCATCAAAGTCTCAAATATTTCCTAGAACAAAGAGTTACCACACCTGACCAACAAAAGTGGGTGTCTAAACTCATTGGCTATGATTATGATATCACCTACAAAAATGGAAAGGAAAATATTATGGTTGATGCTCTTTCTTGCCAAATGGAGACCATAAGTATGTTGTGTGCCATCTCAGCATCACTTCCCCAATGGATTGATTCCTTGCATTAATAAGCATGCCAGGATGTAAATTTGCAAGCTTTGATAACCTCACTAATGGATGATCCAGATTCTACACCAGGGTATAGTTGGAATGGCCATGATCTGCGCTACCATCAATGCCTAGTTTTGCCTCATAAGTCCCCACTTTGAGAGATCCTCATGAAGGAATTGCATGTCACTCCCTCTACAGGCCATTCAGGGTTCCTTAAAACATATGAGCGACTCAAGCACACCTTATTTTGGAAAGGTATGAAATGTGACATCCACTCTTTTTTTGCTACCTGTGACACATGTCAAAGGATGAAAGGTGAAACAGCGCACTCTCTGGGAACTCTTCAGCCATTGCTATCCTAGATCAGGTTTGGACTAACATTTCCATGGACTTTATAGAAGGGCTTCCTAAATATGGAGGCAAGTCAGTTATTTTTGTGGTACTGGACCGCCTTTCAAAGTATGCTCACTTTTGTGCCCTTGCCCATCCTTATATAGCATCCACTGTTGCACAAATTTTTCTTGATTCCATATTTTGCCTTCATGGCATGCCCACTGATGAGTGTCGTTAAATCTCATCATTTAATCTCAATGATTTATCAATCCGGGGTGGTGTCCAAGGCTGTCTACGATAGAAGGCTAAGGCAAAGTACAATTCAGGCATTCAAATTTCAAGCATTTATTGGTGAAGCAGATTTTGGTTTAGCCTTTTGGTGTCACACTAAACCTAGTCTGAAGAATGGAAACTAAAATAAAGTACAAGAATTGAAAACTAAATCTAAGTTTGCAAGAATTGAAATCTAACTACAATTGCATGAATTGAAATTGCTAAATTGAAATCCTAAGTTACTTTTGCAGAATTGAAATCTAGTTACTTTTACATAATTGAAATCTAATCTACTTTTGCAGAATTGAAATCTAATCTACTTTTGCATAATTGAAACTTATTCTAAAACACCTGTCAATGCCCTACCACAAAAGGTCGTCAAGCTTCTGCTACAGGAATTGACAGCAAAATGAAATATGCTGAAAATGGAAAGTTGCTAAAATAGAAAGCAAGGAAAACATAAAGAAAAATGCTTAATATAATTTGTCAGCTGACATACACACAAATTCTGTACACAAACATAATAGGAAACATAAATCACACAATACAAAATAAAAACAATAAAATGAAATCTGGCAAGCAATCTATTAATTCTCTGCAGCAAAATTATAGATTAAAACCTACCATAAAATCCCTCCTTCTAGATCTAAAAGTGGGCCCATACTTCCTGATCTAGAAGAAGGTGAAAAGCACTCCTTAACTAATTAATACTCAGAACATAAAATGATAAAATACTACACTTTTATTGATGACAAAACATGCTGAAAACTGTTACAAAAAATCACTGTACAGACCTAATTGTCGCTATCGAAAACTCTCCTCTATTCTAATTCCTAGCTAGATCAACCAAAGAGGGAGCTATTTTATTTATATAAATATTTACAATATATCCCATGCTCAAATCAGCCTATGTGCTATTTTACAGTCATTTGCCAATAATTCTGGATCTGAAATAAATGCAAATCTGGATAGTTTTTATTGCAGCAGTAGTCATTGGCCCTTAGAAAGTAGCTTCAGTGGTGGAAGTACATGGGAGGAGTCTATAAATATCTCACACATAATTCTCCACTTCATAATATGCCATTCCTATCTTGCAAACAACTTTCTATTATACTGCAGTTTTTCTGGGTTTATCCTGGAAGAGGATCAAATTGATCTTTTCAATGCATGGTGGCTTTGGACAGCAAGGACAGCAAAATTAGATGGAAGATATTTTCATTTAAATTTATCAACCTTCTTATCCCATTTTCCACCGCCAAAAGTCAGTCAAAAAGTCAAAAAGTACATTATGTTTTCATTCCGAAGATAAGTGGCTCATTCTGAAGATACTGCAATTCTCATTTCAAAGACATTGTGTTCATTCCGAAGATCTTTAGAATGACCAATTGTGTTGACTCCAAATGGTTTTGGCTGCATTTCTAAGGTGTATTAGCCTTCAGGATCAAATTGCAATAGTCTTCATTCTTCCTTGGATGTGAATTTCATGCCTTGCCATTCATTGGTAGCTTCTTGGAATTTACATGGTAAATTACGCATTTTCCAGCTTCGCTGCACGATTGCTAGAATATTGGCATTTCTTGCAAATTCAATCAAATTATAACATGGAAAACTTATTAAAATATCAACATGAAGGAGTACATCAAGCTGCTACTTAAATTTATACACTTCATTCACCAAGTAACCATGCTGAAATAGTGCAATAGTGCTGCACAATTGCCCCTGCTCTGTTATACCCTGTTGTTGCCTATTTAGACCATGTGGGAATGCTTATAAATAGGTCAGATGTATTATGTAGTCCTTCTCAACTCATTCCATCCATATCCTCATGCTTTGCTTGACAACTTCAAGGTGTTCCTATAAAGTGACAACTTGCTGATTTTTATATGGCTATTTTTTCCAGATTTTCAGATTTATGACAGTCCTAAACTTTTGTCTTCAATGTGGATTTGAAACAAGTTGAAGGGCAGGAAAACATTCAAAAACCATTGAGAAGTTAATGGATATCAGCATACCATATTTGGTTAATTGAAATGCATGTTATTACTTGCTACTTAATCACGCAAAATCAGTTATAAAATGCTGAAAATAGTCAAAAACAGAGGTATAGTATTCCTAACATAAAATCATGCAAACACTTAACAAATAGTATATTCTAGTCAACTATTTGGAAATTAACTTATCATATGGTAGTCAAACATTGTGCAATAATGAGTCAAACATTGTGCAATAATGAGGCATTTTTGGGCCTCATCACCCACCTCCATTGTATCTGATCGTGATCCCACCTTCACTAGTCATTTTTGGCAAGAGTTGTTCAAGTTGCATGGGACTCATCTCAAAATGAGTTCAGCCTACCATTCATAAACGGATGGTCAAAAAAAAGTTGTTAATAAATGCTTGGAAACCTACCTTCGCTGCTTTGTCTCAGATCATCCCACTCAATGGGCAAAATGGCTATCCTTGATCGAATGGTGGTACAACACTTCCTATCATACCGCAACCAAACTCACACCATTTGAAGCATTCTATGGGTGCCTTCTATCTATACCTTCCTATTACATTCCTAGTAGCTCCAAGGTCCAGGTCATCAACAACACTCTGAGTCAACACACCGAGGTCCTTCACCAAATTAAGCATAATTTGAACATGGCCGAGAATCAGATGCACCAACAAGCTGATCAGCATCGTTCTGAGTGTAGTTTTTATGTAGGTGATATGGTCTTCCTTCGCTTGCAGCCATACAAACAATCATCCCTACAACTTCACAAGTGCTAGAAGCTTGCTGCAAAATACTATGGTCCTTACCAGGTTCTACAAAGGATTGGATCCACAACTTACAAATTTGCGCTTCCACCTACTTCCAAGCTTCATCTTGTTTTTCATGTTTCTAATCTCAATAAAGTTGTGGGTACATAGGTACAGGTTCAATCCACACTTCCTAAATTGGATGAATAAGGCTTCATCTTACTTGAACTTGAGTAGTTGTTGGATTATCGGACTCGCACTTTTCATAACTGTACAATTATAGAGATCCTAGTTCAGTGGCATGGGCTTCAACCTGAAGATTCTACATGGGAGTCTCTCCACCAAATCCAGCAACAATTTCCTCATTTCAGCTTTGAAGACAAAGCTTCTTCAAGGGGAAGGATATGTTAGGATCCCATCCTAACCCTTAATGTAATAACTTCTATGATGTAATAATTCCTAAAGAACGTGGGTAGTATCCATGACTAATATTTTGTAATGTTCTAAGTTTTAGCTTATGTAGTGCCTATGACAAATGACACCTTTTATGTAACACATGGTAGATAGGTTATGTAAGGTGGCCTTGTGCATGTAATTTGAGTGGCATTGTGCATGTAATTCAAGTGGCATTATGCATGTAATTCGGGTGGCATTATGCATTGAATCTAGGTGGCATTTTGCATGTAAGCCAACCATAGAAGGGAACACTTTAAATACCCGAGAAGGAACCAATGTATTCATATTTTTGCAAGTTAATGAAGTGTTGAAGGAGGTTGCCCCCTCAAAGAGTCCTACGATTCTATATTATTGTGAGATTGTTCCTTTATGCAAATTTTTGTTATAATGTGTATTTTTTTCTGAATATTAATATGATTTTTATGTGAGTTTATATCCAAGCAATTGTGTGAGAGTGTGTTTATTTGAGTTTATTTTATAGTAGAATCCTAACAATCATAATGGAGAGAAAATATCTACCTTGACCATATTAACTAATGTTGTGGGGGATGTGGATGGTGAAGAGTCTTGTGATGATGACTCGACAACCTGTGAGCATACTAAAATACTTAAAGGAGGGCATAGGATAACAGGTGGGTATCATGGTCGAGTAGAAGCTCATTGAATTTATCAATATATTGATGGTAATAGATCTAAATATGTAGATAATGGTAGTGAGGATGCCATGTCATTCTCTAGGTAGTGCATGTTTAAGGATAGTATAGCGAATTGGTTTGTCAACTTATCAACACAACATGCAGATGTGTTGTCAAAATCGGGTGATTCTTTGAAGAAGTCACATGGGATTGTAGTGGTGGAATTAGGTGAGGAGGTATCCTATAGAATGTCCATATCAATATATTCTTCCAAGGTGTACATCAAAAGTGGGGAAGGATGTAGGGAAAAATCCTAAAGTTCATCCTCTAATGTATGTACGATGGTTGGGCGATAACCTAAGCCATATTTATCGATAGGGGATTGGACATGAGGGTTAATGGGTGTACACAACTCTTGATCATAGAGTCCTAATACAAACCCATGCCAGTGGAAGCATTAAAGGTAGCTTAAGGTAAAGTAAGGATTAGCCAAATGATAAATTGTATCATAGAAGCTATATTATGGTAGTGGAGAAACTACAAGTGGGTGTGAGGAATCAACTCCAGCATAGACAAATTTGGTATGATTATAGAGGGATAATCATTTTATAATGGTTCTAATAGTCAATATTGAGGTTGAAGGGCAGCCAAATTCTTGCCTGGATTGGATGGTAGGTGGGCATACATGGGTATCATGCACATTGTAATCCCCTAGACCTGAGTTTGACATGAAAATAGATATGTGTAGTGTTGTGTACTCTGGTGAACGATGTGGAAAATATAACATAGATGATTATGGTGAAGTATGAGAGTCTCTAATAGTTGCAATGTATGGGTGTAGCAGTTGATCATCTAAGCAAGATGCTTGTTGCTCCCACTCATGGCATTCAACTATGGTAGTTATTATAGGATGATTTGCTTGTGGTAATTGCAAATGTGTGGGTGTAGGTTTTGATGTTGGGCTATGCATGGAAATAAATTACCTAGGTTGTGGATGAAAAGTAAGTGGAGGTGTGCACGATGTAGGTAGTATGGATGATTCCATAGGGGATGATGATTGAGGTGGAGAGATAGGGCATGATAAGGGTGGCAATGGTGGTTGCGGTACTGATGGTGGGTTTATAGAGGATGAAGGTTGGGATGGTCATGGTGGCCATAATATGGAAGGAAATAATGGTATGGTAGTGGGATTAGGCACTATATATGATGGCACTAAAGGTGCTGGTACTGAAGCATGTGTCCTTGATGAGGATTGGGGTAACAAGGTAGATGTAGGAGAGGATGTCGAAGCTCTGACTGACTGATGGGAAGAAACTAAGAAGAGTTGCATGGATGAAAAGGAAGGTGTAGGTGGAAAATTTATGATGTTGTAGAACTTAAAGGGGTCCCTATCAACTGGGACACAATGGATAAGTCCATTGTGGATGTACTTAAGATAGTGGTGTAGCATGGAAGGGATACATTGCATATCCTTGATCCATGGGTGACCGAGGATGATGTTGTACTGCATATCCCTTTGGATAATATGGAATAGGATGGAAATGGTATGGATACCTACTCATATAGGCAAGACTATGTATCCTACCATAGTTATCATAGAGTTGTCAAACATGCGTAAGTCCAGTGAAGGCATAGCAAAGTGGGCTGGTGGAATGTGTAAATGATGTAGGGCTACCGTATATATAATACTAATGGATGAGCCTATATCAATGAGGACCCACTTCTAGGTGATGTCATTGATATTGACTTGTATGTGGAGAGGGAGATCCGCTCCTTCTCCTACAAGTTCTATTATCTCATGGTCATGGAAACTAATGGATGGTTGGAGGTATTGTGGGATGTTCCCTACAAAGTTTACAAATGCATTTGTATCATGCATTTCTAAATATATAGAATGTAAAATGTCATTCAACACCTCACAATGGGGTTGAGATTGTTGTAAGAGGTCAAAAATTGATAATCACATAGGGGCATTACATAGTTTATGGGTGAGGCTACCATGAATCATGATCACATTTTGGGGTGGAGGTGGTATAGCGCTAGGAGTTTGGGAGACCTATGGTGATGTGAATTGGGTAGGTGGGGAGACAATGGGTGTGGTTTGACGCAATGGGTATCATTGGTTCCATGTGGTAATATTTATCATGCCTACTACTCCACGTGATGAAGGATCATGTTGGACACTATTCCCTTGGTGAGGTGGTCCTGGAGGATTGGTTGGAGGTATTTGGGTATTGGTTCCTCTATGGTCAGGTAGAGGATTATGGAATATCCCTAGGTTTTGGTTTTGTGGGGCTAAAGGGTTCGATACTTGAATGGTACCCTATCGAATAGGTACTATGCTTAAGCATAGGAGTGACATGACTCAATGTCATGGTCATGTTGTCTATGTTATGGATAATAAAGTTGCTCATTGTATCCATGAGGCTTAGGTATGTTTGGATCTTATGGTCAAATCTCAAGTAGAAGGAGATGTCCACCCTCATGTAACCTATGGAACAAGGCTGGTAAGGGTTTGGATAGTGGTGTAAGGTTACATTGTAGACCCTATAGGTGCATGCCATGATATTACTAAGGCCTAGGTGGGGGAGGCACATTGGTTTGGAAAAATTGTTGTTGTGGAACATAAGGTGGTGGACTTGGTGTGGGTGCTAGGGTAGTAGCTACCACTTGGTTGGTTTTTGGAGATCGAGGATAATGTTGGTTAGGTGTATTTTTGTTAAAAAAAAAGTTTGAACTGTAGTTAGGCTTTGATATTAACTTAATTTTGTTGGATTGGACTTTAATGTCTTCGATAACCTTTGCTTTTGAAATGGCTTCCTCAAAGTGTATCTTTGGTGAATTTGTAGAGAGGTAGAGATGTGTTTGTCACAACTCTTAGAAAAGAGTGTCACTAGCTCCATGGTAGGGAGGATATCGGTAAGATCATGGATGATCACTCTCCATATATATAAAACTCGGTGATAGGTTCATCGTCATCCTATTGTAATGCATAGATGTCTTAAAAGGTTTTCTTCTTCTTGATATTAATAGAGAAGTGTTCTAAAAAGGTGTTTGAGAATTGTTCAAAGGTATAAAGGCTATGTCGTGGTAGCATGTTATACCAGTCTAAGGCTTGTCTTTCAAGGGAGAGGGAGAAGGTACTCAACATAATGGGATTGTGACTATGAAGTTGGTAGCAAGCTAAGTGATAGTTACTGGCACGCTCTATAGGGTCTTCCTTACCTTTATAATTATCAAACTTTGGGATATCAAAGTGGTGGGGGTAAGGTAAGATAGGGATGTATGGATGAACTGACTCATTGTAGAGTTCATCGTAGGATGGTTTTTATGTCCCGTAGTTTATAGTGCATAAGTTTAACATTTTGACTTCATCTCGTAGGAGTTGAATTTTAGGTGTTAAGGGTGTAGGTGATTGAGCTAGGATTGGTTGAGCCTGGGAGTGTGGTGGATAGTGAGATTGTTACTATTCTTATCTATATTATGGAGGTAATTGTTCCAGTTGGTCTTGTTATGATAGGTATTGAGTGGGATACTAGGTTGTGGAACAAATTTTTGTTGAGGGTGGTAATATTGTGAAGGGGATGTGTGTTGTTGTGGCATGGGTTCCTACTAGGTGGGAACCTGCTATAATTACTAGATCGTAGAATGTGATGACCACAAAGGAGGAGGTATGCAAATGTATCCCTAGTAGGTAATAGTGGAGGTATCGATGCTACTGGTGCTAAGGATAGTCAAGGTAAGGTGTCAAAATATGAGACCTACCTCTGTCCTAAAGGATGGGTGATAGTGAAGCTAAACTATGTGGAATAGCCTGAGGAAGTGGACATATAAGATATGGATTTTGATTCATAGGTAGGAGGAATATTAGCGGTAGGAACTTGTAAAGGAGGAGGAGTAGGTATCCTAAATGTCAGTAAAGGTGAGGGTAGAGTGCAGGATTGGGTATTGTACATTCCAGGAACCTGAGATGTAGGTGGGAATATTGTTGAAAAAGAAGGATAAGCTTCTGAAGTAGGAGCTTGGGAAGATGAGGTGGTGCCTGTATCCACTCCTGAATGAATTTGGGTTATCGGTTGTTGTTGCTGCTATTGGGTGGTTTGGGTTTGGAGAGGATCTTGTGACAAGTCCTTAAACATTGTGAAAATGGTTGCTGATATGATGATGGTTGGGACTCTTGGGAAGAGGATGGATATGATGTTTGAGGGGGTGTTTTTTTTCCTGTAGAGGAGGTTGATGTTGCATAGTTTGGAATGCTGGTCTCTGATTACCTTTGTTGGAATAATAAGGGTTGGAAATTATTCCTATGGTAGGGGTGAATGATGTGACCTCTGGGTGAGTACGATTTAAGAAGGAGGAGTCATTCTCAAATAGGGATTGAGATAGACTCTAGAAAAAAGGTTGTGCAAAGGTAGGGAAAGTAGGCATGACCTCCTCATCTATGTTAAAGAATGTATGAGGCTATCCTGACATTGTGTAGATCACATGGTCATAGAATGTGGTCGATGGATTAGGTGAGGATGGGGATGAAAGAAGTGGATAATATTATGCAAGTGAATTAGTGAGGGTTTAACTCAAAGTGGACATCTCATCCTGACGCATCGTGTGTGTGTGTACTATACATCAAATCCTATGAGTAAATCATATGTGTGTATGGCCTTCCCCTTCATGATCGAAGTAATAGGAAGGGGATGACTAGAAGAAGTGGTATGTGCTTCATATATAAGGTGTGCTTTCTCACGCGCTCGACTATAGGTGATAACATGCATGGTAGCATGTGCTATGTCATGAAGGTTTAGAAATACGTAGGAATTAAATCTTGTAGTTCTATGTGTGTTGTGTGAAGAGTTTCAAGAATAATCCTATGTAGTGTAGACTCGACTATATCTAATATAAAATTAAAGCAATGACATGTTGTGTGTAGCTCAAATAATAAAGTGACAAGTGGTGTACTGTGTTGAAACTAGTTTGTGATCATTCAAACAACAGTAAACTATAATCAGTTCTAAATACTAAAAATAAAAGTATTTTGTTTGTTTATGTGTATTTCGATGTTGGTACCTCTTAGGCAGTATCATGGGTAGTGGAGTGAATAAACTAGAAGATCAGGAATATTGTCAGTATAGAACCTCCTACAACACCCAAATATGCATAAAATAGAATAATATCACAACGTACGAGAGGTGACCTATATGCAAGGTGTAGTAAAATGATGTCCTAAAATGGGGAAACCCACTATGCTGAAGTGAGTTCGCTATATCCTCTTATGAGAAGATGTGGAACTATCCACAACCTGCTATGTATGGTTGATGTATCCCATGCTTTCGCTTCACCCTCGAGCGGGCTTATTCAATAATGATAGTTACCCTATCCATGAATTATGTGAGCCTTGTGGATGAAGGTGTCTAATCCTATCCCACTCTAAAATTAACTTTTGGTGATCAAATCTAGAAGCCCAGTCTCAAAAGTGGGGGGTTTTCTGATGTGAATTGGGTAGGTGGGGAGACAATAGGTCTGGTTTGATGCAATGGGTATCATTGGTTCCACGTGGTAATATTTATCATGCCTACTACTTCACGTGATGAAGGATCATGTTGGACACTATTCCCTTGGTGAGGTGGTCATGGAGGATTGGTTGGAGGTCTTTGAGGATTGGTTCCTCTATGGTTAGGTAGAGGATTATGGAATATACCTAGGTTTTGGTTTTGTTGGGCTAAAGGGTTCGATACCTGAATGGTACCCTATAGAATAGGTACTATGCTTAAGCACAGAAGGAGTGACATGACTCAATTTCATGGTCATGTTGTCTATGTTATGGATAATAAAGTTGCTCGTTGTATCCATGAGGCTTAGGTATGTTTGGATCTAATGGTCAAATCTCAAGTAGAAGTAGATGTCCACCCTCATGTAACCTATGGAACAAGGCTGGTAAGGGTTTGGACAGTGGTGTAAGGTTACATTGTAGACCCTATAGGTGCATGCCATGATATTACTAAGGCCTAGGTGGGGGAGGCACATTGGTTTGCAAAAATTGTTGTTGTGGAACATAAGGTGGTGGACTTGGTGTGGGTGCTAGGGTAGCAGATACCACTTGGTTGGTTTTTGGAGATCGAGGATAAGGTTGGTTAGGTGTGTTTCTGTTAAAACAAAAGTTTGAACTGTAGTTAGGCTTTGATATTAACTTAATTTTTTTGGATTGGACTTTAATGTCTTCGATAACCTTTACTTTTGAAACAGCTTCCTCAAAGTTTATCTTTGGTGAAGTTGTAGAGAGGTAGAGATGTGTTTGTCACAACTCTTAGAAAAGAGTGTCACTAGCTCCATGGTAGGGAGGATATCGGTAAGATCATGGATGATCACTCTCCATATATATAAAACTCGGTGATAGGTTCATCGTCAGCCTATTGTAAGGCATAGATGTCTAAAAAGGTTATCTTCTTCTTGATATTTGTAGATTAAAGATACAACGCCAAACAGAAATAAAGAAATCACAATAAAGGAATGCAGAACAGTTGTAAAAAATGAATGATTTTTATTAATCAATGGAGTTTAGAAACTCCTTTTAAGTACAACAGGGCCCGTAACCCTTTTCGTGATACAAAGTTACAATTTGTGCTAGGGTTCTCCGAAACCCTAGCCGGCACAATATGGTGGCGTCTCCGAAGAATGTATCCTTAACCTCAACAGAATGAGTGGGCTTCGTTGTATCCTTTGGCTCGGACCACTCCAGCCTTAAGCAACCGCTATCAACAAATCAGATCTACCACTAGAATCCTGCACACATTAAAATTATCAAAGAGTTAGAAACTAATAAGAGGGCTCCACTGTGTGAGCCCTCAGAAACAGTCTAAAACCCTAGATTTATGAAATAAAAATAAATAGAATGTAGAATTCAATAGCAGATTAATACATAAAGAAATATTACTTGCTTTAGATGAATCTATACCTTTTCCCGTTAACGCGGCGAGACCAGGCGACGGCGATGGATGCGGCGAAAGGGTTTAGTTCAGACTTAGGGCCGTAGAAGACTCATAAGACTCAGGATTAACAAGCAATAGCCAACTCCATACTTAGATAGGGAAGATAGGTAGGTTTAGCCGAAGAGATAGATAGGGTTTGAGCCATCAAGGTGACTCAATTTATAATCTACTCTTAGGGCACACTTTAGGGTTTTAACGACACTTTGAACGTGTGGCTAAGATTAAAGTGGATCCAAGGGTAGAGAATAAATCTAGGTTGTGAAACGGATTAAGATGGATGGACGGATGAGATTAAATGAAGGATGGACGACTCAGATTAAATCACTTAAACTTTATTTATATATATATTAAAATATTAAAATATATATATAAATATTAATTTAAATAAATTTGGGGATGAAAAATGGCGAGAAAAGTGAAATTGGGCCAAATAATGGTGGGAAAGTGTGGATTTGGGCCAAATAATGGCGGGAAGGATGGATGACTGACACGTGGCTGGCAGGAAGGTATAGATGACTTACAAGTGGCTGGATTTTGGTGTCTACAGATGCCCCTTTTTGAGCTGCTTTGTGTGAAGACACAATGTAGCACAAAAACTTAAGACACCCGAAAAGCCGGATCGGACGCAACTCTCTCTCAAGACTAAAGCACAACTTTGAAGACCAAAGAATAAAAGAATATTTAAAATTTTTCAGCTTACTCCCTCAATTGGCGAGCGAGAATGGTTCTCACAAGCCAATTGGAAGAAATTCGGAAGATAATGAACCGTTTTTGCCCCAACGGTGAAAAAAGGGTTGGTGTATGCACCATCTCGTTTATGTCCCAATAGAAAAGGGGTTGGTGTACAAACCGTAAAAGAATATGATTGAAGACGATATGAGTGATGTGAAAGATGGACCATTTTCTGCCCCAACGGTTATAAAGGGATTTTTGCCAAACTCGTAAATTCCATGATCATGTAAGATGAATTCCACTATAGGAAAATTAGAAATTGATAACGGATGCCCCAACTCCTGTGTGTGAATCCATACTGTTGATGAAATTGCCTTGTTGGCGCCATTGATATGCAGAGATGAAAGATGCATGAAAGAGTCCAGAACTCAGAGATGCTCCTAGTGACTGTATGGATAATTCCTCGGGTCGGAACCAATCAACCTAGGTAGCCACAATCTCTAGCAAGACTTAAAATAATGACGATATGAAAGATTGTCCATGTTTAAGGCCCCATGAACTAGGCCATCAATGACAACTGTTGAGCAAATTAATCTTGGTATGAGGTCACTTGAAAAGTAGAATACCCAAAATTGATTTCCAATTTTCAAAAAGTGAAATAATTGATGATGATAAATGGTAAGTGTCCTTATGGTGGTTTAATCCTCTTACCGAATTGCATGGATTCAAATCGCCGCAATCGCCAAGGTGATAGAATATACCACTAGATACGAGGTTTACTTTAATTTGATTTGGCAAAAATATGCATGATGAAAGAAGAATGAATGTGGTTAATTTTGTGAAGGTTTTGAATATTTTTAACCCAATTTGTAAAACAATGATTAATGATGCGCTTTTTGAGCGAAATGACAAAATTTGTGTCCAAAACTCGTTGTAACCTTCACAAAATGTTTTATTATGATAAGAAGAATGGATGAATGCAATTTGATGAAATTTGGAGGAGGTAAGCTTCAATTTTGTAAGTTTTGTTCCTTTATTCAATACTGACACCAAACGTCGGTCTGCGTTTGTGGTTGGCATAGACGCCCGCCGGTGTTTAGGCGCTCTGCAGACGCAGGATTGCATCTGAATCCGCCATGAAATGCCCAACTGCATTTCAGGGCACCAAAATCAGCTATTTAAACATTTTCAGCGAGAATTTCGCTCATTTGTGCGTTCGAGCTTGAGAGAAGTGCGTCTGAGAGAGTGGAGTGAAGTGGAGTGAAAGGTTGTGTGGGAGAGTGAAGCACGCGGGAGCTATGGCGGAGATGGGAGCGGACGCGCCAATGCAGCCAGCTGAGGTATTTGTTCATTTAAGCAAGTACTTATTATGTGTTTTTTTTTTTTTTGGAAAAATTTGTAACAAATTTTTGTTTTGTTGTTTTGCAACTTAGGGTGTTAGAGGCACGACACCGATTCTCCCCTATCATTCCGGGGATGAGGAGGTCGTTGTCCCAGGCAGACTGGGAGATATTGGATGCAGTGGGGCTAGCGGAGGCAGCCTGGTTGGAGGTAGTTCGAGCGGATGAGGGGTACCTCTCGGCTTTGGCCGAGAGGTGGGATCCGGATCGGGGACGTTCCAGCCTCCCGACCGGAGAGATGACGGTGACGCTTGAGGATGTATACCGCATCCTCAAGGTGCCCGTGGAGGGGGCGCGGGTGGAGGTTGGACGAGATAGGGCCACGGAGATGGCCAAGGTGTTTGGGGATGACTGGAGGGAGATCCGGACGGAGAGCGGGGGGATCCCATACTTGGCCATGTATACGGCCAAGGAGTTGGGAGCGGTGGAGGCTCTGACGATGTTCGTGTTGGCCAACATTGTGGCCCCGAACAGCACGGGTGCAGGTTCCCATGGAACCTGATGGGTGTAGTGAGCGAGATGCTCACTAATAGGGTAGTGTATGCCTGGGCGCCCGCTTTATTGGCGCAGGTGTACCGGGAGTTGTATGAGGTTCGGAGACGGGGCCGAAAGGGCCTGGGTTGCAGTGTGGTGCTCCAGTGTTGGGGCTAGGAGCACTTCAGAGTGGCCCGACCGGAGGGGTTGCCATGGGCTCACTGGGACGTGAGCCAGGCTTATGGTAGGAGATGGCCAGTGGCGGAGGAGAGACAGCCGAGCCGCCCCGTGAGATCGGGGCAATGGTATAGGAGACTATGGGCAGACTTGACAGATGCCCAAGTCATTTGGAGGCCCTGGCGGGAGGCGAGGTGGATCGGGGATGGAGAGCACCTGAGACGGGTGCGACAGGCCAGATGGGTAGTGGGGCGGAGCCACGGTGAGGCGGAGTACATACAGATGTCTCGAGTACTCCGCCAGGTCGGATTGAGGCAGGATGTCCCCGGTGAGCCAGTGCGCTACCGGAGGCACAGATCAGAGGGTGATTTGCCGTGTGCCGAGCCATGGAGGGAGGCGGCAGAGGACGATGAGGACATGGAGATCCCCGACGTGGACGACGTCGGGGTGACAGCTGAGTATGCAGCATGGATGGCCGCAGAGCCGAGGTGGGAGCCACCATTGGTGGCTGGTGGAGCCGGAGAGCCCGAGGCTGGGGCTGGAGAGGGCGAGGGAACCGCGGAGGTTCCCAAGCGCAGGGAGGGTCCCCGCCTTCGATCTGATAGTCGAAGGCAAAAGGGGAAGATGGCGTAGTAGGCTCCGAGGAGCGGAGATGACGGGGAGGATGGCGGAGAGGGCCTAGGAGAGGCCGCAGGAGAGGCTAGGGAGGTACCCCCTAGCGGGCACGAGAACGAGCTGGTGCAGCTGTAGCAACAGATAGCGGAGCGCGATGCTATGCTAGCTGCCCGAGATGAGAGGATAGCTCGACTGGAGCAGTAGGCGGTAGAGCGGGATGCCCTGTTAGCTGCTCAGGAGGAGAGGATGGCCCAGCTGCAGGCGGACTTGGATGGAGCGACCAGGGTGCCCCAGGATGACAGGGTGACGAGACTCCAAGCAGAGCTAGCGGAGCGGGAGCGACGGCACGGGATAGACATAGCTAGGCTTAGGTCTAGGACTCGTTACATTGAGGCTCGGAGGACACATTGTTTAGGCATCACATTGTGTTGCCCGATCCTCCATCCTCCTCTGTCTCTAGGCGTAGTGAGTCTAGGCACACCACTAGGTCTAGGGCTCCTACTAGGTCTCATGGGTCCTCTTTTGATGGTTAGCTTAGTGCTTAGATGCACTCTTTATGAGCCTTGGTGCTCTATTGTATATTGTAGCCTTTTGGCATTCATTGTACATTTTGACCTTTATACATATATATATACATGGCTTTTATTTATTTGGTGTTTTACTCTCTTTTGTGTGAATGCCTATGTTTTTGTGATGCATGTTTTTATATGTTTTAATGTTTTTGATGCATATGTGATGGAATGGAATGCAAACTTATAGATGATTAATGCGAGACTAAGTATATAACATACAAATCTATGGATGATTAATGCAAGACTAAGTAAATGATATGTAAATCTATGGATGATTAATGCAAGACTAAGTAAATGAAATATGCACTAAGAAGCACTCATACTTTTAGATAGTTAGATTTAGCCAACCGTTATCATAATTGTTTAATCAGGGGCACCGAACTTGGTGGCTTGTGAATGGATGACGTATGGAATGACATGAATATGGAAGAAGATATGGAGGGTGATATGGAGAGGTTGATATGGAAGACCTGTTTTACAAAGACTCAAACATGCTAGTGGTATCAAACAAACTTACTAACACCGCCTAATTCAACTAGGACCAAATGTGTGTGCATGCGAGTTCATTAACCAAATCCGAAGCATGGTAGTGACTCTAGGCAATCAAAAACCTGTGTGTGTGCAAGTGTGTTCATTAACCTCATCTTGCATAAATTAGGTAACCCTGTTATGGAGAAGACCCCGAAGCTAGTTTGTCCGTATGAGCATTCAGAGGTCTCTTTTTGAGGAGAGACATGTCGCCACGCAATGAGTATACTCCACTGCCACTCAAGCGTCTATAGCCCCGATGAAGGTTAACTCCATAGTCCATGTTGTTTTTGACCTTTGTAAGCCTTGGGGATGACTACCTATCCGTCTCGACTGGACAAGTAGTACGATCCTTACAACTTATTTGGGATCAGTGGTGTGTGAAAAATGTTCATTTCCTTAGAGCTTTGGGGAATCGGATTCTCAACCGAAGTATGATGAGAATTTTACCCTATCCTTACTACTCCGTTTATATTTATATTTTGTGATTGCTTGTGATAGTGGTAAGAACCACTGTTTTATGGACTATGTTTGCATGATAGGACAAACGAGGATTACCCTTTTCACTTCAAGGCACAACCCAAGGATGGTGTTATCTCTCTTTGACACAAGATGTTTTTAAGATGTGAAAATGTGATAGGTTCAAGACCGCTTTTGAAATCATTTCCCAATACTCAAGATTTTATTTAGTGTAATTTGTGATATGGCCCTAGAGAACTTTGACATGCATTTCGAAGTTTGCTTAAAACACTAGGAATGGCCGAGTGACTGAAAACATTTTGGCAATGTAAATATGTGCAAATGGAAAATGGGTGTACGAATGACAATTCGGTTTGATGGATTTTATGAAGGTGCCCCCGATTAAGGCAACATGACTTTTGCTTGACCAAATTTTATATCCAAAAGATAGAATGGTCTCTAACATGATATGCAACTATGGCTGAAAATGAAATGTTATGGTTTTCAATGAGATGTATGCACATGAAATGCAATGTTTTTGAATGAGATGTATGCAACTAACAATGAAATGCAAATTCTTTTTATTTTATTTGTTTTTTTTTTTTTTTTTTTTGTTGTACAAGCCATGTATATATGTACATATAAAATTCAAACTATGCGTAGAATGCCCTCAAGTGTATAACATTAAGTGGTTCGGGTTCTTCCTCTCCCTCTAAATTGGCAAGTCTATAAGTTCCATTACCCACTCTTTCAAAGTGACCATATATGGACCTAACCAATTAGCCGCGAATTTATCTCGAAGATGCGGCAATGCATTGGTGTTTTGTTGATTCTCTTTAAGGACAAGATCCCCTACTTGAAATTCTCTTAGATGAACTTTGGCATTGTAAGCACGTTTCAATCGGTCTTGATAAACTCGCAAATGCTCTAAAGCATTGATTCGTTTTTCATCTATGAGTGTGAGTTGATCAAGACGTGCTTGTCTAGCAATATCATCATCGATAAATTCCTGCAAAGAAATTCGCAAGGAAGGGATCTCGAGCTCAAGAGGCATGATTGCTTCAGCTCCATAGACCAAAGAAAATGGCGTTGCCCCAATGGGAGTTCTCGATGCTTGTTCCGTAAGCCCATAATGCTAAGGGGATTTGTGTATGCCAATCTTTATGATTTTCTTTAACAAGTTTCTTAAGAATAGCAATTATGGTCTTATTGGAAGCTTCAGCTTGTCCATTGGCTTGTGGGTAGTAAGGAGTTGAGAAACTATGTTGGATATTATACTTTTCGCAAAGAGCTCGAACATCCTTATTCTTAAAAGACTTGCCGTTATCAAAAATGATTTTAGAGGGAATACCAAAACGACAAATGATATGGTGAAGTATAAACTCCACAATTCTAGGACCTGTCATATTGGTTAGAGGAATAGCTTCAACCCACTTTGTGAAGTATTCAATGGGTCGTAATGATGAAAGTATGTTGTCCCGAAGAGGCAGGTGAAATCTTGCCAATTAAATCGAGACCCCATTGTGAGAAGGGCCAAAGGCTTTGGATGGTCTGTAAAACTTGTGATGGTATATGGGTTAAATTAGCGTGTTCTTGACACTTTTTACATTGTTTAACATATTTGCAACAATCTTGTTCCATAGTGGGCCAATAATACCCCATACGTAAAATACGCTTCGCAATGGCCATTCCACTAAAATGACCACCACAAGTACCATCATGGGCTTCAAGCAATAGCTCTATGTGTTTCACCTGCTTCTAGACAGTGGAGGAGTACTCCATCATATCCACGTTTATACAACACATCCCCCAAAAGAACAAAACGAGCTGCCTTTTGCTTAAAACAGTGACAGGCAGTTCGAGACAAATCAGATGGGAGTGTTCCAAACTTGAGGAAGGCTACTATCTCACTAGACCAAGGCTCATATGGATCCGAATGGATAAAGCAAACATCTTTTTCATCCTTAGACTAAGCACGGACAATTGCAGACTTAGAGATTGTGGAAATGATTAGGGTCTGTACCTCTCCAAGGGAGTCCTTTGGAATCAATGATCCAAGAGAGGCCATGGCATCCGCAAATCTATTAGTCGAACGAGGCAAACTAGTGATCTCATACCAATCAAACTTAGAGAGCAACTTCATTGCTACATCATGATAAAGCTTAATGGTAGGTTCTTTGGCTTGGTATTCTCCCGTAATTTGTTTAACCACGAGTTGAGAATCCCCAAATATCCGAATACGCTTAATGCTCATAGCTATGGCTGATTGAAGACCTAAAATTAAGGCTTCATACTCCGCTGTATTATTGGTGCATTGGAAGTCTAGTTTGAATGATAAAGGGATGGGAATCCCTTGAGGTGTATGAAACACAACTCCAACGCCTTGACCTTTCGCGCACTTAGAGCCATCAAAGAATAGCGTGATGTCAACATCTTCCTCCGGAATGATGTCCTCTTCTTGTTCAAGTGATAGCAAATACCGAATCATCTCGGGAGCTCAATAATCAAAGGATGATCACTAGGTAGTGGAGCTTCCGCAAGTTGATCGGCTATAACTTGACCTTTAACAGATTTTTGGCTAATGAATTCAAGATCGAATTCGGTAAGCAACATTATCCATTTAGCGGTACGAGTGTTATTATAAGTGCGAGACATCATATAACGCAGAGGGTTTTCTCTAGCTATGACATATGTTGTATGGCTAAGCATATAATGACGAAGTTTCTTAGTGGCAAAAACCACCGCTAAGCACAACTTTTCCACATAAGCATATCGGGTTTCATAGCTTACCAATGTTCGACTAATATAATAGACAGACTTGCTCACGATTTTGTTCATTCTTTTGTGCAAGCATTGTCCCTAAGGCAAAGTCCGTTGCCGAGATATAAAGATTGAAAGGGACCCCCGGACGAGGCGGAGCTAAGACCGGCGGAGACGCTAAGTACCGCTTGATGTCATCAAAGGCTTTCTCGACACTCATCTCGTCCATGAAAATTGTACCCCCTTTTGTAGTAGGTGGCAAAATGGCCTACATTTATCGTAAAGTTGTGCAATAAAGCGACGGATTGAATTAATCTTTCCTTGCAAACTACGCAACTCCTTCAAATTAGTTGGGGGACACATTTCCATAATGGCTTTGACCTTGTTTGGGTCCACCTCAATACCTCGTTTAGAGATAATAAAACCTAGGAGTTTGCCCGAGGTAACACCAAAGACACATTTCTTAGGGTTCAACCTTACTTTATGCTCTAGAAGTCTATCAAAAACTTTTTCCAATACATCAAAATGCTCTTGTCGAGTTTTAGATTTTGCCAATAAATCATCCACATAATCTTCGATAATCTTATGCATATAATCATGGAAAATATAAGTCATGGCTCGTTGATAGGTTGCACCTGCGTTCTTAAGGCCAAAGGGCATCACCCCGTAACAAAAAGTTCCCCAAGGTGTGGTAAATGTTGTTTTGTGTTGATCTTCATGGTTTATTCGAATCTGGTTGTATCCCGAAAATCCATCCATGAACGAAAGCATTTCATGACCAGCAGCAGTATCGACAAGAGTATCAATGTTTGGAAGAGGAAAGTCATCCTTAGGACACGCCTTATTTAGATCTCGAAAATCGGTGCAAACATGTATTCCCCCGTTAGGCTTGCGAACGGGTACCATGTTAGAAAGCCACTAGGATAATCAATCGGGACGACAAATTTAACATCCAGAAGTTTCTGAATCTCCGATTTAACTATGAGGGCCACGGTAGGATGCATTTTCCTAAGTTTCTGTTTGACAGGTTTAGCATCTTTTTGTAAGGTGAGGTTATGGACAACCAAATTAGGGTCTAGGCCTCGGCATGTCTTTGTAAGACCATGCAAATATCTCCTTCTTCCGCTTGAGTAGAGCAATCATTTGCTCTTGTTCCTCTCGATGATAGACTTTTAGCCGCTTCACAATTTGGGTGCCATCTTGGTCCGGACTAAGGTCTACATCGATAGTTTCTTCAATAGACATGTGGGAACCTTCCTCAAGCCGATGGGGAGTAGGGATCGGATTTATGTCATCTAAAATGTCATCAAGCTCCCGTGCCTTGCTCTCGTCTATGTCTGCCTGGAAGACCTCTGGCTTAGAAGATGAAGGTGAATGTGGAGGTGAAGGAGGAATGTAGTTGGCGGAAGCCCTTAACAATTCCTCGGAAAGGATGAACTCTGAAATAGATGGAGGAGATGAAATCCGATCCATGTCAATCAGGTTTGGGTTGATCGGGATTGGCTTATCCGGATCATATGGATTATGGAGCGGGGTGAATAAGTCTTCAAAATTCATTGTCGACTTATGGAAGAAAGGATGGGCGGAATGGAAGGGAAAACCGGTGAAGACCTCTAAAGACCTGAAATGCAAAACAACATAGTTTTTCAGCTTTTTTTTTTTTTTTTGTAGTTTGAGTTTTTTTTTTTTTTTTGTAGTGGTGAAAACCACTATTACACACATACATAAAGCAATAAAGTATTTTTATATATTTTGATTTTTTTTTTTTTTTTGGGAATTTTCTGATTTTTTTTTTTTGGTAGTGGTGAAAACCACTATTTTAGTATATACATATAATACAGGTTTGGATTATGGCTTATGGATGTGGCGGAGGGGGTGGTTCACCTCGTTCTTGTGGAAGAAGCAAGCGAAAGATGGCCTCTTGGAGAGGGAACAATTGGAGATAAAACTCGCCTTGTTCAGATGAGGGGAACAATGGGCGCCGACTCTTCTTCAGATTCATCACCATTTGACATGACGTCAAATTCTTCATAGGCTTCATCTTCGGATTCGTCTGGGTGGAGGATTTCTTCTTCTAAATTAAGATTAATGCTTTGAAAAGCTTGTTCAAAAGAAGAAAGGGATGGAAGTGGTTGGTAGCCCAGACCAAAACGCTCAGTGGGTCTCTGGTATGGCATATCGATGCGTTCAGCTACCCCTTGCTCGTATCAACCTAGGCCAAATTGCCGCCAATTATGTCTCGTGGAAATAGCGAGAGGGAAAACCCTCCATCCTTTCGATATTGGCAGGGACCGGATGCTTGGGTTCTAGTATGGTGGTAGGACTAGAAGATGACTCTATTCCCCCATATACAAAATTAATGGAATTTGGCATAGAACCCATGTTATAAACCGATCCAATGGATAAATGTTGGTCATGTGGACGACCAAAATCTTTAACTCGTTTGCACATTGAACGGTGTGATGTGGACATCTTGGATGGCATACTCACCAATACCCGCATCGCTGAGATGGACCTTGACTTGGGAGGGAGATGGACTAGATGATGGAATAGAAGAATGTGGGATAGAAGAATTGGAAGGATTTGGTTGGTTTGATGCTTCACTGACTTGTGAAACATCACCTGGTGATGGTTGGGAAGATGGAGGAATAATAGGTGATGTTGAAGAAGGTGTAGAAGAAGGGGGTAATGACGTGGAAAGAGATGATTGGTCATGGCCACATGTGCATGTGGTCACTGATGAAGAAGAAGGAAGATTAGGAGATGAAGAAAGTGGTGAATGAGATGGAATAGCGAAAGAGGAAGATGGTTGCGATATGATGGGTAGCTCCTCAAGAATGGGAGCTTTAGAAGAAGATGGTATAGAAGAAGTAGATGGGGTCAAGAAAATATGAGTGGATGGCAACACAATCTCATAAGGATTTGAGACATAGTTGCAATGTTTGAAGGGTTAAGTGTCAGCAGGTACACAATGAACTCTGTCCCTCATATACATACTTCAGACATTGATGCAAGATAGAAGGGACACATCTCATCTCCCTAAGCCAAGGCCGTCCAAGCAATACATTGTATGCCATGGACCCTTCCAAGATGTGAAACAAGGTATGCAAAGTTCGGGCCCCTACCTCAATGGGCAAGATAACCGTGCCAACCGTGGAAGATAAAGCATCATTGAATGCTTTAAGAGTAAAAGTCGACTTGGTGATAAGGGATGGCGATAGCTCTAGATGACTCAACGCCGATGTTGTAATGATATTGATTGAGGAACCGGTGTCAATTAAGACTCTCTTGAATGGCTTGTGATCGATCTTGGCCATGATATGAAGTGGAGGATCTATACTTTCTGTTGACAAAGGTTTGATTTCAAAATCATAGAAAGTGATGGAGGGCTCCATGCATGTTTGAATACTCCCCACAAAGTTGTTGAAGGCATTAGTATCTTGAGTTTGAAGCTCGATTGACTTTAATATTTCCATTAATGCCTCTCTATGCGGGGGAGATTGTTGAATGAGGTCATAGATCGATAACTTGGCGTAAGCCATTTTTAAACCGGTAGTTAATCGGCTACTCAATGACATGATGGGTCGTTGGCGTTGAGTAGAATGATTTAGCGGTTGTTGAGAAGTACTAGCACGTTGGCCCCCCCCCGGGGGGGGGGGGGGGGGGGGGGGGGGGGGGGGGTTCCCCCGATTTGGTTCCCCCCGGGGGGGGGGGGGGGGGGTGTGGGGGGGGGGGGGTTTCCCCCGATTTGGTTGGTTCCCCTTTGACCCCGGGTTACTACATTAATAGTACCCACAAAACCTTGGTATTGTTGTACATGGTTGACTTGATTAGGAGGAGTTACCCGAGTTACTCCCCCTAAAGTTGTTGGAGCTTCCTCCCGATGTGGAAGGGGTGTTTGAAATACACCAAGATTTTGATTTTGTTGGGCTAAGGGGCTATCCAATTTAATGGCTCCAATCTCAATAAGATCTTGGATCACATGTTTGAAATCTGTACAATTATTGATATCGTGTCCATTTTGCCTATGATAAGGACAAAATAGGTACTCCTTGTAATACTTCCCCCTTCTAGATGGTTCTAAAGGTTTAAACTCGGTAAAGTTAACTCGATTTGTGCTATATAACTTGTTGAATATGACCGCATATGGTTCATCTAAAGGTGTGAACTGTCGCTTGGGACAATTTGTTTGCCAAGGTCGAGTTTCCATGGTTGGCCTAGTATTATGAGCCGGTTGAGGAGGGGCGGGTACCGCATGATAAGCAATTGGTTGCGGTTGACTTTGCATTACTTGTTGTTGTTGAGCCATTACGGGCCGGCTCGCCACCACTTGATTAACTTGGTTAACATTTGAGGTCGTACTAGCCTCGTGCTTGTTTGTTTTGGCCATAATTATTATTTCGTTGTTGGCCCTTTTGTTGCCATTCTTTTCTACGGGGTTTTAAAACACCCTCTTGGACTTTAATTTCTTCTATGATACTTGCTTGGGCCAAAGCCTCTTCAAAAGTCCCGTATTGTTGTAATTGGAGTAACCAAGAGATAGGTTTTAGACAACTCGGGTGAACATTTTGGTTAACTCCTCCATTGGTAGGGAGAATGGCAATTTATTAATGATAGCCCTCCAACGGTTTCCAAAGTCATAAACAGTCTCATCGTCATGTTGCTTGAGCTTGTATAAGTCGGACAATGAGACTTTCCTTTGTACATTTAGGGAGAATCGTTCTAAAAACAGATTAATCAATTGCTCGTAAGCATAAATGCTATGGTGAGGTAAATGATTGTACCATTGTACAACATCTCCTCCTAATGTCTGAGGAAAAGTTCTGAGCATAAGAGCGTCATTATTTTGGATTCTAAAGCATGCATGCATGAATGAGCTCACATGTTCATGAGGATCCTCGCTTCCTCAAAATTTGTCAAACTTCGGTAATGTGAAATCAGTCGGATATGGCGGTGAAGGTACCGAAGGATGAATTGGTTGATTGATCAACGACCTTAGCGTAGGTTTCTGACTAGATGAGCCAGGCATGTTGAGCATAAGGTTGTCAATCTGTTGTTGCATAGCATGGAGTCGAGAATCTTCATGAAAATTTTGATTCGTTTGATGATTATGATGATGCAATGGAGGAGTGGAAAAATGATGAGATGGGATGAAATTGCCTGGATTAGGCGGTGTGGAATGGACAAGTTGTTGGTATGGATGATACCGAAAAGAAGGTGATTGGGGTGAATGATGAACTGGACTGGGTTGGGAGAAAGGTGGGGTAGGAATGGACACCACCGAAGATTGGGGTACCTAGGTGGGGCCTGAGCTAAGAAAAGTTGGCTGGGTAGAAATTGGTTGGGGTGTAGGATTTACTACGATAGGTGGTTGGGCATTTTGTTGCTGTTGTTGCTGAAGCAACTTGTCGAGGTACTCCCTAACCTTATTAATCTCTAACCCAAGGGAGGTGGGATGATTGGATGAAGGTGGAGGGCAGGCTGCCATGGTAGTCACAGGAGACTGCGTAGCGAGGGCAATGAAGGTGGCTGAAGTAGGCGGTACCTGGGAAGAAACAATAGACTGTGCCCTGGTAGGGTGAAACCATAAATGGTTTGGGAAGAAGAGGGTTGAAATTGGTCATGGCTAGAGGAGGTTCCACCAGCCTCATAGAGAGAATTGGTGTACACCCGGGTAAATGGAGGAGAAAGTGGTCGGGAAGACACTACATTTGTCTCCAAAGGAGGACAATTGAGCATCTGGGAAGATGTTGGAGATGAAGCCGGCTGAGCAGATACAACATTAGCCTCAAAAAAAGGGTTAGTGTAGACCTGAGTGAAACCAACGGGTATGGTTGATGCAATATCCTACTGAAAAATAGAATCTTGCATAGGGGAATCTTGGATTGGCTCAAGGACATAACCAGTGCCATCTCTTAAGTGAGTTTGCACTTGGGCCATATCAATGTGGGTAATATGACAGGAATTGTCTTCCTCCATGGGCATGGCCATGCGATAGACGATAGAAGGACGTGAAAGACCTGCATGCGAACCTGCCTAAAATTCACTAGGATAAGTGGTCATGTTGGTGGTGGGGATGTTCTGTGAATTATTCATTTGATTATTTAGATTTAACACTTTAGATTGATTCCTTGTTAAGACCATAACGCAATAAATCTAAACAAATTCAGAAAAGAAGAATGCAAAACTTGAATGATAAATTTACACTAAAGAAATTATCAAAAAACAGTCACAACCTAGGTTTCAACCAATGTGTCTTACCTGCGGTTAATTACTTATTTTCTGATCTTAATCTGTAGTAAATTTTAAGTGTCCGGTTTATGAGTTTTGCATGTGATCTAATCTTGAATTATTCACAAAAAAAGTTAAAAACTATGGCTAGGAAAGGACAACGAGATTCTTACTAGTGATGAAATCCAGAAAGTTTGCTCAGGGGTGACCTATGGTGTCTGAGGCAGAAGTTTAATGGATGGAGATGAATTCCACCGTCACTAAACTTCAAGCAATACCTGGTGATGAAATCCAGATATTACCATTTTAAATGCAATATGAAATGCAGTGAATTTTATTTTAAGTGTTTTAGTTGTCTAATGTATACATACAAAGCTATAAATCAAAAGTTCTAATGATCTAAGCAAGAGGCCACTAAAAATATGCCATTTCCTCTAAAGAAGTGGAGTACACCGTTTAAAACCCCCTGCCTACCAATGATATCAGATATCAAAGGAGCAACCGGAAGGTTCGTCCACTTCTCTCGCCTGGAATCACCCAATGGCAGGAGTACTATTGACATCCAATCAATAGTCCTACTTAGATAACTAAAACAGATAATTCGTAGCTATTCTAATATGCAGCTAGGTATGCAATTTTTTTTTTTTTATGCAAGCAACAACCAATAATGCAATGCAAAAAAATGTAACTAAAAATGTAACAAAAAAAATGTATATACAGCTTAACTGTTCTTTTCCAGATTACTTAGTTTTTGTTCATTTTAAAGCAATGATCTGAAAAAGAAACAGAATACAGCAGAAAAACCAAAAACGTAAAAAGTACAGTTTAACAAAGAAAAAAAAAATGCACTTACTCGAAAGCCTACGCTTTTTCTGTAAAACTGCCTTCAAACGCCCAAGGGAGTCTACGCAGGCTGAAACGCACCTCTACGTTTCGGATCGGACTTCTAGACGCTCTCGCATCCGCTGCATTTTCTCGCAAACTCCTCATAAACCCTAGTTCGCTGGAACAACGAATTTCACGATTTTCGGAACTTGCAAAATAAAACAAAAATAGGAATAGATCAATAAAGCAAGTATTAAAAACATGAAACCCTAGGGGGTCCCACCGTGATCGCCATTTGTAGATTAAAGATACAACGCCAAACAGAAATAAAGAAATCACAATAAAGGAATGCAGAACAGTTGTACAAAATGAATGATTTTTATTAATCAATGGAGTTTAGAAACTCCTTTTAAGTACAACAGGGCCCGTAACCCTTTTCGTGATACAAAGTTACAATTTGTGCTAGGGTTCTCCGAAACCCTAGCCGGCACAATGTGGTGGCGTCTCCGAAGAATGTATCCTTAACCTCAACGAGAATGAGTGGGCTTCGTTGTATCCTTTGGCTCGGACCACTCCAGCTTAAGCAACTGCTATCAACAAATCAGATCTACCACTAGAATCCTGCACACATTAAAATTATCAAAGAGTTAGAAACTAATAAGAGGGCTCCACTGTGTGAGCCCTCAGAAACAGTCTAAAACCCTAGATTTATGAAATAAAAATAAACAGAATGCAGAATTCAACAACAGATTAATACATAAAGAAAGATTACTTGCTTTAGACGAATCTATACCTTTTCCTGTTAACGCGGCGAGACCAGGGGCGGCGATGGATGCGGCGAAAGGGTTTAGTTCAGACTTAGGGCCGTAGAAGACTCAGAAGACTCAGGATTAACAGCAATAGCCAACTCCAGACTTAGATAGGGAAGATAGGTAGGTTTAGCCGAAGAGATAGATAGGGTTTGAGCCATCAAGGTGACTCAATTTATAATCTACTCTTAGGGCACACTTTAGGGTTTTAACGACACTTTGAACGTGTGGCTAAGATTAAAGTGGATCCAAGGGTAGAGAATAAATCTAGGTTGTGAAACGGATTAAGATGGATGGACGGTGGATGAGATTAAATGAAGGATGGACGGCTCAGATTAAATCACTTAAACTTTATTTATATATATATATTAAAATATTAAAATATATATATAAATATTAATTTAAATAAATTTGGGGATGAAAAATGGCGAGAAAAGTGAAATTGGGCCAAATAATGGTGGGAAAGTGTGGATTTGGGCCAAATAATGGCGGGAAGGATGGATGACTGACACGTGGCTGGTAGGAAGGTATAGATGACTTACAAGTGGCTGGATTTTGGTGTCTACAATATTAATAGAGAAGTGTTCTAAAAAGGTGTTTGAGAATTGTTCGAAGGTATAAAGGCTATGTCGTGGTAGCATATTATACCAGTCTAAGGCTTGTCTTTCAAGGGAGAGGGAGAAGGTACTCAAAATAAGGGGATTGTGACTATGAAGTTGGTAGCAAGCTAAGTGATAGTTACTGGCACGCTCTATAGGGTCTTCCTTACCTTTATAATTATCAAACTTTGGGATATCAAAGCGGTAGGGGTAAGGTACGATAGGGATGGATGGATGAACCAAATCATTGTAGATTTCATCGTAGGATGGTTTTTATGTCTCGTATTTTATAGTGCATAAGTTTAACATTTTGACTTCATCTCGTAGGAGTTGAATTTTAGGTGTTAAGGGTGTAGGTGATTGAGCTAGGATTGGTTGAGCCTGGGAGTGTGGTGGATAGTGAGATTGTTACTATTCTTATCTGTATTATGGAGGTAATTATTCCAGTTGGTCTTGTTATGATAGGTATTGAGTGGGATACTAGGTTGTGGAACAGATGTTTGTTGAGGGTGGTAATATTGTGAAGGGGATGTGTGTTGTTGTGGCATGGGTTCCTACTAGGTGGGAACCTGCTATAATTACTAGACCATAGAAGGTGATGACCACAAAGGAGGTATGCAAATGTATCCCTAGTAGGTAGTAGTGGAGGTATCGATGCTACTGGTGCTAAGGATGGTCAAGGTAAGGTGTCAAAATATGAGACCTACCTCTGTCCTAAAGGATGGGTGATAGTGAAGCTAAACTATGTGGAATAGCCTAAGGAAGTGGACATATAAGATATGGATTTTGATTCATAGGTAGGAGGAATATTAGCGGTAGGCACTTGGAAAGGAGGAGGAGTAGGTATCCTAAATGTTAGTAAAGGTGAGGGTAGAGTGCAGGATTGGGTATTGTACATTCCAAGAACCTGAGATGTAGGTGGGAATATAGTGGAAAAAGAAGGATAAGATTCTGAAGTAGGAGCTTGGGAAGAGAAGGTAGTGCCTGTATCCACTCCTGAATGAATTTGGGTTATCGGTTGTTGTTGCTGCTATTGGGTGGTTTGGGTTTGGATATGATCTTGTGACAAGTCCTTAAACATTGTGAAAATGGTTGCTTATATGATGATGGTTGGGACTCTTGGGAAGAGGATGGATATGATGTTTGAGGGGGTGTTTTTTTTTCCTGTAGAGGAGGTTGATGTTGTATAGTTTGGAATGCTGGTCTCTGAGTAACTTTGGTGGAATAAGAAGGGTTGGAAATCATTCCTATGGTAGGGGTGAATGATGTGACCTCTGGGTGAGTACGGTTTAAGAAGGAGGAGTCATTCTCAAACAGGGATTGAGATAGACTCTAGAAAAAAGGTTGTGCAAAGGTAGGGAAAGTAGGTATGACCTCATCATCTATGTTAAAGAATGTATGAGGCTATCTTGGAACTATGTATATCACATGGTCATAGAATGTGGTCGATGGATTAGGTGAGGATGGGGATGAAAGAAGTGGATAATATTATGCAAGTGAAGTAGTGAGGGCTTAACTCAAAGTGGACATCTCGTCCTGAGGCATCGTGTGTGTGTACTATACATCAAATCCTATGAGTAAATCATATGTGTGTATGGCCTTCCCCTTCATGATCAAAGTAATAGGAAGGAGATGACTAGAAGACATGGTAGGTGCTTCATATATAAGGTGTGCTTTCTCACGTGCTCGACTATAGGTGATAACAGGCATGGTAGCATGTGCTATGTCATGAAGGTTTAGAACTATGTAGGAATTAAATCTTGTAGTTCTATGTGTGTTGTGTGAAGGGGTTCAAGAATAATCCTATGTAGTGTAGACTCGATTATATCTAATATAAAATTAAAACAATGACATGTTGTGTGTAGATCAAATAATAAAGTGACAAGTGGTGTACTGTGTTGAAACTAGTTTGTGATCATTCAAACAACAGTAAACTATAATCAGTTCTAAATACTAAAAATAAAAGTGTTTTGTTTGTTTATGTGTATTTCGATGTTGGTACCTCTTAGGCAGTATCATGGGTAGTGGAGTGAATAAACTAGAAAATCAGGAATGTTGTCAGTATAGAACCTCCTACAACACCCAAAGATGCATAAAATAGAATAATATCACAACGTACAAGAGGTGACCTATATGCAAGGTGTAGTAAAATGATGTCCTAAAATTGGGGAACCCACTATGCTGAAGTGAGTTCACTATATCCTCTTATGAGAAGAGGTGGCACTATCTACAACCTGCTAAGTATGGTTGATGTATCACATGCTTTCGCTTCACCCTCGAGCAGGATTATTCAATAATGATAGTTACCGTATCCATGAATTATGTGAGCCTTGTGGATGAAGGCGTCTAATCCTATCCCACTCTGAAGTTAACTTTTGGTGATCAATTATAGAAGCCCAATCTCAAAATTGGGGGGTTTTATGATGATAAGGCCTATAAAAACACTCCTATGGGGCTGCTAGGATTCTAGGGGGGTTGAGATCTGGTGGAGGGTAAAACTCCATTGGCACCGATCTTGAGTGATGGATTGGGGATGAAATCCAATCTCACTACTTTTTTAAGATACCATGTGTGTGTTTGTGGGTTTTTGTTTTGCTAATGATGTTATGTAAAATAGGAAATCTATCTAATTACCTTTTTGAATTAAATTCTAGCCCTATATGCATTTTATGAAAGCAAAAGGCTAGAATGAAATGCTTTTTGTAAACAAATAATCTAATTCTAGATGCATTTTAGGAAAAAAAATTGACTCTATTTTGTAACACATGCAAACAAG
The DNA here is from genome assembly GCA_028583015.1 of Wollemia nobilis. Classification (NCBI taxonomy): domain Eukaryota; kingdom Viridiplantae; phylum Streptophyta; class Pinopsida; order Araucariales; family Araucariaceae; genus Wollemia; species Wollemia nobilis. The sequence goes on along the minus strand of JAQPPZ010001063.1, from coordinate 5,731,385 downwards.
TAATGTAAAAGGTATGTGAGTAGGGGTTTATGGAACCCTAGATTCTAGCACAAGGAAAAGATGTAACATAGATTTATATGAGGATAAATTGTCAATATTACATTAAGCATGTACAAAGGAAAGAAACCTTAATCCTAAATCTAAACTTTAGAATTAAGAATTTGAAATATTTTTGTAATGGAAATGTATGCTATGGAGTAAAGAAGCAATGGAAAGCTTATGCTACATTTGAGTTAGGCAAAGAAACTAAAATTTGCACAATTTTTTACAAAATCAGACTTGTTGGTTTTGTGCAGGTTTTTGCAACTAAAATGCATTTTCTAACATGATGGATATGCAAGAAAAGTGGGATTTACCAACCATATTGACACTTTAATTAATAAATTATTTTGCACTCATACATTCCAAAATAGAAATAAATTTATGGAATACTTGGACTCTGATGCTACAGATGGTTTGGTTGACTCTTGTGCTGCTCACCCCTGCAATTTTAAGGGCTTTTGAGGTTGGTATGTTGACTGAGCCACCCGAGGGGTGAATTGAGATCTAATTCATGGGATGGGGGTGAATTAGGTTTGGAGACCCCAAATATTTATTCTGAAGGCTTGAGTTTGTTCCCAAGGCTTTGGAGGTCTCTCTACCAATTAGATATTGTACCTGTAAAAGACAAAAATAGAGACTAATGTCAAATTTATAAAACTAGTTAACATGACACTATCCATTGTGGGGGTCCCACCGAGCGTGGCAGAATGAAATGGCCAAAATATTGCATTTGATATAATAAAACATTAAAGATACTTGCTATTTAGAAAGATGTATTTTATTCATGATAAGATTTGCATAGGTTACAAATAGGGAGAATCTCCATTTTTCCTTTCTTTTCACAAATGTTACGATAGGCTTGATGCCTTCTTTTTGTGTTCCTCAGTGTATATGTGCTTGCGTACCACTGTGGGGTTTTAATTTATAGTTTTTTCCCTCCTTGGTTCTAGGATAAACCTGGAAAAATGGGTTAGTGAGTTAGGGGTATTGCCTTAGTTAGGCCCCATAGTAAGGAAGATAAAATGACTGTAAAAACATAATAAAAACTGAAATAAATGATGCAAAACCTCATAAAAATACCAAATGAAGCTTACCTCCAATATTTGGGTTGATTTGGGACCTGTAAACCCAATTCACCACTCAAGGTGTGTACTGGTGCCAGATTTGTGTTGCGAGAGGCAAATCAGACTGTAACCATTGTTCTTCAAAAATCCTTCCTTCCTTTGTTGTTATACTATTGTTGTTCAGGTTCAAATCTACTTTGCTATGCTTCTATACACATTTGGCAATGTTTTTTTCTTTGGATATAAGTGGAGAGAGAGATAAATGAATGTTTGGACCCACTATTTATAAGAAAACCCAAGGTGTAGGTGGGGTAGTTAGGATAACTAAGCCCTAGGGTGAGATCCCATGAAGGTTAAGTTAGGGTTTGTGAGGTGGAATCCTCACATTATCTTGAGTAAATATCTCATCCTCATACATGTGTGAATAGATATTAGGGTTAACTAGGATTAGTCAACTCTAGGTTAGATGTGGGGTTAGGTTAGGATTTCCTAAGAAATATCCTAACATAGTGCACACACATGTGGGAGGGAGTTATTACGGATAATTAGGGATTAAAGATCTAATTAACCTTTTTAGCCCTAAAAGTGAACTTAAGTGAAGTCACTTTAAAATTAGATTTAACAATTGAATCAATTAGTACTTTTACTAATTAATAGCCCTATGGGGGCCTCAATTAAGCATAAAGGAGTCTTGTATTGCCTTAGGAGGATGGTGGATGGTTTTTCTATGCATGGAAGGTGTTGATGATGTGATTCAAGTAGTTTATTAGGGTTTTGGACCTAGAAACTAGTGAAGTGATGTGTGGAAGTCTACGTAATGCTATGATAATCTATGGTGATCTACGCTACTCTATGCATGTCTACGGTAGTCTACGTATGTCTATGCATATATATAGTAGTCTATGAAATTCTATGAGGATCTACAATAGCCTACATTGGTCTACGATAGCCTAGGGATATCTAAGATTGCCTATGTAAACCTACAAGTATCTGAAAGGACCTACAAGTATGTAGGTATAGCAATGTGCAACTTTTAGGTGTCTACAAATTAATCTTGGACAATTAACCAACTAGCTATATTGGTATTGTAAAATGACTCCCCCTTGAAAGATTTATCATGAAAGTTGGAAAGGACTAGAAAATCCTCTCTGGTTCCCATGTAGCATCTTCTTCTGGAAGGTTTTGCCACTTAATAAAAAAAATTTGAATTTGGCATGATCAAATATGATGTACTCTGGCTCGTAATATTACTTTAGGTTGAATATTTATTCATCCTTCTTCATCTAGTACTGGAAGCTCTATATGGGATTGCATATTTTGGTCAATCACTTATTTGAGAAAAGATACATGAAAAATGGATGTATACGAGAAGAGGGTGGAAGTTCCAATTGATGTGTGACTTCACCAATATGACGAACTACCTTGTAGGACCCATAAAATTGAGGGGCCAACTTTTGATTAGACTTGATCTTTAAGGACAACTAATTATAAGGTTGCATGTGCAAAACAACCATATCTCCTACTTTGAATTATTATTTCAAATGATGTAAGTCTTGTTGCCCCTTCATACGATTTTGTGCCTGGTTCAAATTGTCTTTAAGAAGTTTAAGCATTGTCTAATATTGTTGTAAAACGTCATCTACATGAGCTACTTTAGAAGATATTCAAACATAGTCTATGATTGTTGGTGGCTTTTTGCCATACAAAGCTTCGAATGGAGACATATTGAGGTAAAAATGGTAAGAAGTATTATACTACCATTCTACTAATAAAATCCATTGAATCTAGTTATACTACTTATCTTGAGTAAAGCAACGAAGGTAAGTACCCAAACATTTATTAACTATTTCTATTTGACCATCAGACTAGGGGTGATATAAAAAAGACATAGTCAACTTGGTACTACGAAGATGAAACAATTATTTTCACAATTTTCTAGTAAAAATGGGATCACGATCACTCACAATAGCTTTGGGAATACCATGTAACTTAAAAATGAAGTCAAGAAAAACCTTGTCCACTTTAATTGTTGAGTAGGGATGTTGTAGGGCACAAAAATGAGAGTATTTGGAAAGATGATCCATGACCACAAAAATTATTGTTTTACCCTATGATTTGGGAAGACTCTCAATGAAATCCATGGATATGTGCTTCCATTGGTGGTCCAAAATTGGTAAAGGTTGCAGTATTCCTGGATATTTAATTGTTTCACCTTTATTACATTAGCATACCTCACATTTTGCCATAAATATCTTGACATAATATTTTAAGCCTTTCCAAGAAAATAATTTTTTCACTCATTGGTATGTTTTCAAGAATCCAGAGTGTCCTACTAGAGGGATGCATGCAATTATTGGAGAACCATAGATTTAATAGTGGAACCCTAGGAAAGGTAGATGCAATATTTCTTGTGAAGAATACCATCTAAATAAGATAAGTAAGGATGTCGTGATTATCCTATTTTCATATCTTGAATAATTTGGGCAATTTCAAAATCAGCCAACCATTCTTCTTGAAGTTGAGATAACCACTAGGGACAAGGACCCAAAATGGTATTGATGGTTACCCCATCTTCATATTTGTGAGACAAGACATCAACTACCACATTTTATTTACCTTTCATATACTCAATGACGAAATCATACCCTAATATTTTGGCCATCCACTTATTCTTTTTAGGGCATGAGAGACATTTTAAAAAATGCTTAAGGCTATTATGGTCAGTATTAATGATGAAACAACTACTTAGTAAATAACACCTCCATTTCTCAATGGTGTGTAAAATAGCTAGCATTTCCTTCTCATAAGTAGATCATCCTAGATTCTTTCTTGAAGTTTCTTTCTTTCAAAAGCCAATGGGTGATCTTATTGCATTAAAACAACTCCAATACCTGTACCAAAAGCATCACACTCGATGATGAAAATGTTGTTAAAATTAGGTAACCAATACTAGAGTGGAACATATGGCTTATTTGAGTGATTGGAATAATTGAGAAGTCACTTCATTCTAAATAAAAGCATCCTTTTTGGTAAGTGTTGTGAGAGGTGTTTTAATCTTACCATAGTTGTAGATAAATTTTTGGTAATATCCTATAAGACCTAGAAACTCCTATGAGGAATTTTGGTAAGGCCCAATCTCGAATGGCTTTGATTTTATGGGGATATACTTTGAATCCTAAATGAGATATGGTATGACACGGGTATTCAACTTATTGGACCCAAAGGCACATTTGGATATCTTAATGAATATTTTTCCTTTTGCAATAGATGAAGGACTTTATCAACATGAATTGACTGACCCTTCCAAGATTTGTTGTAAATTAGGATATCATCAAAGAAAAATAGGACAAAATTATGAATATATGGCCTAAATACATGGTTTATGAGGCTTTGAAATTTTTATGGAGCATTAGTAAGGCTGAAGGTCATGACTAGGAATTCATAATGACCTTCATGAGTTCAAAAAGTAGTTTTAGGTATATCCTCTTCCCTAACCCGAATTTGGTGAAAACCTAAGCGAAGGTCAAGTTTAGTGAAATAAATAGCACCATGTAATTCATCTAATAATTCATCAATGGAAAGTAGGGTTATGAATAAGGAGTCAACCCCAAAATGTATTTATAAAAATTTGGTGAATTAGTTTTAAAATCTAGGTGAATAGTGTCCAAACGCATGTAGAAGGTTCACTATTATTAGGGGTAATGTTGGAAATTTAAACTTAAAATGGTCAAATCATTATAAAATTAGGGTGAATCGACCCAATAAAAAATCTACACATAGAAATTTTTGGCTAATGGACCCTGGTCAAGGGCCCTAAATATTAGCCAATTCCAAATTTTGAAAATCATAATTTTAGCCAATTTGGTGATAAATAGCCACTATGCATAACCCTAATGACAGGTATAGGAGACTTATCTTTGATGGTGATCTTTCTATGAGGATGAAAATTGGGACACATGCACCAAGAGGTATCCTTACAATGTACCATCACTACTATATATGAATAAGGACTGTTGCTAGGATGAATGATTCCATGTACCAATGTTTTTTGGACCAGCTTTTTAATTTTTAACTTTTGAGGTTGTGGATAGCAATAAGGACAAATATTAGGAGGAAGACTTCCAGGAACAAGATGTATGGTATTTTCACATGATAATTTAGGAGGTAGACCCTTTGGTTCACTAAATACTTCTTCATAATTATCCATAGTATCTTAAAGCTCCTTTGAGAGAGTTGTAGAAGTATCCACGGATTTAGATTCCATGGAATTTATTTGAGCTATAAAACCATCACCACCTTTATTTATTAACCTCTCCATGTAATGTGAAATCACCACCTTGGAAGGTTGAGATTGAATTCCTTGAAGGCAAATTATTTTCCAATTCTTTTTCCACTTGATGTATAATTGTTATGATTAAGAGTAACATCTCCGAGTTGAGATAGCCATTCTACACCCAAAATGACATCGGAGCTCCCTAAGTTCATAACAAAGAGATTTTCCCACTAATTATAATACCCCATTTGTATAGAAACTGAAGACTTCATATACTAACAAGTAATTAGTAATTGAAATGTATCTTGATTAGAAGTATTCATATACAAGTTCAAGGATTTGGTAGTTTTGAAATCAATAAAGTTATGTGTACTACCTGAATTGATCAATACATTAACATGTTTGTGCCTAATAAATACTTGTACCTTAATTGTATGATGAGCTTGTAAACCCATAAGTGCATGCACTGAGAGAGTAATAGTATCTTCTTCTTGTGTTACTTCATTTGTGTCTATGGGTTATTGTTTTGTATCTATGAGTGGCTTTGATTGAGGTATATCTTCTTCATCATTTGGTGTTGTATTCCACTTGAAAGGTTTGACATACTACATAGGATTGATCTCTTGGATGATAAGAATGAAATTTAAAGCAAAAAAATCCTGAGGAATATTTATTATTTTAAAAAGGATGACGAAATTTAGAATCACGTGTGTAGAGTGCAATATCTTGGAGTTTTTTTTTGACTGCTTGAGCTATACGGGTGGCATCATCAAGAGTACATGGATCATGATGTCAAATTCCTTTTGAATTTTATCCTTGAGACCATAACAAAAAGTAGATACCACTACTACTAAATTCAATTCATATTCATATGTGAGAAGACTTGTGAACTCGGTGACATAGTCTTCTACCGAACATATTTGCTTGAGTTCCATGAGATGAACCATGTATGATAAGGAAGAGCTTTTATCAAATATTTTAAGGAAAATTTCCCTAAATTCAAGACACATAAGGGAGTAATTATGTTTATGGAGCTATCATAACAATCACTGCTAGGCCTGGGTACCTAGTTTACAAGATGCAAATGTAACATGACTTATCTTTGAAATATGGTATAGACAAAAAATACCATTCACTTTGGCTAACCAGCCTCTAGGATCATATCCTTCAAAATTGGGCATGTTAGTGTGAGGAACTTGAACATCATGAGGTCATTCCAATAATATGGAGGTATCACCTACTGAAGGATCAAAATCAAAAGTAGGTTTTGGAGGTTATGATGCTTGACATGTATTTAAAGGTTGTGGGTTGATGATATCTTGATATGCTTGATTATTGAGAGGGATAAGTTTAGATATTGAGTCCCAAAGATCTTGTAGTATGGAAAATATATTAGAAATATATTTTGACTATTGACCAAGACAATGACACATGCCAACATCCACACTATTGGGAATTCTAGAGATGAGGTCTTGGGTAGATGAAATGTTATTATGGTCTGGTGTAGGAGGAGTGGAATTGTTATTATTTAGGGGTAAAGAATCAGACTAATTTAGTGAATCCATGGACCACTGGTTTCGGTTAAAGCTATTAATTCTAAAGGGATAATTATGTTGTGAACCTGGATTTTGAGGTTGGTGTTTCTTCGTATTTAGATATGCCTCATTTGGCTTATATGTGCATTGTAATATTTTGTTTGCTCCTATATTCCACTTGTTTGGTGTGGTTGGATCAATTTTACACTTTTTATACCTGGAACCTAAATTTTCAATTTGAAGTGTCTTAAAATTTACTAAAACTTGTCTTCCTTCATGAAATTGGTGAAATCCCATTGTAAGTGGTGCTAAATAAATATATATATATAGATATATATATTCATAGTTTGAATTTTGGTGGGAAATTTGATGGAAGCAGTAAAATGTTTGTTTGTCACTGTGAATTTTCAAACTTCAAACTTCGTCCAACGGTCACAACAGTCATCGAATTCAAATTCTAAACTTCATCCAATGATCACAGTGGAGGTCCAACGGTCACAATGGTCACTGAATTCAAATTTCAAACTGCATCCAATGGTGACAGTGGAGGTCCAACGGTCACAATGAAGATCAATTTTAGAATTTCAATGTTAGAAGTACATGGGTAGATGGTGAAAGAGGGTGATGCATGGAAGGTGTGGGACTACACGATGGTGATGATGATTAGAAGGCATGGTACTATGCAGTGGTGATGATGCTTTGAAGGTGTGGGACTACGTGGGGGTAGTGACACTTGGAAGGCATGGGACTACATGCATGATGACACATATAGGTGAACAAAATGAAGGAAGCAACATGAACTTGTAGGTGACTGGCTACACACAGTGAAACACAAATGGTGACAAGACATGCGATGATGCAGAGGAGGGATGCAAACATATGAAGGGAGGGGTAGACCACCATTTGGTGTTCACACATATATATGTGCCTTGGCACTAATAAGATACTAATATTTTTAAGCACAGTACATGTGGTATTTTAATCCCTTAAAAGTTTACAGAATGAACTAGAATCACATGCAAAATTTGGCAAAAATATTTCTAATTTTATTTCTTAACCTTATGAATCATGCATACCTTGTCCACGTGGTATTGTGATGTTGGTGGAGAAATTAGGGTTATTGGCAAGCATTTATATATTACTATGATGCCTATTAATCATTAAATAAACTACAAATTTTGCATGGTAACTATGTTTTGCGAGCATGTGTTTTATCCACCTATATTACCACTTCCTATTAATTATACCACTTGTGATTTATTTTGAGGAGAGAGGATAGTATATGTTGAGGCAGAGTGGTGATTATGCAAAAATACTAGATCAAAAGCTGGCTGCAACTTTGCTCAAAGTGTTGGCAATTTTGGGTACCTTGAGTACATTGCCTTTGCCTAAGTTTAGTTGTTGTCATTGATGTCAAGGAGCTCTTGGTAGTTGTTGTCTTTGATGTCAAGGAGTTCTTGGAGCAATTTGTTTTTATGTCTAAGTATGTGTTTTGATGAAGGTTTCAGCTGGTCAGTAAGTCTCCAAGAAAATCAGAGTAGCCCAGTTGCAAAAGATCAAGAAAAAGATAAGTTAGAAAAAGTTTGCAGGCGGCTGGAAAAACTGTCGCGATTTCGCGACATGTTTTAGGAGAGAGAAAGTTTTGGCAAAACTGTCACGATTTTGTGACATGCTGGAAGGCAGAGACGAAGCAAGCAAAACTATCATGATTTCGTGACATGTTTGAGGAGAGAGAAAGTTCAGGCAAAACTATCACGATTTCGCGACAAGTTGAGTTGGCAGTGTTGAGTTGCAGGAAGTGTCACGATTTCGCAACAAGTTGAGTTGGCAGTGTTGAGTTGCAGGAAGTGTCACGATTTCGTGACAAGTTTCAATGAAGTTGTACGGATGCAAAAAGTGTCATGATTTCATGACAGGTTGAGTTGGCAGCTTGTAGTTAGTGAAAGCATCACGATTTCATGACATGTTCCAGTTTCATGGGCATATGGCAAAAAAGTGCTTAAGGCAGCGAAAGCGTCACGATTTCGTGACATGTTCCAGTTTCATGAGCAGTTGGCAGAAAAGAGCTTAAGGTAGCGAAAGCGTCGCGATTTTGCGACATGTTCCATTTTTGCTAGTGCAAATCGAGAAAAGGTTGAAGAAGCAAGAAGTGTCGTGATTTTGTGACAAAGTTGCAGATGATGTCAGCAAGAGGCAAAGGTGTTGTGATTTCATGACAGAAGCTGAGAAGAAGGCTTTGGAGTCTAAAGTGTCACGATTTCATGATAGAGTTGCTGATGACGTCAGCAAGAGGCAAAGGTGTCACGATTTCATGATAAAAGCGGAGAAGAAGGCTTTGAAGTCTAAAGCGTCATGATTTCGTGACAGAAGTGAGATGACGTCAACGAAAGGCAAAAGTGTCATGATTTCGTGACAAAAGAGCAAAGGAAGCAGACAAAAGCAAAAGCGTCACGATATCGCTACAGCAAGCTATAGAAGGTGTACGGTAGGCAAAGGTGTCACGATATCGTGACATGTTGAAGTTTCATGCTAGAAGCATCAGGGAGGCAGTGAAGCCGACAAAGTTAAATCTGGGCCGACGCAGTGCAGGGTTTTACAGCCGACGTGATTGAAGGTTAAACAATCGACTAAGATCAAGGTTCTAATCTTGAGATTATGAGTATAAAAGGAGGGATGCTTGAAGAGTTTGGCATCGATCGAAGTGTGCGTTCGAAGTGCGAGTTGTAGAGATAGAGTGCGGGGGAGAAGTTTGATCGTCGAAATGCAGAGTGTGCGAAGACTGTGCTGGCACAGAGTGTGCGAAGACTATACTTTGTGGTGGATGCGCAAAGGAGCTGAAGTTGTTGGTGTTGCAACATTCGAAGACAGCGTGCAGAAGTGAGAAGTGCGATAGCCGAAGTGTTGTGTGCTGCTGTGTTGCGCAGTCTGTGTGAAAGTTGGTGAAGACTTGGGGACAGCATTGAGCAAGCATCTGAAAGCTTGAGAACCATTTTCATTAACCATTTTTGAGGACCAGATTGAGGACAGAGATTGAGGCAGAAGAGGACATTTGTGCTAGACCGAAGGACTGTGTTTTAGTGCAAATTCGAGGACCAGCTTTGCGGTGACAGAGTTGAGGACAGAGATCTCCAACCAGAGCAGGGAAGACAGGTGTCTTCTGTGGAAAGAGTTCCACTTGCTAAGGGCATAGGAGGTAGAGGTCTTCTAGAGGATCACCAGCCAAAGCGAGAATTAGGGGAAGGTATCTCCTTTGGGCGAGGCTCATAAACATTGTAATCGGGAAGTATTCCCAGAGGACTTTGATAAAATTTAGTAAGAAATTTTATCCGTGGAGTAGCCCGCATTGGGTGAACCACGTAAATTGTTGTGTCTCTTTGTTGTTGATGTGTTGTGCATTGTTTTAATTGTTGCTCTTGATACTGCTATCTATTCTCTGCATAAAGCTGATTTGAAAGTTGATTTAAAGCAAAAGTAAAAAGTGGTCTTATACTGTTCACCCCCCCTCTCAGTATAAGCTTGTGTTCTTCAATTGGTATCAGAGCGGGTTTCTCCAGATATAGCCTAACAGCTTGGAGAAGGATCTTTCAGAAGAACATACAGTTTTAAGAAAAGGGTGAAAAAGATAAGTTCGATCTCTAAAGTAAATTCTTCTGGGCTTTAAGGATTTCAGAGATTAAAGTTCTATTCTCAAGCATCATGATAGGAAGAAGAGACAACAAGATCAATCTTCAGCTTGAAGAACGATGGATTCCAGTTGGTCACAAAAAGAACAATCATCCAAGGTATCAAAACAGGTTACATAATACTTTCCATGGCTGTTGTTTTTCTTGCAAGAAATTTGGTCACAAAGCTATACATTGCATCAAATCCATGAATAGCCATAGTAAGGAAGATGTTAACTCTTTTGCACCTCTTTTGGATAAAAATATCATATGTTACAATTGCAAGAATGTTGGGCATATAGCAAGGATGTGCAGTTTGGATAGACCTAACCTAAAGTCTGCTAAAAAGAGAAATGAGATTAAGTCTAAATCAATGATAGTTCAAACTGCTTTTCATGCTCAAGACAAAGCTGAGAAATGGTATCTTGATAGTGGTTGTTCAAAACATATGACTGGTGAAAAATATAAGTTTCTGTTTTTAAAAAACACAAACAGAGGAACGAGTTAGTTTTGGAGATAACGAGTCTGCTAAAATCTGTGGTAAAGGGACTCTTAGCTTGGATGGAAAATCTAAAACTGAAAATGTGCTTTATGTAGAAGGTTTAAGACATAATATTCTAAGTGTGAGTCAACTTTGTGATCAAGGACACATAGTATCTTTCTTTTCAGACAGATGTGAGATTCGTAAAGAAAAAAATGGAAAACTCATTGCAAGTGCTACAAGGACTCCAAACAATCTTTACATGCTAAGTGAGATAAAAAAGGAAAAGTGTTTCCTAACTCAAGAAGATGAGAGTTGGTTATGGCATAAAATATTGGGGCATTTGAGCTTTGATAATCTTGTCAACATTAGTAACAAGGAAGCTAGTTAGAGACTTGCCCAAAATAAAAAGGCCCCATAACACCATTTGCGGTCCTTGTCAACATGGAAAACAGACCAGAACCAGTTTTAAATCAAAAGGGTATACTTCTTCAAAACCATTAGATCTCATTCATACTGATTTATGTGGCCCCACCAGAACTCAGAGCATTCAGGGAGAAAGCTACTTCATGCTGTTTATAGATGATTATTCTAGAATGACTTGGGTGACCTTTCTCAAAGAAAAATCTGAAGCTTTTGAAAAATTTAAAGCTTTCAAAGAAATGATTGAAAATGAGACTGAAAAGAGAATCAAATGTTTAAGATCGGACAGAGGAGGAGAGTTTACCTCTAATGAATTTGTGAAATACTGTGAGCATCAGGGAATTAAGAGAGAATATTCAGCAGCAAGAACTCCTCAACAAAATGGAGTAGTTGAAAGAAAAAACAGAACTATTGAAAATATGGCTAGAGCAATGTTGAATGAGTCTAAACTTTCAGATGGTTTCTGGAAAGAGGCAGTCAGTACAATAGTATACATTATCACCAGGGCCCAACTTAGAGTAAATCATCATAAAACTCCTTATGAGTTGTGGAAAGGAAGACCGACTACAGTCAAACATTTCAAAGTGTTTGGGAGTAAGTGCTTCATCGAAGGGAAGATCGGAACCTGGGTAAGTTTGATCCTAGGTGTGATGAAGGAATTTTTCTTGGCTATTCCAGTAGAAGCAAGGCGTACAGATGTTTCAACAAAAGAACGCATACAGTCGTAGAAAGCATAAATGTAACAGTTGATGAAAAGATAGGAATAAGAGAACCTGTCAAAGAAATCAGTGATGAAATCTGTCAAGAAGAATTCAGAGAGGTTTCAGATGAAGAAGAGGAAAAATAGTAGCTGCTTCCCAAAACACCGTCACGATATGTTCAGAAACATCATCCCAAAGATTTGATCATTGGTGATCCAAACAACAGACAAACTAGAAGAAGAGTCATTCCGGCACACGATTCTACAAATATTTCTTTATTATCTCAGATTGAGCCAAGAGATTTCGATGAAGCATGTGCGAGATAAATTTTGGGTAAAAGCAATGGATGAAGAGCTAAATCAAATAGAGAAAAGTAAAACTTGGGATTTAGTTCCAAGACCTAAGAACAAGAATGTCATTGGCACAAAATGGATTTTCAGAAATAAACTCAATGAGGATGGAAAGATTGTCGAAACAAAGCCGAGGTTGGTTTGCAAAGGTTATGCTCAAGTAGAAGGTGTTGATTTCGAAGAGACGTTTGCTCCTGTTGCTCGTCTCGAAGCCATCAGGATGTTTTTAGCTCTTTCAAGTTTCAAAGCATTCAAAGTGTACCAAATGGATGTGAAATCAGCCTTTTTAAATGGAGTTTTGGATGAAGAAGTCTACGTAGAACAGCCAGAAGGCGTGTCTCTCTCAGATCAATCGGACTATGTGTGCAAACTGAAAAAGGCCTTGTATGGGTTAAAGCAAGCACCTAGGGCTTGGTATTCAAGACTAGACAGATACCTTCATGAGCAAGGTTTCAGGAAAGGTGTGGCAGATAGCAATTTGTATATAAAAGATAAAGGTAATGATATGTTGATTGTAGTTGTCTATGTTGATGATATCATTTTTGGGGGAAATAATACCCAGATGTGCAAAGATTTTGCTAACTCCATGCAAAAGGAATTTGAGATGTCTATGATTGGAGAGTTGTCATTCTTTTTGGGTCTTCAGATTGCTCAATCAAAAAATGGTATATTTCTCTCTCAAGGAAAATATATCAAAGAAATGTTAAAAAAATTCGGGATGATGGACAACAAACCTGTATGTACTCCAATGACTACAGGGTGCACGATGAGTAAAAATGATGAATCTCCAGCGACAGATCAAAAATTGTACAGATCGATGATAGGCAGTTTATTATATGTTACAGCTACCAGACACGGATATCATGCGAGTTGTTGGGTTAGTAGCCAGATTTTGGGCTGCTCCGAAAGATTCTCATGTTGCAGCGAGTTAAAAGGATATTCGGATATCCGAAGGGAACTATGGACTTTGGGCTTTGGTATCCCAAAGGTGATGATTTTACTCTCACAGCCTATACAAATGCAGATTGGGCAGGTAGTAATGATGACAGGAAAAGCACCGGTGGTGGAGCATTCTTTCTAGGAAAGAGTTTGGTTTCTTGGTTAAGTAAGAAACAACCTTCGGTTTCTTTATCTACAGTAGAAGCTGAATATATAGCAGCAATGGTCGGGTGTACTCAAGTTCTATGGATGAAAACCACCTTGGAGGATTTCAAAGTCAAGCATGAACAACCCATCTCCATATTTTGTGATAATACTAGTGCCATAAGTATTTCCAAAAATCCGGTAATGCACTCAAGGACAAAGCATATTTCCATCAAGTATCACTTTCTAAGGGAGAAAGTGCAAGATAAGCAGGTCAAGGTAGAATATGTGTCTACTAAAGAGCAGATTGCGAGATATCTTCACAAAACCTCTTCCAAGAGATACATTTGAGTATCTAAGGGAGAAATTGGGAGTTGTACTCCCACCCTAGAATTAATCACCTCATTAGGAGGTGGGGGAGGGACTAAGCTAAGAGGCTCATTCTTAGTCCCAAGCCCCAAAGGTGACCCTTTGCCATTGATGACAAAGGGGGAGAGATTTTAGAAAGGGGGAGAGATATGAGTAAGGGGGAGAGCTTCTAGTGAAGAGGAAAGCTTCAAGTCAGGGGGAGCAAAAACTTCAAGAGATTGTTTTCAGTTTTGGCTCTTGAAGATGTGTTTTTAGTAAAGGTTTGCCATCAATGACAAAGGGGGAGATTGTTGGCAATTTTGGGTACCTTGAGTACATTGCCTTTGCCTAAGTTTAGTTGTTGTCATTGATGTCAAGGAGCTCTTGGTAGTTGTTGTCTTTGATGTCAAGGAGTTCTTGGAGCAATTTGTTTTTATGTCTAAGTATGTGTTTTGATGAAGGTTTCAGCTGGTCAGTAAGTCTCCAAGAAAATCAGAGTAGCCCAGTTGCAAAAGATCAAGAAAAAGATAAGTTAGAAAAAGTTTGCAGGCGGTTGGAAAAACTGTCACGATTTCGCGACATGTTTGAGGAGAGAGAAAGTTCTGGAAAAACTGTCACGATTTCGTGACATCTTTGGAAGGCAGAGACGAAGCAAGCAAAAATGTCACGATTTCGTGACATGTTTGAGGAGAGAGAAAGTTTAGGCAAAACTGTCATGATTTCGTGACAAGTTGAGTTGGCAGTGTTGAGTTGCAGGAAGTGTCGCGATTTCGCGACAAGTTGAGTTAGCAGTGTTGAGTTGCAGGAAGTGTCACGATTTCATGACAAGTTTCAATGAAGTTGTACGGATGCATAAAGTGTCATGATTTCATGACATGTTGAGTTGGCAGCTTGCAGTTATCGAAAGCGTCGTGATTTCGTGACATGTTCTAGTTTTGCGGGCATATGGCAGAAAAGTGCTTAAGGTAGCGAAAGCGTCACGATTTCGTGACATGTTCCAGTTTCATGAGCAGTTGGCAGAAAAGAGCTTAAGGCAGCGAAAGCATCACGATTTCATGACATGTTCCATTTTCGCTAGTGCAAACCGAGAAAAGGTTGAAGAAGCAAGAAGTGTCACGATTTCGTGACAAAGTTGCAGATGACGTTAGCAAGAGGCAAAGGTGTCACGATTTCATGATAGAAGCTGAGAAGAAGGCTTTGGAGTTCATGATTTCATGATAGAGTTGTTGATGATGTCAGCAAGAGGCAAAGGTGTCACGATTTTGTGATAGAAGCGGAGAAGAAGGCTTTGAAGTCTAAAGCATCACGATTTCATGATAGAAGTGAGATGACGTCAGCAAAAGGCAAAAGTGTCACGATTTCATGATAAAAGAGCAAAGGAAGCAGACAAAAGCAAAAGCGTCGCGATATCGCTACAACAAGCTATAGAAGGTGTACGACAGGCAAAGGTGTCGCGATATCGTGACATGTTGAAGTTTCATGCCAGAAGCAACAGGGAGGGAGTGAAGCCGACAAAGTTAAATCTGGGCCGACGTAGTGCAAGGTTTTACAGCCGACGTGATTGAAGGTTAATCAACCGACTAAGATCAAGATTCTAATCTTGAGATTATGAGTATAAAAGGAGGGATGCTTGAAGAGTTTGGCATCGATCGAAGTGTGCGTTCGAAGTGCGAATTGCGCAGATAGAGTGCGGGGAGAAGTTCGATCGTCAAGATGCAGAAGTGTGCAAAGACTGTGCTGGTGCAGAGTGTGCGAAGACTGTGTTGTGGTGGATGCGCATAGGAGCAGAAGCTGTTGGTGTTGCGACATTCGAAGACAGCATGCATAAGTGAGAAGTTCGATAGCCGAAGTGCTATGTGCTGCTGTGTTGCGCAGTCTGTGTGAAAGTTGGTGAAGACTTGGGGACAGCATTGAGCAAGCATCTAAAAGCTTGAGAACCATTTTCCTTAACCATTTTTGAGGACCAGATTGAGGACAGAGATTGAGGTAGAAGAGGACATTTGTGCTAGACCGAAGGACTATGTTTTAGTGCAAATTCGAGGACCAGCTTTGCGGTGACAGAGTTGAGGACAGAGATCTCCAGCCAGAGCAGGGAAGACAGGTGTCTTCTGTGGAAAGAGTTCCACTTGCTAAGGGCATAGGAGGTAGAGGTCTTCTAGAGGATCACCAACCAAAGCGAAATTAGGGGAAGGTATCTCCTTTGGGCAGAGGCTCATAAACATTGTAATCGGGAAGTATTCCCGAGAGGACTTTGATAAAATTTAGTAAGAAATTTTATCCGTGGAGTAGCCCGCATTGGGTGAACCACGTAAATTGTTGTGTCTCTTTGTTGTTGATGTGTTGTGCATTGTTTTAATTGTTGCTCTTGATACTGCTATCTATTCTCTGCATAAAGCTGATTTGAAAGTTGATTTAAAGAAAAAGTAAAAAGTGGTCTTATACTGTTCACCCCCCCTCTCAGTATAAGCTTGTGTTCTTCACAAAGATGAATTTTTCATCAAGATGCAGCCTTACAGAATCAAACCAGTTTTGCTCAAAAACTAAACCTACATCTGGAAATGAGTATTACATGGGATACAAATATCTTCTTCGAAACACAGTAGTGGGGGTCTATTGTGATTTAGAATGCTGGAATACAATGAAAAACTATGCAATCTAGAATATTGGAATACATCTAAAAAAAACAATCTGCTATAAATGTCTTGCTACTGAGATGGATATACGAAATTGTTGGTGGTTATCTTCTCCAAGATTGTAGATCTGATACCACTTGAAATAGACCTCTACTATAAATCAATAAATTAAATAAATCAAGCCACTTAAGGAGGGCAAAGTCCTATAAGCCACTTAGAGAGGGCAGAGTCTCTTATAGAATACACAAATGAATTTATGATTCAATGATAAATAAATCAAATACTTTATACCTATAAATAATGAATTGATGAATAATAATTAATCTTGGACAATTAGCTGACTAGCTATATTGGTATTGTAATAGAATTTCACCTGAAGTGTGCACTCATCGTATTTACCTTGAAGATAACGCAAAATCGATGAGGTAACCATAAATAAGGATGAACCTAGCCATCAAAAAAATAGTAAAATCTAAATTACAAAAGTTATTATCTGTTGGATTCATTTATCCCATCTTGGATATTCAATGGGTATCATTGCTAGTTGTAGTACCCAATAAAAAAATTAAATTGAGGATCTATCTAGATTGAGAGATGTTAAATAAAGCAACTAGAAAAAACCATTTCCCTTACCTTTTTTATATTAGGTCTAGGACACACTATCTGGATGCAAATATTTTTCATTCCTTTATGGATGCAGTGGATTCAATCAAATCCATATAGGGGAGAAAGACAAGGATAAAACCACATTTACCTGCCCATGGGGAACCTTTGCCTACTAAGTTTTACCCACCTACAACTTTCTAGTGGGTAGTACTGAGTATCTTCTTAGACATGGTAGGGAAATTGTAGAATATTATATAGATTATTTCACCATTTATGGTGAAAAATTTGAAGCTACAACTAATCTAGAGAAAGTGCTTCAACGTTGTCAAGAGACTAATTTATCCCTAAGCAATGAAAAATATTTTATGTTAATGATAGAAGGGATAGTTTTGGGGCATCACATTTTGGTCAAGGGGATAAAATTTGATGATAAAAAATAGAAGTTATTAAAGGACTCCCTACCCCTAAAAAATAAAAAACATACAATTTTTTCTAGGCCATGTAGGATATTATTGATGATTTATAAAAGACTAGCAAAATTGCTAAACCATTGCATGCACTACTAACCAAGGAAGTAGAATTCATAAGAATAGAAGAATGTGAATGAGCATTTCAAACCCTAAAAGAAAAACTAATGATTACTATGGTCCTCAAAGGTCCAAATTAGAACCTCCAATTTCATATCTATGTTGGTGTGTCTAACAATACCATAGGATCAGCACTAGGACAAAAGGAAGGGAATGAAGTGTATATCATATATTACATTAGTAAAAACGTCATGGGCATTAAATTAAACTACACCATTACAAAAAAAATAAAAATTTTGTTAGTAGTACATGCCATCAATGAATTCTACTACATCATAGGTTAATTTTTTTTGTTCATACATATTACACAACAATTAAATATCTAATGAATAAGTTGGTGATGAATGGTAGATTTATTCGATGGCTCTTACTCTTGTAGGAAATTGATATCACCATTATTGATATACTTGGGAGAGACAATGTGGTGGTAGAATTTATTTTTAGATTGATATCAAAGGATAATACAACAACTGAGGATATATTCCCATATGAGCATATCTTTACCCTTTAAGGTCAAACACCATGGTATGCTAACAGGGCCAATTACCTAGCAATCGATAAAGTGTCCCTTACAATCACTTCTTAAGAAGATAAAAAAATAATCAAGAAAAGTATAATATTCTCATGAATTGATGATTGTCTATTTAAAATTAGTCCT
Source organism: Wollemia nobilis (assembly GCA_028583015.1). NCBI lineage: Eukaryota > Viridiplantae > Streptophyta > Pinopsida > Araucariales > Araucariaceae > Wollemia > Wollemia nobilis. The sequence goes on along the minus strand of JAQPPZ010001063.1, from coordinate 5,712,939 downwards.
GATCAGATTACACAAAGGTGTGTAGAGAAAGAAGAAATCCTAGCCATATTGAAGGTTTGTCACGATGAACCGTGTGATGAGCAATTTGCAAGCAAAAGAACTATATTTAAAATTTAACACACAGGATATTGCTAACCCTCATTATTCATATATACAGCCAAACACACCAACTTATAAGACCAATGTCAAAGAATAGAATGACCAATGGTAAGAGATAAAATGTTGCTTCACCCTCAGTTGCCCTTAAAACCATTCAACAAATAGGGAATGGACTTTGTTAGCCCAATAAATTTCCAATAAAATGGTAAAATATAAATTATAGTATGTATTAAATATGTAACTAAGTGGGTTGAAGTGTAGGCTTTGCTGAGCACAAAGGAGGAAAATGGGGCTCAGTTCTTGTATGAATTCATCTTCACCCGATATAGTATTCCTAGGGAAATCACTATGGACCAAGGAGTTCAATTCACCTCTAGGATGATACAAGAATTTATGCAATAATATCAAATCTACCACAATAAATCCACCCCATATAATCCATAGGCCAATAGCCAAGTGGATATCACCAACCATGAGTTGGTAAACATTCTAACCAAAACTATGCAACAACATAAAAAATATTGGAATAAATGTCTTCCTAATGTAGCGTGGGCCTACCGAACCACTTGGAAAACTACTACAAGATGCACACCACTTTAGCTTGTGTATAGAAAGAGTGAGATGATGTCCATTGAATTCAAAGTGAAAACTCTATGGATGGCAATGGAACTCAATATGGACTTAGACGTGGCACATCAATAACATATTCGACAATTGAATTAGTTAGATAAATATAGATAGGAAGAATTGTAGCACATTGAGATAAAGTAGAAGTAGAGGGTTATGTGGCATGAGTACCACATTAGAATAGAACAATTTAGAGAAGATGAATGGGCACTACTATACGATTCTTGATTCTAGGACAGGAAAGGCAAGCTCACACAGAGATGACTTGGTCCTTACAAAGTGGTCAAAGTATTCAACAATGGGGTTGTTCATATTAAAAAAATCAAGGGTACTGAGAAAACCTTTATATTCAATGGTCATAGACTAAGGATCTACCCAAAAATTTTAGTAAGATTTTTTTTAATTTTGAAAAAAATGTGCGGTTAGAAAACAACACAAATAACATAAATTCAAACAACCTTAAATTTCTCAATATTGATCAGAATTTAACAAATGATCAATCATTCTTGTGGTACTAAAAAATATCTATACAATGGTGCAAACACCGTCTAAAAATTATTACTAAAATAAAAAAATATGACCTCCACAAAATATGATATTTTTCTAAAAAAATGTGCCCTAGCTCTGTAAAAATAAACCCACTTTGCACAAATCGCTGCTCTAATACCAAATGTTATAAAACTATGTTATAATCTACCATAAATCATTCAAAAATTTGTATAAATATCAATATGCATCCATAATTAAATTAATTGTACAATAAATTGCTCACAATAAAATAGAGATTGATTATACCCTTAAGGTAGGGCAACACCGTACAATGCTCCTTTTGGAAGGAAGCCACTCCACAAGATCTCTAGCTCCATGATCCAATACTTATACAAGAATACATTATAGATACCTTCTACAATAGGGCTACATCTCTCTTTATACAAGAGTGTGACGGTTCACCTTCCATGAGTTACAAGATTACCCATGTGGTGATTCATCTTACAAGGTGCATAATAATATGACAATATTTATTGTGGTTACATATGACAATATTTATTGCGGTTACATATGACAATATTCCTTATGGTTACATATGATAATATTATTTGCAGTTACATATTATAATATTATCCTAATAGTTATATTATTCTATGACATACCTATTTCTAATTTGACATGTGGCCTTTCTTAATCAATAATTAATTTATACCTCATCTATTTTACAATACAATATTAAATTATTAAGTACCTATCGTGGGTACCTAACATTCCATCCCCCTTATAAAATATTTCATCTTGAAACATTAGAAGAGGATAAATAATACAATATTTTGAACCATGTTGAGTACCGATACCAATATCGATCATCCATCCATCCTAAAAATATTATGAATGGTGGTAGTTTTCGTTGATGTCAATGCCATGTGTTGAAAGCATAAATTTAATCTTTTTTCATCCATACCTGCTTGTATTTATAAATTTTAGCATATCCAAAGTTTTAGATCCTTTGGTTCTTTATATGTATCTCATTGTTCTTGTGTTGCCTCAAGCCCTATCTCCATGATTTTTTGCCTCTCATGGTGGTGTGGATGGTGATATAATCCAAACTTAGCCTAATGTGCAACCTATTTTTTCCCTTCTCTCTTACTCTCTTCCATTAATTATACCTTTGCTTTAGCTTCCTTGATTTCTGCTACTACCTCCTCCTGAGATTCTACTTCAAGTTCTTTTGATTTTTTCACTTTGTTCCTCTGCAATAACTACATGTTTTTCCTTACATTAAGAAATGTCTTGTAATGTTATATTATTCTTTTTGTACCATAAATTCATGAAATTATTTTGCATATTAATGTTAATAGTACTCAAAGAATACAACCAAGGATAACCAAGAACAATATCTACATCATTCATCTCAATAACATGAAAATTTGAATGTAAAACATATTTATCCATGGTGAGATTTAAATCTTCAAAAATTTAAACATTTTTACCCTCAAGTTGTATGTCTTTGATTTTATTTTCTTGAACTTGCAACCTCTGTTAGAATTATTTGAGTTTTCATTGATGTCAAAGGGTGACTTGGTTGTTGGTAAATAATTGTGTGTTTGGGAAAATTATTCAAAGCAGATATATCCCCAAGGATGATTTAATTATATGAGTATGCTTTAATATTTAAATTAAATATTTAAATATTAAAGTGATATTTTTATAATTAATTTGAGCCAAAGGTTTGATATATTTAAATATAGTTTGAATAAAAATTTTAATTATTCAAATATTATATTATAGAAGTGATTTTAAAATATAAAGTTGAGTGGGCCAACCTCAAGATAATTATGTTGGTTGCATATAAATACAAGGGTTGGAGTTCATTTCAAATCAATCTTTCAATTGAAGATCCTCGATTTCGATGAGCGAAGAAGCGGTGGTGTGGTAGAACAAAGCATGGAGTGATTTGATTGGTTTTGGAGGTGTTGGTAGACTTTTGAGGGTGGACAAAAGTTTGGAGGTGTTGGTAGTATCATGTGTTGTGTTGTAAGACGTTCGAGGAGCGAAAAAAATTAGTTGGATCCTTCGAGTGGTAAAATAGCAAGGTAGAAGAACACAACTTCCAAGAAGAGCACAGGCGATATTTGTATTTGACTCGCATATGACCAAATTCATCATCAAGTAGCAACATTGCTTTCCAGCCAATACCAAGCATATGATTGTTAGACAAACAAAGGTTTTTGGAGGCACCAACAAAGCAGACCCAGTTTAAATTTGAAAACGTAGAGGTAAGGGGAGTTTTCGTTGTACTTGGAATCGATGATCAAAAGAGCTAGTGTAGCAGATATTGGTGAAGGTCATTCAGGTCCACCTTAGCCAAGATAGAGGAGCATCAATTCACCATCCTATGAAGAACACCCTCAAAGAGAAGCACCAGTATAGTGCTCAAACAAAGTGACGTCAATCTAAAAATAGCATGAGTACGAAGGAGATGAATTACAGGATTAAAGAGCATGTATGAGCCCAAGATGGTGAAAGAGTTTGAGTAGAAATAATATAGTAAATTCACCTGATTAAGAAGTAGAACACAAGTATATCGAAGTGCACATCCAGCCAAAATATTTGAAGTGTCCTTCAAAAGTGGTGCATGCTCATAAATAAATAATGTAGACAGTGAAGTCACAAGCTTAGATCACACACACATCAAGGAGATACGTTGAAGATATATACAGTGATGTCTTAGGGATACACAATGAAGTTTAAGGTATTGATAGCATTGTGGATATTATTTCTCCATTCATCCATGGTAGATTTGATAGAGAGTGGACAGGATGGTGCACCCCCGTTGATAGCACTATGGTAACATCAGTTGACAGAGACTATGAGGAAATAATTCTTACCAGCAAGAAGTGAATTTTTGAAGGAAAACAAATGGAAGTTTGAGATAGAACAGTAGACTCAAGCACATGGTAGGAGTTCAATATTATGGTACCTTTTTGTTGGGTAGTGGAGTCACTAAAAAGGAGCTGCAAATACTTGGTCTCAAATAGACATGGACTATATATGTAAGTTACCAAATTTATGCAGTAACATATCAACAAACCGTTGTGTAAGAGGAAGAGCAACAAAGAAGTAAGTACACGTTTTGTGACTACAAATGTTAGCATAAAGGTGTTCATGTTTTGTATATGCCATCCTTTTTGGTTTACAATGAAACATTCAGAAGACTAGAAGTGGAGAGTTAGATTTACTATTTTTATGTGACACTCAAACCAAATATACATCGAATGATATTAGGTTTTGTGGCAACTCATTGTGATGGTGTTTTTTAAGCAATTAAAGTGGTCAGTATTGTTCCAATAGTAGAATTTCGAAGTCATCTTGATTGCCAAGAAAAGAGTATAATACATTTGTTGAATTTAATATTTATGAGCAGAGTTTTGGATCAAATTTGGGAGCAGACCTAAGAAAGTTTCAATATAAAAATTTGAAGAGCTTGATAAGTGCTTCATAATGTGGAAGTATAAAAGAGTGAAAGTAAAGGTATTAGCATCTCCAATTCAACATGCAAGTAAGTTATCTAGTGCTAGACTTGGGCTACCTTTAAATATAATAAATGTGAGATGTGGAAGAGACAAACTTAATTAATATGAAGGATACTTTATCTATTTGAAGCTTTCAACACCATTATATCATTCTCTATTTGTTGATCAAGGTTGGTACCTTTAGATCTGAGGTTGGAGCCTCAAGGATATTGGTGTCTCCTGTGGGTTGGTGCCCATAAACTTGTATAAGGGGATTGGTGTCTCCTGTGGGTTGGTGCCCATGAACTTGTATAAGGGGGTTGGTTTCTTCTATGGGTTGGTGTTGATGAACTTATATAAGGGGATTGGTGTCTCCTATGGATTGGTACCCATGAACTTGTAATAAGGGGATCAGTGTCTCCTATGGATTGGTGTCCATGAAATTGTATAAGGGTATTGGTGTCTCCTATGAGTTGGTGCCCACGAATTTTGTTGAAGAAAATAAAAAGCAATATTTTTGTGTGGTTTTCTTCCGAAAGGGTGTTTCTACGTAAATCCTTATCTCTTATGTGTATGTAAATTGTGCATTGATTTATTATTGCATTCACATTGTTGTAGTTATTAGTTTGAAAGGAAAATTTGTATCTAATACTGTTCACCCCCATATCAGTATAAACATGTGTTTCTTCAATTGGTATCAAAGCAGGTTCCTTCATAAAAGCCTAACTGCTTGAATAAATATCTTACAAGAACACACGTCTTACCAAGAAGGTTTTTCATTAAATAGGGCTCCATTATTTGATGGGACTAACTATACCTTCTGGAGTGTGAGGATATGAACCTATTTGATGGCACATGGCTATGATATATGGTAATCTATTGTGGATGGGTTAAAACCACCTACAACCCCTCCCATGGATCAAAATAGTAAAAAACCATTTTAACATAATACCAAGGTAATGAATGCAATACTAAGTGTTGGAAATTTGAGTTGTTTTATGTTGTCATTGATGTCACATTAATGTCACAAGGTAACATTGAGTTTTATGACCAAAGCATTCATATTTTGGAGAGCATTGATATATATAGGGTTTTTGTGAAAACCAAGGTAGGTAAAATAAAAGGTTTTATTTAAAACCATGGATGGTAGATTTGAAATGGATTTTTCTTAAAACCTAGGTTGGCTTTTTGTTTCATTGAAAAAGGTGCCTCGGAGATGGAGATATTCAATTTTGAATATTTGGTTTAAATTTTAATATTTAAAATTTAATTTTAATTTTTAAAATTAAAATTACCTCATTGTCGACATCATCATCAAAAAGAAATTAATTTAAAAGCATCGTCGAAATTTGCAAAATTAAATGGAAGTTGCATATAAATGCAAAGGCTTGAGTTGAGTTGGCGTTGACTTGAATTGAGTTGAGGTTGATTTGAGTTGAGAGTGAGATTAGAACATATTGAGTCTCTAAAAATTCTCTTTATGCTTCTATGAGTTGATTTGAGTTTAGTTTAGATTGATTTGGGTTGAGAGTGAGATTAAAACATATTGAGTCTCTAACAATTCTCTTCATGCTTCTATGAAGTTGATTTGAGTTGAGATTGCCATTCATTGTTGAGTTCATTTTGAGTACTACTTGAGCATGATTGATTGAGCCTTTGAGAAGGCCTTTGGGATAGATTTGAGTATAGTGTTGGGACAAATTTCTAGAGCAGATTTGGGCAAGTTCTTAGTGATCTTGCTAGAGAAGATTTGGGCAAGTTCTTGGTGAGCTTGCTAGAGCATATTTGGGCAAGTTCTTGGTGAGCTTGCTAGAGCATATTTGGGCAAGTTCTTGGTGAGCTTGCTAGAGTAGATTTGGACAAGTTCTTAGTAAGCTTGTTGGAGCATATTTGGATAGGTTTTTTATGAGCTTGTTATTCAGCATTGGACAGGTTCTGTGTGAGCTTGTTATTCAGCATTGGACAAGTTCTGTGTGAGATTGTTAAGCAGGTTCTGTGTGAGCCTATTGAGAAGGTTCTTAGTGAGCCTATTGATAGAGCTTTGGAGATGATAAAGTACAAAGGACAAAGTCTTAGTGGATAGAGATCCAACATCCAACACAGTTGAATACAGATCTGAGTGAGGAGTCTTCAAGTGGAGAGAGGTCCACCAGTTAGTGCAAAAGAGAGATAGAGTCTTCTAGAAGATCACATAGCCAGATAAAATGGGGAAAGAGTTCTCCTTTGGATAGAGATCCATAAACATTGTAATTGGGAGTGATTCCCAAAGATATTAATTGAGAAATTTTTAGTAAAATATTTTCTCCGTGGAGTAGCCCACATTGGGTGAACCATGTAAATTGTTGTGTCTCAATTATGTGGTGACTTGTGCTCTTGCTTACTACTACTATCTGAGTTATTAATGCACACTACTATATTTGGTTATTGCAATTAAGGACATTAATTGATATTTTTTTGAAAATAAAGTAAAATGTGGTCTTATACTATTCACCCCCCCTCTCAGTATAAGCTTGTGTTATTCAATTGGTATCAGAGTGGGTTCCTTCAAAAATGCTAACAGCTTGAGGGAAGATTCTACAAGAACATAGATGACTTCACATAATGGATTATCTTCAAATAAGGCTCCATTATTTTATGGTAACAATTATGCTTTCTGTAGCATGAGAATGAAGAACTACTTGATATCACAAGGATATGAGGTATGGCAGATGGTTGAAAAATGGTATAGGGTTGAAGGTGATCCTGAGGAAGATAAAACTACCAAAAAATTGGTTGAGATAAATACAAGAGCAATGAATTATATCTTGAGTGGGCTTCATGAGATAAATTTTACAAAGGTCATGGTATGTACTTCAGCTAATGAGATGTGGACCAAGTTGCGGAATACTTATGAAGGAGATTCCAAGGTAAAGTTGGCAAAACTACAAACTCATATAAAAATATTTGAGAAATTGAAAATGGAAGATTCTAAAGATATTGCAAAGTTTTTACTTCAAGTTTATGAGATTACTAACACCATGAGAGACCTAGGTTTTGAGATGAAAGAATCATAATTTACTTAAAATATTTTGAGATCACTTCCCATGAAATATGATTCTAAGGTTTCAGCAATAGAAGAAATAATGGATATCAACAAGCTAACAATGGAGGAATTGCAAGATACTCTCATAGTTTATGAGGTGAGGGTAAGTAAGCATCAAGATCCAATAAAAGAGATTGCATTCAAGGATTCAAAAAAAAGAAAGGGAAAGTTTCAGAAATAGATAGAGTTTTAGAAAATAATGAGGAAGCTAAATTCTTCAAAATGAATAAGGACTCAAGTAATTTTAGAGATATAAGGAAATTCAAATGCTACAAGTGTGGTGATCTTTTTCACTATGCATATAAGTGTACACATGAATAAAAGAGTGATGATGAAAAATAGGGTCAAAGAAGAAAAAAATATGGAAATCATAAGCATGACAAAGATGACAAATTCAAGCAAAATAGATATGAGAAGAAGATCATTTTTCGTAAGGCAAAGAAATCGTACTACATTGTAGAAGAAAGTGATAGCTCAAATCATAGTGATAGAGACAAATCATATGATGAAAATGAAGAACATCTATTTCTAGGAATAGAAGGTGAAAGAGAATAATGTTTTGTGTATGGTCAAAGAGATCATAGATCAAGATATTGCAATGGTTTCAGTGATAGTGAAGATGAGATGACACATCAAGGAAACAAGCATGGTCAAAGAAATCTTGAGAGTTTATTTTCTATAGAATATTATAATTATCTTAGTGACAGTGAATATGAAGAAGGGTTTTTCTATGGAATAAGAGAAGTAGAAGAAGAACGTTCACTCCAAATAGAAGAAGTTAAACAAGAGGATATTTTTTTAGTTTATTTAAAGGAAGACTTCAATGTTATCCATGAGCAACTACAAGAGGTTAAGGAGAATCTAAAATAATTGAGATATTCCCTACACGAGAAGTTTGATCCATAACATGACTCAAAAGATTGAGATATTTGTACTAAGAAGGAAACATGTATTTTAGAGGCTATAGAGATGGATTCCAAGTTGCTACTTGACACAAATGAAGAGAAAGAAGAGGAGGATTCCAAAGCACCAAATGTCTCATATGTCAGATTTGGGGAATCACACTCAAAAGGAAAGGAAGTTCTAAAATATGAAAGCAAGGAAGCACCTAAGATTTATGAGGAAAGTTCCAAAGTTCCTATGGCTCCAAATATTTAGTTTGGTTCTTGTTTTGAGATAGGTGAATCAAATTCAAAAGGAAAATAAACTCTTAAAGAGAAAATCAAGGAAGAAACCAAGGAAGAAGTTTTATATACTACAAAGAAGGTTCAAGGATGCAATGCACAAGTTAAAAATGATCATAGGGATAATGTTCAAGAAAGGTATGAGGAACCAAGGCATGAACAAAGGGTTTTTCAAGGATATTGTTTTTCTTGTAATGGATTTGGATACAAGGCTATACATTGCAGGGTCTATGGATCAAAGAAGTTTGATTTTGCTAGAAGAAACTTCAAAGGAAGAAGATATGATTTTCAGGGACATTGTTTCTCATGTAACAGGATTGGTCATAGATATTTACAGTGCAAAGGAAATGAGCAACATGGTTTTGGTTTTAGAGCTACATAATTTAGAAGTCATGATAATAATGGTCATGAAAATAGAGCTTCACAATACAGGGTTCAGGAAAGGAATGGATATGGAAATTACTTCAAGAAATAATTCAAGACATGGGCACCATCCAAAGGCTACACTATTAAGTGTTTTAATTGCAATAACTTTGGGCATATTGCAAAATGGTGCAGGACTCAATCCCAAAAAAGTTCAAGGCAATAAGGTCAAATAGGTTCAAGGCAAGAAGGTCAAATAGGTTCTAGACAAGAAGATCAAGTAATTCATCAAGAGAAGGATATAAGAAAAACATGGAAGGAAGTTGATAGAGGAAAAAATCAATGTAAGATGGGAGTAAAGGTATTTCCACTGATGAGGCAGAACATTGCCTCATACAAAGACTGCTTTTGATATATTTTTAAACTATTTGGAACCACTTATGATATTATTTTGTACTAATTTTAGTGATACTATGCATTATATGATGATGTTTACATATTGGAATGATAAAGTGCATATGACCTATTTTGACTGTCTATCTATATTTTTTAATATGTTTTAGCTGTATTATTTAGTATATTTTGCATTAAGTTAATGTTGTAATATTAAGGTGTTGCTACCTATTTGGTTTTGTGCTTCTTTCATAAGATTTCCCCATCGTTTAACCATTTTAAATAACCAAAAGGCACCAAAACTTTGTCAATGGTTTGACTGTGCAAAAAATAGGAACTTTTCCATACAAATTCCAACCAGTTGTACATATACAACATGGCTTGGAATTTGTCCACTCAAGCTCATTAAAAATATGAAATCAGTCTTCTGGTAACTTATGAAGACTATTTCCACTGTCACAACTATTCTCATGCGCTTTTGGAGCATGAATTAATATAAACTCTATTCTACTACCTAATATTTTGGAGCAGCTCCGGAATAAGTGCAGAAGCAATAGTTTGGGTCAAAAGCACCTTTAATTGCAACAGAGGATGGTAAATGGTGTTTGCAGCTATTTTAGGTATATACCTATCTTTTCCAAAACCTGTCCCTCAACGGATGAAGCCCAATAGATGGAATGGATAAGAGATAATAGACCTAATCCCTGCATTCTGGGAAATAGTCCTATAATAGTTGTAACATTCCTACATGGTAGCACAAAACCTTATCAATGTTATACCCTACTTGTATAAATAAAATGCTCCCATTTTTTTGAGCATATAGAAGAATATAGAAAATAAGTGATAAGAGTTAGAACTATTTTAAGTGTTGTAACTATGTATTGCAGTAGCATAGTAGCTTACATATATTTCCCTGCACTGCTGTCATGCTGTTGAGAATGAAATAAAGGAGCAATATTTGACATTCATGTTTGATTCTGAGTTGAGTGTGAATATTTAATAATTTAAAGCAAGTTCATTTGCCCTCTTCTAGTTCATGAAGCAAGGGCCACTTCCAGGCTTAGAAGAGGGTTTATACCTACCAGAATTCTGCTAATTTTTGGCTGTAGCAGGTTAGCAGAGATCTGATATTTTTTGCATGGTTAGTGATTATGATAATGTGGCATTTGAATGCATGGTAGGTAAATCATCTAGGGTAGAATTTAACACAATACTTTCTATTTCTAATTTGTTTCAAAATTTGTAATATTTCCATAATTTCTTGTCAGCCTAATTTGTTACAAATTGTGCAACTTTATTTATCAGTTTTTGAATGTTATCATTTTATCTCATTTCCATTTCAGAAAGTGACATTGTTTTCTACAATTTTAGAAAGTTTCATTATTTACCAGTTTGAATGTTAATGCTGCAATTTCAATTTAGTAATTTCCTGTCAAATAAATTCTGCTATTTTCAGCTTTGCAATAGTTTAGTTTTATTTTTCTGCAACAGTGAGAATTTCAATTATGCAAGGATAAGTAGGAGTTCAGTTTTAGTTTTTAGAAGTAAGAAAGGAGACCCCAAACACCCCAATCTCTAACTGTCCCATGAATAAAGCCATGATCTAAATGAACTAAAATTTAGTCTGTTAAACCTTGCTTTCGTATATAGCCTTGGACACCGCCCTAGATTGACATATAAATATTAAATGGTGAAAATTTGATGACACTCATCATTTTTGGCATCGTTGTCGGGGAAACTTAGGTATTGTTAGGAGAGGTCTAGTAGTTCAAAAACTATCATGTTTTAGGAAACAGTTTTTGGAAACCTGAGGTTTAGTTTATTTAGTAAATATGCATGAATGCATAGGCCAAGAGATGAAAGAGGAAGGTTTATCAGAACTGGATCTTTTCCAAAAATGCGTTCTTCATGATCAGGTGAAGATCTACCTGTGTATGAACTTCCTGAAAGACTTAAAAGAGAATCATCTTCTTCATCAACTAAAATTGCGGGATCTTAGCAAGAAGAGCTCTTAGAGGTACATGCTTCTAGACATACCCATAGGGCTGATCCATCTAAACTAGTTGAACAAATTAAAATTGAAGAAGCACCTATAGTAGAACAAGGAGAACGTGATAGGGAAATTGTTGGTCATGATGCTGACAATCCTCCTGTTAGAACTTTTGAATACCCTATTCGTCTGAATCCTACTTAGAATGCTCCTATGAAAAAAATTTCACCCTTAGTATTGCCAATATTTAGGGGAGTTATTTCTGAAGATCCTAATCAATTTTGTTTGAATTCAAAGTTCTATGTCAGACTTATGACTATGTCAATGACAATCAAAAATTTAAGTTATTTCCCTGTACACTTAAAGATGCAGCCTTACGATGGTTTATGAGCCTTGAACCAGATTCAATCCGCACTTGGAATCAAATGGAAACTGCATTTTTGGATAAGTATTAGGAGTATTATAGAGTTAGAAATAGGAAGGATAAGTTATTTTAGATAAGACAAGAAGAGGATGAAAACTTAGAGGATTATCTTGATAGATAAATGAGATGTGGTCCTGTGGAAACTGACTTATTACAAACTATATTTCTGAGAGGTTTGTAGGATGATTATAGAGAATTATTAGACTTAATGGAAAAAGGAGATATAAACCAACTTGATATTAATGATATTGTAGAGTTGTATAGAAATTATTCTCGCACTAGAAAAAGAAGAAGGAAAAGAAATCCTGGTAATATTGATATAAAATATTTGATGGAGGAACTGGATAATATGAAAACTGATATACTTGTTCAACTAAACACTGCTTTAGGATAAAGGAATACAAGAGCCAATTTTTCACCACCCCTGTGTATCTATTGTCCTAGGTGCAGAAATAAGCATGATCTACAGGATTGTCCTTTGGACAAGAATTCAATTTCAACAATTTATAGCATTTGCTCAAAGGAGCATAAAACTGATAAATGTCACCTTTTGCCCCATCTTCAGAGTGTTTTAGAAAACCAAGTTGAATAAATTCATGCTATTGGGCAAAGTCCAAGAGGCAACTTCATACAAAACCAAAATGCCCCTCACTTTTCATCAAATTGGGTACATAATCCTTGGAATATGCCATGGGCGTATACCAAAACTCCTCCCCAAACTTGGAATCAATAATGGGCAACCCCTCAAGATTGGTCACATTTTGGTTGGAATCAGTAATGTCATTTAGTTAATCCATCTTGGATACCAAATAAATCTAGGAAAATATTGGGGCCACAATACCCATCCTATTAAGGGCAGTAGAGGTATCAATCACCAAATCAACACTTGCTTCCAGCCCCTAATAAAAATTTTTAGGGAAGAGTTCAACCACAACAAACATAGCCAGTTAAGCAACCTCCACTTCTATCTCAGCCTATGGTTAACCCCAATAACAATAGACAAGCAGCCCCTATTTATGGATCTGAGTCTAAAGAGACTATTGTAGTCCATGTCCTTTACTATAGTAACATCCAGTTACGTTTAGGGAAGGTTTTACCTGACCCTGCACCACCCACTATTGAAGAAATTGATGGAAAGCAAAAAAATCAAGTCCAAAAAAACCACAAATAGAGCAAAAGGAAGAAAAAATAGAAAGTTTACAAGGAAAAATTGAACCTGCCTCAGCAGACCTACCGTATCCTGAAAGGTTTGACCACACTATCACTGCTCCTGAATCAGAATTAATCACAAAATTAAGGAAAATGTCTATCTAACTCCCTTTATTGTAGGCAATAAAGGATGTATCTCTAATTAGGAAAACCATTCAGGAGTTGTGTATTAGGAAACCTCATAGGAAGAAGAAAGCATTTCCTAAGATTGTACAAGTAGAAGGTAAGTTGGCTGACCTGCTTTCTAGAAAACTAGTACCCCCTAAATATGGTGATCTAGGGAGTCTAGTGGTTACAATTATTGTTGGGTTAGTTAAAATTCCAAATGTACTTATCGATTTAGGAGCTACAATCAATGTGATGACTAAGTAAACCATGTAAAAATTGTAGCTCAATAACCTTAGTCCTACTACCACAGTTTTGGAAATGGCAGATAGGTCAGTGGCTAAACTGAAAGGAATTCTGGATGATGTTGCCATTGAAGTGTCTTCTTGGGAATACCATGTATATTTCTTAGTTTTGCATCCTAGAAACTTAGCTAATGGTTATCCTATTATTCTAGGACGACCTTGGCTTACCACTGTAACTACATTTATAGACTGCAGGTCAGGTGAGATGACCATTTCAAATGGTGTAGACCTGAAAAATATTTCCTTGTATCCACCAGCCCAACCTTTAGCCAATTTTTTTAGACAGATATGGTATCCTAATTCTTATGAAGAATAGGAAACTATTGTCATCTTGGCCACCATTGTAGTAAAATAACATATTGAAGAACTTAATTCACCAGAAAGGGAAATCTTTGAACATGAAACAATTTTAGTGAAAACATTGCAAGAAGGCCTTAGGAATGATCAAATTCTTGTCCATCGTTTGTTATGGAAATATGAAGAACAAACTATTGAACATTTGTCATCTATTCCACTACAAGAAAGCTCCTTCACATTACCACATGGATGGCATCATCATCTTCTAACTTCTTTCACCTGTCCTATGCAAATGATCCCATCAGGTATCACATTTACACTAGAATCAAGAGTATTTCATACTCTACAACCACATCATTGTCCCTTAAATGCTTTAATTAGTAAATATGAGGCTGTCAACTATGTTTATCTAGGTATTAAGTAGATTTATATATAGCCAAGAAATTTTTTAAACATTAATAGCTGGTTGACTAATGAGAAAGAAGACAAATTATTTATTGTTTTATGGAGACATGTTCAAGCTTTTGCTTGGAGTTATAAGGACATGAATGGCATTCACCCTGATGCGTGTACACATAGGATATACACTAAATATATCAAACCATTAAGACAACAACAAAGGCTTCTGAATCCTGCTCTAAAGGATATTGTTAAGGAAGAAATAAAAAAACTATTGGATGTAGGATTCATTTATCTAATTTCAGATAGTAGGTGGGTTTCACCATTGGTCATTGTTCCAAAGAAAAATGGGAAGATGAGAGTATGTGTGGACTACATGGAATTGAATAAGGTCACACATAAAGATCACTTGCCATTACCATTTATAGACCAAGTGTTAGACACCCTTTTTGGTAAGAATTTTTTCTATTTTCTTGATGGATTCAGTGGTTATAATCAGATACAAGTTGCACTTGAAGACCAAGATAAAACTACTTTCACATGTCCTTGGGGAACCTTTGATTATAGGGTTCTACATTTTGGTTTATGTAATGCTCCAGCAATATTTCAAAGAGTTATTTTGACCATATTCTCTGATTTGACAATGAGAGTGTAGAAATTTACATGGAGGATTTCACAGTATTTGGGGATAATTTTGAATATACTTTGGAACAACATGAAAAAGTTTTAATATGTTGTGAAACATACCATTTGTCTCTTAATCTTGAGAAATGCTTCTTAATGATGGAGGAAGAGATTGTCCTTGGTCATCATATCTCCTCTTATCAGATCAGGGTTGATCCTAAAAAGGTGGAAGTCATCAAAAACCTTCCTCCTCCAAAAACTCAAACTGATGTGAGGAGTTTCTTGGGACACATTGGTTTCTATCGTAGATTTATTGCCAATTTTAGTACCATATGCAATCCAATTTTTGCATTACTAATAATTTTCGACACTATATGACAGGATATTAGGTATTCATTCATACAGATCATGCTGCCATTAAATACCTTATGAATAAACCTCTAGCTAGTGCAAGAATTATTCATTGGTTAATATTGTTGTAAGAATTTGATATCACTATAGTTAATAAACCAGGGAAAGCTAATGTAGTTGCAGATTTTCTATCAAGATTACCAAATGAAGATACATGAGAGTTGGTTGAAGATGCATTTCCAAATGAGAAACTGTTTGCTATTTCTATGCAGTCTCCATGATTTGTAGATATAGCTAATCATTTTGCTACAAGAAAAATTCCTCTTCACATTACTCCTAAACAAAGGAAATAGTTAATCAAGCAAAGTTCTTATTTTAAATGGATAGGAGGTTTACTTTTCAAATGCAGTCCTGACCATGTTTTGCACAGGTGCATCTACAAGGATGAGGTGTATGATATCCTATGGGCATGTCATGATGAACCTTTAGGAGGACACTATTCAGTCAAGAGTACAATTCGAAAGATCTTGGTTATTGGTTATTACTGGCCATATTTGCATAAAGATGTGAAAAATTATGTTAGACATTGTGATGCATGCCAAAGGATGGAAAAACCTACCTTCACTAGTGAAATGCCATTACAACCTCAAGTAGGAACAGAACCATTTGAGAGGTGGGGGTTAGATTTTGTAGGACCCATTGACCCTCCTTACCAAGGAAAAGTGCATATCTTGGTATGTACTGACTATGTAACCAAATGGGTAGAAGCTCGTGATTTTAAGCATGCTCGAGAAGAAAAAGTTGTTGATTTCCTATATTCATAGATTTTCTTACGTTTTGGGGCCCCACAATCCATCACCACTGATTAGGGACCTCAGTTTACCTCAAAATTTTTTGAAGCCTTTACAAAGCTATATGAAATCAAATACCAAAAATCCTCACCTTACCATCCGCAAGCCAATGGCCAAGTTGAAGTGACAAATAGGGAATTATAGAGGATCTTAACCAAAACTATAGCAGCCCATAGGAGGAATTGGGTGGAGAAGTTACCTAAAGCAATTTGGGATTACAACACTACTTGGAAATCCACTACTGGATTCACACCATATGAATTGGTTTATGGTAAAAATCCTCTTTTGCCTATTGAATTTGAATTATTGACTCTTCGAACTGCTTTGGATGTAGATATTGATTTGTCACAAGCACAAACGGACCAAATTATATAGCTCAATGCATTGGATGAGCTACGAAGGGATGCATTGCACCAGACTAAGATGATCCAATCACAATGCAAGTTGTGGTATGATAGTCATATCCAACAACGAAAATTTCAACAAGGTGATTGGGATTTGTTGTTTGACTCACGATATAAAGACTATCCTAACAAGTTGTAGACTCAATGGCTCAGACCTTATCAGGTTGAGGAGGTATTTGCAAATGGAGTTGTACATCTTTCACCAATAGATTATTTAAGAAGGAAAATGGTGGTTAACAGTCATCATCTTTGGATATATCACAAACCGTTAACCGAGGAGTTTCTCAAGCAAGTAGGAAACTTGGATGTATCAGTATTGGAAGAAACCACTTCTTCCAATATGGACTCAATCAAGTGACATGAACCAAAATATATATATATATATATATATATATATATATATAATAATTCAAAATGTGAAAACCTCTTTGAGGCGCATCTGAATTGGGCTTACATGAAAACCAGTTTTTTCAGCATGTTTGCCTCACAGACTTGCCACCATTCCATTCATTCTCACCATTGTTTCACTATTTACCATTCCATTCTTTATCACCTCTGTTTCACTATTTTTAGATTGCGCCTGTTACACTAGTTGAGGAGTCAACATAAAATTAGCAAAAAACAATCTTTGTACAAAATGTAGATAGAATGGTTTCTTCAAGTATGTGCATTTTCTATTTTAATATTGTAAATATTTATTATGTAGTGTATGATATCCCTAGTTAGTATAAAGCATACATAAGGTCTGGTTCCAGAAAATTTATCAAGATAAGTTTTAGATAAAAAAAAGAGCCTCTTCAAATGATTTTGAGTGAAACTGCTTTGGAATAAACCTGTTGCATATCACTGTTCTTGAATTAAACTTTAGAATTAGCTTTGTAATGAAAAGGGTATTTGCTTAGGAATGAAATTTGTGATAAAACCAATTAAATGAATTAACAAAAGGTTAATTCATTTTACTCTAGAACCATGTGGCTAAAAATTCAAATAAATAAATTTTCTGTGAGTTCCTAAGGTTTTGCGCCAATTGGGTTGGAAATAGCACTTGGGACGCAGGTTTCAAGTACGAGTTCCAAGGCAAAATTTTGAGGAGGGTATGGAGTTTCGAATACTACAACACGTGACCACTTAGCACATGATTCAAAATATTTTTAAAATAAGAACTTCCATAAAAGATGCCATGCCACTCCCGATAGCTATAACATGTAGTAAAAATTAATGACGGCTTATGTGTGCAATAACTTGTCGTCACATTCCAATTTCATGTTCCTAGCACATTTTGAAGTTGTTCTAGCACTGCATCTATTTAATCCTCACCCTCGAGCATTACCATTGACAAACTTAAGCATTTCAAAAACTAAAAAAAACCTGTTGTTCAAAATTTGTAAGCCTGAGATACTCTGCACATAGGAGATTAACAATGGGCGGACAGAAGAAAAAAATTGAACCAAATAACATAGAATTTTGTAGAAATATGAGGAGTCCATGTGAATATTTACAGAAGGGGGATTTTTTCCCTTCTTGCACAAGTTCGATGGGTATTCAGAAGGGTTGGTTGTTGAGTTCGCGCACACCTTTCGCAACAACCAAATTCATATCAGCGGCATGACCATCCAGGTAAGCCCTAAAATTCTCAGCCAAGTTATTGAATTGCCATTGCATGGGGTTCAAATTGGAAAATTAGGGAAAAATACTTTAGTTGAACTTGTATATAAATTCAAGGGAAATGAGGATAGGCCCACTGAGTTTATATTGAGTAATAATATCTACAAGGGGGTCAAAAGAACAAGTTTACAGCCTCCTTTGGATGAATTTGCAGTAGGGGTCATTAGGTTTTTGACCTGCGATGGGCAATTCCCTGTCCTCTCAGGACATCATATGCAATTTTTAACCCATCTTCGTCACAGCCGCTCAAACATTGAACTGAAGGTAAATATGCCTCTGTACCTATACCAGGAGCTGGTAAATATCGCCAAAAATTACCAAGCAAGAAAATGGTCTCCCAAACACCATGGCCTAATCAAGATTATATGCAAACATCACTTCTATGGAAACCCTAGAAGCTTTGATAGGTTTTTTCATGCATGGAATGAGTTGAATGAGGAAGAGGCAGTTGAAATGCAAGGGTATGACTACCCTTGACTCCTACTCACCTGGATATCTCTAGTATACACAAAAGTATATATATTTACCAGTAATGAAATAACACAGTTATACAATCGAGCAGATACGAATAATTGCAAATATGAAGATAATAATCAAATGCCGCTCAAGGAGGGCAGATCCCCACCACAATGGGAAAATAGTGTGTGAATACGCAAGTTAATGAATAGATGATAAGATGATTTTCAACATTTGGATAACTAACTATATATAATAATTAAATAAATGCTCTTGTAATATAGCTGACGCTATATTAATTTGGTATGTAACATGACTCCCCTCCTCGGAAAGCTTTGTCCTCAAAGCTAGAAATGTCTAAAAAATCCTTTCAGGTTCCCATGTAGCCTCTTCATCTGGTAGGCCCTGCCATTTTATGAGAAATTCTTGGATGTGACGAGAGCTCCATATGCGTGTTCTTCTTTGTAGAATTGCTTCTGGTTGGAGATATATATGCCCTTCTGCATCTAGTATTGGTAATTCTGACTGAGATTTCACTTTTTGGCTGATCACCTTCTTGAGACATTGTCTGGCAAGGTCATGGGATCTTTTGGGAGGTAGTCCCTTTGGTTCTTGGAAGACCTCTTCGTAATGTGCTACGTTGTCTCGTAAATCTGGAGTAGTAATATCCGAAGTTGCTCGAGATTGCTTTTCCAAACAATTAATTTGATCTATGAATCCATAACCACCATTTTTTAACATTTTCTCCATACTATGAGAGCTCACCATCTATGATGGAGGAGTAGTAATGCCTTGTAAGTGAATGACCTGTCCGTTTTCCTTCCATTCCACAAATAATTTTTTGAAATTGAAGCTAATTGTGTCTAGTGTTTCCAACCATTCGACTCCCTAAATGACATCAAAGTTCCCTAAATTCAATACGAAGAGAGATCCATACCATGTATAAGTTCCCATTTTAATGGAAACTTTAGATGTTTGCCCAATACATTGAGTGTTCACCCCATTGGCTACTAGAACCTGGAATTTGTCTTTGTTGGAAGAGTTAATGAATAAATTCAAAGCTTTTGTTGTTTTGATGTCGATAAAATTATGGGTACTACCTAAATCAATTAGCACATTTACCTTTTTCTGCCGGATAAATCCTGGTACCTTGATTGTATGGTGGGTTGTTAACCCCATGAGGGCATGCATGAAAATAACCATTGTATCCTCTTCCTTCTCTTCTAGAACAATCGATAGTTCTTCTTGAATAGGTTCTTCCTGGTGGTATGCTTCTTCCTCTTCTCCTTCATATTGAGCGCATTCAATATGAAAGTTTTGTTTTTGTGCACATGCTTGTTCTTTGGGATGGTGATTGCGACATTTATAGCAGAAGTATCTTGATGGTTGATCATTTCTATGAAAAGAGTTGTTGCCATACAAAGGATGACTATAAGTTTCATGTTTTGTATACAACTGAATTCTCTTCTCAGCTAGCTTGGCTATTCTTATGCAATCGTTCAACGAGGTTGGATTTTGAATGTCCACCTCCACATTAATATTTTCTTTCAAACCATTGCAAAAAGGTCCTACCACTGTGTCTGACTAAGGTGTAATGCATACGGTAGTAAACTGGTGAATTCAGAGACGAACTCACTAACTAATATTTCTTGTTTAAGAGATAACAGTCTTACTGTGTATGATGATGTAGCTCCTTCATCAAATCTTTCTAAAAAATAGGTAGTGAAATTATTCTAGCAAATAGTAGCTCCTTTCTTGCGTTTAAGCCATACGAACCATTGGTAAGCCTCAGTGCCTAATTTTGATGCTGTGAAAGGGACTTTATCAGAATCCCTAATTTGGTATAAGTCGAGAATGCCTTTCATTTTGGCTATCCAACCACAAGGATCATGACCCTAAAAAGTGGGCATATCAATGCATGGAAAATTATTAGGGCCTCTCGGTTGGTGATAACCCATATCCCTATCCTGATATTGGTTATATCGTTGTCTATGATAGCGATTCCCGTAATTATCCGGATTGCCTCTTTGTTGCTCCCAATATTCATCCTGGTCATCATTTTCTTCATGCCTTTGTTCATGGGAGTAATTTTGGGGATTAGTATTGGGATTAGGTTGGTTTTGTGTGCTCAATAGTTTAGTTAGGTTGACATTAATTTGGTGCATACCATCTAGTAATTGTCGAAGAGCTTCATCAGTGGTAATGGCAGAGTTGCTTGATTCTCCTTGTGTGACATTGTCGTGAGTTGGGAAAAGGTTAGTAGCCATGGGGTCTACCAATGGATGATGCGGATTATAACTACCAATTTTGAAAGGAGAAGGATAATTTTTTTTTTTTGTACCTGGGCTTTGATGAGGTCTTCTTGTGTTGGTATGGGTCATCTCCGAGCTTGATAGTCGACCATCAGGTCCTTTGATCCAACTTCTACTCATGCATTGTTCAAAATTTCCTACTTTAGTAATCCTTGAGCTTCGATTTCTACAAAAATTTGGTTGAATTTGGCAAAAAATTTTGTGTTTCGCTTCAACTGTCGCTCCAACTGCGACGTGGATTTGAATTTGGATTTGGGCTCCTCCTTGACAACAACTTTTGACAGCTTTTAGTGACAACTTTTGACAACTTTTAGTGACAACTTTTGACAGCAAGTTTCTAGCAACTTAATATTTTGATAATTTTCTTTGACAACTTTTAGCACTATTCGATGACGACAACTTTACACATGAGCAAAACACGATTCTTGACTAACCTGGACTGAGGACAAGACCACCGGATGACCTAGACCAACTGACAACATGAGCGAGACACGACTCGAGATGCTATGTTGGACCCAAGACTCGATACGAGGGCACAAGGGACAACAACGAATGCAAGCGACACGAATAATGAGGATGACATGGAGGTGACATGACATGAACACGACATGGAACGACATGACAACTAGATGATAGACACAAACATGACAGGGAACGACACGACGCTTACATGAACACGATAGCTAAGCAATTGCACGGATGACACGTTGGGCTACATACGTGCAAGGGAAGAAGCCTATGTGACCGAAGTCACATTTGTTTAGAAGCAGATATTTGATTATAAATCCCCCTTGGCTGACTGCACCGACCGTGTGGGATAATTGTCTTGATTAAAAGAAAAAAAATTAAAATATGTACCTTAGGTTAGGCGTGTAATAAATCTTTTTTCTCGTGATTTGATTGGCCAACGACTCAACACGTAGCACTATTGATTCTTTGGATTTCTTCGACAAATTCGAATGGGAGATGATGCGTTTGGACCGTGATCTCTTGGCTCCCTTCTTGGGATAACCCACCACGACAGATTTGGTCTTGCTTGTTGTCGAACACGTTTATTGGTTGGCCTGTGAGTAGCTTCAAGAGGCCTATGAATAGATTCAAACGGTTTGATTGCTACGTGCGCCGGTGAGACTGGTTATCCCTCCGGATGCTATACCGCCTAGCTGTACCACACGACCTATTCCACTACTTATCCATTGAAATACTGCCTATTTTGACGTCCGTTCTGACCAGCGTTAAGCTGTCTACTACCACCCGAGATGCCTATTTAGGGTTACGTCGCTACTATCTTCCTTGAAAGCGCGTGATATTCTAATTGTCGGTTGTTGTTGCTACGAAAGCTCGGTGTTTGAAAGACTGCACTCTTCTATTTCCCCAGGCTCGTTAGAAAGCTCCTGGTTAGTTATGGTAAGACATAGAGGCTATAAAGGCTAGACTCACACTTATGGAGCAGCATCCTCATAAGTCTAACTCTGGAGACGAATTAGCCAATATTATGTTGAACTTGGCTGGTGATGCAACCTTATCTGAGAGGAACTCACCAATTAGGGCATAAATTGAAGAGGAAGAATTTGCACAAGCACCATAGCAGGTTGAAGACAGAACAAAGGATGAGCATCTAGGGACACAGTAGATAACCAAATCAATAACACCTACAGAGGGAGAAATAATAGTACAAGAAGAGGTAATTCCATAGTCTCCTTAAAATATTGTTAATTTGAATGCACCTAAGATTGAACTAGTAGAAATTGAAACACACGCAGAGCCCCTTGTAATTGAAAAGGTGGATGTAGGCATTCAAGTTAATGTCATTCCACAAATGCAACCAATAGTTAGGTCGCCAAAAATAGTTACTTTAGCACATTATAATGAATATGTGGCATATTGGATGACAAAATGCCATAAATTGGAGGAAAAGGTCTCCTCATTGCAGACCTTAACAAAATAAATAAAGCAGAAAGAATCTAAAATTGAGAAATTAAAGGGGCAAGTACAGGACATATGTCAGATTGCTGAATGCAAGGTTCAATGTCAAAGGCCTGCCAGATTTTACAATTTAATTTTGAAGGAGAGGTACCTCCGATGGTAGATATTGAGAATTACCTCTGGTCTCTCCCATACATTTGAGACACTAGGTGAATTCTTGGAAGCTTTCTAGAAAAACTCTGAAGAACACCAAAATTTACTATGTGAGTTATTTCTTCATAATTTCTTTCTTCCAAATAAAGTTATTTTTCTCCCCCACATATTTACTGGTGATATTCAACTGAGGGCTTTTAAATCAACGCTTCAGAATCATATTTACTGGGAGTAGGAGAAAAGGGCTAGTAAATCCATAGAATCCCAAGCTATTTTGCTCATTAGACCTATCCACTTAAATCATAGAACTTACAATAATCAACATTATACACTAATGAGAAATGATAGGGTAAGGAAAATATACCTAGGAAATTTGCAAGCGTGCATAGATGGTTTTCAAACATTTTATGCAGTATCATTTGCTAATGCTTTGTCAGCCTAAAAAAGTAGATGGGTGAGTTACCCATATCTTTGTAGAAGAGAGAACCTGTCACACCTAAAAATTTAATATGGTCAAGAAGAAGGGCTACAAGCATAATCCAAACCATATTTGAGGTCAGTGAGCAGTGTATTGGACTCAAGTACAGAATGCCAACTATAATCACTCTTGTTCCATACTACTTTGATAATAATTCTCAACTAGAAGAACAATTTCAAGAATGGCTCAGGGATATTCAGATGCACAAAGGATACTAGCAGGTTGGAAGCAGATTGTGGAAGTATGCTAGATGTGGATCTTTGTGCTATTATGGCAGAACAAAATGCATGAGGACATGCATTAGAATAGGCTAGGGGGAAATGATGAGGCAGAACATTTCCTCATACAAATACTGCTTTTGATAAATTTTCAAACTATTTGGAACCACTTATGATATGATTTTGTACTAATTTTAGTGATACTATACATTATATGATGATGTTTGCATATTGGAATGATAAAGTGCATATGACCTACTTTGACTGTCTATATATGTTTTATAATTTGTTTCAACTGTATTATTTAGTATATTTTGCATTAAGTTAATGTTGTAATATTAAGGTCCTGCTACCTATTTGGTTTTGTGCTTATTTCATAAGCTTTCCCCATCATTTAACCATTTTAAATAACCAAAAGGTGCCAAAACTTTGTCAATAGTTTGACTGTGTAGAAAACAAGAACTTTTCCATACAAATTCCAGCCAACTGTACATATACAGCATGGATTCGAATTTGTCCACTCCAACTCATGCAAAATATGGAAACAGTATTTTGGGCACTTATGGATACTATTTACACCGTTACAACTGTTCTCATACACTTCTAGAGCATGAACTAATATAAACTTTGTTGTCACCTGATATTCCAGAGTAGCTCTGGAATAAGTGCAAAAGCAATAGTTTAGGTCAAAAGCACCTTTAATTGCAATAGAGGGTGGAAACGGTGGTTGCAGCTATTTTAGGGATATCCCTATATTTTCCAACACCTATCCCTCAATGGATAAAGCCCAACATATGGAATGGATAAAAGATAATAGACCTAATCCCTGCATTCTAGGAAACAATATTGTAACAGTTGTAACATTCCTACATGGTAGCACAAAACCTTATCAATGTTGTACCCTACTTGTATAAATAAAATGCTCTCATTTGGTTGATCATATAGAATAATATAGGAAATAAGTGATAATAGTTAGAACTATTTTAAGTGTTGTAACTGTGTATTGCAGCAGCACAATAGCCTGTAGATCTTCCCCTGCACTGTTGTCATGCTGCTAAGAATGAAATAAAGGTGCAATATTTGACATTCATGTTTGCTTCTGAGTTGAGTGTGAATATTTAATAGTTTAAAGCAAGTTCATTTGCCCTCTTCTGGTTCAGGAAGAAAGGGCCACTTCCAGGCTCAGAAGAGGGTTTATACCTGCCAAAATTCTACAAATTTTTGGTTATAGCAGGTTAGCAGAGATCTGATATTTTTTGCATGGTTAGTGATTATGATAATGTGGCATTTGAATGCATGGTAGGTAAATCATCTAGGGTAGAATTTAACACAGTACTTTCTATTTCTAATTTGTTTCAGAATTTGCAATATTTCCATAATTTCTTGTCAACCTAATTTGTTACTAATTGTGCAACTTTATTTATCAGTTTTTGAATGTTATCATTTTATCTCATTTCCATTTGAGAAAGTGACATTGTTTTATACAATTTTATAAAGTTTCATTATTTACCAGTTTGAATTTTAATGCTGCAATTTCAATTTAGTAATTTCCTATCAAATAAATTTTGCTATTTTCAGCTTTGCAATAGTTTAGTTTTATTTTTCTGCAACAGTGTGAATTTCAATTCTGCAAGGATAAGTAGGAGTTCAGTTTTAGTTTTTAGGAGTAAGAAAGGAGACCCCAAACACCCCAATCTCTAAATGTTCCATGAATAAAGCCATGATCTAAATGAACTAAAGTTTAGTCTGTTAAACTTTACTTTCGTATATAGCCTTGGACACCGTCGTAGATTGACATATAAAGATTAAATGGTGAAAATTTGATGAAACTCATCACCCACCCCAAAATTAATCACCTCAAGAGAGAATGTGGTAAGGGGGCTATGCTTAATATTCATATCTTTTAGCCCCATAGGTGTCCCTTTTGCCATTGATGTCAAAGGGGGAGATATTTGAGTAAGGGGGAGAGCATTGAGTTAGGGGGAGTAGCCTCCAAAGAGAGCATTGAGTTAGGGGGAGCAGCCTCCATAGAGAGCATTGAGTTAGGGGGAGCAACCTCCATAGAGAGTATTGAGTCAGGGGGAGCAACTTTCTTAGAGCTAGTTTTTGCAGTGATTATAGTTTTTGCTTTAGAGGTGTTGCAATAAATGACAAAGGGGGATATTGTTGGCAATTTGAGTTCTTTTATGTTGTCATTGATGTCACATTAATGTCACAAGGTAACATTGATTTTTGATGACCAAAGCATTCATATTTTGGAGAGCATGGATATATATAGGGTTTTTGTGAAAACCAATGTAGGTAAAATAAAAGGTTTTATTTAAAACCATAGATGGCATATTTGAAATGGGTTTTTCTCAAAACCCAGGTTGGCTTTTTGTTTCATTGAAAAATGTGCCTCAGAGATGGAGATATTCAATTTTGAATATATGGTTTAAATTTTAATATTTAAAATTTAATTTTAATTTTTAAAATTAAAATTACCTCAGCATTGATGTCATCATCAAAAAGAAATTAATTTAAAAGTGCCACCAACGTTTGCAAAATTAAAGGGAAGTTGCATATAAATGCAAAGGCTTTTATTTCAAAAGCCTTGGAATCAAATGCAGAGGAGATAAGACGAAAAGTGCCAAAATCTTCGCGTGGTAGCATGGTCCAATGGAGAGCAAGGGGAGTACAAAGCTTTTTTCTTGCGAAAGAGACGAGGTTCGATTCCCTTGGGTTAGGGTTTCGAGCAAGAGAATTGGCCCACATTTTTTGTTGACGTGAGCAAGGGTAGAAGGACAAAAGCACATTATGTGCTCTTCATCCTATGTGAGTGCATAGTTCACATGGTCTTTGGCGCCACGGTAGAGTATTGTTTGGGCAGAGACGAGGGTTCGATTCCCTCTAAGAGGTAAGTAACATTTTTATTAATAATTTTTTTATTATTGCCTAATGTTGGAGGAATAAGGTGATGAGGGTTGATTTGATTTTTTATTGGAAGGCAAGTTTAAAAGCACTTTTAGAAAAGAAGATATTTCTGGTATTTTCCTTTTTTAAAATTATATCATATTATATATCATTGGAAAGCTTATTTCGAGGGCTATTTGAATAACCAATTTAGAAGGAGAAATAAGGTGTATGTAGAGAGATATTTTTGTTTTTATAAAGGGGTTCAAAAGTGAATATTATTGTGCTCTTTTTCAAAGTGTGTTGAGTGTGGCAGATTTCCAAAGGGGTTTCTTCACTTGATAAATGGTTTGGGCACATTCTCCTATTGATTTTTTATGGTGGTCAATTTCTAAAATATCATTGGAGGAAAAATGATTGTTTGTGGTTTCCTTTTCAAAAGTGGTTGGTTGAATGCATCAAGGTTTTTTGAATTGAGAGTTGTGTTTAAAACCTTGTATTATAAGCATAGTGGTTGAAGCCCAATGGTTGTAAAAGAACTTGAGTTAGAAAAGAACATGAGTATCATTGTTATGTGAGATTTGTGGTTGAGCATTGTTAGAAACATTTAAGTTGGTTGATACATACTTGGACTAGGGTTGTGTGAGAAAGAGTTGTCCCTTGTGATGATTGGTTGAGTTGAGTTGATTGAGCATAGTCAAGTGATGTGTGAAGTGATTGTTCAAGTTCTATGAAATAAACTATTCCATCATTATATGTTGAGTTGATATTGAGGTTAGAACATATTGAGTCTCTAAAAATTCTCTTTATGGTTCTATAATACTTGAGTTGAGTTGAGGTTTACTTGAATTGAGTTGAGGTTGATTTGAGTTGAGAGTGAGATTAGAACATATTGAGTCTCTAAAAATTCTCTTTATGCTTCTATGAGTTGATTTGATATGAGTTTAGATTTATTTGGGTTGAGAGTGAGATTAAAACATATTGAGTCTCTAACAATTCTCTTTATGCTTCTATGAAGTTGATTTGAGTTGAGATTGCCATTCATTATTGAGTTCATTTTAAGTACTACTTGAGCATGATTGATTGAGACTTTGAGAAGGCCTTTGGGACAGATTTGAGGATAGTGTTGGGATAGATTTTTAGAGCAGATTTGGGCAAGTTCTTAGTGAGCTTAATAGAGTAGATTTGGGCAAGTTCTTGGTGAGCTTTCTAGAACATATTTGGGCAAGTTCGTAGTGAGCTTGCTAGAGCATATTTGGGTAAGTTCTTGGTGAGCTTGCTAGAGCAGATTTGAGCAAGTTATTGGTGAGCTTGCTAGAGCAGATTTGAGCAAGTTCTTGGTGAGCTTGCTAGAGCAGATTTGGACAAGTTCTTAGTGAGCTTGTTGGAGCAGATTTGGATAGGTTCTATGTGAGCTTGTTATTCAACATTGGACAGGTTCTATGTGAGCTTGTTATTCAGCATTGGACAAGTTATGTGTGAGCTTGTTAAGTAGGTTCTATGTGAGCCTATTGAGCAGGTTATTTGTTATCCTATTGAAAAAGCTTTGGAGGTGACAGAGTATAGAGGACAGAATCTTAGTGGATAGAGATCTAGTAGCTAGCACAGTTGAAGATAGATCTGAGTTAGGAGTCTTCAAGTGGAGAGAGGTCCACCAGTTAGTGCAACAGAGAGACAGAGTCTTCTAGAATATCACATAGCTAGAGCATAAGGATAAAGAGTTCTTTGGATATATATCCATAAAAATTGTAATTGGGAGTGATTACCAAAGAGATTGATTGAGAAAGTTTTAGTAAAATATTTTCTCCGTGGAGTAGCCCACATTGGATGAACCACATAAATTGTTGTCTCAATTATATGGTGACTTGTGCTCTTGCTTACTACTGCTATCTGAGTTATTAATGCACACTACTATATTTGGTTATTGTAATTAGGGACATTAATTGATATTGGTTTGGAAAGAAAGTAACAAGTGGTCTTATACTGTTCACCCCCCCTCTCAGTATAAGCTTGTGTTTTTCACTAAGTGGGTTATGTGAATCAGAGTTTGTGAAAGTCATGCAATGCACCTCAAAAAAATAAATATGGAATAAGTTACAAATAACATATGAAGGAGATGAAAAAATTAAAATGGAAAAATTTTAAACCCACAGGAGGAAGTTCAAAGACTTAAAAATGAAATAAGAGAAAGATATTACCAAATATCTACTCCACATTGATGAAATTTTCAACACCATTCATGGACTTAGAGAAATTATTGATGACTCTAAGATTATTCAAAAAATATTAAGGTCACTTCCCATGAGGTTTGATGCAAAGGTCTTAGTTACTAAAGAAATGAAGGATGTTAAAACCTTAAGCATGGATAAGCTACACGAAATTCTCATAGCCTATGAGATGAGGATTGAAAAATATCAAATATCCAAATGAGAGGTTGTGTTTAAAACTTCAAATAAGATAAAGAATAAGGAACCAAATTCAAGTGAAAAATTGAGCAGTGGAGAATAAGCCAACTTTGTACGAAGAAATAAGAAGGGATCAAGAAAACACAAAGGTAATCATACTATAAAATGTTTTAATTGTGGTAATATTGGTCACTATACAGCTCAATGCCCACAAGCTGGAAGTACTAGCAGTGAAGAGGAAGAGGAATACAAGAAAAAGAAGAAAATAAATTTTTATCATGAAAATCAAAATAGGCACGATCAAAGCAAGCATGAGAAGAAGATATTTTGTATTTGACTCGCATACGACCAAATTCATCATCGAACAACAACGTTGCTTTCTATCCAATACCAATCATATGATTGTGTTGTGGCTGCTCCACAACACACCCCAAAATTGGGGACCGACCTTTTTTGCACACTTTCCAAGAATATTGCAGTGGCCCAGATGTTAAAAGAGCAAAGAAAAATAGAAATGATAAGTTGTCGCGCTATCATGACATGTTGCTCCGTTGCGACCAGAAATGAAAAGTTGTCACGATATCGCAACATGTTGCTCCGTCACGACCAAAAATGAAAATTTGTCGCGATATCATGACATGTTGCTCCGTCGCGGCCGGAAATGAAAAGTTGTCGTGATATCACGACATGTTGCTCCGTCGCGATCGAAAATGAAAAGTTGTCGCGATATCGCGACATGTCACGTTTTCACGGCTAAGAGCAACAGGATGCAGCATGAAGTGAAGAACGTCGCGATATCGCGACATGTCATGAAATCGTGGTTCATAGAAGAGAGAGAAAGACCAGGTGTTAGAATGTCGCGATATTGTGACATGTGAAATCATGGTCAAAGTGGTCAAACAGAGGAAAGGTGCTAGAGTTGTCGCGATATCATGACATGTCATGTTTTCGCGATCTAAAGATGAGATGAAGGGCAAACAAGAAAAATGTCATGATATTGCGACATGTCGGAGTTTTGCAACCTAAAGCAACCAAAGTGGATGTAGAGGAAAAGTGTCAAGATTTCGCGATAGAAAACAAGAATATGGTGCAGAATGAAAAGGTGTCGTGATTTCACGACATGTCGCGTCTTCGCGACCAAAGGTAGGAAGAAAAGCATCGTGATTTTGCGACAAAAAGCAGTGAGATGGTACGAAATGAAAAAGTGTCATGATTTCGTGACAGAAAGTAGCGAGATGGTACGAAATGAAAAAGTTTCACGATTTCACGACATGTCACGTTTTCGCGGCTAAGTACAACAAAACACAATGAAAGATAAAAACATCGTGGTTTCGCGACAGGTTGCGTCTAGACAGCCCAAAAGAGAAAAACGACACGATTTCATGACAGGTTGCATCTATGCGGCTTGAAATGGAAAAATGTTGCAAAATCATGACATGTCTCATTTTTGCGGTGCTTGAGGATGAACAAAGCTACGGATAGAAAATGTTGCGATATCGTGACATACTATTTTTTGTCGCAATTCACAGCGGGCCATTACAGAACATGCAAAAAAGCGTAGAACACGTGGCACAAAGATGTCAGGGCTATGATAACGCTTCAGGATCGACAGTTACAGTTCACAGAGAAGATCAAATGTTTCGATGTCGAGCAGAAATTCAAAAATGATGAAGAGGCAGGGAAGATGAAACGAAGCGATCTAGGAAATGAAACGAAGCATCACAGAGAAAAACAAAGAACCGCACCAGAAAGTTTAAAAGTAGAAGCACAAGACAGGTACAGAGGTCAAAAACCGTTGTGAGCAGGGTTGCAGAGCTGAGGGTGATAAGCCATTCTGGGCCTGCTTTGGAGTGTTTTTCTTCCCCTTTTTTTGGTTTTGAGAAAACTAGATATTTCTGTCATTGTAAATTGATAAATTCTTAATACAAAAAATTTAGAGAGTTGCATCTTATTGACAAGAAAGAAGGAGTCATTTTCTGCATGCAAGATTTAATGTTTATTTTATCCTTTCAGATTTCTAGGCTTATAGGTGAAGTTTAATGCAAGTTTTTCTTGGTGGCTTCATGCAAATGTCTAAATCTGAAAATTATAGTTAAAACCCCAGAAACCAACACCTAGCTTATTTGGATTGTGCGAGTTTTTGTAGGTTCAATAGGTTAGGTTGTATGTATAAAACCTCATTATCTTCAGTTTTGTCAAAATAGGATTGCATCCCCTGAATGTATTTTAGTTTCATTTTTCTTTACATTTTATTTTTATCTTCTCTGCACTTTATTTCCAAAAAGTTTAATTTTTATTTTAATTACAGTCATTCAAATAAACATTTGAAAATCTACCAAAATCTGAAAACAAAATAGTTTTATCATTTCACATCGAATTCATTCGGATCAAATGAACAATCATTGAAGTGTCAAATGAAATAAACCAGATGTGCCCCTTGTTTACAGTTACTTGCAATCACTAAGGTATTCCAAGCATTCAAATTGAACAATATTATTTGTACAAAATGCTAACATAGCGGAGACCTTGGAGAAGTTACTTTTTTAATTTCTTTGCAAGAGGGGATTTGGAACCCAAATCCTATTGGAGAGTGTGTTTTCACAATCGGGTGAAAATACCACTCAATCTTGATTGGCGCTAGAAGGAGGGCATGAAACGGTTTATTTCATTATGATTTTAAATGCTACATGTTTATAATTGCTTAAGAGCTTTGCAACGCATTTTGATTGTTCATACAGAAATGATGTGATTTGATTTAATTTTGAAAATTTTGGTCGCGACTAACGAAGTGTTGTTTCATGCAATTACTTTTCATTTGATTTTAATGAATACATCTCTTAGTTGATGCTAACTTGATTTTTATACATTGCAGGTTGGATATTTGCTAGTCATTCCACGCTGATGTGCCGTGATTCCTTCTGTCATTTTTGACTAACAGATTTGGTTCTAAAGTTATATTCTGAGTTCACTAATGGCAACATTTGAGGAGCAAATTGTATCCCTAAGAGCTGAAATAGTGTCTCTAAGAGAAAGAATGGTATCTATGCTGGAGGATCATTATAAGGGTTTGTCTATACATGTGATACCCTATAAAATTCCTAAAATGTTATTGGATTTTCTACGATGTTTTAATCAAGAGGTGTCACTACGATACTTGCAAAAACTACATGTCTACAAGGATACATTATGTCGATTCCAAGTTTTGTATGAGGAGATGGCTTGTAAGTTATTTGCATACATTTTGGATGATAAACCATTCTTTTGGTACAGCCAACTACCCATGGAGGTTAGGACTTCTTGGATACAACTAGAAGCAGCCTATCTTTATCATTTTGATAATCAGGTTGACTTAGAAATGTTGAAAAATCAGTTTACCTCTATATGTAAGGAGCCTAATGAATCCTTGAGTCAATTCAATGGAATATTTCATGAGTTGCACTCCCAAATGTGGGAAAATTTTAACACATTAGAAGAGGAAGCCATGGAAGTATACCTGGGAGCCACACACCCCACACTTGCTTCATTCATTGAGGAAAAAATGGGTGGCTTATCTCTAGATAAAATCTATGATATCCTATAAGAGGTAGAACGACAAGGTCTTGAAGAAGAAAATGCACAACATGTTCACATGAGAGATTGTCCTTCTAAAAATATTGATGCCAACCTACACCAACCATCAAATATAGCACCCTCCACTCCAATGATACCTAAGGTAAATGATCAAGGGGATGAATTTGAATATCCAAATGTTACAACCACCTTAGATGTAGTCCAAGAGGAGGTGCAAAGTGCTAAACCAACATCCGCTAGTGAAGATTATACAAAAGCGATCTCATTCATAGAGATGCACGATTATGTGGATAAAGGGGTCCTAAATTCAACAAGG
Source organism: Wollemia nobilis (assembly GCA_028583015.1). Lineage (NCBI taxonomy): Eukaryota > Viridiplantae > Streptophyta > Pinopsida > Araucariales > Araucariaceae > Wollemia > Wollemia nobilis. Next base: position 5,679,837 of record JAQPPZ010001063.1, on the reverse strand, counting down.
TTTGAGATAGGTGATAGGACGAAACCTACCATAGAATTGAATGAAATGGTTGAAAGTGAAATCGGGAGAAAACCAATAAATGAATTTGAAGATATGATAGAGTTTCACCACTTGTTCTTGGAAGATACTATTGATGAGATGTGTACAATTAACAATCAAGAAATTCTTCACCCTCCAAATTGTGATAAAACTGTATCATGGGTTACTAATTTGGACGATGATAGCCTTACAAATTTGAATTCAAGAAACGACCCACTATTGGAAATAATTGAACCATCTAAGGAAGGTGAAGATGAATTTGATGAGAAACACATTGATGAATTGGAATGTGTCGAAGAAGTAGTTGAACGCCACCACTTGATTTTAGATGATGATTATTATGATGCTTGGAAAAAGTGGGAAGACTACACTCTCTCCAAAACTGCTAACGAAACTTGCGTGCCAATTGATATACAGGACAACATAATCGCCTATTCGAAGGAAGATATTACAACTCCTATACAATTTGAGGATGTTTTGGAAGAGGGTTTCAAGTCTCATAAAATTTTGAAAGATTATAATGATTCCATTACCAAGGACAAAGAAGAAAAATATTTGATGAATGAATCAAAAGATCATGCCATAAACATCATGGATTTGGATGACAATTTTTACAATGGTTGGGGGAGATATGATAATGCATTTTTTTCTCACACCCCTATAGATGAAACTCATATTTCACTTGATATGCAAGACGTTGAAACTTCTATCTCACATGAAGAGATACCATGGATAGTGAACAAAGAATGGGAACTAAATGACGAAGAGATGGATCAATTGGAAACAACTCAAATGAAGGATCATCAAGATGAGTCATTGGACATACACTTTGACCAAGAATATTTGAAGGTTGAAAAGGATGGGCATGTTTTCAATTGGGTGCCTAATTTTGGTATGTTTGATGAGCAAGTAATCAATGAAGAGTATGAAGACCATGAGGTAAAAGAGGGAATTACAAATCCCCAACAAATTTTTGTAAATAAAAATGTTCAAAGGGTAGAATCTAACCTTTTGTGTTCAAGCATCCAAAATTTAGGTGAAAATTTGCATGACCATATTTTAAATTTGAATGATGTTTATGGTGAAATGTCATTAAAGGTGAATGAAAAACAAGGTATGATTTCCAATCACACCTTTAACACTGTTTTAATGAATGAAAAAGAAGTTGACGCACTTGAAATGTTAAATCAAATTCATCAACAATTACTAATTGAATCTAGGGTAAAAACTTTTAATGATCCTAATTTAGTAAATATCCTAGATGCTTGTAAATTGTTGCACAAATTTGATTGGCCTACAAATTTGGAAAATGATTTGGCTTTGAAATTTTTAGAAATAGGCTCTTATTTGAAGCATCTCACATTTAAAAAGGAAAGCCTAGTTCTAAATCATGAATGGAATTATAAGATTTATACTTTAAAGAATAGACAAGATAAAATTGAATATCATTTAGTGTCTAATCATTTTAGTAACTTGACGCTCACCTATGAGAGTACTAATGGAACTAAATTTAATTGGTGGGGTAAGAGAGGAAAGTTGAAGTGGGTTGCATTGTTTGGTCTAGTCTTGTTTTTGTTGGATTCCCACAACATTTGGCATGCATATCACGTTATATTTTTGTTGAAGTGTTCTAATCATGTTTGGGATCCAGGAAAATAATAGTCCAAGCTTTGCATCATCTTGTATTATATTGTATATAGATTTTGGTTTGTGGTTTTGGTTTGTGTTTTCAAGTTTCATTTTTGGGATTGCTATTTGGGTTTGGATTTAAGTTGTGTATTGGTCCTCTAGATATGTTAGGTTGGTCTATATATATATATAAAAAAATTGAGATGTCAACTTATGCCTAAGATCAGGAGAATATGAAACATTGGAATTGTGTGGTAGAAAGCTCCACAAGTAACACAAACATTTTCAATAATATCGTTTGAATATTGTGATGCATGAAGTTGTACGGCAATATTCCATCTGCAATTCAAAGGGCAATGCATTCATATTACATCTCACTTTGCATATACATGCCATCTTAGTTGCATATGCATTTCAGATATAAATCATTAAAGTGTGTCAAATCCTCTTAGGGTTATGCTATAACATAAATAAGAAAAAATCCTAAGGTTGGGAACTGAGGCCCGAGATATCTAGAACCAAGCACATTTTATACACATTAAAAAGGATCTTGAGCAAAATGATCAAAACCTTGCTTGGAAGAAAAGTTCAGGCAAAAGAAGTATTTCATGTCTATCCTATTATGCAACATGATCCTTAAAACAGTGGTTTTTACCACTTCCATAAAGATTAAAGCCTAAAATCATAGTAGTAAGGATAGGGTTAAATCCTCATCGAACTTAGGTTGAGGATCCAACTCCCCAAAGCTCTGATTTGACCTACATGGAGTAGTAAGGATAGGGCATAATTCTCATCTCGCCCAGGTTGAGAATCTGATTCCCCAAAGCTCCTATGTCTCATTTCATCATAAATATTGGATTGGAAGGATCGTACTACATGTCCCTAGTAAGGATGGGTAGTCATCCCCAAGGTCCAATAAATAAAAGATAATATTTTCCATCTCATATTAATATTGGATTGGAAGGATCGTACTACATGTCCCTAGTAAGGATGGGTAGTCATCCCCAAGGTGCAAGAAATATAAAATAATATTTTCCATCTCATTGTAATATTGGATTGAAAGGATCGTACTACATGTCCTCTGCAAAGGATGGGTAGTCATCCCCAAGGTCCAAGAAATAAAGAAATGAAGCTAAATCATGGATTATGGGGTTAAGTATGCCCATGCGTGGTAGCATGTCTTGTCTAAAAACAAGACCACTGACTGTTCAAACGGATAGACTAGCATGACCATTTCATCCATAACTGGTTAAATTATTTTGCTCAAAGTGAGGTAATGAATTCCAAATCATAGTAAGGATAGGGTTAAACTCCCATCTCTATTAGGTTGGGAGTCTGATTTCCCAAAGCTCTGATTTCACTATCACTTGCACATGGGTTCAAGATAGTAGTGACTCATAACCAACTTTGGGATCTAATAAAGCAATTCATTATACATATAGTTGATCCTAAGAGGGTTTGATAATCTTAAATGTTTGTGTATGATACTAGAAGGTCTAAGCCTTTATAAAAGCAAAATCTCTAAGCATATTTATTAGGTTACACAAATCATTCACAATCTCACATATGCATTCATGTAAAACTGACAATGGAATGTTGATCAATTTCAAACGATAGAAAATGGAACACATTGCACACACCAAGCTGATACTTAATGATTCTAATGGTTCATGTATTTCTGATCTATCGACATTTTTTTTTTATGTGTTGACGCTTGTATCTAAGCTTGTGTATTTCAGGTTAGGTTCTCACCGAAATGCTCAGGAGCATTTCCCAGTAGAGTCACCATTTATTGTGGTTGCTCCATAACACACCCCAAAATTGGGGACCCACCTTTTTTGCACACTTTCCAAGAAGATTGCAGTGGCCCAGATGTTAAAAGAGCAAAGAAAAGCAGAAATGATAAGTTGTCGCGATATCGCGACATGTTGCTCCGTCGTGACCAGAAATGAAAAGTTGTCGCGATATCATGACATGTTGCTCCATCGCGACCAAAAATGAAAAGTTGTCGTGATATCATGACATGTTGCTCCGTCATGGCCAGAAATGAAAAATTGTCACAATATCACGACATGTTGCTCCGTCGCGACCAAAAATGAAAAGTTGTCGCGATATCGTGACATGTCACATTTTCACGGCTAAGGGCAATAGGATGCAGCATGAAGTGAAGAACGTCGCGATATCGTGACATGTCATGAAATTGCGGTTCATAGAAGAAAGAGAAAGACCAGGTGTTAGAATTTCACGATATCGCGACATGTTGTGAAATCATGATCAAAGTGGTCAAACAGAGGCAAGGTGCTAGAGTTGTCGTGATATCACGACATGCCGTATTTTCACGATCTAAAGATGAGATGAAGGGCAAACAAGAAAAATGTCGTAATATCATGACATGTCAGAGTTTTTTGACTCGAAGCAACCAAAGTGGATGTAGAGGAAAAGTGTCACGATTTCATGACAAAAAACAAGAATATGGTGCAGAATGAAAAGGTGTCACGATTTTGCGACATGTCACGTTTTTGTGACCAAAGGCAGGAAGATAGAGCTAAAGAGAAAAATGTCATGATTTTGTGACAGATTGCATCTACACAGCCTGAAAGAGAAAAGCCTCATGATTTCACGACAGAAAGCAGCGAGATGGTACGAAATGAAAAAGTGTAGCGATTTCACGATAGAAAGCAGCGAGATGGTATGGAATGAAAAAGTGTCATGATTTCGTGACATGTCAGGTTTTCACGGCTAAGTACAACAAAACACAGTGAAAGATAAAAACGTCACGATTTCACGATAGGTTGCATCTAGACAGCCCGAAAGAGAAAAACGACATGATTTCACAACAGGTTGCATCTATGTGACCCAAAATGGAAAAATGTCACGAAATCATGACATGTCTCATTTTCACGGTGCTTAAGGACGAACAAAGCTACGGATAGAAAATGTCGCAATATCACGACATACTATTTTTTGTCATGATTCACAGCGGGCCATTACAGAACATGCAGAAAAGCACAGAACACGTGGCACAAAGATGTCATGGCTATGATAACGCTTCAGGATCGATAGTTACAGTTCACAGAGAAGATCAAACATTTTGATGTCAAGCATAAAGTCAAAAATGACGAAGAGGCAGGGAAGATGAAATGAAGCGATCTAGGAAATGAAATGAAGCGTCACAGAGCGAAACAGAGAACCGCACCAGAAATTTTAAAATTAGAAGCACAAGACAGGTATAGAGGTCGAAAACTGCTGCGAGCAGGGTTGTAGAGCTGAGGGTGATAAGCCATTCTGGGCCTGCTTTGAAGTGTTTTCTTCCCATTTTTTTGGTTTTGAGAAAACTAGATATTTCTGTCATTATAAATTGATAAATTCTTAATACAAAAAATTTAGAGTTGCATCTTATTGACAAGAAAGAAGGAGTCATTTTCTGCATGCAAGATTTAATGTTTATTTTCCCCTTTCAGATTTCTAGGCTTATAGGTGAAGTTTAATGCAAGTTTTCTTGGTTGCTTCATGCGAATGTCTAAATCTGAAAATTATAGTTAAAACCCTAGAAACCAGCACCTAGATTATTTGGATTGTGCGAGTTTTTGCAGGTTCAATAGGTTAGGTTGTATGTAGAAAACCTCATTATCTTCGATTTTGTCAAAATAGGATTGCATCCCCTGAATGTATTTTAGTTTTATTTTTCTTTACATTTTATTTTTATCTTCTCTGCAATTTATTTCCAAAAATTTTAACTTTTATTTTAATTACAGTCATTCAAATAAACATTTGAAAATCTACCAAAATTTGAAAACAAAATGGTTTTATCATTTCACATCGAATTCATTTGGATCAAACGAACAATCATTGAAGTGTCAAATGAAATAAACCAGTTGTGCCCCTTGTTTATAGTTACTTGCAATCACTAAGGTATTCCAAGCATTCAAATTGAACAATATTATTTGTGCAAAATTCTAACATAGTGGAGACCTTGGAGAAGTTACCTATTTAATTTCTTTGCAAGAGGGTATTTGGAACCCAAATCCTATTGGAGAGTGTGTTTTCACAATCAAGTGAAAATACCACTGAACAAATTGTTAGATAAATAAAGATTTTTGGAGGCACCAATGAAGCAGACCCTGTTTAAATTTGAAAATGCAAAGGTAAGGGGAGTTTTCACTATACTTGAAACAAAAAATCGAAATATCTAGCATAGCAAATATTGGTGAAGGTAATTTGGGTCCACCTTAACCAAGATAAAGAAGCATCAATTTACCGTCCTATGAAGAACACCCTCAAGAAGAAACACTAGTTTAGCACTCAAAAAAAGTGACATCAATCTAAAAATAGTGTGAGTATGAAGGATATGAATTATAGGATTAAGGAGCATGTATGAGCTCAAAATGGTGAAAAAGTTTGAGTAGCAATAATATAGTAAATTTTCTTGATTAAGAAGTAAAACACAAGCAGATCAAAGTGCACATCCAGCAAGAAGATTTGAAGAATTCTCCTAAAGTGGTGCATGCTCATGAACAAAGAACGTAGATAGTGAAGTCACAAGCATAGATTGCACACACATCAAGGAGATACGTTGAAGATATATACAACAGTGTCTTAGCGATACAACAAAGTTTAAGGTATTGATAGCACTGCAGAGATTTTTTCTCCATTCGACCATGGTAGTTTTGATAGAGAGTGGATATGTTGGTGCACCCCTTTGAAAGCATTGTGGTAACATCAGTTGACGGAGACCAGAAGGAAATAATTCTTACTAGCAAGAAGTGACTTTTTGAAGGACAACAAATGGAATTTTGAGATAGAACAGTATACTGAAGCACGCAATAGGAGTTCAATATTATGATAACTTTTTTTTGGGTAGTGGAGTCACTAAAAAGGAGCTACAAATACTTGGTCTCAAATAGATGCAGACTATATATGTAAGTTACCAGATTTATGCAATAACATATCAACAAATTTTTGTGTAAGAGGAAGAGCTAAAAAGAAGTACATGTTTTGTCACTATAAATGTTAGCATAAAGGTGTTCATGTTTTATATATGTCATCATTTTTGGTTTACAATAAAACATTCAGAAGACTAGAAGTGGAGAGTTAGATTTGCTATTTTTATGTGACACTCAAACTAAATATAGATCGAACAATATTAGGGCTTGTGGTAGTGCACTACGACAGTTTTGTTTCAGCAATTAGAGTGGTCAGTATTGTTCCAGTAGTAGAAGTTCAAAGTCATCTTGATTGCCAAGAGAAGAGTATAATAAATTTGTTGAATTTAAGATTTATGAGCAAAGTTTTGGATCATATTTGGGAGCAGACCTGAGCAAGTTTCAATATCAAAATTTGAAGAGCTTGAGAAGTGCTTCATAACATGGAAGTATAAAAGAGTGAAAGTAAAGGTATTAGCATCTCCAATTCAACACGCAAGTAAGTTATCTAGTGCTAGACTTGGGCTACCTTTAAATGTAATAAATGTGAGACATGTGGAAGTGATAGACTTAATGAATGTGAAGGACATTTTGGCCATTTGAAGCTTCCAACACCAGTATATCATTCTCTATTTGTTGATCAAGATTGGTGCCTTCAAATCTGAGGTTGGAGCCTCAAGGAGATTAGTGTCTCCTATGGGTTGGTGCCCATGAACTTATATAAGGGGATTGGTGTCTCCTATGGGTTGGTGCCCATGAACTTGTATAATGGGATTGGTATATCCTGTGGGTCAGTGCCCATGAACTTGTATAAGGGAATTGGTGTCTCATGTGGGTTGGTGCCCACAAACTTGTATAAGGGTATTGGTGTCTCTTGTGGGTTGGTGCCCACGAACTTGTATAAGGGGATTGGTGTCTCCTATGGGTTGGTGCCCACAAACTTGTATAAGGGGATTGGTGTCTCCTATGGGTTGGTGCCCACAAATTTTATTGAAGAAAATAAAAGCAATATTTTATCGTGGTTTTCTCCCAAAAGGGTGTTTCCACGTAAATCCTTGTCTCTTATGTGTATGGAAATTGTGCATTGATTTATTATTGCATTCACATTATTGCAGTTATTGGTTTGAAAGGAAAAGTTTTATCTTATAATTTTCACCCTTCCTCTCAGTATAAACATGTGTTTCTTCAACCTCTTAGTCAAAAACATATTGATAAAATTATATTTGCTGCTAGGGTTAATGGAAACAATATATATTTTTTATTTTGAATGCAACCATAAACTTGCAAAATAGAATTTTTACATTCAAACAAATCTTTTTGACCACTATTTGACCTTGACACAAAAGGTGTAGTTTCCTTAGCCTGCACATTATTATCCTTTTCTTTTGGTCCTCACTTTTCTAAAAATGCAACTTTGAAATCTTCCCATGTGCATGGAAGAATATGGGCATGATGTAAATTATTAAACTAAGATAAAGCTTCCCTTTAGAAATAAGTAAAAATATTTACATATCCATAAAAAATTAGAAGAATATAAAGACTTAAATTTTTTCCACCATTCTCAAGCATCAATATCATCTTCTCTAGAAAATTTTGGCAACTCCATGACTTTTTTTTTAAAAGTAGCTAGGGTTTGAAATAATCGAAATTTCTCAAAAATTAAAATTTTGGAATCTCATCTATTTCTTTGTTCAAAAACTTAAATTTGAAAATTTTCTTAAAAATAAAATATTTGCTTACCCGGATTGAGAGTTATAAGGTTTTTTCTCTTTTCCATGTAGCCTAAAAACAACACCAAATACCCAACTTGCAACAGTTATAACTCTCTCACTACTAGAATTTAACAAGTGAGTAGTTATTTTTGTATAAATCAAAATAAACTACATGTTGATGTGAAAATATTCTAAAAATGACTGATAATAAATTTAATACAAATTTTTGCTTTTTGAAAAGCAATTTGCGTAGCCCAAAAAAAACTTGAACAACCCAACTTCAAATAGATGTAACTCTTTCAATATGTATCAAAATTTCACAAGTGACTAGTAATTTTTATAGTACTCATAATAATATACATTCTAGTGCAAAAATATTCTAAAAATGACTAATAAAAAGTTTAGTACAATTTTTTTTTTCAAAAAAATTGTGTGGTCAAAAAACAACACAAACAACCCAACTTCAAACAGCCATAACTTTCTCAATACTGATCAGAATTTAACAAGTGAGCAGTTATTCTTGTAGTAATAAAAATATATATACAATGGCACAAACATGTTCTAGAAATAATTGCTAAAATAAAAATATGGCCTTCGTAAAATATGATGTTTTTCTGAAAAAAACATGCCCTAGCTCTGCAAAAATAAACCCATTTTACCCAAATCGCTGCTCTTATACCAAATGTTATCAAACTCTCTTCTCATTTACCATAAATAAGTAAAAAAAAATCATAAATATCAACATGCATCCATAAATAAATTAATTGCACAATAAATTGCTCACAATAAAATAGAGATTGATTATACCCTTGAGGTAGGGCAACACCGTACAATGCTCCTTTTGGAAGGAAGCCACTGCACAAGATCTCTAGCTCCAAAAGCCAAGAATTCTACAAGAATACATCATAGATAACTTCTACAATGGGGTTACATATCTCTTTATATAAGAGTGTAATGGTTCACCTTCCATGAGTTACAAGATCACCCATGTGGTAGTTCACCTTACAAGGTGCATAATAATAAGACAATATTCCTTGCAGTTACATATGATAATATTCCCTTAATGGTTACATATCATATTCTATGACATACGTATTTCTAATTTGATATGTAGTCTTCCTTAATAATTAATTTATGGCTCATCCATTTTACAATACAATATTAAATTATTAAGTACATATCTTGGGTAACTAACACATTTGGCATGACATCAAGGCAATAATAAGTTGAAATTTTTAACCATAGAACCTCAAGATCTACATTGATACAAACCTCAATAAACAAACCACCTATGGGAACACTCAAATACAAGAGATTATTGTGACTTTCCCATTTGTTGATACACATGATTAAAGTAGGATCCAGTCAATTTACACTTGTCATAATACACATCATGTTTCATAAACTACACTTAGGTAAGTACTATTATTATTTTTAATTATATGCATAGTTATCTCGAAATAATTTTAGTGTTAATTCCAAATATACCCCCATATATTTATAATCCAATTCCACATCCATGTTCAGCCACATGACATGAATTAAACATGAGAAAAATTACAATTGGATACCACTATGGTTGGGCACACGTTCCAAAATTAAAAATAATAACTATGAGGGCATAGTGATTATATTTAAAATAATATATATAGGCACATTTTATGACATACTATCGATAAAGAGTGTTTTTGCCATTAAGCATACAATGATACAAAAAATAGATGCAACAGCCATGAGATAACCATCAAAAAATCACATACAAGGACGAAATGAGCTCACAAACCTTACCACAGTAGCAGATATAGTAAGAGAGCAATTCACAACTACATGATGGATGTATTACTACAATCTAGTCAATAAATACTAGGGCCTCATTGTGTCCCATAAATTTATGGTATCTATGGAGGGCACAACTGTACGCATGAGGGGTTTGTTTGTTCTAGTAAAAAAGGAGTGCATTTTGGAGGTCACAAGTCTATCATGCATGAGAGAGAATTTATAAAAGGGGATAAAATCAAACTATGTGCATAGAGATATTTTGTCCAATGTCAATACAATTGATGTGTTCGAAATTACCTAAACAACACCTATCTGATGAATGGAAGCCTTTTTTCGAGCAATTGACTTGATTTTTCACCTATAATAGGTGATATTCCTTCGTGCATGCAAACCACTTTTGGTTCCTAAATCATCTATGACATATATATGCCATTAACATTCCATACTACCTAGATAATACCCTATAGGACGAAGCCAATAGATATAGTATAGGTACCCAAAATTCATTGGCCAACCATTGGCTCATTACAATACTTGTACAACATGCACAAAGGAAATAGGTAGAACTACTACCAATTGATGCCAGAGAAGGGTAAACTATATACGAGTTATTAGAGGAGTAGGTATTGTAAGAGGTTTCTATAGGTAGAGGTCAAAATCCACCTACCTCCCAATAGAGTAGTCCAATTCATGAGGAGGTAGGGAAACCAGCATTGAGTCCACATGAGCCAACATCGACCACTATACCTAGCTCAAAAGTGGGTGTAGGTGTACCAGCAGATAAAATTTTGCTAGAAGAATACACCTTGGTCGATGCATAATCCACCCAATTATTACAGTAAATATCCTCTACTGTAATGCCTTGAAATAGATCACCCAATGAAGATCTCAGTGGCTAATTTTAGGAGGCACAAGAAAAATCCTCCTACTAGGAGGATAAATATAAGGTAGTATAGATAGAATTTGAAGCATACCAGCAAGTAATTATCATAAAACAACAACAATTTGAGGTAATAATTCAACAATTAAGGAAATTACTAAATGCAAAAGAAAATCAAGTGGATGTCACCACTTTGACAGATAGGGCTATGGACCCAAAATTGACGTCCATGAATGATGAGATAGAGGTGGACTCTATAGGAGCATATCAATCTAATGCTAGGAGGCCTACATTGTTAGCTTTTGAAGCTATAAACTTAAAGAAAATTCAACCACAAGTATGAACATAGGTAGGGAATGTTATAACTATGATAATGGCTAATTAATATGCATGAAAATATGATAAGAAACTTTAGAAATAACTCAATAAATAGCCATCAATGAATGCTCACAAAAATATACAATGCTCTTCAATGAAGGTGACTATCCCTTCATCTTTACAAAAAATCTCTACATTGAGTCTACTCTTATTCTACCTATGCACTCCAAAAATCATCTTCCTTTTTTTTGGTAATTAAGGATCAAATTCATTGCAATCGGGTTTTCAAGGTTGACCCAAAACCTTTTACAAAATCAGCTTTGAGCTGTTCCGGAACAAAATCAAATAAGAAAGACTATCTTAGGTAAGAAGAACCCAACAGGAGCCCCCAACTGAAACAGTTACAAGCACACGGCCCTCAGCATTCACCAACCCTCACCTCCGTGATTTCGCAACAAGGCGCAAAAAAGAGACAAGACCAGCCTCCCCGCGATTTCGTGACAAGTCGCAAAAATGCGACATGTCGCGATTTTGCGACAACTGCCGACCAACAGCAACCTTAGCTAGCAACTCCGTTATTTTGAGACAAGTCATGAAAATGCGACATGTCACGATTTCGTGACATCAAATTGCCCTCTGCTTTGCCTGTATGCCCGACCGTGAAATTTTGACAGGTCACAAAAAAGCAACATGTCGCGAATTCACGACATCAAACTGCCACCAGCGGCGGTTCCCAGCATCGCCATGATTTTGCAACAAGTCACAAAAATGTGACATGTCGCAATTTTGCGACAGCAATCAGACTTCTGCATCGGAGCCTCCTCCACGTCGTGAAATCGTGACATTCTAGCAAAGCGCTCCCCACTGCCACTTTTGGTCGCGAAATCGCGACGACTATCCAACCTACATATTTTGGGCGCGAAAACGCGACAAGTCATGAATTCGCAACATTTTTCGGTCAACGCCTCACCTCTTTGACTTTGACCACGAAATGGCGACATGTCGTGAAATTGCGACAGTTTCCTTCTGAGCTCAACATTGCTTCTTTTAGGCACAAATTCGCTACATTTTTCGAACAACCCTTTGCCTCCTCGACTTTTGGTCGCGAAATCACGACAACTATCCAGCCTTAGTTTTTTCTCATCACTGCATCTTGTGGGCACGAAAACGCGACAAGTCACGATTTCACAACATTTTTTGGTCAACACGCCACCTCCTCGACTTTGACCGTGAAAAGGCGACACGTTGCGAAATCATGACAGTTTCCTTCTGAGCTCAACACTGCTTCGCGCGAATTCGCACCAAAATTCGGTCAGCCCCTTGTCTCTTCGACTTTTGGTCGCGAAATCGTGACAACTATCCATCCTTAGCTTTTTTCCAAGAGTGCATCTTTTGGGCGCGAAAACGCGACAAGTCGCGATTTCGTGACATTTTCTGGTCAACGCGCCACCTCCTCAACTTTGATCGCAAAAAGGCGACACGTCGCGAAATCGTGACAGTTTCCTTCTAAGCTCATCACTGCTTCTTTTAGGCACGATTTCACGACATTTTTCAGTCAACCCCTTGCCTCCTCGACTTTGACTACGAAACGACGATGAGTAGCGATATCGTGACAGTTTCCTTCTGAGCTCTACACTACTTCTATTACGTGCTATAACGTGACAAGTCACAAAATCATGATAGTAAATGGTCAAAGCATCTCCTTCTCTGTGTTGACCGCGATAAAGCGACATGTCACGATATCGCGACGATTTTGAACTGAGGTCATACTTACCTTTTTTGGTCGTGAAAACGCAACAAAACTACTTTAAGGGATAGAAAACAACACTTCCTATTTCCAGACTCCACAGATGCATCAGCATTGGTGATCATTATGGATAATCTTATCAACATCACTTGGAATCCCGAGTTCCCAAGTGACCAAACCATCGATTTCCACCCCTAAATTGGCTAAGGCATTAGTAGTTTTGTTAGATTCCCTGAACACGTGCTGGGCCCTTTGCTCATTCCTGGCATGGTAGAGGATCCTAGCCTCTTCGATGACAGTCTTAAACCGCCACGGAGTAATATTCCCATTGCTTAGAAGGTTTATGATTTGTAGAGAATCTCCTTCAATAATGAGGTTGTCTTCAAACTCCTGAGCCATTTGGAGACCCCTCCAAAGCGCTCTTTCTTCTGCCTCATTGTTTGTCTTGGTTCCCAACTGCTCAGAAAAGGCCATCACCAGTAAGCCTTGATGATTTCTCACAACTCCTCCAGCCCCTACTATGCCCGGGTTACCTTTGGAATCCCCATAAAAGTTAAGCTTAAGCCATCCAGCTGGGGGCGGTTTCCACCTGACATTAACTCTAGGATTGATCTTGGGGGACACAGAATTCTCAACCAGGTCGACATTTAAAGAGTGGGCGATTAGACTTTCCCAGAGGGGAGGATTGCGAGCTTCAAGAGGAATAAGGTTAACGTTTTCACGGGTGAAGGAAAGGATCTTATTGGTGATGGAGGTGGCATCATTGCACGACTCATGGAAATCTCTATGGTTTCGTTCAAGCCAGATCTACCACAGAAAATGATGGAGACAAATTTTCCAGAAGGCGGTTTCCATTGACCTCTTCCACCAATGGCCAAATCCTTTTTTTAGCATTAGGTTGAAGTTAATCATCTTCACTTATACTCTATGAAGGCCTATTTATAATGAGATGCAACTCTTTGCCTTCAATATTCCTATGTCATCTCACTATTCGATTCTAAGAACTCATGTACATATGGACTACATGCACATTTACATCATTGCATATTCTAACACTTGTGCATTTATTACACTGCTTTAATAAAGTACTTAAATCCTAATAAACTCCTAATATAAATATGTACACATGATGGTACATTAGTAAAGAACCAAATAATGTAATATATTCCAACATCCCCCTATATTACATTATTTGGGTATTTAAGACTTTAGTCTTCAATAAGGATGTTTATCTCTTGTATAATTTTATCTTGATCGGGTCTTTCTTATTTTGTTTGTAGATGGCCAAGTAATGCATAGTTTTGTTGATCTCTCATCCTCCTAATTTTGAATCTTCTATTTCTTTGTCTATCTTTATGATATGTTGGTGTAGACACCTAAAACACATCATGTTTAGGAGGCTACTGATATGGATGCCATTGTAGACCATATGACTGATCTTGGACCTTTCCAAGACCCAACAATGGTTCTAACCACTCATTTAGGGTAGCCTAGTCCTCTACAGCTCTATCCACTGATGTCAATAGCATTTGTGATCATAGACATCGATGATCAAAGCATATAGAATCTAACCATGATTGTCAATAGCAGCTAAGGGCTACTTGCCCCTAGCTGCATTGGTCGATAGTGACTAAATCTGTAACTAACTCGGGCTATCAAAGTCAAGTAAAATCCATTGAGTGCAATGATTTCTTGGATGGTTAGGAGGATAAAATCTTCTAGAAGAATCCCTGCAACTACATAAGAATAATCATTTCTTGATCATGGCTTTCCTATGAAGCTAGGATGGAGGAATTGGGTGCCTATATAAGACCCCAAATTTTGAGAGCAAATTCTAGTTGTCTTCCCTAACGAAGTGCTACAAAATTACCAATATATTTCATGTTCTAATATCATAGAAATATCTACTGGATCAATAAGTGAATCAAAATCCTGTTAAGGTGTAGCAGAGCCCTGTCCAATTTTAGAATGACACATGTTTGTCCATCAATGGAGAATGCCCTAGCTTGAATATTACCCTAGCTATTCAAGTTCCTAATCATGATGGATTAAAGTCAATTTCACCACAAAATCATGTTTTAAGACACAACCAACCCTTGAACATCAATTATGTAGTAGAATTTATTGATACCAGGTTGGGATTTATAGAGCAAATCCCTCATCCCATGGCCGCTATTTTTTATAGTGGCTTGTAGGTGCAACCATTGACATTGATAATAGCTAGTAAAGCCAGCTACTCTAATCATTAGTGGCTAGGATATAGTGAATATTTTATTGCATTTAGTCCATATATTTTTTATTCTTTGCATTTCATTTGGTTTTCCTAACATAGATTAGTTGTTTTTAATATATTTGTATGTTTTATTTCTAGTTTTATATGCATCTTTATGCCTCTTGATGGACCTTGCTGGAGCCATAACTTGTGAACCGTACGCTTGTTTGCCTTGAAATTTAACAGGTGGTTCCACGTGCATGTTCTACATCAGGTGAATATCCTATTGGCTTGACTCTCTAAAAATCATGTTTTAGGGACCTAACTCCGACATCTAGTATCCCAAAACTAAATTTTAGAATAGGTTCTCGGGTTTTTTGAGTTTTTTTAATGTTAGAAGTTTATTATATTTTGTTATACCTTAAGTTGAGAACTAATATTTTAAAATTAAGGTTTGTTATTGTAAGAGGGATGTATGCACCAAATTTTGGTGCAATTCGACTCATTTCTATTTTTAGCAGTGTTGTGGCTGCTCCACAACTAGCCCCAAGAATTGGGGACCCACATTTTTTAAAAAATTTGGTTTATTTGGGCTTTTGATCTTGTTTGTGATGTTTGTCACAAATATTTATTCATGAGCTTGCATTCCAAGGTTTGACTCCTTTCGATTCCATCTCCTCATCTCTGTTAGTTTGGTAGATCATCGAGGGTAGGGATCCGGTTTTGATTCCTTGTTTGATTGGAATCTTGATTGGGGTGTTTTAGCCTTTTTGTTTGAGTTTGTTTGGATTTCATCTGCTTTTGAGTCATAGGTTCCACGGTTCTTTGGTGGTTTTATCATATGAGCGTTGCTCCCTTTCCTTTTGCGTTAAAAGAATCTTGGATTTTGGTTTTATGGGTGTAAAAGTTCAAACTTTGAAAAGGAATAAAATATATATGTATTATTGTTTTATATCTCATATATATAACAATAATATATATTAAAATATAAAAAGAAAATAAAGTATTATTATGCACATATATTTTACATATGTGTATAATAATAATAATAAATTCAAATAAAAACAAAAAATAAATAAATAAAATAAAAAAATAGCATATATGTAGATTATTATTACTATACATTATATGTATAATAATAATAATTTACATATGTCCTAAAATAAATAAATAAATAAAAATTAAACTTTTATATGTATATAAAAGTTTAAAATAAAAAGATATAATGATAATAGTAATAATATTATTATATTTCATATGATAAGGACAATAATATTATCATATTTCATATGATAAGAATAATAATATTATTATTATGGTCTATATAATACACGTTAAGATAAAAAAAAAACAAAAAAAAGCAATAAAATAAAGAAAAAACAATAATGCAAATGAAAAGGGTTTTCCTGTGTTTTTATTGCCTTCAGATTGTATATAAAGTAAAGCCACGTGATGTTCTTAGTTGTTAAAATTAGGAATTTAGGGTTAAATCATATATATTAAATTTTTAAAGGTTTATCTAAAATCAAATTTGGGTTTGGTTGCAGGTATGGAAGCGCACCAACAGGAGTTATTACCACCAATAAAACAACGACGTATCCATTTACGATGCCTACAGGGAGGACGTTACTCTGTAGCAACAACCCTGGCACTCAGAAAAATGGCTAGGACTACGTGCAAAGGGCAGATAGTTTGCTAGGATGCACAACTACATGTCGAAAGGGAAGGAATTCATGATGTCACATATCACAAAAACCCTAACCCTAATGTGATGCCATAAAGTTGTGTTGCGAAGAGGAGGCTTCCTTTGGTTGCAAGATTTGTTGCTGAGGAGATTTGAGATGGAGCCCATCAGGAGGAAAGTCGGGGGTGCATCTTTTCTTTTCATTTGAAGTCTAAAGCAGGTGTCTGGATTAATGTTTATGGTTACACCAGAGGAGAGAAATGCAAGACCTGGTAAAAGGTTTATATTATATAATATAAATTATTTAAGTGCTTTATTAGATTTTAATAAAGTCTATAAATTTTATATTTTATAATGTAAAGATTGAGTTTCTTTATTACATTTTAATAAAGGACTTTAAACTTTACATTATGTAATATAAAATTTTAGGTTTCTTTATTAGATTTTAATAAAGTTTTCTTTTTTATATATAGTTTATATTTTATAATATAAAATATTAACTTTCTTTATTATATTTTAATAAAGGTTTTTAAAATTTACATTATATAATATAAAACATTAAGTGTCTTATTAGATTTTAATAAGAATCCTTAAAGTGTATATTATATAATGTAAAGTATTAAATTGCTTTATTAGATTTTAATAATTTTTTTTTTTTTTTTAAGTTTATGTTTTATAATATAAAAGATTTAGTTTCTTTATTATATTTTAATAAAGGTTTTTAAAATTTACATTATATAATATAAAATATTAAGTGTCTTATTAGATTTTAATAAGGATCCTTAAAGTTTATGTTATATAATGTAAAGTATTAAATTTCTTTATTAGATTTTAATAAGGGTCCTTTAATATTTATATTATAGGGCCCTATGGGAGTTATAAGGGGTAAAGGAGCCTTTATAATATTTTACTTGGTGGCATATAGTGGATGTTATGGATCGTATTTATGTAATTAAAATATATGCTACAAGAGAAATATAAGAGTTGAGAAGAGCATTTTTCTTTGATGTTAAAGGAAAATTATAGAAAATGACAAAACAATGTAATTTGTTTTATTGTTTTGTTATTGTTTAGTTTAACATCACCAAGTAGGAGAAGTTGAAACGAATCATTGGAAGAAAATTTTAAAAGCCCAAAGAGGCCATTGTACGAAGGGGGGCTGGAATCTGTGTAACAAGAGAATTCTTCGAAATATAATGCTTTCATTTTGGCAAAAGAAATTTTTGTGAGCAAAACTACAAGGAGAATACATCTAAGGCTACTGCTTTCACTGTGTATCTTTTCTACAATTTTTTTACTTGTATTCTATTTGTTTATGCCATTAAATGGGTTACAATAGATGAATGTCAAATATATTGCAAATAAATTTTATCCTTTGAGTCTCGCACTTGGTCTAATCTGATTGTACTTGTTTTGCAGGTCTATTAGGTCAGGTTGTCTTATGATCTATCTCTTAACTTGAGGTTTTGCAGGGAGGGATTTTCTAACCAAAATTGGATGTTATTTTTATTTTTCCAGCTGACCTTGTAGATAGCTTCTTTCTGTGTTTATTTTTAGCATTTTAGATTAATCTACTTTCCATTTCAAGATATTATTTTCATTCTGGTCCTTCCAAAATTTTTGTTTGTCCCATTCTGGTCCTTCTAGAATTTCTGTTTGTCCCATTCTGGTCCTTCTAGAATTTTTTTTTGTCCTATTTTGGTCCTTCTAGAATTTTTGTTTGTCCTATTCTGGTCCTTCTAGAATTTTTGTTTGTTTTAGTTTTAGTCTTCATTTTGGTCCATTTTCCAGAATTGCCTATTTTATTTCTAGTTCATTTGCTTCTATTCTGGTCCTTATCTAGAATTTCTGCACCTCCAAATACATCCATTTAATTTTTAGATAAAACACTGGTTTAGGAGGGTTACTGACACCAAATTTACACTAAGATAGATAAAGCAAATGAACACTAACATGCTAACTTACTAACTTCTACTAACACCAAATTCTGACATAGGGATAGTGGAACATTAAAAATGAAGATAAAATGAATCCACTAACTTCAAAATGAACCACACATTAAATACATAGATTCTAAAATGAAGTGGACTATTCCACGCACTTTTGCATTTGGAACCTTTCTAATTTGAAGATAAAAGAGTCTACTAATTGGGATTCAGGGTAGACTATTTTGATATCAAGAGCACTAAAAGGAATAAATATTTTGCACTTTGGAAGTGTTGAAGGTTGTGATTACTAAGCAATGTTTGAAAGGAACCGTAAAGGCCCCTTGTTAACTATCACTTGCAAGTTTTGAGTTATTCTGGTATACATGTTTTATTTGATATGAATTTTTGCTTACTAGAACCTTGGAGAAATGAATGAGTCTCATTTAATTTCTTTGCAATAGAGAGTTTTCAATTTAATAATCTATTTGTGGTGATCATTTTGCAATAGGGCAAAATATTCACTCAACAAGCAGTTTTTAGGAAAAATATCTATTTTTAGCAATTTTTAGAAAAATATGTTTTTAGGGTTTCTGTAGGTTTTCTTTGGTTTTCGGTTGCTATATGATGGATTGTAATATTTTGGAGAAGGGGTGTGAATTTAGGAATGAGAAGAATATCAATTTTTAGGTTTCTTCCATTATATTGCATTTGTGTTATGTGATTGGAGTCCATTTTGTTGGTCTCTTGTAGCTGAGTTCACATCATTTGGTATCAAAGTGGGTGTGATCTCGCTAGTGAAGGGAAGATGCCACCTAGAAGATATGCCTAGATGAATAGGTAGATCAAGGATTTTAATGCAAAAATAAAATGGTTGACAGGTGTGATTGATCGCATGGGAGAGAGACGTCCCAGGGCACATGCAGATCAAGGATCTAATGATGAAAATATACCTAAGGAACATGGATCTGAGGTCCACATAGAAGCAAAACTAGAGGGCCTAAAGGAAGAAGGGCACAATTTTGAAAATCAACTGATACAAGATCTAGAGGGGCTTAAGGGGAATCAAGATGAGATCAATATTGAGGTTCTCGAGTATGTTGGTGGGATAAAAATAGAGGAATTGATCGATTGGATCAATAGCCTAGAAAAATATTTTGAATGGAGTAACCTTGCTGAAGAGAAGAATATTAAGCTCGCATGCACAAATTTGAAGGTACATGCATTGATTTGGTGGGATCATTTACAGAGTACATGATAGAGGAATGGAAAGGAAAATATTAGGGATTGGAAAAATATGAAGAAGCAAATACAGGAAAAATTTATATCTGTAGACTACTCCCAAACCCTATTTTGTAGATTTCAAAATCATTGACAAAAGGATCAAAGCATCGAGGACTATACTAATGAATTCTACAAGCTATCAATTCGAGTGTAGCACAATGAGACAGAGGACCAAAATGCTGCTAGGTATGTAAATGGCCTAAGTTTTACTGTCCAAGATGAGATGAGCATGCATCACACTCTTATAGTGGAGGATGCATATCAAATGGCCCTTAAGGCAGAGGAGAAATTGAAAAGGGTTAATAGAAGAGGTAAGAAGGGATTCACATCCTCTTCAGGTCTAGGTTGAAGTGGATCTAATTTTCTCAAGGGATAATCCTCAATACTTGTTAAACAAGAATAAGATAGGCAAAATTTGAGAGGAAGAGGATACCAACGAGATAGAGGTTATGGTGGTGGATGAAATGGGAAAGATCCAATAATTTTGTATACCTTTTATTGATATGGTGAGGAGGGGCACAAAGAATTTGAGTGTCCCCATCATGATGTCCAAGAAAGGGGTCAAGGAGGACAAGGAAGGGTCAATCTGGTTGAGATGGAAGAGTAGGATGAGGATGAACTTGTTGTTGACATGGGGGAAGCACTTATGATAAATAGGACATTGATTATTTCTAATAAAGAGAAGGTGCAAAGCAAAGTGAAGGGGCAGACCATAGATGGTGATGATTCTAGGCTATGAACAAACATATTTCGAACAAGGTGTACATCAGGAGGGAAGGCATGTAACATTGTCATTGATGGTGGTAGATGTGAAAATATGGTGTCAAATGTCATGGTTGATAAAATGAACTTGGAATGTGAAAAACATCCTTATCCATATCGCATATCATGGGTTAATAAGGGTAATGAGGTAATAATATATCAGAGGTGTTTAATTAAATTTTTAAATGGGAGTACTTATAAGGATGAAGTGCGGTGTGATATGATCCTGATGGATGCATGTCACATTCTATAGGGAAGACCTTGGTAGTACGACAGGGCTACTAACCATAATGGGAGAAAGAATACTTACACATTCTAGAAGGATAGTGTAAAGGTAGTTCTTGTACCTCTAAATGAGGATGGACTGAGTGAGAGCTTGTTGACGATGAAGGATTTTCTTATAGATATCAAGGACGTTAGCTTCTATTATGCCTTAACAGCTAGGAAGCTAGAAACAGAGGAAGTTGTTATGCCGACAGCAACAACTAAGTTTCTAAGTGAATATAAAGATGTCACACTAAAGGAGTTACTATATGGACTACCACCAAATAGGGATATCCAACATCACATGGATTTAATTCCAGGATCAGTACTTCCAAATCAGGCAGCTTATCAGTTGAATCCAACACAAAATGCAGAGTTGAGTAGGCAAGTGATAGAGTTGATAAAGAAGGGATTAGTTAGGGAGAGTATGAGTCCATGTGCAACTCCAGCATTCCTGACCCCAAAGAAATATGGTGACTGTAATATGTGTGTGGATAGTAGATCCATAAACAAAATCATAATAAAATATCAGTATCCTATACCAAGAGTGGATGACATGATGGATGGATTGGTGGGAGCTAAATACTTCAGTAAAATTGATCTGCGAAGTGTCTACTACAAAATCAAAATTAGAGAAGGATATGAATGGAAGACATCTTTTAAGACAAAATATGGGTTGTACGAGTGGATGGTGATGCCATTTGGGATGTCTAATGCACCCAGTACATTTATGTGATTGATGAATAGAGTACTGCGGGAATATAATGGTAAGTTTGTGGTTGTGTATTTTTATGATATTTTGATTTATAGTAAAAGTGAAGAGGAGCATTTTTTACACCTGAAATTAGTGTCAGATGTGCTCAGGAAGGAGAAATTGTATGTCAACCTGAATAAATAAAGATTTCTTTAGGATAGTTTAGTGTTTTTAGGATTTGTAATCTCAAGGTATGGCATGAGGATGTATGACGAGAAAGTGAAGGTGATTCTAGAATGGCCTCTTCCATGAACTATAATAGAAGCAAGGAGCTTTCATGGCCTAGATACCTTTTATAGAAAGTTCATTAGGAACTTCAGTAGTATAGTTGCCCCTATAACTGAGTGCACAAAGGGGAAAGAGTTTGTATGGACTATGGCAGCAACAAAGAGTTTTGAACTCTTGAATAAGAAGGTGTCTGAAGACCCTATTATAGTGTTACCAGATTTCAATAAGGTGTTTGAGGTTGATTGTGATGCCTCATTTGTTGGAATTGGTGGTCTTAAGTCAAGAGGGTCGGCTTGTACCATTTTTAGTGAGAAGCTAAATGATGCAAGGAAGAATTATTCTACATATGATGTGGAATTTTATGCAATTATGCAAGCATTACAACATTGGAGGCACTACTTGCTCGCAAAGGATTTTGTGTTGTTTACTGATCATGAAGCATTAAGGTATGTCAACTCTCTGAAAAAGTTAAATAGTAGGCATGCCAAATGGGTTTCATTTTTACAACACTATACATTTGTCCTGAAGCACAAATCGAGCAAACAAAATAAGGTTGTTGATGCATTGAGTAGGAGAGTCGTGTTGTTGACCACTATGGAGAATGAAGTGGTAGGATTTGAGGGGATTAAATATTTGTATGAATCTGATATAGATTTTGGGAATATTATGCAACAGTGTAAAAGTGCAGTAGGGGGTGTCTCGTACTATTTTTGAAGAGTATTTTTTATAGAATGGTTACTTGTTTAAATGTAATCAATTATGCATTCCCAATGGCTCTATGAGAGAGAACATCTTGAGGGAATTACATAATGGGGGTTTGGCTGGTCATTTTGGAGTAGCCAAAACTGCCATTATTATAAAGGAGAAGTACTATTGGTCGAAAATGAAGAGAGACATAATCAGGTTTGTCTCTAGATGTAGAGTATGTCAAATGGCTAAGGGCCATGCACAAAATATAGGGTTGTATATGCCACTACCAGTTCCTACAGGACCATGGACTGATCTAAGTATGGATTTCATGTTGGGGTTGCCCAAGACATAGAGGGGTAAGGATTCAATTTTTGTTGTGGTAGATAGATTTTCAAAAACGGTCCATTTCATTGCTTGCCAGAAAACTAATGATGCAACTAGGACTGCAGACTTATTATTTGATGATATTGTGCGATTGCATTGTTTTCCAAAGATAATTACTTCTGATCGGGATACTTGTGAAAGGTGAGTGTGGAGATAAAATGATAAATTGCATTAACCAAATAAGGTTACATAGATTAAATAAACAGTAAATAACCATTTTGAGAGAAAAGGGGGAAAGGAGAAATTGGGGGAAAAGAAAGTAAACTTGAGTTCTCTTACCGCCCAAATGCTGCTGTCCATTGCCGTCCAGGTAAGGTAAAAGGTAAGTTACCTTTACCCAAGGTAAAATCAAATTTTTAACCTTTTTACTAATGGTAACTTTCCAAAATTCTCCCCCTTAAAGTTGAGAGGACTGACTATATAGTCTCTCAGCTTTATAAATTGAGCTTTAGCCATGCCTTTGGTGAAGATGTCTGCTGTATTATCCAAAGTGCTACAATATTGAAGCTCAACTGTCTGTTGTTCCACCATATCTCTTATGAAGTGATACTTCATATCAAAATGTTTTGACCTTTTGTGGTGGATCGGATTATATGCCAAGCGTATGGCATCGATATTATCACAATTCAGTTTGGTTGGACCAATTTGTTTTTCGCCAATCTCTTCAAGGATTTTCCTCAACCAGAGGATCTGAGTACTAGCATGAGTAATGGTTATGTACTCAGCTTCTATAGATGATAATTCTACAATAGATTGCTTCTTGGAACTCCAAGTTATTAGTCTTGAACCTAGACTAAAACAGTTCCCTGATGTAGATTTTTTGTCATCTATATTACTGACCCAATCGTTGTCACTATAACCAATTAACTTCACAGAGTTAGACTTGTGGTAATGGATTCCAAAATCCAATGTACCTTTTACATATCATAAATTTTTTTTGGTTGCTTGAAGATGCAGCTTGGATGGGCATGCCATAAAACGTGATACAAGAGAAACATCATACTGTATATCTGGTCTAGTGTTGGTGAGAAACATTAAACTCCCAACCATGCTTTTGAAATTGGTCAAGTCAACTTTTGGTGCTCCATATTCTTTGCTTAGCTGGATTCCATGTCCGGTTGGTGTTGCAGCTGATTTGCACTGCTGCATAGCAAATTTCTTGATCATGTCATGAGCATATTTTTGTTGACATATGAATATCCCATTCTTTGATTGATGTACTTCCATTCCTAGGAAGTATCTCATTAATCCGAGATCCTTCATCTCAAATTGATTCATCATGGAGTTTTTGAACTCCATATTCATTTTATTATTACTACCCATAAATATTAGATCATCCACATATAAACAAACTATGAGGATATCTACTCCATTCTTCAGGTAGTATAGAGTTGGTTCACTCTTGCTTTTTGTGAAACCATATTTACTGAAATAGCCGTCAATTCATGAGTACCATGCTCATGGTGCTTGCTTGATGCCATAAAGTGCTTTTTTCAATTTATAAACAAGGTTCTCTTGTCTTGGTTCTTGGAAACCTTGAGGTTGTTGAACATACACCTATTCTATCATGTATCCATTTAAACACTTTTCACATCCATGTGTTGAATGTTCCATCCTTTATGAGCTGCCAAGGAAAGAACAGTTCTGATTGTTTCTTATCGAGCAACTGGAGCAAAGGTTTCCTCATAATCTATTCCATATTTCTGAGTAAAACCCTTAGCTACTAATCTTGCCTTGTGCCTCTCAATGCTTCCATCAGCATTGAATTTGGTCTTATAGACCCATTTACATCCAACACATTTTTTTCCCTTGGGAAGCTTCACAAGCTCCCAAGTATCATTCTTTTTAATTGAGGATATTTCCTCTTCCATGGCATCTTGCCATATACTTTCAGTGCAAGATTTTTCATAGCTAGATGGTTCTAGCTGTGTAGCAGCCAACAAAGCATAATTGACTACATCACCCCTTGGTTCATGAGACTCATCATCTCCTGACATTTGAAGATTTTTGAGTCTTGACAAAATGTCGTCCATCTCACTAGCTTGACTCCTAGTGTACCTTTGTTGGTAATTCCTATCCAACATTTGAGAAGATGGATGACTCTGTAGTATGTGCTTTCCTCTATTTATTTGTTTCCTTTGAGAAACTGGATCAATATCCATCGGACTAGGAGAGCTTATAGATCTCTGAAATCGCTTTGGAGAATTTGGGGGTGCCAACAAAGAAGTCCCTCTTGGACTTGGTGTACCACTTGATGTACTTGATGAAGTTTCCTGATGTGGAATTTGTGGAGAAGGATTTTTTCCATTGCTTTTCTTGGGTTGTACCAATGTGGGAGGTACTAATGTGGAACTGTCCGAATTAGAGTCAAAATCAACAAATTTTTTATGACCCCATTCTCCCCCTTCATCAAAAATTACATCCTTGGAGATAATGATTTTATGTGTCTTGGGATTGTACAATATATACCCTTTGGTTGAATCACAATACCCTACAAAAACACATGCTTGACTCTTTGGATCAAGCT
Source organism: Wollemia nobilis (assembly GCA_028583015.1). Lineage (NCBI taxonomy): Eukaryota > Viridiplantae > Streptophyta > Pinopsida > Araucariales > Araucariaceae > Wollemia > Wollemia nobilis. The sequence goes on along the minus strand of JAQPPZ010001063.1, from coordinate 5,654,097 downwards.
TCTTTCTCTTCTCCTCGGGAATGTGTGCATAAGCTAAAGAACCAAATACTCAAAAATGTTTGACATTTGGTTTCTTACCGTACCATCCTTCATAAGGAGTGATACCATCTAAACTAGAAGTCGAACTTATATTTAGAATATATGCACTTGTTCTCACTGCATCTGCCCAATAGCTGTTTGTGAGATGCTTTGCCCGAAGCATTGTTCGTGCCATTTCAACAAGGGTGCGGTTCTTTCTCTCGGCCACACCATTCTGTCGTGGGGTATAGGCGATGGTGAATTGCCTTTTTATCCCATTTTTCTTACAATAATGTAAAAATTCATTTGAGGAGTACTCTCCTCCTTTATCGATCGAAGACATTTGACATAGTAGTCACTTTGCTTTTCTACATTATTTTTGAAGTCTATGAAGCAATCAAATGCTTCATCTTTGTGTTTCAGAAAATAGATCCAACACATTCTAGAATAATCATCTATGAATGTTAGAAAATAAGAATTATTTCCAAGGATTTTTGTTTGCATTGGACCATAGATTTCCGAATGTACTAGTTGAAGAGGATAGCTTGCTCTCCACACTCGGCCTCTTGGAAACTTCGTTCTGGAGTGCTTTCCCAAAGCACATGCTTCGCATACCTTTTTATGTTTTGGAATTTTTGGTAGTCCTGTCACCATAGCTTGTGATGTTAACATTTTCAAGCTAGCGGAATTGAGGTGACCATATCTCAAGTCCCACAATTCACTTGGATTTGTAATAGCAATGTTTGCAAGTTGAGCTCCCCCTGGCTAACCAAATTTTAGAGGGAACAACCTATTTGTTGTCATAGGTACTTCTATGATGACTCGGTTACAATTGTTTTTATCAAATATTGTACATTTTCTTTCATCAAAAACTAATTTGTAATGCTTCTCCATCATTTGGCCAACACTCAACAAATTGTGTTGTAGCTGTGGAGTATAGTATATGTCATTCACATTTTTAAGGCCTTCTTTTGTTGGAACTTCCATAGCTCCTATGCCTTCAACTTGCAAGGATTTATTATCCCCTAACTTAACATGTGATTTGTAATTTGTATCTAATGTAGCAAAGAGATTTTCTTTGCCACTCATGTGGTTGGAGCAACCAGTATCTAAAATCCATGTATAATTTAGATTTTGATCTGGCTGTCCATAAGAGAGAAAAATATTTGGTGGAACTTCTTCTTCTTGGTAGAATGAGCCATATTGACTGCTTTGATCTTTTGAAGTCTTTGACCAGTAGTCACAAGCGAAGTGTCCTTGTTTCCCATAATTGAAAAAAGTTGTTTTAGTCTTGTTACTTCCTCGTCCTTGATTTCCACGACCTGCATTATCGCTTTCGTTCTGATTGGCTCCTCTGTTTTGATTTCCACCTCTATTTTGATTACCTCCTCTGTAGGAGTTGCTTTGACCTTTGCCTCTTTGTTGTTGTCCTCTGCATCGGCCTCTTCCTTGTCCTCGTCTTGCAGTTTCATTCGAAGTGAAGGCTTTGTCATCACCTCCATAGCTTGGTGAAGGTGCTCCTTGAAGTCTCTCTTCATGTGATGTTAATGATTCAATCATACTATCAAATGTAAGAGTAGAAAGGTATTTGGATTCTTCAATTATGATGGCAATGTGATTCCACTTAGGAAGAAGTGTTCTCAACACTTTCTTCACAATTGTTTCATTTTTTGTGTCATCACCTAAAGTTTGCATCATATCAACTACTGCTTTGACTCGTACACAGTAGTCTCCGACTCTTTCATTTTCCTTCATTCTGAGATTTTCAAAATCTCTTTTTAAGGTCTAAAGCCTAACTTGCTTTACTTTATCACTTCCTTGGAATCCTTCTTTCAAGGCATTCCATGCATCTGTAGCAGTTAAGTAAGATGCAATTCTAGGAAATATACTTGGATCTAATGCTGATTGAAGATGGTATAAGGCAAAAGAATTATTTTTCCGTGCATCTTTGTAGATCTTCTTGTCATTTGCACTTAAAGTAGTCCAATCTGTTGGAGCAATGTATCCATCTTCAATAATATCCCATAGTCCTTTTTCGATGAGTAATGTCCTCATATTGATGGACCAGTACTCATAATTATCCCCACTGAATTCGGGAATTGGTAGATTATTATGTGATCCCATTATTATCTACTAAAACAAGAAACCTCTCTCTTATATAGTCTTATTTCAAAAAAGACTTTACAAACTATCAAGCCTTTCTTGATTTACAATCATAAACAACTCACTCTTGTTGTTCAGCAATTAAAAAATTGTCAACGACTTGTTCATCATCGTCACTGATCAATATTATTTTAGGAGAAGGTGTTTGAAGGATTTCAACTAAATTACTATAATGAGTATATTCAGATCCTTGTGAAACAATTGCCACTGTGTCAGATTGTTCAAACCTGCTGCCAAAGGAGTTATCTTCTGAATCTGCTTCGTATCCTAGATCAAGATTTCTCTGGTGTGCAATAACCGCGTTTTGCAAATGTGAAAAAACTGTATTAAGTCCTAGTGTTTTCACGTGCCTACCAAAGTTTTCAGCATTTGTTCTCAGTAATAACTTGCAGAGGGCATGATAACATCCTTCCGATCTTATCATTTAAGAAAATTTCCCAAAAATTTTCTTTTACAAAGATTTCCTCTTAGGAATTTTTTTTTAAAAAAGAATTTCAACTTTCAAAGTTTTTTTTTTTTTTTAAACTTTACAATTATTTCCTCTTAGGAAATGTCTTTGATCAAATTTTAAATGATAAATAAAACTTTGCTAATTTTTTTTTTTAAATTGTACAGTTAATAAATAAAAAACAATTTTAACAAAGTTAAAAAATTTCCTTATAGTTTTTTCTTAAAAAAATTAAAAAAAAAAAATTGACCCCGTCGAGGATTGATCGTACGACCTCGCAGGCGTCAAGGCAGAGGTTAGCTGCTGTGCTATCGGGAAGATCTGGTAGCTAAGCGGTCTCCCTGGCCTATAGCTTTCACTTGATCATGTGAAGCTTTTAAAAAAAATGACCCCACCGAGGATCGAACGTTTGACCTCGCGGGAGTCAAGGCTTAGGGTAGCCGCTATGCTACCGGGCTGATCCGGGAGCTAAGCGGGCTCCCTGGCCTATAGCCTTCGTGTTGAGCACGAAGCTATTATTGTCTTCGCACTTCGACATGAAGCTCATTTTATTTTCTTGGGACTTTAGTCCCACATCGCCCGTGAGGCGATGTTTTAGCTCTTTAAGAAGATCTAAGCACAGATAGTGCTTTGACTGCCTGTGGGTAGTCTCTGACAGTGCAGACCACCTTTTGCCTCGGGCCACATGCGGGTCGCACCTCGCCATGTCACACCACACCACGTCGCCACACCACATCACCAGAGCCTCGGGCTACGTGCTGTCGGTCGCCACGTCACACCAACAGTGCCTCGAGAATCATGTTGATCTGTTGCTCCTGTGGGCCGCCTCATCCAGCTCCACCAGCACCTCAAGAATCGTGTCGATCTGCACCTGCGAGCCACCTCAAGATTTGTGCTGCCTCGGCTCCTGTGGGCTACCTTGAGATTCGTGTCACTACCTCAAACTGTAGGCCCCACCACCTTGAGATTCAGGCCTGTCTCGCCTCTCTGCTTTGATACCAAATGTGAAAGGTGAGTGTGGAGATAAAACGATAAATTGCATTAACCAAAATCATAAGGTTACATAGATTAAATAAATAGTAAATAACCATTTTGAGAGAAAATGCAGAAAGGAGAAATTGGGGGAAAAGAAAGTAAACTTGAGTTCTCTTGCTACCCAAATGCTGTCGTCCAGGTAAGGTAAAAGGTAAGTTACCTTTAACCAAGGTAAAATCAAATTTTTAACCTTTTTACTAATGGTAACTTTCCAACAATACTAAGTTCTTGAGTCACTTTTGGAGGAAATTATGGATGAAGTTGAACACCAGGTTGTAGTTCAGTAGTGCTTACCACCCACATACTGATGGGAAAACAGAGGTAGTGAATAGAAGCTTGGGAAACCTATTACGATGCATAGTTGGTGAAAAACCAAAACAATGGGATTTAGCCTTGTCACAAGCCGAATTTGCATACAATAGTTCAGTGAATAGGTCGACAGGTAAATCTCCTTTCTAAATTATTTATGGTCAAAATTCTAGAGGTGTATTAGATTTGGTTGAGTTACCAATTGGGGAACGAGTTAGTGATGATGTAGAAGCATTTGTTGAGCATATCCAGAAAGTGTAAGAGTTAGTGAGGGAAAAATTACAGAGTAGTAATGCTCACTACAAAGAGTTTGCTGATGCACACAGAAGGGTGAAAGTGTTTGAAGAGGGTGATATGGTCATGGTTCATCTTAGGAAATAAATATTTCCTAACGGAACATATAACAAACTAAAACTTAAGAAATTTGGGCCATGCAGGATTTTGAAGAAGATCAATGATAATGCCTATAAAGTGGAGCTGCCCGATGAATTTGATATTTCACCCATTTTTAATGTTTTTGATTTATTTTAGTATCCTAGTATTTCCTAGGATGGTGAATTAAAGGAGACAACAAATTTGGCATGACACATGCCTAAGAAGAAAAAATATAGAGTTGCACAGGTGCTCGATAAGAAGGTGATCACCACCAAACATGGGAGCTACAACAGATATCGGGTTCAGTGGGAAGGATTACCATAGTCAGATAACACTTGGTTTTCAGAGTCAGATCTAAAGAAAATTTATAACCAGAAGCTACAAGATTTCAATTTAGCTGAACTCGCAGGAGCTGAGTTCTTTTTCACCAAAGGAGAATGATGCACCTTGTTGGAGCCATAACTTGTGAACCGTACATCTGTTTGCCTTGAAATTTAAAATTTGGTTTCGTGTGCATGTTCTACATCAGGTGAATCTCTTCTTGGCTTGACTCTCCAAAAATCATGTTTTCGGGACCTAACTCCAACATCTAGTGTCCCAAAATTAGCTTTTAGAATAGGTTCTCGGGTTTTTTGGGTTTTTTTGCATGTTAGAAGTTTATTATCTTTTGTTATACCTTAAGTTGAGAACTAATATTTTAAAAGTAAGTTTTTTTATTGTAAGAGAGATGTGTGCACCAAATTTGGGTGCAATCAGACTCATTTCTATTTTTAGCAGTTTTTAGGAAAAAGATATATTTTTAGCAGTTTTTAGAAAAAGATGTTTTTAGGGTTTCTTTAGGTTTTATTTGGTTTTCGATTGCTATATTATGGATTATAATAGTTTGTATAAGGGGTGTGAATTTAGTAATGAGAAGAATATCAATTTATAGGTTTCTTCCATTATATTGCATTTGTGTTATGTGATTGGAGTCCATTTTATTGATCTCTTGCAGCTGAGTTCACATCATTTGGTATCAAAGTGGGTGTGATCTCGCTAGTGAAGGGAAGATGCCACCTAGAAGATATGCCCAGATGAATAGGAATATCAAGGATATGAATGCAGAAATAGCATGGCTGACTAGTGTGATTGATCGCATGGGAGAGGGACATCCCAGGGCATGTGCAGATCAAGGATCTGATGATGAAAACATACCTGAGGAACGTGGATCTAAGGTCCACATTGAAGCAGAACCAGAGGGCCCAGAGGAAGAAGGGCACAATTTTTAAAATCAGTTGATACGAGCTCTAGAGGGGCTTAAGGGGAATCGATATGGGATCAAGATTGAGGTTCTCGAGTATGTTGGTGGGTTGAAACCAGAGGAGTTGATCGATTGGATCAATAGCCTAGAAAAATATTTTGAATGGAGTTACCTTGCTGAAGAGAATAAGTTTAATCTTGCATGCACAAATTTTAAGGGACATGCATTGATTTGGTAGGATCATTTACAGACTACATGATAGAGGAATGGAAAGGAAAATATTAGGGATTGGACAAAGATGAAGAAGAATTTATAGGAAAAATTTATACCTATAGACTACTCCCAAACTCTATTTTATAGATTTTAGAATCTTCGACAGAAGGATCAAAGCATTGAGGACTATACTAATGAATTCTACAAGCTATCCATTCGAGTGGATCACAATGAGACAGAAGACCAAAAGGCTACTAGGTATGTAAATGACCTAAGTTTTGTTGTCCAAGATGAGATGAGCATGCATCACACTCTTATAGTGGAGGATGCATATCAAATGGCCCTTAAGTAAGAGGATAAATTGAAAAGGGTTAATATAAGAGGTAATAAGGGATTCACACCCTCTTCAAGTCGGGGTTGAAGTGGATCTAATTTTATCAAGGGAGAATCATCAATACCTGCTAAATAAGAAGAAGATAGGCAGAATCTGAGAGGAAGAGGATACCAACGAGGCAGATTTTACGATGGTGGACAAAATGGTAATGATCCAACAAGGTCGTATACCTATTATGGATGTGGTGAGGAATATCACAAAGCATTTGAGTGTCCCCAATGTGATTTCCAAGAAAGGGGTCAAGGAGGACAAGGAAGGGTCAATCTGGTTCAGATGGAAGAGCGGGATGAGGATGAAGTTGTTGTTGACATGGGGGAAGCACTTATGATAAGTAGGATGTTGATTGTTCCTAATAAAGATAATGTGTAGAACAAAGCAAAGGGGTAGACCATAGATGGAGTACTTACAAGGATGGAGTGTGGTGTGATGTGATTCTGATGCATGCATATCACATTATGTTGGGAAGACCTTGGCAGTACGACAGGGCTACTAACCATAATGGGAGAAAGAATACTTACACATTATGGAAGGACGGTGTAAAGGTAGTTATTATACCTCTAAAGGAGGATGGACTGAGTGAGAGCTTGTTGACGATGAAGGATTTTCTTGTAAAGATCAAGGATGTTAGCTTTTGTTATGCCTTAACAACTAGGAAGCTAGAAATAGAGGAAGTTGTTATGCTGACAGCAGTAGCTAATTTTCTAAGTGAATATAAATATGTCACACTAGAGGATTTATCATATGGACTACCACCAAAGAGGAATATCCAACATCATATGGATTTGATTCTAGTATCAGTGCTCCCAAATCAGGTCGCTTATCGGTTGAACCCAACACAGAATGTAGAGTTGAGTAGGCAAGTGATAGAGTTGATAAAGAAAGGATTAGTTAGGGAGAGTATGAGTCCATGTGCAACTCCAGAATTGCTGACACCAAATAAATATGGTGACTTGTGAATGTGTGTGGATAGTAGAGCCATAAAAAAGATCACAATAAAGTATTGGTATCCTATATCGAGAGTGGATGACATGATGGATGGATTGGCTGGAGCTAAATACTTCAGTAAAAGTGATCTGCAAAAGTGGCTACTACCATATCAGAATTAGAGAAGGGGATGAATGGAAGACAACTTTTAAGACAAAATATGGGTTGTATGAGTGGATGGTGATGCCATTTGGGTTGTCTAATGCACCCAGTACATTTATACGGTTGATGAACAAAGTATTGTGGGAATATAATGGTAAGTTTATGGTTGTGTATTTTGATGATATTTTGATTTATAGTAAAAGTGAAGAGGAGCATTTCTTACACCTGAAATTAGTGTTAGACGTGCTCATGAAGGAGAAATTGTATGTCAACCTAAACAAATGTAAATTTATTCAGGATAGTTTAGTGTTTTTAGGATTTTTAATCTCAAGAGATGGAATGACGATGGATGACGAGAAAGTGAAGGCAATTTTGGAATGGACTCTTCCATGAACTATAATAGAAGTAAGGAGCTTTCATGGCCTAGCTACCTTTTACATAAAGTTCATCGGGAACTTTAGTAGTATAGTTGCCCCTATAACTGAGTGTACGAAGGGGAAAGAGTTTGTATGGACTATGGCAACAACAAAGAGTTTTGAACTCTTGAAGAAGAAGGTGTCGGAAGACCCTGTTCTAGTGTTACCAAATTTTAGTAAGGTGTTTGAGGTTGATTGTGATGCCTTATTTTTTGGAATTGGTGGTGTCTTAAGTCAAGAGGGTCGGCCTGTAGCGTTTTTTAGTGAGAAGTTGAATGATGCAAGGAAGAATTGTTCTACATATGATGTGGAATTTTATTAAATTGTGCAAGCATTGCAACATTGGAGGCACTACTTAATCTCAAAGGATTTTGTGTTGTTTACTGATCATGAAGCATTTAGGTATGTCAACTCTCAAAAAAATTTAAATAGTAGGCATGCCAAATGGGTTTCATTTTTCCAACAGTATACATTTGTCCTAAAGCACAAATCGGGCAAACAAAATAATGTTGTTGATGCATTGAGTAGGAGAGTTATGTTGTTGACCACTATGGAGAATGAAGTGGTAGGATTTGAGGGGATTAAATATCTGTATGAATCTGATGCATATTTTGGGAATATTGTGCAACAGTGTAAAAGTGTAGTAAGGTGTGAGTATCGTACTATTTTTGAAGAGTATTTTTTACATAATGGTTACTTGTTTAAGGGTAATCGATTATGCATTCCCAATGGCTCTGTGAGAGAGAACATCTTGAGGGAATTACATAGTGGGTGTTTGGCTGGTCATTTTGGAGTAGCCAAAACTACCACTATTGTAGAGAAGTACTATTGGCTAAAAATGAAGAGAGACATAATTAGGTTTGTCTCTAGATGCAAAGTATGTCAAATGGCTAAGGTCCATGCACAAAATATAGGGTTGTATATGCCACTACCAGTTCCTATAGGACCATGGACCAATCTAAGTATGGATTTCGTGTTGGGGTTGCCCAAGACATAGAGGGGTAAGGATTCAGTTTTTTTTGTGGTAGACATATTTTCAAAAATGGTGCATTTCATTGCTTTCCAAAAAACTAATGATGCAACTAGGACTGCAGTCTTATTCTTTGATGATATTGTGCGGTTGCATGGTGTTCCAAAGACTATTACTTCTGATCAAGATACTAAGTTCTTGAGTCATTTTTGGAGGAAATTATGGATGAAGTTGAATACCAGGTTGTAGTTCAGTAGTGCTTACCACCCATAAACCAATGGGTAAATAGAGGTAGTGAACAGAAGCTTGGGAAACCTCTTATGGTGCATAGTTGGAGAAAAACCAAAACAATGGGATTTAGCCTTGTCACAAGCCGAATTTGCATACAATAGTTCAGTGAATAGGTCGACGAGTAAATCTCCTTGACAAATTATTTATGGTAAAAATCCTAGAGGTGTATTATATTTTGTTGAGTTACCAATTAGGGAACGAGTTGGTGATGATGCAGAAACATTTGCTGAGCATATCCAGAAAGTGCAAGAGTCAGTGAGGGAAAAAATACAGAGTAGTAATGCTCACTACAAAGAGTCTGTCGATGCACACAGAAGGGTGAAAGTGTTTGAATAGGGTGATATGGTCATGGTTCATATTAGGAAAGAAATATTTCCTAAGGGGACGTATAACAAACTAAAACTTAAGAAAATTCGGCCATGCAAGATTTTGAAGAAGATCAATGATAATGCCTATAAAGTGGAGCTGCTCGATGAATTTGATATTTCACCCATTTTTAATATTTTTGATTTATTTCAATATCCTATTATTGTCGAGGATGGTGAATTACATGAGACAAAAAATTGGGCATGACACATGCCTAAGAAGAAAAAAGACAAAGTTGCATAGGTTCTCGATAAGAAGGTGATCACCACTAGAAATGGGAGCTACAACAGATACCTGGTTCAGTGGGAATGATTACCACAGTTAGATAACACTTGGGTTTTGGAGTCAGAGCTAAATAAAATTGATAACCAGAAGCTACAGGATTTCAATTTAGCTAAACTCGCAGGATCTGAGTTCTTTTTCACCAGAGGAGAATGATGCACCTTGTTGGAGCCATAACTTGTGAACCGTATGTCTTTTTTCCTTGAAATTTAATAGGTGGTCTCTTATTGGACTGACTCTCCAAAAATCATGTTTTCGAGACCTAACTATGACATCTAGTGTCCCAAAATTAGCTTTTAGAATAGGTTCTTAGGTTTTTTTGGGTTTTTTTGCATGTTAGAAGTTTATTATCTTTTGTTATACCTTAAGTTTAGAACTAATATTTTAAAAGTAAGGTTTGTTATTGTAATAGGGATGTTTGCATGAAATTTGGGCACAATCCAACTCATTTCTATTTTTAGCAATTTTTAGAAAAATATCTATTTTTAGTAGTTTTTAGAAAAAAATGTTTTTAGGGTTTCTTTGGTTTTCGGTTGCTATATGATGGATTGTAATATTTTGGAGAAGGGGTGTGAATTCAGGAATGAGAATAATATCAATTTGTAGGTTTCTTCCATTATATTGCATTTGTGTTATGTGATTGGATTCCATTTTGTTGGTCTCTTGTAGCTGAGTTCACATCACCTCTTTACTTATTTTTATGTGTTATCTTCCTTATTTTCACATTTCAAGAGAATACCCTCTTTTTGAGATGCTTACAATGCTATTAATCTATTTTAGTTTTGTTGTGTGTAGGTGAAAGGGACATTCAAGGATCAAAGACCATCAAGATTCAATATCTTGATATCAAGAAGCAGAGGTGGCTTGATAAATCCTCTATAATCAAATTAGTGGATATATAGAGACCTTATGAAGTACATCACCCCATTTTTGGAGCTCATAATTATTATAACTATGTATCAAATTTGGTATCCCTAAGAGGTACGAATTGTAACCAAGTTTCATTTGATCAATACAAAGAGAGCACTCTATTTTTGTTATCTTAAATGGTTGCATATGTTTCATATTTTCAATTTGTTATCATGTTGCAATATACTAGAAATGTGGTTTTTATAGATTTACAAGTGGTGATCATGGTGGGCATTCCCTATTTTTTATTGCTTACCTAAGTTTCTATATTTTTCCTTAATGTAGGTACAACCGTTCTGAGTGATAGTGGCTAACAGTAGTAGCCACCATTGGCTTTAGTAGCTAGCATCATAACCACCCTGATCATAAGTGGCTAGGGGAATATACAACAAAATAGTTTGCAACTTATTCTTCGGATGAGGATTCACTTGTAAGTGGTTCTCTCTGTATTTTTTTTTGTTTTTTATTTTTCTCTATGTTTCTGAAAAAGTAATATTAGAATTAATTACAAAAACTTAGAGAAGTTGTAAGGGAAATTAATAGAACCCCTGTGTTTGCTACTAGCCACTATTGGGAACAACAACCATTGCTACCAGCCACCCCAAAATCTAGTGTTTAGGAGTCTGAATGCTACTATGTTTAATAGCTAAGACTATTGTGTAGCCCCTAAAATTGGCACAGTTAAACCATCAGTAAAAAGTAGAAATTTGAATTTTAACCTTGAAACCATCCATTAACTGCTTACCTCATTTTTTGTGCCATTTTTAGAGGTTGTTGTGGATGATATCATCGTCGATCTGACGATATCATCCCAAATCAAATGACTTCGTCTAGAACAGAACGTCCAGAAAATTTCATCCCAAAACCAAATTTTTGCAATTAGCTTCTATTCCAACGACCTCTCCAACTTGGGTAGAAGCGTGTCTACATGGTTGGAGATTCCCACATTGGGGATCTCCTAGATTGGGATGATCCCCAACCTCCTAACCTCCCCCGATCCTATATAAACTAGGTTTTTCCCAGTTTATCCCCCTGACTCCCTACCTGGCTGTCTGGCTGATTATTTCCCTACAATTTTAGTTTTTGATGTGATCTTCCATCATTTGCACTTGTGTTTTCAAGTTTTATTGTAGGATTTTACTGTGTTTCATCTGAAGGTAGCTCGGATCGTCGCAGGAGATTCAACTACAATTTTAGATGATCTTGTCAAGATCGGCAATGATCTTGGATGATTACAGACGATCTGGTCTACAATTTAGCTTGGGGGCAATCAAAGCCCTGATTTTGCATTATCTATCTCATTTTCCTTATTTATTGGTGCATTAGATTAATTTAATTCTATTTTGCATCTTGGAGTTCACCTCATTTAGCATAATTGCATGATAAAATTCAAAATAAGTTTCCAAAATAGTGCATCTCATTTAATTTGATATCTGGATTTATCATTCAAACATTTATACTCTTATTTATATCATTTTGCATCATTCTTCTAATTGTATTTTTGGTTTTTGGTGTCTTTTTTCTTGATTGCAGGTTTCTGATGAATTCGCTTGACGAATTTGTTAGGTCACTAACGATCTTGGGTGATCTCGGATGATCTCCTATGATTTGGGATGATTCTATACAATTACAGATGATCATGTCATATTCAAGATGATCTGGACTCCTACAAGGTTTAGAATATTCATCAAACATCAAAAATTAGGTGTACTTTTCTCCATTTTATCTATTCTCTGTATTCAATCACATTAGGATTCATTTATGTCTGTTGTCTTCATATAAATCAGAATCTTCATGTAGAATAGCTTAGCTTCATTTTGGCCAACCTAGGAATTTGAATGATTGAACATAAAACAAAAAAATCAAACCCATTCTCAACCTAGGCGTGGAAACTGCCACTCAAAGTTTCCTGGTGAACCCCACCATCCGTCAAAAATTCACCTTTATACCCCTCCCCTGAGAGGCACTACATTCAAAGGGCCTCTCCGTTCGAGGTATTGTTCCATCCTTTTCTCACCCCCCTTTTGGGTATGGATCCTTTAGCCTGAAGGTAAGGGTGCAAAAAATTTGGGCAATACATTTTGGTGAACCCGACGTGAAACTAAAAACACCTTTTGAAAATAATCCAAAAAAAAAAACACATTATTAAGAACATCTAGAATCATTAGAAAACTGTTAAATTTGCATATCATACTTAGATGGTAGATTATAATAGAAGATGAGTTGTATCCATAAATGTTGAAAATCAATTAACGGCCATAGAAATTACTTTTGTGCTTAGAGTACCTCAAACATATAGAGCCCAACCTTTGTGGGACAAACTTGATAGGAGATTGGGTATTATTGAATCTAGATCTATAGAACTTAGGCAAATTAAGAGGTTTGTCCTAGATAGAATCCTGGATCCTGATCAGGTGACTTTGTATCATGAACTTTAGAGAGCTTTCCATAGGTGGTTAGCCAATAAAAGAGCACTTGTGTCTTCTAAATTATACACCTTTGAGGAATACCTTGAGAACGCAGTTGTAGTACATAAATTTCTATCTCGTGTAGAGGATCAAGAAATCATTCTTACGGATAGAAAGAGATGGAATAGAGTTACTAGAGCTGTGTTGTATCGAGAGTATTGCCATGAACTTTATTTTTACATGTCAGAGTCTGAAATAGATCATATTACCATAGCACATTTTGTCAAGTTCTTGAAAAACAACTTCCAATTTGAAGAGGAGCATTTCATGACTCTTGATGAACTTGACCCTATCAATGATATCCATAAACTATTCATAGAAATCTAAGTGATTCTTTCTACTATTGTTTCTTACAACTAGCATGTTGTTTGTTATTTTTATTCTCGCAAAATAATAATATAATAAAATCACACAAAAAAAAAAAACAAAATATTTCCTTTTGAAGTATTATAGTAGGTATATAGTTAAAATATATACCTCTCAACCCTATCGCATATATATATATATATATATATATATAAGTATATATATTTTCTAAAACCTAAGTTTAGCACAATGCCTAGAATTAGGAATGGAAAACAAACCGAAGAAGATGAAGATTGGTTAGGAAGACCATTAACTGACCAAAATGTCCCTCCTGAGGACCAAGTTCAAGAAGAAGAAACCCTAGACCAACAAGAAGAAGAGCTTGTTGTAGGAAATGAACAAGAATAAATTATGAGAGAGGAAGGATCCTCATCCCTAAAATGTCTCTGGGAGGAGCTATCACTTTTGAGAACATGGAACAATTCTGGAAGTTTATTAACACTAATATTGGTGTTTTTAATAGAGTAGCCCATATGGACAATGATTAAATTAGTGACACTCAAGCAAATCTAGAAGAAGTATTTCAAACATGCACTAATCCCTTGTCCTTTATTGAACAAGAGAGTGATAAATCTGGACCATCCAATTTGGATATAGTAGTTGTGATCTAGAGCATGCAACAACAACAAATTACCTAACAATCTAAAGTGCCTGTTAACAAGCCTAGGGTCATTCCCACACAAAATAAATCATCATTTACTCCTCTATTTCGCCAAGCTCTTGATCAACATACCTCAAATCAATAGAAACCCAAAATAAAACCGAACACCAATTACCAACAATCTAAGGTACAACATAATACTATTACAAATCCCCTTCATAATACTCTTCCTACCAACACTTTGCATAATAGCAATGTAACATATAATCCTTATGTCACACCATCATACACTCATAGATCCCATACCTATGTGCCACAGAACCAATATGGTGGAAAAACTAGCAATCCTGAAGCCATGGTGAAATAGTTAGTATCCTGCATGGACTAGATAGATCTCTACCGTCCCTCGTACAATTATCGAGAGATGTGTAGTCAGCCTTTAGATCCTATAGTCGTAGCACAGTCGTATCCTAAAAAGTTTCCTATGCCTGTTCTTCTCGTATATAAAGGAATCGAAGATCCCATAGAGAATCTTTGTATTTTTAGGATAGCATGTCATGATATATCACATGATGACTTGTTATTACTAAAAATATTCCCAAAAATATTGGGAGCAATGGCATTAGAGTGGTATTATCAATTACCCACTAATTATTTGAGGAATTTCGAAGAAACTGTTGAGTCTTTTGTTCATAAATTTAGTGACTACATCGAAATATATGTGACCATTAAATATTTGTATAACTTAAAATAGGGCAAATATGAATGCTTTGCTGATTTCCTAGCTAGGTAGAGACAGTTGATAGGAAAATTGCACTTTGTGTTACCTTATAGGGAGATGTTGGACATCTTTATTAATAATTTGCAAGAGCAACTATCTTACGAATTATCAACTGCTATCTTAACCACCTTCGATCAGGCTATAGACTTAGCCTAAAGAGTGGAAGATGCTCTCATTAGGAGAGGCCAACTTAAAAAGAGAGACGATGAGAAAACATCCAAAAATAAATATAAGAATAAAAAAGTTGTGGGTGATGGAGTCACCGATAGCAGAAATACTACTAATGTTAATGCTATGAATACAGTGGAGAATTTTGTACTGAAACCTCCTGATAGACCTCCTCGAGAATTTACTAGGTTAAATCAACCTTTATCAACTATTCTATCGCAATTATTAGAATGAGGTTTGATTCAATTACCAAATATTCGGGAACTTGATCCAACTATACCCGGATACAGAGTAGATTTACACTGTGACTTCCATAAAGGACCTAGACACACTAGCAACTCTTGTAAAATATTAAAACATAAAATACAGGACTTGATTGATAACAATGAGATGGAGGTGCAAGCCTTTCAAACTAAGAAAAATCCTCCAAGTCAGGTGAATGACTTGGTTGAGCTATATTGTTCATTAATATTATAAGGAGGTTTAGGTTGAACATTAGGTTGAGCTATGTGGGCCTAAGAAAGATCCTAATCCCACAACCAATGTCTCTTTTTCTACTCCTATAACTTCCATACTTGTATGGACCCATCTATCGATACCTCTACACCGTCTACATCCACAAAATTCATATTTTCTGCATCGAAAGATGTAGGTAATGTTCTTTCTACCTCTTATGCTCTTACAGATGAGCTCTTACCCGGTCTATCTAAAATTCTTATATCAGAAGAAACGAATGCTTCTATGCAAGATTCTCTTATTTTAAATAATTTGCCACCATCTCCTCATACCTTGGGCCTCCCACAGCCTATGGGAAGTGTTGTGGCTGCTCCACAACCTACCCCAAAATTGTGGACCCACCTTTTTTGCATGTGTTCTAAGAAGACTAAAATGGCCCATAGGCTAAAGTTCAAAGAAAAAATCAAAACACCACAAGGAGAAAAAGTGTCGCGATATCGTGACATGTTGCAGTTTCACGGCCAAAAGAGAAAAAGTGGCATGAAATCGTGACATGTTGCACTGTCGTGGCCAAAAGCAAAAAAGTGTCATGATATCGCGACATGTTGCACCATCGTAGACAAAAATAAAAAGTGTCGCGATATCGCGACATGTTGCATCATCACGACCAGAAGAGAAAAAGTGTCGTGATATCGCGACATGTTGCACCATCGCGGCCAAAACAAAAAAGTGTCGCGATATCGTGACATGTTGCATCATCGCAGCCAGAAGAGAAAAAGTGTCACGATATCGCGACATGTTGCACCATCATGGCCAAAAAGAAAAAGTGTCACGATATCGCGACATGTTGCACCATCGCGGCCAAAAAGAAAAAGTGTCACGATATTGCGACATGTTGCATCATCGCGGCCAAAAAGAAAAAGTGTCGCAATATCGTGACATGTTGCACCATCGTGGCCAAAAAGAAAAAGTGTCACGATATCGCGACATGTTGCATCATCACGGCTAAAAGAGAAAAGTGTCACGATATCGTGACATGTTGCATCATCACGGCTAAAAGAGAAAAGTGTCACGATATCGTGACATGTTGCATCATTGCGGCCAAATGAGGAAAAGTGTCGTGATATCGCGACATGTTGCACTGTCGTGGCCAAAAGGGAAAAAGTGTCATGATATCGCGACATGTTGCATTTTTGCGGCCAAAATAAGAGAAATAAAAGTGTCGCAATATTGCGACATGTTACATTTTCATGGCTCAAATCAACAAAAGAGAGCAAGGAGGCAAAAGTGTCGTGATATCATGACATGTTCCATTTTTGCCAAGGTAACGGACCTGCATAGTGACGTGGACATAAGGACAAAATCTAGTGAATAAGACAAGTGTTACATAAGGAATATTTAATGATTTGAAATCATTTAAGATAGTCGTTACACACGGAGGGAAACGAATGCAAGCCCATGTGGAGAAAACGTAGTGAAGGGCCACAAAATGGAAACCAAAGCACACACATATAAGGGAAGGTGAAACGAACAGTCAGAGGAGGTGAAACGAACAGCCATCGGAAAACGAAACGAACCGTCATGGAAGGAGAAACAATTTTTTTAGAGTTTTAAATATGCCATTCAAAGAGGCCAGAAAGGGGTGGAAAATTGCTGCAAGTAGCGTTGCAAGTTTGAGGGCGATTAGGCCATTCTGGACCTAGTTGGGCCATTTTTCTTTCGTAGACTGGTTTTTCTTCATCATGGACATGGGTTGGAAATTGCTGACAGCAGAGTTGTAGACTTTAAGGTGATAAGGCCATTCTGGACCTGTTTGAGTCGTTTTTCTTCCATGGATTGGTTTGGGAAAACTAGAAATTCTGCTATTGTAAAATGACATATTTTTAATGCAGAATTTTTCAAAAATTTGCATCTTGTGGGCAAGAAAGAAGGAGATTTTCTTTGCATGCTATGGATTTAATGTTTATTCTTTCATTTTTTAGATTTCAAATTTATAGATAATGTTAATGCCATTTTTTTGGGTTACATTAGGTGAATATTTGAAATCTGAATTTTATTTCGTACCCTAGGAACCAGCACTTAGTCTATGGGGATTGTGCTTGTTTTGCAAATCCAATAGATTAGGTTGCATTCACGGAGGCCTCACATCTTCGGTTTTGTCAAAATAGGATAGCATCATACTGAAGGCATTTTATTTTCATTTTTTGCATTTCATTTTCATTTTCTGCATTTTATTTTTCCATAAATTTTCACTTATGTTAAATTTTCAGGCATTAAAATAAACATTTAGAAAATTCAAAATTCAAAAAAACAATGAACAATCACTAAAGTTTCATGGTGAAATAAACCAACATTGCCCCTTGTTTACAGTTATTTGCAATCACTAAGGTGTTCCAAGCATTTAAATTGAATATCTTTATTTGAGATTACTAATACACATATGCAAATGCTAATACAGTAGAGACCTTGGAGAAGTCATTTGTTTAACTTCTTTGCAAGAGGGGATTTGGAACCCAAATCCTAAAGGAGAGTGTACTTTCAAAATTGGGTGAAAATACCACTCAAAATATTGGCACTAGAAGGAGGGCTTGACTAGGTTTATTTCAGTGTGATTTAAATGCTATAGGGATTTAAATTTTGAATAGTTCATGCCCTATTGATTATTATCTTTAGCCCTCTTTTAACAATACAACCTTTTAGTGTTAAAAGGAGGACATGAATTGCTATGCATTGTTCTAACACTTTTGATTGTTCATATAGGAATAATGTGTTTTGATTTGACTTAAAAAAAAAAAAATTTCTTGACTAACGAGGTTGTCTCCATGCAATTACTTTCATTCGATTTTAATGGATACACCTCTTGGTTGATGCTAACATGATTATTCATACGTTACATGTTTGATATTTGCTAGTCATTTCATACTTATTTGTAAGGAATTATTTTGTCTAAAAATGTACTTGTTGTCGGTACTATGCTCTTCACCTGCGCGTAATACGATCTTGTGAATCAGAAAGCCTACAACACTAGGAATATGCTCTTCACTTACGCATATGCGATATGGTGAATCAGAAACTAATTTACATTTTTAGAAAAATGCTTTGTCAAGGTTCCTTCTTTCATGACTAACAAATTGATTTTGAAGTTATTCTTTGAATTTTACTAATTGTAGTATTTTCTGTGTGTCACAGGTTTTCTTTGAGGTATTGAGAGTTTTATCAGGTTCTTGTAGGGTTATCATCATTGATTTTGAATCAAATGGCCCAACCACCACCAGCTCCTTGGTATGGAGTCAATAACATTCCTTTGAATATTGTAGGGGATATTCACGGGATCCCTAAGAATATAGAGATATTTTTGCCTGAATACAAATCGGATGGCCCAAGGACCGCAGAAGAACATATTCAAGCCTATAGAGATGTTTTGATAAGATTGCAAGTTCAACATGAGGATGTGGCTTGTAGACTCTTCCCCATGAGCCTAGACCAAGTGGCTTACGAATGGTATATTTGCTTACCTATTGGTTCCATTACGTCATGGACACAAATGGAGAATGCTTTTGTCAATCAATTCAGGTCACCATTAGATCCCACAATCATCTATAATCAGTTCATTACATGCAAAAGAGGCCAGGGTGAGCCAATCCAAAATTTTAATCAGAGATTTTAGAAGTGCTATAATAGAGCAATTCAGCATTTTGCCATTGATCCTGCAATAGCTTTGCAAATATATTTTGGGGAATTGGATCCTATGACGGCAATGTTTGCAAGGCAAAATTCTCAAGTTACCTTGCTTGCTCTAGCCTACAATGAAGCTATGACCATTGAACAACAAATGACACCACAGAGTTATGGGTTTTCCCAGAAGCTTATGGTAGGACAATATGGTCCATATGGTCAAGATCCTATGATGAATCAAATCATGGCACCGCAAATATCAGGCATAAGTGCTCTACCTTATCAACAACCATATTCATCAACACCCGCTTACGCACCCAATCCAATTCCGATTCAAAGTGTGAATCCTTACGCAAACCAAGTGGCTCAAAATCCAACTCAAATGTTAAGTCAAGATCTCACCAATTATGCAAATCCTATTGGAACTAACAATAACATAGCTCAACCAAAAGAGATTTATTCATAGGTTGAAGAACTCAAAAATATAGTTCACAAATTGAGTAATGATTTGGTTCAAAAACAAAAGTATGAATCCCATGCACCTCACCCAAATTGAAATTTTAACAATAGAGGGAGACAGTGGAATACAAATCCAAACAATGGGGGTGTGCCTTCCCCTATTTCTAATCAGATAGATACTTCTGCAATACCAAGTCACTCTAGTTCCATTCTTAATATTTTTGATTTTGCGTGGGAAAAGGGGTGTAGATTGCATAATACAAAGGAGCATAATGAAAGGAATTGTCCCAAAATTGCTATGTATACCCATTGTCTCCAAGCTCAAGTGGATGATTTGGAACTTGTGCCAAATAAGGGTCCACCCCAACATCAGAAATAAGTGGACAATATTTTGGTGGTGGAAACTCTATATCGTCAAGAGAGTGAGAATGAGGAAGGTGAAGATGAATTGGATGAGAAACATGTTGATGAATCAGAAGATGAAGAAGAAGCACTTGAGCATCACAACTTGAACTTGGAGGATGACTGCTATGATTCTGGGAAGAAGTGGGAAGAATATTATCAATCTAAATCTTCTAATAAACTTGTTGTGTCAATTAATATGCAGGATAACTCAATTGCTTCCTCACATGAGGATACTATAAATCCTGTGCAATTTGAGAAAGTTTTGGAAGAGGAATTCAAATCTCATCAAATTTTGGAACATGATAAGGATTCTATAACCATGAATCAAGAAAGAGAGTCACTTGATTTAGGTTCCTTTAAAGGAAAAGAAATTGAAAATATTGATCCACTTACTTGTGCTACAATGATTATGCCATTTCAAAATGAGGAAATTACATAACCTGAATCATTTGGGTTTGATGTCATTGATGATCCAATTGAAAATCTCACGTTACCCAAAACAACCTAGGTGATTGATCATGGAAATGTGTTACTTAACCCACCCCTAGACAGACAAGACTTATGGTTTGAAAGGGATGGACATATTTTCAATTGGGTACCTAAGTTTGGTGCCTTTGATAAATAGGTCATGGAGAAAGAACAAGTGCTACATGATGATGAATGTCATGAGAGAAAAGAGGAATTTTCAAATCCTCTTCAAGTAAGGTCAAATGAAAACATGCCAAAGGTAAAATCTCATCTTTCAGGTTTCACCATGCAAGATTCGAATGAAGGTTTGCCTAATGAATGGTTTGATTCAAATATTATTAATGTTATGGCTTTATTGAATGAAAATAAAAGCTTATTTCTACACCATGAATCAAAGTGCGGAATGGACATCTTAAAAAATAGACATAAAGGAATTGAATATCAATAATTGTCTAATCAATTTGAAAACTAGAAACTCCACCATAGGATTATTAATGAAACTAAATCAAATTGGTATGGTGAGAGGGGCCAGTGGAAGTTTATTTCTGGGTTTGGTTTGATCTTGTTTTTGTTGGATTCCTGCAAAACTGGGTATGCATATCATGTCATATGTCTTTTAAAAAATTCTAATCAGGTTTGGGATCCGGGAAAATGATAATCCAAACTTTTTATACAGTTGTATATACTTTTGGTTTTCGTGTTTCGATTTTGGATTGGATCTCATTTTGGTTTTAAGTTTAGTGTGTTGGTCCTTTGGATATTTTTGGTTTGTTAACTTAGATCCTTATGAATGTTGACTACGACTAGGAGAATATGAAACATCGAAATTTTATTGCAGTAAGCTCCATGAGTATCGCAAACACATTAAAGAATATCATTTGGAACTTGTGATGCATGAAGTTGTCAGTTTTATAAATTATGGCAAAGTAGTTGGTATACTCCATCCACATTTCAAAAGGAGCAATGCATTCATATCTCATGTACATGCCACATTGCACATACATTTCATCTCAGTTGCATCTTCATTTCATGTACAATCATTGAAAAGGTGTCGAATCCTCTTAAGGTTATTACATAACATATATTTAAAGGATCCTAAGGTTGGGAATTGATGCCCGAACTATCTTGAGCCAAGCACATTCTACACATATTAAAGATGATCTTGAGAAAAATGGTCAAAACCATACTTGGAAGAAAAGGTGAGGCGAAAGGAGTATTTCGTGCCTATCCTATTATGCAACATAATCCTTAAAACAGTGGTTTTTACCACCCCCATAGTGCTTAAAGCCTAAAATCAGAGTAGTAAGTATAGGGTTAAATCCTCATTGAACTTAGGTTGAGGATCCAACTCCCCAAAGCTCTGATTTGACCTTCATGGAGTAGTAAGGATAGGTTCTAATTCTCATCTCATTTAGGATGAGAATTTTATTCCCCAAAGCTTTTATTTTTACCACTCAAAAACTTGAAATTCCAAAGCAAATAATTTTCATTTCATCATTAATATTGGATTGGAAGGATCGTACTACATGTCCCTTGCAAGGATGGGTAGTCATACCCAAGGTCCAATAAATCAAAAGTAGAGCCAAATCATGGATTATGGGGTTAATCTCCACCGGGGCTATAGACGCCTGGATGGCAGTGGAGTATGCTCATGCATGGCAACATGTCTTGTCTAAAAGCAAGACCACTGATTGCTCAAATAGACAGGATAGCCTGACAGTTTCATCCATATCAGGTTAAATCATTTTGTTTGAGATGAGGTAATGAACTCCAGATCCGAGTAGTAAGGATAGGGTTAAATTCCCATCTCGCTTAGGTTGGGAATCGTATTCCCCAAAGCTCTAATTTCACTTACACCTGCACATGGGTTCAAGATGGTAGCAACACATAACCAACTTTGGGATCTAGTAAATTAATTCATTATACATATTTTTGTCCAAAGAGGGTTTGACAGTTTTAATATGTTTGTTCATGATACTAGAAAATCTGAGCCTTTGCAAAGCAGGTTGTTATATATCTAACATAGTTGTCATACGTCAAATCCTGCACAAATCATTCATAGCCTTGCATACGAATCATAAGTGAAACCGACAATGGAAAGTTGAACGAGTTTCAAATGATAGGGAATGAAGCACATTGCACACACCGAGATGATGCTTAATAATTCTAATGCTTCATGTATTTCTCATCTAGTTTCATTCTTGG
This sequence comes from Wollemia nobilis, assembly GCA_028583015.1. NCBI lineage: Eukaryota > Viridiplantae > Streptophyta > Pinopsida > Araucariales > Araucariaceae > Wollemia > Wollemia nobilis. Next base: position 5,631,530 of record JAQPPZ010001063.1, on the reverse strand, counting down.
GATATTTTTTGACACTTGTATTTGAGTCTGTGTGTTTTCCAAGTTGAGTTCTCATCGAAATTCTTATGAGCATTTTCCAGCAAAGTCACCATTTGTTGTGGCTGCTCCACAACGCACACCAAAATTGGGGACCCACCTTTTCTGCATGTGTTCCAAGAAGACCGAAGTGGCCCATAGGCTAAAGTTCAAAGAAAAAAGCAAAACACAAGGAGAAAAAATGTCACGATATCGCGACATGTTGCAGTTTCACGGCCAAAAGAAAAAAAGTGTCGCGATATCGCGACATGTTGCACTGTCGTGGCCAAAAGCAAAAAATTGTCACGATATCGTGACATGTTACACCATCGCAGCCAAAAAGAAAAAGTGTCACGATATCGCGACATGTTGCATCATCGCGTTCAAAAGAGAAAAAGTATCACGATATTGCGACATGTTGCACCATCACGACCAAAAAGAAAAAGTGTCGCGATATCACAACATGTTGTATCATCGCCGCTAGAAGAGAAAAAGTGTCATGATATCGTGACATGTTGCACCATCGTGGCCAAAAATAAAAAGTGTCATGATATCGCGACATGTTGCACCATCGCGGCCAAAAAGAAAAAGTGTCACGATATCGCGACATGTTGCATCATCGCGGCCAAAACAAAAAGTGTCACGATATCGTGACATGTTGCACCATCGCAGCCAAAAAGAAAAAAGTGTCGCGATATCGTGACATGTTGCATCATCGCGGCTAAAAGAGAAAAGTGTCACGATATCACGACATGTTGCATCATTGCGGCTAAAAGAGAAAATTTTCACGATATCACGACATGTTGCATCATCACGGCCAAAGGAGAAAAAGTGTCGCGATATCGTGACATGTTGCACTATCATGGCCAAAAGGGAAAAAGTGTCGCGATATCGCGACATGTTGCATTTTCACGGCCAAAATAAGAGAAATAAATAGAAAGAAAAGTGTTGCTATATCACGACATGTTACATTTTCGTGGCTCAAAGCAACAAAAGAGAGCAAGGAGGCAAAAGTGTCACGATATCGCAAAATGTTCCATTTTCGCCAAGGTAACGGACCTGCATAGTGATGTGGACATAAGGACAAAATCCAACGAATAATACAAGCATTACATAAGGAATATTTAATGATTTAAAATCATTTAAGATAGTCGTTACACATGGAGGGAAATAGACGCAAGCCCATGTGGAGAAAACGTAGCGAAGGGCCACAAAATGGAAACCAAAGCACACACATACAAGGGAAGGTGAAACGAACAGTCGAAGGAGGTGAAATGAACAGCCATCAAAAAATGAAACGAACCGTCATGGAGGGAGAAACAACTTTTTTAGAGGTTTAAATACGCCATTCAAGGAGGCCAGAAAGGGGTGGAAAACTGCTACAAGTAGCATTGCAGGTTTGAGGGTGATTAGGCCATTCTGGACCTAGTTGGGCTGTTTTTCTTTCGTAGACTGGTTTTTCTTTGTCATGGACATGGGTTGGAAATTGCTGAGAGCAGAGTTGCAGACTTGAAGGTGATAAGGCCATTACGGACCTGTTTGAGTCGTTTTTCTTCCATGGGTGGTTTGGGAAAACCAAAAATTCTACTATTGTAAAATGACATATTTTTAATGCAGAAGTTTTCAGAAATTTGCATCTTGTGGGCAAGAAAGAAGGAGATTTTCTTTGCATGCTATGGATTTAATGTTTATTCTTTCATTTTTCAGATTTCAAATTTATAGATAATGTTAATGCCATTTTTTTGGGTTACATTAGGCGAATATTTGAAATCTGAATTTTATTTCGTACCCTAGGAACCAGCACTTAGTCTATGGGGATTGTGCTTGTTTTGCAAGTCCAATAGGTTAGGTTGCATGCACGGAGACCTCACATATTCGGTTTTGTCGAAATAGGATAGCATCATACTGAAGGCATTTTATTTTCAGTTTCTACATTTCATTTTCATTTTCTGCATTTTATTTTTCCATAAATTTTCACTTATGTTAAATTTTCAGGCATTAAAATAAACATTTAGAAAATTCAAAATCCAAAAAAACAATGAACAATCACTAAAGTTTCATGGTGAAATAAACCAACATTGCCCCTTGTTTATAGTTACTTGCAATCACTAAGGTGTTCCAAGCATTTAAATTGAATATCTTTATTTGAGATTACTAATACACATATGCAAATGCTAATACAGCAAAGACCTTGGAGAAGTCGTTTGTTTAACTTCTTTGCAAGAGGGGATTTTGAACCCAAATCCTAAAGGAGAGTGTACTTTCACAACTGGGTGAAAATACCACTCAACAGGAAGTATTTACCAAGTCGAGAGTTGTGCCTTTATTTATAAGGGATATTACTAGGGTAGAATACCCAGAAACATCAAAACTCATTATGATGGATATGCCCGATGTTATTTTACTAATGAGTATATTAAAGCCAAACCTATAATACTTAAATTGGGATATAAAGGGAAAGGTTTGGGACCTTTATAGAATAGTATGAAAGAACCTTTTGAGGTAGAAGCGTGGCCTGCTCGATGTGGTGTGGGCCTATTTTCTAGTAAGGGTCAGCCATTCCCATTTGAGGATGATGACCATCTTATATGTTACCAAGATTATTTAGATGAACATGATGCTTTGCGTTTAACGAATAAGACATTCACATGTAATATGCTATCTATAGCTTATCCTCAGATGATCGTTGAATTCGATGATAAGTTGGAGGGAGATATCTTTCACGATATCTTTGTTGAGGAATTATTACATAATGGATTTTATTTTGATGGCTCTATACCTAGTATAGCCCAGCTTGAGGCCATGACTCCTCAAGATGAATTATCCAAGCTAACCTTGGAAGAATTACAAGAATTGGGTGTTTCACCTACCCCACCTAATTTTGAGAGAGATCTACACATGGAAGTAGAAAATGTCATAAAAATTAACATTGGAACCAATGATAACCCTCACATAATCAACATTGGATCAGAATTGAGTCAAGAAAAACAGGATAAATACATTGCATTTCTTAAAGAATATGAAGATGTTTTTGCTTGGACATATAAATATATGCTAGGTTTAGACCCTTCTGTAGTTATGCATCACCTAGTAGTGCATCCAAATGCTAAACCTGTTAAGCAGAAGCTTAGAAAAATGCATCCTAAAGTGGCCTTACTAGTCAAAGGGGAGTTAGAAAACTCCTAAATGTTATTTTTATATAAGCCATTGATTATTCTGAATGGATCGAATATAGTTCCAATAACTAAGAAAGAAGCTACTAATATTAGGGTTTGTACAAACTTTAGAGATATTAATATTGCATGCCCTAAAGACGATTTTCACCTTCCCAATATGGATCAGATCATTGATTTTACTGTTGGGAGTGGAATGATATCCTTAATGGATGGATTTTCTGGTTATAATTAGATCAGGATAGCTCTTGAAGATCAGGCTAAAATAGCCTTTATTACCCCTTGGGGGACTTTATGTTGGAAAGTGATGCCATTCGGTTTGAAGAATGTAGGTGCAACCTATCAATGAGCCATGACTTATATCTTTCATGATATGATGCATGATATACTACATAATTATGTAGATGACATTATAGCTTGTTCTACTGGAGAAGATGACCATCTAGATGACTTGAGAAAAGTATTTGATCGGTTAAGGGAATATCTTATCCGATTGAATCCAGCCAAATGTATATTCGAAGTTAAGTTAGTTAAATTATTGGGGGTTATAGTTTCTTTACGTGGCATCAAAATTGACCCTATTAATATTACGGCTATCAATGATATGCTCGCACCTACAAATATATTTGAATTACGGAGTCTACAAGGTAAGCTTCAAGCTATCCATCACTTCATCGATAAGCTTGCGGATAAAACTAGACCCTTTCTTAAGCTTCTTAAGAAGGATGTCTCTTTCCATTGGGACGATGAATGTAAGGAAGCATTTGAACTCCTCAAACAATATCTTCTTAACCCACTTGTACTTTCACCACCTAAACCTGATCACCCATTTATCTTGTATATTTTTGCTTCAAATTTTTCTTTAGGAGCTATGTTAGCTCAACTTGATGATGAGAAAAGAGAGCGTGCTAATTATTACATTAGTAGAACATTAATTAGTTATGAAACCCGCTACACAACATTAGAGAAGTTATGTCTAGAAATCGTATTTTCTACATATAAACGATGCCATTATATGCTCAGTCAGAAAACATATGTTATTGCTAAATTCGATCCCTTACGGTATCTCATGAGTCGACCTTATTTATTTGGTTGCACAGCGAAGTGGGTTCTTGCTCTAAGCAAGTTTGGACTCATGTTTATAGGAAAAATATATGTTAAGGGTTAAATCATAGCAGATCAATTAGCTGATGCACCCTTAGAGTCCACCTATCCCCTCGTAATTGAGTTTCCTGATGAATGCCTTAATCTAGAGGCAGATCATTTAGAGCAATGGTCCCTATACTTTGACGGAGCCCGATGCATGAGTGGGGCTGGTGTAGGTATTATTTTGATATCTCCATAGAAACATCTCATACCTCTATCCTTTAAATTAATGTTTGCCTATACTAATAACACTATTGAATATGAGGCTCTAATCCTTGGATTACGAGTTGCCCTAACACTAAAAATTAAAAATCTATTATTTTTTAGTGATTCTCAACTTGTTATAAATCAAATTAATGATTTTTATCATACCAGAGATGATAAATTGTGCCCATATAAAGCATATGTATTATAATTAATATCTTTATTTGATCAAGTTACCTTGGAAGATATTCCTAGAACTAGCAATCATGCGGCTGACGCTATGGCTACAACTACACCTCTTTTACCCTTGGAGTTAGATGACGAATATTCTACCATCATTATTCATTGACTCCAAGAACCCACTTCAACTAAATCATGCTTGGAATATTTGGATGTGTTTCTAATCAACGAAACTATTCCTAAACTTTGGTAAATTGACATCCTCAATTTTCTTCAAAATGGGACCTTCCCTGAAGGTTTTAATAGAAACCAGCACTAGTTATTACGTAGACGAGCAAGTCGCTTTGTAATAATTGGCAATATTTTATATAGGAGATCTTTTGAAGGTATCCTATTGAGATGTTTGAATCTAGAAGAGTCTAGATCAGCTTTGAGTGAAGCCCACGATGGATCTTGTCGGGGACACTTTAGTGGAAGTGCCATTGCTAAGAAGCTCCTTAGGATAGGATATTTTTGGCCTACCATGGATAATGATGCACATTATTACATGCACCATTGAGACAAGTGCCAGAAACACGCTGACCTTATCCATGCGCCTGCACAAGAACTGCAGGCTATTTCATCTCCTTGGCCCTTTTCAAAATGGGGCTTATACATCATCAGAAAAATCAATCTTGTGTCATCTAATGGACACAAATTCATCATAACCGCCATCGAGTATTTTACGAAGTGGATCAAAGCTATGCCCTTAGCTTCTTGCACTGGAGCAGCAAGTTTCCAAGTTTATTCTTAATCAAATTATTTGTAGGTTCGAAATTCTTGCAAATCTCATCTCGGATAATGGAACTTGTTTCAAAAACAAATATGTAAAGAAAATATGTCAAAAATATAAAATTCAACATCGTTGGTCCACTCCCTATTATCCTCATGGTAATGGCCAAGCAAAAGCATCTAATAAAACATTAATTAAAATCCTTAAGAGACTAGTCAATAAATTTGGTTGTGATTGGCACATTCAATTATATCTTGCTTTCTAGGCTTATCGAAATAGCATTCGTACTCCCATGGGCACTTCACCTTTTGTGTTGGTTTATGGCGCTGAAGTTTTTTTTCCCTTTGAACTAGAAGTTCATTCTTTGGCTTTGCTACTTCAAGATACTGAAGTAGGAGATGAATATTGTTCTGGCAGATTTATTCAGCTGGAACTCCTAGATGAGAAGCGCATTAATGCCTTTGAGCATCTTTGTGCCTACCAGAACAAGCTCAAACGAGCATATCTCAAGAAAGTTCATAATCGATCCTTTGAGATCGACGACCTCGTCTTAAAAGAAAATCAAAAAAATACTAATGCAACTAAAGACCTTAAAGGCAAATTTGAGCCTAACTAGGTTGGGCCATATATTATCATTGCTAAATTTGGATCGGGAGCATATAGATTAGCTACCTTAGATGGTAAAGATCTTAAATAACCTATGAAAATTATGCATCTTAAGCGCTATTATGCATAAATCTGGTAATTTCATCACTGTATATATTATACATATTGTCTCATATTAGTAATTCAAATAAAAATTTCAAAAATAGTAATATTATGTATTCTCTCAATTCATAAATTAAAATAAAAATATAAAAAAATCAAAATCATCAAAATCCTCAAAAACATCTTCTATTTTGCACCTATAAATTCTTGAAGTATTGCAGTTATATTTTCGATTATTTTGGATAAATTAGCATTTATCTGGAATCCCTCACTTTCACACTCACATGAATAAATATCTTGATCTTATTTGGTATGATTATTAATCTCTCTTATATCGAAGTCCACGGTTGAATTAAATAAAGTTTTGAGCATATAGAACTGATCTTGTTATTTACTTGAACCAAGTACACCTTTTCACATTAAAATGATTTCATTGCAAATTCAAAACGATGCTACACAGTAGAAGTGGTCTCTTGAGAAAAAAGTTTCCCTTGCTATCCTATCATGCACATGGTATAGAATCTTTGAGAATTGACAAAAGGACAAGGTCACTCCTACCCAGAATAAAAATCCCTTGCTCTACAGCCAATCCGAGCAAGTATCCCTAGTACAGGAAAAAAAATAAAAAGAAAATCAAGAAAAATCATGAGAAAAAAAGAAATTATTCAAAAGCATTATTTTAGTATCATTTTGTACCATCTCAGCAATATTTTGAGAAAAAAAAATTGAAAAAGAAAGGAAAAGAAAAAGCAAAAAGCAATAAATCCCCCCCTTTGAAAGAAGGAAGTGTGAAGCTTGAATCCCTGGAATTCTCAATTATTCGAAAACTGTGAGGTAAACCCCATAATAGGTGATTTGTGCCCAACTTGCTTGACATTGGGTAACTCCTAGCATGGTGATATGTCTGTCACATTAGCGACCTTCTTTTGTACAAACCTATGTCTGCTTATGGATCAGCTAGCTCTTGATGACCCGACTTACATAGTAGTCTGGTATGGTTACATGCATATAAATCATGATCAATGAACACCCATTTGGTTAATTCAAATTACTTGTATCAAATTATCTTGCTCAAAATCAATAAATGAACATTACAATTGCACACACATTTGTGTTTGAGATATTTTGTATCATTATGATAGATCAAGATCGGCAATGAACTCACGTATGCACACGGGGTTCCTTATAAATCTAAATTTTGTCTTTGAGATAATTTAAAATATTTATTCAAATATTCTGGAATAATTTGACTTTCTTACTTGAGAATATCTGCTTAGCGTAAAATCAATTAAATACATTTTTTTTTTTAAATCCAAAATTTTCTTGCAAAACATGTTCAAAAATCTAGCAATAAATTCACATTTATATATTTTCGACTTTCGCGATGATGGTATAGTTCCGAAACCTAAATTGGAATTTTATGCCTAGAGCAAGTCCTCATTTTTATATTTTTTTTTTATCTCAAAATAAAAAATCAACAATGCAATAAAACTATTATATCAATTTCTTCTTTGGATTTCGTGATGATGGTATAAGTCTATACCTAAAATTCTATGACTAGCGCAAACCATCATTCTAATTTTATTTCCCATTTATTTAATTCGTAAAAGCATATGGCTTAAATCATTATGTTACACAATTGTGCTTTAAAAAGAACGAAAACTTTCCTATTTCATTTCAGTATGTCAACATTCATTTTTTTTGCGACGATGGTATAATTCCTAGGGAATTGTTCAAATTTCTATCATACTTAGGAATTTTATGCCTAGAAAAAATCATATTTTTAATATTTCATGCATAATATTTTCATGGAAATCTGAAAACAAATCATCACTATCATAATTTTTCATCATCACAACACAAATTCTTAAGAAAGTCTCTTAAGCACCCTTTTACTTTTAGCAATATTTCTCTCATACCGGGATTAGCTTGATGACCTAGCGAGCGGCGACTCCATGAAATGGTCATGTAACAGCGACAATGTCCTTTGAAATTATTGTTAGAAGTCACTTTATTTTCATCAAAACACACCACAACAACCAGTTTGTTTACATTAGATTATTTCATTTTATTTTATAGCATGACATAAAATTATAATATTTTCAACGACATAATTACATGAATAGTCAATCAACAATTAAAATATTAAAGCATCATAAAACATATGCACACATCATATCACAAAAATAACATCATATATATATCAATAAATATATACATCATATCAAAAAGGATTGGTATACCACAATATATACCCTGCCATACTAAATCATCTCAAAAATAGTCTATGTACAATGTGCATCTAGTCTCGAGAAGACCTCGAGCTCTCAACATCATCTCCTCTCCTGCCTTGAGGTGGAGGAGGTGGTCCCATCGAAGCCCGTACTATATCGTGGGTCCTTGACGTTGATTGTGATGATGTCCTCGATGACCCCATCCTGATCGGCTCTGCAATGTCGGCTGGCAACTGTATCCTCTGGCCCTCTAGAACTAGCTGGTAGTACACTCCCTGATAGAATGTGGTCTAAGCAACCAACCATGCCAGCTCTACAATGCTCGCCTGTCCACCCTGAGCCCTGAGTCGTGTAGCCTCATCCTGCAAAGTCTACACCTAAGCTTGTAGGTGAGCATTCTCTACCCGAAGATCTGCCATCTCGTTGCTCTCCCCCACCTCAACACCCTTGCCCCTATCGGGCGATGGTGGCCTATATCTCTACTAAGGAGGGAGTATTTATCTCCTCTCCTCTCTCCTGTCCTCCCTCCTCTCCAGATGTTGTTGTCTCTCTAGATCCTGTGGTACTCTCTGGTGTCTCTCCTGAGGAGGCCATCGTTGATCCCTCCCTCTGTGACCCCTCGCTACATAGATGGTATCCTGGTGCCACCTCTCCATCCATTGCACTACAGTGTGCATCGGACCCTATGCCCTCATCATTTGAGGAGGGTGGATGCCTGCATACCAGGCATCATATCCGTCTACTATCCTCACATCATCCCCATCCATTGGTTGAATGGGGGCATCATCAGCATCCTGACTCTAGAACCACTGCATGTTTGGATCCCCACTTAGTGTGGTACTATCTCGCATAGTCTAGGAGTACTCATAATCCCTAAGAGTAGGGATCCCCTATTGTAGACCTAATTGCCTCAAAACTCAGTCGTAGTGGTGGAGCTCTACCTCTCCCCATTTTATCCTCAACCATATGACTCGCCTGATGTGAGCCAACTGTTGTTCGTCCTCTACCCACCCTGGATGTTATCTCCATGGTCTCTAGGTGATCCGATCTGGGGTGAGGTCATCCAACAACCTTCGGGACATCGATAGATCTATCTGCCGCTATGACCCTCTTTGGAGCCACTAATAGAAAACTTGGGGTCTCTCCCGATCAACTCCTATTAGTGGAAGCCCTACCGGCCTCCACACTGCAATGTGCTCCTAGCATCAAACCTGTAGAAGTGATGTCAGCACTATAAATTGACCCCCCTTATATATGACCCTATAAAGGATCTTATACAAGTGGCACAATACAAAGCTGCCCCAATAAAACCTATATATGTGGTCTCTCATGTCACAGACGACATATAAAAGTAGCCACGGTAATCTGCATCCACTCTGGTGGCATAGAATAAGGCCATCCACCACCCCTACAAAAACCTGGGTCAATTGAGATGCCCTAGGCATCCACCTCAAAGCCTCGATGTTCACTTCGCCCTTCCCTAGGATGAAGCTCAGGTCCTCGCACAATCTCGTCATAGAATGGCCCTGATTGGCCAAAGGGGTCATGAATCGACCATGTATGGGGATCCTCAAGATCCTCCATACATCTTCTAGAGTGGGAGTCATCTCCCCTGTCGGTAGCCCCATGTCTGTAGGAATTTGTGGCATCTCTGCCACATGCTGCAGTCCTACCTCTGCAAATCTATCTTGCTTGGCCTGATCGAGCATGGCCAAATCGTCTCTTAGACCTTTGTATTTCCACTCTCGACTCTTTAGCAATCCCCTCTGCAAAATAAGCAATAAAACAACAAAAATCATTAGTACATAATCATTAAAAAAAAATCAATTAAAATCAAATCATCCCATAAAAGTTGATATCACCCATTATTGGATGATATCATACCAAATTTAGATAAAATCATCCTTAATAGGATGAAATCATCTCCATTCTTCAATTTGGGGATCACCCCTATTTCTTCAATTTCGTCCCTAGACGAAATCGACAATATAGAGACGATTTCGTCGACGGCCTAAAAATGGCCGCGACACCCAAAAACACTTAAAATTCAAGTCAAAAATCAAGTAAATCAAGTTAAAAACATAGTAAACTAGGTTTAGATCCTTACCCGCAACCCGTGCGAGATCTTTGTCGATATGTGCGCCGTTTCCACCATTTCGCCTGCAGAGCTCTGAAACAACGAAAGTGAATAGTAAAAATGAATTAGGGTTTTACCCTATTTTTCTTATTTTTATTCAAAACGACATTTTTTTTTTGCTTTTCCATGCTTTTACCTCAAATGTTTGTTTTGGGTAAAAAATCGGGGGGGGCACCATAGAAAACAGTCGTACAATTCGACCTAGAATCGTCGTCTAAAAAATAGAATTATTTTTTGCTTTCTCGTGAAGCATGAAGAACTCGTATTTAAATCATTTTGTTTTTTGGAAAATTTGCTAAAGAGGAGGCAAAATGTAGCACCCTAAAATTGGCACAGTTAAACCATCAGTAAAAAGTAGAAATTTGAATTTTAACCCTGAAACCACCCGTTAATCGCTTACCTCATTTTTTGTGCCATTTGTAGAGGTTGTTGTGACCGTTGGACAATATCATCGTCTATCTGATGATATCATCGTCAATCTAAAAATATCATCCCAAATCGGACGAATTCATCTGGAACAAAACATCCAGACGATTTCATCCCAAAACCAAATTTTTGTAATTAGTTTTTGTTCCAACGACCTCTCCAACTTGGGCAGAAGCATGTCTGCGCAGTTGGAGATTCCCACATTAGGTATCTCCTAGATTAGGATGATCCCCAACCTCCTAACCTCCCCCTAATCCTATATAAACTAGGATTTTCATAGTTTATCCCCCTAACTCCCTACCTGGCTGCCTGGCTGATTATTTCCCTACAATTTTACATTTTGCTATGATCTTCCATCACTTGCACTTGTGTTTTCAAGTTTTGATGTAGGATTTTACTATGTTTCAGTCGAAGGTAGCTCGGATCATCGCAGGCGATTCAACTACAATTTTAGATGATCCTGTCAATATCGGCGATGATCTTGTATGATTACAGACGATTTGTTCTACAATTCAGCTTGGGGGCAATCAAAGCCCTGAGTTTGCATTCTCTATCTCATTTTCCTTATTTATTGGTGCATTAGATTAATTTAATTTTGTTTTGTATCTTGGAGTTCACCTCATTTAGCATAATTGCATGATAAAATTCAAAATTAATTTCCAAAATAGTGCATCTCATTTAATTTGATATCTGGATTTATCATTCAAACATCTGTACTCTTATTTCTATCATTTTGCATCTTTCTTGCAATTGTATTTTTGGTTTTTGGTGTCTATTTTCTTGATTGTAGGTTTCTGACGAATTCACCTGACGAATTCGTCAGGTCATTGACATTATTGGGTGATCTCGGATTATCTCCTATGATTTGGAATGATTCTGTATAATTACAGATGATCATGTCATATCCGGGATGATCTGGACTCCTACAAGCTTTAGAAGCTTCATCAGACATCAGAAATCAGGTGTACTTTTCTCTATTTTATATATTCTTTGTATTCAATCACATTAGGATTCATTTATGCCTGATTTCTTCATATAAATTAAAATCTTCATATAGAATAGCTTAGCTTCATTTTGGCCAACCTAGGAATCTGAATGATTGAACATAAAATGAAGAAATCAAAGCCATTCTCAACCTAGGCGTGGAAACTGCCACTCAAAGTTTCCTGGTGAACCCCACCATCCGTAAAAAATTCACCTTTATACCCCTCCCCCAAGAGGTGCGACCTTCAAAGGGCCTCTCCATCCGAGGTATTGTTCCATTTTTTCTCACCCCCCTTTCGGTACGGATCCTTTAGCCTGAAGGTAAGGGTGCAAAAAATTGGGTGATACATATTGCCTATTGTTCAAAGAAGTGGTCCCTGTTTAGACTGATTATTAGGTGTGCATGCTTGAAGCCTATTCAAAGGCTAATTCATTTTTAATTTGCATTGCATTTTTTTGAATATTAAACATCTTTTCATACTGCATTTTCAAAAATAAAATGTACTTTATACACATGTAGTGAAAATATCATTGAATGTTGTTTGATGCACATTTATTTTTACGTAAATTAAAAAGAATAATCACACACCACATTTCAAGTGTAAATATCAGTTATTTTGGGCTCTCACATCCAACCAATTGATCAAGACCAATGGTGTAAGTCATTACCTCTTGGTTGTCTTGTTTATTGATTTCTTTTTTATCCATTCGTGGTCAAGGTCAATCCAAGAACTATACTATTCATGGAAAATTACATGCACTCCTCTTCAGAGGGTGTATATTTGACCACGATATGATGGGTGAGTATTGGTAGTACCTATGATCTCTAACCATATATGGATTTCCTCTCTATATCTTGGTGGTTATGATAACCTGGAAGTCATTACTAGGTTTGTCATTTTGAGTATATAGGTGAAAACATTAAAAAATCAAGAGTATCATCAACAAATTATAAAATATGATAAGAGAAAGATCTAATTTCCAATAAACCATAACACAAAAAATAATTTTTAGGAAACACAAAGAAAAATTAAAAGAGATAATCATTTTGTATACTTTATATATTTCTTAAAATTTACACAAGAGAATTCATAAGGTTATGGTCACTACACAGGACCACACTAAGTCCATGACTGAGGTAGCACCGAATGCACCAAAGGGCCCAAACCACCCTAGAGGCAACACACCTACCCATAGCATACATGAAAGACATTCGAATAGTCTCATAGGAGACAACACCACTCATGGTGGATCTCATCGAGAAACCCCATCTAGGAGAACTAACACTAGATATTCTCGTGATCTATACGAGAATATTTTGAGGCTAACTTCATCTCATCACATCGAGAGACCAAATCTACCTAATAAGGGGTGAGATAGAGGGATTGTGACCATTCACATACCCATCATAATGCCAAATCCTTCTAATCATGGAGGATTTCATCTATCATATTGTAGTATTGATGAGAGAGGTACACCTCATGCCTAACTATGGAAGACCCATCACCTTTATTTCTTAGTTTGAGCATGGGAGCATATATCATGATCATATTCCTAGGGGATACACTAGGTCCATTGAGTAATACATCATGGAAGAAGGAACTGAAACCTGGTTGCATCCTATATTTACCCATGATGAGTGTTTCAAGCGAACACACGACACCATCGTAACATACTTACATGAGGATCATACCCCTAGGGAATAGCTTAATGTCAATGCAATATTGATAAATCAAGGGAAGAGAGTTACCAACCTTGTTATACAATTTGAGGTAAAAAAAACCCCTTGCACAGAGTTACGAAGCCATAGACCATATATGGAATATCGATCAAATTGGTCACATAGGTCTCATGCAATTCAAAGAGAACAAATACTTCAAGATAAATTGGAGGATATGCATGTGGATTATGAGCACTTAGAGAAGTTATAATAGGATGACATGGAATAAAAAAGGCTACGTTTCTAGTGTTTATATGAACATCATAAAAAATAACAACACATCCTTGATCAAAAGGAGCGTGAAGAGTGATCAAATCGATAAGCTTGAGTTGAATTACCTCCCTGTAGTGAGTACATGCAACAACATAATGAGAGATATTTTATCTCTCACCCTGATTTGCACACCAAAAAAGTGGACAATAACACTCACCATGCATCACAACATGCATCTAGGCAACAATAGCACCAAGTGCAAAATTATCTTGAGTATGATCAGTACCAAGAATCAGAGCTAGATGATCAGGACCAACAGCATCCTAAACCATACTTTATAGATGTTGCAAATGAATACAATTGACCACCTTGAATTCAAAGGAACCTACCATCCCCTACTCCTTGAAGATACCTTTGGGAGGAATATATCTTCTCTTCTCAGGCTTATAGAGTGCTTACCGAGAGAATCAAATATCTCGAGAAACAAGATACAACTTATCAAAAGACCACCTCAAGCAAGATCCACAATCAACCCTTGTGTCCATCAATACCAAGTCCAGCTTATCCTAAACATTTTGAAATACCTATATTGGATAATTTCAAGGGTGATGAAGATGCGCAGGAACACATAACAAGATTTATGAACTCGTGTTTCCAACTACAAAATTATGATGCCTTGCTATTAAGAATATTCATGATTACCCTTTCAAAAACAACAATTAAATGGTATAATCAATTACCAAGGCATAACATCACAAAATTTGAAAAACTGGTGAATAATTTTCTGGAATGCTTTTCATTTGGCATCAAGAAGAAAACTAATTTATCTAACCTAGCTAATCTGCAATAATATGGTGATGAGCCAATGATGGATTATGGGAACATATGGATAAAACTAATGGCAAAACTTTTGTTCTCCATTCCCACAATAGCACTTACTTGAATGTTTACAAAAATTTATGTCAAACATATATTTTTTTTGCTTCAACTATAGCAATACACAATGTTTGAGGAGGATTTGGTGCAAGCCAAAGTGATTGAAGATATCAAATTAGAAGGAGATCTGAAGCTTCGAATAAAAAGGGAATGAAATAACAAAAACATGTGCAACCAACAATACTAGGCCAATATTATGCCAATAAACCAAGTCATGTTAGATATTCCTAAAGTGGATAAGATCCAACAATCATAGAATTATCAGGCTCAACTACCCCCAATGCATATAATCAGTGTAACAAAAACCAGGGTAAAGATAGACAGTGTTGCCCACCCTGTCAAATTATCTCATTGTTTGAATCTTTGGCATCCATATTTAACCATTTGTATGAATCTAAGGTACTAAAATTACCAAAAGTTTAGTTATTAGACCCTAATAATCCTAAAACAAAATGGTATAAGGAATATCATTAATTCCCCTACCATATATAGAAAGGGTATGATGTCAAAGTGTGCCACGAGTTCAAACACATGGTACAAAATATTATTGATAATTATAAATTGTGTATTGACAACCATTAGTGCCTAATAATTAGTTAATGGGAATCTTTAAAGATCCTCTACCTAATCATGAACCTCCAACGAATCATGCAGGCTAGGTAAACCAAGTTTAAATAGATCCTCCTATGAAAGGATTTATCGGTATGGTTAATATTGTCACAAGAAATAGGATATACAACCAACTAGATCCACCTGTGGCTCCCATATGTATCCCAAATGTGCCTCATCAAAGACTAGTACAAAAAAAATTACCAAGCCCATCAAAAATATTGGTGGTCACCATAAGGAATAGACTCACGCAAAGTCTGCAGAAAACCTCGTTAAAATTATCCATATATAAGCTCATCCAATAATCCCCTAGGCATTGGGAGAATTTTATGGAAATTCTAATATCTATAGAACTCCAACCCTAGAACCCTGAAGATTTTGCAAACTTCATGTGGCATGTCCAATAGTGTCAAGAGCCAATGATCAGATTCTATGATCACAAAATTAAGACAGTATTTGCTGCCATAGCGAACCTGTCGCTACATATCATTCCATGTGTTAACCACACTCCCTTCAAGCAGGTATTTATTGATACATGCTCATCAATAAACATCATCACCATCAAATCCATAGGATACCTCAATCTTCCTAAGTTACATATAGTCATCTCTACTTTTACGCTATGAGTATTCAACCACACGTGCTCTATAGTAGGCATAATAGTTCTCCATATTCAAGTAGGACTTAAAACCATTCTAATAATGTGCCATGTTTATAAAGGCACTATGTAATACAATATATTTCTAGATCATACTATTATTATGGATATGTGATGCATCTCCTCAATATTACATCAATGCATTAATTGTGTATGAGGGACAAGTGCATGTAGTTCCATCAAACGAAGATTCATTTAAGTACATAAATCAGGTTGACTTGCTAGGAGATTTAATCCTTCCATATACTCACTTGGGCATTCAACCTATGTATCCCATTAAAAATATAGAGAAAAATCAAAATTAGTGTGAGACAATCCCTCTACATCGGCATAGCCACCAACCCCTAGGACAATCGTTGCTTCTAAAAAAATTGTAACATCGTCCAAACCTAAGGATACTCAAAATCTTAAGGTACCTTTAGTAGAATAGGAAGGTAGGGTGATACCAAATGTAGCAACCATGGAAATTCCAAATCCTATGGAGGATTAGGATTCACACAATATAGTTGATAAGGTACCTCAACCTGCCTCGTCTGCATCATCAACTACATCATCTACACCACAGGTGATAATTCACTTACTTAATCCAGGATTGGCTAAGTATCTTGTGCAAAATTTGACTTTCACATCTATCATAAAGTTAGCACAAGATATGTGAAGACCAAGAGTTCCCAATATACCCATTAGGATGGTGGTACCACTGGGGATGCCACCAAATCAAACCAATTTCATCTATGGTGGCTTGGACCAAGTAAAAAATTGTTCACCAGTTGAAGAGGATGATGATGATCTATTTGTAGTAAACATTCATTTTCAGTCCAATCTGGAGTTTAGCCTTAAATAATTTGAACGTCACCATTGGTATGGTTCTGGAATAGGATTATTTGAGTAGGGATGCAAGACTCTAGTTTAGCCATAATCAGATGTCGACTACAAGGTTTGGTTTAGGGTATCACATCTGCGGTCAAGATGAATTACTAGTTGTATCCTTATATCGCCTGAATCTAGGATTTGGGGAGAATATTAATTGGAACCCTTATCAACCAAACCCTAGGTGTTTTCAAAGAAGTGATAGGCTAGTGACTATGGTTGTCATAGAACCACCCCTAGTGTATCACCCAAACCTCTCTCTAAAAGAGCTCATATCAGAATTCATTTTTTAGGGAGATGAATCAGAATACAACTCTGATAGATATGAGAGTAGGTACATCTCTGATGATGATGTTTATGAGGATGAGATCAAGATAGTCTACTTAGGACCCCAAAACTTATGTCATATTAGGAAACCTATGGGTATATATGAAACATATCACATAGCATTCCTAGATCCTCTCATTCTGAGACGACCCATGAACATATATGAGATTTATCACATGGTCCTTTTCAATCCTTTAAATTTAAGATAGTTGCTTCAATTGAATGATCCAATTGTTTTATTTGTTCCTAGACTAGATCCAGAGATCCCCATACCTCCTGAGCCACATCTAGAGCATGGGGGAAAACTTAGAAGTAGTGAGTCTTATCCATGTGGTCCTACAGATATTATTCCATCCATAAACATGATCTTCATTTATATAAACACTCTACTCCATAACCCATATAACACCTCAAAACCATTGTACCTCAATCTATAGGTCATTTATTTTAATCGCATCAATTCACCCTTAGAGCCTAAGGATTTCCTCCCTAATGAAGAAATGCTATAACTGTTTCATTTTGCACAAATTTGTGCCCATGATATTTATCATGTTGAGGTCAACCCTGATTTGGTAGAACCTATAAACCCATTTTATGACACCCATTTGATCCCTACACCTCACCAGATTGAGGAGGGATCACATATATCAATAGAGGAAACTTTTCAAGTGGATATCAGCGTAGATCCCACGAATCCAAAGAAATTTAAATTTAGAGAAAGTCTATCTTTTAAGGAACGAGATAGCCTCATCCTTATATTGAAATAGAGACTTGATATCTTTCCTTGGACATATAAATGCATGTTGGGTCTAGATTCAAAATTGGTTGTCCACAACCTTTATTTGGACCCCACTAAAAAGTCGATCAAGCAAAAAATCAAGAAAATGCATCCAACCATCACCTTTATGGTAAAATATGAATTATAAAAGTTTTTGGATGTAAAGTGCATTATTACCATCGACTATCCATAATGGGTATCTAACATGGTACCCCTAGGAAAAAATTATGGAAGAATATACATCTGCATGGATTTTTGGGACCTCAACAAGGCAACACCCAAGGATTCATTTCCATTGCCAAATATTGATGATCTTGTTGATGTAATTATAGGTCATGATATGCTCTCACTTATGGGTGGTTTTTTAGTTACAACTAGATTTAGATTAAACTTGAAGATCAAGATAAAACTACCTTTACCATTCCATTAGGGACATTATGCTATAAGGTTATGTCATTTGGCCTTAAAATACTAGTGCCATATATCAGCGGATTATGACATACATATTTTATGACTATATGCACAAGATATTAGAATATTACATTGATGACTTACTGGCCAAGTCATATTGCATGAAGAGCATGTTGAGGTCCTTAGGAAATTCTTCGATCACCTGATTGAGCATAATGTCAAGTTGAATCCCAAGAAATGTGTCTTTGGTGTAACTTCAAGAAAATTCTTGGGATTCATTGATTCAAAATGAGGGATCGAAGTAGATCCAGTGAAGGTAAAATATATATTAGAAATGTGTCCCCCCATAAACATCAAATATCTAAGAAGCCTACAGGGAAAGGTAACATCCATAAAGTGCTTCATCATGCAATTATCAGATAAATATCAACCCATAAATTGATTAATGTACTAGTGGATCCCATTTAACTGGGATGAAGATTGCCAAAAAGTCTTCACTGAGATCAAGCAATACCTAGTCACACCACCAGTACTAGCTTTACCAATACTATATGTGTCCTTTCTATTGTATATATCCATGACTGGATTTGCATTAGGAACTATGTTAGCCTAGAAGAACAAGCAAGATAAAAAGCGGGTGATATACTACATAAGTCGCACCTTGGTTATCTACGAGCTAAGATATGTATACATAGAGAAACTATATTTAGCAGTGGTCTTTACAAGTAAGAGTTTGCACCACTATATGTTGAGTCATACAACATATGTTATATCAAAATAAAATTCTTTGTAGTATATGATGAGCTAAACATATCATAATACATGTATTGCAAAGTGGATCATGCTATTGATAAAATTTGATCTAGAATTCATAAGTCAAAATTCAATCAAAGGATAGGTCATAGTTGATCAACTTGTAGAGGAACCTCTTCAGGATCATAAGCCTCTTGTTATAGAATTACCCAATGATGCAGTGTTTACATTATCAAAGTCACCTAAACCCGAAGAACTAGACAACAAAGCTTTTATGACTATGTTCTTTGATAGTTTGAAATGCAAGAAAGGGGGTGGCATAGGGATTGTTTTTTTTATGCCACAAGGTGATCTAATGCTCTTGTTGTTTAAACTCGACTTTCTTTGCACCAATAACAACGTTGGATATGAGGCCCTAATATTGGGTCTCCAAACAATGCTCACCATGAAGATCAAAAAACTAAATATATTTTGTGACTCCCTTCTCATAGTAAACCAGGTTAAGGGAATATATCAATGTAGGTATCCTATCTTGAAAGCATATAAGGAAATTGTGGATACTTATTTAGCCCAACTAGACTTGTATGACATTGAGGCAATCCCTTGTACATAAAAAATATTTGTAGATACCATGGCATATTTGGGATCCTTAATCCCTTAGAATCCATATGTTGACTTTACTACCATCCATGTGAATATGCTTTTACAATCTGTGATGTTGCATGAGTCTCAAGATTATAGACACCTAAAATACATCATGTTTAGGAGACTACCCATATGGGCACATCCTCAGACCATATGAACCCTCTTAGAACTCTCCAAGAGCAAAAAATGGTCCTAAACACTCAGGCATGGCGGTTCTAGCCCCTCTCGGCTTGTCTGATCTCAGACAGAGTAGCCACAAATCCTTGACGCTGGAGACTACATCGGCTAGACTTGGCCACTAGATCTGATAGTAGCCAAGATCACAAACAGTCTGGCCATGAATACGGGCCTATATCACGTAGTCTGACTGCACCTATGCATGGATTTTGAGTAGATTTTGGGTGGATTTTGGTGAGGAACTCCATGAGTCCCTCCTAACTACCCCTTCAATGTAGAATTATGACTAATGTATTCTCCCTAAGATAGTTAGTCGCATGCATATTTGGAGTAAATATTTTTATAGAAGCCAAGATCCAAACCCTAAGAGGGAAGTCTACATATAGACTCTCCCACAAGAAGCAAAGGATCTAAGAAATTTGAGATTTAAGTAGCAGAGCCCTGTCAAGATGAAGATCTAGAATACACCCATAGAGAGAGAATCAAAGCATCATCTAGTTGAGTTGCGTTCATATAATGTGATTCAGGTTCATTGTACTCGATCGCCATTCAATGTATGAGACATGCTAGGTGACCCTTGAACATCAATTCGGGTAAGGATTGCCTGCCATAGACCATAATATTTGAGGTAACCTTTAGGTTAGAGGTTGTTATCTTTGACAACAACCCATATTCATAGCTAGGTTTTAAAATGGTCAATTATTCTAAGTAATAGATATTTATTTAGCATTATTTCATTTATATAGCTTTAGCATAGATCTGAATATTTCATTGCATTTAGATTAATATTTTTGATTTTCATATTCATATTGCTTACATATGCTATATTTCAATGCACACTATGCTTATTTATCTGGATTGTCGTATTTTCTAATAAGAGCCTCTTTCAAAGAGGTGGCCCATACTATTTACTATGCTTTGTTGTTTCCATGAATGCAGATACAGGTCTACAATATCAGATTGAAGTAGTAGGAGCACAATGATCCCTTAAGGAGTAGAACTGGAGGAGGCATCTGTGAGCCCTCATATAGTTTTGTGTGTATTACCATAAAGCCTATGCAAGTGCACCGCCCCTTTGCAAGGGGACATTTTATTCACCTGTAATTCATTGTATCGAAATAGGTATCAATCAGAGGGACTGACATGTAACTAGGTTTCAATATAAATAAAAGGATATCTATTTATTATTTTTGTGTTATATGCATTTCATGGTCTTTCATTTCATTATGACATAATATTGCAAGTAGAGTAGAGGTGCACGCTTCCTGGGGTCGCACAGATGGCGATCACGATGGGACCCCTACCAAGGTTTTGTTTTTTGGTTGAGTTGCTTATGTTTCGAATGCCTTTTTCTAGGCAGGTCTAGTTGCTCTAGTCAACAGATGCTAGTAGGAGAGTTGAAACATAGGTTAACTAAGGCATCATCAGGTGAGGAATTGAGGTTGGTACATATTTTTGACTTTCTTTGGCTTTTTTTCTGCATATATTTTTCAAAAATAGCAAGCAAGAACATAGCTAAGTAGGGAAAGCTAAAGAAAATGAATTGAAAATTACATTACAAGATTCTTAGAATTCCTCAGTTTCATCTAAGCGCTGCTAGGAACAGTGGACCTCTACCTGTAAGGTCCGCCCTATTATCCAGTGTGTTGGACCATTGTATTTTGGTTTGCTTGCATGTGGCCCAATCAGTGGCTACCCATTCACAAAGTAGGAAGTGCATTATATGAAAAATCATTTAGATTAAATTAGATATGCATCCTTCTGAAGACTATACATTCTTTTTAGGCATGTAGTATATTAAAGCATGTGTGCTAGTTGATGCATCATTTTTATGTTTTAAAAGCTAAAAATAATACCACACACTTGCATGTTCTATCATAATATTGGTAAGGTTGGATTTCATCATCGACCCCCAATTCGTACCAATGATGTTGGAATTCATCTCCTTCCATCGTATTTCCCCCTAGAGGTCCCTAGATGAGATAGGTAGCTCTTTTTGAGTAGGTACAAGACATCTATGTTAAAATTGTCTCCAACTATCTTGTAATGGAAGGGCTAGGTGAACCCCCCATTGGGATTTAAGCGGTGTACCCTAGACTCTTTTGAGAAATCATGTTCGACACTAGTGTTCTTAGTCTCCACTTTGATCGAGTTCCCTCATTCCAATTCCAAATCATAGACAAGAAGACAAGATCATCAACCCATCCAAACACACCAGATAGTTTAGGGAACACATTAAAAATCCTTAAACAAGATAAACATATGCTTAATTTATTTATGTAATTTGGAAACCAATTAACAAGATAACGCACAAGTTAGAATGGTGAACACATGGAGCAACTGCCCCTAGTCCATGACCAAGGGGGAAATTAATGCTCCTAATTCTCATAGACACACTGACATTGATCTGCCCACCCATAATGTCATCGAATAAAGTTAAGCAAGTCTTAGGGGTGACAACTCAACTGTTGGAGAGACTCCATGAGAAAACCCAATTAGAGATCCACTACCTAATGCTCCAAAACACATACAGAAGGAGGATTTAAGACCCCCTCATCACACAAAAATGAGGATTCGTAATGGCACCATTCATTACATAGGCACACAGAGGCATCATGACCTCCTTCTTCACATTGACGTATGAAGACATCATGGCCTCCCTTATCGCACAAACATGTGGAGGCTTCAAGACCTCCATCATCATGCCCACATGATGAGGTAATGAGACCTCCATCATCCCATATACAAGAAAGAGAAGCAAGATTCTAAACATCATACGATACCCATAGAACAAATCAGCCTACTGAGGGGCAAGATGATAGGCCTGCACCATCTTGCAAACCTAGGACATCCTCTAGCCTCCTGAAAGACGAGAGAATACCTCTAGATCATAACCTCATTGGTTATAATGGCACTCCATAGGATCAGCCATGGAGAACTAGATAATTGGATGAGTTGGATCAATTTTCCTTGAGACCATCTTTGAGAAGTATTGCTACCAAACATTCTGCTTCAGGAAGTTCATGTAGTATACCCGCTAGATGCATCAATGAACCTTAGGAAGATGCAAAGTGACCCCACAGCACATATGCTACTTTAGATCATGAGCATACTCAACCTTTGACACAATACATATAGCATGTCATCCTAGTAAACTAGGGAAGACACACAACATGAACCTCCTCGAGGAAACCTCCATATCAAAATTCCTCACACAGAGGTAGAAAGGCATGAACCCTCAATAGCGGATCATTTGGACCACATACATAGGTTGGAAGAAGAGCTACACATTGATTAATAATGCATATAAAATATCAAACAATAAGAACGTAGGAAAAGATACCTGTTCTTACAAGAGAAACTCTTAAAAGAGGAAAGAGTGGAGTGTGAGGAGCTAGCAGAAAGGCTAGATTGAATGGATGCACACATAGCTGGTGAAAGGTATCAACATGAGAGATGCATTGATTCTTCCCACGAGAGAGGTTCTGGATACGAGAATATTCACCACGCTCCACAACTTCAACATCACATGGGCCTCATACAAATGCAACTCAAAGAGGACTAGACAAGGGTAGAATATTAGGAACCACCCTTGCCAAAACCTCCAAGTGTGGTCATGGGAGGAGAGTATAGACACCTAATTGAGGCAAACAATGAAATACCTCCTTTACCACCACGAACAAACCTTCAAGAGCATGATATTATTACCTCGAAGGTATACCAAATACTCACCAAGAGATTCAAGTCTCTCGATAAAGACACAAATGGATAAAAACCAATATTAGACAAGATACATAATCAACCTTTGTGCCCATCAGTACCGAGTCCCGCATATCCTAGGCACTTTGAAATGCCTAGGTTGGATAAGTTCAAGGGAGAGGGAGACACAAAATAGCACGTGACCAAATTCATAAATGCATGCTTTCATTTGCATAAATACGATGCTTTGATGTTGAGAATATTCATCATGATATTCTCAGGGGCCGCAACCCAATGGTTCAACCAGTTATCCAAGCATAGCATCAATGGCTTTGAACAACTGGTAAATACATTCCTAGAATGTTTCTCCTTCGATGCTAAGAAGAAATTAAACTTGTCTGATATAGCCAACCTAAAACAATACAATGATGAGCCAGTGATGGACTATGGGGATAGATGAAGAAAAGTCATGGTGAAGCTATCATTCCCTGACACCACAGAAGAGCTTGTTTGGATTTTTGCAAAGAGCTGCACAAAGCACATATCTCTCCTATTGCAGTTGTAGTAATACAAATCATTCGAAGAAGCCTTGGCATAGGCCAAGCTAATAAAATACATTAAGGTCGATGAAGGAGACCTTAACCTTCACAATAAGAAATAGTGGAGTAAAAACAATTAGAAAAACAAAAACAAATAGAAGCAGTCCAAGCCTGCTCAGATAAATCAAGTTATATTAGCCACACCATAGGGGGGAATGGAAAGTAGCCCTAAAATTATCAAGCGCAACCCCTGCTAGCTAACTAAGATCCCAAGAACAACCAGGGATGAAATAGAGAATGTTAGCCACCTCATTATTTCATTCCTTTGAATGAGTCAATGCAGTTGATATTCAACCAATTGAATGAGGCATAAAGGATAATATTCCCTGACATACAAATATTGGACCCTAACTGATCCAAGAAAAATGGATATAAGGAAGACCATCATTACCTATACCATCATATACTAGTGCATGACATCAAGAGTTGCATGAGATTTAAGAACGTGGTACAAAACATGATTAGGCACAAAAAAAATCAAAAGTGGGACATAAAACTATCCCTGTAATGTGTCACGTGTTGGATGGGGTAATGCAATATAACGTCCTTCTAGGGCACCTCTATATTAGGGACATGTGGTGCATACCCTTGATCCTGCACCAATGCATCAAGTATGTGCACAAGGGACAAGTGCATGTAGTCCCATATGATGAAGAGCCATTTAATTATGTACACCAATTCGACTTTCCCAAAGGTTTCGACCTCTCATCAACACACTTATACATCAGACCATCATTTCCAACCACATAGCCCAGAAGCTAGACTATATCAGTGTGAGGTGACCCATCAACATCGGTACCACCTCCTATAACCAAAGCAATGACCACTTTTGAAAGGCTTGTGACTGACAAGGCCAAGGATAAATAGAAGCTGAAGGCACACTTAGTGGAAAAATGACCCCAAGAGCATCTGACTAAAGCAATAGAAGAAATCCATGTTCCCATGGAGGAGTAATATTCCCAAGAGAGAGGCGAGGAGGTACCATAACCTACCTCATCGACGTCATCAACAATTTCATAAACTCCCCAAGTGATAGTACATCTAGCCAACACACTGCTAGGTAAGTATCTTGTACAAAATTTGACCTTCACATCGATCATTGAGTCTGCACAAGATATGGGATGACCAAACGTCCCAAACTTACCAATAGGGATGGTGGTACCCTTAGGGATTCTTCCCAAATAGACCAACTTCATAAAAATTGAGTTGTACGATGCCCACACAGCTCCTAACTTGGAGAATGATAAGGATGAGCTATTTACCATGAGTTTCCTTTACTTGTTAAACCCCGAGTTTGTATTGAGATACTTTGAACAGTTTCACTGGCACATCTATGGCCTAGGCCTATATGAGTAGGGGCACAAATAGCCATGTCAATCACATTTTCAACTACCTACTGATAGGTGGGGCCTAGGATGTCACAAATAGTGTCATGATGACTCTTTAGAGGTAGCCTTAGATAGGCTAAACATTGGTTTCTAAGAGAATATAGATTGGAATCCACTTTGAACCCCTAGAAGAAACTTGTGGGGTGACGAATGGGTGTCAACAGTCAATATTGCACCCCTAGAGATGTATCATCTTGAGTATTTCCTCAAACCAAACCCCTCAAGATTCATCCTGTAGGATGAAGAAATGTTACATAGTTATGAGGGAGAGGATTACAACTATGTCCCAAGCATGGATACAAATGAAATCGGGTTGGCATACCATGGGCCTCGATATGTACAAAATCTTGCCTGGATAGGTCATACAGAGAGTGGCTACATCTCCAAGGAGAGTGAGTACATCTCAAATAAGGAAGGACACACATCATATGAAATTAACTATGAGCTAGAGGACTCAATAGAGAGGGCCTACTTATGGCCAATACATGTAGGCCACATCGTTGGGCCAGAGATAAATGTTAATGGTTTCTTCATAAATGATGATGACTATGTAGATAAGACTGAGCTGGCTTATCGGGGGCAGTTGTAATAAAGGCATCACCCCATCTTGGCGGTATAAATAAATGCAAATAGTTTTTGGATAAGTAATGATGAATTCAAAGATGAAATAGATATGGTTTATCGAGGGCCTCACCACTTGTGCCCAGTTGACTTGTTGGTTGAGAGAGAAGTGGCACTTCGTGTCATAGATCCTAGCCTTCACTTCTGGTGGTGACCTCTAAACCTGGATGTCATTTATTGCATGGTTAATCTGGATCCACCAACATTCATATAACATATGTTGCCTAATGATCCCACCATTTCATCCATCCATCACCCAGATCTTGAGATCCCGATGCCTCCAGAGCCTCATCATGAGCATAGATAGCCCCTCCTCGAGGTAGAATCGCATCTTGGTGGTCTTGGAGATTCTGTCCCATCCATAAATATGGTATCCATTGATTTGACCATGCCAATCCATAACCCAACAAATCCTTCAAAACCACTATGTCTTGACATAAATGCTATTGATTGGGATCATGTCGATTCATCCCTAGAGCCTAAGTATTTATTCCCAAGCAAAGAAATGTTGCAATCATTACATTTTGCATCAGGTTATGCACACGATATCTACCACATTGGTTTGAACCCTAAGTTAGTAGGGACTATAAATCTAGCATATGACATTCATCTTATCCCCACTCCTCACCAACTGGAGGAGGGATCACATATGGCTATAGAGGAGACTTTTGAGGTAGACATCAGCAATGATCCATCTCAACCAAATAAATTCAAGTTCAAAGAAATCTTGTCTCTAGAAGAACATACCATCATAATTACCCTACTAAAAGAGAGACCAGATCTCTTTGCTTAGACCTACAAATATATGTCAGGGGTAGATCCTAAGATGGTTGTTCACAACCTATCTCTAGACCCCTCAAAGAAGTTGATCAAGAAAAAGCTAAGAAAGATACATCCAACAGTTGCTTTTATGGTTAAGAATGAATTACAAAAACTATTGGATGTGGTATTTGTTATTCCCATCAACTATCCAGATTGAATATCAAACATGGTACCCTTAGGAAAACCTAATGGAAGAGTCTGTATTTACACTAATTTTAGGGATCTCAACAAGGCAATGCCAAAGGATTCATTCTCGTTGCCCAACATAGATGCTCTTGTATATGCAATAGTAGGTCATGAGATGCTCTCCATAATGAATAGGTTTTTTTGCTACAATTAGATTCAGATTAAAGTCGAAGACCAGCATAAAATCACATTCATCACTCCATGGAGGACATTATATTACAAAGTAATGGCATTTGGCCTTAAAATTGCTAGAGCCACTTATCAACGGACAATGACATACATTTTCCATGACTACATGCATCAGATCCTAGAATATTACATAGATGACTCACTAGAAAAGTCATTACTACATGAAGAGGATGATGAGACCCTCATAAAGGTCTTTGATCGCCTGATTGAGCACAATGTCAGGTTGAACCCCAAGAAATACGTCTTTGGCGTGACTTCTAGAAAAATCTTGGGATTCATCGTTTCTAAATGATGCATCGAGGTTGACCTAGCAAATGTAAAGGCTATCCTAGAAATGGTCCTCCCTACAAACATCAAGGAACTAAGAATCCTACAGGGCAAGGTAGCATCCATAAAATGGTTCATCACACAATTATCAGATAAATATTGACCCATGAATCAACTGCTACACAAGAGAGTCTCTTTTCAGTGGGATGAAGAATGTTAGCAAGCCTTTACTAAGATCAAGGAATACCTGGTAACACCATCGATTCTAGCTCTGCCAAGGCTAGATGTGTCTTTCCTATCGTATATATCTACCATGGAGTTTTCTTTGGGCACCATGTTGGCTCAAAAGAATATACAAGAAAAAGATCAAGCAATATATTACATTAGTCGCACATTGGTGAGCTATGAATTTGGATATGCGTATGTAGAGAAACTATGTTTAGCAGTAGTCTTCGCAACCAATAAATTGCACCACTACATGTTGAGTCATACAACATATGTAATATCCAAAAAAAATTCTTTGCAATATATGATGAGCAAGATATATCATAACACACGTACTGCAAAGTGGATCATGCTATTGACAGAGTTCAATCTAAAGTTCATAAGAAAAAATTCCATCAAGGGAAAATATATAGCCAATCAAATGGCTAAGGAACCTCTACATAATATTAGGTCCCTCACCATAGAGCTTCTTGATGATGTAATATTCACACTATCGGAGGCACCCGAGCCCAAAGAACTAGGAAATGAAGCTGACATGACTTTGTTCTTTGGTGGTTCAAAGTGTGAGCAGGGAGGCGATGCAGGGATCATCTTTTTCACACCACAAGGTGCTCCAATGTCCTTGTCATTCAATTTAGAATTTCTTTGCACTAAAAACAACACCAAATATGAGGCCCTAATATTAGCACCAAATATGAGGCCCTAATATTAGGTCTCCAAATAGCCATCTCCATGAAAATCAAAAGGTTAAATATCTTCGATGATTCCTTACTCATAGTCAACCAAGTCAACGGATTATTTCAATGCCAGGATCCAGTCCTGAAGGCTTACAAAGAGTTTGTTGAAACTTACCTAGACATACTTGAGTGGTATGACATTGAGACTATCCCTCATTCATCAAACTTACAGACACCATGGCATCTCTAGGATCCTTGATCCCTTAGAATCCCTATGTTGATTTCACTATCATTCATGTAAATATGCTTTCACATTCAATGATCCAGCATGAGGCTTTGGATAAAAAGGAATCTGTTAATATGATTCATATAGAGCCAGACCAAGATTGGTTTTGTAAATCTAGAGAATTATTAAATAAGGCACCTTGGGGATCCGTGATATCCCCAGGTCCTATGTGGAATGGCACCACTATTCACCACAAGATTATCTCTCAATCTACATTTGTACAAATCAAATCACAAGAGACACAAGTCGTCTTATTAGTTGAGGTAGTAACGTATCAAGACTGGATCTACCAGTTGCAAGATTTCCTAAGACTTGGAAGTGTCTTGCAAGGACTTTCAAGTTTTGAGAAGTAAGAATTCAAGAAAAAATCGATAAGATATGTCTTGATAGGAGGTATATTGTATCGTCAAAGTTACGATGGAGTCCTCCTTCATTTCTTGGAGCCCCAAGAATCAACCTAGGCTATTTCACAAGCTCATGATGGTACATGCAATGGCCACTTTAGTGGCATGTCCATTGTCAAGCGCATCCTTTGGATGGGTTATTACTGGCCCACCATAGAAAAGGATTGCTACAAATATGTCAAGAAATGTGTTAAGTTTCAGCATCATGTAAACTTGACACACTTTCCATCTAAGGCCTTACAGCCCATCTAGGCGGCTTGGCCCTTTTCGTAATGGGAGTTCGATCTAATAGAAAAAGTTTCTCCCCCATCGTCAGGCTGACACATGTTTATATTAACGATTACTGAGTACTTCACCAAGTGGGTGGAATCGGTCCCCCTGACATTGATGATTGGTCCTCATATTGTGGAGTTCATGCTCCATAATATCATTTGTCATTTTGGGGTACCTTTCAAAATAATATCAAATAATGGACCTTCGTTCAAAAATAAATATGTACAAGCATTAACAACCAAGTACAACATTCAACATAGTTTTGCGACACCATAGTATTCATATGCAAATGGGCAAGTAGAAGCATCAAACAAGATAATAGTAGCCATTCTAAAGAAGACGATGAAATATAATCACAAGGATTGGCATCTACAGCTACCTTTAGCATTATGGTCTTACAGGACTAGCATACGAACACCCACTAGGGCAACACATTTTTCACTTGTATATGGTGCTAAGGCCATCATGCCCTTGGAGTTAGAACTTCCAACATTGCACGTCGCATTGAAATAGTTCATCAATGACGACACTGCACGACAAGCTTACCTGGATCAATTGACCTTACTGGATGAGAGGTGCATAAATTCTCTTGAGCATCTTCGCATTTACCAGGATTGTCTAACACAAGCATACAATACTAGGATCCACCTAAGAGACTTGAAGTTTGGGTATCTTATGCTTAAAGAGAACCAGAAGAACTCAAACCTACCACCGCATCTACGAGATAAATTTATGGCTAATTGGATAGGACCCTACATCATATCTGAGAAGATTGGGCCTACGGCATATCACCTAACAACACTAGAGGGTGCTGAGGATCCAGAACCTCTCAACATCATTCACTTAAAATAATTCCATACATAAAATAACAAACTATCAAAAACACTCGAATAGCTATAAAATTTCAAAAATAGTAGAAACCATCAAAATCCAAACAAATCAAAAAACATAAAAATCAAGAAGAAGCACAAAAAGCTCTAAAGTCATATTAAATCCCTTTGGTCAAATAAACACAAAAGGATCCAAAGGCATATTAAATCCCTTTGGTCAAATAATCACAAAAAGATCCAAAGGTATCTTAAAGCCCTTTGGTCAAATCATCACAAAAATCTCCAAAGGCATATTAAAGCCCTTTGGTCAAATCATCACAAAAGGCTCCAAAGGCATCTTAAAGCCCTTTGGTCAAATCATCACAAAAATATCCAAAGGCATCTTAAAGCCCTTTGGTAAAATCATCACAAAAATCCCCAAAGGCGTCTTAAATCCCTTTTGTCAAAAGGAAAGCATCAAATACCAAAAAAAAAAACAACTTAAAAACAAGAAAAGTCAAAAACAATCAAAATAATCAAAATGCTTAAAACAACCAAAAACATCAAAAATAAAAAAATATTTCATTTGCATTCACATAGTTACATCATAGGCATTTGCATCCATCACATTCCCATACACAATGCATTCACAGTCTCAGGAATGACACCATGTTTGTACATCAATGTTGCATATTCAAAGACCATCATTATCCATTACCCATGTGTGAAATTGTATTTTTCAACACAACTCTCTCCTGTTGCTATAATGAATATACTAAGGTTTTCATATCACTTAACCATACCTAGTATATTTATCAAACTTAGTAGGAGGTTGTCTTTGCTTTTGATAGGTAGAGTTTAGCTTGATAGCGCCTATAGCTCAAAATCCCATCACTAATCAAAACACCAAAATCCTAGTTGGAACAAGGGAAATATGAATACTGCAAAGTGGTACTAGGTATCCTAAGGTGAATATTTTATCTAACTCATATTCCTATGCGATGGATTTGGAAATGATGAGAATTGACAAAAGGAAAAATTTACACCTACCTAAAATCCCTTGCTTTAATCAAAATGAGCAAAAATCCCAAACATAGCAAAATTCAAGATTCCAAAGTCATAGTTCAAAGTACAAAATACGTAAAAACAAAAGTGAATAGTGATTCTCATCACTACATAAAATCCCTTGCTCAAAACAAAGGAAATCAAAATTCAAAATAAACAGTGATTTTCATCACTATATCATGAGCAAGTATCCCAATAAATATGAAGAAAATAAGGGATTTTAGAATTTGAATCCCTGGAATTCTCAGCATGGTCAAACCTCATGCACGATGATATGTCTGTCACATTAGCATCTCGCTTTTGTACATACCAATGTTTGCATGTGGAAGAGCTAGCCTTAGGTTTCATGTACCTCCTAGTGGTCTAATCCAACTAAGTCCAACTTAGGATCAGGATAAACATTTGAGGATCCCCAATATAGCAATGGGCTGAATAAATCCCTCCTGGAACTAGGGTATGCTTATGTTTTATCTTAATACATGCACTTGCACACACAGGGATAATGAGTATATAGGTCTTCATAACATAACTTTATCCTTAAAAATCTCTGTACGGTTTGTATACAAATTTTTATAAAATAACTAGTGTTTGAGTATCATGGAAAACCTCGAAAACCATACATAGCAACAAATCACCTCATCCCATAATCATACATAGCAATGAGTCATCTCATAATCACATGTCCTACATCATCTCACCGCACATTTGAATGTTTAAATAATAAAATATATTGTTAAGAATCTCTATTTACATTCATAATTGTTTGTATATTTTGTGGTGTTATCCATCTAGATTGTTAAAACTCATGATTAATAATAAATATATTTTAAGTAATTAAAACATACAAGTTCATCTGCACTAGACTATCATCACATGAATAGTGCATCACCAACATTACATTCATCATATCAAGACATTAAAATTAAACATGCATAAAATAAATAGGCATTAACATAATCCATAATACCATCTGTATCATATCATCTAGATCAGTCACATGCATAAAACAAATAGGCATTAACATAATCCATAATACCATCTACATCATATCATCTAAATCAATCACATCATGGAACATAAATCATATAAACTAAACCATCTACAAACATCATAAATAATACACCTACACATGTAGGTAAAAGCATCTAAGAATACATCGGTCATATCGCATCACATCACAAAGCGCTAAATTACATCACATCATAAACCATAAAATCATCTAACATGAAAGCATAATACTGCACTACATAAACATAAAAGCATAAATCATAAGGAAATACACATAATGAGTCTCAAAGTCTAGATATCATATGATCATGTGTCAAATAAGTACAAAAATTGCCAATAAGGCTAAACATGTAGGTCAGACGACCTTACATCCAAAAATAAGTACAAAGTACCAAGTAAGCCATGACATGTCAAGAGTGGCATGCACCACTGGCATCGCCACCACTTTCATCACCTCCTATGGGAGGCGTTATCGAGGCGACACCTCCAATATGCTCTATTTGATACATGGTCCTGTGACTTGATCTAGTTGAGGACTGCCCAAAAGTACTTTGTACACTACACTCTAAACCTCTTATTGTGGGTCTCTCCCGAGTAATAGCACCTAGCATCTATACCTGTGATCTAAGGGTAGCAATGTAGGCAACATCTAAGGCCGTCTGAGTGTCATCCTCCTCTATGATCCTTTGCAGTCATCGCACCTCAGTATAAATATGTAGACTTATAGATGGGGTAGCCTAACTTCAAGCAGCATCTCACTCGGTAGTAACCTAAGAAAGTTGTCTCTAAATATTTGCTATAGTAGCATCCCGCTGTTGAACCTGGATCACAGAAATATGTAGCTCAACCTCAACCTAGTGCAGTTGATCCTAGAGATAAGACTTCTACTCCTCAAAATCTATATTGTCATCCTCGATGGTATCAACCTACTCCTTGATAGTCTTCTCCTTGCCCACCTACTCCTACTACCTTACATACCCCCAATCATCTATCCAAGCCCACACTCGATGCCCATCAGGATCCTCTACCTCAACTGCATTCAAATGTTTTCCCAAATGGCCACCACCCTGCCATAACTATGTACCCCACTAGAGGGTGTATGCCTTTGTAACCCCTGCATTGGCTACTCTAGGGTCAACTGTGGGAGGATCATCATCCTCAAGAGCTTTTGTAACATATGGTGGTGGAAGGTTCTTCTTGAGGGAAATTCAATGATAGACAACCAACTCAAGAGGAACATCATGTCGGATCCCAAAATACCACAGCACCCTAGAATAATATAAGAACTCTTGGATACTGGCCTTATGGTCAATCAACCATTGATCATGGTGAGTCCTCGTTGTGAAGCTTATAGGATCATCCTAAGTAGGACACTCATGATAGGGCCTCCATATGATGTCATCAACTCGTAAAACTGTACAAGATGCCCTATAGTGAGAAAGCTCCCCAGCATAAGGATGGATATTTCACTCCTCGAGCACCCTAAACCACCTAGATCTATACAACTGTACATCTTCACCTAGATCAGTAATATCCACTGGAAGTCCTTTAGGGCGATCGATATTAATGTGCTCCTAGCCCTAGACTTGAAGAAGAAAACTATAGGTGATGTTGGCCCATCCATGGTATTGGATGCAGTATAACTCATCGTAGCGTTGTGCCAATAGTGCGCTCCCTTAGGCATATATGATATACTACTCACTATACAATAGGTCATGTACCATCGATAAGAGGTTCCATAGGAACCTCAGGCCAGAGCAATCAGGAACA
Organism: Wollemia nobilis; assembly: GCA_028583015.1. Lineage (NCBI taxonomy): Eukaryota > Viridiplantae > Streptophyta > Pinopsida > Araucariales > Araucariaceae > Wollemia > Wollemia nobilis. The sequence continues at coordinate 5,597,166 of JAQPPZ010001063.1, read as the reverse complement.
AGGGTGTTGTAGATGACCATCAACAACACAACATGCAAGTGAATGAAAACCTCCTCATCATACCAGTGGGAAATAGAGATTTCCCCTTAGCAAGTATCCCTAGAAGTAGCATCAGTGTGCTCATAAAAGACCCTTGAAAATATTTCACATCGTGCAGTAGTGGGGGAGGAGACAAGGGGAACTTCATCAAAAGGCAACTGAAGAAGCTTGTAGACATCCTTCGGTGTGATGGTCATCTCACCAGTGGGAAAATGGAAGGTGGTCCTAGAATCCCACTGATGTGTCGGGCCCATTAGGTATGCCTAATATAACATAATCATAGGTAGTTCAATAGAAAACTACATCCCATGGACCTTAATCCAGGCCCACTCTATATCAGGCATCTCCTCATGAAGGTCATACAATAGCTTCAGGTCCCAGGCCCAAGAAGATAAAATCTAGAAAGTGTGAAATAAATCTTAAATCAAATACATTACAATTGAATAACTGCAATAAACATTCTAGACCAATGCAAAGAAAATCAAGCTTCTCTAAGGCCACATGAGCAACACATAAATGCACCCTATCATGCAAAAATTTTCATAAAAGACACTCAAATTCTAAAAAAAGAAGCTATTAGTTGGCCTAAAAACCAAGAAAATTAAAATTTAACCTAAAGTGCCTCGATCGTTGAAGATGACAGAAGCCAGCTTCCAACAGTCAGAAAGTGACCATTGGAAATTCAAACTGGTCGCTGATAGCAACATCGGCTAGCCTCGTAGCAGGCTAGCCACTCTGAGCAAGCAACACACTAGCGATGTCCCTCTCTGGCCTAGAAACATGAAAAAATTGCATGAAATTAAAATCAAATGAAAACCCACTTAACTAAATCCTAGGACTAAGCCTAATTGTTGGTAAGGTTCATTATCGGCAAGTTTAATGAGGTTATTTTTCTGAATTAGTTAGTTTGGTTCTTTTTACCGCAATAAAAAAAGGAAGAGGGTTTAGAGAGATACCCAAGAAACATTGGCTCCTTTGCTTGTCGAAGACTTGCCCTACTCAACCATGTCGTCACGTCAAGAATTTCTCGATCAGAGTGGTGAATTTCACCTCAAAGTTCCAAAGTGTAAAACAACAATTGACAACAATGATAGCTAAAACCCTAATTGCCTTTTTAATTTGCCTATGTCACGTTGTGGCTGCTTCCAACCTTAATGGCTTGAACTTCATGGCCTCTAGACCTGATAGTGTCCACAAGCAATAATTTAGGGGTTGTTGAACCCAACAGCAGCCAAGAAATAAGAAGAACTTACAACAAATTATCATCACAGAATGCTATAAAATAGGGCATAAGAGGCATATTAGCCTAAAAATATCATAAATATCAAAACTAAAAATCAAATAATCAAAAAAAACTCAAACGAGCCTCGTACCTAGTCATTTGATCTACACACCTGATGATTGCAGCGACAAGCAATCCATGTAATTCGGCAAGATGAACAAATAACCATAGGGCCGCTTGGGACAAAATAATTATAGTGGAATTGAGACACTTTCGTTCAAACCCAAAGAAGGTTGTAATAGTAAAACCACCCCATGGGAGTGAGGATACATCTCATTTCTCCTATAAGCAAAAAATGAGTCAACACAAGACATAATATAATTGTTACTACCTTGATTCCCTAAGAAGTCCATTGTGGTCAGACCGCCCCATGGGATAAAGATGTGCAATTATCAAACAGGGTTGAAATCGCACCTGGCTGAGAATTTCTCTATAACAACAAATGCAAGCCTTCGTAGAGATCTAGATCATTCATTTTGGTCAAAGTGACTTGTCACTTTATTAAATATCCTTTACTCATCAACTCATCGTTTGAGAGGGTGGTCAAAAATTATCAACAAGCATTATCAAAGTCAATAAAAGATATTTTTGATCATGTCAGAGTTGCATTCATTTTATGAATCATTACCAACAACTATCATAAGCTTATCCTTTGTTGGGGAAAAAAACAAAAAATAAATATGACAGTTAGTTTGTATCTCTCCTCCTTTTGGATCTATAGTAGTACTGAAGCTACTCGATCACCGATGGACAAGTACAAACTTCCATAAATTTAAGCCTTCCATTCTATTCAAAGCAATGATTCTAGGATTCACACCCTCTCGCATGATTGGGGTATCCCATGTTGATCAGATCAATGATCATCATCTAACCTACAATGTTCCCCTAGGTGGTCTATTTTTTTTGCTCTACGTTGTGTTCCATTCACAACACATCCTAAAAATAGGTATCTATAGACACCTAAAATGCATCATGTTTAGGAGACTACCCATATGGGCACATCCTCAGACCATATGAACCCTCTTGGACCTCTCTGAGAGTAATAAATGGTCCTAACCACTTAGGCAGGGTTTTTCTAACCCCTCTAGGCTTGGTTGCTCTCAAGCTGAGCGGCCACAAATCCTGGCCGCTAGAGACTACAACGGCTAGACTTGGCTGCTAGATCTGATAGCGACCAAGATCACAAAGAGGCTGGTCATGAATACGGGCCCAACTCATGCAGTTTTACTACACCTATGCATGGATTTTGGGTAGATTTTGGAAGGATCTCCCTAAGTCCCTCCTAAATGCCTCTTCAATTAAGAATTATGACTAATGCATTCCCCCTAAGATAGTTACTCGCATGTATATTTGGAGTAAATATTTTTCAAGAATCCAAGGTCCAAACCCTAAGAGGGAAGTCTACGTATAGACTCTCCCAAAAGAAGCAAATGATCTGAGAATTTTTAGAGTTAAGCAATGGATCCGTCAATACAGAGAGCCAAAATACGCCCATAGAGAGAGCATCATAGTGTTATTTGGTTGAGCCACATTCATATAATGTGATTCAAATTCATTGTACCCGATCACCATTCAGTGTATGAGACATGCTAGGCAACCATTGAACATCAATTCAAGCATTGATTGACTGCCATAGCCCATAATATTTGAGGTAACCTTTAATTTAGAGGCCGCTATCTTTGACAGCAGCCCATAGTCATAGCCAGGTTTTAAAATGGTCTATTCTTTTGTTCTAAGTAATAGATATTTATTAGTATTGTTTCATTTACATGGCTTTAGCATAGATCTGAATCTTTCCTTGCATTTAGATTAATAGTTCTGATTTCCATATGTGTATTGCTTACATCTGCTATATTTCAATTTACACTATGCTTATTTATTTATATTATCATATTTGCTAATAAGAGTCTCTTCTAGAGAGGTGGCCCATAATATTTACTATGCTTTGTTTTTTTTATGAACACAGATATAGGTCTACAATATCAAATTAAAGTAGTAGCAGCACGAGGATCCCTTTAGGAGTAGATCTAGAGAAGGAGGCATCTGTGAGCCCTCATATAGTTTCGTGTGCAGTACGAGGAAGCCTGCACAAGCACACCATCCTTTTGCGAGGGGATATTTTATTCACCTGTAATTCATTGTATCAAAATGGGCATCCCTCAATGGGACTGACATGTAACCAGATTTAAATATAAATAAAAGTATCTCTCTTTGTTATTTTTGTGTTATATGCATTTCATGGTCTTTCATTTCGTTGTGGCATAATATTGCAAGTATAGTAGAGGTGCATGCTTCTCGGGGTTGCACAAAGATAATCATGAATTAATACACATGATTCATATAGAATTAAACCATGAGTGGTTCTATAAAGTAAGACATTTTCTAAAGAAGGTGCCCTAGGGATCCTTGATCTTGTATGGTTTTACATAGAATGGTACTACCATTCGCCATAATATTATCTCCCAATATGCATGCATACACATTGAATCACAGTGGGAACAAGTCGTCTTGTCTGTCAAAGCTATCACATATCAGGATTGGTTAACCCAATTACATGATTTTATTAATCTTGGAATAATCTTGTAGGGATTGTCGCATACCACAAAAATGGTATTTAAACAAAAATTGACTCTATATATCTTATTAGGAGACATCTTGTATCGTCGTAGCTATAGTGGAATTCTCCTTCATTGCCTTGAGCCCCAAGAATCAACTTGGGAAATTTCACAAGCTCATGATGGTACATGCGGTGGCCATTTTAATGGCATGGCAATCATCAAGCGCATCCTTTTAATGGCTATTATTGGCCCACCATGGACAAATATTGCTACATGTATGTCAACAAATGCATTAAATTCTAGCACCATGTTAATCGTATGTACCTACTATCGTAGGCCTTATGCACCATGCTAATCTTACACACCTACCATCATAGGCCATTTTCTTAGTGGGGTTTTGATCTAATTGGTAAGATCTCTCACTCATCATTGGGCCAACACAAGTTTATTATAATGACCATTGAGTATTTTACCAAGTGGGTGGAAGTGATCCCCTTAACTTTTATGACTGGAGCACATATTGTGGAGTTCATACTTCACAATATCACATGTCATTTTGGGATCCCATCCAAAATAATCTCAGATAATGGTACCTCATTTAAGAAAAAAAATGTGTGGTATTTAATTTCTAAATACAATATTCAGCACATCTTTGCCACACCATATTATTTGTAGGAAAAATGGCAAGAAGAGTCCTCAAACAAAATAGTAGTAGCCATCTTGAAGAAAACTATAAAATAAAATCATAAGGATTGGCACATCCAATTGCCTCTTGCATTATAGGCTTATCAAAATAGAATATGGAAACCCACTGGGGTAACCCCATTTTCACTTGTATATGGCATTGAACCATCATGCCCTTGGAATTATAAATTCTAACATTGTGCATCACATTGAAATAGTTCATCGATGACGACATTGTGCAGAAATCTCACCTTGATCAACTGATCCTTCTTGATGAACGTTAAGTGAATGCCCTTGTGCATCTCTATGTTTATAAATATTATCTGAAATGAGCTTATAGCAAAAAATTCCACCTAAGGTATTTTAAGGTTGGTAAGCTTGTACTCAAAGAGAACCAACAGAACTCGAACCTGGCACTACATCCACAAGACAAATTTGTGGCCAACTAGTTGGGTCCATTCATCATTTCAAAAAATATTGGACCTGGGACCTATCACTTTTTTAGAAGGTTTTGAAGAGTATGAACCTCTCAACATACTTCACATAAAGGTATTTCATATATAAAATACAAAACAAATCATAAAATCATTAAAAATACAAAAATAATTGAAAAGTCAAAAATTTAAAAATAATTCAAAACATCAAAAACACAAAAACATTTGCATTTACATTTTACATATGCATTAGGCATCATAATCCATTGCACTTACATTATGATAGGTTGTTTTTACAATATTACAAATGACACCACGTTTCTATGCTAATCATGCATATTTAAAACATCATCATTCATCATCCCTTGTGAGTAATTGTGTTTTTCAACACAACCCATTAGTTGCTATATACTAGGGTTTTTCATTCATTCAACCATACCTAGTGATTCTCTCATATTTTATAGAAATTTATCTTTACTTTCATTATATGAGGTCTAGTTTTGATAGCACCTAGCATATATCAAAATCACATCACAATTTTAAACATTAATAATCCTAGTTTAACAAGGAAGGATGACATTACAAAGTGGTCCTAGTCACCTTAAGTGAAAGGTTTTCCCTACTCATCCTATCATGTGCATGGTATAGAGTGTTGATTATTAGCAAAATGAGAAGCTCCCACCTACCCAAATAAATCCCTTGCTTTCATACAAAATAAGGAAATTCTCGAAACAAAGCAAATAAAAATAAATAGTGATTTTCATCACTATGCAAATCCCTTGCCTTACAAGAAAATTAATGAGAAATAAACAGTGATTATAATCACTAAGCATGAGCAAGTATCCCAATAAATGAAAATAAAATAAGGGGTTGAAGAGCTTGAATCCCTGGAATGGTCAGTATTCAAAAACCATTGAGTTATCCCCACTACAGCAATGGGCTGAATGAATCTCACCTGGCAATGTTGTAGGTCTAATCAATTTACAAATGAGCTAGCTTTAGATGGCTTATATCACCTAGTAGTCTAGTCCAACTACTTCCAAATCTAGGATCATGTTGAACATATGGTAATACTCATTATAGCAATGGGCTGAATGAATCTTGTCTAGCAATGAGGTAGTCTTATGCTTCATCTAATATATTAATTTGCACACACAAGGATAATGAATATTTTGGTCTTCATAACAAAATTTTTTATCTTTTAGGAGTCTTGTGTAGTCATTATACAACTTTTGATTAGTCAACTAGGGTATTTGAGTATCATGGAAAACCTAAAAAATCCCCTATAGCAACAAATCATCTCATCAATCAACTACCATTTTCCTTATGAGGTTTTGTTTATTAACAGGTGTTCATAAAATAGGATAGATACTGAATGGATACCAACAATGATATTTAGATGACCACTGACTATTTTGTGTATATATTTTAATTTACATAAGCTTATAAGGAAACCCCATACATCTCACATCATCTCATCTCACATATAGATGCTTAAATGATAAATTCTTATGATAAGAGTTACCATTTTCATTCATGATTTCCATACATTCTCTGGTGTCTTCCATTAGTTTGTAACACATATTAGATTCATTCCTTATGTTTTAAGTGATTAAATAATTCAAGTTCATTTTCATTAGACCATCATCATGAAATTAATGTATTACATGCACTACATCTGCCATATCATATAACAACACTTAAATGCATAGTCAATTAAACAAATCTAAACACATGCATTTAACATTCACCATTGCATCCATATAAGCATACATGGTAGTGCATTCATACATTTATATCATAGCATCTAATCATACATATATCATCTAGTTATTGCATGTCATCAGTACATCATATACATATAGCATAATCACCTCATCATATAGGTATTACATTCATTAATGCATCCATAAATCATAACACATAACACATATAATGGTCCACCATCATCAAAATTTGTAAAAATCACAAAACAAAATCAAATCAAATCAAATTTCAAGTGTGCCTCATACCCAATTATTTACCCTATACACTTGGTGGTTGTAGTGACTTGCGCTCCATACAATTTGACGATATGAGTAAATTACCATAAGATCATTTGAACCAAATTATTTATCGTTGAATTGAAATGTTTGTACTTCAACCCCCAAGAAGGTCATTACGGCTAGACTGCTCCATGGGAACGAGGTTTTCATTTCCTTTCTTCCATGAAATCTCATCATAAATCACAAAATCATAAAAAAATCAAATAACATAAAATTTCAAGTGAGCCTTATATCCAGTTATTTATTCTACACACTTGGTGGTTGCAGCGACTTGCACTCCATGCAATCCAACAAGATGAGTAAATTACCATAAGGTCATTTGAACCAAATTATTCATTGTTGAATTGAAATGTCTTCACTTCACTCTCCAAGAAGGCCATGGCGGTCGGACTGCTCCATGGAAATGAGGAATTCATTTCATTTGTTCTATGAAATTTCATCTAGTCATCGAATATAGTGATTCATCACATGCTAAATTGAATTGCTATCATCTTTATTCTCTAAGAAGTCCATTGTAGCCAAACTACTCCATGGGATAGAGATGTACAATTACTATCAATGATTGAAATCACAATTGTATGAAGACCTACCTTACAACAATAGTAATCATCTTGCAGTGTCCAAATCAATCATATTGGTCAAGCAACTTATTGCTTTCATCACTTGTCATTTTCCTCATAGAATCATTGCTTGAGGGAGTAGTCATACTCAAATAATTTATAATCAAAATCAAAAATTGAATACTTAAACATGTAAGTTGCATTCCTCCTACAAATAATTGCTAACAACTATCAGAAACTTACCATTTTGCTAGGGAAAAACAAATATAATGAGCTAATCCTTTGTTGCTCCATCTATTGGACCTATTGTAGATTGAATGCTACTCGATTATACCTGGATATACCAAATTTCTATACAATTTAAGCCTTCCATGCCATTGGAAGAAATTATTTTTAGATACGCATCCTTCTAATGATTGGGGCATTTAACATTGACAAGACCAATAAACACCAATTAACCTATAATATGGCTTTAAGTTATCTATTTTTGCTCAGTGTTGTGTTTCCCACAATACATCCCAAAAAGGGTATCTGTAGATACCTAAAACATGTCATGTTTAGGAGGATACTCATATGGATGCCTTTGTAGACCATATAATTGATCTTGGGCCTTTCCAAGACCCAACAGTGGTTCAAACCACTCATTTAAGACAACCTATTCCTATGCAGCTCTTTTCAATAACGTCAATAATAGTTGTGGTCATAGCCACCAAAAATTAGAGTGGCTAGGAACTAGTTGCACCTATCAACAACGACGAAGAGCTACTTACCCCTAGCCACACAAGTTGGTAGCAACTAACTCTGTAACTAACTTAGGATACTAAAGCTAAGTGAAATTCATTGAGTGCAATGATTTCTTGGATGGTTAGGAGGATCAAAGCTTCTAGAAGCATCCCTACAACTACCTAAGCATAACTATTTCTTGATCTTGGCTTCCCTATGAAGCTAGGATGGAGGAATTGGGTGCCTATTTAAGGCCCCAAATTTTGATAGCAAACCCTAGTCATCTTGCCTAATGAAGTGCTACCAAATTATCGAGATATTTCATGTGCTAATGCCATAGAGGAGCTCTATCAGATCGATGAGTGAATCGACATCCCTTTGAGGTGTATTGGAGCCCTATCCAATTGCACAATAACACAAATTTTCCATCATGGATATTGCCCTAACTTGAATATTAACCTAGTTTTTCAAGTTCCTAATCACAATGGATTAAATCTAATTTCATCTTAAAACAGTGTGCCCAAGATACAAGCAACCCTTGAACATAAATTCTATAGTAGAATCGATCGATACTAGGTTGATATTTAGAGAGCAAAGCCCTTGTCTCGTGACCACTATTTTTGACAGTGACTTGTAGGTGTAGCTACCAACATTGATAGCGGCTAGTAGAGCTAGCTACTATAATCATCAGTGGCTAGGGTCTGGTGAATATTTTATTACATTTATTCCATATATTTTTTATTCTTTGCATTTCATTTGGTTTTTGTAACATAGATTAGTTATTTCTAATACATTTGCATGCTTTATTTCGAATTTTATATGCATATTTATGCCCCTTTATGTATTTTCATGCATTATCTTCTATATTTACACATTTCAAGATAATAGCCTCATTTCGAGAGGCTTACAATGCTATTAATATGTTTTAGTTTCTTTGTGTGCAGGTGAAAGGGACATTCAAGGATCAAAGACCATCAAGATTCAAGATCTTGATATCAAGAAGTAGAGGTGGCTGGATAAATCCTCTATAATCAAATTGGTGGAGATATAGAGACCTTGTGAAGTGCATCACCCCCCTTTTGGGGGTTCACGATGATTGTAACTATGTATCAAATTTGGTATTCGTAAGAGGGATTAATTGTAACCAAGTTTCATTTGATTAATACAAAGAGAGCACTCTAATTTTGTTTTCTTAAATGGTTGCATATGTTTCATCTTTTCAATTCATTATCATATTACAATAGACTAGATGTATGGTTTTTATAGCTTTATAGTTGGTTATTAATTTTCTATAATCTATTTGTTATAAAATATATTAGCATTGTTTTGGAATACATCTTGTAAGGTTCCAATTGTATCCAGTGCATATATGCTTCTGTGGATTGATCCAGTGGATTTATTCTTATCTTAATTCATGATAAGACACTTATTGATTCCATTTGATTATCTGAAATCAATTATCAACTTGTTCTCTACTAGCTTTACTGCTGAAATAAGATTAGATAATAATCCAGGAACATATATTACATTATGTAGGAAATTTTTTGGAAATGATTTACTTGGAGTTACACATCCATATCCATGTATATGATAGAATTTTACATCTACAAATTTCAATCTATAATTGTAAGTGACTTTAAGGTAATCAAACCATTGTAAATTTCCTGTCATATGATGACTTGCACAAGAATCAATATACCAAATATCCTTTTTTTTTATAAGTTAAATTTCTATTCAAAAAATGGGGGTTTTAGCAGGAGACCCCAAAACCTGCATACAAAAATAGCTTAAGGAAGCTAAAAAAATAGAAACATAAGGGGAAGGAGGGATGCATCCTCACAAAAGTAGAAACAATAAGGATCAAACAACTTAGAAAAGGGCCCCTCGCAGGGAAGCCCCACCACCACCATCAACAAAAAGGAAAGATATTTTTATTTCTCTCTAGCTTCAACATCTTCGTTCTTCGCTTTTTCCTTAACCACATCCTTATCCTCATCCTCAACAATGACTTTAGTCATCGTGGCATCCTCCAAAGTAGCCCTAAGAAAATTTTCATGAAAAAAAACAAATGGAGGATGTTACAAAAATTAGTGAATGTCTCCACAAAATATTTCAATTGGGACATGATGCTTTCCAATTGAAAAATCCCTTTGGAAGTAGTAGTGATGATGAGTTGCTGCAAAATTTGAGCTTCAATGTCACAATCATCCTCATCAGACTCAATATCTAGGATCTTCTACTTGTCCTGAGTAAATTTATTTCTTAGGTGAGATGAAAATCTAACCGCACCCTCAGGTTCCTCCCGCTTGATCTTCTTATTCATGAGCAATTCTCTAACTGCCTCTATGGTTGCTCTCTTCTTGGTAGCCAAGGTCGGGGGAGGGGTGGAGGATGAGGATGGGCTTGGTTTGGCCTTGGTAGGGCTAGGTCTTCCTTTAGTAGGGACATTATAGGAAGAAGGGAGGGTTATGCCACTAGGGTAAGTGAACCAACCAGTGTTTATAAAGGACTTTGAAGAGGCCTTGGTGAGAAGGGAGGTCATCTCCCTTCTTCTTTCTACAAGCTTAAATGGAGTAGCTAATGGAGTTGAACATAAACTGAGGAATATTGATGGGGTTAACATCTCTAAAATGATTCACAAAAGCAAAATGGAAGCTATAGAGATATTTCTCAAGGTCGTCAATAGTAATGAAATCCATAACAGGCTTCATTACCTTATTCCATAGGGATGGGAGGTCCGGGTGATGCATACCCACCTTCACCTACTTGCAAAACTTTTGATCCTTAAAATCATTTAGTTTCACTTCCTAGTTATGCTTTTCATGTTGGATCAATCACCCTTTGGTAGATTTCCCAATGATTTTGACCAAAAAATTAATGTAAATTAGGTAATATTTAGCTCAAACATTAACCTTTCCTCCATCCTAACTCTCTAGGATCGCCATGGTAATGTCAAGTTTATCTCCAAAAAATTTCTTGAAGAAGGGAATGAAACCACTCTTAGTAACGACCACCTCAGCAATGGGTTCAATCTCTAGGGAATTAGGCTCAAAAAAACTCATCTTGGGCCTTCAGAAAGGATGCATGTTGAAGGAATAAATAGGGGATTGAAGGTCAGGTTCAGAATGATGGAAGCTATAGTAGTCGAACTGGTTCTTAAAAAATATAAACCACACATTCTTGAGACAGGTAGCTTCTCTAAGAAGGAACCAAAACTTTTGGAAGGTAATTCAATAGTTTTTGTAATCAACTTGGGTAATCCCACCATTCACAGAGATATCCTTGGGAAAAAAAAACAAAATTGGAGATCGAGGAGGTTCAAAACATCAAAAAAGGCCATGTGAACCAATGAAAATGATGGTGAAGTGTAGTGGGAAGTTGAAAGGGCAAAATGGATGAAGCAACAATGGTAGTAGGAGAATGATCAAGACACGTATGAAGGGTGTGAGATGTGGAGGGCAAGAGAGCGAGAGGGTGACTACCATGGGAAAAAATATGGTCATGATTTCTATCTTGGAAATGATGAAAAAGGAATTGGAAATTGAAAATGGCAAGGAAGGCTCTGCAATTAAGACTAACAATAATGCTTTCATGGAAATAGCCATTGTAAATATCGAGCATTTTACCTTTGGGAACACACCTCTTGAAACTAGCACCCGAGGAAATAGGGGTGTTAAGGTGAATTATTGGTAGGATGAAGATGACCATTTGTTTCGGATTCATTATTGTTAATATTATGGGTTTTTTCTTGATCCATGATATCCCAAATTATTTACGGGATGCCATCTGTACATATGATTAGGCTTGAAGTGTTGACTCCATGGTTTTCCAGTCTATCCATTGCCCTATTGGCCTCTCTAAAGGAATGATGGAAAATGGTCTCCTGTTGGTCAAGAGTCAAAATCCTTGCTTATTCGATGTAGTCTCTGACCCTCCAAGAAGGATTACTATTGTTCTTTAAGTAGTTGATTATGTTAAGAGAATATCCTTCAACAATCAACCTGCTAGGATAATTTTGTAGAATGGTTAAACCTCTCCACATAGCTTTTGCTTCAGCAACATGATTAGTCTAGACTCCTAGGCATTCTGCAAAGGCAAATATGATGTTCCCATCATGATCCCTAAGGATGCCTCCTGCACCTGCCCTTCCTAGGTTTCCTTTTGTAGTGCCATCAAAGTTCAACTTGAACCAACCAATTGGTGGAGGAATCCATTTAGAGTTAGCTCTGATATTGGGAGAAGGTTGGATGGGGATTTTTGCAAGAGGTATGTTTAAGGAATGACCTAAGGAAGCCTCAAACCTAGAAGCAGGGATGGAAGAAGGAGGAATAAGGAGGGCATTTTCTTTTGCAAAGGAGAGAATTTTTCTAGTGATCAACTTAGGACCAAACTTGCTATGATTGAAGATTCTACGGTTTCTCTCAAGCCAAACTTGCTAAAGGAAATGGTGGAGGCAAGTTTTCCAAAGGAATTTGAGGTGAGGGTTATGAAAGGGAGTGGGCCATTGGAGGAAGAGCTCGACAATAGAACAAGGTTTGACCCACAGGATGTGGAAGGTTTGGAGGATTTTTTTGAGGATGGAAGAGGAATAAGGATAGGTGAGGAAGAGGTGACAAGGGGACTCCCAATTAGACATACATATAAAAACATGTTAGGGAGAAAGATGCATATTTTAAGAATATTATCAATAGTAAGGATTCTCTCTTGGATGGCTAACCAAGAAAAAAATGAAACCTTAGGGATGAGGGATTTGGACAAAATAATATGACATGGAAATAAAGGTTTCTATAGATTTATAAGCAGTTGGTAGGCGGACTTGATCGAGAATTATCCACTCTTAGTGGCATCCCAAAAAAAAAGTCTTTGGAATTTCCATAAGGAATGATGGTAGAATTCAAAAAAGAATTTAGCAAGTAAGACTCCACTGGATGGTAATTGCATATGATAGGTTTACAGCTACTTCTATTATTATGGATACTCAAAAAGTTAGATATTTTTTGGCCAAACATAGCATCAATGAAATATTTCAAACCAGAGAGGTTATTATCTGTAATGAGAGGTTCTTCTCTAATCCATTTTTCATTCTAGAAATTTATGTTGTGATCATCCCCTAACTTCCACCTTAAACCTTTCTTCAAAAGTTATCTGGTGTTTATTATGGATTTCCAAAAGGTATATCCTCTAGTGGGGGCCATTTCACTAAGGAAGTCTATTCCCTACAAGTATTTTATCTTGACTATAGTTACCCATTCAATACTATCATTGGTGACCAAGCACCATGCTTGTTTGGCCATCAGGGCCAATTTTAATGGGTGAATTCTCCTAATACCAATTCTTCCCTTATCCTTGGGTCTACACACTTTATCCTAGGCAACAAGATGAAAGCGTTGTTTGTTTTCAGTCCCTGACCAAAGAATTTTTTTTTGAATTTGCTCTATTCTATGGTAAACCATAGTCGGGGCCTTGAAAATGGATAGAAAATACATTGGGATGCTTTGAAGGGAAGCCATGGTAAGGGTTCCTTTGGAATATTGAGAAAGGAGGTTTCCTTTCCATCCTGCTAATTTCTTTTGAATCCTTTCAATCACATTATTCCACATTGAGTCTAAAGAATTGCCAATGAACAAAGGAAGTCCCAAATAAGTTGCAAGAAAGGAAGACACAGAGCATTCTAATATTCTAGAAATTTTGATCTACCTCTGGAAAGGGGTATTAAAGAAATATATCTTGCTTTTATTGAAATTCACTTTTTGACCAACTACTTCCTCATACAAAAGGAAAATATATTTGATTACCTGAGTTTCAAAAATGGAGGCAGATGTGGAAATGATGGTATCATCCATGAATTTTTGGTGTGTGACTAGATTGGTCTAGGATGTTGCTCTAATTCCTAAAATGAGTCTTGATCTACAGGTAGCCTTGATGGTCCTTCCAAGAGCTTCCACAACAATGATGAAGAGTAAAGGAGATATGGGGTCCCCTTGTCTTAGTCCTCTACTACTCTGAAAATACCCAATTGTGGATCCATTGATAAGAATAGAGAACCAAGGTTTGGAAATGCATCCTTTAATCAGATCTACCCATTCAGGGTGAAAACCAAATTTGAGAAGAATAGCTATAAGAAAATCCAATTTGATTCTGTCATAAGCCTTGTTCATGTCAAGTTTGAGGACAAAGGCAAGTTTTCTGGTCTGAGACACTGAATGCAAAGCTTTGTGAATGGTTATGAAACCATCTAAAATGGATCTACCATGGATAGAAATTCCTTGACATGTATCAATGAGGTTGGGTAGAACTTCCTTCATCATGTTGGCGATTGCTTTAGTGAGGATTTTGTAAACCACATTGCAGAGGCTTATAGGCCTGTAGTCAATCATAGATTTGGAGACAGGGCCTTTAGGAATCAAGGCAATGAAGGTGGAATTATAGCTATGAGGGATGCACTTGAAGGATTGAAATTTCCATACTATGGAGCATATATCCTGGCCAACAATATCATAGAATATTTGAAAGAACTAAGGAAAGCCATTCGTACCAGGGGCTTTATCAGGATTCATAGAAAAAAGAGCATGTCTGACTTATTCATCAGTAATGAGGGATACTAGCTTAATGTTGATATCTTCCAAAATAGAATGGGGGATGTGGTAGAGCATGGAGTCTCTTGCATAATCATAACAAGGATTAAAGTCTCCGAGGGAACTAAAATACATAACAACTTCAACTCTTATTTCCCTAATGTCAGATGTGGAGGAACTGTCACTCTTCACAAGTTCCTTAATTCTATTGTTGCTCCTATTTCTCAAAGTCAACACATGGAAGAATTTAGTATTTGAATCCCCCTCTTTGAGCCATAAGGCTCTAGACTTATATCTCCAAAAATTTTCTTCATAGGCTAGGATATTGTGGTATTCAGAGAGGATGATTTTTTCTTCTGTCCTGATGTGCTCATCACTCTATCCATTCTAAATTTTGTTCTCTATGATTGAAAGTCTTTCTTTGATTAATTGCTTATTTGCAAATAAATTACCAAAAACTTCTTTATTCCACACTTTGAGATTTTCTTTGAGGTGTCTGAGTTTTTGTGCTAGTTTGAAAGAAGGACGTCCTTGTCCTACCTGTTTCCACCATTAGGAAATTTTGTTTCTAAGATCAGGATGGTGGATCCACATTACCTCGAATTTGAATGGTATTTTGAAAGGATTGTCTTTCTCAGTTTCCATCAAGAGAGGGTTGTGATCAGATCCTATCTTGGGTAGAGAATGGAGGCTAGCAACTCCAAATGTTTGAATAGCTTCTTGTGAGAGGAAAAACCTATCCAATTTCACCTGAATAAGTTGATTACCCAATCTTCTATTGCTCCAAGTAAATTTAGCATTCTTGAGTTTTACATCCATGAGATTATTTGAATTGAAAAATTCATTAAAGTCTTCCATGCTTTTAAGTGGGGCACCTATTCCTCCTTTTTTGTCTGAGGGGTAGAGAGGGGTATTGAAATCCCCTACAATAATCCAAGGGATGTTTTGAAAATAATATTTTAGTCTGCTTAAAGTGTCCCACAGTTGAGCCCTTCCTGGTAATGTGTTTGGAGCATAAATATTGGATAGGATCCATGAAGAGTTATTATCTCTATCATGAAATAACACACTTAATATTCTATCACTAGACTGAATCAATCTACCTTCAAGTTTTTTTGGGTCCCATAAGCACATTAGGCCTCCTGAAGAGCCTCTTGCATGACTAAAAACCGCTTCTCCTTTCTTCCATATTTTCTTTGTTGTGTTGGTGGAGCTACTTGCATCAATTTTAGTTTCTTGCAAAATGAAAACCAGAGGTTTTAACTCTCTCCTTAATGAACAAACCACTCTTTTCTTGGATAGCCCATTAAGGCCTCTCACATTCCATGAGAGGAACTTCATTTGGAGGGTTTGGTGGTCTTTCTTCCCCTCTTTCCATGAGGTTTGGGAGGTTTGGTGTTTTTTCTATCTTCTTTAGATTGGTAGATAACTGAAGGAAATAGAGTTTTTTGAATTCCATTTGCTATATCTTCCTGGATTCCTCTTTTCCATTGTTCATTAGCTAAAATTCTTCCTCTCTTCTTGTCACTTCCACAATAAATGGGTGACTTTGTGGAACTTCTTGTTTTCTTAGGACTGAATTTGTAAGGAATAATTTGTTCAATGATAGGGCTAGAGCACCTAGCATTTATCTGGTTCTTAGTAGGGCTGGAAATTTTTGAAGATAGTTTATCTTTGGTGGGATTAATTCTCTCAGGACTGCCTTGATTAGGATTCTTGGATGGACATTCTAAAGGACTGTGAGATGGTCCCTATCTTGAGGGGGAATCTACCTTGTGGGTATCGACATGCAAGTCTTTAGATGGATGATGTGGGCCTGATCTTGAGAGGGTATCTACCTTATGGTTATCAACAAGCAAGTCTTCAGAGGGGTGATATGGTCCCGACCTTGTAGGATAATCCACCTTATTAGGGCTTTTGCAAGGAAGAGGATCAAAATTAGAGACTGGACATATTTCCCCATATTCCTCTTGTATTATGTTTGTTTCACCAAGGATACCAAATCTATTTGGGAAGGCAAAAATGGAGCTTACCTTGTCTTGTTTTGGATTTGGATGTGAGTTCACAATTTCCTTCCCTTTGTTCAGAGTGGTAGTTTTTCTTTGATGGTGAAGTCCTTTCTCTGATTGGATGTAGTGCTTCCCCTATCTGGGTTGTCTGAAGGATCTCCTATTCACCTAATTTTTTATTCCCTAGTTTTGATGCAAGGAGGCCCCTTGAATGGGAGGATTAATGGCATCTTGTGCTAGGTCCTTCACCCTATTAGTTTGGGTCTTGAGGGTAGGACACTAGTTCTTGATATGTCCTTGGGTATGGCATTCCATACAAAAAGTAGGTTTATTCTCATATTCTAGTGGTTACCTCTAACAATAAGACTTATACTTGAGGTTAAAGTATGTGGGAAGTTTAGAATCAAGGTTTGCATTCATGCAAATATGAGCATAAACCATATTTTTATGAGCTATAATGATTGGGTTAATCATAACCTGTTCACCTATTTCCATAGGAATTATATGGAGGATATCCTCATGCCAAATATGGAAGGGGAGGTCAGGAATACAAACCCAAATAGGAGTAAATTTGATGCTCTAGATTTCGAGGCTAAAATCCTCTACCCACATATGAATGAACAAGCTTCTTCTACAAAGAAATAAAAGGTCACCAATCAGGATGTGCCTGGCATATTCATGGTTTCTCAATATTATTGCAAAAATTCCTCTAGAAAAGTCCACAATATCCATGCTACCAAGGCTCTTCCATTTAGAGAAATCCCATCTTCCTATAGTTTCCATATCAGGCCTACCACTGATGAATTTTCCAACAAGTGAGAAAGATTCCATTGTCAAATAGTTGGATAATATATTCTCAGGGATGTTTATATCCTTGCCTTTAGAAATGATGTTTGCATAGGAAGGAACCTACCCTCATTTACCTCCTTTACAAACTACTTTGAGAAAGGCAAATTCCTTGAAGGAATCGTCTGTGGGTCCCTCCATTCCTTGGGGATGGGGTCCATTGTCAAGAGGTTCTTCCCTCCACAAGTCTTCTATACAATCATAGACCTTGTCCTTATCGATATATCCATCCTATAAGTCTACTGGGGCCTTACCTACACCAGAAGCCTCCCATCTATCCTTCCCGCTTCTAAAATTTTGAAAAACTAAACTCCCACCCAAACTATTCATCCTTTCCACAAGCCTTCTATCTGATCATAGACCTTGTTCTTACCAAATATCCTTTTCATTTATACTTTTGAAATTGTTTTAGTTTGAAGTGATTTTGCATATTTGATATGGTATATTGGATGGATTTTGATCTTGAGTCCTCGTGTAGTGAGTATTGTGATGAAATGTCCCTTTTTCCAATCTATCCATACTCTAAAAAATTAGAGTATTTATTTTATCAATATGACCAAACTTTGATTAGAATTTATTTTGTCGCTGAAGAATAATTTTGATTTAAGTTTTATAATCTTTTAAGTTTCCAACCTTATGACTCCCTAGTGATTAATATCTTTCAATTTGTAGAATTAAAAAGATTTTTTTTCAATTTTCAAGTTTTGTAAAATATCTTTCTATCTTGCAAGTGCATGAATGTACTATGAATTCAATAATATGCTTAGCTTTCAATATTTGAGTTGAATTCCTTTTGTCTCCCTAGTAATGTGATGACAATATTAATATAATGTTCAACTCTTTAAAACAACAATTTTCCTTGTAGAAAGCTCAATGATGCAATTAGATAGAAATTCTCAATATCTTCAAGATAGTTAAGTTGGATTCTCTATGTCTCTTCAATCTAAGTATGAGACTAATAAAATCAATCTTCCAAATTTTAAATAAATCTAGAGTTTGACTTGCCTCTACCTTTGTATAATGAAGTTTCTAAATTTCTACAATTTCAATTTGGAGTAGGATTCCTTGTATCTCCCAAGTTAGAAATTTAGAAAAACTAAATATTTATGAATTATATTTCACTAATATTATATCTCCTTGTTAAATATTTGCAAATAGTTGAAGCAATAATAATAAAGATTTTAATGCTTCAAATTTCTACTTCTTTCTCAAGATAATCAAAATGCTTTCTAGATATTAACACCTTATTACTCCTATCATTCAATATCTCTAGAGTATAAAGTATGGTTGATTTCAAAATTAATAGACTTGCAATATAACTCTTACCTTTCCAATGCTTAATTCAAACTTGCAAGTTCTTTGTAATCAACTTGAACTCCTGTGACTTGATGGTAGTTGACTCCTTGTCAAATTTGAGATGCTATGTAAAACTCTAACTTCTTCATCACAAAATTATGTGCTTTGTACAACATTCACAAGTGGCCCTACACTCTTCTCTTCAATCGGTGAGTGTGCTTCTCTTTGATGTCTATATGTTGACTTGTGCACTATGAAGAACACAAGCTTATACTGAGAGGGGGGTGAACAGTATAAGACATAACCAATTAACAATTTTAACTTTAAATAACAGAGGCATCAACACAGCATTAATCAAGACAGAAAGCATCACACATTGAAGACCCATTTTAACGTGGTTCACCCAGAATGGTTGGGATACATCCACGGATAAAATCTTTCACTAAATTTTATCAATCAATTTTTGGGAATACCTTTCCCGATTACAAATTTTATGGGCACCAACCCAAAGGAGACACCAATCCCCTAAACTCGAGTTCGTGGGCACCAACCCACAGGAGACATCGATCCCCTAGCTCTGCTCTGGTTGGTGATCCTCTAGAAAACCTCTGCCTCCACTGCCCTTAGCAAATGGAACTCTATCCACAGAAGACACCTGTCCTCCCTGCTCTAGCTGGA
Source organism: Wollemia nobilis (assembly GCA_028583015.1). Classification (NCBI taxonomy): domain Eukaryota; kingdom Viridiplantae; phylum Streptophyta; class Pinopsida; order Araucariales; family Araucariaceae; genus Wollemia; species Wollemia nobilis. Next base: position 5,577,437 of record JAQPPZ010001063.1, on the reverse strand, counting down.
GACCTCTGTCCTCAACTCTATCACCTCCAAAGCTGGTCCTCGAATTTGCACTAAACATAGTCCTTCGGTCTAGTACAAATGTCCTCGTTCGTCTTTTCCTGTTGCGCTCACTCTGCATGCTTCGGCATCATCGCGCCACTTCTGCACTCTAGTGCTCTTTCGGCTGCATCTCGCACACTTCGACGCATATTCGACTGTCTCTCAATTCGCACTTAACTCTTCAAAACAATCCTCCTTTTATACTGACACTTTCAAGATCAAAACCTTGATCTTAGTCGGCTGTAACCCTAAACTACGTCGGCTCAAATTTAACTCTATCGGCTTCAACCGCCTCTGTGGTTCTGTAGCTTTACCCATGAAACTACACCATGTCATGATATCATGACACCTTTGCAGCCGTACACTTCCTTTTGGCTTTTGTCATGATATCGCGACACTATAGCCTTTGTCGACTTCAATTTAGCTCTTGTCACGAAATCATGACACTTCTGCCTCTGCTGACGTCGTCTTCACTTCTGTCATGAAATCATGACACTTTTGTCTTCATAGCCTTCCTCTCTACTTTTTTCATGAAATCATGACACTTCACTTATGGAAGACATGCTTTCAGTTTCTGTCATGAAATCGTGACACTTCTACTGTCGTCTGCTATCTTTTTTGCCTGTCACAAAATCGTGACACTTTCTGCATCCATACGCTATATTTTCTACCTATCGCGAAATCGTGACACTTTCTGCATCCGTACGCTTTTCCTTCATCTTGTCATGAAATCATGACGCTTTCAGCTTTCGTACGCTTTCTTTGCAGCCTGTCACGAAATCGTGACGCTTCTCATTTCAGACTCTTCCCTTTGTTGCATGTCGCAAAATCGTGACAGTTCTCACTTCGAGTTCTGCAGCATGTCACGAAATCATGACAGTCCTCACTTTGTCTTTTGTAGCATGTCACGAAATCGTGACACTTTTTGAATTACTTTCTCTCTCTTCGAACTTGTCGCGAAATCATGACAGTTCATATTGTGGACTCTCTCTTCTACATTATGTCATGAAATCGCGACACCTTTTTGTCCGTACAACCTTCCTTGCATTATGTCGCGAAATCGTGACACTTTTCCTTCTTTGCCTTCCTGCACTTTTTGAGTCGTGAAAATGCGACATGTCGCAAAATCGTGACACTTTCCACCTTGCTTTCTTTCTCTGCCAACATGTCACGAAATCACGACAGTTTTGCCAGCTCTTTCTCTCTCCTCTAACATGTCGCGAAATCGTGACAGTTTTTCCAGCACTTTCTCTCTCCTCTAACATGTCACGAAATCGTGACAGTTTTTCCAACGCTTTCTCTCTCCTCTAACATGTCACGAAATCGTGACAGTTTTCTTACTTGTCTTTTTCTTTGATCTTTTGCAAATGGGCTACTATGATCTTCTTGGAAACTCACTGTCCATGCTCTGAATAATCTTCTTGGAAACTCACTGTCCATGTCTACAAAATATTTGACATTAAATCAAATTCCTTCAAGAGCTTCTTGACATCAATGACAACCTATACACTTGAGCAAAGGCAATGTACCCAAGGTACCCAAAATTGCCAACAATCTCCCCCTTTGTCATTGATGGCAAACCTTCGTCTTAGGAGCCAAAACTGAAACCAACTGTGCTAACAACTGAGAAACTGCCTTTGAGGTTTTGCTCCCCCTGACTTGAAGCTTTCCTCTTCACTTGAAGCTCTCCCCCTTACTCATATTTCTCCCCCTTTGTCATCAATGGCAAAGGGTCACCTTTGGGGCTCGGGACTAAGAATGAGCCTCTTAGCTTGGTCCCTCCCCCCACCTCCTGATGAGGTGATTAATTTTGGGGTGGGAGTACAACTCCCAATTTCTCCCTTAGATACTCAAACGTATCTCTTGGAAGAGGTTTGGTGAAGATATCTACAATCTGCTCTTTAGTAGGCACATACTCTAGCTTGATCTGCTTGTCTTGCACTTTCTCCCTTAGAAAGTGATACTTGATGGAAATATGCTTTGTCCTTGAGTGCATTACCGGATTTTTGGAAATACTTATGGCACTCGTATTATCGCAAAATATGGAGATGGGTTGTTCATGCTTGACTTTGAAATCCTCCAAGGTGGTTTTCATCCATAAAACCTGTGTACACCCAGCCACTGTTGCTATGTATTCAGCCTCTACTGTAGATAAGGAAACTGAAGGTTGTTTCTTACTTAGCCAAGAAACCAAACTCTTTCCCAAAAAGAACGCTCCACCACTAGTGCTCTTCCTGTCATCAGTATTGCCTACCCAATCTGCATCTGAATAGGCCGTGAGGGTGAAATCATCACCTTTGGGATACCAAAGCCCAAAATCCATAGTGCCCTTCAGATATCTGAATATCCTCTTAACTGTTGTAACATGAGAATATTTTGGAGCTGCCTGAAATCTTGCTACTAACCCAACTGCTTGCATGATATCTGGTCTAGTAGCCGTAACATATAATAAACTGCCAATCATTGATCTGTACAACCTTTGATCTGCCACTGGAGATTCATCATCTTTACTCATCTTGCACCCTGTAATCATTGGAGTACATACTGGTTTGCTGTCCATCATCCCAAATTTCTTCAACATTTCTTTGATATACTTTCCTTGAGAGAGAAATACACCATTTTTTGATTGAGCAATCTGAAGACCTAAAAAGAATGACAGCTCTCCAATCATAGACATCTCAAATTCCTTCTGCATGGTGTTAGCAAAAACTTTGCACATCTGAGTATTATTCCCCCGAAAATAATATCATCAACATAGACAACCATAATCAACATATCATCACCTTCATTCTTAATATACATATTGCTATCTGCCACGCCTTTCCTGAAGCCTTGCTCATGAAGATAACTATCAAGTCTTGAGTACCACGCCCTTGGTGCTTGCTTTAACCCATATAAAGCCTTTTTCAGTTTACACACATAGTCTGACTGTTCTGTGAGAGACACTCCTTCTGGCTGTTCTATGTAGACTTCTTCTACCAACACCCCATTTAGAAAAGCTGACTTTACATCCATTTGATATACCTTGAATGATTTGAAGCTTGAAAGGGCCAAAAACATTCTGATAGCTTCAAGACGAGCAACAGGAGCGAACGTCTCTTCGAAATCAACACCTTCTACTTGAGCATAACCTTTGCAGACTAACCTAGCTTTGTTTCTGACAATCTTTCCATCCTCATTGAGTTTATTTTTGAATATCCATTTTGTGCCAATGACATTCTTGTCCTTAGGTCTTGGAACCAAATCCCAAGTTTCACTTTTCTCTATTTGATTTAGCTCTTCATCCATCGCTTTTACCCAAAATTTATCTGCACATGCTTCACTAAAATATTTTGGCTCAATCTGAGATAATAAAGAGACATTTGTAGAATCGTGTGAAGGAATGACTCTTCTTCTTGTTTGCCTGCTGTTTGGATCACCAATGATCAAATCTTTGGGATGATGTTTCTGAACATATCGTGAAGGAGTTTTAGGAAGCAGTTGTTGTCTTTCCTCTTCTTCATCTGAAACTTCTCTGAATTCTTCTTGACAAATTTCATCACTGAGTTCCTTGACTGGTTCTCTTATCCCTGTATTTTCATCAACTGTTACATTTATGCTCTCTACGACTGTATGCGTTCTTTTGTTGAAGCATCTGTAGGCCTTGCTTCTGTTGGAATATCCAAGAAAGATTCCCTCATCACATCTAGGATCAAACTTACCCAAATTTTGATCTTCCCTTCTGATGAAGCACTTACTCCCAAACACTTTGAAGTATTTTACTGTAGCTGGTCTCCCTTTCCATAACTCATAAGGAGTTTTATGATGATTGACTCTAAGTTGGGCCCTGGTGATAATGTAGATCGTTGTACTGATCGCCTCTTTCCAAAAGCCATCTGAAAGTTTTGACTCATTTAACATAGCTCTAGCCATATTTTCAATAGTTCTATTTTTCCTTTCAACTACTCCATTTTGTTGAGGAGTTCTTGCTGTTGAATATTCTCTTTTGATTCCTTGTTGCTCACAGTATTCCACAAATTCATTTGAAGTGAACTCTCCTCCTCTGTCTGATCTTAAGCATTTGATTCTCTTGTCAGTCTCATTTTCAATCATTTCTTTGAAAGCTTTAAATTTTTCAAAAGCTTCAGATTTTTCTTTGAGAAAAGTAACCCACGTCATTCTAGAATAATCATCTATAAACAACATGAAGTGGGGCCACATAAATCAGTATGAATAAGATCCAATGGTTTTGAAGAAGTATACCCTTTTGATTTGAAACTGGTTCTGGTCTGTTTTCCATGTTGACAGGGACCGCAAATGATATTATGGGGCCTTTTTATTTTGGGCAAGTCTCTAACTACTTCCTTGTTACTAATATTGACAAGATTATCAAAGCTCAAATGCCCCAATATTTTATGCCATAGCCAACTCTCATCTTCTTGAGTTAGAAAACACTTTTCCCTTTTTATCTCACTCAGCATGTAAAGATTGTTTGGAGTCCTTGTAGCACTCGCAATGAGTTTTCCATTTTTTTCTTTACTTATCTCACATCTATCTGAAAAGAAAGATACTATGTGCCCTTGATCACAAAGTTGACTCACACTTAGAAGATTATGTCTTAGGCCTTCTACATAAAGCACATTTTTTGTTTTGGATTTCCCATCCAAACTAAGAGTCCCTTTACCACGATTTTAGTTGACCTATTATCTCCAAAACTGATTGTTCCTCGGTTTGTTTGTTTTAAGACCAAAAATTTTTCCTTTTCACCAGTCATATGTTTTGAACAACCACTATCAAGATACCATTTTTCTACTTTGTCTTGAGCATGAAAAGCAGTTTGAACTATCATTGACTTAGATTTGATCTCATTTTTCTTTTTAGTGAACTCAAGGCTAGATCTATCCAAACTGCACATCCTTGTTGTATGCCCAAAATTCTTGCACTTGAAACACATGAAATTTTTATTCATAAGAGGTGCAAAAGAGTTAACATTTTCCTTACTATGGCTATTCAAGGATTTTTTGCAATGCATAGCTTTGTGACCAAAATTCTTGCAGGAAAAACAATAGCCATGGAAAGTATTAAGTAACCTGTTTTGATGCCTTGGATGATTGTTCTTCTTGTGACCAACTGGAATCCACCGCTCTTCAGGATGAAGATTGGTCTTGCTCGAAGACCCTATTTCATGAATAGTGATACCATCCTTCTTTTGCTTGTCATACGGAGTATTCTATCTGAGAGCCAATTTTTCCAACTTCACTCTAAGAGACATAACCTCTTCTTCTAGTTTCTCGCAATCGCTTTCCTTTCCTTTTAAAGCTTCTGTCAGAACCTGTTCAACCTTCTTTCCTTCTTCAGCTAGAATTTTGAAGTCTATAACTCTTTGAGACAATCTTGATCTTGCAATCTCTTCTTCCTGAAATTGATGCTTGAGAACAGAATTTTCTTCCCTAAATTTCTCAAGCCTTTTTAAAGCCAAGAAGAATTCACCTTTGAGATCGAACCCAACCTCTTCATCTCTTTTTGAATCTGTATGTTCCTCTGAAAGATCCTTCTCCAAGCTATTAGGCTTTTTTGGAGAAACCCGTTCTGATACCAATTGAAGAACACAAGCTTATACCGAGAGGGGGAGTGAACAGTATAAGACATAACCAATTAACAATTTTAACTTTAAATAATAGAGGCATCAACACAACATTAATCAAGACAGAAAGCATCACACATTGAAGACCCATTTTAACGTGGTTCACCCAGAATGGTTGGGATACATCCACGGATAAAATCTTTCACTAAATTTTATCAATCAATTTTTGGGAATACCTTTCCCGATTACAAGGTTTATGGGCACCAACCCAAAGGAGACACCAATCCCCTAAACTCGAGTTCGTGGGCACCAACCCACAGGAGACACCGATCCCCTAGCTCTGCTCTGGTTGGTGATCCTCTAGAAAACCTCTACCTTCGCTGCCCTTAGCAAATGGAACTCTATCCATAGAAGACACCTGTCCTCCCTACTCTGGCTGGAGACCTCTGTCCTCAACTCTATCACCTCCAAAGCTGGTCCTCGAATTTGCACTAAACACAGTCCTTCGATCTAGTACAAATGTCCTCGTTCATCTTTGCCTGTTGCGCTCACTCTGCATGCTTTGGCATCATCGCGCCACTTCTACACTCTTGCGCTCTTTTGGCTGCATCTCACACACTTCGACGCATATTCGACTGTCTCTCAATTCACACTTAACTCTTCAAAACAATCCTCCTTTTATACTAACACTTTCAAGATCAAAACCTTGATCTTAGTCGGCTATAACCCTAAACTACGTCGGCTCAAATTTAACTCTGTCGGCTTCAACCGCCTCTATGGTTCTGTAGCTTTACCCGTGAAACTACACCATGTCACGATATCATGACACCTTTGCAGCCGTACACTTCCTTTTGGCTTTTGTCATGATATCGCGACACTACAGCCTTTGTCGACTTCAATTTAGCTCTTGTCACAAAATCGTGACACTTCTGCCTCTGCTGACATCGTCTTCACTTCTATCATGAAATCATGACACTTTTGTCTTCATAGCCTTCCTCTCTGCTTTTGTCATGAAATCATGACACTTCACTTATGGAAGACATGCTTTCAGTTTCTATCGTGAAATCGTGACACTTCTGCTGTCGTCTGCTATCTTTTCTGCCTATCGTGAAATCGTGACACTTTCTACATCCGTACGCTATCTTTTTTGCCTATCACGAAATCATGACACTTTTTGCATCCGTACGCTTTTCCTTCATCCTGTCGTGAAATCGCGATGCTTTCAGCTTTCGTACGCTTTCTTTGCAGCCTATCACGAAATCACGACGCTTCTCATTTCAGACTCTTCCCTTTGCTGCATGTCATGAAATCATGACAGTTCTCACTTCGAGTTCTGTAGCATGTCACAAAATCATGACAGTCCTCACTTCGTCTTTTGCAGCATGTCACAAAATCGTGACACTTTTCGAATTACTTTCTCTCTCTTCGAACTTGTCGCGAAATCATGACAGTTCATATTGCGGACTCTCTCTTCTGCATTATGTCATGAAATCGTGACACCTTTTTGTCCGTACAACCTTCCTTGCATTATGTCGTGAAATCGTGACACTTTTCCTTCTTTGCCTTCCTGCACTTTTCGAGTCGCGAAAATGCGACATGTCGCGAAATCGTGACACTTTCCACCTTGCTTTCTTTCTCTGCCAACATGTCATGAAATCGTGACAGTTTTGCCAGCTCTTTCTCTCTCCTCTAACATGTCGCGAAATCGTGATAGTTTTTCCAACACTTTCTCTCTCCTCTAACATGTCACGAAATCGCAATAGTTTTTCTAGCGCTTTCTCTCTCCTCTAACATGTCGAAATCGTGACAGTTTTCTTACTTGTCTTTTTCTTTGATCTTTTGCAAATGGGCTACTATGATCTTCTTGGAAACTCACTGTCCATGCTCTGAATAATCTTCTTGGAAACTCACTGTCCATGTCTGCAAAATATTTGACATTAAATCAAATTCCTTCAAGAGCTTCTTGACATCAATGACAACCTATACACTTGAGCAAAGGCAATGTACCCAAGGTACCCAAAATTGCCAACACACTACAAATTCAACTAGTGAGCTTACCCTTCAACATCAATATTTCTACCTGCATACTTCTTCTTCAATAGGTAAACTAAAAATACTTTACCACTCCTATATATCCATGTGCTACCAAATATTTAATGCTACCTTAATTTCATTCTCCTTCTCTTCTAATTGGGTTCATATTTATAAGTGCTATATAAGCATTTATTTTTAAGGGCATCTCTCTAGATTCTAAAATTGTGTAAGACAAGTAGTGCTAAGTGACACTTAAGTTTTCTACTTTATTTGAAATAATCCTACTACACCATATTCTAAGACTTATGCCAAGTGGTATTAATATTCTTATCCTTCTATTATAATGTCTAGATTGTAGGTTTTTTAAACAATGCTTCCTTAAAAGTATTATGCAGGTGATAATTGATGCTCGTTGTGTGCCTGAGTCATCTTCAACAATGTGGCCAATACTCCCTCTTGCTTGAACGAAACTTCTTCTTCCACATGGTTCAAATCCTTCACAACTGTGCCCTAACTTCTTAAGCTATTCAATGTGTTAGTTTATATTTCTTAACACTCATTCACTGTAGGTTTTGATGATATTCCAATGCTTCAATGATCACTATTCTCTAATGTTTCTATTGGAGAGAAATGATTGTTATTCTTTCAATGCTTCTTTTGCAGAGATGATTATTCTTCCAATATTCCTAAATAGTTCCAACCATATGTATGTGATGGCTTTATTTATGGGTAACTCCTTGAATTTGAGTTAAAATTGGAGTATCTGCACTACAAATTTGATGTGTATCAACCTTGTCTAGATGGTGCAAATTGTTTGAGTTTTCTTTACCACCTGTAAATACATGAACATTGTATATATTATCTGAATGCAATGCTTATTTAGTGCAAGTTCCATGGGAAAAAATATGCTTACTCCACTTGCCAATAATGCTACTTCCAATGCTCCTATTATGTGGACAAAACCCTATTATCCTTGCACCATTTTGTTTATATTTTTGAGTTTATCCTGCAATACCTTCACCAAAGGCTTTCCACTATCAAGTGTACCTTGCTCTGCCTTCCCCAAAGGCTATCGGATGTACCTTATTTTACCTTAACCAAATGCTAATATATGCTAGATGTATTCAACTTAATATCCTTAGTGTAGCTATACCTTCTGCCTAATTCTTTCACCTTTATTGTTATCTTCTACTTGTAAGCAATATTTTCTATTGCCTGGGTGATGAATGCAGGTTGATGCTACTAAAACTATCTCCCTTTCCTTAGAGGTACTTCATTTTTAGAGATCTTTAGAATGCCTATAATGAGGTGCTATGCAAATGTAGAATAGGATGGTTTAGATGTTTTCCCCCTTGTGCTCTCAAATTGATTATCTTGACTTCTCAAAATTTTTGCTTCAACTTCCTTTGTAGGCTAAGATAAACTAAAGTCAATATTACCTTTAAACCCTTGGCAATACTTTTCTTACCTGGTTACTTTTGCACTCAATAATACAAGTGTTTCAATAATGTTTTGCACTATAGTATATGCAAATTTTTAGAGTCTTATTTTTCTTATAATAGTCAATAGAATGTTGATAATTATATTTCTCTCGAAATATATCTAGCTTCTATTTTTCTATGTAGGTTTGAAAATTGTAGACAATAACTTCTGCACTACCTTGAATATTTTAAATGATCACTATTTATGCAATATTTAAACCTTGAAACTGGTGAATAAGACACCAAATATAAAATTTTAACTAATGAACCTTTTGCACATTTTTTTGCATACCTTTTCTACCTCTATATATGATGATGATGATGGTGATTTAAGTCACCTAAAATAATTGTATTTTGTAGATGATATTGTAGCTCTTCTAGGCTGTCCAAAAATAGCTCTTTGATTCACCTATTTGTAGTGTTAACACTTCACTAAATTGATGCCCAAAACTATGATTTGGTGGCTTTAATTTCTCTTTATAATATACCTCTGAAATCTGAACCTTAACAACTACTAATGTTGTCATTGTCGCTTCTTTTTTTTCCTCTAATATTAAAAATTTTAGATTTTAAAGCAGTCAAAAACTTCTCTGAATTGTTATCCTTGAATATCAAAAATTTGGTAGGAAACTCCTCCAAATCATAGTTGAGATATTCCTTAAGAACCCTTAAATGAAAATCCCCAAATCTCTCATATTTGGTGGTTTCTCTATCTCCTTTCTCCTTGTCAAATTATGGCTTCAAACTTTCCCTTCTTCTCAAAAATATGAAAGTCTTGAGATCTTCACAAAAACACTCCAAAATTTGATAAACTTATTGGAAAAGCTTTCTCCCTTGGGATTTTTTTTGAATGGAAATAATTGCCTCAATTTATTTATTATCAGGAGCTTCTCCTTGGTAGTAAATTTCTCCAATGAGTTCTTCTAATAACTCCTTCAGTGGGGCTCTCCAAGCCTTCTCCTTGTTTCTCCTTGAGACCTCTCTAAGGTCTTTAATCTCATAGCTTAAAAATACTTCTATGATACCTTCCTTGATCTCTTAAATATACTACTACTAAAATCTAAAATAGGAATTTTTTCTAGTCCTCTATCCTCAATCTTCCACTATGGAAGTTCTTCAATAGGCTCTTCTATGGGCCTCTTATTCAATGTGAAGTTTCCAATATTAAATGGAAATAACAAATATCCAATCTTCACCAGGACTCTTCTCCTAAAGTCTCTTATTCCTTCAATGGGGTCTTCAATATGCAATTATCTCAATGGAGCCTTTTCCTCAGGCCTCCAAATATTCAACTCTGCAACTTGTTGCTTCAGGTACTAGATTGATAACAAATAATATATTCTTTCTAGCTCTTGTAGGAAGCTTCCCAACTTTATTTTAATCCCCTTTATTCTACAACAAAGTATTAGAAAATGATAAAAGCAATTTCTATACATCTATAGAAAACAATCTTCATTAGTTGGATTGCTAATCTAGTGAGAGCAATGTTGATTTCTAGTCTTCACAATATTTTCTGTTACTCTATGGAAAAAATCTAGCCAATAGTAAATTCAAAATTTATGAAAATATGATTTACAATATCCTCTCAATATCTCTTGTGGCTCTTCCTATTTATTATTGATCTACCTAGTGATATGATACCATTGTTAAATTTTAAATCTATAAACGTAAAGGAAATGCAACCACAAGTATGGAAATAAGCATGCAATATTATAACTATGATAATGGCTAACTAATATACATGAAAATATGATAAGAAAATTTAGAAATAACTCAAGAAATATCCATTAATAAAATCTCATGATAATATATAATGCTCTTCAATGAAGGTGACTACCTCTCCATCTTTGCAAAAAATCTCTACATTGTGTCTACTACTCTTCTACCTATGCACTCCAAAAATCCTCTTCACTTCTACTCTAGAAAGGCCTATTTATAATAATATGCAAATATTTGCCTTCAATATTCCTATGACACCTCACTATTCTATTCTAAGAACTCATGTACACATGGACTACATGAACATTTACATCATTGCACATTCTAACACTTATGGATTTATTACATTGCTTTAATAAATTACTTAAGTCCTAATAAACTCCTAATATATATATGTATCCATGATGGTACATTAGTAAAGAATAAAATAATGTAATATATTCCAACATACATTAGATGGTCAACAATCTGATATAGGCCTATGATATAAAATATCCATGGTAGATGCCTCAAAGGAGTAGAGGAGCCATGTAGCTCAAGAAGGGACCATAATTATGAATATCTCTAATGGTGAGGGCACACAACTTGAGATAAAATGTTTGGCATCAGGATACTCTAAACTAGACCAATTGGGAGTAGAGCAATCTACCAATTCAAAACATCTGATAGTAGAGCAATCTACCAATTCAAAACATCTAGAAGCAGAACAATCTATCAATATATACCAGTTGAAGTTAGAGCACTCTACACCTAGCTAGTCTACAAAACATCTTGCATCTAGCTAGTTTACTGAATATATAGTTGCAAGTCTATCTATAGAGAATATTATGTAGGATCAACTTGCATGAGAACCCTCTAAACACATATTGAGGGATGACATGTAGGAAGAAATATCTACATCTACTACTGAAGCACCTATGGCCACGACATACATCAACATGAGAAATGAAAAGAGAAAACACTACATAGCCCCAACATAGTATCGTATTCATAGGAAAATAGGATAGCATAATTCTAACTCTAAGGTAGAGTGGGCCACCTTCACGTAGATATACCAAGCCAATAAAAAACTGGTACAATATATGAAAGAGGAGAAGATAACTAGAACAAAATGAATAAAGGTTGGTAAGCAAGTCAAAGGAGAGCCAACCATCTCCATAAATCTAGTAAATTAGACTAGATAAAAGGATTACTCACACCTATTCATGTATGTCCTCTTTTATTCCTAGTAGCACCACCAATAATAGAATACTTATTTTAAAGTGGATTATTCAGACAAGAGCCCATGTGGGTACTCTAAAAAAATGCAGGACAAACTCTGCCTATAGACCCTGAGGAGCCCTAAGAAAATTTAAAGAAGAAGAAGCACCAGTAGGGGATGCCCAGTAACTAGTCCTTTTAAAGGCTCAAATTTTTTACACATCATGGATAGTACCTTGGGATATCTTGACTGCCAAAAAAGTAGTGCTCCTAGACAAAGAATATTTATTATAGCAACAAGTAAAAGTAAAGCATCAACGAAGGAGGGTCACCCTTGCTTGGAAACCATTGCAAGAATCCCATAGGAAACCAAATACAGGTGGATATCAGGTAATAAATAGATAAAGGGACAATTATTGGGCTTGAGGGAGACATCAAAAAATAGGACATAATGGTAAAACATCGATGAAACAGGGTACACTAGTGGAATGTGACATGAGGACATGTCAACGATTAGGCATGGGGGTATGATGAGCATTGAAAATGATCATCTTATTTATATTTATGGGGACATCATTTCTATTTTAATTAAAATTTTAGATGTAGTTTTTGACCTATCCAAAAAGCAATGCGCCTATCTAATACATCAATCAAAATCAACATAAAAGCATAAAATGATAAACAAGATTGCAAATAATGAGAAAATGGATGTTTCTTTTATTAATATTGAAAATGAATCTCAGTTACAATCATGCCCCTCTTAGGGTCACCCAAATGTTGATACAATTGATACAATTCCAAAGCCCCCAATGGGGTAGGCACAATACTAAGGCTCTCTAAATAGTCACAAACTGCTCTAGGGTGGAGTTGACCCTCTTCTTCGCATTGAGGAAGGAATTAGATGATTGAATCTCCTTCGAACCTGCTTTCCTACGGTCAAGAAACAACACAAAAGCATTAAACGAATATGCAACCTCTCATGATGAGGCCCTTTGAGGAAAATATGCATAAAGATGTCATAACAACTATGAAATCAAGAAGATGAATAAAACATATTAAACTTGTGCAAGATTCATGAAGATTGTTAGAAACATGAAAGTAGAAGGTGCAACTATCTATCTATTGAATCAATTGCATGGAATGAAACAAGATAGCATGAAAATAAGCCATTGATGTCCTACTTGCTATGATGAAGTAAACTTATTATAATCCCTAATTAAGCCAGTCGGAGTCTCTAAACTACCAAAGAAACCATTAAAATGACTAATCTAACCTAATTAAGCATACTAAAATAGAAATAGTAAGGAGATCTATCACCTATTGCAAACCGTAGCTCTGATGAGCGGTCTGCACTGTACACCATGGCTGTCAGCCATGACAAGCAATCAAGTGGTTTTGCCCTCCAAATCTAGGGTTGTGGGCTTGATCCTCCTTGTCAAATTGATGATCAAGGGTCACCTTGGTGTCCTCTGACTAGATTGGTGGTTGAATTCCATAATTGGGCCTCCATTTTCCTGAATTAGCGTTTCTTGGCATTCTAGCTCCTTAGGGCATCCATGGCATGAATTGTCATGATGCTTGATTAGTTGACAAGTGGATAGCAATCAAACTCCCTCTCAATGCACTCAAGTGAGTCCACAATTTGATAGGGCTTCGCTGCTCAAAATGCTCTCTCTCTTGCTATATCTTTGCCCTAATTTTAAGGGGTACTTATAGGACTACCCAAGGGCTAGGGGTGGCTTCATGGAGAAGCCAAGATCAAGAAGAGGTAGTTGGGATAGTTGGATTGGAAGCCTCTAGAATCTTCCATCCTTCAACTACCTTCTTCTAGATCAAATGGTCATTCCAACCGATTTGGCTCGGATGAAGGCCAACTGAACTTCAGTTTAGACCGTAGGTCATAGCTACGGCCTAGGCTATGAACCATAGGTGTCAATAGTGGTTCAGACTATAGACCGTAGGTCTCAATCATGGTTCAGACTGATTAGGCCAAGGAGCCCAAATTGAGTGGTTAGAACCACTGCTCTATCTTGGAGTCTATCCAAGATCTTCCATATGGTCTTGTAGCATGTCCCATATGAGTAGTCACCTTCGACATGATGCATTTTAGGTGTCTACAGATGCCCCTTTTGAGATGCGTTGTGAGATCGAACAACGCTGAGAAAAAATAGACCTCCTAAAATGATGTCAAAGGTTCTATGATGATCATTGATCTGATCAACATTAGATGCCCCAGGTCCTACAAAAGGATGCGCATCCTAGAATCATTGCTTCCAACTGGGTGAAAGGCTTAAATTTGCAAGAGTTTGCACTCATCATCAGACATTCGAGTAGCTTTGGTGCTACAATAGGAGTTAGGCCTATATAACCGAAAGGATGAGAGTTACAAACTAACTATCATATATGCTATTTACCCCAAGAAAAGGGGTAAGCTTATGATAGTTGTTGACAATGATTCGTAAGATGAACGCAATTTGACAAGATCAAGGGATCTACGATTTCAGGGATCTTCTATTGATTTTGATTATGATTATGATATTATGACTACCCCCTCAAGCGATGAGTCGATGAGGGTAATGACAATGAATAAAGTGATGAGGTCACTTGACCACAAATGAATGATCTGCACAAACTTAGATTTGAGCATTTAATTACTTGGCTAGGCCTTAGTTCAACTTATGATTGCAACTGTTAATAGTAATTGCACCTTCCTATCCCATGGAGCAGTCAGGCTGCAATAGCCTTCTTAGGGAATCAAAATGATACAATGCCAATTATATTTATGTTGAATCAATTTGTCGATGATCTACTAAAAATATGTCATAGGAGAAATGACATGAAATGCCTCGTTCCCATGGAGCGGTCCAGCCTTGAAGGCCTTCTTCGGGATTGAAAAGAAGCATATCAAATCAACGATGACAATTTTACCCCAAATGTCCTTATGGTTATTTACTCATCTCGCCGGATTGCATGGAGCATCAGTCGCTGCAACCACCAAGTGTATAGGGTAAATGACTGAATACGAGGTGCATTTGGCTTTTGATTATTTGATTTTTTTGGTTAATTTGAATTTTTAATTGATCCTGGTGCTTGAGAATCACCAAATTTGTTAAATTGATTGCTCTTATTGAGATTTTGATCCATTAGGAATAATTAATTTACCATTTAAGACCTTCCCATGATGGGATTTTAATGCATTTAATGCCAGTTACAAACCATGTGTATGGTCTACGATTGGTATTTCAAATTTTGGGAACCACGACTCAGGGCTACGATCACAAAACCCTAATTTTGGGACCATGATTTTAAGTTACGGTCCGACAAAATTAGAAAAGGGTATTTAAATTTTCCCATTTTGAAAAATTCTCATTATTCCTTGAAAGCGATTTGCAACTGGAGAGCTCTGAGAGGTGAGGAAGCATATCTGACGTGAAACGCTATCGAAACCACTACCTACCACCTCACACACATCCCGATGGTGGACCCTTCACAACCTTCATCCAGTAGAGGGATCGGTGCAGGAAAGGTAACCCTAAACCTAGTCCTCGCATTCTTTACCACTTAAAAATGAACCACATTAAGAAATGGGTTAAATTTACCTCATTAAATTATTGGCAAAGAACCTCATACTAGTTAGGTTAGCTTAGATTTTAATTTTCCTTGGGTGCCAAGCTAGGAAGTGACCCAAAAAAGGTCACGTTCCTAGACCATAGCTAGCAGGTGTGGTTCCCAATTGTCATATTGGGGACCGTAGTTATCAGCCATGGTGGGATTCAAATCCCAATGGTCAAAAATTTGACCGTTATGTGGACCGTAGCTTTGACCTACGGTTCCCAATTTTGGAAAAAAATTCAAATTTTAATGATTTTTTTTATTTTTCTTGGCAATTAATGCCATTTATTGCACTTCTGAGATGCATTTTTGAATTTTCTTGAAATTTTTTATCACTTTTTGCATGTTTTTGTGTTTTTAGAAATTTTTAGATTTGTTTGACGTTTTTAAGGTCATTTTTTAGCTATTTTTAGTTTTCTTAGTCATCATTGTCCTTATACCTTTCTGCTCTATAAAAATTGACCTCTAGAGCTAGGGAGCTAGATATCCTCTGCACCCTCCATGATCAGCTCACTAACCAGGAGTGGGAGTGGTTTGGTGTGGTTGGCTTTGGCTATGTGCTTGATCTACCCATGATCTAGGTAGACCAGGCATACATGACTACATTGGCCCGACGTTGGGAGGCATATACCAACACATTTCACCTACCCATAGGTGAAATGACTATCACATTGGAGGATGTCTACCGGATCTTCAGGATCCCTATTGATGGTGAGCCCATCACCTCCACTCCTTTCACCAGAAAGGAGGATGTTTTTGATGAGATCTTTGGTGACCATAGTGAGGATGCCTAGGGCAGGGCTGATCATGGGGGCATCCACATCGGATATTGGTAGGGGGAGCACATATTCTCCATTCGAGAGGTCATATTTATGCACCTCATTGTTCATATTGTTCTTCTAGACTCCTCGAGCATGAGGATCCCTTGGAACCTCTTGGCTAGTGTCAGGAGAGTTACATAGAGCTCCATGTAGTGACCACTACTCTTGGCTTGGGGGAGCACCTTACTATGCTAGTTGTACTGAGAGTTATATCAGGCTACATGTAGGAGCTGAGTTGGCATCAATTGTAGCCTGTTACTTTAGATCTAGGGTTGGCAGCATATCAGGATCGAGCGATCGACTGACTTATCACTCATCATCACTACTATCCCTGATGCATGCTAGTGTTATGTGACATGCTAGCCCTATGAGGAGGAGGGGTTCTAGAGTAGGTCCCATGCTAGGGATGTTGATCACTACATTACTAGATTTGCATAGCTTTGGGTGGATGACATAGAGTGGCATCTGTATATGGATTGCCCTGCATGGGAGGAGGCTGGCGAGTGACTATGCTAGGCTAGGTGAGATAGGTGGTTGCTCAATCGCAAGGTCGAGATCCATGAGTATCAATTTTATTCATACATCCTCCACTAGTTTGGGATTGTACAAGATATTTTAGAGCTGCCTATCATCTACCGATGCCTAGTACTAGAGAGGGATCTACCTTGGATTCAGTCGATATCACTTGGAGATGAGGCTAATGACTTCTAGGAGTTGGGTATGGCTAGGGCTAGGACCACCCTAGTGTATGATACTTGGTGGTCCCTACTATAGTGGTAGGGAGAGGGGCCCCTCGATCGGGTGGATGATGAGGCAGAGGTTGATCTAGAGGGGCGTAATGTGCACCAGTGGACCGAGGGTGGATGGGGTGCAGAGGCCCCTATAGAGGATGCTCCATAGGTTGAGGCTAAGGAGGAGGCCCTAGAGGAGGGTGAGGCACCTCTAGATAGTGAGGTGGGGTAGCTACTAGCTCAGGTTGCTAACCTTCAGAGTCAGGTTGGGAGGCTACAGACCCAATAGTTGCAGCGGGATACTTCTATCACCACTCTAGAGGTGAAGCTGGCTCATATGGAGAGGTAGTTAGCATAGGCCTAGGAGTAGATCATAACTCTCATAGCATGGGCTATAGGGGTAGAGACATAGGTCCATGATCTCACTAGTGCGCGTGATCTAGCATAGGCATAGCGGAGTGTAGCTATTATAGAGAGATCTACTCAGGGTATAGAGGGGGGATCCTTCATCCTCCTAGGCTATCATGGGACCTCCAGCTACACCATCATCATTGCTACCAGGTGGTCATGACCCCATGGCAGAGATCCGATGCTTACAGGCCCTCGTGGAGGAGGGCAATGATAGGCACATAGGTAGGGTAGCCCGCATAGACCAGCTAGAGGGTTACATCAGGTTGATTGGTGGGTAGGTCCTAGAGGATCCACATGCTTCAGGGTCCCAGCGGACTAGGACCAGGACTACAGGGTAGTCCTCTATGAGCTCTAGCCACTGGACCCATAGGACCGAGAGGACACATAGGTCCTCTAGTATGCATGGAGCCAGCTCTCACAGGAGCCACAGGGATGGTGGGGGTGATGGTGGTGACTCTCAGGCTGGGGGTGCAGGCCCTCTATAGTACATATCTATTGAGATATTTATTGTACCATTTTTGAGTGTAAGGTCGAGGACCTACACAGTTGTAGCCTACGGGCATTTTGATATACTCTTGATGTACTCATTGATACACATATTTATATGATATTGATCATTTTGGCTCATTATGTGTACTTGTCATTTTTATGTTTTATGTTTATGTTTATGCACATGGATGCAGATGTTTATATTGATGCTATGTTCATATGATGTGATGTATGGATGACATGCACTAGATAGCTATTTTTTATTTATGATGATGATGATATGCAGTGATCTAGATGTTTAGATGTGCTACTTATGATGGATGCATATGGATGCGATGTTTACTTTTAAATACATATTTAATTTTGCTTTATTGTATGCATTTAATTTGTGATGATGTCACGCTATGTTGGTGTAATGTATGTAATGCTTTATTTACATGATGGTAATCTAATGTAAATGAACCTGTATACTTTAATCACTTAAAACATAAGGAATGAATGTGATATGAGTTTAACAATCTAATGGACGACACCACAAAATGTGTAAAAATCATGAATGTAATTGAAAATCCTCATTACAAGAATTTACTCAATTAATCACCCATATATGAAATGCAATAATATGCTATGGTATGATGCGAATGATATAATATGTCACTCTATATTCTTTTTGCAATTTTAAAAAATATGCACAATATAGTCAGTGGTCGTCTAGATATCATTTCTGATATCCATCTGGTATCTATCCTATATCTTGATTGTGCCTTATGTAATGATGTATCATGGATTCGATACTTTGTAGTTTGATGATTTGAATGACTTTATTTTATATGGTTTGTGATATTTGGTATTTTGTTGCTATTAGAGAAATTTTTGAGGTTTTCCATGAGACTCAAACACCCTAGTAGACTTCTCAAACGTCACATACTAACTGTACAAGGCTTTTTTTGGACAAAGCTTTCATCATGAATGACCCAACTATTCATTACCCCTATGTGTGCATGTGAGTATTTTTAGATAGACCATAGGCATACCCCAGATGTCAGTCGGGACTCTTCCAACCCATATGTGAGATCGAGTTCCTCTTATGTTCGTATCATCCTTGTTTTAGACTTGATTGGACTATACTGCTAGACAACCCCAGGCACCCAGAGCTAGCTCATCTTGCAAATTGATCAGGACTACCCCTCCAAAAATAGTCGGGACTCTTTCAACCCATTGTTGCAATTGGGGATCACCCAATAGAACTACTACTCCAGAATTAGGTGGGACTCTTTCAACCCATTGCTGTGATCGGGGTTCACTCTATGGCTTTGAATAGTGAACAATCTAGGGATTCAAGTTCTCACCCCATTTTTTATATTTGCTCATATGTAGTGATAAAAATCACTATTTTTCACGTTTTACTCTGAGTGATAAAAATCACTATTTCTTACATTTTACTTGAGCAAGGGATTTGTATAGTGCTTTTGATTCACTATATCACTTTAGATTTGAACTTTGAACTTTGGGTTTGAGATTTAAACTTTGTATCTATGTACGAGTAGGGGAAATTCTTGTCCTTTTGCCAAGGTTCACCACTCTAGACCGAACTATTTGCAAGATAAGCGAGGTAATAAAACCCATCTCTCTAAATACCCAGGACCACTTTCATAGCTTTCATCCTCCCTTATCTTAGCAGGATTTTAAATGTGTCAATTAGTGATGGGATCCTGATATGCCAAGCACTATCACAACTAATGACCTCATCTACAAAAGCAAAAGAAGCTTTCTACGACATCTGAGAAACCCACTAGGTATGGCTGAGTGATTGGAAAACTTTGGTATACACACATATCTCATAGCAACAGGTGTTGTGTTGACAAACATTTACTCACATGAATGATGGATTATGATAAATGTAGAGGTGCATGATTAAAACACAAACGTGGCATCATTTGTAAGATTGACAAACACAATCCATCCTAATATGGAATGCAATGGATGAAGAATGCCTATATGCAATGCAATGATGAAATGAATGCATGTGTAAATGAAAATGCATAATGCAAATGCAAATATTTTTGGATTTTATGCTTTACCAATTTTTTTTTTAATTTTGAGCCTTTATATTTGACCAAATGGTGAGTACATGCCTTTGGAGCCTTTAAATTGACCAAGCAATTTTTCAAAAAATCCTTGGAGCTTTTTAGGATGACCGAGCGGTTTTAAGCAAACCCTTAGAGCCTTTTGGGGTTGACCAAAGGTTTGAAATACCTTTGGAGCTTTTTGATTGACCAAACTACTCACAAGAGAGCTTGGAGCCTTTTAGGATGATCGAGCGGTTTTAAGCAAACCCTCGGGGCCTTTGAATGACATGACCAAGTGGTTTTAGAAACCCTTGGTGCCTTTTGGGATGATCGAGTGGTTTTAAGAAACTCTTGGAGCCTTTTCTATGCTCTCAAGCATAAAATGCCTTAATATGGATGATGTTGAGAGGTTCAGGCTCTTCAACACCTCCTAGCGATGTTAGGTGATAGGTACCTGGACCAATATTTTTAGATATGATATAGGGTCCTAGCCAATTAGCCATGAATTTGTCTCGCATATCGGGTAGCAAATTAGAGTTCTGTTGGTTCTCTTTGAGCACAAGATCCCCAACTTCAAAGTCTCTCTGATGGACTTTGATATTATAAGCTCATTTTAGTCACTCCTGATAAACATGGAGATGCTCCAGGGCATTCACGTGATGTTCATCAAGCAACGTCAATTGATCTAGTCGAGCTTACCGTGCGGTGTCATCATCGATGAACTCTTTCAATGCGACGCGCAACATTGGAATTTCCAACTCTAAGGGCATAATGGCCTCAGTGCCATATACTAGTGAAAATGGTGTTGCCCCAATGGGCATCCGAATACTAGTCCTATAAGCCCATAATGCAAGGGGTAGCTGGATATGCCAATCTTTGTGGTTTTCTTGGACCATATTTTTCAAGATAGCCACCACTATCTTGTTTGAGGCCTCAGCTTGCCCGTTTGCTTGTGGATAATAAGGAGTTGCAAAACTGTGTTTGATTCTATATTTAGATGTCAAAGCTCTCATAGTTTTGTTCTTAAATGATGTTCCATTATCCAAAATTATTTTGGATGGAATCCCAAAATGACTTATGATATGCTCTAGTATAAACTCTGCTATACGAGCTCCAGTTGTCATTGTTAAGGGTATTGCTTCCACCCACTTTGTGAAATACTCAGTAGCCATGATAATAAATGTATGTCGGCCCGATGATGGAGGAGAGATCTTGCCTATAAGATCTAATCCCCACTGAGAAAATGGCCAAGCCGCTTGGATGGGTTGTAAGGCCTATGATGGCAAGTGCGTAAGATTAGCATGATGCTGACATTTGATGCATTTCTTGACATACACATTGCACTCCTTCTCCATAGTGGGCCAATAGTAACCCATTCGAAGGATGCACTTGATGATGGCCATGCCACTGAAATGGCCATCGCACGTACCATCATGAGCTTGAGAAATCACCCAAGATGACTCTTGGGGCTCTAGACAATGAAGGAGAACTCCATCGTAACCTCATCGGTACAAAATATCTCCTATAAAGACATATTTAGTCACTTTCTACTTGAATGTGCATTTTGCGGCATGCAATAATCCCTCTGGGATTATACCAAGTTTTAAGAAGTCTTGGATTTGTGACATCCAACTCTGACAAGCCTCAGCTTCGACTGCCAAGATGACTTGCTCCCCCTACGTATTTACTTTTGCAAATGCAGACTAGGAAACAACCTTGTGGTGAATGGTAGTACCACTCCCCATCGGACTCTGAGAGGTTAATGACCCCTAAGGTGCCTTCTTTAGAAAGTCTTCAGCTCTACAGAACCATTCAACTTTTGGTTCCATGCTAATCATGTTGATTGACATTTTATTATCAAAGGCTTCACGCTCCATTGTAGGATGCGAAAGCATTTTGACATGGATGGTAGTGAAATCTGTAGATGGATTCTGAGGGATTAAGGATCCCAAAGATGCCATTGTGTCTACAAACCTATTTGATGAATGAGGGATTGCCTCGATGTCATACCATTCCAATTTAGCCAAATATGTAACAACAAGATCTTTATAAGCTTTTAGTATGGGACATCGACACTGAAAGAGCCCCTTAACTTGGTTGACTATGAGCAAGGAGTCACCAAAGATGTTTAGTCTCTTAATGTTCATGGCGATGGCTGTGTGGAGGCCCAGTAGTAGGGCTTCGTACTCAGCATTGTTGTTGGTGCATGGAAAGTCTAATTTAAATGACAAGGGCATTGGAGCTCCTTGCGGTGTGAAAAACACTATTCCTACACCACCTCCTTGCTCGCACTTCGAACCATCAAAGAACAAGGTCATATCAGCATTATTCTCTGGTTCTTCGAGATTTGATAACGATGCCTCAACCAATTGATCAGCTATGACTTGTCCCTTAATGGACTTTTGGCTTATGAATTCCAAGTCAAATTCTATCAGTAGCATGATCCACTTTGTAGTACGTGTATTATGATATGTCTTACTCATCATGTACTACAAAGGATTTTGTTTTGATATTACATATGTCGTATGACTTAGCATATAGTGTCACAATTTCTTTGTAGCGAATACTACTGCTAAACATAGTTTCTCCACATATGCATACCCTAGCTCGTAACTCACCAAGGTTCGGCTAATATAATATATGGCTTGTTCTTTGCCTTGCACATTATTTTGGGCTAACATGGTCCCTAATGCAAAGTCGATCACCGATATATATAGCAGAAAAGGCACATCTAGCCTTGGTGGAGCTAGTACTGGCGACATCGCTAGGTATTGCTTTATTTTAGTGAAAGCTGCTTGGTAGTCCTCGTCCCAATTGAATGGGACCCCCTTATGTAGCAATCGATTCATGGGTTGACATTTATCCGATAATTGAGTGATGAATCACTTTATCGATGCTACTTTGCCCTGAAGGCTCCTTAATTCTTTAATATTGGAGGGAGGACACATCTCTAAGATAGCCTTGACCTTCATTGGGTCGACTTCGATGCCTCATTTAGAAATGATGAATCCTAAGAGTTTACCAAAAGTTATGCCAAATACGCACTTCTTAGGATTCAACCTGACATTATGCTCTATCAGGCGATCGAAGACCTTCCTCAGGACCTCTACATGCTCACTACATAGCAATGACTTGGCCAACAAGTCATCGATATAATCCTCTAGGATCTTATGCATGTAGTCATGAAAGATATATGTCATGGCCCATTGGTATGTGGCACCAACATTTTTAAGACCAAATGGCATAACTTTATAGAAAAATGTTCCCCATGGCATTATAAATGTGGTTTTATGTTGGTCTTCGGGTTTAATCCAAATTTGATTGTAACCAAAAAAACTTTCCATTAAGGAGAGTATTTCATGACCTATAGTTGCATCTACAAGAGCATCAATATTCGACAATGAAAATGAATCCTTTGGTGTTGCCTTATTCAGGTCTCTAAAATCTATACAAATACAGATTCTTCCATCAGGTTTTCCTATGGGTACCATATTGGACACCCATTCTAGATAGTCGATGGAGATTACAAACTCTACATCCAACAACTTTTGTAGCTCATATTTCACCATTAAGGCTATTGTTGGATGCATCTTTCTAAGCTTCTACTTGATCTACTTCTTCATCAGATCTAGCGAAAGGTTATGAGTAACCAATTTTGGGTCTAGACCTAGCATATCTTTGTATGTCCAAGTAAAAATATTAGGTCTCTCTTTTAGTAGAGGGATGATGGTGGCACGCTCATCTGGAGTGAGACTCTCTCCAAATTTAACCTTCCTTGAAATAGTGGGATCACTACTGATATCCACATCGAAGGTTTCCTCTACTGACATGTGTGATCCCTCCTCAAGCTGATGAGGTGTAGGAATCAAATGGATGTCATCAATCGGGTTGATAGGTTCCACGTCGGAAGCACCCTCAGCATGATAGACATCATAAGCATAGCCTAGCATAAAATGAAATGGTTGCAACATTTCTTCATTAGGGAAGAAATATTCAGGCTCAATAGGTGAGTCAACATGATCCTAGTCGATAGCATCTACATTTAAATGCAATGGTTTGGATGGATCTATTGGATTATGGAGTGGAGTGGTCAAATCAATGGAGACCATATTGATGGAATGGAATTGATCTCTAGGACCACATGGACAAACATCTACATCATCGATGTAACTTCCATACCCAAGATCTGGCTCTATCGGCATGGGCACAAATGGGTCCTCTCTATGCGGACTACGGATGACTGGGTCCTCTCTATGCACTGATTGCAATATTGGATCATTCAGCTCAATGAGCTCTATGTACATAGGTGGATCAGGAAACACCATGTGATAGATCACATCAAAGTTTGGTGGTCTTCCCCTAAGGTGAGGATTGAGATTGATCTCTCTACGCATGTCCTCAGTCGTATAAGGTGCATTATGGTGACGTAGGTAGGGAGGTCCTAGATAGGCTCTCTCCAAATCATCTTCTTCATCTCGTAATACAATCCTTCATTTGCCCCCATTAGAATGGGATGTTCTAGAAAATGTGGCCCCATATAGGCTATTTCCTGATCACTATCATCGTTGTCCGATAAAATCGGATATAAGCACCATAAATATGATACTACCTCATAAATTAGCTTAGCCTCCTCCCCTGATTGAGTGTCGGGTGAGGACTCACTATCCACTAAGATATTCTCATGATACGTCTCGGGTGGTGCTATGGTGATGTAAGACACCATCCGACTATCCCTCTAGAATGTAGAAGGATTAGGGTGATATGGGTTGAAATCCACATCATCCCCTAGACTAAGGTACAAGTGATCTAAGGATACTATGAGCAAATCATCTTGTCCTTGTATCTGTAACCCTAGCTCGAACCTATCAGTTGCCAGTTGATAATGTGGCTCAAGCGGAGTCCTACATCCTTGTTCAAAAAGACCAAGGTCGTATCCATGCCAATGATATAACTCAAAAATATGCATGGAGTACTTCGGGTTGGATAGATAACAAACATTTACTATGAAAGGTTCATCATCATCTTCATCCATGGGTGTTCATGTTGGAAGTTGATCCAGCCTAGCGTAGATGAAGTTAGTCTGATTGGGTGGCTCTCCCAATGGCACTATTGATCCAACCAAAAAATGATGAGCATGCGGTCGGCCCATCTCTTGTGCAGTCTCTAGAATCAGTCCGAAGGTTACATTCTACACAATATACTCACCTAACCCTATGTTGGTGAGATGTACAGTCACCCACGGTGTGGATGACCCTGCTGATGATGTAGGTGAGGTAGGTTGAGGTACCTCCTCGGCTTTGTCTTGGGCTTCCTCCACTTCCATGGGGATGGGAGCCTCATTGGTGATTGGTTTGGGCACATTCTTCTCTTTTTCACCCATTTTTACCTTTAACTTCTTGTCATCCTGAAGCATCGTTGATGCAGTCGGTTTCAACGAAGTAGCAGTAGTGTGCTCAGATCTGTGTGATACATATGTTGATGGTTGAGCATGCACTATTGGTTTACCTCCTAGATTCTTAATCGGTGATGCAGGCCGGACGTCCAGGTGCATTGATGGGAGTATGAAACCCCCAGGAAAATCCACTAGGTTCATGAACTTGAAAGGTTCTTCGTCTGATGACACTACGTGAACCCATCCCTCATGCAGATATTTTACACATTGATGTAATATAGAGGGAACGCAATGCATTTCTCGAATCCAAGGCCTCCTGAGTAGGATGTTATATTGCATGGCACCCTCGATCACATGACACATCATAGAGATGGTCTTTAGGCCTACCTAAATAGGTAGGATGATTGTGCCAACCATCGAGCATAGGGCATCGTTAAATGCTCTCAATGTGAAGGTGGTGGGCACAATATGTGACTTGGGTAGCTTTAGATGATTCAATGCCTTGGTCATTATTATATTGATCGATGAACTAGTGTCGATCAAGACCCTCTTGAATGGCATGTGATTAACACATGCGATGATATGCAATGGTGGGTCAACCATATCTGTAGGAACCATCCTGATTTCATGATCATAAAATTGGATCATAGGCTCCTGGAACTATTGTACATGTCCCACAAAATTGGTAAATGCTTGAGCATCTTGAGACTGTACTTTGATGGACCTTAGAATGTCCATGAGAGTCTCCCTGTGCCTAGGGGACTGTTGTATCAGTTCATATATAGACAACTTCACAGGAGTTGTCTATAGGTTTTGGACCAACCTGCTCCGTATGGTCACCACCGGTCTCATTGGTGGGCCTGGAATATTCTAAGCTGGTCATTGATTCGGCGTAGCTTGTATCCTGATGGGAGCGTGAGGTTGATTCGGCTTCTCATATCTCCCATGTCTAGTAACAACATTCACCATGCCTACGAACCCCTGGGTAGGTGGTTCGACATGCACTTGGTTGACCTGGCCAACATTGTTGCATGGTGCCTCATGGTTTGGTAATGGATTTTTATAAATCCCCATGTTTTGGTTGTCGGGTGCCAGTGGATTATGTGGCACTACAAGCTCACCCTTATCGATCATATTCTGCACAATATGTTTGAAGGACCAACACACTTCGATGTCGTGGCCCTTCGTGCGATGGAAGATGCAAAATAGGTCATCTTGATACCCCTTTGACTTGGGCTGATTAGGATCAACCAGCTTAACCTTGGGTAGTCTGATTGCCTTAGCCTCACATAACTGATGGAATATTGATGTCAATGATTCCGTCAAAGGCGTGAACTGGCGAGGTGGACGTTGTTCTTTGTTTTTGCCCTTATAATTATTATTGCACTTTTTGTACTACACAGGAGGAGGTTGGGCCTGATAATTCTACTTTTGTTACCCCTTATCCTCTCTCTGGAGGTTTAGCACCACCTAATTTACATGGGCCTACTTGCCCTACTATTTCATGGAGCTCTTCTTGTGCCCCTCCTTCCTGTTCTTGAGCTTCAAGTTACCTTCTTGCAACTTGATATCCTCAATTACTTTGGCTTGCACCAAAGCTTCCTCAAATGTTGGATACTACTGTAGTTGCAACAATAATGAGATGTGCTTGGCACAACTCTTGGTGAACATTCATGTTAGTTCTATAGTGTAGACACTAAAATATGGTAAACCCGATTAAGCATCCACAAACAATGATCAAATTGGCATCATATGGCCCCTTGGGCAGCCCTCAGAAGGCTCACAATGGTTCTAGCCACTCTAGAAGAGGTTTTGGAGGCTTTTGGCCTAATTTTGGGAGGTTTTGGCCCAAAATTCACCACCGTCCCACCCTGGGATGGTGGCAAATTCCCACCATTCCACCCTGGGATGGTGGTGCGGCAGTGAGCAAGTTTGACCCATAAAAAGTCAAATCTGGGACAAATGGCACCCAAAAACTGCCATTTACCCCACCAATTGAAGCATGCGGGTCAGAGGGCATTGCATCCTTATGATATGCTTCATAATGGAGGCCCAAAATGGATATTCTCTTCCACACCCAATGCATGCCTCCTTTTTGACAAATGGCACCTCCTACCATGCATGCCCTTGCATGCCTTTTTGCACATAAGCCCCCTTGGGCTATAAAATGGATACAATTTCCACAAAAAAACACACATATATATGGATAGGAGTTCTAGGATATGCAATGGAGTGCTTCTGATATTTCCCCTCACTTTATTGTGCTCTCTTGCCCTCGGAATCTCTCCTTAGCGAAGGAGGTTACCGGGTGACTTCAAGAGGGTCCTTTGAGCATAACTTTTCCATCCAGGTGAATTTATTCACAAAATTCAATGAAAACACCCCTTATAGTATTTAGGATCATTCCCCAATGGTATTGGTAGAAAAATGTGTGCAGAATTGGTGGGTATCCCCTCCTAGGGTGCCCTCCAATTAGTTGTAGTCACCACTCCCCCTCAGGATGAGGACAAATCCTTGCACAATTTCTTTACTATTTTTTAATTGTATTATTCTAGACTATCATATGATTCTTTATTTCAAATTTCATGTAATTTGGAGTTAAATTGGCCGAGATATCACATTTTTAAGGTTTTGTAGGTTCGTAGGGCCCATCCGGGCACCCTAGTTGCATGCAGGTGGATCTGCACCTCATTTTGAAAATATAACCATATGGGTTGTCTTAAAATGTTTATTTATGCATTATTTCCAAATTTCATGTGTTTTGGACATGTTTAGGTGTAGGAATTGCTTGTCTTGGTCTTCGTAGGTTGTAGGTGGGCGACGCAAAATCGAGGGGTCTACGGATGCAATTTCAGATCTATTTTTGGTGATATCCCCTAAAAACATCTTATTTAACATCCCCATAAATTTTCAAGTCATTATGAGTTGATTTGATATATTTTTAATATATATGCCATTTTGTGCCTGTGGGGATTGCATGTTTTCCTTCACACACCCTTGCTATTTGACCCTTTTTGCTTCCTTGTGTGTAGGTGCAGGTTCCTAGAAGGCATTGGGAAGGAATATCAGACATCATATATTAAATATACAAGCATCAGTGGCATTGGCCCGCCCACCTCGATTGTGGGTACGAGGAAAGGCACTGGATGTGCACCCGAATTTCTTGAAGGATTTGATCCTTGGGCACCCAAAATTTGTAAAAATTGTATCACCTTTGAGCCCTCAAGGGGACTTCTATGTAACCTTGGATTTGATCCACCAAATTAATAAGAAAGAGACTTGTTTCATTTCATTCCTTATTGTTTGGTATTGCTTCATTTTCACATGCATGCTTCCGTTTGATGCTCATAAGCAAGATAGGATAGATACATATATTTTTTCTCATAATTAGGTGCACCATTTTTCCCTACTTCAGTGGTGATCATGGTGGGACCCTTGTCCCTTGTGCTTTGGGTGAAAATTTGACTCCATTTTTGCCATTTTTGCCCTTTTTGTGTTGCAGGTGCTCCCCTCCCCACCCTGGAACGGTGGCAGAGCCTTTATCTGGCTCACCCTGGGATGGTGGCTTCACCATCCCACCCTGGGATGGTGGTGAGGCTTCTAATCATCCCACCCTGGAGCGGTGAGGAAACAGAGAAATTTTTGCTCAAAATTTCAGAATTTGGAGGTCTCAAAATTGATAAGGTGAGTGCCTAAACCCTCTGTTTTTCTGCTGCATTTTCAGAGAATGTTAAAATTAGTTTTTCTTGCTTCATTTGTTTGCATAGAAAGGTTAAAATTCATATTTTTACTTTTCTTATAACATAAAATAGCAAAAGGAAGAAGAAAAATCAAAAGAAATTTGAAGTAGCAATGCATCTTTGTGGCTTGATTGCTTGTGGCTTACCCAATGGGTAGGTTAGCATTTAGGGTTTGCATTCATAAGTGACATTTGTAGGTTCCTTTTATCCTAGATTTTTGAAATTAAAACACACCTATTGCATGCATTTAGTGAATGATCATCGAATGCTTCTTTTCTTACTTTCTTTGGATTAAAAGGAACCACACACACTTGCACGTTTCACAATAACATTGGTAAGGTTGGATTTCATCACCAACCCCCAATTCAGACTGGTGACGTTGGATTTCACCTCCTTCCACCAGCTTGCCCTCTATATTCCTTAAATAGAATAGGGCACTCTCTCAATATGGAATAGGTCACTAATGTTCAAACTACCTCCCATTGTTGGAAACATTGTTTCAGAGTGGAAGAGCTAGGCGAACCCCCCACTGGGATTTAAGCGGTGTACCCTAGACTCTTTTGAGAAATCATGTTTGGCACTAGTGTCCCTAGTCACCACTTTGGTTGAGTTCCCTCATTCTAATTTCACAACAAGAGCAAATAACAACAACAAATCTAAACACACTGAAACCATTTTAGGACACACATTTAATCAGTAAAAAGATAATCATATTATTCGCTTTGTGTGTTTCTTTGTTATTTGGGACAAAACCCTAACCCTAATTTTTCAAAAAATAGGGTTTCAAAAAAAAATCTACTTTTTGATTCTGCATCCAACGCTTCAAGAATCGTGCAAAACGGAGCTATAACGAAAAAGTTATTTTGGTTTTGTGATTACTCTATTTTCGAGGCCAAAAATAGGGAAAAACTACAGTAAAATGGTCATAGAATGGTCTAGACAACTCCAAAACTTGCCAAATTTATTTTTTTGTCTTAGTTAGCCCCTTCTACACCTCTCCCAGAAATTTTGAGTCCTAACTCTTCACGGTTCAAAATTTCCCCAAAAATCCTAAAAGTGGGCATTTCCCCATGGGCCCCGATTGGCCAAATATTCCAAAAATACAATTTTTTGATCCAAAAATAAAATTTTGGAGACCTAGTTTTTTTTTTTTTTTTTTTTTTTTAAAGTTAAAAACTTCTAATATGTATAAAACCCCGTTCTCCAAAGTGGAATGAGTTGAAAAAAAGACCTCCAATTTAGTGAGATATTCAAGCAATATAGGAGATATGAATATATAATAAGGACAACATATCCTAATGATGTAATCCATAGGTATGTCTATAACAACAATATCATCCCTGGAGGGTAAACCTTCGAGATACCCCTACTAGGAAAGCACCCATAGGTCCTCTAGGAAAACTCCGATTGATGGATACCTTGATAGAATTATATATAGCAAATAATCTGCCCACTGAGGGGTCTAATAGATCAATATCATGGGTTCACACCCCAACTTACTCTATACATCAATCAGAATATGAACATGAGAGTACACCATGGCCTAGCCTGGATGAGCAAACCACCCCATTTGATCGAGCAAGTCACCCTCATACTCCTCATAGAGAGCACTCAACATCCACACATCATGCTTCTGTGCAGCCTGAATATATAGAGCTTACATCCAAAACTGAATATGAGGCTTTCCTAATAGATGAGGGAGAAGATCCCAACCATCTACCTACTCCTCGTGAAGAGTACTTGGTGCAACCATATGATGGCTCTACATCATCGGACTATACAGAGCCAATTCATAAATCAGAGTCTCAAGGTAATGTGATCCTTAGGGAGCATGGAAAACAAGCATTAGACCCTACTAGGGGGAAAGACATGATAAACCCATCCATATTTCAAATATGAGGATACACAAACCCCATGCAATGGAGCAACCAGATCATACTCATCAGGCAATTAGGCCAAATATTAATAGGCAACAACATACGGATCAACTCCAGTTGGCTCAACAACAAGTACATCAATAATGGGTGGACTCACAATGAGCACACCTACAAGAGTTGTATCAATGAAAGATACAAGAACAACAAAAGATACAACAAGAGCAATTACATAATGCAGTACCTAAAGTTGTGCTTACACCTAGCACCTATAGGATGCAACAATGGGCAAGACGCCCAATACAATCTCAAAATATTCCCCCTCGGCCATGCCAAACTCGCATTCAACATCAAAGGCCATTATCTAGTTATCATCAAAAGCCTCATACTCCTCAATAGTACCAAGATCAATATGAGGAGGAATCATATGAAGAGTCCCAATGGGAACATCAGGATCAAATAGATGCCTACCCTGAACCCAGTTATGATGAGGTACCTAATGATCATACTTATCATCCACCTCAACATCAAAAGCGACCTCCTTCATCTAATCAAGGGCGACAACAGGATGATCATATTATGTCGTCAGGGCCATACAAAGTGCTAGCTGATCGGTTGAAGGCATTAGAAAAGCCAGATCAAATTTTGGGTTATCAAAAACCCACACTAAAGCAGCTTAGTAATCAGCCTGTACATCCATCAGTGTCATCACTGACATACCCATCGAATTTCTAGATGCCCAAACTTGAAGATTTCAAAGATGATGAAGATGCAGAAGAGCACGTGACAAGCTTCATTCTTAAGTGCTCTCATCTTCAATATTATGACCCTTTGATGTTGAGAATATTCATTACAACATTATCTGGAGATGCTTTAGAATGGTATAATCATCTACCACATCATAGCATAAACACCTTTGAGCAATTGGCCGATGCATTTTTGGGACGTTTTGCCTCTAGCGCTAAGAAAAGGACAAACTTGACTGACTTGTCTAGCCTTCATCAACTTGATGATGAGCCAGTCATGGAGTATGGTAATAGATGGAGAAAGGTGATGTTAAAACTACCTTTCACCCTACCCACAATGGAACTCATCCGAATGTTTACTAGAAGTTGTTCAAAGCAGATTTCACTTCTTTTACAATTACAACGATATCAAACATTCGAGGAGGCCTTAGCACAAGCCCAAATCATTGAGGACATCAAGGTCTAGGAGGGTGATGTACGACTCCACAAAGGGGAACAACCAAACAAGAACATTAAAGGTGGTAACACGCAGCAAAATGTAGCCCCAATCAATCAAGTGGTTCTAAGCATCCCCGAACCCTTAAACCAAGCTCCCCCACCGCAATTACCAGTGCAACCTAATTACCAGGCTCAGCCTCCATTGGCCAAAAACCATCTGCAACAAAAGCAAAGACAATATACTCATTTGTTAGAGCCCTTAGCATCAATCTTCAATCGATTGTATGAGGCACGAGCAATCACGCTTCCCGAGATCCATCCATTGAAACCTAACAAACGTAGATCAAAGGCACACAGGAAAGATCTATACTGTGTTTACCATAGACAAAGAGGTCATGACATCCAGACATGTTATCCCTTTAGATATTTAGTTCAGGATATGATCGAGAGGCAAGAGCTTCCGGTGGGCAATCCTCTTGCTCCTAACAACCAACCGATAGGAGACTTCCAAGACCTCTGGCCCATACACGAAGCAAACACAACATCTGCCAACCACTTTGAGCAACCCAAAGGTAGCATACCTTCCCCACCATCCACATCACAACCAATGAATCATAGTGAGAACTCTAATGATATCACACCTTTCTCACCTTCATTGAGTAGCACACACACTGGGGGTGCCTAAGGTATCGTGCCTTCCCCCTCGCAAAACACTCAAAATTCAAAAACAATTTAAAACACCAAAAATCCAAACAAATCATAAAATGTCAAAATCCACAAACATTCAAAATAATCAAAATTTCAAAAATATTGCAAAACATTAAAACACAAAAACATTTGGCATGTACCCTTGCATACTTTAATTGCATTGCATTAGGTATTTTTCAGCCATTATACTTGCATTAGGATAGGTCCTATTTAACATCGCATCAATCATAGTAAATGTTGGGGGTATATAAGGTATTGCACCTTCCTCCTAAGAACACAAAGTAAGCAAAGTTACAAAAGGCTCCAAGGGTATCTACATATCGCTTGGTCAACTTATAACACCCCTAGAAAGGGTTGGTAACATAATCCCTAGACTATCTACGATCATCTAGGTCAACCCTAAAATCCCCAAAGGCATCCATAAGCCCTTTGGTCACAACCAAATGCCCCTAGGTAGTCGTAGACACTTTTTAAGTGTCGTTGAACATCTAGGTCACCCAAAAGGCTCCTAGTAGGTTTTCACCATCTAGGTCAAATAAAAATGCTCCTAGACTATCTACGATCATCTAGGTCAACCCTAAAATCCCCAAAGGCATCCATAAGCCCTTTGGTCACAACCAAATGCCCCTAGGCAATCGTAGACACTTTTTAAGTGTCATTGAACGTCTAGGTCACCCAAAAGGCTCCTAGCGGGTTTTCACCATCTAGGTCAAATAAAAATGCTCCTAGACTATCTACGATCATCTAGGTCAACCCTAAAAGCCCCAAAGGCATCCATAAGCCCTTTGGTCATAACCAAATACCCCTAGGTAGTCGTAGACACTTTTTAAGTGTCATTGACCGTCTAGGTCACCCAAAAGGCTCCTAGCGGGTTTTCATCATCTAGGTCAAATAAAAATGCTCCTAGACTATCTACGATCATCTAGGTCAACCCTAAAAGCCCCAAAGGCATCCATAAGCCCTTTGGTCACAACCAAATACCCCTAGGCAGTCGTAGACACTTTTTAAGTGTCATTGACCGTCTAGGTCACCCAAAAGGCTCCTAGCGGGTTTTCACCATCTAGGTCAAATAAAAATGCTCCTAGACTATCTACGATCATCTAGGTCAACCCTAAAAGCCCCAAAGGCATCCATAAGCCCTTTTGTCACAACCAAATTTCCCTAGGTAGTCGTAGACACTTTTTAAGTGTCATTGAATGTCTAGGTCACCCAAAAGGCTCCTAGCGGTTTTCACCATCTAGGTCAAATAAAAATGCTCCTAGACTATCTACGATCATCTAGGTCAACCCTAAAAGCCCCAAAGGCATCCATAAGCCCTTTGGTCACAACCAAATACCCCTAGGTAGTCGTAGACACTTTTTAAGTGTCGTTGAACGTCTAGGTCACCCAAAAGGCTCCTAGCGGGTTTTCATCGTCTAGGTCAAATAAAAATGCTCCTAGACTATCTACGATCATCTAGGTCAACCCTAAAAGCCCCAAAGGCATCCATAAGCCCTTTGGTCATAACCAAATGCCCCTAGGCAGTCGTAGACACTTTTTAAGTGTCATTGAACGTCTAGGTCACCCAAAAGGCTCCTAGCGGTTTTCACCATCTAGGTCAATTAAAAATGCTCCTAGACTATCTACGATCATCTAGGTCAACCCTAAAAGCCCCAAAGGCATCCATAAGCCCTTTGGTCACAACCAAATACCCCTAGGTAGTCGTAGACACTTTTTAAGTGTCATTGACCATCTAGGTCACCCAAAAGGCTCCTAGCGGGTTTTCACCATCTAGGTCAAATAAAAATGCTCCTAGACTATCTACGATCATCTAGGTCAAACCTAAAAGCCCCAAAGGCATCCATAAGCCCTTTGGTCACAACCAAATACCCCTAGGTAGTCGTAGACACTTTTTAAGTCGACACCCGTCTAGGTCACCCAAAAGGCTCCTAGAGTTTTCACCATCTAGGTCAAATAAAAATGCTCCTAGACTATCTACAATCATCTAGGTCAACCCTAAAGTCCCCAAAGGCATCCATAAGCCCTTTGGTCACCCCCAAATGCCCCAATGGCCCCCAAATAAGCCCGTTGGTCACATGTATATACATATCAATCAAAAATTCAAAAACATCATTAAAGCATAAAAATACAAAAATATTGCATCCCATCACATTGCATCCCATTGCATTTTATCGCTTGCATTTAGGCATATTCATCATTTGCACTTTACATTTTAGAGTGGCTCATACATGTCTAGCACTATGATGGTACACTAGTCACAATTCACAATCAATGTTGTCAAGGTCATCATTCACCTCATTCCATAGTTACTTATCATTTCCACCTACATTTTTCATCCATTTCCATAGTCGTGTCTATTCCCTTCACTTAGCCATTTGTTTTAGAATGTCAGTAGGGTTTTCGGTCACTCAGCCATATCCAGTCTCTACTCAGATTTTGTAGAAGGCTAGCATGATTTTTAGGAGGTAGAATCTTGCTTAGATTATGCCTTGTGTACATCATATCCCAAACATAATTAATCATTAACAATCCAAGTTTTGCACAAAGACAGATGAAATCCATGAAGTGGTCTAGGTTACCTTACGCGAAAAGGTCATCCTGCTCATCCCCCTATGCGAATGGTTCAAGAATGTTGAGAGTTGGCAAAAGGACAAGTTCTCCCCTACCCAATTCCCCCCACAACAATAAGTGGTTTTTCCCCTTTTTTTTCATCAAAATCCCACATTGTCACATGTTTGCAACAGTATAAATTTGCAAACCCCCACAAAGCAAAAATTCAAAGTACAAAAAGTACAAAAATCAAAAAGTGCACACATCAAAAAGCACAAGAAACAGTGATCCCCATCACTCAAAATTCAAATCCCTTGCTCAAGAGAAAAAGAAAAAACTCAAAATAAATAGTGATT
The DNA here is from genome assembly GCA_028583015.1 of Wollemia nobilis. Classification (NCBI taxonomy): domain Eukaryota; kingdom Viridiplantae; phylum Streptophyta; class Pinopsida; order Araucariales; family Araucariaceae; genus Wollemia; species Wollemia nobilis. The sequence continues at coordinate 5,541,464 of JAQPPZ010001063.1, read as the reverse complement.
ATTATCACTAAAAAGAGAAAAATAAACAGTGATTCTTATCACTCTATATGAGAGCAAGTATCCCAATAAAATTGAAGAAAGTAGGGAGTCAAACTTGAATCCCTGGAACTCTCAGCATTTGGAAAACCATCTAGGTGATCCTCATTACGGGTTTGGTGGATAGCCTACTTGTCAATGGTGGTAGCCTCCTGCATGACGATATGTCTACCACATTAGCTTTTGGGCATATGTGTAGACCAATGTTTGCATGTGGATGAGCTAGCTTTGGTAACCTAGATTGCCTAGTGGTCTAGTCATACTTAGTATGAAACCTAGGATGGTGGCATTCATTGGGTGATCCTCAGTACAGGTTTGGTTGAGAGCCTACTTGGCACTAGTGGTATCCTTATGCATCTCACAGGAATGAACTCACTTGCACACATAGGGATATGAAGTACCTTGGTCATCCTAGCAGATTCATACCTTGTCAAAAAGTCTTGCATGGTTAGTATACAACTTTTGATCAGTTGACTAGATTGTTTGAGTCTCATGAAAACCTCATAGGCCTTCTAGAACATTCATTTTATTCATTCCATTTTATCACATGTATGTCAGTTTCCATTATTCACAAATCCATTACATAGTCTCATGACAATATTCCACATGAATTGATGAATTCTATACAGTCTATGGTGCTAACATAGTATGTCATATAGTGTTCATATTCCATCAATACACATCAATAGATCATCCATTTCATTATGCATACACACATTGCATATCATCAAATAACATCATAGTACAACACATGCATCCATCAATGCATCCATAGATCATAACACATAATGCATCTAACACTCCAAATTATCATAATTGCAAATCAAGCAAACATTTTTGTAACATCAACTGGGGCATTATTGGTATCATACCTCCCCTAATCAGCAATCAAACAGTTAAGCAATCAACCTCAAAAATCCCCAAAGGTATCCATAAACCCTTTGGTCACCCAAAAGCTCCAAAGGTATCCATAAACCCTTTGGTCACCCCAAATGCCCCAATGGCATCCACTAAGTCCATTGGTCATAATAACAACATGTTTAATCCAAATCAACAATGGATAACTTAATCAAGTTAATCATGTTCATCTTGTGAATCATTGCCAAAGATAGTCATGCACCCCCTTTGCTTGGGGCAAATAAGCAAAAGATCAAAAGCAAATTCAAGCAAACTAGTAAGCTTATCTCCTATTGCCATCAAGGCTAGGATTTGATTTAAGCTTATCTCCTATTGCCATCAAGGCTAGGATTTGATTTAAGCTTATCTCCTATTGCCATCAAGGCTAGGATTTGATTTAAGCTTATCTCCAAATCACCATCAAGGCTAGGATTTGATTTAAGCTTATCTCCTAATTGCCATCAAGGCTAGGCTAAAGCGTAGACTTGAGCTCATCTTCCAACTGCCACCAAGGCTAGGATTAGACTTAAGCTTGTTTGCCAATATGCCAAAGAACACCAAAATCAAGTTCCTTAACTTATCGAAGGCATTAATTTCGAGAGGCATACCCTTTCCATGGTTGGGGCATCCAATGTTGATGAGGTATTCTTCTATGAAATCTCATCAAAACTCAAAAATTCAAAAACAATTAAAACACAACAAAAACAACACAAAAAGCTAAAGAAAAGATCCAAAACCCACCAAAATTAAGTCAAATCTGGGTCAAGCGACTCGTCGCTTTTCTCACTAGGTCATTCCCTCAACAACTCATCACTTGAGGGGGTAGTCATACTTAAAAAATTCATAATCAAAATAAAAAATTAAACACTCAATTATGTGAATTGCGTTCATTCAACGAATCTTTGATAAAGACAATCATGCCCCTGCTTAGGGCAGCAAACAAGCACACAATATCACATCATAATGCTTGACATTACTGGCATCATGAAGTCATGGGCCCTGTCCCTTCATGACGGACAATGTTTAAGCTTAGGCACGCTCATTTAGCGAGTCAAAAACAAGGACTCAAGAACACACGCCCTTTCCATGATTGGGGCATCTAAAGTTGGTTAGGTTATCGAGTAACCTTAATCATTCAACATTTTAGTCATCTATTTTTGCTCAGCGTTGTGCTGCACACAATGCATCTCAAAAAGGGGCATCTGTAGACACTAAAATATGGTAAACCCGATTAAGCATCCACAAACAATGATCAAATTGGCATCATATGGCCCCTTGGGCAGCCCTTAGAAGGCTCATAGTGGTTCTAGCCACTCCGAAAGAGGTTTTGGAGGCTTCTGGCCCAATTTTGGGAGGTTTTGGCCCAAAATTCACCACCGTCCCACCCTAGGATGGTGGCATATTCCCACCATCCCACCCTGGGATGGTGGTGAGCCATCGTCCCAGGGTGGGACGGTGAGCAAGTTTGACCCATAAAAAGTCAAATCTGGGACAAATGGCGCCCAAAAACTGCCATTTACCCCACCAATTGAAGCATGTGGGTCAGAGGGCACTGCATCCTTATGACATGCTTCATAATGGAGGCCCAAAATGGAGATTCTCTTCCACACCCAATGCATGCCTCCTTTTTGACAAATGGCGCCTCCTGCCATGCATGCCCTTGCATGCCTTTTTGCACATGAGCCCCTTTGGGCTATAAAATGGATACAATTTCCACAAAAAAACACACACATATATAGAGAGGAGTTCTAGGATATGCAATGGAGTGCTACCGATATTTCCCCTCACTTTATTGTGCTCTCTTGCCCTCGAAATCTCTCCTTAGCGACGGAGGTTACCGGGTGACTTCAAGAGGGTCCTTTGAGCATAACTTTTCCATCCGGGTGAATTTCTTCACCAAATTCGATGAAAACACCCCTTAGACTGTTTAGGATCATTCCCCAATGGTATTGGTAGCAAAATTGATGCAGGAGCATCTGGTGAAGGAAAAGCAATCTTGCATCCTCCAACTTCTTTTCTTAATTCTCTGAGTACTTTGAATTTAGTGGGGTTCCTATCCTTTCCTGCGGAGAAGTTTTGTAAAGGGAGGCAAGTTTCGGGGAAGTTTTCAAAAGCAAGGCAAAGGTTAAGCTGGAGTCACGAAATCGTGACTCCGAAGGCGTGTAGTGGGCGAGGGCCAAAACCGTCGCGATATCGCGACCGTTTTGTGCAAGGCAAGGCTGAGGCGCGGGGGGCCGCGATACCGTGACATGTCGCGATATCGCGACATGTCACGTTATTACGGCCCATTTGCATTGCTTATGTTCGAAGGATTGGGGGGGTCGCGATACCGTGACATGTCGTGATATCGCGACATGTCGTGATATCGCGACTCGCGAAGGCTGTGGAGGTCCGAAGGTGTGGGGGGTCACGATATCGCGACATGTCGCGATATCGCGGCCCAAGAAAAGTCAAACGGAAATTACCACGTGGACGGTCGGACAGGGAGAAATTGACACATGGTTGCCACGTGTCTTAAAGGCGGCACGACCAGTGGGGATAGAGTTAATTTTGACACGTGGAACAGATCATGAGGTTGAGGGCCACGTAATCGGAGGAGAGAGATTTAGATGTCGACCAAGTTTAAGTACCTTGGGATGTCATTTCTGGAGAAATCATGGTTATAGGTGAAAGACTTAATGGTGGAGACAGCGATATTTAAAATCAGTCAGATTAAAACGGTGGGGCAGGGTATGGAAAGCGATGAATGCAGGCTCTGGATGGATCGGACAGTTGCCATTTATGGCAAATTTGAATTCTCATCAGTGGCATCAGAGCGGGAGTTCCTGAGTGCGTAAACAGACCACCGGCTGTGAGGTAGTTTGTGCCAGGACGTGTGAGAGGGTTGGAGTTTGGGTGAAGATGCCTCCGAGAAGAAACCCGATGGGTGGAAGAGGCATGGCAGCGGAATATTTTTGGGCTTTGCAGCGTCAAGTCTAGGCCCTGCAATAAGAGCTATGCAGAGGACGTGAGCCGGGAAGGGATGCAGTCAGTGAGGATGAAATGGAAGAGGAGAATGAGTTTGAAGAAGAGGAGGAAGATGTAGACCCGGCACAGGCCCGGCTATACAAGGCCATATCCCAGATTGGGAAGAGGCCGAAGTTAGAGGTTCCCACGTATTCCAGGAACTTGAACCCAGAGGAATTGATAGACTGGGTGAATTAATTAGAAGAATACTTCGAATACGAAGAAGTTGAAGACCCTAACCGGGTCAGATTTGCTAAGACCCGACTGAAGGGTCATGCTAGCATTTGGTGGAAGGGGGTACAGCTGGAGAGAAACCGAAGAGGAAAAGAATGGATTACCAGGTGGGACAGAATGGTGGAGAAATTAAAAAGACAGTTCATCCCTGTTGACTATGAGCTGGATCTATTACGTAAAATGCAAAGCTTGAGGCAGATGAACAGAACAGTTCAAGAATATACAGAGGATTTTTATAAAATTTCCATCAGAACCGGACACTTAGAAGCCAGCAAAGAAAAAGTGGCCCGTTACATTAATGGGTTGAGACCGAGTGTGCAGGAGGAGTTGAGCTTGGTTCGGGTAAACACCATCGAAGATGCTTACCAGTTTGCTTTAAAGGTTGAAGGAAAATTGAACCGAAGGTTTGAAAGCAAGCAGAAGGTGAAAGAACCAGGAGGAAAGAACGGTGGAAAGGAAGAGAAGAAGGAAGAAGAGAGCAGCAGCCGAGGTCAGAAAGAAGAAGATGAAGACCCAAAACCACAAGTTCAGAATAATAACTACCCGAGAGGAAGAGGTAGATCTGGACGTGGGTATGGAAGAGAAATATTTCATGGAACATGTTTCCATTGTGGAGAAGAAGGACATCGGGCATATGAGTGTCCACAACACCGGGAAAAGACGAACAAGGGGCCAGTGGGTCCTGCCAGAGCAGTTGTGGCAGTTGAAGATGCTGATTCAGAACATTCTGAAGAAGCTGAAAAGGGAGAAGCCATGATTGTGAGAAGGACCATGCTGGTGGAAGAAGACCAGTCTGAGCAAAGGAGAAGCCTGTTCCGCACCCGGTGCAAAAGTGCAGGCAAAGTTTGCAATGTGATCATCGACAATGGAAGTACAGACAACTTAGTTTTCGAGGAGATGGTTACTAAGTTGCAGCTAGAAAGAAGGAGACACCCGCATCCATACCGGATTGCGTGGTTGTGGAAGGACCACCGAGCTTGGGTCCGGGAACAGTGTTTAGTCACGTTCCAGATTGGGAGATACCAGGATGAAGTCCTGTGTGATGTATTCCCTATGGATGCATGTCATTTGCTGTTGGGCAGGCCATGGCAGTTTGATCGGAGTTCATTGCATGATGGACGTGCAAATACTTATTCCTTGGTGAAAAATGGAATGCGGCACAAGTTGAAGCCATTGCAGACCAAAGATGAGAAAATGTGCAGTAATGCCAGAATTTGTCTGGTAGAGGGCAGAAAATTCTTCCAGGAAACAAGATTTGAGCAAGTTGTAAAGGTTGATGAGTGTTCGGAGATTTTGCAAAGGAAGCAGACCGAACAACTTAGAAGTGAAGGTCACTTCTCCTTCTTACCCGAGGTGTCTGATGCAGGAGCATCCGGTGAAGGAAAAGCAATCTTGCATCCTCCAACTTCTTTTCTTAATTCTCTGAGTACTTTGAATTTAGTGGGGTTCCTATCCTTTCCTGCGGGGAAGTTTTGTAAAGGGAGACAAGTTTCGGGGAAGTTTTAAAAAGCAAGGCAAAGGTTAAGCTGGAGTCGCGAAATCATGACTCCGAAGGTGTGTAGTGGGCGAGGGCCAAAACCGTCGCGATATCGTGACGTCGCGATATCGCGATATCGTGACCGTTTTGCGCAAGGCAAGGCTGAGGCACAGGGGGCCGCAATACCGCGACATGTCATGATATCATGACATGTCGTGTTAACGCGGCCCGTTTGCATTGCTTATGTTCGAAGGATTTGGGGGTCGCGATACCACGACATGTCGCGATATCACGACATGTCGCGGTATCGCGGCTCGCGAAGGCTGTGGAGGTCCGAAGGCGTGGGGGGTCACGATATCGCGACATGTCGCGATATCGCAGCCCAAGAAAAGTCAAACGGAAATTACCACGCGGACGGTCGGACAGGGAGAAATTGACACGTGGTTGCCACGTGTCTTAAAGGCGGCACGACCAGTGGGGGATAGAGTTAATTTTGACACGTGGAACAGATCATGAGGTTGAGGGCCACGTAATCGGAGGAGAGAGATTTAGACGTCGGCCAAGTTTAAGTACCTTGGGATGTCATTTCTGGAGAAACCGTGGTTACAGGTGAAAGACTTAATGGCGGAGACAGCGATATTTAAAATCAGTCAGATTAAAACGGCGGGGCAGGGTATGGAAAGCGATGAATGCAGGCTCTGGACGGATCGGACAGTTGCCATTTATGGCAAATTTGAATTCTCATCCTGGAGGGGGATTTGAATTTAAAATTTAATTAGGTGGAGGCATTTATTGCCGAGGGAGTACCATGACCGCATTAAAAGAGGAAATTTTTGTTTTCAGAAGGGGGACCGGAGAACAGAGAGGGGAGAATAGAGCCGAAGCGGAGACCGGCTTTTGTAAAGCCTACGGGCGATTTTATTTTTTTATTGAAATGCATGTAAATATTAGAAATTTTTATGAGAACGCAGAGTTAGTAAGAGGTTGGCATTATTTCCGTGCTCCATCAAAAATGTGGGAAGAATTGGTGGGTATTCCACTTCAGGGTGCCCTCCAATTATTTGCAGTCACCACCGTCTCCCCCCGGGACAATGACAAATCCTTCCATAATTTATTTACTATTTTTTATGGTATTATTCTATACTATCATAGGATTCTTAATTTCAAATTTCATGCAATTGGGAGCTAAATTGGCCGAGATATCATACTTTTAAGGTTTTGCAGGTTCATAAGGCCCATCTGGGCACCCTAGTTGCATGCAGGTAGATTTGTGCCTCATTTTGAAAATATAACCATATGGGTTGTATTAAAATATTTATTTATGCATTATTTCCAAATTTCATGTGTTTTGGACATGTTTAGATGCAGGAATTGCTTTTCATAGTCTTCGTAGGTTGCAAGCGGGCGACACAAAATCATGGGGCCTAAGAATGCAATTTCAGATATTTTTTTGGTGATATCCCCTCAAAACATCTTATTTAACATCCCCATAAATTTTCAATTCATTCTGATTTAATTTTATATATTTTTAATATATGTGCCATTTTGTGCCTATGGGGATTGCATGTTTCCCTTCACACACCCTTACTATTTGACCCTTCTTGCTTCCTTGTGTGCATGTGTAGGTTCATATAAGGCATTGGGAAGGAATATCAGACATCATATATTAAATATACAATCAGCGACAGCATTTTCCCGCCCACCTAGATTGTGGGTATGAGGAAAGACACTGGATGTGCACCCATATTTCTTGAAGGATTTAATCCTTAGGCTCCCAAAATTTGTAAAAATTGTATCACCTTTGAGCCCTCAAGGGGAATTCTATGTAACCTTGTATTTTATCCACCAAATTAATAAGAAAGATACTTGTTTAATTTCATTCATTATTGTTTGGTATTGCTTCATTTTCACATGCATGCTTCCGTTTGATGCTCATAAGCGAGATAGAATAGATACATATATTGTTTCTTATCATTAGGTGCACCATTTTTCCCTACTTCATATAGTAGGAATAGGTAATGGCAATTTTTCCATTAATATCCATGACCTTTTTTCATAATATACAATTGGCTCGTCATCGCGCTAAGCTAGCGCAGCCAAATCAAAAAGGTTAGCCTATTTATTGACGCAAAAAGAAAAGTATTCAAGGAAAGCATAATCTGGCTGCTCAAAACTGGTTATACTATGCTTCTTTTTCTTATTGAACCACTCTCGAGTTGGTACTGAGAGGGTTGTGACAAATGTATGCAAAAGCAAGACATTGTTGCTCGCAATCTAGAAGCATGCATTCAAAACTCTTGTGACATGTTCTTGCGAATCTTCGTCACCTTTAAATTTATCTAGCCTAGGTATAAAAAAATGCTCAATATATGTTGGAGCAGGCACCGAGGGGTCCAAAGGCTCATTATGAATCTTTCTCAATGTCATATTTTGAAGAGTCATGCCCTACCTCTCGATTGCTTTTACCTTCTCAGCTAAGGCCTTATAGACCTACGAGGATAGAAAGTACTCCTCCCAAAGCTGATGGGGGGGCGGTCTTGGAGGTACATTCTTCATTTTTTAAGGTGGAGGATGTTGCTCTTCCTCCTCCTCAACTTGGGAGTCTTTAGGATACTCTTGATTGTTTCCCTCTCTCTCTTCTTCTTCATATTGTTGTTGCCTCTCATATTTGAATGGTAGTGGTCATTCTCTTTGTAGGGCACTAACATGAGTGTGAGCGTCTCTATGCTCCTGTTGCACATCGGCTTGTGAAAAAGCCTTTCTCTAAATGCGCTCTCTATTTTTCATGTGAGTGTATAGACCATCCCTGGCTAGCCTATCCTCCTACTCCACGTACTCCTTTTGGGTAAGGATGTGTTTCTCACGCATGCACTGCACATATAGTCTTTGTTTGATGAGCCTATGTGCTTGAATATTCTCATCTTTGATGCGCTATCTCTCTAGGTGATTATCCTTCAATTGATCTCTAAGGAGCTATCATCACTGCTTAGATAACAGTCTGTGTGATCTATCAAGTTGATCGGCCATAACAGGCCTTTGGTATGCATGCTCTATGCAAGTGACCTTATGGGTTCTATACCCATCTGACTAATTTGCAATGCTTTTGAATTTTTCCATGAATATGGTATTGGCATCCTACTAAGCTCTATGCTCTATGCCACTATGCATGGATGGTGGATGTGTCACACGAGGGTGCTTGGAAGCCTCTTTGTGCTCTCTAGCAGTCCTAATAGAACTCGTGCTATGCTCACTTGGGGCACGAGTGGGCAAAGCTGAAGGCTTATAGTCTAGCTACTCAAGGACACTACCTAAGTCATCCAACTGTCTGGATATCCACCTCTCATGTTGTGGTGTGCCATTAGCTCCCACCTTGGCTATATCAATAGTGATATTTTGATGTTCACTATGTGCGGGATTCTACATAGGCCTATGCTCAATGGTAGCCCTATCTGCATGCCCCTGAATGGTTTTTTCTCGATCCCATATGTATGTCAAATGTGGATCCATGGATTCTCCTACAAACCTATGACAAAGGGGTACCAACTTGGACCCTTATATAACATACTCTTCGGCCGATCTCGTGGATGCGCATGTAATGCAATATCGATAATGTCTTCTGAGTGGACCACCCTTGTGTTGAGAGGCTCCATGCTCTATTTTGTGTCTATAAGAATACACAAAAACTCCTCTATCGGGGGTATTCTCAATAGGTTCCCCTCATGTCAAATTGTCTTGTCTAATGCTCACTAAACGATATTAGGGAAGTGCATTTGGGTGAGGATTCGACATATATTATTGTGAATCTGTCGGGTCTTGGTCATTGGCATCAGGCTTATGCTTTTTTCGACCACCTTGTGTCTCCACCATGGTGTACATAGTGTCTAGATTTATTATTTATTACACAAACAAGGTATACAATGGTGATTATCTTGTATTAACTTTTAAAAGTGAGACCTAAATTGTTTGATGTTTTTTCAAATTTGTTGTGTTAGTAAAGAACTATTTATCACATTTGAAAGCTTGTTGGATGATATTCTTAGTTTAATTGGATTTCACCTATATACTCGTGGCTCAAAAACTTGGATATGAACTCCAAGTCGCATAATCCAACCTATAATGTTTTGCAATGAAGCCCACACACGATCAGGGAGCATAAGTCCTCCTGGATCCTCACTTGTTTTCCCCCAGTCAGCGTTATACCCTCTGAAGAGAATACATACAAATTTTCCAGGGTATAAAAGATTCTCGAATCCGGTATTGGTCTAGTATCCAAGGATACGTAGGATTTGGGCCAACGGATGGAATTCACCTCCATTGTCATTGAACCCTACTAGTGGTTGGATGTCACTCCCAACTCACTAGCGTTTAAGTGAAACATGGTGTGTGTGGTTCGTTTTAATATTTGCATAGAAAGGAAAATGCATAATACAACATGAATTATTATTTCCTACATGATATGCAAAAAAAAATATCATTTTTAGATAATGCATGCTATATCCTATATGGCTTTTTAACAATGCAAATTACGATGATATAGACTCTGATTGGACCTCAAGCATGCAAACCAACACATAATTTACATCTAGCACATTGGATTCTAGGGTGGACTGCACTCAGAGGTTCATTGTTCCTAGCAGTGCCTAGCCAAACTTAGAAAAAGCAACCCCAAAACCTAATTCATTTCACTTTTTTAGTGTTCTAATTGGATTTTATCTTTTCTACTTTCTAGAAAACATAGAAAGAATAAAAAAGTATAGAGAGTGAAAATGGACCTCAGGTTCTCATCCAATCAAGCTTTGGATCCCTATTTTCTATTGTATCTGCTATGAACCGTAGGTCTAGTGCATGGTTTAGACTACAAACCACATTTTAAAGTCATGGGCCAACAATGAGACTGTAGCTATAATCTGTGGTTTGCACCTGATATCAAAAAAATACAACGATTAGAGATTAGTTGCATAAATTGTGGAGTTCCACCATGATCACCTTCTAACCTATCTAAAAATTAATGCACCTATCTAATACATCAATCAGAATCAACATAAAAGCATAAAATGATAAACAAGATTTCAAATAATGAGAAAATAGATGTTTCTTTTATTAATATTGAAAATGAATCTTAGTTACAATCATGCCCCTCTTAGGGTCACCCAAATTTTGATACAATTGATACAATTCCAAAGCCCTCAATGGGGTAGGCACAATACTAAAGCTTTCTAAATAGTCACAAACTGCTCTAGGGTGGATTTGACCCTCTTCTTCATGTTGAGGAAGGTATTAGGTGATTGAGTCTCCTTCGAACCTGCTTTCCTGTAATAAAGAAACGACACAAAAGCATTAAACAAATATGCAACCTCTCATGATGAGGCCCTTTGAGGAAAATATGCATAAATATGTCATAACAACTATGAAATCAAGAATATGAATAAAACATATTAAACTTGTGCAAGATTCATGAAGATTGTTAGAAACATGAAAGTAAAAGGTGCAACTATCTAGCTATTGAATCAATTGCATGGAATAAAACAAGATAGTATGAAAATAAGCCATTGATGTCCTACTTGCTATAATGAAGAAAACTTATTATAATCCCTAATTAAGCCAGTTAGAGTCTCTAAACTATCAAAGAAACCATTAAGATGACTAATCTAACCTAATTAAGCATACTAAAACAGAAATAGTAAGGAGATTTGTCACCTGTTGAAAACCGCAACTCTGATGAGCGGTCTGCACTGTACACCGTGACTGTCAATTGTGATGATCAATCAAGTGGTTTTTTTCCTCCAAATTAAGGGCTATGGGTTTTATTCTCCTTGTCCAATTGATGATCAAGGGTTGCCTTAGAGTCCTCTAATTGGATTGGTGGTTGAATTCCACAATTGGGCCTCCGTTTTCCCGAATTAGCATTTCATGGTGTTCTAGATCCTTAGGGCATCCATGTCACAAATTGACATGATGCTTGATTAGTTGACATGTTAATGGAAATTAAACTCCCTCTCAATGCACTCAAGTGAGTCCACAATCTGGAAAGGCTTCGCTGCTCAAAATGCTATCTCCCTTGCTATCTCTTTGCCTTAATTCAAAGGGGTACTTATAGGACTACCCAAGTTCTAGGGGTGGCTTCATGGAGAAGCCAAGATCAAGAAGAGGTAGTTGGGACAGTTGTATTGGAAGCCTCTGGAATATTTCATCCTTCAACTACCTTCTTATATAACAAGTGGTTGTTCCAACCGATTTGGATCATATGAAGGCCAATTGAAATTCAGTTTAGACTAGGTCACAACTACAGCCTAGGCTATGAACCGTAGATGGTCAGCAGTGGTTCAGACTATAGACCACAGGTCTCAGCTATGGTTCAGACTTATTAGGCCAAGGATCCCAAATTGAGTGGTTAGAACCACTGCTCTATCTTGGAGTCTGTACAAGATATTCCATATGGTCTTGTAGCATGTCCCATATGAGTAGTCGCCTTCAAAATGATGTGTTTTAGGTGTCTACAGTTTTATATAACTATTACCTATAATTAATAGAATTTTTTGTATTTATGCCTAATTGATGTTTTTAGATGTGCATGTGTGTAATTATAAATTTATTTATATTTTTGAGTTGAGGTCCTATACAAACCTATAATTTTGTGGATGGGTCACTTCTTCGTCATATGGGGATATTAAAAAGGTTGTCCAATAGGTGTAGTAGGCATCTACATCCCATAAGGATTAAGTGCCTACCTCCCACAGAATGTAGGATGCACCTACACCCCACAAGAGTGAAGTGCCTACATCCCACAAAGTGTAGGAAGGTGCCTACATCCTACCAATAATAAGGAACCTACACCCCACCATGAGTATAACAGCTACACTTTTATGAGTGCAGGAAGGTTCCAACACCCCACAAAAGGTTTGGTGCCTACTCTTAACAAGAATATAGAACCTACACCCTGACCGTTGAATTTTGACCAAGATTGTTTGATTTCTAGAAAATGATAAAAGTGGTTGTAATTCAAGACACCCATAACTTTCAGCCACTAACATTTGATGTCGATGAATGCACAATATTTCTATGGTAAAAAACATAGCTACACGTGCAACGTATTATAATAGACCAAAAAAAATGTATCATTTTTTGTATTTAGTTGTATGCGGTTGTAACAAGCATCATCTACATATTGGAAAAATATATAGAGTGATCCTAAGATGAATTTTATTCTGAGTCTGATTTGAATTTATTTGAATTTCATGTAAATAATTGGTATTGTATCAATAAAGAGTTGAGAGTTCCTAGTATTCATTGTTCACGTTAATTTAGAAGCTCTTATTTAGCAATTCGTTGGGTAGATCATCTGTAGGATCTTGGGCTCACTCCAAGTAGTAATCCTCCCCTTCTTTTCATTCTATTTTTTAGTAGAATGTGTGTGTTTTATTTCTTCAAAATATACATGTGTATTTATGATTAATTTTTTTAGTCCAATTATTATTTCTTTATGATTATGTGTTCCTTTTAGATTAATTTAATATGTAGTGTGTATTTACTTTCTTAATTTAATTTAATTGAATGCCTTTATTTTTATCAATACATCATTTTTTTTAAATTGGGTTAGAACATATGCAAACAAACAAACACCCCCCATTAAATGATAGGTTTAGAAAAGGGACTGATTCCTACACTACAAGCATATAATGTGTGTGGCATCTCACATGTTTACAATACCCTACATTGACATGAGTTGACAAGACTCAAAATTTTTAGGAAACAATGTTTCTCCCTGTCATATATGATAAAACCTAAGTATATCAATTATTTCTTCATAAAACTACATTTCATTAAATTAATCAATAGTCATTCCTCCAAATTTTGTAAAACTAATCTTATATGCATTAGGTTTTCTTACTTCATATTGCTAAACACCATAATATCATCCAATTAAGCCACCAAAAACTTACCAAGAAAATGCTTCAATACCCCATTTATCAACCTCATTAAAGTTCTAGGTGCATTCATCAACCCAAATGGCATGACCTATCTTTCATACAATCCTTCTTTGGCTTTATATTTAGTCGTCTACTCATATCCTTCTTTGATTCAAATTTTATGATAACCACTCTTAAAATAATTCATTATAAAGTAGTGTGCTTCACTCAAACAATTCATCAGGTCATCCATATGAGGTAATGAAAACCTATATTTTATCATAATCTTATTTATTTCTCATGATTCTATGCACCTATGCCATTATCCTTTTTCTTGGATGCTAGTCCAACTCGTACTACACATGGTATCAAACTCTCCTTGATCAGTCCCTTATCCAATAGCTCTTGGACTTGTCTTTTCATATCTTCATTCTCCATAGGTGCCATCCTATAGGCATCCTTATTTGACAAACTTGATCTAGGTATCAATTTTATGTTATTACTAATGCCTCTCATAAGTGGTAATCCATCAAATAATTCTTTTAAAATAATCTCATCATATTCTTCCAATAAATCCTTCACTTCATCTGCAATGTTAGTCATCTTATTTGTTGTCCCATATTCCATGGGTTTAGAAATGAAAGTGAAATATGCTTTCCCTTTCTTCATATTCTTCAAGAATTATTTTTTGGAGATCAAATAAACTTTAGAACTACTGCACACCTCTTTTCCATTGTACTTCATTAGACTTAACACAATTTTTTTCATTCTTGACTTGAATAAGTATTCATTCTACCATCATGAACTATTTCCCTATAAAATTATCATGGTCTCCCCAACAAAATATGACATGCATACATCAACATAATATCACATATAATCACATCCTTATAAGAGCCAATATAGAAATTTATCATACATTGTTTGGTTACCAAAATTTGGTACCCCTTTTGTAACCATGATACTTTGTAATGAATTGCATGCTCCATCCTATTTAAGCCAAGTTTATGTACCATCTCTATTGACACTAAGTTCTCTATAATTCCACTATCCACAATCACCTTGCAACACTTACCTCTCAATCTGCAAATTATCCTAAATAGGTTTCTTATTTACTCAAGTTCATGCACCTCCTTTCTTGGCTTCAAAAATACCCTTTTCATCATCATGGATTCTCCTTGTTTTGGTTTCCCCATGTGCTTCATTGAGGATACACTATCTTCATCTATTTTTGTTTTATGGTTATGGGTTTCCTTTCCATACCAACTTGTTTTTTGTACTTGAGGGTATTCATATGCTTGTTTTGTATGGTTATGGGTTTCCTTTCGATACCAAATTTTTTATTGTACTTGAGGGTATTCATATGATTGATCACTAACTTCTCCACATATATAATAATTTTTATGGAATCCTCTACCCCTTCCTTTACCATAACCTCTTTTTCCTCTTGTGAAATCTTTGTTTTATCTATTATTCTAAGTCACTAATTTCTCCCTCCTATTTTTTCTATACTCTTCTATTGTTGGTTTATCCTCTTGCTCAAGCAAATTGTTCTCTTCCTATAGTATTATTTTTTTTCCTTCACAACAAATTTTCCTCTACCTTAAGTGCATATTGATATACCTATTTAACATTCCTGATTTGAATCATACTAATCTCATCTTGTATGGATAATCTTAGTCTATTTATATATATTGCCACCTTCTCTTCATCATATTCGATATGACTTGTTGTTATGGTTAATTTATAGAACTCCATTGTATACTATTTAACTCATAATTTCTTTTTATTAAGGATGTGGAGTATTTAAAACAATCCAATTTGGTAGTCAATATGTAAAAATTTATTTTTTAATTTAGACACAAACATTTCCCAAGTTCATATTTTATCCTTCCCTTTACATTGTCTATTAGTTTATATATGATCCCACTAAATCAAAGCATATCCCTTCAACCTTATACACATAAATTTTACCTACTTTGGATCCTCTATAGATTTATTCAAATAATATGTCCATATTCATTATCCAATCAATCAACTCTTTTGGGTTTATACTTTCATTAAAATTGGGAGTGTAGATGCAGGGAAAAATGTGTTCTTTTCCTCTTAAGAATAATTTAATACCAAGTGTGCACAGGGGAGATTTGTTAGAATATTTGCTTCCCCACTTGAGAGTCTCTTTCCAAAGGAGACCCCGAGAATGCAAAAATTATCAACACAACTAGACTCCTACTCAATGATTTTTTCTCAAGTCTTTTAGGAGTCGATGTTATGCTTGTTTGATCAGTGTTTTATGAGTTTATTCAAAGAAAATACCTAAGGTTTTGGATCTCTATATATCTAGACTCTTTTTCAAGCCTTAATTATTTTTAAACCTAAATCATCAATGATCATATAAATGCAATGCTAAAGCTTTTATCACACAAATGCACGCAAACAAGAGCTATCCTATATGCTTTTCAAGTTTGAATGAGCTAACTAGGATTTTTTGATATTTCAAGGTAAAACAAGAGAAAATGCAAGAAGACAAGTTAGCCTAAATGCAACTAAATAATTTTTTATTCTTTGCCTATGTACTTGAAAATTATTAATAAGCTAATATTAAGTCTAGGGTTCCTTGATTGACTAGTTTAGAGGTGTTTTGTAAAGTAATTGAGACATTTTGTAAAGCAATTAAAGAATTTTGTAAACAATTTGGGTTTCCTAGTTAAGATTCCTTAATTTCCCAAATGAAATGTGATTTTGAAGCACAAAACAACAAAAATAGAAGGGAAACATAGAGAAATGAGAAATGCAAGGCTAGGGAAATGCCAAGTTGTAGAATCACCTCTTTTATAGTCTGTTGCCAAATTCACCATTGAATCTACCAAATTTACCACTACTATCAAATTCACCACTAGGAGTGGTGATTTTGTTATCTGCAAAAAAAGACCCAAAAAATTAGGGTTTTTTGCTTTGAGGGGCATGTCTAAGGGTTGGATAGAGTAGAAACTTATCTAAACAGCTGATCAGACCCATTTTTGATGAAATATTTAAAAATCTGAGTATGCTTATCTCTTGGAGTGGATTTTAACCTTTAGCCAAATTCTCTATTGGTTTCTACCAAATTTTCCACTAGCAAATTTGGTAGTGGAGAATTTTGTTTTGAGTGTTTTTTGGTTTCCAAATTTACCATTGAAGTAGGTAGGGTGGAAAATTTGGTCTGAACACAATATTTTTTAGATTTTGGGGGCTTTTTTGGAAATATTTTGATAGGGTTTGAGCTAATATTGTAGGGGACTGATCCTAATAGTTTTTTCTAGATTTATAACTAAGAAAAATAGAGATCTACACACGAACTTAAGCAATTTGATTACTAAAATTGAATGTAGGTGAAAGATAATGAAATTCCAAATATGACTAAAATTTCAATTAAATGAGAGTGCAATAGGATAGAAAATGTATGTAATATTATTAGGAATAACATATAATAGCTAACCTAACCTCCAAAAAATTTAAATTAGCATTAAACAAGGAGAGATCAGTGAAATTGGTGAAATGTGCAAGTGCTGCCCAAAAATATAAAAAACTATAGTAGTGGATAAGAAAGCAAAGTTACTGAAATTACAATTGAAATAGTGGTGCAGATGAGTGAAGGATGTGTGAAATGGTGCTAGAATTAATGTATAATAGATAATTAACTTCTAGTAAAGCCAATTATCATTTAATAATGAAAGTAAATAGATATGCTATGATATGTGAAAATGTGAAAAATTCTAGCAGTGAATGAAAGAGGAAAGGGAATTGCAATGGGAGGTGCTTAAAGCTTGGAAAAAGGATGAGATAACAAGGTAATAATAGTCTTGTATCTTCAAAACCTTTCCTTTGGATATGAAATAAGATTGCTATGTGTAGGGAATGTGAAATTACATATAGTGCATGAAGGAGGAAATTTCAAAATAAAAGGTTATGTTAAATATATACTTGCAATAGAAAGAAGCATAGAATTAGATGTGTTTGGAATAAAATGAAGAGTTAGTATGTTGTAAATATCATTAAAATGACTATGAATAAAAGGGCAGCAAGTAATATGATGCAATATATGAAGAAAAAGAGCAATAAAACCTGCACAACAGAATATTAGTGCAAAAATGTGGAAAGTAAATGAGTGTAAGCCTGCAAAAGAGGTGTTAGATGGATGAAAAGAGGTCTGAAAATGCTTGAAATCAGACCTACAAATGATATTGTTAGAACCTACAACACAAGGGTAAGTTTCAAACAAGATGAAAGTAGATAATGCAAGAGAAAGTATGCAAGTAAATGAAGTTAGCAATCTAGCAAAGCTATGTTAGAGAGCTAAAATGAAAGGGCAATAAGTAAATAGAAGGATAGAACTATTCTAAGGATGATATCACCTAGAAATGGCCTCTCCCTTACACCAAGAAGATATCCTTTCCACCAAGCCCTCTTGCCTTGCTTGATTCTCCTTCACAAATGCTTGCAAAATGGATGAAGAATGCTTGAAATGCTTGCTAATGGAGAATGCTATGAAAATAAATCTTAGAAGGAGGATGCTAGAAATCTTAGTAGAGTATAGCTATAGTGAAAAACCATGCCAAAGACCTACCCAAGGTGATCCTTAAATAGGATTTATGAGGGGAAATGAGAGGATTGGATAAGGTTAAATTGAAATTAGTAAATTTGGAGCATTTCTAGGGTGTGTGGGATCAATGGTAGAGGATAGTGGACTGCAGTCCACATCCTTCTAGCTCATGCCAACTATTTTGAGTCATTTGGCCAAATTCACCACTATTAACAAAATTCACCAGTGGTGAATTTGGCAACTCGGGTGGTGAATTTGGAAACTCATGTGGTGAATTTGGTTAGGGAGCCAAAATAATTTTTTTGAACTTTGAAATTTTAAATTTTACCAAATTCACCACTCATCTTGCCAAATTCACCACTGGTGAATTTTGTCATAGAGGTGAATTTGATAAAGGTGAAAATGATGCCTAAAATTTTGGTAAATAATAAAATTGTGGTTTTGTAGCATTTGTGATTGATTTTGGGAAGTTTTGTGGTGTTTGCACTAGTTTTAGAAGATTTTACTAGGTGTGTCAAAATTGGGTGTCTATATTTTTACCCTAATTTTAACGTGATGCCTGTAATATTGCATCAAAACTTAAGTTGTGATACTCAATTCTGACAATGTGATGTATTTTTGTTGCATTGCTTTGCTGATTTGAAGAGATGATTGTAATTTTGCTTATTTTGGTTGCTTTTGTACCATTATGTATATATTCCTTATTTTGCACACCTTGATATCTAGAGAAGATCATTTTAGCCCATGAAATGTTTTACCCCATGGCATAGTCTCTTCCTTGAGAACAGTGTGCCTAATGAAATATTTTGGGGTAAACTTCTAGAACATGGGATACTTGGCCAAGTTGGTGATGATAGGTTGGCTAGTTAAAAGGTGGAAGAAAACATGAGAGTACCTTCATTTGCACCTTACCAATTTTAGAAATTTTGAGAGAGAGGGATATAACTTCTTGAGAGGATGGTGCACAACAAAGGATGGGTGCACCATATTGATATCATTTGAGGGACAGTGCATTTGTCAAAGTGAGATCTAGAGATACATATTTTGTCCCAACTCAAAGTTTTTGATTTCAAGTCATTTTTTCACTTTTTTGGAAATTGTGGAAAATTTAGTATCAATGGTAAATTTGGCATTGGTGCTAGTGGTGAATTTGTCACTAGCAAATTTGGCACCAATGGTGAATTTGGCACTAGACTACAATTTTTATTTTGTAGTTTTAGGCATTGATATGCATCCAAATATACACATATTTGTACTTGCTGGAAAGCTCTTTTCGAGCCCTATATGATGGTGTGGTTTTTTTTACTAAGTTTTTGGATATGGTTTTGGAAAGAAAAAAATATTTTTGTGAGCTAGAAGTGTTTCCCTAAGTGCTTGGATATCATTTTGGTGAGTGAGCAAAGGGATGAGGATGTGGGAGTGTTGACAGTGCTTAGGTTCTACTATGTGGTGTATATGCCTAAGTTAAAGTTTGATCACCCATTGTTGATAGCCCTTGTAGAGAGGTGGTACTCATCTTCTAATACTTTTATGTTTTGAATGGGTGAGATGATAGTTATATTGGAGGATGTATGACATATCCTTAGAGTACCTATTTGGGGTGTTCCTATTTGTATAGGGACAAGTGTGAGCGCTAGGAAGTTAGCCCTCTCAAATAGGAGTAACTTTGAGGGGATGAAGGATGTATTGAGGATTAATAATGCTTATGTGAGAGGACACATTGATTGGCTAACTATATTTCTATCATCTGTTGTGTTTGGGTTGATGATGGCAGACACTAGTAGAAATTTCATGCCATAGGAATAGGGATAGATTATAGTAGGATTGAGAGATGAGTGGATCATATATGTATGGGCTTATACTATCTTGGCGAGGTTATACCACACTCTATACAAGATGGTGTATAGGTAGGGCCAAATAATGATATATTGCACTCTTCTTTAGGTATGGTCATGAAAGCATATAGCTATCCATTAGCTTATTTTAGTGATGAGGGGTGTCAACCTTGAGAGCCCAATAGTTTATAAATGGGAGAGCTGTGTTTGAACTTCCTTCTACTATCTAGCTTGGGTGAGGTATTTGATCAATGATTTGAGGGTGGCACATGTTATTTGGTGACCATGGAGGGATAGGTATGTATGGTTAGGTGACCACAAGGATCTAGCTAGGGTGAGGTGGATATGATGGTTGGATAATGGGAATAGGGCTTGTTGTATTAGTATGACTACATGTTACACTAGTATGGGGAGGTGTAGGGAATACTGGTAATAGGATAGTTTTGGATATGATGAGTGCATCGTGAGTCATCATGGGATCGTATGGACCCCAATACCTACATGGTGGTTGATGCAGATAATCCCATAGTACTAACCCCTATGTTAGATGATGTAGGGATGACAACAAAGTATAATATTTTTGTGAGCTAGAAGTGTTTCCCTAGGTGCTTCGAGAGAATTTTGGTGAGTGAGCAAAGGGAGGAGGATGTGGGAGTGTTGACAGTGATTAGGTTCTACTATGTGGTGTATATGCCTAAGTTAAAGTTTGATCACCCATTATTGATAGCCCTTGTAGAGAGGTGGTACTCATCTTCTAATACTTTTATATTGTTAATGAGTGAGATGATAGTTATATTGGAGGATGTATGACATATCCTTAGAGTACCTGTTTGGGGTGTTCCTATTTGTATAGGGACAAGTGTGAGTGCTAGGAAGTTAGCCCTCTCAAAGAGGGGTAACTTTGAGGGGATGAAGGATGTAGTGAGGATTAACAATGTTTATGTGAGAGGACACATTGATTGGCTAACTACATTTCTATCATCCATTGTTTTTGGGTTGATGATGGGAGACACTAGTAGAAATTTCATGCCATGGGAATAGGGATAGATTATAGTAGGATTGAGGGATGAGTGGATCATATATGTATGGGCTTATACTATCTTGGTGAGGTTATACCACACTCTATACAAGATGGTGTATAGGTAGGGCCAAATCCTGATATATTGCACTCTTCTTTAGGTATGGTCATGAAAGCATATAGCTATCCATTAGATTATTATAGTCATGAGGGGTGTCAACCCTGAGAGCCCAATAGTTTATAGATGGGAGAGCTTTTTTTGACCTTCCTTCTACTCTCTAGCTTGGGTGAGGTATTTAATCAATGATTTGAGGGTGGCACATGTTATTTGGTGACCATGGAGGGATAGGTATGTATGGTCAGGTGACCACAAGGAGCTAGATAGGGTGAGGTGGATATGATGGTTGGATAATGGAAATAGGGCTTGTTGTATTAGTATGACTACATGTTACACTAGTATGGGGAGGTGTAGGGAATACTGGTAATAGGATAGTTGTGGATATGATGAGTGCATCGTGAGTCATCATGGGATTGTATGGACCCCGATACCTACATGGAGGTTGATGCAGATAATCCCATAGTACTGACCCCTATCTTATATGATGTAGGGATGAAAACAAAGTATACCAATCAATACAATATAGTTAGACCTCATCGATTAATAGTGGGCCTACCATCGAGGGACCAGGGCTAGGTATTTTAGGATATGCTTAATGCCCTAAGAAGAGCTAGGTGCTACTATGGTAGGAAGTCATGGTAGAGGATGGTAGCTAGATGGAAGGCTAGAGGATCATCAAATGCCACCTTGGATGTGGCTCCATTGAGCATGATTCCATTTTTAGGTACCCCATATAGTAGAGTGGGATTGAGTTTAGGCAAAGCAAGGCTAGACTTTGATGGAGTAGGGCTAGACTTTGGTGGGGAGATAGGACATATTAGGATGGTAGAGGAGGATTCAATGATAGAGCTAAGGGCTCTCCATCATACTTTGGAGGAGGTTAGGAGGTATTTGGAAGCCTTTGAGGTCATGTGGGTGGAGGAGGTTACCTAGGTTTGATATGCGATGGCCTCGATGAGGGCTAATAGAGAGGTGATGAGGATAAACAAACATGAACAAAACCATCCAAGGAGCCAAATCACGATAGAAAAAAATTATTGTAATAATTCCAGCCAAAGGGGTAGAAATTACAAATTCAGACTTGTTGAGGATGAACAAACACAAACAAAACCATCCAAGGAGTTAAATCACAATAGAAAAGAATTATTTTATTAATGCCAGCCAAAAGGGGTAGAAATTACAATGCCAGATCGTACAATTTTGGAGCCAATCGAAGCCCTTTTTTCATATCAAAAATCCCTTTTTAAATCCTATTTCCCCCCCCTTTTACATGATTTTTAAGTTTCCCGCCCATGCAAAAAAAAATTAAATTTAACTTCTCGTCCATGCAAAATTGTAAATTCTACTTTCCCACCCAACTGGCGACCGACAAACACAAAGGAAAAACACTTAGAAATTTTTTATTTTTTTTGTTGATGCAAGATTGCTCTACTGCCACTGGATGCTCCTACATTAGACACCCGGGGTAAGTTTGAAATGTGACTCACTTCTTTGTTGTTGGAGGAAAACCAATGTGGTCAACCTCAGATTTGGATAGCCAAGTTGAATATTCTACAAGCCTTCCCTTCCATTTCACCAGATATTCTTCATACTGCTTGTTTCTTTTAATTCTGCTGATGCAGGTATCCAAGATTTCCTCTATCTCTTCTGTCACTGGAGCCGATACTGGAACACTCCACAACTCTGCAAATGGTTCCTTAGAACTATCACCTTCATGATACTCTACCAAATCAAAAATATTGAACACAGGTGATATGTTCAATCCACTCGAAAACTCCACATCATATGCATTTCCTAAATCTCTTTTCTATATGATCCTACATGGTCCAAACTTCTTCATTTTTAGCTTGTTATATGTTTTAGTAGGAAACCTCTCCTTTCTCAGGTGCACCATGACTTCATCACCAACCTGGAACTCCTTAAACCTCCTTTTTTTATCAGACTTTATCTTGTACTGAGTGTTCATCTTATTTATGTGTTGTATTACTTCTTCATGCAAATCCTTCAAATGCTCTACAAAGTTCTCAGCTTCAGCACTATCTTTTCTCCTTTTTCCAACTTCCTCAACTCATAAGCATTTCTTAGACTATTACCATATACAATCTGGAGTGGTGATTTACCAGTACTCATGTTGAAAAAATTGTTATAAGTAAATTCTACCTGTGGTAAAATCATATCCCATCCCTTGGGATTATCTCCTAATAGGCATCTCAGTAGGTTACCCAAACTCTTGTTCACCACTTCTATCTGTCCATCAATCTGTGGATGGTATGCAGAATTGAACTTCAAATGTGTCTTCAATTTCTTCCACAAGGTCTTCCAAACAATACCCAATGAAATTTGTGTCTCTATCGGAGACTATACTCTTTGGTAGACTGTGAAGTCATACCACTTCCTTGAAAAATAGTCCAACAACATGAACTACATCATTGGTTTTTTGACAAGGAATAAAATGTGCCATATTTGAAAACCTACCAACTACCACAAATATGGAGTCATTTCCCCTTTGTGTCCTTGGCATACCAAGAACAAATTCCATGCTAATGTCCTCCCAGGGTCTCTCTGGTACAGACAATGACTAATATAACCCAATTTTCTACCTCACACCCTTGGCCATCTAGCATATTCTCCAACTTTGTACAAACTTCTTCACATATTGCAGTAACTGTGGCCAATAGTAGTTCTCACTCACTAAGGCAATGGTCTTGTCTCGACCAAAATGTCTAGCCAATCCTCCACTATGCTTCTCTTTGACCATATTCTCCATCATTAAACTCCTAGGAATGCACAACTGGTTCCCCTTATACAATATTCTATATTGTATCATTAAATCCAACCACTTAGTCCTATCCAGAGTAACTGATGTTGTACAAGCTCTCCAAGCTTTAGAAAAATCTGGATCTTCAGGGTATAAACTCTTAAGTTCTTCAAACCCCACAACTTCCACTCTCATTGTTGTCAATAAACTCTACTTTCTACTTAATGCATCTGCAACTCTGTTTGAATTCCCACTCCTATGCTTCAGCACAAAGGTATAGCTCTATAAAAAATCAACCCATTTTAAGTGCCTCTGATTCAATTTTCCTTGACTATTAATATATTGTAAATCCTGATGATCAGTATACAAAACAAACTACTTTGGCAAAAAATAGTGTCTCCACTTCTTTAAATCTTAAACTATAGCATAAAACTCCTGATATTAGACATAATATTTCTTCCTGGCATCATTAAACTTTTCACTAAAGTAGGCAACAGGCTTACCTTCCTAACTCAATACAGTTCTTATGGCACTACCACTAGCATCACAATATACCTGAAACCCCTTCTTAAAATCTAGAAGTGCCAACATAGGTTTCTCAGTGACCTTCTTATTAAATAAATCAAAGCTCCTATCAACTCCTAAGGTCCACTTAAAGTCTTTCTTATCCCCTCTCATTGTTTCAGTTAGGGGTGCACAAATACTATTGAAATTTCTAATAAATTTTTTGTAAAAATTTGCTAGATCATGAAATGATGTTACCTCAGTTACGCTCCTTAGGGTAGGCCAGTCAATGATAGCCCTTACCTTCTTTGGATCCATATTCAGACCTTCAGTTGAGATGAAAAATCTCAAGTACACCAACTCCTTCTTCACAAAACTGCACTTCTTCAAATTTATCAGTAGATGTTCCTCCCTTAGCTTCTCCAGAACTCTTCTGATGTGCCTCAAATGTTCCTCCAAGGTCTTGCTAAAAATTATAATGTCATCCAAATAGACAATGACAAACTTTCCCATAAAATACTTCAATACTTCATTCATAAGCCTCATGAATGTTTTGGGTGCATTGGTTAGCCCAAATGGCATGACCAACCACTCATATAAACCATATTTGGTCTTGAAATTTGTCTTCCACTCATCTCCTTCTCTTATGTGGATCTGATGATACCCACTCTTCAAATCAATATTTTTAAAATACTTGGACCCACTCAAATAGTCCATTATGTCATCCATCCTTGGCAATGGAAACCTATACTTGATGGTGATCTTGTTAATAGATCTGGAATCTGTGCACATTCTCCACTCTCCATCCTTCTTTGGTGTTAGTACTGTAGGCACTACACATGGACTTAGGCTTTCCCTAATCAGTCCCTTCTCCAGTAGCTCCTGAACTTGCCTGTTCAGTTCCTCATTCTCCATAGGAGTCATCCTATGGGCAGCCTTGTTTTGCAAACTAGCTCCTGGTATCAAATCAATATGATGGCTAATATTTCTCATTGGTGGAAAACCCTCTGGCACATTATTAGATATAATATCTTATAAGTCTTCCAATAGACCTGAGACTTCTATAGGGATATATTTACTTGGTTCTTCTCTAACTCTAGGAATTAATGCATAGCACACAGGCTCATGCTTCAAATCATCTAGAAATTTCCTACCATAAACCAAATAAATTCTGGCATTGTTACATACCTTTTCATCCATCTCCTTCATTGGCTTCAGTTTATGGTGCACTCCTTCCTTTATTAGGGAGTAAGTGTTGGTATGTCCATCATGGACTGCACGACGATCAAACTACCATGGTCTTCCTAATAGCATATGGCAAGCATCCATAGGTAGGATATCACATAGGACCTCATCCTTGTATCTCCCAATATTAAACTTGACTAAGCATTGTTTATTGACCAATGCCCTATGGTCCTTCTACAACCACGTAATTCGATATGGATGCGGGTGTCTCCTCCTCTCTAGTTGTAACTTAGTAACCATTTATTTAGAGACCAAGTTATCAGTACTACCATTATCTATAATAATATTATAGACCTTACCTGAACATTTGCACCTTATGCAAAACATGCTTTTCCTTTGGTCTAGTTCCTTCTCATTCAACAAGGTTATCCTTGTGACCATAACTTCTCCTCTCTTTGCCTCCTCAAAGTGCTCTAATTTAGCTCCTTCATGTGTAATAGCAACTATGGCATTACCCATTGGCCTCCTATTTGGCTTCTCTTGGTGTTGTGGACACTCATATGCTCGATGTCCTTCTCCATAGTTGAAGCAGGTTCCACGAAACCCTCTTCCTCCATTTCCTTGGCTAGATCTACCTCTTCCTCATGGGTAGTTGTTTTTTTGACCATGATATCTGTAATCATTATCTCCCTTCTGGTCCTAACTATTGCTAGCTTCTTCTTTCTTCTCACCTCGTCCTCCATCTGTTCTTCCACTAGTTATTTCTCCATGATCTCTTCCTTTTTTCTTACCCTCAAACCTTCTGTTTAGCTTCTCTTCAACTTTTAGAGTAAACTGGTAAGCATCCTTAATGGTGCTCATCCTAACTAGACTTAGATCTTCTTGAATGTTTTTTCTCAACCCATGGATGTAACGGGATACCTTCTCCTTGTTAGCCTCATAATGGATGATTCGGATCAAGATCTTGTAGAACTCCTCGGTGTATTCTTTGATAGACTTTCCTGACTGTCTCAAACTTTGCATTTTCTTCAACAGATCCAACTCATAATATATCGAAACAAACTGACTCTTCAAATTTTCCACCATTCATTCCCATCTAGTGATCCTCTCTTTTCTCCTTCTATTTCTATCAAGTTGTACTCCTTTCCACCAGATTCTAGCATGACCCTTTAGTTTGGTCTTAGCAAACTTGACCCGGTCAGGATATTCCACCTCTTCATATTCAAAATATTCTTCTAGGTCATTGATCCAATCAATCAAATCCTCTAGGTTAAGATTTATTGAGTATGTGGAAACCTCCATCTTTGGCCTCTTCCCAATATAGGATATGGCTTTGTACAACCTCGCTTGGGTAGGATCTACTATCTCTTCTTCTTCCTCAAACTACTATTCCTCTTCTTCGACTTCATCTTCACTCTTTTCCTCTCTTCTTGGGTCAAACCCTCTATGCAACTCTTCTTGTAATGCCTGGACTTGCCTCTGTAAAGCTCAGAAATCCTCTGTTGGAACTACAATATTACTGGCAACACCTCGGTTCCTTCATGGGGGCATCTTGCTTCGGCTTCTCCAAACCCGAACCACATATCCTGGTGTAAACTGCCTCATGTTCGACGATCTGCTTACACACTTAGGAACTCTTGCTCTGATACCACTTGATGGGGATGAAAAAACATGAAAAAAACCATCCAAGGAGCCAAATCATAATAGAAAAGAATTATTTTAATAATTGCAGCCAAAGGGGCAAAAATTAGAATGCCAGACTTGTTGAGGATGAACAAACATGAACAAAACCATTCAAGGAATTAAATCACAATAGAAAAGAATTATTTTATTAATGTCATCCAAAAGGGGTAAAAATTACAATGCCAGATCATACAATCTTGAGCCCAATCCCAATCGAAGCCCTTTTTTAAGATCCAAAATCCCTTTTTAAATCCTATTTTCCCCCCCTTTTACATGATTTTTAAGTTTCCTACCCATGCAAAAAAAATTAAATTTAACTTCCCGCCCATGCAAAATTTTAAATTCTACTTTCCCGCCCAACTGGCGGTCGACAAACACAAAGGCAAAACACTTAGAAATTTTTTGTTTTTTTTTGTTGATGTAAGATTGCTCTGCTACCACTGGATGCTCCTACATCAATATGGGATAATATCTAGGCTCTAGTTATCTATAGATCAAGTCATGTAAGAGTAGGCTATAGACTAGATTATCATTATTGGTCTTAGGTCTGAGTTGGAGCATATTATAAGGGAGAGGGATGATGCTTGATCATAGTTTGGGTAGGGCTTGAATGTTGTGGTAGTGGCCTTGATTATGGGACTTCTAGAGTGATAATTGGAGGGTTATAGAGCAATTCTAGAGGCTATGAGGTTAGATATTATGACAAGACTACAACATGCCTATGTTTGGGCTAAGATGAAGTGGGGTAGGACCATGTATTATCATAAACTATATCATATGGAGGTCTCTGTAGAGTGGCAAGCACCATCACCTTTGGGATCATGATCGAGGGATCCATCGATGAGTGATACCTCTTGGAGGTCTATTAATTTTCAATTGTGTCCCCCTCCTCCATGAGGAGGTGATGGAGAGGTTGGTTCCACTTGTTAGGTATGTTTAGGGGTGTCCAAGAGTGAGTGTATCATTTTTTTGGGTTGTGGTACACCCTCCTTTCATGAGTTAAGTGTATCATTTTGTTTTCTATTGTGATACACCTTCTTTAGTGGTATCTATGATATGATACATATATATATATATATGATGATGACACTTGTGTTTTGAGCTTGATGTGATGCCTTGATTCTTTGTGGTTTGATTTATATGTTTGAAATTATGATGCTTTGATGTGTGATGTTTTATGTATCGATATGTTCATATTTTATGATATAGTTGACTAAGTGATTTTAGTATTGATTGGTTTCTTAGTGATGGTTTTGTGAAATCGTGATGATGACTAGTTGTTAAGAGAGGCAGATGTCACATTTGAGAGATGTATTAAGATATGAATGATAGGTAACCATCCAGAAGTATGATGTGAGCGATGGTCTCTAGACCAGATATAGGAGAATGCTCATGTGTTAGGGAGGTAAAAGGTTACCCCTAATATCACTATGCTTAAATGGTGGCATGTGGTATTGTATTCATGAGCAAATTTAAGACATAATTAGGTATTTATAATATTTACATGATATATATGTAAATTTTTTCTCTCATCAGTGTTCAAGTGTTGCTCTCTACAAGAACTTGACTGCGTAGATGAGGTACCTATAATATGTACATGATATATATTTATTTTTATTTCTTATCAATGTTTAAGTGTCATTCTCTATGAAACAATTGCCTACATGGATAATATGTTTGATCTTCATCAATTTTTAAGTGTCATTCTCTATGAAACACTTAACTACATAGATGAATTTTTTTATTCTTAACAATGTCCAAGTGCTATTCTCTATGAAGAACTTGATTGTGTAGATAAGGTGTTTTATTTTCATCAATTTTAAGTGTCATTATATATGAAACACTTAATGACATAGATGAAGTTATTGATTCTTACCAATATTTAAGTTTTATTCTCTATGAAACACTTGACTATGTAGATAACATGTTTGATTTTCATCAATGTTTAAGTGCCATTCCTTATGAAACACTTAACTGCGTAGATGAAGTTTTTGTTTCTTATCAATGTTCAAGTGCCATTCTTTATGAAATAATTGACTGCATACATAAGATAGCTAAGATATTTTATTTTTTATCAATGTTTAAGTGTCATACTCTATGAAACACTTAATGGTGTAGATGAAGTTAGTTTAATTATTATCAATGTTCAAATGACATTCTTTATGGAAATTGACTGCATAGATAAGATGTTTTATTTTCATCAATGTTTAAGTGTTATTCTCTATGAAACACTTAATTGCGTAGTATTGTGGCTACTCCACAACTATACCCAAAACTTGGTTGAAGGTTATTGTGTTTATGGTCTATTTTTTGAATGCATCTAATTTTAATTTGTATCTACGTATTTAATGCCTTTAGGGGTTATACTAGGTGAAGATTAAAATTATTGCAAACTTTATTGAATCCTTTGAGTCATGCACTTGATCTAATATGACTGTGTTTTATGCAGGTTGCTTAGATTTGGTTACCTTCAAACTTGTCTCATAATCTATGGTTTTTTAGGGTAGGGGAGTGTGATACTAGGATTTACATGCATGTTTTTCTAGCTTTGATGTAAATAGGTTTAGTTTATTTTCTGTAATTTGTGTATTCTGCTTTGCAAGAAAGGTTGTTTATATTTTTCCATTCTAGTCATTTCCAAAAAATTTGCATTATATTTTCCATTCCAGTCATTTCCAAAATTATTGCATTCTATTTTCCATTCTAGTCATTTCCAAAATTTTTGCATTCTATTTTTTTTGGTCATTTCTAGAATTTCTGCATTTTGTTTTCCATTTTGGTCATTTCTAGAATTTCTACATTCTATTTTCCATTCTGGTCATTTCCAGAATTTTTGCATTCTATTTTTCATTCTAGTCATTTCCAAAACTTTTGCATTTTATTTTTAGTTATTTCATTCTAGTCCATTTTCTATAATTTCCTATACTTTCATTTCATTTGTTTACATTCTAGTCCTCATCCAGAATTTCTGCACCTCCAAACTGCACCAAAATTTTTAGTTTTCAAATCTAAAATTTCAGATAAAATCAACCTTAGGAGGGAGGGTACTAATGCATAATCTACATTAATGGTAGATAATGCAAATGAATGTTGACTTACTAACTGGCTAACATGTCCAAATTCTAACTTAGCTTTTAGTAGAAAGCTCATAATGAAGATAAAATGAATCTACTAACTATAAAATGAATCTCATATTAAAGGTATGGAGTTAAAATGAAGTGGACTATTCCACGCACTTTTGGCATTTTTACACCTTTAATCTGAAGATAAAATGGACTTGCTAACTGGGATTCAAGATAAGGCAGATTAACGGTAAGATCATTAAAAGGAACCAGTTTCACACAAGCAAATTTCACATTCACTTTAAGGATTAAAGAGCAACAATCACTAAGCATTAAACCATCAAGGCCCCTTGTTAATTGTCACTTGCATATTATTGAGGTTATTCTAGCATATATTGTTTTTAATTATCATTGATTTCATACATATATGCGGAATGTTTATCGATTAGAACCTTGGATAATTCATGTTATATTTAATTTCTTTGCAAGAGAGAGTTTTTAGTTTAATACTCTGATTGTGGTGATCATTTTGCAATAGGGAAAAATATTCACTCAACACGTATATGAAGTTATTTTTATTCTTATCGATATTCAAGGGTCATTCTCTATGAAACACTTGACTGCATAGATAAGATTGTTTTGATACTTATCAGTGTTCAAGTGTTGCTCTTTGCAAGCACTTGACTATGTAGATAAGATATATTTTATCTGTAAGTATTTTGCAAAGCTTTTGAGAAGATATTTGATAATGCTTTTGATGTCTTTGATGTTGATTGTAAAAATATTTTGCAATGATTTGATGATATTTTACAAGCATTTTTCAAAGAGGTGGAATGATTTTGTAATTGATTTCTTGCTTTTTGAAAATGTTTTGCAAAGTGATGATATGCTTTTGTGATTGATTTCACGCTCTTTGCTAATGTTTTACAAAATGCTTTTGTAATTTATTTTGTGGTCTTTGCAAATGTTTTGCAAAGTGATGAAATACTTTTGTAATTGATTTCATGCTCTTTGCAATTTTTTTGAAAAATGCTTTTGTAATTGAGTTTGTGATCTTTGCAAATGTTTTGTAAAGTGATGAAATTCTTTTGTAATTGGTTTTGTGTAATGTAGTTTTTATATTGTAAAATATTTTGCAATGTTATGTAATGTTTTGATGCTTACGAGGTTTTTACAAGGTATTAAGATGATGTTTGTAATGCAATGTTTTTGTTATTGCAAAATATTTTGCAATATGATGTGATGATTGTAAATTTTTGCAAAAGGGTTTTTGCAAGATATTGAAATGATGATTTGTGAATGATTTATAATGTAATGCTTTGGTGATTGTAAAATATTTTGCAATGTAATGATGTTGACGTTTATAAATGTTTTCATAAAGGCTTGTAGGATGATTTTGTGGCATTCTTTTTCTCTCACTGTTTTGAAAGCAAAATAGTTTGATAACTTGATATTGTTAAATTACTTAACACATGAGAGAGGGTAACAAGAGTATATAATTATGTTGTCTAATGCATATGCATAAATTTGCATGTACGTGAGGAATTGGACTTAATACTCATTGCCAACTTTGATGTGTTAGGTCCGATGTGTAGACCAATTCGTTTATCCAAAACCCATAAGGGGGGTGGAGGTCCAAGGTTCAAATCTCGGGCCTCGTCGGATTGAACACTTGTCCCTTTCCTGGTGTTTTTAGCGACATAAAAGGTTTAAAATGATTGTGGCATGGTGGTTATAGGGGCAGAATGCGCAAATATCTGTGTGGTGACTTTTAGGGCAGACATCGTAGAATACTATGGCGGCCATAAAAACTAGACATCCTACCCATATTCATGGCGGCTACCGATTCCACCATGTAAATACAAAAAAAAAAAAAACTTTGATGTGTTAAAATATTTGATAATTTGTATGGTAAATAAAATATCTTAGACTGAGGATAATGCTCTCACATGGATAAATTAAGGGAAGAAGAATCTCTTCTCCCTTGTTGGATGTGTGTACAAATAATTGTATATGTGTAGAATATGGAAAAAAAATCATTTTCTAGGAGATTCATGCGATAGCATGGTCCTTAGTCTGAAGGATATTGATGAGGCCTGCAAATGCCTCATCCATGGACTAGTTTTGATAACTTATAAACACTTTTGAACACCTTATGTAATTTTTTGATGCTAATTATAGTGATAGAATGCATTATGTATTGATGTTTATATGTTGTAAATGTTAAAGTGATATATCCTATTTTGACTATTTTTCTATATTTTATAGTCTATTTCAGCTGTATTATTTAGTATATTTTGCATTAAGTTAATGTTGTAATATTAATGTGCTGCTATCTATTTGGTTTTGTGCTTCTTTCATAAGCTTTATCCACCGTTTAACCATTTTAAATAACCAAAATGCACCAAAACTTTGTCAACAGTTTGACTATGCTGAAAACATGAACTTTTCCATACAAATTCCAGTCAGCTATACATATACAACATGGCTTGGAATTTGTCCACTCCAGCTCATGAAAAATATGGAATTAGTATTCTGGGCACTTATGGAGACTATTTCCACCGTCACAACTATTCTCATGAACTTCTAGAGAATGAATTAATATAAACTCAGTTCTGCTGTCTGATATTCAGGAGCAGCTCTGAAATAAGCGCAGAAGCAATAATTTGGGTCAAAAGCGTCTTTAATTGCAATAGAGGGTGGTAAATTATGGTTGTAGTTGTTTTAGGTATATCCCTATATTTTCCAACACCTGTCCCTCAATGGATGAAGCCCAACAGATGGAATGGATAAGAGATAATAGACCTAATCTCTGCATTCTAAGAAATAGTCCTGTAACAGTTGTAACATTCCTACATGGCAGCACAAAACCTTATCAATGTTGTACCCTACTTGTATAAATAAAATGCTCCTGTTTGGTTGAGCATATAGAGAAATATAGGAAATAAGTGATAAGAGTTAGAACTATTTTAAGTGTTGTAACTATGTATTGCAACAGCACAATAGCCTGCAGATCTTCCCCTGCACTGTTGTCATGCTGCTGAGAATGAAATAAAGATGCAATATTTGACATGCATATTTGCTTCTAAGTTGAGTGTGAAGATTTAAAAGTTTAAAGCAAGTTAATTTGCCCTCTTATGGTTCAAGAAGCAAGGGCCACTTCTAGGATCAGAAGAGGGTTTATACCTGCCAAAATTCTGCTAATTTTTGGCCGCTGCAGGTCAGTAGAAATCTGACAGTTTTTTCATGGTTAGTGATTAGGATAATGTGGCATTTGAATGCATGGTAGGCAACTAATTTAGGGTAGAATTTAACACAGTACTTTCTATTTCTAATTTGTTTTAGAATTTGCAATATTTCCATAATTTCTTGTCAGCCTAATTTGTTACAAATTGTGCAACTTTATTTATCAATTTTTTAATGTTATCATTTTATCTCATTTCCATTTCAGAAAGAGACATTATTTTCTACAATTTTAGAAAGTTTCATTATTTACCAGTTTGAATGTTAATGCTACAATTTCCATTTAGTATTTTCTTGTCAATTAAATTTTGCTATTTTCATATTTGCAATAGTTTAGTTTTATTTTTCTACAATAGTGTGAATTTCAATTCTACAAGGATAAGTAGGAGTTTAGTTTTAGTTTTTAGGAGTAAGAAAGAAGACCCCAAACACCCCAATCTCTAACTGTTCCATGAATAAGGCCATTCTCTAAATAAACTAAAATTTAGTCTGTTAAACCCTGCTTTCATATATAGCCTTGGACACCGCCCTAGATTGACATATAAAGATTAAATGGTGAAAATTTGATGACACTCATCTTTTTTGGTGCCATTTTCGAGGAAACTTAGGTGTTGTTAGGAGAGGTCCAGCAGTCCAAAAATTTTCCTATTTTAGGAAACAATTTTTGGAAACCTAAGGTTTAGTTTATTTAGTAAATAATCATGAATGCATAAGCCAAGAGACGAAAGAGGAAGGTTTATCAAAACTGGATCTTTTCCACCAAGGCATTCTTCACGATCAGGTTAAGATCTACCTATGTATGAACTTCCTGAAAGACTTAAAAGAGAATCATCTTCTTCATCAACTAAAATTGCAAGATATTTGCAAGAAGAGCTCTTAGAGGCACTTGCTTCTAGACATACCCATAGGGCTAATCCATCTGAACCAGTTGAACAAATTAAAATTGAAGAAGAACCTATGGAAAAATAAGGAGAATGTGCTAGGGATATTTTTGGTCATGATGTTGACAATCCTCCTGTTAGAAATTTTAAATACCCTATTCGTCTGAATCCTACTCAGAATGCTCCTATGAAAACAATTTCACCCTCAATATTGCCAATCTTTAGGGGAGTTGTTTCTGAAGATCCTGATCAATTTATGTTTGAACTCAAGGCCCTGTGTCATGACTATGTCAATGATAACCAGAAACTGAAGTTATTTCCCTCTACACTCAAAGATGCAGCCTTACGGTGGTTTATGAGCCTTGAAGAAGATTCAATATGCACTTGGGATAAAATGGAAACTGTATTTTTGGATAAGTATAAGGATTATTGTAGAGTGATAAATAGGAAGGATGAGTTATTTTGGATAAAAAAAGAAGAGGATGAAAACTTAGAGGATTATCTTGATAGATTTACCTTTATCCAAAATAGATGTGGTCTTGTGGAAACTAACTTATTAAAAACTATATTTTTGAGAGGTTTGCAAGATGATTCTAGAGAAGTATTAGACTTAATGGGAAAAGGAGATATAAACCAGCTTGATATTAATGATATTGTAGAGTTGTGCAAAAATTATTCCTGCACTAGGCAATGAAGAAGGAAAAGCAATCCTGGCAATACTGATATAAAATATTTGATGGAGGAAATGGCTAATATGAAAATTGATATACTTTTTCAACTAAACACTACTTTAGGAGAAAGGAATGCAAGAGCCAATTATTCACCACTCCTATCTATCTCTTGTCCTAGGTGCAGAAATAAGCATGCTCTGTAATATTATACTTTGGACAAGACTTCAATTTCAGAAATTTGTGGCATTTGCTCAAATGAGCATAAAATTGATAAATGTCACCTTTTGCCCCATCTTCAGAGTGTTTTAGAAACCTGTTGTGGCTACTCCACAACACACCCCAAAATTGGGGACCCACCTTTTTTGCACACTTTCCAAGAAGGTTGCAGTGGCCCAGATGTTAAAAGAGCAAAGAAAAGATAAAAATGAAAAGTTGTCGTGATATCGCGACATGTTGCTCTGTCACAGCCAAAAATGAAAAGTTGTCGCGATATCGCGACATGTTACTCCGTCGCGACCAAAAATGAAAAAGTGTCACGATATCGCGACATGTTGCTCCATCGCGGAAAAAAAATGAAAAAGTGTCACAATATCGCGACATGTTGTTCCATTGCGGCTAAAAATAAAAAAGTTTCGCGATATCGCTACATGTTGCTCCATCGCAGAAAAAAATGAAAAAGTGTCGCGATATCGCGACATGTTGCTCCATCACGGTAGAAAAAAGAAAAGTGTCGCGATATCGCGACATGTTGCATTTTCACGACCGTACAAGACAAGAAAGAACAAGAAAAGAAAAGTGTCACGATATCGCGACATGTTGCATTTTCACGACCATACAAAGCAAAGAGAAAAGTGTCGCGATATCGCAACATGTTGCGTTTTCACGACCATACAGGAAAAAGTGTCATGATATCATGACATGTTGCATTTTCGTGATTCAAAGTATAGAGAGAAAGACAAAGTGAAAAATGTCACGATATCGCAACATGTCATGAAATCATGGTTCACAGAGGAGAGAGAAATACAAAGTGAAAAATGTCACGATATCGCGACATGTCATGAAATCACGGTTCACAGAGGAGAGAAAGACAAAGAAAAACGTCACGATTTCATGATAGGTTGCATCTACATAGCTCGAAAGAGAAAAATGTCGTGATATCGTGACATGTCTCATTTTTGCGATGCATGAAGGCGGACAAGGTTGTTGACAGAAAAACGTCGTGATATCGCGACATGTCTTGTTTTTGCGATACAGGTAGAGGAGCAAAGCTGTAGATATAAAAATGTCACGATATCGCGACATGCTATTTTTTGTCGCGATTCATGGTGGGCCGTTACAGAATGTGCAGGGAAGTGTTGAACACGTGTCATAGAGGCAAGGGGACTATGATAACATTTTAGGATCGTCAGTTATAGTTCATTGAGGAGTCCAAACATTTCAAACCCGAGCCAAAATGCCAAAATAGCAAAGAGGTAGGAAGATGAAATGAAGCGACCTAGGAGATGAAGCGAAGCATCACAGGGCAAAATAGAAAACCATAATAGAAATTTTAAAAGCAGAATCGAAGACAGACACAAGGGTCAAAAAATGTTGCGGGCAGAGTTGCAAAGCTGAAGGTGATAGGCCATTCTGGGCCTGCTTTTGGAGCGTTTTCCTCCACTTTGTCTGGTTTTGTTAAAACCGAAACATTCTGTTCTTGTAAACTGATACATTATTTTTAATACAGAATTACAGAGAGTTGCATCTCATTGACAAGAAAGAAAGAGTTATTTTCTGCATGCTAGATTTAATGTTCATTTTTCCCATTTTCAGATCTTTAGGCTTATAGGTGAAGTTTAATGCAATTTTTCTTGGTTGCTTCATGCAAATGTCTAAATCTGAAAATCATAGTTAAAATCCTAGAATCCAGCACCTAACTTATCTAGATTGTGCGAGTATACAGGTTCAATAGGTTAGGTTGTATGCAGAAAACCTCATTATCTTTGGTTTTGTCAAAATAGGAATCGTAACATTCTGAATGTACTTTAGTTTTAGTCTCTTTGCATTTTATTTTCATTTCTTCAAATTCTCTGCATTTTTATTTTCTCGAAAGTTTAACCTTAGTTTAATTTACAATCATTAAAATAAAATACTTGAAAATCTATCGAAATCGAAAATAAAATAATTTCATCATTAAGATTAATTCACATTGAGTTCATTCTGATTACATGAACAATCATTACAATTTCAGAATAAAATAAACCACAGTGCCCCTTGTTAACAGTTACTTGCAACCACTAAGGTATTCCAAACGTTCAAATTGAATATTATTATTTATGCCAAATGCTAATATAGCGGAGACCTTGGAGAAATTATTTACAAGATTTCTTTGCAAGTAGAGGATTTGGGAACTCGAATCCTATCGGAGAGTGTGTTTTCACAATCGGGTGAAAACACCACTCAATAGATTGGCGCTAGAAGGAGGGCCTGAACTGGTTTACTGTATTCGATTTTGTTAAGAAATTCATATACATCGTTCTAACGTTGTTTGATTGTTCATACAAAAATAATGTGTTTTGATTTAATGTTATTCTTTCAATCTCAGTAATGGTTATAACTGTAGCATTTTTTGTTGTGTTGTAGATTCTCTTGGAGGTACCGGGAGTTTCGTCAGGCAAGCTGGACCCATCGCGTCGAATCACAACTAGGTCTAGAACAACTGGGGAAACCATATTTCATGACCTTACACTCACTTTTAGGACTCCAAGAAATAAAACCAAGCAAGTTGTGAACCCATCAGATAGCCTTGTCATAGAAGACCTCTTTGTTTCAGAAGCACCGAACGGACCTACACCGGTGGTATCAATTGCCACCAGTGTACCTATTGTTTGTACCATTTCCACCTGATGTTCACACAATGACACTGAGAGGGGGGGTGAATCAGTGTAGTTATTTAATTTCGAAACAGCAGCATTCAAAGACTGAAGCACAGAAAACTTATAAAACCAAAAGAACAAAATGAGAGCACACCACAACACACAATATAACGAGGTTCACCAATTTGGCTACTCCTCAAAAATTAACTACTTGGACTTCAATCCAAATCCAGTCTTTGCAAAATTTCAATTTTACAACTTCTTTACCAGCATCCACTGGAAGGAGCACCAACCCCTGTAATTTTCTGCTACAACAGATGGAGCACCAACCCCTAGTACCAAGCACCAACTTGGACTGCAAATCTGATAATTTTAGAATGACATAAAAATGTCTTCACTTCATGCACGATCCTGACTGGTCTACAATTAACCCAACTCTACACACTCTCACGGCTCTGCTTATTTTTCTCTTGATTCTTTTCTTACCCTCCTTTTACAGCAATTTCTCTCTAATAGCAGCAACATCTTCTCTGTACGATTATTCTTTTATAACCTTTCAATCCTGCATGTAATCGAATCACATACTCTGACTGTTCGAATCCATGCAATATGACTGTTCGGTTCCATGCACTTCGACTGTTCGAAACCCTGTAATACGGCTGTTCGGTTCCATGCACTTCGACTGTTCGAAACCCTGCAATACGGCTATTCGGTTCCATGCGCTTCGACTGTTCAAAACCCTGCAATACGTCTTTTAAAAAGCTTTTCTGATTCTCCATATTTGGATGTTCAATTTCTTCGAATACGACTTTTCGAATGCTTTTTCGAAACTCCATATGTGATGCATCGAATGCTTTTTCAATCAAGAGTATACAACTGTTCTAGTGCATGATCGACACCTATCAATTTGTAACTGCCGATCAGACATCAGTTACTTTTTACGTAACTGGCTGCATGATTTTCCTGTCTGCTTTTTCTGACACGTGTCACCATGCATGCTTTTTCGGATTTTACTTGCCAAACTGTTACCTATCATGATATCGCGACACTTTCTGTAGTCATACCATTCATGCCCTTGCTGTCACGAAATCGCGACCATTTTGGCTTTGAAAGCTTTCCTTCTGTTCATGTCGTGATATCGCGACACTTAGAACTTTTGCTGACGTCATCCTTAAGCATGTCACGAAATCATGACCGTTTTGGATCTTGGAAGCTTTCCCTGCATCTTGTCGCGATATCGCGACACTTTCAACATTTGCTGACGTCATCCTTAAGCATGTCGCGAAATCATGACCGTTTTGGCTCTTGGAAGCTTTCCCTGCATCTTGTCACGATATCGCGACACTTTCAACATTTGCTGACATCATCCTTAAGCATGTCACGAAATCGTGACCGTTTTGGCTCTTGGAAGCTTTCCCTTTGTTTCAACATGTAGCGCCATCGCTACAACTTAGTTTCTCTTTGTTTCAACATGTAGCGCCATCGCTACACCTTAGTTTCTCTTTGTTTCAACATGTAGCGAAATCTTTAACATGCATGGAAATCGCTACTCTCTTCATTGCAAGCTCCTTTCCTCCATTTATGTCACGAAATCGTGACACATTTTCTCTCTCCTCAGTGAAAACTCGACATGTCGCGACATCGCGACATTTTGGCATGCATTTTCTCTCTCCTACTTTTTGTCACGAAATCGCGACAGAAAACATGTCGCGATATCGCGACAGTTTTCTTCCTTGTCTCTTTCTGCCAATTTCTAAATCTGGGTCACCTCTGTTTTTCTTGAAACTTTCTGCACTTGATCTGACTGACCTCTGAACTGCATCAACTGCATCAATCTATTTGTTTTGACAACAATGAAAATACTTTCTCAAATGCTTTTTCTGCACCTTGCTCAACACCACCGTGCTTGTAGGTTTATCCTCATAAATCTTAAATTAGATGGCCCAACCTCCGGTAGCTCCTTAGTACGGAGCTAATAATATTCCTTTGAATATTACAGGGGATATCCATGAAATCCCTAAGAACATAGAAATATTCTTGCCAAAATATAAACCAGATGGCCCAAGGACCGCAGAGGAGCATATCTAGGCCTATAGGGATGTTCTGATAAGATTGCAAGTTCAACATGAAGATGTGGCTTGCAGACTTTTTCCCATGAGCCTAGACCCAGTGGCCTATGAATGGTATATTTGCCTACCTACTGTCTTGATCACTTCATGGAAACAAATGGAGAACACCTTTGTCAATTAGTTTAGGTCACCTTTGGATCCCGCAACCATCTACAATCAATTCATTACTTGCAAAAGGAGCCAAGGTGAGCCAATCAGAACCTTTAATCAGAGATTCCAAAAATGTTATAATAGAGCAGTTTGGCAATTTTTCCATAGACCCCGTAGTAGCTTTACAAATATATTTTGGGGCATTGGATCCGATGACAGTGATGTTTTCCAGGCAAAATCCTCAAGTCACCATGCTCGCCTTAGCTTACAATGAAGCTATGACCATCGAGCAGCAAATGACACCACAGGGCTATGGGTTTCCCCAGATGCCTATGATGGGACAATATGCTCCATATGGTCAAGCTACCATGGTAAATCAGATCATGGCACCACAAATTCCAAACATGAATGCTTTCCCATATCAACAACCATATCCACCAACACCTGCCTATGCACCCATTCCGATCCAATCGATCACATCCATTCCACCCGTTCCTGCATTTTTGTAGAATAGTCAACCGACTGTGCAAGGAACCAGCCAAGTTAATTCTCAGGCTATAGTTCCTTTCCCAAATCCAACTCCGATCCAAAGTGTAAATCCATACACAAACCAAGTTCCTCTGAATCTGATTCCAATGTTAAATCAAGATCCCACGAATTATGCAAACCCGATAGGAACTAACAATAATGTACCTCCTCCGAAAGAGATTTATCCGGATGTTGAGGAGCTCAAAAGTATTGTTCACAAATTGAGTAACGACATGGTCTAAAAATAGAAGTATGAGTACCATGCCCCTCACACAAGTCAAAATTTTAACAATAGAGGGAGACATTGGAACACGAAGCCAAACAATGGAGGCATACCTGCCCCCATTTCCAATCAACTAGATACTTCTGTAGGACCTAGTCAATCCAGTTCCATTCTAAATCTTTCCAATTTTGCATGGGAAAAGGAGTGCAGACTGCACAATACAAAGGAGCACAATGAGAGGAATTGTCCTGAAATCGCAAGATACACTCATTGTCTCCAAGCCCAAGTAGATGACCTGGAACTTGTGCCAAATGATGGTCCACCCCAACATCAAGATGACAACACTATGGTGGTGGAAACTTTATACCGTCAAGAAGGTGAGAGTGAGGAAGAGGAAGATGAAATTTTGGAACATGAGGTGTAAGATTTTCGAGAGTTTAGAAAGGGGGATCACGGATATCATTTGAGAAGTAAATTCAAAGCCCCTAAAACATCATCAACTCCACCCAAAAACTCTATCCTTCCTCCGGATACTAAGGCGGATAATAATCCTCCTCCTCCACTTAGAAGAGAAATGTCTAATGACACACAAAAGGTAGTTAAACTTGAGAGGTCAACATATGACATAGTGGAGGATTTAAGGAAATCTAAGTTGAGCCTTTCATTTTTAGAGGCGGCCAGGTTGCCTGGCCAAAAAGAAGCATTGATAAAGGCTCTGGACTCACCTAATCAAGTATGGAAGGGAAAGGAAGTTGAGTCTCATTTGATTTTATGAAAGGAGAGACGGGATGTCCCACCATTTTTATTGACTCTGAGAATTGCTAGTAAGAATTTGCATAATTTTTTGGTAGACATGGGTGCCACGAGCAATCTCATGCCTTCAAAGATATGTCAAATACTAGGCCTACAGCCTGTTTCATCCAAATGCAAGGTTTTGCAATTGGACCGATCTGAGGTAAATGTGGTAGGGACCCTATATGATGTCAAAATTCAACTAAATTCTGAACCCAAGGTCCAACAAGTGGTCGACATTCTGGTTGTTAATATCCCAAGTAGATATGGAATGCTACTTGCAAGGGATTGGATGAAAACTTTGAACAACTATTTTTCAACTGATTGCTCACATATGTAGCTACCCTAGAAAGGAATCGCGAATCAAATCAGAGTAGAAAATGAACTGAGGCTTAAGGAAATTATAATAGAATTAAATAATCCAAATGAAGTTCAGTTTTCTGAACCATAGTTGGGGGTTTATGCATTTGATGTTGAAGAAGCTACCGAAGAGCCTAAAAGGGAAACATTTCATGGTAGCTCTCTTGAGG
This sequence comes from Wollemia nobilis, assembly GCA_028583015.1. NCBI lineage: Eukaryota > Viridiplantae > Streptophyta > Pinopsida > Araucariales > Araucariaceae > Wollemia > Wollemia nobilis. The sequence continues at coordinate 5,499,220 of JAQPPZ010001063.1, read as the reverse complement.
GAAATAATTTCATATGGTTGCTTAGTTTTGATGGATCCAAATCCAAACAGGGAGCAGGAGCCAAAGTCGAGCTCACTTTCCTGGGAATTAAACCATTATTGGATGCTTATAGACTGCAATTTCCTTGCACGAACAACATGGCAAAATATGAAGCACTAATTTTTGGTTTACAACTGGCGTTGAGAAAAAAGGTTAAATGCATGAAAGTATTGGGATATTATGAACTGGTAGTCAAATATATTAAAGGACAATATGCATGTTGCGATAAGAGACTAAGCCTTTATAGAACTAGGGTAATGGACCTCATTGATGAATTCAACGCTTTCAATATAGCCCTTATTTCTAGGAAAGGAAATTGCATAGCAGATTCTCTTGCAGTCGTCGCAGGCATGTTAAATCCAGTTGATATAAAAAGGTGTAAAAAGTTCTCCATAGAATTAGTTCCTTGTCCATCGATACCTGATAATGTCAAGAATTTCCAAGTTTTTGAAAATGACGAGACACATATTCAAATTTGTCACGAACTCAGGTATTTTTGAAAACCGGGTGATTGATGAGGAGCAAAGATGGCAAGAAGAAGCAGAGAACGAAAGTAAAACTACATGTCAATTCAACAAAATACCTAAAGACATAGTTTCATTGGAGAAAATGTTCAATATGGGATACAAGGCCAGAAAAGAAAAAAAGGTTCCACTCCCCAAAGATGCATGTGATCTAATTAATCTAGGGAGTGTAGACAATCCACGGGAAGTGTACATCGCAAAGGCATGTACAGTGGAAGAAAGAGAAAATATAATTCATGCACTAAAACACTACGTGGATTGCATTGCTTGGAATTATAATGAATTGAAAACATACAACCAAAACGTCATCACACATACCATCCCTCTAAATCCGGACTCCAAGCCTTTTAGACAAAGACAGCGAGTTGTTAACCCGCTATTGGAGCCCTTAATAGAAAAGGAGGTCAAAATATTATTGGAAGCGAAGATTATTTTTCCTGTTAGGCACTCAACTTGGGTTGCTAACCTCGTTCCAGTAAGAAAGAAGAGCGGAGAGATTAGGCTATGTATAGATTTTAGAAATCTTAACAAGGCCTCACAAAAGGATAACTATCCATTGCCATCCATTGATGAAATTTTACAAATAGTGAATGGATCTGAAATGATGTCTTTTCTTGATGGATATTCTGGATATAACCAAATTCTTATTCATCCCAATGACAGGATGAAAATAGCCTTCACCACCAAGTGGGGGACATTTGCCTACAGAAGAATGTCGTTTGGACTGTTAAATGCAGGCACAAATTTTCAACTGCCATGGACTATGCATTCAAGGGACTCATAGGCAAGTGTGTCATTGTGTATGTGGATGATATTCCAGTATTTTCAAAGAAGATAGAAGACCATGTCAAGGATCTAAAAAAAGTTCTTCAAAGATGCAAAGAGCATGGAATTTCTTTGAATCCCAAAAAGTGCATTTTTGGAGTGACTGAAGGAAGACTACTTGGTCACATCATTTCAAAATAAGGCATATCCATTGACCCAGAAAGGATAGAAGCTATCCAAAACTTACCTCTCCTGGGTAGTAAAAAAGAGTTGAGATCTTTCTTTGGGCAAATTAATTTTGTCAGGAAGTTCATTTCGAGCTTCGCTGAGATAGCCAAACCTTTGAACAAAATGCTCAAGAAGGACGTAGATGTTATATGGAACAAGGAAAGTAGGGTGGCCTTTCAAAACATTAAGGATGCCATTTCCAAAGCCCTTGCCCTCATAAGTCCAGACTATTCTAAACCTTTCTATATTTATGCTTTCGCATCGGAACACTCTGTTGTGAGTGTATTGACTCAGAAAGGTGAAGATAGCGCTGAAAATCCCATAGCGTTTTAAGTGATCCTCTAAAAGATGCTCAATTGAGGTATTCCATCCTTGATAAGCAGATGTACGCACTTTTTAAAATGATAAAAAAATTTAGACATTACATTGTGCACAGCAGAGTTTTTGCCATTGTGCCTGACCCTACTGTCAAGACTATGTTTTTACAGAACGAGCTAGGCGAGAAAAGAGGTAAATGGATTTCTACCATCCAAGAATTTGATCTTGAAATCCAACCTATGAAACTAGTTCGAGGACAGGGGACTTGTGAAGGCGATCGGCGAGAATAATCCGCAAATGACATGCCAATATTCAAATGCAGAATACATTTCTAAGGATGACTGGTATGTTGACATTGTGCATTTTCTATTAAAAGGTAAGTGTCCATCCAATTTGAATTCCACTCAAAGAAGGGCTTTAAGACTTAAATCTATTAATTATCTGATTAGATCTAGTGTTATGTACAGGAAAAATCATGAGGGGATCTACTTGAGATGCCTGAATAAAGTAGAAGCTGCCAAGGTTCTGCAAGAATTTCATGGGAAATATGGAACTGGCCACGGTGCGTCAAATGCCACAACACATCAAATCCTGAGAGTAGGATACTATTGGCCTCACATTTTTAAAGATGCACATGCCCATGTGAGATCTTGCCACATTTTTCAAGTAGCTGCCAACAGAGAAAGAAACATAGCCATGCCATTACAACCTGTAGTTGAGATGAGACCATTCGCACAATGGGGATTAGATTTCATTGGGGTTATTAACCCAAATTCTTTTGATGCCCATAAATTCATACTAATAGCTACAGATTATTTTACAAGATGGACTGAATTCATTCCTACAAAGCATGCCACTACAGATGTGGTAATAAAATTTCTTGAGGATCACATTATAACAAGATTTGGAATGCCTGATTCTATTGTTAGTGATAATGGTAAGGCTTTTATCTCTACTCAATTTGCAAATTGGGCATATGACAATAAAGTGAGTTTAAAATTTGCATCTAACTATTACCCTCAAGGAAATGGTTTGGCAGAATCCTCAAACAAAAATTTGTTGAATATCATTAAGAAATTACTAGAAAAGAACCCTCGAGATTGGCACAGCCAGTTAAAGTTTGCTCTTTGGGCGAGATAGAACCAGAGTAAAAGACTCAATAGGGAACACACCCTATCATTTGGTCTATGGGCAAGACCCAATTTTTCCAGCGAACTTGAAGCTGCAAACCCTGCATTTCATGCAAGAATACTTGGGAACAGGATAACCACATTGAAGCCAGATTAAGTCATTTACTGCACCTCGATGAAAAAAGGGAAGAAGCTATGCTTCACATGAGTAAACACCAAGAGGTTGTTAAGAGATGGTTTGAAAAAAGAGCTAAAATTAAGTCCTTCGGATTTGGTCTTACTATGGGATAAAAGACATGAAGAGAAGGGAAATCACCAAAAATTTGATTGTCTTTGGTTAGGCCCTTATCAGATTTCGGAAATCCTAGGGAAAAATACCTTCAGATTAAGAACTTTAGATGGGAAGGATCTGACGTTACCAGTTAATGGGCATGTTTTAAAGCACTATTTTAGCCCTTAAGTCGTAGGAGATTGGAATTATATCTTTCTATTTTGGTATGAATTTTCAAGTTTTTGTTTCTTTTTATTATTTAAGTTGTGTGTTTATTTGACATGTTTTGTTTTTCTATAAAAAAAAAAAAATGATGAAAAAGTTGTCTTGAGATGCTAACTTATGCTTTAGATTGGGGAAATATGGAACATTGGAATTATGTTGTAGAAAGCTCCGCAAGAAACACAAACAATTTAATAATATCGTTTGAAACTTGTGGTGCATGAAGTAGTCAGTTTTATATTTTTTATGGCAATACTCCATCTACAATTCAAAGGGCAATGCATTCATATTACATCTCACTTTGCATATACATGCCATCTTAGTTGCATATGCATTTTAGATACAAATCATTAAAGTGTGTCAAATCCTCTTAGGGTTATGTTATAACATAAATAAGAAAAAATCCTAAGGTTGGGAACTGAGGCCCGAGATATCTAGAACCAAGCACATTTTATACACATTAAAAAGGATCTTGAGCAAAATGATCAAAACCTTGCTTGGAAGAAAAGGTCAAGCGAAAGAAGTATTTCATGTCTATCCTATTATGCAACATGATCCTTAAAATAGTGGTTTTTACCACTTCCATAAAGCTTAAAGCCTAAAATCAGAGTAGTAAGGATAGGGTTAAATCCTCATCGAACTTAGGTTGAGGATCCAACTCCCCAAAGCTCTGATTTGACCTACATGGAGTAGTAAGGATAGGGCATAATTCTCATCTCGCCTAGGTTGAGAATCTAATTCCCCAAAGCTCCTATGTCTCATTTCATCATAAATCTTGGATTGGAAGGATCGTACTACATGTCCTCTGCAAAGGATGGGTAGTCATCCCCAAGGTCCAAGAAATAAAAACTAAATATTTCCCATTTCATAAATCTTGGATTGGAAGGATCGTACTACATGTCCTCTGCAAAGGATGGGTAGTCATCCCCAAGGTCCAAGAAATAAAAACTAAATATTTCCCATTTCATCTTTATATTGGATTGGAAGGATCATACTACATGTCCTCTGCAAAGGATGGGTAGTCATCCCCAAGGTCCAAGAAATAAAGAAATGAAGCTAAATCATGGATTATGGGGTTAAGTATGCCCATGCATGGCAGCATGTCTTGTCTAAAAACAAGACCACTGACTGTTCAAATGGATAGACTAGCATGACCATTTCATCCATAACTGGTTAAATTATTTTGCTCAAAGTGAGGTAATGAATTCCAAATCAAAGTAGTAAGGATAGGGTTAAACTCCCATCTCGATTAGGTTGGGAGTCTAATTTCCCAAAGCTCTGATTTCACTTTCACTTGCACATGGGTTCAAGATAGTAGTGACTCATAACCAACTTTGGGATCTAATAAAGCAATTCATTATACATATAGTTGATCCTAAGAGGGTTTGATAATCTTAAATGTTTGTGTATGATACTAGAAGGTCTAAGCCTTTATAAAAGCAAAATCTCTAAGCATATTTATCGAGGTTACACAAATCATTCACAATCTCACATATGCATTCATGTAAAGCTGACAATGGAATGTTGATCAATTTCAAACGATAGAAAATGGAACACATTGCACACACCGAGCTGATACTTAATGATTCTAATGTTTCATGTATTTATGATCTATCGGAATTTTTTTATGTTTTATGTGCTAACGCCTGTATTCAAGTATGTATTTTTTTTCAGGTTAGGTTCTCACCGAAATGCTCAGGAGCATTTCCCAGCAGAGTCGCCATTTGTTGTGGCTGCTCCACAACACACCCCAAAATTGGGGACCCACCTTTTTTGCACACTTTCCAAGAAGGTTGCAGTGGCCCAGATGTTAAAAGAGCAAAGAAAAGCCAAAAATGAAAAGTTGTCGCGATATCGCGACATGTTGCTCCATCGCGGCCAAAAATGAAAAGTTGTCGCGATATCGCGACATGTTGCTCCGTCGCGGCCAAAAATGAAAAAGTGTCGCGATATCACGACATGTTGCTCCATCGTGGCAGAAAAATAAAAAAGTGTCGCGATATCGTGACATGTTGCTCCATCGCGGCTAAAAATAAAAAAGTGTCACGATATCGCGACATGTTGCTCCATCGCGGCAAAAAATGAAAAAGTGTCGCGATATCGCGACATGTTGCTCCATCGCGGCAGAAAAAAGAAAAGTCATTTTCACGACCGTACAAGACAAGAAAGAACAAAAAAAGAAAAAGTGTCGCGATATCACGACATGTTGCATTTTCGCGACCGTACAAAGCAAAGAGAAAAGTGTCACGATATCGCGACATGTTGCGTTTTTACGACCGTACAGGAAAAAGTGTCGCGATATCGTGACATGTTGCGTTTTCACGATTCAAAGTATAGAGAGAAAGACAAAGTGAAAAATGTCACGATATCATGACATGTCATGAAATCGTGGTTCAAAGAGGAGAGAGAAAGATACAGTGAAAAATGTTGCGATATCGCGACATGTCATGAAATCGCGATTCACAGAGGAGAGAGAAAGACAAAGAAGAAAAACGTCGTGATATCGCGATAGGTTGCATCTGCATAGCAACCAAAGTGGATGTAGAAGAAAAATGTCGTGATATCACGACATGTCTCATTTTCGTGGTGCATGAAGGCGGACAAGGCTGTTGACAAAAAAATGTCGCGATATCGCGACATGTCTTGTTTTCGCGATACAGGTAGAGGAGCAAAGCTGCAGATATAAAAATGTCATGATATTGCGACATGCTATTTTTTGTCGTGATTCATGGCGGGCCATTACAGAATGTGCAGGGAAGTGTTGAACACGTGTCATAGAGGCAGAGGGACTATGATAACATTTTAGGATCATCAGTTACAGTTCGTTGAGGAGTCCAAACATTTCAAACCCGAGCAAAAAGGCCAAAATAGCAAAGATGCGGGAAGATGAAATGAAGCGACCTAGGAGATGAAGCGAAGCGTCACAGGGCAAAATAGAGAACCGTAACAAAAAATTTAAAAGCAAAAGCGAAGACAGGCACAGGGGTCAGAAAACGTTGTGGGCAGAGTTGCAGAGCTGAAGGTGATAGGCCATTCTGGGCCTGCTTTTGGAGCGTTTTCCTCCACTTTGTTTGGTTTTGTTAAAAATAACTCCTTCTTTCTTGTCAATGAGATGCAAAAAATAACTCCTTCTTTCAGAGTTGCATCTCATTGACAAGAAAGAAGGAGTTATTTTCTGCATGCTAGATTTAATGTTCATTTTTCCCCTTTTCAGATCTTTAGGCTTATAGGTGAAGTTTAATGCAAGTTTTCTTGGTTGCTTCATGCGAATGTCTAAATCTGAAAATCACAGTTAAAATCCCAGAAACCAGCACCTAACTTATCTGGATTGTGCGAGTTTGTAGGTTCAATAGGTTAGGTTGTATGCAGAAAACCTCATTATCTTCGGTTTTGTCAAAATAGGAATCGTAACACTCTGAATGTACTTTAGTTTTAGTCTCTTTGCATTTTATTTTCATTTCTTCAAATTCTCTGCATTTTTATTTTCTCGAAAGTTTAACCTTAGTTTAATTTACAATCATTAAAATAAAACACTTGAAAATCTACCGAAATCAAAAATAAAATAATTTCATCATTAAGATTAATTCACATTGAGTTCATTCTGATTACATGAACAATCATTACAATTTCAGAATAAAATAAACCACAGTGCCCCTTGTTAATAGTTACTTGCAACCACTAAGGTATTCCAAACGTTCAAATTGAATATCATCACTTATACCAAATGCTAATATAGCGGAGACCTTGGAGAAATTATTTACAGGATTTCTTTGCAAGTAGAGGATTTGGGAACTCGAATCCTATCGGAGAGTGTGTTTTCACAATCGGGTGAAAACACCACTCAACAAAACCCAAGTTGAATAACTTCATGCTATTGGGCAAATGCCAGGAGGCAACTTCATACAAAACCAAAATACCCCTTGCTTTTCTTCAAATTGGGGACATAATCCTTGGAATATGCCATGGGCATATACTGAACCTCCTCCCAAAACTTGGAATCAATCTTGGATAGCCCCTCAATATTGGTCACATTCTGGTTGGAATCAACCATGGCATCCAGTTAATCCATCTTGGGTACCAAATCAGTCAGGGTAAATATGGGGGCCACAATACCCATCCTATCAAGGGTAGTAGAGGTATCAATCACCAAATCAACACTTACTGCCATCTCCTAATCAAAATTTTTAGGGAATATTTCAACCATAGCAAACACATCCAATTAAGTAACCTCCACTTCCAGCTCAGCCTATGGCTAACCCTAATAACAACAGACAAGCAGTTCTTGTTTATGGAGCTGAGTTTGAAGAGACTGATGCAGTCCATGTCCTTGACTGTAGTAACATCCATTTATGTTCATGGAAGGTTTTAACTTACCCTGCACCACCCACTATTGAAGAAATTAATGGAAAGAAAGAATTTTCAAGTCCAAAAAAACCATAAATAGAGCAAAAAGAAGAATAAACAAAAAGTTTACAAGGAAAATTTGAACCTACCTCGGTAGACCTACCATATCCTAAAATGTTTGACCACACTGTCACTGCTCCTGAATCATAATTAATCATAGAATTGATGAAAATGTCTATCTCACTCCCTCTTTTGTAGGCAATAAAGGATGTACCTCTAATTAGGAAAACCATTCAGGAGTTGTGTATTAGGAAACCTGGCAGGAAGAAGAAAGCCTTTCCTAAGACTGTACAAGTAGAAGGTAAGTTGGCTGACTTGCTTTTTGGAAAACTAGTACCACCTAAATATGGTGATCTAGGGAGTCTAGTAGTTACAATTACTATTGGGTTAGTTCAAATTCCAAATGTACTTATCGATTTAGGAGCTGCAATCAACATGATGACTAAGGAAACGATGCAGAAATTCCAGCTCAATAACCTTAGTCCTACTACCATAATTTTGGAAATGGTAGATAGGTCAGTGGCTAAATCAAAAGGAATTCTGGAGGATGTTGTCATTGAAGTGTATTCTTGGGAATACCCTGTAGATTTATTATTTTTGTAGCCTAGAAACTCAGCTAATGGCTATCCTATTATTCTAGGACGACCTTGGCTTGCCACTACAGCTCTATTTATATACTATAGGTCAGGTGAGATGACCATTTCAAATGGTGTAGACCTGAAAAATATTTCCTTGTATCCACCAGCCCAACCTTCAGCCAATTTGTTTGGATAGATATGGTATCCTGAGTCTGATGAAGAACAAAAAACTATTGTCACCTTGGCCACCATTGTAGTAAAAGAACATATTGAAGAACTTAATTCACCAAAAAGATAAATATTTGAACATGAAATAATTTTTGTGAAAACATTGCAAGAAGTCCTTAGGGATGATCAAATTCTTGTCCATCGTTTATTATGGAAAGATAAAGAACAAACTACTGAACATATGTCATCTATTCCACTACAAGAAAGCTCCTTCACATTACCACATGGATGGTATAATCATCTTCTAACTTCTTTCACCTATCCTATGCAAATGATCCCATCAAGTATCACATTTACACCAGAATCAAGAGTATTTCATACTCTACAGGCACATCATTGTCCCTTAAATTCTTTAATCAAAATATGAGGTTTTCAACTTTGTTTATCCAGGGATTAAGCAGATTGAGATACAGCCAGAAAATTTTTTGAACATTAATAGCTGGTTGACTAATGAGCAAGAAGCCAAATTATTTGATGTTTTACAAATACATGTTCAAGCTTTTGCTTGGATTTATAAGGACATGACTGGCATTCACCCTAATGTGTGTACACATAAGATATACACTGAAGATGTCAAACCAGTAAGACAACCACAAAGGCGTCTGAATCTCACTCTAAAGGATATTGTTAAGGAAGAAATCGAAAAACTATTGGATGTAGGATTCATTTATCCAATTTCAAACAGTAGGTGGGTTTCACCATTGGTCATTGTTCCAAACAAAAATGGGAATATGAGAGTATGTGTGGACTACAGGGAATTGAATAAGGTCACACATAAAGATCACTTTTCGTTACCATTTATAGACCAAGTGTTTGACACCCTTGCTGGTAATAAATATTTCTATTTCCTTGATGGTTTTAGTGGTTATAATCAGATACAGGTTGCATCAAAAGACCAGGAAAAGACAACTTTTACATGTCCTTGGGGAATGTTTACTTACAGAGTATTACCCTTCGATTTGTGCAATGCACCAGCAACATTTTAGAGAGCTATTTTGGCTATATTTTTTTATCTAACAAATGAAAGTGTAGACATTTATATGGATGACTTCACAGTTTTTGGAGATACATTTGAATATACTTTATAACAACTTGAAAAAGTTTTAATATGCTATGAAACATATCATTTGTCTCTGAATCTTGATAAATGTTTCTTGATGATGGAAGAAGGAATTGTTCTTGGACATCATATTTCTGCTTATGGAATTAAAGTTGATCCTAAAAATGTAGAGGTCATCAAGAATCTTCCTCCTCCAAAAACTCAAACTTATATCCATAGTTTCTTAGGACATATTGGCTTTTATCGCATATTTATTGCTAATTTTAGTACCATTGCTAATCCAATGTTTGCATTGTTAACAAAGGATTCTGAATTTGTTTGGTCTATTGGGTGTCAACAATCCTTTGAAGTTTTAAAGGAAAAGTTAAAAACTCCACCTGTATTAAGAGGTCCTAATTGGGAGTTATCCTTCCATATTCAAATTGATGCTTCCAATACTGCTATTGGAGCTGCATTAGGGCAGATTGAAGATGGACAACACTATGCCATATACTACATTAGTAAAAAATTGTTTGGAGTTGAAAAGAATTATACCACAACTGAGAAGGAATTTTTAGTTGTGGTGTATGCTATAAACAAATTTTGACACTATATCATAGGATATCATGTATTCATCCACACAGACCATGCTGCTATAAAGTATTTGATGAATAAACCCTTGGTTAGTGCACAAATTTTTCCCTGGTTAATACTATTGCAGGAATTTGATATTACTATAGTCAATAAACCAAGGAAGTCTAATGTAGTGGTAAATTTCTTGTCAAGATTTTCAAATGTAGATACGAAGGAATTGGTTGAGGCTGTGTTTCCTAATGAGAAATTATTTGTTGTTTCTGTACAATATCCATGGTTTGTAGATATAGCTAATTATTTAGCTACAAGGAAGATTACTCTTCACTTTACTCCTAAACAAAAGAAATAGTTGATCAAGCAAAGTTCTTCTTTTGAATGGATAGGAGGTTTATTGTTTAAATGTAGTCCTGACCAAGTTTTGTGCAGGTGTGTTCGTAAGAACGAGGTATATGATATTTTGTGAGCATGTCATGATGAACCATCAGAAGGGCATTATTCAATGAAAAATACCATTCAGAAGATTTTAGGTACTGGTTACTACTGGCCATCCTTGCACAAAGATGTCAAAAGGTATGTCAGAAATTGTGATGCATGCCAAAGGATGGGTAAGCCTACTTTTACTAGTGAAATGCCTTTACAACCTCAATTAGGTACATAACCATTTGAAATGTGGGGGCTAGATTTTGTAGGACCCATTTATCCACCTTCCCAAGGGAAATTATATATCTTGGTATGTACTGATTATGTAACCAAGTGGGTAGAAGCTCGTGCTTTTAAGCATGCTCGAGAAGAGAAAGTTGTTGATTTCCTGTATTCACAAATATTTTTGCGATTTGGAGCCCCACGTTCTATCACCACTGATCAGGGACCTTAGTTTACCTCAAAAATTGTTGAAGCCTTTACAAATTTGTATGAAATAAAACACCAAAAATACTCACCTTATCATCCGCAAGCCAATGGCCAAGTTGAAGTCACAAATAGGGAATTAGAGAGGATCTTAAACAAAATTGTAGTAGCCCATAGGAGGAATTGGGTGGAGAAGTTACCTAAAGCAATTTGGGCTTATAAGACCACTTGGAAATCCACTACTGGATTTACTCCTTATGAATTGGTTTATGGCAAAAAGCCTCTTTTGCCTATTGAGTTTGAATTACTAACTCTTCGAACTACTTTAGAAGTTGGTATCAATTTGTCACAGGCATAAACAACCCAATTTTTGTAGATCAATGCATTGGATGAGCTACGGAGGGATGCATTGCACCAGACTGAGCTAATCCAAGCATAGCAAAAATTGTGGCATGATAGTCACATTCAGCAAAGGAAGTTTCAACAAGGCGACTGGGCTTTGTTGTTTGACTCACGTTATGAAGACTATCCTGGAAAATTGTAGACTAGGTGGCTTGGACCATATCATATTGAGGAAGTGTTTACAAATGGATATGTATGTATTTCACCAATAGATGATTCAATAAGGAAAATGGTGTTTAACGGTCATCGTCTTCGGATATATCACAAACCGTTAACCAATGAGGAGTTTCTCAAACAAGTAGGAAACTTGGATGTATCAGTATTGGAAGAAACCACTTCTTCCAAGATGGACTCAATCAAGTGACATGAACCAAAATGTATAATATATATATATATATATATATATATAATAATAATTCATAATGTGAAAACCTCTTTGAGGCGCATCTGAATTGGGCTTACATGAAAACCAATTTTTTTGGCATGTTTGCCTCACGGAACCACCGCCATTCCATTCATTCTCACCATTGTTTCACTATTTACCATTCCATTCATTTTCACCATTATTTCACTATTTACCATTCCATTCATTCTCACCTCTATTTCACCTGTTTTCATATTGCACCTATCTTAGTCAGTAGAGCAGCCAATAGAGAATCAGCAAAAATAGCCACTGTACAATTGTAGATAAATGGTTATATCAGGTATGTGCCTTTCTCATTTTATAACATTGTTGATATCAAGTATGTAGTGCATAATATCCTTAGTTAATATATGAGGCATACATAATGTTATTTTAAAAAATAAATAAATAAGTTATCCATCTAGTCAATGGAAGTTGTGAAAACAGCAAGAAAAAATTTACCTTCAAATGCTTCAGCATGATAATGCTCCGGAATAAGATTTATGTTCAGCTTCGGAATGATGGAACTTCTGGAACGAAAAACTATTGTTTTAACAAAAGCAACTTTAGCATAAAAAGGGATGTGCTTCGGAATAAAAATTATTCAAACCTCAAAGAAAAAACTTCAGAATGAATAAAGATAAAAATGAAATGACATGTGGCATCATAATCCAATTCCTATTGTTTGAAGTAAGGAAAAATTATGGCACAAATTTTAAGACGTAGGTTTCCAACACAACGATGGGAACGAAGGTGTTGGGAATCATCACAAATTTTGTGATAAGCAAAAGTCTTTGGCACACTTCACAAGGACTTCAAGAAAAAGGAAAGCTTTGTACGTGGTATATGACATGGCCAATATATGATTGCTACACCAATGCGTCGTAATAATTTAATAAAATGTAGTGGATCACATTCCCTCAGTGAAATAGAAATCTACCATGTGATACGTAAAGGAGAAATTTAATTTTTCAAATGCTTCAACACGTTTCGAAGCATTTTTTTGACACTGTAAAATTTTAATTTCGTAGCCCAAAAGCCATTTTTTCCCTGCAATTACAAATATTTTGATCCAAACTTAGGCACAATGTTGTTGTTCCGTCACTATGAAGAGATAGAACATAGAAAATTAAAAATGGAGGGTAAGAAGAATCGAATTGAGCCAAAAAATGCAGATTGCCTACAAAGAGATCCTGAATCGTTGTGTATCTTCACGGAGGAAGGGTTTATGTCGTTTCTACAAAAATTTGATGGACACTCTGAAGGGTTGGCAGTCGAATTCGCCCGAACGTTCAGAAACAACCAAGTCCATATTAGCGGCATGACAATCCAGGTAACTCTAGAAATTCTTAGTTCTATTACTGAAATACCTTTGTAAGGGGTCCAAATTGTAAAAACTGGAAAGAATGCCTTGGTAGAAATTGTCAATCAAATTAGAGAAGGGGACAGGCAAATTGAATTTATAATGAGAAAAAATGTTTGTAAAGGGGTTAAACGGTCTAGTCTACCACCTCCTTGAAATAAAGTAGTTGTGTGGGTTATTATATTTTTAACCTGTGATGGAAAATTTCCTGTTCTATCTGGGAATCATATCAAAATTCTAAATCATCTACAACATGGTCATTCAAACTCAGAGGTCAAGATAAATCTGCCCTTATATCTTCATCAAGAAATGAGCAATATGGCTAGAAAATACCAACAAGGAAGGGACACTCCCAAACACCATGGGCTCATCAAGATCATCTATAAGCATCACTTCAAAGGAAGCCCTAGGAGTTTTGAACGGTTCTTTTCTTCCTGGAATGAATTAGAGAGTGAAAGCCCTGAATCTGAAGAAGAAGCAAAAGGTGAATCTAAAGATGAAGCAAAAGTTACAAGATCTAAACCTAAAATTGAAATTGAATCCTCTAACAAGGGAATCTCCTCCTCACCACAAGGACCTCCATCCTCTAGGACTAGGAAATAAAGGGGAAAACGGTCCAAGTCTGGTCCCATGGGAAAAATAAGGAAAGTTACATTTTTTGAGAATGTAACTATTTGTCCGGCATAACCTGTCGAGCAGTCTGGTAGTTCAAGTAAAGAAAGGCAAATAGGGAAAGAAACGCTTAAAGTAGATTTTGCTCCAAAATAATTAGAATTTGTTCTAGAGTTACCTAAAAAGGTTAAACAAGCTCCTGGGGGGTTATGAAGGTCTTTCATACTTCAAAAACAAAAAGTAACAAAATAAATAATGGATGAAGAAGCCACACCACTGTTTCAGCAGTTAAATACAGAGCGGGGATAGGAAGTTCTTGTAGAATAATTTACATAAGAGAGATCAGAGGAAGTATATATGGACATAGAAGAATTGGAGGTAGATACAATAGTCACAAATATAGAAATACCTACAGTATCACTTGTTGACTATTCAGACTCTAAAGATTTTGATTCTGGAAAAGAATCAATAAGAAAAGAGGAAGAGCCTGATATAAAAACCTAGTTACATGCTGCTACAAGTGTCATTAAGACACAAATGTGTTGTATTGAACAACATGAAGCCTCTCACATAGAGAAAGATAAGATTATTTCTAATTTGCAGGAAGAGGTGAATAAACTAAGGGCTTTGTTGTCCACTCTGGAGCAATAGTCTACAAAAACTGGTTCTGAGGATGAATTGGCTAGAATTTTGTTAGAATTAGCAGAAGAATTGGCCTTACCTGAGGAATAATCACCCATCAGAGGAGTAGAAATAGAAGAAACAACAACCCAAATTTTCTAGCAAGATGTCAGAATGACAAATTCAAAAGCCTCTACAGAACATTCTAAAATTTTATAGCAGGGGGTACAAACAATACAAGCAGTTGAGGAGGCCAATGAATAGGAGGAAGTGCAAGAACAGGTAAATATATAATCTCCTCAATTATCTGTTGAATTAATTACAATTGAATCACCTCAAGTTGAAACAATAGAAATTGGAGTGCAAGTAGATATATTCACTGTTAACACATCAAAAGTTGGTATACAAGTGGACTTGCCTCCAAAAATACAATCAGTTATAAGGCCCCCACAAATAGTTACAATGACAAAATATAATGAGGACATAGCACATTGGATGTTGTAGTGTCAACATATGGAGGTACAAATTTCAGCCTTAAAACCTTTGAAGTAGAAGCTAGAAGCCCAAACTGTAGATATAACTAAGTTACAGGAACAAATACAAGATATGTGCCAAATTGCAGAGTACTTAGTTTAATGCAGAAGGCTTGCAAGGTTTTATACTCTAATATTAAAGGAAAAATACCTCTGCTAGAAATTAATGATAATTGTTTCCAACTTCCATATAAACTGGACACTGCTGAAGAATTTGTGGAAACATATTTGCATAGTCCATAGAAACAGAGGAATCTGCTTTGTGAACTATTTTTGCATAACTTCTTCTTACCTGAAAATGGAACCTTCACATATTTACAGGAGATATTCGGATGAGAGCCTTTATATCTTTAGGACAAAATAATATTTATTGGGAGGAGGAGAAAAAGGCAAGCAAGGAAATGGATTTAACAGTTGAGTTACTGATCAGAAGAACCCATACTAATTATAGGGAGTTCATCAATCAATATTTTACTATGATGAGAGAATAAAAAATTAGAGAAGTATATAAGAGCAATCTTACTGATTGTATCAAGAATTTTTAGGTCTTCTGTAATCAACATTTTGGTAATGCTCTCTCAGCTTGTAAAAGTAGGTGGGGATAATTATCAATATCACTTCAGAAGAGGGAACCTATCTCACCTAACAATTTATTATGGTCTAGAAGGAGAGTAGAAGGCATAGTACAGGTTATCCACAAGCTACAGGATCATTGGATAGGTTTGAGGTATAGGCTACCAAATGTGATAACAGTAGTTCCATATTTCTTTGATAGTGATCCCCAATTAGATGAGCAGTTCTATGAATGGCTCAAGAAAATACAAGCAATCAGAGAATATTATAAGGTTCCAGGACCAAAGCTGAGTTATGAAGAACAAAATCTGGATGTAGATCTCTCTGCTATTGTGGCTGCATAGAATGCATGAGGACATGCATTAAATTAGGCTGGGGGGAAATGATGAGGCCTGCAAATACCTCATCTATGGACTAGTTTTGATAACTTATAAACACTTTTGAACACCTTATCTTATGTTTTGATGCTAATTATAATGATAGAATGCATTATGTATTAATGTTTACATGTTGTAAATGTTAAAGTGCATATATCCTATTTTGACTACTTTTCTATATTTTATGTTTTGTTTCAACTATATTATTTAGTATATTTTCTAGAATTCAAATCAGGAGGTAATATGGGAAATTTGCTAAATAAAAAAAATTGTTATTTAATAATCTCGCAGAGCCATTACAAAAAACATAGATCATAGGATACTAATTTATATGAAGAGGGAAGGGAGGAAGTCGACGGAGAGGAAAAGAAGGGAGGTTGGAGGAATAAGGGGAAAGGAGGTGGAGTGATAAGGAGGAAGAGGGAATAAAAGAGGGAATGGAGGGATAAGGGGAAGAAGAGATATTTTATTTAAAAAACATGCCGACATTAAAATCATTTGCCGACAACTAAACTAACCTAGCCTAACCACTAAATAATCACTTAATGAATTAAGTGTTTACACTTTCTACATTCTCCCCCTTAAATTTGAGAGGACTGACAAGATAGTCTCTCAGCTTTACAAATTGAGCTTTGGTCGGTGCCTTGGTGAAGATTTCCATAACATTCTCCAAAGTGGGGCAATAGTGAAGCTCAACAGTTTCAGTTTCCACCATATCTCTGATGAAGTGGTACTTCATATCAAAATGCTTTGATCTACTATGGTGGACAGGATTGTATGCCAATTGAATGGCACTAATATTGTCATAGAATATCCTTGTTGGACCACTTTGCTGCTCTCCAATTTCTTCTAATACCTTTCGTAGCCATAGAGATTGAGTACTAGCATGAGTGACCGCTATATACCCAGCTTCTATTGAAGATAGTGCTACGACTATCTGCTTCTTGGAACTCCAAGTGATTAGTCCCGAATCCAGACTAAAACAGTTCCCTGAGTTGATTTTCTATCATCAATGTTGCTACCCCAATCACTATCACTGAAGCCTACAAGCTTGATAGTGTTACATTTATGGTAATGGATTCCAAAATCCCATGTACCCTTTACATATCTAAGAATTCTCTTAGCTGCCTACAAATGCAACTCAGAAGGGTTAGACATAAATCAAGAGACAAGAGAAACAACATACTGAATATCAGGTCTAGTGTTGGTGAGAAACATCAAACTCCCAACCATGCTTCTGAAAGTGGTCACGTCAAATTTTGATGCTCCATCATCTTTGCTTAATTGGATCCCATGTCCAACTGGAGTTGCAACTGGTTTGCAATGCTCCATAGCAAAATTTTTAAGCATGTCCCGAGCATACTTATGTTGACAGATGAAGATCCCTGTATCTGACTGATGAACCTCCATTCCAAGGAAGTAGTGTATTAAGCCAAGATCCTTCATCTCAAATCGCTTCATCATGGAGTGTTTGAACTCCATATTCATTTTTTCATTACTACCCATGAATATGAGATCATCCACATACAAGCAAACTATGAGGATGTCATTTCCTTGTTGTAGGTAGTAAAGGGTGGGTTCATTTCTACTTCTTGTGAACCCAAATTCTTTGAAGTACCCATCAATGCGTGAGTACCAAGCTCGTGGTGCCTAGTTGAGGCCATAAAGTGCCTTCTTCAGTTTGTAAACAAGATGTTCCTTGTCTTTCTCTTCAAATCCTTGTGGTTGCTCAACATACACTTATTCTGTCAAGTAACCATTTAGAAATGCACTTTTCACATCCATGTGTTGGAATTTCCATCCCTTATGTGCAGCTAAGGCAAGAACTGTTCTAATAGTCTCCTGTCTGGCTACAGGAGCAAAAGTCTCTTCATAATCAACTCCATATTTTTGAGTGAATCCCTTTGCAACTAGTCTTGCCTTGTGCCTTTCAATGCTACCATTAGCATTAAACTTGGTCTTGTAGACCCACTTACATCCAACACATTTCTTGCCTTTAGGAAGCTTTACCAGCTCCCAAGTGTCATTGTTTTTTATAGAGGTTATCTCCTCTTTCATGGCATCTTGCCAAATTTTTTGAGTACATGCCTTCTCATAACTAGAAGGTTCAAGTTGTGCACTAGTTAACAAAGCATAGTTAACTTGATCTCCCCTAGGTTCTTGCTGGGAGACATCATCACCATACAGGTGCATACTTTCTAATCTGTGTAAAACAGAATCCATTTCACTAGCTTGACTCCTAGTGTATCTTCTTGAAAAAAAATTATCCAACATCTGAGATGATGGATGATACTGTAGAGTTCTCTTACCTCTGGATGGAGAATCAATGTCCATTGGTGAGGAACGTACGGATCGCTATGGAGAAGGACTTGGTGAAGAAGAGGAATCAGAAGATGAACTTGGAGTTGCGGGAGGAGACTGCTTTCCTTTATGTGGTGTCTAATGTTGCACCTTCTTAGAAACTACATCAGTGGATTCAACATCACTGAATATTTGGGGCTTACCCCATTCTCCCCCTTCATGAATAATCACATCCCTTGAAATCACAAACTTTCTAGTCCGAGGATTGTAGAGTCTGTAAGCTTTTGTATTCTCACAGTATCCTACAAAGATACATGCCTGACTCTTTGGATCGAGCTTCTTCCTAAGCTCATCAGGAATGTGAGAATAGGCCAGCGAGCCAAATACTCTGAAATTCTTAACATTTGGCTTTTTACCATACCAAGCTTGGTAAGGTGTCAGTCCTTTCAAACTTGAAGTAGGACTTCTGTTCAAGATATATATGCTGGTCCTGGCTGCATCTGCCCAATATGAATTAGTCAAATGCTTCGTTTGAAGCATAGACCTTGCCATCTCCATAATGGTGCGATTCTTCCTCTCTGCGAATCCATTCTGCTATGGAGTGTAGGCAACAGTGAATTGCCTCTTAATGCCATGTTGCTTATAGAAATTCACAAACTCATTAGAGGAATATTCTCCTCCCCTATCTGATCAAAGACATTTTACAAAATATCTACTCTCATTTTCAACTCTTGTTTTGAAATCGATAAAGCATTCATATGCTTCATCCTTATGTTTCAAAAAATATATCCAACACATTCTAGTATAATCATCAATAAAGAGTAGAAAGTAACAATTGTTACCCAGACTCTGTGTCTGCATCAGACCACAGATGTCGGTATGCACTAGCTAGAATGGATAGATGGCCCGCCATGCTTGTCCATGAGGAAACTTTGATCTGGCATGCTTCCCAAGAGCACACCCTTCATAGACTTCTTTACTATCCTAAACTTTAGGAAGTCCAGTGACCATGGCTTGGGAAGTTAGCATTTTCAAACTAGAAAAATTCAAATGGCCATATCTCAAGTGCCATAGAACACTTGGATTGGAAATAGCAACACTTGCTAACTTATCTCCCCCTGGCTAGCCAAACTTTAAAGGAAACAATCTATTCTTTGTCATTGGCACTTGAGTAATGATTCTATTACTGTTATTTTTATCAAAAATTGTGCATTTACCTTCATCAAAAAGCAACTTGTAGTTCTTTTCTAACATTTGACCAACACTTAAAAGATTATGTTGGAGATGGGGTGTATAATAGATATCACTTACTTGTTTGACTCCTTCTTTAGTTGGAACTACCATAGCTCCAATGCCTTCTACTGCCAATGATTTATCATCTCCCAATTTGATGTTGGATTTGTAGGAGGAGTTTAGAGTAGCAAAGAGTTCTTCTTTGCCACTCATATGGTTTGAACACCCAGTGTCCAAGATCCATGTATCATTCATGTTCTGATCTGCCTGACCATATGAGAGAAAGAGATTTGTGGCCTCTTCCTCTTCTCCAAAATTTCCAAACTGACTACTCTAGATGCTACTAGCTCCTTGTGAAGTCTTAGTCCAACAGTCACGAGCATAATGGCCAAGTTTTCCACAATTGTAGCAATATTGTTTTGACTTATCTCCTCCTTTGCCTCTGCCTGATTGTTTCCCTCTATTTTGTTGTCCTCCTCTATTCTGCTGCTATTCACTATTGTTTGAGAATCCTCCTTTGTTATGATTTCCTCCTCTGTTAGGAGTTCCACCTCTCTGATTATTTTTGCCTCTTCCTCTATACTTTCCTCTGCCATGACCTCTACCTCTACCTTCTTGAGAAGCAAAGGCTTTATCATCTCCTCCATGACTCGTGGAAGGAGTTGGCTGTAATCTCTCCTCATGTGAGAGAAGTGAGCCAATGAGGGTTTCAAAATATAGAGAAGTTAGGTCTTTAGATTCCTCTATAATGATGGCTATTGAATTCCATTTAGGAAGAAGTGTCCTCAACACTTTCTTCACTATAACTTCAGGCTTTACATCTTCTCCTAAAGTGACCATCTTATCTACTAAGGCTTTCACTCACACGCAGTAATCACCAACCTTTTCATTTTCTTGTATTTTAAGAGTTTCAAACTCTCTTTTCAAGGTTTGGATTTTAACTTGTTTGACTTGGTCACTACCCCTATAACTTTCTTTTAAAGCATTCCAAGCAGATTCAATAGTTATAAAAGAAGCTATTCTAGGGAAAATACTTTTATCAAGGGCGGCATGAATGTGATAAAGGGCAAAAGAATTATTCTTCTGTGCTTCCTTTTTAGCCCTTTTATCAGCACCACTCAAAACTGCCCACTCAACAGCTAAAGGTTCAGTATATCCCTCTTCAATCACATCCCAAAGACCTTTGCCAATCAACAGAGTTTTCATTTTAATTGACCAATACTCGTAATCACCACCATTGAACTCAGGGATTGGTAAACTAGTATTGGAAGCCATTTTAGAAAGCAAATTTTATTTCTACTTCAAACAAGCTGTACAAAGAAGTACAAAATAGATCACTAATTTAAATCAAATCTAGCTTTCTTAAAATGCTCACTGATTTGGCATTCTTCTTCTTGAGGATTTCCCAAGACTGGAAAGGTGAAGTTGTCTGCTTCGTCGTCACTAATTATAATGACTTCTTTTGCTACTGCTGCTGGCTCAAGATGCCTTTTGAGAACAACTCGTTCTTCAATTGCAGGTTTCACCTCCACTGGTTCTTTTTCCTCTGCTTATGCTTCTGCTTCTTCTGGTTTTGAATCAGGAGAGCAAGGTGTATAGCTCTCACTCGTTTCAACTTCAGGCACTATAGGAGTATAACTGTCACTTGATTTTCCTTCAGGTATTGTTTCAACCGTCTCGGATTCAACTACTCTTTGCCCGAAGATATTATCTTCAGAATCCGCCTCGTATCCAGAGTCTAGTTTTCTCTGATGTGCTATCACTTGGTTTTCCAACTGACAAAACACTGTATGAAGTCCACTCTGCTGGACTTTCCTGTCAAAGGAATCAGGATTCTCTCTTCTCAACAGAGAGAGCAATGCATAATAGCATCCAGATGACCGAATCATCTACCCAAAAATACATCGCATGAACTGGGTTACAATAATGATGCCAAAAAAAACTTTTCACCCTTTTAATTTTTTTTTTTAAACAATTTTCCAAAATTTGTTTTAATAAAGCTCTTAAAAAAACATTTAACAATTTTCTATATATATATTTTAAATTATTCCCTATTTTTTAAATAAAAGTTTATTTAAAAAACATAATAAAAAATATATATAAATAAAAAATTATTAAATAATTTTTAAAAACTTAAAAAAACTAAATAATGAAAAACTTTAATAAAAAAAACCTTTTTGTTTTTTTTTGCGAAATCCCCGACGGGATTCGATCTAAGGACCTTCGTTGTCTACTCGCAAGGTTTAACCACTGCACCACGCACCTCCAGTGAGAAACAAGGTTGACCTCGGCCTTCTTAAATCATTCTGATTCCGGCGATTACAAAAAAAATAAAAAAAACTTGTTTTTTTTACCCCCACGGGATTCGACCCCGGGACCTCTCTTCCGCAAGCAAGCGTCTCAACCACCTATGCTACCCGCTTTGGCTGGAGAACAAAGGAACCGCCTGTTCCTTATACATCTATGGGTGGCAGTTTAAAAAAAAAAAAACAAATGGATTAATCCCACATGCAGTGGGAGGGAGTAAAAGTACTCCTTTTATATGCGCATGAGCGCATGTAAGGTCGATTGCCTTTGGGAAATCGCTCCTCAACTCTGTGCTTGCTCTGCTTAGCAAATCTATGTTCGCCACATAAACTGCTTCAGGCGAATCCGCTTTCGCCATGTGGACAAACCAATTTTTGCCACGTCACCGCACACGCCCGACCTTCACATCAGATCCACCACATCAGCTCCCGGCTCGCCCAGTCAGCACTCTGCCAGCACCCGCCACGTGTCAATTGCCACCATGTCAACGTCCACCTCTTTGAGCTGTGTCCAAGTTAGCTCTTAGCTTTGCCTTAAAATCCATGCCCAGCTCTGCGCTCTGCCACCTCCTCGATTCGATCGCCCAGATCCTCGAACACAGTGTGCCCTCAGGATACGTGCCCAGCACGCTCGCCAGCTAGTCACCGTGTGACCTCGGGATTCATGCCCAGCACGCTTTCCCGGTTAGCTTTGATACCAAATCTAGAATTCTAATCAAGAGGTAATATGGGAAATTTTCTAAATAAAACAAATTGTTATTTAATAATCTCGCAGAGCCATTACAAAAAACATAGATCATAGGATACTAATTTATATGAAGAGGGAAGGGAGGAAGTCGACGGAGAGGAAAAGAAGGGAGGTTGGAGGAATAAGGGGAAAGGAGGTGGAGTGATAAGGAGGAAGAGGGAATAAAGGAGGGAATGGAGGGATAAGGGGAAGAAGAGATATTCAATTTAAAAAACATGCCGACATTAAAATCATTTGCCGACAACTAAACTAACCTAGCCTAACCACTAAATAATCACTTAATGAATTAAGTGTTTACACTTTCTACATATTTTGCATTAAGTTAATGTTGTAATATTAAGGTGCTACTATCTATTTGGTTTTGTGCTTCTTTCATAAGCTTTACCCATCGTTTAACCATTTTAAATAACCAAAAGGTGCCAAAACTTTTTCAATAGTTTGACTATGCAGAAAATAGGAACTTTTCCATACAAATTCCAGTCAGTTGTACATATACAACATGGTTTGGAATTTGTCCACTCTAGCTCATGCAAAATATGGAATCAATCTTCTGGGCACTTATGGATACTATTTCCATCGTCACAACTATTCTCATGTGCTTCTAGAGCATGAATTAATATAAACTCTGTTCTACTGCCTGATATTCCAAAGCAGCTCCGAAATAAGCACAAAAGCAATAGTTTGGGTTAAAAGTGCCTTTAATTGCAATAGAGGGTGGTAAATGATGGTTGCGGTTTTTTTAGGAATATCCCTATCTTTTCCAACACCTGTCCCTCAACGGATGAAGCCCAATAGATGGAATTGATAAGAGATAATAGACCTAATCCCTGCATTTTAGGAAATAGTCCTGTAACACTTGTAACATTCCTACATGGCAGCACAAAACCTTATCAATGTTGTACCCTACTTGTATAAATAAAATTATCCCGTTTGGTTGAGCATATAGAGGAATATAGAAAATAAGTGATAAGAGTTAGAATTGTTTCAAGTGTTGTAACTGTGTATTGCAGCAGCATAATATCCTGTAGATATTCCCCTGCATTGATGTCATGCTTTTGAGAATGAAATAAAGGTGCAATATTTGACATTCATGTTTGCTTCTGAGTTGAGTGTGAATATTTAATATTTTAAATAAAGTTCATTTGCCCTCTTTTCGTTCAAGAAGCAAGGGCCACTTCCAGGCTCATAAGAGGGTTTATACCTGCCTGAATTCTGCTAATTTCTAGCTGCAACAGGTCAGCAAAGATCTGACAGTTTTTGTATGGTTAGTTATTAGGATAATGTGGCATTTGAATGCATGGTAAGCAACTCATTTAGGGTAGAATTTGACATAGTACTTTATGTTTCTAATTTTTTTCAGAATTTGCAATATTTCCATAATTTCTTGTCAGCCTAATTTGTTACAAATTGTGCAACTTTATTTATTAGTTTTTGAATGTTATTATTTTATATCATTTCCATTTTAGAAAGAGACATTATTTTCTACAATTTCAGAAATTTTCATTATTTACCAGTTTGAATGTTAATGTTGTAATTCAATTTAGTAATTTTCTGTCAATTAAATTCTGCTATTTTTAGCTTTGCAATAGTTTAGTTTTATTTTTTTGCAACAATGTGAATTTCAATTCTTCAAGGATAAGTAGGAGTTTAGTTTTAGTTTTTAGAAGTAAGAAAGGAGACCCCAAAAACCCCTATCTCTAACTATTCCATGAATAAATCCATGATTTAAATGAACTAAAATTCAGTCTATTAAACCCTACTTTCGTATATAGCCTTGGACACCGCCCTGGATTGATATATAAATATTAAATGGTGAAAATTTAATGACACTCATCGGATATTATTTGTATGAAATAATAGATAACATCCATACTAGCTTATAGGCCATTATGAGGCATAGGTATCTGATAATTGATTGCTTGACATAGTCATAAATAATTATGGGTACATGAAGTGTTGATCACTAAATCCTAATGCTTTCCAAGGATCCATTAGTCAGTCTAGATATTTTCCTTTTGAAGAAAATAAGAAAATGTTAATTTGTAGTATATCAAGATGGAGTATGTCCTCTATCTATTGATTGATATTTTGTAAAAAAATAGAGAATATCTAGAATTCTTTACGAGTGATTATTTTGAGATTCACACATTTGTATATTAACTAGTTGAAGATAAAATATTGGTTGATCCAATGAATTATTAGGTAAATGACTGATGAAGAGTGTAACGATCCCAATAGATGTGTCAGTTTGTTGATGAGTCATGTCTGTTCATTATTTAATTTATATATTTATAAGGAGAATCATTCATTCAATAAATATCATCAATCATTCATCATTTTATCATTTGTGTATTCAGAAGAGACTCTGCCCTCTCTAAGTGGCTATAGGACTTTACCCTCCTTAAGTGGTGTATTGATTTATTCATTTCATTCGATTAATATTTTATTTGCATTTATTGGAATTATGAAGCAAAATGTTTCAAGTGGTATCAGAGCCTCTGATTTGCATCATGATCATAGTTTTTTTGACATAAAATTTGAATCAATAAGATTTGTGTGGACAATTTTTGTTTGTAATAGAAATTTTAACTCGTTCACACCTCCTATTAACGGAGTAAAATTCGCTAAATTTGGGAGACAACAACAAAGTCATAACTACACATTGTTCTTTCATGGAGGAAGAATAACGTATTGGCTAGATTTTTGTTCGTAGACAATAATAAATCTTGGTAGCATCACTGTCACTAATTTGGATCGCGACGTTTACATCTAAGCTCAATAGATTTAGGTTTGCAAGTAGTAAGTAATTTTGATAGGAGCGAAATTACAAAAAGAGTAAATAAAAAATAGTGAAAACCTAAATAGTTCTCCCTCTTTCTGATTAACATGTGTCATCCTTAGGGGTACACGTATTCTGATGGAAATGCATTTTTTGACCATATTTGATAATTAAAACATCAATATCGGTATTCATTTAGTTTTTCCATGTAATCTTTAGTTTACGATGTTTAGCGTGATCTTCAGGTGATGAAATTAGAATTCATTGTGATGGATGATGATTGAAGGAGTAAATTTAACCTATTTTGATGTTTAAAAATCCAATCGATCACAATTGCACATGTTGTCAAGAATCATTCACAGGTCTCGGAAGGTAATCCAAAAAAAATAGTAGGTATTCTAACATACAAGAGACAATAATCAAATATCCTACCAAGATAATAGCAGGTTATTACGGTGAATTATCACACTGTCATTCGAGCAATTTAAAATTATTTACAATCACAAAATTATTTTTCAATCTCCCAAGACATGTTTTAAAATTGTAGGACGAAGACAAGTTTGAGTAACTCTTTCAGTGATTAAGCTATATTTTAAAAGAGAAAATGAATTTAATTGAATGACACTATTCCACATTCATTTGATGATGCATTTCACAAGCATATATTACCAAAAGGAAACACCAAGTGCACAATTAAATCTACATACCTAACTACAAAACTGGTTATCCATCGAATAATTAATCAATAAGATTCATAGTTCACAAACCAATCACTTTAAACCACATCAGCTAACCTTCACCTATCATTTCCCCTCGCTAAGAATTCATCAATTTTTTTTAATTTACGTTTTAATTTTTTGTTGTCCCACGCACCTAGCATACATTTCATTTTTTTAGGAATTAATAATCCCACATCGCTCCCGCTTCATACGTTTTGGAGTTTATATTCATTGAGTCATAGTAAATGTCTTGTGATCAACATCTGATGGTCCACCTTACCCCCTCCACGTGTACCTAATCCCACTTTACCATCCATAATTAATCTCAATTGCCTCATAGTGTCGATTAGCCAAATGGTCGTTTTGCCTCACAGCCAAGTATGCCATGTCTATTGTCCATGTAGCACCGTCTCATCTCCAATTCTCCATGTAGCCCACTACCTTCTGATAGTTCACTCATACCCATTGTACCTGAATTATAGTTGTTGCACTAAAAACTATGACATTCTACTCATAGTCGTTGCACTCAAATTATAGTCATTGCACCAGGATAAAGTTGTGTTATAGTCGTGTATTTGGATTATAGTCATTTTACTTCGAGAAGTTCAAAAAATACAGTTCAAATTACAATTGAAGGACTCAAAAGTGACCGTTGAAATTTGGAAATTACTCAAAATTGATAGTTGAATGGTGGAATTACAAAAAAATATTTTTAATAGAAATTGACAATAAAAGGCACGATATTGGGCCAATCCTAATTTTTTGTTGCAAATCAAGTGCATGACTGATAAAAACACTCCAAACAAGTGGAATAGAGGAGAAAATGACATATTACAATACACAAATAGACCAAACAAAGGGTCCCTGAATACACCAAAAATATAGTCACAAAATAAAGGTATGCAACATAATTCTCCTTTTAGAATTAATAGCTTTAATCTTCACCACTAGTATATGGCTTCTCCAAATCAAGAAAATTCCACCACCCCCCTAATCCAGATAATAATGGCACTTCTGCTAACTTAGACAATTTTATCTCTATCCGATAAGACCTTATCACTGAAATTCCCCACTATGGATGTCAATGTGCATCAGTGTTTAGGGTAACAACAAAAGACATTGCTACTATGTATATAGTATTACATGAAATAAGGGATTCAATGACTAAAATTCTCAATCTAGATAGTCAATCCTCTCAAGCCATTTTCAACCCTCCACCTTTAAATAGTCAATCCTCTCAAGCCATTGTCAACCCTCCACCCTTAAATACTCGTCAAGCATTAGTACCCCCAAAAACTTCTTCTGATTTTGATTCGTCACTAGGTGATACCTCCTAATTCTGATAATAGCCTCATGATGTTCAAGTTCCTCATACTGAAATGTCCACTTTTGAGGGATATGATCCCAGAGGTTGGCTAGCCAAAATAGATGGTATTTTTTGTCTTTACCATATTTTAAAAATGGTTGTCACATTTACATCTTGTAAACTGGGTATACAGACCTATCAGTGGTTATTATGGTAGCTTCATCAACATAATCGCTCCCTTATGTGGTCTAAATTTAAGGAAATCTTCCTTATAATATTTGATAAAGGTTATTCCTCATCATATATGGTTCACCTTATGGAACTCAAGCAAACCGGTTTAGTAGAAGACTATGTCACTGAATTCACAAGTCTTCTTACTTATACACACAAATTGAATCCAGCAGTAGTGGTATCCACCTTCTATCATGATCTCAAGGATAAAATAAGGAAAGAAGTTGACATGAATGATCCATGTACTCTTGATGATACCACTCGTATATCTCAAGCAGTCAAAAATAAATTTCAAGATGTGGTAACTTATAAACATGATTTTGATTTTTATCATCCTTTTTGTAGTAATGAACAATATTCAATATTTTTTTGCTATAAATGTCATTCCTATCATCCAAGGGATCAAGCCTATGTAGTACGTCAAACCTTTCAAGTGGAATATGACATCAATGAAGAAGAAGATGTAGTTCAACTAGAGTCACTCACTGATATGGAATAACAACCACCAGATACTAGTGAAGTAACACTTAAAGAAGATATTATTGCTCTATGAGTACATGCAGTTATGGGTTTAAAAGCTCATCATACAATTAAGGTAAAAGGATTCATTAGGCACAAATGTGTTAATCTTTTGATAGACTCAAGTAGTACACATAACTTCATCGATTTCAAAATAATGGGAAGACTATTTATCTTCAAGGAATTCAATTTCCACCATCCAAGGTGGTGATTTCTCATTGCATAGAAAAGAAGGGTGCTTATGGTTTTATAACTCAAATAAATTCCACAGAAGCTCAATTATTGGATACTCCTACAATTATCTCAAAGGATCTTCAACCTAATGTGAATAATTATGAATAATTCTTCAATAAACCAAAGGGTCTACCTCCTAAATGATCACATGACCATTCCATACATCTCATTCCTAGAAGTCTTCCTCCTAATGTTCGTCCTTATCGCTACCCTCAACCTCAAAATATAGAAATAGAAAATCTAGTACAAGAAATGTTAGAATATGACATCATTCATTCTAGCATCAGTCCTTACTCATCACCCGTAGTAATGGTACATCATAAGGATACCTCTTGGTGCATGTGTTCATATTTTTTATTCCTCAATAAAATTACCATCAAGGATAAGTTCCCTATCCCTATCATTGACGACTTATTAGACGAATTACACGGTGCTAGTTATTTCACTAAATTGGATCTTCATTTAGGTTTTCACCAAATTTGGGTTGGGGAAGAGGATATACCTAAAATCATTTTTTGAACTTTTGAAGGTCATTATGAATTCCTAGTCATACCTTTTGGTATTACTAACGCTCCATGAACATTTCAAAGCCTTATGAACCTTGTTTTTAGGCCATATATTTGTAAGTCCGTATTATTTTTCTTTGATGATATCCTAATTTACAACAAATATTGGAAGGATCATCTAGCCCATGTTGACAAGGTTCTTCATCTACTACATAAGGAAAAACTTTTTGTTAAAAGATCCAAATGTACCTTTAGAGTCCAAGAAGTTGAATACTTAGGTCATAGTGTATCCCATGAAGGATTCAAAGTAGACCCTCAAAAAATTAAAGTTATTCAATATTGGCCTCTACCTAAATACCTCAAAAAAATTAGGGGATTCCTAGGTCTTATAGGCTATTACCAAAAATTTGTACGCAACTATGGTAAAATTGCAGCCCTTCTCATAACACTTACCAAAAAGGATGCTTTTAAGTGGAACAAAGCAGCTTCTCAGGAATTCCAATCTCTCAAATAAGTCATGTGGTCTACCCTAGTATAGGTTACTCTTGATTTTAGTAAACCTTTCATCATCGAGTGTGATGTATCGGGTACATGAATTGGCACTGTTTTAATGCAAGAAGGTCATATCCCTTGTAATTTGAGATCGAGTATTTTTTGGGTAAGAATTTAGGATGATCCACTTACAAGAAGTAAATGTTGGATAATTTACACATCATTGATAAATAGAGGTATTACTTAATAATCATTCATTTCATTATTAAGACTCACAATAGTAGTCTTAAGCATTTTTTGTAACAACATCTATCTTGTCCTTAACAGAATAAATGGATGACCAAAATTTTGGGGTATGATTTTTTGATTGAGTACAAGAAAGATAAATAAAGCTTGGTAGCGGATGCATTGTCTCACAAATATGAAGATGAGATATCCATCAACACCATATCGGGTCCTTATCGCCAATGGCTGTCCCAACTTCAAGAAGAATGGTTGGTTGACAGTGAAACTACTCAAATTATTCAATACAAGATCATCAAGGCATCCTTACTTCTCATATTTTGAAGGTATGCTTCGCAATAAATTTTGCATCTACCTTTTGTAAGTTTCCACTATTAAATCTATGATCCTCCAAGAATTGCATGCATATCCTTCAATATGGCACTCAAGATTTTTGAAAACATACTGGACCACAATAGTATCTTGACCCAAGATAATTTGCGTAGAAGAGGATTTATTGGGCCTAATAGGTGTATAATGTGCAACCAATACGAGGAAACAATTTCTCATCTCCTTTTTTAATGCACTTTTACCCAAAAAGTGTGGAAGGAATGGTATATTACTTTTAACCAAGTGGGGGTCCAAATTACAACTATGGATACTTTCTAGGATTATTGGAAAGCTAACAAATTTAGAACAAAGAGGATAAAAATTGCATGGGATTTAGGTTTAGTATTTATTTTCTGGGAAATCTGGCTAGAACAAAATGGAAGAAATTTTAAGGAGGAATTCAAACTGACAAAGAGCATATGGAGCACTATAGCAAGAAAGGTTCTTGAAACTATTGATGCAATAAATATGGAGGCCTCTCATATACATAGAGAAGAGGGAAAAATTTAGGAAAATTTGAGGATGGGGACAACTCAGGATAGGGATAGCACAAGAAGTATAGGAAGATGAAGAAAAATAATTTGTACCAGAGGTGGATGAGAAGAATAACTATGAGCTATTACATGTATCTATTTATGGGTTACATAGTGTAGAGAAAGACAAATTTGAAGCAATAGAGAAGCCTAAGGGAGATAAAGGATAGGCAGAGCAAGAATTGGAGAAAAACCCTTATGATCACCATGATCAGGAGGATTTACAGAGACAAAAAGGAGAATCTGATTTGTATCTTGGTACTGACCAAGAGAGGCAGGTTACTAGGGAAATAATGTAATAAGTGTTTTTTTTAATACAAAATTTTAACTTTTCACTCAAATTTTTTTTTGGTAGCTACTTGGTTGGTCATCCTTGATTGGATTCACCAACCTTGACTAAATCATAGTGGTATCAAAGTAGTTTTTAATGGAATATCAAGGAAGAGGAAGGTCAAGGGGTGTTGTAAATTAGCAAGCAGATCTAGCTGAGGCTTTGTGTGGAATCATCACATGATTGGAGGCCATTGAGATGTACCAAAAGAGAGGAGATCACATTGAAGATATGACTGAAAGTGAGGATGAAGATGTTGGTCACATAAAGGTAATATAGGAAGAAGGAACTTGAATCATAGTTATTACAAGTTATTTCCAAAATTGGGAATAAACCCAAATTAGATACCCTAAATTTCAATGGGAGTTTGAATTCAAAGGAGTCGATAGACTAGATAATGGAAATGTATAGGTTCTTTGATTATGAATTCATGGTTGATTAAAATGGATTAATTTTTTATGCACATGACTCAAGAGGCATGCAATGCTTTTCTGGAAGTATGTGCAAAGGGAAAGGCAAAAAAAGGGCAAGGAGAAAATACAAAATAGTGATAGATTTATTTCCAAGATAAAATCAAAGTTTTTACTTTATAATTATCATCTCATTTGTTTAGAAAACTACAAAATATTAAGAAAAATTAATTGAGGGTGAAGAAGTATATAAAAGAAATTAAAATTTATCCATAAGGGATGGTCATGTTGAAGATGATGAGGAAAAAGTGGCAAGGTATATTAATAGCTTAAGATTCTCCATACAATATGAAATAGGCATGTTATGAATGAAATCTATTAAACAGGTATATCAATATGCACTCAAGGTGGAAGACAAGTAACAAAGTAATAATAGACGGAGATGGAATCCATCTCATGAAAAAATTGGATCCAGTAGTGGCAAAGGGCAGTAAGATCATGATGGAGAAGAAATATCTATAAGAGAGCAATTATAACCAAATTAGCCATGAAAGAGGCCAATATCAATAGATCGAGGTGGTTGTAATAGAGGAAGAGATAGAGGTTTCACCAGGAAATTTTACCAACACAAACGATCCAAACATAGAGCCTTTGAATGCCCTAAAGTGTAGCAAACCAACAACCAATGAAAGGAGTCTCCAAACCATATGGATTATACAGATGAAGAAAGTGATGTATCTCCAAACAGAATGAAAGAACTAAAATAGGAAAAATCATTTCTCATGAAAATAGAACTAAAACCAACCAAAGAAGATAAGGAGCCATCCCAAATAAGGAGAAAAATGTATGCAACTTTAGTGGTAAGTGTTGTAAGGTTATAGTTGATAGGGAAATCATAGAAAATATTGTATCCATAGATATGGTTCACAAGTTGGGTTTACAATAGGGGGAGCATCCAAATACTTACAAAATATTATGGATTAAAAAAGGGCATAACATCTTGATGAGTGAGAAATGTGTTGTTAATTTTCAAATTGGTTCATACAAGAATTTAGTATTGTGTGACATCATGTCTATGGATGTATATCATGTATTGCTTGGTAGACCATGGCAATTCAATTGAAATTCCATGCATGATAGAAGATTGAATATCATAAACATTGTAAAGGATGATAAAAAGCATACACTCAACCCTTTAAGGGAGAAAATAAAATATATTGATAGTTGTCTTAGAGTATGTAATATTACAGGTAAGAAGTTTTTTAAAGATACAATGAAAGGAGAATATTATGCATGCATAGATAAGCCGATATAAATTGGAAAAGTTGAGGATGAAGGTAAAACACCATCATAAGTGACAAAAATACTTGCTAATTTTGAAGATATTTTGCCAAAAGAGTTACCAAAAGGATTACTACCAATGTAGAGGATAAGTCATCATATTGAATTTATTCTAGCATCTAGCTTACCAAATAAGGTAGTATATCACATGACACCCAAGGAGGAAGAAGTATGGAACCAAGTTTAATAACTTTTAGACAAAGGATTGATTTGTGAGAGTTTGAGCCCATGCATAGTACCTACTATGCTATCACCAAAGAATGAGGGGCAAAGTGGTGTAGCAAAATACTTCATGGAGTATATGCATAAGTTACATAAAGAGGTAAATATGGATCTGTAAAAACGTTTAGCAAAGTACAAGAGTTTTGGATATGATAGCAAAAAAGCAAAAGAATTCTAAGTGAGAGATTTACTTTTTCTTCATTTGAGCAAGGAGAGAGTTTCTAAAGGAAACCACAAGTGGAAATGGAAAAATATTATACCATATTGGATCATGAGGAAATTTGATTCAAGAAATGTATACAAGTTCCAAGTACATATCGTAGTATTAGAGAGAAAGGTAAATTCAAATTCAAAGTTCAAAAAGTGGGTATAGCAGTTTCTAGTAGGCTTATGCATAAGGGGTCGGATCCAAAATGTCCTTGCAAAAATTTGGTGAATCTGTTATGAAACCATGGTGAATCCTGGCCAACCTCATGTCGAAGGCAATGGTGAATTACTCTAATTTTTGAAAAAAAATTGGAAAAAATGGTGAATTTGAAAAACACAGACAAGTTATGGATTGAGTGTAAAAATATGTCAAGAAACGAATCGGGTGTAAAACACATACCGACCATGGAATGCGAGGAAAAGATGGGTTACATGGAAAAAATAGATCATGTGAAAATCACAGGCCATATGGAATAACAGGACGCATTTTATCACAGACTACGTGGAAAAAACGGACCACATAAAAATCACAGACCGCGTTTAATCATGGATCGTGTAGGAAACACGATTAGGCAACGTATCACGTGGAAAAAATGGACCACGTGAAAATTGTGGACCATGTGGAATCATGTACCGTGTTGAATCACGGACCGTGTGGAAAAATGAATCATGTGAAAATCACAGACTGCGTTTAATCACAGACCACATGGAATCACGGACCGCATTGAATCATGGACTGTGTGGAAAAAACAAACCGCATGAAAATCACGGACCATTGGAATCATGAGCCACATTAAATCATGAAAAGTGTGTAAAACATGATCCAACTACAGACCGCATCGAAGATAGGTCGGGTGGAACAAGAGGTCATAAAATGGGTCGGGCAGAACAAAACAACGAAAGTCGGGGTCAAGTGGGAAAAACATCGAAAGATGGATCGGGTGGAGTAAGAGGTCAAAATACGTACTGGGTGAAACAAGAGGTCGAAATACGGACCGAGTGGAATAAAATGATGAAAGTTGGGTCGGGTGGAAAAATACGTTGGAATATGAACCGGGTGGAACACAACATTGAAAGACAGATCGAACAAAAAAATGGAAACACGGTGCATGGACAGACCGTGTGAAAAATACGTTCATATTTTACAAGAAAATAAAGAGAATTTGAAATAAACAAGAGGTCAAAAGATGGATCGGGTGGAACAAAAGGTCGAAAGACGGACCGAGTGGAATAAAACAATGAAAGTTGGGTCGGGTGGAAAAAAATATTGGAATATGAACCAGGTGGAACACAACATTGGTAGACAGATCCGATGAAAAAATGGAAACCCGGTGCATGGATGGACCATGCTAAAAATAAGTTCATATTTTACAAGAAAATAAAGAGAATTTGAAACACTTTGCAAACAAAATAATAAAGAAAACATGAACAACAAATCTTTCAAAAAAAAAACAAAAAACACAAATAAGTTGGAAGCATGAAGGACTTAGGAGCATGGACGACCTATAAGTGTGGATGACCTGGTAGATTGTTTCAGGAAAATGGGGAGGTGCAACCGTTGATTGATCTTCTGTAAATCGTTGAAAGAAAGGTAAATATGTTGTTCAAGAGCAAAACTTTGTGCTAGGGTTTCCAGATTTCTAGATTTTGAGGGGATTTCTATTAACGTTTTGTTTCCAAATTTCCAGGGGATTTCATGGGAATTTTATTAACATTTTGTCTTCCAATAGGATGGAAATAGTAGGGAAATATTTGAAAGAAGTGGAAGAAGTAGGGAATTCTACAAAAGAATTAAAATAAGTAGGGAAGATGCATTGCTCTATTTTCTTAGATGAATTTAAAAATGGAGCATTAGTAACAAAATGTCTTGCCATCGAAAATATATTTTCCATACTAATTATATTTTCAAGTGGATGGATTCGAGTAATCTTAGTTGCCCCTTGTGTAGAGCGGTTCCAAAATATTTTCAAAATATAGAAAATTAGGAAAGATATTTTCAAAATAAGCTATCAGGTTCTATCTCAAATGTATTGTTCATTCTTGATATGTGAAATGTTTGAGGTTAATAATAAAATTGTAATTTTATTTTGAATTGTAGAATGTCTACAGTTATTATGTATTTAAACTTTATGCGTAGCTTAAATTATTGTTATTTTTCTTTCTAATTTTTTTAATTTCTATAAGATTACGGCCCTAGGGTAAAACATGGTTTGCCTGACCAACCGATTGGAATGTAGGGTATGATTAACAAACCAGGTGGAAAAAGGAACCGGCTAACAAGTCGTTGGTAAAAAATGTTTGTTTGACTACCTGGGTGTAAATCATGGTCAGCCTAATCGACCGGGTGGAATGCAAGGTCTGATTACCGGATCATGTGGAAAAAGGACCAGCTAACGAGACAATTGTAAAATAATTTTGGGTGATGGCCTGGGTGGAAAGCAAGAGCCAACTATCAGAAATGAGAAGCCGAACAACGACCCTAGTGGAAAACATTGACGGTAAATGGATCGAGTGGAAAATAGGTCCAACTTATAGACCGGGTGTATATCAACAATGGTTAACATCTCGGGTGGAAAACAAAACAGGTTAATAGACTAGGTGAAAATAATATCTAGGTTAAGTATGACTAAAAAATCATAAATTAGTACCTGATAAAAATATGTTAAGCTTGTTTAGTATGCGATTCTAGTACAAAATGGACAAGAAATAGGGATTTAATCTCTAAAAAAGCAAAAAAACACATCACAGATTCACAATGTTTTAAGAAATAGAGTACCTGGTGCATAAAAGGTTTGGAGGTAAATGTGATTGGAAAAAATATCAATAGTCAGCCTAGTTGAAGAACAGTTTCCGAGTACAGATCAAAGCAGAGATGTCGGTTCGAATTCAAAACTTTTTTAGGCTTGTCTAGTATGTGCTTGTTTATCGTTCTAAGTGAAAATATGGCTTCCATTTCGGTCCAAGTAGATTTTTGTTCTGGATCAACATTTTTTTGGACTTGAATGAACTTCGGTGGGATTTTGCAACAGATCGAATATACTCTTCGGATCGATTAACCATTAAGTGAAAAATTATCACTGGTGTGTTAGTTATTTATAGTGTTATAGTTGGCGAGTTGGGCGGGATAAATTAAAAATTTTAGAAATTTAAGGTAAAAATGGTCCACAATTTAGGCGAGAGTGTTGGCAAGTTTACAAAAAAAACGTAATACTATTATCAACGAATGGCAAACCGACACCTAAAAAAAATCCCAAAAATTTTGGACGAAAGTACCAACGTCTAAGGTCCCCCAAACTCACCAATTTGAATGTTCAAAAATGCAAATATTCACCCTATTGGCAAATATTTGTCGTTTTGCATAACCTTGGTTGCTAGAGAAACAAAGAGAGAAAGCAAAGAAGATAATTGATGAGCAAATTGTCAAGAAGACAAAGGACCATGAATATAAGGAATATCTCATCAAGTAGTTGAGCAAACCAATAAAAGAGACAACTTGGATGAGTGAATTAAAATTTCTCAAGCATGTGGTCTCAGTTGATGATCTCATGAAATATTCATGAGCTTTCTTCCCATGAAACATTTTCCCATCCAAGGTGTCTAATGTAGGAGCATCCAAGGCATACAAGCAATCTCACATCACCAAAAGAAGAAAAAAGAAATTGAGTGCTCCTTTTTAAGACTAAAAATTGAAATATATATATATATATATATATATAATTTCTTAAATAAAACTCTATATTAATGGGTGCTTAAGTGGAGGTCAGATTTTTGCATGTTCAATTGATCTTTGCATGGGTTGTTTTACTACCAAAAGAAAAGGTATTAGAGGGTTTTTTTTTAATTACCACTTTTACAACAAGAAGACTATAAATAAGGAAAATACAACTAAATGTAGACCAGGTCTTATTAAGGAATTGTGACAACCAAAGAGAGAAAGGGGATATTTAGTTTGGGTCTTGGAGGAGTTGGTGTTTAGATTCTAGCATAACGCCAACAATTGTAGTAGGTAAAAGAGGATTCTAACACAATACCAATAGTTGTAGCAGGTTAAAATAGGATTATAGCACAAGACCAGCAGTTGTAGCAGGTTATTTCCAAGTTGTCTAAGAGTGTTTTATGAAGATTTTTCTATTGTGATCAGGTTGAAGTGATATTGTATCTATTGTTATTAAATATTTAAACTTTTTGTAAGTGAAATTAGAGATTTCTCATTGTAAATAAAGCCTACTTGCAAATTATTGATGTTAAAAAAATTAAAATAAATTTAAATTATTATTATTTGATCTAAAATTTATTCGGTAGCTTCTTGGTTGGGCATCCTTAACTAGATCAACAAACCTAGACTGCATCAACTAGTAGGAAAACCGTTGATCAAAATAGAAAATTTTGCTATGCTATAACAACATTTAATCCATTCACACCAATTGTATTCAGAGCAAAATATAAATATTTTGAAAATATCATGTAGAAAATTCTATGAAACCCTATCATATGTTTTGTTCATATCTAATTTCATAAGAATACCTAGTTTTTCCTTGGAATTAAGAGAATGTATGACCTCTTATGCAATAATTATACCATCAAGAATTTGTTTACAATGAACAAAACCACCTTGTTTCTCTAAGATAACACAACCTATAATGTCATTTAACTTGTTTGCCATAATTTTTTAAATTATTTTATAAATCATATTACAAAGGCTTATTGGATAAAAATTATCAAAATATTGTTTCTTCTCTTTCTTGGGGATAAATATAACAAAATTGGTATTGATATCACTTATTATAGTCTTCTTTTTTCGTGCCTCTTCAATTGTAATTAGCATATCACTCTTCAATAAATCAAAAAAAATTGAAAGAAAATTACAAGAAATCCATTGAGGCCGGGTGCCTTGTTAGGATGGAAAGAGAAAACTACTTCATGGATCTCCTTCATAGATATCTTCTTCATCAAGCTTTCATTTTGTCCCTATGTGATAATTGATAGAATATTTTACAAAATCTTATCGTGTGCTTCTTTATATTTCCCAGTATTTGACATAATATTTTTAAAATAGTTAATTTCTTCATTCCTTATATCTTCTTCACCCTCAATAATTCTTTCATCTCGAGTTAAAATATTTTTGATGTGATAATTTTATTTTTTATTTTTGCCATATCATGAGTTTTTTTTATATTTATGCATTGAAAAAGGAGTCATATTGGTTCCTTAAGACATTTCTCTCTAGATGTTTGGAACCAATATGACTCCTTATTCAATGCATTATGATAATAATAAAGAATTATTTTATTCTTTCACATTAGAATCCTAACAATTTCATTAGTTTCTGCTATCTCTTGTAAATTTGATCTTGGATTCAATTTCTTTCTTTCATTTAAATATATTACCAAAATATTTGATGTTCCAAATATTCATTTACTCCTTTAAGTATTTCATCTTTTGAACAAACTTATACATACGTGATACTTCAAATTTTGATTCATCCCACAATAACATAACCATCTGGAAAAAATCAGGGTCTTGGAGCCAGATAGACTAGAAGTAAAATGGATTTTGATGACCATTATTAGATAAATTATCAATCAAAAAAATGGAATTGTGATTTGATCATGCTCACAATAAAATATTTGAAGAGATTTTATACTTTGTTTATAACCATTTATTGGATAACAAGAATCTATCCAATATTTTTTCTATATGAGTTTGCTCATTGTGTTTATTATCCTATGTATACTAAAAATTTTATGGACTAATATCCCAAAGGTAATTTGAATTGATAAATGAAGAAAATAATTATATTGGTTTAGACCATCCTAGAATAACACCTTTCTTTTCCAAAGTAAATAGAATAGTATTAAAATCATCCCCAAGAATCCATTGATCATAATGAATCATCATTATTTTTGATAAAAATATGTTAAGGTCCTTCCAACATCTTTTACTAGGGGTAACTATAGTTGGAGCACATACATTTATAACCCCAACATTAATATTTTTCTTTTTTTTATAAAATAGTTTAGCAACCCCATTAATTTTTGCTTGTAATAATTGCCCATCCCATTTTCATTTATGCCATATTATTACAATATTGTCTTAAGATCTTGTAGAAGAAACTACTAGATAATAGCTAATCTTCAAAATATTCTTAAAAGCATCCTTATGTTCCCCAATACTTAATTTTTTTTTTGTATTAAAATAAACTTAGGACTGTAACAACCTCTTAATTCCTCAATAACTATTTTTTTAGGGGTCTTATTCATACTGCTAATATTTCATGATATCTTTTTCATCATCATCACTTTTTATTTTTATTAGTGGGCTTAGCTCCGCTTCATATTAACACATGTGATATGTTTATTTTGCTTTGCAGATCGATATCTTTTTGAGTTTTTTTCTCTTTATTCCTATTTTTATGGCCTTCATTCCTTTTTTATTTCCACCAACACTCTCATCTTGATCAATATATTATATTTTTTCATGTCATTCATAATGAGACTTATCTTCTAAATATTTATGTTTCCCTAAATAATCTAAAATGAAAGGAATAGCCTCATTAGAACTTTCTTCTTTATTTTGCCATAAAAACCCTAAAGTGCACCAATAATCCTCCATAGTCACTACTTTCTTATGTTGACCTGAAAACCCTAAATATTCTTGGATATCCTCCATATGATTTTGTTTATTGTACTACTCTTGAAACTCTAAAGTGCAATGAATACACTTTGTACAACTTCTATTTTTATTGTAAGAAGAATATTGTATGCTACTTAAGGAAAATAAAATGATGATTTTCTTGGATTAAGCTTAAGCTCATTCACATCATTTGCTTTAAAATTCATTTCCCCATATTCCTTTACTTTAAAATTTTCCTTATCTTCTTCTTTCACACCTTTATCTCCTTTTGAATTTGAATTTACGCATTGTATTTCCTCATCCCTTATGTCATTTTTTTCTTCTAATGACTGAATTGAGTGAATTGTAAAGGCCTTTGCCATTTGATGATATAGAGAGATTTTTCTTACCACTTTATTTGGAGTGAAAAATCCTTGATTTTACTCATCCATGTATAATCTCTTGTTTTATATTGAAGTTATCCGCATACCCAAAAATTGTCATGTATTTCTCTATGATTTTTTACTTTGCAGTCTCTTACAATTGTTTCATTTTCATGACATTTGTGACATTGAAATACAATATTTTTATAATCCACTTGCTAATCCTATTCTCTTGATTCATATTTAATCTTAATATATTGTGGTAAAGATTTTTGAATATCCATAGCAACACATATTCAAGTGTATACAACATGTCTTATCTTCTTAGTAGTTGGTCCCTCTTAGATGAATTCACCTAGAGTATTACTAATATTCTTCAAAATATCCTTATTGATGATTTAATAATGAAATCCAAAACCCTAATCCTTATCCGAAGCCTTTTAATAGTCTTTCTCTCCATAGAAATATTCTCTCCAAGGTCTTAAATATAATGCATCTTTGCCTCTAAACCAAGGACCTTACTTCCAACGAGGTCATCCTTATTTTTAGTAAGGACTGTTAAAAATGACTTTCTTTCCATGTTACATATATTTTCTTCAAATGAATCCTATAAAGTTTCTCCTGGATCACACTCACTCTCTTTTAATTATAATTAAAAATCTATTTACATTATTCAAACATAATGTGAAGATAAGGAAAAGTATTACTGATATTTTAATCTATTGTTAATAATTATTTTAGATTACATATATTAATTAATACTATTATATATAATCTAATTAATTAATAAACTATGAAGGTTCTAATTAACTTAGTGTTATTATCCCATTAATATTGAGCAAATTAGGTGGTGCTAAACTGAAACTTTTAAGTGATATTATGATAATGTTACAATGATATAAGATTATTTTATCATTGATATTATGATAATGCTAATATAAAAATATACACTAATGTTATTTTATTAGTGATATAATGACATTATTTTTGACAAAACTTGAATTTTTATGTGGGGCATTCGCACTATGAAAAACTATAGAATATAATAATGAAGCTGTATATCCAATTCCATGCTAATAAATCATCCTTTTGTCAAGTGTCTTACCTCAAGCAACATTTCATTCACTAATAATAATTCTAATTTAAATGACGCTTTGATCACTCTTTATATCTACTTAATGATAAACATGATTTCTATTACATGAATTGACATATTTATTTTGCTTTTAATGGAATTTGTTCCATGGAAAATTCTTTCTAATATTCTGTTTTAATGACTTTTTCACTTTAACAAACATTTATAATTAAATGTACTTTTATGGCATTTTATATTTTAATTTTTCAAATTTAAAATTTGAATTATGTTTTTATTTTTATTTTTTATATGGTGGATTCGGTAGCTGCCATAAATTCGGGTAGGTTGTCAGCTTTTATAGTTGGCACAGTATTCAA
This sequence comes from Wollemia nobilis, assembly GCA_028583015.1. Lineage (NCBI taxonomy): Eukaryota > Viridiplantae > Streptophyta > Pinopsida > Araucariales > Araucariaceae > Wollemia > Wollemia nobilis. The sequence goes on along the minus strand of JAQPPZ010001063.1, from coordinate 5,457,673 downwards.
CGTTGTCCGCTAAGCCACCACATAGATCTTTGTGCAGTCCATCCCTATAATCACCATGCCACAATCATTTTAAGCCGCTAAGCCACCACATAGATCTTTGTGCAGTCCATCCCTATAATCACCATGCCACAATCATTTTAAGCCTTTTACACCGTTGAAAACACTAGGAAAGGAACAAACATTCAGTCCGGCGAAGTCCGAGATTTGAACCTTGAACCTTCGCCCCCTTATAGGGTTTGGATGAACTAATTGGTCTACACCTCAAATCTAAAATTTAAATTCTTTTAAATTTAATTTTTTTTTAAATAATTTTGACTTCTTATTTCAAATATAGCTCCTTATTAGCTCCTTATTCATTAGGAATGTTATTGAATTTATTTCTAGTACTCCATCAAATATGGAACTCTACAAATCAATCATTTTTCAATATTTTGTTATAGTAATGCTAAATAACCTTAAAATCTAAAGTCTATCAATTATAAATGTTCATCAACATTACAAAACTAAGGTAAATAATATAAGAGCTTATAAGTTTTAAATGATGAATACTTACAATATTTATTCTTATAAAAAAAACACTCTTTAACTTTATGTGAAAAAAAGTTCAACTTTAAAGCTCTCTGCTTTTATCCCTCAATATTATAAATTGATTAAGCATTATCCTATACCAATGCTTCTCTATATAACCTAGCATTATAAAGTGGTGACCAGTGAATTATAATCAACCGCACAAAGTAATAAAACAATCCATATCCTAAACTCTTATTTAAAAAAATAATATATCAAATATATGTATTCTCATGTTAAATATATATTTATTTTTTAAACAATTCCCTTGCTAATGATTTATAATATTTAATTTAAAAAGAATTAAGAGCCTATGGATATATGTTCTTCCAAGAGGCCGAAAATTGCGACCATTGAGATAATCTATCATGGGATTTGTTTATTTTTTTCTCATTTTAAAAAAAATAGAAAAATCTTTTCAATTTAGACAATTTGTTGGGCTTCCAAGAGATGAAACTAAGTCGTTAAATTGAAAACAATTTTCAGCTTTCGATCTCCTCTATATTTTACACGGTGCCTCTTTGATTGTGAATGGTTTTTGTTTTCGGTTTTAATTTAGGTTAACTTTATATATATATATATATATATATATATATATATATATATATATATATAGATATTTTTTTAGATAAAAAGAAGGGTAAAAATTTTATTGAAATCATAAAAATATATAAGAGTTAAGAATCAAATTACAACAAAACTGTTTCATTTAGATATATCAGCTTTCAATAAACTAGTAAGAGTTCGAGAGCACGTTGGAGGAAGTTGATGCCACTCCTTAACACTCCAACCTTCTTGAAATTTAGAGGCCCATTTAACCAAACAGTCAACAACACCATTACACTCTATAACACTTAAGGTTATTTAATCTAACAGTCAGCAACCTTCTTGAAATTCAGAGGCCCATTGAATTTATTTCTAGTACTCCGTCAAATATTAAGAGTGGTTTTTATTTTCACAGAAAGTTAAGAGTTTTTTATAAGAAATATATATATTTTTTTTTTTGTAAATAAAATTCGTCATTAATTTTCGGGTTTTGCAGTTAACCCAAAACCTAATACAAAATCTAGCCTTATGCTGAGATTACGGATCCTGGTCATCCTTAGAACATTCTTTTCAAAAATTGTGTTGGTTATCCTACAACACCTTACACTTACTACAGAAAGACAATTCAACATGACAATTAACATTACTTATAGCGATAGCCGTTTGAGTTGACTTAGAGAAAAAATTCTATGCTTATCACGAAAAACTTGGGGAAAAAGCACCCTTCCACATTTCTCCTTAATCAGTAGTGTGCTTTTCATGTCTAAGAATGTCTTCCACTTCATGTGGTACCCCTTGTGTCCACATCATCAAACTTCCCGCATCAATACCCACATTGGCTAATTTGTCAACCATTTTGTTGGCCTCATGAAACACATGGTGAATCCTCCTATCTTGTCTTGCCGTAAAAAGGATCCTTGCCTCACGGATGACGACCTCAATCCTCCATGGAGGTTTTCTGCCATTGGTTAACAGGTTGATGATATTCATGGAATCGCCTTCAATCATCAAATTTCCATGAGTCTCCTGGGCAACTTTTAACCCTCTCAAAAGGGCTCTAGCTTTCGCCTCATTATTAGTTCTAATTACCAATGGTTCAGCGAAGGCCTTAACCAGGTTTTCTTGATGATCTCTGATTACTCCTCCAGCTCCTGCTCTTCCCGGGTTCTCCTTAGCTGCACCATCAAAGTTCAATTTGAACCAACCCCTAGGGGGTGGCTCCCAAGAGACCCCATTTCTGGGATTGGGTAGAGGGATGAAAGGCTTTTCCTCAATGCCTAAGGCTAAAGCAATTTTTCTTTCTTGGGGAGGGATTATACGGTTCTCCTCAGCAAGGATACTAATGTTTTCTTTCGCAAAGGCAAGGATTCTATTGAGGATTATTTTAAGGCTATGACTGGTGTCCTTAAAAGCTTTGTGATTCCTTTCTAACCATATCTGCCATAGGAAATGGTGCCAACAGATTTTCCAAAGGTACTTAAGTTTCAGACTAACAAAGGGTTGAGGCCATTGTTGGAACACTTCAAAAACTAAAGTCGGCTTGACCCACAAGATCCTAAAATCCTGGAAAAGTTCGTCAAGGATGGACGCTGCCACCGGACACTCTAGGAACAAATTTTGGGTTGACTCCCACCCAACCCTACACATATGACAACGGTTAGCAATAACCATACCTTTGGTCAACATATTATCCATGGTAAGAATTTTTCCTTGGATCACCAGCCATGAGAAAAAAGATATTTTAGGGATTAAACCCTTTGATCCAGACCAAATTCGGTTGAAATTGTTGGTCTTCATTGTTGAGGAGCAAGTTATAGGCGGATTTGATCATAAAATCTCCACTTTCAGTCTCGTCCCAAGCAAGTGTGATCCTCATCTTCTCCAGAGGGAAGAATTTGTCGTGTTAAAATATTATGAAGTTCTTTTGACTCAACTTCAAAACCCTGTACTCTGATGTATTTCCACCTAGGGGTGTTCATATCCTACCAGATGTAATCAGCCACCCTTTGCCCAATCTGCTGCTCCATGTGTTCTTAGATCCTAGCCAATCGAGGATTCTGGGATAATTCCTTAGCTCTCGCCCACTGGTCCTTCCAAAAGTTTATCATTTTCCCATTCCCAAGGATCCATCTAATCCCTCTCTTGACTAGATCTCTGCTTGTTAGGATTACCTTCCAAAAAGCTGACCCCCTACTCACCAGATTATCATTGAGGAAATTCGATCCTTGGAGGTATTTCCTCCTGACTATGGTCGTCCATTCATTTTTGACCTTGGTTAATAGTTGCCATGCTTGTTTGGCTAGCAGAGTTGTGTTGAGATTAGCAACTCTCCTCAGCCCTAGCCCCCCTATACCTTAGGTTTGCAAACCTTATTCCACCCTACCAAATGGATCTTTTTTAATCCTCGATCCTTGACTAGAGAAAGTTCTTTTGAAATTGCTCGATTTTATGATACACCTTGCTTGGAGCTCTGAAAACTGATAATAAATATATAGGTATACTTTGTAGGGAGGCCATTGTTAAGACTGCTTTGCCCACTTGAGATAATAAATGTCCTTTCTAGCCTGCTAGCTTTTTTTGGATCCTCTCCAACAAAATATTCCACATTGACCCTTTCGGTTTCCCATAGAAAAGGGGAAGACCTAAGTAGGAGGTAGGAAGGGACGCAATTTGGCATTCCAAAATTCTAGCAATGTTGTTTTGCCTAGGAATGGGGGTATTTATAAAATATAGCTTGCTATTATTAAAATTGACTTTCTGTCCAGCCGCCTCCTCATACATCTTAAGAATGTGTCTAATCCTTCTTGCCTCAACCACTGAAGCCAACGTAAGCAACAACCTGTCATCAACAAATTGTTGATGGGTCACTGGGGCTGTTAACGAAGTTGCCTTTATGCCTGATATAAGTCCAGATGTTGTCGTTGCCTTTATGGTTCTTCCTAAGGCTTCTGCTACAATGATGAAAAACATGGGACTAATGGGATCTCCTTGTCTCAGTCCTCATTTACTTCAAAAAAATCTTGCTATAGATCCATTTACCAAGACTAAAAACTAGGCCTTCGAAATACATTCTCTGACCAGCTTGACCCATTGAGTGTGGAAACCGAATTTTACTAAAACTGCCTCCAAGAAATCCCAATTTATCCTGTCAAAATCTTTGTTCATATCTAGCTTTAAGGCCATGACTGCCTTCTTAGTCTGGGTAACCGTATGGAGAGCCTCTTGAACTGTTATAACTTCATCTAAGATTGATCTCCCCTGAACTGAACTTCCTCGACTTGGATCAATGATAACATGCAATACCTTCTTCAAGCGGTTAGCTAAGACTTTGGACAGTATTTTATAGGATACGTTACACAGGCTAACTGGCCTGAAATCAACCATGGTCTTAGTATTGGGGTCTTTGGGTATCAAAGCTATAAACGTTGAATTAAAACCCCTAGGAATGTTATTAGAATTTTGGAACTCCCTAATGGCAGCGATGATGTCTGCACCAACAATATCCCAAAAAACTTGGTAAAAATGAGGTGAGAAACCGTTTGGCCCAGGAGCCTTGTCAGGATCCATGCTAAAAAGGGCATCTTTGATCTCTTCATCAGAAAAGGTCATTGTGAGGGACTCATTGGTCGTCTCGTCAATAAGTTGGGGGATAAATTGAAGAAGAGAATCCTTTGCTTGGGCATTGCAATATGGTCCTTCACCTAACAAGGAGCTGAAAAAATTCACAGCCTCATCCCTGATCTCCTGGATATTCTGGGTTGAGGAGCCATCCTCCTTGGTTAAAATTATAATATTGTTGTTGCTTTTATTCCTCAAAGTTGTAACATGGAAAAACTTTGAATTTTAATCGCCTTCCTTCAGCCATAACGCCCTTGATTTTTGCCTCCAATACATCTCTTCACAGACTAGGATATTATGGTACTCACAAAGGGTTTCCTTCTCTTCAACCCTTGTTACCTCATCATAAGTTCCATGTTGAATTTTGCCTTCTATTATTTTCAGTTTTTCTCCCACTGCTTTTTTGTTCTCAAAAATGTTTCCAAAAACTTCTTTATTCCAGACCCTAAGGTTGTCTTTTACCAACTTTAGTTTCTGAGAAAGTTTGAAAGAAGCACTGCCTCGGATAGGCTGTTGCCACCATTCCTCAATTTGTTTCCTTAATAAGAAATATGAGTAAAAGCCATGAACTCCATATGACAACAAAAACGAAAAATTTGCCTAACCACCCCTGCCAACCTCCAATTAACATTGGTAAGTGTGATAAAAAAAAGACTTAGGTTTAAATTTTAGGGGAATTCTGTTACAAAGGTAATAGTCTGATCTGAATCCTTTGAGGGGGCATGAGACTGACAAAGACGTTAAGAATCCTAAGCACCTAGTGGTCCTATAAAACAATGAGGTGAAATAAGTTTGGTGGATGTACAGCTATTGTGGTTTGAACCCTACTCTTGCCAGCTATTAAAAATAGTGTGGTTGTAATCAATTCTCCTATCAAACAAAAGCTATGTAATAGAAATCATGTTTATCATTAAGGAGATATATAAAGTGATCAAAAGGGTCATTTAAACTAAAATTATTAATTTATGTAATAGAAATCATGTTTATCATTCAGATATCCTAGATGAAGTGTTTCATTGGATTTCTTTCGGTTTAGAAGTCGTTAACTTGAATTTATTTAAATAAATTTGAAGTTAACAACTTCTAAACCGAAAGGAAACCAATGAATAAATTCGAAGTAAACAACTTCTAAACCGAAAGGAATCCAATGAATAAATTCGAAGTTAACGACTTCTAAACCGAAAGGAATCCAATGAAACACTCCATCTAGGATTACGAACACTCTTCTCTTAATGATAAACATGATTTCCATTACATAAATTAATAATTTTAGTTTAAATAACCCTTTGATCACTTTATATATTCCTTAATGATAAACATGATTTCTATTACATGAATTAATATATTTGTTTTTCTTTTTGCATGGACAATTCTTTCTAATATTCTGTTTGAATGATTCTTTTACTTTAACAAACACTTAATTATAATATACTTTCATCATATTTTATATTTTAATTCTTCATATTTAAAATTTAAATTTTTTTATATTTTATTTTTTTTAAATATATTTTTAGACTTTTTATTTCAAATAACTCCTTATACATTTGAAAATAACAATATTTTAATTCTTCATATTTAAAATTTAAATTCTTTTATATTTTATTTTTTTTAAATATATTTTTAGACTTCTTATTTCAAATAACTCCTTATACATTGAAAATGTTATTGAATTAATTTCTAGTACTCCATCATATATGGGACTCCTTTACAAGTCAACCATATGTCAATATTTTGTTGTGCTAAATAACCTTAAATTCTAAAGTCTATCAATTATACAAAACTAAGGTAACTTTTAAGTGATGCACACTTACAATAGCTATTCTTATAAAAAAACCACTCTTAACTTTATGTGAAAATAAGTTCTCTTGCTTTTATCCCTCAATATTATTAATTGATTAAGCATTCATCAAATCATATACCAATGCTTCTCTATATATAACCTGGCATTATAAAGTGGTGACCAGTGAATTCTAATCAACCGCTCAAAGTAATAAAATGATTCATATTCTAAACTCTTACTTAAAAAATATACATATAACAAATATGTATTCTGATGTTTAATATATATTTATTTTTTAAACAATTCCCTCGCTAATGATTTATAATATTTTTTTTAAAAGAATTAAGAGCCTATGGATATATGTTCTTCCAAGAGGCCGACAATTGCGACCATTGAGATAATCTCTCTTGGGATTTGTTTTTTTTTTTTTCATTTTAAAAAAATAAACAAATATTTTCAATTTGGACAATTTGTTGGGCTTTCAAGAGATGAAATTAAGTGGAGTCGAAATTGATTAGACGTTTTTTTGCAGGACTGCCCAAACTGTCGAACTCGTTTCGGCCATATCTCACTCATCCGGACTCGGATTGAGCTGAAATTTTGAGGGTAGATGCCTGAAAAACCCTAGAACGTCTCCACCAATTTTCATATCATTTGGAGCAACACAGATCCTAGCGCATCCCTATGTGTGAACGAGATATTTGGCAAGCGACTATGCGAGGGTTTCATTTGGGTTGAGTGCAAGCAGCTCCACGAGGTTGGTTTATAGGGCCTTCGGGCCCTAGCGGCCAATATTTTTGTGGTTTATGCTCAATATTTTAGCAAGAAATGTTGCAGGGGATACAAGATGGGTTAGAAATTTATCTTTCAACAGATCATACTGTGAACTTGAGTGACAACGACTTCCAATTTGTTGCACAAAAGAAAAGTGAAAACCATACCTTTCCACGGCATCTAGGGCAAGGATTAAAGAGATCACAAAACAAGTTTCAAGCAGTTGATCAAAAAATGGCTCATATCTCAAGTGAATATGGTGCTAAGGTGCACCCACAAAATAATTCTACTGTGAAAACCCCTATCAAAGGTAAGAATTTCGAAGACTCAGTCCCAAAAATGAATTTTAGGGATGCCCTTCGTGGTGGACAGCCTCAGCCCAATGCTAATATCAATATTAGGGCTTCCCATAAACCTCTAAGAATGCCTAAGATTGATCTCGGGAAAACGGAGTCAGGATGTCTTAAAGCAGCTGATGGAACTCCTATTGTTAAGCTTGATATGGGTAACATTCAGAATGGCATTGAAGATTTGGAAAAAAGAGGACTAATTTGTCGGTTCGTGGGTTTTCGTCCGAGTCTATCTGCTTTCAAAGTCCGGGCTACAAAAATCTGGAAAACTAAAGGTGAGTTACAAATCTCTATTTATCCAAATGGTTATTTTCTTGTTTTATTTGCTAATAATGAAGATAGAGAGAAAACTTTTCAAGGGGGTCCTTGGTTTTTTGGAAGGGCGGGGCTTTTCATGAAGCCCTGGCATACTAAATTTAAAGTCGAAGAAGAGATGCCTTCTATAGCTCCCGTGTGGGTTAGACTCTTTGGCCTCCCTATTGAATTTTGGAATCCTACTATTTTTTCTTCAATTGGAAACTCTTTAGGAACTTTTATGATGATTGTTGATTGTACTCAAAATTTTGAACATATTATTTATGCTCGGATTTGTGTTTTAATGGATTTTGACAAACCCCTACCTAAAAATATCACATTACAATTTGGGGAAGACACTTGGGAGCAAGTAGTGGACTATGAGAACATTCCTTTTCGTTGTAGAATTTGCCATGAATATGGTCATTTGGCCAGTGCTTGCCCAAATAAAATTCTTGATCAAAAGAAAGAAGATATAAACTCAGCAGGTTTCCAAATACCTAAGAAGAAGAACACTCAAAAAAACCAGTTATGAAGGATCAATCAAAGTCATATGCTAATATGTTTGAAATCCTTTCCACAAATGATGTCCCAAGTGAGGAAGAGGAAATAATGGAAACTGAAATCTTAGAAACACAATTTAAATATGAAGGGAAGAACTCGAGACAAACCAACAAATCAAAGGTTTTCAACTAGAAAAAAAAGGAGAAAATTTACACAAGAAAAACAATATTTCAAATGTCAAAACTTCAAATAATGCAAGGTCCCAATATAAACTTTGTTGAACCATCTAGTAAAATTTTGGTCGTGTACGAGCATTCTTCAAGGTTAGAAGCCATCTCAAATTCAATTGGAATAAGTCAAGAAACGAGGGAAAAAAAATTGAAGATGGATTCTAATCAAAAAGTAGGTCGCAAGACCAATCAATATCATATGGTAAAAGAAGGTGAAAATCTTGTAGAGGAAGGTAAGATTAATGCCCTTCCCAACTTTTTTAGCCCTGGTATTAATGAAGATCATCACTTGGAATATTAGAGGACTCAAAGGGAGTCTTTCAAAACAAAATGAAATTAGAAGAATGATTCGGATAAATCATCCACATCTTGTTTTCCTTCAAGAAACAAAGATGTCAATGGAGGATATGGACTTAATTGCCGGTAAAATTTGGCCAGCTGGAAAAGTGGTTTCCCTCAGTTCCCAAGGGACTTCGGGTGGCATTGCTTGTCTTTGGGACCCAAAAGAGGTAGTTATTCACCATATGGTTGGCAGTTGGGGTTTGTTGGCTATAGCTATTCAAAGTAGACATTCCAACTAGATTATGCTCTGCATTACTGTTTATGCTCCGACTTCTTTGGAGGAAAAAAGAAGATAGTGGAAGGATATTACTCATATTATCTCTCATTTTCCTAAATCTTGGATCTTGATCGAAGGAGATTTCAATACCATCCTCTCTCTGGATGAGAAAAGATGGGGAAATAGAAATTTGGACAAAAGCACTGACCTCATGAGCGAATATATTGCAAACCTCCATCTTGTGGATATCCAACCAGATAATGGCCTTATGACTTGGTCTAACAGAAGGCAAGGCTTAGCTTGTATAATGGAGAGATTGGATAGGTTTTTGCTCTCTGAAAATTTCTTAATCCATGGTCACATTCCTAAAGTGAAGACTCTTAATAATGTTGGTTCGGATCATTGGCCGATCATGGTGGAAATGTGGAAAACCAATGTGAGTTTCTCTCCTTTTCATTTTCAATTAATGTGGCTTAGAGACATTTCCTTCAGACCTCGTGTGCAACAATGGTGGAAGGAAGGTAAACCTAGGCATGGGACTAAGATGTTCTGTTTTTCCAAAAGACTGCAATACATTAAATCCAAAATCAAGACTTGGAGCTGGAAAGAGTTTGGGGATGTTCATAAAAAAAAACATGAAGTTATTGCTCATCTTGAAAATTTGAATAAGAAAATCCGTTTAGATGGCCTCACAGAGAAGAGAAGTGCAGATGAAATTAAACTCACAACTCGGTTAGAGGAATGGGAAAAAAGAGAAGAAATCTTATGGAAGCAAAAATCTAGAATTCAATGGCTCAAAGAAGGAGATCGAAACACAAATTTCTTCCACAAATCTCTTCTAGCTCAAAGATCTCACAACTTTATTTCTTCCTTAAAATCAGATTCTGGAGATGTTGTTTATACTTGGGATGGCATGAACTCTATTGTTGTTGATTACTTTTCCAATCTTTTTGCTGCTACTCCTCTTGACTCGACTTCACAACAAAATGTTCTTCAAGCAATCCCTTCTCTTATCACTTGTGAGGAGAACTCTATTTTGACTGCTCCTGTTACTATCAATGAGCTTCAACAAGTAGTTTTTAAAATGCAAAAAGGGAAAACCCCAGGTCCTGATGGTTTTCCCATTGAGTTCTACCAAGAGTTATGGGATATCCTTCATGTTGATTTATTAGAGGTGGTGGAAGAAGCCGGGAAAGCCAAAGAAATTTTGAAGGTTATCAATAAAACTTATATTACTCTTGTTCCAAAAGCTCAAGAGGTTGATCATATCTCAGCTTTTAGACCTATTGCTTTATGTAATGTTCTTCTCAAAATCATTACTAAAATCATGGCAGAAAGGTTGAAGCCTCTTTTGCATAAGATTATTTCCCCAGAGCAAGGGGTTATGTGGAAGGACGTCAAATAGTAGATGAGATAGTTCTTGCTCAGGAAGCCATCCATTCCATGGATATGCAAAATTCTCCTTCCATGTTCATTCGGTTAGACTTATCCAAAGCTTATGACGAGTGGATTGGCACTTCCTTATCAAAGTTTTGAGGCAATTTGGTTTCTCTAAGGATTGGATGGATTGGATTATGGGATGTATCTCTTCAGTTTCCTACTTAGTTCTTATCAATGGCAGGCCTTCTCGGTCTTTCCCGGCTTCCAGAGGTATTAGGCAAGGTGACCCGCTATCCCCTTATTTATTCATCATTCTTGTTGAATGCTTGGGTAGGACTATAACCAAAAAGAGGGAAAACAAAACCCTTGAGGGAGTTACCATTGCTCATGGAGCTAGACCTATCTCTCATCTTCAATTTGTGGATGACTCTACTCTTTTAGGTAAAGCTACAGTTAAGGAAGCTTCTAATATTAAGCAAATCATTAGCTATTTTTCTAAGGCTATCTGGGCGGTTGATCAATGAAGATAAATCTAAATTTATTTTATTTCACTGCTCTGGTAGAGGAATCCATGGTCTTGGATAAATTAAGATATAAGAAGACCTCTCTTCCAATCACTTATTTAGGTATTCCCATAAATATTCAAAGGCAGAAAAATAAATATTGGAATTGGTTGTTGGACAAAGTCAAGAAGAAAATTGGAAAGTGGACCAACAAGTGGCTTTCTTATGGGGGTAGAATCACCTTGGTAAAATCAGTCCTTCAAGCTATTCCTATTTATGTTTCTTCCGTTTTGAATATCCCAAAGGTTGTTCTTCGAGAATTGGATCAAATCAGTCATCGTTTCCTTTGGAGTGGTACTAAGGAGAAAAGAAAATGGGCCTTGGTGAAATGGGATACTTTATGTCTTCCTAAGAGTGAAGGGGGGTTAGGATTCCGGTATTCAATTAATAACAACAAAGCTTTAGCTGCTAAATTATATTGGAGGATGTTGCATAACCCCAATGCTCTTTGGGCCAATAATCTTCGTGCTAAATATGCTTGAGAACAAAAGTCCTGAAGACCTTGTTCGCTATCAACTTCCTACCAAAGGTTCTCCCATTTTAGGAGTTCTTAAGACTGGTGAGGATTTGATAAAGAAAAAATTATTTTGGATCATTCATAATGGTCAACATGCAAATTTTTGGACAGATTCTTGGGATGGTCACAAGCCTTTGATAACTCAGTTTCTCGATTGGAGGCCTTGGATGGAGGAGCTTCACCGAGCTAATTGGATAAAGGTGGCTAATTACTGTCGGTACCATACTGGTAATTCAAAGGTTGGTAGATATTGGATCCCTATTGAGGACTGGCCTATTCAAATCCCAGAAAGGCAAAGACAAGATATCCAAGGCATCCTTCATATGAGATCCCTCTCTTGGTCCCATGAAAAAGATTGTTTTGGATGGAACAACACTACTAAGGGTGAGTATTCGGTTGCTCAAGGTTATTTGACCTTATGCCATAATAATCCCAACCATTCTTCTAACATATTTTCTCGATTGTGGGCTCAAAAGCTCTGGCCTAAGGTGAGGTTCTTTAATTGGATTTTATTGCATCGTAGGGTGCTTACTTGGTGAGCAACTTATGAAGCGTGGTTTTCATGGCCCTTTTAGATGTGAAATGTGTGAAGAGAATGTAGAAAATATCAACCATATTTTTATTGAGTGTACTTTAGCCTCTGAGCTATGGAGGAGAATGGCCACTTTACTTGGCTTATAGTGGTCCAATTTTTTTACTTTTGAACAACTTTGGAGGGATTGGCCTAATCAAGAGGGTGTTGATCATTTTATTAGGTAGTTAGTTTGGATGGGTTCTACCATTCTTCTTTGGAATATTTGGAATGAAAGGAACAACCGAATTTTTAATCAAGATAGGAAGGATATTCACTATATTTGGCAAAAGACCATAGCCAACTTAGTTGAATCAGTCCATCAACTCCTTAATCACCCCCAAAACTCCCACCAAAGATGGGATCAAGTGATGCAAAGATTGAAGATTAAATCTTCTAAGGGCAACCAACTTAAAGGGAATGTGAGTATTAGTAAGATGGATAGGACTAGAAATTGGCAACCTCCTCCTAAGGATTTTGGAAAAGTCAATACTGATGGAGCCTCTAGAGGGAACCCTGGAAAAGCCAATGTGGGAGGAATTGGTAGACTTTCAGATGGCTCCCTGGTTTTTACTTTTGTTGAGAATTTGGGTATTCTTTCCAATAACCTTGCTGAGGGGTATGGTATCCTCAGAGGCCTTCAGGAGGCTACTAAGGTTGGATGGGAAAAGGTGTTAGTTGAGTCGACTCTCAACTTATGATTAATCTCTTGAAGACTCCTTCTAAGAATCATAAGGTGGATTGGAGAATAAAAAGAATTATTGAGAAGATTCGAGTTAATCCGGATGGGATTTTTGAAAGTTGATTACAATCATGTGGTCGAGAGATCAAAACAAGAGTGTTGATGCTTTAGCTAATTGGGCTTTGGACAAAGGTGATCTTACTTGTTATGGCCACCCTCCTATATGGTGGGCTTCTCAAATTAGGGAAGCTCTTCTTTCTATCATTTCTTTGGATGGCTCCAGTTATGAAGGTACCTAGTTTCTTCTTGTTTTTTTTTTGCTTCTCTTTGGTTCATTCGGTTTTTTTTAGTTCCCTAGCTCATTCTATTCTTTATTTTGTTTCCTCTGTTGATTCTTGCCTTAATAGTCTTCTGGTCTAGATAGGTCATTGTTTTGTTCAATTTTTTTTTTTTTTTAGTTTTTTTAAGGTGGGTGGGTTCTTTTGTTTTGTTTTGTTTTTGTGTTCTTTGTGTTGTTTTTTGTTGTTCTTGTGTTTTTGTTGTTTTGTTTTTTTTTTTATGTTTTTTGTTATTGTTCTTGTGTTTTTTTCGTTCTTGTTCTTGGGTTTCTCTTTGTTTGTGTTATTTCGTGTTTTTATGTGTGAGTGTTTTCTATGTTTTTTGTTTTTGTTTATTGTCTGTTGTTGGTTGTTTTTTATTTTTATTTTTATTTTATTTTTTTAAATTTTTTAGGTTTTGGTTGTGTTTATTTTTCATGTTTTTTTTGGGTTATGTCTTTGTAGTGTTCTGTTGTTTTTGTCTTGTTTGTGTTTTGTTATGTGGTTCTTGTGTTTTTCTATGTGGTTTGTGTTGTGGTTTCTTTTATCTTATTGTGCGTGTTTGGTTGTGCTTTTGTTTTTGACACACTCAAGGAGCATGTTTTTTATTTTATTTTATTATTTTTTGTTGTTATTTACTTATTTTTAAATTGGTTTTGTGTGTTTGTTTGCTCCTTGAGTATGTCAAAGGTGGTAGGCCAGGTCCGAGTCCTGGGCGTTTTTGGCGGAATGGATACCCCTACCTCCTTGGGTCTTACCCGAAAGTGGCATCCCTTTTGGGATGTTTTCCAAAAAAAAAAGAAAAAAGAAGAAGATGAAACTAAGTCGCTAAATTGAAAACAATTTTCAGCTTTCGATCTCCTCTATATTTTACACGGTGCGTCTTTGATTGTGAGTAGTTTTTGTTTTCAGTTTTGGTTTACTGTATACCTTTCTATATATATATATATATTTAATTTTTTTTAATAAAGATTTATAAAGGTTAGGTGGATTGGTAAGTGCGACAAGAAGGAACCTAGGTTCAAATTTGGAGTATATATATTTAATTTTTTTTAATAAAGATTTATAAAGGTTAGGTGGATTGGTAAGTGGGACAAGAAGGAACCTAGGTTCAAATTTGGAGGAAGTCTGTTGCAAAGGTACTAGTCTGATCTGATCTTTTGAGTGCTCTGAGACTGATAAAGAGGGTACGAATCCTAAGAACCCAATGGTCTATTTCAAGTCATACTATAAAACAACAAAGTGAAATAAGTTTGGTGGATTTACAGCTACTGTGGTTTGAACCCTACTCTTACCAGTTACTGTTGTAACCAACTTTCCTATCAAACAAAAGCAAACTATATTTATGTTAGATAATTTTTTTTTATAAATCTCTTTACATATACATATTACGTTGTTAGATAATTTGTTTTATAAATCTTAATTTGTAGATAAATTCGAAGTTAACAGTATGAAATGAAACACTCCATCTAAAATTTGGAACACTCAACCTCTACAAACGGATTTCAATATTCTTAACTATAAATATTTATTATTTTATTTTATAAAATTGATTGATTGAAAGCAAACTAAACGATAAGTACATTGTAACTATTGGGCGACCTTTATGCTTTTATATTTATTTATTTATTTATTGTAGCCGCGTCTTTGGCAACTCTGGCAAACAAAACAATTACGTCGAATATCAGATCACAATACTGACAGGTGATGCAATCGTCCATTTTCTCACGTAACTTCCACACGTTTGAGGAATTTGTTAGGAAAATATTTCAATCACAACAGGACAACAGAACTGAACCTTACCTTAATTATTTCCTACTATCTTCACCGGTAAACTTCACGCATAAGCGGTATTTCATTACCAGCTAAAAACGATTTTCGTACGCTGAACAATGGTATATCCACCATTTATCATTTGAATATTAACAATGGTTTTTTTTTTGGGTATCTGTCACATATATAGACCGTCATAACATTGGCCTTTAAACAATCTATGTAGACTTATTTTTAGCAAAAATCTATGTCCAGATAACTGCAATTTTCAAATAAATTAGGGTACTCATCTACTGTTAAATTGACGCCATTGTAGCTCCCTTCTTCCCAATATTGAGCAGTATTCATTGTACCTCTATTTGCTAAGGAAGCAGAGAAGTTGTTGCAGAGGATAGCTTGCTCAGAAGGCACAAAGCTCTCCGAGGGTAAGCCCCACGAGATATTATCCAATGACCGATCGTGAGAAGAAGATGCCCCATCGAATCCTATGCCTGAATCTGAACTAATAGTCTGTTGTATCTCACTAGGAGGAGGGGCTTGATTCAGGGGAAAGAACCGTGATTGGAAATCTGAGTCGATTTTCGATTTGTGGGGTATTTCAAAAGATATGTTACTGTTGCTAGATTTTACATCCTGTGTGGAACACATCCATTCAGAAAACATGAGACTTAGCAAATCCCCATTGCCTGGAAGGCATTCTGTAGATTTGAGGTCTCTAAATCCAATTTCCGGCTGTTTGGTTGAGCGTTGAGCACATAATGGCATTGTAAATTGCACAGGAATTCCCGACGTTGAGGATTCCAAATTGAGCTTGTCCTCTGAAATTAAATTCAGCTGCGGCGCTCCATCTGATACCATAGTCTTGTTTGGGCTTCTGACATCTGTAATTTCATTGGAGTCGCTGAGAAGTCCATGTGCATTGGGATCTATTCCCAAAATGTTGAGCTTCTTCTTTAAGTGAGAATTCCAGAAGTTCTTTACCTCGTTATCGGTACGCCCAGGAAGCATCGACGCAATCCGAGACCATCTGTATGGTAAACAATTATGTTAGAAAAGAATATGATATGGCCTTCAATCTTGCGTTACCAGATTTCTAACTCTGAATTACCTGTTGCCCAGAATTGCATGTGCGTTGATAATTGTCATCTCTTCTTGTGGGGAGAAGATCCCTCTCTTTAGGCCTGGCCTCAAGTAATTTATCCACCGAAGCCTACAACTTTTTCCGCACCTCTGTAAACCTAGAGGACACCAGAGAAAAGAGATAAAGATGATGCCAAACAGAGTTGTTTTCACATCAATGAGAAGTAGAAGAAGAAGAGTTGTCAACTAACCAGCATGTTTAGGAACTTCGCTCCAACATCGGTGGCCGTATTTTAGAACGTAGCTTCTTAATATAAGATCCTCTTCAGGTGACCATAGACCTCTCTTAAATTTCTTCTGTTCACGGCAACATGATTTGCAGACCATGGCTGCTCAAATTACAAAATAGGAATATACAGATACTAAGAAAACTAACCACACTTTTTTTTTTTTTGAGTAATAAGAATACTTCTAAACTATCTGTGTATATATATATATATATATACAGATGGACACCACACACTTTGTGTACAAATCACATTGTTGCACGTGGCTAATTCAATGTTGGTTAATGAGCATAATTCTCATCATTGGTGGAGGACCTGCCGACTGTGTACATAGCACGTTTGCTATATAAATTAAATATGTTCATTCGCTGGTTAATGTGGAGGACCTGCCGACTGTGTACATAGCACGTTTGCTATATAAATTAAATATGTTCATTCGCTGGTTAATGTTGTGGCCGCGGTCTTAATTTTGTTTGAAAGTGAATAATTATATTCATCCAAGGTTTGGATTACGATCCTTAACATGCTTCACGTTAGTATATTTAATAATTTAACTTTTCATGTATTTAGAAATTTATTATAAAAAAATAAGTTTATACAGCCATTATTAGGAGAGCTTGGATATTTAAATTTTAATTAACTTTTATGGCTTTTTTTTGCCGTGTTCTTGTTCCTTTCACTTTCACCATGAAACCGCGTTAGAACAATCCACGTATGGAAGGGCTCGTTGTACGCGAATCAGGTGGAAAATCCATATACGGAATCTCGGATGGGAAAAAAAAGCAGGGTTTTATGATGATCAAATCTATGGCTATTTGCCAATGCCAATAAAAGATTTTGAAATTAAATTAAACGTGTAAAGCAAAAGTAATGAGTATGGCAAATTCGAGAACGAGGCGGCTTCGTATCTTTGCTAGTTTGAATGTCTTTGTCGGTGGCAGCGGAAAAAACACAGTCTAATCGTAGAAAACAAATAAAAATTGCGCCCGTGCACTGCAAAAACCAGACTTGCTAGAACATCTCCGTACTGGATCAGGAATGGACGCATTATTTCTTATATTCATTTTATGAATTTTTTCCTCTTAATAAATAAATGTTATAGGCTATGAGGCTTTCAGACAACCGGTGACACGGTTAAGTTGTATTATAAGAATGATAACTGAACATTGGGTTAAATCGCATTGTTTGGGATTGTTAGTTTAATCATGGTGCTACAAGCCTACAACTATAACCGCTATTTTGCATGAGGGAGACCCGAAACTACTACCTTTGTTCAAGTTGGGCATGCCAGGTATTTTAACCTAGGTCTCCTCTTAATAAGTGCTTAATGTCTTACCAATCCACCTAACCCTAGGGATGGTAAGTTCTGTGGATCTTCATGGTACAGTGTGATTTGCTTGGATCCGCATCCTCTCACACCAACAAGACTAAGCACTCACCCTTATTTTTAATAAAGATTATTTATAATAAAGTTTTAATTAACCTATAATTTTTAAATGAAATATTCAAATCCGAGTGTTACTGTGCTTGAGATTAAGTGACAATGTTACATATTTACCTACTACAATTATTCTATTTTTTTTTCATATAACAGAATGCAAGGTATTGATTTAAAATTATAATTTTATTGTTATAAACATACAAATAAAAGTAATTTATTACAATTATTCTAATTTTTCTCATATATAACAAAATGTTAGGTATTGATTTAAAATTATAATTTTATTGTTATAAATATACAGATAAAAATAATTTATGAAGATCATGAACGAATATCAAGATTTCATAACCAATTATATGTTAGATTAAAAACAAAAAGCTTGAGCAATTATGCTAAACTGCAGAAAAGGAATCTGAGCAATACTGTTCATTCGTGTACACATTTAATATATATATATATATATAAAAGCACTTATCAAGTATGAAATAGATCTATTTTAAGGTCTTTATGGTATTTTAATGTTATTCTTTCAATGGATGGGCCTGGTTCTTGGGTATTATTAGGTGTAATAGTGCTTTCTCAGTTGTCTTCATCCTCAATCACGTCGCATTGAAAGCCTACAGAGCGTTCACCCACTCCCAACGAAATCTTCTCGGCCACATCAAATCATATCAGTGACATTTTAACGCAAGGATTCTTATGTTAAAAAAAAAATATCAAACTGATTTGGATCCGTGCTGCAGTATTCAATGAAAGGCATAGCTCCTCTTCTCCATTACCGTACCAGAATTAACGTTTTGTTGGTTAATTTGACAGTCGAATTGATTTGAATTTGTGTTTAATTATGCGATCCAACAAACAATGGGACAATAAGAGCAGGACGTCATCTCTAGCTTATTATTAGCTCATATTTACGTCTGCCTCTCGTCATCCTTGCAATCAATTAGATCGAAAACAATAATCTGCATTTTAAATTCAAACAAACAATATTTGTTAATAGTAGAACTTTATGAACTTTGTTGATTACATTTGTCGTAGACGGGGCTTCAAAATCACATCTGTTATATTAATTTGTAGTACTTTTTTAATATTGTGCATTTATGAAAGGAATGATGAAAAATGTGGTAAAGGAACTTAAATCTTTTAAGGAAGTTAAATCTTTTACTTTTACACACCAAACCTAACCTTTCTACTCACCACTTTGTTAAACTTTGTAGTTTTTAATATTTAACTTTTACTCAATGATCCAACAAGCATTTTTCTTCGGCGAGTCGACTCTTAGCCTTGGCCCGCCAGACAACGACTCCTCTCCTCGTAGCCCTCGCTCGCACAACTAGAGTGTCAAAGAAGGATTTTGTTCATAATATTATTATTATTTTTCATAGTATTATTATTATTGAGGCTCATTATTTAGTTGGGTTATACCTTTGCACTTAAAAATGCAAAGGAAGGGTAACTATTTTAAGTGAGATTTAGTTTCCACATATCTTAATGATCCTCCTTTTATGATCCTCCTTTTAATTGAGAAAATCCTTCGGACAAAAATCTTTTGGACAAGAATCCTTCTAGTAGTACTATTCTTATTCTTATGAAAACTGAGTACTAGAGACCTTCTACCATACGTTTTGTTTAGTCTTGGGTAAGCTTTTACGATATGATTCTATATCATTCATTTTTTTTTCAATGATGGATTTTTTTTTTAAATAAGATCAAGTCACTTAAAAAATTAATTCTTAATTAAATAGCATTAGAATTATTATTTAGAAGGTATATATCATGTTATGATTAATGTGAGATTTTCAAATCATGAGGTTTGTTTGGACTAAAACAAAATTTTAGATTTCTTAATTTTTTTTTAAATCAATTATTTTATATTAAAAAAAGTTATATTAAAAAAGAAGTTGGAAAGATAACAAAATTTTAGATTTCTTAATTTTTTTAAGAAAATTTTAGATTTCTTAATTTTTTTTAAGAAAATTTTAGATTTCTTAATTTTTTTATTGAAATCAACTATTGTATTAAAAAAAAGTTACATTAAAAAAGAAGTTGGACAAAATTTTTAATTTTTTTTTTTTAATTTGGTTAGTATGAGAAACCCCTACAACCCACGAATAGGGCATAGGGCTAACTCCCAACCATGATCTCTCCTAAAGGTATGACCCCTCCTAAAGGTGAGAAACTATTCTTATCAATAGAGAATTTAACACACACCCACCCCTTCACACACTGGCCCACTCCGCGGTTTGAACCTTGGACCTCCAGAAGAAAAGCCAAAGCATAGCTTCTCAATAACCCACCCCCTCACACACTCGCCCACTCCGCGGTTTGAACCTTAGACCTCTCGAAGAAAAGCCAAAGCATAGCTTCTCAATAACCCTCCTAAAGTCGAGAAGCTATGCTTATCAATAAGGAATTTAACACACACCCACCCCCTCACACACTTGCCCACTCCGCGGTTTGAACCTTGGACCTCCCGAAGAAAAGCCAAAGCATAGCTTCTCAATAGGAAATTTGAGACAAAGCCACCACACCCACCCCCTCACACACTCGCCCATTCCATGGTTTGAACCTTAGACCTATAGTTGAACCTTAAACTCGTTGAGCTATCCCTACCCCCTCACACACTCGCCCATTCCATGGTTTGAACCTTAGACCTATAGTTGAACCTTAAACCCGTTGATCTATCCTTTGAGACAAGATTTGTTAATTTTGATTTTACATACAAAACATTTTGACAAAAATATAAAAATATATTAATTCTAATTTTAATTTTAATATCTAATTTTTAATAAAAACCATAATATTAATTTTTAAGGTTTTTTAATAATTATTATTAATTTTATGTTTTAACTACGAACAATAATACATCAATACCAATACGCAATTGATATAACATCAATCAATCATTCTATTTAAATTTATGTATTTCACTTAAATTTAGTGCGTATATTTTCTATAAATAAAAAGGTTATTTTACATCAATGTCAATATTGAATTGTTATTGTGTATGCCGCTGACCATTGTAATGAAGTGCCTCTCTATAATTCCAAAGGGTTACCCATTATATTTCACTTGAGATACGGGTGTTTATAATTTTATAAAGCAACTATTAATCATTTCATCCATTATATTTCACTTGAGATAAGGGCGCTTATATTTTTTTATAGCACCTATTAATCATTTCATCCATTATATATCACTTGAGATACGGGTGTTTATATATATTTTTTATATCACTTATTAATCATTTCATTTATTCATCCATTCCTCCTACACCCATCTTGTTGATAGGGGTGTAATGCAGCCTCGTTAAAATCTTGTGTTTACTCTAAACATTTTGTCTATAAGGATGGTGTAGCGGTTAGGGTTTTGACTTCTCTTTGGGAAGGTTCAAGGATCAAACCACTGCATACGCATACCCTTGAGAAGGTCCAAGGTTCAAACTACTGCACACCCAAAAAGAAGATAGGTTGGATGGTAGCGGGTGACCCTTATGTAGCGGTTAGGGCTTTGGCCTCTTTTTGAGAAGATCCAAGGTTCAAACCACTGCATACCCAAAAGGGGATAGGCTGGATGGTAGCGGCCAAGTGACTGTGGGTTGGCTACCCCAGTTCGATACCTTGGAGTGTAGAGGTTTTGTTGACTGTGCTTTACTCAACGGACTTAAAGTTTATAGAAGCAGTCCATATTTTCTTATGAATAAAAAAATCATTTCATTGGTGTGTATAGTTTTATATATATTAAGGATTATATATATTTTTTTCAATTAAACATAACATTTTAAGAGTTTATTCTTCTTCTTACTATATATATATATATATATATATATATATATATAACTTATTTTAAATGTTTGTTTGTTGTTATATTTAACCTGAATAGTTTATTTATTGTATTAGATGATGGTTATAAAAATTTTAATAACAAGACATTAATTATAATTTTATTAATAAATTTAATGAAAAATTAATAACATTAAATGTATATATAAAGATGGATAGTTTTTAATATATTTAAATTATTATTTTAAAAATAAAATTAAATATTTTGTGTCTTTCAATTAGATTTATGTGTTAACAAAATCAAAATTTATCACTAAAAATTTTTTATCACTTGTTTTACTGGAAAGTTCCTTCAATCTTCGAAATGAGGTATGGGGTTCAAGTCTTGCGGTCTGCGTCGGATACAAACAACCCCAGCTAGTCTGAGGGGTATACCGGGATGGGATAAGCCCCATGGAATGGAAAGTCCTAATCCCAAAGATACAGAGAACGGTTTTCCTTAATTATGGTTTTATTCGCACTAGGTACCTTACTGGTAAGTTCCTTCAATCTTGAGAAGGAGATTTGGGGTTCAAGCCTAGCGGCCTGCGCTGGATACAAAAAAACTCCAACTAACCTGAGGGATATACCGAGATGGGACAGGCCCGTGGAACAGAAAGTAAAGTCTTGGCCCCAGGAGATACGAGTAACCATTTTCCTTAACATAAGGTTTTATGATGTGAACGAGTGTGTGAGGAAGTGGGTGTGTAGTGGTTGTGTGTTAAATTCTCTATTAATAAACATAGCTCTCGGCTTTACAAGAAATCATGGTTGAGAAGAGACTACTCAACCCTCTGTATTAATCTTGCAAGTTTCTCGTACTAACCAAATCAAAAAATAAATAAATAAATAAAAATAAAAATAAAAATTATCATTAAAAATGTGTCAATTTTATCTTTTCATGTTACTCTTTTTAGGATCAACACAACAATCATGACTTAATGTGTTTTTATTACAATTGGATTAATCATCATTGACTACACATCACTAGTGACTTATAGGTCTTAAAAACTATGATAAATCATATTGAGTTATTTTAGGCCCATCAACTAGTGAACATGGTTACTTTTGATTTTTACTATTTATTTTTTTTAAGAATATTTATAGACTTTAACAAGTTTATATATATCACTATGTTAAAAGTAATCATTCCTATCATAGAATGAATGCTTATATGAATTCCTCTGCAAGGCATGGAAAATTATTCATCGATAGAAAATACAATACACTTGATTCATGTCTAAATGTTTTATATGTCTTTTTTTCACAAGGATTAGTAACCCTAGATAGTATAGGAAAAAAGAACGCTATGGCCCATCGAGTCTATGTATGTCCCTTTTCATAAGGATTTATCTATATGCACCCACGTATGTGTTCAAATTTTAATCTAATTTATGGTGAAAGCTAATATTTAATAATATAATATTAGATAGGGTTAAGGGAATTAATTTATATAATATATTGAATTAATTGTAATACTTTATTACGCGGGTTGTAATTAAGATTATTTTAATTTAATTTATGGTCAAAGTTAATATTTAATAATATAATATTAGATAGGGTCAAGGGAATAAATTTATATAATATATTGAATTAATTGTAATACTTTATTACGTTGGTTCTAATTAACATTGTTATGGTTAAACCTACTTTTATAAACTTATTTTTAAATTCTTTCTTGTTATGTTGGCTTAAGGTTAGATTTAGTATTTGAAAATTTGATATTGGTATAGATACCCTACCACTCATTTTATTATTGGAGTGTTGTGAATCTTATCACTGTATAACACGTGTCTATGGGTGCTCCAAATATTTATGTATCTATTTCTTTCTTTCATTCTTTTATGATTTTTGCATAAAATTTGAGTGGATGGGTTGCTTTTGCTTGATTTTAGAAAGTATGATGAATTTTGGTAATATGTATGCATATTTTTTTTTGGGATTTGTTTATTGTGAAAAACCCCCGATGTACAGGGCTATCCTCCCAACCATGATTCCTCCTAACTTAGTTATCAAGTTCAGGTTCGTATTCGAATTTGACACTTTTTTGAACTCCACATTTTAAAAATTCGGAATAAAATTCAATACATTATAAATCCTAATATATAAACTTAATATATACACATTTTTTTCTAAATTTAATATAAAACCAACATTTTCTAATCACATTGCTCAAACCTTAATTCAAATTAGAAAGAACAATAATAACCCAGGTGTTGTAGGTGAGTTGGGGAGGAGAGGGCAATCCTCCAAGGGAGGTCCCAGGTTCAAATCTCCACCCTACCAAAAAGTTGAATTGGGTATCTAAAATCCAATTGATAATGTTGGTGCGGGTAGGGTCGGGTGCGACCCCCGGGTGACTTTGGCTGTTCGTAGTCTCTCAGACCAATGCGGCTCCGCAAGGGGTTTTTCGCTTAAAAAAAAATAATAACAATAATAAAATCGGAAAATTAGATACTCTCCAGTCAAATTATATAGTTTAGTAAATAATTTAAAATAATAACACTGAATATGTCTGCACTTAATGGGCTGACTTGATTCTTTCCATAGCTTTTGCACCGTATAGAAAATTTTAGGTATAACGAAATACAATGAAATTAAAAAATAATGTTGTTGATGAGATGAGGTAATTTCTCATCTGTAAAAGGAAAACTTTGGTAGATGGCGATTTACACATTTGGGCAACTCAGAGATAGGATGAACAGATGGGAAATTACCTGTCTCACGATTTACACATTTGGATAACTCGGAGTTGGGGATAAATAGATGAGAAATTACCTGAATTGTGCTTCGTAAAAAATAAAACCACACCTTAATATGCCAAAAAATAAATTATCGCAGGTGTTTTTCCCTTCTTAATATGCCAAAAAATAAATTATCGCAGGTGTTTTTCCCTTCTACTTTGCCAGTATAATTTTTTTTTGTCTAGGGTTTGTTCGTCGAATTAATTTGTTAAGATTTCATATCCGATGAATTTACACATTTAGGCAACTCGAAGACAGGATGAACAGATGGAAAATTACCTGTATGGCGATTTACACATTTGGGCAACTCGGAGTTGGGGATAAATAGATGAGAAATTACTTGAATTGTGCTTTGTAAAAAATAAAACCACACATTAATATGCCAAAAAATAAATTGTCGCAGATGTTTTTCCCTTCTACTTTTTCAGCACAATTTTTTTTTGTCAAATTTAAGGTTTGTTCGTCGAATTAATTCGTTAAGATTTCATATTCGACAAATTTCAAATTTCAAATTTCAACTAAACAATTCGACGAATTTGATAATTGAACCTCCTAAAGTTGAGAGCTATACTTATCAATAGGTAATTTAACACAAAGCCACCACACACCCACCCCCTCACACACTCGTCCACGCCACGCCACAGTTTGAACCTTGGACCTCCTAAGAAGAGCCAAAGCCCGAATCGTTGCGTTGCACCCTAGTTGCACCCGAGGTGCTATATGTATGCATATTAATTACTTATAAATGGTATATTAATAATGTGAGGGAAAAAAAATAAAATCATAGAATGTAATGTTCAATCCTCGAAAAACTATTGTGCCTTATTAAGAAAAACCAAATTAAAATTTAAGATATATAAAGTAGTGCTTCATCCAAGAAGTAAAATATTATATCATTATGTAAATATATCTAACATATTCATAGGTAAGTGTAGTACTATCAATTTATAATCCATAAAACATGATTGATTCAAACAATGTGCTATGTACAATATAAGAAAATTAAGGGAAGTATAGTTGTTCCTTTTAATATTAGACTAAACTCATAGGACATCATATTTCATATAAAATTTGAACTCTATTGCATTTATTTACTTATGTATATATCAAGAAAATATTGTGATGTTTTGTTGGACCATTCTTTTGTCTACCTCTATTTCTAGCATACTTTGTATGGACTAGGGATTTACATGAATCTTGATTTATTTTGTTGGTTGTGTTTTTCCTTTACTATGCTTGAAATTTCTTATCTTGTTTTTGTTAAATGATCTTGAAAACACAATGTCTTATTCATTTGAATAACTTAAAATTATTTTCTATCCATGGAGAACAATGCAACTCTTTGGTCTTTGGATTTTCTTTGAGATGTCCAAGATTCAAACCATGGTGTGGGCAGAGTGTCTAAGGGTGTGTGTATGATTATGTGTTTGACCCCTATTGATAAGCTCAGCTCTCACCCTTATCAAAGGTCATGGTTGGGATGGGGATGTCAAGCCCCGAGCGTCGGTTGTAGGGGTTTCTCAAATTAACCTTAATAAAATAAAACTTTTGGATCTTGCATTTGCACATAGATTTTAGGCATTCAAGAATTAGAAAACTAGAAAACATATGATTGTAGATGTACCTTAAAATTCATGTGTCTATAATATTCTATTATTTTTTTCCTTTTAATTGATTGTATGGGATCAAAATGGCCCCACATGTATATTATCACCATAAAGTGGTATTACAATAGCATGTGTCTATATAATATTCCATTATTTGTTTCCTTTTAATTGAATGTATGGGATCAAAATGGGTCCCACATGTATATCATGTGGGACATAAAGTGGTATTACAATAGCTTTGCTATTATGCATGATTTAAATCTAGGTCTCCTCCTTTAAAGTTGAATAATTAAATTAATTGAGTTAATATCGTTTGAATATAATATTTTATTTAACTATTTTTATTGTTTCCATTAATTAAAGATAATGAATATGGATACAAAAGCTAGATGATATTGGATTTTTTTATTATTACTTCAATTACAGGCTAATTTATTAAAAGCAATCCACATGCCATTTATCTTCATCTTCATTCTAAAGGTCTATGAATCTATTAAAACTTGTAGAAATTATATGTAATTCAAGATCCAATCCAAATACATTATTATTTGTTTGCACAAGTTGATTACACCATATAGATCAAGTAGAAAAACTTACTATATTCCTTAATGTATCTCTCTTCCAAATGAAAGGTTGTGAATTTTAATTGTATATTTGTCTTTTGTATGCATATTTACATATCATTCTTTAGATCAAGGTTGTGTTATTCTAATTCCAATATGGATTTCAATAATTTATCTCCAAATATTCCTCACAACACCCTTGTTACAACAATCCTTTTAACTTTGAGTAGTAGACTAATCATCCCATGTTATTTATGAATTGTATACAATGGATTTAAGTGATGGATTATATAAATTTTCAATTATAATATGTTGTTCATAACATATATTTAACCACCAAACTAATTTTGCTTTAAAAATTTTATTAAACATAATATTAGATGGTAAACCATTAGTTATGTTACCCCATAGCATTGAAACTAACAAATACTTAAAATGAAGGAATTTTTGTGTTATGTCATTACTAGTTTTATATATACCATATCCATATTTCATTAATCTCTATGTAATACTAATGTTGTCTTAATGTAGCCCTTAAGTTTAATGATTACATAACATCATTTACTACTATCATGGTTCTTTTGAAAGTGTATGTATGTATATATATCAGTCATTGAAAATAAAAATTGAATTAATTAATAAAACTCTTAACAATTAATTATAGTTTTTGAGTTTTTGTAAACTTGTAATTGATTTGACTACTCAAACTATTGTTATGCTATTCAGAGATACTTCGGCTATTCTCAATCTAAATAATTCATAGTCTGAAGCAGTGGATCTTTTTAGATCTATTTAGCAAGGGTAACCTATTGCTCCCTCTTTATATGTGCTTGTTGTTGAAGCTTCGACTATATTTTAGCTGCTCAAGCTTCTGCAGGTCTTATTAAAGGAATTGCTCTTTCGAATGATCAAGGACAACTTATTAATGGTCACTTTGCTGATGACTTATTTCTTACTATAAGGAAAGAGAAGGAATTTGTTTCTAATGCTCTGTTTTGTGTGAACACTTTTTTCACAACCTTTGGTTCTAGCATATAATGGAGGAAGACCTCCTACTTCAGATAGTCTCCCTTACCTATGTCGCCTTGGATTCAAGGATAACATTGAAATTGGATCCATCATGGAGAAATTTTTAAGTTTCTTGGTATTATGTTTGCCTCTCAAGGCTCCCCTGATCAACTTTGGAATTATGTGCTTCAAAGAGTTGAAAATAAATCTTATTTATGGCTTATTAAGTAAATTTTAGATTTGCTCTAAAGTTTTAGCTGCCACTCATGTATATTGTTCCTCTTATTGGGTTCTTTCACAAGCTTGCTATAAGAAGCTTGAGAAACTCCTTCGAGATTTTTTTTGGAATAATTCTTTTGAAACAAAGGGATTTCATAGATTTGCCTGGGATATTTGTTGTCTTCCTATAGAATCTGGCAAAATGGGTCTGTTGGACTGTAGACAACAAGGTATTGCTCTGTGTGCTAAGTGGATGGTCAGGGCTTTGAGGGGAGCGAAAGCTTGGAAAGTTTTGGTTTGACATTTCATTTCCTCTACTTCCCTTAAATCGTATAGCATGGAGAGGGTTGGATTTTTCCTCTCTCATTGTTGCTCTAATTTTTGTTAATATTTTTGGCTCATTTGTTATTAAAAGTATATGAAAATCCTTGCAGCAACTCACTCCTTGGATTTATTGGAGAGGATATGGCTTTCGTAAAGGCTTATCTATCAATTATATGAATATGTGGTGGTCCCCTATGTTTCTTCATAAAGGTTCTTCCTTAGCTCAGGTGCAATGGATTCATGCTCAACAGTTTTTCAAAAAGGGTATTGTTGCCAGACCAGGGATTGGATCCCATGGAATGAGTTCAAATGCACCTTCATGCTGAATGGTTTGGATAAAGATACTTATGATGTTGTTATTGCTCTCACCTCTTTTTCTATGTTACACAAGATTGGTGTGTGCTCGCAGCGTCCTTGGTGGTCAGACTGGAGATGGCATGTTGACACTCCTTTGCTTAATTATAAGGCTCGTTTGGGGTATAAATGGTTATCTCCTCATCTTCATTTGGTGCCTAAGCTTAATCAACATTGGGACTTATTTTCTACAAGGAATAGATGGAATTCTAAATTTTATAATGTTTGGGATACTTATGTTGAGCCCAAGAAATGTTTTTTTTGCATGGAGCTTGTTGTGTCAAGGCATTTCCTTGTGGGGGCGTTTGAAACACCTTATAATTTTGATCCTAAATGTCCTTTTTGTGGTGTACCCGAGTCTTGTACTCACCTATTTTGGAATTACAGAAGATCTAGGTAAGTTTGGGAATGGATTATTTTCTTTTTTCCCCATTTACAGTTGCAAGAGTTTCTTGGCCTCAATATCTTCTTGAGAACTCTTTTACTTTGTCTCTCTCACTTTTTTAAGTGTGGTAGGTTTTCAATATTAGCCTACTCTTTCATATTTGGAAGGCTCATAACAGATATTTTTTAAATAGTATACACTTCTATCACATTTACTCATGCTGACAAATTAGACGTTTTTAATGACATGGCTACAAATATGTACTCAATCCAACAAAGTTGCTATGGCGTTGGATCACTTGCAAGTTCTTTTGGCGCATAGGTCCAATGCTCCATGTACAATCAATCAGATCCCCCCAAAACGCTATTCTCAAGAGTATTTTTGTTCTCGCTCTCATCGTTGGCCTTCGTCATATGCAAAGAAGTAATCTTGTAGACAAGCACTGGTCCCAACCCTCGCTAGTCAAGAAGTGGACTAATGTTGACATTGTTTGTTTATCCTGCCAGGTTGGGGTGAGATGATGTTCAACCAGTTTTGTTTAGGCAAATTGTTGGTTGGCGCGACGTGGATACTGAAGGCCTTAATCGCGATGCAAGGGGTGGATTCATATCCCATAATCACTAACATTTTATGCAGGACAACACATCAGGGCACATTACTCCATATGATATGCTTTATTTGATGTAATGATCATCAATGATTATGATTGGTAAACTTATTTTTTGTTGGCGACTTTGTTTCCTAACCCTTGTAAATTTTAATTCCCTATGGGATGTATTAACCCACCCACTTTTTATTTATTGTAAAATATTTTATCTTAATTTAATATAAATTTACTTTTTCATAAAAAAATTAATTTAACTAGATCACTAATTATTTATACTCCAATTATAAATATAATTATATCAAAAGTATACATTGCATCCAAACAATTGAATACACTTAAGTAAAAGTATTAAGCTCCTATTACAATAATTCTAGTAAAAATATTAAAATAAAAACATAAAAATTAATATTATTAAAAATACTTCAATTTTTGCAATCTAAAAATATTAAGATTCACACATGTAGCTATTACATCCAAACAAGTGATACATTTGTCACATGAATGTACTAAGCTCCTATTATAATAATTCCGTACAATGATAGTAAGAAAAAGATATATAAATAAAAACATACAACTTATAAGTATAGCTCTTCTTCCGGAGGTTCAAGGTTCAAATCGCAACATGGGCAAGTGTGTGAAGGGATGGGCGTGTGGTGGATTTGTATTAAATTTCCTGTTGATAAGTATAACTCTCAACTTTAACTCCTAACTTTAAAAAGGATCATGGTTGGGAGAAGACTGCTCAACTCTGTAAGTTGATCATAAAAAATTTCTCACAATAACCAAATTAAAACAAAACATACAACTTAATATTTAAAATCTAAAAATATTAAGTTTCTTACCTATAGAGTGTGTGCACGTGATTTTTAGTGTCACCACATTAGTATACAGTTATTATTATTTTAAGCCTCTTATTTGTTGTATACTGCGAAGAATTGAACACATTTAATATATAAATAGATGGTTTTTATATAGATAAATGTATTTATATATATATTATTTTAATATTTTTTTGAATTTAGCTTTTTGAAAAATTTCTTATGAGCTACGCACAGGGATGAGCTTGAGAGTTATATTTATCAATGAAAAATTTAACACAAAGTCACCACACACCCACCCCTCACATACTTACACACTGCGATTTGAACCTTACACTGTATTTATATAACTTAAATTGTATTTATATATTACTTTTGTACATTTATTTATTTATATATGTGTGAGCTCATTTCAACGTGGATGAATCACTTTCTTCCCTTTGTAAAAAACTTGCAGAGTGGCTTTTACCTTATCTACCATCTTCATTGATTATACTACTCTTGTATTTTAATTTTCATTACTTACATAATTATACAAAAGCATCAATCTTATAGTCATCTAATTCTTTCACACCTTTTAGATACTTCAACATATGTGATGTATACTTGAATTGTAAATGTAAAAAAACATAATAATATGTATATAAGTTTGGAATTATAAATTTAACTATATAAATAATATCAAATAAAATAAAATAAAAGTGGTTAATATTTATGTAAAGATTATATTTTTATTCGATTTTATAGTAGTTTTTATAAACAAAAATGGAATCAAATATTATTTAGTATAGTTCAATAAGAAAATACATAAAACAAACCAAATTGAACATAAAATATGATGAGATGTTTGTGGACACCAAATAATATCATTAAAATAAAATGAAATTACATGTCAACTAATGGCCAAAAGTATTGGTATGAAGGGGGTATTTATACCCATATACATGAATCCTTTAGTTCAAGGTTGTGAGACTGACCCTCACGAATAAAATATTGTAATGTTTACATGGGCCCAAAGTTCAAATATGAAAAATACAAGCACACAATTTAGCCATGGTATCAAGATAATCTTAGCCATCGCATATTTTAATATCCCCCTTTAAGTTGAATGGGAAACATGGAGAGATGCCCTTAGTTTGCATCCCCTTTATGGTATACTCTCTAACTCAAATAAGCTCTCACATGAACACAAAAGAGACCTTAGGAATGACCTTGATCAAGATATCCATAGTCTTCTTTAATGAAGACACAAACACTAGATCAAGCATCCCATGAGCATGAAGCATCTCACAAAGTGCATCTATATATCTATTTGCTTTATCTAGTAATGAAATACTAGAATATGGACAAGTTAGATAATGCTTTGGTTGCCACATCAAAGAGTGATTGAAAAGTTATGAGGAATTCTAATCTCCTCTAACATCATGAGCATCCACCTAAGATGCTTAGTTGCCTCATTAGCAACATAATATTTAGCCTCTATTGAGGACCAAGAAATAGTATATTGGTATGTAGAGCACCACAAATCTAGGTAAGATGCTAAATAAAATAAAAAATTATAGTGGATCAACACTCATCCAAGTCACCTACCCAATCAAAATTTGAAAACCTATCAAAATTTGAGGGAAGCCAATGGAATAGTGAATACTTACTTGATAGGTCCTAATGTATATGCTAATTCTCGTAGCTATTATCTAGTGATTTTCTTGGTGCTTGTATGTATCTAGCATAATAGTTGATCACAAAGGCTATATTAGGTCTAGTATGAGTAAGATAGAGAAGTCCTCCCATAAGGGACCAATACAGTGTGGCATCAACTAAAGGTATGGTACAATATATTCAACATTTTAAACTTCAAGCAAAAGGAGTCCGAGTGAGTTTACACTCCTCCATTATAAAATGCTAATGAAGATCCACAACATACTTGGGCTAAGAAAATGTGATGCTAGAGTCTATCTAATCAATCTAAATTAAAAAAAAAATGCAAAAGTGCCAAATATATCATCTCATATGTGGAACAAAGTCATGACTTGATGTTCTAAATAAAAGTAAAGGAGATACCACTAGTTAGAAGATCACAAATATATGATATAATCACCAAAATTTTTCATCTTGATGTTTGATTTAAACATCATGTTCAACCTCATGTTGAAATTCACAACTAAGAAAAATGAGTGGATCTTCTCATACCATGCAAGAGGAGCCTACTTAAGTCCATACAAGAACCTAGTTAGATAGAAACCAATGGAATGGATCTCACATGCTCAAATTTAGATGGTTGTTACATGTTTATTTCTTCTTGAATCTCCACATATAGAAAGATACTCTTCATATCAATCTAATATACCTTCCACCTATAGAAGACATTAATGGAGAGAATCATCCTGACCGAGTCCATATTGGTCACTAGTATAAAAGCATTGGAATAGTCCACTTCCTACTCTTAAGAGATTCCCCTAGAAACAAGACATGAATTATGATTCTCCATGCGACCATTTGGTGTGTGTTTGGTCTTGTATACCAATTCAAGCCAACAACAATAGTTTCTTCTAAGACAAAGATAAGTTCTTGATTTCTATTCTTCATTAGTGTCTCATCGTAATTCAACATAGCATGTTTTCATTCTAGCTCACCCTTAGCATAAGAATATGTGATAATATTCTAAGAATATGCTACCTTCAAAAGGAATTATCAAGAAGTAGCCTTCAAATGTTGCTCAAGATAAAGAAAATGATGATCACCCTTTAGAAGTGTCTTAACCTACTTAGGTATTGTATGAACCAAATAATCATGTGTATCCTATGATAATTCAACATCAAAAGCTAAAACTAAAGAATCCAACTTATCATCACTCACCTCATCAGACAAGACTAATGTATTCTAAACTAATATGTACTACTCATTTTGCCCTAGTCTTAAAGAAAAGAGTGTTATCTATGGTGTTATCCATGAAGGAATCAAATCAATAGGCAAATAATAACCACTCAATGCAGATAAAAAAAATATAAATAATGTCATCTAATATAAATAGAGTCAACCAAACTATCAGAAAACCTAGTTGAATAAAAAAATTCAAAGGGTCAAAAGAATGAGTGGGCAAAAGCTTATCTAGTGGACTGGGAGGAGTACTTGGAAGAAACTTATCAAAGATGACATTAAAGAACACTTATAAATATTTGGCATCTTCTTCTAAATATTGTTGAGCATGTGATATCATGCTAAAGACCCAAAGATATGGAATTAGGACACATTAGGCTTATCCCTTGTCAACCTCTCAAGAGGTGTCATGTTGTAGACTACCTTTGAAAGAACTTGGTTGATTATGTATACTACACAAATAACAACCTCATCACAAAATTGATAACCCATCACCTTGGTATTAATCATACATTATTACATATCCATTATCACCCGATTTTTCTCTTAGCCAAACCATTTTATTTAAAAGTATATTGAAGAGTCATCTGATATGCAATCCCATGCAAAGCCAAAAAATCATGAGAAGAATAGCTAACATATTCACCACCTTCATATATCATTAGAAATTTTCAAAAATTGACTTAAAGGTTTTAAGCCTCCCAGACCATCATCCTTAGTGTGAATGGTGTATATCCACACATATCTAGAGAAATCATAAAAAAGTACATGTTTCCTAAGAGATATGGTGTACTTATAGGTCCACAAATATCACTATGTATTATATCCAAGGGATGAGATACTCACTTGCGACCCCTTCTACAAAGTTCTCCTGATGATGCTTTCCTATACACCCTCACATGCATCATTTAGATGAGATATGCATGAAATACCAATAACCTTTTTTTGCTAACTCATTTAACTCAAAGAACCTTAGCCAAGATGCTTAAGCCTATGATGTCACTTTTGAATTTTATTGTTAGTATTTGTAACCATAGAAGCTAATATTTTCTTCCCATAACGAGGGAAAAAGAGGTAGGTATTTCTCATAACTTATACATATACTAAGTCTCACATAATAATTGAAAATAATAATTTTAAAGACAATGTCTATATCCTTAATTACCTATATATTAGGCCAAAACTCCATATTCTTTTTTGTAAGAGTAATGCAATAAATAGACAATAGGATAGAGCCAAAATTAGAAAAATTAAGTACCTTATTAAGTAATAAAGATACAATGTTGATGTCTCCACACCCTAAAACCTACAATAAATAATCATCTCTAATAGCAATAAGTTCTCATACATGTATTTTTTGTCATAATAAAGGAGATGCTTATGATTTTTCATGTGCTTAGTTGCCCCTAAATATCCTATCTACTAATTTGAAGAATTTGATTTATAATGTATGGAACAAACTACTATATAATCCTATGATGTTTCTCCATAAAAAGTATCCTCAAATTTTGCATAGAAGAGAGTAGCACTAGCATCCTCCTTTCTTGGTGCTTTTTCATATTTCTTGATTTGAAATCTACAAAATTCTACCTTATGCCCTTCCTTTTTATAAAACTCACAAGTAGGCTTCTTGAAAGGATTTGTGGATATATGATTTATTTTGGCTTTTTCTCATTCCTATATTTAGTGATAACTTCTTTTGAATGAGCTTAATTAAAAGTAAAATTTACCTTATGCCTATTTCTCCTAGCTTGATGGTGCAAAATGTATTTAATTCCTAGTTAATGATTAATGCAAGAGAGTCTAAAATGTCCAAACAAAACATCTCAAAGATAACTAATTATCTTAAATGTTTTATTTACATAATTGAAAATAATGCCAAGCAATTTAGTGTTCCTTTTCTTTTGCAATGCTATGTGTCCTCTTCTCTCTATTGGCAGTCCTCTTGCAATTTGAATGTTATCTTGAAATTTATTAAAATAATTTGTATACTCATTAATGGTATCAAATGAATCCATGGATAAGGTTTCCATTTTAGCCTCCAGTCTAATAATTTGTGGAATCAATTTGATCACACAACCCCTAAAATTTCTCAAGCAACACTTTAGGAATCATGGTGCTACTAACATGAGTGTTATATACATTATCAACATGAAGATCAATGATACCATAAGACTTATCCTTATTATCCCTATATAGATGATTTACATATTCAAAAATAGTATCATAAGGCTCCTTAGCCAAATATTTGAGTAATTCCTTACTTTAGTGCAAAGCTTCAATCTTGATCCTTTAGGTGACATAGTTAGGAACACTCAACAAGGGCGCATGTTGATTCATAACTATTCTAAAAAAACAAAAATTTATATGTAGTTGTGACCAAAAACACCATCAATAATGTAGATATCTCAAAATATCATGCAATTTAAAAAAGAACTCAAAATTCTTTTGTATGCAAGAGTTATGGCCCCTAGAATTTATGCCCTAAAATCACAAAAAATATCTTCAAACCCTTTGATTTAAAAAAAATAGTACCTACAATGAATGAGAGGTTACCATTTGTTGCTATGTGAGTGGCTAGGAGGTGCAAAGTGCACAATTACTATGCAATTGTGGGCCGTAAAATGGCATGTATGCCCACATCCATGCTTTAGAAGGATTAGAGTATGTAGCCTATCAATTCTAGATTTTATGTGTTGATCTCATATACACCCAGGGTTTTTTTTCTTGATCTATACTAAATGTAGTATTTAAAATATGAGATGTGATGCAAGTGTAGATAGAATTTAGCAATACAAATCCTAGAATCTATGTACACTTTTCAATTCCAATGTTAACAACAAAGTAACACTTTTTACTATTTGTTTTCAAACCAACAATCAAGATGTGCAAAATATAGACAAGACGATTGGCCAAAATATGTAGGCTACATACGATTTATATTTATTGCCTATGCTAAAAAAGAATGAAAGCATTTTACTCTATTATAATTTTTATAAAGAGGATTGAATTCCTATAGACAAATGAAATCATGCACAAAATGGATCCTAAATGCTCTTTCACTTTTATATTCTTGTGGAAATGAATGGTTTCTAGGATATTTGGATATATAGGAAAAATGCATGATTTATGTGATTTTATGTAAGGTATAAATTAGCAACATACAAAAACAAAATTGAGACAATCAAAGTGTAATTATGTGCTTTTATGACCTTCAAAAACCTAATGAATGCAGAATGCAGAAAAAGACTAATTTTATAAAACCCTTTTATTTGCTAATGTTTTTTTTTTATTATTGAGTAAATACTTCTTATACATATACATATCCTCCGTGGGGGTTGAACCCGGGTCACATCACTAATAATGCAAGTTGCATCCTTTTATTTGCTAATGTTTTATTATAAAATCAATTACAAAAGGTAAGGGAGGCTTACAAAATCTAAAATTGACCAAATTAATTTATAGATTTAA
This sequence comes from Wollemia nobilis, assembly GCA_028583015.1. NCBI lineage: Eukaryota > Viridiplantae > Streptophyta > Pinopsida > Araucariales > Araucariaceae > Wollemia > Wollemia nobilis. Next base: position 5,421,042 of record JAQPPZ010001063.1, on the reverse strand, counting down.
TTATTTTCTAGCTTGATTTTGTAATAACACATCTATCGATGGATTTAGAACACAAATCATAACAAGAATAGAAACCAAGACACAATACGTAACAAATTTTCACACAAAAGAGAAATAGCAAATTTTGACTTAGTTTTTACTATATGAACATGTGCACCATGGTGCACTTGTAGGCTTGTAGTAGAATTGTTTTTCTATAGTGCATTTCTTATACTAAAACACACTTGTATTACTATAGTGCAATTCTCATCCTACAGTTCTCTTGTCATGCATCTATAAAATAGTAGATATTCAATTGAAACAATTGACAAAAGCAGTTAGTCTTGTCATCTTAGAGTGTCCTAGCCATTTATAGTAGCAACCTAACATGCTTGGGCACCCACACCGCACTTTGAACAACATAGTAGGAGGCTCCATGGGATGTGAGAATGCCCATAGGGCAACATCCATGATTTTTGCTAAGGCCAAATCCTCATAAGATGTGATATTCATGCACATTTTTAAGTTTCTCATTGTTCTTTCTATAATGTCCTAGGAAAAAAGGAAAAAAGAGAAAACAAAACTAAGAATTTGTAGAAAATTAAAATTTCAGCTACAAAGGTGGTGCACCAAGATCTGAAAGTTATCCTATGTAAAATGAACTTGAATGATCACATTCATCACATACTAACAACTAGAAATTAAAAATGGCTTTGATCCATATAGAAGCATTCAAACATACAATAGAAGTAGGATAGATCAAAATTAGACACAACTTCCATATATATCAAGAAATTATAGAGGCATGATATTAAAGGAGGTTTGATAATATTTAGTAAATGCAACTCAAGGTTCGAGTACAACCTATACATATAAAAATAGGGTGAGATGAAGAGCATACAAGGCCATATATTAGGCATGGGCAAGTAGCTCCCAATGCCTTACAATTAAATTTATACACCTATTTATAGATAAAACTAAGGGTCTTATCCCTCAAAAAATTTACATAGGAGATCTAGAATACCATCTCTAATTTGTGCTTGATATCCTTTCACATTCAATAGTTGATGACATCAAAGTTTTTAGATTTGGGACCACTAATATTAAAGGTCTTCGAGTCTTTGGATGGGTAACTATCCTTGCCATCATCAACTACCTTTGCTAGGGATTCTCCCTAGGAAGTGTGTGAGAGGTCCTCTATAGTTATTTTTTTGCCTAGTTTGAAGCTTTACAAACTAAAATTATTTTGGCCACTACCTGCTCTTCTAAAATTACATGCCTATAGTAATGTCACTCACTTGGCCTAGGGGGTTTCTTGTATTTAAAGGCATAGGTTGGTAATAGACCTATCTAGATTTTTTCATCACTTGTATGACATCCTTTGATTAGATGACTATTGGGGCTTCTTTAGTCTCCTTCTAATTGGTTCAGGTCAAAATGGCAGGCTCATCCATATGGTGGAATAATAGTTCAGGAACCATGTGCATAACTACAATATGCTTATCCATATTAGTCAAATTTGGAGGCCCCTTTAGCCAAGGGTAGAGCTCTTTGTATTATTTATTTGTGCTATCACTTCTATCCATGAGTGAGTGCTATGCTTTTCATGTGTCTAGATCTTAATTGTTGGTGAGACTTTCTCCTTGAATTGAATTCTTGTTATATGAAGAATATCTAGTCATTAAATAAAGTATCGAGGGCCTGCATAACTTTACCAACCTTTGGCTACTCACTCTAGGCACAAAAGGAGTGATAATAATAGATGAAAGACTAGATGGTTAGCACAACCTTGATACTTACCTACTTTTTTCCACATGACAAAGCTAGCACTCTCTCTTTCACCTTAAAGTGGGTGATGTTTTCTAGCCTTCCCTTTTGTTGGTCCCTCTTTGCTGAGGTTATTCTTTAAGTAAGAAAAAGTGCAGGGAAAACTCCCTATAGTTCTAATGGCTACTAGGAGATATTTAGGTTGTTAACAATGGGTATTCTAGAAGATTCATACTTTGTCCATGGGCATGGAGTCAAAAATAGGAGACTAGAAAATAGAGAAAAGTGAATGGCTAGAAGAACATAAGAATGAAGAAATAGAAAAAGAAGAAGAAGATGAATGATAATGAATGTTGATAAGGATAGGATATCTATTGAGGTAAATATTTCTCATCAAGGTCCTAACCTTTTTTCATTTTCATTGGAGGATAGCCCTTCCGTTTGGTTTTATCGCTCCAAAAGACCACATCCTTAGAAAATTTTATCCCCAAGCTGTAGTTGTGTCCCAGTGCCACCAAGCTCCAGGCCATAGTCAACATAATCAAATTTGCCTTCTCAAAAATTTATATTGTGGCCTAGTGCCAATAGGTTCTAGGTCACAATCAAAATCACCAGTCTCTAGGCTGCAATCAGTATCACCATGCTCCAAGCTGTAATCAACATGGTAAAAATTAATTTCTCAATAATTTGGATTATGACCTAGTGCTAACAGGTTCCAGGTCACACTCAACGTCACTAGGCTCCAAGTCGTAGTTAGCATGGTCAAAATTGCCTTCTCGATAGTTTGGATTATGGTCTAGTGCCAACAGGTTCCAGGCTGCACTCAGCATCACCAAGCTCTAGGCAATAGTCAACATGGTTAAAATTTCCTTCTCGATAGTTTAGATTATGAATTAGAGTTAATAGGTTTCATGCTGCACTCAGTGCCAACTGGATCTAGGTCATAGTCAGCAAAATTAAACTAGCCATCTTGGCAATTCAAATCGTGACCCACATTAGGGTTCCACATTGCAATTAATTTTTGTTTTGGATCAAAAAAGAATTAGAATATGTGACCATGTGCCACATAGACAAGCTCTAGGCCATGGTCAACATAGTCAAAATGGCTATCTTTCTAATTTGAAGTGCGGCCTTCAGCAAGGTTCTACATCGTGTGACATTAAAACAAGCTACAAGACACAATCAATATGGTCAAAGTGCAATGAAGAACAAGGTGTATCATGGTCTAGAGAAGGCTATAGGTTATAGTTGAAATGGTGATAATCAAGTAAGATGAATAGAAAATTATGATCGTGTGCCATGCCAACCAGCTCTAGACTATGATTAACATAGTTAAACCGGATATCGCTATGATTCGAATTGTAGCCCAAAGAAGGGTTCTACACTATGTGACACACATCCCTTTCTCCATGTCATGATCAAAGTAATCAAATTGATAAATTGTGGAGATCAAATATTGGCCTAGAGTAAGTGTTATGTCATGAAAAATGAAGACTACTAAAGAAAATTTTCCTAAGGTGGATCCCATATCGAAGCAAACCCTTGGTCATAGGTAAGCTCTAGGTTGTAGTTAGACTCGAGAAAACCTACTACCTGGTGATATCATATCTTAGCCCAGAGTAGGTTCCAAGCCATGGTCAACTTATTCAAAGTCTCCCTAAAGCTGAAATATAGCTATGATTTTGAGACTCCAAAGGAAAGCGATAAGTGTCCCAAGCCACAATTGCTTAAAATGCACCAAGCTTTTAAAAGATTTAATCTCAGCCATTTAAGGGTAAATCAAAAGTCGATGTTGAATTTAGTTGAAGATTTTCATAGAATGAAGATTTCATCATGACATAAAGATGATAATCGTAAGATCTTTTTTGAACTAAGGTTGTTGAGTCGAGAAGATGAAATGTACAAGATCCTAAGATAATTTAGTTTTAGATCCATGGTGAATAAATTATCACAATAATAGGGGATGGCTTGGTTGCATTATTGGTAAGATTGTCCAGCTAGAAACCATGAAGGCTGAACAAGTTGCATAGACCATTTGTAGAAGATCCACGGAGCAATATTGCTCTTCTTTATTTAATCAAATAGAAGACTACCACATCAACATCTTGCTGTCTTGGCACTTCAATTTCCTTGTAATGCTCTATTTTCTTAGATTGATTGTAAAAACTATAAATAAAGGTCATACTCTCCTTTCAAAGGGTCAACTCTAAAGTATTTTTTTACACTGCTATTGTATATTTCCTGTAAATTAATAGAAGGAGCATTACTTGGGATGTTACCTCAGAATCATATTTTTTTTATCTTCTAATTACAAACCTATGAAGTCATTTTTGTTGTTGCTTCTACAATTAGTTTATTCTACTAATTTGGATTGCTAACTTAAAGCAAATTGGAATAATTTATATTTGAATGTATGCTTGTAAGAAGTCATTTTTTTAGTCAAGGTGTTAATTTAATTCTACTAATTTGGATTATTAATACTCTAGATGTTTGGAATGATTCTTAAAGTATGTGATTATTCTTAATTTTGAAGATGGCTAAGTTGTGAATGTTGTTAGTTCCAAATACCATTCTATAAGTTAAGTTGTTAGGGGTTCTCTATAGATGTCGATATTGTTAGTTTTATCCGTCCACCATTAATTCATTTATTTCTTAACTATTTTCATCTATATCCCTATATTTTATTCAATTAATTACATTTAAATGAGTCAAAATACAACAAGTTAACAAGAAACCAACCAACTCTAGAGGTTGGGTTAAAGTATTTTAACCCATCCAATGTGTAGCTTGGGATGTGATTAGTGGGTCCTCATATTTTAAAATATTGTAGATGATAGTTATAGTTTGAGTTTATCTTGATGTCAATCTAAGCCACAACATGTATCGATGATAGCATATTTGGAGCTTAACATGATCATCATGCAAGAACCCTATTGCCTTGCGTGTGATCTATTACACTTGCAACTCAAGATTTTCCAAGGACTTGATGGCCTTTATTACATCTTTTATAATAAGGAGTTCTTACAATTTTCTAAAATCTAATATCTTCTCCTTCTATAGCTCCATAAACTATGTATGCTCCTTTAAAAAGAGCCTATTATTAGCTATCTAAGAGGATGACAAGCCCGAAAATAATAATCTCCAACAAAAGGAGGCTAGGGTTTGATGAGGAAAAACTACTCTGCTAGGGTTTGATGAAGAAAAACTGCTCTGCGAGGATGGTAGAAACTTCTGGAGGTCTAAAAATTGGAGGAATGCCGTGATGGCATCATGTTCGACACAGAGAGTGCATGCTCATGATATTTTTTCATCTAAAAATTATTGGAAGGAACAAGATTTTCTAGTGCATGTCGAGAACCACTTGTTAAATAACAATGGATGTTTGGAACGATGTGAAGCTAGGCAAATTGTAGCGGTTCAACCAGACTCGATGGCAGAAGATGTGGAGTATCTAACAAAACATACCCTTATTGTTAAATTTTTGGGCATCCAAATTTCTCTCCCCTTTGTGGAGGCTTGGGTCAGGAAGACTTGGAATCCTGAAGGCGATGTGGAGCTGATGTTGAGTGCGAACAACTATTTTATGGTGGTTTTCTCTTGTATTGCATATCACAACAAAGTATTTAAAGGGGGTCCTTATTTCTATAACCAGGTGGGACTCTTTCTTAAACCCTGGCATGTGGGTTTCAACCCATCAGAGGAGCGATCGTCGTGGGTTCCAATATGGGTGTGGATTCCATGGCTCCCATTGGAATTTTGGAGAACTGATATCTTGCATAAGATTGACCTTCTGCTTGGGAAGACGATTGGACCGTCACAACAAAAAATGGATAAAAAAAGTAATATTTTTTGCTCGTATTTGTGTTGAAATTGACTTAAATATTCCTATTCCAGATTATATTGAAATACAATTTGGATCAACTACATGGGTTCAAAAAATTGACTATGAAGCTCTTCCATTTCATTGTCGAATTTGCCATGAATATGGCCACCTGCATAGAAAATGCCCTAAGTTTGTCTTTCCTGTGGCTTCAAATCGTGGGCCCTATCGGTCTGGATAAAGTTTGGATAAAGGAAAATCCCCGATAAAGGAAGGGGTATGGGATAAGGAAGGTTTTTTTCGATAAAAGCCCAAAATAGAGGATGAAGGGAAAACAAAGACCTTAAGGATAGGTAGCCAGATGCTCTACTCAACCGTTTTGAAATATTAGATGATCTTGATCAGTGCATGGAGATACCTGAAATGTCACTACCTGATGCAAATATAACAAGGTCAAATTAGATGTCTCTTCTTGAGGGGGAACTTAAGGAATCAAATCTAGGGGGTTTAAATGAAGAACAAAGGGCTTTGGATCTGAGTATAGGGGATATGGTTGGGTCTAGCCCTATAAGGGAAAATATTTTGGAAAGTGGTACAAATTTAGTTATGCCCTCTCCTACTCAAGAACTAATGCAGTCATCCTTGGACTACAAAACTCCTACGGTGTTGGGATTGCAGCAAAAAATAATTAAATTTTTTTTTTCGGATAAGAATATGAAGGTGGGTCAGAAGAAGGACCGGGATAAAATTAAGTTAATGGGGAAGACTTTGGTGGATTTAGGCTTGGTGAGAACATTGGACTCCCATTTTTATAACCCCCAAAAATTATTATCCTCTCATGGAATGTAAGGGGGTTGAATAGCATCCCCAGACAAAAAGTTGTTCGTGATTTGGTTCGTGTGCATTCTTCGGATGTGGTGTTTATTCAAGAGACTAAATTGGATATTGATAGTATGTTCAATATTGCTCCCAAGTTGTGGAGAATGGGGTAATTCTAGTGTATTGGTGCATGTGGATATGACGGTGGCATCGCTTGTTTATGGGATCCGGTTAATATATCCCCTCTTACTTGGATTTCCAGTAGATGGTCTATTTCAATGGTCGGGCATGATAATAAGTATGGTGAAATCATCCTACTTACAAATGTGTATGCTCCTGTTGACTACAATGGTAAAGTGAATTTGTGGAATCACATTTTCTTTGTGAGAAGTTTGGTTCCCCTGTACCCATGGATTTTGGCTGGAGACTTCAACTCTATCACTTGTCTAGAGGAGAAACGTGGTGGGGTGGACCATATCGAGCATTTTTCTTCTGTATTCAGTGCTCATATCTAAGCCCTAAATTTGGTTGACATCAAGCTAGATAATGGGATATTTACTTGGCACAATAGAAGGTGTGGGGAAGCTTCCATATCAGAGAGATTGGATAGGTTTTTGATATCCAGTTATTGGATGGGTAATAACAGAGGTGCTAGTTCTATGATTTTTGAGGGTAGGGGATCTGATCATTGGCCTATCAAACTCTCTGCTTTGGAGTTAGGGCTAAAAAATAATCCCTCCTTTAAGTTTCAACTTATGTGGATTTGTGATCCTAAGCTTCATGATTTCATGTGAGGCTGGTGGACCACTGGCAAACCTCCTCATGGCACCGCTATGCGTTCCTTTATGAAGTGACTACAATTTTTAAAACATAAATTGAAGAGATGGAATAGACTAAATTTTGGGAACCTTTCCTTGGCTAAGCTGGCAGCTCTTAGGAGGATGGAAGAAGCTTCAAGGAAGATTAGAGATCAAGGATTCATGAAGGAGCTTCTTGTTGAGGAATATGAGGCTACGAAAGACCTTGCTGAATGGGAACTGAGGGAAGAAATTTTTTGAAAACAAAAAGCTCGAGTAGATTGGATTTAGGAAGGTGATAGGAACACAACCTTCTTTTATAACTCAGTTAAGGCTTACCATAATGGTAACCTGATTACCTCTCTTGTGAATTCTCAGGGTGCCCTGCTCTCTTCTTTAAGGGATATTTCAGAAGAGACTAAGAGGTATTTTTCCTCTCTCTTCAAGGAGGACTCCCTATCAGATGATTGGAATGAAAAGCTTATTCTAAACTGTATTCCATCGATTGTTTCTAGAGAGATGAATGAGCACTTGATGGGTCCAATTTCCCTTGAGGAGTTGGAAAATGTTGTATTCAAGATGAAAAAAGGAAAAACCCCAGGCCCAGATGGATTCTTGACTAATTTTTATTAGGAGTTTTGGGAATTAATTAAATTTTATCTTTTGGAGGTGGTCCATGAGTCCCAAAAGAAAAATAGATGCTAAGGGACCTAAATTCTACCTTTGTGGTGCTTATACCCAAAAAAGATGGAGAAAAATCCTTGGATATGTTCAGGCCTATTGCTCTCTGCAATGTTGTGTATAAGATCATCACAAAAATTATTGTTGAGAGGCTGAAGATATGGTTGAGCAAAATCATCTCTGAGGAGCAAGGAGGGTTTGTTCCTGGCTGAAAAAACTTGGATGGAGTTGTTATTACTACATAATCTATTCACTCGATGAAAAATTCTAAGGAGAAAACTATGTTCATTAAGTTGGACATGACCAAAGCCTATGATCGGGTCAGATGTTCCTTTCTTCAAAAATTTCTTGCTGCTTATGGATTTGAGGAGGAATGGATTATATGGGTGATGAGCTATGTTTCTTCTTCATCATTCTCTGTTCTTGTTAATAATGAGCCATCCGAGTTGTTTGAGACCTCAAGGAGATTGAGGCAAGGAGATACTTTATCTCCTTATTTGTTTATCATTATGGTGAAAGGGTTGCGAAGATTTCTCAAATCTCAAGTCATGTAGGGTCTCATTCAGGGGTGGAAGTGGGATAGTAGTTTGCCACCTCTTTCCCACATTCAATTTGTTGATGATACTACTTTTTTGGAAGTTGCCACTATCAGGGAAGTTGGAAATATTAGACAATATCTTGACATATATCTTGGTGCTTCTGGACAGTTGATTAATGAGGACAAGTCTTCTATTTTATTCTTCAATACCCCTCATCTTATTCAAGCTAGGATTGCTCGCATTCTAAGATTCTAGGTTGGGACTCCCCCCTTCATTTATCTTGGTATTCCAATTTCATCTCACCCTCTACCTAGATCTTATTGGTAGTCTATGCTTGATAAGTTTAGAAGGAAGGTGAATCACTAGACTTTCAGATGGCTATCCACTGTAGGTAGAGTGTTGCTTTTAAAATATGTTGTTCAAGCTTTACCCATTTATAGATGTTTTGTACAAATAGCTCCCTCTCACTTCATCAAGGACATGGATGCTTTTTCAAGACAGTTTTTATGGTCTAGAAAACTTGATCAATCTAAATGGAGTTTGGTTAGGTGGGATTCTATATGTAGGTCGGTGCAAGAGGGAGGCCTTGGGTTGCGACAAAAAACTCTTTTTAGGCAGGCTTTGGCTACAAAAATTTATTGAAGATGGTATAGCTCTCAAGATCAGATTTGGGCTAAAATATTATCTTGTAAATACTTGAGAGGTATTTCTGATGTTGAAATCCCCAGAGTCAGCTTGGTTGGGAAAGGTTCAATTATCTGGGACACTCTGAAAAGAGGAGATAATTTAATCAGCAGGGTTTGTTCTAGATTTGCAATCAGGGATCAAATACTCTTTTTTGGGAGGATTCTTGGGATGGCCACCCTCCTATATTGAATCAATATCCTAGGTTACGTTCCTTAAGCATTTTTTTCTTGGAAGCGAGTTGGTCTCGTGTGGAGGACTTTAAAAAAAATCTAGTCTTTTGGAAATATGGAGATGTACAGGTGGAAAGATCTATAAGAATGGCCCCATGGGGGATTGGCCAAGGACAGAGATGTGCTTGCTCTTATTCTTATGGGGAGGCCTTGTTATTCATTGAGGGGTAAATATATTCTAGCTTGGAACTCTGATCTTAAGGGAACCTACTCGGTAGCCTATGGTTATCAGGTTCTTGATAAGCAAAAGTATGGGAGTCTTCCTGTCACTTGGTGGAAAAAGGTGTGAAGCAAATTTGCCTGGCCAAAAATGTAATTTCTTCCTCTGGTTGGTAGCTTGTAATAAATGCCTCACTTAGGATAATGTGAGGAAGAGGGGATTTTAGGGTCCTTCATTTTGTGTCCTTTGCAGTAAGAATTAGGATGACTCTTCTCATTTATTTTTCTAATGCTCCTTTGCTAGAGACATTTGGCACCGTTGGTGGAGCACCTAGAACCATCCATATTTTCCTGTGCTGTCCCTGGTGGAGTTTTGGAGTAGTCTGGGCAGACCTCCGGCCAAGGCCCCCTTCCTTCGGATGGCTTGGATTTTGGGCCCTTCTTGCATCATCTGGAAAATTTGGCTTGAATGGAACCGACGCATATTTTAGGGCATTTATTTGGCTGTTCAACATATCTAGCAAAGGATCATGTATATGGTTCAGGAAACCATCCATAGCAAATGTGATGTGGATCCTATTTTAGATTCTAGGGAGGAGAAGGTACAACAAGCCCTTGGTCTCTTTGGGGATGGTGTGAACTCTTCTATCCCTAGTAGGGTTCCTCAGCTCAGCAAGAAAGTTAGGAGAGATGGTAGGTGGAGGGCACCCCCTAGAGGAGTTTTAAAAATTAATACTGATGGATCGTCCAGGGGTAATCCTGGACATGCTGGCATTGGCGGTGTTGGGAGAGATTCTACTGGTGGTGTCCGTTTTTTTTTTTCCATTTATAAAGGTGTTCACTCCAAAAATTTTATGGAAGCTCTTACAATTCTTGAGGCCTTGTAGAGGCGGTTTTCTCTTAGCTGGCATAGGATTATCTACGAGTCTAACTCTCAAATTATGGTTAATATTTTAAATAGTAAAAGGGTGGAGGAAGGTAATCAGTTGGTCTCTATAGCCGTTCAGATTCTCAAAATGAGTGAAGAGTTTGAATTTATATCCTTTGTGCACATTCCAAGGGAATGGAATGTGGTTGCTGATTACCTAGCCAAAAGGCCTTCTGAGCTATTGGATCCTTGGAGTATCGATAATTGGGAGAGTCTCCTATTTGGGGACTCTCAACACTTGTGGGAGTTGATCCACAAGGATGTACAGACTTAATGTGGTTTATTCTTATTGTCTTTTCTGGGTGTCATTCTAGTCTATTGGTTTTAGCCTATTTTGCTATTTATTTGAGTCCTGGTTGGAAGCTCAGTTGTACTCTGTAATCCAGACTTTTTATCAATAAATTTTTACCCCTTTATTTAAAAAAAAAAAAGAGAGGATGACAAGCCCTTTTAAATTAGGGAGTCAATGGGACTTCTTGGATTGGTGATTATCATGTCCAAAGCATGCATCTAGGCATTGCATTCCTACATAGCATGTTCCTTATTAAGTATTTTTCATACCCTCTACGATAGGCATTGCATTCCTACATAGCATGTTCCTTATTAAGTATGTTTCATACCCTCTATGATACTATTTCTTGATTTACGACTCCCATGGTTGCTAGCTCTTGTTTAGTTGAGATAGTAATCCATGCTTGGTATCTCCCTAATTTAACCATTGTTTTGGAAATTTTCACTAGGGTTTATTCAATCACTTGATATATCTACATATTTTGCTACAAAGTTGTGCTAAGGAATTTGAATAGCCAAGATAAGGAGGATATGGTTCTAGCTATACTATTCCACTATATTACATAGAGTCCCCTTATTAGTTTAGTCAACTTTTATTTCAAGGTCTTTGCATATTTCTTATTTTCTACCTTGATATCCCTTAGAAACTAGTTCTATCTACAATGAACTTAGCCTCCATAATAGTGAGTCGGTCCATTAATATTTAATTTTGAATTCCCTTCTTCTCTAAGAGGAAAATTAACACTTGGAAACTTGTGAGTTGATCTATTTGATTCTAGATCCCTTTGACTTGTAGTATTCACCTCCTCAAGCATATTTTCTCTCTTTTCCAATCTTCTTTTGAGGGTTGGGTAGTCATGGCTTACAACCTTATTAGTCTTCTCTATAAGCTCCATATTACCTCTAAATTTGGCATATTGAAGGTCAACTCTTACCATGGTCACTTGGTAATCTTTCCCCTACATTTTCCCTTCTAGCTTGGAGACTATTGGGGTTAGGAGGGAAAATTGGAGGACGTTATTCTAGAGGCCATAATAGCTCTTGATTCCTTCTTATATGGGTATGTTGTAGCTAAAATTTATACAATATGAATGTACCCATAATTTTAAAATTTTGAAGGTCCTAAGAAAGGTACACATTTGGTGATAGGCTAATAAAGAGTTCAAGTCTGAATAAAATAATTTATGTCTTCATGAACATCTCCAACCCCTAAGCAACTCATTTTTCCTTTCATTAAAAATTAAGGGGTTCCCCACCTTTCCCTTCCAAAAGAATCCACCCTTCGATCGAATAATAGAAGGTTCCTACTGAAAAAAATCAAAAGTTAAGCACTCTTTGGCTGGTTATAAAAGCATCGACTGACCAAAAAGAGCGATCAACAGAACCTAAATATTTTTGAAATTTCTTTCAACTGATGGCCATAAAAGAAGATTTGATAATATTATTACATGCAAGAAATTTCTTGGTTGACCGATAAAATATTTTGGCTGACCACTTGGGCTAAAGAGTTGAAGAAAGAAGGATGCACAAATATTGAGTTGATCACCACAAAGAAAATTACTGCTAAATATTTTTTGGTTGACAAGAAGAAAATGGTGATCGATTGGTCCATCGTGAAAGAAATAAAATATTTTGACCAACCGTAGTAAATAGTTGGCCAAAATATCTACCAATCGAATATAAAACATGTTGGTCGATGAAAATATGCCATCGACCGAAGCAAATTAAGAGATGGTCAAAAATTCAAAAAGTCAATTGTCTTTTGGCTAGCAAAAAATAAAAGATGACCGTTCAAGAAAAAGTAAAATTATTGTTCGACTGAAAGAAAAGCCTTTATTGTTCGACTGAAAGAAAAGCCTTTATTGTTCGAACAATGATAAAAATCAGTCGATGATTTGGTCAAAGTGCTACCATTGTAAGTATTTTAGTCGATAAAGAAAAAGCATTTAGTATCCACAGTCAAACACATCCTCACCGTCAAAATTTCATTGCTCGAACAAAATCAATGGAGAATATCAACCCAACCAATCAAAGGTAAATTCAACAATATTAAGGTATGTCACAATTAAATTTCACATGCATGAGATCTTAATTAAAAATCATTATTATTAGCTGACATCCTCGATAAAAGCTATCACACGTTTTAAAATGGATTACGTACAAAAGTAACCAAAGCCATATCGATCGAATAATGGCATCTAGTGATCGAATCTCTATTCATGTAAAATCAAATAAATCCATCGACCGAAATAGGATAGAAGGAAAGGAGTAATTAATCAATCATTCAATCAAAGAACCATACATTTTTGACTGAATTAACCCACTAATTGGTCAATTCGTCATAAATTATAGCCGAAGTGCAAGATCCAAATCTGTGGATCCTCACTCGAGAGAAGCTGATACAACACTCAAACTAATGATTATCTCACTGATATGGCTGAACCACTTCGGGTATTACAGGCACACAAGCCAACTGCAGACCTCAATATCGGATCTCCCCAGGCATAGTTCTTAAGGCAATGTATACCAATAAAATGCTTTAGAATATAAAACCTGTATAATCTGGTGGCCAGTTACACAAATCAATAGATAATGATGATTCATGATCGACTAATCATTATGGGGGATTGAGGTGGTGAGTTGAGAATAGAAACAATATAGCGATAGTTGGTATGACATTAATAAATCTTCATGCACAAACCAATTTAAATACATGGCCATAGTCACAAGAAACTCACAATGCTTATAGAGTTCTTAGACTATTTTAACAAGCCAAGAAAACTATCAATAGATATTTGAGTGATGGCCTCCTTCGACAGGGTAAACCTCAAAATGAAAGTTGAAACATTAGATGAGAAGGTTCCATTCAAGAAGTTGAATAACATAAATACCATAGAATAAGTATGGGGTGATGAGGAAATCACTGAGTTTTGCTTCCAGTCCAACACAGAAGAGTGGTGGTGCCCATACTACTTATTGAAGAACATATTCAACTAGGCATACAAAAACAAATACAAGAGAGCTCCCCTCTACAACAAATGGAGAACCAACCTAGAAAAAATATTGTGCCCAAGAGTGCATTTCTCCCCTAAATTATTGTCATGGATGGGCATCTCATATGATCCAAGAGCTAGGTCTATCATTAATGTAAAAAACAAGCCCATTTATAGGATTACACTGGAAAAGGTCGAATAGGTGTTTGGGTTAGAAATAACCAAACTATGCTATGATGTGAAGGTGATTTCAAAGCAGGCATGACACATGATCAGCACCACCTTCTATGAGAATTTTTTTGACTACAAAAAACTAGTTTTGATGGATTTTCCAATTCATAAGAATCAGTTTCATAAATGGGTGAGAGATTACATCGACATGACTCATGTAGTGTTGGGAGTTGAGGACCTCAACTAGGTTAGCATCAAAGTGATGTATTTGATAGTACATTGCAAAAAGACCTAGAATATGCCTATGCATAGGTGGTAATACATAATATGTGATACAATAGATAAAGAATTCAAGGAATTATAAGATGCCATAAAGAAAAATATGGATTTTATGCCTCATTTCTTGCACTACTCATTCCTTGTGCACATAATCATCAAGCAATTCAAAGATGATGCCAACCAGCAACTTGGAGAAGTGACAAGGGAAATTATCTAGTATAGATTACTTTGCATATATGATGGAACTTCCCCTTATTTAGAATTCTATGGGATATTATTAGCATCAATGTAACATGCACTCACCAAGAAAGAACCACCCAGACTGAGCCTAGGTATAGTTAAGTATCTTTGAGATATGGAAGTTGGAGATTACTTTCTTGATGAACATTTCAGTTTTATTAGAACATACAGAGGCAAATTGCCACCAAAAGCCTTACCCACTTATTACCCAAAATCATTGGCTACCTTAGAGATAGTAAGGCAATCGATAGAAGAAGCTAGACTAAGATGGAGGAAGAAAAAGACCAGGGTTCCTTGTCTCATGGTTCCAAGAAAAATATGTTGGACATTTTGAGTCCCTAAGCTAAAAGTTGTCATTGATGTCAAAAGGATCTATGTAAGTAAGCACTATGTTTGTGTTCCACAAAGAGCTTCATGAGAAGCAAAGGTTTTGATCAAAGGTTCAAGAAGGGATGCATGGCATTTGGTTCCAAAAATGAGCTTCAAGGGAAGCTTAGCAAAAGGTTTTTATTTAAAACCATGGATGGCAAATTTGAAATGGGTTTTTCTTAAAACCCAAGTTGGCTTTTCATTTCATCGAAAAAGGTGCCCCGGTGATGGAGAAATTTAATTTTAAAGGTTTTATTTAAAACCATGGATGGCATATTTGAAATGGGTTTTTCTTAAAACCCAAGTTGGCTTTTTATTTCATCGAAAAAGGAGTCCCGGTGACAAAGTTATTCAACTTTGAAGTTTAAGTTTAAATTTTAATATTTTAAAATTTAAATTTAAATTTAAATTTCCAAATTGGAAATTCCCGCCGACGTCATCAAATTCGATTGAGGGCCGACATATGAGAATTCAAGGCAATATGTATAAATATCATTGCCAAAGTTCATTTGGCAATAATAATCAAGCGATTGTGTGTTTCGTTCGAAGAGAGAGCAAAAGTATTTCAGCGCAATCAAAACGTGTGAAGAGAGTGAGTCATAGAAGGAAGGTAGGACCCTTCCCATACACCGTAGGCGCTTGTGGCCTAGAGGAAAGAGGGTGGCAATCAAGTTGTTGAGCGCCAGGAGATCCGAAGTTTGAATCCCGTCGACACTGGTTTTTGCAAAGTGTAAAGGGGAGCGCACCTTTTGGCGCACGTGTCTTTTGGGGCACGATTGGAGCAAGTAAGGTATTGTGGCTGCGCTCACCATTTCATGTGAGCGGTTGGCTCACGTGGTTAGTGGCACCACGGTTAGAGTGGTGCATGGGCAGTGACAGGGGATCGAATCCCGCTGAGAGGTAAAAGGTAAGTTAATTTTTATTTTTAATATTTGTGAGAATAGCTTTGAGGAGAAATAAGGGTTATGGTTTGTTTTAGAAAATTTGAAAATTACTATTGCTTTTAATTTTGGAAGGGTAGCATATTATATATCATTGGAAAGCATTTTTCAAGAGCTATTTGATTAACTTGCTTAGAAGGAGAAATAAGATGTGTGTAAGAATATATTTCAGGTTTTTTCAAGGAGTTCCAAAAGTAAGTTTGATTCATTCTTTTGAGGGTTTATTTCTTGCATAAGAGGACATGGTGATTTTTATTGAGTAGGAGTAATAAGGTGTTATTTGGATATTATTATTATTGTGATATTACTCAAGTCCTCTAACCTATTTGTGATTGGAAAGGAAATATTTGAAAGTGTGTTGAGTTTGATCAGATTTTGTGGACAACTACATAGGCATCAAAAAGGTATGAGCAATATTCTCCATTGACTTTATTTGGGTGGTTGATTTTTGAAAATATCATTGGAGTGAAAAGGATTGATTGTGGTTTCCTTTTCTAAAGTGATTGGTTTAATGCTTCAAGGTTTTCTAGTTTGAGAGTTGTGATTAAACCTTGTTTTATAAGCATTTTTGTTGAAGTGAGTTGTTATGCAAAGAACTTGAACTTGAGTTAGAAAAGAACATGAGTATCATTGTTATGTGAGATTTGTTGTTGAGCATTGTTGGAAACATTTTGAGTTGGTTGATTCATGCTTGGACTAGGGTTTGTGAGAAAGGGTTGTTCCTTGAGGTGATTGGTTGAGTAGAGTTGATTGAGCCTAGTCAAGTGAATGTGTGGAGTGGTTGTTCAAGTTCCATAAAACAAACTATTCTATATTCTGATTTGAATTGAGTTTGAGTTGAGATTGGGATTTGAGTATAGAACATATTGAGTCTCTAACAATTCTCTTTATGCTTCTATGAGATTGATTTGAGTTGAGATTGGGATTTGAGTATAGAACATATTGAGTCTCTAACAATTCTCTTTATGCTTCTATGAGATTGCTTTGAGTTGATATTGGGATTTGAGTATAGAACATATTGAGTCTCTAACAATTCTCTTTATGCTTCTATGAGATTGATTTGAGATTTTGTTGAGCTAATTTGAGGCAAGTCTTTGAGAAGGCTTGTGGACTGATTTTGTGTAAGATTTTGTGAAAGCTTGCTATGCAGATTTGAGCAAGTCCTAGAGAGGACTTATTGAGCAGATTGAACAAGTTCTAGAGAGCTTAGGGGATTGGAGAGATTTGAGCAGGTTCTAAGTGAGCCTATTGAGCAGATTTGAGCAGGTTCTGAGTGAGCCTATTGAGCAGGTTATGAGTGAGCCTATTGAGCAGATTTGAGCAAGTTCTGAGTGAGCCTATTGAGCAGATTTGAGCAGGTTCTGAGTGAGCCTATTGAGTAGATTTGAGAGAATTTTGAGTGAGCCTATTGAGAATTTGAGGTTGTTTTGAGGTTTGAGTGGTTCTAAGATGAGCCTATTGAGCAGATTTGAAAGGTTCTGAGTGAACCTATTGATAGAGCTTTGGAGGTGATAGAGTATAGAGGACAGAGTCTCAATGGATAGAGATCCAACAACCAGGACAATTGAAGACAGATCTGAGTGAGGAGTCTTCAAGTGGAGAGAGATCCACCAGTCAGTGCAACAGAGAGACAGAGTCTTCTAGAAGATCACTAGCCAGAGCAGAAGGGGAAAGAGTTCTCCTGTGGAAGAGATCCATAAACTTGAGATTAGGGGATCAACATCTCCTTTGGATAGAGGTCCATAAACATTGTAATTGGGAAGGATTCCCATGAGATTATTGATTGAGAAATTTTTAGAAGAAATATTTTCTCTATGGAGGTAGCCCACATTGGGTGAACCACGTTAAAATTGGTGTCTCTATTGTGTGTGATGATTTGTGCATTGCTTTGGTTACTGTTATTGATATTGCCATTGATTATATTGATTAATACTATTTGGAAAAGAAAAGTAAAAAGTGGTCTTATACTGTTCACCCCCCTCTCAGTATAAGCTTGTGTTCTTCAATTGGTATCAGAGTCGGTTCCTTCGGAAGAAGTTTAACATCTTGAAGGAAGATCCTACAAGAACACAAATGGAAAAGAAAGGCAAGAGTAGAAGCATGAGACACAAGAAGAAAAGAACACCTATGGTCATGAAAGAAAATGAAGATGAGTTTAATATTATTGTGTTGGGAGGACACATGGAAATAGATTCAAGAGATGAATCAAGTAATGGAGAAATATCCAGACTGATAAAGTTTTGTACCATATGTAGGAACATAGGTCACCATGCAGCTTATTGTCCACAAGAATGTTTTGTTTGTGGTCAACTTGGCCATGATGCAAGGTATTGTAATGGGTTTAGTAGCAATGAAGATGAAGATGATATTCTTGGAAATGAAATCCTAGAGATTGGTTCAAGAAAGGATAATAGGGACAATCAAAACATGTATGAAGAAGAAACTCTACTTTGGATAATAGAAGAAATTGAATAATAGGAAGATTCAGAAAAAGAAAATGGGGAAGCCACTCTTAAGGAGCTTATTGAATTGAAAAGAGAGAATTTAGAATTGAAGGCTCAAATACAAGAAGATGAGAAATGTAAGACAAAGCTTCTACATGATATCTCTGACTTGAGAGATAAGGTTGAAAAAGCAAGAAGAGTTGAAGAAGGTATGATTAAACAATCAAATGCAAAATATATAGAATGTGAAAGGCTTATGATTACTCTTGAAGAACTAAAAAGGGAGAACTCGGGATTAAGGGTTCAAGCTCAAGAAGATGAGAAAGAAAAAGCAAGGTTTCTACAAGAACTCACTAACTTCAAAATCAAAGTTGAAGAGATAAGAAAAATTGAAGAAGGTATGGCCAAAAAATTAAAAACAAAATATCTAGAGTGTGAAATATTAGAGCATGAGATAGTTTCACTAAGGATGGAAGTAAAAGGTTCTAAGGACAAGCTACACAAGTTTGAGGAAAATTCAAAGACCTTGGAAAGGACTATCAATGCACAAAGGTCATCAATCACCATAACATGACTTAGTTCTAAAGAAGAACAAGGAAAACAAGAAGCAAAAAAAGGAGAGTCAAGCTCAAACACCAGAAAAGAATAAGAGTCAAAAGAAGTAAGTAAAAGAGAGAGTGAGACCTCTAAGGATAAGTTGGACAATAGAAAGTTCAACAAGGAAAGGAACAATGCACAAGTAAGGAACAGATGGAACAGGAAACAGGTAGAAGATACTAAGAGACCAATGGGGTCTAGGCAAGGTTTCTTCAATGGAAGATGCTTCTCATGTCACAGGTTTGGGCACATGGCTTCACAGTGCAGGACACATAAAAGACAGGAATATGGGAAAGGACAACTTTTCCATGGGTATTGCTACTCATGCAATGAGTTTGGTCACAAGGCAATGAATTGCAGGGTTCATGATAGAAGAGGATATGGCTTCACTAGGAGAAATCCTAAGACATTTGCACCTCCAAGGAATAATAACATTAAGTGTTATAAGTGCAATAATGATGGTCACATAGCAAGATGGTGTAGAGCAAATATTCCAGAAGCAGGCATGAACAGGAATAGGAACATGGATGAGAATAGGAATAGGAATAGGAACAAGAATAGGAACATGGATGAGAACAAGAATAGGAACAGGAACATAAGTGATGACAGGAACAGGGATGATGACTTGGAAAGAAATAGTGAGAGGATTCAAAAGACTCAAAAAGGAAGAGAGAAAGATAAAGGTAAAGAACAGTGCTTTTGGGAGTAGAAATACTCCCACCCCAGAATTAACCACCTCATGTGGAGGTGGGGGAGGGGCTAAGCTAAGAGGCTCATTCTTAGCCCCGAGCCCCAAAGGTGACCCTTTGCCATTGATGTCAAAGGGGGAGATATTTGTGTATATTGGGGAGAGTTTTTTATATGGGGAGAGATTTGATATTTGAGAGAGCATTGAGCCAGGGGGAGCAAAGTCCCAGGGGGAGCAAAAAAGAAGGTCAGATTTTAGTAAAAGGATATGGGTTGCCATCAATGACAAAGGGGGAGATTTTTGGACATTTTGAGTCCCTAAGCTAAAAGTTGTCATTGATGTCAAAAGGATCTATGTAAGTAAGCACTATGTTTGTGTTCCACAAAGAGCTTCATGAGAAGCAAAGGTTTTGATCAAAGGTTCAAGAAGGGATGCATGGCATTTGGTTCCAAAAGGAGCTTCAAGGGAAGCTTAGCAAAAGGTTTTTATTTAAAACCATGGATGGCATATTTGAAATGGGTTTTCTTAACCGTTGGTTTTTTTGGTTGGTTTTATTTAAAACCATGGATGGTAGATTTGAAATGGGTTTTTCTTAAAACCCAAGTTGGCTTTTTGTTTCATCAAAAAAGGAGTCCCGGTGACAAAGTTATTCAACTTTGAAGTTTAAGTTTAAATTTTAATATTTTAAAATTTAAATTTAAATTTAAATTTCCAAATTGGAAATTCCCGCCGATGTCATAAAATTCGATTGAGGGCCGACATATGAGAATTCAAGGCAATATATATAAATATCATTGCCAAAGTTCATTTGGCAATAATCATCAAGTGATTGTGTGTTTCGTTCGAAGAGAGAGCAAAAGTATTTCAGTGCAATCGAAACGTGCGAAGAGAGTGAGTCATAGAAGGAAGGTAGGACCCTTCCCATACACCGTAGGCGCTTGTGGCCTAGCGGAAAGAGGGTGGCAGTCAAGTTGTTGAGTTCCAGGAGATCCAAAGTTCGAATCCTGTCGACGTTGGTTTTTGTGAAGTGTAAAGGGGAGCGCACCTTTTGGCGCACATGTCTTTTGGGGCACGATTGGAGCAAGTAAGGTATTGTGGCTGCGCTCACCATTTCATGTGAGCGGTTGGCTCACGTGGTTAGTGGCACCATGGTTAGAGTGGTGCATGGGCAGCGATAGGGGATCGAATCCCGCTAAGAGGCAAAAGGCAAGTTAATTTTTATTTTTAATATTTGTGAGAATAGCTTTGAGGAGAAATAAGGGTTATGGTTTGTTTTAGAAAATTTGGAAATTACTATTGCTTTTAATTTTGGAAGGGTAGCATATTATATATCGTTGGAAAGAATTTTTCAAGAGCTATTTGATTAACTTGCTTAGAAGGAGAAATAAGGTGTGTGTAAGAAGATATTTCAGGTTTTGTCAAGGAGTTCCAAAAGTAAGTTTGATTCATTCTTTTGAGGGTTTATTTCTTGCATAAGAGGACATGATTTTTGTTGAGTAGGAGTAATAAGGTGTTATTGGGATATTATTTTCATTGTTGTGATATTACTCAAGCCCTCTAACCCTTTTTGTGAGTTGGAAAGGAAATATTTGAAAGTGTGTTGAGTTTGACAGATTTTGTGGACAACACATAAGGCATCAAAAAGGTATGAGCAATATTCTCCATTGACTTTATTTGGGTGGTTGATTTTTGAAAATATCATTGGAGTGAAAAGGATTGATTGTGGTTTCCTTTTCGAAAGTGATTGGTTTAATGCTTCAAGGTTTTCTGAGTTGAGAGTTGTGATTAAACCTTGTTTTATAAGCATTGTTGTTGAAGTGAGTTGTTGTGCAAAGAACTTGAACTTGAGTTAGAAAAGAACATGAGTATCATTGTTATGTGAGAGTTGTTGTTGAGTATTGTTGGAAATATTTTGAGTTGGTTGATTCATGCTTGGACTAGGGTTTGTGAGAAAGAGTTGTTCCTTGTGGTGATTGGTTGAGTAGAATTATTTGAGCCTAGTCAAGTGATTGTGTGAAGTGGTTGTTCAAGTTCCATAAAACAAACTATTCTATATTCTGATTTGAGTTGAGGTTGATTTGTATTTTTTTGCTTCTTGGTATTTGAGTTGAGATTGGGATTTGAGTATAGAATATATTGAGTCTCTAACAATTCTCTTTATGCTTCTATGAGATTGATTTGAGTTGAGATTGGGATTTGAGTATAGAACATATTGAGTCTCTAACAATTCTCTTTATGCTTCTATGAGATTGATTTGAGTTGAGATTGGGATTTGAGTATAGAACATATTGAGTCTCTAACAATTCTCTTTATGCTTCTATGAGATTGAGTTGAGATTTTGTTGAGCTGATTTGAGGTAAGTCTTTGAGAAGGCTTGTGGACTGATTTTGTGTAAGCTTTTGTGAAAGCTTGCTATGCATATTTGAGCAAGTCCTAGAGAGGACTTATTGAGCAGATTTGAGCAAGTCCTAAGTGAGCTTATTGAGCATATTTGAGCAAGTCTGAGTGAGCTTATTGAGCATATTTGAGCAGGTTCTGAGTGAGCCTATTGAGCAGATTTGAGCAGGTTTTGAGTGAGCCTATTGAGCAGATTTGAGCAGGTTCTGAGTGAGCCTATTGAGCAGATTTGAGCAGGTTTTGAGTGAGCCTATTGAGCAGATTTGAGCAGGTTCTAAGTGAGCCTATTGAGCAGATTTGAGCAGGTTTTGAGTGGACCTATTGAGCAAATTTGAGTAGGTTCTGAGTGAGCCTATTGAGCAGATTTGAGAAGGTTTTGAGTGAACCTATTGATAGAGATTTGGAGGTGATAGAGTACAGAGGATAGAGTCTCAGTGGATAGAGATCCAACAGCAAGGATGAAGAACACAAGCTTATACTGAGAGGGGGGGTGAACAGTATAAGACCACTTTTTCAATTTGCTTTAAAATCAATTTTCAAAACAGTATAATGCAGTGTATAGAAAGCAATAAAAATAGCAGTAATCAAATCAATGCACAACACACCATCCACAAAGTGACACAACAATTTATGTGGTTCACCCAAGGTGGGCTACTCCACGGATAAAACTTTTCTCTAAAAGTTATATCATAGCTCTTTGGGAAACCTTCCCAATTACAAAGTTTAAGGGCACCAACCCAAAGGAGACACCTTCCCCTTACCTCTGCTCTTAGTGGTGATCCTCTAGAAGACCTCTACCTCCTCTACCCTTCGCAAGTGGAATTCTATCCACAGAAGACACCTGTATTCCCTGCTCTGGCTGGAGATCTCTGTCCTCAACTCTATCACTGCAAATCCGTTCCTCAAGTTTGCACTAAACACAGTCCTTCGGTCTGGCATAAATATATCCTCTTCCTATTTCCTTTTCTGTTACAGTTGCACTTGGTCAAAACCAAATTTTCACAGTCTGTGCAAACACAGCAGCACTCGATCTACTTATGCTCTTCTGCAAAAAACACAACAGCACAGTCTTCACACATCAAGCGCAAACACAGCAGCACAGTCTTCACACTCTTTGATCAAACACGATAGCACTGTCTTCGCAACCTCTGTGCAAACATAGTAGCACAGTCATCGCACACTCCACGCAAACATAGCAGTCGATCAGACTTCCACTTATGCACCTTTGCGATCAAACTTCTCCCCGCACTCTATCTGCGCAAATCGCACTTCGAACGCACACTTGATCGATTACCCAAACTATTCAAACAACTCTCCTTTTATAGAGTAATATTCAAGATCATTACAATCAATCTTAGTTGGCTGTTACTCTTCAACTGCATCGGCTGTAAAACCCTGTGCTGCGTCGGCCCAAATTTTAACTTTGTCGACTCAAAGTTAACTCTGTCCTCCAACTGCCACTGGTTCTGTAGCTGTCCCTATGAACCTACAACATGTCGTGATATCGTGACATTTTTACAACCGTACACCTTCTATAGCTTGCTGTCACGAAATCGTGACACCTTGGCCTTTGTCGACTTCCTTTGCTCTTCTATCGTGAAATTGTGACACTTTTGCCTCTTGCTGACGTCATCTCACTTCTGTCGTGAAATCATGACACTTTAGTCTTTATGGCCTTCCTCTTAGATTTTGTCATGAAATCACGACACATCTGCTTCTGTTGACATCATCTGCAACTCTATCATGAAATCGCGACCCTTATTGCTTCTTCAACCTTTTCTCGGCTTGCACCAGCAAAAACGGAACATGTCACGAAATCGCGATGCTTTCGCTGCCTTAAGCTCTTTTCTGCCAAATGCTCATGAAACTGGAACATGTCTCGAAATCATGATTCTTTTGCCTTCGAGCTCTTCCTTCTTCTATTCATCATGAAATCACGACGCTTCTTCTGTTTAAGACTTGCTAACTATTTTTGTTTTTGAAATCGTGACACTTTCTCCAACTGCAAGCTGCCAAATCAACCTGTCATGAAATCATGACACTTTTTGCATCCGTACAACTTCTTTGTAACCTGTACGATTTTGCGACATCAATGACAACAACTACACTTGAGCAAAGGCAATGTACTCAAGGTACCCAAAATTGCCAACAATCTCCCCCTTTGTCATTGATGGCAAACCTTTACTAAAAACACATCTTCAAGAGCCAAAACTGAAATCAATCTGAGCTGACAACTGAGAATATTTCTTTGAAGTTTTTCTCCCCCTGACTTGAAGCTTTCCTCTTCACTTGAAGCTCTCCCCCTTACTCATATCTCTCCCCCTTACTCAAATCTCTCCCCCTTTGTCATCAATGGCAAAGGGTCACCTTTGGGGCTTGGGACTAAGAATGAGCCTCTTAGCTTAGTCCCTCCCCCACCTCCTATTAAGGTGATTTAAAACAAGGGTGGGAGTAAAACTCCCATTAGGCACTCATCATCATCAGTGTCTACAATTTCTTTGTCGGGCCTTCTCTCGAGCTCTTTGTCAATGTTTCTGTTCTTGGCACTTTTCTTATTTTTGTTCTCATCTCTTTTCTTGTCCACACCTTGATTCTTGGACCTGTTTATACCACTATTCCTATTACTGTACCTTGAAAGATCAGCTCTGCACTGTTTGGCTGTGTGACCTGCATTATTGCACTTATAGAAAGTAACAATATTATTTCTTTCAGGCAAAGCTGTTCTTTGAATCCGCCTATTCTGACTAACCCAGTTCCTGATATTTGCCTTGCAAAAAATTGCTTTATGCCCAAACTGATTGCAAGAGTAACAATACCCTTGGAAGAAATTACCACTTCTGAAATTATTGTTAACCTTCTTCATTTGAGACATGCAATGTGCAACCATGTGACCAAACCTGTAACACGCAAAACATCTACCATGAAATTTTCCTTTATACGACCTCTTGGGTCCTGAAAAATTTTTCTTCGCATTTTGAATTTCGTTTTCTATTTTTGTGCATCGATCACTCACGGACTCATGTTCTGAAGTACTTTCATCATCAGAACTCTCTTTCTTTTGGAATCTCTTGCTAGATTCCCCGACCTGTTCTTTGAGCGGTTTAACAAAGCCAAGACCTGTTTTATCTGTTGGATTTCTTTGACCTTTGATGAGAGACTTAACCCTTTTGGAGCTATCTTGAAACCTGTACAACTTATCTTTGTATTCTTTAATTTCCACTTCTAGAGAGGCCATTTTCTATTCCAACTTATTATACTCAAGAATCTTAGACTCTAACTCATCCTTGAGTTCCTGTGTTTTAGCTATAGAGAAGTCAAGACTTTCTATAAGATCGTCTCTCTCCATACATCATTCATCTAGCTTAATATTGAGTATATCATTCTTCTTTCTTTCCTTTTTCAAAACACTAAGAGCATTATTGAGTTCACATTCAAGATCCTCTATTAGATTGCACTTTGAATTATCAAGGCCTTTTTCAGATTTCTTATCACTAGAGGTGCTACCCTTTTCAAAAACCATACATGCATCTTCCTTATCATTTTCTAAAGCATCCTCATACATACTAGCAACCAATTCATTATTTGTGCAATCATCCTCAAGGTGCCCAAAATTTCCACATCTAAAACATTTCATGATAGTGAATTTATGTTTCGGTTCTTCCTCCTTTTCTGAAATGAACAGCATATCATTTTCATTATCGCTAGAAGAGCTTTCACTATCACTGCTAGAAAACTTACTTGCTTTGTCCAGATAGAAGATCTTCTTGTTCTTGTGTGAATACCTCTTTTATTGATTGTTGTGCTCATATTTGTTCTTTCTGTAATACCTGTGCTTTTCAAAATCCTTGCTCTTAACATCCTATATATCTTCATCACTTTCATTCTTGGAAATAGTACAGTCAGTAGCATAATGACCAAACTTTCCATAGTTGAAACATCTTATGTTTTTCTTTCTTTTGTGTTTTCTAGAGAACTTGCCTTTCTGTCTGTAATATGCCTCTTCATCACTAGAAGACTCATCACTCTCTTGAATCTGTTTGCCCTTTGATTTCTTGGTAGCTTTGAAAGTCGCCTCTTTCTTGACGTCAACTTTCACTTGAGTTCTCAGCTCAAATGTTGCAAGAATACTATGGAGCTCATCCTTTTTCAATTTATCTAAATCTTTAGCTTCCTCAATAGCAGAAATATTTTCACTAAATCTATTAGGAAGAGATCTTAAAATTTTATCACACACATCATTTTCAGCAACCTCAAGACCTAGATCTTTCATGGAGTTAACAACCTCATCCATACGAAGCATGTAGTCACTAATCTTTTCATCATCATTCATTTTGAGTTGTTCAAACATACCTTTAAAATGTCTCAATTTGGCCTTTCGGACATTTACATCACCTGTATGAACCACTTGTAATTGTTTCCACATTTCACTAGCTATCTTGCAGTGAATAACTTTGGTGAGATCTGCTTTCTATAAGCCTCTTAGGATTGCATTCATGGCTTTTGAATTGCTGTGAAGCATGAGCCTGTCTTCTTTGGTATAAGGACCATGTTCAGGAATAGTGTATTCGTCTTCAATCACTTCCCATACCTCATTACCAAGTGCCATTAGATAAAATCTCATTCTTGCACTCCACAAACCGAAATCTGATCCATCAAGAATAGGTGCTGCATTGCCATCTAAAATATCCATTGTGTTCTTAACCAGTTTTTCCTTCCGACTGTTTAAACCTTTTTGAAGGAACCCGCTCTGATACCAATTGAAGAACACAAGCTTATACTGAGAGGGGGGTGAACAGTATAAGACCACTTTTTCAATTTGCTTTAAAATCAACTTTCAAAATAGTATAATGCAGTGTATAGATAGCAGTAATAACAACAGTAATCAAAGCAATGCACAACACACCATCCACAAAGTGACACAACAATTTACGTGGTTCACCCAATGTGGGCTACTCCATGGATAAAACTTTTCTCTAAAAGTTATATCACAGTTCTTTGGGAAACCTTCCCAATTACAAAGTTTATGGGCACCAACCCAAAGGAGACACCTTCCCCTTAGCTCTGCTCTTAGTGGTGATCCTCTAGAAGACCTCTACCTCCTCTGCCCTTAGCAAGTGGAATTCTATCCACAGAAGACACCTGTCTTCCCTGCTCTGGCTGGAGATCTCTGTCCTCAACTCTATCACTGCAAAGCCATTCCTCAAATTCGCACCAAACATAGTCCTTCGGTCTAGCACAAATCTGTCCTCTTCCTCTATTCTTTTTTGTTACAGTCGCACTTGGTTGAAACCAACTTTTCACTGTCTATGCATACACAGTAGCACTCGATCAACTTATGCACTTCTACGAAAACATAGCAACACAGTCTTCGCACACTCTTCGCAAATACAGCAGCACAGTCTTCGCACTCTCTGCTCAAACATAATAGCAATTTTGCACACTCTGCAAACACAGTATTCGATCAGACTTCCACTTATGCACCTCTGCGATCGAACTTCTCCCCGCACTCTATCTATGCAAATCGCACTTCGAACGCACACTTGATCGATGCCAAACTCTTCAAGCAGCCCTCCTTTTATACTCACAATCTCAAGATTGAAATCTTGGTCTTAGTCGGCTGTTTACCCTTCAACCACGTCGATCGCAAAACCCTATTCGTGTCGCCTAGATTTTAACTCTCTTCTTCCTCCCCCCCCCTGTAGCTCCGGCATGAAACTTCAACATGTCACGATATCGCGACACCTTTGCTGTCGTACACCTTCTATTGCTTACTGTCAGAAATCATGACACTTTTTGCCTTTGTCTACCTTGACAACGTGCTTGTCGCAAAATCGTGACACTTCTGACTTTTGTTGATGTCATCTTCACTCCTGTCGTGAAATCATGACGCTTTAGACTTCAAAGCCTTCTTCTCAGCTTTTGTCATGAAATCATGACACATCTATTCTGATGTCATCTGCAACTCTGTCATGAAATCGTGACCCTTCTTGCTTCTTCAACCTTTTCTCGTCTTGCACTAGCCAAAATGAAACATGTCATGAAATCACGATGCTTTCTTTTCGTGTCACAATCGCGATGCTTTTGTCTACAAAGCCTTCCTCTCTATTTCTATCATGAAATCATGACACTTCTCCTATAGAAGACTTCTCTATTTTGTCATGAAATCGTGACACTTTCTCCAACTGAAGCTGCCAACTCAACTGTCATGAAATCGTGACACTTTCATCCATCTTAAATTTTACTTTCTCTCTTCGTGAAATCGTGACACTTCTTCAACTCAATACTCTATCTCAACTTGTCATGAAATCGTGACACTTCTCTTCGACTCTCCTTTATGTCGTGAAATCGTGACCTTTCTTACTTTCTCTTACATGTCACGAAATCATGACACTTTTTCCTTCGACTCTCTCCTTCCAACATGTCATGAAATCGTGACACTTTCTGTAAAACTTTCTCTCTCTAAACATGTCACGAAATCGTGACACTTTTCTTTCTCTTTCCTTCCAACATGTCATGAAATCGTGACACTTTCCAATTTCTCTCTCCTCAAACATGTCACGAAATCATGACAGCTTTGCACTTTCTCTCTCCTACCAACATGTCGTGAAATCGTGACACTTTCTATTTTGCTCTGCTTCTTTGTAAACATGTCACGAAATCATGACAGTTTTGCCTGCTTCGTCTCTACCTTCCAGCATGTCACGAAATCGTGACAGCTTTGCCAAAATTTTCTCTCTCCTCAAACATGTCACGAAATCGTGACAGTTTTTCCAGCCACCTGCATACTTTTTCTAACTTATCTTTTTTTTTGAGCTTTTGCAACTGGGCTACTCTAATTTTCTTGGAAACTTACTGACCATGCTGAAACCTTCATCAAAACACATTATTTGACATAAAAACAAATTGCTTCAAGAACTCCTTGACATCAATGACAACAACTACACTTGAGCAAAGGCAATGTACTCAAGGTACCCAAAATTGCCAACAATCTCCCCCTTTGTCATTGATGGCAAACCTTTACTAAAAGCACATCTTCAAGAGCCAAAACTGAAATCAATTTGAGCTGACAACTGAGAATCTTTCTTTGAAGTTTTGCTCCCCCTGACTTGAAGCTTTCCTCTTCACTTGAAGCTCTCCCCCTTACTCATATCTCTCCCCCTTACTCAAATCTCTCCCCCTTTGTCATCAATGGCAAAGGGTCACCTTTGGGGCTTGGGACTAAGAATGAGTCTCTTTGCTTAGTCCCTCCCCCACCTCCTATTAAGGTGATTTAAAACAAGGGTGGGAGTAAAACTCCCATTAGGCACTCATCATCATCAGTGTCTACAATTTCTTTGTCGGGCCTTCTCTTGAACTCTTTGTCAATGTTTCTATTCTTGGCACTTTTCTTGTTCTTGTTCTCATCTCTTTTCTTGTCCACACCTTGATCCTTGGACCTGTTTATACCATTGTTCCTGTTCCTGTACCTTGGAAGATCAGCTCTGCACTGTCTGGCTGTGTGACTTGCATTGTTGCACTTATAGCAAGTAACAATATTATTTCTTTCAGGCATAGTTGTTCTTTGAATCCGCCTGTTCTGACTAACCCAGTTTCTGATATTTGCCTTGCAAAAAATTGCTTTATGCCCAAACTGATTGCAAGAGTAACAATACCCTTGGAAGAAATTACCACTTCTGAAATTATTGTTAACCTTCTTCATTTGAGACATGCAATGTGCAGCCATGTGACCAAACCTGTAACACGCAAAACATCTGTCGTGAAATTTTCCTTTATACGACCTCTTGGGTCTTGAAAACTTTTTCTTCGCATTCTGAATTTCGTTTTCTATTTTTGCGCATCGATCACTCATGGACTCATGTTCTGAAGTACTTTCTTCATCAGAACTCTCTTCCTTTTGGAATCTCTTGCTAGATTCCCCAACTTGTTCTTTGAGCGGTTTAACAAAGCCAAGACCTATTTTATCTATTGGATTTCTTTGACCTTTGATGAGAGACTTAACCCTTTTGGAGCTATCTTGAAACCTGTACAGCTTATCCTTGTACTCTTTAATTTCCACTTCTAGAGAGGCCATTTTCTGTTCCAACTTATTATACTCAAGCATCTTAGACTCTAACTCATCCTTGAGTTCTTATGTTTTAGCTATAGAGAAGTCAAGACTTTCTATAAGATCGTCTCTCTCCATACAACATTCATCTAACTTAATCTTGAGTCTATCATTCTTCTTTCTTTCCTTTTTCAAAACACTAAGAGCATTATTGAGTTCACATTCAAGATCCTCTATTTGATTGCACTTTGAATTATCAAGGCCTTTTTCAGATTTCTTATCACTAGAGGTGCTACCCTTTTCAAAAACCATACATGCATCTTCCTTATCATTTTCTGAAGCATCCTCATACATACTAGCAACCAATTCATTATTTGTGCAATCATCCTCAAGGTGCCCAAAATTTCCACATCTAAAACATTTCATGACAGTGAATTTATGTTTCGAATCTTCCTCCTTTTCTGAAATGAACAGCATCTCATTTTCATTATCACTAGAAGAGCTTTCACTATCACTGCTAGAACACTTACTTGCTTTGTCCAGATAGAAGCTCTTCTTGTTCTTGTGTGAATACTTCTTTCCTTGATTGATGTGCTCATATTTGTTCTTTCTGTAATACCTGTGCTTTTTCAGAATCCTTACTCTTAACATCCTGTATATCTTCATCACTTTCATTCTTGGAAAAAGTACAGTCAGTAGCATAATGACCAAACTTTCCATAGTTGAAACATCTTATATTTTTCTTGCTTTTGTGCTTTCTAGAGAACTTGCCCTTCTTGCTATAATTTGCCTCTTTCTCACTAGAAGACTCATCACTCTCTTGAATCTGTTTGCCCTTTGATTTCTTGGTAGCTTTGAAAGCTGCCTCTTTCTTTACATCAACTTTCACTTGAGTTCTCAGCTCAAATGCTGCAAGATTACTATGGAGCTCATCTTTTTTCAACTTATCTAAATCTTTAGCTTTCTCAATAGTAGAATTATTTTCACTAAATCTATTAGGAAGAGATCTTAAAATCTTATCACACACATCATTTTCAGCAAGTTCAAGACCTAAGTCTTTCATAGAATTAACAACTTCATCCATACGGAGCATGTAGTCACTAATATTTTCATCATCATTCATCGTGAGTTGTTCAAACATACCTTTGAAGTGTCTCAACTTGGCCTTTCGGACATTTACATCACCTGTGTGAACCACTTGTAGTTGTTTCCACATTTCACTAGTTGTCTTGTAGTGAATCACCTTGGTAAGATCTACCTTCTGTAAACCTTTGAAGATTGCATTCATTGGTTTTGAATTGTTGTGATGTAGGAGCCTGTATTCTTTAGTATAAGGACCATTTACAGGAATAGTGTACCCATATTCAATCACTTCCCAAACCTCATTACCAAGAGCCATTAGATAAACCTTCATTCTTGCACTCCACAGATCGAAATCTGATCCATCAAGAATAGGTGCTGCATTGCCACTTGAATAATCCATTATGTTCTTAACCAGTTCTTCCTCCAAGCTATTAAACCTTTTCGAAGGAACCCACTCTGATACCAATTGAAGAACACAAGCTTATACTGAGAGGGGGGGTGAATAGTATAAGACCACTTTTTAATTTGCTTTAAAATCAACTTTCAAAAAAATATAATGCAGTGTATAGATAGCAGTAATCAAAGAAATGCACAACACACCATCCACAAAGTGACACAACAATTTACGTGGTTCACCCAATGTGGGCTACTCCATGGATAAAACTTTTCTCTAAAAGTTATATCATAGTTCTTTGGGAAACCTTCCCAATTACAAAGTTTATGGGCACCAACCCAAAGGAGACACCTTCCCCTAGCTCTGCTCTTAGTGGTGATCCTCTAGAAGACCTCTACCTCCTCTGCCCTTAGCAAGTGGAACTCTATCCACAGAAGACACCTGTCTTCCCTGCTCTAGCTGGAGATCTCTGTCCTCAACTCTATCACTGCAAAGCCATTCCTAAAATTTGCACCAAACACTGTCCTTTAGTCTAGCACAAATTTGTCCTCTTCCTCTGTTCTTTTCTGTTACAGCCGCACTTGGTTGAAACCAACTTTTCATTGTCTGCGCATACACAGCAGCACTCGTTCAACTTATGCACTTCTACGAAAACATAGCAACACAGTCTTCGCACACTCTTCAAAAAAATAGTAGCATAGTCTTTGCACTCTTTGCTCAAACATAGTACCACAGTTTTCGCACACTCTGTACAAACATAGTAGCATAGTTTTTGCACACTCTGCGTAAACACAGTATTCAATCAGACTTCCACTTATGCACCTCTGTGATTGAACTTCTCCTCGCACTCTATTTGTGCAAATAACACTTCAAACGAACACTTGATCGATGCCAAACTCTTCAAGCAGCCCTCCTTTTATACTCACAATCTCAAGATTGAAATCTTGGTCTTAGTTGGTTGTTTACCCTTCAACCACGTCGGTTACAAAAGCCTATGCTATGTTGGTCCAGATTTAACTTTGTTGGCTTCACTGCCTCCCTGTAGCTTCTAGCGCGAAACTTCAACATGTCACGATATCGCGACACCTTTGCCTACCGTACACCTTCTATTGCTTGTTGTCACAAAATCGTGACACTTTTTGCCTTTGTCTGCCTTGACAACGTGCTTGTCATGAAATCACTACACTTCTAACTTTTGCTGACGTCATCTTCACTCCTGTCGTGAAATTGCGACGCTTTAGACTTCAAAGCCTTCTTCTCTGCTTTTGTCATGAAATCATGACACATCTGCTTCTGCTGATGTCAACTGCAACTCTATCACGAAATCATGACCCTTCTTGCTTCTTCAACCTTTTCTTGGCTTGAACTAGCGAAAATGAAACATGTCACGAAATTATGATGATTTCGTTGCCTTAAGCTCTTTTTTGCCATATGCCCGCGAAACTAGAACATGTCGCAAAATCATGACACTTTTGTCTACAAAGCCTTCTGCTCTGCTTCTGTCATGAAATCATGACACCTCCTATAGAAGACCTGCTTCCAGTTTCTATTGTGAAATCGTGACACTTTCTCCAACTGAACGCTGCCAACTCAACCTGTCACGAAATCGTGACACTTTCTTGCATTCGCAAGCTTTCTCTTCCAACTCGTCACGAAATCGTGACACTTCTAACTATTCTCTCTCCTGTCGTGAAATCGTGGACACTTCTTCTCTTCACTTTGTCACGAAATCGCGACGCTTCTTGTTTCAGACTCTTCCTTTTGCTGCATGTCACGAAAATCGTGACACTTTTCCTTTCGGACTCTCTCTCCTCCCAACAAATGTCGTGAAATCATGACACTTTTTCCTTTTATCTGCATTTAGTCGTGAAATCTACACTTTTCCTTCCAACATGTCATGAAATCATGACAGCTTTCCAATTTTCTCTCTCCTCACAACATGTCACGAAATCGTGATAGTTTTGCCCACTTTCTCTCTCCTCAAACATGTCACGAAATCGTGACAGTTTTGCCAACAACTTTCTCTCTCCTCAAACATGTCGCGAAATCATGATAGTTTTGCCAGCACTTTCTCTCTCCTAAAACATGTCACGAAATCGCGACAGTTTTTCCAGCCGCCTGCATACTTTTTCTAACTTATCTTTTTCTTGATCTTTTGCAACTGGGCTACTCTGATTTTCTTGGAAACTTACTGACCATGCTGAAACCTTCATCAAAACACATTCTTTGACATAAAAACAAATTGCTTCAAGAACTCCTTGACATCAATGACAACAACTACACTTGAGCAAAGGCAATGTACTCAAGGTACCCAAAATTGCCAACACAGGAAAATTGAAGATAAATCTGAGTGAGGAGTCTTCAAGTGGAGAGAGATCCACCAGCCAATGCAGTAGAGAGACAAAGTCTTCTAGAAGATCACTAGCCAAAGCAAAAGGGAAAAGAATTCTCTTGTGGAAGAGATCCATAAACTTGAAATTCGAGGATCAGTATCTCCTTTAGACAGAGGTCCATAAACATTATAATTGGGAAGGATTCCCAAAAGAGATTGATTGAGAAAATTTTAGTAAAATATTTTCTCCGTGGAGTAGCCCACATTGGGTGAACCACATAAATTGGTGTCTCATGTGTGTGTGATGTTTTGTGCACTATTTTAGTTTTTACTATTGATATTGCCATTGATATATTGCATAATATTGATTGTAAGAAGAAAAGTAAAAAGTTGTCTTATATTGTTCACCCCCCTTCTCAATATAAGCTTGTGTTCTTCGAAATAGGATAGTATGTGTACAAAGGATATCCAACAAGGTTATGGAATCCTATCAATTCACATTAATCACTTGGAGACCATACGATCCTGAGGGTTGTTACAATAAAATCGCTCTAGAATTTAATATGATGGAGCATAGGGAGGAAAAATATGAGAAAAATATTCTATGGATGCAAAACAATGATATCAACATTGAAGAAATATGACACAACAAAAACCTGGTAAGAGTGCATACTCACACAAAAATGGTTGAGGACTACTCAGCAGACTTTAGGATGGTAAGAAAAGATACATTAGATAAAAAGGCACCTCAATTAACCACCATCCCACCAAACTATTTTGTCGATCCTACTGTGGAGGTTATGAGCCTGAATCCTGAGCAAATCAAAATCATAGCTAAAGTACATGATCAAGCAACAGAAGAAAAAGTTGATACTTATTCTGCCTCTCAGTCCCCTAGTACGAGTAGAGGAAAAAAGATTATATCTATTTTTGCTACCCCAAGGAGTCTCATAGCCAAGAGTTTGATATTAGCTCTAGTGGCCTCATAGCATCTACAACAAATAGCTACAGGTTCACCACAGGTAGTACCAACAAATTTTATAGTAAACAATAAAGAAATTAAGATCTATGCCATGATGTGGGAGAGAATAAAGAAAGTTGGAGGATTCAATGATATCTTTAGATATTATCAGGAAGTGATGCTTGATACTATAGGACCTCCTCACAAAAGAGCAAGGATTGTATCAAGCTCTAGTGAGCCTATGAGCATCACTCTAGTCAGAAAGGAAGACTTTACACAATTCACTACTGAAGAGGAAGAGAAAATTAAAGTTATAATGGAATATATATTAATAGGGATTCGAAGTAAAATTAAAGTGTATATTTCACCTCCATCAAGTTCAGAGCCTACTTCCAAGGCCACCATCATCATTCCCACTGATGGAATACAGTCACTCCAAATAGATCCCAACATAGGTGATGCAACAATAGGAGACTTAGTCTTACTACTAAAACATAGAGTGCAAGTTCATGCACAGACTATGCTAGCCATTGAGAAGGAAGTGATGGCTTGGAGATCCAAAGAATAATAATTACAATCAAAAAATGAGAAGCTAAAAGCTGAAATAAATAAAACTCAGAAACAAAAGCCTTATGATAAATATTCATTACAAGTTCCAAAGCTTACAACTAGATTCAAGGAAAAGATGGTCAAAATAATTGAGAAGGAAGTAGAAATGATAGAGACTTGTTGCAAGAATTTTGGAAATATAATGAAGATAAATAAAGAGATAAAATCCCTATTGGTAAATACAAATAAGAATATAGTAGTTATATCCCAAGTATACGAAAGATGCAAGACCAAGTATGAACAATTAGGTCCATGCAAGTAACCACCATTTATGGGAAGATTCATAACTGCTTAGGAGAGTATGAAAAAGTTGTAAGTCTCAAAGTGGAAAGACCCAGATGGAATAACTCAGTCAGAGAGCTAGAAAAAGCAAAAAAAGATATAATTTTCTGACTAAAGCACCTTAATGTTGATGCCAAAAACTTACTTATCCTAGAAGGGTTCTATCAGATAATCATCTGAGATATCAGAGAATTATCCTATGAAAATGTTGACAAAGATAAGCTCTCTAACCAACTCATATCTTTGACCATGTACTCCTTGGATATCATCAGGTTCTTCCATAGTAGGTAGTCATCCATAAGAGAAGACAAAAGCAAAGGAATTAGAGCAATAGACAGGATTCACATAATCAGTGAGATCAATGAAGAAATATGGATCCTTATAGTGGATTCTATTGGTGAGAGTCAAGATGAGTGAGAGGTAATTAGGAAGAGTCAACAGGTATATGAGTCAATAAATAACATGGGGTTCATGATGATAGAAATGGGAAAAAAGAAAATAAGTGATAACTAGGCCATCTGTTAGTCATATTTTGCTAATATATTTTGAGGCAGTTAGATAAACAGACTATACAACACCCAACCGATGATAAGGCAGGAGATGGAAACAGGTGGACAGTTCAGATGCAAGTGGTTCAGATAGTTATCAAGTTGTTGTGACTATAAGAAGGATGTCTACAACCAAAATAATGATCGAGCATTGACATAGCATATTTTAAAAAGAGGTATAATCGAGTGACCATTCTTTGTTGTTGTATCTCCTTTGTTTTCTTTCTCATTTTTCATCTCCTCATTCCTCCCATTGATGTGCAAGTTTTTGATAGGAAAGTGTCCAAGAAGCTAATAATATTTCCATATTATTGAGCCAATCTAAAGACTTGACTATTGAAATATTTGAACGAAAGAGTGAGAGGTCATTGTTACGATATTTAAACGAGGATCTCTATTGTATTAATATTTCTAAGAGTTAAATGACGATTCCAAACCAACTCTTCATGTAATATCATTCAAATATTAATACGATTCTGGGCTTATTTCCTATTATATTTATATGTTTATATTTGTGTGTGTCTTTGTTATGGGTTACATTATTTGAACTCATAATGAACACTTCTCTCATTGGTCAACTATTATGTTTATTATGATATTCAAATGAATGTAATTGCATCGATTATTTCATCTCTTTCTTTCTATTTTTATTGAAATGTTATTAAATCTTGCTACAATAGCCCAAAGGATTAAAGCACCGGTTATACATAAGGCATAATAGAACTATTATTGTTTTAGCTCGATCAAATTTTATAATTATTAATTCATCACCATAAATCTAGAATATGTAGGCAGCAAATCCACCTCCTAGAAGAAGAAAAAGTGAGAAGGATTTGCCCAAATTTGACAATTTTGGAAAGTTTTGTAAACCATATAGGTAGGAGTAAATCATACAAACAGAAGGGAAAATATTACAAGGTGAAGGTAAATTGTACAATGTGCAATGAAATGAATGGAAAATATCATTTAAGTTGTAATTGCGCATGCTTTTGATAATTAAGGTGTTAGACTTAGTAAAATTCTTAATTAATATATTCTGGTATGCATGGGAAATTGTAAATAACTAATTTCCTCAGAAATCACTTTGGAATGGCCTGGGAAATATTATATAAGGTACCATTTTCAATTTTTATGGTCTGGTTAGATTCTGGTTATGATCTGGTGATATTTTGGTTATTTGGAATTGCTATGAGTTTTGGTTGTGAAGTGTTATTGTATATATCTGATTGTTGAGTGAAATTGTTGAACAATAATGAAGCATGAGTATAGTTTATAGTTCCACTCATGTATTGTATGATCCTGGAATGATATAATAGCATTTGACAGTTTATTTCTATTGCATGTACTTATTTTTGGTTGTTATGGCTATTTTATGCATTGCTATGGAGTAATTGGATTAAAACAACACTGGTGTGGCTATAATGAATGATTTGGAATGATGATAACATCAAGGCAAATGTATTGAACACTATTGTATTATTTATGGACATCACCATTGGATATAGAACTCTCTCAACCCTGATAAAGTACTTTGCATGTTGATAGGATTAGGATTAATTGCCACATTAAATATTTACAAAACTTATTTGAGAGAGATTGGTCCAGTAGAATATCTAATTTTTCACTTGGTTGTACCTTTGTTTCATACAAATTATACACCATAGTTCATACAAATCATACAGAAGATAATTATCATATTTGGCAGTTTATACGATTGAAGGGAATTTACCTAATTTGGCAACATTGGGAAATCGAACTGTTTAGTTACAAAATTGTGTAGGGTAGCTTGCAAAATAAAATTTGTAGGATTAGGTAAGTGTGAAATCATACAAGTTATATAATTGTATGATTTGGTATCGTATAGTGGTACAATTTGGGTTTATTACAATCTAATTAGTAGTCACACATTGCTAGTTATAGATATTGTATGATTATAAGATTGTACGATTTGGTCCATCGATTGGGAATATCAAGTTGATCATTCTAAGCCTAGAGAACCACCTCTAAGAAAATAGACTCATTAGATTAATAATCATAAGAACTTACAATGCTTTTATAGCACTCCAATCGGTTTGAAATCTCTACTATTATGGAGATCTTACTTGCTCCTACTATGTTTAGAAACACTCTAAACAATTCCCTATATGCTCTCACAACAAAACTGATTTCCTCTCAAATAGTAAAGCTGGTGCAACTATATTTAAATGAATGCTAAATATTTAGAACCTAGATACTTTAGGGAAGATACTCTAAAGTATGCTCTAGAGTCCAACATTCTCCCCCTTAAAGTTGAGAGGACTGACTAGATAGTCTCTCAACTTTATATACTGAGCTTTCGCAACTCCTTTGGTGAAGATGTCTGCTATGTTGTCCAAAGTGTTGCAATGTCATAGCTCAATCACCTGTTTCTCCACCATGTCTCGAATGAAGTGATACTTCATGTCAAAGTGCTTTGACCTCTTTGTGGTGGATAGGATTATGTGCCAATTGTATGGCACTCATATTGTCACAATACAATATAGTAGGACCACATTGTCTCTCACCTATTTCTTCTAGTACTTTTCTCAACCATAAGGCTTGGGCACTAGCATGTGTGATTGCTATGTACTTAGCCTCAGTAGATGATAGTGCTACAACAATTTGTTTTTTGGAACTCCATGTAATTAGCCCTGACCCAAGACTAAAACAATTCCCTGAAGTAGATTTCCTGTCATCTATGTTGCTGCCCCAATCACTATCACTAAAGCCAACTAATTTTACAACATTACATTTGTGGTAATGGATCCCATAATCCAATGTACCCTTTACATATCTCAAAATTCTTTTAGTTGCTTGTAGATGAAGTTCAGATGGATCAGCCATATACCTTGATACTAGAGAAACAACATATTGAATATCCGACCTTGTGTTGGTGAGGAACATTAGACTCCCAACCATGCTCTTGTAAGTGGTCTTGTCAACTTTTGGTGCTCCATATTCTTTGCATAATTGTATCCCATGACCTGTTGGAGTTGCAACAGACTTGCATTGCTCCATAGCAAATTTCTTTATCATGTCATGAGCATATTTATGTTGACATATGAAGATCTCATTTCCTGTTTGATGTACCTCCATTCCTAGAAAGTAATGCATCAAACCTAGATCCTTCATTTCAAACTCTTTCATCATGGAGTGTTTGAACTCCTCATTCATTTTATCACTGCTACCCATGAATATTAGATCATCCACATATAAGCACACAATGAGAATGTCTTTACCTTGTTTCATGTAGTAGAGAGTAGGTTCACTTTTGCTCCTAGTGAATCCATACTTTTGAAAGTAGCCATCAATGCGTGAGTACCATGCTCTTGGTGCTTGCTTTAGGCCATACAATGCTTTCTTCAATTTGTAGACAAGGTTCTCCTTACCTTGTTCTTCAAAGCCTTGAGGTTGTTGCACAAAAACCTCTTCATTCAAGTACCCATTGAGAAAGGCACTCTTAACATCCATGTGTTGAATTTTCCACCCTTTGTGGGCAGCCAAAGAAAGCACTAGTCTAATGGTCTCTTGTCTAGCAATAGGAGCAAAGGTCTCCTCATAGTCAATCCCATACTTTTGAGTAAACCCTTTTGCTACTAGCCTTGCCTTGTGTCTTTCAATGCTCCCATCAGCATTGAACTTGGTCTTATAGACCCATTTACATCCAACACATTTCTTGCCCTTAGGAAGCTCCACTAGCTCCCATGTATCATTCTTTTTTATAGAGGTCATTTCCTCTTTCATGGCCTGTTGCCATACATCATGAGTACATGTTTTTTCATAACTAGATGGCTCTAGCTCTACACTAGTCATTAAAGCATAGTTTACAACATCTCCCTTAGGCTCTTGAGAGTCTTCATCACCATACATGTGCAAATTTTCAAGTCTTTTCAAGACTTCATTCATTTCACTAGCTTGGCTTCTAGTGTATCTTCTTTGAAAATTCTTATCCATCATTTGGTAGGAGGGATGGTACTGAAGTGTTCTCTTACCTCTTGATGGTGAATCTACTTCCATGGGCATTGGAGAAGAACTTGCTGATCTTTGTGGACTTGGAGTAACACTTGTTGTACTTGAAGTAGAACTCTTTCTTGGACTTGGAGGAGGACTTCCATTGCTGTTCTTGTTAATGGGCTGCATTTGGGAGGAGCTTGCATCTTGAGATCCATCATCAACAAAAAGTTTTTGATGACCCCATTCTCCCCCTTCATCAAAAATTACATCTCTTGAGATTACAACTTTGTGAGTTTTTGGATTGTAGAGTCTATATGCCTTTGAAGACTCACAATACCCAATGAAAATACATGCTTGACTTTTGGGGTCAAGTTTCTTTCTTATCTCATCAGGAATGTGTGCATATGCAAGACAACCAAAAACTTTGAAGTGCTTTACATTTGGCTTTTTTCCATACCATCCCTCATAGGGAGTTATCCCATCTAAACTAGAAGTGGGACTCCTATTCAAAATGTAACCACTTGTCCTAACAACATCAACCCAATACATGTTACTGAGTTTCTTTGTTTGAAGCATTGATCTAGCCATTTCTACAATAGTGCGGTTCTTCCTTTCAGCCACACCATTTTGTTGTGGAGTGTAGGCAGTAGTTAATTGCCTTTTGATCCCACAATATTTACAATATTTGAGAAATGCATTTGAAAAAAACTCCCCTCCTCTATCAGTCCTTAATCTCTTTACAACATACTCACTTTGATTCTCTACATTATTTTTGAAATCCTTGAAACATTCAAAAGCTTCATCCTTAGTTTTCAAAAAATAAATCCAACACATTCTAGAGAAATCATCAATGAAAGTGAGAAAGTAAGAATTGTTACCCAAAATTTTGGTATGCATTGGACCACAAATGTCCGAATGTACCAATTGTAGTGGATGGCTTGCTCTCCATGCTTGACCTCTTGGAAACTTTGTTCTTGAGTGCTTTCCCAAAACACAACCTTCACACACCTCCTTGTGCTCTTCAACTCTTGGTAGTCCACTCACCATAGCTTGAGAAGTCAACAACTTCAAGCTTGCAAAATTAAGATGACCAAATCTCAAGTGCCAAAGCACACTTGGATTTTCTATGGCTACACTAGCAAGTTGGGCACCTCCTTGTTCCCCAAATTTAAGAGGAAATAACCTATTCTTTGTCATAGGTACTTGTGTAACAACTCTATTACAATTGTTTTTGTCAAAAATTACACATTTTCCATTTTCAAAAACAAGTTTATAGTTCTTTTCCATGATTTGTCCAACACTAAGCAAATTATGTTGGAGTTTAGGAGTGTAATAGATATTGTTCACCTTCTTTGTGCCTTCTTTTGTTGGAACCTCCATGGCTCCCATACCTTCAACTTGTAGTGCCTTGTCATCTCCCAATTTGATCTTTGATTTATATGTGGAATCCATTGTAGCAAATAACTCTTCTTTGCCACTCATATGATTTGAGCAACCAGTATCCAAAATCCAAGTTTCATTAAGATTTTGATCTGATTTTCCATATGTGAGGAACAAATTTGAAGAAGTTCCTTCCTCTTCTCCATAATTTCCATAATTATTACTTCTCCCTTCTTGAGAAGTCTTGGACCAACAATCTTTAGCAAAGTGACCAAGCTTACCACAATTGTAACAAGCTTTGTTTGATTTGTCACCTCCTCTTCCTCTTCCTCTTCCTTGGTAGCCACCTCTTGATCTACCTCTTCCTCTTGCTCTTCCTCTTCCTTGTCCTCTTCCTTGTGCATTGCCATGAGTCTCACCTTCCTTGGATGAGAATGCTTTGTCATCACCTCCAAAGCTTGATGATGTAGAAACCTGTAGTCTCTCTTCATGGGACATCAAAGAACCAATTAGAGCATCAAAAGTTAGAGTAGACAAATATTTAGATTCTTCAATAATAATAGCAATATGATTCCATTTATGAAGAAGTGTTCTCAACACTTTCTTCACAACCACTTCAGTTTTTATGTCTTCACCAAGTGTCTCCATTTTGTTTACAATTGCTTTCACTCTCACACAATAATCTCCCACTCTTTCATCATCTTGCATCTTGAGATTCTCAAAATATCTCTTCAAGGTTTGAAGCCTCACTTGCTTCACTTGATTTCTCCCTTGATAGCTATCTCTCAAGGCTTTCCATGCTTCTAGGGCTGTTGAACAAGAAGCAATCCTTGGAAAGATGCTTTTCTCCAAAGTTGCTTGGAGATGGTAGAGAGCAAATGAGTTTTTCTTTTGGGCATCCTTTTTATTGGTTCTATCAGCTGCACTCAAGGTGGTCCAATATGTAGGTTCATTGTAGCCTTCTTCTACAATATCCCATAACCCCTTGCCTATGAGTAAGGTCTTCATCTTGATAGACCAATACTCATAATCTAACCCATTAAATTCAGGAATGGGAAGATTGTTATTGGCAGCCATTGATGCTAATCAACAAAACTTTGGAATAATGTAGATAGCTTCTAATACAATATTTTTGCAATAAAGGAGCAGTATAAGATCTTATTTTACTCAATTGACTCAACCTGTTAAGTCAATCTCTCAAAATTAACCTCTGATTGCAAAAATACATGCTTCTTTTTTATTTACCAAAATCTCAAGCACCAAATTTATCATAAATCAGCCAATACTGATTGAAACAAACTAAAATTTTTACTGTAGACTTTTGATATATGTATCTGAAAACCCACTAAATTTTAGAAGCAAATTCACACAAATGAGAAATATGTGATCAATTTACTTTTGCCCTTTCTAGATCTTAGAGTGTTTTTTGAGACAACCTCAATGTTTTTCACATAAATCAATCCATACAACTCCAAAATTTCTGAAAATTAAACTCTGTATTCCTGAGACAATAATCTGAAAACCCTCTAAATTTTAGAAGAAAATTCACAAAGGTGAAAAATATGTGATCATTTACTTTTTCCCTTTTTATCACAATTCTGGATCTAGGATTTTTTGAAGAAAAAATCAATATTCACACAAATCGATCAATACAGATCCAAACAACCTGAAATTTTGTTTGAATGATGATTTTATCTAAATAAAATTTCTCCCAAAATTTTAGAAGCAAATACCCTGTATTCCACCTTATACAACCATTTTATTGCAAAACTCAAAATGCTAATAAAATCAGCAAATGAGCTCCAAATTACCTAAAATTTTTACTACATCCTCTTGATGTAATTATCTAAAAACCCTCAAAATTTCATTAGAAAATACCTCAGGATGCATGAGATATGAATGATTTACTCGAGCTCTTCCTTGCAACTCTATTGAGTGCTGGCCACTTGAGTTTCTCTAACAAAGTGCGTGCTTCAGATCTCTTCACACCACTCTCCACAGGTTTTGATCCATCTGAGCAAACCTGGTATGCTAATACCAAAATGAGAAAATAGACTCATTAGATTAATAATCATAAGAACTTACAATGCTTTTATAGCACTCCAATCGGTTTGAAATCTCTACTATTATGGAGATCTTACTTGCTCCTACTATGTTTAGAAACACTCTAAACAATTCCCTATATGCTCTCACAACAAAATTGATTTCCTCTCAAATAGTAAAGTTGGTGCAACTATATTTAAATGAATGCTAAATATTTAGAACCTAGATACTTTAGGGAAGATACTCTAAAGTATGCTCTAGAGTCCAACAACCTCCCCATCGGGAATACTACACCCCTATGCTACATTTGGTGTCGTTGCCTTATTGAACTTGGAATTTTTGTTAAAATGGGTCAAATTGACAAGTAAGAATACTACAAAATTGGAGGTGAATGACAGAAAACAGTGTACAAAGGTGTAGGAGATGGGAAGTACGAGAGAACATTCTAGTAAGAAGGAGCACGAGGATTTCTCAAAGAGAGAATGCAAGTAACTCAGACCATAGTACACATGAACCAAAAATAGAGCAAGTTTGGGCATTTGAAGAAGGAGATTTTGAAACACTACTGATAGAGATAGAAGAGGAGGTAATAGAACCACCTAGCGTAGAGGCACGAGTTGATAGAGAAGTAGTGCAAGAGGAAGGAGAGTGGATGGTGACACCTAAGAAAGTGATGGAAGGGTTGCAAGGGAGTGCAGAGGATGGGAGTCAGGCACCAGAGCAATAGGGCATGAGGTCTCAGGAGGAAGGACCAAGACCATCTCCCTCACATCAGTGAAGGAGGTCATGGAGTGAAGATGCACGTGAGTTTGGTCAATGATTGGTGGGATAGAATAAGATACCTTGAATAGAAACTTTTGATGATGATTGTAGTAAGACACCCCCAAGGAGGAATCAGATAGAGATTCCATGGGAGACCTCAAGTGATGAGGATGATTCTTCGAAGATGGCTAATAAGGCAGCCAAGCAGAGATGTCCACCTTTTATAGGTGAGGGTAAGGAAGACCCCACAAGACATATCAAAACTTGTATAACCATTTGGAGAGCAAATGGTGTAGACTAGTCCATATGATTGGGTAACTTTATTTCTTGCTACCTTGAGAGGATTGGTGATCGATTGGTATCTGAAGAGGGAAAATACTATAGATTTTTAGACTTGGAATCAAGTGAAGGAGAAATTCATTGAAGAATTTTACCCTTTG
The DNA here is from genome assembly GCA_028583015.1 of Wollemia nobilis. NCBI lineage: Eukaryota > Viridiplantae > Streptophyta > Pinopsida > Araucariales > Araucariaceae > Wollemia > Wollemia nobilis. The sequence continues at coordinate 5,376,376 of JAQPPZ010001063.1, read as the reverse complement.
AAGGATGATGGAGATATTGTTACTGAACTTTGTATGATGAAGCAAAAGTTTGATGAAGATGTAAAATCATACAACCGTAGACTAAAGTAGTTAGTAGATAAGATGCAGATGCCTTTGGTAGATGTATTGGTAAAGTGGTGGTTTGTAGATGGATTACTACTAAAATATAAGAAAAATATGAAGGTAGTACCATCAGAAATGTATGAAGAAGCTGTAAAGCATGCAAAGAATTTTGAAAGTGAATCGAAATAGATGTATATAGGAATTTTATCTCATCCCAAGTCTAATGATTCAGATAGTGGAGAAGATGACACTATACAGAGGATAGTAGCATCATTTCATCAGGAGTTTGACAAGATCATGAAAGAACAAAGAAGCAAACTTGATAGGAATGATATTTGGTGCACATAATGCAATATTGAAGGGCATACAAATGTGAAGTATCCATGGAATGACTATTGTCATATCTGTAATGTGATGGGACATGAGGTAATGCTATGTCCATATAATGCAAGAGTACATCCATAGGTCCTGATAATCCAGGAGTAGGAAGAGAAATAGAAGACCCTAGGAAGCGGCAACAAGCAACAAGTGGCGGTTATAGAAATAGTTGACGAGGTGGAAGGTCAAACCAAGGCAATCGATAAGGAGGATAAAGTCATTTGTAGTATGACTCGAAAGGGAGGCCGATCATACAATGTCACAATTGCCAAGAATGGGGGCATTTCATGAAAAATTATCCTTCACCTCAGAGATAGGAAACATCGCAAGTAAACACTACACATATGTGTAGGTGGTGTGGTCCAGGGAACCACAAGGAAGCAAATTGCCCCAAGCAAGTGAGTTCAAGTAACCTATAGAATGTAAATTATTTAGATATTGAGGTTCCTCAAGTTAAGGAGGAAACCTAAGAAGTTTTAGTCATGACAAGGAATCAGGCTAAAAAGGATAAGTATCCAGAGCCAACAAAGGAAAAGTAATGCTAGCAAGTAGCAAAGAAAATACTACAAGATGAAGCACAAAAAGCTAAACAAGTGAAGTTAGTTAAAGAAAAGGAACTAAAAAATCCATCAGAAGAGAAGGTAATTGTGCAAAGTCTGGCAGCACAAGTTTTGGACACCATAGTAGAGATCAAAGTGGCAAACCTATTGGAAGCTATTCCATCATTATAGAAAGTGATGGTGGAAGAGATACAACCACATAAGGTGATGGAAGTGCAGAGTCAACCGATTTAAGAAAAGGAATGAAAAGACCAATTTATGGATCCAACTATATTGATGATTGATGTGGGAAAGAAACCTGCATTAGTTCATATGGAGATCCTAGGGCACAAATTGACACAAGTTATTATGGATGGAGGATCCAACATCAATGTGCTACCTAAAAGGACCTAGCTAGAACTAGGTGCTCCATCTCTATGGGCACCGAGCTTTTGATTATATGGTGCTGACTAGTATGGTATCAAGACAAAGGGAGTCTTGATAACACAACAAGTGGTGATAGCTGACCAAGAGTTTGTCTTGGATTTCATTGTGATTACTATGCAGAAGCTTGCATACGATGCTCTCTTGGGGAGAGGATGGCTATGAGTAGCCAAAGTTAATCACAATTGGGGAAAGAATCAGATCACTTTCAAGAAGGGACAACACAAATATATGATTAATCTGACTAATCAAAAGGTTAGTGAGGATGTAGCTACGATCGATGAATCAAAAAATTCCTTAGGTGATGAAGGGTATGAACTAGATGGAGAAGGAATGTTGTACCTGGATGAATGTAGTGAAGATGAAGCTAGATATGATAGTGGACTTCTTCATTGGAAAATGGAGGAGTACAAAATTTTTCAGCCCAACTACCTCTGTATTGACTTAGAGGAGATCAAGGAAAAATAAGATGAACCCAAAGTCAGCCAGGAACCTAAGAAGGAGGTGGAAGAGAAATGGACATTTCCAAAGAGTTTTGCAGAGTATATAGTAGGAGATGTAAAAATTGATACAAGATCGACACACCCAAAGAATGTAGAGAAAGCAGCAAGTGAGCCAAAGAATATCAAATATGAAGGACCTTGGATAGTGGACATCAATCTAGGGATGGAGGATGAACCTAGGATGATTCACTATGGTGATGATTGGAACCTTGTATTGAAAGCGATAACTTTTAAGATATTCTTGGAATATAAGGATGTCTTTGCATGGACATATAAGGACTTGAAGGGAGTACCACCTGAGTTATGTGTCCACAAGATTACACTAATTCCTGGAGCACAACCCGTAAGGAGGAGACCATATAGAATGAACCCAAAGTATGTTGCATTAGTGAATGTAGAGATAGAGAAGATGTTGGAGGTAGGAATCATCTTCAGGGTGACAACTAGTGAATGGGTATCACCTATAGTGATCACCTTGAAGAAGGAAGTGGACAAAATCAGAATATGTGTGGACTTTAGGAGTCTAAATGCAGTAACTATTAAGGACCCCTTCCCTATTCCCTTCATAGATTCTATCTTGGAAGAAGTCGTAGGACATGAGATCTATTCATTTTTGGATGGATTTTTGGGTTACAATCAAATAAGTATAGTCGAGGAGGATAAGTTGAAGACCATATTTATTATGGAGAATGGCATCTATGCATATAATCGAATGCCATTCGGGCTCTGTAATGCCCTAACTACATTTCAGTGCATCATACTGTATATATTTGATCAGTTGGCAATAGGGAACTTCAAAGCATTTTTGGATGATTGGTCCATTTATGGGAAGATCAAGGAGCATCTTCCTACCCTCAGTGAATGCATGAGTAGGTGCAAAAATGCATAGATATCATTAAATCTTAGGAAGTGCTACCTGATGGTACCATATGGAAAATTGTTAGGACACATAGTGTGTAGTGAAGGATTAAAAATAGATCCTGATAAGATCCATGTGATATTGCACATGGAAGAACCATATGATGTGAGTTCACTTAAAACCTTCCTTGGATCGATGGGGTATTATCGAAGGTTTATCAGGAACTATGCACATGTATCCTATCCATTGGATTCATTGATAAAGAAGAATGTTCCTTTCATATGGATAGAGGAGCACCAAGGAGCCTTTGAGGAGTTGAAGGCTAAGCTTGTGAGTAGCCCAATTTTGGTGTTCTTAAATTGGGATAAGGAATTCCATGTCCATATTGATGCTTTAAATTTTGCAATCGGATGTGCTTTGGCACAAGAAGGATAGTTCAGGTTGGATCAACCTATTTTCTTTGCTAGTCACCTATTGTCAAGGGTAGAGAGAAATTATAGTACAATAGAAAGAGAAGCTTTGGGAATGGTATATGCAGTCTAAAATTTTAGGCATTACCTATTGGTGAATCCCTTTGCTTTTTATGTAGATCACCAAGCCCTATTGTACTTGATAAATAAATTAGTGATACAAGGATGGGTCAGTAGGTGGCTCATCACCCTATAGGAGTTCGTATTTCGAGTAGTAGTGAGACCTGGTAAGAAGCATGTCATTGTAGACCAGTTGTCTCGGATACGATCAGGAGAGCCTATAGGAATAGGGGTTTTGGATGAATTCCTTGATGCATAATTATTTACCATCAATGTTGTTCCATCATGGTACAAGTTGATTGGCTAATACCTTTCCATAGGAGAGTTGCCATAAGAAATGATGGCAACCAAGAAAAAGAAAGTGATTATGAAGTCAACACCCTTCCAGTTGATAGCAGGATTGTTGTATAATATGGGAAGTGATGGTATCTTACGAAGATGTGTGATGGAAGAAGAAGTCAAAGTGGCATTGAAAGAAGCTCATGAAGGCTTAGTAGGAGGGCACATGGGACCAGATGTGATAGCTAGGAAAATATTACTAGCTGGATTATGGTGGCCCACATTGTATAATGATGCAAAAGAGTATGTGAAAGCATGCAATACTTGTCAAAGGGTAGGAAAGCTAGTAAAGAGGGACTTTATGCCTTTGCATCCATCACAACCCCAAGAACTATTTGAAAGGTGGGGATTGGACTTCATCGGACCATTGAAGACATCTCATAGAAGGAAGTGTAGATACATTGTAGTAGCAATAGAATACTTGACAAAATGGGTCGAAGCGAGAGCATTACCTGATAACTCAACAAAAAGTATAATAAGATTCTTGTACGAGTAGGTAATCACAAGATTTGGTATTCTACTATAGATCATGAGTGATCGAGGAGGACACTTTGTCAATGAAATCATCAAGATGTTGATAATAGAATTCAAGATTTTGCACTCATTGTCTAGTCCGTACTATCCCAGAGCAAATGGGCAGGTAGAAGCAACAAACAAAGTCCTGGTATCTACTTTGTATAAAACCTATGGAATAGAAGGAGAATATTGGGAGGAAAGGCTACCATCTATTTTTTGGGTATATAGAACAAATTTTAAACCAACAATAGAGCATACACCTTTCTAGTTGATGTATGGATAGGAGGCAGTGGTGCCAGTTGAATTCTTGATACCAAGTTTGAGAGTCATGGTAGAGCATCGCTTGGGTGATCAAGAAAGTTTGGAAGAGCGACTAACAACACTGATCAAGTTAGATGAAAGAAGATTCATGGCACAATGGGTGATTGAGGTAGCTCAGAAAATAAGGAAGTTATGGCATGACAAACATTTGAGGAAGTTAGAACTTAGTCCGGGTGACTTGGTTCTAAAGTTTAATGGAAAGCGAGAAATCAAGCTCGGTAAGTTGAAGACTTTATGGCTTGGTCCCTATAAAGTGGTAGAAGTAATGAATAATGGAGCAGTCAAGTTGCAAAACTTGAATGGGATGGAGGTACCCAACACTGTAAATGGCTCAAAGTTGAAGCCTTACAAAGTATAGTGCTTATTCATTTCTTCAGAAGAGATTGAACGAAGAAGATGAGCAAAAGCTCAATGGAGGACTCAAGGTGAGCAAGGTCCATCATAGGAAGATCCTGACATGGGACTCACACATTTATTTGTAGAAGGGGAGGAGACAAGACCAACCATAGAATAGTAGGAGTTGGCACCTCGACCCGGAGAAAGAAGAATATTGTGAGTGCATGTCAGATTTGTGGATGGGACCGAACGAGTAATAGAGGAAGATGAAGAATGGATTCCTCCAAATGAAAGAGGATATCAAGAGATAGTACTATTACCCAGAAATAGGGGAAGGCAAGAAGAAGCACCCCAAGTAAATATAAATATGATGTATCCTCGGGTGGAGCGTAGAGAACTACCCCAACAAGCTGAAGGATGAAGAAGGATACGATTAATAATATGATATGAGGATAGAGTGGACACTTTTGAAATGGAAGTTCTAGAAGAGAATAGGAATGAGACCATCGATGAAGAATTGGTTGGACTTACTCCATTAGCTTAGATAGGGCTATTATAGTAGAGAATGTGACTATAAACTCAACAACTATAGGAAGAATATCAGACGTTGCGAGGTCATAATGCAAGGTTGAGAGAACAAACCATCCAAGAATTGGATAGTACAATATGAAGGTTGGATGAACAAAGAATAGCTAGGCTATAGGATCTAGAAGGGGAACCTGAGGATGATGAGGGGATAACTCCAAGGAGTGGTATAAGAAATGATGGTGCAAGCACAAGTTCACAAGTACCACCAAGTGATCCACCAATGATGAATGAAGATGTAGAGATGCTTTGGCGAGACATTGAGGAAGCAACCACATCACCTGAATCACAAGGTAATGCACGAATGGATTTGAGTGACTCTAATGATGAAGGAATGCCTTGGATAGTAAGGGAACCTAGCATAAAAAGTAGTGATGATGATGATTGCCCAAGGAATCCCTAGAATCCTTAAGATAATCATGATCCCCTAGCATGTACAACAACACATCGACAACTAGGGAGATCATAGGAGCATCAAACCAACCTTGATCCACAAGCATATATAATAGCCCATCGATAGTTGAGAAGACAAATGAGATAAGTAAGGATATTGGAGAGATTGATGAATTTACCAATAGATTGGGTAGAATAGAGAGAAGAGAATCAGAATGACTCAAGTTCTGAGATAGATTTTTTTGATGCATATAGAGAGGTCTTGGCAACTTCATCTCCACAAAGATGCTTCAAGGAAAGAATATGGAGATGTCACTTAGCACATGCAGATCATAGAATCAGAGCACTATGATAATTATCACCAAGTACAAGATGAAGTAGAAGTCCACTAGCCAACATTGAGTTGGTAGAGATAACTCTTGATAACCAAGCAATGGGAGGAAGGAATAGACAAGGACCCCTAAGGCTTCAACCAAGAAGGGGAGGAGGTATTCGACCATGAAATGAGCAAGGACAAGGTGATGTTACAATTAGAGGAGGAAGAGGATGAGGAAGGTTTCGACCCCCTACTCCTAGATGGTCGGGAGATACACCCTTAGCTTGTTTGAATTGGACAAGGAATCTATAAGGTTTACCATGGATGAGAGGGATCTTACCAAACCCCACAAGGCATTATCCATTGGGATGACCACCCCTAATCTGATGAGGACCTCAAAGAGTGGTAGGTGGTAGAGGATTACTCCAAGAAAGGGAGGAATCACCACTGGTGCAGAGAAGCCCGATGTCAAGAGGAATAGGATGGGGAAGACACTCGTGTGGTAGAGGCCTTGCTGGTAGAGGAAGAGTACATTTTGTAGATGAAAGAAACTAGGGACAACAAAGGATCCGATCACCAAGTCTGGAGCAAGAATTGATCCGAGGAGATAGGTGAAGGAGTCACTCGAATGATAGTAGAGTAGTAAGGACACCACTACCAAGGGATCAATCACCTATATGATAAGAGGAAGGGACACTAGGTGAAGATACTCTAGCTTGCAATTGTACAATCCCAAATTGTACACATGGTATGGGAAGGCTAGGGAACTCGGTAACATCACAAGTGGAGATGAATCATCCTAGAGAGCAAGTGGTGCTAGGTGACACAACCACTCAGAATGTCATAGTCGAACCTCCAAGAGAAGAATCATATGGGATCGTACAAGTGAATGTCACTATGCGATTTCCATGATGGTAAGTGTAAATAGGTTAGGAAATGAGAAAATGAAAATAAAATAAAATAAAATGCCTTAATTGTGAAAATCCCTCGGGATGCAATTAAGAAGGAAGTGGGTTGAAAACTAGAAATGATGACCTCTTCAAAGAGAGAAAAATAGAAAAATTCTCTAAGTGATAGATCGTACAAGTCAAATTTAAAGCTGAAAAAGCATAAGTGAGAGATCGTACAAGCAAAATTGGAAAAAGTACATGCAAAATCATACAAGGAGGCATGTTGTATGATTTGGATCGTACAATGTATGGTTTTGGGTGTAATTGTATGATTTTCAACTATCGCATTTAATGTTCGCATGTGTGGAATGATGTGTTGTCGAAAAAGCATGGGAAAAAGTTAAAATCACATGAAAAAGTGATGAGTTGTCGATCATCCAGGCAAGGAAGATGAAAAGACATGCAAAGTGGTACAATTTCAAATTTGGAGTGGTTAGGGTTCGAGGATAGTTTAAATACAAGGCTCACCCTAGCAATTTTTAAAATCGTACAAGGAGGAATTCGAAATTTTTAGGAGGATGAAGGTGAAAAGTATGCAATTGAATGGAGATGACTACATGGGCATTAAAATTCATCAGTGAGCTACAATATTTCATGACCCATTTTTAAATTCACACCATGGAGACTTTTCACATTCAAGAAAATCAAACCAGAGAAGAAAAAGCAAGGGTTTGACTCCATTAAAAGTAGATTTTGAGTTCAACCAAAGGGAAATGAGGGTTTGTAGTAGAAGGCATCCAAGTATGAACTAGGTTGTTGAAAAATGTACATTAGGGTTTGAGAAAGTTGTGGATTGGAGCTAGAGTAGAGAAATTGTAGGAAAAAGAAGCTTACAAACCCTAATCTGATAAAAGTGGCCAAAAAAAACTAGAGAAGATAGAGGGAAGGAAGGAGAAGATTGTACAACCCTATTAAATAGCCAAGAAATTTTGTTTTTGGGGATAAATTGTGCCAAGTGTGGAAAATTTGAAAAATTGCTCTCGAAAGGCATTGAAAAGATAGATCGAGGTATTTCGGCAATTGGGTCGATGAGAAATCATGGAGGAGAAGTGAAAAACATGATTTTTAGGTGAAAAAGGGTTTGAAGAGATGTATTGTATGATTTGGAGGTAGATTGTACGATCTTAAGAAAAATATTGTACGATTTTAGGTAATTTTTGGGTTATTTTAAGCTTTTTGAGCAAATCGTATGAAATCATATGGAATTGTATAGATTTAGTGAAGGGAAGTAGCTAGAGAGGGATATTGTATGGAGTAGTATGACCCTATATATTTTTGTGCTGTAGTTGTATGATTTGTAGAAGATTGAATAGTTTGAATATTGAATAGTGAAGATTGAATAATTGTACGATCTGGAGGTGGTTGTGGATTGGGAAACCATATAGGAGCAAGTTGGAAAGCATATTGTATGATTTATAGTAGATTGTATGATTTTTGGAACACTTATAATTGTAGAATTGGTGATGTTCGAGTAGCAAGATAACTAGAGGAATGGCGAGAAAATGATTTCAGCCGAAGAGTTCGGATATCGGTTAAGAAGAATTGCAGCCAATAGGGTGGAACGGTCACCAGGACCCTTGCACAAGAGAGAGTCACATCCATGGCAATACCAAGGGTGATAGTTTTAGTCCCATGGTTGGTATGGTACTCATCCTTGGAGGAGAGGAGGATACAGGCCATGGAGAGGGCAGAGGTATTGGAGGGCTGATCGAAGGAGGACACCACCAAGATATCGAGAGGAGGATATGGCACAAGAGAGGATCCCGAGGAGGGAGTTGAGGAGTGAAGTACATTTTCTAGATCTAGATGAGGATCTGAGTAGTGGACCTGAGGAAGGTCAGGTTGAGATAATGAATATATCATTCATACAACATGGAGGAGAGACATGCAGGAGGTGGTGGAGTAATGAAGAAAACAAGAACCACCCTTGGAGGAAATAGTTTGAGGAGGTTGGTGTAGCTATAATAGCACAAGTGCCACCACACCAGAAGACCTTCTTCTACAACTATCTATTGCAGATGGTTCAAGCATATAATCTTGCAACTAGAATTACCTATGTCAATGTGGGCAAGCGATCGGTGAAAGTAGAAGTTATGATAGAGGCATTCAGGAAAATATTTGGATTGCCAGCATATGGCATGGAGATAGTTAAGAAGTTGGTTGATCTGATTGAGACACATCGCATCATCACTTCACTTACCAATGTGAAATCATCGACTGATGCAAAGATCTCGGGTGTAGGGACTCGAGGAATTAAATAGAGCTAGTTGAAAGGGAAAGATTGGCCATGTGCTATGAATACTATGATGGCTCGACTATCAGGAGATACATGAGCTATAGAGATGCCAATCTGGATGGCTCAGTATGTAGAAGGTATCACCAAAGGAATCAAGTATGATTGGGGTACCTATTTAGAGAAGAATATGCACGAAGTACTAATAAAGAGACCAAAGAATTTTGGGATGACTTTCCATGCCATTGGATTGTTGTTAAATGTTGTTATAGAGAAGGGAATCCACTTTCCAGGTTTGATAGAACCTAGGAATGTTAAGGTAGGATAACCAACCATTTTGAGGTGGGCAAAGTCAGTACTAGTTTAGAGAGAGACTCTAGAGAAGTCTCAAACAAAGAAAGAGTAGTAGGCCACTATAGTATAGGAGGATACTTCCTCGGATGAGGATGTACACCCTAGAAGGAAAAGGCCTAGGAAGTTGGAACCTGAACTAGAACAATAAGCACTTCAACAATGGTAGTAGGAGCAATCGTTAGTTTAGGAAAGGGAGGAAATTATGGGGAGGCAATCCAACCCAATATGAGTAAGAACAAGGAGACAATGAGAAATAATGGTGAGTAATCCTACTCTAGAAAAATAAGTTGAGACTATACATAAGGATCAATAAGAGGAAGAATAGTCAGACTCGGAGAAGCTAGATTTGCATGATTGGAATTGGACAGAAGCAAGAGATGTTGGAATCCCCATAGATTTTCTAGCATGATGAATTTGAAATTTTAGACTCTTCAAAAATTTTGGAGGATATAGAAGTGAGGTAGATAGCATAGGAAGTAGCAGCCACTACTCAGGAGGAAAAGGAGAAAATCGAGGTGAGAGTGGAAGCCTTAGAGGAAGAGTCTAGAGAAAAGAAGAAGCCTCATTTCAAATTTGTGATGGGAGGAAGTTTGAATCAGAGTGATGCATAAGAAGAGATGAAGGCATCATAGGAACAAGAAGAACCTATTGTTGAAAAATTCATAGTAATGGAAACTCAGTAGAATTAGGAGGAAGAGTAGGTGACCGAAGAGCAACAGGTGGGCTTCATTGAATAGAAAGAAGCCCAGGAATCGATAGAGTAGTAACAATATTAGTAGGAGATTGTGAATATAGAAGAAGATGTGGAGGTGGAGAGGACAGTGGAATAGACTCCACCAAGGGAAAATATAAATATAGAGAGAGCACTACTAGAGCTTGGGGGAAGCTCTAGCCACCACATGGAAGAGGAGGAAGAATGAACTCCTATAGATGAGGAACTATGGAGAATGCAAACAAGTTATCTCTTGGAGGTACCATAGTTTGCAAATATTGAAACTGAGGAGGATGCACAAGGAGTAGAAGATAAGGTGGAACATTTCTTCTCTCAGATAGGCAATGCCATAGCTAGCACCAAATTATAGTTTTGTATTGGATGCATGGGAGAATTGAAGTTGTGGGAGGAACAAGTGTCTCTCGAGTTGGAGAAGATAATAGAATGGGTGAGCAATGAGGAGCGTACAAGGAGAATTGTGGATATTCATGTACAACACCCATGGAAGTTACCCAAGGAAGAGGTAACCATGATGTTGGGAAGAGATGACTTGCCAGAGGGAGTGAGAACCAATTATAGGTAGCATCCGAGGTTGTACCTAGATAGAGCCAATTATCCAACTTGTCCCATGAATACAATGGAGTTGGAACATAAGAGGGTCACTATGGGATTGGCTATCACTCTGAGGAAGTTGAACTTCCTAACACATTGGATAGAGTGGTTGAGCATAGGATTGGAGTAGATCTATCAGCTCAAGGAAGCTCAGAAGGAGGAGATGGAAGCCACTCAAAAATAAATGATTGCAATGGAGGAAGAATTGTAGAAGAGTAAGGCTATGATAGAAGAGAAAATAAAGAAATTGGAAGAAGAACTTCTAAGTACTAGGGCTGATTTTGAGGCTAGACTTAGTTCGCTTGAAGAGGAGAAGTGACAGGTCTCACAGATGGTAGAAGACAAGATTAAGGAGTTGGAGGCTCAACTCAGAGCAAAGGATGAACAACTAAAAATATAGTTGGCCAAAAAATATGAGCAACTGGCAACACAGGCTAAGAAGATAGAAGAGCTCACAAAGGACAACAAAATATATAATGATATGGTCCTAGAGAAGCAAGCATAATTGAGTGCTAAGGAGGATATTGTTCATGCTTTGGAGGTAGATATTCATCACCATCTATAGACCATTATAGATAAGAATGAAGAATTACAAGCAGTAATTCGAATAGAAGCACATTTGTAGGAGAAGTTGAAGAAGAGTGCCACTGATCATGAAAAGTAATTGAGGGAACTCTTGAAGACTACTAAAGAGAAAGCTAATCACCATGGGTTGAAAGTAGTAGAAATGGGGAACTACGCAGCCAAGTTGAAGAACCAATGTGCAATTCTTCAATCCCAAGTGGATGACTTAAAAGTCATGTTGAGGTATAGCTGAAACAAAAATATGAGTCGGTGAGGACACTGACCAAAGTAAATGGGGAGGGTAGATGTAGGCAACAAATCCACCTCCTAGAAGAAGAAGAAGTGATAAAAGGATTTGCCCAAGTTTGATAATTTTGACAAGTTTTGTAAACCGTACAGGTAGGAGTAAAACCATACAATCAGAAGGGCAAACTATACAAGGTGAAGGTAAATCATACAATGTGCAATGAAATAAAATGAAATGCATGGGAAATGTAATTTTAGTTGTAATTGCGCATGAATTTGATAATTAAGGTGTTAGACTTAGTAAAAGTCTTAATTAATGTATTCCATTATGCATGGGCAGTTGTAAATAACTAATTGCCTCAGGAACCACTTTGGAATGGCTTGGGCAATATTATATAAGGCCCCATTTTCAATTTTGATAGTCTGGTTATGATCTGGTGATATTCTGGTTAGTTGGAGAATGCTATGAGTTTTGGCTGTGAAGTGTTATTGTATATCTCTGATTGTTGATTGAAATTGTTGAATAATAATAAATATTGAGCATAGTTTATGGTTTCTCTCATGTATTGTATGATCCTAGAATGGTAGAATAGCATTTGATAGTTTATCTCTATTGCATGTACTTCTTTGTGGTTGTTATGACTATTTTATGCATTGCTATGGAAGAATTGGATTAAACCAGCATTGGTGTGGCTTTGTGGAATGATCTGTGATGATGATAATATCAAGGAAGATGTATTGAACACTGTTGTATGATTTTTGGATGTCACCATTGGATATAGAACTCTCTCAAGCCTGATAAAGTACTTTGCATGTTGATAGAATTAGGATTAATTGCCATATTAAACCCTTACAAAACTTATCTAAGAGAGATTGGTCTAGTAGAATATCCAATTTAGCACTTGGTTGTACCTTCTTTTCATACAAATCGTACACCTGAGTTTGTACAAATCGTACAAGATAATTACCCGATTTGGTAGTTTATGCGATTGAAGGGAATTTACCCGATTTGGTAGTATTGGGAAATCGAATTGTTTAGTTATAAAATTGTGTATGACAGCTTGCAAAACCAAATATGAAGGATTGGCTAAGTGTGAAATCATACAAGATCTATCATTGTATGATTTGGGATCGTACAATGGTACGATTTGGTGTTCCGTACAAGCTGTTTAGTTGTCGCACATTGCTAGTTGTAGACTGTACGGTTGTACGATTTGGTCCATCGATTGGGAATAGCAAGTTGATCATTCTAAGCCTTGAGAACCACCTCCCCACTAGGAATACTACACCCCTATGCTACAGAAGAGCATGAACTTAAAGAATTTAAGCTCAGCTCAAGCGTATCCTTACCATACTTGGCCTGTCTAGAAAATATTAAAGAATTCTATTCCCAAGTTAAATAGGCAGGTCGACCAGAGCTTGTAATAGCTCGTTCGCAATAGGTTTTCATGTAGCATGATAAATTATCCTATGAATGCAAGAAAAATTCCCAAAAGTTTTTTGGCATCGTTGTTGGGGACCGAATGTGTAATTTTTATTACAATTTGGAACCTAATGACAAATATTTATTGGCAATAGTTAGCTTAAAGAAGGAATTAGAATATCAGTTTATCTTAAAATATTTTCAAATTTGTTTCCCTTCTATGCTCGTAGTTTCCAATTTTCTTTTTCAAGAATGATCAGTTATATTATTTTCTTGATTCTCTTGAGTTTCTTGATTTTATTAATTCTTGAAAAAGTATACACCTTGAGTGATTGAGAGTTCTATAAGTCCATCAATCTCAACCAAATATTTATTCCTTCTGCACACATTGTGCTAGTGACTCTGACTGGACAAATCTAGAAGTATAAAAAATATTATAAGAAGAAGAATGTGCTAGTGTGAATGAGAATAATTACTCAGAGGTTGTACTTTGAAATATTGAATCCAGAGGTATTTTTTAGAACTAATCCTTCTAATTCATCTTCAAAAATTTCTAACACAGATATTGTTACATTAGGAAGTTTGTTTGAAACACCTCCCACTATTCCTAGTGGAATTACTAACATGTGAATAATGCACATTTGAATTAATTTGAAACCAAGTATTACAATGACTATATAGGTTTGAAAACCCAAAAATACCACTAACCAATAAGCTTACAATAGGACGGATAGTGCATAACTCTCTAACCAATCCTTAACAAGAAGATGCTTAATAATCCTAATAAAAAACATTATATGCTAACAATACTTGAATATGAAGCTACGTAGAGAGATAATTCTAACATTCTCCCCCTTAAAGTTGAGAGGGCTAACAAGATAGTCTCTCAGCTTTATATATTGAGCTTTAGCAACCCCTTTGGTGAAGATATCCACCATGTTATCCAAAGTGCTGCAATGTTGAAGCTCAACCACCTGTTTCTCCACCATGTCTCTAATGAAGTGATACTTCATGTCAAAGTGCTTGGATCTACTATGGTGGATAGGATTATGTGCCAACTAAATGTAATTCATATTGTCACAATACAATCTGGTAGGACCACTTTGTCTCTCTCCTATTTCTTGAAGAAATTTTTTCAACCATAATGCTTGGGTACTAGCATTTGTGATTGCTATATACTCAGCTTCAGTAGATGATAATGCTACAACAATCTACTTTTTGAAACTCCAAGTAATTAGTCCTGACCCAAGACTAAAATAATTCCCTGAAGTAGATTTTATATCATCTATATTTTTGCCCCAATCACTATCACTAAATCCAACTAATTTTACAGAATTACATTTGTGGTAATGGATCCCATAATCCAATGTACCCTTTACATATCTTAAAATTATTTTAGTGGCTTGTAGATGAAGTTCATATGGATCAGCCATATACCTTGAAACAAGAGAAACTGCATATTGAATATCTGGCCTTGCGTTGGTGAGGAACATTAGACTCCCAGCCATGCTCCAGTAAGTGGTCATATCAACTTTTGATGCTCCATCTTCTTTGCTCAATTGGATCCCATGACCCGTTGGAGTTGCAACAGACTTGCATTGCTCCATAGAAAATTTCTTTATCATATTTTGAGCATATTTTTGTTGACATATGAAGATACCTTTACCTGTTTGATGTATTTCCATGCCTAGGAAGTGATGCATTAAGCCTAGATCTTTCATTTCAAATTATTTAATCATGGAGTTTTTGAACTCCTTATTCATCTTAGCACTAGTACCCATGAATATAATATTATCCACATATAAACATACAATGATAATATATTTACCTTGTTTCATATAGTATCGATTAGGTTCACTTTTGCTCCTAGTGAAACCATACGTTTGAAAGTAGCCATCAATGTGTGAGTACTATGCCCTTGGTGCTTGCTTGAGGCCATACAATGCTTTCTTCAATTTGTAGACAAGCTGCTCCTTACCTTGTTCTTCAAATCCTTGAGGTTGTTGCACAAAAACCTCTTCATTCAAGTACCCATTGAGAAAAGCACTTTTAACATCCATGTGATGAATTTTCCACCATTTGTGGCCAGCCAAAGAAAGTACTAGTCTAATGGTCTCTTGTCTAGAAACAGGAGCAAAGGTCTCCTCATAGTCAATCCCATAATTTTGAGTAAACCCTTTTGCTACTAGCTTTACCTTGTGTATTTTAATGCTCCCACCAGCATTGAACTTGGTCTTGTATACCCATTTACATCCAACATATTTCTTGCCTTTTGGAAGCTTTACTAGCTCCCGAGTGTCATTCTTTTTATAGAGGTTATTTCCTCTTTCATGGCTTTTTGACATACATCAAAAGTACATGCTTTTTTATAACTAGATGGATCTAGCTCTACACTAGTAATTAAAGCATAATTTACATATCCCTTAGGCTCATGGGAGTCATCATCACCATACATATACATATTTTCAAGTCTTTTTAAAACTGCATTCATTTTACTAGCTTGGCTTCTAGTGTATCTTTTTTGGAAATTCTTATCCAACATAACACACCTCCTACTATAATCCAAACACCTCCGATAGTTAGAATGGCTCATCAACCACCTATTAAATTATGGAGGATCAATATATATTGATATTTTTAGTTACCTACTCCTTTACATGATCTCCCCAGTAAAGCACATAAATATTATCTATAGTTTTAGGGAAACAATGTAGTTACTGAACAGGATCACATAAAAAGTTGTATCGCCCAAATTTTTTGCACCCTTACCTTCAGGCTAAAGGATCCATTCCTAGAATGGGGATGCAAAAAGGATGGAACAATACCTCAGACGGAGAGGCCCTTTGAAGGCCACACCTCTCGGGTGAGGGGTATAAAGGTGAATTTTTGACGGATGGTGGGGTTCACCAGGAAACTTTGAGTGGCAGTTTCCACGCATAGGTTGAGAATGGGTTTGATTTGTTCATTTTATGTTCAATAATTCAGATTCCTAGGTTGGCCAAAATGAAGCTAAGCTATTCTATATGAAAATTATGATTTATATGAAGACAACAAACATAAATGAATCCTAATGTGATTAAATGCAGAGAATATGTTAAATGGAAAAGAGTACACCTGATTTCTGATGTCTGATGAATATTCTGAAGCTTGTAGGAGTCCAGATCATCCCAGATATGATAGGATTATTTGTAATTGTACATAATCATCCTAAATCATAGGCAATCATCTGAGATCACCCAGGATCATCAGGGACCTGATGAATTCATTAGACGAATTCGTCAGAAACCTACAATCAAGAAAATAGACACCAAAAACCAAAAATACTATTGCAATATTGATGCAAAATGATAGAAATGAGAGTGTAGATGTTTAAATAATAAATCCAACTATCAAATTAAATGAGATGCAATGTTTTGGTAACTTATTTTGAATTTTATCATGCAATTATGCTAAATGAGGTGAACTCCAAGATGCAAAACAAAAGTAAATTAATCTAATGCACCAATAAATAAAGAAATGAGGTAGAAAATGCAAACTCGGGACTCTGATTGCCCCCAAACTAAATTGTAGTCAAGACTATCTACAATCGTACGATATCATCGCTGATATTGATAGGATCATCCGAAATTATGATTGAATCACCTGTGACGATCCGAGCTATCTCCGACTGAAACACAGTGAAATCCTGCAACAAAAACTTGAAAACATGAATGCAAATGATGGGAGATTAGGGAGTCAGAGGGATCCAGGGAATCAGCCAGGGGGATAAACTAGAAAAATCCTAGTTTATATAGGATTGGGGGAAGGTTAGGAGGTTGGGGATCATCCCAATATGGGAATCTCCAACCGCGCAGACACACTTCTGCTCAAGTTGGAGAGGTCGTTGAAACAAAAGCTAATTATGAAAATTCAATTTTAGGACAAAATCGTCTGGACGTTCTATCCCAAAAGAATTCGTTCGATTGGGGACGATATCATCATATCGGCGATGATATCGTACAAAGGTCAAAACAACTTCTAAAAATGGTACAAAAAATGAGGTGAGCGGTTAACGGGCGGTTTTGGGGTTAAAATTCAAATTTTTACTTTTTACTGATGGTTTAACTGCGCCAATTTTAGGGTGCTACATTTTGCCTCCTCTTTAGCAAATTTTCCAAAGAAAATGCATTAAATACGAGTTCTTTATGCTTTACGAGAAAGCAAAAATTTATTCGATTTTTTAGACGACGATTCTAGGTCGAATCGTACGACTGTTTACTATGGTGCCCCCTCCGATTTTTTACCCAAATCGAACGTTTGAGGTAAAATCGCGAAAAAGCAAAAATTGAAAAAATGTCATTTTTTAAAATAAAAATAAGAAAAATAGGGTAAAACCCTAATTCATTTTTACTGTTCACTTTTCGCTGTTTCAAAGCTCTATAGGCAAAAGGGTGGAAACGACACACAGATCGACAGAGATCTGGCGTGGGTTGCGAGTAAGGATCTAAACCTAGTGTACTATGTTTTTACTTGATTTACTTGATTTTTTATGTGAATTTTAATTGTTTTTGGGCGTCATGGCCGTTTTTAGGCCGTCGAAAACATCGAGACGAAATCGTCCCAATTTCTTTGAAATCATCCCTATATCGCCGATTTCTTCTAAGGACAAAATCAGAGAAATATGGGTGATCCCGTCCAATAAGGGGCGATCCCCAAATTGAAGAACGGAGACGATTTCATCCTATTAAGGATGATTTTGTCTAGATTTTAGTAGGATATCGTCCAATAATGGGAGCTTTCAAATTTGATTTTAATTGATTTTTAATGATTATGTACTAATGATTTTTGTTGTTTTTATTATTTATTTTGTAGAGGGGATTACTAAAGAGTCAGGAGTGGAAATACAGAGGTCTAAGGGATGAATTAGCCATGCTCGATCAGGACAAGTGAAACATACTAGCAGAGGTAGGACTACAGCATGTGGCAGATATGCCATAAATTCCTACAGACATGGGGCTATTGATAGCCCTAGCAGAGAGATGGTATCCAAAGTCATCCTGCTTTTGACTATCGACAGGGGAGATGACTCCCACTCTAGAGGATGTATGGAGGATCTTGAGGATCACCATACATGGTCGATTCATGATGCCTTTGACCAATCAGGGCCACACCATGATGATATTGTATAGTGACCCAAGCTTCACCTTGGAGAAGGGCAGAGTGAACATCGAGGCTTTGAGGTAGATGCCTGGGGCATCTCGGTTGACCCAATTTTTGTTAGGGGTGGTGGGTGGCCTTCTTCTATGCCACCAGAGCAGATGCAAATTGCTATGGCTACTCTCAGATGTGGTCTGTGACATGAGAGACCACAAATATAGGTTTGCTTAGGGTAGCTATGTATTGTGTCCATTGTATAGGATCCTTTACAGGGTCGTATAAAAGAGAGGTTGATGTCTGGTGCTGACATCGCTACTACAAATTTGGTGTTGGGAGCACATTGTAGTGCGAAGGCTGGTAGGGCTTCCACTCACAAGAGTTGACCGGGAGAGATCCCAAATTTTCTATTGATGGCTCCAGAGAGGATCACAATGATGAATAGATCTATCGACATCCTAGAGGTTGCTAGATGACCTCACCCCAGATCGGATCACCTGGAGACCATGGAGAGAGCATCCAGGGTGGACAAAGGATGAATAGGAATTGGCTCACATCAGACAAGTCATATAACTGAGGACAGAGTGGGGAGAGGTAGATCTCCACCACTACGATCGAGTTTTGAGGTATTTTGGTCTACAGTAGAGGATCCCTTCTCTTAGGGATTATGAGTAATCTTGGACTATGCGGGATAACACCACACTAAGCAGGGCTCCAGACATGCAGTGGTTTTGGATTTAGGATGCTGATGATGCCCCCATTTACCCAAAGGATGGGGATGATGTAGAGGTAGCAGATGGGTATGATGCCTGGTATGCAGGCATTCGCCCTCCTTGGATGATGAGGGCACAGGGTCTGATGCATGCTATAGTGCAACATATGGAGAGGCGGCACCAGGATACCATCAATGCAGCAAGGAGTCACAGAGGGAGGGATCAGCGATGACCTCCTCAGGAGAGAAGCCAAAGAACACCACAGGATCTGGAGAGACAACAACAGCCAGAGAGGAGGGGGGAGAGGAGAGAGAGACTCCCTTATTAGTAGAGGGATAGGCCACCATCACCCAATAGGGACAAGGGTGTCGAGGTGGGGGAAAGAAGTGAGATGGCAGCTCTTTGAACGGAGAATGTATGCCTATGAGCTCAGGTGCAGACTCTACATGATGAGGCTACATGGCTTAGGGCTAGGAGCAGAGGGGCGAGCATTTTGGAGCTAGTGTAGTCAGTTGCTCAGAACGCATTCTACTAGGGAGTGTACTACCAACTAGTTCCAAAGGGCCATAGGATATAGTTGCCAGTCGGAATTGTAGAGGCGATCAAGATGGGGTCATCGAGGAAATCATCACGATCGATGTCGAGGATCCATTAAATAGCACGGGCTTTGATGGGACCACCTCCTCCACCTCAGGGCAGGAGAGGAGATGAGGCTGAGAGCTCGAGGTCTTCTCGAGGCTAGATGCACATTGTACACAGACTATTTTTGAGAGGATTGAGTATGCCAGGGTATAGATTATGGCATACCAATCTATTTTGATATAATGTATATACTTTTTGATATATATATATATATATATATATATATATATATATATATATATATATGATGTTCTTTTGTGATATGACTTGTGCATATGTTTTATGATGCTTTAATATTTCAATTGTTGATTGACTATTCATGTAATTATGTTGTTGAAAATATTATAATTTTATGTCATGCTATAAAATTAAATGAAATAATATGATGTAAACAAACTAGTTGTTGTGGTGTGTTTTGATGAAAATAAAATGACTTCTAACAATAATTTCAAAGGACATTGTCGTTGTTACATGACCATTTCATGGATTCACTGCTAGTCCCGGTATGAGAGAAATATTACTAAAAATAAAAGGGTGCTTAAGAAACTTTCTTAAGACTTTGTGTTGTGATGATGAAAAATGATGATAGTGATGATTTGTTTTCAGATTTCCATGAAAGTATTATGCATGAAATATTAAAAATATGATTTTTGCTAGGCATAAAATTCCTAAGTATGATAGAAATTTGAACAATTCCCTAGGAATTATACCATCGTCGCAAAAATGAATGTTGACGTAATGAAATGAAATAGAAAAGTTTTCGTTCTTTTTAAAGCACAATTGTGTAACATAATGATTTAAGCCATATTATTTTATAGATTAAATTAAATGGGAAATAAAATTAGAACAATGGTTTGTGCTAGGCATAGAATTTTAGGTATAGACTTATACCATCATCACGAAATCCAAAGAAATTGATTATAATAGTTTTATTGCATAGTTGATTTTTGATTTTGAGATAAACAAAAAATATAAAAATGAGGACTTGCATTAGGCATAAAATTCCAAATTAGGTTTTGTAACTATACCATCGTCATGAAAGTCAAAAATATAAATGTGACTTTATTGCTAGCTTTTGAACATGTTTTGCAAGAAAATTTTGGATTTTTGAAAAAAAATGTATTTAATTGATTTTACGCTAAACATATATTCTCAAGTAAAAAAATCAAATTATTCCAGAAGATTTGCATAAATATTTTAAATTATCTCAAAGACAAATTTGACATTTATAAGGAACCCTGTGTGCATATGTGAGATCTCAGCCTCATCTCCTCTCCCACCCTGAGGTGGAGGAGGTGGTCCCATCGAAGCCCATCCTATGTCGTGGGTCCTCGACGTCGATCGTGATGATGTCCTCGATGACCCCATATTGATCGGCTTCGCAATGCCAGCTGGAAACTATATCCTTTGGCCCTCTAGAACCAAATAGTAGTACACTCCCTAGTAGAATGCAGTATGAGCAACTGACCGTGCCAGCTCCAGAATGCTCACCCCTCTGCTTCGAGCCCTAAGCCGTGTAGCCTCATCCTGTAGAGTCTACACCTGAGCTTGTAGGTGGGCATTCTCCACTCAGAGAGCTGCCATCTCGATACTCTCCCCCACCTTGACACCCTTTCCCCTATCGAGCGATGGTGGCCTATCCCTCTACTGAGAAGGGAGTCTCTCTCTCCTCTCCCCCCTCCTCTCTGACTATTGCTATCTCTTTAAAGCCTGTGGTGTTCTTCGGTGTCTCTCCTAAGGATGTCATTGTTGATCCCTCCCTACATGACTCCTCGCTACATCGATGGTAGCCTGGCATCGCCTCTCCATCCATTGCACTACAATGTGCATCAGACCCTGTGCCCTCATCATTTGAGGAGGGCGGATGCTTGCATACCAAGCATCATACCCGTATGCTACCCCTGCATCATCCCCATCCAATGGTTGAATGGGGGCATCATTAGCATCCTAACTCCAAAATCGCTGCATGTCTGGAGCCCCGCTTAGTGTGGTGTTATCCCGCATAGTCCGGGAGTACTCATAATCCCTAAGAGAAGGGATCCCCTACTGTAGACCGAACTACCTCAAAACTCAGTCGTAGCGATGGAGCTCTACCTCTCCCCGCTCTGTCCTCAGCCATATGACTCGCCTGATACGAGCCAACTACTGTACATCCTCTGCCCACCCTAGATGCTCTCCCCATGGTCTCCAGGTGATCCGATCTAGGGGGAGGTCATCTAGAAACCTCTGGGATGTCGACAGATCTATCCGCCACTATGATCCTCTCTAGAGCCACCAATATAAAACCCGGGGCCTCTCCTGGTCAACTCATGTCAGTGGAAGCCCTACTAGCCTCTGCACTACAATGTGCTCCCAGCACAAAATCTATAGCAACGATGTCAACACTAGACATCGACCTCCCTTGTATACGACCCCGTAAAGGATCCTATACAACTAACACAATACATAGCTGTCCTAAGAAAACTTGTATCCATGGTCTCTCATGTCATAGACCACATATGAGAGTAGCCACGACAATCTACATCTGATCTAGTGGCATAGAAGAAGGCCACCCACCACACCTACCAAAACCCGGGTCAACCGAGATGTCCCAGGCATTTGCCTCAAAGCCTCGATGTTCACTCCACCATTCTCCAAGGTGAAGCTTGGGTCACTGCACAATATCATCATGGCATGGCCTTGATTAGATGAAGACATCATGAATCGACCATGTATGGGGATCCTCAAGATCCTCCATACATCCTTTAGAGTGGGAGTCATCTCCCCTATTGGTATCCAAAAGCAGGACAACTCTGGATACCATCTCTCTACTAGGGCTGTCAGTAGCCCCATGTTTGTATGAATTTGTGACATCTCTGCCACATGTTGCAGTCCTACCTCTGCTAGTCTGTCTTGCTCGGCCTGATTGAGCGTGGCTAAGTCATCCCTTAGACCTCTGTATTTTCACTCCCGTCTGTTTAGTAATCCCCTCTGCAAAATAAACAATAAAAACAACAAAAATCATTAGTACATAATCATTAAAAATAAATTAAAATCAAATTTGATATTGCCCATTATTGGACGATATCGTACCAAAATATGGACAAAATCATCCTTAATAGGATGAAATCGTCTCCATTCTTCAATTTGGGGATCATCCCTTATTGGACGGGATCGTCCATATTTCTTCATTTTCGTCCTTAGACAAAATCAGCGATAGAGGGACGATTTGGATGAAATTGGGACGATTTCGTCTCGATGTCGTCGATGGCCTAAAAACAGCCACGATGCCCAAAAACAATTAAAATTCACATAAAAAATTAAGTAAATCAAGTAAAAACATAGTACACTAGGTTTAGATCCTTACCCGCAACCCGTGTCGGACCTTTGTCGATCTGTGCATCGTTTCCACCATTTCGCCTATAGAGCTCTGAAACAGTTAAAAGTGAACAATAAAAATGAATTAGGGTTTTACCCTATTTTTCTTATTTTTATTTTAAAAAAAATGACATTTTTTCAATTTTTGCTTTTCCGCGCTTTTACCTCAAACGTTCGATTTGGGTAAAAACTCGGAGGGGGCACCATAGTAAACAATCGTACGATTTGACCTAGAATCGTCGTCTAAAAAATGGAATAAATTTTTGCTTTCTCGTAAAGTGTAAAGAACTGGTATTTAACGCACTTTATTTGAAAAAATTGCTAAAGAGGGGGAAAAATGTAGAACACTATAATTGGCGTAGTTAAACCATCAGTAAAAAGTAAAAATTTGAATTTTAACCCTGAAACCGTCCGTTAACCACTCACCTCATTTTTTGTGCCATTTTTCGCCCAAATTTTTTGCACCCTTACCTTTAGGCTAAAGGATCCGTGCCCGGAAGGGGGATGCGAAAAGGATGGAACAATAGCTCGGACGGAGAGGCCCTTTGAAGGTCGTGCCTCTCGGGGGAGGGGTATAAATGTGAATTTTTAACGGATGGCCCACTAGGAAACTTTGAGTGGCAGTTTCCACGCCTAGGTTGAGAATGGGTTTGATTTGTTCATTTTATGTTCAATCATTCATATTTCTAGGTTGGCCAAAATGAAGCTAAGCTATTCTATATGAAAATTCTGATTTATATGAAGACATCAAACATAAATGAATCCTAATGCAATTAAATGTAGAGAATATGTTAAATGGAGAAGAGTACACCTGATTTCTGATGTCTAATGAAGATTTTGAAGCTTGTAGGAGTCCAGATCGTTTTAGATCACCCAGGATCATCTGTAATTTTACCGAATCATCCTAAATCATAGGCGATCGTTTGAGATCACCCAGGATCATTAGTGACCTGAAAAATTCGTCAGACGAATTCATCAAAAACCTGCAATCAAGAAAACAGACACCAAAAACCAAAAATACTATTGCAAGAATAATTTAAAATGATAGAAATAAGAGTGTACATGTTTAAATAACAAATCCAGCAATCAAATTAAATGAGATGCAATGTTTTGGTAACTTATTTTGAATTTTATCATGCAATTATGCTAAATGAGGTGAACTCACAAATGCAAAACATAAGTAAATTAATCTAATGCACCAATAAATAAAGAAACGAGGTAGAAAATGCAAACTCGGGATTCCGATTGCCCCCAAACTGAATTGTAGTCAAGATCATCTGCAATTGTACGAGATCATCGCCGTTCTTGATATGATCATCCAAAATTATGGTTGAATCACCCGCGACGATCCGAGCTATCTCCGACTGAAACACAGTGAAATCCTGCAACAAAAACTTGAAAACATGAACGCAAATGATGGGAGATCAGGGAGTCAGAGGGATCCAGGGAATCAGCCAGGGGGATAAACTAGAAAAATCCCAATTTATATAGGATTAAGGGGAGGTTAGGATGTTGGGGATCATCCCAATATGGGAGATCCTCAACGTGGGAATTTCCAACCGCGTAGACACGCTTCTGTCCAAGTTGGGGAGGTCGTTGAAACAAAAGCTAATTATGAAAATTTGATTTTGGGACAAAATCGTCTGGATGTTCTGTCCTAGATGAATTCATTCGATTGGGGATGATATCATCAGATCGGCAATGATATCATCCAATGGTCAAAACAACTTCTAAAAATGGCACGAAAAATGAGGTGAGAGATTAACGGGCAATTTTAGGGTTAAAATTCAAATTTTTACTTTTTACTGATGGTTTAATTGCGCTAATTTTAGGGTGCTACATTTTGCCCCCTCTTTAGCAAATTTTCCAAAGAAAATGTGTTAAAGACGAGTTCTTTACGCTTTATGAGAAAGCAAAAATTTATTCCATTTTTTAGATGATGATTCTAGGTCAAATCGTACGACTGTTTACTATGGTGCCCCCTTCGAGTTTTTACCCAAATCGAACGTTTGAGGTAAAAGAGCGAAAAAGCAAAAATTGAAAAATTTTCATTTTTAAAAATAAAAATAAGAAAAATAGGGTAAAACCCTAATTCATTTTTACTATTCACTTTTCGCTGTTTCAAAGCTCTACAAGAAAAATGGTGGAAACGACGCACAGATCGACAGAGGTCTGGTGCGGGTTGTGGGTAAGGATCTAAACCTAGTGTACTATGTTTTTACTTGATTTTTTATGTGAATTTTAATTATTTTTGAGCGTCGCAGCCATTTTTAGGCCGTCGATGACATCGGGACAAAATCGTCCCAATTTCATCGAAATCGTCCCTATATCGTCGATTTTGTCTAAGGATAAAATCGGAGAAATAGGGGCGATCCTGTCCAATAAGGGGCGATCCCCAAATTGAAGAACGGAGAAGATTTCATCCTATTAAGGATGATTTTGTCTAGATTTTGGTACGATATCGTCCAATAATGGGCGATATCAACTTTTATGGGATGATTTTAATTTTAATTGATTTTTAATGATTATGTACTAATGATTTTTGTTGTTTTTATTGTTTATTTTGCAGAGGGGATTACTAAAGCGTTGGGAGTGAAAATATGGAGGTCTAAGGGATGACTTAGCCGCACTCGATTAGGCCAAGCGAGATAGACTGGCAGAGGTAGGACTGCAACATGTGGCAGAGATGCCATAAATTCATACAGACATGGGGCTACTGACAGCCCTAGCAGAGAGATGGTATTCGGAGTTGTCTTACTTCTGGCTACCGATAGGGGAGATGACTCCCACTCTAAAGGATGTATGGAGGATCTTGAGGATCCCCATACATGGTCAATTTATGATGCCTTCGGCCAATCAAGGCCACACAATGATGAGATTGTGCAGTGACTCAAGCTTCGCCCTGGAGAAGGGCGGAGTGAACATCAAGGCTTTGAGGTAGATGCCTGGGGTGTCTCGGTTGACCCAAGTTTTGGTAGGGGTGGTGGGTGGCCTTCTTATATGCCACTAGAGTGGATGCAGATTACTGTGGCTACTCTCATATGTGGTATGTGACATGAGAGACCATAGATACAGGTTTGCTTGGGGCAGCTATGTATTGTGTCAGCTGTATAGGATCCTTTACGGGGTCGTATACAAGGAAGGTCAATGTTTGGTGCTGACATCACTGCTATAGATTTGGTGTTGGGAGCACATTATGGTGCGAATGCCGGTAGGACTTCCACTGACAAGAGTTTATCAGGAGAGACCTCAGGTTTTCTATTGGTGGCTCCAGAGAGGATCACAATGACGGATAGATCTGTCGACATCCCAGAGGTTACTGGATGACCTCACCCCAGATCGGATCACCTGGAGATAGAGAGAGCATCTAGGGTGGGCAGAGGATGGACAAGATTTGGATCGCATCAGGCAAGTCATATGGCTAAGGACAGAGTGGGGAGAGGTAGAGCTCCACCGCTATAATTGAGTTTTGAGGCAGTTTGATCTACAACAGGGGATCCCTTCTCTTAGGGATTATGAGTACTCTCGAACTGTGTAGGATAACACCACACTGAGTGGGGATCCAGACATGCAACGGTTCTGGAGTCAGGATGCTGATGATGCCCCCATTCAGCTAGTGGATGGGGATGATGCAAGGGTAGTATATGGGTATGATGCCTGGTATGCATCCGCCCTCCTCAAATGACTAGGGCACAGGGTCTGATGCATGTTGTAGTGCAACGAATGGAGAGGAAACACCTGGATACCATCGATGTAGTAAGAAGTCATGGAGGGAGGGATCAGCGACGACCTCCTTAGGAGAGACGTCGGAGAACACCACAGGCTTCGAAGAGATAGCAACAATCGGAGAGGATGGGGGAGAGGAGAGAGAGACTCCCTTATCAGTAGAGGGATAGGCCACCATCGCCCGATAGGGGCAAGGGTGTCGAGGTGGGGGAGAGCAGTGAGATGGTAGCTCTCCAGGTGAAGAATGTCCACCTACGAGCTTAGGTGTAGACTCTACAAGATGAGGCTACATGGCTCAGGGCTCAGAGTAGAGGGGCAAGCATTCTGGAGCTGGCGTGGTTAGTTGCTCAGACCACATTCTATTAGGGAGTGTACTACCAACTGGTTCTAGAGGGCCAGAGGATATAGTTGCCAACCGGCATTATGGAGCCGATCAAGATGGGGTCATTGAGGACATCATCATGATCGACGTCAAGGACCCATAATACAAGACGGGCTTTGATGGGACCACCTCCTCCACCTGAGGGTGGGAGAGAAGATGAGGTTGAGAGCTCGAGGCTAGATGCACATTGTACACAAATTATTTTTGAGAGGATTGAGTATGCCAGGGTATATATTGTGGCATACCAATTTGTTTTGATATAATGTATATACTTTTTGATATATATATATATATATATATGATGTTATTTTGTGATATGACTTGTGCATATGTTTTATGATGCTTTAATATTTCAATTGTTGATTGACTATTCATGTAATTATGTCGTTGAAAATATTATAATTTTTTGTCATGCTATAAAATTAAATGAAATAATCTGATGTAAACAAACTGGTTGTGTGTTTTGATGAAAATAAAATGACTTCTAACAATAATTTTAAAAGGACATTATTGCTGTTACATGACCAATTCATGGAGTCGCCGCTCGCTAGGTCATTAAGCTAGTCCAGGTATGAGAGAAATATTGCTAAAAGTAAAAGGGTGCTTAAGAGACTTTCTTAAGACTTTGTGTTGTGATGATAAAAAATGATGATAGTGATGATTTGTTTTCATATTTCCATGAAAGTATTATGCATGAAATATTAAAAATATGACTTTTCCTAGGCATAAAATTCCTAAGTATGATAGAAATTTGAACAATTCCCCAAGAATTATACCACCGTCGCAAAAATGAATGTTGACGTAATGAAATGAAATAGAAAAGTTTTCGTTCTTTTTAAAGCACAATTGTGTAACATAATGATTTAAGCCATATGCTTTTATAGATTAAAAAAATGAGAAATAAAATTAGAACAATGGTTTGCTCTAGGCATAGAATTTTAGGTATAGACTTATACCATCATCGTGAAATCCAAAGAAGAACTTGATTATAATAGTTTTATTGCATAGTTTATTTTTGATTTTGAGATAAACAAAAAATATAAAAATGAGGACTTGCATTAGGCATAAAATTCCAAATTAGGTTTTGGAACTATACCATCGTCACGAAAGTCAAAAATATAAATGTGACTTTATTGCTAGCTTTTGAACATGTTTTGCAAGAAAATTTTGGATTTTTGAAAAATAAAAATGTATTTAATTGATTTTACGCTAAACAGATATTCTCAAGTAAAAAAATCAAATTATTCCAGAATATTTGCATAAATATTTTAAATTATCTCAAAGACAAATTTGACATTTATAAGGAACCCCGTGTGCATATGTGAGTTCATTGCCGATCTTGATCTATCATAATGATACAAAATATCTCAAACACAAATGTGTGTGCAATTGTAATGTTCATTTACCAATTTTGAGCAAGATAATTTGATACAAATAATTTGAATTAACCAAATGAGTGTTCGTTGACAATAATTTATATGCATGTAACCGT
The DNA here is from genome assembly GCA_028583015.1 of Wollemia nobilis. Lineage (NCBI taxonomy): Eukaryota > Viridiplantae > Streptophyta > Pinopsida > Araucariales > Araucariaceae > Wollemia > Wollemia nobilis. The sequence continues at coordinate 5,347,715 of JAQPPZ010001063.1, read as the reverse complement.
ACTAGACTACTATGTAGGTCGGGTTATCAAGAGCTAGCTGATCCATGAGCGAACATAGGTCTTTACAAAAGGTCGCTAATGTGACAGACATATCACCATGCTAGGAGTTACCCAAGGCCAAGCGGGTTGGGCACAAACCACATGTTATGGGGCTTACCTCATGATTTTCGAATAATTGATAATTTTAGGGATTCAAGCTCATTCACCCTTATTTTCTTTCAAAAGGGGGGGGAAGGGATTTATTACTTTTTGCTTTTTCTTTTCTATTTTTTTTTTCTTGCTTTTTTTTTTCTTCCTATACTAGGGATACTTGCTCGGATTGGCTATAGAGCAAGGGATTTTTATTCTGGGCAGGGGTGTGCTTGTCCTTTTGTCAATTCTCAAAGATTCTAAACCATGTGCATGATAGGATAGCAGGGGAATTTTTTTTCTCAAGAGACCACTTCTACTATGTAGCATCATTTTGAATTTGCAATGAAATCATTTTAATGTGAAAAGGTGTACTTGGTTCAAGTAAATAACAAGATCAGTTCTCTATGCTCAAAACTTTATTTAATTCAACTCGTGGACTTCGATATAAGAGAGATTAATAATCATACCAAATAATATCAAGATATTAATTCATGTGAGTGTGAAAGTGAGGGATTCCAAATAAATGCTAATTTATCCAAAATAACTGAAAATATAATTGCAATACTTCAAGAATTGACAGGTGCAAAATAGAAAATGTTTTTGAGGATTTTGATTTTTTTATATTTTGATTTTAATTTATGATTTGAGAGAATACATAATATTACTGTTTTTTGAAATTTTTATATGAATTACTTATATGAGACAATATGTATAATATATACAGTGACGATATTACCACATTTATGCATAGTAGCACTTAAGATGCATAATTTTCATTGGTTCTTTAAGATCTTTACCATCTAAGGTAGCTAATCTGTATGCTCCCGATCCAAATATAGCAGTGATAATATATTGGTTTTTTATTTTCATTTATGATGAGGTCACCGATCTCAAAGGATCGATTATGAACTTTCTTGAGATATGCTCGTTTGAGCTTATTATGGTAGGCATGAAGATGCTCCAAAGCATTAATGCGCTTCTCATCTAGGAGTTCCAACTGACTAAATCTGCCAACATGATATTCATCTCCTACTTCAGTATCTTGAAGTAGTAGAGCCAAAGAAGAAACTTCTAATTCAAAGAGAAAAACAACTTCAACGCCATAGACCAGAACAAAAGGTGAAGTGCCCGTGGGAGTACGAATTCTAGTTCAATAAGCCCACAAAGCAGGATATAATTGAATGTGCCAATCATAGCTAGATTTATTGACCAATCTCTTGAGGATTTTAATTAACGTTTTATTAGATGCTTCTGCTTGGCCATTACCCTAAGGATAATAGGGAGTGGACCAACAATGTTGAATTTTATATTTTTGACATAGTTTCTTTACATATTTGTTTTTGAAACAAGTTCCATTATCCGAGATGAGATTTGCAAGAATTTTGAACCTACAAATAATTTGATTAAGAATAAACTTGGAAACTTGCGTTCCAGTGCAAGAAGCTAAGGGCATAGCTTCGACCCACTTCATAAAATACTCGATGGCGGTTATGATGAATTTGTGTCCATCAGATGACATAGGATTGATTTTTCCGATGATGTCTAAGCCCCATTTTGAAAAAGGCCAAGGAGATGAAATAGCCTATAGTTCTTGTGTAGGCGCATGGAAAAGGTCAGCATGTTTCTGGAACTTGTCGTAATGGTGCACGTAATAATGTGCATCATTCTCCATGGTAGGCCAAAAATATCCTATCCTAAGGAGCTTCTTAGAAATGACGCTACCACTAAAGTGTCCCCCACAAGATCCATCGTGGGCTTCACTCAAAGCTGATCTATACTCTTCTAGATTCAAAAATCTTAATAGGATACCTTCAAAAGATCTCCTATATAATGTATTGCCAATTATTATGAAGCGACTTGCTCGTCTACGTAATAATCGACGCTGGTTTCTATTAAAACCTTCAAGGAAGGTCCCATTTTGAAGAAAATTGAGGATGTCAGTGTACCAAAGTTTAGAAATAGTTTCATTGATTAGAAACACGTCCAAAGGTTCTAAGCATGTTGAAGTGGGTTCCTAGAGTCGATGAATAATGATGGTAGCATATTCATCATGTAACTCCAAGGGTAAAAGAGATGCAGTTGCGGCCATAGAGTCAGCCGCACGGTTGCTAGTTCTAGGAATAGCTTCTAAGGTAACTTGATCAAATAAAAATATTAATTATAATACATATGCTTTATATGGGAATAATTTATCATCTTTGGTCTGATAAACATCGTTTATTTGATTTATAATAAGTTGATAATCACAAAAAACTAATAGATTTTTAATTTTCAGTGCCAGGGCAGCTCGTAATCCAAGGATTAGAGCCTTATATTCAGCAGTGTTATTAGTACAGGCAAATGTTAATTTAAATGATAGAGATATGAGATGTTTCTATGGAGATATCAAAATAATACCTGCACCAGCCCCACTCATACATCGGGCTCCATCAAAGTATAAGGACCATGGCTCTGAATGATCCACCTCTAGTTTAAGGCATTCATTAGGAAACTCAATGACGAGGGGATGGGTGGACTCTAAGGGTGTAGCAGCTAATTGATCTGCTATGATTTGACCCTTAACAGAATTCTGTCCTATAAATGTGAGTTCAAACTCGCTTAGAGTAAGAACCCACTTCGCTGTGCAACCATATAAATAAGGTCGACTCATGAGATAATGCAAGGGATCAGATTTAGCAATAATGTATGTTTTTTGAATGATCATATAATGACGTAGTTTTTGTGTAGAAAACATGACTGCTAGACATAACTTATCTAATGTTGTGTAGTGGGTTTCATAACTAATTAATGTTTTGCTAATGTAATAATTAGCATGCTCTCTTTTCTCATCATCAAGTTGAGCTAACATAACTCATAAAGCAAAATCTAAAGCAAAAATATACAAGATAAATGGACGATCAAGTTTAGGTGGCGAAAGTACAGGTGGGTTAAGAAGATATTATTTTAGGAGTTCAAATGCTTCCTTAAATTCATCGTCCCAATGGAAAGTGACATCCTTCTTAAGAAGCTTAAGAAAGGGTCCAGTTTTATCCGCCAACTTATCGATGAAGTGACGGATAGCTTGAAGATTCCCTTGTAGACTCTGTAATTCAGATATATTTGTAGGTACGAGCATATCAGTGATAGCCGTAATCTTGAGAGGGTCAATTTTGATGCCACGTAAAGAAACTATAACCCCCAATAATTTATCAAACTTAACTTCGAATATACATTTGGCTGGATTCAATCGGATAAGATATTCCCTTAACCGATCAAATACTTTTCTCAAGTCATCTAAATGGTCATCTTCTTTAGTAGAACGTGCTATAATATCATCTACATAATCATGTAGTATATCATGCATCATATCATGAAAGATATAAGTCATAGATCATTGATAGGTTGCACCTGCATTCTTCAAACCGAATGGCATCATTTTCCAACAGAAAGTCCCCCAAGGGGTAATAAAGGTTGTTTTAGCCTAATCTTCAAGAGCTATCTTGATCTGATTATAACCAGAAAATCCATCCATTAAGGATATCATTCCACTCCCATCAGTAAAATCAATGATATGATCCATATTGGAAAGGGGAAAATCATCTTTAAGGCATGCAACATTAATATCTCTAAAGTCTGTACAAACCCTAACCTTAGTAGCTGTTAGCGTAACTAATGTATTTTGTCTATATTTGATTAATTAGCCTTACTGTTGTAACAGTTCTGTTTCCTGTAACAGTTTCGGTGTTCTATTCCCGGCTATGTAATCGCTATTTAATCCGCTGCTGAATAATACAATAATGTTCCTGATTTTTACATGGCATCAGAGCCAGATTGCAGCAGAGAAGCGTAGGGGAGAGGACGCGATTGTTTTTAATCTGCTGTGCTGGGAGAGGACGAATTTTCTACTGTGCGGGAGAAGCATATTTTTTATTTTTTTTATTTTCCTCCACACCGTGCGCAATCGCGCGGCGTTCTGTGCAAGTTTTTTTACCTGCAGCTCGCAGAGACTGGTTCGCAGGCAGGAAATTAAAAAAAAAAAAAAAAAATTAGCGGACCGTGCTCGCTGTCACGCAAAGGAGGGGGATGTCTGCGCAGGAGGCGCAACCCCCCCCACTGAGTGGACGCAGTGCCGCTCACAGCCATGTGGGGGGAGCCCGTGCGTCCCACCAGGACGCAGGGCATGACGCAGGGGACATAGAAGTCCCGTCTGCGGAGGGCACATAGCACCACTATCTACGTAGGGCGCAGGGGACGCAGACGTCCTGTCTACGCAGGGCGCAGGGGACGCAGATGTCCCGTATGCATAGGGCGCAGAGCACCAACCCTCGTAGACGTACTGTCTACATAGGGCCCGCCCCCACCCCCCCCACGCGACGTGCAATTTGCATGCGCGGGAACCCCCCCCCCCAAACCCCTCGCGTGGGAATTGGAATTTAAAATTTTTCTGCGGGGTATAAACCCCCCCCCCGTGTTTTCGCAGGTGCAGCGCGAAACGCGCTCCCCCCCGCGGAAGGAGGCCGATGCAGCGCCCCGCCCGGGGAATTTTTAAAAAAAGAAAAAAAAGAAAAAAAGAAAAGAAGAACGTCGGGGAACGCAGGCCACAGGCGGGAAACAGCAGCAAGCGAGGCAACAGTAGAGGAGGAGGACCATCCGGTGTTGAAAAGGGAGGAGGTCCGCTGATCTTCTCGGATCAGCCCGCTGGCTCACGTGGTCGTGAGCCGTGCGGTAAGGCTCAGGGAGCCTACAGGTCGGGGGTTCAAATCCCGCCGACTCCCCCCAAGGTATAAATTATTTTTTTTCAAAGTTTTTATTATTATTATTTTTTAAATTAAAATTTTTAATTTTAATTTATTTTTAATAGTTTTTAAACTTTATAAATTAAAATTTAATTTTAATTTATTTTTTTAAGTTTTAAAACTATATAAATTAAAATTATTTATTTTAATTTTAAATATATAATAATTATTAAAAATGCTTTGTTAAAGAATTTTTTTTAAAGGGGGATATTTTTTCAAAAAATCAAAGGGGGATAGTGAGTAATTTTCTGAAAAGGCAATTTGGCATTGTAAAAGGTGCATTTTCGGCTGTGACCGACACCTTGTGGGTTATTCTTGTGGGCATTTTTTTTGTTGTATGTTGCATATTTCATTTTTGCACTATAACATTAAAAATTAAAATCAAACACTCCCTAAGTCCCCGAAATAATTAAAACCCATCCGTGCAATTTATTGCACTGCAGCGTTCGGTATTTGTGATACCTCTGGCCAGCACTTACAGGTAAAGCTATCGTGATTTGGCTACTGTATCCGCCGCCTAATATAGCTGCTACAACGACGTCTGAGCTTGTTCTCTATAAATCATCGGGGAGAGATAAGTTAGCCATTTTTGCATTTTTTTACTCCATCCACTACCCTTTATTGCACTTGTGTTTAGGCGTAAATCCTGACGAAGTTTTCTTCATAGTGTTTAGGGGAAGTTATGCCCCATGCATGAGAAGAATCTTCTATGGTAGGTGCCATCAACAAGGCGATTCCATTTCAGTACTGCTTATGTTCCACGTATCGTATGATCTCTAAAACTCACCTATAGTTTCCCTCACGTAAGGGCGGGTGATTTTTGTTGATATTTCTAAATACCTATAGTTTCCCTCACGTAAGGGCGGGTATTTTGTACGGTATAATGGCCTAGCAAAAGGTATATCAAAAGGGGGACCAATTGGTGATATAAGGAACCTTCACTATGGCCACTGTTGCAAAGTTGATGACTGATCCGCATCAGTTATTAAAAGGTCCAAATTATACACCTTGGAAACATAAGATGAAGGCAATTCTCCAAATAGAAGATTTGTGGGATATTGTTACTGGAGTAGCAACTAGGCTTTCACCAACAACAGGATCCACAGGTCCTTCCGCAGATCAGATAGCTTTTGACAAGAAAGACAGTCGAGCAAAGGTGCTCATTTTGTTTGCTGTTTCAGATGAAGTGCAACCTCATATAGCTGAAAAAGCAAGTGGTAAAGAGGCATGGGATGCCCTTCAAACCATCTATGAGGGAAAGAATGATTCCACCATTCTTCATCTTCAACAACAACTTCATAACCTGAGTTTGAGACAGGGTGAAACAGTTGAAATCTTTCTATGCAGAGTGTCTGAGTTGAAAGAGAAATTGAGTTCTTTGGGAGATACTGTGGTCGAAAAGCTTCTCATTTCACTTGTGATGAGAGCTTTACCTTCTTCATTTGATATGTTGATCACCTCCATCCAGGTGTCTCAAAGACAAATTACCTACATCGAGTTGGTCAATCTGCTTCAACAACAGGAGGCACGCCAACTTCACAAGGATGATTCTTCCAATACAGCCCTATACACCAACAGGTAGGGTTCTAGGAAGAAAGGTAATGGGCAAAAAGGAGGCAACTTTTAGAAAGGAGGAAATTATCAACAAGATACGAAAGGAAAAGGCAAACAACCTCAATAGAAGAAGAGGTGGTGCAAGATCTGTGAGAAAGACAACCATGATACCAACAGGTGTTGGCATAAGAACAAGCAGAAAGGCCAAAACAAACCACAAAATAAAAATAAGCAACCCTAGGTGAATGTTGCTGTTGAAGAATCTGACTCAGATTCTGAATGGGCACACAAGGTGCTCATGACTACCACAGATTCCACATAGAGGGATCCCATTTGGTATGTCGATTCTGGAGCTAGCAAACATATGACTGGCGACAGATCGTGGTTTGAATCATTTGTGGCCAAGGAGGGCAAACCTGTCACCATTGCTGATGATAAAACCTACAGGGTTCAGGGAGAGGGTACAGTTTGAGTCACTCTTCCTGATGGCAAGTGTCAGATTGACAAATTCCTCTATGTTTCGGGATTGGCCAACAATTTGTTGTCAGTGACACAAATCCTGAACAGAAATATGGTTGTCAAATTTCATGTTGAGAATGGAAAGAAGTGTTGTACTATTACCAGGAAGGGTAAGCAGATTGCAACAACTTCATATAAGCACGACTTATTTGCACTAGATGCTATCTCTACTCCACATGTTGCCATGACTGTCTCTACCAAGGAGGCAACTTCCCTTTGGCACAAGAGATATGGGCATCTTAGTTCTGGCTACTTACTTGAACTCAGCAAGTATGAGATGGTAAAGGGTCTTCCTTCCCTTTTTGCCACATTGCCAGTGTTCTCTGACTGCTAGCAGGAAAGCAACATAGAGTACCATTTGAGAAGAGCTCAACAAGAGCACGAAAACCTCTGGAGTTAATTCATACCGATCTATGTGGTCCTTTCACACCCAACAGTTGTGGAGGGAAGAGGTACTTTCAGTTATTCGTAGATGACTACTCACGAAAGATGTGGGTTTTCTTTCTCCAATTGAAATCTGAAGCTTTTGCATTCTTCCAGCAGTTCAAGAAATCCGTTGAGAAGGAGTCAGGAGCTTCTATTAAAACCCTCCACTCAGATCAAGGGGGAGATTTTACCTCTAATGAATTTTTTGCATTCCTAGATAAGCATGGAATCAAGAGACAGTTAACAACTGCCTATACTCCTCGACAGAAATGGAGTTGTCGAGAGAAGGAACCATTCTATCATGGAAATGGTTCGTTGTATGCTCACGAGAGCTACTCTTGGGCAACAATATTGGGCGTAAGTCGTCACCATTGCAGTGTATCTGTTGAATAGGGCTCCCATAAAGGCCCTAAAAGGAATGACTCCACAGGAAGCATGGAGTGGTCGAAAACCCTCCATATCTCATCTACGTATTTTTGGATGTCAAGCTTTCATGCACATACCGAAAGAGAAAAGGAAGAAGCTAGATGAGAAAACACTGAGATGTATTTTTCTTGGTTATTCTGAGCACTCTAAAGGATATCGGTTGATAGATCCTTTGACCAAGAAAATTCATATCAGCAGAGATGTTGTCTTTGATGAAGCTTTCACATCACAGAGCACATCTAAAGTACACCAAGATATTATGGAACCTAAGGAAGAGAAGATTCCTTCATCAACACAGATAGGAGGTCCTTCTACATCTTCAACTCCACCGAAGAAGAATCCTAAATGGTGTACCAATACAATCAGAGAAGCAAATTTATCCACTCCTCCCAATTTGAATTTGGATAGACCTCGTACACGCAGTATGGCTCAAAAGGAAAAAGAAGCCAAAGAAACTGGTGAGGTTGATGATCTTTGTCAATATTTTGAGGAACTTTCTGTAACTCCAAGTACAAAAGTTGAGGATATGGATATTGATGATGACAGGGCGTTCATGTCTACCATAGATGGTCTTGAACTTGCATCAGTGCAAGATGCTCTTAATGAGCCTCAGTGGAAGGCCGCTATGGATACAGAGTATGAATCTCTGATGAAAAATAAAACTTGGAAGCTTGTTGATCTGCCGCATGGAAAGAAACCCATTGGCTGCAAATGGGTATATAAAGTCAAGTACGAGGCAGATGGAACAATTGATAAGCATAAGTCCCATCTTGTTGCAAAGGGCTATGCTCAAAAAGAAGGCATTAACTACGAGGAAACTTTTGCACCTACTGCTCGGATGAGCACAATTCGGGTTATGTGTGCTATGGCAGCACAATATGGGTGGAAATTTCACCAGATGGATGTCAAAAGTGCCTTTCTAAATGGTGATCTCCAAGAAGAAGTCTATATGACTCAGCCTGAAGGGTTTGAAGTGGAAGGACAAGAGCAAAAAGTTTGCAAATTGGTCAAATCCTTTTATGGTCTGAAACAAGCTCCTCGAGCTTGGTATATAAAAATGGACAATCACCTTATGCAGCATGGATTTAAGAGATGTCCATCAGATGCAAACCTCTATTTCAAGAAACAGGGTTCTGAGATAGTGTTGCTTGTACTCTATGTGGATGATCTGCTCATCACAGGGAGTTCAGAAACTATGATCTCTATCGTCAAAAGAAACTTGTGCAAATCTTTTGAGATGACAGATCTTGGACTTCTCCATTATTGTCTTGGTCTGGAATTCAGCCAGAAGGAGCACTCCATCAAAGTGTCTCAGAAAAAAATATGCCAAGACATTGTCTGGAAAAATATCGCATGATCGATTGCAAGCCAATGGCAACTCCAATGGAGAATGGACTTCAGCTTATCGTGATATGATGACTCACCTCGGGTAGATGGTACTCTCTATCATCGGTTGATTAGGAGTCTCATATATCCGACCAATACTAGGCCGGATATCGTATTTGTCGTCAACTATCTTTCGAGGTTCATGCGAGGAGCCTAAGACCACTCATTGGAAAGCAATGAAACGTGTTCTTCACTATGTCCGTGGTACTATGGAATATGGCCTAGAATACAAGAGGAACAACAAATTCTTCTTGCAAGGATACACGGACTCCGACTATGCCGGATCATTTGATGATCGCAAGTCAACTTCTGGATACATTTTTCATCTGGGATCTGGTCCTGTCTCTTGGCACAGCAAGAAGTAATAGGTGGTTACTATTTCATCAACAGAGGCAGAATATCGTGCCACACGTGAAGCTATGTGCGAAGTGATATGGTTACGTCACATTCTAACAAGTATGGGCCATCCATCAAAATCTCCAATACACTTGTTCTGCGATAATCAGGGTGTTCTGAACCTCGTCAAGAATCCAGTCCATCATGAAAGAACAAAGCACATTGACACACAATGTCATTTCATTCGAGATGAAGTTCCAAAGCACCGAATTCAGCTTCAGCACATTCCCACCGATGCTCAAGCTGCAGACATTTTCACTAAGGCACTTGGACGTGTCAAATTTGAATTTTTTCGCAGCTCACTTTGTATTGCAAAATAATGTAAGGGGATGTTAGTATAGCTATTAGTTATTACATTACCCAAATAATGTAATAAATGGGGATGTTAGCGTAACTAATGTATTTTGTCTATATTTGATTAATTAGCCTTACTGTTGTAACAGTTCTGTTTCCTGTAACAGTTTCGGTGTTCTATTCCCGGCTATGTAATCGCTATTTAATCCATTGCTGAATAATACAATATTGTTCCTGATTTTTACAGTAGCTTCTTTCTTAGTTACTGGAACTACATTTGAGATCCATTCAGCATAATCAATGGCTTGTATAAATATAACATTCAAGAGTTTTTCTAACTCCCTTTTGACTAGTAAGGCCACTTTAGGATGCATTTTTCTAAGCTTTTGCTTAACAGGTTTAGCATCCGGATGCACTACTAGGTTATGCATAACTACAAAAGGGTCTAAACCCGACATATCTTCATATGTCCAAGCAAAGACATCTTCATATTCTTTAAGAAATGCAATGTATTTATCCTATTTTTCTTGACTCAATTCTGATCCAATGTTGATTATGTGAGGGTTATTCTCGGTTCCAATGTTAATTTTTATGACATTTTCTACTTCCATGTGTAGATATCTATCAAAATTAGGTGGGGCAGGTGAAACGCCAAATTCTTGTAATTCTTCCAAGGTTATATTGGATAATTCGTCTTGAGGAGTCGTGGCCTCAAGCTGGGCTATACTAGGTATAGAGCCATCAAAATAAAATCCATTATGTAATAATTCCTCAACGGAGATATCGTGAAAGATATCTCCCTCCAACTCATCATCGGATTCAACGATCATCTCAAGATAAGCTATAGATAGCATATTACATGTGAATGTCTTATTCATTACACGTAAAGCATCGCGTTCATCTAAATAATCTTGGTAACATATAAGATGGTCATCATCCTCAAATGGGAATGGCTGACCCTTACTAGAAAATAGGCCCACACCACATTGAGCGGACCATGCTTCTACCTCAAAAGGTTCTTTCATACCATTCTGGAAAGGTCCCAAGCCTTTCCCTTTATATCCCAATTTAAACATTATATGTTTGGCTTTAATATACTCATTAGTAAAATAACATCGAGCATATCCATCATAATGAGTTCTGATGTTTTTGGGTATTCTACTCCAGTCATATCCCTTATAAATAAAGGCACAAATCCTGAATGGTAAATACTTCCCATAGGCTGTAGGAGGCCCAAGGTATGAGGAGATGGTGGCAAATTACTTAAAATAAGGGAATATTGCATAGAATCATTCGTTTATTTTGATATAAGAATTTTTAATAGATCGGGTAAGAGCTCATCATTAAGAGCATAATATGTAGATGGAACATTCCCTACGTCTTCCAATACAGAAAATATAAATTTGGTGGATGTAGAAGGTGTAGAGGTGTTGATAGACGGGTCTAATAAAGGTATGGAAGTTATAGGAGTAGAACAAGGGACATTGGTTGTGGGATTAGGATCTTTCTTAAGTCCTAATTCGATTTGTTCAGAGGATGGTTGAGCCATATGTGAAGGTGCAACTGATGGAGAAGAAGTAGATGACATTGTGGGTGTGATTTTTACACGTTTAGATGGATAATGATAATTAGGATGTGTGGATGACAGAGCGGGGCAAAATTGAACTCCAATAGGTTTTGCCAAAGCACACATATCAAAGGGTCTTGGATCACCGTGAATGGTAACCAACTGATTCTTAAATTTGAACTTAACACATTGATGTAAAGTTGAGGGAATAGCTCACATCGCGTTGATCCAAGGATGATCCAAGAGTATATTATACGATGCAGGGCAATGTACAATAAACACAGTTGTATCCAAGGTTCTTGGACCAACCTGCAATGGAATGGTAATAACTCCACACGTTTCTTGTGTTTTGTCATTGAAAGCTTTTATGATCATATTAGTTATTTTTATTTCATCATTTCTAAACCCAAATATTTGGTAGAAGTCAAAAGTACAGATATTTAAAGATGAACCATTATCAACCAAAACTTGTTTTACTGCTACATCTCCAATTAAGGCAGTAATATACAAGGGGTTGTCTTTATGTAAACTATGTTGCGGTATATCTCTATCTCGAAAGTCAATACAATCAACTTCATGAGTTATTATAGTATGGGCCATGGCTTTAGGTTGAATGTCTTATGGTACCATCATCTAACTTAATGTAAGTATTAATTCATCTCTATGTGTAGGAGAAGATCTTAAAAGGTCCAAGAGTGAAATTCTAGCTGTAATATTTGACAATTGTTCATTAATATTATAAGGAGGTTTAGGCTGAACATTAGGTGAATGATTCTATTTATTAGGAACCTTCAAAAAAAATGGAGCTAATCCACTATTCTGAGTTTGATCTTGTTGAGAATTTTGAGCCTGTTGTCTAGTAACAGCTCCGATGGTACCCATAATGTTATTCTATGGATGATGAATGGGTCTTGGTCTAGTGTTTATAGCTAGCTCATTAGAAAGTAATTGGTGAGACGATGATCTAGTAGTAACTCTTCTTGGAAATGGCTCTTCTGGAACCATATAAATTGTGATAGGGTGAATAGGATCTGATTCATCATTAGAACTATCCGATTGATTTGATGTGATTTCCATATCACTCTCAGTCTCGTATTCTGTATCACTAAGATCTGAATATTAAATAAAGGCCTGGTTGTAACCACGGATAAAGTTGTGTCAAATATTTCTAGATCATGAATAGGTAAATGCCCACTAATAGTTCCTACATATCAGGTAGGAGGAGGGAAATTATGATGTTCAATTTGATTAGCCACCTCCTTACCATGTTTTGGTAAGGGATGTTGAAAGATGTCTAGTGACTAATTGGCATTCTGATTCTAGTTTTGTGGGGTATTCTTTTGAAAATTATTAGGAGGATTTTGCTTAGGTTGAAAGGCTTGCACCTCCATCTCATTGTTATCAATAAAGTCCTGTATTTTATGTTTTAATATTTTACAAGAGTTGGTAGTGTGTCCAGGTCCTCTATGGAAGTCACAGTGTAAATCTGCTTTGTATCCAGGTATAGTTGGATCAGGTTCCTGAATATTTGGTAATTGAATTAAATCTCATTCTAATAATTGTGGTAGAATAGTTGATAAATGTTGATTTAACCTAGTAAATTCTCGAGGAGGTATATTAGGAGGTTTTAGTACAAACTTCTCCGTTGTCTTCGCAGCATTAACATTAGAAATATTTCTTCTATCGGTGACTCCATCACCCACAACTTGTCTATTCTTATATTTATTTTTAGATGTTTTCTCATCGTCTCTCTTTTTAAGCTGACATCTCCTAATGAGAGCATCTTCCACTCTTCGGGCTAAGTCCATAGCCTGATTGAAGGTGGTCAAGGTAGCAGTTGATAATTCGTAAGATAGTTGCTCTTGCAAATTATTAATAAAGATGTCCAACATCTCCCTATAAGGTAATACAAAGTGAAATTTTTCTATCAACTGTCTCCACCTAGCTAGGAAATCAGCAAAGCATTCCTCTTTGCCCTATTTTAAGTTATACAAATATTTAATGGTCACATATCTTTTGATGTAGGCATTAAATTGATGAACAAAAGACTCAGCAGTTTCTTCAAAATTCCTCAAAGAATTAGTGGGTAATTGATAATACCACTCTAATGCCATTCCTCCCAAGATTTTTGGGAAACGTTTTAGTAATAACAAGTCATCATGTGATATATCATGACAAGCTATCCTAAACATATGAAGATGCTCTATGGGATCTTCGATTCCTTTATATATGGGAAGAACAGGAATAGGAAAATGTTTAGGATACGGCTGTGCTACGACTATAGGATCCAAAGGCTGACTACACATCTCTTGATAATTGTATGAGGGACGATAGGGATCTATCTGGTCCATGCGGGAAACTAACTGTTTCACCACGACTTCCAGGTTGCTAGTTTGTCCACCATATTGGTTCGGTGGCACGTAGGTATGGGATCTATGAGCGTATGATGGTGTGACACAAGGATTAGATGTTATATTACTATTATGCAAATGTTGGTAGGAAGAGTATTATGAAGGGGATTTGTAATAGTATTATGTTGTACCTTAGGTTGTTGGTAATTGGTGTTCGGTTTTGTTTTGGATTTTTGTTGATTTGAGGTATATTGATCAAGAGATTGGCAAAATAGAGCAGTAAATGATGGTTTATTTTGTGCAGGAATGACCCTAGGCTTGTTAACAGGCACTTTAGGTGGTTGGGTAACCTGTTGTTGATGCATGTTTCGGATCGTAGCTACTATATCCAAATTGGATGGTCCAACTTGATCACTATCTTGTTCAATAAAGGACAAGGGATTAGTGTGTGTTTGAAATACTTCTTCTAGAGTTGCTTGAGTGTCACTAATTCGATCCTTGTCCATATGGGCTGCTCTATTAAAAACACTAATATTAGTGTTAATGAACTTTCAAAATTGTTCCATGTTCTCAAAAGTGATGGCTTCTCCTGGAGATATTTTAGGGAATGAGGATCCTTCCTCTCTAATAGTTTCTTCTTGTTCATTTCCTACAGCAAGCTCTTATTCCTGCTGATCTAGGGTTTCTTCTTCCTGAACTTGGTCCTCAAGAGGGACATTTTGGTCAATTAATGGTCTTCCTAACCAATCTTCATCTTCTTCAGTTTTTTTTCCATTCCTAAGTCTAGGCATTGTGCTAAAATTAGGTTTTAGCAAATATATATACTATATATATATATATGCGATAGGGTTGAGAGGTATATATTTTAACTATATGCCTACTATAAGGAAATATATATATATATATATACATTTCTTTTGTGTGATTTTATTGTATTATTATTTTACGAGAATAAAAATAACAAACAACATGCTAGTCATAAGAAACAATACTAGAAATAATCACTTAGTTTTCTATGAATAGTTTATGGATATCATTGATAGGGTCAAGTTCATCAGGATTCATGAAATGCTCCTCTTCAAATTGGAAGTTGTTTTTCAAGAACTTGACAAAGTGTGCTATGGTAATATGATCTATTTCAGACTCTGACATGTAAAAATAAATTTCATGGCAATACTCTCGATACAACACAGCTCTAGGAACTCTATTCCATCTCTTTCTATCCATAAGAACAACTTCTTGATCCTCTATATGAGATAGAAATTTATGTACTACAACTGCGTTCTCAAGGTATTCCTCAAAGGTGTATAATTCAGAAGACACAAGTGCTCTTTTATCGGCTAACCACCTATGGCAAGCTCTCTGAAGTTCATGGTACAAAGTCACCTGATCAGGATCCAGGATTCTATCTAGGACAAACTTCTTAATTTGCCTAATTTCTACAGATCTAGATTTAAGAATACCCAATCTCCTATCAAGTTCGTCCCACAAATGTTGGGCTCTATATGTTTGAGGTACCCTAAGAACAGAAGTAATCTCTATGGCTTTTAATTGATTTTCAACATTTATGGAGACTGCTCGTATTCTATTATAATCTACCATCTAAGTATGATATGAAAATTTAACAGTTTTCTAATGATTCTAGATGTTCTTAATAATGTGTGTTTTTTTTTTTTTGGATTGTTTTCAAAAGGTGTTTTAGTTTCACGTCGGGTTCACCAAAATGTATCGCCCAAATTTTTTGCACCCTTACCTTCAGGCTAAAGGATCCGTGCCCAGAAGGGGGATGCGAAAAGGATGGAACAATACCTTAGACAAAGAGGCCCTTTGAAGGTCGTGCCTCTCGGGAGAGGGGTATAAAGGTGAATTTTTGACGGATGGTGGGGTTCACCAGGAAACTTTGAGTGGCAGTTTCCATGCCTAGGTTGATAATGGGTTTGATTTGTTCATTTTATGTTCAATCATTCAAATTCCTAGGTTGGCCAAAATGAAGCTAAGCTATTCTATATGACAATTTTGATTTATATGAAGACAACAAACATAAATGAATCCTAATGCAATTAAATGCAGAGAATATGTTAAATGGAGAAGAGTACACCTAATTTTTGATGTCTGATGAAGATTCTAAAGCTTGTAGGAGTCTAGATCATCCTGGATATGACAAGATCGTGTGTAGTTATAAAAAATCATCCCAAATCATAGGTGATCATCTGAGATCACCCAGGATCATCAACGACCTAACGAATTCGTTAGACAAATTCGTCAGAAACCTAAAATCAAGAAAATAGACACCAAAAACCAAAAATACTATTGCAAGAATGATTTAAAATGATAGAAATGAGAGTGTAGATGTTTAAATAACAAATCCAACTATCAAATTAAATGAGATGCAATGTTTTGGTAACTTATTTTGAATTTTATCATGCAATTATGCTAAATGAGGTGAACTCCAAGATGCAAAATAGAAGTAAATTAATCTAATGCACCAATAAATAAAGAAAAAAGGTAGAAAATGCAAACTCGGGACTCTGATTACCCCCAAATTGAATTGCAGTAAATATCATCTATAATCGTATGAGATCATCGCCAATCTTGACAGGATCATCCAAAATTATGGTTTAATCGCCTGCGACGATCCGAGCTATATCCGATTGAAACACAGTGAAATCCTGTAACAAAAACTTGAAAACATGAATGCAAATGATGGGATATCAGTGAGTCAGAGGGATCTAGGGAATCAGCCAGGGGGATAAACTAGAAAAATCCCAGTTTATATAGGATTAGGGGGAGGTTAGGAGGTTGGGGATCATCCCAATCTAGGAGATCCTCAATGTGGGAATCTCCAACCATGCTGACATGCTTCTGCCCAAGTTGAAGAGGTCATTGAAATAGAAGCTAATTATGAAAATTTGATTTTGGGACAAAATCGTCTGGATGTTCTATCCCAGATGAATTCGTTCAATTAGGGATGATATCGTCAGATCGGCGACGATATCATCCAATGGTCAAAACAACTTCTAAAAATGGTGCAAAAAATGAGGTGAGCGATTAACGAGCGATTTCGGGGTTAAAATTCAAATTTTTACTTTTTATTGATGGTTTAACTATGCCAATTTTAGGGTGCTACAAAAGCTTCTTGTATGCTCTAGACAGTTTAGAAGTAATTGTTGAGCAAGGTGTAGAAACAGTATTGTCATTGTTGTCAACTCAGACAGATAGATCAATTGATGATGTAGTGTATAGATGTTCAAAGGTCAGTTAGAACAGGTACAGTGAATTTCCAAGAAGACAGAAGTGGCCCAGATTCAAAAAATCAAAGAAAAAGAAAAGTAAGAAAACTGTCGTGATATCGCGACATGTTTTCTGTCGCGATTTCGTGACATATCGAAGGAGAGAGAAAATGTTGGGAAAACTGTTACGATATCGCGACATGTTTTCTGTCATGATTTCGTGACATATCGGAGGAGAGAGAAAATGCTGGCAAAACTGTCACGATTTCGCGACATGTTGGAAGAGAGAGAAAGCGCAAGATAAACTGTCACGATTTCACGACATGTTGGAAGCAAAGAAGGCAAGTAAGAAAACTATCGCGATTTCATGACATGTTTGGAAAGAAGGCACAAGCAAAGAAAACTATCGTGATTTCATGACATAGTTGGAGAGAAGGCACAGGTAAAGAAAACTATCGTGATATCGCGACATGTCGAGTTTTCACGATCCGATGAGAAGAAAAATGCTAAGGAGAAAAAGTGTCACGATTTCGTGACATGTTTCATTTTAACGGGCGAAAGCGAAGGAAAGAGGAGAGAGAAAAAGATGTCACGATTTCGTGACATGTTTCATTTTCGTAGGCGAAAGCGAAGGAAAGAGGAGAGAGAAAAAGATGTCACGATTTCGTGACATGTTTCATTTTTGCGGGCGAAAGCGAAGGAAAGAGGAGAGAGAAAAAGATGTCGCGATTTCGTGACATGTTTCATTTTTGCGGGCGAAAGCGAAGGAAAGAGGAGAGAGAAAAAGATGTGATTTCGCGACATGTTTCATTTTTGCGGGCGAAAGCGAAGGAAATAGGAGAGAGAAAAAGATGTGATTTCACGACATGTTTCATTTTCGTGGGCGAAAGCGAAGGAAAGAGGAGAGAGAAAAATATGTCATGATTTCGTGACATGTTTCGATTTCGCGGGTGCATGCAAAGAAAAGTGCAAGGAAGCAAAAAGTGTCACGATTTCGTGACATGTTCCGTTTTCATGGGTGCATGCAAAGAGAAGTGCAAGGAAGCAAAAAGTGTCACGATTTCATGACATGTTCCATTTTCGCGGGTGCATGCAAAGAGAAGTGCAAGGAAGCGAAAAGTGTCACGATTTCGTGACATGTTCCATTTTCGTGGGTGCATGCCAAGTAGAGTGTACGAAGGTGAAAAGTGTCACGATTTTGTGACATGTGTTTTCACGCTTGCATGTCGAGAAGAAGACAAAAAGCTATCAAAGCGGCAGTTCTGCTATCAGAGCAGCAGTTTGGCTGTCAGAGCTGTAAATAAGCAGGTTCGACTGTCAGGACTATAAATACACAGGTAAGATTGTCAGAGCCATAAAAAAGTAGGTAAGATGATCAGAGTCGTAAATAAAAAGATAAATCTGTCAAAACAATAGATTTACTGACAAAGCGTCAGAAAGGCTATAAGGCCGTAAATTAGGCAAATAAGTCTGATAGATAAGTAAGCTTTTAATGCTATTAACAGCGTAGTAAGCAAAGCCGAAAGAATGTTTTCATGTGTAGGAAGTTAGGGTTAGGGTTGAGCTCTGCACGTGGCAAGTGTGTTGTGATTTGCCGAATAAAAAGGAAAAAACAACTATGAAAAAGTACAAAGTATTATGTTGAAAAATTTACAGAAGAGAGAGCTGTAAGAGAGAATAGCAGAGCTATAAGAATATGTAGTGTTTGATAAAAAGGATTTAGACTAGTGAGGGTCTTGTTGCAGAGAAGGCATTTTTATGTCATAAAATCTGTTCAGAACTAAAGTCCAAGTTGGTGCTTGGCATTAGGGGGTTGGTGCTCCTTTCTGTTGGTGCAAATAAATTGTTTGTAAAGTTGGTGCTTTGCAAAGGCTGGATTTGGATGGGAGTCCAAGTAGTCTAATTTTTGAGGAGTAGCCAAATCTGGTGAACCTCGTTAAATCATGTGTTGTGGAATGCTCTCTTGCTTATTTACTTTATCTATTTTTTAAGTTCTCTCCGCTTAAGTTTTTAAGAGCTATAGATCTGTATTTAAATTGCTACACTGATTCACCCCCCCCTCTCAGTGTCATTGTGAGAATATCAATTGGTATCAGAGCAAGGTTCCTAAACTAGCTTAATCAGCTAAGGTGATCTTGGAAGAATCACAATGGCCGATGGTGAAGGATTTTCATCCAACAAAGCTCCTTTGTTCGATGGAACTAATTACTCTTTCCGGAGACTCAGGATGCAGACTTATCTGTGTGCTTTGGGTTATGACATTTGGGAGTCAGTAGAAAGTGGGCACACAATATCCTCTACTCCTCCAACAGATGTCGTTGAGAAGAAAAAGTTTGAGAATAACTCTAAAGCAAAGAATGCTATAATGTGTGGGTTAGTAGACAGTGAACTGATAAGAATCATGAGCTATAAAATGGCAAAAGACATGTGGGACAAACTGCAGAGCATTCATGAAGGAGACAACAAGATCAAGGAAGCCAAGCTACAAACGCATCGAGCTCAGTTC
The DNA here is from genome assembly GCA_028583015.1 of Wollemia nobilis. Taxonomy (NCBI): domain Eukaryota; kingdom Viridiplantae; phylum Streptophyta; class Pinopsida; order Araucariales; family Araucariaceae; genus Wollemia; species Wollemia nobilis. The sequence goes on along the minus strand of JAQPPZ010001063.1, from coordinate 5,328,153 downwards.
GAAGCATTAAAAATGAATGATGATGAGAACATAGAGGCCTATATGCTGAGAGTCAATGGAATCATTAATGCAATTAGAGGACTCGATGAGGAAATAGAAGATGCGGTCATCGTGAAAAAGGTACTAAGAACTCTTCACAAAATATTTGATTCTAAAGTTTCTGCTATAGAAGAAGCTAAAGATCTAAATTCTTTTAGCATGGATGAAATGCATGGTTCTTTAACTGCATATGAAATGAGAATAGGACAAACTAAGCCCTCAAACAGAGAAGCTGCTTTTAAAGCACACAAAAATATAAAAGCTAATCAAGAATCTGCAGAAGAAGAGTCTTCAGATGAAACAGAAGCAAACTTTGTTAGGAAACTAATAAAGGGAAAAGGAAAGTACAGAGGTAAGTTACCATTTAAGTGCTTCAACTGTGGAGGAGTCGGGAACTTTGTAGCTAAATGTCCAATGAATGAGAAAAACAAAAATGATGAAGGGTCACACCAAGAAAGAAGTGACTGGAAGAAGAAACCACATTTCAGAAAAAGCAACTTCAAGAAGAAAAGTTTCATATCCAAGAATGTCAGCTCTTCTGAAGACTGCTCCGATGAGGATTCTGAAGAAGAAGCAGGTGAAGCTCTATTCATGGCATTTGAAGAAAGAATAACAGAGGAAAAATTGAAATGTAATGAAAAACCTGAGGATGAGGCTAAAGTTTATCTGGAAGGTGAGTTAGTTGCTGCACTTAAAGAACTGAGCACAGAAAGGAAAAAGAATAAAAAGGTCTCAAGAAAGCTTGAGGATGCCAATGAAATAATAAACAACTTGAAAGTACAGATAGATGAATTTAAGAAAATGTCTGAAGTTCTCGAAGTACAATTAACTGTAAAGATAGATGAATGCAGCAAGCTAGAAGAAGACATTGTTAAGTTAAGGATGCAACTAGAGGAGATGAATAGGAAATTGAGTTGTTATCATAAGTTTGAAGAAAGTACTGTAAAGCTAGATAAAATTTTAAATAACCAAAGGCCTTTCGGCATCAAATTTGGTTTGGGATTCGATGAAGGAGAATCATCAAAGGGTTCAAAGGCCTTAAATGTAGAACCCATAAAGAAAGAAGAAAAGATCAGGGTTGATCAAGAAAAAACAAATCATGCCAAAGAAAGCAATAATGCCAGACTCAAGAAGAGTACTGACAAAGATGGATTCACAAAAGTCACACATCCAAGAAGGAGAAGATTCATGGCTCCTACTTCAAATTGGAAAAGACCTGCACCCAGGTTTAATCATTTCTTTTCTAGTTACTATTTTAAATGCAATGCTTATGGTCATAAGATTTCAGATTGCAGTTATAATGTAGCACAAAGGAATTTCACCAGTAGAAATGTTTTTTCTCCATTGATGGATTATGCAGTTGAATGTTATAACTGTCATAATTTTGGACATTTTGCAAGAAATTGTAGAAGCACTTTTGTAGCAAATAATTATCAGGGTAGAAAATCTCAACCAAATGGGTTGAAACAAAACAAGAAATTTCCTGAAAAATAGGCACATGCTAATGAAAGGGGAAAGGCAAAACAAGTAGCCAAATCTGCTATCAAACTAGAATGGAAAGAAAAGGAATCTTTGATTGTTCAGACCGCTTTTAAAGCACAGAACAAATCTGCACCATGGATACTTGACAGTGGATGCTCCAATCACATGACAGGTGACAAGCAAAAATTTGAGAAGTTACAGAATTATGAAGGTGGTTCTGTGAAATTTGGAAATAATGATGGAGCAAAGATAGTTGGCAAAGGATCAGTCAAGATCAATGACGAAAAGATCAAATCAAAAGAAGTCTTGTTTGTGATTGGTCTGAAGCATAACTTGCTCAATGTAAGTCAAATCTGTGACAGAGGTCATGAAGTAGTTTTTAAGAAGCAGGGCTGTGAAGTGAGAAAAGCTAACAGTGGAAAGTTAATTGCTACTGGATCAAGGACTTCTGGAAATATGTATACTCTCTCAGAGACCTCAGAAGGAGCATGCTTGATTGGACAAGAAGATGAAAATTGGCTGTGGCACAAAAGGCTCGGTCATATCAGCTTTGACAATTTGGTTAAAATAAGTTCAAAAAGGGCAGTAAGAGATATACCTTCCATTGGCAAACCACTAAATAGTATTTGTGCTTCATGTCAAAAGGGGAAGCAAACTAGAGCCACATTTAAATCAAAGGAGTACTTTACCAAAGAAACCCTTAGAACTAATTCATACTGATTTATGTGGACCTATGAGAACTCAAAGTATAAATGGTGACAAATACTTTATGCTTTGCATAGATGACTATTCCAGAATGACCTGGATATTCTTTTTGAAGCAGAAATCTAAAGCTTTTGAAATGTTCAAGACTTTCAAAAACCAAGTTGAGAATGAAACAGGAAAGAGGATCAAATGCTTAAGATCAGATAGAGGAGGAGAGTTCATCTCAGAGGAGTTTGCAGAATACTATCAAAAATATGGGATCAGAAGACAGTTTTTAGCAGCAAGGACACCTCAACAAAATGGTGTTGTAGAAAGAAAGAACAGAACTGTGCAGGAAATGGCATGGACAATGTTGACTGAAAGCAAAATTGCAGAAATATTTTGGAAAGAGGCAGTCCATACTACAGTTTATATCCAAAACAGGTGCATGTTGAGGACACATGAAAGCAAAACCCCTTATGAGCTTTGGTTCGGCAAGAAGGCAACAACAAAATACTTCAAAGTCTTTGGCAGCAAATGTTATATCAAAAGAACTAAAGATAATCTTGGTAAGTTTGAAGATAGAGCTGATGAAGGTATTTTTGTTGGCTATTCATCAAAAAGCAAAGCTTACAAATGCTACAACAAAAGGCTAAAGAAAATTGTAGACAGTGCCGATGTTAAATTTGATGAAGATAGGAGACAAGCTGTTAGCTGTGAAGAAAACTACCCTATTTATGAAGAAGTTATTGATGAAGATGAAGAAAAGGAAATAGAAGAGAATCAAAAAATTGACCCAGATGATTTAAGTATTGATTCAGAAGTAGAAGAAAACAATAAATTTAAAACAGGAAGCTGACAGAAAAATCATCCCAAAGAACAAATTATAGGGGACCCCACAGTTGGTGTTAAGATAAGAAGAAGAGTAGTAAGTAACTACTCCCTATTATCCAGCATTGAGCCCAAAAATATTGCTGAAGCAAGCACAGATGAAAGTTGGATGAAGGCAATAAACGAAGAACTAGATCAGATTGAGAAAAACAAAACCTGGGAGTTAGTACCAAGGCCTGCAAATAAAAACATAATCGGTACTAAATGGATTTTTAGAAACAAATTGAATGAAGACGGATAGGTTGTAAGGAATAAAGCAAGATTGGTCTGTAAAGGCTATGCTCAAGTTGAAGGTATTGACTTTGAGGAAACTTTTGCACCAGTGGCTAGACTCGAGGCAATCAGAATGTTTCTGGCTTTAGCAGTCCATAGGAATTTCAAAGTTTATCATATGGATGTGAAATCAGCATTTCTGAATGGAAATCTTGAAGAAGAAGTTTATATTGAGCAGCCAGATGGTTTTCAACTCGGTGATAATCCCAACTTTGTTTGCAAGTTGAAGAAAGCTTTGTATGGCTTGAAACAGGCACCCAAAGCATGGTATGCAAGACTAGACAACTATCTCACTGAACAAGGGTTCAAGAAAGGTATGGTGGATAGTAACTTGTATGTCAAAATAGACAATGGCCAACTTATTGTCCTTGTTGTTTATGTTGATGATATAATTTTTGGCAGCAGCAATGATGAGTCATGTAGAGACATAGCAAATAAAATGCAGAAAGAATTTGAAATGTCTATGATTGGTGAACTTTCATATTTCCTCGGACTGCAAGTTAACCAAAGTGAAAAGGGCATTTTTATTTCTCAAGTTAAATATGTGAAAGAAATGCTAAAAAAGTTCACAATGGAGGATTGTAAACCTGTTAGCACTCCCATGACAACAGGTTGCAAGTTGAGCAAGGATGACAAATCTCCAGATGTAGATCAGACCATGTACAGATCTATGATAGGGAGCCTGCTATATTTAACAGCTACAAGACCAGATATCTTATAGGCAGTATGCATGGTAGCAAGATTTTAGGCTAGTCCCAAAGAGAATCATGTGACAGCTGTGAAGAGGATCTTTAGGTACCTCAAGAGTACTATGGAGTATGGGTTATGGTACCCAAAAGGTAAGGATTTCACTCTTTTTGCATATTCTGATGCAGATTGGGTAGGATGTATAGATGACAAAAAGAGTACCAGTGGTGGTGCATTCTATCTTGGAGACAGGTTGGTAGCATGGCACAACAAGAAACAAGAATCAGTCTCTCTATCCACAAGCAGAGGTAGAATACATTGTCGCAACAACATGTTGTACATAGATTTTATGGATGAGACAAACCCCGAAAGATCTTGGCATTAACTTCAAAGAGCCAATTTTTGTTAAATGTGATAATACCAGTGCTATTAACATCTCAAAGAATCCGGTTATGCATTCAAGAACCAAACATATTGCAATCCGGTATCACTTTTTGAAGGATAAAGTTGCAGAAGGTGAGGTTAAATTGGATTTTGTTCCAACTACAGAGCAAGTAGCAGTATATCTTCACCAAACCATTGCCCAAGGAAGTTTTTGAATATCTCCGCAGTAAGTTGGGAGTGGTCACACTACCCAAGAACTGACTAGCTTTCGGGAACACATTCTCAGGGGGAGCATTTATATATTTGATTATCAGCCCTTTGATATATATTTGTTTGCTCTTGTTTGTATTTTTTGCTAACTGTAATAGTGTGTGCTTGAGAATGTTGTGCATGGACTCAGGGGGAGTCTGCAGTAGCCCTTTGGTATTATTGTCAAAGGGGGAGAAGAATTTTTGGAAATTGCACATGTGTTGCCAACAATTCCAAAGGGGGAGATTGTTGAGCAAGGTGCAAAAATAGTATTGTCATTGTTGTCAACTCAGACAGATAGATCAATTGATGATGCAGTGGATAGATGTTCAGAGGTCAGTCAGAATAGGTACAATGAATTTCTAAGAAGACAGAAGTGGCCCATATTCAAAAAATCAAAGAAAAAGACAAGTAAGAAAACTGTCGCGATATCGCGACATGTTTTTTGTCGTGATTTCGCGACATATCGAAGGAGAGAGAAAATGCTGGGAAAACTGTCACGATATCACATGTTTTCTGTCACGATTTCGCGACATATCGGAGGAGAGAGAAAATGCTGGAAAAACTGTCATGATTTCGCGACATGTTGGAAGAGAGAGAAAGCGCAAGATAAACTGTCATGATTTCGTGACATGTTGGAAGCAAAGAAGGCAAGTAAGAAAACTGTCGCAATTTCATGACATGTTTGGAAAGAAGGCGCAAGCAAAGAAAACTGTCGCGATTTTGCGACATGGTTGGAGAGAAGGCACAGACAAAGAAAACTGTCGCGATATCATGACATGTCGAGTTTTCACGATCCGATGAGAAGAAAAATGCTAAGGAGAAAAAGTGTCATGATTTCGCGACATGTTTCATTTTCACGGGCGAAAGCGAAGGAAAGAGGAGAGAGAAAAATATGTCACGATTTCGCGACATGTTTCATTTTTGTGGGCGAAAGCGAAGGAAAGAGGAGAGAGAAAAAGATGTCACAATTTCATGACATGTTTCATTTTCGTGGGCGAAAGCGAAGGAAAGAGGAGAGAGAAAAAGATGTCATGATTTCGTGACATGTTTCATTTTCGCAGGCGAAAGTGAAGGAAATAGGAGAGAGAAAAAGATGTCGTGATTTCGTGACATGTTTCATTTTTGTGGGTGAAAGCGAAGGAAAGAGGAGAGAGAAAAAGATGTCACGATTTTGTGACATGTTTCATTTTTGTAGGCGAAAGCGAAGGAAAGAGGAGAGAGAAAAAGATGTCGCGATTTCGCGACATGTTTCGATTTCGCGGGTGCATGCAAAGAGAAGTGCAAGGAAGCGAAAAGTGTCACGATTTCACGACATGTTCCATTTTCGCGGGTGCATGCAAAGAGAAGTGCAAGGAAGCAAAAAGTGTCATGATTTTGCGACATGTTCTATTTTCGCGGGTGCATGCAAAGAGAAGTGTAAGGAAGCAAAAAGTGTCGCGATTTCGCGACATGTTCCATTTTCGTGGGTGCATGCCAAGTAGAGTGTACGAAGGCGAAAAGTGTCACGATTTTGTGACATGTTGTGTTTTCACGCTTGCATGTTGAGAAGAAGACAAAAAGCTGTCAAAGCGGCAGTTCTGCTGTCAGAGCGACAGTTCGGCTGTCAGAGCTGTAAATAAGCAAGTTCGGCTGTCAAGACTGTAAATACATAGGTAATATTGTCAAAGCCATAAAAAAGTAGGTAAGACGATCAGAGTCGTAAATAAAAATATAAATCTGTCAGAACAACGAATTTATTGACAAAGCGTCGGAAAGGCTGTAAGGCCGTAAAGTGGGCAGATAAGTCTATCAGATAAGTAAGTAAGCTTTTAATGCTATTAACAACGCAGTAAGCAAAGCCGAAAGAATGTTTTCATGTGCAGGAAGTTAGGGTTAGGGTTGAGCTCTGCACATGGCAAGTGTGTTGTGATTTGCCAAATAAAAAGGAAAAAGGAACTATGAAAAAGTACAGAGAGTATTATGCTAAAAAATATACAGAAGAGAGAGCTGTAAGAGAGAATAGTAGAGCTGTAAGAATATGCAGTGTTTGTTAAAAAGGATTTAGACCAGTGAGGGTCTTGTTGTAGAGAAGGCATTTTTATGTCATAAAATCTGTTCAGAACTGAAGTCCAAGTTGGTGCTTGGCATTAGGGGGTTGGTGCTCCTTTTTGTTGGTGTAGATAAATTGTTTGTAAAGTTGGTGCTTTGCAAAGGCTGGATTTGGATGGGAGTCCAAGCAGTCTAATTTTTGAGGAGTAGCCAAATCTGGTGAACCTCATTAAATCATGTGTTGTGGAATGCTCTCTTGCTTATTTGCTTTATCTATTTTTTAAGTTCTCTCTGCTTAAGTTTTTAAGAGCTGTAGATCTGTATTTAAATTGCTACACTGATTCACCCCCCCTCTCAGTGTTATTGTGAGAATATCAGTAGAACATGAATATGTGGTATTAATATTATTTCTATAGACTCTAGATAAAAATGCTAGAGAATGGTTTAATACTCTTCCTAATAATGACATTTCCAATTTTGCCAAAATGGAAACTGTATTTCTAAAGAAATTTGGTGAAAGGAAGAATGAGTAGTCGTTGTTAACGAATCTGGTGAAAATGAAAAAGAGATAAAGTGAATCAATAAGTGATTTAAATAGAAGGTTTTCTAAATATAAAAATAATATTCCCACCGCTCTAAGGCCAAATGATATCCAATCCATATATTTTTACAAAAATACCTTCCCTAGAGAACTCAACTATGAATTAAGACAAGAACATGTTAAGACAAAATATGAGTGCATGGAGAAAGCCATAGATATTTAAAGAAATATGTTGGACAGTGGGAAAATGAAACCATACTCCCTAGAGGATAATTATCCTGATAGGAAGCCTAATAAATTAGGATTTAACCTACAAAAGAGATTTGAGCATGATCCCATGGAAAATCTGACCAATCAAGTAACAAAAATGTTCAACACTATGAATAATAGGTTGGCCAGGATGGAAATAAATAAAGAGAGCAATGGTGAAACGTCTCACCCTCAGTATGATAGACAACAACGTGACAACTAACCACCTTTTAGGATAAATTTTAATAAAAATTGGATTATAATAATCGTGATAGGAATAATGGAAATAATTAAAAAAAATAGAAATAGAGAAGGACCTGGACTTAGTTCCAAATCCTATTCCAACTATAAACTTGGTAGAAAATTTTCCTTATTACTGTTCAGCCTGTGATGCTCCCCATAATCCATATTGTTATGGTATTTAACTGGGTATCCACCATCCTGTAGACTTAGAAGCATAATCCAAAGAGGATATCAGAATTAATGCTTTTTGGACCCTTGAGGATGAATATAGAGAAAGGTTATTCGAAGAAGACATGGATTTATATGCTTTGAATCACCACCCAAAAATCCTAGTTGCAGAAAATATAAATATCCTACAAAGAGGACAAGAGACTAGGTATGATAAAATGAAGCAAGTAAAACTAGTTTCAATAGCACAAGAGGTGGAGGAACTAGAAGAAAATACCTTGAATTTGAGAAATAGGACTATTCCTAACAAAACTGAAAAGAATTTAAACAAAGAGGTTAGAGAACAGTCCATTGAGAAAGATCAAAATAAGAAGGTTCTTGAAAATGTAATAATAAATAAACTATCCCCTCATGAAGAATGCTCCAAAACTTTAGATATCAAGAAAATGGAATTTGATGTTGGTTCAGAGCTGAGTAAATAGAAGTTCAATGTTACATTTGGTGAGTTAATGAATATTAAAAATATAGAGAATAAGTTTGTATGAACTTTGGCTTAACTGAACAAAAAGGAACTCAATCCTATAATGATATCTAACCTTCCAATCATGAAACTAGAATCCCTTCATCTATCAGACCATTTTATGTGTCACTCAAACATAACTCTGATGAAGATGAAAGGTATGTCATTCATAACTACATTATAGATAGTGATGCATCCCATAACATCATTCCCAAGCATATAATAGATCAACTAGGCTTAATTTTCACTAGGGAGTCTCGTCCTGTATCAGTAATGGATAATAGGCAGATACCTTGTGTAGGAATTATTACTAGTTTGTTAGTCTACGTAGATCAACATCCTAAGAAGGGTATAGTTATGGATGTTACGATGGTTGATGTAGACCCTTTATTCTCATTAATTTTGAGCATATATTGGGCATAGTATTTAGGTTGCTCCATACAATTAGATTGACCTTATGCCACGATCCTTATTTTGAGAAAAGAGAATGTAAAATTAAGGAGAGAACCTTTTAACAAGTACTCAGTCGAACTGGTAAGACCAGATGACACCATTGTTAATTTGGTTAGCTCCATATAAGAGAATGAAATAGAAGTGTAATCAGTTTGGCATAACCCCTTCCTGGCCAATGTCCCTCAAGCAAAATATATGGACCCTGAAACTAGAGAACTAGTAGATATATAATCTGACAGGATCCTTATCTAGGAAATGTGGACCATATACTTTGATGGGGCTAAATCTCAAATAGAGCTAGGTGATGGTATCAATTTAATGGATGTTAAAGAAAACTATTTCAGGATCCCTTATAGATTAGAATTTTCCTGCACCAATAATGTAGCTGAGTATGAAGCTTTATTTTTAGGTCTGAGAAAAGCTAAAGAACTGGGGACAAATTTTTTGATGGTTATTGGAGATGCTGAACTGATTATACAATAGATCAAAGGTAAGTATCAAACAAAACATCCCAATCTAAAATAATACAAAAATGTAGTTCTAATAGAAATTGACAAGTTCCTAGCCTTTAACATCTCATACATTCCTAGAGAACACAATCACATTGTAGATATATTAGCTATCAATGCTTCAGGTTTAGATTGTCCAAAAATAGACACTGAGTACATGGATAGGTTCTCAACTATCTATGTATACAAACCTTCTGTGCCTAACAATGTTGTATATCTACAAGTGTTCTTGTATCGCTCCAAATTTTTCACACCCTTACCTTCAGGCTATAGGATCCGTGCCCGAAAGGGGGATGTGAAAAGGATGGCGCGGTACCTCAGACTGAGAGGACTTACGAAGGTCCCGCATCTCAAGGGAGGTGTATTATTGGTGATTTTTTGACGGATGGTGGGTTCACCAGGAAACATTCAATGGCAGTTTCCACGCCTAGGTTGGGAATGTGTTTTATGTGTTCGTTTTAGCTTTAAGCATTCATATCCTAGGTTTGGCCAAAATGCGTCTAAGCTATTCTATATGAAGATGCAGATTAAATGAATACAGAAAACAGAATAGGATAGAAAAAACAGAAAATTTAAAGAATATTATAAGAAAAATACCTGATCCGAATGTCTGATGAAGATTCTATGTTTTGATTGTATGGTTTTGAAAGAAATTTTGATTATTCTATTATGCATGTAGTTGTCTTTATACCAAACAAAAGCAGAAAATGAATTATTTCAAACAATTTGCAAAATATTTCAGAGTATTTTGAAGACAAAAGTTAGATTTATAAGGAATCCCATGTGCATATGTGAGTTCATTTCCAATCTTGATTTATCATAATGATACACAAAATCTCTCAAATACAAATGTGTGTGCAATTGCATTGTTCATTTACCAGTTTTGAGCAAGATACTTTGATGCAAGTGATTTGAATGAACCAAATAAGTGTTCATTAACCATGATGTAGATGCATATAACCATACTAGACTACTATGTAAGTCGGATTATCAAGAGCTAGCTAATCCATAAGCGGACATAGGTCTGTACAAAAGAAGGTCGCTAATGTGACAGACATATCGCCACGCTAGGAGTTACCCAAGGCCAAGCAGGTTGGGCACAAACCACCTGTTATGGGGCTTACCTCACAGTTTTCGAATAATTGAGAATTCCAGGGATTCAAGCTCATCAACCCTTCTTTTCTTTTCAAAGGGGTAGGGAAAGGGATTTTATTGCTTTCTTGCTTTTGCTTTCTTTTCTTTTCTTTTCTTTTGCTTTCTTTTTCTTTTTGTATTTTTGCTTGATAATTGAGATAATGCTTGAAATATTGTTGTAATGATATAAAATAACATTTTTTTCTTTTTCTCTTTTTTTTTTGAACTTTGCCTTTTCTTTTTGTTCTAGGGATACTTGCTCAGATTAGCTGTAGAGCAAGGGATTTTTATTCTGGGTAGGGGTGAGCTTGTCCTTTTGCCAATTCTCAAAGATTCTAGACCATGTGCATGATAGGATAGCAGGGGAAACTTTTCGCTCAAGAAACCACTTCTACTATGTAGCAAAGCATGAAAATTACAAATATAATCATTTTATTGTGAAAAGATGTGCTTGGTTTAAGTAAATAACAAGATCAATTCTCTCGTGCTCAAACTTTATTTAATTGAATTTTGTGGACTTTGATATAAGAGAGATTAGTAATCATGCCAGATAAAATCAAGATATTTATTTTTGTGTTTGCAAAAGTGAGAGATTCCAAATAAATGCTAATTTATCCAAAATAATTTGAAACTATAACTGCAACATTTGTAAAAAGAAATATATATAAATACTTTTTGAGAAGTTTGAGAATGTTGACTCTCTCTTTCTTCTTTATATTGTTTTGGTTTCGAAAGAGTCAAGAATATTGTTGTTTTTGATTTTTTCATTTTTGATTTTGAACAAAAAATTAACAAGTGCCATAAATAAATACAACAAATATTTTTGAAGATTTTGATGATTATGAATGTTTTTGGTGTTTTTGAATTTATAAATTGCAAGAAATACAAAATAGTGATTTTGAATTATTTTAAACAAATATATACAAGGATGAAATGACCAGATTTATACATAGTAACGTTTAAGATGCAAAATATTCATGGGTTCTTTAAGTTCTTTACCATCTAAGGTAGATAATTTGTATGCTCCTGATTCAAATTTAGCAGTGATAATGTATGGTCCAAGCCAGTTGGGCTCAAATTTACCTTTAAGGTCCTTAGTTGCATTAGTATTTTTTTGATTTTCTTTTAAAACAAGGTCGCCGACCTCAAAGGATCGATGACGAACTTTTTTAGCATATGATCTCTTAAGCTTGTTTTGGTAGGCACGGAGATGCTCCAAAGCATTGATGCATTTTTCATCTAGGAGTTCCAGTGATTGAGTCTGCCGACTTCGATATTCATCTCCTACTTTGGTATCTTGAAGTAGCGAGCCAAAGAAGGAACTTCTAATTCAAATGGAAAAACGGCTTCGAGCACCATAAACCAAAACAAATGGTGAAGTTCCCGTGGGGGTTCGAACACTAGTTCGATAGGCCCACAAGGTTGGATATAACTCGAATGTGCCAGTCACGGCCAGTTTTATTGACCAATCTTTTGAGGATTTTGATTAAGGTTTTGTTAGATGCTTACGCTTGACCATTACCCTGAGGATAATAGGGAGTGGACCAGCGATGTTGAATCTTATATTTTTGGCATAATTTTTTAACATCTTTATTTTTAAAACAAGTTCCATTGTCAGAGATGAGATTTGCAGGAATTCCGAACCTGCAAATGATTTGATTAAAAATGAATTTAGAGACTTGTGTGCCAGTGCAGGAAGCTAAAGGCATAGCTTCAACCCACTTCGTGAAATACTCAGTGGCGGTTATGATGAATTTGTGTCCATCAGATGACACAGGATTGATTTTGCCAATAATGTCTAAGCCCCATTTTGAAAAGGGCCAAGGAGATGAAATAGCCTACAGTTCTTGTGCAGGCGCATGGACAAGGTCAGCATGTTTTTGACATTTGTCGCAATGGCACACATAATCATGTGCATCCTTTTCCATGGTAGGCCAAAAGTATCCTATCCTAAGGAGCTTTTTAGCAATGACACTACCACTGAAGTGTCCTCCACAAGATCCATCGTGGGCTTCACTCAAGGCTAATTTAGATTCTTCTGAATTCAAACATCTTAATAGGATACCTTCAAAAGATCTCCTATATAAAGTATTGCCAATTATTACAAATCGACTTGCTCGTCTACGTAATAACCGACGCTTGGTTTCTATTAGAATTGGCAGGGAAAGTCCCATTTTGGAGAAAATCAAATATATCCGTATACCAAGGTTCAGGAGTAGTTTCATTGATTAGAAACACATCCAAAGGTTCTAAGCATGACTTATTTGAAGCGGGTTCCTGGAGTCGACGAATAATGATAGTGGCATATTCGTCATCTAACTCCAAAGGCAGGAGAGATGCAGCTGCGGCCATAGCATCAGCTGCACGGTTGCAAGTTCGAGGAATAGCTTCCAAGGTAACTTGATCAAATAGAGACATTAGTTGTAAAACATAGGCTTTATATGGGCACAGTTTATCATCTCTGGTCTGATAAACTTCATTAATTTGGTTTATAACCAATTGAGAATCACCAAAAACTAACAAATGTTTAATTTTTAGCGCTAAGGCAGCTCGTAATCCAAGGATTAGAGCTTCATATTCAGCAGTATTGTTGGTGCAAGCAAATGTCAATTTGAAGGACAGAGGAATAAGATGTTTTTGCGGGGATATTAAAATAATACCCGCACTAGCCCCACTCATGCATCGGGCTCCATCAAAGTATAAGGACCATTGTTCGGTATGGTCTGCCTCTAATTGAAGGCATTCATCAGGAAACTCAATGATGAGGGGATGGGTAGACTGTAAGGGTGCAGTAGCTAATTGATCTGCTATGATTTGACCCTTAATAGACTTCTGTCCTATGAATGTAAGATCAAATTCGCTTAGAGCAAGAACCCACTTGGTTGTGCGACCCGATAAATAAGGTCGACTCATGAGATACCTTAAGGGATCATATTTGGCAATGACATAAGTTTTCTGACTAAGCATATAATGTCATAATTTTTGCGTAGCAAACATGACTGCTAGACATAGTTTCTCTAATGTTGTATATCGGGTTTCATAACTGATGAAGGTTCGGCTAATATAATAATTAGCACATTCTCTCTTGTCATCATCAAGCTGAGCTAACATAGCCCCTAAGGCAGAATCTAAAGCTGAAATATATAGGAGGAATGGGCGATCAGGTTTAGGTGGTGAAAGCACAGGTGGATTAAGGAGGTATTGCTTGAGAAGTTCAAAAGCTTCTCTACATTCGTCGTCCCAATTAAAAGGGACATCCTTCTTAAGGAGTTTAAGAAAGGGACCGGTTTTGTCCGCCAGCTTATCGATGAAGCGACGGATGGCTTGAAGCTTACCTTGTAAACTTCGTAATTCAGATATATTAGTAGGTGCGGGCATATCAGTGATAGCCGCAATCTTGAGAGGGTCGATTTCGATACCACGTAAAGAAACTAAAACCCCTAATAGTTTACCGGACTTAACTCCGAATATGCATTTTTCTGGATTTAATCGAATAAGATATTCTCGTAATCGATTAAAAACTTTTCTCAAATCATCTAAATGATTATCTTCAATAATAGAGCGAGCTATAATATCATCTACATAATCATGTAGGATATCATGCATCATATCATGAAAAATATAAGTCATAGCTCGTTGATAGGTTGCACCTGCGTTCTTTAAGCCAAATGGCATCACTTTCCAACAAAAAGTACCCCAGGGGGTAATAAAGGCTATTTTAGCCTGATCTTCAGGAGCTATCCTGATCTGATTATAATCGGAGAATCCATCCATTAAGGACATCATCCCACTTTCGGCAGTAAAGTCAATGATTTGATCCATGTTTGGAAGAGGAAAATCATCTTTAGGGCATGCAGCGTTAATATCTCTAAAATCTGTGCAAACCCTAACTTTGGTGGCTTCTTTTTTGGTAATTGGAACTACATTTGAGATCCATTCAGCATAATCAATAGCTTGTATAAAAACAACATTCAGGAGTTTTTCTAACTCCCCTTTGACTAGCAGAGCCACTTTGGGATGCATTTTTCTAAGTTTTTGTTTAACAGGTTTAGCATCCGGATGGACCACTAGATGATGCATGACTACATAAGGGTCTAGACCTGGCATATCTTCATATGTCCAAGCGAAGACATCTTCATACTCTTTAAGGAATGCAATGTATTGTTCTTGTTTTTCTTGACTTAACTCTGATCCAATATTGATTATGTGAGGATTATCCTCAGTTCCAATGTTAATTTTAATGACGTTTTCTACCTCCATGTGTAGATCTCTTTCAAAGTTAGGTGGGGAGGGTGAAACGCCCAATTCTTGTAATTCTTGTAAGGTTAATTTGGATAATTCATCTTGAGGATTAGTGGTCTCAAGTTGGGCTATAGTTGGTATAGAACCATCAAAATAAAATCCATTGTGTAACATCTCTTCAACAGAGACGTCGTGGAAGATATCTCCTTCCAACTCTTCATCGGGGTCAACAATCATTTCAGGGTAAGCTATGGATAGCATGTTACATGTAAACGACTGATTTTTTAGAGGCAAATCAACATGCCTATCCAAATAATCTTGATAGCATATGAGTTGATCATCATCTTCAAAAGGAAAGGGTTGACCCTTACTAGGAAATAGGCCCACACCACAACGGGCGAGGCCAAGGTTCTACCTCGAAAGGTTCTTTCATGCCATTTTGGAAAGGTCCCAAACCTTTCCCTTTATATCCCATTTTAAGCATTATGGGTTTAGCTTTAATATATTCATTGGTAAAATAACACCGAGCGTATCCTTCCTGATGAGTTTTGATATTCCGAGGGATTCTTCCCCAGTCATATCCTTTATAAATGAAGGCACAACTCCCAACTTGGTAAGTACTTCCCATAGGTTGTGGGAGGCCCAAAGTACGAGGAGATGGCGGCAAGTTATTTAAAAGAATTGAATCTTGCATGAAAGCATTCATTTTTTTTGATATTAAGGTTGTGGATAAATATGGTAAAAGTTCATCAGAAAGAGCATAAGATGTAGAAGGATTATTCCCTATATCTTTAGATGTGGAAGGGATGATAGATGGGTCTATAGGTTTTGAATTTATAGGGATAGAAAATGAAGGATTGGTTGTAGATTGAAGATCTTTCTGAGGTTCTAGAGGGATTTGTTTGGAAGATTGTTGATCTATGTAGGAGGATGAAATTAATGGAGGGGAAATAGGTGAAGCTATGGGTGTGTGTTTCACAGTTTTAGATGAAAAATAAGAATTAGGATGTGTGGATGACAGAGCAGGGCAAAATTGCACTCCAACGGGTTCTGCCAAAGCACACATATCAAAGGGTCTAGGGTCACCATGGATAGTGACCAACTGATTTTTAAATTCGAATTTAACACATTGGTGTAAAGTTGATGGGACCGCTCGCATCGCATTGATCCAAGGGTGACCCAAAAGTATATTGTACGATGTTGGGCAATGTACAATAAACACGGTTGTTTCTAGGGTTCTAGGACCAACTTGCAATGGGATGGTAATAACTCCACACGTTTCTTGTGTTTCGTCATTAAAAGCTTTGATAATCATATCAGTTTTCTTCATTTCATCACTTCTAAAGCCAAATATTTGGTAGAAGTCAAAAGTGCAAATGTTGAGAGATGAGCCATTATCAATCAAGACTCGTTTGACAGCTACATCTCCAATTAGAGCAGTAATGTATAAGGGATTGTCCTTATGTAAACTATGTTGTGGGATATCTTTATCCCGAAAGTCAATACAATCAACCTCTCGAGTGATGATAGTGTTGGCCATAGCTTCAGGTTGAATGTTTTGAGGTACCATCATTTGGCTTAATGTAAGCATCAACTCATCCCTATGGGTGGGAGAAGATCTTAATAAATCCAAAAGGGAAATTCTGGCTGTAGTATTGGATAATTGCTCATTAATATTGTAAGGGGGTTTAGGTTGAACATTAGGAGCATAATTCCCTTTATTGGGATTTTTCAAAGCAAATGGAACTGATCCATCATTCTGATTTGGTTCTTGTTGAGAATTTTGAGCCTGTTGTCGGGTAACGACTCCAATGGTACCTACAATGTTATATTGAGGACGTTGAACTGGTCTCGGTCTAGCATTTATGGCTTGTTCATTCGGGAGGAATTGATTAGAAGAGGGTCGAGTAGTAACTCTTCTAGGAAATGGTTCTTCTGGAACCATAGCATCTGTGATGGGTTGAATAGGATCTGATTCATTTTCAGAACTATTCGATTGGTTTGAAGTGATGTCTAGTTCACTTTCGATATCTGATTCTATATCACTAGAATCGGGAGTTGGAATATTATGTAAGGGCCTGGTCGTAACCAGGGATAAGGTTGTGTCAAATATTTGAGGATCCTGAATAGGTAATTGTCCGCTAATGGTTCCTACATATCGGGTAGGAGGAGGAACATTATGATGTTCGATTTGATTGGCTACCTCTTTACCATGTCTTGGTAAAGGGTGTTGAAATATGTCTAATGTTTGATTAGCGTTTTGATTTTGATTTTGGGGAATGGTCTTTTGAGTATTATTAGGAGCATTTTGTTTAGGTTGGAAGGCTTGCACCTCCATTTCATTATTATCAATCAAATCTTGTATTTTATGTTTCAACCTTTTACAAGCGTTGGTAGAGTGTCCAGGTCCTCTATGGAAATCACAGTGTAAGTCAGCTCTGTATCCGGGTATAGTTGGATCAGGTTCCCGGATAGTTGGTAATTGGATCAAACCTCTTTCGAGTAATTGAGGTAAAATAGTTGATAAGGGTTGATTCAATCTAGTAAATTCTCGAGGAGGCTTATCAGGAGGTTTCAATATGAATTTTTCTGTTGTCTTCGTTGCATTGATATTAGCAACATTTTCTGCTATCAATGACTCCGTCACCAACAACTTGTTTGTTTTTATACTGATTTCTGGATGTTTTCTCATCATCCTTCTTCCTAAGTTGGCCTCTCCTAATAAGGGCATCTTCTACTCTTCGAGCTAAATCTATAGCTTGATCGAAGGTAGTTAAAGTAGCAGTTGATAGCTCATAAGATATTTGTTCTTGTAAATTATTGATAAAAATGTCTAACATTTCCCTATAAGGTAGCACAAAGTGCAGTTTTCCTATCAATTGCCTCCATCTAGCTAAGAAATCGGCAAAACATTCATCCTTGTCTTGTTTTAAGTTGTATAAATCTTTAATGGTTACATGCCTCTCGATGTAGGCACTAAATTGATGGACAAAATATTCAGCTGTTTCTTCAAAGTTTCTCAAGGAATGAGTGGGCAATTGATAGTACCACTCTAATGCCATTCCACCTAAACTTTTCGGGAACATTTTTAGTAATAGCAAGTCATCATGTGATATATCATGACATGCTATCCTAAACATGCGAAGATGCTCTATGGGATCTTCGGTTCCTTTATATATAGGCAAGATGGGCATGGGAAAATGCTTAGGGTATGGTTGAGCTACAACTATGGGATCCAAAGGTTGACTACAGATCTCTCGATAATTGTACGAGGGACGATAAGGATCTATCTGGTCCATACGCGAAGCTAACTATTTCACCATGGCTTCCAGACTACTAGTTTGCCCACCATATTGGTTCGGTAGGGCATTGATATGAGTTTTGTGAACATATGATGGAGGGACATGAAGATTAGATGCTATGTTGCTATGGTGTAAATTGTTGGTAGGAAAGGTGTTATGAAGGAATTTTGAAGTTGTATTATGATGTATTCCAGATTGTTGAAAATTGGTGTTTGGCTTCGTTTTAGGTTTTTGTTTACTTGAAGCATATTGCTCAATAGTTTGGCGAAATAAAGTAGTGAAGGAAGTTTTCTTTTGTGTGGGAATGATTTTAGGTTGAATAACAGGTTCCTTAGGAGGTTGGGTAACCTGTTGTTTTGACATGTTCTGCATCATAGTGACCATATCTGTATTGGATGGTCCAGCCTTATCACTTTCTTGATCAATGAAAGACAAGGGGTTAGTGCGCACATCAAACGCATGTTCCATGGCTGCTTGAGTGTCACTAATTTGCCCTTTATCAATACGAACTGCCACATTAAGGGCATCAATGTTATCATTGAGAAACTTTCAAAAATGATCTACGTTGTCAAAAGCAATAGTTCCATCTGGAGCTACTCTAGGGGATGAGGATCCATCCTCTTTAATACTTCCTTCTTGTTCATTATCTTCACCTAAGTCATCTTCTGGTTGATCTAGAGTTTCTCCTTCCAGAATTGGATCTTCAGGAAGTACATTTGGGTCTCTAGTTTTATCTTGTAACCAATCTTCTTCTTCTCCTTCAGTTTGTTTACCATTCCTAAGTTTAGGCATTGTGCCTTAATTTTAGATTTCAGCAAATATATATATATATATATATATATATATATATATATATATATATATATATATATATATATATGCAACAAGTTTAAGAGGTATATATCAATTATATACCTACTACAATTTTTAAAATGAAATGTTTTTTGGTTTTTGTTATGTTTTTTAGTTTTTAGTTTTTCTTTGTTTTTGAAATAATATTGTAAAGACAAACAATCACAATAAATGCAAGAAATAATACTGAAAGTAATAGTCTAGTTTTCTATAAACAATTTATAAATGTCATTAATGGGCTCAAGTTCTTCAGGAGTCATGAAGTGTTCTTCTTCAAATTGAAAGTTTTCTTTCAAAAATTTAATGAAAAGAGCTATAGTGATATTATCTGTCTCAGATTTTGGTTGATAGAAGTAAATCTCATGGCAATACTCTCGATATAACACAGCTCTAGGAACTCTATTCCATCTTTCCCTAATCAGTAAGAACAACCTCTTGGTCTTCTACAAGACCTAGGAACTGTCGTACAATGGCTGCGTTCTTGAGGTATTCCTCGAAGGTGAAAAATTTTGAAGATACAAGAGCTCTCCTATAAGCTAACCATCTATGGCAGGCTCTCTGAAGTTCATGATAAAAGACAAGTTGATGAGGATCCAGGATTCTATCTAGGACTAGCCTCTTGATTTGTTTAAGTTGTGTAGACCTAGATGAAATGATACTAAGTCTTCTAACAAGTTCGTCCCACAAGAGTTGATTTCTATCTGTTTCAGGCACACTAAGCACAGAATTGATTTCTATGGCTGCCAATTGGTTTTCTACATTTATAGTAACTGCTAATATTTTCTTAGGAGCTACCATCTAAACATGATATAAAATTTAAATGATCTGAAATGCATCTATGTTTTTGTTGTTTTATTTTTTATTTTTTATTTTTTGTTTTGTTTTCAAAAGGTTTATAATGCATTCACGTCGGGTTCACCAAAATGTATCGCTCCAAATTTTTCACACCCTTACCTTCAGGCTATAGGATCCGTGCCCGGAAGGGGGATGTGAAAAGGATGGCGCGGTACCTCGAACTGAGAGGACTTGCGAAGGTCCCGCCTCTCAAGGGAGGTGTATTATTGGTGATTTTTCGACGGATGGTGGGTTCACCAGGAAACATTCAATGGCAGTTTCCACGCCTAGGTTGGGAATGTGTTTTATGTGTTCGTTTTAGCTTTAAGCATTCATATCCTAGGTTTGGCCAAAATGCGTCTAAGCTATTCTATATGAAGATGCAGATTAAATGAATACAGAAAATAGAATAGGACAGAAAAATAGAGAATTTAAAGAATATTACAAGAAAAATACCTGATCCGGATGTCTGATGAAGATTCTGATTCTTGAAGCAGTCAGGATCGCCTGGAATTCGACAGAATCGTCTGAGATCAGACAAGATCGTCTGAGATCTGACGAATTCGTCAGAGACCTGCAAAACAGAGAAATAGGTGCAAAACACAGAAAATGCAACTATTCTAACAGAGGGAAATAGTGTAAAATGACAGCAATAATATCAAACTGAAACTTGAAAATAGAAACATGCATGCATTATGCTGATTTCATAATAATTATGACTTAATTATGCATTTAAAGCTATATGGGTGAACTCCAAAATGCAGAATAACATAAAATAACAAATACAGTAACTAATTACAGCATAAAACAACAAAAAAAGAGATAAAGAAATGCAAACTTCAGGCACTGATTGCCTCAATGTTGACTGCAGTCGAAATCATCTCGCATTGGTACGAAATCATCTCTGATTCGTCAGGATCGCCTCCGATCTGAACAGGATCATCGACGACGATGTAAGCTTGCTCCGGCTAAAAAACGGTAGGGTACCTGCAACAAAATTGTATAGAACTAATGCAAAATAGAAACTTAGGATGTTTTAACGTGTATGAAGTCGGGTTACAGGAATTATCAGCCAGGGGGGTGCTAAGGGAAGGGCTTAGGATTAAATAGGCTTAGGAGGGAGGTTAGGAGGTTGGAGATCATCCCTATTTGGGAGATCTCCAACGGGGGAGGGTCTCTAACGACGTAGACACGCTTCTGCCCGGATTAGAGGCCCGTTGGAATAGAAGCTAATTATGCAAAATCAGTTTTGGGACAAGATCGTCTGGACGTCCTAGCCCAGACGAAATCATCCGATCTGAGGCGATATCGTGTGATCGGCGACGATATCGTCAAACGGTCAAAACAACCTCTAAAAATGGCATGAAAAAGGGGGAAACGGATTACCCGGCGGTTAACGGGCGGTTTGGGAGGTTAAAATTTGAATTTGAATTATTTACTGGGGTGAATGTAATTATTACAATTTTACTGCGCCAATTTTAGGGTGCTACAGTTCCAATATGATGTGGATATCAAAGACTTCATGACCCTCTAGAATATGTATTCTAATGTTATATGTGAAGAGATGAAGAAAAAAAATTGAAAAACATTATTGGAGATCCAGTTGAAGTAATTCAACTCAAAACCAATAGGATCCCTAAAGGATTAGTCTCTTTAGAAACCTTATTTTATGATTTTGATAAAGCTTACAAACAACTCCTCAAAGAAACATAAGCTGATGATATAAATATTGGAACAAAAGAGGAGCCCAAGTTTGTCAAAATTGATAAGGCTTTGCCAAAAGAGGAAAAAATAGTACATTAGTTTTTTGAATAAAAATAAAGAATATTTTGCCTGGAGTTATGAAGACCTGAAGACATTTAAAATAGAGGTTATGACTCACATCATCCCCCTAAAGGAATATTCTAAGCCTTTCAGGTAGAAGAAAATAAAATTCAATCCTACATTACATCCAGCCATGTAGAAATAAGTTCAGAAGTTATTGGATGCCAAGATAGTAAGAAAAGTAAGGTTTTCTTCTTGGATAGCAAACTTGGTATCGGTGAGGAAGAAAAATGGATAGATTAGGCTTTGTGTTGATTTTTGAAACCTAAATAAAAGTTCCCTAAGGTATAAGTATCCATTTCCCAACATGGAACAACTACTACAAGTTGTAGTAGGCTCATCCAGGATGTATTTCCTAGATGGATTCTTAGGATATAATCAAATTTAGGTAAATATTGAAGACATATATAAAATTACTTTCACCACCCCCTGGGGTACCTTTGAATATCTTAGAATGCCATTTGGATTAATGAATGTAGGGGTAACCTTCCAAAGAGCCATGGAATTTTCTTTTAAAGGTTTGATGTTCAAAATAGTGGTTGTCTATTTGGATGATATAACAGTATTTTCAAAAAACCCTGCAGATCATTTTAAACATTTAGCTATAGTTTTTTCCAGGTGCAAATAATTTGGGATATCCTTAAATCCAAAGAAGTGTATATTTGGAGCAACACAAGGAAATCTCCTTGGCCACATATTTTCTGAAAAAGGAATTAGTATTGACCTATCAAGAATTGAAGCTATTACCAAGATACCTCCTCCTAAGAATCTGAAAGGAATCAGATCATTCTTTGGGAAGATCAACTTTGTCAGAATATTTGTGCCCAATTTTTTGGAAATAACTCAACATATCAATAATATTATTAAAAAGGATGCTAAAATCAAATGGATAGAAGAAAATCTAGAAGCATTTCAAAAAATCAAATATGCTATCACCACTACCCTAGTATTGAATTGCCCTAACTACTCAGAATTTCAATATATTCATTTACTTCTGAACATACCATTGTTGTAGTCATTTCTCAGAAGGATGATGAAGAGAATGAAATACCTATAGCTTTCATGAGTGTAGGACTCAAAGGACCTCATCTGAGGTTCAAAACAATTGAAAAATAGGCTTATGGTGTAATTCAAGCACTAGAACATTTTAAATGTATCTTTGGTTCAAACAAGGTCATATGTTGTATCCCTTTCACTACTATTAAATATGTATTCATACAACCTAAACCAATAGGCATCCCTATAATATGGATGGTTAAATTACTATAGTACGATGTAGAATTTAAATCTATGAAGATAATTAGAGGGTAAGGCGTGGCTAAATAACTGGCTAACAAAGAAAGGGAGGATGAGCAAAATATTACCACAGTTGATGGTATGCATGATATGAGAAGAATAGACAATGTTGAATGCAAATGGTATGATGATATTCTGTTATACCTCCAAACCCTATCAATTCCCAAGGATATATCTGCAAATAAAATGAGGTCAGTAAAATAACAATCTTAGAAATACTACATTTAGGAAGGTAAAGTCTATTGGAAACATCGATATGGTATCTTATTGTTGTAATTATTTGAAAAGGAGACTTTAAAGGTCATAAAATAATTTCATGATGGCTTCTACAGAGGTCAATTTACCCCAAATGTGACTACAAATAAAATTATGAGAGCAGGTTATTAATGGAATTCTTTATTCAAAGATATACATAAGTATGTAGAGGTTACCATAACTGTTAAGTATTTGTTGGGAAGAAAATGTTAGCAGCAATGCCTCTCTAATCAATAGTCATAGAATCATCCTTCATACAATGGGGAATTGACCTCATTAGGTAAATAAAACTGAACTCCTCAGGTTGACACAAGTGGATCATCACGACAACATATTATTTCTCCAAGTGGATGGAAGCAACTCCTTTAAGAAAATCAAAAATTGAAGTAGTCATAAATTTCTTGGAGGAAAACATATTGACTAGATTTGGAGTCCCAAAGAAGTTGGTAACAGACAATGGAAAATACTTTGTCTCATTTGAAATGATAGAGTTATATGCAAAGTATGGAATCAAACTTTCTCATTTAGCAAACTACTATACTCAATAAATGGTCTTGCCAAATCATCAAACAATAATCTGATTACCAGAATTAAAATATCACTATTCAAGAATAAAAAGGGGTGGGATAGTGAGTTAAAGTTTACCTTATGGGCAGATAGATTGTCTGTCAAGAGGAACACAAGGTAAAACTCATAAAATGGTATTTAGAGAAAAATCCTTGTTACCTCCTCATATAGAAAGAATAGAATTATATTTGTTATTACAAGATAATGAAAGTCCTGATGCCCTACAGAGGAGATTAGATCATATTGCATAGTTGCAATAAGAAATAAGGAATGCACTGGATAAGATGTTTGAACAAACTCATAAAACCATGCAAATATTTAACAAAAAGCTAAGGAAATTCCATTATTTAAAGGAGATATTGTTTTATATTAGGACCCTACCAATGATAAACATGGAGAAAAATGTAAGCTTGAGCCTAGATGGGTAGGCCCTTACCAAATAATTTATATTTTTGGCCCTAATACTTACAGGTTGCAAAAATTTTAGGGAGATATCATGGAAATCCCAATCAACGAACTATACCTGAAGTTATACCACCCCTACTGGGGAACTTAAAAAGAATAATAATAATTTTTTTTTTTTTATGATTATTTCTTTTCCTTTCTAATCCAAGTTATTTGCTTATATGTTCATTATTTCCAGTCTGTTAGAAAGTTGTTAAGTTCTCTAGTTATTTTTTTTCTTATCTATGAGGGAGTTATCTTTAGTCTGATGAATGAAGAAAATTTGGGATTGAATACAAGTGAACTGATAAAAATTAGGAAGCTAAGTTTTAGTGATCATCTCATAAGGATTAGAATACAACAAGAAAAATCTAGGAATACTGACATATCAAGCCAAAACCATATAAAATCATGATCTCAAAAGCATTCCATAAACCAAGGAATCTAATCAACCTTGATAAGGCAAGTTGGGATAAATACAAACACACTCAATAATATAGCCTTCTAGATATTTAACCTGGGAAGCACATTCTCAAATAACTTGTAATTTATCAAAATTCTTTCTAAAAGAAGAAAAATATTTGTAATGCAAAATGAGTCAGTGCTTAGGGCTATCTTGATAACCTCTACCGAGGCTATGGACACATGTCTGGTAGTAGAGCAGGTCTAAGGGATTAAGGTCACCTCCATCGAAGCTATAAATGCTTGACTGAAAATGGAGCAATGACAAGGTGAAAATATTTAAAAGAGTGAAATCATTAATAGGCCCAACTCCTTTCAAATTTATAAAAATTCTACCTTATCTGAGAAAGTAATAAAATAACACCTTAGCACACACACTGGGCATAGGCTTGATGTGACAATTTTTTTTGAATCTACCTTAAAGATATTGCTAGAAAATCTAAACTTCGAGAGTAAAAGGTTTGTTTTTTCAAAACCATAATATTTGATTTCTTCTAATTAAATATTGCTCTCTTTATTAGACTGAGTTTATCTATTTACTATTTTCATAATAATCTGGCAAAAGAAGGTCAAATCCTCATCGTCATAGTCTTGTTATTAAAAAGATATTTTAGAGTTCTCATATACCTCATGCTTTCGCCATCTATACCAGTTAGAGCCTATGTTGTAGCCAAAATTGATACAACATGAATGTACCCATAATTTCAAAATTTTGAAGGTCCTAAGAAGGTACACATTTGGTGATAGGCTAATAAAGAGTTCAAGTCTGAATAAAATAGTTTCTATCTTCATGAACATCTACAAAACCTAAACAAATAACTCCTTTCATTAAAAATTAAGGGGTTCCCCACATTTTCATTCTAAAATAATCCACCCTTCGACCGAATGACAAAAGGTTCCTACAATTTTTTTTTTCAAAAGCTAGCACTCTTCGACCAACGGTAAAAGCATCAGTGGACCAAAAAGAGTGATCGACCGAACCTAAATATTGTTGAATTTTTTTTGGCCGATGCCCATAAAAGAAGAGCTGACAATATTATTACATGTAAGAAATTTCTCAATCAACTTATAAAAGGTTTTGACCAACCACTCGGGCTGAAGAGCTGAAGCAAGTAGGACGCACAAATCTTGAGTCGATTGCCACAAAGAAAATTGCTGCTGAACTTTTTTTAGCTGATAAGAAGAAAATGACAGTCGATCGGTCGATCACGAAAGAAATAAACATTTTTGGCCAACCATAGTAAATAGTTGGCCGAAATATCTACCAATAAAATATAAAATAAGTCGCTCGATGAACATATGTTGTCGACCAAAGCGAATTAAGAGACAACCAAAAAGTCAAAAAGTCAATTTTATTTTGGTTGGAAAAAACAAAAGATGACCACTCAAGCGAAAGTGAAATTATCATTCGATCGAAGGAAAAGGCTTTATCGGACAAAAAATAGTAAAAAATAGTCGATGATTTGGTCAAAGCACTACCATTGAAAGTATTTCAGCTGAGAAAAGAAGAGCATTTAGTATCCATGGCCAAACACATCCTCACCATTGAAATTTTATCCTCTGAACAAAATCAACGGGGAAGATCAACCCAACAAATCAAAGGTAAAATTAGTAATATTAAGGTATGTTACCATTAAATTTTACATGCATGAGATCTTAATTAAAAATCGTTGTTATTAGCTGACATCCTCAATAAAAGCTATATCAAGTATTAAATGTAGTGTATGCAAAAGTACCCAAAGCCATATCAACCAAATAATGGCATCCAATACCCAAATCTCTATTCATATGAAATCAAAGCGATCCACTGACCAAAATATGACAAAAGGAAATAAGTAATCTGCCAGTCATATAATCAGTAAACCATACATTTTTTGCTGAATTAAACCACTAATCAGCCTATCCATCATCAACGATAGCCAAAGTGCAAGATCCAAATCCATGGACCCTCACTTGAGAAAAGCTGATGCAACACTCAAACCAATGATGATCTCACTGACATGGTTGAACCACTTTTGATGTTATAGGCACACAAGTCAACTATAGACCTCAAACTCAGATCCCTCTAGGCATGATTCTTACGGCAATGTGTATCGATAAAATGGTTTAGAATCTAACACCGGTATAATCTGATAGCTGATTACACAAATCAATAGATAATGATGACCGATTGATCATTATGGGGGATTGATATGGTGAGTCAAGAATAGCAACAATACAATGACAATTGGTATGACGTTAATAACTCTTCATGCACGAACCAATTTAAATACATGGCAATAGTCACAAGCAACTCATAGTGCTTACAAAGTTCTTAGACTGTTTTGATTAGCTGAGAAAACTAGTAATAGAGATTTGAGTGATGGCCTCCTCTGATAGGGTAGCCCTCAAAATGAGAATTGAAACATTAGATAAGGTCCCATTCAAGAAGTTGAATAAAAGAAATACTGCAGAAAAAATATGGAGTGAGGAGGAACTCCCTGAGTTCTACTTCCAGTCCAATACAAAAGAGTGATAATGCTTGCACTACTTATTGAAGAACATATTCAACTAGACATACGAAAACAAAGACAAGAGAGCTCCCCTTTGCGACAAATGGAGAAGCAACTTGGAAAAAATCATATGCCCAAGACTGCATTTCTCCTCCAAATCATCGTCATGGCTAGTCATCTCGTATGATCCAAGAGCTAGGGCCATTGTTAATGGGAAAAATAAGCCCATTTATAGGATTACACTAGAAAAGGTCGAGTATGTGTTTAGGTTGGAAATAGCCAAATTGTGCTACAATGTGAAGGTGATTTCAAAGTAGGAACAACACATGATTGACACCATCTTCTATGAGAAGCTGTTTGACTACAAAAAACCAGTGTTGATGGATTTTCTAATTTATAAGAATCAGTTCTACAAATGAGCGAGAGATTACCCCACATGATTCATGTAGTGTTGGGAGTTGAGGACCTTAATTGGGTTAGTTTCGAAGTGATGTATTTGATAGTACAATGCAACAAGACATAGAATATGCCCATGTTGTTGGACATTTTGAGTCAAAGTTGTTATTGATGTCAAGGAATAATCTACCGTTGACATCAAAAGTTCAAAAGGAACAATGCAAAGGTTAATGGCAAAAGAGCTTCATAATATTTATTTTTAATATTATGTGAATCATAAGTAGAAGTATTTTTATTAAAACTATGGAAGCAAAAAAAAGGAGGCTTTTAAATTCATATTAAAAATCCCAAGGAAGTTTAAATAAATATTATTTATATAAAGTGGTAAAACCTAAGAAGGCTTTAATCCTTAATAAAGCCAAAAATATTTAAATATTAATTTATAATATTTAAATTCAAATAATTTAAATAATTTATAAATTAAATATTTAAAAGTTAAAGCACCGACATTTAATTTCAAGGTAGCATATTGGTATAAAAACCATATGCCTAAGTGACAAAAGAATCATCCCTTGTTTGATTTACCAAAGGCCTACGAATTATGTTTCGTGCGATTTCGTGCAAGGAAGAAGATATAGTTTTGTCTTAAGTCCATCGGTGAAGAAATAACATGAAAGAAGCCCTAAACCTCATAACCATCTAGTGTGGTGATCTGGTGGCAATTTGGAGTGAGCTAAGGTGCTTTTGAGGGGACGACCCGCATTCGAATCTCGACAGGAAACATTCTGAGTGGACTTGGTTAGGCACCAAAGGAAGAAGCACAAATAATTTTTGGGTGAGGTGCCAAGAGGGAGAAGATATATCACATGGTGATCTTCCCTCAAAAGGTGAGAACCTAGCTCATGCGACGATTGAAGCCATGGCTAGGGCGCTGGTAGAGGTAGCGTCGTGAGTTCCAATCCCACCAAGGCAAAGGTAATAAATTTTTAATATATTTTTTGATGCCTATGGTTTTGACATAAGGTCCTAGGGAGTTAAAATGGGTAGATAAAAAATATTTTTAATTGTTCTATATTTTGGAATAAGGAGTTAAACTTTATTTTTAATAAAGTATTTTTGACATATTGGCTTATTGGAGAAATAAGTGGATTAAAGTGTTGGTTAAATTTTGAGAGGACTTATTTCCATTGAGTTCTTTTGAGAAGGTGATTTTATTGATATTATTTCTGGTATTGGATATTATTTTAACTGGGAGATTATAAGGTGTATTTGGTCAATTATTTTTGTATATGTTGATGGATGCTTTCTTCAAGATGGAGTGACAAGGTGTATGTATGTATTGATATTTGCATTGTACTTTTGAGAGAGTTTATCATATTCTAACCTCCTTGAGCTTGGAAAATAAGATTTTGTGGTTGTATATTTTTGAGGTTCCTTCTACATCAAGAAAAAGGTATGGGCACATTTTTCCTTCGTTGATTTGATTGATTGTTTTCTAGAAAACAATTTTGGATTGAAAAGGACTTAATTAGGTTTCCTTATTTATTTGTTGAGCTATATGTAAGATTAGTTTATAAGCATTATTGTTGAAGTGATTGATTGAGTGAAGAACTTGAATTATGATTTGCAAAGATCATGAGTATCATTTATATGTGATATTGGTTGATAAGAATTGTTGTAAACATTTTGATTGAGTGTTCATATGCTTGAAATAGGGTTTGTAAGAAAGGATTGTTTCATTGAGTGATTGGTTGAGTAGAGTTGGTTGAGCCTAGTCAAGTGGATGTGTGAAGTGATTTTTAAAGTTCTATGAAACAAATTATTCTATATTCTGAATTGATTTGAGAAAGAGGTTGAGTATTTATGAGTGTGAAACATATTGAGTCTCTAAAAATTATCTGTATGTTTCCAAAAGAGTGATTGAAATTAATTGAGCATTGAGGTGAATGTGAAGCATATTGAGTCTCTAAAAATTCTCTGTATATTTCTGAAAGAGTGATTGAAAGTGATTGAGCATTGAGGTGAATGTGAAGCATATTGAGTCTGTAACAATTCTCTGTATGTTTCTAATAGAGTGATTGAAAGTGATTGAGAATTGAGGTGAATGTGAAGCATATTGAGTCTGTAACAATTATATGTATGTTTCTGAAAGAGTGATTGAAAATGATTGAGCATTGTGATGAGTATAGAGAATATTGAGTCTCTAACAATTCTCTTTATGTTTCTATGATATTGAACAAGTTCAAGTGTTGAATTTTTGAGTAGATTTAAGGCAAGTCTTTGAGAATAATTATGGACATATTTATGTGAGATTTTTTGGAAGCTTACAATACATATTGAGAGCAGATTTAGATAAGTTCTAGTGAGGACTTATTGAGCAGATTTGGATAAGTTCTAGTGAGAACTTATTGAGCAGATTTGGACAAGTTCAAGAGAAGACTTGTGGATATATTAGTGTGATCTTTTGTGGAAGCTTACAAGGTAGATTTGAGACAAGTATTTGAGAAGACTTGAGAGCAGAGTTGATTGATTGATTTGTTCAAACCTTGAGTTAAGGTTTGGGGTAGATCCAGTAGAGTTGATTTGATATTGAGTTAAGATTTTTTTTAAGGCTTGAGGATAGATATTGAGGATAGATTTATGGTATACCTAAGGACTGTGTTTAGTGCAAATTAGAGGATAGATATTGAGGATAGATTTTTTCTAACTGAAGGACTGTGTTTAGTATAGATTCAAAGATAGAGTTTGGTGCAAATTTGAGGACAAGTTTGTGCTAGACCAGAGATAGAGATTGAGTAGATTTGTGTTAGATCGAAGTACTATGTTTAGTAGAGATTTGAGATAGAACTTTTGAGGTGACAAAGTATAGAGGATGATAATCTCCAATGGATAGAGATCCATTAGCCAGGGCAGTGAGGATAGGTGTCTTAAGTGGATAGAGATCCATTAGGCAAAGCAATGGGGGCAATAGTTCTTCTAGAAGATCACCAGTTAGAGCTAAGGAGAAAGGATTTCTCCTATGGATAGATATCCATGAACATGAATAGGGTATTGGTGTCTCCTTTGGATAGATATCCATAAAAATTGTAATAGAGAAAGGATTCCCAAGATATTTATTGAGAAAATATTAGTGAAATATTTTATTCATGGAGTAGCCCACATTGGGTGAAACACATTAAATTGGTGTCTCTATTGTGTGTAATTATTTGTGCATTGCTTTGGTTATTGATATTGATATTGCCATTGATTATATTGGATAATATTTTTTGGGAAAGAAAAGTAAAAAGTGACATTATACTATTCACCCACCCTCTCAGTATAAGCTTATGTTCTTCAATTGGTATCAGAGCTGGTTCCTTCAGAAAAGGTTTAACAGCTTGAAGGAAGATATTACAAGAACACAAATGACAAAGAAAGGGAAAGGCATAACCATGAGACATAAGAAGAAAAGAACACACATGGTCATGAAAGAAAAGGAATATGAATTCAATATTATTGTTTTGGGAGGAAGAATGGAAATAGATTCAAGAGATGAATCAAGCAGTGGAGAGATAACCAGATTGATAAATTTTTGTACCAAATGTAGGAATACAAGTCACCATGTAGCTTATTATCCACAAGAAGGTGAAGAATGTTTTTTTATGGTCAACTCGGTCATGATGCAGGTCATTGCAATGGGTTTAGTAGTGGTGACTATGAATATGATATTATTGAAACTAAATTTCTAGACATTGGTTCATAAAAGGATAACATAGACAATCATATTAGGTATGAGGAAGAAACTCTACTTTTAGTAATAGAAGAAAATACTCCTATTAAAGACCAAATAAAAGGGATAAATATAGAAAAAGAGGAGGAAGATACTCTTAAGGAACATGTTAAGTTTAAAGAGGAGAACTTAGAATTAAATGCTCAAATACAAGAGGATGAGAAATATAAGACAAAACTTCTACGAGATCTCTCTAACTTGAAATATAAGATTGAAAAGGCAAGAAGAGTTAAAGAAGGTATGGTTGAACAATTAAAGGTAAAAGAGATAGAATGTGGAAGACTTAGTATTGATCTTGAAGAATTAAAAAGGGATATCTCCGGATTAAGGGTTTAAGCTCAAGAAGATAAGAAAGCAAAAGTAAATTTTCTATAGAAACTCACCAACTTTAAAATCAAGGTTGAAGAGGAAAGCAAAATTGAAGAAGATATGGACAAAACATTAAAGATAAAAAATATAGAGTGTGAAATATTAGAGCATGAGATAGTTTCACTAAGGATGGAAGTGAAAAATTCAAGTACTTTGAACAGGATTATCAATGCACAAAGATCATCAGTCACCAAAAAAAAGACTTAGTTTTGAAGAAGAACAAGGGAAATAAGAAGCATAAAAAGGAGATTCAAGCTCAAGTATCAGAGAAGAAGAAGCTTCAAAAGAAGAGAGTGAAAGAAAGAGTGATGATGAGGCCTGGAAATGCCTCAATCATAGCATGTTTTGAACATTGAAACTGCCTAAAAACTCTTGTGTTTAATCTGATATGCTAGTTAAGTTGATTTAATATGTTGTGTATTAACTGTTTGCATGATCAATGTGTTAGAAATACTATATTCTGATTTTTACAGTTTTTGCATAGTTTTATGTTACTTTGTCATGACTTGCTAAATGAGAAGTATGCTTAGGTTGATAGCAACACTTCACTAGTTTTGTTTTGATGTGTTTCAAGCATTTATTTATCTAAATCTAGCAAATAGTGCAAGCAAACTATTACTGTGCAGCAAAAACTGGTTTTCCAATGTAAATTCCAGCCAGCTGCCAATGAATGGCAAGGCATGGAATTCACACATGGAGAGAGATGAAGGCTATTGCAATCTGATCCTGAGAGCTAACCCACCTAAGAAATGCAGATGAAATCACTTGAAGAGCACATAGTTGTTCATTCTGAAGATCTTTGAAATGAGCAGACATCTTTGAAATGAGAAATACAGTCTCTTCGAAATGAGCGGACATCTTCGAAATGAGAAATACAGTCTCTTCGAAATGAGCCACTTATCTTCGAAATGAGAACATAAAGCACTTTTTGACTGATTTTTGATGATGGAAAAATGGAAAGAAGGTTGAAAAGGTTAAAGGAAAATATCTCCCATCTGACTTTGTCGTCCTTGCCATCCAAAGCCACCATTCATGGAAAAGATCAATTTTGATCCTCTTCTAGGATAAACCTAGGAATGTTGCAACATAATAGGAATAGATCT
The DNA here is from genome assembly GCA_028583015.1 of Wollemia nobilis. Taxonomy (NCBI): domain Eukaryota; kingdom Viridiplantae; phylum Streptophyta; class Pinopsida; order Araucariales; family Araucariaceae; genus Wollemia; species Wollemia nobilis. The sequence continues at coordinate 5,295,409 of JAQPPZ010001063.1, read as the reverse complement.
GTAAGATAGGAATGAGATATTCTCAGTTTGTAAATAGATTTTAGGATATCTATAAATAGATAGCTCCCATCCAGGTTGAGCTAAGAAGGGGAAAATAAGCAAGAAGTATAATAATAAGAAAATAGCAGAAAAGTGATTATTACAGTCCTGTAATGGGGTTTTTAGCAGCAATACTGTAATTATGTTCTTGAATCAATAAAGTGCACTACTTTTTATATTCATGTTGTTGTGAATGAGTGTGAGTAAGATCTAGAGAGAGAGAAAGACTCATACCTTCTTCTGGACAAGGAGGCTGGCCACTTCCAGACCTAGGAGGAGGACTAACAATAGGTTTTTATTCTGATTTTGTTGCAGTAGAATAAGTTGTAAAACTTGTCATTTCATTTCCTTGTAAACAACTAACAGTCTTTGCAATCTTAGTTTATTTCATGATTAGGATGATCTTGTGATTAATGATAGGTTTGGTTGTAATCTCCATTTTCAGCAAGCTTTCAAATTACTGTAGATTGTCATTTCCAGAATTTACTATTTTTTGCAATTTACTGCATTTTGTGTTTTGTTGTCAACCCCTGCATAGAATATTGACAACCTTCTATTATAGAGCATTGACAGGACTTAATTTCCATGTTATAATCAGGTTTCCATTACTGCAAAAGTAAATAGACTTCCTTTCTGCAATCATAATTAGATTTCTAATTCTGCAACTGTAACTAGGGAGTTATTTCTGCAACATAATTAGATTTCATTCTGTAATTGTAACTAGGATTTCATTTCTATAGTTAGTAATTAGTTTCCATTCTTGCAATTAGATTAAAGTTCAATTTATGCAATTTAGAGATAAAAATGTCCTAAATCCCCCACACAATCGGTTTCACCAATAAGACCTGTTGCTCCCAAATGACCTAAGTTATAGCCCTGTTCACTCCTTCCACAAATAGCCTTGTACACTACCCTGGATTGACAAATTCATTGAGAATTAATGATGTGCATAATGACAATGCATCATTTTGGCATCGTTGTCTAGGGAATAGTGTTGCTAGAAGGTGACAATAGTCCAATAGTTATTAATTAGACTGAGCTATGAAAATTTAGGATAAAATCTGAATATAACAATTGGTTAAAGTAACAACTATTGACCTATAATTTATGTCATTCAAGAGTAAACATGAATGAGTAAGCCTAGGGATGAAAAAGGTAGAATTACTCAAAAGGATCCCTGGCTTGTTCCATTAAGAAGATCTTCATGCCTAAGGGGTGAATCACCTGTGTTTGAACTACCAAAAAAATTGAAACAAAAATCACCAGCTTCATCATCATTAGAACATCCTGAGAAAGAAAAATCATCAGACTCATCATCAACAGAGGATTCTGGACCTCTTAAGAGTGAAATTTGGATAGGTTTAACTGTTCCCAAGGAACAGGAAACTATGGCAGAGAGAGGCAATCTAGATGGGGATGGCCAACATGGCTATGTCCATAATGAAGGAAATGATCAGGATATGCCCCAACCTTCCAGAACATTTGAATATCCTATCCATTTGAATCCAACACAAAACTCCCCCATGAAAACCATTTCACCTTCAGTACTTCCAACCTTTCGAGGTGTTGTATCTGAAGATCCTGATCAGTTTTTGTTTGAATTCAAAGTAGTGTGTCAAACCTATGACTATGTAAATGACAATCAAAAACTTAAGGTTTTTCCCTCAACACTCAAGGACTCAACATTACGTTGGTTCATGAGCTTAGAGCCAAATTCCATCCGAACCTGGGATCAAATGGAAACTATGTTTTTAGACAAATATCAGGAGTATTGTCATGTAAGGAATAGGAAAGATGAGTTATTCAAGATTAAGCAGGAAGATGATGAAACATTAGAAGACTATCTTGATAGGTTCTCCTTTGTTCAAAGGAGATGTGGACTTGTAGAACCTGAGTTATGCAAAACCATATTTTTGAGAGGATTACAAGATGAATCCAGAGAAGTATTGGATTTGATGGGAAAAGGGGATGTAAATACTCTTAATAATGAGGAAATTGTGGATCTCTATAGGAATTACTCTCGCACTAAGCAGGGAAGAAGAAAAAAGAGTACAAATGGCACTGATGTGAAGGACCTAATAGAGGAACTTGCAAATTTTAAAACTGATATTCTGGTGCAATTGAACACAACTTTGGGAGAAATGTCTGCAAAAGCAAAAACCATAGAACCTTTGGCAATTTATTGCCCAAGATGTAGAAATAAACATGCTTTGCAGGAGTGTCCTTTGAATAAAATGTCTATCTCAGCCATTTGTAGTATCTGTTCGAAGAAGCATTTGACTGATAAATGCCACCTGCTACCACAACTCAAAACTATGTTAGAGAGTCAGACTGAGGAACTCAACTATGTTGGACCAAAATAGGGGGAAATTTCTCTCAGTACCAAAATCCCCCTCATTTTCCTACAAATTGGGGGCATAATCCTTGGACTATGCCTTGGGGACAATCAGAACCACCCCAACGTCCTTGGAATTATTCTCAATGGACAAATTCCCAAGAATGGCCACAAACAAGTTGGAGTAATCCAACCTAGAATCAGAATCAGAATAACCCATCATGGAATCAAAACAACCCACCCTAGAATCAGAATCAGACTAATCCACATTGGATGCAAAATCAACCATAGTGGAGTCAACAATACCAGTCCTATCCAAGGCAGCAAAGAAATCAAGGTCAAACTCAGCATTTGTTGCCTGCACCTAATCAAAATTTTCAAGAAAAATAGAACCAACCACAACAAACACAATAGGTGAAACAACCTCAACTTCCAGCTCAACCAGTCACTAATCCAAACAACATGAGACAGGCATCCCCTGTCTATGTGGCTGAAGCTGAAGAAAATGCTGAAATAAATGTTCTTGATTGTAGTAACATCCAACTTCGTTCAGGAAAAGTTGTACCTAAACTTGTTTCAACTAAAATCAAGGAAAATGAAAAGCAAGAACCTTTGGAACCAGTTAGAGTTAAACCAACAATAGAGAAAGAAGAAGAAAAAATAGAACCACAGGCAGAACAATTACCTTCATCAAGGATAATTCCATATCTTGAAAGATTCAATACCACAACAAAAAATTCTGAGTCAGACCTGGTCAAGGAACTTAGAAAGTTAACTATATCATTGCCCTTATTGCAAGCCATTAAGGATATACCAGTGATTAAAAGTATTGTCCGAGATTTGTGCATTAGAAGAGCAGGAAGAAAAAAGAAAGCATTTCCCAAGACTGTTCAGGTTGAAGGAAAGATAGTTGATCTCTTGTCCGAAAAACTAGTACCTCCAAAGTATAGTGACCCAGGGAGTCCAGTTATCATAGTTACCATAGGCTCAGTACCAATATCAAATGTCTTAGTAGATCTAGGAGCTGCAATAAATGTCATGACCAAGGATATAATGGAACAATTACAGCTCAAACATCTCAGTCCCACATTTACAGTTTTAGAAATGGTTGATAGGTCAGTTGCAAAACCTGAAGGTATCATTGAAGATGTCCCTATAGAAGTCTCTTCTTGGGAATTCCCTATAGATTTTTTGGTTTTACAGCCAAGAAATTCAGCACATGGATATCCCATCATTCTGGGAAGACCTTGGCTTGCAACTGCAGCAACCTTCATAGACTGCAGATCTAGAAAAATGACCATTTCAAATGGTATTGATCTAAAACAGATCTCTCTGTATCCTCCTGCAAGACCCTCCAACAATTTTTTAGGTCAGTTATGGTTTCCTGACTCAGATGAAGAACCAGAAGAGGTTATTTCCACACTAGCCACCTTGGTAGTAAGGGAACACACAGAAGACCTCCATGACATAGAAACTTTAGAGAATGAAACTATCCTAATGAATGTTCTGCATGAACAAGGGTTAGAAGAGGAAGCAGTAAATATCCATCAGTTGTTAGGGAATGAGGAGAACCAAAATTTTGAAGGTGAGCCATCTGTACTATCATAGGAAACATCTGTTTCACTACCACATGGGTGGCACCATCACCTGATTTTCCCTTCTCACTGTTCCATACAGGATATGCTTCCATTAGAAATCAATGAAATATAAACTTCTTATTTCCTCCCATCTCATCATTGCCCTCTTAACTCCCTAATCACCAAGTATGAAGAAGTGAATTCAGTCCTTCCAAATACAAAACAAATAGAAGTCCAACCAGGCAAATTTTTGAACATTAACAGCTGGCTTACTAGGGAAGAGGAAGAAAAATTGATAACTATTTTGCAGAAGCATGTTCATGCTTTTGCTTGGGACTACAAAGATATGTCAAGGATTCACCCTGATATATGCACCCACAGGATTTATACTGAAGAAGTCAAGCCAGTAAGACAACCCCAGAGAAGACTGAATCCTGCCTTGAGGGATATTGTAAAGGAAGAAATTGAAAAACTTCTGGAGGTAGGATTCATTTACCCAATTTTTGATAGCCAGTGGGTCTCTCCATTGGTTATAGTTCCTAAGAAAAATGGAAAAATGAGAGTATGTGTAGACTATAGAGAGCTGAACAAAGTGACATACAAAGACCATTTTCCATTACCTTTCATAGATCAGGTGTTAGATACCCTTCTTGGAAAGAAATACTTTTGTTTTCTTGATGGATTTAGTGGGTATAATCAAATTCAGGTTGCACTTGAAGATCAAGAGAAAACAACCTTTACCTGTCCATGGGGAACATTTGCCTATAGGGTTTTACCTTTTGGTTTGTGTAATGCCCCAACAACATTTCAGCGAGCGGTCTTAGCAATTTTTTTTGATCTGACTACCAACAGTGTTGAGATATACATGGATGATTTCACAGTATGTGGACAGACTTTTGACTTTACATTAGAAAACCTTGACAGAGTTTTAACTCATTGTGAAACATACCAGTTATCCTTGAATCCAGACAAATGTTTTATGATGATGGAGGAAGGAATAGTTCTTGGTCATCACATCTCTCTTCAAGGGATCCAGGTTGATCCAAAGAAGGTGGAAATTATCAAGAATCTTCTTCCTCCTAAAACTCAGACTGATGTCAGAAGCTTCCTAGGACACATTGGTTTTTACCGCAGGTTTATTCCCAACTTTAGCACAATAGCCAATCCCATGTTTGCCCTATTGACTAAAGATTCTGAATTCTCCTGGACTGCAAGGTGTCAGGAATCATTTGAAGCTCTGAAAGAGAAATTAGTAACTCCACCTGTGTTAAGAGGACCTAATTGGACATTACCATTTCACATACAGGCTGATGCTTCCAATACTACAATTGGAGCAACATTAGGACAAATTGACAATGGTGAACACTATGCCATCTACTACATTAGCAAGAATTTGATAGGAGCTGAGAAAAATTATACCACAACTGAGAAGGAATTCTTGGCAGTAATTTATGCCATCAACAAATTCAGGCATTACATCACAGGTTATCAAATATTCATTCACATAGATCACACAACCATTAAGTATTTGATGAATAAGCCTATGGTAAGTGCAAGAATTATTCGTTGGTTACTGTTGCTGCAAGAATTTGATATCACAATAATCAACAAACTAGGAAAAGCTAATGTTGTAGCAGATTTCTTGTCCAGGTTGCAGAACACAGAGGAAGGGGAATTAGTTGAGGACACTTTTCTTGATGAAAAATTATTTGCTATATCTGTCCAATCACCTTGGTTTGCAGATATAGCCAATTATTTGGTCACAGGGAAAGTTCCTCCACATTTCACTTCAAAACAGAAAAAACAATTGATCAAACAGAGTTCTTCCTTTGAGTGGATTAAGGGTATACTTTTTAAGTGCAGTCCTGACCATGTGTTACGTAGGTGCATCCGAAAGGATGAGGTATATGATATCCTTAGGGCTTGTCATGATGAACCCTCAGGTGGACACTATTCTGTAAAAAGCACAATTAGAAAAATTTTAGGGATAGGATATTATTGGCCATCTCTTCACAAGGATGTGAAAAAGTACATCAGGCATTGTGATGCATGCCAAAGAATGGGGAAACCCACTCATACAAATGAAATGCCACTACAACCTCAATTGGTTTTAGAGCCATTTGAGAGGTGGGGGCTTGATTTTGTAGGACCTATTGATCCACCTTCTCAAGGAAAGGTGCATATTCTAGTATGCACTGATTACCTGACAAAGTGGGTAGAGGTGCATGCTTTCAAACATGCTCATGAAGAGAAGGTCACCGATTTCTTGTATACTCAGATTTTTTAGAGATTTGGAGCTCCACGGTCTATCACCACAGACCAAGGACCCCAATTTGCATCTAAAGTCATTGAGGCTTTTACAGAATTATATGAAATCAAACATAGGAAATCATCACCTTACCACCCACAAGCAAATGGTCAGGTTGAGGTAACAAACAAGGAACTGGAATGAATCTTGACAAAAATAGTAGCTTTTCATAGGAGAAACTGGCTAGATAAATTACCTAAAGCAGTTTGGGCTTACAATACTACTTGGAAATCCACTACTGGATTCACACCTTATGAACTAGTTTTTGGTAAAAAGCCCCTCCTACCTATTGAATTTGAGCTACTAACATTGCGCACAACATTGGAAATTGGGATTGAATTGTCACAGGCATAGACAGACATGATTCTATAGCTGAATGCATTGGATGAACTTCGGTTGGATGCTCTGCACCAAACTGAAGTAATTCAAGAGCAGAGGAAGCTGTGGCATGACAGTCACATTCAGTAGAGGAAATTTTAGCAAGGAGATTGGGCTTTGCTGTTTGATTCTCGCTATGAGGACTTCCCTGGAAAGCTGAGAACTAGATGGCTTGGACCTTACCAGATTGAAGAGGTATTTGACAATGGAGCAGCTCATCTATCTCCTATTGATGGGTCACGAAGAAAGTTGGTAGTGAATGGACATCACCTCAGGGTGTACCATACACCTCTGACTAAAGAGGAATTCTTGCAGTAGCTTGACAGTTTGGATGCACAATAGGTGGAAGAGATTCCCTCTTCCACTTCAATAAAATCAGCATGATCATGGATTTCAAGAAAAGCAAAAAAATAAAAAAATAGAAAAAGCAGAAAACAAAAAGATGAATAAATTCTGATTGTGAATTCCTTCATGGGCATGATTTCAGGGAAAATCATGAATTCCTTCACGGGCATAATCAGAATAAAAAAAAAAAAGAGAGAAAAGGAGAGGTAAAAAAAAAAAGAAAAAAAAAGAGAAAAATGAATAGCTCAGCAGTGAAAACCTTTCCTAAGGCACTACTGAGTTGGTATGCATGAAAACCAGTTTTCTGGCATGCATAACCTTGAAAATTTTTGAATCATCATTGTACAAATTCACCAACTGCACTTGTTTTGAAATATTGCAGAAAATCTCAGTAGAACATCAACGAAGTAGTCATTCTTCAAAACTTGCATTAACTTGTTTTAATCCGGTATATATTTCTTACATTTCTTCATTGTAAATGATTGGTATGTAGTATATAACAATTAACCATTAGCATAAAAGGTATCCATAAGAGTTGGCATACTTAAAACATGTTTTGAGAAGGAGAATATTGGTTTCTACCTAATCTTCGAAATGAGAATGCCAAAAATAGTGCCTGCTATCTTCTTCAGAATGACTGTTGTATTGTCTTCGGATTGAAGTTTTCTTTAGATTAACTATTGTATTGTCTTTGGATTGAAATTGTCTTTAGAATGACTGTTGCACTTTGTCTTCAGAATGAAATTGTCTTTAGAATGATTGTTGCACTTTGTCTTTAAAATGAAATTGTCTTCAGAATGATAGCAGAATGAATGTTGCACTTTGTCTTCGAAATGAAGCTTTGTCTTCGAAATGAGGAATTGTCTTCAGAATGAAGCTTTGTCTTCAAATGAGGAATTGTCTTCGCAATGAAGCATGATCTTTGGAATGAGGACTTGTCTTTGAAATGAAACTTTATCTTCAGAATGAGGAATTGTTTTCGCAATGAAGCATAATCTTCGAAATGAGCATTCAACATGATATTTCCATGTGGCATCCAAGGAGGGGGAAAATATACGATCAGTAGAATTCTTTGACTGCATATGATAAATGACACGTGTCAGTTGAGATGTGATTTGTCTTATCTTGCACCCATTAAGGAAGTACCAGAATCATGGGGAAGTGACCAACAACATGCCACCATTGTTCGACGTTGATAACCATGCACGTGAGAAATCTATGGGCAAAATAGATGAGCTAAAAATAAGTGAGGTGGATCTGACGACAAGGACATCTGTGCAATCATTAATGGATAGGTGTTCAAAGTAGAAATAGAGATGCATGCCACCCTTCCTTCCGAAGACATAATTGCTAACGCAAAATGATTACGAGGTACAATGTCGATATTGCAGTTCATTCCGAAGAAGACAAACAAGGCAATTGAAAACCTAAAAACAAACCCTACAAGTCTGCAAGAACCAAAAACCAATGATCCAACGAAAGAGTAGCAGTAGAGGTGAGCAGTTTTTAACATACCAAAATAGGAAAATGGGATGAAAGACAAATATGGAACCAGTAGATACCACCCACCTTCGAGAAAATCTAGAAGTGCTACAAATTTTTGAAGATGGAGGGCTTATGCCATTTTTGGACAAATTTGATGGGTCCTCTCAAGATTTGGCCGGCATGTTCACTCACACATTCAGAAATAACCGGGCACACATTAACGACATGACAATTAAGGTAACCCCTAAAGTTTTAAGTCAAATTACTGAGCTTCCATTAGAGGGTCTTCAAATTTCTAGAACTGGCAAAAATACACTGGCAAATGTAGTTAGTCAATTTCTGGAAGAAAATGATAGGGAGCCAGAATACTTAATACACAACAACGCATGCAAGGGGGTAAAAAGGGCCAGCCTACAAGAACCCTGGAATGAAGTGGCCACATGGGTAATAAAATTTTTAACCTGTGAAGGGCAATATGTACTTTTATCAGGGCATCATTTCAAAATTTTGAACCACCTAAGACATGGTAGGCAACAACCAGAAGTTAGGGTAAATCTTCCCCTGTATCTGCACCAGGAGTTGAAAAATATGGCAAAATGATATCAAGAAGGAAAAGGGAGCCCTCGCCACCATGGTCTTATTAAATTAGTCTGCCAACATCATTTTAGAGGAAACCCTAGAAGCTTTGATAGGTTTTATTCTACTCTGAATGATGTAGTTTTTGGAAGAGAGGATGAGGAGGAAGAAGAAATAGATGCTATCATAGATGTTATTGTAGAGGAGGAAACACACCCAGTAGAAGCAATAGAGCACCTTTCTCTAGAACCTTCAACCTCACAAGCTAAGAAACAAAAGAAGAGAGGGCCTGGAACCGGTAGTCGAAAAGAAAAATAGAAGAAAGTTCATTTTTTTGAAGATGTTGCTGATCTATCAGAATAGGGGAGTGAAGTGCCTAGAAAAATAGGGGAAGAGACAATAAGGGAAATAGAAGCACTCCCACTAGAATCTGAAACTGTCCCCATAGCCTGTTGTCACCAAAAAATAGGGCAAGAAGAAAAAAATTGCATCAGGAACTAGGAGGTCTACAAGACTCCACTTGAGAGAAATAGAAGAACAGGTGATAGAAGAAGAAGGTGGACAAGGCAGTCTGGATGTTACAGAAGTGCAACCAGCCCCTAAATATTTTTTAGAATTCCCTGAACAAATGATTGAGGAAGAGACTGGGCAAGACAGTTTTGAAGTTGCTACAGTTCAACAAGCCATAGAAGATGTGGATGCAATCATAGATAGTTTCATGGAACCTCCTGAACAAGAGCAGATAGCTGAAGTAGAAGATGAGATAGTTGTTGAGCAACCAACTATAGATGATTTATCTGCATCAGATTCTGAATCAGAAATAGAGGAGGTGGACATCACAGAACAGCTAAGAGCAGCAAAAAGTGTTATCAAAACACAAACTAAATGGATTGAAGAAAAAGAAAATATCATTGAAATACAGGAAAAGAAGATTGCAGAATTACAATAGGAAGTGGCAGAATTGAGGAAGAGGTTGTCACAGTCTGAAGAATAGCCAACTGTATCTATTGATGAGGATAATTTGGCTCAGTTACTTATGGGATTATCTAGGGCAGATGACTCTTTTACTTTGATTGAGGCATCTAAAACTTTGACTAAAGACATAGGTGCTCATTCTGAAGTAGCGCCCTTTCATTCTGAAGAAGTGCCCTTCCATTCTGAAGCATTGCCTTCTCATTTCGAAGATGCTCCAGAATTGATAAAAAGCATAGAAAAGAATATTGGAGATGAGTCACAAGAGGAAACACTAGCACAGGAGCAGTTTAAATAACAACATGCAATTGTTCAAGTAAGTACTCCTTCAAATGAGATTTATGTATTTAAAATTGTTATACCTTCAATAAAAGTAGAGGATAAGGGGGTACAAGTAGAATTGTTGTCTGATGACCAACCAGTGGAAATAGCAAAAAAAGGGATACAAGTAGAATTATTATCAGATGACCAACCAATGGAAGTAGCAAAAAAAGGGGTTCAGGTAGATCTGCTACCTAGATTTCCACCTGTAGTTAGACCACCCAATACTGTATCCCTAGAGCAATATAATACAGACATAGCTAGTTGGGTGATCAGATATGAAAAACTTGCCACTAAAGTTGAAAATTTTAAATTGGAAGGTAAACAGTTAGAAGCAAAAGAAACAGAAATCAAGGCATTGAATGAAAAAGTGACTGATTTATGTCAGATTGTTGAGTTTTTGGTCCAATTCAGACGGTCGACCAGATTTTACAGTCTCATTCTAAAGGAGAAATATCTCAGATGGCAGGTCATGAGGATTAGCTCAGGTCTCCCATACAAATTGGACACAACTACAGATTTCTTAGAAGCCTATTTTGACAGCCCTATAGAACAGAAAAATCTCTTATGTGAATTATTTTTACACAACTTCTTTATTCCAGAAGAGGTAGAGTTTCACCCTCAAATTTACATAGGAGATGTTCAACTGAGAGCATTCATGTCCACTTTACAAAATCAGTTTTACTGGGACCAGGAGAAAAGACAAAATAAAGAAATTGAATTAAGAGCTGAATTGTTAGTCAAAGCAGTTCAGCCAAATCATCCACTTATCACCAGACAACATTTCACCATGATGAACAGGGAAGATGTAAAAAGGATGTACTTGAGCAATTTGAGGGACTGTGTGACCAAATTCTAGAATTTTTGTAATGACAGTTTTGTTCCAGCATTATCATTTTGCAAAAATAGATGGGCAGAACTTTCCATTTCTTTACAGAAAAGGGAACCTATCTCCCCCATTAACCTAGAATGGTCTAGAAGAAGGGCAGAAGGAGTGATACAACTGATTGAAATCATGCAACATCACTGGATAGGTCTCAGATTTAGGCCTCCAACCATCATTTCTCCAGTTCCCTTCTATTTTGAAGAAGATTCTCAACTTGATGATCAGTTTGAAGAATGGCTCAGAAACCTTCAGGAGAATAGGGGATATTATATAGGCACCAAATTGTTCTACAGATCATGGAATTTGAATATGGATATATGTGATTCTATAGCCCAATAGAATGCATGAGGACATGCATTAATATAAGTTGGGGGGAAATGATGAGGCCTGGAAATGCCTCAATCATAGCATGTTTTGAACATTGAAACTGCCTAAAAACTCTTGTGTTTAATCTGATATGCTAGTTAAGTTGATTTAATATGTTGTGTATTAACTGTTTGCATGATCAATGTGTTAGAAATACTATATTCTAATTTTTACAATTTTTGCATAGTTTTATGTTACTTTGTCATGACTTGCTAAATGAGAAGTATGCTTAGGTTGATAGCAGCACTTCACTAGTTTTGTTTTGATGTGTTTCAAGCATTTATTTATCTAAATCTAGCAAATAGTGCAAGCAAACTATTACTGTGCAGCAGAAACTGGTTTTCCAATGTAAATTCTAGCCAGCTGCCAATGAATGGCAAGGCATGGAATTCACACATGGAGAGAGATGAAGGCTATTGCAATCTGATCCTGAGAGCTAACCCACCTAAGAAATGCAGATGAAATCACTTGAAGAGCACACAGTTGTTCATTTCAAAGATCTTTGAAATGAGCAGACATCTTCAGAATGAGAAATACAGTCTCTTCGAAATGAGCGGACATCTTCGAAATGAGAAATACAGTCTCTTCGAAATGAGCCACTTATCTTCGAAATGAGAACATAAAGCGCTTTTTGACTTGTTGACTGATTTTTGATGATGGAAAAAGGGAAAGAAGGTTGAAAAGGTTAAAGGAAAATATCTCCCATCTGACTTTGTCGTCCTTGCCATCCAAAGCCACCATTCATGGAAAAGATCAATTTTGATCCTCTTCTAGGATAAACCTAGGAAATGTTGCAACATAATAGGAATAGATCTGTAAGATAGGAATGAGATATTCTCAGTTTGTAAATAGATTTTAGGATATCTATAAATAGATAGCTCCCGTCCAAGTTGAGCTAAGAAGGGGAAAATAAGCAAGAAGTATAATAATAAGAAAATAGAAAAGTGACTGTTATAGTCCTGTAACAGGGTTTTTAGTAGCAATACTGTAATTATGTTCTTGAATCAATAAAGTGCACTACTTTTTCTATTCATGTTGTTGTGAATGAGTGTGAGTAAGATCTAGAGAGAGAGAAAGACTCATACCTTCTTCTGGACAAGGAGGCTGGCCACTTCCAGACCTAGGAGGAGGACTAACAATAGGTTTTTATTCTGATTTTGTTGCAGCAGAATAAGTTGTAAAACTTGTCATTTCATTTCCTTGTAAACAGCTAACAGTATTTGCAATCTTAGTTTATTTCATGATTAGGATGATCTTGTGATTAATGATAGGTTTGGTTGTAATCTCCATTTTCAGCAAGCTTTCAAATTACTACAGATTGTCATTTCCAGAATTTACTATTTTCTGCAATTTACTGCATTTTGTGTTTTGTTGTCAACCCCTGCACAGAAGATTGACAACCTTCTATTACAGAGCATTGACAGGACTTAATTTCCATGTTATAATCAGGTTTCCATTACTGCAAAAGTAAATAGACTTCCTTTCTGCAATCATAATTAGATTTCTAATTCTACAACTGTAACTAGGGAGTTATTTCTGCAACATAATTAGATTTCATTCTGTAATTGTAACTAGGATTTCATTTCTGCAGTTAGTAATTAGTTTCCATTCCTGCAATTAGATTAAAGTTCAATTTATGCAATTTAGAGATAAAAATGTCCTAAATCCCCCACACAATCGGTTTCACCAATAAGACCTGTTGCTCCCAAATGACCTAAGTTATAGCCATGTTCACTCCTTCCACAAATAGCCTTGTACACTGCCCTGGATTGACAAATTCATTGAGAATTAATGATGTGCATAACGACAATGCATCAAGTGAGACTTATGAGGAGAAATTGGACAATAAAAAGTTCAACAGGGAAAGGAACAATGTACAAATTAGAAACATATGGAACAATAATCAAAATAGATTAAGAGATATTAAGAGACCAATGAGGTTAAGACAATAAAACTTCAATGGACATTATTTCTCATGTAACAAATTTGGGCACATGGCTTCACAGTGTAGGACACATTAAAGACAATAATATGGGAACTTCAAAAGCAGACAACTTTTCCATGGGTATTGCTACTCATGTAATCAGTTTGGTCACAAGGCTATGAATTGCAAGGTTCATGATAGAAAAAGATATGGATTTACAAGGAGAAATCCCAAGATATTTGCACCTCTAAGGAATAATAACATTAAGTGTTATAAGTGCAATAATTATGGACACACAACATAGTGGTATAGAGCAGACATTCTAAGATCAAGTATGAACAGAAACAATAATAGGAACAAGAAAAGAGATATGGATATGAACAGGAACAAGAATAGGAACATGGATATGAACATGAACAAGAATAGAAATACGAACATGGATAGGAACAGGAACATGGACATGGAAGTGAATAGTCAAAGGAATTAGAAGCATCAGATAAGAAGAAAATAGGTTAATGGTAAATACTAGTGCTTGCTAGGAGTAGAAATACTCCCACCCCAAAATTAACCACCTCAAGAGAAGGTGGGGGAGGGGCTAAGCTAAGAGACTCATTCTTAGCCCCAAGCCCAAAGGTGACCCTTTTCCATTGATGCCAAAGGGGGAGAGATTTGAGTAAGGGGAAGAGATTTAGTATTTGAGTAAAGAGGAGAGATTTGAAGAGAGCATTGATCCAGGGGGAGCAATGTCCTAGGGGGAGCAGAACAAAGAAAAGGTTAAGTTTTTGGTAAAAATAATTTGGGTTACCATCAATGACAAAGGGAGAGATTGTTGGACATTTTGAGTCAAAGTTATCATTGATGTCAAGGAACGAAGTTGTCATTGATGTCAAGGAATAATCTACCGTTGATGTCAAAAGGTCAAAAGGAACAATGGAAAGGTTAATGGCAAAAGAGCTTCATAATTTTTATTTTTAATATTATGTTCATAAAAATTGTAATAGGGAAATGATTTCCAAGAGATTTATTGATAAAATATTAGTGAAATATTTTTTTCGTGGAGTATCCCACATTGGGTGAACAACATTAAATTGGTGTCTCTATTATGTGTGATGATATGTGCATTACTTTGGTTATTGATATTGATATTGCTATTGAATATATTGGAATATTGTTTGGAAAAGAAAATTAAAAAGTGGCCTTATACTGTTCACCCCCCTCTCAGTATAATATTGTATTCTTCACATGTATAGGTGGCAAGACATAATATGTGATACAATAGATAAAGAATTCAAGGAATTACAGGATGCCATAAATAAAAATATAGATTTTATACCCCATTTCTCACTCTACTCATTCCTTGTGCACCTAATCATCGGTATATTCAAAGATGATGGCATCCAATAACTCAAAGGAGTACTAGGGAAAATTATCCAGGACATGTTGTGTTGCATCTATGATGGAAATTCCCCTTATTCAAAATTTTGTGGGAGGTTCTTAGCATCAATGTACCATACACTCACCAAGAAATAACCACCCAGAATGAGCCTAGGTATAGTCAAGTATATCTGAGATATGGAATATGGAGATTACTTTCTTGATGCACATTTCAGTTTTATTAGAACATATGGAGGCAAATTGTCACCGAAAGCTTTACCCACTTATTGTCCAAAATTGTTGGCTGCCTTAGAGATAGTAAGGCAATCGATAGAAGAATCCAGACTAATATGGATAAATAAAAAGACCAGGATTCCTTGGCTCATGACTCCAAGAAAAATAGGGAAGTATGTGTACAGAGGATATCTAGCAATATTAAAAGCTTTTTCCATGATGGACTCCTACTGATTTACAAAAATCACCTGGAGACCATACAATCTCGAGTAAAATTACAAGAAAATCGCTCTTAAATCTAATTTTATGGAGCACAAGGAGGATGAACATGAGAAAAATATTCTATGGGCACAAAAAATGGTATCAATTTCAAAAAAAAATGGTACAAAAAAATCTTGGTAAGAGCGCATACTCACATAGAAATGATTGGGGACTAGTGAGCAAACTTGAGTATGGTAAGAAAATATACATTAGATAAAAATGCACCTCAAGTAATTGCCATCCCACCATAATATTTTTTCAATCCTATTATGGAGGTTATGATCTTGAATCCTAAGCAAATATAAATTATAGCTAAATTTCAGGATCAAGCAATAGAATAAAAAGCTGGTACTTCTTTTACCTCTCAGCCCCTAGTACGAGTAGAGGAAAAGAGATTGTTCCTATTCCTACTACCCCAAGGAGTCTCAAAATTGAGATTTTGAAATTATCTCTAATGGCCTCACAACATCTATAAAAAATAGTTGTAGGTTCACCACAAGAAGTACAAACAATCTTCATGGCAAACAATAAAGAAATTAAGATCTCTACCATGGCATGGGAGAGAATAAAGAAATATGGAGGATTCAATTATATCTTTAGAAATTATCAGGTAGTGATGCCCAATACTACAAGAAATCCTCCTCACAAAAGAGCAAGGATTGTATTAGGCTCCACTGAGCCTATGAGAACCACTCTGGTCATAAATGAATACTTTACACAATTCACTACTAAAGAGGAAGAGCAAATCAAAGCTATAATGAAATACAAAGTTATAGGGATCAGAAGTAAAAGTGAAATGCATATTTCACCTTCATCAATTTTAGAGCCTACTTACAAGGCCAACATCATCATTTCCACTGATGGGATACATTCACTCCAAATAGATCCTAACACAGGTGATGCAGAAATAGAAGGAGACTCAGTCTCACTACTAAATCATGGAGTGCAAGTTCATGTACAGACTATGATAGCCATCGAGAAGGAATGTATGGCTTGTAATCAAGAAATGATAAGCTAAAAGCTAAAATAAATAAAGCTAAAAAACAAAATCCTTCTGACAAATATTCATTACAAGTTCTAAATATTGCAGTTAGATTCAAGGAAAAGATGATCAAAATAATTGAGAAGGAAGAAAAAATGATAGAGACTTATTGCAAGAATTTTTGAAAGACAATGGAGATAAATAAAGAGATAAAATTTCTATTGGTAAATGCATATGAGAAGATAGCAATTATATCCCAACTATACGAAAGGTGCAAGACCAAGTACGGACATACAAGTAACCACCATTAATGGGAAGACTCATAACTACCTAGGAGAGTATGAAAATGTTACAAGTCTCAAAGTAAAAGGACCCAAATGGAACAACTTGGTCAGAGAGATAGAAAAAGTAGAAAAATATACAGTTGTCTGGTTGAAGCACTTTAATGTTGATGCCTAAAAATTACTCAACCTAGAAGGCTTCTGTTAGATAATCATTCGAGATATCAGATAATTCTTTTGCAAAGAGGTTGACAAAGACAAACTCTCCGACCAACTCATCTCTTTGACCATGTACTCCATAGATATTTTCAAGTTATTTTAGAGTAGGTAGCCATTCATAAGGGAAGACAAAAGCAAAGGAATCAGAGCATTAGATAGAATTCGCACAATCAGTGAGATCAATGAAGAAATCTGGATCTTTATAGTGGATTCCATTGGTGCAAGTCAAAACAAGCCAGAGGTAATTATGAAGAATAAATAGGCATCTAAGTCAATAAATAGCACGGGGTTTGCAATGACAAAAAAATGAAAAGAGAAAATAATCGATAAATAGGCTATATTTCAGCCAAATTTTGCTAATATATTTTGAGACAGTTAGATAAACAAACTGTACAATACCTGATCTATGACAAGATATGAGATGGCAACAAGTGGATGATTTAAATGCAAGTGGTTCAGATAGTTATAGAGTTGCTATGACTATAATAAGGATGTCTACATATAGAATAATGATCGAGCTTTGACATAGCATATTTTTACTAAGAGGTATACTCGAGTGCCCGTTCTTTGCTGTTGTATCTCCTTTGTTTTTTTTATCTTTTTCCATATCCTCATTATTCCCATTGTTGTGCAGGTTTTTGATAGAAAAGTACCCAAGAAGGTGAGAATATTTCCATATTATTGAGCCAGAGGTCTAGAGACTCTATTGTTATGATATTCGAACGAAAGAGTGGGAGGTCCTTGTTACGATATTCAAACAAGGATATCTATTGTATTAATATTTCTAAGAGTTAAATGGTGATTCCAAACCAAATGATCATGTAATATAATTTAAATATTAATACAATTCTGGGCTTCTTTCCTATTATCTTTCTTTGTTTAGCTTTGTGTGTGTCTTTGTTATGGGTTACATTATTTTAATGCATAATGAACTCTTCTCTCATTGGTCAATTTTTATGTTTATTATTATATTTGAATGAACGTAATTGCATTGATTATTTCATCTCTATTTCTTTCTATTTTCTTTGAAATATTATTAAATCTTGCTATAATAGCCCAAAGGGTTGAAGCACCGGTCATACATAAGGCATAATAGAACTATTATTGTTTTAGCTTGGTCAAATTTTATAATTGTTAATTCATCACCATAAATCTGGAAGAGCATGAACTTAAAGAATTTAAGCTCACCTCAAGGGTATCCTTACCATACTTGGTCTGTCTAGAAAATATTAAAGAACTCTATTCCCAAGTTGAAGATACAGTGAGATTAGAGCCTATAATAGCTCGTTGGCAGTAGGTTTTCCTATAGCATGATAGCTTATCCTACGAATGCAAGAAAAATTATCAAAAGGGTCTCATATGCTTCTTTTCTCTAGGTGTATTATGTGGAAATTTCTTGGATCTCTCTAAAATATGGGAGTATGCCTAGTGTAGTAGGAGTCTACACACTCGCTAGTTGTGCTTGTAGGGATGACTGTATAAATGATATCTATAAGAATGGGTAAGTTATAAGGGATTGAGATATGATAGGGAGGGTTAAATAATCTCTATCCAAAATGGGTTGAGGTATGATGTGTAGCATAATGGGAGTGGAGTCTATGGGAGTGAGGACCTTAGGGGTTGGAAGTGGAGATATATGAATAGTGGTTACAACCAAGGATATAGGGGAAGTATCAATTGATCTGGCTACATCGATATGTATTTGGTCTATGGGGATACAAATATAAGGGTTATAGAAGGATGCTAACTAATAATTGAAATGAAAAGGAAAGGGGTTTAAGAAACTCACTAGTTGGTATGGGCATAGAAGCTTACAATCACATCCTTGAAGTTTCTCCTTTTCTTCTATTTGATGGTTGAGGAATTTTTCTATGAGACCACTTCCTCTCCTTCTATTTCTAAGAAATTGGTGGGATTGGTTATGGTGGTGGCTCTATGGTTGTGGCATGTACCTAGGTAAAATTGGGCCTTAAAGCCTCTTTGGGGCTTGGATAGGACTCTTCTAGTTAGACAACTTATTTTACCATCATATCTTCTAATCTACTAACCCCAAGCATCATATTATCTATTAAATCCTCACTACTTTTACCTACATAGCTATCACACACATCCAAATATTCTTGATCATATTTCTTTTTGCATTCTTCATCTACATCTATTTGACCAAAAGCTAGTATAGTCTTTCTAATTTTTTGCAAGAATTCACATTAGTCCTAAATATTTTCATCCTTACACTATCTCTCTTTTAAAAATATTGACTTAGCCATATGGATGTGGTAGTTTGGGTCTACATTGATCTTCTTTTGATAGGTGGTCTTATAATACCTTTCTCTTGTCATTAGTCCTTATTCCAAAAGCAACTTCAACTATGATGTGCCTTCTCCATTAGTTGGATTCTTGAGGGCCTCTATATCTAGTTAGATTTGTGCATGAACTTAGTCAAATTCATTTTGCTTATGATCCAAGTGTTAAAATTCTAGTTTAGGTCATACTTCCATTCCCCTAGCACTACTTCAAGCTTTAGGTATTTTAGATTTATCTCCAAGATATTGGAGACATTCTTCTTTACCATGGTGATTCCACCAAAGATATAGGGGAGTTTATAAAATATCATATTTTTCTTTCCACTTTGAAAGAAAGTATTAATGGATTTCACCGCCTAAGAATCTCCAACATGAAAACCTATTTGGATACATATTGGGAAAACTAGTAGCTAGGTTTACTCAAATCATACATTCTGATAAGGGTGGTGTCTTCTATGAGGAAGCAATTCCATTGGTGTTTGCCCTATAAAATTTACATGTAGACAAATAAGAGAGAATTATATTTTTGTTCTCTTAGGGTTGTCAATTTGGGGATCACAAAATTCTCCAAAAACCATAGTAGAAGGAGGACCTTCTCAAACCTTCCATCCAAAAATAAATGGACCAGTAATAACCATATTCATCCATTGGCCTCACAACCAACTAAGGATATGTGACCATATTCTAAAACAAAATAAAATAGGCTAGGAATGCAAAGAATTGAAAGCTCTTGGTTTCCTAAAATCTAGATAACCCTTCATGAATTTTATCATCAATATAGTCTCTAAAGTAAAATACTACTCTCTCCATGCTAGGCATATTCCTCATTGTCTATAGAACATCGAGACAGGTTAGGAATAAATTTTTATACTCTTTTAATACAAAAATAAATGCCAACATTCTTGTAGTGTCCCTAGCACTTTCCCTCAATTTATGAAGACTTAGGATAAATTTTTATGGCTTGTCATCCCTAATATCACATCCTAATAGGTAGCTCAATGGCACTTTAAAAACTAGTTATGAGCCTATCAGTCTTTACCATCATTATTTTTTAATAATATGAGCACAAATAACAAGCCTAAAACCTCCATCAGGTGAGGCTTAATATCATTGGATATCCTTTGCTAGGTCTTGTGGAATAAAATATTTAAATCATCCATTATTTTAGTGGGTTCTCTCTTGATGGTCATTAGTTGCTTGAGGAGAGATATTTTTTGACTTCTCTCCAAATCTATCAAGAGGTTTGCAAGTTGATGTTAGTTTCCAACTAAAGGTAGGATGAGGCTGATGTACCAACCTTAATTTTTTTCTAAAAATGAAACCAACAATATTAGGGCTATATTCTACTCTTCAATATTATGCATTACATACAAGCTCACTATATGGTGCAAATATTTTGTCAAAGTAGTGGTATATTCTCTTGTGAAGTATGGTAAATATTTAATTATTAGGATGGGGATTGGGTCCCATGTGATAGGTGGAGTAAGTAGAATCAAGGGGCTTATATAATTCCATGACAAAAATATCTTGTAATATTGGTTCTATTATGTTTCCATGTTATACATTTGGTTCCTTCTCTTCATTATTTGGTCCAAAGGTGGTACCATTACTTGGATATTAGATCTGGAAAAGGACCTAGTGATATTCTCCTTCTCATATAATTTTGGGTCCTTTATTGGATATGGAGTCACTAGGTGGATGATTTGATTGCTTCAATAGATCAAGATATAGATTCCCATTAGAATATTAGTCTTATCACTTATCAAATGATTTCTTTAGGGTCTTCTTCTCCAGTATAGTCACCAAGTGAACAATTCTATACTTCAATAAGTAGAATGACTAAGACATGCATAAAAATATCAATCCCAAAAAATTATCTTATTTATTTATTTTTTAGAGAAAACATGTTAAATTTATCCCATTGGGCATGCCAAGTAGAATTTTTTTAGGTCTTAGAGTGACTTGGTCTTCTGTAGTGGCATCTAGATGCACCTACGCATTTATGCCTTACTTTGATCAATACAGTGAAGATCCATGAGAGGTGAGAATTCCTATGGGAAACCTCTAGGATTTTTTCTAAGTCTAGTTACTTATTAGATATGATTTTTACATATATTTTTAAGTTTCTTGTTGTCTTGTCTATAATGTGCTAGGGAAAAAGGAAAAAAGAGAAAAAACTATTTTTTTTTTGGAAAATTAAAACCTATGCTATGGAGGTGATATACCAAGATCTAAAAACCCTCCCATATATAATGAAATTATATGAGCATATTAATTGCATATTAACAACTAGAAATTGAATATAATTTTGATCCATATCAAGCATTCAAACATACAATAGATGTAGGACAGAGTGAAATTAGTCATAACTTCAATATATATCAAGAAATTATAGAGGCATGAGATGAAAAGAGGTTCAATGCTCTTTTGTAAATGATGAGGCATTGAGTTACCTCATTTAAAGGCAATTTTGAACCTCTTTTTTGTGTTATCTTCTCTTCTGGTGACATCAATTTCCACCTAAATAATTCAAAAGCATGGTAAATAAGGAAAATATAGTACTAATTTAGATAGATATTTGTATATGTTCTTTTAAGAGTTAATTAGATATTTTTTGCATCTAATTGTTGGATTTTTGGCATTGGAAAGTAATGGGTAAAATCAACATTACTATTGTATTGAAAGAGATCAAATAGATAATACATGCTTTGATAAATTTCCTAACCACCTAGTTTATGTGCATAACTTCCCTAACCACCTAGTGTATGCGCTACTAACATAATGTAATAAATCTACTCTAACATCCCCCCTTATTACATTATTTTGAAATACAAAGAGTGTTGCGAAAAAACTCAAATTTAACACGTGCAAGTACTTTAGTGAAAATATTTGCAACCTATTAATCGGTGGGAATATACTGGAGTTGTATCTTGTGTTTTGGAACTTCATCTTGAATAAAATGACATTGAGTATCAATGTGTTTGGTGCATTCATGAAAAACTGGATTCTTGATGAGATTCAGAACACCTTGGTTGTCGTAAAATAAGTGGATTAGAAGTTTCTTGGGAATATCCATACTTGAAAGAATGTGATGTAATCATATCATCTCATAGATTGCTCCATGTGTTGTATGATATTATACCTCTGTAGATGATAAAGAAACCACCTAATGATTTTTACTGTGCTAAGAGATAGGATCGAAACCAAGATGAAAAATGTACCCAAAATTTTATTTCCTATCATCAATTGACCCGACATAATCAAAGTCCGTGTAACCTTGCAAGAAGAAGTTGTCATTCTTCTTGTATTCCAGGCCATATTCTGTACTACCACAAACATAATGAAGAACTCATTTTACTACTTTTCAATGACTAACCTTAGGTTCCTGCATGAACCTCAAAAGAAAATTCATAGCAAAATTGATGTCTAGCCTAGTGTTGGTTAGATATATGAGACTCCCAATCAACTGGTGATAAAGAGTTCCATATACCTGAGAAGTATCATATCATGATAATTGTAGCCTTATTTCCATTCGAGTTGATTTAGGCTTACACTCAGTCATGCAATATTTATAAATCAATGCCTTGGCATATTTCTTTTATGTCACTCTGATGTGATTCTTCTTCTGTTCCACTTCTAAACCATGAAAATAATGAAGAAGTCCTATATCTATCATCTAAAATGACTTTTTCAAGTCACCCTTCACTGCATCTATCATTTTTTTTGAACTGCTAGTGATAATTAGATCATCAACATAGAGTACTAGAATCACTATTTCAAAACCACTTTTCTTAAAATAGAGGTTAGCATCTGAAGGAATTCTCTTGAAACCATAATGCAATAAGTGATTTTTAATTTTTATGTACCAAGCTCGTGGAATTTTTTTTAATCCATACAAGGATTTAACCAATTTGTAAACCTTTTGCTTTTGGCCTTCAACTACAAATCCTTTTGGATAATTCATATACACTTCTTCCTTCAGATCACCATTTAAGAAGATACTTTTTACATCCATCTGATGTAGCTTCCATCTGAACTGAGCTTCCATAGCATAAAGTACATGAATGGTAGTCATTCTAGCAGTGGGTGCAAAAGTCTCTTCATGGTCAATGCATTATTTCTATGCATAGCCCTTTGGAACAAGGTGGGCCTTATGCTTGTTTATAGTTCCATATACCTTATACTTCACTTTGTACACCCATTTGCATTCAATGGGATTATTTATAGAAGGTAGATCAACTAGCTTTCAAGTGTTATTTTTTATGAGAGACATATGTTATGCATCCATAACTACCTTCCACTAAGGCTCACTAAGTGCATCTTGGACTGTGGTAGGTTCATACTCATCCAATGTAGACATTAAAACCCTATAATTATCCACATGCACATCTTCTCCTTTATCTTCCTCTACATCTATAGAAAGTTATTCAAAGTGTTGGTAAATCTCATCAACCTCTAAATTCGATGCTTCTACTCTCTTTTGATGAGTCATACTATGTGTACGAGGTTGATCTAAAGTTAGATTTAGAGGTGTAGTCACTTTTGAATATCTCATTGTGATTGTATACCATTTTAGAATATTTTTCTATGGGGTAGGAGTCTCTTTATTAGGCTCCTTATCATCTAGGTACATAGCCAAAGATGTGTTATCTAGTGTGAAAGCTTCATCAAATACCACATCTCTATTGATGTGAGTTTTCTTGGTTTTAGGATCTATCAAATGATATCCCTTGGAATTCTCATCATAACCAAGAAAAATACACTGTAGGGATTTCTCATCTAACTTCTTTCTCTTTGATTTTGGAATGTGCATGAATGCCTTACACCCAAAAATCCTAAAAATAGAAATGGAGGGCTTTCTACCACTCCGTGCTTCTTTTGGAAAAATCCTGAAAATCCACATCTTTCATGAGTAGTCATAAATGAACAATTGGAAATATCTCTTTTCCCCATAAATATTTGGTACATTACTACATAGATCTGTGTGTACTATCTCTAATGGTCTGTTGGCTCATAAAGAGCTCAACTCAAATGGTACTCAGTGTTGCTTCCCTGCTAAGAAATTCGAGTAAACTGGAAAAGTGGATGAAAGGTTAGGAAGATATTTCACCATTTCATATTTACTCAACTCAAGTAAATATCTTGAACTTATATGGCCATATATTTTGTTTCAAAGAGAAGTGGCCTCTTTTGTGTTTACCTCCATGGTAACATGAGGTGTATAAATGGTATCTAAATAAAAGAAAGCATGTTGGTAGGTGTTAGAATAAATAATTATTCTCTTAAGTTCTACTAGGATAGACTTACTTGAGTTACCACTCTTCCATGAGTCAGGTGAACTCTCAGTTTAGACTAGTTCAGATTTGATGAGTTGTTGTAATCCAATGGCTCTCAATGATCAACTTTACTATTTATACAAAGTTGATCCATGGAATAAATCAATCAATTCTTGATATTTTAGTAATGCTTTGCATAGCTAGTTTCTTGGTTTTAATATTGCTTCTCAATATTTCTAACATGGTACCAGAGTAGGGCTAGTTTTTTGCAAGCATTCCACTTTTTCATAGTTTTGGTTCAACTTATTTCTAGATAGGTCTTCTCTGACTATTTCAGCTTGTTTAGAGTTGTTAAAAGTCACTTTTTATTTTGATCTATACTCCCATATTTGTTATGAAGGATTAAGAAAAATATTATATTTCATTGCTATTATTAGTTGAAATATAAAAGGAGCAGCTACTGTTTACTACCTCTCTTTGTGTGTGGTGCTACATTATGTTGTTTTAGGCACTGCTCTCTCTCTCCTTTTATTGCTATTTGTTTTGGAACACTCCAATATAAGGTCCATTTTTTGGACGCTATTATTTTTGGAGGAAGAAAAAAAAATTATGGTATAAAGTTTTTTTTGCCCCTTGACTTTCTTTTACTGTAGAAGATCTTAAATCCATGTAGGTCAAAGAGTGGATGATTTTTTTCGAGGCAAAGAATATAATTATCCACATCATATCATAAAAAACGTTCCTTTTTTGAGAGCAAAATATGTTGTACATTGGAGGTCTCTCGAGCAATTGCACCTAATCTCTGCCAGTAGATGTTCATTACATCTCTTCTTCAACTATCCATGCTTGTCATTATTATTTTAGGAGGTGAATGAATAGGGTTTAACACCTATAATGCTCCTGGAATCGTTAGGAGTAGTGTTACAATAACAACATGTTGGCATAAATCATCCCGAGTGCTACGCTTCAATAGAGTGGGCATATATTTCAAATAGTGAATGTGCTAGACAATAGCACTGATTTCCTCCACATTCCACGATCGAAATAGAGCTCACTCTCACCAAGTGTGCACCTAGTCGACGTCTCTTAAATATGTTGTAGCTTATGTTAATGCTTGTGCCCCACCGAATCAATGTGCGATGAAGTGATAGCTACATCTCGTAGTTCCGATGCTAGCCTTGACTGAAAGAAATCAACATTGGATCATATCCCACCTCTCTTCAAACAATCTTCTCTAGTGTTCCTTTGGCACTCTTTACTGATGCTCTCTGATTTGAAAAAATATTAGTCAACTACGATTTGGTCTTCTCTTAAAACGGTGTTCCTTTGGCACTCTCTAACTGACGCTCTCCGATTTTGAGAACTCTCAGTCAACTATGATTTCTCTAATGTTTTCTTAAGGAACATTGAAAAAAAAAAAAAAAAAAATTTTTATATATATATATATATATTTCTAGTTCTTGAGGTCGAAATCACTTTTTATCTACACCTATTTTCTTCGAATTTCAAGCAGGTATTTCTTAAAGTGTTTGTTGAGCATTCATCTCTTTTTTCGAGCTATCATAAGGTTTAGGGGGGTTGCCATCTACTATGCTTGAATCCCAAAGCATCGTCTGGTCCTCAAAGAATGACACCATAGCTTCAGGGGGTCACCATATACTATGCTCGACTCCACTTGCATCATCCGATGAATGATGCCATTGCTTTCGATGGGTCGCCATCTACTGCATCATCCGGACCATCAAGAATGACTCCCTCTGGATCGGTTTCCTTGTGATGCACTCATCTCCACTTCGCGTCTGCTACCTACCAGTTTCATCTACCTATCTTGCTGAGAAACCTCATTGAGAGCATCGTAAATATTTCTGTTTGGCATCTTGCAGCTTCTCGTGTAGTTGGACACATCAACTTTGGCATCATTGTGGAGCAAAGGTAACTCGGACTCACAAAATACACAAAGGTTGTCTTCACAGAATCACTTATAAGGATCAATTTTTTTACCTTTCAAAAGGTGGTACTATTATTTTCTCTATGAGAAATATTGTAATAATATTCTAGACTCCTCTCTTAAGCCTATTCCATAAAGGCCATCAAAAGTGGAAGAGTCCAATTGTAAAATCATAAATACAATTTTTTTTTTGGGGGGGGATTTTCTTGAGGTGCTACTTCTTGCACCTATTGTCAAAACTTCAGGGGGGTTGTTGTTGTTGG
Organism: Wollemia nobilis; assembly: GCA_028583015.1. Taxonomy (NCBI): domain Eukaryota; kingdom Viridiplantae; phylum Streptophyta; class Pinopsida; order Araucariales; family Araucariaceae; genus Wollemia; species Wollemia nobilis. Next base: position 5,268,756 of record JAQPPZ010001063.1, on the reverse strand, counting down.
TCCTTGCATCTCCTATTGTGCTCCTTGGCTTTGTTCACACATTCCTTTTTTCTAAGTTCCTTATAGTAAATAGGTATAGGAGGAAAGTTTGGTGGTGGAGCCTAAGTGTGGCAATTTTTTTGGCCACTTAGTTTTGTTGCTTACATCTCATTTCAGCATCTTCTAAAAGTTCATCATACATAACTATTTTTTTAAAAACACATGAACATTTGTAAACTCAAGCAAGAAACTCAAATATTTTTTCAAAGAGAGCACTTAATTTTTTTAAATAATCACCTATGTTCCACGTATTGGACTTCTCATTTACTTATAGTTTCCCTCACGTAAGGGTGGGTAATTGAGAAGTATGGTATAAAGGTCTGGATGATTATAATTGCTTCATAAGCCTATGTTCCACGTATCAAATCTCCTCATTACTTATAGTTTCCCTCACGTAAGGGCGGGTAATTGAGAAGATAAGGTATAAAGGCCTGGTCAATATTTCTTGCTTCATAAGCCTAACTTCAAATTACCAAAATATCCTCTATACTTATAGTTTCCCTCACGTAAGGGTGGGTATTTTGAGGAGATTGGTATTAAAATCAGGCTTCTGTTTCCTTCCTTACATTGGTGTTTCTGCTAAAGCTTCATTGTATTCACTAAATCACTTGAAGTTAAAGGGGGGAATTATTGGTTCACTTCAATTTTCTTTGGAAAAATGAATACAATTGATCCTCTCACCCCTCATAACTATCATACATGGAAGCCAAAAATATTAAATTTCATTTCTCAAAAAGGGCTCACACACTTGCTAGAAGAGAAGCAACCTGAATTTGAAAAGGAATATGAAAAATTTATTCATAAAGGGAAGATGTATGAAACAATGGGTATTATAAGCACAAATGTAAATGAAAGCTTATGGTTTCACATTTCAGAATGTAAAACCCCATTTGAAAGTTGGGAAAAACTAAAGAACTTGTTTGGTAAAGTGGATAAAATAAGGTCAATGCAGCTAGAGGCAGAGTTAACAACATTATCTCCTGAAGACTTCAACAATATTGTTGACTTTCTCACCAAATTTAAAGAAGTCCTCACTCAACTAAAAGGTAGTGGCAAGGATAAAACAGAAGAAGAATGCATCTATCTTATTCTTTCTAAGTTAAATGGAGTGTTTCAAATTTTTTCTACCACTTTTTTGTCTACAAAATATGCACTTGGTACAAGTTTTAAAATGCCCTCTTTAGAGGAGTTTTGTGATAGGCTAACTAGAGAGGAAACGAAACTTGCAAAATATGAGATCTCTCCCTCTTCCTCAAAAGCCTTAGTAGCATCAACCTCTACTAAAGAAAAATTCAAAAAGAAAGAAAGAAGTCCCATAACTTGTACTCATTGCAAAAAGAATGGTCATTCTGTGAACAAATGTTGGAAAAGACTACAACAACTAGAGGCAACAATGAAGGATCACAAGATAGACACTAAGAAGTAGATAGGAAAAGCCTTAAATGTTCAAGGTAGAGCTATAAAAACTTCATCAAAATACTTGGGTTCTAGATTCAGGAGCAACTCATCACATGACTTCCTCAGATGAGTCATTCACTTCAATCTCCTCAAGTTCAACATGTAGCATAGAAGTTGGTGACTCATCCTTCATCCCAGTCAAATGAAAAGGTGACATATCCATTGATGGTGGTTATATCAAAAATGTTCTCTATGTCCCAAACATAGCTACAAATCTCCTCTCCATCTATCAGATTTGTACTTCTAAAAAAGGTAAAACAATTCTCTTCTCACCAACTGGAGTTGAGATAAGAGACTTTCAAGAACCAAACACTCTCATAGAAAAAGGAGATATTGATCACAACACTCACCTATTTCACTTCAAAGGATTCAAAAATTTAGAAGGGGCCTCCTATTTTGTTGCACATGGAGATCTTGAAAGCAAAATTTGGCATGAAAGGTTTGGACATCTCAGTTATAACTACCTAAAGGAATTGAACACCCATGAAATGGTAACAGGGTTGCCAAAAGTCTCTTCCATTGATGGAGTATGTCCTGGTTGTGCTCTTGGAAAGCAACATCAAGATCCTTTCCACCCAAGTGGTTCTCAAAGAGCCTCATCCCCTCTAGAGTTAATCCATAGTGACTTGATGGTCTTCCCGAACCTTCTTTCAAAGGAGCAAAATATGCTTTAACCTTCATTGATGATTTTTCCAGAAGAACTTGGGTCTACTTTCTAAAATACAAAAGTGATGTTCTATCCCACTTCAAAATCTTCAAGGCCTTAGTTGAAAATCAAGCCACTTGCAAAATCAAACAAATTCATACAGATAATGGGGGGAATACTTCAGTAATGAGTTCTCAATTTTCCTCTCAAGTCATGGCATAATTCATCAACACTCAGTCTCCCATAATCCACAGCAAAATGGCATTGCAGAAAGGAAAAATAGAACTTTAAAGGAAATGGCAAATTGTATGCTTCACTCAAGAGATCTTCCAATAGTTTTTTGGGCTGAGGCAATTAACTGTGCAAACTATATTCAAAACCGCACACCTCACAAAGCTCTTGACCATTTGACTCCCGAGGAAGCATGTACTGGATCAAAACTTGATGTCTCTTTCTTCAAAAAATTTGGGTGTACTGCTTGGGCACATATCCCAAAGAAGAAAAGGAAGGCTCTAGATAAGAAAAGCAAACAACTCATCTTTGTTGGTTATTGTGAGGAAATGAAAGCATACAGGCTTCTTGATCCCACAACTCATGAGGTCTTTTTTCATAGAAATGTTCAATTTGATGAAACATTCCCTAATAAATATCCTCAACCATCCTCTTCCAACATTATTTCTCTTGAGCCATCTCCAATATTAGAGCCTCAATATAATGAAGATCCCATTTTGGAGATAAATGATCAAAATGACCAAAATGAGGATCCTATACTCCAAACTCCAACTCAAAGCCCTGCCACTCCAATTACTCCTTCCACAATGCCAAAATGGGCCCACACCATAGTTGAAGAAGCCACTCCTTACATCCAAAATCTTCCATCATCCAGATTAGGCAACACCATAGGTTCTGGTCTTGTGTGTCAGTCCATCTCCATAGATCCTCAAACCTTCAAGGAAGCAACTAGAATAAAATAATGGGATGATGCCATGGAGAATGAATTCTCTTCCTTAATCAAAAACAACACTTGGGATTTAGTTCCTCTACCTAAGGGAAGGAAGTTAGTTCACTGTAAATGGATTTACAGAACTAAGTATGGACCTGATGGAGAAATTGACAAACACAAAGCTCGCTTGGTAGCTAAAGGTTTCTCACAAATTGAAGGCATTGATTATTCTGAAACCTTTGCACCAGTTGCCAAAATGGATTCTGTTAGGCTGGTTCTTGCACTAGTTGCTTCCCAAAAATGGCCTATTTTTTAGATGGATGTTAAAAGTGCTTTCTTACATGGGGACTTAAAAGAGGAGATATTCATGGAACAACCTATTGGATTCACTCAAGACTCCTCCCTTGTTTGTAGACTAAGGAAATCTCTCTATGGCCTCAAACAAGCTCCTAGAGCTTGGTATGAAAAAATGGACTCCTTCCTTCTTTCCTCAGGTTTTTCTCATTGTGAGTCTGATGCCACAGTCTACATTTGGAGAGATGAAGAAAAAATCACCTTACTTGTTCTCTATGTTGATGATCTACTACTCATTGGTAGTGACATTTCTCACATTCAGACTATCAAAGACTCCCTTTCTAAAAAATTTGAAATGGCTGATCTAGGTTTAGCTCATTACTTCCTTGGGATTCAAATAAATCAAACAGATGTAGGAATTTCATTGTGTCAATAGAAATACACTCTAGACCTTCTTCAACGGTTTAAGATGATTGATTGTAAGCCCTCTTCTACACCTTTTCAGTCTGGAGTCACTCTAAGTACTTCCTGCACATCCCCTCTATGTGATGCTACTCTATACCGACAACTTGTAGGGAGTATGTTATACCTCACTCATACTCACCCAGATATTTCATATGTTGTTGGCTTGATATCTAGATTCTCACATCAACCTCATTTCAGCCATTGGCAAGCAGCAAAAATAATCCTACGCTACTTGCAAGGAACTACTCAATTTGGGCTCTTATATGAAGGAAAATCCATGGATATCATTGGTTACATAGATTCTGATTGGGCAGGTTCAGTAGAAGATAGATGTTCAACTTCTGGCTATGTCTTTTATCTTGGTTCTTCACCAATTGCTTGGTCATGCAAAAAAAAACAAGCAGTAGCATTATCATCTACAGAGGCAGAATATAGGGCAACAATTTTGGCAAGTCAGGAAGCTCTTTGGCTTCATCAGATACTAAGAGAATTTGATTTTTTCCATGACAAACCTATTACTCTTTGGTGTGATAATCAGAGCACAATTCATATTGCCCACAATCCAGTTGAGCATCAACGTACCAAGCACATTGAAATTCACATGCACTTCATTCGATAGCATATTCATAGAGGGGAAATACACTTGGACTATATTCCCACAAAAAATAAAATTGCAGACATCTTCACCAAATCCTTTCCTTCTCCGCGTTACATTCAGTTGTGAGAGAAACTTGGGGTAAGGCAGATGCATTAGAAGGTACAAAAGAGGTTTTCACCTCTCCTTTCTTCTTATTGTTTCTTTTCTTTGGAAGATGGTTTTTTCCCATGTGGTTTTTTTCACCATCTCTCCTATATGTAATAACATTGTACATGAGTACCTCATCAGGCCCAGTTGTCGAGACTCATTTCTTTTTTGTTCAATGAGGACAATCTTCGCCATCCGAAGACATGCCTCTTATTTTTTCTTTTTGATAGATGGTTTTTTCCCATGTGGTTTTTACCATCTCTTCAATAAGAATCATTGTACATGAGTACCTCATCAGGCCCTGTTTCCGGGACTCATTTGTTACATTCACCCCTAGTATCACTTAAGGGGGGTGTTAGAATAAATAATTATTCTCTTAAGTTCTACTAGGATAGACTTACTTGAGTTACCACTCTTCCATGAGTCAGGTGAACTCTCAGTTTAGACTAGTTCAGATTTGATGAGTTGTTGTAATCCAATGGCTCTCAATGATCAACTTTGCTATTTATACAAAGTTGATCCATGGAATAAATCAATCAGTTCTTGATCTTTGAGTAATGCTTTGCATAGCTAGTTTCTTGGTTTTAATATTGCTTCTCAATATTTATAATAGTAGGAATTTATTGCTACATGTTTACCCTTCCTTGTGATGAAGCATCGCTTCTTTCCATCCTCAAATCTGAAATCAACCACCATGTTTTTATCCAAGATTTGAGGTGCTAAAAACAAATTGTTTGCCAATCCTAAAACATAAAGAAATTTCTCAATATGACATTTTCCATCTCAAAGATTGACTAAAACATTTCCTTCACCCTTGAATCTATAGGTCTTATCATAAGCTATGGTAACTGGTTTTCCTTCCTTAGCCTCAAATATCTCAAACCACGACTTATCACCAGTCATGTGTTTAATGGCTCTAGAATAAATATACCACACATGATCCTTTTGCTTAGAATATGTCTGAGTCATGAGCACCTTGTGTTCCCCCTCAAAATCTAAGTTTGATTCCTCATAAGAAACATGTCCCTTTGGTTGCTTATTCTTATTTTGTGGTTTTTACTTGCTCTTTTTCTTTTGAACTTGGTCATGTCCTTGTTTATTTTTGAACCAACATCTGTTGGTATCATGGTTGTCCATATCACAAATTTTGCAATACTTCTTTTGTCCTTGTTGAGGTTTTTTGCCTTTGGAACCTTTGGAAGAAGATCCCCCCTCTAAAAGTTACCCTATTTATTTGACCCCTATTTTGAGTAAAGTGCATTATTTGTCACTTCATATCTTTGAAGTTGATTTGCCTCCTCAGTTTGAAGTAAATTTACCAACTCCAAAAAAGTAACTTATCTCATGGACACTTGAATGGATGTGATCAACACCTTCTAGGAATCAGGTAAAGATCTCAAAATGATTAAATTCAAAAGTTTATCCGCTACTGTTTCTACCAAAGCATTCAAATTGGACTTCAATTCTACCACTCTACACAGAAAAAAATTCTACAAACTTACCAGACTTTATACTAAGAGTATGAAGTTGGGATTGAAGGTTAAAAATGATGGATTGATTCTTACCTTTATATATTGTAACTAATTCATCCCAGGCATCTTTACCATTTTTAGCATCACAAATATGAGGTTGTACTTCATTAGTAGTAGCAAGCAAGATAAGCATGAGGGACCTTCTATCCTTTTTTATACTAGGATATTTTGTAGTGCTAATCACTACATCCCACAAATATTCAACCTGTAGAATGGCTCTCATTTTGGTTTTCCATGGAGAAAACTTGGAACCTTTAAGCAACTATGTATCTAAAAGATATTTGTGTATAGTACCTATTATGAAGGTTCCTTATATCACCAAAATGGTCTCTCTTTCGATATACCACAAATGAGTACTGAAAGAGAATTCACTCAAATTGATGGCACCTACCTAAAAACCCTTATGATAAAGGATGATTAGTTGGAGGAAATTAAGCTAAGCAATAAAAATGAATTAGGGTATATGATGGAGTGAATATCAAAATAAAATTGGCTTTCCTTATTTCTTCCTGATTATTTATAGAGAATAATATCTTAGACATCATTGTTACAACTATATTAGGCATTAGATACAGTAGCCCAAAGCACGACAACTTTAATTGTAAGTGTGGGCTAGAGGTACCGTATATACCGAACGTTGTTGTACAATAAATTGCACAAAAGTTTTAAAATTTGTGGTCTTATGTTCTTTTGAATTTTAACTTATGATGTAAGTGCAAAAAATAGAAAATTAAATGCAACATACAATCAAAAGTGCCCACAAATTTTAAAGCATAGGTGTTGGATTCCACTGAAAATACACCTATTTTTACAATACCAATTTTAAGGTGTCGAATGCAATCGAAAATGCACCTTTTTACAATAATTTTTGCAAGAAATTTTGTCTTGTGTTTACAAATATTGATATTCATAATTCCTCCCCTTGTGTTATAATTTTGAAAAAAAAAATACAGTTTTATCCCCCCTTTTGTTTGCAAAATAAACAAGTTGTGAAGGAATTTTGAGAACCCTTTCAGTTTGCAAAAAAAATAATGTGCATTTTTTTTGTTTTGTATCCCTCCTTGTGAGAAAAAAATGCACTATTTTATCTTTAGATTTTGAAAAAAAATGGTGCTCCTTGGAGTTATTTTGTTTACAAAATAAGGTTTGAAGAAAATTGCAATTTTTTTTGTTACCTCATCCTTTGCTTTGTAGAAAAAAAAAAACTTTACACGCACTACACACGAGGTTTGATCCCTCGACATCTTGCTTGTTATCATCTTGCACTGGCTCGATCGATCGATCGAGCTAGTGGTCACATTGGAATCAAGGGAGAGGTACCTTTAGTTTATCTCCTATGCCATAGTAAGTTGAAAAAAAAATGGGATGTTTAGTCCCACATGCACCAGGAAGGTGCAAATGCGAGGATATAAAAATTATATCACTCACCTATATTTCTTATTACCTATGGGTAATTGAATGCTTTGAACACATTTTTATCAATGAGAACAGTGAATAGGAATGTGCCACATCACCACCTTGAACAACCATGAAATCGCCAATCAGTGACTGCAATATCATATGGATAACATTGTGACATCAATAGTTCAGATGCCACCATGTGTTCACCTCGATCTGTGTGTCTCAAGTGGGTTCAGTCAGTACATCCAGATTTGTTAATATATTTGTTAGGTTGTGATCAGTCCTGTGTCCATAGTTGGAGTTAGTTCTATATGTAGAGTGTTTAGTGGTCGATTTTAGTCACATTAGGAGTGTCTAGGAGTCTATCGGTCAAAACCTGATGTTATCCAAACCGATCTAGTCCCTCATCAGTCGATCAGGAATCCTCATCAATATCTATGCCTAGGGATTCAAGTCCAGTTCGATCAGTTCTACATCTAATAAGGTTAGTCTAGGTATATCCCACGTGAGAGTTCACTCACCTCGAAGAACAAAAATCACCTCCAAGAATGTGCTCTCTACTCCTGCTCTCACTCTGATACCAACAATGGGTAAAATCATAATTACTATTGTATTTAAAGAGATTGAATAAATAATACATGCTTTGATAACTTCCCTAACCACCTAGTGTATGTGCATAACTTCCCTAACCATCTAGTGTATGCGCTACTAATATAATGTAATAAATCTACTCTAACATATATTGGGATTTTAGAAAAGTTAGCTAGAGATAATTTAAGTTAGATGTATTTAGATCCTAGACACACTGAACAATTAATAATATGGGATAGGTTGTATCTTGCTAATAACTAGCTCATGGATCCTAATGACACCTATTACTACTATATACTCATAGTAAGCATGAGAATTTGAGCCAATGCTAGGAGACAAGGCATCGAGTCAGCACTAAAAGACAAAGGTGGGCAACTATAAACATATGTGAGCACAAATAACCATTAATTGTAGAGGGTTAAAAATGATGCAATTGCCAAGGGATGTGGATATTACTTATTAACATGACTACACATGTAATGATGATGTAAAAATTTCGCAACTAGCATCACCATGTTTGGGGAGTAGTTTTTATGATGACTATGAGGTCATTTAATCCCAAATGGCCATAACAAGGAGCGATTGTTTCATTTAGAAAAATCTTCCATTCAAATATGCATAACTAAATAGGATTATCCTCTATAGCCATATAGGGTAGTATTTGGGTCATCATTAGGGTGATGCATTGTTATCGTATTTAGCTAACAACTTGGAAAACTGACTAGTTCTCTAATAATTAGGAATCTATTGTAAATCCCTAAATAATGATATTTATGATAATATAGAGGTTAATAGTCAATTTTTATTTTTTAATTTTTGACACATTAGGAATTGCTCTATATTTTATTTGTGTGTAATAACTTTATGTATGGACATTGAATAGAATAATAAATATTTCAAGGAAGTTTACTCACTTGCTAAGTTAGAATCCTTTTCTGTCACTAAGGAGCTTGGGACCACTCCAAAATGGAGGAAAAGGATTATTGGGTTACTTTTGGTAGGTATGCCATGTTGTTATTTGTATCTATTTTCATTATCATCTATTTTTGTTGTATTTTCCACCATGATTTATGTTGTTTTAAACATTCATTATGTTTTATTATTCTATCGTATTTTATTGCATTACAAACCATGCATTTTTAAATATCCATTGTATTTGATTGTTTCCTTTTCTAAAGTTTTATCCTGGGAATAAATATATAAGTATTTAATAATTTAATTATGTTTGTTCTACTAAATGACTTTTTCATTTGCTTAATGATAATTTAATTTGATTCTAGTATTTCCATATTCATATCAAAAGCTTAAGTGAGATTTGTTGATTTAATTTCCACATATTTCTTTATGAGTTATTTCTTCTTGCAAGTTTAGAATGATAAGATGCTTTATTTTCTAGCATGTGTGCATAATAGAAAACCCCTACCAATAGCATTATTTTTGAACCTCTCCTAGCAAATATAACCTTCAAGTACCACCTTGGATTCAATAAATTAAAAGTGACTTAATCAAAATATGGTTTAACAACACCCATCACATTTTGGTGCATTGGCAAGGAACATGATGTTGCTAGGAATTATTAGGTTGAACATTCAATATTGCAAAATTTCACTTTGCTAGGAATTATTAGGTTGAACATCCAATATTGCAAAATTTCACTTAGATAAGAATGATTAGTCGTACAGATATCATGCCTCCTTATTGGTCATTCTTATATAAGTGTTCAACTAGGACAAACTAAAAAGTTGATATTACAAAATAAGGTACCTAGTGTCCTTACTAAGCACCTTATGCCAATAGGAGACTACATAGTTGAAACTAAATGGATTTAGTGGTGTTGAGAAGGAAATATATAGGTAATTAGAAAAAAATTTCTTTGAATGAATTAATAGACCTAGAAAAAAGGGAGGTTTATTAAAAATAACCCTCAAAAGGTCATAGGAGTAGAACAATCGTGCTTAGAGGTTGCTCAAGAATATCCTATATCTATAATTGATCCTCTAATAAATATATTATAATAAGATGAAGAAAGCATTAGTTGTTGGCAATTTTGGGTACCTTGGGTACATTGCCTTTGCTCAAGTGTATAAGTTGTCATTGATGTCAAGAAGCTTTTGAAGGAATTTGATTTGATGTAAAATAATTTGTTTTGATGAAGGTTACTGACATGACAGGTTCGAAAGAAAGCAAGTTAGAAAAGTGTCGCGATATCGCGACATGTCGCAGTTTCACGACTCAAAGAGGAGAGAGAATGTTCGAGTCAGAAATGTCACGATTTCATGACATATTGCAAGGAAGGTTGAACGGACGAAAAAGTGTCACGATTTCGTGACATGTTGCAGGAGAGAGAGTCCGAAAGAAAAAGTGTCACGATTTCGCGACATGTTGCAGGAGAGAGAGTCCGAAAGAAAAAGTGTCACGATTTCGCGACATAATGCAGGAGAGGGTCGAGAAGTGCATGATTTCACGACATAATGCAAGAGAGAGAGTCCGAAAGAAAAAGTGTCACGATTTCGTGACATAATGCAGGAGAGAGAGTCCGGGAGAAAAAGTGTCGCGATATCGCGACATGTCGGGTTTTCGCGACCCGAAGAAAAGAAAAGCGCTAAGGAGAAAAAGTGTCACGATTTCACGACAAGTCAGAAGACAAAATGGAAGCAAGATAAAGTGTCACGATTTCGTGACATGCAGCAAAGGGAAGAGTCTAAAAATGAGAACTGTCATGATTTCACGACAGGCTGCAAAGAAAACGTACGGAAGCTAGAAGTGTCATGATTTCATGACAAATTCAAGGAGGAAGAGCTCAAAGGTGAAAGCGTCACGATTTCATGACATGTTCCATTTTTGCTAGTGCAAGCAGACAAGAGTGCAAGGAAGAGAAAGTGTCACGATTTCACGACAGATTGAGATGGCAGCGTTCGGTTGGAGAAAGTGTCACGATTTCATGACAAAATAGAATGCAGGCCTTCTATAGGAGAAGTGTCACGATTTCATGACAAAAGCAGAGAGGAAGGCTATGAAGACAGAAGTGTCGTGATTTTGCGACAAAAGCGAAAGGAGGTCGACGAAGGGAGAAATGTCGCGATATCGTGACAAAAGCAAAGTTGATGCTGACTAAGTCAGAAGTGTCACGATATCGTGACAAGAGCTTAGTTGAAGTCGACAAAGGCTAAAATGTCACGATATCATGACAAAAGCCAAAAGACAGTATACGGTTGCAAAAGTGTCACGATATCGCGACATGTTGTAGTTTCACGGCAGAAGCTACAGAAGAGTTGCAGAGGCAGTGAAGCCGACAAAGTTAAATTTGGGCCGACGAAGATTAGGGTTTGAACGTAGTTTAGGGTTTGTAGCCGACGTAGTTTAGGGTTGTGCAGCCGACTAAGATCAAGGTTTTGATCTTGAAAGTGTTAGTATAAAAGGAGGGCTGTTTGGAGAGTTGAGTGCGATTTGCGAGATAGTCGAATGTGCGTCGAAGTGTGCGAGATGCAGCCGAAAGAGCGCAAGAGCACAGAAGTGGCGAGATGATGTCGAAGCGTGCAGAGTGAGCGCAACAGGCAAAGACGAACGAGGACATTTGTGCTAGACCGAAGGACTGTGTTTAGTGCAAATTCGAGGACCAGCTTTGGAGGTGATAGAGTTGAGGACAGAGGTCTCCAGCCAGAGCAGGGAGGACAGGTGTCTTCTATGGATAGAGTTCCATTTGCTAAGGGCAACGAAGGCAGAGGTTTTCTAGAGGATCACCAGCCAGAGCAGAGCTAGGGGATCGGTGTCTCCTGTGGGTTGGTGCCCACGAACACGAGATTAGGGGATTGGTGTCTCCTTTGGGTTGGTGCCCATAAACATTGTAAATCGGGAAAGGTATTCCCAGAATTTGGATTGATAAAATTTAGTGAAAGATTTTATCCATGGATGTAGCCCAACCATTTTGGGTGAACCACGTTAAAATGGGTCTTCAATGTGTGATGCTTTCTGTCTTGATTAATGTTGTGTTGATGCCTCTGCTATCTAAAGTTAAAATTATTAATTGGTTAAGTCTTATACTATTCACCCCCCTCTCAGTATAAGCTTGTGTTCTTCAATTGGTATCAGAGCGGGTTTCTCCAGAAAGAGCCTAACAGCTTGGAGAAGGATCTATCAGAGGAACATACAGATTCAGAAAGAGATGAAGAGGTTGGGTTCGATCTCAAAGGTGAATTCTTCTTGGCTTTAAAAAAGCTTGAGAAATTCAGGGAAGAAAATTTTGTTCTCAAGCATCAATGTCAAGAAGAAGAGATTGCAAGATCAAAATTGTCTCAAAGAGTTATAGACTTCAAAATTCTAGTTGAAGAAGGAAAGAAGGTTGAACAGGTTCTGACAGAGGCTTTAAAAGGAAAGGAAGCTGATTGCGAGAAACTAGAAGAAGAGGTTATGTCTCTTAGAGTGAAGTTGGAACAATTGGCTCTCAGACAAAATACTCCGTATGAAAAGCAAAAGAAGGATGGTATCACTATTCATGAAATAGGGTCTTCGAGCAAGACCAATATTCATCCTGAAGAGCGGTGGATTCCAGTTGGTCACAAGAAGAACAATCATCCAAGGCATCAAAACAGGTTACATAATACTTTCCATGGCTATTGTTTTTCCTGCAAGAATTTTGGTCACAAAGCTATGCATTGCAATAAATCCTTGAATAGCCATAGTAAGGAAAATGTTAACTCTTTTGCACCTCTTATGAATAAAAATTTCATGTGTTACAAGTGCAAGAATTTTGGGCATATAGCAAGGATGTGCAGTTTGGATAGATCTAGCCTTGAGTTCACTAAAAAGAAAAATGAGATCAAATCTAAGTCAATGATAGTTCAAACTGCTTTTCATGCTCAAGACAAAGTAGAAAAATGGTATCTTGATAGTGGTTGTTCAAAACATATGACTGGTGAAAAGGAAAAGTTTTTGGTCTTAAAACAAACAAACCGAGGAACAGTCAGTTTTGGAGATAATAGGTCAGCTAAAATCTATGGTAAAGGGACTCTTAGTTTGGATGGGAAATCCAAAACAAAAAATGTGCTTTATGTAGAAGGCCTAAGACATAATCTTCTAAGTGTGAGTCAACTTTGTGATCAAGGGCACATAGTATCTTTCTTTTCAGATAGATGTGAGATAAGTAAAGAAAAAAATGGAAAACTCATTGCGAGTGCTACAAGGACTCCAAACAATCTTTACATGCTGAGTGAGATAAAAAGGGAAAAGTGTTTTCTAACTCAAGAAGATGAGAGTTGGCTATGGCATAAAATATTGGGGCATTTGAGCTTTGATAATCTTGTCAATATTAGTAACAAGGAAGCAGTTAGAGACTTGCCCAAAATAAAAAGGCCCCATAATATCATTTGCGGTCCCTGTCAACATGGAAAACAGGACCAGAACCAGTTTCAAATCAAAAGGGTATACTTCTTCAAAACCATTGGATCTTATTCATACTGATTTATGTGGCCCCACCAGAACTCGGAGCATTCAGGGAGAAAGCTACTTCATGTTGTTTATAGATGATTATTCTAGAATGACTTGGGTTACTTTTCTCAAAGAAAAATCTGAAGCTTTTGAAAAATTTAAAGCTTTCAAAGAAATGATTGAAAATGAGATCGACAAGAGAATCAAATGCTTAAGATCGGACAGGAGGAGGAGAGTTCACTTCAAATGAATTTGTGGAATACTGTGAGCAACAAGGAATCAAAAGAGAATATTCAACGAGCAAGAACTCCTCAACAAAATGGAGTAGTTGAAAGGAAAAACATAACTATTGAAAATATGGCTAGAGCTATGTTAAATGAGTCAAAACTCTCAGATGGCTTTTGGAAAGAGGCAATCAGTACAACAGTCTACATTATCACCAGGGCCCAACTTAGAGTCAATCATCATAAAACTCCTTATGAGTTGTGGAAAGGAAGACCAGCTATAGTAAAATACTTCAAAGTGTTTGGGAGTAAGTGCTTCATCAGAAGGGAAGATCAGAATCTGGGTAAGTTTGATCCTAGGTGTGATGAGGGAATCTTTCTTGGATATTCCAGCAGAAGCAAGGCCTACAGATGCTTCAACAAAAGAACGCATACAGTCATAGAGAGCATAAATGTAACAGTTGATGAAAAGACAGGGATAAGAGAACCAGTCAAGGAACTCAGTGATGAAATTTGTCAAGAAGAATTCAGAGAGGTTTCAGATGAAGAAGAGGAAAGACAACAACTGCTTCCCAAAACTCCTTCACGATATGTTCAGAAACATCATCCCAAATATTTGATCATTGGTGATCCAAACAATAGGCAAACAAGAAGAAGAGTCATTCCTTCACACGATTCTACAAATGTTTCATTATTATCTCAGATTGAGCCAAAATATTTCAGTGAAGCATGTGCAGATAAATTTTGGGTAAAAGCGATGGATGAAGAGCTAAATCAAATAGAGAAAAGTGAAACTTGGGATTTGGTTCCAAGACCTAAGGACAAGAATGTCATTGGCACAAAATGGATATTCAAAAATAAACTCAATGAGGATGGAAATATTGTTCGAAACAAAGCTAGGTTAGTCTGCAAAGGTTATGCTCAAGTAGAAGGTGTTGATTTCGAAGAGACGTTCGCTCAAGCTTCAAATCATTCAAGGTATATCAAATGGATGTAAAGTCAGCTTTTCTAAATGGGGTGTTGGTAGAAGAAGTCTACATAGAACAGCCAGAAGGAGTGTCTCTCACATAACAGTCAGACTATGTGTGTAAACTAAAAAAGGCCTTATATGGGTTAAAGCAAGCACCAAGGGCGTGGTACTCAAGACTTGACAGTTATCTTCATGAGCAAGGCTTCAGGAAAGGCGTGGAAGATAGCAATTTGTATATTAAGAATGAAGATGATGATATGTTGATTATGGTTGTCTATGTTGATGATATTATTTTTGGGGGAAATAATACTCGGATGTGCAAAGTTTTTGCTAACACCATGCGAAGGAATTTGAGATGTCTATGATTGGAGAGTTGTCATTCTTTTTAGGTCTTCGATTGCTCAATCAAAAGACGGTGTATTTCTCTCTCAAGGAAAGTATATCAAAGAAATGTTGAAAAAGTTTGGGATGATGGACAACAAACCAGTATGTACTCCAATGATTACAGGGTGCAAGATGAGTAAAGATGATGAATCTCCAGCGATAGATCAGAGATTGTACAGATCAATGATTGGCAGCTTATTATATGTTACGGCTACCAGACCAGATATCATGCAGGCAGTTGGGTTAGTAGCAAGATTTCAGGCAGCTCCAAAATATTCTCATGTTACAACAGTTAAGAGGATATTCAGATATCTGAAGGGCACTATGGACTTTGGGCTTTGGTATCCCAAAGGTGATGATTTCACCCTCACGGCCTATACAGATGTAGATTGGGCAAGCAATACTGATGACAGGAAGAGCACTAGTGGTGGAGCATTCTTTCTGGGAAAGAGTTTGGTTTCTTGGCTAAGTAAGAAACAACCTTCGTTTCCTTATCTACTAGCAGAGGCTGAATACATAGCAGCGATGGTCGGGTGTACATGGGTTTTATGGATGAAAACCACCTTGGAGGATTTCAAAGTCAAGCATGAACAACCCATCTCCATATTTTGCGATAATACGAGTGCCATAAGTATTTCCAAAAATCCGGTAATGCACTCAAGGACAAAGCATATTTCCATCAAGTATCACTTTCTAAGGGAGAAAGTGCAAGACAAGCAGGTCAAGCTAGAGTATGTGCCTACTAAAGAGCAGATTGCAGATATCTTCACCAAACCTCTTCCAAGAGATACGTTTGAGTATCTAAGGGAAAAATTGGGAGTTGTACTCCCACCCCAGAATTAATCACCTCATCAGGAGGTGGGGGAGGGACCAAGCTAAGAGGCTCATTCTTAGTCCCGAGCCCCAAAGGTGACCCTTTGCCATTGATGACAAAGGGGGAGAGATATGAGTAAGGGGGAGAGCTTCAAGTGAAGAGGAAAGCTTCAAGTCAGGGGGAGCAAAACTTCAAAGGAAGATTCTCAGTTGTTAGCACAGTTGGTTTCAGTTTTGGCTCTTGAGACGTGTTTTCGGTAAAGGTTTGCCATCAATGACAAAGGGGGAGATTGTTGGCAATTTTGGGTACCTTGGGTACATTGCCTTTGCTCAAGTGTATAAGTTGTCATTGATGTCAAGAAGCTTTTGAAGGAATTTGATTTGATGTAAAATAATTTGTTTTGATGAAGGTTACGGCTTGACAGGTTCGAAAGAAAGCAAGTTAGAAAAGTGTCGCGATATCGCGACATGTCGCAGTTTCGCGACTCAAAGAGGAGAGAGAATGTTCGAGTCAAAAATGTCACGATTTCGTGACATATTGCAAGGAAGGTTGAACGGACGAAAAAGTGTCACGATTTCGCGACATGTTGCAGGAGAGAGAGTCCGAAAGAAAAAGTGTCGCGATTTCGCGACATGTTGCAGGAGAGAGAGTCCGAAAGAAAAAGTGTCACGATTTCACGACATAATGCGGAGAGAGAGTCTGAAAGAAAAAGTGTCACGATTTCGCGACATAATGGAGAGAGAAGTGTGAGAGAGAGTCGGGAGAAAAAGTGTCACGATATCGCGACATGTCAAGTTTTTGCGACCCGAAGAAAAGAAAAGTGCTAAGGAGAAAAAGTGTCACGATTTCGTGACAAGTCAAAAGACAAAATGGAAGCAAGATAAAGTGTCACGATTTTGTGACATGCAGCAAAGGGAAGAGTCTAAAATGAGAAGCGTCGCGATTTCGTGACAGGCTGCAAAGAAAACGTACGGAAGCTAGAAGTGTCACGATTTCATGACAAATTCAAGGAGGAAGAGCTCAAAGGCGAAAGTGTCACGATTTCGTGACATGTTCCATTTTCGCTAGTGCAAGCAGACAAGAGTGCAAGGAAGAGAAAGTGTCACGATTTCACGACAGATTGAGATGGCAGCGTTCGGTTGGAGAAAGTGTCACGATTTCGTGACAGAAATAGAATGCAGGCCTTCTATAGGAGAAGTGTCACGATTTCATGACAAAAGTAGAGAGGAAGGCTATGAAGACAGAAGTGTCATGATTTCACGACAAAAGTAGAAAGGAGGTCGACGAAGGGAGAAATGTCGTGATATCGTGACAAAAGCAAAGTTGATGCTGACTAAGTCAGAAGTGTCACGATATCATGACAAGAGCTTAGTTGAAGTCGACAAAGGCTAAAATGTCACGATATCATGACAAAATCCAAAAGATAAGTATACGGTTGCAAAAGTGTCACGATATCGCGACATGTTGTAGTTTCATGGCAGAAGCTACAGAAGAGTTGCAGAGGCAGTGAAGCCGACAAAGTTAAATTTGGGCCGACGAAGATTAGGGTTTGTAGCCGACGTAGTTTAGGGTTTGCAACCGATGTAGTTTAGGGTTGTGCAGCCGACTAAGATCAAGGTTTTGATCTTGAAAGTGTTAGTATAAAAGGAGGGCTGTTTGGAGAGTTGAGTGCGATTTGTGAGATAGTCGAATGTGCATCGAAGTGTGCGAGATGCAGCCGAAAGAGCGTAAGAGCACAGAAGTGGCGAGATGATGTCGAAGCGTGCAGAGTGAGCGCAACAGGCAAAGACGAACGAGGACATTTGTGCTAGACCGAAGGACTGTGTTTAGTGCAAATTCGAGGACCAGCTTTGGAGGTGATAGAGTTGAGGACAGAGGTCTCCAGCCAGAGCAGGGAGGACAGGAGTCTTCTATGGATAGAGTTCCATTTGCTAAGGGCAGCGGAGGCAGAGGTTTTCTAGAGGATCACCAGCCAGAGCAGAGCTAGGGGATCGGTGTCTCCTATGGGTTGGTGCCCACGAACTCGAGATTAGGGGATTGGTGTCTCCTTTGGGTTGGTGCCCATAAACATTGTAAATCGGGAAAGGTATTCCCAGAATTTGGATTGATAAAATTTAGTGAAAGTTTTTGTGGATGTAGCCCAACCATTTTGGGTGAACCACGTTAAAAATGGGTCTTCAATGTGTGATGCTCTATGTCTTGATTAATGTTGTGTTGATGCCTCTGCTATCTAAAGTTAAAATTATTAATTGGTTAAGTCTTATACTGTTCACCCCCCCTCTCAGTATAAGCTTGTGTTCTTCATTAGTGAATAGTCATCATCAGTTGTAGGCTCTGAAGGATTTCCTAAAATAGAAGAACTTGATAGTGGTCCATGTATTCCATTTAGAACTCTTCAAGAATACAAACAATTTTATAACATTTGGTGGGAAGATAAAAATATGGGAGATAGGCAAGGTGAAAACAATACAAGATATAGAAAAAGAAATATACAACAAGGAAATCCAAAAATGGTGTTAAAACCTTTATATATCCTATGTAGTTAGACACCAATGTGCAAGCTCAAATGAAAAACATCTCTCCTTCAAATCTACATATATTTAGGGAACCGTTGCAAAGGACCTAGACCAGTTCTTGTTTGAATTCAAGATCATATGTCAAACCTATAACTATACAACTGATAATCATAAACTTAAATTATTTTCTTCCATGCTCAAAGATACAATTATGCTATGGTTTATGGGGTTATCCCTAGAATGCATACATATCTAGGATGAGATGGAAAAAGTTTTTCTAGAAAATATTAGGATTATTGTCATGTTAGGGATCAAAAGGAAGAACTATTTTGGATGAAACAAAACAAATATGAGAGTCTTGAATATTAACTAGATATATTCCTTTTTGTTCAAAAATGATGTGGGTAAGGGATGGACTTGGAACTTGTAAAATTTATCTTCCTACAAGGATTAAAATATGAGTTAAGGGACATCTTAAACCTCATGGGAAAAGGTGACATAAATAAGCTATATCTTTATGATATTATATAATTATGTAGAAACTAATCTAGAATAAGGAAATGAACTTGCAAAAAATAAGTAGGTAAGAGTGATAGCGAGGTAGGAGAGCTACTAGAGGAATTCACCAATTTTAAAACTAATATTATTTTACATTTGAACACCACATTGGATGAAATACAAGCTAAAGCTAAATCCAATGAACCATTGGCTATATATTATCCAAGGTGTAGGCAAAAGCATACCTTATAATATCATCCTCTCAATAAGGCCAAAATTTTTAGTATTTTTGAGAAAAATAACCCTACAAATCAGTGTGATCTCCTACCAAAAATAAAATATAACCTTGGAAGAGTCATCTCAATGCAAAGGAGCTTAATTATGTGGGATAAAGAAAAAATTCCCATCATAAAATAACTCCATAGTAATAAAGTAATGTAGTCACAACCATCCAAGAAACCTCCATTATCAACCCAACCTGTGGCCAACCCAAATGATAAATATAGGCAGAAAACCTCTATCTATAATACAAAGCATAGTGACCTAGTCAATATTAACACCACTAAAAATAATAACATGTTAGTCTTACAATGACACTGAGAGGGGGGGGTAAATTAGTGTAGCTCTTTAAACTTAAATTTACAGCTCTTAATACCGCAACAATTAAAACTTATTACTAGATACAACAAGTATAAAAAAATAGCATCACACAACACAAGATTTAATGAGGTTCACCAATGTGGCTACTCCTCAAAAATTGACTGCTTGGACTACCATCCAAATCCAGCCTTTGCAAAGCACCAACTTTATAATCAATTTTACCAACACCCATTGGAAGGAGCACCAACCCCTGATTTATCTGCACTAACAGAAAGGAGCACCAAACCCTGATTTACCAGCACCAATTGGAAGGAGCACCAACCCCTGATGCCAAGCACAAACCTAGACTTCAATTTGAATCTATAAGTTTGACAGTAAGACACCTTTGCTTTTGCAAGACCCTGACTGGTCTTCTTCACCTTTGCGTTCTCTACGCACTCTACTCTCTCTACGTAATCACTTCGCACACTCTACTTCGTTACAGTCAAACTTCACGATCACCTTCTCTCTTTTGTGCACTCTACTCTCTTTGCAAATTTCTCACTTAGCACGATTTGACACGACTTGCTCTCTACGCACAACGATCGTATTTCACACATATTTCACCTTTTTCTCAATTCTCCAAACAACCCTTCTTTTATAACAATATTTTTATGATGAAAACCCTAATATTAGTCGGTTGTAAATCCTAATCTTAGTCGGATTTCAAAACAACTGTAAAACCTAATTTTAGTTGGCTGTCATCGGTCTTCATTGGATTCAACTCAGTTTATCCATCGCTTGATGATTTCATTCTGGACAGACCCTGCAACCACCATAGTGATGTCGATCCACTGTCATACTTCTCATTTCAGTCGGGTTCTCCTTCTTGAATTGCGCATTTATGACCTGTCGCGAGATTGTGATATTTTTGTCTCTATAGCTTCTTTTGTTGCTGTTGCCATGAAAATACAACATGTCACGATATCGGGACACTTTCACCTCCATACGCTTTCTCTATTCTTTTGTCGTGATATCGCAAAATTTCTGCCTTCGTAGACTTCATATTTTCTTTTGTCACGATATCATGATATTTCTGCCTCCGTATACTTCATCTTTGCTTTTGTCACGATATCGCGACACTTCTGCTTCCATAGACTTCGACTTTGCTTTTGTCACGATATCGTGACACTTCTGCCTCTGTAGTCTTCAACTTAGCTTTTTTTGTGATATCGCGACACTTCTAATTTCGTACTTAGCTTCTTTGCTTTTGTCACGAAATCGTGACACTTCTGCCTTCGAAGTCTTCTCTTTGCTTTTGTCACGAAAATGCGACATGTCGCGATATCGCGACACTTTTCAAACTTACTTTCTCTCTCCTATTTTAGTCGCGAAAATGCGACATGTCACGAAATCGCGACACTTTTCCAACTTACTTTCTCTCCTATTTTAGTCGTGAAAATGCGACATGTCGCGAAATCATGACACTTTTCCAACTTACTTTCTCTCTCCTGTTATAGTCGTGAAAATGAGACATGTCGTGAAATCGTGACACTTTTCCAACTTACTTTCTCTCTCCTATTTTAGTCATGAAAATGCGACATGTCACGAAATCGTGACACTTTTCTTACTTGTTCTCTTTCTTCGAACTTGTCGCGAAATCGCGATGCTTTTTCTTGCTTTCTCTTTCTCTTCCAACATGTCACGAAATCGCGACAGTTTTTCCACTTGCCTTTTACTCTTCCACCATGTCGTGAAATCGCGACAGTTTTTCTTGCTTTTTCTCTCTCTTCCAACATGTCACGAAATCATGAAAGTTTTTCCACTTGCATTTTTCTCTTCCAACATGTCGCGAAATCGTGACAGTTTTTCTTGCTTTTTCTCTCTCTTCCAACATGTCGCGAAATTGAGACAGTTTTTCCTGCTTTTTCTCTCTCTTCCAACATGTCGCGAAATTACGATAGTTTTTCCTGATTTTTCTCTCTCTTCCAACATGTCGGGAAATCGCAACAGTTTTTCCTGCTTTTTCTCTCTCTTCCAACATGTCACAAAATCGTGACAGTTTTTCCTGCTTTTTCTCTCTCTTCCAACATGTTGGGAAATCGCGATAGTTTTTCCTAATTTTTCTCTCTCTTCCAACATGTCACGAAATCATGACAGTTTTTCCTGCTTTTTCTCTCTCTTCCAACATGTCGTGAAATCACGACAATTTTTCTTGCCTGTTGTATATGTCGCGATATCGCGACACTTTTCTTGTCTTTTTCTTTGATCTTTTGCATATGGGCCACTTCGGTCTTCTTGGAAAATCACTGTACATACTCTGAATAACCTTTGAACTCCTATCTTATGCATCTGAATAACTATTGAACTTCCTGTCCACTGCATCAACAGATCTATCTGACTGTGTTGACAACAATGACAATACTATTGCTGCACCTTGCTCTATAATCTCCCCCTTTGGAATTGTTGGCAACACATGTGCAATTTTCTGTAACTCTTCTCCCCCTTTGACAATAATACCAAAGGGCTACTGCAGACTCCCCCTGAGTCCATGCACAACATTCTCAGGAAAAAATTATTACACTTAGCAAAAATCATGAACATGAGCAAAAAGATAATCAAATACTTAAATGCTCCCCCCGAGAATGTGATCCCTGTAGCTAGTCAATTCTTGGGAAGTGTGACCACTCCCAATTTATTATGAAGGTACTCAAAAAATTCCTTGGGCAATGGTTTTGTGAAGATATCTGCTACTTGCTCTGTAGTTGGAACAAAATCCAACTTAACCTCACCTTCCGCAACTTTCTCCTTCACAAAGAGATACCTGATAGAAATGTGTATTGTGCGTGAATGCATAACCGGATTCTTGGAGATGTTAATGGCACTAGTGTTATCACACTTAACTGATATTGGTTCACTGAAGCTAATACCAAGATCTTTCATGGTTTGTTTCATCCAAAATACCTGCGTACAACATGTTGTCGCTGCAATATATTCTGCCTCTGCTGTCGATAAAGAAACAGACTCTTATTTCTTACTGTGCCACACAACCAACCTGTCTCCAAGATAGAATGCACCTCCACTGGTGCTCTTTCTATCATCTACACATCCTGCTGAATCTGCATTTGAATACACAATAAGGGTGAAGTCCTTACCTTTTGGATATCATAACCCATACTCCATAGTACCCTTGAGATACCGAAGAATCCTTTTCACTGCTATCACATGAGTCTCCTTGGGACTAGCCTGAAATCATGCTACCATGCATACTGCCTGCAAAATATCTGGTCTGGTAGATGTCAAGTACAGTAAGCTCCCAATCATAGATCCGTACATGGTTTGATCAACATGTGGAGATTTTTCATCCTTGCTCAACTTGCAACCTGTTGTCATGGGAGTGCTAACTGGCTTAAAATCCTCCATTGTGAAATTTTTTAACATCTCTTTCACATATTTAACTTGAGAAATAAATATGCCCTTCTTATTTTTATTAACTTGCAACCCGAGGAAATACGAAAGTTCACCAATCATTGACATTTCAAATTCTTTCTACATCTTATTTGCTAAATCTTTACACGACTCATCTTTGCTGCTACCAAATATGATATCATCTATGTATACAACAAGAACAATAAGATGCCCATTTTTTGTTTTGACATACAAATTACTATCCACCATACCTTTCTTAAACCCTTGTTGAGTGAGATAGTTGTCTAGTCTTGCATACCATGCTTGGGGTGCCTGTTTTAAGCCATATAATGCTTTCTTCAACTTGCAAACCAAGTTGGGATTATCACCAAGTTGGAAACCATCTGGTTGCTCCATATAAACCTATTCTTCAAGTTTCCCATTCAAAAATGCCGATTTCACATCCATTTGATAAACTTTGAAATTCTTGTAGACTACTAAAGCCAAAAAAATTCTAATTACCTTTAATCTAGCTACTGGTGCAAAATTTTCCTCAAAGTCAATGCCTTCAACTTGTGCATAACCCTTACATACCAATCTTGCTTTATTTCTAACTACCTGTCCGTCTTCATTCAATTTGTTTCAAAAAATCCATTTAGTCCCGATTATATTTTTATTTGCAGGTCTAGGTACTCGTTGGTCCAAAATCTACCACAGGAAAGGATTTTACAAGTGCACCCTAGACCCGGCCAACATTGAAAGGCTGGAAGCAAGAAATGGCTCCCAGACCAATCTCCAGAGTGGGCTGGTTCCCTTCACTATTCTAAACTTGGTTAAGATAAGGGTTACTGGAAAGAAATTAAAAAAAGGTTACAGAAAGAAATGGGAAATATGGCCACAGGCCGAAGTTATGGGATCAGAAAATAGCAGCAGGAAACTTCAAGTGCAAGCAACAACAAGCAATAAAAGTTACTAACTTAACTTCCGCACGATGCATACAGTAAAAACCCTCCAAAATCACATTCCAGGAATTTATACTCTTACGACAATATTCAAATCCAGTATGCAGAATTTAAATGTAATAGCCATGAAGACATACAAATGCTATTAGAAATGCAACATGAACAGAAAGGAAATCACCAATGCAAACGCTTGAAAAATAGAAGCCAATCCTTTATTCCTGCAAACGAACTTCCAGTCTCTAGCAGAGAATTTTCCAACCCCTTGCAATGAAGTTTACATTGGTTTTTATAGAGGTCCGTCCTCTTTGCAGCATTAAATATTTGCCACCATCCTTCTCGTGATCTACAATTGTGCCTTGGAAACCAAGAACACGATCTCCTTGATTACAACCTTGAAGAAACAAAAATTAAATGCAATGAAACGTTCACGGTCACCTTCATTAAATTTGTCTTTGAACGTGTACATGAAATCATTGAATTAACCTACGAACAAAGAGCTGCTTCGAACCAATAAAATCTTCAATTTTGGTGGCTTTGGCACTCTTCGACCTTGACCGCATTGGAAATCCACATTACATTAAATTCGGGTCAGCATTAAATCCTTGGAAATCGAGAAAAACCCCTCGGGCCATTCATACTGCACTTGGCGGGAAACTGCGCAGGTCGCGAAAATGCGACGGGTCACGAAATCACGACGTATTCTGACTCCGTACGCTTTGACCACCTTTGACCCGTGAAAACGGAACATGTAGCGATATCGCTACATGTTTCGGGCACTTTGTACGGTCTTGTGAAGAGGCCGCGAAAATGATACAACCTTTTTCTCTTTGAATGTCTTCGCCCTTCTCTTGTCGCGATTTCGCTGCATATTCATCTCGCTCAGCCCTGTCATCAAAATTGCAACGAATCGCTACAACTTTCATTTCTTTTGTTTTCGGACCAAAACGACCGCGATTTGAGAACGTGCAGCGCATCGCTGCAACTTTTTGCCTAGACTCACTTCTCAACAAAGACCGCGCGATTTGAGAATGTGCAGCGCATCGCTGCACATTTGAGCCTTTACTCCCTTTTCACAAAACGCCCCACGATTTTGAAACATGCAGCGCATCGCTGCAACTTCCGAGCTCTCAAGCCTTTGAAACCGCCCGCGTCGCGATTTTGGGACGTGCAGCGCATCGCTGCACTTTGAGCACTTAAGTCTTCGGCTGAGTTTTCTTTTGTCGCGATTTCACGACAATTTTTGGATTGTTCCTCTTTTGCTTCCTCAAACCCGTGAATATGGAACACGTCGCGATATCGTGACGGTTCTGCCAAAGCTGCATGCGTTGACCATGTTGACCGTGATTTCGAGACACGTCAGCGAATCGCTGTAGTTTCTGGACTTAGTCATTTTTGCTCATTTTCTCTCCTTTTTGCTTCAAAGCCGCATCAAAGCCTGTATAAACGTTAGATTTGCAATAATGTACACATTAATACTTCAATGAAAATCAATGTGGCAAAAATGCCAACATTCTTGGTGGCTCGCGGGTATACAACTCGTCGTATGCAAGAATCCAGTGCCTTAATCCATTGGGCACAGAGTCATGAAAAACTTAAAGTCGATTGTCGAGATACATTGCAATGGACTCGCTGCAAAACTTCTCTGTCGCTAAAAGCTGGAATTGGAAGAACCTACATAGAACTGGTTATGAAATAAATGGAATGAGAGGGTGGAATGAGATCTTGCGATTGCGCAAGCGGTGGCTGCAATGGAATGATGGTAATAATGAAATGATGAAGTGGGCAAGTGATGTAGTAGAACAACAGAATGTTGTTGTACTACTAGCTGCAATGGATATGGAAGGAAAGTAAATGAACGAATGGAATGGAAATGGAAATATGAAGGCTGTGAACTGAAATGAGCTAGACTGTAAATTAAATATGTAATAGGATAGAAACTAGAGGAAAGGGAAAAGAAGGAACGGGAATAATAGGAAAGGGGAAAAGAAACAACAGCCGTGGCTCTGTTTTTTTTTTTTTTACATTGCAGAAGAAAAAGAAGAAGGAGGAAGATGAAGAAGGGAAAGGAAAGAAAAAGGGAAGGGAAAAGAAGAAAGTGCTAGAAAGCCACCAAACTGTTGGGAGGAGAAAAACAAAGGAAAAACAAGCATCTACGACTCGCAAGCAACAAGAACCGAGGTGAACAAATAATTTTTTTTTTTTTCTCTTCTATTTTTTTTTTTAGTTTTATATATCTATATACAAGGGTTTACGACATGATTGGCATGTCGCCACCACAAACCCGATCTCAGGAGTTATCCGGTAAATCTGCAATGTCCCGCCCAGATTTGGTCATACTTGAGTCGGTCCCTGAAATTGGGCTGGCTTCTTCCTGTAGTTCTCCCTTCGACAGTGGCAGTGTCATGATTCAAGAAGTTGACTATCTGCTCATTATCTTCAATGACTTGCCCAAAAGACTTGCATAATGTTGCTCCTGCCCCATCTTTGGATTTAACCCCATCAAAAAATAGCTGCCATAAATGATCTGTGACAACATTCTGATCAGCTTGATTAGGCAATTCCTGCTTCATGTCACTCTCAGGATTTTGGATGGCATAACAGCCGATTTCAGTTTCCAGCATGGCATTAAAATTAAGCATAGAAAACTGATCATCCAACTGAAGATTATTTAAAACTTCATTCAGCAAAACAGAGTCTTCAGACTCGTCAGTAAGCATGTAAACAGACTGCACTTCCTTTTCTGTTTCTTCCAACTTTTCAATGTGAAAAGAAGAAGGCTTTTCATTTTGAATCCTGAGACGCCTACCCTTGACAGGAATTTCTAAATGGGAATAATCTAGTGCCAAATAACCCCCTAACTTGGCGGTAAACTCCCTAGATAAACACATACTAAAGTAGGGCTCTAAATCAACCACAACAATTTCTTGGATAACAGTAACTTGGGGCATTGTATGCAGAGTAATTGGAACATCCTTAATCACACCCACTATTTTTACAGGCGTACCATCTAATTGCAGAACTCCAGGACTACTCCGTGTGTACTCCATTCCCATTGCTTCACAGACTCCCTTGGGCATTACAGTGGTTGTGGCTCCAGAATCAATCATACAATTATGTACAATCCAACCTTCTATTTGCAATGACAAGTAAAATGGAGGTGGTCTGTTCTTTCCAGTAGCAGAGGTGGTTAAAGTTTGTGCATACACTGTCTGGGTAGGACCTTTTTCATTATCCTTGACAGATTTTAACGATTCCTGTAATAAGTCTACTTGGCCTGGCAACTGCAAAGCGTCATAGAGGCTTACCTTAGCAGGGGTCTTCTTCAGATCTTCAACTATGTTGTATGAAACTGCAGCAAGGTCTTTCTTCTCAGCAGGTTGTTCAAATCTGGTACGATATTGCTGTGTAGCTTCTACTCTCAGCCTCTTTGTCAGTGATGGATACTTCAACTTTTCACGAGCTTGCTCCTCTGCTTCTGATCTTGCCGGTGCAGCTGCGGCCTTTTCTTGAACTCTGTTAAAAGCAGGATCCTTCGGTAATACAGGTGCATCAGACTTTGGAGCTGGCTTTTGCACAGCAGCAGGCACTTTCAACGGCTCTAAGACAGCAGGATCAACTGTCACAGGCTTTTTTCCAGTCCTTGTCAGAACTGAAACTTGTTCTTCAATTGGAGACATTAAATTATGGCCAGCTTCTGAGATCATGTTAACTTGTCCACCCGAAGAGCTGGCAGCCAAAGTCTGCACATAATTCAGGTGTACCATACACGTATCCTCTCCATGAGGATCATTGCAGGTTGAGCACCAATACATTCTGTCTGCAAGGGCTGCATCTTCATTTACTAAAGCAGTCAAGCTTTTTTCGTGTGCTTTGCTTGTGGAGGCAGCTTGATCTCTAGTAATTTGAGGAGGTTGAAATCTCCTTGGCTGGAAATCTCTTTCGGCTTGCTTCCTCTCAATGAGGGTGATCTTGTTTCCCATGGCCCTAATTGCTGAATTTGCAGACTTAACCTCTTGTAATAAGGCGGTATATGGATCAGGGTTTGCAGGTGCAGGAGGTGCTGGCAAAGGCAAAGGAGCTGGTGGTGCTGGCAAAGCTGGAAATGCAGTGGAAACGGGAGATGATTGAATGCTAGGTGCAGGAAGCGGTAAAGGAGCTAAAGCAGGCAACTGAGAAACTGGGACAGGTGCAACCTGAGGTGCTTTAGAACTCCATGATGGTGTGGGATACATAGCTGGCATGGGCTATGGTTGTGAACCGTATAAATATTGAGGCAAATCTGGAATGAGAGGCATAGTTACCTTTGGAGGAAGTCTCCCTACAAGCAACCAGATCTGCTTCGCTTTAATTGCTTGTTCAAACAACTCTGGAAACGTTGTCACATTGGACTCGCCGAATAGCCCAACCAATATCCGAGTGGAACGCTCCGAGATAATAAAGTGCAGCCAATTCATCAGCAGGCCGAATACCATCAGGAATTCTATGCCAAGTTCTGGTAAATCAGACATTAAAATTAGGTATCCCCTCCTGGGGATGTCTCTGTATTACGATAAACTGATTCAACAATGAGAAGGGGTCAGCCTGTTCATGGAAATTTTTAACCAACAAATCACCGAATTGATCCCAAGATGTTATGGTGCCTGGAGGCAGCGTTCGGTACCAAAACAACAGTTTACCTCTCAAAGAACATACTAACAACTTCACCATTACATCTTCATCGGTGATATCATGGATGGCCGCTAAGGAAGCTACATCATTAATGTGCTCATAGGCAGTCTTACCCGTACCATCGTAAGTCGGCAAAGCCTTCAGTGCAGCCTGAGGAACTGGGTTCTGAGCCTACAAGTTCAAGGCTCCAGAGCTATTCCATGCCAAAAAATTTTTGGGTGGAGGATATTGTGCCATTTGAGCTAGCGGATATGGTTGGGAAGATGAAACACTAGCAACAACACCAGAGTTTTGTACAACAGAGGATGGAAGGGATGAGGAAACCAACCTAGAATGCTCACCACTTCTTGAACTATCAAGCTCAAAAAATTTGACAAGATCGCCAAATTTCTTTGACTGTGATCTCGTGATCATGAATAATTTTTGAGTTCAACAAAGTCACCAAATAACAGGCAGGCATCCACGATCAAAAATCCGGATCTTCAACTCAGCAAAGTCGCCAGATGAACTTACAAATCTCCGCTATGAGGCCAAGACAGCTCATCAAATCTTGAGACCTCCGGGTGTTAAAACAAATGTGGATTTTTGTGAGACAGAAGAAGTCTGTCCCACTGGGCGTGCCAAAAATTGTTGGCACCGGTGGGTTTATCACTTTGGAAAATTATGCTTATCCCACCGATTATGAATTCTTGGAGACAAAACTTGTCTGTCCCACCGGGCGTGCCAAAAATTGTTGGTCCAAAATCTGCCACAGGAAAGGATTTTACAAGTGCGCCCTAGACCCGGCCAACATTGAAAGGCTGGAAGCAAGAAATGGCTCCCAGACCAATCTCCAGAGTGGGCTGGTTCCCTTCACTATTCTAAACTTGGTGTAAGATAAGGGTTACTGGAAAGAAATTAAAAAAAGGTTACAGAAAGAAATGGGAAATATGGCCACAGGCCGAAGTTATGGGATCAAAAAATAGCAGCAGGAAACTTCAAGTGCAGCAACAGCAAGCAATAAAAGTTACTAACTTAACTTCCGCACGATGCATACAGAAAAACCCTCCAAAATCACATTCCAAGAATTTATACTCTTACGGCAATATTCAAATCCAGTATGCAGAATTTAAATGTAACAGCCATGAAGACATACAAATGCTATTAGAAATGCAACATGAACAGAAAGGAAATCACCAATGCAAACGCTTGAAAAATAGAAGCCAATCCTTTATTCCTGCAAACGAACTTCCAGTCTCTAGCAGAGAATTTTCCAACCCTTTGCAATGAAGTTTACATTGGTTTTTATAGAGGTCCGTCCTCTTTGCAGCATTAAATATTTGCCACCATCCTTCTCGTGATCTACAATTGTGCCTTGGAAACCAAGAACACGATCTCCTTGATTACAGCCTTGAAGAAACAAAAATTAAATGCAATGAAACGTTCACGGTCACCTTCATTAAATTTGTCTTTGAACGTGTACATGAAATCATTGAATTAACCTACGAACAATGGGCTTCGAACAAATAAAATCTTCAATTTTGGTGGCTTGAACGCACTCTTCGACCTTGACCGCATTGGAAATCCACATTACATTAAATTTGGGTCAGCATTAAATCCTTGGAAATCGAGAAAAACCCCTCGGGCCATTCATACTGCACTTGGCGGGAAACTGCGCAGGTCGCGAAAACATGACGGGTCACGAAATCGTGACGTATTCTGACTCCGTACGCTTTGACCACCTTTGACCCGTGAAAACGGAACATGTAGCGATATCGCTACATGTTTCGGGCACTTTGTACGGTCTTGTGAAGAGGCCGCAAAAATGATACAACCTTTTTCTCTTTGAATGTCTTCGCCCTTCTCTTGTCGCGATTTCGCTGCATATTCATCTCGCTCAGCCCTGTCATCAAAATTGCAACGAATCGCTACAACTTTCATTTCTTTTGTTTTCGGACCAAAACGACCGCGATTTGAGAACGTGCAGCGCATCACTGCAACTTTTTGCCTAGACTCACTTCTCAACAAAGACCGCGTGATTTGAGAACGTGCAGCGCATCGCTGCACATTTGAGCCTTTACTCCCTTTTCACAAAATGCCCCGTGATTTTGAAACATGCAGCGCATCGCTGCAACTTTCGAGCTCTCAAGCCTTTGAAACCGCCCGCGTCGCGATTTTGGGACGTGCAGCGCATCGCTGCACTTTGAGCACTTAAGTCTTCGGCTGAGTTTTCTTTTGTCGCGATTTCACGACAATTTGTCGATTGTTCCTCCTTTGCTTGTCACAAACTTGCGAAGATAGAACACGTCGCGATATCGCGACGGTTCCGCCCAAGCTGCATGCGTTGACCGCGATTTCGAGACATGTCAGCGAATCGCTGTAGTTTTTGGACTTAGTCATTTTTGCTCATTTTCTCTCCTTTTTGCTTCAAAGCCGCATCAAAGCCTGTATAAACGTTAGATTTGCAATAATGTACACATTAATACTTCAATGAAAATCAATGTGGCAAAAATGCCAACAGGTACTAACTCCCAAGTTTCGTTTTTCTTGATCTGATCTAATTCTTCATTTATTTCCTTGATCCAACTTTCATATTTGCTTGCATCAGCAACATTTTTGGGCTCAATGTTGGATAATAGAGAGTATTTACTTTCTACTCTTCTTCTTGTCTGAACACCAACTTTGGGGTCTCCAATTATTTTCTCTCTAGGATGATTTTTCTGTCAGCTGCCTATTTTGAATTTCTTATTTTCTTCCACTTCTGAATCACAACTTAAGTCATCTGAGTCAATTTTTTGTATCTTTTTCGTTTCATTTTCCTCATCTCCTTCAATAACCTCTTCATAAATTGGGTAGTACTTTTCATAGCTAATTACTCGTTCTCTACCTTCATCAAATTTAACATTGGCATTGTCAACAATTTTATTTAGCCTCTTGTTGTAGCATTTGTAAGCTTTGCTTTTTGACGAATAACCAACAAAAATACCTTCATCCGCTCTATCTTCAAACTTACCAAGATTATCTTCAGTTCTTTTGATGTAGCACTTGCTACCAAAAACTTTGAGGTATTTTGTTGTTGCCCTTTTACCGAACCACAACTCATAAGGAGTTTTGCTTTCATGTGTTCTCAGCATGTACCTATTTTGGATATACACTGTAGTATGGACTGCTTCTTTCCAAAATCTGTTTGCTACTCTGCTTTCAGCCAACATAGTCCATGCCATTTCCTACACTGTCCTGTTCTTTCTTTCTACCACTCCATTCTGCTGAGGTGTCCTGGCTGCTGAAAACTGTCTCCTAATATCGTATTTTTCACAATACTCTATAAAATCCTCTGAAATGAATTCTCCTCCTCTATCTGATCTTAAACATTTTATCTTCTTTCCTATTTCATTCTCAACTTGGTTTTTGAAAGTCTTGAACATTTCAAAAGCTTCTGATTTATGCTTCAAGAAAAATATTCATGTCATTCTGGAATAGTCATCAATGCACAACATAAAATATTTGTCACCATTTATGCTTTGTGTTCTCATGGGTCCACATAAATCAGTGTGTATTAGTTCCAAATGTTTGCTTGTGTAGTACTCTTTTGTTTTGAATGTGACTCTAGTTTGCTTCCTCTTTTGGGATGAAGCACAAATGTTGTTTGCAGGTTTGCTAATGGTGGGAATATCTCTCACTGCCCTCTTTGAGTTGATTTTTACTAGATTATCAAAACTGATATGACCAAGTCTCTTGTGCCACAACCAATTTTATTCTTCCTTTCTAATAAAACAAGCTCCTTCTAAAGTCTCTGAGAGCGTGTACAGGTTGCCAGATGTCCTTGATCCAGTTGCTATCAATTTTCCACTGTTTGTTTTTTTTACTTCACAACCCTGCTTCTTAAAAACTACTTCATGACCTTTATCACAAATCTGACTTACGCTCAACAAGTTATGTTTTAGACCATCCACAAACAAGACTTCTTCTGACTTAATTTTTCCATCACTAATTTTAACTGAACCTTTGCCAACTATCTTAGCTCCAT
This sequence comes from Wollemia nobilis, assembly GCA_028583015.1. NCBI lineage: Eukaryota > Viridiplantae > Streptophyta > Pinopsida > Araucariales > Araucariaceae > Wollemia > Wollemia nobilis. Next base: position 5,236,189 of record JAQPPZ010001063.1, on the reverse strand, counting down.
CATTATTTCCAAACTTTACTAAACCACCTTCATATTTTTGTAACTTCTCAAATTTTTGTTTGTCACCTATCATATGACTGGAGCATCCACTATCAAGTATCCATGGTACATATTTATTATGTGCTTTAAATGTTGTTTGTATGATTAAGGATTCCTTTTCTTCCTTAAGTCGTTCTTTTTCTTTCCACTCCGTTTTGATAGTAGTTTTGGGCTCTTGTTTTGCATTTCCCTTATCAATAGCTTGTGCATGTTTTTCGAGAAGTTTTCTATTTTGTCTTATCCTATTTGGTTGAAATTTTCTTCCCTAAAACTGATTTGATGCAAATGTACTTCTACAGTTTCTTGCAATGTGCCCAAAATTATGACAGTTATAACATTCTACTGTATAATTCATCAAAGGAGAAAAAACATTTCTATTGGTGAAATTCCTTGGTCTTACATTATATTTGCAGTCTGAGATTTTATGTCCATAGCCATTGCATTTAAAACAAAAACCAGAAAAGGGATAATTGAACCTGGGTGATGGTCTTTGCCATGTTTCCGTAGGAGCCATAGGTCTTCTTCTTCTTTGATGTGTGACATTGGTGAATCCATCATTGTCAATTCTCCTTTTGTGCCTGGCATTATTGCTTTCTTTTGCATGAGACATTTTTCCTTGATAAACCTGTTTCTTATCTTCATTCTTTATGGATTCTACATTTCTGGCCTTTGATCCATTTGATGATTCTCCTTCAATGAAACCCAGACCAAATTTGATGCCTGCAGGCCTTTGGTCATTTATAATATTATCTAGCTTCATAGAACTTTCTTCGCGTTTGTGATAGCAACTAATTTTGTAATTCATCTCTTCTATCTGTGTCCGTAAACCAACATTTTCTTCTTCTAGTTTGCAGCAATAATCTATTTTCATGGTAATTTGTACTTCGAGATCTTCAGATATTTTTTTGTATTCTTCTGTGTGTACTTTCAGACTGATTATGATTTCGTTTGCATCCTCAAGATTTTTTGAAATTTTCTTATTCTTTTTCCTCTCTATTTTCAACTCTTCAAGTGCAGATATCAACTCACCTTCTAGATCTACTTTAGCCTCAGGGTTTTCACCACATACTTCAGAGTTCACTCCTTCTTCATTTTCTAATTCTTCAAATGCCATGAAAAGAGCTTCACCTGTTTCCTCCTCAGAATCCTCATCGGAGCTGTCTTCTGATGAACTGGAATTCCTGGAGATGAAACTTTTCTTCTTGAAGTTGCCTTTTCTAAAATTCATTTTCTTCTTCCAGTCACTTCTTTCTTGGTGCGATCCTTCATCATTTTTGTTCTTCTCATTAAGTGGATATTTATACGTAAAATACCCAATGCCTCCATAGTTGAAACATTTAAATGGTAGCTTTCCTCTATATTTTTCTTTTCCCCTTTTTAGTTTTCTAACAAATTTTGCTTCCATTTCATCTGATGTCTCTTCTTCCTCGGACCCTTTTTTTGCATTTTTATTTTTAAGGGCTTTAAAATCCGCTTCTCTGTCTGTGGGTTTAGATCTTCCTATCCTCATCTCATATGCAGTCAAAGAACCATACATCTCATCTATACTAAAATAATTTAGATTTTTAGCTTCTTCTATCATCGAGACTTTAGAATCAAACCTTTGAGGAAGAGATCTTAATACCTTTTTCACGATGGCAGAGTCTTCGATATCCTTGTCGAGTCCTCTGATCGCATTAATGATCCCATTAACTCTCAACATATATGCCTCAATGTTTTCATCTTCATTCATCTTTAATGCTTCAAACTGAACTCAATGTGTCTGTAACTTGGCCTCCTTGATCTTATCATCTCCTTCATGAATACTCCTCAGTTTGTCCCATATTTCTTTTGCCATTTTATAGCTCATGATATTTACTAGTTCACTGTATGCTAATCCGCACATGATAGCATTCTTTGCTTTTGAGTTATTTTCAAACAGTTTCTTTTCGTCAGCCTATTTTGGAGGAGTGATGGGTATTGTGTATCTACTAACTACTAAATCCCAGATGTCGTATCCCAAAGCACAAAGATATGTCTGCATCCTGATTCTCCAAAATGCATAATTAGATCCGTCAAACAATGGTTCTTTGTTTGATGAGAAGCCTTCACCACCTGCCATTGTGTTACTTCCAAGATCACCCTAGCCGGTTAATCTTGTATAGGAACTTAGATCTAATACCAATTTTTAGTATTACAATGACACTGAGAGGGGGGAGTGAATCAGTGTAGCTCTTTAAACTTAAATTTATAGCTCTTAATATCGTAGCAATTAAAACTTATTACTAGATACAACAAGTATAACAAAAGAGCATCACACAACACAATATTTAATGAGGTTCACCAATGTGGCTACTCTTCAAAAATTGACTGCTTGGACTACCATCCAAATCCAGCCTTTGCAAAGCACCAACTTTATAATCAATTTACCAGCACCCACTGGAAGGAGCACCAACCCCTGATTTATCTGCACTAATAGAAAGGAGCACCAACCCCTGATTTACCAGCACCAACTGGAAGGAGCACCAACCCCTAATGCCAAGCACCAACCCGGACTTCAATTTGAATCTATAAGTTTGACAGTAAGATAACTTTGCTTTTGCAAGACCCTGACTGGTCTTCTTCACCTTTGCGTTCTCTGCGCACTCTGCTCTCTCTGCATAATCACTTTGTACACTCTGCTTCGTTACAATCGAACTTCATGATCATCTTCTCCCTTTTGCGCACTCTACTCTCTTTGCAAATTTTGCACTTAGCACGATTCGACATGACTTGCTCTTTGCGCACAATGACCGTATTTCACACACATTTCACCTTTTTCTCAATTCTCCAAATAGCCCTCCTTTTATAACAATATTTTTATGATGAAAACCCTAATCTTAGTCAGCTATAAATCCTAATCTTAGTTGGCTTTCATAACAACTATAAACCCTAATTTTAGTCGGCTGTCATCGGTATTCATCGGCTTCAACTTGGTTTATCCATCGCTTGATGATTTCATTCTGGACAGACCCTACAACCTCCATAGTGATGTTGGTCCACTATCATACTTCTCATTTTAGTCGGGTTATCCTTCTTGACTTGCACATTTATGACCTATCGCGAGATCGCGATATTTTTGTCTCTGTAGCTTCTTTTGTTGTTGTTGCCACAAAAATACATGTCGTGATATCACGACAATTTCACCTCCGTACGCTTTCTCTATTCTTTTGTCGTGATATCACGATATTTTTGCCTCTGTAGAATTCATATTTTCTTTTGTCGTGATATCACGATATTTTTGCCTTCGTATACTTTGTCTTTGCTTTTGTCACGATATCGCGACACTTCTACTTCCATAGACTTTGAATTTGCTTTTGTCTCGATATCATGACACTTCTGCCTCCGTAGTCTTCAACTTAGCTTTTGCCGTGATATCACGATACTTCTGCTTCCGTACTTAGCTTCTTTGCTTTTGTCACGAAATCGTGACACTTCTGCATTTGAAGTCTTCTCTTTGCTTTTGTCGTGAAAATACGACATGTCACGATATCGTGACACTTTTCAAACTTACTTTCTCTCTCCTATTTTAGTCGTAAAAATGAGACATGTCATGAAATCACGACACTTTTCCAACTTACTTTCTCTCTCCTATTTTAGTCAAAAAAATGCGACATGTCACGAAATCGTGACACTTTTCTAGCTTACTTTCTCTCTCCTATTTTAGTCGCGAAAATGCGACATGTCACGAAATCGTGACACTTTTCCAACTTACTTTCTCTCTCCTATTTTAGTCGCAAAAATGCGACATGTCGCGAAATCGCGACACTTTTCTTACTTGTTCTCTTTCTTCGAACTCGTCACGAAATCGCGACACTTTTTCTTGCTTTCTCTATCTCTTCCAACATGTCGTGAAATCGTGACAGTTTTTCCACTTGCCTTTTACTCTTCCACCATGTCGCAAAATCGCGACAATTTTTTCTGCTTTTTCTCTCTCTTCCAACATGTCACGAAATTGTGACAGTTTTTCCACTTGCCTTTTTCTCTTCCAACATGTCGCGAAATCACGACAGTTTTTCCTGCTTTTTCTCTCTCTTCCAACATGTCGCGAAATCGCGACAGTTTTTCTTGCTTTTTCTCTCTCTTCCAACATGTCACGAAATCATGATAGTTTTTCCTGCTTTTTCTCTCTCTTCCAACATGTCGCGAAATCATGACAGTTTTTCCTACTTTTTCTCTCTCTTCCAACATGTCACGAAATCATGACAGTTTTTCCTGCTTTTTCTCTCTCTTCCAACATGTCACGAAATCATGACAGTTTTTCTTGCCTACTGTATATGTCGCGATATCGCGACACTTTTCTTACTTGTCTTTTTCTTTGATCTTTTGCATATGGGCCACTTCGGTCTTCTTGGAAAATCACTGTACATACTCTGAATAACCTTTGAACTCCTGTCTTCTGCATTTGAATAGCTTTTGAACTTCCTGTCCATTGCATCAATAGATCTATCTAACTGTGTTGACAACAATGACAATACTATCACTGCACGTTGCTCAACATAACATGAGAATTTACTTAGGGAATATTTTTCCTAACCTAGAACCTCATAATATAGAAGAGTTATAGGAGGAGAGGCAACCGAGTCCACTAGACCCTAAGCCAATAAAGAGAAAGGAAGGAGATCTTCCAAAAAGCGTACCTTTAGAAATTCAAAAAGCACTATGCCCTGAAATATTAGAATCTAAAGAATAATATTTTGAGGTGTCTGATCTATTGGAGGATCTAAAATGCTTAAACCTAATAATATATTTTATTGAAGCTATTAAATATGTACCAATATTCAACAAGGTTATCTAGGAAATGTGCATAAAGAAACTAGGGAGAAAATGAAAAGCTTATCCCAAAACCATACAAGTAGATGGAAAACTAGTTGATCTCTTAGCAAGAAAGCTTATTCCACCAAAATATGGAGATCCTAGGAACCTAGTAATTACCATTTTCATTAGTACAACAAGAATACCAAATGTGTTAGTTGACTTAGGAGAAAAAATTAATGTTATGGCCACTAAAACAATGAATAGATTATCTTTGATAAATATGTGATCTACTTAAAAAATCCTTCAACTAGCAAATCAATCTACAACCCAACCTGAGGGAATAATAGAGGATATACATGTAACTATGGAATATTAGGAATACCCTATTGATTTTATGATTCTCTAGCTAAGAACCAAGCTGAATGGTTCTATATTAATTCTTGGATGACCTTGGATGGCTATGATAACAAACTTCATAGATTGTCATTTGGGGCACATGACTATCTCCAATGGACTAAACTCTAAGAAAATTTCTCTTTAACCTCAACTAGAACTTCTATGGATTTTTATAGAAATGTATGGTTGGATGAACCTAGGGAATAAAATAATCTTTCTTGGTTAGCAATGGTCATAATAAAAGAGCACACTAAAGAGTTAGACCCATGAGAAGAAGCCCTTTTTGAAGATAAAACCATTTTGAGGGATTCTTTGAGTGAGCATTGCACAAATGAGGAGAGGACTATAGTTCATAGGTTTTTATGAAAATATGAGAAGGATACCTCTATGTTTTTGTCACCTATATTATTACAGGAGAGTCCATTGACATTTCCAAATAGACAACAAAGGTACCTCCTCACATATTTCAAGTGTCCCTTAAAAATACTTACTCTTGTAAGGATTACCTTCAACAAAATACTTGAATTCTTTATTCCCTTCTATCCCATAATTATCCTCTAAACTCATTGATAAGAAAATAAGTCAATTCAATTTTGCCAAGCACTAACTAAATCAAATTATAACTAGGAAAATATATTAACACTAACAATTGGTTGTTAGAAGTAGAAGGGGCTAAACTATTTGATGTGTTAAGCTAACATGTAAATGCCTTTACATGGTAATGTGATATGAAGGGGATCCATATTGATATATGCACACATTGGATTTATACCATCGAGAATAAATCAATTTAACAATCCCAAAGAAGGATAAATTCTACTTTGAGGGACATGGTAAAAATAAAAATAGATAAGTTAGACGTTGGACTTATCTATCCAATTTTTAATATCCAATGGATTTCACCATTGGTCATTGTTCCAAAAATGAATGAGAAAATGTGAGTGTGTGTTGACTGTAGGGAGCTCAACAAAGCCACTCAAAAATACCATATTCCATTACCATTCATAGATGAAGTACTCAATACCCTCTATGGAAAGAAATACTTCTCCTTTTTGGATGGTTTTAGTGGGTACAATCAAATACAAGTGGCACTAGGGGATCAAGATAAAAATAATTTCACATACCCTTGGGGAAGATTCATGTACAAAGTCTTAACTTTTAGGTTTTGCAACTCTCCTATGACTTTCCAATGGGTAGTTCTTTCTATTTTTGTAGATCTTATCAATGAATTCATTGAGGTGTATATGGATAACTTCATGATTTATGAAGAAACCTTTGATGAAGCCATCCATAATCTAGATTGATTCCTCACCTGATGTGAAGCCCATAATATATCCCTAAGCAACAAAAAGTTCTTAGTGATGATGGATGAATGCATTATATTGGGGAATCATATCTTGATAGAAAGTTTAAAAGTAGATCCTAAAAATATAGAAGGCATAAATCAGTTACCCTCACTCAGGACTCAAAAGGATATCATAAACTTATTGGTACATGCTAGTTATTATAGATAGTTCATAAAAAAATATCAAATTTGTGTCTCCATTATTCACTCTTCTTACCAAAGAAGTTTATTTTAAATGGACCCAAATGACAAGCAATATTTGAAGCCATCAAAGAAACGCTGACCACTACAGCTATACTAAGATGACTTTAATTGAAGCTCCCATTTTGCATACACATAGATGCTTACAACACCATAATTGGTGCAGTTATTGGTCAACAAGATGAGGAAAATGGGAAAAAATATATTATCTATTATATTAGTAAAATTCTAATGGGTGTCAAAAAAAAATAACACTATAACTAAATGGGAATTTCTAGCAATAATATATGCCATCAATAAATTATATCACTATATTAAATATTACCCTATATATGTGCATACTATTATAAATAGAGTCTATTACATCATTTGGATCATGTAAACGTACCTTTATCTTAATACATGTTGAGGACATTAGATTACTTTAGGGGGAAGTTATCTAGTTACTTCATGCATTGTAATAACTACACGTTTCAAAGTGCAAGCTATATATGTGCAAGCTATCTCTTGCACATCTAGGTAGAGTGTTGGCCAAGGAACCTATTTCCTATATAAAGGGCCATAGGTATAGATCATAGATATAGAGCAACATAGATAGAGAGCATACAGTTGCATATAGAGTTAGAGTGCTATGATGTAGCATTGTAGTGTGATGGGGTGTAATATTCTCAATGCCCATTCTTGAGCAGTAGCTCTATTCATGGAGTGTTCATTTCCTCTAGAGTTATTTTTAAAATATCTCCATCATTTATATATATTATTTTAGTCATATTGAAGATTTACTTTATGTCATTTTGTTCTACATCTTGTATTTGATATCTCCCACTACATGCTGCATCAAAAGCTAAAAATGGTATTAGAGCTACGGTAGGTCAATAAGAAAAACCACCATTTTAATAGACCCTATGTTTTTGTCAACCTAACATGCCATTGGACAAGTCACTATAAAAATACTCAGGAGAGTCTAGGTGGTATAATTAAGGAGAGCCACATTAGGACTGAAAGAAATCTCAAATTTTAGAATACTAAGATTGCATATGGCTGGAGTCTTTCCACAGAGTTTCAAGGGAAAACATGTGAAGAATAGGTCTTAACATTTGATCCACTAGTTTGATGTGAAAACTGGGAATATGATCAAAGGGATCTAGAGAAATTGACCTAAAGTTTCTTTTATTGCAGGTAATTGATTCTAAAATGATTGGGACTGTTGTGACGTCCTTCACAACGACCCCAAAATTGGGGACCCACCTTAAATTTTGTGATTTCATAGAATTTTTGTTTATCTAATTTTGCTCGCATCAAGGTCTTGGAAAATTTGCTTTCACTTTGGAATTGCTGACATATTTGCATTTTAAAGGTTTGAATGTAGTTGCAATGCTTCAAAACTAAATATTTTGATTATTTGCATATTAATTGCATTATTTCAAATCAAATAATTTGATTAAAATCATTTTCAAAGATTTAAATGAAATAATTTGATTAAAATCATTTTCAAAGGTTTAAATGATTAATTTTCATTTAAATAATTAAATTTCATTTAAATAATTAAATTTTATTTTAGGGTTAACCCTAAATTTAGTGCAAAATTGAAATGAACATATCTAGAGAACTCCATTTGATCTCATTCAAAACTTGGTAAAAATATATGGATTTTCTCTTTCTAATGATACCAAACTTGCAAGATTCAAGATATCAATTTCACCAAAAAAAAATGGCGGGTTCAATTTAGCAATATGAGAACTTTGAAATACTTTTGAAAAAAGGAAAGTTACAGGAAAGTAAAGTTTGGTTTTATTTTGATATTATGATTATTGTTTCATTATGCAGGTAATACAAAGACAAGGGTTTGAAGAAGATCATTATAAAATCCGTTCTCGGTGATGAAACTGAATAATAACTAAACTTTTCAAATTATAAATAAATCATTGAGATTCATGGAAAAAGTCGGAGTCGAGAAGGAGAGGAACGATTGGAAGGAGCAAAGCTACACATTCGTTGGAGGAAAATAGAGAAGGCCATTTGCAGAACAATGGAAATTATTGTAAGATTTTATAAATTGTTTTAAGCATTTTGGATCCAGATTTGTGCAGAGACTATATTTGGAATTAATAAAGTGCTTATTGCAATTTCTTAATAGTTTGTATACCTTAGAAGATTGCATCAATTTATTTGATTTCACTGTGTGAATACTAGTGAACATTGGATTGGTTTTAGAATTCTGTAAATGGAAATTTGTTCTGTTGAATTTTTCCGAGACATTAGTTTAATTTCTAAAGCTTAAATCTTTTATTATTTTATTTTCATTCTGAAAACTATATATTATAACTTAGTATAATTTTATAAAGTAAAATTATATGACTAAGTTATAATTAAATTTATAATTCGGATATTACATTAATTAATATTCGAATTAATAAATTTAATAAGGGATAAATGAATATTATAATCCTCACCTTAATTTCATAAGGTTGAGGAACTCGGATTGATATCTCTAAAATTCAATTTAGATTTGAATTATAATATAGTTCTATATATTTCAGAAATCCAATTTCAAACCAGAGATCACATTTACTCTTTTGAATATTTACTTTCATAAATATTTCAAAAGATAAATATTATAAGCAAATCTAATTTATAAACTTTATTTTATCATAAAATCCAAAGTTTATAGATTAGTTTCATATTAAGCCCTAATATTTTATCATTGACAAGGTTTTGGAACCTTATAAATTGGGCAAGACATTATTTCATTTATTCACCTCTTCTGGGTTTGATTTATAATTTCATAAGGGAGTTTGAATAAATGATTGCTTTATCAAATAAAAATTTGGGAGGTGAATTGATTATAAATCTATTATGTTCCAAAGGTTTATCAAGTTTATAAAATTTAATTTACTTTTATTTTTATTAAACTTAAATTGAAATTTAATATAAAATGCTAGATTATTTTTATGTTAATTTCATTTAAAGCATTTTGAGACATTAAAGAGAGGAAATAAATTTTGGTATACTTTAACCTAAGATCATAAAACAAATTTTATTTTGTTGAATTGATATCAAATCATGTTATACATGATAAAACTGAAATCATTTTCCTAATTCCAGGCCCCTTGTAAATAGTAGTTTACAATTCCAAGAGTTATTCAAGTACTCATTGATGTATATACCTATGAAATGTTATATATAACATAATAACCTTGGAGATATATAATATTCTTTTCAAGAGAGAATCATAATTCTGAGTTTGTCAAGTGGTTTTATGACTGGACAAAATCACACCTCAATAGGGACACCTCCTACAACAGAAAGCTAGGAGATTTTAACTTCGTTGCCCAAAAGTTGGAGTGCTTTCATAGTGCAGAGATTAGTTACTAAAGAACACAAGCTTATACTGAGAGGGGGTGAATAGTATAAGACCACTTTTTACTCTTCTTTCACAATCAATATTATGCAATGTATCAATAGGAATATCAACAATAGTAATCAAAGCAATGCACAAATCACCACACACAATAGAGACACCAATTTAACGTGGTTCACCCAATGTGGGCTACTCCGCAGAGAAAATATTTCATTAAAATTTTCTCAATGAATATCTTGGGAATCCTTTCCCTATTACAATATTTATGGACCTCTGTCCAAAGGAGACACCAATTCCCTAATCAAGTTCATGGATCTCTATCCATAGGAGAAATTTTTCTCCTTAGCTTTGGCTGGTGATCTTTTAGAAGAACTGCTACCTCCACTACATTGGCTTATGGATCTCTATCCACTAAAGGCTCCTATCCTCACTCAAAATACTTGTCTTCACTGCTCTGGCTAATGGACCTCTATCCACTAGAGACTGTCACACTCTATACTCTATCATCTCCAAAGCTTACTCTCAACTCTGTCTCAAATTTACACTAAACATAGTCCTTCGGTCTAGCACAAATCTGCTCAATCTCCATCCTCAAATATGCACTAAACACAATCCTTTGATCTAGCACCAATCTTCTCAATATTTGTCCTCAAATATACACTAAATACAACCCTTCAGTCTAGCACAAATTTGCTCAATATCTATCTTCAAATTTGCAATAAACATAGTCGTTCGGTATTGCACAAATATGCTCAATCTCTATTCACAAATCTACACTAAACATAGTCCTTTGGTCTAGCACAAATCTGCTCAATCTCTTTCAATCTCTTTCTCAAATCAAATTAGAATGTAGAATAATTTATTTCACATAATTTGAACTATCACTTCAACACTTTCAATTGACTAGGCTCAATCAACTCCACTCAATCAATCACTCAAAGAAATACTCCTTGCTTACAAACCCTAGTCCAAGCATATGAACACTCACTCAAATATTTCCAACAATGCTTGTTAACCAATCTCACATAACAATGATACTCATGATCTTGAAAAAACTAATTCAAGATAGTTCACAACTTCACATAACAATGATACTCATGTTCTTTCACAAACCCTAGTTCAAGATAGTTCACAACTTCACATAACAATGATACTCATGTTATTTCACAAACCCTAATCATGCATATAAAGGTTCAACCAATGTTTCCAAAAATGCTTATCAAACAAGGTTTCTATATTCAACCTTTATTCTAGAAAACCTTGAAGCATTAATAAAAACCAAACTCAACAATGCTTACCAAATAATCCTTTTCACTCCAAATTAGCATTCACAACATCCAAAAATCACTCACAAGAAAGATGTGCCCATACATTTTTGTTTGATGAAGAAGTTCCCTTAAAAACCTGTCTCAATTATAACCACTTTCCTTGCCAAGAACAAAGGTTAGATGACAAAAAAAACACTCTAACTCTTCAAAATATTTCTTCACTACAAAACCAATAATACTCAAATACACCTTATAATATCCAACTTTAAAATAATATTCAACAACCTTCAATCTCAAAAATAATAAATTTTCTTACTACCTTATAACTCCTTAATCACTTAAAAATTCAACTCAGAAATTAAATTTTTGCATTCCCCTTTTAACTCCCCTAAACAACTTATAATCCAAATTAATTATGCAAAAAACTTAATTAAAATAAACCTTTGGAAACAAAAATATTTTTCTTCCTTTTATTTTTTGCAAGCCAAGTCAACCCAAATAATGCACATACCTCTATTATGCTGCCCAAAAGGCCTTAGCGGGATTCGAGCCACCAATGGCTATCCCCCAAGTGCTTCTATAGTGCTCACACCCACCAACTGGGTTGTGTGGCTCCACAAGAGCCAAATGGCATGAATGTGCCTTTGAATTATTCCTCCTAAAGTGACACAAAAACACAACATGATATTCCATTCGATAAAATAAAGTGTGTGAGGTTTGAACTCGCACTTGGAGTCCTCGAATGTGTCTAACGCGGTCCTTGGTTGTAAACTCAGCTATGAGGGGCTTTGAGTAAATTTTGGAGGCCATGAAATCTTGTCCTTTTCTATGCTCAAACACACATGTGAAAATGCAAGCCTTTCTCTCTTTTGCATGAGCCAAAAATCATTCGCATGGATAATTTTCAAATGCCAAACCTTGGCATTATTTATATGCAAACCATAGCATATTCCAACATCGACGAGCATTCGAATTCAAATTCTAATATTAATTTTAAATATTAAATAAATATTTAAATTAAACCTTAGCACCCATTATTATTTAAATTAAAATTTTAATCAAAGATTAAAATATTTTAATTTAAATTAAATCTGCTTGTGGGTCTTTTTCAACTTGGTCCTTGATCTTCTTGAGCTTGATTTTTTTGGCCCAAAATAATAATAGTAATAAAATATTATTATTTAATTTTAACTTGCTGCTTCTTCTTTGGATCTTCATCCTTTGGGTCCTCTTGGGTATATAATATCTAAAAATAAATATTATAACCTATTGCTTTTCAAGACCTTCTTGCTTTTGGAGGAAACAATTAATGTCCTCAAAGATGAAGAACATAGCACAAAAATACTTTTGAAATCAATGACAACAAACACTCCTCAAAATTTCCAACAATATCCCCCTTTGTCATTGATGGCAACCCAATTACTTTTTACCATTTCCTTAACATTTTTATATTTTTCTCCCCCTGGGAAACTGCTCTCCCTAACTGAATGATTTCCTCCTAACTCAAATCTCTCTCCCTTACTCAAATATCTCCCCATTTGACATCAATGGCAAAGGGTCACCTTTGGGGCTTGAGGCTAAGAATGAAACTCTTAACTTAGCCCCTCCTCCACCTCCTCTTGAGGTGGTTAATTTTGGGGTGGGAGTATTTCTACTCCCAACATGCACTGCTCTTTTTATTTGTCCACTTTATTCCTCATCTTATCCTTCTTATTCCTCTAACTAATTTTGTTCATACTTGTCTCTAGAATCTCTGCTCTACACCACTTTGTTTTATGTCCATCATTATTGCACTCATAAAAATTAATGATATTATTCCTTGGAGGTGCAAATGTCTTGGGATTTTTCTTGGTGAAGCCATAGTTATTCCTATCATGAACCCTGTAATTCATTGCCTTATGACAAAAATAATTACAAGAGTAGCAATACCCATGAAAAAGTTTCTTGTTCCTGAAGTTCCCATATTCCTATCTTCCATGTGTCATGCACTCTGAAGCTTTGTATCCAAACCTATGACATGAGAAGGATTATCCATTGAAATTACCTTAACTTGACCTCATTGGTCTTTTAGTCTCTTTTACCCTGTGTTGGTTCTTGTTCCATCTATTCCTCATTTGTGCATTGTTCCTTTCCTTGCTAAAATTTCTATTGTCCAACTCATACTCAAAAGTCTCACTTTATCTTACACTCTCTTCTTCTGAAGTTTCTTCTTCTTCATAACTTGAGTTTGACTCCTATTTTTGTTTGTTTTGTACCTGTTCAAAACCAAGACCTTTTTTTCTTGATGTAGATTTTTGTGTCTTGATAATATTATCTAAATTATTTGACCTTTTTCCAAACCTGTGTAACCTGTCCTTAGACTCTTTCACTTCCTTCCTTAGTGAAGCTACTTCATGCTCCAAAATTTCATATTCTAAGACCTTTGCTTCTAAATTATCTTTGAACTTCCTTGTTGTAGCCATTGACTTATTTAGATCCTCTATAAGATTTCCTTTCTCTTCATCACATTCTTGAAACTGAAGCTTAAATTGAGATTTTTGCTTTCTTACCTTCTTTAATGCATCAAGAGCATGAATAATATCTCCCTCAAGATCAAATAATCCCTTCTCTAATTCTTCCTCTATTTGTTTGCCTTTGAAAACATCTTCATTCTTTTATGACTTGTCTTATTTTGGATCACCTCCTCCTTCTTCTAGTGCCATAAGAAGATTCTCTTCTAGTCCTTCAAGTGTATCTTCATATTCATCATCACTGAAACTGAAACCACTCTTTGTACAACTATCCTCAAGAAGACCAAATTTACCACATCTAAAATATTTGAGGATTATTGGTGTTATTTTCCTAACCACTTATTTTTCTTTTGCTAGAAATAGAACTTCATCTCTATCATTATATTAGGATATTATCACTGTCACTTGAGTACTTAATTTCCTTGTCTACATAGAAAATCTTCTTGTATCTATGGAAAAACTTCTTCTGAAGAACACAAGCTTATACTGAGAGGGGGGTGAACAGTATAAGACCTCTTTTTACTTTTTCCTTTATACTTCAAAATAGTAAAGCAATATACCCAAAGCAATATCAAAGCAATGCACAATATCATCCACAAAGTGACACCAATTTTAATGTGGTTCACCCGAATGGTCAGGCTACGTCCACAAAACTTTTCTCTAAAAGTTATCTCAAATTTCTTTGGGAATCCTTCCCAATTACAATGTTTATGAGCCTCGGCCCAAAGGAGATACCTTCCCCCAATCAGAATTTATGAGCCTCTCGCTCAAAGGAGATACCTTCCCTCTCGCTCTAGAAATGATCCCTCGGAAGATCAATCGCCTCTACCTCTTGCCAGCACGTGGAACTCCTTTCCATCGAAGACCTCCTGTCCTCAATGCTTAGCCTAAGATACCTCTTCCTTCTATGATCACGTCTAGAGTAGCTCAAGCAACTCGTACCAAACATAGTCGATCGGTCTAGTACAAGTCTTCCTCTCGTCTGTCGGATCTGTCCAACTCTTGAACAAATCAATCCTCCGCATACAAGCCTTCTCAAAGACTTGCCAACTGTCCTCGAGTTCTTCTCATAGAACCAATGCACCTCTATCCTCAAGTTCTCTGCTATAACTATCAAACTCAGCTCATAAGTCCTCTGCTAGGACCTGTCCAAATCTGCTCACAAGTCCCCACCGAACCTCGTCCAAAAACTGCTCACAAGTCCCCACCGGAACTTGTCCAAAAACTGCTCACAAGTCCCCATCGAAACCTGTCCAAAAACTCAAGCAAGCTCACCAAGAAAAACTTTCTTAGTAGGAAATCACAAAGTGAATTGTTAGAGACCCAATGTGATTTGTCAAACTCATAGAAGCATAAAGAGAATTGTTAGAGACTCAATATGTTCTATACTCAAATCCCAATCTCAAAACTCAACTCAAATCAACTCAGCTCAAACTCAATCTCAAATCTGAAAACTCAACTCAATATCTGAAATGGATAGGATAGAATGTTTTCTTTCAAGAACATGAAACCCCAACAATTGCCAACTATGCAAAGAATCACATAACAATGATACTCATGTTCTTTTCACCATCAATTAGGGTTTCAACAACAATGCTCATCAAACAAGGTTTAGTCAACCAACATCATTCAACTCAACATCAACCTTGAAGCATTCAACCAATCATCACAAGAAAAGGAAACAAGTAGAAATCCTTTTCCCTCCAAAGATATTTGAACAAAACAGCCACCAACACAATATCACCAAATGCAAAGAATAACTTGCTCAAATCAACTCAATGGAGTAAGCCCAATATCATGAATCAAGTAAAGCAATAACTTGATCAAACAACCTCTATGGAAGCAACTCAACCATCAAACTCAAAACAGCCAACCAAGGGTTCCACCAACTCAATGCAAGTAGCAAGACTCACAAACATAAACCCTAGTGCACAATGCTTCCACTACCTCAAACCAGAATTATGCATTCACCAAAACTCTCATCAAGGATAACAATGCATAAGAAGTCTTCAACAAACCAGAAAATAGGATTTACACCCAACCAAAGGAAACCTAGTTGAAAACCTTTTCACTCCAACCTTATTTCAGAAAAACATACACCAATCATACTCATAAGGAAAATGTGCCCATACCTTTTTGGAGTAGAAGAAAATTGATCCTTAAATCTGTCACCACACACAACCCTCAAACTTCCAACCAAGTTAGGGTTAGAACCAAGATAAATGAGCATATATAAAAACTTTCCTTAATACACCTTTTAGCTCCTCTTCTTTAAAAACAACCACCAAAGAAGCCAAAAACACAACAACCAAAACTTACACCTTATATCTCCATTTTTAAATTTAGCATAGCAAAAGACTAATCTCAAAAATACAACCAAAGAAATATCCCCTTATTTCTCCTATGTCTTTTAAACAATGCTAAACAATGCCAAAAATCATATCAAGAAAATAATCACACCTTATAATGGCTGCCCTTGAAGAATCCAAAATTCGTGGCACAAAACACGTTTTAATAAAAACGTGACTAATCCATGCACAACTCCCTCCGCGGGGATCGAAACGCAGACCTCCGCCTATGCAAGGCCCAAACGCAGCCTTCACTGCCACTAGCCCACAAGGGGCTTACGAAGTCCAAGACGGACTTCCTTCCACATAAACGGTCAAGCTTTTCGAAAGCTTTTCAAACCACGAGCTCTCCTCTTTCGCAGCGTAAACAGAACATTCGATCGCAGCCAAACCAATTAATTGCCTTCGATTTTCCAAGAGGGTTTAACCTTAGGAACCTTCTCATATTTATAGTCCATACGTGGACTTTAGAACACGTCGGTTGCAAAGAAAAGTAATTTCGAATTTAATCGAAATTTGCTTTCTAAAGGGTTTAAAAACCCTTAAAGTATTTTTAATAAATTAAAAATAATTTCTCCCTTAATTAATTAAATAATTAATTAATTAAAACCTTGAAGGGTTTTAAATAATAATTAAATAAATAATAAAGAGAACCTCCATTGGTTTTAATAAAAACCATTGCCAATGGAATCTCTCCGGATTCTCTTAAAAATATTCTCTTGGAATCTTCCACCTTTGAAGCCAACACATCCTCTTAACATTAATGTCATTTCCTTTTGACATCAATGACAACTCATAGACAAGAAGCTAGGATCTCAAACCCAAAATTGCCAACAATCTCCCCCTTTGTCATTGATGGCAAACCATGCTTCTCAACAACACAGAAACTCAACATAAACAGCTCCCCCTATCTTGAGGCTCTCCCCCTTACTCATATCTCTCCCCCTTTGTCATCAATGGCAAAGGGTCACCTTTGGGGCTTGGGACTAAGAATGAGCCTCTTAGCTTAGTCCCTCCCCCACCTCCTGTTGAGGTGTTTAATTTTGGGGTGGGAGTAAAACTCCCAATAGGCACTGATCATCATCAGTGTCTATAGCTGCCTTACCATGTCTTCTCTTGTTCTCCTTGTCCATATTCCTGTTCCTATTCCTGTCACTGTTCTTGTTCCTGTTATCATTCCTGTTCTTATCCATGCCTTGATCCTTGGACCTGTTCATACCACTGTTCTTGTTCCTGTACCTTGGAAGTTCAGCTCTACACTGTCTAGTTGTGTGACCTTCATTGTTGCACTTATAACAAGTAACAATGTTATTTCTTTTAGGCATACCTATTCTTTGAATCCACCTGTTCGACTAACCCTGTTCCTGTTATTAGCCTTGCAGAAAATTGCCTTATGCCCAAACTATTTACAAGAGTAGCAATACCCTTGAAAGAAATTACCACCTCTGAAACTGTCATTTACCTTCCTTACTTGAGTCATGCAATGTGAAGCCATGTGACCAAACCTGTGACAAGCAAAACATCTGCCATTAAACTTTCCTGTAAATGACCTTCTAGGTCCTGTAAACTTTCTCCCCTTTTTCTGTTTCCTATTTTCTATTTATGTGCATCTATCACTCAAGGACTCCTTTTCTGAAATACTTTCCTCATCAGAACTCTCTTCCTTTTGGAGTCTCTTACTAGACTCTCCAACTTGTTCCTTGTGTGGCTTAACAAAACCAAGGCCTGTTTTATCTCGTTGTCTTTCTTTGACCTTTGATGAGTGACTTAACCTTTTTGGAGCTATCTTGAAACCTGTAAAGCTTATCCTTGTACTCTTTAGTTTCCTCTTTCAAAGAAGCCATTTTCTATTCTAACTCATTATACTTAAGAACCTTAGACTCTAACTCATCCTTGAGTTCTTGTGTCTTAGCTATAGAGAAGTCAAGACTTTCTATAAGATCATCTCTCTCCATACAACATTCATCTAACTTATCCTTGAGTCTAGCATTCTTCTTTCTTTCCTTTTCCAAAACACTAAGAGCACTAATAAGTTCACTTTCAAGATCCTTTATTTGATTTCCTTTTGAATCATCAAAGCCTTTTTCAGATTTCTTATCACTAGAGGTGCTACCCTTTTCAAAAACCATACATGCATCTTCCTTATAGTTTTCTGAAGCATCCTCATACATACTAGAAACCAAATCATTATTTGTGCAATCATCCTCAAGGTGACCAAAATTTCCACATCTAAGACATTTCATGATAATGAATCTATGTTTCGGTTCTTCCTCTTTTTCTGATATGAACAACATCTCATTTTCATCATCACTTGAAGAACTTTCACTATCACTACTAGAACACTTACTTGCTTTGTCTAGGTAGAAACTCTTCTTGTGCTTGTGAGAATACCTCTTTCCTTGATTGTTGTGCTCATCTTTGTTTTTCCTGTGATGCTTGTGCTTTTCAGAATCCTTGCTCTTAGAATCCTGTTTATCTTCATCACTTTCATTCTTGGGAACAGTACAATCAATAGCATAATGACCAAACTTTCCACAATTGAAACATCTTATATTTTTCATACTTTTGTGCTTTCTAGAGAACTTGCCTTTCTTGTTGTAATATGCCTCTTCATCACTAGAAGACTCATCACTATCTTGAAGTCGTTTACCCTTGGAATTCTTGGTAGCCTTGAAAGTTGCCTCTTTCTTGACATCAACCTTCACTTGAGTTCTCAACTCAAATGTTGCAAGTATACTATGGAGCTCATCCTTTTTCAACTTATCCAAATCTTTAGCTTCCTCAATAGCAGAAATATTTTCACTAAATCTATTAGGAAGAGATCTTAAAATCTTATCACAAACATCATTTTCAGCAAGCTCAAGACCTAAGTCTTTCATGGAGTTAACAACCTCATCCATACGAAGCATGTAGTCACTAATATTTTCATCATCATTCATCTTGAGTTGTTCAAACATACCTTTGAAGTGTCTCAACTTGGCCTTTCTGACATTTGTATCACCTGTATGAACCACCTTCAACTGTTTCCACATTTCACTAGCTGTCTTGTAGTGAATCACTTTGGTGAGATCTACTTTTTGTAAGCCTTTCAGGATTGCATTCATTGCTTTTGAATTGTTGTGATGTAGGAGCCTTTCTTCTTTAGTATTAGGACCATGTACAGGAATAGTGTACTCATCTTCAATCACTTCCCATACCTCATTACCAAGTGCCATTAGATGAACCTTCATCCTTGCACTCCAAAGACCAAAATCTGACCCATCAAGAATAGGTGTTGCATTGCCACTTGAATGATCCATTGTGTTCTTTACTAGCTTTTCCTTCAAGTCGTTAAACTTTTCGAAGGCACCGCTCTCGATACCAATTGAAGAACACAAGCTTATACTTGAGAGGGGGGTGAACAAGTATAAGACCTCTTTTTACTTTTTCCTTTATACTTCAAAATAGTAAAGCAATATACCCAAAGCAATATCAAAGCAATGCACAATATCATCCACAAAGTGACACCAATTTTAACGTGGTTCACCCGGAATGGTTAGGCTACATCCACAAAACTTTTCTCTAAAAGTTATCTCAAAGTTCTTTGGGAATCCTTCCCAATTACAATGTTTATGAGCCTCGGCCCAAAGGAGATACCTTCCCCCAATCAGAATTTATGAGCCTCTGCTCAAAGGAGATACCTTCCCCTCTAGCTCCGGAAATGATCCCTCGGAAGATCAACTGCCTCTACCTCTTTCCAACACGTGGAACTCCTTTCCACCGAAGACCTCCTGTCCTCAATGCTTAGCCTAAGAGACCTCTGCCTTCTATGATCACGTCCACAACAGCTCAAGCAACCTATACCAAACACAGTCAGTCGGTCTAGTACAAGTCTTCCTCTGTCTGTCAGATCTCGTCCAACTCTTGAACAAATCAATCCTCTCGCATACAAGCCTTCTCAAAGACTTGCCAACTGTCCTCGGGTTCTTCTCATAGAACCAATGCACCTCTGTCCTCAAGTTCTCCGATAGAACTATCAAACTCAGCTCACAAGTCCTCTCGCTAGGACCTGTCCAAATCTGCTCACAAGTCCCCACCGGAACCTGTCCAAAAGCTGCTCACAAGTCCCCACCGAAACTCTGTCCAAAAATTGCTCACAAGTCCCCACTCGAAACCTCGTCCAAAAACTCAAGCAAGCTCACCAAGAAAAACTTTCTTAGTAGGAAATCACAAAGTGAATTGTTAGAGACCCAATGTGATTTGTCAAACTCATAGAAGCATAAAGAGAATTGTTAGAGACTCAATATGTTCTATACTCAAATCCCAATCTCAAAACTCAACTCAAATCAACTCAGCTCAAACTCAATCTCAAATCTGAAAACTCAACTCAATATCTGAAATGGATAGGATAGAATGTTTTCTTTCAAGAACATGAAACCCCAACAATTGCCAACTATGCAAAGAATCACATAACAATGATACTCATGTTCTTTTCACCATCAATTAGGGTTTCAACAACAATGCTCATCAAACAAGGTTTAGTCAACCAACATCATTCAACTCAACATCAACCTTGAAGCATTCAACCAATCATCACAAGAAAAGGAAACAAGTAGAAATCCTTTTCCCTCCAAAGATATTTGAACAAAACAACCACCAACACAATATCACCAAATGCAAAGAATAACTTGCTCAAATCAACTCAATGGAGTAAGCCCAATATCATGAATCAAGTAAAGCAATAACTTGATCAAACAACCTCTATGGAAGCAACTCAACCATCAAACTCAAAATAGCCAACCAAGGGTTCCACCAACTCAATGCAAGTAGCAAGACTCACAAACATAAACCCTAGTGCACAATGCTTCCACTACCTCAAACCAGAATTATGCATTCACCAAAACTCTCATCAAGGATAACAATGCATAAGAAGTCTTCAACAAACCAGAAAATAGGATTTACACCCAACCAAAGGAAACCTAGTTGAAAACCTTTTCACTCCAACCTTATTTCAGAAAAACATACACCAATCATACTCATAAGGAAAATGTGCCCATACCTTTTTGGAGTAGAAGAAAATTGATCCTTAAATCTGTCACCACACACAACCCTCAAACTTCCAACCAAGTTAGGGTTAGAACCAAGATAAATGAGCATATATAAAAACTTTCCTTAATACACCTTTTAGCTCCTCTTCTTTAAAAACAACCACCAAAGAAGCCAAAAACACAACAACCAAAACTTACACCTTATATCTCCATTTTTAAATTTAGCATAGCAAAAGACTAATCTCAAAAATACAACCAAAGAAATATCCCCTTATTTCTCCTATGTCTTTTAAACAATGCTAAACAATGCCAAAAATCATATCAAGAAAATAATCACACCTTATAATGGCTGCCCTTGAAGAATCCGAAATTCGTGGCACAAAACACGTTTTAATAAAAACATGACTAATCCATGCACAGCTCCCTCCGCGGGGATCGAAACGCAGACCTCCGCCTATGCAAGGCCCAAACACAGCCTTCGCTGCCACTAGCCCACAAGGGGCTTACGAAGTCCAAGACGGACTTCCTTCCACATAAACGGTCAAGCTTTTCGAAAGCTTTTCAAACCACGAGCTCTCCTCTTTCGCAACGTAAACAAAACATTCGATCACAGCCAAACCAATTAATTGCCTTCGATTTTCCAAGTGGGTTTAACCTTAGGAACCTTCTCATATTTATAGTCCATACGTAGACTTTAGAACACGTCATCTGCAAAGAAAAGTAATTTCGAATTTAATCGAAATTTGCTTTCTAAAGGGTTTAAAAACCCTTAAAGTATTTTTAATAAATTAAAAATAATTTCTCCCTTAATTAATTAAATAATTAATTAATTAAAACCTTGAAGGGTTTTAAATAATAATTAAATAAATAATAAAGAGAACCTCCATTGGTTTTAATAAAAACCATTGCCAATGGAATCTCTCCGGATTCTCTTAAAAAGATTCTCTTGGAATCTTCCACCTTTGAAGCCAACACATCCTCTTAACATTAATGTCATTTCCTTTTGACATCAATGACAACTCATAGACAAGAAGCTAGGATCTCAAACCCAAAATTGCCAACATCTTCCCTTGTGTACCTTGTCCATCCCTATTTTTATTTTGGTACATGTGCCTTTCTGCATCCCTATTCTTATGATCTTATTTCTCATCACCACTACTATTTTAGTTTTTGGATAATCAGATGCATAGTGACCATATTTTCCACATTTAAAACATCTAACTGATTTCGTACCTTTATATTTTCTTGAGTCCTTGTTTCTTCTGCCATAATTGACTTCTTCATCACTGGGTAGATCATTGCTCGAATCTAAATTATTACCCTTAGTATTCTTAGTGGCTTTAAATGTTGCTTCTTTATGGGGAATAGGTTCCTATTTTATTCTTATCTCAAATACTGTGAGAATGCCATGTAATTCATCTCTTGTCAAATGATAAATATATTTTAACTCTTCTATAGCTGAAATATTTTCACTAAACCTTTTTGGGAGTGACCTTAGAATCTTATCACACACATCAGGTTCTGAAACTTCAAGCCCAAGATCTTGCATGGAGCTAACAACCTTATCCACATGAAGTAGATATCCTATAATATTTTCTTCATCCTTTATTTTTAGGTCTTCAAATGCTTTCTTGAAATTTTGCAACTTTACCCTTTTGACATTTTTATCTCCTTCATATATGCCTTGCAACTTATCCCAAATATACTTTGTTGATTTGCAATGCATAATATTTATAAAATATATTTCATGTAACCCATTTTGAATTGCATTCATTGCTATTGAATTATAAATATGTAGAAGCTTACCATATTTATTTTTAGGTGGAGTTGCGGGTGGTGTGTATCCATTTTCAACTACTTACCATACTTCATTTCCAAGTTCCATTAGATGAAAATTCATCCTTGTGCTCCATAGTGTATAATTGTTCCCATAGAACAATGGTGCTGAATTTCTTGAGGATCCACTCTGATAATCCATCTGTGTTCTTGTAAGATTTTTATTCAAGCTATTAATATCTTCTAAAGAAACCTGCTTTGATACCAATTGAAGAACACAAGCTTATACTGAAAGGAGGATGAACAACATAAGATCACTTTTACTCTTATTTCAAAATAAATATTATGCAATGTATCAATAATAATATCAACAGTAGTAATCAAAGCAATACACAAATCACCACACACAATAGAGACACCAATTTAACATGGTTCACCCAATGTGGGCTACTCCACAGAGAAAATATTTCACTAAAATTTTCTCAACAAATCTATTGGAAATCCTTTCCCTATTACAATGTTTATGGACCTTTGTCCAAAGGAGACACCAATCCCCTACTAAAGTTTGTGCATATCTATTCATAGGAGAACTCTTTCTCCTTAGCTCTGGTTGGTGATATTCTAGAAGAACTGCTGCTTCCACTGCACTGGCTTATGGATCTCTATCCACTAAAGAATCCTATCCTTACTCATAATACTTGTCTTAACTGCTCTAGCTAATGGACCTCTATCCATTGGAGACTATCTTCCTCTATACTCTGTCACCTCCAAATCTTACTCTTAGCTCTGTCTTAAATCTACACTAAACACAGTCCTTCGGTCTAGCACAAATATGCTCAATCTCTATCCTCAAATTTGTACTAAACACATTTATTTGGTCTATCACCAATCTTCTCAATCTCTATCCTCAAATCTGCACTAAATACAACCCTTCATTCTAGCACAAATATACTCAATATTTATCCTCAAATATACATTAAACACAATCCTTCAATATAGCATAAATCTTCTCAATATCTATCCTCAAATTTGTATTAAACATAGTCCTTTGGTCTAGCACAAATCTGCTCAATCTCTTTCAATCTCTTTCTCAAATCAAATTAGAATGTAGAACAATTTATTTCACAGAATTTGAACTATCACTTCAACACTTTCAATTAACTAGGCTCAATCAACTCCACTCAATCAAATCCACTCAATAAATCACTCAAATAAATACTCCTTGCTTACAAACCCTAGTCCAAGCATATGAACACTCACTCAAATATTTCCAACAATGCTTGTTAACCAATCTCACATAACAATGATACTCATGATCTTGTAAACCCTAATTCAAAATAGTTTACAAATTCACATAACAATGATACTCATGTTCTTTCACAAACCCTAGTTCAATATAGTTCACAACTTCACATAACAATGATACTCATGTTCTTGCACAAACCCTAATCATGCATATAAAGGTTCAACCAATGTTTCCAACAATGCTTATCAAATAATATTTCTATATTCAACCTTTATTCTAGAAAACCTTGAAGTATTAATACAAAACCAAACTCAAAAATGCTTATCAAACAATCATTTTCACTCCAACTTAGCATTCACAACATCCAACAATCACTCACAAGAAATATGTGCCCATACCTTTTTGTTTTATGAAGAAGTGCCCTTAAAAACCTATCTCAATTATAACCACTTTCCTTGCCAAGCACAAAGGTTAGATGACAAAAATATCACTCTAACACTTCTTCAAAATATTTCTTCAATACAAAAAAATAACACTCAAATACACCTTATAATCTCCAACTTTAAAATAATATTCAACAACCTTCAATATCAAAAATAATAAATTTCCTTACTACCTTATAACTCAATCACTTAAAAATTCAACTCAGAAATTAAAGTTTTGCATTCCCATTTTAACTCCCCTAAACAACTTATAATCCAAATTAATTATACAAAAACCTTAATTAAAATAAACCTTTGGAAACAAAAATATTTTTCCTCCTTTTATTTTTTGCAAGCTAGGTCAACCCAAATAACGCACATACCTCTATTATGCTGCCCAAAAGGCCTTGGTAGGATTCAAGCCGTCGATGGATCTCCCCCAACTGCTTCTACAGTGCTTGTGCCCACCAACTAGGCTGCATGGCTCCACAAGAGCCAAAAGGCACGAATGTACCTTTGAATTCTTCCTCCTCAAATGACGTAAAAATATAGCACAATATTCCCTTCAAAAAATAGAGTGCACAAGGTTTGAACCTGCACTTGGTGTTCCCAAACGTGTCTAACGCAGCCCTTGGCTACCAACTCAGCTACGAGGGGCTTCGAGTAAATTTTGGAGGCCACAAAATCTTATCCTTTTCTATGCTCAAACACACATGCAAAAATGCAAGCCTTTCTCTCTTTTGCACGAGCCAAAAATCATTTGCATGGATAATTTTCAAATGCCAAACCTTGGCATTATTTATATGCAAACCATAGCATATTCCAACGTCGACGAGCATTCAAATTCGAATATTAATTTTAAATATTAAATAAATATTTAAATTAAACCTTAGCACCCATAATTATTTAAATTAAAATTTTAATCAAAGATTAAAATATTTTAATTTAAATTAAATATGCTTGTGGGTCTTTTCAACTTGGTCCTTGATCTTCTTCAACTTGATTTTTTTGGCCCGAAATAATAATAAAAAAATATTATTATTTAATTTGAACTTGCTGCTTCTTCGCTGGATCTTCATCCTTTGGGTCCTCGTGGGTATATATTATTTAAAAATAAATATTATAACCTATTGCTTTTCAAGACCTTCTTGATTTTGGAGGAAACACTTAATGTCCTCAAAGATGATGAACATAGCATACAAATATTTTTGACATCAATGACAACAAACACTCATCAAAATGTCCAACAGTTACTATAAGAGAATAATACTATGGAAGAAACTTCTAGAGAAAAATTGTGGTTAAGTTGGGAGACAGGAGATATCCATTGCTAGATTGGAAACTTCACAAGAAGAAAATGCCATAGAAGCCTTAAAAGGCCATAGTAGCCTTGATCTAGAAGAAAATACCATAGAAGCCTTGATCTAGAAGGAAATACCATAGAAGCATTGAAAAGGCCATAGACGCCTTGGTACTGAAAAAGGCCACAGAAGCCTTGATCCTAAAAAATGCCACATAAGCCTTGATACTGAAAATGCTATAGAAGCCTTGATCTTGAAGAAAAAAAATATATCTAACTTAGAAGCAGATTTCGGTACTAATATTTTGTTGCAGGAACATGAAGATTTAGTGAGTTGGTAAAGCTTCCTACAAGAATTTTAGGAGGATTATCTTCTTTAGAATCAATCCAAAGCCTAAAGAAAAAGATATTAGGAGAAGATATCATTGATGAAGAAGGACTAGGAGAGTCCTGCTTGAATACAAAGGTAGAAAAATTAGATATCCATGAGAAGATCTCACCACTAACACTTACAAAAGAAAAAGGTTGAAGATAAGGTCTCAAGGAAGACCAAAAGGAGCTACAGAATCAAAGGCCTTGAAGAGTTCTCTATGAGCATCCTGTAAAAGGCTTGGTGAGCCTTTCTGAAGAATTCATCAAAGGAGTTCCAAGGATAACTCATTGGATAAATTCACTATTAGATATAGTGAAATATTTGGAACAATTGTTGTCATTCGACAACAAGCCCAAGAAGAATAATTTGGCAAGGAGTACCAAATATTAGAAGACCTCAAGACATACATAGTCTTGAGAAGAAGCCTACCAAATATAGGAGACCTGGAGATTACCTCTCACAACAAGAAGACACCACTTCAGTATTAAATATCTCTTCACATCTACATCAAAAATGAGGAGACTACAAGAGGAGAACAAGCCACCAAAAGGCTCGTGAAAGGGAGACCATATTTTGGTGATGACGAAGTTGTTCAAGGTAGCCTACAAAAAGAGTTGCAAGATCTCATCTAAGATAGCAACTTGGTGATCATAGACACCAAGATCTACATCCTACAAAGAAGTGGTGAAAAGGGCTTTCAAAAAAAGGTAAGCAACTATTGGTGCTAGTAGATTCATTAAGTGGACTACTTATCAGATTTTTGTAAGCACCTTAAATAGATTGAAGTTGCAAAAAGGAGAATTAAATTAGAGTCTTCAAAAAGGTGCAAAAAGAAAGGATTCTTTAAGGTTCATTTTCACTTTAGTATTTTATTATATTTAAAAATATCTTAAACTATCTATCAACTACCTATTATCTACTTTGGAAAAGAAAATGAAGACTAGCTCCTATTACCTTTCTATTAAAGAAATTTTAAAATAATTCTAGAAGATTCATTTCAGATTATTCTTGATTAAGTTGCAGTAAATTGGTTAAGTGTGTTAGTTTTTGAGAGTTAATTGGAGTAATAGGGTGATATTATTAGTGCATTAAAATATGATTAGATTTGCACTATTAGATTACTCTTAAAAAGATTATTGCTTGTGTTCTTGAGAAGGGCACAAAAATAGAATTCAAACTGTCTAAAGACACTATTAGTGCATAAATATCTATAACTTTGGGTGGCTTGAGGAAGCCAAAAAATAAGCTCTATCCTCCAAGTTTTGGAGAAGAAATTAACCACCAAAAAGAGCATCAAAGGAATCATTGAATGAGACTTGGTGAGTCTCAAGTTCAAAGAACAATAATAGTACATAAAAATACAGCAAAATAAAACTTCCATCATGTGGTTACAAGCTTGTAACCTTTCATAAAATGTCCAAGCTAAAATGGGATATGCTCATTTTAAAGGATAAACTCAAAACCCTTATTGCACTCAAATATTCTACCTCAAAACAAAAAAAAATAGATGTGAAAAAAAAATGCAAAATGAAGGTGCAATAAGAATATTTTTTGTAAATCTATTTTACATTATATTGCACAAATCCTAATCTGGTTATACAGGAAGAAAAATGCAGATTTAAAGGTGCTCTAGAGGCACTACACTGTTGTAAATTTGAGTTAATTTGAGGTATTTTATGTTGTCATTGATGTCGAATGGATCATATTTGGTTTTTCTGGCCAAAATATTTCATAAATAAGCATTTATGATATTTTGGAAAGCATGGAAATTTATAAGGTTTTTATGAAAACCAAGGCAGGCAAAATAAAAGGTTTTATTTAAAACTATGGTGGGATTATGTGGAAAGGGATTTTCTTAAAATCCAAGGTGGAATTTTGTTTCATCGAAAAAGGACCTCCGGTGATGAAGATATTAAAGTTTAAAGTTTAAGTTTAAATTAATGGAGGACCGACCTATGTGCAATTAATGGAGGGTGGCATATATATATATATATATAAAGGTTTAAATTTATTTAGGAAAGGGAGCATATTATATATCGTCAAAAAGCTTATTTCGAGGGCTATTTTACTAACTTATTTAGAAGGAGAAATAAGGTGTGTGTAAAGAGATATTTCTGATTTTGAAAAGGGGTTCCAAAAGTGAATTTTGCCTTGTTATTTTTCAAGAGGATTAATTATTTCATGAGGTGATAAGGTATGCAATATTGTGATTTATTTTATTTTATGGTATAAGTGGTTTTGGGAGTGAAAAGGTTATGCAATATTTTGATTTATTTTATTTTATGGTACAAGTGGTTTTAGGAGATATAAGGAAGTTGTGCAATTAAAGGCCTTGGTGATGATTATTGAAAAGTGGAGTAATGTTGATTATTTTGTGATCTACTAACCCTTGTGAAGATTGGAAAAAGAATTTTATGATTGTGGAAGATTTACAAAGAGGTTTTTTCATCTTCATAAAATGTATGGGCACATTCTCCTATTGATTGTTTATGGTGGTTGATTTTTGAAATATCATTGGAGGGAAAAGGATTGTTTGTGGTTTCATTTTTGAAAGTGGTTGGTTGAATGCTTCAAGGTTTTTTGAATTGAGAGTTGTGTCTAAAACTTTTTTGATAAGCATAGTTGTTGAAGCCAATTGGTTTTAAAATAACTTGAGTTAGAAAAGAACATGAGTATCATTGTTATCTGAGATTTGTGGTTGAGCATTATTGGAAACATTTGAGTTGGTTGATACATACTTGGACTAGGGTTGTGTGAGAGAGAGTTGTCCCTTGTGGTGATTGGTTGATTTGAGTTTATTGAGCCTAGTCAAGTGATGTGTGAAGTGATTGTTCAAGTCCTATGAAATAAACTATTCCATTATTCTGATTTGAGTTGAGAGTAATATTAGAACATATTGAGTCTCTAAAAATTCTCTTTATGCTTCTATGAGATTGACTTGAGTTGAGTTGAGATTGATTTGAGTTGAGTTGAGTTGAGATTTAGATTAGAACATATTGAGTCTCTAACAATTCTCTTTATTCTTCTATGAGATTGACTCGAGTTGAGTTGATTTGAGATCATTGTGGATCATTGTTGTCATCCATTAAAGAGTACATTGCCATTCATTGTTGAGTTCATATTTGAGCTTTGTCTTGATAGATTTGTGGATGAGATTTGAGTTCTCCTTGAGAATGATTGATTGAGCCCGTGAGAAGGCATTTGTGGGCAATTTTTAGAAAGCTTTGTGGATAGTTTTGGGACAGATTTATGGACAAGTTTTGGGATAGTTTTATGCACAGAGTTTAGAGTAGATTTGGGCAATTTCTTGGTGAGCTTGCTAGAGCAGATTTGGGCAAGTTCTTGGTGATCTTGCTAGAGCAGAATTGGGTAAGTTCTTGGTAAGCTTGCTAGAGCATATTTGGACAAGTTCTTTGTGAGATTTCTTGAGTAGATTTGGACAAGTTCTATGTGAGCTTGTTAAGGATATTTGACAAGTTCTATGTGAGCTTGTTAAGCAGGTTCTGTGTGAGCCTATTGAGCAGGTTCTTAGTGAGCCTATTGACAGAGCTTTGGAGGTGACAAAGTATAGAGGATAGAGTCTCAATGGATAGAGATCTAGTAGCCAACATAGTTGAAGACAAATATGAGTGAGGAGTCTTCAAGTGGAGAGAGGTCCACCAGTTAGTGCAGCAGAGAGACAAAGTCTTCTAGAATATCACATAGCCAGAGTAGAAGAGGAAAGAGTTCTCCTATGGAAGAGATCCACAAACTTGAGATTAAGGGATCAACATCTCCTTTGGACAGAGATCCATAAACATTGTAATTGAGAGTGATTCCCAAAGAGATTGATTGAGAAAGTTTTAGTAAAATATTTTCTCCGTGGAGTACCTCACATTGGGGGAACCACGTTAAATCTTGTGTCTCAATTATGTGTGGTGACTTGTGCTCTTGCTTACTACTACTATCTGAGTTATTAATGCACACTGCTATATTTGGTTATTGCAATTAAGGACATTAATTGATATTGGTTTGGAAAGAAATTAAAAAGTGGTCTTATATTGTTCACTCCCCCTCTTAGTATAAGCTTGTGTTATTCAATTGGTATTAGAGTGGGTTCCTTTAGAAAGGCTAATAGCTTGAGGGAAGATTCTACAAAGAACACATATGGCTTCACAAAAAGGATTATCTTCAAATAAGGATCCATTATTTGATGGTAACAATTATGCTTTCTGGAGCATGAGAATGAAGAACTACTTGATATCACAAGGATATGAGGTATGAAAAATGGTTGAAAAAGAGTATAAGGTTGAAGGTGATCCCGAGGAAGATAATACTACTAGGAAATTGGTTGAGATAAATTCAAGAGCAATGAATTGTATTTTGAGTGGGCTACGTGAGACAGATTTTGCAAAGGTCATGGTATGTACTTTAGCTAATGAGATGTGGACCAAGTTGAGGAATACTTATGAAGGAGATTCCAAGGTAAAGTTGGCAAAGAAATATTACTACATTGTAGAAGCAAGTGATAATTCAGATTACAGTGATAAAGATCAGTTAGATGAAGAAGAATGTACATTATTTGAAATAAATGAAGAAAAACAAGAACATCTACAACAATTGCAACAAGGACAATTATTTGAATAAGAAAGCAACAATTCTAGTGATAATTCCAGCAGCAGTGATGATGAAGAATAAAATTCCACAAAACAAGAAAATAAAATCAGGAGGTTGAAAAAGAAAATAAAGAGGCTTGAAAATAAGGTTCAAGAAAATAAAAAAGTCAATATGATGCTTAATCAACACATTCAAGATTTTGAAAAAGAGCTTCAGGAATTAAAAGAGTTTGGCATCACTATTTCTGAGAAACTAAAGGAGAGGAAAGAAATATGTGATCAGTTAGAATAAGAAGATCATAAAATTTTGGGGACCTACATAAATGAGTTAGCATGATTTCAAAAAAATTCAAAAACACTAGATAATTTTTTGGATTTACAACGAGATCCATTTATAAAGACAGGGTTTGGTTATGAAGAAGGGAAATCGAAAATAAGTACACAAGGTCCTATATTTGTATCAGGAGGTTTCATTTCAGAAATCTATAAGGAAGAACCAGTTTTCAAAGAAAAAGAAGCAGCAAAAATGGATACTTGTATTTCAGAGGCTATAGATATGTGTACCAATTTGCTACTTAACACAAATGAAGAAAAAGAAGAGGGATATTCCAAAGCACCAAAGGTTCATATTTGAGGTTTGGGGAATCACACTCAAAAGGAAAGGAAGTTCTAAAATATGAAAGCAAAGAAGAACCTAATATTTGTGAGGAAAGTTACAAAGTTCCTATGGCTCCAAATTTAAGTTTGGTACTTGTTTTGAGATAGGTGAATCAAGTTCAAAGGAAAAATAAATTATTGAAGAGAAATGCAAGGAAGAAACTAAGGAAGAGGTTTTAAATACTACAAATAATATTCAAGGATGCAATGCACAAGTTGAAGATGATCATAAGGATAATGATCAAGAAAGGTATGAATAACCAAGGCATGAACAAAGGGCTTTTCAAGGACATTGTTTTTCTTGTAATGGATTTGGACATAGGGCTATACATTGCAGAATCCATGGATCAAATAAGTTTGATTTTTCTAGAAGAAACTTCAAGGGAAGAAGGTATGGTTTTTAGGGATATTGCTTCTCATGCAACAGGATTGGTCATAGAGCTTTTCAGTGAAAATAAAATGAGCAACATGGTTTTGGTTTTAGAGTTACAAATTCAGAAGTCATGGTTATAATGGTCATGAAAACAGAGCTTCACAATACAAGGTTCAGGAAAGGAATGGATATGGAAATTATTTTAAGAATAATTTCAGGACATGGACACCAGCCAAAGGCCACAATATTAAGTATTTTAATTGTAATAACTTTGGGCATATTGTAATATGGTGTAAAACTCAATTCCAAATAGGTTCAAGGCAAGCAGGTAAAAAAGGTTCAAGACTTAAAGGAATGTTCATCAAACTGGATATGTCTAAGTCTTATGATAGGGTAGAGTGGGGCTTCTTGGTCAAGATGTTGGCAGCCTTTGGTTTTTCTCAGGACTGGATTGCCTGGGTCATGAGCTGTATCTCTATGCCTTCATACTCTATTTTAATTAAGGGGCTTCCCTCGCCACCTTTTGGAGCCTCTCGGGGTCTTCGCCAAGGAGACCCTTGCTCTCTTTATCTCTTTATCATCTTGGCTGAAGGATTAGGCGAGACTCCTCCCGAGAAGAAGACTTCAAGGACGAGATAACAGGAATTAAAATCGGGGCTGAAGTTTTGACTCATTTACAGTTTGTGGATGATACTGGATTGGTGGGAGTGGCCAGCCTCAGGGAAGCAAGAGGAATCAGAGATTCTCTAAATGTCTACCTCCGGGACTCTAATCAAGTCATCAATGAAAAAAAATCCAAAGTGGTCTTCTTTAATCTTGATCAAAGGTCACAAGACAAAGTTATTGAGATCTTGGGATTCACTAGGACCTCTCTTCCTGTAGTTTACCTGGGGGTTCCTCTGCATTTCAAAAAACTAAAAGCTGATTTCTGGAAGGACCTTTTGGATGGCATCAAAGAGAGAATGAATCACTGGTCTCATAGATGGTTAAGCTATGGGGGCCGACTGACTTTCCTGCAGTCTGTTATTCAGGCCATGCCAATTTATAAATTCTCTATCCTGGCTGCCCCTCCTTCAATTTGGAAAGAGCTAGACAAAGCGGCTAGAATTTTTCTTTGGGATGGTGCCAAAGGAGAGAGGAAATGGGCCTTGGTTGGTTGGGATAATGTCACCCAACCCAAGGAAAAAGGTGGGCTGGGATTAAGAAGCTCCAAGTTTAACAATCAGGCTTTGGCTGGTAAACTGTATTGGAGGTGGATTTCCCAGCCAACGTCCCTCTTCAGCAGAATCCTCTCTAGTAAATACTTGGGTCTTGGTCACCCCAATGACTTGGGCCGCTTTCCTTTAGAGGGTAATGGATCATTAGTGTGGCAGGCTCTCAAGCTTGGATCTTGCATTATCAAAGATCAATTGTTCTGGAAAGTTGGGAGAGGGGAGAAGGCCCGGTTTTGGACTGATTCTTGGGATCAGAATCCTCCCATTCTTGCTGTGTTTCCTGAATTGCATCCATTAAAATCAGCTCTAGAAGATAAGGGATGGATCCATATTGAGAGCTACTTCAATACCAGCCAATTGGGGGAGTATAAGATTCAAAAGTTCAAGTGGTTGGGTGAATGGCCATTTCCAATCCCCCCGGAGCAGGCTCCAACTCTGGAAAAAATCTTGTCTGAACGGTTTCTTACTAGGAGAGATGAGGAGGATGAGCTTTCCTGGGGCTTTGGGAACCTTGGGGTTTATACTATGAAGGAGGGCTATGATTCGATCCTTCCAGAGCCCCCCCCACACTCTTTTCTAGTTCAAGAATGGAGGAAGATTTGGCATCCCAAGGGCTGGTCGAAAGTGAACTTCTTTGCCTGGCAGCTTATGCACAATGGAATCCTGACCTTTGACAATATCAGAATCAGAGGCATCATTGGCCCTTCCCAGTGTGTTTTATGCTATAGGAATGAGGAAACTACTGATCATATTCTGTTTGATTGTCCTTTCACACAACAAATTTGGCATCGTTGGTTCTCCCATTTTAAACTTCAGGATTTTGGAGACTTGTCTCGGACCAATTTATGGGAAAGCTGGAAGAGAGGTAGATTCACATCTAAAGCTCTTCAAATTGGCTGGGAGCTTGGTTTCATTTTTATTTGGTGGCAGGTGTGGTTGGAAAGAAATGCTCGTATTTTTTGTGAAACCTTCTCTTCGGTGGATGGGATATGGCAGGTCATCTGGAGCAAAGTAGTGGAAACCGTTGCCATCTATGCTGAGGAAAATCAGCCTGCTTCTAAGCCTCTGGAAGAGAGAGCTACTGATCTTGAGAGACATGTTAGAAGTTGTTGGAAACCTCCCCCAGAAGGCTAGATCAAAATCAACACTGATGGAGCTACAAAAGGCAATCCGGGCAATGCTGGAAGTGGAGTAATTTGCCATGATCATGCTGGGGCTATGCTCTATTGGGAATTGCAAGGTTTGGGATATGCCACAAACAATGAATCCGAGGCCTTTGCTATTAAATCTGCTTCCATCTGGGCCATCAAGCAGGGTCATAGAAAGATAATCATTGAGTTTGATTCCCAAATCCTGGTTGGCGCTCTTGATTGCATGAGGAACTTTGCCTTAAAAGCTTGGAGGCTATGGATTCTGGTCTCCCAAATTAAAGAGCTTTGGAAGGAATTAGAGGATGTGATACCTGTTTATGCTAGCAGAACTCTTAATAAGGCAGCTAATTTCCTTACTAAGATGGGTGCTGAGAGGGAGGTTGGGATGCATCTGCATAGTGATATGCCTGTGGAGGATGCAGAGATTAGACAAGGCCTTGAACAAATTTTGAAATAATGTGCAGTGTTTTTTATGCTAAGGAAATTTTTTGTCGCGATATCGCGACCTGTAGTGCTGTCGTGGCCTCAAGCCGGAAGCTGTCGTGATATCGCGACAGGTTGAGCCTTCGCGGCCTTTGGTGGGTTTCTGTCGTGATATCACGATATGTCGCGCTATCGTGATCCTTGTTGAGATCCTGTCGCGATTTCGCACCTCTTTTGAAGGTGAAGAGCAAAGTTGAAATTTCGTCGCGATATAAAGACAGGTTGGAGAGTGGGAAGCTGCAAGGTAATCTTGTCGCGATATCGCGACACGTTTGGCACTTAAGTGGTTGGGAGGAAAATTGTCGTGATATCA
This sequence comes from Wollemia nobilis, assembly GCA_028583015.1. NCBI lineage: Eukaryota > Viridiplantae > Streptophyta > Pinopsida > Araucariales > Araucariaceae > Wollemia > Wollemia nobilis. The sequence continues at coordinate 5,201,015 of JAQPPZ010001063.1, read as the reverse complement.
CGACCTGTAGCGCCGTCACGGCCTCGAGCTGGAATTTGTCGCGATTTCGTGACAGGTTGAGCCTTTGCGGCCTTTGGCGGGATTCTGTCGTGATATCGCGACATGTCACGCTATCGCGGCTCTTGTTGAGATTATGTCACGATTTCATGCCTCTTTTGAAGATGAAGAGCAAAGTTGATAATTCGTCGTGATATCATGACAGTTTGGTAAACTGGAAGCTGCAAGGTATTTTTGTCGCGATATCGCGACACGTTTGGCACTTAAGCGGTTGGGAGGATAATTTTCGCGATATCGCAACCCTTTTGTGGCATGAGAGTCGTTTAGAAACTTCGTCATGATTTCGTGATGCCTTTGTTGGTTGGATGATGCGGAGACAGTCCGTCGCGATTCCGCGACCTTTTTGGCGCTTTGGTGCTCTTCGGAGTTGTAGTCGCGATTTCACGATGCCTTTGCTGTTTGGCTACTGGAAGGTGCTGTCGTTGCGATTTCACGACTCCTTTTGCGTGTGGCTGTCGAGGGCCCTTCCTATCGCGATATCGCGACATGTCGCGATATCGCGACATGTCACGATTTTGCGACTGTTGGCGTCGACGCGATCGATACGGGGGTGACTGCCGTGATTTCACGACATGTCACGATTTCACGACATGTCACCTTTTCACGCCCTGTTGTTTTCTTTGCCCTATGGTTGTTAGTGCTGCCTTTGTGCTTTGCACTTGTTGTGTTGCTCTTTGCTCTGGGTCGGGATTTGTTCTCTCCCGTTTGTAATTGTTATTTGTTTTAATACAAGTTTTTCATTTTTTTCAAAAAAAAAAAAAGGTTCAAGACAAGAAGATCATGTAATTCATCAATAGAAGGATATCAAAAAAACATGGAAGGAAGTTGATAGAAGAAAGAATCAATGTAATATGGGAGTAAAGGTACTCCCACCCCAAAATTAATCACCTCAAGAGAGAAGGTGGTGAGGGGGCTTTGCTTAAGAGTCATATCTTTTAGCCCCATAGGTGTCCCTTTTGCCATTGATGTCAAAGGGGGAGAAATTTGAGTAAGAGGGAGAGCATTGAGTTAGGGGAAGCAACCTCAAAAGAGAGCATTGAGTTAGGGGGAGCAGCCTCAAAAGAGAGCATTGAATTAGGGGTCCAGCCTCCAAAGAGAGTATTGAGTTAGCGGGAGCAGCCTCCATAGAGATTATTGAGTCAGGGGGAGCAGCTTTGATTCTCAGAGATGGTTTTTGTAATGATTGTCATTTTTTCTTTAGAGGTGTTTCCATCAATGGAAAATGGGGATATTGTTGGAAATTTAATTTAATTTGAGGAATTTTATGTTTTCATTGATGTCACATGGATCATAGTTGGTTTTGGTGGCCAAAATATTTCATAAATAAGAATTTATGATATTTTGGAAAGCATGGAAATTTATAAGGTTTTTATGAAAACCAAGGAAGGAAAAATAAAAGGTTTTATTTAGAACCATGGTGGAATTATGTGGAAAGGGCTTTTCTTAAAATCCAATGTGGAATTTTGTTTCATCGAAAAAGGACCTACGGTGATGAAGATATTAAAGTTTAAAGTTTAAGTTTAAATTAATGGAGGGTCGACCTATGTGCAATTAATGGAGGTTGGCATATATATATATATGTAAAGGTTTCAATTTATTTAGGAAATGGGACATATTATATATTGTCGGAAATTTTATTTCGAAGGCTATTTGACTAACTTATTTAGAAGGAGAAATAAGGTGTTTGTAAAGAGATATTTCTGATTTTGCAAAGGGGTTCCAAAAGTGAAGTTTGCCTTGTTCTTTTTCAAGAAGATTAATTCTTTCATGAGGTGACAAGGTATGCAATATTGTGATTTATTTTATTTTATGGTATAAGTGGTTTTGGGAGTCAAAATGTTATGCAATGTTTTGATTTATTTTATTTTATGGTACAAGTGGTTTTAGGATATATAAGGAAGTTGTGCAATTAAAGGCCTTGGTGATGATTATTGAAAAGTGGAGTAATGTTGATTATTTTGTGATCTACTAACCCTTGTGAAGATTGAAAAAAGAATTTTGTGATTGTGGCAGATTTACAAAGAGGTTTTTTCAACTTTATAAAAGGTATGGGCACATTATCCTATTGATTGTTTATGGTGGTTGATTTCTGAAATATCATTGGAGGGAAAAGGATTGATTGTGGTTTCCTTTTTGAAAGTGGTTGGTTGAATGCTTCAAGGTTTTCTGAATTGAGAGTTGTGTCTAAACCTTGTTTGATAAGCATAGTTTTTGAAGCGCATTAGTTGTGAAAGAACTTGAGTTAGAAAAGAACATGAATATCATTGTTATGTGAGATTTGTGGTTGAGTATTATTGGAAACATTTGAGTTGGTTGATATATAATTGGACTAGGGTTGTGTGAGAGAGAGTTGTACCTTGTGGTGATTGGTTGAGTTGAGTTGATTGAGACTAGTCAAGTGATGTGTGAAATGATTGTTCAAGTCCTATGAAACAAACTATTCCATTATTCTGATTTGAGTTGAGAGTAATATTAGAACATATTGAGTCTCTAAAAATTATCTTTATGCTTCTATGAGATTGAATTGAGTTGAGTTGAGATTGATATTAGAATATATTGAGTCTCTAACAATTCTCTTTATGCTTCTATGATATTGACTTGAGTTGAGTTGAGATTGATTTGAGTTGAGTTGAGTTGAGATCATTGTTGTCATCCATTGAAGAGTACATTGCCATTCATTGTTGAGTTCATCTTTGAGATTTGTCTTGATAGATTTGTGGATGAGATTTGAGTGCTACTTGAGCATGATTGATTGAGCCTGTGAGAAGGCATTTGTGGATAGTTTTGAGAAAGCTTTGTGGATAGTTTTGGGACATATTTGTGGACAAGTTTTGGGATAGTTTTGTGGATAGATTTGTGGACAGATTTTAGAGCAGATTTGGGCAAGTTCTTGGTGAGCTTGCTAGAGCATATTTGGGCAAGTTCTTGGTGATATTGCTAGAGTAGAATTGGGAAAGTTCTTGGTGAGCTTGCTAGAGCAGATTTGGGCAAGTTCTTTGTGAGCTTGCTTGAGAAGATTTGGACAAGTTCTGTGTGAGCTTGTTAAGCATATTTGACAAGTTTTGTATGAACTTGTTAAGAAGGTTCTATGTGAGCCTATTGAGCAGGTTATTAGTGAGCCTATTGATAGAGCTTTGAAGGTGATAGAGTACAAAGGACAAAATCTCAGTGGATAGAGATATAGTAGCCAACACAGTTAAAGACATATCTGAGTGAGGAGTCTTCAAGTGGAGAGAGGTCCACCAGTTAGTGCAGTAGAGAGACAGAGTCTTCTAGAAGATCACATAGCTAGAGCAGAAGGGGAAAGAGTTCTCCTATGGAAGAGATCCACAAACTTGAGATTAGGGGATCAACATATCCTTTGGACAGAGATCCATAAACATTGTAATTGGGAGTGATTCCCAAAGAGATTGATTGAGAAAGTTTTATTAAAATATTTTCTCCGTGGAGTACCTCACATTGGGGGAACCACATTAAATCTTGTGTTTCAATTGTGTGTGGTGACTTGTGCTCTTGATTACTACTGCTATTTGAGTTATTAATGCACACTGCTATATTTGGTTATTGTAATTAAAGAAATTAATTGATATTGGTTTGGAAAGAAAGTAAAAAGTGATCTTATACTGTTCACCCCCCTCTTAGTATAAGCTTGTGTTCTTCATAAAATTGCTAGAAAAATCAGCCAAAGGTGGTCGTATGCTAGCAACAATCAAGCTCAGCTCAAGGATCCAATCAATGGGATCATACTCCTTGCATCCCAATAAAGAAAGGAAAGCAAAGCAAATGAAATAGCATATATGGAAGAATGATGTAAGAAAGCAATAAATAAAGGAAAACAAAGCATCTATGGAAGGAGGATGTAAGTAACAACATTAATCAAAGAGAAATAGAATCTATGGAAGGAGGATTTATGCAAGCAAGAAATAAAGGAAAACAAAGCACTATTGGAGTATCACTCACTCCACTATCATTGGCAAAAATAAGTGCTTGAAACCTCCATATTATTGCTCCATATTCCAATTGAAAGCAAGTGCAAGTGAATGAAAGAGGAGTGGGGATTATTGAAGCTTAAAGGATCTCCAAAAAGGTTTGTTTGAACCAGTGAAAGGGAGGACATCCATGCAGAGAAGAATGTGAAACTTATCACCAAAGGAGAACCCTAACTCTCAAGTCAAGAGAGCACTCATATTTAAGAAAGGAGTTACAAAAATAGGCTTGTGCATTGGGTGTATGGGATACACTTGTCTCTTAGAAGATTGAATGTTTTGCTAAAGAGTGTAAGGTCTGGACATTACAAGAAGGAATATGAATGTATCATTTGCACCAAACTCCTCTCAAGCACTCAATGTGAAATGGATGTGCCACTTGGCACCTTAGACAAGAATCTTCTCCATATTAAGGACATCAACGACCGAGGTCAAAGGAGAGGGCAAGTAAATTCTCATATTGGCATTTACACTTCATCGTTTGCATGCACAGTGTATAATTGCAGTGTGGAAATAAGGTGCTAGAGCCTTCAATGCTCAATCCAATCAAGGTCAAAGCAAGAGTCCAAGTAGTTCTAGTTTTGGAATACGTATAGCTCCAAGTAATTACATTGGAGGGTGGAGTCACAACATCAAGACATCTACATAAATTGCATGTAGCCCTAGCTTCTCAGTAAGAAAAACACCGTATATTTCTTGGTGAAATGTAAAGTTTAATTCCCAGTATTATATGTTTTCTTTCCTTGGGAGTCATAAGGTTTTAATTAAAGTAATTTAATTAATTGAAAGTAATTTATAAAAGGGAAAACTTTATCAGATAAGAAACAATATTTACAATATAAATCCTAGGAGCTATAAGGATTTCTACAAGAATGAATAATAAATATTTGCAAATATTATTATGATCTAATTTATCCAAATACTAGAGAGTCATAAGGGCTACTACATCAAATTAATTAATTGGAAAATTAGATACACTTACCCTAATTACCAATAGGTTATTTATAAAGAAATGTTTATCAAATCTATTTCAAATGTTGGATATACATATTATTACTGTCTCAAATCTATCAAAAGGATATAAAAGGTCCAACATTATTACCTCTTTAAAATTTTGGATGAGTGCTTAGTTCAATACAAGTAATAAGAGCTAATAAAAATTGATTTTGGCATCTACAAAAAAAATCAATCAAATATTGAACTATAGTTTATAAAAAGTACTATATCTTATCCATAGAAAAATAGGGAGTCATAAGACATTCTACAAACTTGGTAATATTAGCTTTTAACAAAGGTTATCAACCTAAATATCCTTAGGATTAAATACTCACATTACTTGGGAGACATAAGGTAGTCTACAAATCAAGGATCAATATAGGTTTTATCAAATCAAGATTATATTCTTAAATAATCATATATCTTATTATAAGGAGTCATAAAGTAGACTTCTAATATTCTTGAAAAACCTAAAAGGATCTATCATGGATGATATCTTAATAAATACCTTCAATGATGAAGAAATACTACATGAAGTAGAATATTAATCCCAAAACTTAATATATAGTCTAGAAGGATATGAGTATCTATACAATAGTGACAAAGAGAAATTTTCCTTGTTTCTTAAAGAAGCAAAATAAGGTAAATTTACAACATTGATTAGTTATCTTCATGATATTCTCTTCATAGCATGGTGGAATTCACAAATACTGGTTATTTTTTCACCATAAGGATGTCTAATGATATATCTATCACTAATTATGTTTGTGCTTACTCAAAACAAGGAAATAGATAAAGAAAAATATTATTGTGATGATAAACTAACATATCATGAAGCAAAAATTCTACTGGCTACAATACAAAATTACAAGAGGAGAAGAAGAAGAAAAAGGAAGAAAAGACATGCCAAAAAGAAACTTGGCATCATGAAGATTGAACCAGTTGAACACATGCAATAATTAGAAGAACCTCCAATTACATATTACTTTGCATCATATGAATACATTGATTATCTACTGAACCTGATCACAGTTAGCAATGAAGGATCATTCAATCCCCTCCATCCAATGGAAGAAGATCCACTTTGAATACTGAAGTCTTCAATATCCAAATAATGTAATAAAGAGGGTGTTAGAAATAGAGTCTATTACATCATTTGGATAATGCAAATTTACCTTTATCTTGGTACATACTTAGGACATTAGATTACTTTAGGGAGAAGTTATCTAGTTACTTCATGCATTGTAATAACTGCACAAGTGTTAAAGTGCAAGTTGTATATGTGCAAGATGTCCCGTGCACATCTAGGTAGAGTTTTTGTCAAGAAACCTATTTCCTATATAAATATCCATAGGTATAGATCATAGATATAGAGCATACAGTTGCATATAGAGTTAGAGTATTATGATGTAGCATTGTAGTGTGATGGGATGTAATATGCTCAATGCCCATTCTTGAGCAGTAGATCTATTCATGGAGTGTTCATTTCCTCCAAAGCTGTATTATAAACATCTCCATCATATATATATATATATATATATACATATATATATATATATATTATTTTTAGTCATCTTGTAGATTTACTTTATGTTATTTTATTCTGCATCTTGTGTTTGATATCTCCCATTACATGCTACATCAAAAGCTAACACATACAAACCACTTTGAAATCAAATATTTGATGAATAAACCAATGGTGAGTGGATGAGTAGTTATATGGCTCTTATTACTTCAATAATTTTATATCACTATAGTAGATAGACCTAGTAGGGTAAATAAAGTTGTTGGTTTCCTATCAAGACTACCAAAGAACAAGAACAAGTCGATAATGTTTTTACTAATGAATATTTGTTTGTAATATCAAAGCACTCTCTATGGTTCACAAATATTTCTAACTACCTGGTAAATGGGAATATCCCCTGCCATATTAATCCAAATGAGAGATGCTAGCTAGTTAAATAAAGTTCATACTTCCAATGGATAAAAGGATTACTATTTAAATGAAGACTTGATAATGTTTTGTGAAAATATGTGAGGGAAGATGAAGCTTATGATATCCTTCGAGCATGTCATGATGACCTTCTATAGGGTATTACTCTACAAAACAAACTACATAATATATTATAGGAGTAGGATACCGTTATAGAAATATTTGAATATCCTTTCATACTGTCATGCTATTCAAATCCTTGAAGGCCCACAAGCAGATATGTGAGCTCTAGTTGACTCACTGCTTCATCCTAGGATAACTCTGAAATCTAAACAGGCCAGGTATGGACACTCTACTATGAGCTTGCTAATTATTCATTTAAGAAACAACTCTAATAGATTTCAATGAATAGTAAAACATGATGGACCAAGCATATGCTACAAGCATAGTTAAATATATACCAGTGCCTTATCTGTTGGGTTATCGTAGAAATTTTCAATCATTCATATGAAAAATAACATAAAAAGAAAGGAGAAATTGTTGAATATATGATCATTCGAATGTCGTAACAAATATAAGCTCATTAATAAGCAAAGAGATGTTGTCTACATGTTCAAATAATGTAAGATGCAGACAAGATAACATAAACATTGCACAAAGTTTGCTAGAAAGAGAGAACCAAATAGCTTGTATTAAATTCATAATGAAATATTTATAATGAATGAACTCATTATATCACTCAGGTTTTGTTTGAACAATACAATACAATGGATCATCCTGTTCAAATGATATAACAGGAGATTGCTATATATTGTTCTAAAAATAGTGACATATAGACCTTGTCTCTTTAGAACAACTTTTGGAAATCATCTCAGATAGACTGTCCTAATTTCTACAATACCTACACAAGGGTGGAAAGAAATTGAGAAGATGGCTAAACAAAGAAATAGATAATAGACAATAACCTAGGTTGCGCACTTAGAATACCTCTCGAGATATTTTCATGTGATTGCTTGATGATGAAGCCTGACTTCCTTGACCCCTTTTATAACAAAGCTATCCAAAATCAGTTACATATGCTTGTTTTAGAGGCTACCACTTGGAACATTTTCATGGTCAGGCATAATTTCGGCTTCTTGAGTTTGTTGCAATAGAATCAATTGATGCCAATTGTCGAAATATTTTCCAAGTTGCTTATTTATTTTTAAAAATAGAAAGTTGCTTTGTCTGTTATTAGGAATTATATGTTCGACTTTTGATTTGAAGGGGGATCTTATAATAGTGGTTGGCCAGGCCTTTGAAAATAGTATTGAATTTATGTAAAAAGATAAATATGAGTGCATTCCTTTGTATTCTTATTATCATAGTCATATGCCTTCTCATATTTAGGTGCTCTTTGACTAGGACTAACGTAGGTATATTTTAGGATGAAACAAAGGGGGACCTGACTTGATGGTGAAGATAGGAAAGAAAGAACACAATTATATGGAAAAATATGAGAGACAATATGGATGGCGATGGGAATAATTGAGCACAATGGACATGAAATATTACAAATAGTTGTGGTGATATGGCGTGTTGTGGAGCAGACTATGATGATGATCAAGAGAGAACACCCAGAAAGGGAAGGGCAAAGGGGATAGGGAGGAAAGGCATAATGGAAAATGATATCTGGAAGTACATAGATTGGTAGGAGTGACTATAAAGGTACACTTCCATAACTACATTCCATTGGGGTGATCCATCTATAACTACATTCCATTGAGGTATTCCTATCCTTTTGAAGCACAAAAAATACTATTGTTTGAGCACTTTCTTCTTCTTCTTACTACACCTTCTACGTATTTTACATAGGAACTTTCTACCTTGCTCACAGTCTTCCATGATCATTGCTTTTTGCATGCTTTGGCCCATCGTTACTATTGATATTTTTATTATGCCTACTTCCTTCTTTTAAAGCCATATAGAGATAGTCTATCTTGTCAAATAACAACAACATCATCATGCTCTGTATATACAAGTAGATCTACCTATCTTGAGCCTGAATTGAGTCTATCCTTTGACTCACTTGTTTCATGACCTCAATTTTCTTGGTATAGTCCGAGGACTTGAGCTTGTGTGAAATATTTTATTCACATGGCTCAATGATCTCTACTTCAAACAAATTCCTAATTTACTCAGTTTTCTTGCCTTCCTTTTGAGTGGTCTTAAGACGATGACGTTGTATTACTCCTTTGGGCTCTTGTATTTTTTGACTATCGTAATTTTGAAACTTATCATGAATTATTTGGATGATCTTCATCTACCTCAAAGAGATATCTTGTGCTCGAGACACCTTGTAATTTTGCTATTTTTTGTTTCTGGGATGCTTGGCACTCTATACTATCCATTAGTCCTCGAATAGTAAGCCACTAATTCTCCCATGTAGCACAATATTTGTTAATATTGCCTAGGAAGATCTAGGATTGTTGATTCCTTTTTTACCTTTCACCTTGGTCTGTCATTGATTGAATCAGTGATGGGCAGTTATTGCAAGAAATCAAAATAAGTGGGAATATGTTATCGCTGATCATCTGGGGCTATTGTTGATCGAATCAACAATAATATTTTTGTACGGGTGATGACTAGACTTGTTTATCGATGGATTTCTATTATCATTTATGTATGAGAAAAGGCTTTTTGTATATCAATGATGCGACTATGTATAGACTAATTTCTTTAACAATCACTAATGGGAAGGAGGCTTCGCTGATCAAATTGGTGATAAAGCTTTAGACTAGTGATAAGTTATCCTGGCTCTAAGCATTATCGTTGATGGAAAAGACTATCATTGATGAGGTTGACGATGGATTGACTATGAGAGCAATGAAGAGCAAAAATTATTTCAAGAGAGTTTTAGCCTATCACTGATGGGTGTTATGGTCACTGATTTGAATCAATGATAAGGCTTTGCAGGAGTGACAACTTCATATTTAAAACAACTTTACCTGACCAAATTCTTCTAGGAGAGGAACTTGCTAGGCTAACATTGTGAAGACCCTCACATTAGGCTTGAACCATTTTTTTCACTCATTAGGAAGTGCAATCACTGATCAATTTAACTATGATGTCTTGCAAGGATGAAAATGTATGCTGCCTCAGAGCTATCACTGATCGAATTGATGACAATGCTTTTGCAAGAGTGATAATGTATTTTTGTGATCTTAATTGCTCATTGATGTCTATATTTGGTCATTGATGGAATAGTGCTTTTAAAACATGATGGCACTTTTCAAATTTTAGGCTAGGTTGTAGTTGGTCACTGATGAGATAGAATATCAGATATGGGATTAGCAATTGTGGTTTGGATGAGCGATGGGCAATCTTCTATCACTGATGACTAACTCAGGTCACTGATAGGATTGACGATGAGGGTTTTGATGAGCGATGACATTTTTTGGGTTTAAGTCTATCGGTGATGACTTAGAATTTTCATGGATTATATCGATGAAAGAATTTTGGAAGAGCGATGGGGCTGTTGAAGACATTTTTGACTTGGCGAATGACTTAGGAAAATATTAGGAGGGATATTTGAGTGAAAATAGAATATACGTGGACAATGTTTGGCCTTGTTTTATCTTAGGAAGACTTTGTGACTTTTTGGTCTATATATTGAATTTATTTAGGTTTAAGCTTGCTACTAGATGGTCTGAAATGTTATGGACTAAATGCATGGATTAAAAATGGAGCGACTTATAATGATTGAAACAAAGAAAATGGGATGTCATAATGGTATGAAAGTGTAGTGGCCTTACTTAATATGGAAATGGGATGAGGTTATGGTGGATGAAATGGAATATGATAGTATTCATGCTTACCCTATTATGATCATGGAGGCTTCTTCTGACCAAGACTATTTTTCAAGGCTTCTTTCTTATTTTTGAGCTAAAATTTTCTTCCTAAAATCACCTAAACATCTAGAACTTATTGAAAAGTAGGGGTATGAATTAATTTAGGATTTTTGAATCCCAAAATAGGCTCTATATGGGACAAGAGAAATATTAAGACTGATAGGATAATATTATCTCTTGAGAACTCTAGAATCTCTGGTTATAAGCAACAAAAACTTTGCCTAAAATCTTTCCCATATAAATTTCCTGCAATAGCTATCCGTAAGTACTTCTCCTAAGGAGTTAATTGAACACTCGAATCTTATGAATTTTCATCATGGTTACCTTGAATAAGACTATCAAGATTTGAAATCAAAAATAAATCAACTAATTACCTACTTCTATATATTGAAACAAAACACATAGAATTTAAAAGAAAAACTAATTGGATAATATATACATATGTACATAGGTAGAATGAAATAGTTCATACAAAATAATATATATCACAAGGATGGTAGACCTTAAAATGTTGATTGTTTATTAGGAATTACATTTCTTCACCTTGTAGGGTCTACAACCTGTAGGTGTGCTAGCCTATTTTCTAAAAAAATTGATAAGGGCCTAGCCATTTGGGCTCCAGTTTTCCTTTTTCTCCTGGTTTGTCATTTTTTGGGTCCCAATACAATACTATGTCCCCTTCTACAAATGGTTTTTCCCTAGCCTTCCTATTGAATATTTGTGTGGTCTTATGAGTTCCTTGGGTCATTCTATTAAGAGCATTTATTTTTTCTTCTTCCAATTTGACAATATGGTCCATTCTTCTCTTCTTTGTAGACTGTCAAGTTTTTTGTGATCTTGTAGTAACAAAGCCAATGTAGGTCTCTCAACTTGTATGGGAATTAGGGTATGTTATCCATATACAAATTCATAAGGCATTCTTCCTATAGCTCTCTTTATGGAAATTATATTTGCCCACAGAGCGAATTTTAACTCACTTTCCCAATTTTTTTAATTTCTACCTAGAGATCTTTTTATCATGGTTATAAGGTTTTTGTTCGAAGATTCTACCAGGCCATTTACTTGAGGATAGTAGTTGGTTGAATGAGTTAGTTTAATATTGTACTTACTAAATAAATATACCATATCAAAGGAAATAAAATTGTTGCCATTGTTAGTTACCAGTTTTCTGGGTATTCCAAATCTGGTTAGGATATTTTCTTCCAAGAATTAATAATGACTTATGTAGTAGATATTTTTAATGGAGCAACTTCCACCCATTTGGTGAAATAATATTTATGAGTTTAGATTAATATCTCCTATCATATCTAGACCCCATTGGGTGAAAGGAGCTTCTACTGTTACAATTTTTCAAGGCATGGCAGGAAACATTTTCTTGCCATCAAAAATCTGATAATTTTAATATTTTCTTACTAGCTAGTGTACATATTTGAATATGGAAGGCCAATAGTAACCTACCCTCATGATGTTGTTAGCAGTTTCCTTAGGTGCAAAATATCCTCCTCAAAAGCCAGTATGAAATTCCTCAATGATTCCAAATACCTCTTCTTGAAGAAGACAAAGTAGTAGTATAGCACTTGGGTGTCTCCAGTACAACGTATCCTATTGGACATTGTATTTTTGTGCTTATAATTTAATGCTCCTTATTATATTTTGATTGTAGCTAGTAGGGAGTGTTAATACCTATAATTATTTCACAATGTCTTTATACCTGTCAACTTTAGATGCTTTCTTTTTATAAATTTGATATGTATTAGTATTCTTTACTGTATTATTGAAGTCCTCTCCCCATTTCATTTCTAGATATTTTGCTAGACCTTGTTCTTTGATGGTTTTTATAGCTTTGAATTCCATTGTGTATTACTATAGCTTGATTTTCCACCTAGCTGAACTACCCGTAGGCTCATTTTAAGTGAAAACATCTTTGACAACCAAGAAGGGAATATAGACTATGACTTTATTAGCTCTAAAAATTCCTTTGAAGTGCTCTAAAGCTTTTATGAGCGCAAAGTCTACTTATCTATCATGGTGTACTTTAGTTGTGATCCTTTCAATCCTAAGCTCATGAATGCGATTGGTATTTCTACATTTTCTATGTCCTTTTGTGACAATATGGTGGTAAAGGAATATTTTGAAGAGAAAGAGTAAATATTAAAATCTTTGTGATAATTTGTATAGGCTACTACTGGGTCTTAGGTCATGGCATATTTGATTTTTTGGAAAGCCTACAAATTTTTTTTTTTCCATATAATAACACCTTATTTCTTGATAATATTGTTTATAAGTTTTGTAATTTGGAAAAAATTTGGCACAAACCTTCTGATGAAATTAATTTTGCCAAATAATGATCTGACTCCTTTCAAATTCTTGGGTAGAAGAATCTTGGCAATGGACTTAGTTATTTTAGGGTCTATATTAATCCCTTATTTAGAGATAATGTGTCCCAAAAACTTGCCATGTTTTTCTCCCAAGATACACTTTTTGGGATTCAATGAAATACCAAGTTCTTTACACCTAGAAAATACTTTGGTGAGATGCTCAAAGTGATCTTCAAAATTTTTAGAAAAAATTGAAGAACACAAGCTTATACTAAGATGGAGGGGGTGAATAGTATAAGATCACTTTTTACTTTTCTTTCCAAATAAATATTATGCAATGTATAAATAGCAGTAATAAAATCAATGTACAAAATACCATACACAATAGAGACACCAATTTAATGGGGTTCACCCAAAGATGGCCACCTCCACAGAGAAAATATTTCACTAAAATTTTCTCAATCAATCTCTTGGTAATCCTTCCCAATTAAAATCTTTACGAACCTCTATCCAAAGAATATTTTGATCCCCTAAATATAGTTTGTGGATCTCTATCCACAGGAGAAGTCCTTCTCCTCTACTTTGGATGGTGATCCTCTAGAAGACTACTGCCTCCATTGCACTGGATTGTGGATATCTCTCCACTGAAGACTCTTGTCCCCACTTAGAAGACCTATCCTCATTACCCTAGCTAATGGATATCTATCCACTAGAGACTACTATCCTCTCTGCTCTATCACCTCCAAAGCTCTATCTCAATTCTGTACTAAACATAGTCCAATAGGTCTAGCACAATTCTTCTCAACTATTGCACTAAACACAGTCTAGTCAGTCTAGCACAAGTCTGCTCAACAAGTCCACTCAAATCTGCACTAAACATAGTCTATTTTGTCTAGCACAAACTTGTCCTCAAATATGCACCAAACTCTGCTCTCATGTCTGTACTAAACACAGTCTAGTTGGTCTAGCACAAATCTATCCTCGATATCTGTCCTCAAGCCTTAACTCAAGACTTGAATGAACTCTGTTGGATCTTTCCAAAACCTTAACTCAAGTTTTGAACAAATCAATCAACTCTTCTCTCAAGTCTTCTCAAAGACTTGTCTCAAATATGCCTTGTAAGCTTCCATAAAATCTCACACTAATCTGTCCACAAGTCCTCTCTAGAACTTGCTCAAATCTACTCTACAAGTCCTCTCTAGAACTTGCTCAAATATTCTCAATAAGTCCTCTCTAGGAATTAAACAAATCTCTATTGTAATCTTCCACAAGAACTCACACAAAATAAGTCCACAAGTCTTCTCAAAGACTTGTCTCAAATCTACTTAACAAGTCCACACATAACTTGTTCAATCTCATAGAAACATAAAGAGAATTGTTAGAGACTCAATAATTTCTATACTCAATCACTATCTCAACTTAAATAAATCTCATAGAAGCATAAATAGAATTTTTAGAGACTCAATATGTTCTATACTCAAAGCTCAATCATTTTCTCAACTCAAATCAATCTCATAGAATCATAAAGAGAATTTTTAGAGATTCAATATGTTCTATACTTAAATATTAATCTCTTTCACAACACAAATCAAAATATATGATAGTTTGTTTTATGGAACTTGAACAATCACTTCATACATCCACTTGACTAGGCTTCAATCAACTCTACTCAATCAATCACTCAAGAAAAAACCCTTGCTCACAACCCCTAGTCCAAGCATGTAACCATCAACTCAAAATGTTTCCAGAAATGCTTAACAACAAATATCACATAACAATGATACTCATGATCTTTCCAAACCCTAGTTCAAGTTATTTGCATAACAACTCACTTCAACAACCATGCTTATAAAACAAGGTTTTAACCACAACTCTTAATTTTAGAAAACCTTGAAGCATTAACTCAAACACTTCACTCAACCAATGATCTCAACAACAATGCTTATCAAATAAGGTTTTAATCACAACTCTTAATTTCATAAAACCTTGAAGCATTGAATCAAACAATTTCAAAAAGGAAACCCTAATAAAATAATTTTCACTCCAAACTTTATTTTCAAACAACCAACTCAACCAAAGAAGAATTTGCCCATACATTTTTTCTTGACAAGGAGTTGATCTCACAAATTTGCCACACTCACAATTACTTCTTTGCCAATCTCAATAAGGGTTAGAAGATAATTTTCTCAACAAAATATAACACAAAAATAATATCAAAATTACACCTTATCACTCCAACTTAATTAATAATCAACACCCTCACAATAATCATAAAAACCCTTTATTCAAATTAACACAATACCCACAAAGTCATAATCTTCCAAAATACCAATATAGAAATTTAAGAATTTATTAAAAACTAATACCAGAAATATTCTTATAACTCCAAGTAATAATTCTCAATTACCACCACTTATTGACTAAGCAAATCCTTCTAAACAATTTCCACAAAAAAATCCTTATACCTCCCAACTTAGCAAATAACAAAATTTAATGCAAAAATATTTACCTTGTCTTCGGAGGGAATCAAACCCTTAACCTTACCCACAATGTGTGCCTTAGCCATGGCCTCAACCACTGCATGAGATACATGCTCGTTTGAAAAGAATGAAGCACCACATGCTTCAAGACTTGCTCCCCTTTGCACTTTGCCAAAAACAATGTGTGCCTTGGGTGCCTTAACTAACACGACTTCCAATGCAACCATCACATTTTGAACGTAGGCCCTCACACTTGCAAACGTATTTGCACTTCCCAACTCACCACTAGGTCACACTGTCCTATGTGCCTTTTTATTTCAATGCTTCCTATCTTAAACTCTGCGTTATCCACAAATTTCATAAATCTCACGAGCTCTTAATCTCTTTCGCATGCCAATTAATTATTCGATCAAGGATAATGTTTTTTGTCTTTAAGAAATGTTTTTGTATTGCCTCCTTTTTACCTTGGGAGACGTCGGTGAATATTCTAAAGGAGTTTCTAATACCTTTTCCTCCAAACCCAACCTTAGGGTTTATAAAATATATTTAAACTTTATAAAACCCACTTTGCTTTATAAAATATTATAATGAGAATTATAAATATTTTATTTGGGTTTTCACCATATCACTTTAATATTATAATAACCATTATTATAATATTATATCTTTTTGATGCCTTGGATAAATTGCTTCCTTCTCACCGCATTCCATGTCGTAAGTAATATTTATTTATAAAATAAATATTATATCTCCTTTTTAACTTCTATTTTTTGCACTGATTCTCTTGAACTTTTGGCCTGCTTCCTGGATATCAAATAACAATTTTTGACCCCTTTGTTTCCTGCTAAATTCCTTAATATTAATGATGACTTCATCTGGTGACATAAATGACAAATTTGACTTACGGACTCAAAATGTCCAACAAAAATAGTCATGTCATCCAAATAGACTACCATCATTTTAAACATCAAACATTTGAAAGCAAAATCCATGGCACTTTGGAAAGTGGCCCCAATATTCATTAGTCCAAAAGGTATTCAGAGATATTCAAACATTCTCTAGGGGGTAGTGAAGGTTGTTTTGTGCCTATCTTTAGGATTCACTTGAATTTTGTTATAGCCTGAGAATATGTCTAGAGAGACATTCTGGCTGATCATACAACAACCTGTAATAGTTAAAGAACACAAGCTTATACTAAGAGGGGGGATGAATAGTATAAGATCAACTTTTACTTTTCTTTCCCAAATAATATTATCCAATATTATCAATGGCAATATCAATAGCAATAATCAAAGCAATGCACAAATCATCACACACAATAGAGACACCAATTTAACATGGTTCACCCAATGTGGGCTACTCCACGGAGAAAATATTTCTACTAAATTTTCTCAACAAATCTTCTTGGGAATCAATTCCCTATTACAATTTTTATGGACCTCTATCCAAAGGAGACACCAATCCCCTATGCTCTGATTTGTGGATCTCTCTCCATAGGAGAACTCTTTCCCCTTTTCTCTGGTTCGTGGAACTTGATCCAGGAGACCTCTATCTCCTCAACTGGTTTGTGGATCTCTCTCCATAGAAGAACTCTATCTTCCCAACTGGTTCATGGATCACACTCCATAGGAGAACTCTTTCCCCTTGCTCTGGTTTATGGATCTCTCTCCATAGGAGAACTCTTTCCCCTCTGCTCTGGTTGATGATCTTCTAGAAGACTACTGCCCCCACTACTCTGGCTTGTGGATCTCTCTCCATATAATACCTCTATCCTCACTACCCTAGCTAATGGATCTCTATCCACTAGAGACTCCTATCCTCTTCTCTATCACCTCCAAAGCTTTCTCTCAACTCTATCTTAGATCTACACCAAACTCTATCCCAAGTGTAGTACAAATATTCTCTAACTCTATCTCAGGTCTAGCACAAATTTGCTCACAAATCTATACCAAAATCTATCCTCAAATCTATCCTCAAGCCTTAACACAAAGCTTGATCAATCACAAATCAACTCTACTTAGATTTCCCCAAGCCTTAACACAAAGCTTGAACAAATCAATCAATCAACTCTGCTCTCAAGTCTTCACAAAGACTTGCTTCAAATATACCTTCAAGTCCTCTCAAGAACTTGCTCAATCTACTCTCAAGTCTTCACTAAGACTTTCTCAAATCTACCTATAAGTCTTCACCAAGACTTACCTCAAATCTGCCTTCAATTCCTCTCAAGAACTTGCTCAAATCTGCTCTCAAGTCTTCACTAAGACTTGCTCAAATCTACCTACAAGTCTTCACCAAGACTTACCTCAAATTTACCTTCAAGTCTAGTTAGTTATTCAATTCCACTCCCTCAAAACTTCTAATCTAAGATCCTCAAATCTGCTCTCAATACACACTCAAAACAACTCATAAAATATGCTCAATCAATCTCAACTCATGCACACAATTGCTATCAAATGCTTTGTCTAATATTCAAAGTAATTCCTTTAACTTGAAGCAGTTTAGACATATTCTATTCAAAATTTGTTTAACCTCTAGAACATATAGAGAATGATGTACTCTATCAAAAACTCAATATGTTCTACTCAATCATTAAGTCTATCACTTTCACAAATCTGGTTTCTAATGTTTGCACATTCACTTTCAATATCACTCAAAACCAATGCTCAAGAATTTCACTCAATCATTCAACCAATGAAACACAACTTGCTTACAAACCCTAAACAAGTGTTTTCATACTTCTTCAAACAATGTGCACAATATGGGTCTCAAACCCTAACTCAAATAATCCTCAATCTCTATCTCAAATGTTCTCTAAACATTCAACCATGAAGCATATAAACATTCACTCAAATATTTCCAACAATGCTTATCAAACAATCCTTTTCACTCCACCTTATATTTCACAACATTCATTCCAACATTTCAAACAAAATATGATGTGCCCATACCTCTTTGCTTTGATGGAGATATGTCTTCAAAACTTATTTTACTCACAACCAAATCCTTTTGCCAATTCTAGGTTAGATAGCAACAGTCTATCTAAAAATCTTCACAAGAATGTTCACTTCAACAAATATTTCTTCATACAATGCCAAATCACTTGTACACCTTATTACTCCTATCTTTAAAAATAAATTTCATCAACAAGAGTTATCAATCACATAAACATAATTCTCACATACACCTTATAACTCCTTTCTTAAACTGATTTTTAATCAAACTATTAAAACCCCTTTTCAAAACAACATCACATACTATATTTCATGCATTCCCTTTTTATTTGAAACATAATCAAAACAATCCCTTATGACTCCCTAATTGAGCATACACAAAAATATTTATTTAACCCTCATACATGGCAACAAAACTTTATCCAAACCTTATAACTCCCAACTATGGAAAATAAAAATATTTATTTAAACCTTATAACTCCCACTATGGTAAATGCACATACCTCTTGGAAAAATTTAATTGCCACCATTGTCACTCAAACCCATGACCTCCTAGCCCCATGTGCCCTAACACAAGGGCCACAACCATGTGGGCTACAATGCCCCACGTGAACCAAGGAGCATGTGCTCCTTTATCTTCCTTCCCATCGGTGCAAAATTCGAATGGACTACGCTCAACAAAAACTTCGTGCGGTTCGAACTCGCACCTCACTGCTCCCAATGCGTTGTGCCAACCAACTCAGCTGCCACCTCACTTAGGTGGGGATAGGCACTCACCACTTTTTGTCCTTCTGCTACCTCCAAAAACCATGAATGTCTACCCTTTCTCTCTCTATCGCATGCGAGGAATAAATCATGCAAGGGAAATCGAATGCTCAATTAATGTTTGGGCTTAGGCTACCTTTGCCTTATTTATACACATGCCCAATTTATCATATGACGTCGACTGCCTTTGTTTTAATTCAAATTTGAATATTCAAATTATTATATTTAATTATAATTATTTAAATCCTAAAGGATTTAAATATTTAAAACCTTTTGGGCCTTTTATTTTTAGGGAGAATCTTGCCACCATTTAACCTTTGCAAAATTACCACCAAGGTAATTTATTGCCACCATTAATATTTTAACCTTTGCCAAATTACCACCAAGGTAATTTATAAATATTTTTCAAATATTTCCATCAATTTAGGACCTTTAACCTTTTGACATTAATCAACCCTTTTGTCATTAATTTCATCAAATTGGGACATCCAACCTTTTGACATCAATGACAACAAAACATGCTCAAATTTCCAACAATCTCCCCCTTTGTCATTGATGGCAACCCTTTTTTCTTTAAGCATTCTTTTAACCTTTTTCAATACTGCTCCCCTTGAGAAACTGCTCCCCCTGACTGAATGCTCTCCCCCTAACTCAAATCTCTCCCCCTTTGACATCAATGGCAAAGGGACTCCTTTGGGGCTAAATATAAGACTCTTAGCTCAGCCCCCTCCCCACCTCCTCTCCTTGAGGTGGTTAATTTTGGGGTGGGAGTATTTCTACTCCCAACATACAATGCTCTTTTTCTTTGTCCACCTTCTTTCTCAATTGACTCTTCTGATTCTTTTGAATATCCCTGTTCTTGCTTGTCTCTAGAAATTCTGTTCTACACCACTTAGCTATATGCCCAACATTATTGCACTTATAACACTTAATGTTGTGGTTCCTTGAAGGTGCAAATATCTTGAAGTTCCTCTTGGTGAAGCCATATCCATTCCTATCATGAACCCTACAATAAATTGCTTTATGACCAAAATGATTACAAGAGTAGCAATACCCTTGAAAGAGATGCCCATTTCTGAAATTTCTCTTAGTGAAACCATATTCCTTCTTTTCATGTGTCCTGCACTGCATAGCCTTGTGACCAAACCTATTACATGAGAAGCAATGTCCTTTGAAGAAATATTGCCTTGGACCCATTGGTCTCTTAGTCCTTTCTTCCCTATGATGTTCCCTGTTCCTTGTTTGTGCATTGTTTCCTTTCTTGGTGAAACTTCTATTCTCATAAGTCTCACTTTCTCCTTTACTCTCTTCTTCTAAAGCTTCTTCTTCTTTGGAGCTTGAGCTTGAATCCTCTTTCTGTGCTTCCTGTTTCCCTTGTCCTTCTTCAAAACCAAGTCCAGTCCTCATGAATGGAGATCTTTGTGTTTTGATAATATCATCCAAAGTCTTTGAGCTTTTCCCAAACTGATATATCTTGTTATTAAATTTTTTAATTCCTTTCCTTAGAATATCAGCTTCATGCTCTAATATTTCACATTCTTGCTCTTTTATCTTTAACTATTCAATCATGTCTTCTTCAACTCCTTTTTTCTTTTCAATTTTAACTCTCAAGTCATTGAGATCTTGTATAAGCCTTACTTTTGTTTTCTCATCTTCTTGAACTTGATCCTTCAATTTTGAATTCTGCTTCCTAACCTTTTTTAATTCTTTAAGAGCAGCAACAAGTTCTACTTCTATATCAACTGTGCCTTCATTCTCTGATTCTTCCTCTAGATCCTCAAGAGCATCTTCATATTCTTCTTCACTGCTATTAAACCCATTCTTTGTACAATGATCTTCAAGATGTCCAAAGTTACCACAAATAAAACATTTGAGTATTCTTGGTTCCTTCTTCTTCCTTCCACTTTCTTGGATTTTAATTATCGGAGCATCTTCTTCTTCTTCTATAGCCATGAAGAGAATTTCTTCTTCTTCATTATCTGAGGATCTTCCATCACTATCACTTGAACTCTTGCCTGTCTTGTCTGCATAGAAACTTTTCTTATGTCTTTGGAAAAACTTCTTTCCATGCTTGCTTTGTCCATCCCTACTTTTCTTTTGATACCTAGATTTTCTTGCTTCCCTATTCTTATGATCCTGTTGTTTCTCTTCACTACTACTACTTCCAGATTCTGGATAGTTAGATGCATAGTGACCATATCTACCACAATTGAAACACTTAACTATTTTAGTACCTTTGTGCTTTCTTGAGTCCTTGTTCCTTCTGCCATAGTTTGCTTCTTCATCACTGGATGACTCATCACTTGAATCTGGCTTCTTATATTTTGTCTTCTTTTCTACTTTGAAGGCTACCTCTTTCTTGGGGATAGGATCCTTTCCTATTCTCATCTCAAAAGCTATGAGAGTTCCATGCAACTCATCCATGGTCAAATTTTCAATATCTCTTGTTTCTTCTATAGCTGAAACCTTTTCACTATACCTCATAGGGAGTGACCTTAAAACCTTTTGACAAACATCTGATTCTTCAAATTTACACCCAAGTCCTCGCATGGAGTTAACAACCTCATCCACATGAAGTAAGTATGTAGCAATGTCTTCCTCATCCTTCATCTTCAAGTCTTCAAATGTTTTCTTGTGATTTTGCAATTTTTCCATCTTGACCTTTTTGTCTCCCTCATATGTTTTCTTCAACTTTTCCCAAATATCTTTTGTTGATGTGCAATGCATAACTTTTACAAACTCTACTTCATGTAAACCACTTAAGATTGCATTCATTGCCTTTGCATTATACAGATGTAGGAGCTTACCATATTTATCTGTAGGAGGACTAGTTGGAGGTGTGTATCCATCCTCAATTATTTGCCATGTCTCATATCCTTGTGCCATCAAGTAAGTCTTCATTCTTATGCTCTAGAAAGCATAATTGTTCCCATCGAACAATGGTACCTTATTTGCTAAAGATCCACTCTGAGATGCCATCTGTGTTCCTATATACTTTTCCTTCAAGTTGTTAAACTCTTTCGAAGGAACCCGCTCTGATACCAATTGAAGAACACAAGCTTATACTGAGAGGGGGTGAACAATATAAGACCAACTTTTACTTTTCTTTTCCAAATAATATTATCCAATATTATCAATGGCAATATCAATAGCAGTAATCAAAGCAATGCATAAATCATCACACACAATAGAGACACCAATTTAACGTGGTTCACCCAATGTGGGCTACTCCACGGAGAAAATATTTCTACTAAATTTTCTCAACAAATATTCTTGGGAATCAATTCCCTATTACAATGTTTATGGACCTCTATCCAAAGGAGACACCAATCCCCTATGCTCTGATTTGTGGATCTCTCTCCATAGGAGAACTCTTTCCCTTTTTCGTTCATGGAACTTGATCCAGGAGACCTCTATCTCCTCAACTGGTTTGTGGATCTCTCTCCATAGAAGAACTCTATCTTCCCAGCTAGTTCATGGATCACACTCCATAGGAGAACTCTTTCCCCTTGCTCTAGTTTGTGGATCTCTCTCCATAGGAGAACTCTTTCCCCTTGCTCTAGTTTGTGGATCTCTCTCCATAGGAGAACTCTTTCCCTCTACTCTGGTTGATGATCTTCTAGAAGACTACTACCCCTACTACTCTAGCTTGTGGATCTCTCTCCATAGAATACCTCTATCCTCACTACCCTAGCTAATGGATCTCTATCCACTAGAGACTCTTATCCTCTACTCTATCACCTCCAAATCTTACTCTCAACTCTATCTTAGATCTACACCAAACTCTATCCCAAGTGTAGTACAAATTTACTCTAACTCTATCTCAGGTCTAGCACAAATATGCTCACAATATTGTACCAAAATCTATCCTCAAATCTATCCTCAAGCCTTAACACAAAGCTTGATCCAATCACAAATCAAATCTACTTAGATTTCCCCAAGCCTTAACACAAATCTTGAACAAATCAATCAATCAACTCTGCTCTCAAGTCTTCACAAAGACTTGCTTCAAATATACCTTCAAGTCCTCTCAAGAACTTGCTCAATCTACTCTCAAGTCTTCACTAAGACTTGCTCAAATCTACCTATAAGTCTTCACCAAGACTTACCTCAAATCTGCCTTCAAGTCCTCTCAAGAACTTGCTCAATCTGCTCTCAAGTCTTCACTAAGACTTGCTCAAATATACCTACAAGTCTTCACCAAGACTTACCTCAAATCTACCTTCAAGTCCTCTCAAGAACTTGCTCAATCTGCTCTCAATTCTTCACTAAGACTTACCTCAAATATTCTCTCAATACACACTCAAAACAACTCACAAAATATGCTCAATCAATCTCAACTCATGCACACAATTGCTATCAAATGCTTTGTCTAATATTCAAAGTAATTCCTTTAACTTGAAGTAGTTTAGACATATTCTATTCAGAATTCTTTTAACCTCTGGAACATATAGAGAATGATGTACTCTATCAAAAACTCAATATGTTCTACTCAATCATTAAGTCTGTCACTTTCACAAATCTGGTTTCTAATGTTTGCACATTCACTTTCAATATCACTCAAAACCAATGCTCAAGAATTTCACTCAATCATTCAACCAATGAAACACAACTTGCTTACAAACCCTAAACAAGTATTTTCATACTTCTTCAAACAAAGTGCACAATATGGGTCTCAAACCCTAACTCAAATAATCCTCAATCTCTATCTCAAATGTTCTCTAAACATTCAACCATGAAGCATATAAACATTCACTCAAATATTTCCAACAATGCTTATCAAACAATCCTTTTCACTCCACCTTATATTTCACAACATTCATTCCAACATTTCAAACAAAATATGATGTGCCCATACCTCTTTGCTTTGATGGAGATATGTCTTCAAAACCTATTTTACTCACAACCAAATCCTTTTGCCAATTCCAAGTTAGATAGCAACAATCTATCTAAAAATCTTCACAAGAATGTTCACTTCAAAAAATATTTCTTCATACAATGCCAAATCACTTGTACACCTTATTACTCCTATCTTTAAAAATAAATTTCATCAACAAGAGTCATCAATCACATAAACATAATTCTCACATACACCTTATAACTCCTTTCTCAAAATAATTTTCAATCAAACTATTGAAACCCCTTTTCAAAACAACATCACATACTATATTTCATGCATTCCCTTTTTATTTGAAACATAATCAAAACAATCCCTTATGACTCCCTAATTGAGCATACACAAAAATATTTATTTAACCCTCATACATGGCAACAAAACTTTATCCAAACCTTATAACTCCCAATTATGGCAAATAAAAATATTTATTTAAACCTTATAACTCCCACTATGGTAAATGCACATACCTCTTGGCAAAATTTAATTACCACCACTGTCGCTCGAACCCGTGACCTCCTAGCCCCGTGCACCCTAACACAAGGGCCACAACCGCATGGGCTACAATGCCCCATGTGAACCAAGGAGCACATGCTCCTTTATCTTCCTTCCCACCGATGCAAAATTTGAATGGACTACGCTCAACAAAACTTCTTGCAGTTCGAACTTCGCACCTCGCTGCTCCCAATGCACTATGCACCAACCAACTCAGTTGCCACCTCACTTAGGTGGGGATAGGTGCTTACCACTTTTTTCCTTCTACTACCTCTAAAAATCATGAATGTCTACCCTTTCTCTCTACCACATGCGAGGAATAAATCATGCAAGGGAAATTGAATGCTCAATTAATGTTTGGGCTTAGGCTACCTTTGCCTTATTTATACACATGCCCAATTTATCATATGATGTCGGTTGCCTTTGTTTTAATTTGAATTTGAATATTCAAATTATTATATTTAATTATAATTATTTAAATCCTAAAGGATTTAAATATTTAAAACATTTTGGGCCTTTTCTTTTTAGGGAGAATCTTGCCACCATTTAAACTTTGCCAAATTACATTAATATTTTAACCTTTTCCAAATTACCACCAAGGTAATTTATTAATATTTTTCAAATATTTCCATCAACTTAGGACCTTTAACCTTTTGACATTAATCAACCCTTTTGTCATTAATTTCATCAAATTGGGACATCCAACCTTTTGACATCAATGACAACAAAACATGCTCAAATTTCCAATAAGAGTTGCTCCATGTTTAGCAGTGGGTAATTGTATTTCAAAGAGTTTTTATTTAAATTTCTCAAGCCAACAAATAGTCTGATATCTCCATTTTTCTTCTTACTGGTACCAGATTGGCTATCCAAGTTGAGAACCTGAATTTTCTAATAATATTGGCATCCAATAACTTCTAAACCTATTTTTGTATTAGAGGGTGTAATGTTGGATTAAACTTCATCTATTTTTATCTGTATGGTTTAGTGCCTTCTTTGAGTGGGATAATATGCTTCATTACATCGGTGTTGAAAATTTTGAGATCTTCATAACTATAGGTAAAGGCATATTTATGCTTTTTTAGATATTTTACATAGTCTCTTTTCTCATTTTTTGACATGGACTTATCAATTCTAACCATTTTGGGATCTTGCTTGACACCACTATAAATTTTATCTACTTCTAATCCTTGCAAGGCTGGTTTATGGGCTTTATCAAAATAATTAAACAGACTTTCCAATGATATCAGTCCTTTAGGAGGCTTTTTAGTCTTTAATTGTATCACTTCCATAGGTTCTCCAATAACTTTCTTAAGGTTTTCTTCATTTTCCTCATCAAAAATAATCTTAGCATATTGATTTTGTAGTGTTATAAAATCCTTTGTGTTAATGAAAGATTTGCAGATATACTATGTTGTCTGGGACAGATGGATGATATATTGAAATAGTAGGGAACATTTCTTGGTATTCAGTGTCTATCTCTAGGTTGTCTAAACCGACAACATTAATTGCCAATAGGTTGGCTACTTGATTTTTTTCTTGTGGGATGTAAGTGATGTTGAAAGCCAAAAAATTATTTATTTCTTCTTGCACAGCCTATTTATAATGTTTGAGTCTGGGGTGTTTAACTTGATATTTACCCTTAATTTTTTGTATTATAAATGTAGCATCACCATATACAGTCAGATAGTTAATCCCCAGTTCTTTGGCCTTTCTCAAGCTAAGTAGTAATGCTTCATATTATGCCACATTTTTTGTGTAAGGAAAGTGTAGTTTATATGGTATTGCCTAGATAGTTTCCATTGATGTCAGTCAAGTTAACCCCAAATATTGCCCCAGTGTGTAACTTAGCTCCATCAAATGTGCGGGTCCACATTATTGATGTCAAAAATCTTGTGGATTCAACATCAACCTATGTGGCTTTTTGTGGGTCCATATAAGCTATTGTGGGTACCTTATCCAAGAATGGGGAATGCCAGATAGAGTAGACTCCTAAATATTTCTCCTCAAAATATTGGACTAAATTGACAGTGGTATTATCAAACTTCTTGAGCTCAAAAAAATATCTATGGAAGGGTTCTCTTCTAAGGGTAAATTGTTCTTTAGTCATTAGAGGAATAGTGGCATAATACTAGTCCAATTGAATGGATCCTCTTAATTACTTAGCCCAATGTATAGAGAGTAGTAGTGAGAAATATGGATCTACATCAACTACGGCTATGTCCATGACTATGCTCTTCTTAGGGTATTTGTCTAGATAGATAAGTAATCCTATGATTATTCCTACACATGGGATTTATCTACTATCCATAACAAATATTGGGGGAGAGTATTTGGTGCATGTTAGACCTAGCTTATCTACCACCTATTTGGGCATGATATTGTGTGAAGCTCCACTATCCAATATACAGTTATTAATTACATATTGTTCCCAAAAGTCAGAATTATATCTCAAGGATATATAGAAAGGCCTGGTTGCTGAAGGATTTATGTAAATGGTTTTGGACTTTTATACTAATGATAAATTGCATGTGTGGTTATGATATGGCTCAACCAGACCAAAGGTTCGATACAATTGATATCTATCTTTGGTTATATCTCATTAATTCTCCAAAGGTAATATTTATTTTTTATTTGGTCAGCTCTTGGCCTGTGTCAAATTCATCCTTTTTAGTTTAGCACTTTTGTCTGACTTTGGTTGTTTTTGAACCTTGTTTCTCATTTCAATTTTAGGGGCTGACTATTGATTACAACTTGTTTTTTTAATGGCAGCTTTATCTTTGTTTGGAGTCTATTTAGCAACATCAATTTTGTTAGATTTACATATCCTATCAGGCACTGTCCTACCTCTCAAGTTGATAGTGTGCATTATTTCTAGTATTTCCACCTCTTTAGTTATTGGAAATATCTTTTCTAATTTCATCATTTCATATCTATCCCCCTGAGGTCTTTTAAGGATTTCTAGATTTTATAAGACCATATCTCTAGGTAATTTTTCCATTTCTTATTCAAACTAATTTTCCCTTTATTCATCTTCTTTAGTCCAACATGCATTAATTATTATTTCTTCATCTTATTCTTCCTCTAGATTATCATTAGGGTGTTCCCTAAGTAAATTGCATAGTCGACTGGTTTATGGGGTGCATCACACTCGCTATAGTAGTATCGAAAGTCAGAGATAGTGTGAGCAGTGGCCATGGGATTTGGGACTGCATCTACATATTTGGGACCTTATATTATTTTCCAGTCATTGTTCTTGATTTTACCTCCTTCTTCCCTATTATTTCTTGTCCAGTTTCTATTAAAGTTCTTATGAAATTTGGATCATTTATCAGTTTACATTTGGTTTGGTTATTCATCAACTACAAACTTATCCCTCTCAATTTTGGATAACCTATTTTTGATTGTATTGAACATTTTGGTGAATTGGTTGGATAATATTTATAGAGGGTCAAATTTAGTTTTCCTTAACATTGTGAACCCAAATTTGTTTGGTTTCCTATAAAATTGATTGTAACTTGGTTCAGAGGTATATGGATTCATCTTCCCATTGTCTAGAATATTTCTTTCTATTTCTAGGGCTTGTTCCATACAATGATAAACGGTGTTTACCCTATGTTGCCTTAACTCATACCTGAATTATCTCAAGAAAGCATTCTTATAAAAGCATACAACTTGATGGTTAGTGGGTATTAGGGTGATTGGAATTTTATTTTTGATTTTGAAAATTCATCTATTAAAATATTCTACAGACTCATTTTCATTCTTCTTTATTGTTGCAATCTCTGTCAATAAAGACTGCTCGTTATTTATTTACTCGTATTTCTTTAAAAAATGTTCCTTTTATAGTATGAAAATCAAGGATTTGATCAACTAGGAGGGAATTGAACTAGTCTCTTGCATCACCCTCTAAAATTTGTAATAATAGTCTGATAAATACGTCATCGTGTTCCACCTCTAGGCTATCTAATTTGTATAATAAACCTTTGACATGATCTTCCCCAGAGATAGCTATATTACCTTGGAATTTAGGTAAATACTTATAGGATTTGGATGAAAAAGGATGTAGGTTATGAGATAAATGGAAAGTGTAGCATGAGTGGAGTGTAGTATTCCTAAATGAGGATGTGATGAGAGATTTTGAGATGGATTCTAACTAATTGCACATAATATGGGTCAATCCATACATTTGTATGGTTCATAACTACACAATTCCTAAAACGTACAACTAAATACTGTACAACCCCAAAACGTACAGTTGTACAGTTACAACCACACACTTGTATATTTTCTCCAAGAATATTGGAATTGCTCAAATCCCAATCACTTTGCACTTATTCACCTGGAAATCCATTGATCTAACTTCAAAATGCTTAAAATTCAATTTTAGGCCAAAAATCATCAACTGTATGAACTTACAAACCTTTGTATAGTTTGGTACACTACTTGTACGGTTTGGTAAAAATCTTCATTATGCCCAATAACTTCATTATGGAAAATATCCATTTGCATATTTATTACATAATTCTCATTTCCAATACTAGGTAACAACCATTAATCTCGGTTCTATCCATTATGCATTCCACACAAAGCACATGGATGGTTGTACGTTTTCTGGGTATGCACTTCTACCATAGATATGGAATCACCAATACCTGCAACATCAATAAAACTCCACCAACAATATAGTTATTGAGGTTGCCATCCGATTCCCACACATGCATACATAAATTTGACTAAAATAAAGATTTATATTATTCTAGTTATTGTACATAGGTAGTGTACAACATTACACACAGTAATAAATTACAACATTACTCCATGCTTCACAATCCACGAATTGCACATGAAGGGGCAGCCATGAACAATAACAATCCTCCAACAATCATTGAACTACAACCAACTACACAAAAATTTGATTGGGGGGCTTATAATGGTTATCTAGGCCATTCCAAAGTGGTTTTCTAGAATAGTTCATTATTTACAACTACCCATAACTCACATTAATAACAATAATTTAATATTTATTAGGGTTTAATTTTATTTTCATCAAATTACATTTCATTTGCATGTCTTTACATTTCATTTCATTTCACATGCATTTTACATTTATTTATTTTTTAATTTATTTTCTAATTTGTACAATTTCACCCAATTGTACATTTTACTTTCCACTTGTACAATTTATACCAAATTGTACATTTTACTTGCCAATTGTACAATTTCACCAAATTGTACATTTTACTTAAAATTGTGCAAATCCAACTTTATTATTGCTTCTTCCTTTCGGGATGTGGATTTTCCTACCTACATCTATCCCTTCCTCTAAATTGGTCAGCATCCTTGATGACACATGATATGAACATTGGGGATAGAAGCACCGCATAATGTATTGCAAGAATTTATCATGTTCCTTTCACTTCCTTCTATTCCAAAGGTCCTCAATAATTGGTATCACTAAAATCTTCTTTGCACAATATATTATATTTAAACTACTTCCTGGGGTTACGATAATCAATTGTAGCAATCACATCAACATGACCATCTTGATAAACATGACAAATATCACCTTGATGATGAACATGATCAAGATGAACAACATCATCAATATGATGGACAACACCCATCACCACCTATGATGGGGGTCAAGGGGGTGGAAGCCTTCTTGTAGGGTCAAGGGATAACATCCCTTTTAGGGTCGAGGTACAACTTCCCTCATGTGTTACCTATAATGAGACATGACAGGGTCAAGGGGTAGCACCCTCATAGGGTTTGAGGCAGCACCACAAAACCTCAACAATAAAACTAATACAACCATCACTGTCCAATCTAAATTTATCTTTTCGTAGGCACTTTTGGATTTTTTGCTCAACCCACTTAAACATCTTACCGCCGACTCTATTTTATTTCTCTCTGGCTCTAGATGACTCAATTTTAGCATCAATCTACCCTGTCTTAACAAATATTGGAAATTATTCTCCTTGTATGGTTTTGCTCTATACACTTTCATATGGTATGGTTCCATTTTGTACAATTTCTCCTTGCACGGATTGCACTTGTATGATTTCACCTTGTACGAACTGCACTTGTATGATTTCACCTTGTACGAACTGCACTTGTACAATTTCATCTTGTACACACTACACTTGTATGATTTCATCTTGTATTGATTGCACTTGTACGATCGATACCCTGTACGGATTGACTACACTTGTACGATCTATACCCTGTACGAACTACACTTGTACAATTTCCAAATCATACAATTGTACAATCCAAATTGTACAACACCCTAAAATGTATGATTTACCACTTGCAATTGTGCACTCACTATCAATTGTACAATTTCATTCACTAACTGTATGATTTGGGTCATTTGTATGATTTCAACCAACCTTTGTACAGTTCCTTCTTGCAGAATATTACAATCCCATCCTTATTTGGATAAGTTTTCTTGTATGACAAATTGCTCCATTTGAACAACATCTTCCAATTTTATAAGTGATTGTTCCATATGAACAACATCCTCTATGTTCACAATTGACTATTCCTCTTGAGCATCATCCTCGATTTGTATAATTGACCGTTCAACTTGAAAAACTACCTCCAATTGTACAATTGGTTGTTCCACTTGAAAAATATCTTCCAATTGCACATTGACTGCACTTTCATTACCTACACTTAAATAACAACACTTCTTAGTGCCCTACATCAAACTTCTCCATTTGAGTAAAAATTTATTATACACACCCATATTGGATAATGGTCTTCTCCACTTTGTTCACTTGTATGGCAACATGTTGTTCTTCCTTGTAAGCAACAATCACTTCATCCTCCATTGAAATCAAGTTCACTTCCTCCATTCTAAGCATGTTCATCAAGTTCACCTCCACCTCCCTTATTTCTTGGTAAGGGCTAGAACTTGTCTCTAATACTTCAAATTTTTTATGCATCACTAGTTCATCCTGATTCACAGTACTATCACATTCATGTGCAAAGTGTCGCCACAATTGGTATTGCTAACATTATACAATGGATCTACCCTCACTGTCATACTACATTTTGCTACTTTTATTTTTGGGATGATTGTCACACCCTGCATCACCACTGACATACTTCCTTTGTACAAGCTTGCTTTGGGTTGCATATACTTGTGGTGATGATATTACAGTCTCTATTTTATAATCAACATTAAATTCATCATTATTTTATTTGGATTTATTTTATTCCTTGACTTCTTGATTCCAAAAATTGGACAAGGGACTACTCTCTTGCTCAAAATCAGTACTCTCATTGTCTGACTCATTCTCAATATTAGAATCATTTTCTGCCTCTAAGATACTCTCATCATAATTAACATGATGCCACTTCATTGATGTTGCTTTTGCATCACTTTCCCAAATCAAGGCATAATCCAAAGCCTCTTGGTATGTTCTTGGAGGGTATATCTTCATATTTTTTTGATACATAGGAAGAAGTCCATTTACAAACCACATCCTCTTCAATGCCTCGGATTGGTCTTGCTCAAAATGGTCGAACAAACCACTTAGATTTTGATTATAGGAACAAAAAGACTCATGCTCTCCCTGTTTTATTCTATAAATTTAAATAAAAATCTCATCCTCATTATCATACAATCAAAATTATTTTACAAATGCATCACGTAATTCTTCCCATGTTTGATACTTATATTTTGGTAATTTCATATACCAGTCTATTGCATATCCATGAAATGTTGTAGGAAACAACCACCTCCATTTTGCCTCATTGGTCTATCTAATCAATTTCCATTTTAGTCAATAAACTTTCCAATGTTGAACTAGGTCTTCTATCGATTCTCCATAAAACAATGGATATTTACATGATATGCCCAAATTATCCTTTGGTTTGACAGGTTGGCTTTTTGTAGTCGTACATACATCACCTTGCAATTGCTCTTATGCTATCCTCCATTTCTTTTCAATATACAACATTCAACCCTACAATTGCTTCGATGTCGGACTTCCATCCCACTCACCATCGAGCATGCCAATCTGCAACTTTTCTAGTACTGAACTCGCATCTCACACACTATTGGACATTAATGAGTACCATAAATACTCATTTTATATACACTTTTAAGGGGCATCGTTATTGGTTTAATTACATTAGAGATGTATTTTTATATAACTTATGTATATAATTGATAAAAAATCAAATATTATGCTTGATAGGTGTTTTAGTGGAAAATGTATATGAATATAGGTTTTGCTACTAATATGGTGTTTTCCAATCTACATCCCACTTGGACCTGGCATTGTGCAATAAGGCACCTTGATCCCCTATATTTGGAGGCACCTTACTCTACAGGTAGTTGCATTACTCTACAGGTAGGCACCTTACTCTACAAGCAAGCACCTTACTCTACAGGTAGGCACCTTACTCTACAGGTAGGTACCTTACTCTACAGGCAGGTGTCTTACTCTATAGGTAGGCACCTTACTCTACCGGCAGGTGCCTTAATCTACAAGTAGGAGCTTTACTCTACAAGAAGTCACCTTGATATCATGCATTTGGATGTGCATTACTATATAGGTAGGTGCCTTACTCTACAGGTAGGCACCTTACTCTACATGTAGACACCTTACTCTATAGGCAGACACCTTATTCTACAGGCAGATACCTTACTCTACAAGTAGGCACGTTGACATCATACGTCAAGTAGGTGCCTTGATCCTTAGGTAGGAACCTTGATGTCATACACCAAGGGTGCCTTACTCTTCAAGTAGATACCTTGATATGACTAAGTCCACATTGATAGGTTGACCAATGGGCTAAGGAGGTTGTTGCATGTGAAGACAAAGGAGAAATATTCTAATCATGCATTATTATTAAAATAGAATAAAACACTTATTATTAACCGATTGGTCGGTTGACCTTGTAAAGCTCTTAAAGCATTATTTTTAGGATGCATTAATTTAGGATTTGTTTGTTACATGCACCTAAGGATTATTATATTTATCCTTTCGATGAACGGACGTGTTGTTAATTAGAGAATAAAATCTGTGTATAAACCAATTGTAACTAATCACGTTATGTGTTTAAAAATAGATTGATTTGTTATTGTAACAAGATCTGGCTGCACTTTATATAAAGACGCAAGCCAGATGAATGAAAGGAAGGATCAAATACACAAAAGTTATTTTATTTATTTTTTTGTATAATTTCTTAAGAGTACAAATACTCTTAGTTGCTTTTAGCAACTGTTATGTGATTAACTGAATGGACTATATGCAAGAGAATGGGCTCATTCCTTACAGTAGTCCTCCACTATTTCATTTATGTTATTTGTTTTTAGTAGATTAGATTTACTACTTTATTTAATTTGGTTGTGTGTTTTATTTTCCCACACATTTAATTTCCTATACTTATATTTTTAGTATTTTTTCTAGCATTTTAATTGTCTGCACTTTATTTTATTTGGTTTGGTTGAAATTAAAATGCATAAACATTCCCCACCAAATTAAATAGGTACGAAAGGATTATTTTCCACCAAACTACAGGCATATATTGTGCATGACACTTGTAAATTTATGGACTTATCAGATTGATAATTTATGGTAAAAGAAATGACTTTTTTCTAAACATAATTTATGCTCATCATTTTGGCACCGTTGCCGGGGAGTGTCAAAACTATGGTGTTATGATTTATAGGTCAGTTAAAAAGTCCATTCAAAATTACCTGTAGATCCTCTAATTGAGAAGTGTGAGTCCAACAAGGGCCTTTTTACAGGGACAAAACAATTGCTAAAATATTCAGAGCCAAATCCCATAGGCAACGATTTAAATTTACCAAATTCTCAGGTATATATGGGAATGAACTTGATGTACCATATTAAGTGTAGAAATAAGGAATAATTTGTGTTGATGATTTTTTTTTAGAAAATCAGGCAATGAAGGATTTTCAATGGTTTCAAGATATCATAGAAATAACACAACCTAGGTCTAATATAGTTGAAAATATTTAGGGATGTGTTTTTATACAAAAACCATTGCGGAATTATACCTCCAAAAGCTTAGTTTTAACAATTAAAAAAAAATTACAGGCTTGATGCTTTGCAACATATTGGTAAATTCTTTTAATGATAACATTAGTAGCAGGAAAAATGATAGAGAAAAATTTAAAGAACATATTGTTATGGAGTATGCTCTTCACTTGCGCTTAAGGCAACTTGGTGAATCAGAAACTAGCATGTGTTTTTTAAAAAAATATTGCTATGCCATATTTTATCCAAATTGCCAGTCCGTAGATAGTCGTTTGCTAGCCTGCACATTTTTCAATAAGTTGAAAAAGTTTTGAGGCCATGGAGGAAGATGCTCTTCTCATGCTACAACATACCAAACTAGTTGATAAAGAAAATGATGATTTTGAGAGACTAGTTTAGTTGTAGGTATGGGGGGAGACCCCACCTTCACTATTGCCACCAATAGCACAATGAATATTGTTCACAGTGTTTACAAAAAAAAAATCTCGTTTCCTAAAAAGGCTCCAAGTTAAAGTGCAAATTGGAAATAGAGCTTTATTTTTTGATACTTATTGGAAGAGAGTATCCTATTTCCCTAGGACCATCTTGGTCCATAAAGGAAATAATAAATCTCCAACCAATAGCTAAATAAAGTAGTGGAGGAGCCTGAACGTAATCAGATGTCAAATATCTGCCACATGATGCTTAAGCATGATAAATCATATGAATGAAGCTCGTAGTGGCCAGAAATAGTAGCACATAAGTCTCAACGATGTGTCTCATGAAAACATCATACCTAAAAACCTAATACATGTTTTGGATGATGATAAAAATATTTGTTTTTATCTCACTCCAAAAAATAGATTGAAGTATCGTAGTAAAGGTGGATCTAATTTTCTTTTTGATTTGTAGAAGAATTCTCATCGAATTTAACTTCTAACTGAGTGGGAAATCATTTTGATTCATATGCATGTGTGTCAAGGTTTTATAAATTCTAATCAATTGAAAAAATTAATATGTTCAGGAGCACACGGTAAGAAATTAATGATGCACAATGCTATTTTTAATTACGGGGATCCCTACAATGTATCCAAAGAGTTATCACTCTTGAGATACATAAAATATAGATTAAAATATTTTTATATGTGTTATTGATGATGAGCTTGGTGTTTCAAAGTGTGGAGTTGTTGGCTGTCATAAATCCTCTAATAGTAGCATATGGGATGCAAAATTTTTGCACACCAGGCTGCGTAGTTACCTGGTCGAACCCTTCAAAGATATCAACTATGGCCTACATGACCTCCACTTTTTAATGCACAATGACAATATTACAATTGTTTTATGACATCATTTAATTATGTTAAAATATGTGGGAAAAGAAAATACAGAGAAGATAGAATCTCACTATGGTAGAGGAGAATGCCAACTTTACAAAGAGATGGTGAGGATCTAAAATCATGGAGAAGTTTACTATCACAGTGAAAAGAGTTCATTATTTCTCATAAATAGTTTGGTGGAGAAGATGTTCTAGTACACAACACATTCAACCAAATTCTCAAAATGGATCATTGACAGTATTCCAACTTGGCCACCTAATTTTAAAGTCACCAGCTCCAATTGTTGCAATTGACTTTCTGTTCTCTCATGCAGATGATGAAAAAAATAGTTATAATTTTATTTTAATGCCTTTACTTTAGATTTTTCTTTTATGTTTTGTAGGACAACATGAAGTGTGATATATATGAATAAGGATATGTTAGTGAAGATTTTGTGAAGTGATATTTATACATGGAGTGACATCGGCATGGGGGAGACCCCATACCATACCAATAGCTTTTAACAAATGTTCACACATTGGTTAAATAAAAAGAAAAAAATAAATGATGAATAATTGATGAGGCACCTTGATACCATATAGTAGAGATGCCTTCCTATACAATTAAGCACCTTTTTCAAGGGTGCCTTACTCTACAAGTAGGCACCTTGGTCAAAGACATCTTACTCCACAATTAGACACCTTGATGAAGGGCACCTTACTCTACAAGTAGGAACCTTGGTCAAGGATTCCTTACTCTATAAGTAGGCACCTTGGTCAAAGGCACCTTACTCCACAAGTAGGCACCTTTCTCAAAGGTGCCTTACTCCACAAGTAGACACCTTGATGAAGGGTGCCTTACCCTACAAGTAGGAACCTTGGTCAAAGGTGCCTTAATATACAAGTAGGCACCTTGGTCAAAGGAACCTTACTCCACAAGTATATACCTTGATCAAAGGTGCGTTACTCTTCAAGTAGGAACCTTGGTCAAAGGTGCCTTACTCTACAAGTAGGCGCATTGGTCAAGGGTGATTTAATCTTCAAGTAGGCACCTTGGTCAAGGGTGCCTTACTCTACAATTAGACACCTTGATATACAAGTAGGCACCTCGATATAATAAAGTTACCTTGATCCATTTCTAGCACCTGTACGCTTCGATGATACAAAGGGGTGAAAAAAATTGCATGGAACCTGTCTTGCTTAACATAAAATTTATTTTTATTTTTGCTTTTGCAGGTATGATACCCACATGCAAGCTACAGGTATCCTGAGAACCAGGGCCTAACAGGTACAAATTACACCAAACTTGTATTTTACTACTTTTTAGTTTACAATATGTTTTGCAGGGACAACACCCGCATGTAAACTACAAGTATCCTAAGAGCCAGGGCCTAACAAGCACGAATTGCGTATAACTGCATTTTCCTTTTAGTTTTTTTTGTTTTATTTTTTAGGTGAAATGGTCCGATTATACAAAAAATAGGCATCTTGGGAGACAAGACCTAAACCGGCTCAGCATCCATGAACATGCATATTTTTAGGAGGTAGAAATTTGATTGTTTCCATCCGAAGGAGATAGTATTGATTTGAGCATAGACTTGGCCACTAAATCTCTATAAAGAAAAAATATGCTCAACCCTATGCTTGGATTAAGAAGACGTATATGCAGCATGAGAAAAGTTTTGGAGGACCTGATCAACCCTACACCAGCGAACGTGTCAGCTACTACTAACTTTTCAACACTAAGAGAGCACCTTAATCTTCAGGTAGGAACCTTGGTCAAGGGTGCCTTACTCTACGAGTAGGTGCCTTGCTCAAGGGTGACTTACTCTACAATTAGGTGCCTTGATCAAGGGTGACTTACTTTACTAGTAGGCACCTTGCTTAATGGTACCTTAGTCTACAAGTAGGCACCTTGCTCAAGGGCACATTACTCTACAAGTAGGTGCCTTAATGTCCATTAGTGGAGGCACTTGAATTTGGTTTAAAATTTAAAAAAGAAGAAGTGATGAGGTGCCTTGATGTCATACATCAAGGGCACCTTGATAATTTAAAAACTAAATAAAATAGCCTTGTGGAGAATCTGATGGCTATGAAAGAAAAGAGTGCTAAAAATAAGTTGTAGGCCTTCCTTGAGAAGAGAGTTATAGACCCACTTTATACCCAAAAGTGATCAAACTTCTTCTCTCTAGGATGGGGATGCCTATTTTTCATTGTGGGACTTGATGTTCAGAGGGCTGCAGACATGTTGCACATAGGGACCTATTACTGTCAATGAGGGCATCACCAAATTAAGTGTGGGAGGATATGGGTGAACCTAAATCTCCTACAAAAAAAATATTTTGTTGATAATATTCCCAGTTGAAATGCAAATTAGAAATAGAGCTCTATTTTATACTATTTTTTGGAAGAGAGTATCCTCTTTCCCTAGGACCAACTTGGTCCAAAAGGGAAATGATAAATATCCAACTAGTAACAACAAAATAAAATAGGGGAGGAGTGTGAGCTAGTGTCCATATTTGATGGTAGCATGCTCATCCTCAAATGGAGAACTGTCATTGCACAACAACACCAACAGAAGAGGACTGAGGTTGAAGCTTAAAAAAAAAGCAGTGGTAAATTATGATTGTGATGCTAGACTTGTTAAAGTCCACACCTATAGAAAGAATGCCTCAATGGGTAAAATTGAATACAGTGCATCCATAGGTGCAACAAAGTTCCCTTGCCTATTTTCATCAAGGATATGATACTTTAATAAAAAATAATTTTCCCCTATTTTATAAGACATTTTTGAAGCTGCATAGAAAAGATCCGTCAGTGGAAATTCAAGACTGCATCATTTTCTAGATTTTCACACTCACAAAAAATGACATCTTCATTATTGAGGGTTCTTGAGATGAAAACTAGTTCAATATATACTTTATTTTGAGTTGAGTAAATTGGTTTCGATGGTGGGATCCATGTAGCTACAGTGACAATTTGAACGGACCACAGACATCGTTGCACAAATAATATCATTGCAGTTTTTAGTATACGTACTACTGGATCTGTTTTGGGTGAGCATTGTGAGTTTGAATTTTGGAGGAGAAAGAGATCTTGTGATTTTTTTTATGGTGGCTATTATTTGGTTGTTTACCCATAGTTTAATAGTTGATCATGTCATGTTCAATTTACTGGCTTCACTACTAGAGCAGCAACGCTCAGAGGAAGAACAATGGTGATGATTAGTGGTGTGGATGATGAAGGCAGCCAAAATATCTATATATATATAATAAAATTCTCCAAGATGCACCAAAAATCTCATTTTATGGTACACCAAGACATTTCACACCATCAACATCATACACATAAGGTTCTACAAAATTTACCCAGGTATGTACTGAGTTTTTTTTTTAATGTGTATAGTTATTTTAAAAATCATGTCTATGTTAATACCAATAGATGCCCCTATAAATTATTTTTGTCAAAATATCCCAGCCACATGATATGCCTTGGATATGAAAAAAAATCATTACCCTAGGAACAATAAAAAAAAATTATGACATTTGCGTGAATAAATTTGACATTGTTTCATTGCTGCATTGTGACAATGACAACCAACACATGTATACAATGCTACTATGTACCACAAAGGGGGGTAAAATATGTTTCATATGTGGGTAAAATTAGTGGCAAACAACCACACTCATATTCTCAAAATTTGATCTCACCATAATTGATCAATGTGCAAAACAAGAACATGTTCCATGTGATATCTACATGAAAGCTCGGATGGACAATTACATAGCAGCATTTATCAAAATTAGTACAGTAGTAATTCGGTCTTGGTGTTTGAACAAGTGTGGTCATGATTTAAATATTTATCCATAGTTTGATGATTAATCATGACGTGTTTCTGACTTTCGCTAGTGCAATAGTGCTTAATGAAGGAAAACAGAGATGTTAAAGACAGCTAAAAAAAAAATTATTTCAGTGGGCTGGTGTCATGAGGACATGACAATTTTTAGGCATGGGGGATGATGAGCACCAGAAATGCTCATTTTATATACACTTTTAAGGGGCATCGTTATTAGTTTAATTAGCATTAGAGATGTATTTTTATATAACTTATGCATATAATTGATAGAAAATCTAGTATTATGCTTGACTGGTGTTTTTAGTGGAAAATGTGTATAAATGTAGGTTTTATCACTAATCTGGTGTTTTCAAGTCTACATCCCACTTGGACATGGTATTGTTCAAGAAGGCACCTTGATCCCATACATTTAGATGCACCTTACTCTACAGGCAGACACCTTACTCTATAGGCAGATACCTTACTCTATAGGCAGGCGCCTTACTCTACAGGCAGGCGTCTTACTCTACAAGAAGGCACCTTGCTCCTATACATTTGAAGGTGCCTTAATCTACAGGTAGGTGCCTTACTCTATAGGAAAACACCTTACTCTACAGGCAAGTGCCTTACTCTATAGGTAGGTGCCTTGACACCATACATCAAGTAGGTGCCTTCATCTTCGTGCCTTACACTTCAAGTAGGCATCTTGATATGACTAAGTCCACATTGATAGGTTGACCAATGGGCTAAGGAGGTTGTTGCACATGAAGACAAAGGAGAAATATTTTAATCATGCATTATTATTAAAATAGAATAAAACACTTATTATTAATCAATTGGCCGATTGACCTTGTAAAGCTCTTAAAGCATTATTTTTAGGATGCATTAATTTAGGATTTGTTTGTTACATACACCTAAGGATTATTATATTTATCCTTCTGGTGAATGAACATGCTATTAATTGGAGAATAAAATTTGTGTATAAACCAATTGTAACTAATCACGTTATGTGATTAAAAATAGATTGATTTGTTATTGTAATGAGATCTAGTTGCACTTTATATAAATACGCAGGCTAGATGAATGAAAGGAAGGATCAAATACATGAAAGTTATTTTATTTATTTTTATGTATAATTTCTTAAGAGTACAAATACTCTTAGTTGCTTAAAAAAATTATTCTGTGATTAACCAGGTGGACTATCTGTGGGAACCTAGGCCCACTCCTTGCAATAGTCCTCCCCTATTTCATTTTTGTTATTTATTTTAAGTAGATTATATTTACTGCTTTATTTAATTTAGCTGTGTGTTTTATTTTCTTGCACATTTAATTTCTTGTACTTTTATTTTTAGTATTTTTTCTAGCATTTTAATTTTTTGTACTTTATTTTATTTGGTTTGGTTGAAATCAAAATGCATAAAAATTCCCCACCAAATTAAATAGATACGAAAGGATTCATTTCCCCCACACTGTAGCCATATACTATGCATGACACTCGTAAGTTTACGGACTTACTAGATTGATAATTTATGGTAAAAGAATTGACTATTTTCTAAACATAATTTTTGCTCACCAAACATGCCATCTTCCATTGGCACCAATGTAAGACTCTTGTCCTACTCGCCATCGTGTATCACTACTTGTAGTCACTGTGGTGTCAAACCTTCTTTCCCAACATTTAATTCCTTACTAGCATTTCTTATCAACTTTGGCTGAACTTGACTTGCACAATCTATCAACAAATTTATATAGTTACATGTACTTGTATGATTTGAATGGCAACTATATGGTTTACCTTGCAACTGTACTATTCCATTGGCAATTGGAAAATTTACCTTATCACTATATGATTTACCCAGTAATCATACAAATTTCCCTCTTGCTATGTGGTTTTCTCTAGCAATCATATACTTCTTCCTTTGGTTGTATGGTTTCCTCCAATAATCATACGATTCTTACCAATAACCACATACTTTTTGATTTTTTGTATGTGGTTGTGCAATTATTTCCTCCATTATATGAATCTCTTTGGACGATGCATAACAATTGAACAACCTTGCAATGCTTGAGAATTGCAATTATTTGTATGATTATCAACTGTAAAATTATACAAACCCTCAACAGTCTGCCTTTCATATCCCTTTTTTACATTAGTCATATACATCTCGTTGGGTCCTTTATCATCAAGATCAAAAAAATCATCTTCTTCATCTGTGGCTTCAACTGGATGCCATGGTCTTTGTTATGCACCTTCTCAAGCAACTTGCTTCCCACAACTCCATATCATCAAGCTTAATCCCAACTCATAGAGATAACATATCCAAGATGTAGAAATGGAATGTAATATACTTTCCCGCATCTTTGACAATTTTACTATCATCTACTTCTATGTGATCTTGTATTTCCATA
The DNA here is from genome assembly GCA_028583015.1 of Wollemia nobilis. NCBI lineage: Eukaryota > Viridiplantae > Streptophyta > Pinopsida > Araucariales > Araucariaceae > Wollemia > Wollemia nobilis. The sequence continues at coordinate 5,158,687 of JAQPPZ010001063.1, read as the reverse complement.
TCTTCATAGACTTGTATCTATGATTCAACCCAATGTTCTTCCATACTACGAACTATTCCTAATACTTTGTCATTCTCAACAATTAAAATTGGTTTCGATCCACATGACAACAGGCACCAAATGTAGCACTCTTTGGTGTAACCAATTAAATGGTAATGGGTCCGTCCAACTACAACAACGATGTCAAATGTAGCACAAGTTTAGTGTAGTATTCCTGAAGGGGAATGTGATAAGAGATTTTGAGATGGATTCTAACTAATTGCACTTAATCTGGTCCAATTCATACATTTGTATGGTTCATAATTGTACAATTCCTAAAATGTACAATTGAAGATTGTACAACCCCAAAACGTACAATTGTATAGTTACAACTGCAAACTTGTACATTTTGTCCATAAATATTGAAATTGCTCAAAATCCAATCACTTTGCACTTAGTCACCTAGAAATCCATTGATCTACCTTTGGAATGCTTAAAATGCAATTTTAGGCCAAAAATCAATTGTACAAACTTACAAACCCTTGTACAGTTTGGTACGTTGCTTGTACGATTTGGTAAAAATTCTCGTTATTCCCAATAACTTCATTCTTGAAACCCATTTGCATATTTATTGCATAATTCTCATTTCCAATACTGGGTAACAACCATTAATCCTGGTTCTCTCCATTATGCATTCCACACAAAGCACATGGATGGTTGTACATTTTTTGGGTATGCACTTCTACCATAGATCTGGATTCACCAATACCTACAACATCAATAAAATTCCATCAACAAAATAGTTATTGAGGTTGACATCTGATTCTCACACATGCATACACAGTTTTGACTAAAATTAAGATTTATATTATTCTGGTTGTTCTACATAGGTAGTGTATGATATTACACACAATAATAAATTGCAACATTACTCCATGCTTCACAATCCATGAACTGCACATGAATGGGCAACCATGAACAATAACAATCCACCAACAATCACTAAACTACAACCAACCACACAAAAATTTGAATGGGGGGCTTATAATGGTTGTCCAGGCCATTCCAAAGTGGTTTCCTAGAATAGTTCATTATTTACAACTGCCCGTAACTCACATTAATAACAATAATTTAATATTTACTAAGGTTTAATTTTATTTTAATCAAATTACATTTCATTTGCATGTCTTTACATTTCATTTCATTTCACATGCATTTTACATTTATTTTCTAATTTATACAATTTCACCCAATTGTACGTTTTACTTTCCACTTGTACAATTTATACCAAATTGTACATTTTACTTGCCAATTGTACAATTTCACCAAATTGTACATTTTACTTAAAATTGTGCAAATCCAACTTTATTATTGCTTCTTCCTTTTGGGATGTGGATTTGCCTACCGACAGAAATGTCTGTATCTATTAGTCCTCCATACTTGTAGGTTCTGATTTGGCTATGCTATGGTGATGACAGGGGTACTAAATATGGGAATTTCAATAATAGGTTGGATTACAGGTGTAGACTTCTTAGAAGACTTATTACTACTATATATGCCCTATTATGATAACCAAAATTTTTAGGGACTAGAATTTTATGAGAAAATATCTCTGGGTCTTCAAATACTGGAAAGAGCTCTTTGCCGCTACGTCTATTATGCACAGGACAAATTCTTCTTTATCTTATTTTGGGTCCATTCAAAGTCACCAAAAATAGGGTGCAATAGAATCTCACTTGGGCCAAGGTTGCTTAGATTTTGAATTTTCTTTGTATTTGGAGGATCTAGAAACACAACCTCTTAGAAGGTTACAGTTTAAGAAATAACTCCTTCTACAAGATTTTGGTCGAAATACCATGGTGTTGAGGGGTTAATGTGGTCAAAAATTATCATATGGAGACAAGCCATAAAATACACGGATGACTGTAAAAGGCTCTCTCTGGAAATGGTGCTAGAAAACTATTGTGGAAATATTTGAATATCCTTTCAGACTATCACACTATTCAAATCCTTGAAGACCCACAAGAAGATATGTGAGCTTTGGTTAACTCATCGTTTCATCCTAGGATAACTCTGAAAGCTAAATAGGCCAGGTTTAGACACCCTACTATGAGCTTGCTAATTATTCATTCAACAAACAATTCTACCATATTTAATTGAATAGTAAAATATGATGCACCAACCATATGATAGAAGCATAGTTAAAGACAGATTGGTGCCTTATCCATTGGGTTATCGTAGCAATTTTTAGCCATTCATATGATAAATAATAGAAAAAAAAGGAAAAACTAATGAATATATGCTCATTTGAATGTTGTAACAAACACAACCTCATTAATCAACAAAGATATATTGTCTACATGTTCAAATAATGTAATATACAAATAATATTAAATAAATATTGCACAAAGTTTTCTAGAAATAGAGAACCAGATAGCTTGTATTAAATTTAGAATGAAGCATTTACAATGAATGAGCCCAATATATCACTTAGGTTTTTTCTAAACAATACAATACAATGGATCAACTTGTTCAAATGATGTAATAGGGGATTGCTATCTATTGTCCTAAAAATAGTGACATATAGACTCTGGCTCTCTGGAATAACTTCTAGATATCATCATAGATAGACTATCCTACTTTCTACAATACCTACAAAAATGTGGAAAGAAATTGAGAATACAACTAAACAAGAAATTGAGAAGATACAATAACCTAGGCTGAGCACTCAGAATACCTCTCAAGAGCTTGTCATGTGATTGCTTGATGATTAAGCCCAACTAACTTGAATCATTTTATAATTGAGCTATATAGAATTAGTTACAAATGCTTAGTGCAAAGGCTACCACTTAGAACATTTTCATGGTCGGGCGTCATTTTGGCTTCCTAAGTTTGTTGTAGTAGAATCAGTTGATGCCAAATGTTGAAATATTTTCTAGGTTGCTTATTTTTTTTTAAAAAGATAAAGTTGCTTTGTCTATTATGAGGACTTATATGTTCGAATTTTGATTTGAAGGGGTATCTTATAATAGTGGTGGGCCAGGCCTTTGAATATACTATTGAATTTATACAAAAAGGCAATATGGGTGTATTCCTTTGTATTCTTGTTATCCTAGTCATCTACCTTCTCATATTTAGGTGCTCCCATCTGCTTTGGTTTATAAATATCTCTCCATAGGAGATAATTTTCCCTTTAGCTGATTCTTGGACCTCTATCCATAGTAGAACTCTATCCCCTTAAATTATTCATGGACCTCTATCCACTAGAGAACTTTATACCCTCTTTGGTTTGTGGATCTCTATCCATAGGAGACTCCTCTTCTTTATATTTTAGTCAGCTCCAAAGCCTGCTCAAGTCTCTACTCCAATATGCCTCAAGCCTTCACACAAGGCTTGCTCAAATCAACAACCAAACTTACTCTCAATTCTATCTTAAATTTCCCTCAAGCTTTAAAACACAGGCCTACTCAAAATTACAACCAAACCTACTCTCAATGTTGTCTCAAATCTGCACCAACCCTTGTCACAAGGCTAGCACAAATCTGCTCCAACTTTGCTCACAAAACTATCTCAAATATGCACACATTACATGCACAAATCTACTTCAAGCCTACTCTCTATCTCTACCCAAATTTGCACCAAACCTCATTACAAGGCTAGCACAAGTTTGCTCTCTATTACTTCCCAAATCTGCTTCAAGTCTTCTCAAAAGACTTGCTCAAATTTGCCTTAAGTCTTCTCACAAGACTTATTCAAATTTGCCTCAATGTTGCTTCTTGAACTTGCTCAAGTATTTCCAAATCTTGCATACAAACAATGCTTATATTTCTTTCAAAAATGCTTTCTTCAACTAGGCAAATCAAATATATTCTATTTAGAATTTGTTTAACCTCTAGAACATATAGAGAATGATATGCACTATCAAATACCTAATATGTTCTTCACATTCACAAATATTGCATTTCTACCTCTTACAAAATCCCCTTTCAAATAAAATCAAACTAGTGTATAACTTGCTTTACAAAATTGGTCTATATTTCTTGTAAATTTGCTCTCAATGATCAAACACAATAATGCACAACTGCTTCACAAATTCTTCCAAGAAGAATGCACAATTTATTCTCAAAACCCTAACTCAAGTGTTTCCAAATTCACTAGTCAATGATGCACAATTTGTTTTCAAAATATAGCTCAAATATTTCCAACAATACACACTAATCAACTTTTTTATCTCCACCTTATAATTATGTAATATTTGATCAACCAACTAGAGAAGTAATAATGTCAACATACCTCTCACTTTGCTTTGATGAAAAATACCCTCCAAAATTGTTCCAAAATAATTTCCTTTTTTCCACTTTAAGAAGTTAGCCAATCTTCTTTTCAAATCAAACATAATAATCTTTCCTCAAAAGTTTGCACAAAATTATCCTCTTTTTATTTTCTCAAAACAAGGCTTTTAATTGAAGAATAAAAACCTTTTAATTTTCCTTCACCATGCAAAAATTACACACAATAATTTTACCATAAGACACCTTATAACTCCTACTTTAAAACACACACAATCATACAATAAAAATCCTTATCACACCTTATTTCTCCTTCTAAACATATTTTAAATTATAATATCAAAAATAAATTTCATACCTTATTTATCCTTCCAAAAGATTTAAATTATAACACAAAAAGACCCTTTACACAACTTGTTTCTCCTATATCAAATGTGCAAATATTAAATACCAACTTAACCTTATAACTCCACAAAACCAAAATGTAAATTAAAAATTTAAATACCTCCTTGTAATATGCCCTCAACGTGACTCGAACCTCTCACCTCGTGAGAGCAAAGTGCCCAACCAAGGACCCACGATTGATTGCAATAACACAGCTCGTGAGATCTCTACAGTGCTAGACACCTTTTATCTTCTTCTACCATGTGCTTTATCCAAACCAAAATAAAAGGTCTACAACGGGTTTCAAACCCAAACCTCCTCCTCACTACACCTTCGTGTTGGCTAAACAACTAGCTGGTCTAGCTGGTTGGATGGGTTAAAATGCATACTCATTTGAATATGAAACCTTCACTTTCACCTCAAAGGATTGCGCTTCCTCTTCTTTCTTATTTTCTACTGAATGCACTGAATTCTGGGCCAATTATACACATTTTCTGAACACATTTCAAAATGACCTTAGGCACTAATATTTATATATTTTATTTGGTCTTCATCAACGTCAGTGCCACCTTTGGTTTTTGCACCCATATGACATCAGCCATTTTATTCGAAAATAATTCGAATTTATCTTCAATTTCTTGGCTCTCAAATATAATTTAAAAACTTATATTATAATAAAAATATTATAATATTACCCCTTTTAAACCTTGCCTTTATAATTAATATTATTGCCTTCAATAATATTAATAATATTAATTCTTTTGAACCTTGCCTTTATATCCTTTTAAAACTTGCCTTCATATTCTTTTAAACCTTACCTTCATTTTAGACCATTGTTCCAAAGAGCTTTTAAACCTTTTGTACTTCATTATAATATTTAAAATGTAGATAATATAATGCTTTTTGTCAACCAATATTATAATAATAAATATTATAATATTATCAGTGACAACCATTGACATCTTATATTTTGGCATCAACCTATGACATCAATACTTTGACATCAAAGACAACACACTATACTAAAAAATTCCAACACCTTTTTGATAAGTGTAGAAAAACTACTAGATAAATGAATGCTAATATTAGCAAGAGTTGCAAAATTATCTATCATTAAGCAACCAAGCACCAAATAGACTCAATAGACCATGATTTTGACAAAGTAAGATGGCTAAATGGATTGAAGTAGTGATGTTAGTAGATAGATGATTTAAATTTAAATCTAGTATGTAGTAGCCTGAGTGTACAATGATGTTGATGTCAGTAAGAAAGAACAAAATATTTGTCTTGATATAAAGAACATTCAGTTTATTTGAGCAATAAATTGACTAAGTATAATGTTTTGTCATCCAACTTAATAATGGAGCCTATCAAGTACATTGATTCTTAGTGTCAAACATTTTTTAATGCATAATATCAGTAGATGTGTCATAAAATCTAGCCTAACAACATGATTAAAGTAAATTTAGCTAAGGTAGAGATTGAACCCAACATCTAGAAAAACACTTCATGAAACTTATAATTATCAGATAATGTTGAGTGTTGATGTCAACAAGGGAAGCTAATTTTTTTATAGAAATGAATTAAGATCTCGATGCTCGATAAAATAAGAGGGAAGGAAAAGGATCTAAAAGAGATATCAATTAAAATAATGCACCAAACTACCAATATGTTCTCTTGATAGGTGAATCTGTTGTTAGAGAACCCAAAAAACTTAGAAGCTTCTATAATAGACACCTATGTTGTTATAGTTAGAAATATAGTGGGATACCTAAAAGCATAATGGATATGTCAAAAAATCTTGTGCACTAAATGAAGATACAATAGCCATCACTCCCTTAAATCAAACAAAAATTATCCATGTTAGCACCATGATGCCAAATTAGTTGCAAGAAAATGATCTACATGAATGAGCACACATGTTGCAATAACTTGTTAGACCTACAATCCACTCTTTGAACTATAATGACAAATAACCAATTGTAATTGTAAATCTATATATACTAAAATGCAAGACATTCTAAGGGTAGGATCTTTGGCATTTAAAATTGACATAATTGTATTGATTAAGAACTATACGTATTTTGAATGAAGATTGGATTGATGCTTGGACTTTTTCTCATCTCTCTTTGTTGAATATGTATGTATGCCTTACTGAGTGCTAATGATTTTTTGTTAAAGCTAGGAATGAATAATTCTATTATAATTATTCGACATTATGTATTTCTCCCTAGATTTACAATTATAGTTTTGGAATGATTTAGCAAATACTCATAGTTATTCATGTTAGATTTTATAATAGCATAAGAGATGAAAAGTGTTCTATTAGATGGTTTAATCTAAGTTTGAATTGTGAGACTCTCTGTAGTATGTCTCTTGATGTTGCTAATTTTGTACCACTTTTAGCTTGTCTTTCTAATCCTTTGTATTTCTTACTCTAGTATACAACCCCCTATTTAGTTAGATTAGCTAGAAATATAATTTAACCTTATCCAAAGGTTGGATCAGAAACTCTTGTTTTCAAGCCTTCCAATCTCTTGGCCAAAGTCTTAAGGGTGCATCTCATTGAAATATGTAGATTTTAGAACCAAGATTATTTTTGGCATACCCGATGGGACTCAAATCCAATTATTATTTGATTAGATAGTATTCTCATGATAGAAAATATTAAATACCTTTTTCAGAGGCTATCTAATTATACACAACATTTTAAAATTCCTAGAGGACTCAAGATCTTTGTGAATAGTGTTGATCTTATTTTTGAAGAACTACATGTTCATCTGGAAACTCCATTGAGAAATAGAGATCCTAAGAAAAATAGTGAATCCAATAACTCAGCTACCATTTATCCCATAAGCTTATGCTCACCTGAGCAATGACTATAAAATTAGAAGAACCTATAATATTTACAGAATTACCACCTGTGACCTTCAAGAGAAATAAATCCTAATCACCCCCTTTATCTCCATCTTCTGTAAGCTCCATAGAAAGTCCAATATCTACTTATTTGATACCTCATAATTAATCGCATTCAAATAAATCGACAAAAATGGCTCAAAATCAACCCCTAAAAAACTTACCAAATTGGAATAATACAGACCCAGTAAATTTGCTAAAGTAGAATCACATTCCTAATACTACCCTTAAAGCCTTTCCAATGTATGATGGTACTAGAAACATAGCCTATGAACATTGCCAATATGTGACATCATTGGCTGTAGTTAAAAATATTCATGAGGAGGATGTAATGATAAGGTTTTTAATAATATCACTAAAATAAAAGGTATTACATTGGTACCAGACCATTCAGTATGGTTGCATTAATTATTGGGCATAGCTTACCAGTAGATTGGTGCAAGAGTTCAATGAGCAAGCAAATTTGTTCTCTCCTTACTTAATTTACCACCATATAGAGGTAAAAATGAAAGATAGTGATGAATTTCAACATCATATTTAGCCAAACTTGGTAAAGAGTGCCATAATAAATTTAGCCAACAAATGCCCAAGCACTATACTATTATCTTAGGGCCTTTAATAAAAATTTAATATGATGGTCTAACAATATAATATGTTAAAATTTCTGTAATCATTTCAAGTAGTTGTCATGGAATAAAGCTCTTTTATAGCCATAGGAAGAGTCCCTCCAAGGAATTATATGCCTATTTCCACAAAAATTTTACATATAAACTCAAAAAAGTAGTCATCAGTAATAATTACTCATCTTCCAAACGTAGCCTTTGTACCTGCACAAAAATTTCCTACACTACCAACACTTGCACTACCTACACCTCCATTTATATGAATATTACCTACTCCAGATCCTCAAGTTTCTAGTATGAATGATATCATGACAACATTGAAACTTTAACTAATGAAATCACAACCATGAAGAGAAGATAAGCAAAAAGAAATTTTTATCCTAGGAGATTTTCCTACATGGTGAAGGATAATGGTGCTTCTACTAGAAATTCTAGAGAAAAGTCTATTGTAATATATAGTAATCAAGAGGATGGTCCTTCTACATTTTCGTTAGAGTTATACTATTAGTGTTTGACTTACAATGATCCACATGGTGAAAGTACATGCATGCTTCACCAAAATCAAGCATAGGAGGTTACACTCAAAAAGATAAAAAAGCACAAAAGGGTTAGGTAAATATTTTATCAAAAGCAAACTAGAATTTAATGGTGCAAGAAGAAGATCTAATCTCGGTGTTGATACAATCAAGGAAGAAACCATTATAGGTTGATCCCAAAAAACTTGATCCATTCAAAGTCCCCACTCAACAAAGCAAACAATAAAAAAGGAGAGTACCTGATCCAACTCTGCTGAAAGAATAACCCATGCAAGAACATATGAAGGAATAACCTAAGGTAATACAAGGAAAGGAGGGTGAAGCACAAGAGTGGGCTAGAAATAAACTCCATTATTCGTATATCACCAAGTGGCAAAGAATTTAATCAACACAATGTATTGAAAGTTCACTATCTTAGAAAGAGCAAAAAAGAAGTAGCCATAATCTTCCAACTTCAACATAGTGGAAGAAATTAAGAAGATGCCATATAAATCTAGCATGTATGATTCTTTGATGATTCTAATATAGATTGACCTACCAAGAGCATCACTAAAATCTATCATAATAGAAGATAAAAAACAACCAAAAATTAATTTTGTGCATGGTAAATCTATTCTTGGAGATGGTAAAAATAGACCATCACCTTTATAAATGTCTCTTCATATAGAAATTTATGTTGTGCATAATCACATGGTTTATTCTAGAGTGGCAACTATTGTATGTTGGAGGTAATATGTGAAGAAATGGGTATGGAATATATTCATTCTAGTCTATGAGTGTTGCAGCTAGACAAAACTCTTATGAAGATAGTTAGGGTGATAAAGGATATTTCCATGGTACTACATAGGATGCCTCAAATCCTAGTGATACGAGAGCTAGAGGTTGTGGATTTAGAGCCTTATTTTGGTATGTGTCTCTCCCATGAATTCATTTCTAAGCTAGATGGATATCTATCCTTAGATTATTCGCACATGGAAATCCCTCACAAGGGTAAGAAGGTTAAAATATTCTCAAAAAATACATCCACCTATATAATAGGAAAATTTGAAGTTGAGGTTTAGCTAGAAAATATTGTTGGTATAAATAGTGAAGAAATTGATCAAGTAGAGGAAATCATGGATGAATTGCAGATTGAGGATTAGTTCTCACTTAAGGATTTTAATGCTATGGTTGAGACATGGATTGGCATATATTATATTTCTAAGCAAGAAAAGAAGAAATCCCCAACCATAAATGGAGAGAAACCTAAGTATAATGGGATATGGAGGCTCTATTTTAATGGAGCTAGGTGCAAAAATATTGCAAGAGCCAATGTAGTGTTGATTTTACCATCCAAAAAATTTAAAAGGTTATCATGCAAATTAACATGAAGTTGTATCAAAAATGTCATACAATATGAAGCACTAAGCATTGAACTCAAGCAAGCATAAACTATGGGAATCAAATAGTTTATGTTTTACAGAGATTCAAAGCTGGTGGTAAATTAGGTAACAAAGAAATGCAATAGCAAGTAGCACTATCTCAAAGCTTACTGGAACAGGGTTAGGGACTTATTAACAATATTTGAAGCATTGAACATAAAAGCAATTCCTAGGGAGTTGAATACAAAAGTTGGTGCATTGGATTCTCCTAGATCCATTTTTTTCCCATAATTTATCTTAAGAAAAAACTTGAGATCTATCAAATTAGCATCCAGGCCATTAGTACTAGATAAATAAACCTTCTAGCAAGTCTTTTATAATAATAGAAAAATAGTAGATTTCTTGATTCAGGAGATAGATTGCATAAATGCAATCAAATAACTTGGTGAGGATGAAATGGTCCAATTGAAGTTCAATCATATTTCTAAGGGACTAGGAACTCAGAATTTTTTTTTTGATAATAGTGACCAACCAATTGGTCAAAAAATGAAAATTGAGGAACAATAATTCAAAGAGGATCAACCAAAAACTAAGAAGAATCTAAAGGTTGGTACAATATGTTTAAAATAGGAAGTGTAGTAGTTACTAAGTCTATGCAAATAATACAACAACATCATCATCATGAGTTATGATGACTTGCAGATCTACAACAAAGATACCATTGAGAATACCATATAGTTATTGCCCAATGTCAAGCCATTCTATTAAAAATAGAGGCCAGTAAATCCTAAGATAAAGGTATTGTTGGTCACGAATCTGCCACAGGAAAGGATTTTTACAAGTGCGCCCTAGACCCAACCAACATTGAAAGGCTGGAAGCAAGAAATGGCTCCCAGACCAATCTCCAAAGTGGGCTGGTTCCCTTTACTAATCTAAATTTTTGTTTGAAGATAAGGGTTGCTGGAAAGAAATTAAAAGTTGCAGAAAGAAATGGAAATATGGCCGTAGGCCGGAGTTATGGGATCGGAAGAACAACAACAGAAAACTTAAAGTGCAGCAACAACAAGCAACAAAAGATAATGACTCAACTCTCACACAACTGTATGCAGAAAATCTCTCCAAGATTACACTCCAGGAATCATATCCTTACAAGCAAGATTCAAATCCAATATGCAGAATTTGAATGTAACAGCACTTAAGGAATATAAATTCTATTAGAAATGCAAAAGGAACAGAAAAGACAATCACCCAAACAATCGCTTGAAAAATCTGAAGCCAATACTTTATTCTCGCAAATGCACTTCCAGTTTTTAGCAAAACTTCCAACCCTTGTAAATGAGAATTACATTGGTTTTTATAGAGGTCCGTCCTCTTTGTAGCATTAAAAATGTGCCACCACCCCTCTCGTGATCTACAATTGTGCTTTGGAAATTACATACACGATCCCCTTAGTTGCAGCAAAAATTAAATACAATTAGACGCTAGCGGTCTTCTTCATTAAATTCATTTTTGAAAATATGCATGAAACCGTTACGACAATCCACGAACAGCAGCCTCGAATGCATTAAATCTTCAATCTTGGTGGCCTGGGCATGTCTTTGACCTTGACTGCATTGGAAAGCTGCATTACATTGAATTTGGGCCAACATTTAATCATCGAAAATCAAAAAAATCTCCTCGACCGTTCACACTGTACTTTGGCGAAAAATAGTTGGAGGTCGCGAAAATGCGACTGGTCGCGAAATCGTGACATGTTTTAACTCCGTACACTTTGACCACCTTTGACCTACGAAAATGGCACCTGTAGTGATATCGCTACATCTCCAACTTCGTTTTCCCTATCACTAGCTCAACATCGAGAAAATAGTACATGTAGCGATTTCGCTATGCACTTTGGTTCTTGGTTCTTCCTTGCGCTCTGCCCCGCGAAAATGGAACATGTAGCGATATCGCTACATGTTTCGGGCACCTTGTATGGCCTTGCTGACAGTCCGCAAAAACATAACAGCTTTTGCCCTTGAATGCCTTCAATTCTTCCTTGTCTCCATTTCACTACCAATTTGAGCACTTAATCATTTTTAACGAGGCATCATGGAATTGCTACCATTTCCATGCTTTTTGATCAATTTTCATCCCTTGCATGATTTCGCTGCATATTCATGTCAATTGGCCTTATTGTTGATATTGCAGCGAATCACTACAACTTACTCCTCTTTTGCTTCTTGGACCAAAATGGCCACGCTTTTGAAGCATGTAGCGATATCGCTACGTTTTGCTCCTTCCATACCAATTGCCACTTTGCCATCGCAAAAATGCTACATCCTTGCCCTTTAGATCATTTTAAAGCTATTGGCATCCTTTTTGCAACGAAACACCTTGCAGGTTCGAAATGTGCAGCGTATCCTGCAACCTTCACCGTCAACTCCTCTTTGTCAAGTGTGCAGCGCATCGCTGCACTTTCATCTCTTAGAATTTTTTGCAAACCACCCCGCGCTTTTGAAACATTGCAGTGCATCGCTGCAAGTCTTGCTTTGAACTCTCCTTCGCTCGAACATGTAGCGCGTCGCTGCAAGTTTTGGCACTTAAGCTCTTCTTCGACCAATATGCAGTGAATCGCTGCACTTTGCACCACTTGAGCCTTTTGAAACCACTGCGTCGTGAAAATAAGACGTCAGCGCGTCGCTGCAAGTTTAGCACCTTAGTCTTCGAAGCCGCCAGCATCACGATTTTGGAACATGTTAGCGACGCGCTGCAACTTTTGCTTTAAGTCTTTGGCTGAGATTTTCGTCGCGATTTCACGACAATTTGTCGCTGTTCCTCCTTTGCCTTCCGAAATTCGCAAAAATGGAACACGTCACGATATCGCGACGGTTCTCTTTGGCTGCATGCGTTGACCGCGATTTCGCGACATGTCAGCGAATCGCTGCAGTTTTTTAACTTAGTCATTTTTTACTCATTTTTTCTCCTTTTTCCTCCAAAGCTGCATCAAAGCTGGTATCAAAGATCAAATTTTCAACAAAACAAGCATTAGTACTTCAATCAAAATCAAATGTGGCAAAAATTCCAACATTCTTGGCGGCTCGCGGGGTATACAGCTCGCTGTATGCAAGAATCTAGGCCTTAGTCCATTGGGCACAGAGTCATATTAGAACAGGAAGTTGGCTGCTGTGAACCATCTCAGGGGACTGCTGCAAAAAAACTGTTGCTGCGAATCTGAAAACAAAATTACTTGCATATAATGGGTTATGAAACAAATGGAGTGGTAGGATGGAGTGAGACCCTGCGATTGCACAGGCGGTGACTGCAATGGAGTGATGTGGAAGTAAGTGAACGAATTTATGGAATGGTAATGGAACTAGGAAAGCTGTGAAATGAAATGAACTAGACTATGAAATAAATGCATAAAAGACTGAACTTAGAGGAAAGGGATAAGAAGGGACGGGGAAAAACAGAAAAATGGAAAAGAAACAACAACCGTGGCTTATTTTTGTTTGAATGCAGAAGAAAAAAAAGAAGGAAGAAGATGAAGAAAGGAAAGAGAGGAAACGGGGAAGGGAAAAGAAGAATTTTTTGAAAGCCACCAACTGCCGGGAAAGGAAGAGACAAAAGGAAAAAAGAAGCACCTACAGCTCACAGGCAACAAAAGAGCTGAGATGAACAAGTAATAACAATATATATATATATATATATATATATATATTTTTTTTTTTGTTTTTTCAAAATACTATATACAATAGTTCACGACATGATTGGCATGTCGCCACCAGAAACCCAGTCTCAGGAGTTATCCGATAAATCTGTAATGTCCCGACCAGATCCAATCATACTTGAGTCGATTCTTGAAATTGGGCTGGCTCCTTCTTGAAGTTCTCCATGGTGCGAATAGGATGCAATGCGACAGATTATCCTTCTTACTAGTACCCACATGGAGGACTTCTTCAGGTACTGGATGTAGTGGCTGGAACCAACACCACCACTTTGTAGACTTTATTGGTGTGGGGTGAGGACAGAGCTCCTCTAACTCCTTGATGTGATCACGGGGCTCTTCAAGTGAGAAATCTGATTCGGGATCTCCTCAGGTTCTGGAATTTGAACTTGTTCTTCTACTTGGCCCATCTCTTGATGAAAACTGTAAGCAACCATATTGTTCATTGCTGGAAAAGTTCTTGCATGTTCCAATCCTTGACTTTGGACGAGATCTATCCCTTGAACTCCACATGACTGCATCTCAGGTTTCTGCTCAGTATAAGGGATCTGGCATGAAAAGTACTATGCAGGGTATACAGGAGCAGCAACCATCGGAGAAGGTAATGGAGTTTCTCCCCATGGTAATTTTCTTGATAAGAGCAAAAGCGGTTCCACTCGCACTGCTTCCTCAAAGATTTGTGGGAACCATTGTTCACCTGACTGTAGCAAAAAGAGACCTATGTCAGAATTAAAAGATCGAACATAAAAGAGGTGGGCTTGGGTGGGTGATGGACGAATCTTCTCTGGAATTCTCTTCCAACTTATCAAGAATCGGACATTGAAGTCCGTGATGCTTTCTTGAGGTGCTCTCTTGATGTACATGAAAAATTGGTAGAGATCCAAAGAACTGTAGAAAGGATCTTCGTCAAATCTTTTGATCAGTGCCCCCACTAGATCGTCCCATGAGCTGATGCTTTGACGTTTGAGCAATCTGTACCACTGCAATGCTCTTCCTTCCAAAGACTGAACCAGAAGTTGGATCATGACATCTTCATGTTCTATGACATGGATCATGGACAGAGTAGCAATGTCTTCAACATGTGCCAGAGCCATGCCTTCGGTACCATCATATTTTGCCAGGTTCTTCAGGGCACCTTCGGGAATTTCATGCCGAACTTGGAGATTCAGAGGGCCAGGATCATCCCATCTAGGAAAAACCCTCGCCTTTGTGGCAGTGGTCTACGAAATCACGACCATCGCCATTAAGTCAGAGTCACCAGATGAACATTCTATGAATTAAAAAAAAAAGCAGGCGTCCACGAACAGATCTTCAACTCAGCAAAGTCGCCAGATGAACGTACAAATCTCCGCTGTGAGGCCAAGACAGCTCATCAAATCTTGAGACCTCCAGGTGTTAAAACAAATGTGGATTTTTGTGAGATAGAAAAAGTCTGTCCCACCGGGCATGCCAAAAAATGTTGGCACCGGTGGGTTTATCACTTTGGAAAATTATGCTTATCCCACCGATTATGAATTCTTGGAGACAGAAACAGTCTGTCCCACAGGGCGTGCCAAAAATTGTTGGCACCGGTGGGTTTATCACTTTGGAAAATTATGCTTATCCCACCAATTATGAATTCTTGGAGACAGAAATAGTCTGTCCCATCGGGCATGCCAAAAACTGTTGGTCACGAATCTGCCACAGGAAAGGATTTTTACAAGTGTGCCATAGACCCGGCCAACATTGAAAGGCTGGAAGCAAGAAATGGCTCCCAGACCAATCTCCAGAGTGGGCTGGTTCCCTTTACTAATATAAATTTCTGTTTGAAGATAAGGGTTTATGGAAAGAAATTAAAATTTGCAGAAAGAAATGGAAATATGGCCACAGGCCGGAGTTATGGGATCGGAAGAACAACAGCAGAAAACTTAAAGTGTAGCAATAGCAAGCAACAAAAGATAATGACTCAACTCTCACACAACTGTATGCAGAAAATCTCTCCAAGATTACACTCCAGGAATCATATCCTTACAAGCAAGATTCAAATCCAATATGCAGAATTTGAATGTAACAACACTTAAGGAATATAAATTCTATTAGAAATGCAAAAGGAACAGAAAAGACAATCACCCAAACAACTACTTGAAAAATCTGAAGCCAATACTTTATTCTCGCAAATGCACTTCCAATTTTTAGCAAAACTTCCAACCCTTGTAAATGAGAATTACATTGGTTTTTATAGAGGTTCGTCCTCTTTGCAGCATTAAAAATGCGCCACTACCCCTCTCGTGATCTACAATTGTGCATTGGAAATTACATACACGATCCCCTTAGTTGCAGCAAAAATTAAATACAATTAGACGCTAGCGGTCTTCTTCATTAAATTCATTTTTGAAAATATGCATGAAACCGTTACAACAATCCATGAACAGCAGCCTCGAATGCATTAAATATTCAATATTGGTGGCCTGGGCGCGTCTTTGACCTTGACTGCATTGGAAAGCTGCATTACATTGAATTTGGGCCAACATTTAATCATCGGAAATAAAAAAAATCTCCTCGGCCGTTCACACTGTACTTTGGCGAAAAATAGTTGGAGGTCGCAAAAATGCGACGGGTCGCGAAATTGCGACATGTTTTAACTCCATACACTTTGACCACCTTTGACCCACGAAAATGGAACCTGTAGCGATATCGCTACGTCTCCAACTTCGTTTTCCCTATCACTAGCTCAACATCGAGAAAATAGTACATGTAGAGATTTCGCTACGCACTTTGGTTCTTGGTTCTTCCTTGCGCTCTGCCCCGCGAAACGGAACATGTAGCGATATCGCTACATGTTTCGGGCACCTTGTACGGCCTTGCTGACGGTCCGCGAAAACATAACACCTTTTGCCCTTGAATGCCTTCAATTCTTCCTTGTCTCCATTTTGCTACCAATTTGAGCACTTAATCATTTTTAACGAGGCATCATGGAATTGCTACCATTTCCATGCTTTTTGATCAATTTTCATCCCTTGCATGATTTCGCTGCATATTCATGTCAGTTGGCCTTATTGTTGATATTGCAGCGAATCGCTACAACTTACTGCTCTTTTGCTTCTTGGACCAAAATGGCCGCGATTTTGAAGCATGTAGCGATATCGCTACGTTTTGCTCCTTCCGTACCAATTGCCACTTTGCCATCGCGAAAATGCTACATCCTTGCCCTTTAGATCCTTTTAAAGCTATTGGCATCCTTTTTGCAACGAAACACCTTGCAGCTTCGAAATGTGCAGCGTATCCTGCAACCTTCGCCGTCAACTCCTCTTTGTCAAGTGTGCAGCGCATCGCTGCACTTTCATCTCTTAGACTTTTTTGCAAACCACCCCGCGCTTTTGAAACATTGCAGCGCATCACTGCAAGTCTTGCTTTGAACTCTCCTTCACTCGAACACGCAGAGTGTCGCTGCAAGTTTTGGCACTTAAGCTCTTCTTCAACCAATATGCAGCGAATCGCTGCACTTTGCACCACTTGAGCCTTTTGAAACCACTGCGTCGCGAAAATAAGACGTCAGCGCGTCGCTGCAAGTTTAGCACCTTAGTCTTCGAAGCCGCCAGCATCACGATTTTGGAACATGTTAGCGACGCGCTGCAACTTTTGCTTTAAGTCTTTGGCTGAGATTTTCGTCGCGATTTCGTGACAATTTGTCGCTGTTCCTCCTTTGCCTTCCGAAAGTCATGAAAATGGAACACGTCGCGATATCACGACGGTTCTCTTTGGTTGCATGCATTGACCGCGTTGACCGCGATTTCGTGACATGTCAGTGAATCGCTGTAGTTTTTTAACCTAGTCATTTTTTACTCATTTTTTCTCCTTTTTCCGCCAAAGCTGCATCAAAGCTGGTATCAAAGATCAAATTTTCAACAAAACAAGCGTTAGTACTTCAATAAAAATCAAATGTGGCAAAAATGCCAACATTCTTGGTGGCTCGTGGGGTATACAGCTCGCTGTATGCAAGAATCCAGGCCTTAGTCCATTGGGCACAGAGTCATATTAGAATAGGAAGCTGGCTGCTGTGAACCATCTCAGGGGACTGCTGCAAAAAAACTGCTGCTGTGAATCTGAAACCGAAAGTACTTGCATATAATGGGTTATGAAACAAATGGAGTGGTAGGATGGAGTGAGACCCTACGATTGCGCAGGCGGTGACTGCAATGGAGTGATGTGGAAGTAAGTGAACGAATTTATGGAATGGTAATGGAACTAGGAAAGCTGTGAAATGAAATGAACTAGACTATGAAATAAATGCATAAAATACTGAACTTAGAGGAAAGGGATAAGAAGGGACGGGGAAAAACAGAAAAAGGGAAAAGAAACAACAGCCGTGGCTTATTTTTGTTTGAATGCAGAAGAAAAAAAAGAAGGAAGAAGATGAAGAAAGGAAAGAGAGGAAACGGGGAAGGGAAAAGAAGAATTTTCTGAAAGCCACCAACTACCGGGAAAGGAAGAGACAAAAGGAAAAAAGAAGCACCTACAGCTCACAGGCAACAAAAGAGCTGAGATGAACAAGTAATAACAATATATATATATATATATATATATATATATATATATATATTATTTTTTTTTTTTTTGTTTTTTTCAAAATACTATATACAATAGTTCACGACATGATTGGCATGTCGCCACCAGAAACCCAGTCTCAGGAGTTATCCGGTAAATCTGCAATGTCCCGACCAGATCCAATCATACTTGAGTTGATTCTTGAAATTGGGCTGGCTCCTTCCTGAAGTTCTCCATGGTGCGAATAGGATGCAATGCGGCAGATTATCCTTCTTACTAGTACCCACATGGAGGACTTCTTCAGGTACTGGATGTAGTGGCTGGAACCAACACCACCACTTTGCAGACTTTACTGGCTGTGGGCTGAGTACAGGCTCCTCTAACTCCTTGATGTGATCACAGGGCTCTTCAAGTGAGAAATCTGATTCTGGGATCTCCTCAGGTTCTGGAATTTGAACTTGTTCTTCTACTTGGCCCATATCTTGATGAAAAATGCAAGCAACCATATTGTTCATTGCTAGAAAATTTCTTGCATGTTCCAATCCTTGACTTTGGACGAGATCTGTCCCTTGAACTCCACATGACTGCATCTCAGGTTTCTGCTCAGTATAAGGGATCTAGCATGAAAAGTACTGTGCAGGGTAGACAGGAGCAGCAACCACCGAAGAAGGTAATGGAGTTTCTCCCCATGGTAATTTTCCTGATAAGAGCAAAAGCTGTTCCGCTCGCACTGCTTCCTCAAATATTTGTGGGAACCGTTGTTCACCTGACTGCAGCAAAAAGAGACCTATGTCAGAATAAAAAGCTCGAACATAAAAGAGGTGGGCTTAGGTGGGTGATGGACGGATCTTCTCCGGAATTCTCTTCCAACTTATCAAGAATCGGACATTGAAGTCCGTGATGCTTTCTTGAGGTGCTCTCTTGATGTACATGAAAAATTGGTAGAGATCCAAAGAACCGTAGAAAGGATCTTCGTCAAATCTTTTGATCAGTGCCCCCGCTAGATCATCCCATGAGCTGATGCTTTGAAGTTTGAGCAATCTATACCACTACAATGCTCTTCCTTCCAAATACTGAACCAGAAGTCGGATCATGACATCTTCATGTTCTATGACATGGATCATGGACAGAGTAGCAATGTATTCAACATGTGCCAGAGCCATGCCTTCGGTACCATCATATTTTGCCAGGTTCTTCAGGGCACCTTCGAGAATTTCATGTCGAACTTGGAGATTCAGAGGGCCAGGATCATCCCATCTAGGAAAAACCCTCGCCTTTGTGGCAGTGGTCTGCGGAATCATGGCCATCGCCATTAAGTCAGAGTCGCCAGATGAACATTCTTTGAATTTAAAAAAAAAATAGGCGTGCACGAACAGATCTTCAACTCAGCAAAGTCGTCAGATGAACGTACAAATCTCCGTTGTGAGGCCAAGACAGCTCATCAAATCTTGAGACCTCCGGGTGTTAAAACAAATGTGGATTTTTGTGAGACAGAAGAAGTCTGTCCCACCGGGCGTGCCAAAAACGTTGGCACCGGTGGGTTTATCACTTTGGAAAATTATGCTTATCCCACCGATTATGAATTCTTGGAGACAGAAATAGTCTGTCCCACCGGGCGTGCCAAAAACTGTTGGCACCGGTGGGTTTATCACTTTGGAAAATTATGCTTATCCCACCGATTATGAATTCTTGGAGACAGAAATAGTCTGTCCCACCGGGCGTGCCAAAAATTGTTGGTCACAAATCTGCCACAGGAAAGGATTTTTATAAGTGCGCCCTAGACCCGGCCAACATTGAAAGGCTGGAAGCAAGAAATGGCTCCTAGACCAATCTCCAGAGTGGGCTGGTTCCCTTTACTAATCTAAATTTTTGTTTGAAGATAAGGGTTACTGGAAAGAAATTAAAAGTTGTAGAAAGAAATGGAAATATGGCCACAGGCCGAAGTTATGGGATCGGAAGAACAACAACAAAAAACTTAAAGTGCAGCAACAGCAAGCAACAAAAGATAATGACTCAACTCTCACACAACTGTATGCAAAAAATCTCTCCAAGATTACACTCCAGGAATCATATCCTTACAAGCAAGATTCAAATCCAATATGCAGAATTTGAATGTAACAGCACATAAGGAATATAAATTCTATTAGAAATGCAAAAGGAACAGAAAAGACAATCACCCAAACAACTGCTTGAAAAATTAGAAGCCAGTACTTTATTCTCACAAATGCACTTCCAGTTTTTAGCAAAACTTCCAACCTTTTGAAATGAGAATTACATTGGTTTTTATAGAGGTCCGTCCTCTTTGCAGCATTAAAAATGCGCCACCACCCCTCTCGTGATCTACAATTGTGCATTGGAAATTACATACACGATCCCCTTAGTTGCAGCAAAAATTAAATACAATTAGACGCTAGCGGTCTTCTTCATTAAATTCGTTTTTGAAAATATGCATGAAACCGTTACGACAATCCACGAACAATAGCCTCGAATGCATTAAATCTTCAATCTTGGTGGGCTGGGCACGTCTTTGACCTTGACTGCATTGGAAAGCTGCATTACATTGAATTTGGGCCATCACTTAATCATCAGAAATCAAAAAAATCTCCTCGGCCGTTCACACTGTGCTTTGGCGAAAAACAGTTGGAGGTTGCGAAAATGCGACGGGTCACGAAATCGCGATATGTTTTAACTCCGTACACTTTGACCACCTCTGACCCGCGAAAATGGCACCTGTAGCGATATCGCTACGTCTCCAACTTCGTTTTCCCTATCACTAGCTCAACATCGAGAAAATAGTACATTTAGCGATTTCGCTACGCACTTTGGTTCTTAGTTCTTCCTTGTGCTCTGCCCCGTGAAAATGGAACATGTAGCGATATCGCTACATGTTTCGGGCACCTTGTACGGCCTTGCTGATGGTCCGCGAAAACATAACACCTTTTGCCCTTGAATGCCTTCAATTCTTCCTTGTCTCCATTTCGCTACCAATTTGAGCACTTAATCATTTTTTAACGAGGCATCATGGAATTGCTACCATTTCCATGCTTTTTGATCAATTTTCATCCCTTGCATGATTTCGTTGCATATTCATGTCAGTTGGCCTTATTGTTGATATTGCAACGAATCGCTACAACTTACTCCTCTTTTGCTTCTTAGACCAAAATGGCCGCGATTTTGAAGCATGTAGCGATATCGCTACGTTTTGCTCCTTCCGTACCAATTGCCACTTTGCCATCGCGAAAATGCTACATCCTTGCCCTTTAGATCCTTTTAAAGCTATTGGCATCCTTTTTGCAACGAAACACCTTGCAGCTTCGAAATGTGCAACGTATCCTGCAACCTTCGTCGTCAACTCCTCTTTTTCAAGTGTGCAGCGCATCACTGCAATTTCATCTCTTAGACTTTTTTGCAAACCACCCCGCGCTTTTGAAACATTGCAGCGCATCGCTGCAAGTCTTGCTTTGAACTCTCCTTCGCTCGAACACGCAGCGCGTCGCTGCAAGTTTTGGCACTTAAGCTCTTCTTCGACCAATATGCAGCGAATCGCTGCACTTTGCACCACTTGAGCCTTTTGAAACCACTGCATCGCGAAAATAAGACGTCAGCGCATCGCTGCAAGTTTAGCACCTTAGTCTTCGAAGCCGCCAGCATCACGATTTTGGAACATGTTAGCGACGCGCTGCAACTTTTGCTTTAAGTCTTTGGCTGAGATTTTCGTCGTGATTTCGTGACAATTTGTCGATGTTCCTCCTTTGCCTTTCGAAAGTCACAAAAATGGAACACGTCGTGATATCACGATGGTTCTCTTTGGCTGCATGCGTTGACCGCGTTGACCACGATTTCGCGACATGTCAGCGAATCGCTGCAGTTTTTTAACTTAGTCATTTTTTACTCATTTTTTCTCCTTTTTCCTCCAAAGCTGCATCAAAGCTGGTATCAAAGATCAAATTTTCAACAAAACAAGCGTTAGTACTTCAATCAAAATCAAATGTGGCAAAAATGCCAACATTATTGGTGGCTCGCGGGGTATACAGCTCGCTGTATGCAAGAATCCAGGCCTTAGTCCATTGGGCACAGAGTCATATTAGAACAGGAAGCTGGCTGCTGTGAACCATCTCAGGGGACTGCTGTAAAAAAACTGCTGCTACGAATCTGAAACCGAAATTACTTGCATATAATGAGTTATGAAACAAATGGAGTGGTAGGATGGAGTGAGACCCTACGATTGCGCAGGCGGTGACTGCAATGGAGTGATGTGGAAGTAAGTGAACGAATTTATGGAATGGTAATGGAACTAGGAAAGCTGTGAAATGAAATGAACTAGACTATGAAATAAATGCATAAAATACTGAACTTAGAGGAAAGGGATAAGAAGGGACGGGGAAAAACAGAAAAAGGGAAAAGAAACAACAGCCATGGCTTATTTTTGTTTGAATGCAGAAGAAAAATAAGAAGAAGGAAGAAGATGAAGAAAGGAAAGAGAGGAAACGGGGAAGGGAAAAGAAGAATTTTCTGAAAGCCACCAACTTCCAGGAAAGGAAGAGACAAAAGGAAAAAAGAAGCACCTACAGCTCGCAGGCAACAAAAGAGCTGAGATGAACAAGTAATAACAATATATATATATATATATATATATATATATATATATATATATATATATATATATATATATATATATATTTTTGTTTTTTTCAAAATACTATATACAATAGTTCACGACATGATTGGCATGTCGCCACCAGAAACCCAGTCTCAGGAGTTATCCGGTAAATCTGCAATGTCCCGACCAGATCCAATCATACTTGAGTCGATTCTTGAAATTGGGCTGGCTCCTTCCTGAAGTTCTCCATGGTGCGAATAGGATGCAATGCGGCAGATTATCCTTCTTACTAGTACCCACATGGAGGACTTCTTCGTGCATCGGATGTAGTGGTCGGAACCAACACCACCACTTTGCAGTGCTTTATCGGGTCGTGGGATGAGTACGAGCTCCTCTAACTCCTTGATGTGATCATAGGGCTCTTCAAGTGAGAAATCTGATTCTGGGATCTCCTCAGGTTCTGGAATTTGAACTTGTTCTTCTACTTGGCCCATCTCTTGATGAAAAATGCAAGCAACCATATTGTTCATTGCTGGAAAAGTTCTTGCATGTTCCAATCCTTGACTTTGGACGAGATCTGTCCCTTGAACTCCACATGACTGCATCTCAGGTTTCTGCTCAGTATAAGGGATCTGGCATGAAAATTACTATGCAGGGTAGACAGGAGCAACAACCATCGGAGAAGGTAATGGAGTTTCTCCCCATGGTAATTTTCCTGATAAGAGAAAAAGCGGTTCCGTTCGCACTGCTTCCTCAAAGATTTGTGGGAACCGTTGTTCACCTGACTACAACAAAAAGAGACCTGTGTCAGAATTAAAAGCTCGAACATAAAAGAGGTGGGCTTGGGTGGGTGATGGATGGATCTTCTTTGGAATTCTCTTCCAACTTATCAAGAATCGGACATTGAAGTCCGTGATGCTTTCTTGAGGTGCTCTCTTGATGTACATGAAAAATTTGTAGAGATCCAAAGAACTGTAGAAAGGATATTCGTCAAATCTTTTGATTAGTGCCCCCGCTAGATCGTCCCATGAGCTGATGCTTTGACGTTTGAGCAATCTGTACCACTGCAATGCTCTTCCTTCCAAATACTGAACCGAAGTCGGATCATGACATCTTCGTGTTCTATGACATGGATCATGGACAGAGTAGCAATGTATTCAGCATGTGTCAGAGCCATGCCTTCGGTACCATCATATTTTGCCAGGTTCTTCAGGGCACCTTCAGGAATTTCATGCCGAACTTGGAGATTCAGAGGGTCAGGATCATCCCATCTAGGAAAAACCCTCGCCTTTGTGGCAGTGGTCTACGGAATCATGGCCATCGCCATTAAGTCAGAGTTGCCAGATGAACATTCTTTGAATTTAAAAAAAAAATAGGCGTCCACAAATAGATCTTCAACTCAGCAAAGTCACCAGATGAATGTAAAAATCTCTGCTGTGAGGCCAAGACAGCTCATAAAATCTTGAGACCTCCGGGTGTTAAAACAAATGTGGATTTTTGTGAGACAGATGTCCCACCGGGCGTGCCAAAAACTGTTGGCACCGGTGGGTTTATCACTTTGGAAAATTATGCTTATCCCACCGATTATGAATTCTTGGAGACAGAAACAGTCTGTCCCACCGGGCGTGCCAAAAACTGTTGGCACCGGTGGGTTTATCACTTTGGAAAATTATGCTTATCCCACCGATTATGAATTCTTGGAGACAAAAACAGTTTGTCCCACCGAGCGTGCCAAAAACTGTTGGTCACGAATCTGCCATAGGAAAGGATTTTTACAAGTGCGCCCTAGACCCGGCCAAAATTGAAAGGATGGAAGCAAGAAATGGCTCCCAGACCAATCTCCAGAGTGGGCTGGTTCCCTTTACTAATCTTAATTTCTGTTTGAAGATAAGGGTTGCTGGAAAGAAATTAAAAGTTGCAAAAAGAAATGGAAATATGGCCGTAGGCCGAAGTTATGGGATTGGAAGAACAATAGCAGAAAACTTAAAGTGCAGCAACAGCAAGCAAAAAAAGATAATGACTCAACTCTCACACAACTGTATGCACAAAATCTCTCCAAGATTACACTCCAGGAATCATATCCTTACAAGCAAGATTCAAATCCAATATGCAGAATTTGAATGTAACAGCACTTAAGGAATATAAATTCTATTAGAAATGCAAAAGGAACAGAAAAGACAATCACCCAAACAACTGCTTGAAAAATCTGAAGCCAATACTTTATTCTCGCAAATGCACTTCCAATTTTTAGCAAAACTTCCAACCCTTGTAAATGAGAATTACATTGGTTTTTATAGAGGTCCGTCCTCTTTGCAGCATTAAAAATGTGCCACCGCCCCTCTCATGATCTAAAATTGTGCATTGGAAATTAAATACATGATCCCCTTAGTTGCAGCAAAAATTAAATACAATTAGACGCTAGCGGTCTTCTTCATTAAATTCATTTTTGAAAATATGCATGAAACCGTTACGACAATCCACGAACAGCAGCCTTGAATGCATTAAATCTTCAATATTGGTGGCCTGGGCGTGTCTTTGACCTTGACTACATTGGAAAGCTGCATTACATTGAATTTGGGCCAGCATTTAATCATCGAAAATCAAAAAAATCTCCTCGGCCATTCACACTGTGCTTTGGCGGAAAACAGTTGGAGGTCGTGAAAATGCGACGGGTCGCAAAATCGTGACATGTTTTAACTCCGTACACTTTGACCACCTTTGACCTACGAAAATGGCACCTGTAGCGATATCGCTATGTCTCCAACTTCGTTTTCCCTATCACTAGCTCAACATCGAGAAAATAGTACATGTAGCGATTTCGCTATGCACTTTGGTTCTTGGTTCTTCCTTGCACTCTGCCCCGTGAAAACGGAACATGTAGCGATATCGCTACATGTTTCGGGCACCTTGTACGGCCTTGCTGATGGTCCGCGAAAACATAACACCTTTTGCCCTTGAATGCCTTCAATTGTTCCTTGTCTCCATTTCGCTACCAATTTGAGCACTTAATCATTTTTAACGAGGCATCATGGAATTGCTACCATTTCCATGATTTTTGATCAATTTTCATCCCTTGCATGATTTAGCTACATATTCATGTCATTTGGCCTTATTGTTGATATTGCAGCGAATCGCTACAACTTACTCCTCTTTTGCTTCTTGGACCAAAATGGCCACGATTTTGAAGCATGTAGCGATATCGCTACGTTTTGCTCCTTCTGTACCAATTGCCACTTTGCCATCGCAAAAATGCTACATCCTTGCCCTTTAGATCCTTTTAAAGCTATTGGCATCCTTTTTGCAACGAAACACCTTGCAGCTTCGAAATGTGCAGCGTATCCTGCAACCTTCACCGTCAACTCCTCTTTGTCAAGTGTGCAGCGCATCGCTGCACTTTCATCTCTTAGACTTTTTTGCAAACCACCCCGCGCTTTTGAAACATTGCAGCGCATCGCTGCAAGTCTTGCTTTGAACTCTCCTTCGCTCGAACACGCAGCGCGTCGCTGCAAGTTTTGGCACTTAAGCTCTTCTTCGACCAATATGCAGCGAATCGCTGCACTTTGCACCACTTGAGCCTTTTGAAACCACTGCGTCGCGAAAATAAGACGTCAGCGCATTGCTGCAAGTTTAAGACCTTAGTCTTTGAAGCCGCTAGCATCATGATTTTGGAACATGTTAGCGACGCGCTGCAACTTTTGCTTTAAGTCTTTGGCTGAGATTTTCATCACGATTTCATGACAATTTGTCGCTGTTCCTCCTTTGCCTTCTAAAAGTCACGAAAATGGAACACGTCGCGATATCACGACGGTTCTCTTTGGCTGCATGCGTTGACCGCGTTGACCGCGATTTCGTGACAAGTCAGCGAATCGCTGCAGTTTTTTAACTTAGTCATTTTTTACTCATTTTTTCTCCTTTTTCCTCCAAAGCTGCATCAAAGCTGGTATCAAAGATAAAATTTTCAACAAAACAAGCGTTAGTACTTCAATAAAAATCAAATGTGGCAAAAATGCCAACATTCTTGGCGGCTCGCGGGGTATACAGCTCGCTGTATGCAAGAATCTAGGCCTTAGTCCATTGGGCACAGAGTCATATTAGAACAGGAAGCTGGCTGCTGTGAACCATCTCAGGGGACTGCTGCAAAAAAAATTGCTGCTGCGAATCTGAAACTGAAAGTACTTGCATATAATGGGTTATGAAACAAATGGAGTGGTAGGATGGAGTGAGACCCTGCGATTGCGCAGGCGGTGACTGCAATGGAGTGATGTGGAAGTAAGTGAACGAATTTATGGAATGGTAATGGAACTAGGAAAGCTGTGAAATGAAATGAACTAGACTATGAAATAAATGCATAAAAGACTGAACTTAGAGGAAAGGGATAAGAAGGGACGGGGAAAAATAGAAAAAGGGAAAAGAAACAACAGCCGTGGCTTATTTTTGTTTGAATGCAGAAGAAAAAAAAGAAGAAGGAAGAAGATGAAGAAAGGAAAGAGAGGAAACGGGGAAGGGAAAAGAAGAATTTTTTGAAAGCCACCAACTGTCGGGAAAGGAAGAGAAAAAAGGAAAAAAAGAAGGACCTACAGCTCGCAGGCAACAAAAGAGCTGAGATGAACAAGTAATAACAATATATATATATATATATATATATATATATATATATATATATATATATATTGTTTTTTTCAAAATACTATATACAATAGTTCACGACATGATTGGCATGTCGCCACCAGAAACCCAGTCTCAGGAGTTATCCGGTAAATCTGCAATGTCCCGACCAGATCCAATCATACTTGAGTCGGTTCTTGAAATTGGGCTGGCTCCTTCCTGAAGTTCTCCATGGTGCGAATAGGATGCAATGCGGCAGATTATCCTTCTTACTAGTACCCACATGGAGGACTTCTTCATGCATCGGATGTAGTGGCTGGAACCAACACCACCACTTTGCAGACTTTACTGGTTGTGGGCTGAGTACAGGCTCCTCTAACTCCTTGATGTGATCACAGGGCTCTTCAAGTGAGAAATATGATTCTGGGATCTCCTCAGGTTTTGGAATTTGAACTTGTTCTTCTACTTGGCCCATCTCTTGATGAAAACTGCAAGCAACCATATTGTTCATTGCTGGAAAAGTTCTTGCATGTTCCAATCCTTGAATTTGGATGAGATCTGTCCCTTGAACTCCACATGACTGCATCTCAGGTTTCTACTCAGTATAAGGGATCTGGCATGAAAAGTACTGTGCAGGATAGACAGGAGCAGCAACCATCGAAGAAGGTAATGGAGTTTCTCCCCATGGTAATTTTACTGATAAGAGCAAAAGCTGTTCCGCTCGCACTGCTTCCTCAAAGATTTGTGGGAACCGTTGTTCACCTGACTACAGCAAAAAGAGACCTATGTCAAAATTAAAATCTCGAACATAAAAGAGGTGGGCTTGGGTGGGTGATGGACGGATCTTCTCTGGAATTCTCTTCCAAATTATCAAGAATCGGACATTGAAGTCTGTGATGCTTTCTTGAGGTGCTCTCTTGATGTACATGAAAAATTTGTAGAGATCCAAAGAACTGTAGAAAGGATCTTCGTCAAATCTTTTGATCAGTGCCCCTGATAGATCGTCCCATGAGCTGATGCTTTGACGTTTGAGCAATTTGTACCACTGCAATGCTCTTCCTTCCAAAGACTGAACCATAAGTCGGATCATGACATCTTCGTGTTCTATGACATGGATCATGGACAGAGTAGCAATGTCTTCAACATGTGCCAGAGCCATGCCTGCGGTACCATCATATTTTGCCAGGTTCTTCAGGGCACCTTCAAGAATTTCATGCCGAACTTGGAGATTCAGAGGGCCAGGATCATCCCATCTAGGAAAAACCCTTGCCTTTGTGGCAGTGGTCTGCGGAATCACGGCCATCGCCATTAAGTCAGAGTCGCCAGATGAACATTCTATGAATTTAAAAAAAAAACAAGCGTCCACGAACAGATCTTCAACTCAGCAAAGTCGCTAGATGAACATACAAATCTCCGCTGTGAGGCCAAGACAGCTCATCAAATCTTGAGACCTCCGGGTGTTAAAACAAATGTGGATTTTTGTGAGACAGAAGAAGTCTGTCCCACCGGGCGTGCCAAAAACTGTTGGCACCGGTGGGTTTATCACTTTGGAAAATTATGCTTATCCCATCGATTATGAATTCTTGGAGACAGAAACAGTCTGTCCCACCGGGCGTG
Organism: Wollemia nobilis; assembly: GCA_028583015.1. NCBI lineage: Eukaryota > Viridiplantae > Streptophyta > Pinopsida > Araucariales > Araucariaceae > Wollemia > Wollemia nobilis. The sequence goes on along the minus strand of JAQPPZ010001063.1, from coordinate 5,129,547 downwards.
CCAAAAACTATTGGCACTGGTGGGTTTATCACTTTGGAAAATTATGCTTATCCCACCAATTATGAATTCTTGGAGACAGAAACAGTCTGTCCCACCGGGTGTGCCAAAAACTGTTGGTCATGAATCTGCCACAGGAAAGGATTTTTACAAGTGCGCCCTAGACCCGGCCAACATTGAAAGGTTGGAAGCAAGAAATGGCTCCCAGACCAATCTCCAGAGTGGGCTGGTTCCCTTTACTAATCTAAATTTCTGTTTGAAGATAAGGGTTGCTTGGAAAGAAATTAAAAGTTGCAGAAAGAAATGGAAATATGGCCGCAGTGCGGAGTTATGGGATCGAAAGAACAACAGCAGAAAACTTAAAGTGCAGCAACAACAAGCAACAAAAGATAATGACTCAAGTCTCACACAACTATATGTAGAAAATCTCTCCAAGATTACACTCTAGGAATCATATCCTTACAAGCAAGATTCAAATCCAATATGCAGAATTTGAATGTAACAACACTTAAGGAATATAAATTCTATTAGAAATGCAAAAAGAACAGAAAAGACAATCACCCAAACAACTGCTTGAAAAATATGAAGCCAATACTTTATTCTCGCAAATGCACTTCCAGTTTTTAGCAAAACTTCCAACCCTTGTAAATGAGAATTACATTGGTTTTTATAGAGGTCCGTCCTCTTTGCAGCATTAAAAATGCGCCACCACCCCTCTTGTGATCTACAATTGTGCATTGGAAATTACATACACGATCCCCTTAGTTGTAGCAAAAATTAAATACAATTAGACGCTAGCGGTCTTCTTCATTAAATTCATTTTTGAAAATATGCATGAAACCGTTACGACAATCCACGAACAGCAGCCTCGAATGCATTAAATCTTCAATATTGGTGGCCTGGGCGCGTCTTTGACCTTGACTGCATTGGAAAGCTGCATTACATTGAATTTGGGCCAGCATTTAATCATCAAAAATAAAAAAAATCTCCTCGACCGTTCACACTGTACTTTGGCAGAAAATAGTTGGAGGTCGTGAAAATGCGACGGGTCGCGAAATCGTGACATGTTTTAACTCCGTACACTTTGACCACCTTTGACCCGCGAAAATGGCACCTGTAGCGATATCGCTACGTCTCCAACTTCGTTTTCCCTATCACTAGCTCAACATCGAGAAAATAGTACATGTAGCGATTTCGCTACGCACTTTGGTTCTTGGTTCTTCCTTGCGCTCTGCCCCGTGAAAACGGAACATGTAGTGATATCGCTACATGTTTCGGGCACCTTGTACGGCCTTGCTGACGGTCCGCAAAAACATAACACCTTTTGCCCTTGAATGCCTTCAATTCTTCCTTGTCTCCATTTCACTACCAATTTGAGCACTTAATCATTTTTAACGAGGCATCATGGAATTGCTACCATTTCCATGCTTTTTGATCAATTTTCATCCCTTGCATGATTTCGCTGCATATTCATGTCAGTTGGCCTTATTGTTGATATTGCAGCGAATCGCTACAACTTACTGCTCTTTTGCTTCTTGGACCAAAATGGCCGCGATTTTGAAGCATGTAGCGATATCGCTACATTTTGCTCCTTTCGTACCAATTGCCACTTTGCCATCGCGAAAATGCTACATCCTTGCCCTTTAGATCCTTTTAAAGCTATTGGCATCCTTTTTGCAATGAAACACCTTGCAGCTTTGAAATGTGCAACGTATCCTGCAACCTTCACCGTCAACTCCTCTTTGTCAAGTGTGCAGCGCATCGCTACACTTTCATCTCTTAGACTTTTTTGCAAACCACCCTGCGCTTTTGAAACATTGCAACGCATCGCTGCAAGTCTTTCTTTGAACTCTCCTTCGCTCGAACACGCAACGCATCGCTACAAGTTTTGGCACTTAAGCTCTTCTTCGACCAATATGCAGCGAATCGCTGCAGTTTGCACCACTTGAGCCTTTTGAAACCACTGCGTCGCGAAAATAAGACGTCAGCGCATTGCTGCAAGTTTAGCACCTTAGTCTTCGAAGCCGCCAGCATCACGATTTTGGAACATGTTAGCGACGCACTGCAACTTTTGCTTTAAGTCTTTGGCTGAGATTTTCGTCGTGATTTCACGACAATTTGTCGCTGTTCCTCCTTTGCCTTCCAAATTTCACGAAAATGGAACACGTCGCGATATCACGACGGTTCTCTTTGGCTGCATGTGTTGACCGCGTTGACCACGATTTCGCGACATGTCAGCGAATCGCTGCAGTTTTTTAACTTAGTCATTTTTTACTCATTTTTTCTCCTTTTTCCTCCAAAGCTGCATCAAAGCTGGTATCAAAGATCAAATTTTCAACAAAACAAGTGTTAGTACTTCAATCAAAATCAAATGTGGCAAAAATGCCAACAGGTATTAATGAAGTAAGAGCTACTGAAGATACTAAGTTCAAAGATTATCTATCGAATCAAACACTCAACATGGGCGGCCAACCTAGTCTCAATTAGGAATAAAAATTGTTATATCCACCTCCACATGGATTTTAGAAACATGAACAAAGCTTTGTTGAAGGACCATTATCCTTTTACCTAGATTGATTAGATTCTATATATGGTTGATGGATTTTAGGTTTCAATCAAATTTGGGTCAAAGATGAGGACCAGTACAAAACAACATTCACAACCAAATGAGATACATTTTACTATCATATAATACATTTTGGTTTATCTAACATTAGAGCTACCTTCCAAAGGGCTATGGACTTAGCTTTTGGTGAGCTTGTAAATAAGGTTATACTCATCTATCTATATGATATGACAGTCTTCTCTCATCAAAAGGAGAAGCATATTGGACATCTCAAAATGGTCTTTTAAAATTATAGATAATTTGGGGTTTCACTCAGCACAAAAAAGTCAAAATTTTTTGTTCATAAAGGCAAGATCTTGGGTCATATAGTATCAAAATAAGGACTATCTATTTATCTATACAAAGTGAAAGCCATACAAGCACTTCCACTACCCTAGAGCAAGAAATACTTACAATAATCTTTCATGTAGATCAATTTTGTCCAAAAAGTTGTCTAATTTTGCTCAAATAGTTAAGCCTATGATAGATATGCTGAGAAAGTAGGTAGATTTCACTTAGACTAAAGCTAGGAGAGAAGCCTTAAAAAAATAAAGGAAGCTATACCAAAACCTCGGTATTAGCCAATGTACACTATAAGAGGAATTTTAACCTCTATGAATTTGGAGTTGAAGAAAGTTATGCCATTATCCTTACTAAAAAAGAAAATGATCATAATGAGTAGCCCATAGATTTACTAATCTATAATATTCAAGACCATGAATAAAGGTACAATTTTATAGAAAATAAAGTGTTTGCTCTAATGAAATTACTTAAAAATCTAAGGTATTACACCTCTTAGAGTAGAACACTGGTGTATGTAGTACATCGATATGTTTGAAACCTTTTAGTGCAAAGAGAAATCAATGAAAAATGAGTTGGATGGATCACAAAGATACAAGAATACGATACAAAAATCAAGCCAATAAAGCTAGTCAAAGGAAGAGAACTATCTGAATAGTTAGCAAACTCCACAACTCTAGACTCCAATTTCTTCAATGAAGAAGAAGAACAACATTAGTTGAAAGAGATCCTGACTAAACAGGTTACCTGGTTAAATTAATTGACCTATTTTCTTGAGACCAAGAGATGTCCAAATGGATTTACGACCTCAAAAATGTGTAGGTACATGTTACAAGTATTAAATTACAAGTTGATCAATGAAATGCTATACTAAAAAAACATTGATGGTGTGTTACTGAGATGTGTACAACTAAAACATATTGAAGATAAACTAAAAGAGTTTCATGCTAGCTTCTAAAAGAGGTTAATATTTAGGATATATGATGTATGATAAGATTCTTAGAGCCAGATACTACTAGCCTACACTATTTTCTAATGCTTTCAAAATTCTAATGCATATGATAAGTATCAATGATTTATCATCAAAAACAAAAATACAACCATGCCATTACAACCAATCATAGTAGATAAGTCCTTCTAGTAATGGGGGTTAGATTTCATTAGGATGGTTAATCTGAATTCCTCTTTCAAAAATAATTTTATATTAATAACCAATAATTACTTTACTAGGTGGTCTAAAGCTAAGGCAACCAAGCATGCTAATCAAGATACGATGATAAATATTTGGAGAGAGTGATCACCAGGTTTGGGATCCTTGCTACAATAATATATGCCAATATCAAAGCATTTATTGGAGCCAAAACAATATATTTTGCAAGGAAATATGATATTTATTGGAAATAATATTCAAATTATTGTACTCAAGATAATGGTTAGAAAAATCCACCAACAAGAATTTAATGAGGATAATCAAGTAGAATATTTGTTTAACTAGAAAAGTTGGCATTTAATGTTGAACCAAGCATTATGGAAAGATAGAATAACTATTTTAAAAGGCTTTGAAGACTACACCATATGCTTTGGTTTATGAAAAAAACCTATATTGTCGATTAATCTAGAATTACATGCTTTGAAGCTTATCAACCAATCAAAATTGGAAGATGCTCAACCAATTAAAAAGAGGATGATGAAATTATTATTGTTAGAAGAAAGTAGATAAAGGGCCTAAAATGATTTTTGACAACACTAGGCAACTATAAAATGGTGGTTTGATAAAAAATCATCATTAAAATCCTTCAAAGAAGGTGATCTAGTGCTTAAATAGGATTCAGACTATGCTAAACTTGGAAAATATGAAAATCTAGAATCACTATGGTTTGGACTATACTTGATCTTGAGAAGGAAAGAAATGAATGTAACAACAAAATATGGATGATCATAGTTTGCTAATTTTGATAAATGACTAGTATTTAAAATACTATGCATAGAAGAGTGTGTTTGCTTGTGTGTATATATGTAAGTAATGACACATGTAAATAGTTGCATAGTAGAAGTAGTGGTAGAGGTGCTTCATAAATAAGAGCATTTTAATTGGTCAAGATTTGTGTTTGATAGCCTCAAAATTTTGAATTTAAAGCAATTTCATTGGTCCAAAGGTTGGTAGTCATGAAAAGGAATATGCATTGTGAAAGCTTACACAAACTGGTAGTCCCAAGAAATATTGTTTTGTAGAAGCTTAGCACATGTAATCTCTGGCAATTAATTATAAAAAACCATCCATTATGGGTATTTCTTACTATAAAACAAGGTTCATATGGAGAAAATTGTGCTTGCATGCTTTCCTAAGAATAATTTCTAAAAAATAATTATCGTGCTTTGAAGAGATTGATAAAATTCCTAATGACATAAGAAAATTGTACAATTGCTAGACTTAGTGTGATTTTATACAAAGTAAAAGGATTACACAACTTTTATTGCATGTTCTTCATGAAAATAGAAAGACACAAGAGTATGGCTAGAGGAAAGAGAACACAAAATATACAAAAGTCTAAAAAGGATCTGGAAGATAATATGGCAAAGATACATGACCCAATCATTACAATTAAAGCAAAATGGAAGAGCTTTTGAGAAGGGTAAAAAATGAGAGGGAAATTCTCAGTTGGAAGAGAGGAAGCAACTCCATGAAATTCATTTTTGTCAAGATACATGCCTATATTCATTCATACTTGTTCCAAACTTGTTAGATCTATAGTAGATCACTACGACCCAAAGACAACCATGGTACACAATGTAATTAAAGAATCAATTCATGTTCACCATCATAGAGGATTCAATCGAAAAGGAATTTACATTGGGAGAAAAACTTGATGAGAGGCTCAAACCCATTAATACAAAGGAGAAAAAAATTTATTTAGAGAAGCTTACCTTTATTGCATGGCTAAAAAAACATATTGATAAAGTCCCTAAATTTTTTTCCATTAAACTAGGTGATGTCACAGATACTCTATAAATAGTTTTTTCTATGTTAGTTATAATCCTAGGGTTAGAATTTGATGCACTTGTTTATGATTACCAATTATCTCTTGCTTATGTAGTCACAAATGTGTAGAATTATGAGGGAACCTATACTTCTAACCCTGTATTATTTGACTGGGCATATTTCTTGAGTACCCAAATTCTTAACCTAGTTTTCCTAAAGCTAAAATAAAGTCAAAAATTTCATTGTCCTTCATTCCTAGCCTAGATTTTTATTTTTCATGTGCTTGAAAATATGCAAAACATATCCCTCACCAAAAGAGATAGGGAGCAACCTTGTTCTATAGTAATTTGGATCTCAATTCTCAGGGAGACATCCCCATATTTACCTTTCAATAGAATATTTTAAGGACATGTTTTGTCTTCTATTCATGGTACAATACCTCACATTGACCCTGAAGTTGTGGATAGACTAAGAGGTAAGAAGAGAGATATTGGATATTGGTATTTTATTATTGGATGGCATAATAATCTGGTTATATGGATTTTATGGGATGTCATACGTACTTCTACATTATATCACTAATTGGGTATTTGGCATGGAAATATATATACAAATAGATGAAACATATGAATATTTTTGTTCTCGATCCAAAAAATCTTGCACCTACTGCTACCCCTTTTGGTTGAAGACATAATAATTATGACAAGGAGACAAGCGAATTTTCTTAATGATAAGCTTGATGCTCTTCAACTGTAGATCATGCCTGACATGTGGCATTATGACCTAGAAGGAAAATTCAAAGCCAAACTGGCCCAATCCAATAATTAACTAGTTGTATTGGATCACTTGCCACATCCAAAAACTAAGAAAAATAGAAATAATGATGAAGGTAATGCTATGAAAATGAACATTGAGCAAATGCAAGAGAGACCCCCATGGAGGACATGTTATGAATATAAAAAAAAAATTATGATCTGGCAAAAAATAAAGAGTAGTGGTGTAGACACAAAAATGGCACCAATATGATTATGTGACTGCAAACACTGATCTCTTTGACACACATAGCCCCCAGGGCAGCCCTCAGAGGTTAAACAGTGGTCCTAACCACTTTTGTAGCAATTTTGTAAGGTCAGAAGGCAAGTTGGCACATTCAGGAACTTTGCTCAGTATTCATCCCTCCCAGGGACGAATTCAAATTGGGATTCGTCCCTCCCAGGGATGAATTCTGAATTCATCCTGGGTAGGGACGAATTCCAGGTTCAACGGGCAAAAAGAAGAATGGCGCCAAGTGGCAGCCGAAGACAATCAATTATTGCCTCCTGCCTTGCATGCATGTGTAGGTGAGCAGAGTAGGCGTTAGAAGACTATCACAAGGGTAGTCATGGAAGCCCAAGTCAGGGAGGAGTCTCCTACCTGTTGATAAGGCATGGCCGCCACATGGAACCCCTGCATGCCCCTCCAAAAGAGACCCCCTGGGTCTATAAAATGGTGGAATTTCCCACCCAAGAAGAGAAGTTGGAGGCATTTTCAAGCAATGAAGTGCTGCCAAATTGAACACCACATTGTACCCTTTTTGATTCACCTCTTCTACATCCTTGATCTCTTTCGCAAGAGAGGTTAGTGTGTGGCTTTTGGAAGTGTGAATCCGGACCCAAAACCTGAATTTTGACCACATTGATCTACCAATTCGCCGACAACCCATTACAAGAGATTTTGGGCCCATCCCAAGTGGATTGGTGTCGAAATCAAGTTCTAATGGTGGGCGGCCCGCCTGGGCACCCCGCATTTCTTAGTTTCATTTTAATTTATTCTTTTGTCACTTGTTCACACTTCATCCTGCCTAGGGATGAATTACAGTGGAATGTGAACCGACAGCGTTTGTCTGACTATTTCGATAGCAGCGGCCCTATGGTAATGTTTTCTGGTCTCTGTCAAATTTGCAGGTTATTTAGAGTCATTTTATTCACTGGTTTAGTTAATCTTATGCATGCATCCTCCATTGGTTTTTTAAGGTCAAATGCTTCATCTTTTGTCACAGGTGCTACTAACGACTTGTTGTGTCTTTGAACGCAGGAAGAGCAGCAAGAATCAAGGATTCATCAACGCAAGCGGTGGCAACACTTTGGCCCGCCCATTTCAAATGTGGGCACGCGGAAGGAGGAATGCTAAGTCATGATTGTAACCAAAATTCATTTAACGCTCCTAGCCCCTAAAAATGGAGGAGGCATCTTTGTAACCGAGATTAAGAGAGTGAAATAAAAAGGGTTGTGTCTTCTATACTTTCTTTTGTCTCTGTTCAATTCGTCACTTTTCATTTCATGCATTTCACATTGTAGGACTTAAGCGTTTGTTCGATTTTGGATGCATCGCAATAGTTTTCTTTTCAAATCTTTCGAAATCTCATGCTTTCAATGGCGATCACGATGGGACTCTGTCCCCTGATTTTTTTAAGATCAAGAAACTGATCAAAATTTTATGTTTTGTGCTCACAGGTACCATTGTTCGAGCTCTGACTATTATTCATCTCTACCTGTAGCGAATATCTGACTGTAATTCATCTGACACTGAGACGAATTCTAATTCATCTCAGACAGGGACAAATTCTGTTCTGTAATTCGTCTCACATAGGGACGAATTTCTGTCTGTACATTTTTAGGGCCGAGGATCAAAAACAACAAGTTTAGGCAGAGAAAAGGTAAGGATCCTAAACTATTCCTATCATTTTCTGCTTTTATGTTTCTGTTTTTGTCAATTTTGCCTTCGTAAGGAAAGTAGTTGCTTCTGCCTATTTCATTTTTTAATAAAAATAATCACACACACATCACGTGGCATTTTTAAACCAAGGAGCTGGTCGTAAGACCCCAGCCCTTGATCAAGACCAACGGTGGGTTCATCACCACCTTGGCTTGATTTTTGCATCCATTTACCTCGATTATCACTATTGTTAGGTGTAAATCTTGATGAAAGCTGACAGAGTGTCGCTGGGGTGATTCCCAACGTGCAAGGATAAGTCTTCTATGGTAGGTGTCATTAACAGGACAATCCCCCTTCCGTACCGCCTACGTACCACGTACCATCTGCTCTCACGTACCTATAGTTTCCCTCTCGTAAGGGCGGGTATATAGAGAGGTTGGTATATCGGCCGAGCAATGGTATATTGAAGGGGCGACCATTTATGGGAGTTATATGAGCCTTCATTATGCATTTAAACATTCTTCAAAACTTTCAAAAACAAAACAAAATCATCAAAATGCACTAAAACTAGTTTAGGACACACCATTAATCTTTAAAAGAGATAATCACCGTTTGTGTATGTGTGTGTTCATTTCTGCTTAGTGTAACAAAAAAAAGTCAAAAAAATCATAAAAGAGATAAAATCTGCTTAGCTGGTAGAAGAGCACCATAATGGTGCACACCCATAGCCAATCCCAATCAAGGGCAGAAGCTACGAAAAGTGTACAAGGAGAAGGCACAAGTCACCTTCGCTTTAGCCATGAGGACTTGGCCATACCGCCTTGGCGGTCTGGACCACAAGAGAGTCCACATCATTCCATGGCAAGGTGGAATTATAGGGATACCCCCCTGGGGGACACGCCCGTTCAACATAGCCCCTTTTAGGAAGAAGCTTTACATGTGGCACTCAACGTAAATAGAAGACCGCCTTTAGAGGCTAGATATGAGTGGCCACCGTGCAACGAAGCACTAGAGAGGCACAATGCCCATGAGGAGAGACAACATGACTATGGCATCTCTCCTTTGCCTCCCATCATTGTTAGAACTGAAAGACAAAACCCAGAGCACAGGGCTCTCCACACAGGGCGAGCTAACTCTGCCCGCCCCCTTCACATCCATGAAAGGGAGTACGAGGAAGCCCATAAAATTCCTCAAGAGCAATATACAACGTGGGAGCCTTGCACTTCCACACTTGCTAGATACCATGGTCACACATCGAGGCCAGAGCCTCAGGTAAATTCCGCCAACCTCGACAAAGGGAAGCGACCCATTGAAATCTTGGGTCATCAAGACCGAGGCAAATACATAGAAGAAACATTCAAGCCTCCTAAGCCCAAGATGGCAGACCAAATTGACTTGGCAGTCACCAGACATGCCACTCGCCAAGCCCAGATCACGTGGCTTGAGCAAGATCATCAGCAGTTAGAGCACTTATACCGCCTTAACAAAGAGCGCATGTAGCGCGAAGCGGACGAGCTGCTTTATAAACTACCTGAGAGGGTTCCAACCCCTCGCACTCAAAAAGCGAAACAATATGAGAGGCATAATCCCTTAGTGCAGGATAGGTCTCCGCGACCTCGTCAAGCTTTGCCTCCGAGACCCCATAGACCTGAGAGGGAGGCCACTCCCCAAAACAATGATGGGTACCCTCAGCGGGGACTCACTCAGGGTCATAGGTCTCGCCTAGAGACTCCTCAGGAAGTTTATGAGGAGTATGAACCAGAAGTAGAACGGGCCAAAACGCCCTATCAAGGCGAGAGGGCTGCCATTCGGCCACCCCCCCATAGGCCTCCAGTCTCCCATAACTCACAACGCGAGCAAACAAAAGAGGAAGAGATTAAGTCTTCCGATGCATACAAAGCGCTATTAGAGCATTTGGAGTCTATGGAGACCAAAGCTTCTAGGCACCAAAAGCCCATGTTACGTCAACTCCATAGTCATCCAGTGCATCCATCAGTGCCCACACCTCTTTACCCCGAACATTTCAAGTTGCCTAAGTTGGTAGTCTTTAAGGGTGAAGAGGATGCCCAAGAGCATGTGACAAGATTCCTGAGCCAATGCTTTGGCATTCAGGATAATGATGCACTGTTGCTAAGGACATTCATAACCACATTCGTAGGCCCTACCTCGGATTGGTTCACATAGTTGCCGAAGCACAACATAAATAACTTGGATCAATTAGTGGATGCATTCCTTGAACGCTTTGCCTTCAACACCAAGAAGAAGGCATCACTGAGTGACCTGGCTAGCCTCAGGCAATATGAGGAAGAGACAATGGCGGCTTACGGGAATCGATGGAGGGCTCTGCTTTCTAAGCTACCCTACCTTCCCCCTATGTTCAACCTCACACAAATGTTTTCATGAAGTTGTCTGAGATCAATCTCTGGGCTATTGTAGCTGCAGCAATACACCACCTTAGAAGAAGCTCTGGCACAAGCCAGAGTTATTGAAGAGATCAAAATACAGGATGGCAAAATTGCCAAACCTAAAAAGAAAGAGTGGAACAAAAACACCAAGACAGGGACTACACAACCAAAACCCACTGCGGTTAATCAAGTTGTGATAAATGTTCCTAAGCCTGCACAAGAAACATAGCCTCAAAAGGCTAATTATCAGGTAGTGCCTCCTAATAATTATGAAAGAGAAAATAAAAAATAGGAGCAAAATCAGCAATGTCGCCCTAAGCGACAATACACCCCTTATACGGAGTCTAGGGACTCCCTATTTGATCGCTTGTCAGCGGCAAATTTAATCACCCTTCCAGAAATCCAAACCATAGATCCTAACGCTCCCAAGCCTAAGGGATACAGAGAGGATTTATATTGTAGGTTCCACAGGCGAAGGGGACATGACCTGAACGCATGCTGGAAATTCAAGGGATTAATACAAGACTTGATTGATAATAAAACATTGGTGGTGGACAACCCCATAGCACCAAATAACCAGCAGATGGGAGTCTTCAAGGATCCCTTGCCTACCCATGAGGCACAAGCAAAACCCCTTCAGGTCAATGAGGTGCGACAAAATCTCCCCATGCAAGGGTATGTGGGAATGATAAGCATAGTGACCAGGAACAAGAAATACCCAGGGGTTGCCCCCACGATAGCCACAAGAGAAGTTCCAACAACGTCGCAACCTCAACAACACCCTGTGCAGTTACCTCCGCCTAGACCTGAGGTCACGATACGGACCAAACTCATGCAGAGTTTGCGGACCACGTCGGCTAGGCTATCCATATATGAGCTTATACAACAATCAGCGCCCCATCGGGAAGCTCTCATGGAAATTTTGAAAGCCATCGAGTTGCAGCCCCACGAAGTGAATTCTTTCAATAACTTCATGGGACATGTAAAACGATGTACGGAGTCGGTCATCACCTTTCGAGAAGATGAAGTTAAATTAGTATCTGATGACATGGCAGATCCACCCCTGCACGTAATCACACGGGTCAACGGGATCCCGTATAAGAGGGTGTTGGTAGACACTGGCTCGTCTAGTAACATCATTACTATAGCAACATTGAAACATCTGAAGTTGCTAGCCTCTCACATCACCGCTTCCACTTACACACTGCGAGCATTCAACGATGCGATATGCTCGACAGTTGGCACAATTGTTCTACCCATTTAGGTAGGACAAAAGATTATACCCACATTGTGCCATATTTTGGAATGCGAGATGGCGTACAACATATTGCTAGGGCGGCCATGGATCAGGGACATGAAGTGTGTCCCTTCGATAGCTCACCAGTGTTTGAAGTATGCATTTGAAGGAGAAGTACATGTAGTCTCGGCAGACTTAGAACCCTTCAAATATTGCAATGCGGTGCAATTGATGCCGCAATCGACCCTCCCATCGACGCACTTGGATTTCCAATTAAATCCATCTAGACAGGGTCCGATGCCGGGGGCACCACTGGTGACTAATCCATCAAAACCCTAGGCAGGTGCATCTTCATCGTCCGCTCCTTCACTATCAATGCCACCTGTCATGGCTAAACAGAAGGACAAAGGGAAACAAATCCTGGAAGAGGCCCAACCCCTAGAGGAGGTGCTGCCAACAATATCAACCATCTCAACGGAAGAGATACCTAGCACAATGGAAGTTGAGGCTCCTAGTCTACCCAACATGGAATGGACTCCGGAAGGGCTTTCGTTCCCTCCCCCTCAATCGCCAACAATTACTGTTGAAATGGCTAGTACGGGCTTGGGGGAGTATCTAGTGCAGAATGTTGTAGCAACGCCCACGCTAGAGTCAGTGCAAGACCTGGGGAGACCTCGCCTCCCCATCAAGATAGTTGTTCCTTTAGGCTACCCACCAAACCAGACCAATTTTGTGTATGGGGGCCTTGACCATGGTGCTGAACCATGCATGCAAAAGGATGAGGACGAAGAGCCTTTTGTAGAAAATGTCAACTATCTGTCTAACCCGAACTTTGCTCTGAGATATCTTGGCCAATGCAATTGGCATGGATACGGGCTAGGCAGGTATGAGCAAGGAGTGCGTGTCCTTTTCCAGCCAAGATACCAAATGCCTTATGACAAGTCGAGAGTAGGGTTCAACCACCCCCTGCCCTTAGACATCTTGGTGGAAAACATGCAAGGCCTAGGAATAGGCAACAAGGGTGGATTGGCATCAGATCCTTATGCCAACCCAAACACAACATATACATTGGGAGATTACCTCCCATGGTCAACAACCACCCTTGGTAACATCAATAATCCTTCTCCTTTGCTAGAGAGAGGTGAAAGTTCAGGAACTCACTTTCAAGGAGAGCATAAATAGTGTCTAGAAGGATCTTTGGAAGATGAATCAGAACATGAACCAGTGTCATATGTTCCCTTCGAATCCAATAGTGATCACTCACGAGAGATTCCCATGAATAACTGGCAAGAGATATTTTTGAAACTGTTCCCTTTAGAGGTTCCAGTTGAGCCAGTGCTGTGTCAAGAGAATCAGGTCCCTCCACCAAGAGTGGAACAACCACAATGGGACCAGATTAATTTGCTAGAACAAGGTGAACCCTTAATGTCGCAAGTAGTTGTTGAAGAAAATGAACATTTTTGGATCTTCGACAGTGATTCGGAAGATGAGACTAAGATGGCCTATCTCAACCACATGCGACAAATGCAACAAAGGCAACAAGTGCAACAATGGCGTCCCTTGGGGATTAATGACTTATTTGCATAGATGGGCATACTGCCAGGGCATGAGTGGTACGTAGACCCAGCAGGGTGGGACCAAGTGTTGGATCCATGGCTCCAAGTTTATGACGAGCACCGTCCACCCCGAGACCCTATAATGACATCAGTGCCGAGGGAAGACCCTGTCTTCCTATCAGCACATAGGGCCGATCCGTTCATGCCTATCCCTCTAGAGCCAGATCCAAAACACAGGGAACATCCAGAATGTTTGAGTCATCACACCCACGGTAATGGAGACCAAATTCACTTCATCCACATGATCTCCATTGATTTGACCACACCCATCCGCAATCCGGCCGATCCAGCATGGTCATTGCATCTAGACATAGATGCCATCGATTGGGATCACGTCAATTCACCTCCATCCCCATCAGAGTACTGGCCTTTTGGTAAAATGCCTCATTTTACCCCAGGGACAACTCAGGATATCTTTCAAGCTGAAGAGGAACCCGAGGTTCCCAACGCAGATTTAAACTCAGCTAATGATATCCATTTGATCCCGACTCCACATCAGTTGGAGGACGGATCCCACATGTCGATCGAGGAGATGACTGACGTAGACATCGGCATAGATCCAATGAATCCATGGATTCTCAAGCTGGGGGTAAGTCTTTCCCCCGAAGAGCAAGCCGACTACATTGCCCTTCTCAAAGAGAAGAAGGAGGTTTTTGCATGGTCATACAGAGACATGCCGGGGCTAGATCCGTAGCTAGTCACGCATAATCTAACGCTTGATCCGAAAATCAAGCCAGTTAAGCAAAAACTACGTAAGATGCACCCAACAATGGCCTTGATGGTCAAAGATGAATTGCAAAAGCTGTTGGATGCACAGTTTGTCATCTGCATGGATTATCCGCCATGGCTGTCCAACATGGTGCCCATCAAAAATCCCGATGGGAGGATTCGCATATGCACTAATTTTTGAGATCTAAACAAAGCGAGTCCTAAGGATGATTTCCCCTTGCCAAGCATCGACGCATTGGTAGACGCTACAATAGGTCATGAAATGTTATCCCTCATGGATGGTTTCTCGAGATACAATCAGATTCGTATCAATCCTGAGGACCAACTAAAAATGGCGTTCACAATGCCTTGGGGGACATTTTGTTATAAGGTCATGCCTTTTGGCCTTAAAAATGCTGGTGCCACCTACCAACATGCCATGACGTACATCTTCCATGATTACATGCATAAAACTTTGGAAGATTACATGGATGATTTGTTAGCCAAGTCTCTTTTGCGCTCAGATCATCTCGATGACTTAAGCAAGATCCTCGATCGCCTCATGGAGCATAAAGTCAATCGAATCCCAAGAAGTGCGTATTTGGCGTCACATCTGGAAAACTCTTGGGTTTCATAGTCTCAAAGCGAGGTATCGAGGTGGACCCAAAGAAAGTCAAGGCAATCCTTGAAATGGTTCCCCCAACTACCATTAAGCAGCTCAGAAGTCTACAGGGAAAGGTCACGTCAATCAAGCGCTTCATAGCACAGTTATCTAACAAGTGCCGACCCATGAACAAATTATTGCACAAGGGGGTAGCATTTCACTAGGATGACGAGTGCCAGTCAGCCTTTGATGACATCAAACAATACTTGGCTTTGCCGCCAGTATTGGCACCACCTAGACCAGGAGTGTCGTTCTACTTATACATCTCAGCTACTGAGGTGGCACTGGGCACCATGCTAGCCTAGAAGAATGAACTTCACAAAGAATAGGCTACTTATTATCTTAGCCGCACCCTGGTCAGTTATGAACTTAACTATGCATACGTCGAGAAACTCTGCTTGGCAGTGGTGTTTGCTACCAAAAAGCTATGCCACTACATGCTGAGCAACACTACGTATGTTGTGTCTAAGGAGAATCCATTGCGATACATGATGAGTCATACTTATCATAGTAGTCGCACGACGAAATGGATCATGTTGTTGATGGAATTTGACATAGAATTTATCGAACAAAAATCTATCAAAGGACAAGTCATAGCCGATCAACTAGTAGAGGCTCCTCTCGAAGACGATCAGCCTCTAGTCATAGAACTACCCGATGATGGGGTCTTCCATGTCTCAGAATCGCCAGATTCTGATGAGCCTGAGTCACAGGCTGACATAACCCTATTTTTTGATGGTTCTAAATGTGAGCAAGGTGGTGGCATGAGAATAGTATTCTTCACACCGTAGGGCGCTCCAATGCCCCTGTCATTTAAATTAAATTTCCCATGCACCAACAATAATGCAGAGTATGAAGCCTTGCTCATAGGTCTTCAGACATCAATCGCCATGAACATCAAAAGACTTAACATCTTTGGTGATTCGCTGTTAATTGTCAATCAAGTCAAAGGGGTATTCCAATGCAAATGCCTAGTTCTATAGGCTTATAAAGCCCTTGTGGACAAATTCCTAGCAAAACTTGAGTGGTATGACATCGAGGCACTCCCTCGGTCATCGAATCATTTTGCGGACACAATGGCCTCCTTGGGGTCACTAATCCCGCAAGACCTTTCCGGTGATATGACAACCATTCAAGTCAAAACCTTATCGCAATCCGCGATGGAGCGTGCAAGCTCTGACTTGACGCCAGGAATCCACATGATCCAGATTGAACCATCCTCGGATAAGTTCTCTCAAATCCATGATCATCTGAAACATGCCAACTGGGGGTCCTTGTTTTCCCCTACTCCCATTAATAGCAACACAACGCTATTCTTACAAGTTCTATCCCGCTCAGCGTTTGCTAGGGATGAACTTCAAGAGGGATTGGCTGTTCATACCATCGAGGTTTCTGATCAACAGATTGGTATTTACCCATTAGAGACTATCTCAAGTTAGGTAATCTCCCGCTTGGATTGACGCATGCCACAAAATGAGCATTCAAGCAAAAAGCGGCTAAGTATGTCTTGATAGGAGACATTTTGTATCATCGCAGCTATGAAGGAATCCTCCTTCATTGCTTGGACCAGCAAGAGTCCACTTGGGCGATCGCCCAAGCGCACGATGGTACATGTGGTGGCCACTTCAGTGGTATGGCCATCACAAAGTGCATTCTTCGCATGGGCTATTATTGGCCATCTTTAGAGCGAGATTGTTGCGCATATGTCAGGAAGTGCGTGAAGTGTCAGCACCATGCCAATTTGACACATGTACCTTCCCAGGCCTTGCAGACAGTCCAGTCCGCTTGGCCATTTTCATAGTGGGGCTTCGATCTAATTGGAAATATCTCCCCTGCGTCGTCAGGCCATCACACGTTTATCATAATGGCCACAGAGTATTTTACCAAGTGGGTGGAAGCAGTTTCGCTTACCTCTACGACAGGACCCCGCATTGTGGAGTTCATTTTGCATAACATCATATGTCATTTTGGTATTCCATCCAAAATAGTCTCGGATAATGGGACACCATTCAAGAACAAAGACGTGCGTGCTTTGACCACAAAGTACAAAATTCAGCATAGTTTTTTGACACCCTATTATCCGCAGGCGAATGGGCAAGTAGAAGCGTCAAACAAAATGCTAGTTGCCATCCTTAAAAAGATAGTCACAGATAGTCATAAGGATTGGCACATCCAAATCCCACTTGCCCTATGGGCTTATCGCACTAGCATTCGGACGCCCACTGGGGCAACTCCGTTTTTGCTCGTGTATGGCTCCGAGGCAGTCATGCCTCTAGAGTTGGAAATTCCTTCCCTGCGCATATCAATGCAAGAGTTCATCGATGATGATGCTACGCGGTAGGCCCGGTTAGACCAGCTTACGTTGCTTGACGAATGATGCGTTAATGCTCTCGAGCATTTACGTATCTATCAAGAGCGACTTAAGAAAGCTTACAACATGAAAGTTCACCTGAGAGACTTTCGGGTTGGTGATTTGGTTTTGAAGGAAAACCAACAGAACTCTAGTTTGTCATCCCACCTAAGGGACAAATTCACGGCAAATTGGATAGGTCCATATGTCATTGATAGCAAAATAGGACCCGGGACATACCGACTAGCTTCTCTTGATGGAATCAAGGAAACAGAACCCTTGAATATCAGTCATTTGTGCCCATTCCATATCTAAGAGAGCCATATCCCAAAAATGCTCCAAGGATTCTTATAATCACTTGGTCAATCCCAAAAATGCTCCAAGGATTCCTGTAATCACTTGGTCAATCCCAAAAATGCTCCAAGGATTCCTATAATCACTTGGTCAATCCCAAAAATGCTCCAAGGATTCCTATAATCGCTTGGTCAATCCCAAAAATGCTCCAAGGATTCTTGCAATCACTTGGTCAATCCCAAAAATGCTCCAAGGATTCCTATAATCGCTTGGTCAATCCCAAAAATGCTCCAAGGATTCATATAATCGCTTGGTCAATCCCAAAATGCTCCAAGGATTCTTGCAATCGCTTGGTCAATCCCAAAAATGCTCCAAGGATTCCTATAATCGCTTGGTCAACCCCAAAATGCTCCAAGGATTCCCACAATCGCTTGGTCAAAAATAAAGAAAATCCAAAAATCATCAAAAACAACAAAAATTTGCATCTCATTTCCAGGCATGCTCAAATTCATCAATAAAAGCTCTTCTTACATCTCATCTTCATATTCACAAAAATCGTTCCATCAAAATACAAAAATATATAGCTGCATTAAGCATCGCATCCATACATTGCATATTTGTGGTCGTACAGGTCAAAGGCACCATAGGCTGTAATTGCTTTGCTAGTCTATCTTGTTCCACATTTTTCCATTTTATAAGCAACCCAAAAAACAACAAAAATACAACATTTATAGCTTTTTACCACACCAGAGTCAGTGGTCTTATAATGTATCAAGAGTTTTCGTCTTTCAGTCGTAATTTTGCTTTCTAGCCACGTACTGTACCAAGTCAGACAGATTTTACGAAGGTAGAGTTCTACTTGAATCACACCTTGTTACATAGCATCCCAACACAAATTTAAAACATATAAAAATTCCTAAGTTGTGTGAACGAAAGATGACACCTGCAAAGCAATCCAGGTCACCATAAGCGAAATGGCTATCTTGCTCATCCCCCTGTGCGAATGACCCAAAGAATGCTGAGAGTTGGCAAAAGGACAAGCATCTTCCCTACCCAATTCCCCAAGAATCCCAAGTTCTCAATAGTTGCAAAACATCAAAAATTTGCAAACGTCAAAACTCCAAAAATTTGACATCATCCCCAAAGTGCACACATCAAAAAGCACATACAATAGTGACTCTTATCACTCAAATCCAAATCCCTTGCTCAAAAGAAAAAATATGTAAAAATAAATAGTGATTTTTATCACTACAAAGGAGCAAGTATCCCAATACAATTGAAGAAAATAAGGGAGTCAAACTTGAATCCCTGGAACTCTCAGCATTTCGACAGGTCATGAGGCAAGCCTCAGCATCGGTTTGGTTGATAGCCTATCGGTCATCGGTGGTAAACCTCCCGCATGACGATATATCTATCACATTAACTTGTGTGCAGATCAATGTTTGCATGTGGATGAGCTAGCTTATGGTATCCTAGATAGCACCGCAGATTAATCTGACTAAATACAATAAAGGAGTTAGTGGAGCTAATTAGGTGATCCTCAGTATAGGTTCGGTTGAGAGCCCATCTGGCACTGGCAGTATCCTGACAAATACCACATAAA
Organism: Wollemia nobilis; assembly: GCA_028583015.1. NCBI lineage: Eukaryota > Viridiplantae > Streptophyta > Pinopsida > Araucariales > Araucariaceae > Wollemia > Wollemia nobilis. The sequence continues at coordinate 5,110,094 of JAQPPZ010001063.1, read as the reverse complement.
TGAACTCAATTGCACACATAGGGATGTGAAATAACTTGGTCAAAAACAAGTCCAATTCATACCTTGTTCAAAAGTCTTGTAAGATAAAGTACAGTCATGGCTAGTGAGTTAAAACCGTCTGAGTCTCAAAAAACCTTAGCTACATTTCTAAACCAACTGCGCTACTTTTCATCCTTACAATACCATCAAAAAATACAAAAAACCACATGTATACATACAAAGTCATTCACCACAGCAATCGCCTAAAAACAAAATAACAAAGTCCTAAACAGTCTATGGTGCCCTAACCAAACATCACAAATTCCATTCATCCATTTCATTTTTGCATATCACAGATAAATCAAAACATTTGCATTCATCATAACATGTGCATCCATCAAAATAAATTAACATGCATACATCCATATTCATCAACCATCATGCATAAGATCAAATCATCACATGTGCATAAACAAAATAAATCCGATATATATATATATATATATATATCATCAAAAAAATGCCCGCAGGCTACAAAACTGGTCCTCTGACCCCGCAATCAATACAACAAAACCACCCAGCCTAAGGCGTCGACCACCATGATCATGTAGGATCGGTGTGATGGGAACTACCCCTCATGGTGTGGGTCCTATGGGATGCCTCAGGGTGGCTACTGCTAGCCCCCACATCATGCCTGCTGCCGCCTCCCTCATCCAATCGCCTGCGACGAGATGATGTTGACTGCTCAGTACCACTGTCCCTCATCCGATGCAAAGATCCACCTCTCGATGGCTCTGGTAGCCGCCCACCAAGGTGGATGACCTCCCTCTCCAAATCTATCCGGTGCCGAAACCACTCTGCCTCCCGTCGATGGTAGTAAGCTACTGCATCGTCACGCTACGCCAAAACCCTATCCCGCTCTGCTAGCTGAGCCCGTAGGAGATCCCTCTCCCGTAGTGCATCCCCCAGCTCCTGGTCTCACCTCCACAGTAGCTCCACCAAATGCACATTCTCAACACGTACCCTGGACTCCATCTCCTCCGCATCCGCCTGGGGCATGGGACTCTCTAGAACAGCAGCCTGCCTTGGCTCCCACTGCTCCGCCATGTCCTGCATCTCTGGCTGATCCGGAGCTCCCAAATCCACATCCTCACCCTCCACCTCTACCATCTTTGCATCCTCCAAAGGAGCTCCCCAATCATCCCCTGGTGCCTCAGCACCCTCCCCGCCCATCGCTGCCGCCTCCGTGCCTCCCAGTGGCCCCTCTCCCCGCCACCGCCGTAGTACCCACCATGAGTCATACTCAGCGGTAGTCCCAATGTCATCCACGTCCGGGACGTCGATCACCATGTCTGAATCCTCGCCCAGTGGCACGATGACCGGTCGGTCTAGAGTCCTCTCATCCCCCCGACGTCGATAGACCATGGGCTCACCAAGAAACCCTTGGTGCACCCCAAACTATCGGGTCACCTGACTATATGAGAAGAACTCATGCTCGGTCCCATGCCGCCCAATCAGCCACCGCTCTCTACGTACCCATCGAAGCCACTCTCCAGCCTCTAGCTAGGCTGGACAGTCCCGATAAGGGCGCCAAACCACCTCCCTTGGAGTGAGCCGAGAGAAGGTATCGACATAGTGCCCTACGACACCTGCCCACCGTCGACTCTGCCCCTGCTCTCCGGACCATCACCATAGAACTGCATACCCTATCTCCTTATCCTCCATCGCCGCCCGAGTCATCCATGGTAACCCGACTGGCCTCTCAACTGCTATGTGTTGCCAACCCCAACACTACAATAGATAGCTGTAGCTGATCCCCTTCTACTGCCAAAAAATGACCTCATACAGCTCCCCATAGAGTTGTGCCAACAGTGTCTATCCCCATCTCAGGATAAGCGGTGCCTCTATCGAGCACTCTACCAACTGCCACACCAAATCCAGCAGGTTCCATGGGAACCTCACGCCTGACGAATCAGGTAATAGCATGTTGGACATGAGGCCCATAAGGAATGCGTGCCTCACACCCAACACCCCCCTCTCCAACCACCATCTGACCAAAATCTCGCCAATCTGGCAGTCGCCCTCTGCCCTCTCCAGTGGATCCTCCACACCTAGCTCCTCCCCATGCCCGAAGCATCTTGTCAGTACAACTGTCCGCTGATCACGCGTCGATGTCCTGATGGGCAGTCCATCTATCAGAATCCGTAGAAGCCGATAGATATCCTCCAAAGTAATAGTCATCTCCCCTGTTGGGAGATGGAAGGTGTTGGTCTGCAGATCCTAGAGATTGATCAGGGCCATCAAATAGGCCTGATCCGTGACCACAGGCTCCAGTCGAGCCACCTGCTTGAGCCCAAGGGCATCAAGCCACTCCCAGTCAGCCTCAGTCAGCCTCCCCCGCGCTTTAGTGAAAGCAGTGGGTACATGGTACCGGCTCCTAACAACCTGCAAAAGAAAATAACTCAAAAACATTAAAATCATGAAAAAAGAATTGTACAAAAAAAACAAACACAAAAATTCAAAATTCAAAAATGTTTCAGTTCTAGGGTTCCTAATCCTAACTGATAAATTCCAAAAATAATTGAACAAAACAACTGCAATGTTAAACAAAAGTAATAATTCTAGGGAGCACTTACTGGTCTCGCTTCGGCTGCCCGCTCGACCCGATTTGTGCACTCATGATGGCAGGGAAAATCCGGCAGCGCTTCGCTTCGCAGAATTAACCTCCTTCTCCCCAGAGCTCCAAATCGCAAGAAAAATCAGACGCAAATGAGCCCAAACCCTAGATTTGGCCTTTAAATAGGCCTTTTTAGCTTAAATTCGTCTTCCCCTGGGACGAGCACTCTGGTTGGCACTCGTCCCGCCATGGTACAAATTCTAAGCTAGAATTCGTCCTACCCTAGGACGAATTCAGGCCAAAAATTTCAAAAAACATCAAAAATTGAACAAAAATGCACTAAAATAGATAATAAACTTGCCCGATGAGAGTGCTGTTGCACTTGACATCCCGGGCATACAAAACAGACGTTGGGGTCACAAATTGTCACTATCCTACTCCCTAAGAAGGCTACCTTAGCCGGACCGCTCCACGGGAGGACGAATTTTTGCCAATTTTAGCTCCAAAAAGCATCGCAAAAAGGGTTACCACCCACCAAAAATAGGTCTAAATGTCAAAAAAATTGCACATGCTTAATGCTAAACCATCTAAAGGCACCCTTGCACAAGTCATCTTGGGTCAAGCGACTCGTCGCTTTTCTCACGAAGGTCATTCCCTCATCGATTCGTCGCTTGAGGGGGTAGTCACACTTAGTCACCAATCAACAAGCACACACCCAATTAAGGAAAATGACATGCATTCAAAGAATCATTGACAAAGACAATTACGCTCCTGCTTGGGGCAGTAAACAAGCAATAATCACAAATTGATCAAACACTTGGCATTCCCGAAGCATGAACACAAGGTTCCCCTGTGGACAAAAGGTTGCGCCCTTTGCCTAATCATGACTGATCAATGTCCAAGCTCAAGTCACACCTCACCAAAATAGGTTAATACTTGAAATCAAATTCCTTAGCTCATCGAAAGCAAGGATTCAAGAATGCATGCCCTTTCCATACTTGGGGCATCAAAATTTGGTTAGGTTACCAAGAAACCCTAATCATTAGTGCTTTGGTTATCTATTTTTGCTCGACGCTGTGCCATGCACAACGCATCCCAAAAAGGGGCATCTGTAGACACCAAAACAACACCAATCCGATTATGTGACTGCAAACACTGATCTCTTTGACACACACAGCCCCCAGGGCAGCCCTTAGAGGTTAAACAGTGGTCCTAACCACTTTTGTAGCAATTTTGTAAGGTCAGAAGGCAATTTGGCACATTCAGGCACTTTGCTCAGTATTCGTCCCTCCCAGGGACGAATTCAAATTGGGATCCATCCCTCCCAGGGATGAATTCTGAATTCGTCCTGGGTCGGGACGAATTCCAGGTTCAACGGGCAAAAAGAAGAATGGCGCCAAGTGGCAGCCGAGGACAGTCAATTATTGCCTCCTGCCTTGCATGCGTGTGTAGGTGGGCAGAGTAGGCGTTAGAGGACTGTCACAAGGGCAGTCATGGAAGCCCAAGTTAGGGAGGAGTCTCCTCCCTCTTGAGAAGGCATGGCCGCCACATGGCACCCCTGCATGCCCCTCCAAAAGAGACCCCCTGGGTCTATAAAATGGTGGACTTTCCCACCCAAGAAGGGACAAGTTGGAGGCATTTTCAAGCAACGAAGTGCTGCCAAATTGAACACCACATTGTACCCTTTTTGATTCACCTCTTCCACATCCTTGATCTCTTTCACAAGAGAGGTTAGTGGGTGGCTTTTGGAAGTGTGAATCCGGACCCAAAACCCGACATTTGACCACATTGATCTACCAATTCGCCGACAACCCATTACAAAAGATTTTGGGCCCATCCCAAGTGGATTGGTGCCGAAATCAAGTTCTAACGGTGGGCGGCCCGCCCGGGCGCCCCGCATTTCTTAGTTTCATTTTAATTTATTCTTTTGCCACTTGTTCATATTCCATTCCATTTTATACTATTTAGATAGTTCATAATTTTGATTTTATAATGCTGTGATCAAATATTATCATGTTTTGTCGTTTTGTGGTCTTCACTAACTTGCAGGTAACAACGTCAAATTCCCGCTGAAGGAGGTCAAATTGGGAAAATCCGACCATCTGGGTCATCCCAAAATGCCCCCAATTAGCTAACCCCTATGTTTGTAGGTCTTTTGGAGATCCCGAGGAGCGACATTTGGGCAGCATCACTTCGGCGCTTTGTCGCAGGCGAATTCGTCCTGCCCAGGGATGAATTACAGTAGAATTCATCCTGCCCAGGGATGAATTACAGTGGAATGCAAATCGATGGTGTTTGTCCGACTGTTTTGATGGCAGCGGCCCTATGGTAATGTTTTCTGGTCTCTGTCAAATTTGCAGGTTACTTAGAGTCATTTTATTCACTGGTTTAGTTAATCTTATGCATGCATCCTCCATTGGTTTTTAAGGTCAAACGCTTCATATTTTGTCATAGGTGCTACTAACGACTTGTTGTTTCTTTGAACGTAGGAGGAGCAGCAAGGATCAAGGATTCATCAACACAAGCGGCGACAACACTTTGGCCCGCCCATTTCAAATGTGGGCATGCGGAAGGAGGAATACTAAGTCATGATTGTAACCAAAATTCATTTAATGCTCCTAGCCCCTGAAAAGGGAGGAGGCATCTTTGTAACCGAGATTAAGAGAGTGAAATAAAAAGGGTTGTGTCTTCTATACTTTCTTTTGTCTCTGTTCAATTCGTCACTTTTCATTTCATGCATTTCACATTGTAGGACTTAAGCGTTTGTTTGATTTTGGATGCATCGCAATAGTTTTCTTTTCAAATCTTTCGAAATCTCGTGCTTTCAAGTGGATACATGAAGATATCATAACCGAAATTAAAGATCTAAGATGGGATGAAAATAAGGTTAAATAATGGTGGATATCATGTTGTGAGTGTAGTGCTCAAAAGAAATTTTTTTACAATACATCTAATAAGTGGTTTGAGGAATACTTCAAATCCAAATATCATAAATGGATGAATGAGCATAAGGGAGAGATACACCTAGGATTGGTAAAAATAATAGATGAAGAAGAAGAGGTACTTAAATTAGAAGAGAAAAATCCTCATGTAGCATCTCCACAGGTAGCTCCCTTGATAGGCCATGAAATTTTAGGGGAAGATGTTAGTATAGAGGAAGCACCTCTATTGGAAAGATAACAAATACAATTTGAAGCATCTAAGGACACTCTAATGACCGAATCCACATCAAAATTAAATAAGGGTGAGCCAACAAAGCAAGATTCAAGGCAGAAGCAACACATAAGGTAGCATCTATATAAAAGATAGTCAAATAAATAAGTATAGAAAAGGCTACACCCTCAACTCTACAAGGAGAACTCAATGAAAAGTAGCATAGAAAATAATATCCAAGAACCAAAGAAGAGGATATGAGAGCATTTAAAAAATGTAAATGAAATAGTTTACTAAGTGGTGCAATGAACGAGTTGAGCTAGCATATGTAACAATACAAAAGACAACATTGAAAGAAAAAGGAGGAGGTATGTTCTCTTTCTTTTATCTCTTTATGAAATAATTACACTACCTCAACAACCCCTACCTGATCAACCACCTCCACCACCTAGCCCTACTGATGAAACCGTTGCCTTACCCACCATATACTTAGTAATAGGATCCACACCACATGTATAGTAGGAGCAAATTGCCCCAATTAGTGCAAATATCCAAACCCTTGTAAAGTATAATATTGTAATAGTAAACCCTTCATTCTTAATGTTTTCACCCTTCTACTCTTTCTTCACCCCATCCCTTTTTGTCAAGCATCCTATGTTAAAAGCATTTTTAATGATTCAAGATATCAAAGCAAATCCGTACAGGTGGATCAAGTAGCAAACATCACAAGATGGAACAAAATTGGTGACTATCCAAACATATGATGATATTGATTCAGATACCAGAGAGCATGTCAAGATGATTATGCAACCAAAGGTGGTCAAGCCAGTTGTAAAATGAATATAGAATATTACAATGTCAAGATACAAAAATACAACATTTTTGTGTTACCAAAAATAAATATGCTTTGGACTCTACACAATTAACCAGATGCTTTATTCCTATAGAGAAACCAATTAAATGTAAATTTGGAAGCTAAAAAAATAAAAATAAAGAGCCTTGAGTAAATAATAAGCAAAGAGAAGACAAAAAAAGATAACCCAAAAAATGAATCCCTAGAGCTCAAACAGATAATAAATAGATCCCCCTCAAAGAAACAACTACAACAAAAAGATGAGAAGATACAAAAATTTAAGGAGAAATTATAGTAGGAGTGTGATAAGATGCATGCACAAACATAAGAATTGCAAAGAGTAAGAGCTAAGCTCTAAATCAAAGAATAAATCCTAGCAGCAGTTCAATCAAAACTGGAAAACAGGAATCCCAAAGGCCAAATAATCTCCATGGATATGTTAAAAAAATTAGAATTTAATACTAGCTAAAGATTAAGAATGTTGCAATGGAGGCAACCCCTCTCATGAGATAAACAATCAATATATAAAATAATCTAGGATGCCATAGAAGAATTCACAGAGCTAGGGAAGAATTGATGAGCAAGATACAACAAGCAGAAGTGGCTTGATAAATGATCAGGATTAAAGAGCTACATCCATAATTTCTCAAACACTCAAAAAGATATTTGGGGTTATCCAAGTCTTGCACTAACCAAATCATTAAGGGAATTCAGTTAATTGTAGGAGAGATACTTAATACTCTCCAAAAAAGAAACAACAATATCAATATGGTAATTCAAGAACTCATAGATATTGATTTTCCTAAATTTTGGGTTACAAATGGACATCTACACAATTCTGAGTAACTAAGTCAAATTTTGAATCACTGGATGAGTGATATAATCGACATTGATGCATTTATAGAACCTCTAATGATGGATTAGGTCACTATATTCTTTCATAAGCTCACCATGCTCCTCACAAATATCATAAAATTGACAGAAGGGTACAAGGATCCCTCCTATGATGGCTACTATCAATTGTAGAGGATCCTCCAAGAGTATGGAGCAATAAATATTCCCTGTCAGAGAACATGAACAAAATGTGTAGACTATTCTAGTTGTAGGGAGAGTATTTAGCAATTGAAGTAACTAAATAATAGGAAAAAATATTAGGAGCATCTCTAGTGGAAACCTTTGAAATAGGTAGTTCCTAAGATGGTCTTTTTGCACAATAATTTTGATTTTCATTTTGTTTTATATCAAAATTTTGACTCCATGGCCTAATGGATAAAGCTATATGGGTTCGTTGCTTCTATAAGCAAAAACCCCCATGAAAGGTGTCAATTATGTAGGTGAAATTTTCACCCACATCAATATCTTGATGAGGAGATGAATTTTATCTATACAAAACACTACAATTTGCTATAAAAGACCACCAAAAAATTTTGAACTAGGGTGAGATCAAATATTACATGAAGAAAATGCACCTTTTTACTAAATGCAAAAGCACTATTGGATATTTTGAATGCTGATGTTAGCAAGAGTTGTAAAATTATCTGATATCCAAAAACCAAGCACCAAATAGACCTAAAAAGCCATAATTTTGACTAAGTAAGATGATCAAATGGATTGAAGTCCTGATATCAAGAGATAGATGATTTAAATATGTGTTTGGTATGCAAAAACTTGGATGGAAAATGACACTAATTTTAGTAAGGTAGAATAAAAGATGGCTTGATATAAAGAATATTTACTCCCTTGGAGTAGAAAATTAGTGAAGTATAATGTTTCAACATCTGACACAATAGTGCAACGTATTGGCTACACCGATTCTAAATGCCAATTTTTTTTGAATGCATATTTTAGAAGACGTGTCATAAAACCTGACCCAACAACATGATTAAAGTAAAATTGGCTAAGGCAAAGGTTGAACCCAATTGACAAAATACTTCATCAAACTTAGAATTGTTAGATAATGTTGAGTGTCAATGTTAGCAAGGGAAGCTAAAGTTTTTGGGAAAAATGAATGAAGAGCCCAAAACTTGGTAAAATAAGAGGAAAGGGAAAGGAGCTGAAAGAGATATTAAGTAAAAGTGTAGATCAAACTGCCAAGACATGATATTGATAGGTGAATCTATTTTAAGAGAACCTCAAAAAAATTAGAAGCTTCTAAGATAGATACTTGTGTTTTTACAGTTAGAAAGATAGTGGGGCAACTAAAAGCAGAATGGACATGTTAGAAAATATTGTGCACCAAACAAAAACACGACAACCACCACTCACTTAGATCAAATAGAAATGAGCCAGCTCAATACCATGATGCTAAATTAGTTACAACCATGAGCACACTTGTTGCAATAGCTTGTGAGACTTGCAATCCACTCTTTGAACTATAATGACAAATAACCAATTGTAATTGTAAATACATATATTCTAGAATGCAAGATATTCCAAGGGTCAACTCTTTGGATTTTACAATTGGCATAATTGTATTGATTGAGGATTATATATATTTTAAATGAATATTGGATTGTTGTCTATATTTTTGTTCATCTCTTTTTGTTGAACATGTATGTATGCCTTAATGAGTGCTAATGATTTTCTATTAAAACTAGGAACGAATAATTCTATTATAGTTATTCTACATTCTAGATTTCTCCCTGGATTTACCATTATAGTTCTAGAATGATTTAGAAAATACTCAAAGCTCTTCATGTTAAATTTTCTAATAGTACAAGGGATGCAAAGTGTTTTTCTAGGTGGTTTAATATAAGTTTGAATTATAATACTCTCTATAGTATGTCTCTTGATGTTTCTAAGTATGTACCACTTTTATCTCATCTTTATAACCCTTTGCATTTCTTACTCTAGTCTAAAACCCCCAACTTAGTTAGATTAGCTAGGCATAGGATCTGACCTTCTATAGAGGTTGGCTCATTGACTTCTATTTTGAAACTTCCAATATCCTAGTCAAAGTCTTGAGGGTGCACGTCATTGACATAGGTATATTTTGGAACCAAGAAGATCATGATTGAAGACTAAAGTCTTCAATAACCAAATAATATAATACAGGTATTTGTTGGATTATATTACATTATTTAGTACATGATAATGTACCTCCATGGTATATTTATAAATGGTGTATTAGGTTTGAGTCATAGTTTAGAGTGTAAGTTTAATTTACCTCTTTATATAAGTGTAAATGTGCAGGAAATGTATAAGTACTATGTAAAATTATAATGTGTAGGAAATGCAAAAGTGTCATGTAAGTTAGAGTGCAAGTGTAGGTTGATTAAATGTGCACAAGTGTCTTAGATTAGAGAGTGCAAGAAGAAGTGTAAGTCATGTAAAGGTGTGCATATTTTATAGAGTCAAATGTTCATAAAGTATGCAAGTAGCAAGTAGATAAGCCAAGAGTCATGAGACTTGGCATATGAAGAGCAATAGTCGAGTATCCAAAGATTCAAATTATTGTGGCTATATTATGTAGACGATGATCCATAAGGGAGATATACAAAGAGAGAATCATATACATATATCATATTGTATGAAGAAAAGATGCAATAATTATTGTAAACATTTAAGAAATTAATATTATAAGTTGTTCTTCAAGCATATCACATGAATGATTCAGGATATTTACATTCATATTTCAGCATATTATTGAATGTTATTTTATTTATTATAAGTCTTGATATACATATTAATTTGCTCATATTATTCTACTCATATTATCATTATCTTGACCTTATTATATATTGTGGTTATTTTATATTTGATCCTGTGATATTTGAGATAACCTATGATATATTGTGGTAGTATTAAGGCTTAAAAAACCAAAAATATCTACTCAATTAGACCTTCTAAAATTGAGTCAAATTATTCACTACTATCAAAGTGAACAGACTCCAAAACGGTGGCTACTATATAACTCTATAAAAAATTGACACAGTTAAGTGGTATCTATGATACCACTATTGGATTTTAAACCTTACTATCACAAAATATCATAGGTCTCAATATATCCATAATATTAAAGATCTAAATATTAATATTCAAGAGTATAATAATATATGTGAGCAGTTAAATGTATATCTAGGCCAATATTATAATTAAATAATATTCAATTAATATCAAATATGAATGTAAAATGGCCAAAATCATTAATGAACATGCATGAAGAAAATTTACAATATTAATTGCTCAAAATATGTATACAAGTTTTATTATCAATTATTTATACTTTTCTCTTGTAGTATTCATTCATGTTCCATTGTATGAATATTTCTCTCCATAATATAGACATAGTAATGTGAATCTTCACATACTTGACTATTGCTCTCCATATGACAACTCCCATGACCTTTGGTTTATCATCTTGCCACTTGTATACTAGACTATTCACTTTCTTTTTACATGGATACTTGAACCTATGATACTTACACACTTCTACATGAATATTACTCTTCTACACACACTTCTAATATATGAAACTTGTGCATATCGTCACAATACGTATTTGTAGACTTACATACATGATACTTGTGCACTTTATCTCAATACATACTTGCATTGTAACTTACATGACACTTGTGCATTTCCTGCAAATTGCACCCTTACATGATAGTTGCACATTTTTTGCACATTGAAACTTACATAAAAGTGGTAATATAAATCACTCTAAAATATGGACTCAACCCTAATCTATTGCATATTTATATTTGTACCATGAAGATACCATGAGGATATATTTGCATGTACCAAATAATGTAATATTCCTCAACATAATCCAAAGATAGGTATCTGCCAAAATTTGCTATGAAACCTTGGGAGAGACACCAAATAAAGGTTCTAGATTCACTACAACCACCTCTTGTATGACTATTACTTGAGGTATCATATGTAATACCATAGAAATTTCCTTAATCACTTTAATAGCTTTTACTGGAGTTCCATCCAACTATAACACCCCAAGACTAGAACATGTGTATTCCATGCCCATTGCTTCACATATAGATTTTGGCATAATTTTTTTATCTACTCTAGAATATATAATGCAATTGTGTATGATATATCCTTCCATGCGTAGGGACATGTAGAATGGGGGTGACTTGGCATAGGTTTTCCTTGTGCTAGATTAATTTTGGGTTGAGACTAGTCTTCAAAACTGATGGATTTTAGTGATGTCCAAAGGAGATCAATTTATCTCAAGATCATCAAAGCATCATACATGCTTTCTTTGTATGGTGTTTTCTTCAACTCATCCATAATATTGAAACTAGAAGTTTTAGTTTTTTCTTTTCTCTTTTTTTGGCTCATTAATTTTTTTTTTGGTATTCTTGTGCTACTTCAATCCTTTGTCTATTAGTGATAGAAGGATACCAAAACTTATTTATAGCTTGTTCTTGAGTCTCAACCTCTTTTTCTTGTGCTGGTTTGTGCTATTATCTAGGATGCTCTACTAGAAGTTGCTTTGTTTACTGAGTAGGTTGAGGTGCTTCCCTTTTTGGCTTCTTTGTTTGCTAAGATAAAACTTTAAATGGGTTCAGTCTCTTAAGATCTATTTGCAATGGTTTTTTTACCAATATAGTCAAGACTAAAATTTACTCTTCTTCTTGCACCATTAGATTTTGATTTGCTTCCATAGCATATTAACCTAGTTTTTCTATGTTCTCTTTGCCTTTATAATTGTAATTTTCTACATCTGATGTTGGTGAAGCATATAGGTGCTTTCATCATGTGGGTCATTACAAGTTGAGCACTAATAATTTACTTCTAATGATGAAGCAAAAGGATCATCTTCCCAGTTATTGTATAATGCATTAGGTATTCCACCAGTGTTACTAGAAGAATTTCCTTGATATTTTACCATGTATGGAAATTCCCTTCAACATCCCTTCTTTTCATGGTTGTGATATCATTCATGATATTTTTTAATTTCATCATTATTTCATTTATATTGGATGCTTAAGGTTTAGGGGGTGGTAAAGTAGGTATTGTAGGGGGTGTTAGTAATGCTAATATTAGCAGGTTTACTAGAAATGCTAGAAATTTAGCTATAGGGATTGGATATATAATTGGTATATGAGTGATTGTAATTATTTTTTGTGATTATTATTGTAATATTTCTAGAAAAATTAGCATTACATTCCTAGGAGGAAGTTTACCTATAGCTATCCGAGTATTTTCTACTATTATAGCTACTTGGTAGATCTTCAGAAAAACCAATACATTAGATTATCGTATCAACAAACCTAATTCTGGGTTGAAATCATGGAAGTAATAATACAATACTTGAGGATCTATCAACTTACTTTTATGTGGCACCCTTTTCCATGTTTTGCTGAATCTAATGTTAAATTTCATTATTGCTTCTTGAGGCTACCTTTGTATAGTAGTGAACTGATTTAGTAGTAATAATGGATCTACTTGCTCATTAAATTCTTGAATATTCTAGCAGCAAGCTCTCCCCATGAATGGATACAACCATCCTAAAGGGTTTGGTACCAATATAATACTTTGTTTTTTAATTATAATACTAGTAGTCTTATCATAATATCCTCATATTGAATATTATGAATTGCAAGTAAGGAGACTACATCTTGGTAATGCTCATAGGTTATTTTTTTGGTGCCATCATATGTTGGTAGATTCTTTAATATTACCTAAGGAATGATGATCTAATTTACTAGGTTGAGTGGTCTTGTGTTATTCTAGTTGGAAAATTTTTGTGGAGGGAGAATTTGAGCCATTTATTTAGATCTAACTGAGTGGACTAATGGTGGAATTTATATAGGACTTCAAGAGGAAGGTGATGTGGGAGAATTTTATGACCTATGTCTTCTAAATTTTATGAGGTAGTTCTACAAATATTATTGGTTCCTCTAGCTTTTTAGTTGTTGCTTTTGTGAGCATAAGCTTGTAAGTTAAATAGCACCTAACTGTCTTTTATAATTACTTTATTTTAGTAGAGTTTCCAGGTGATTGTATAATGATCTATTAGAGAAGAATATCACCATGGTTACACTCAATTAGAGAGTTTTGGAAATATGAGCAAGTTTTGTTATCATTGATGTCAAGAGGTTGATGTCCAAGTTTTGTCATCATTAATGCCATCAGGTGGTTTTCCCAAAAAGCAAGGAAGAGGTTTAAAGTAATAGAATATAATATTTATTTTAAATATTGTATGCCTAAAGAGGCCTAAATTTTTGAAGACCCAAGGAAGGAGAAGCAGGTTTAAAAGGAAATAATAATATTATAATATTTAATATTATAATATTCCGAGCTAAAGGTTGAGGTGAAGAAAAACGAGGTCCAAGGAGTCATTAAGAAATAATTCCTTCAAAAGACCCATTTGGCAGATTTTAAAGATTATTATTTAATTTATTTAAATTAAAATATTTTAACCATAGGTTAAAATTTTAATTTAAATAAATATTAAAGGCACGAAAAGTTTAAATTTTAAATTTGAATTAAAAATCGAATTTACAAATCGTCGATGTGTTGGAGTGCATAGCAAATGATATAAAATGGGCAAAGGTTTTTATTTAAAACCATCCATGCAATTCGTATGCCCAAAGGATAAAGGATTTTGTGAGCTGCATTCATTAAAAGAGAAAGGAAATAATTTTCATGTGTTAAGTTTTAAAGGGAAGAGATTGTGATAAATCGAAGATGAGCGCCAAGCAAGTCTCAAAGCACTTGGTAGCACAAGTGGAAACCTAGGGTTGGTTAAGTCATTTGTGAGGGCAAGATCATAGGTTTGATTCATGCAATTGTGTTTTGTAAAGGGAAATCATTTTCATTTGTGCTAAGTGGGAGAAGAAACAAGGAACAAAAGCAGAGTCGAAAGTTTTATCTTATACTGTTCACCCTCCCTCTCAGTATAAGCACATATTCTTCAGAGAGGTGATATTTGGGTCCCAATTGGTCCAAAAAATATCTAAATAGATTAGTTCCATCCTCAAGACCTTGGCCAAAATTAGATAACCTAAAAATAGTGGTTCTTGAGTCAACCTCTAGAGTAGGTTTGTTAGAAATAGAGTATATTACATTATTTGGGTCATGTAAATGTACCTTCCTTGGTACATACTTAGGACATTAGGTTACTTTAGGGGGAATTTATCTAGTTACTTCATGCAATGTAATAAATGCACAAGTGTCAATGTGCAAGTTGTAATGTGCAAGGTGTCCACTTGTACAACTAGGTAGAGTGTTGGCCAAGGAACTTATCTTCCTATATAAAGGCCATAGATGTAGAAGATAGATATCAAAGTCATTGTATCAAAGTCAGTGTGTGGTAGATAGGCAGTAGGGTAGTGTGTGTGAGCTATAAGCTCAGAGCTCATTCATGGAGTAGTAGCTTATATCATGGAGTGTCCATTTCCTCCATAGCTACTATTGTAATATTTTTCATCATTTCTATTTATAGCATATTTTAGTCATCTCGTAGATTTACTTTATTTCTTATTATTCTGCATCTTGTGATTGCTATCTCCCATTGTATGTGGCATCAAAATCTAACAGTGGTATCAGAGCTATGGTAGATCAAGCCATAGTAGGTCTATAGGGAAACCACCATTATTATTGACCCTAAGTTTTTTGAGAACCTGACGCACCATTGGACCAGTCACTATCAAAATTTCTCAGAAGAGTCTAGGTGGTAGAATTAGGGAGAGTTACAAGTGAGGACTAAAATATCAGTTTTAGAAATACTGAGATTGCATAGGGCTAGAGTCTTTCCACAGAGTTGAAGGAAAACTCGTGAAGACTAGGACTCAACATTTGATCCACTAGGTTGATGAATCAACTAGTGAAGCTCAGAGATCTGGAAATACTTACCTAAAAGTTTCTTTTATTGTAAGGAATTAATACTCAGATGATTGGGACACCTCCTACAATAGAAATCTAGGAGACCTCAACTTCATTGCTCGAAGGTCGAAGTGCCTTCATAGTGCAGAGATTAGTTGTTGTAGAGAGGAGAATACTTTAGAAGAAACTTCTGGAAAAGAATCATGGTGAAGTCTAGAGATAGGAGATCTCCATTGATAGATTGAAGAACTTCACAAGAAGAAAAATGCCATAGAAGCCTTGATACAGAAGAAAAGGCCATAGAAGCCTTGATCTAGAAGAAAAGGCCATAGAAGCCTTGATCCAGAAGAAAAGGCCATAGAAGCCTTGATATTGAAGAACAGGCCATAGAAGCCTTGATACTAAAATAGGCCATAGATACCTTTATCCTAAAGAAGATTCTAGAAGAGAGTATCTAATTCAGAAGCAGATTTTAGTACTAATATTTTTGTTGTAGGTAAAGGAGATCTAGTAAGTCGGGAAAGCTTCCTACAAGAAAGTTAGGAAGAAAAGCCTCTTCAGAATCAATCCAGTACCTGAAGCAAAAGAGATCAGGAGGAGATCTCATTGAAGAACTTCTAGACTAGGAAGAAGAAGAAGGACTAGGAGAGTCCTGCTCGAATCTAGAAGCAATAGAATTAGAGATCTAGGAGAAGATCTCAATGCCAACACTTCCAGAAGTAGAAGGTTGAAGATAAGGTCTCAAGGAAGACCAGAAGAAGCTGCAAGATCAAAGACCTTGACAAGGTCTCGATGAGCATCTAGTAAAAGGCTAGGAGAGCCTTGCTGAAGAAATCATCAAAGGAGAACTCACTGGAGAAATCCACTACCAAGGAGAAGCCCTTGATAGTGAAGGACTTGGGACAATTATCACCATCTGACAACAAGCCCAAGAGGAGGAGAATTTGGCAAGGAGTGCCAAATCTGAGCAGAAGAAGAATCCAGTGAAGACCTCAAGATATTCAGAATCTTGAGAAGAAGATCCTGCTTGAAGTCAAAATTTGACAAGAAGACTTGAAGGTAGAAGAAGCTTATCAAATCTAGGAGATTTGAAGATTACCTCCTACAACAAGAGGTCACTACTTCAGAGATACAAACTTCTCCAAATCTACAGTAGAAGGAGGAGATTACAAGAGGAGATCAAAGTCACCAAATCCTAGGCTCGTGAAAGAAAGTTTGAGACCATCAATTTGGTGAAGAAGGAGTTGTTCAAAATAGTCTACAAAGAGCTGCAAGATCCTACTCAAGGCAGCAACTTGGTGATCTTAGGCACCAAGATCTACATCCTCTACAGAAGTAGAAAAGGAGCTACAAAAGCATTCAGAAAAAGGTAAGCAACTATCGATGCAAGTAGATTCATTAGTTGGATTACTTATCAGATTTATTAAAGCACCTTCATCCTGATTAAAGTTGCAAAAATGAGATTTGTATTACAGTATTCAAGTGTGCAAAAAGAAAGGTTCTTTTTAAGGTTCATTTGCACATTAGGAGTTGATTAGATTTCAGAATTTCAATAATCTATCAACTAGCCTATTATCTACTTTGGAAAGCAAAAGAAGACTATCTCCTAATATCTTGCTTATAAGAAATTTATAGAATAATTCTTGAAGGTTCATTTCAGATTATTCTTGATTAGTTGTAGTGAATTGATTAAGTGCATTTTCTTGAGAGTAGATTGGAGTGATAAGGTGTAATTTGTTAGTGCATTAAAAGTAGAATTTGTTAGATTCATTTGCACTATTATTACTCTCAAAAGAAATTAGTTTTGTGCTTTGAAATAAAGGCTAAAAAATCTAGTTTGGATCAAGTGTCTAAAGACACTCTTAAAGCACAGAAACCTGCAACTCATAGTGGCCAATAGAAGCCACCAAAATTGGTTAGTACAAGCAAAGAAAAGCTAACCAAAAAGAAGCTTCAAATATTGAGACTTGGTGAGTCTCAAATCCAAAGCACTTAGGGTTAGTGCAACTAAAAGAAAGCTTCTATTCTACAACATTTACAAGGCTTGGATTCACCATCAATCATCCAAGCAAAAAGGGTAAGGAGTCTAGCCAAAGAGACATCCTTAAAACCCTCATTTTGCACTCATTAATCTGCTACAAAAATAAGAATCTCAGACCTGCAAAAGAGTGCAAGAAAAGGTGCAATAAAAAGGTTCTATATACATGTAAAGGTTACATGGTATTGCACTTCTACAATACATCAAACATAGGGAAAGGAGCAGATTTAAAGGTGCCACAATAGGCACAATAGGTATAGGAAAAAGGTAGCCAAAATAAGGGCCAAAGGATCGAGCGTTCTCCAACAATGAAAGGGCATTCTCTCCAAGAATGGATCTGCAAGATAAAGGAAGATTTTACGTAAATGACAACAAGCCTACCAAGGTTATTTACGTAAGCCAAAGGAAATCTATCAAAAATATTTACGTAAACCATAGCAAGGATAAGAAGCTATTTACGTAAAAAAGGAAGATAGAGCACATCCAACATTCAGATGCATCAAGCTTCACCTCTATCAATGTGAACAGGGAGCACAATGAAGGTATAAGCACAAAGAAGAAGAGTAGATGCTACATTGGGAATAACATCAATAGAGAGTAGCAAAAGAGCTACCTCATCCTCGTTCGAAGCTCCAAGGTGGCTCACGAATTACCTACAGAAGAAAATACATTGCTTGTTGCTCAAGAAATCAAAGCAAGCTAAGGAGGAAGATAATCGAAGGAGTTATAATCTCCTTCTTGGAGGTGTTACATCAAAAATCCCATGCAAGAGGATTGAATGCCACTTGGCATAATATTCCCTAATGGCTATCATATCTCTAACGCTCAAGAGATGAACGTTGAGGAGTTACAAGTGCTCAAAGCAAGTTTAAATACGTTACAAAGGAGTAATGGTGCAACAACATTACAAGAAGTGGTAGCACTCTCAAGAAATGTAGGTGCCACTTGTCCATCATTGACTACCATTAAATGTAGTGTAGAGAGAGCGAAAGGATAGAATTTACATCTAACGTTTATAGTGTGAAGTGGAGAGCAAAGTGCAGTCAAAGGATAGGAGGAATAGCATAGTCAATCCATTTCTAAGTGCAGTGTGGAAGAAGGAGAGCATAGGAGCATTTAAGGCTCCATTGAAGAAGGTCAACATATACTCTCCAAGCATCGAAGAGCAAGCCCGAAAAACCATACCACACTTGGCCATTCAGATTCATCAAGTCAAGCACCACAGAAAGGGTACGTAAAGGACTATTATATTTCAGTCAAAACCAGCACCATTCAAGTGTGAAGTCAAGGGGCTAAGGTAAGAGAACTATCTCATTAATATTGCTTTCAAACATAGGAGATATAAGGTTATAATTTCAAGGATAAACTTTAAGGTTGAGAAAGCAAAAGACATAGGAGATAACTTACCAAAAATCAAAATACTATTTGCAAACTAACCTAGGAGATATAAGGCCTTCTACTTAGGTTGAACTATTTAATACTTTGCAAATATTATTATCTTTTCTAATTTTCCAAATTTGGGAGTCATAAGGTCTACTACTACAAATTGATTTATTGGAAATTAGAAAAATTAAAATCAAATCTCAAAGGGCCATTATAAGAGGTTTATCAAAAACATTTAAAGGTTGGAAATTATAATATTTACTTGTCTCAAATATTCTCAAATCGAGACAAAATATCCAACATTAAAACCTCTTGAAATCTAGAAAAAGTGCTTAGTTCAATAGGAGCAATAAGGACAATAGAAGTTGATTTTAGCATTTACAAAACTTTACAAAATCAACCAAGATTGAACTATAACTTACAAAAGCACTTTATATCTTGTCCAAAACATACTAGGGAGTCATAAGGCATTCTACAAAACTTGGTAATATCAGAATCTATTGTTTATCAAGTTGCAAATCCATTAGCAATATATAAGCTATCTACAAAACCTAAAAATCCTTAAGAGTACTCATTCTCATTACTAGGGAGACATAAGGAAGCCTACAAGAATCAAGGATTAATATAGGTTTTATCAAATCAAGCTTATATACTTCTATCATGGATCATATCTATCAAGGATAATATCTTGAGAAATAACTTCAATAATGAAGAATTATTTCATGAAGTAGAATACTACTCTCAAAACTTAATAGATACTCTAGAAGGATACAAATATCTATCCTCTAGTGAAAAATAAGTTCTTATTTATTAAAGAAGCTAAATAAGGTATATTTACAAATTGATATCTATCTTATGATATCTCTTCAATATGGTGGAATTCACAAGAAGTGTTTATATTCTCACAAAAATAATGTTTAATGGTGTATTTATCTCTAATTGTGTTTGTACTTAATCAACACAAGAAACAAGATAAAAATAAAGAAGAATATTATTATTGTGATGATATACTAACTTGTCATGAAGAAAAAATTTCATTAACACCATTTTAGAATCAGAAAAGAAGAAGAATAAGGAAAAGAAAGAAAAGGTATATTAAAAGAAAACATGTCATCATGAAGACAAAACCAAGATACTTGCAAGGAGACCAATGAAGGAGGAATACAATGCAAGGTCAACTAAAAGAAGGGTCTACAACTTCAGCCTATTTTTGCATCATCTGAAGACTGAAGCAACTACTGAAGAAGCCAAAGATCATTTCAAAGAAGAAGATCCAATTCAAAGCCATCAGATGGAAGAAGATCCACATTGAAGACTAAAGTCTTCAATACCCAAATATTGTAATACAGGGGGGTGTTAGAAATAGAGTATATTACATTATTTGGGTCATGTAAATGTACCTTCCTTGGTACATACTTAGGACATTAGGTTACTTTAGGGGGAAGTTATCTAGTTACTTCATGCAATGTAATAAATGCACAAGTGTCAATGTGCAAGTTGTAATGTGCAAGGTGTCCACTTGTACAACTAGGTAGAGTGTTGGCCAAGGAACTTATCTTCCTATATAAAGGCCATAGATGTAGAAGATAGATATCAAAGTCATTGTATCAAAGTCAGTGTGTGGTAGATAGGCAGTAGGGTAGTGTGTGTGAGCTATAAGCTCAGAGCTCATTCATGGAGTAGTAGCTTATATCATGGAGTGTCCATTTCCTCCATAGCTACTATTGTAATATTTTTCATCATTTCTATTTATAGCATATTTTAGTCATCTCGTAGATTTACTTTATTTCTTTTTGCATCTTGTGATTGCTATCTCCCATTGTATGTGGCATCAAAAGCTAACAAGGTTAGTTTCGATGGTTCTAGCTACACTAACTAACAAAAAGGAAAATGGGGGTTGAAGACTAAAATAAGAAATGTGTAAAGTTAGATGCTAGATGTAAAGTGGTGTTGGTTTAGCAACATCAAGAGACATAAATCATGAGAGTATCACACTCCAAAATAAACAAGACTTCCTAATAGACCAACTTTATTTCCATATTTTTTTATTACATAGGAGAGTTGGTTACAACCACTATTTTTAGTAATTGGCTGACGTAGGTTTCAAACCACAGGGACTGCCATATTATAGAGAATTTAATATTATCAAACTTTTAAACATTATCAAACATTTTAGGAACTAATGAATAGAAAATCCAAGGAGAAGTCTAGAAATTAGAATAACTATGATAGAATGAGTACATATAACTTAAAAAAAATGCTTAACAATTAAACTTGGCATACATACATGATCTACAATAATTTAAGAAAGGGGTTAGACAATAATCTAGTCTTTATTTAAAGGTATAGAGTACAATCATCACACTATATACAATTATAAATTCTAAAGAGTCAACCTCTTGAATGAGTTACATTCAAGTATATATAGTTTTACAATGCATTCTATTAGCTTTGCATGATTGCTCTAAGAGTGGATTGTAGATTTGCTAGGTTTTTATAGCACTTGTGCATCTCTTTATAGGTCATTATATTGTAACTAAATTCAATTATCATGATGTTGATGTAGCTTGCTTCTACTCACTGAGAGAGTGGCGATTGAAATGTCTTCATCTGATCCATAAGATCCTCTCACAAGTTTATTTTATATTTAACTACCACATGAATAAATTAGTTGTATCAACACAAGTGTCATTCAGGAAAGTTTTGGGCTATTGTGATTATCTAATAATAGATCATGGTTGTCTAGAATATGCTTTGGTACTTCTGTTGAGTTTAACACATCTAACACCTTCAGCTTCAATATCTATCCAACATTTTTTGATAATCAATCTTAACCTTTTATCACATGTCAAGTTTCCAATTTTATCTTGATGATTTCAATGACTCCAAAATATGGCCACTCTTCTTGCTTTACGATATTCTCATACACGAATCTATAATATTGAAGTCAAATACTTCCTTGTTAGGCTATGCTCTTCTTCTAGCACTACTTTATCTCTATCAACATTTTATGCATCCTATGATGATATCAACAAAAATATCTGGCACTCTTTGACGCTTAGTTAGAAGTGAAGCCTTCTATCAAATGCTATATTGATTTTATGTTGTCCGCAGTTTGTCGGGTTCAATGAATTAGATAATTTTCTACTCAGGTTCCATTTTATTATGTCGGGTTTTCATACAACCTATGCTGACATTAGCATCTTCAAAAATTTTATCTTCTTTGCTTCATAGTCAGGATTTCATTTCATATAACATGCTTTACTATAACATTGGATGCCAGATTATTAATTAGTCCAAAATTATCTCATAATGCATTGGATATCATCTCATTGTTCACTAGATGCCATACTTTCTACAATCCTTTGTTGACATTAGCTTTCCATATTTTTTATTGTATTCCATACTTGGTGAAAATTTGAATTCGACATGAAAATTAAATGATAGGCTCTTTTGCCTTCGATTCTAAGCTTGTGTCAAATACCAAGTATTTTTTTGTTTGTTGTTGATATCATCATTTCAATATTTTTGACAACTTTCTACACTTAGCAAATTTTAGTGTTATGGTTCTACTCAGGCTTAGTTGATCCTTATTTGCCTTCGTTTTGATCTTGTAATTATTTTAGGTGTCTAGCTAAGTTTCTATGGCTACCTTACTTAACAAAATGGAAGAACAATTGATTAGAAAAATTCTTCTTCCTCTAAGGATATGAATATGAGAAAGTTATTCTATTCATGAAAACGCTTTATACTATAATTTTTACGGCAGGGAGAGGATTTTATGCTACTTGATAAAAATGAAGATGATTTTCGTGGATTAACCTTTATCTCCTTAACCTCATTTACTTTAAACATTACCTCCCAATATTTCTTTACTTTAAAATTTGCTTCTTTATATTCCTTCACAACTTTTTAACTCCTATATTTAAACTTGTGCATTGTACTTCATCTCTTGTATAATTTTCTTCTTCTAATGGTTGATTTGTGTGAACTATAATGACCTTTTGATGCAAAGGGGTTGTTCTTACCACTTTATTAGGAGTGGAAAATCCTTAATTTGATCTAGCTTCTCCTATGATATGATATCCTTCTTTCATATTGAAGTTTTCATCATGCCCAAATGTTTCCATCTTTCTTCATTATTTTCACTTTATAGTCTCTTGTCATTTTTCTAGTTTCATGACATTTGCAACATTGGAATGCAACATTTTCATAATCCGCTTGTTGATCCTATTCTTTTGATTCAAATTTAATCCTAATGGACTATGGTAAAGATTTTAAAATATCTATGACAACGCATATTCAAGTGTATACCCCTAAACTAAGGTTTCCATTTATTATTTTATCCTTTATTTTTGAATTGAAGTTAACGAGGAAAACTTCTTCCACAAGAAAAGTCATAGAGTAATTTTAATTCAATCCCCTCTTCCATTTAATCAAATTTTAAATTTAGGAAAAACCCAAGAAGTATCCATGGAACTAACATATTAATTCTCTAGTCTTAAGAACCATTATATCTTGCTCGACCATCTCATCTTTAATAACCACTTCGAGCATAGTATTCGTTAAGGATTGTCATAGATTCACTTTTTTCATAGAGTTATTTAGTGCATCCATGCTTCCAACTAGGGCATCCTTACTTCTAACTAGAGCATCATCACTTCAACTAAGAACATTCAAAAATAATTTTTTCCCCTATTACCTAGATTTTCTTCACATGATTCCTATAGTTTTTGAGTTTCTAGTAAGATATGGAACAATAAGAAGTAACACTCACTTGTTGCTCACACTTTGCTTCTTGCTTTCTGCTCATAATTCATCTTAACTAACAAAATATTATTTTTATCCAATTATTAAACCTAATAATTATGAATTACTCCCTTTCAATACTAAGATTACATAAATTATATGTGTAATCCTCACAAACTATTTTACCTTTAAATTGGAAATCTCAAAAATACCGTATCACACATTTTAATTATAAATCAACACTTCAACCATATTTTACATCTAAAGTATCTTCACATTTTTATTTAATTTTATTTAATATTAAATTTAAACACAACTAAAGAAAACTAAAATCTATTATTAATTTTATTTATATTGACAATGTTTCTAAAACTTTTTGGCGATTACATGAATGAACGTTATGAATGCAGTCCACATAGTATAATAAAGAAGCATGACTACCACGAAAAATACCGTTAACATCTGACGCTTTTATTTTTCCTATCACAAACGCTAGAGGCATATTGATCCTATACATCACTCTCATTACGTTTTAATATATATATAAAAGGGCACTCAAGTCTTTGTGGTTTTAGGTTTTGTTTGTTTTAATTATACTTTACGTATATAAAAGGAAACTATAGCATCATTATCGTCAGCAATGGAGAACCTGCAGACAGCTAAAATATCACGCTGGCCACGTAAATGCAGTATATAAATTGTTTATTAACAACTAACATTATTCTGCTAAGCGTCATGCCTGTCGCCTTCTGTTTGTTTTAAGAACAGCAATTGCGTTGATGTTGGGATTAGAGAACTAAATTTCGTTAGAGTGGATTAATCATGTATAAGCCAGATTCCTCGACGTCAGGAACGACATCATTTCCCATGTTGGCCTCAAACAGCGATTTCACATGGCGAGGGACATTCCAACTTAATGATTCCCTAATTTCAAACTAAATAATTTGATTCCCTGGTGATATGACTCGTCAGTTGAAGGGAATAGTTCACTTCTCTATCAACCGAAGTAGAACGTACTCCATTGCAGAGGAAACTATGATGTGTCTTCCCAACCAACCTAACAAGGTGATGCTTTCCATTTTTTCAGACGCAAATTTGTGTGTATGAGTTAAGCTTGATTTGGAGTACCAACTTGTGAATATTATGTAGTATAAATTTTTTTTTTTCATCCATATAACTATTATTGGAAAAAAAAAATTAATTTAGTTCTATTAATGGATTGACTTTTATTATAAAAATATTTAATATTAACTTATAAATAATACTAACCAATGACAATGTGAGAAGTAAGGGTGCAATAATAATAATAAAATATTATTCAAATATTTAATATGTTGTGTGAGGTAAGTAGGGTTAAGTTTATTGTGCAATTTTAGAAATAATTGATCATAACAAAAATTATATATATATATATATATATTATAATTTTGGTTGGGGCAGCGAAAATGTCAAATATTATGTAGTATAATTTTTTTTTTCTCATCCATATAGGAAAAAAAAATTAATTTAGTTCTATTAATGGATTGATTTTTATTATAAAAATATTTAATATTAACTTATAAATAATACTAACCAATGACAATGTGAGAAGTAAGGGTGCAATAATAATAATAAAATATTATTCAAATATTTAATATGTTGTGTGAGGTAAGTAGGGTTAAGTTTATTGTGCAATTTTAAAAATAATTGATCATAACAAAAAATTTATATATATATATATATATTGAACATTGCCACCAAAGTAGAACAATTTTAAGCAGAGGAAGCGGTGGAGGAAGCGAAGGAGGAGCAAAAATGGCAGGCAAGAATTTTGAACCAACGGAAGGAGAAGATCCAGAGGCAGGGTAGAATGTTGTAGCTGGAAAGGAAAAGGATTCCCTGTCAGCTCAGTTTGAAAAGGCTAAAGGTACAGATCCTCCAGATAAACCCTCAGACAAAGGGTCCCACTGGGGTTCGGGAGCTGGCAACAAGGGCCCAACCTTTTTGGAAATGCTGAAAGGGAAAAAGAAGGAGCCAGTCAGTGAACTACCACCCCTAATACCAAACAATAATAGGTTAACTACGCTAGTGGAGATTATGGAAAGATTCTTGGATATGGAGGCATCATCCTTAGTTGGCAAGTTTTTGGGAGGAAGGCCGGACATTGAGACTATTCGCTCATGGGCCGTGGCAAAGTGGAAAACTTCAGGAAGCTTAGAAATCATAGCCATGTCAAGAGGTTTTTTTATGATAAGACTCAACAACAAAGATGATGCAGAGCACATCTTGACAGGAGGACCCTGGTTTCTAGGAAGGCGTAGCCTCTTTCTGAGGAAGTGGGGGGAGGATTTCAACCCTGAGAAGCAGAAAATTAATATAGCACCCATTTGGGTCCGCTTACCAAACCTCCCAGCCTAGTTTGTTAATGAGTACTGGCTTAGTGGCATAGCAAAGACGATAGGAGAGCTCGTGGCAATAGACCATTCAACCCGGGCAAGGACTAGACTGACGCATGCCAGGATCTATGTAAATGCAAACTTGGATTCTGATCTACCTTCTCAGGTGGAACTAGCATATGGAGAGTTTCTAAGGATTTAGCCTGTGGAGTATGAGAACAAGCTGACATTTTGTAGCGTGTGCAAAACCCAGGGCCACCTTCAAGCCCAATGTCTGACAATAACTGCAAACAAGGAAGCCACGAGCGAAGGTTTTCTGGGGAAAGCTAATGGGAGAGGGATCCCAAAGTTTCAAGGACCGCGTCTTAACTTGGAAGGATACAGACAAGTTAAGAATAACCAGGTTGACCAAGCCAAAACAAAACTGGAAAAAATCCAGGGAGAAAGGAAAGCAACATAATGAGGGAGGCAAAAATCATAAGGTATGTAATAAAGATCCCAGCTTGAACATGTTTGATATCCTAGCAAATCTAGAAGTTGAAAAAGAAAATAGTAAGGATGATACCATCAGTGTCAAGTTTCCTAAAACCCTAGACTCCCCATCCAAATCGGGACCATCCACATCTATGACAAAAATCCCCAAAAGCTATGCTCAAAATGAAGAAAAATTGCCAGGTCATTTCAGTTTAAACATGGAAAAAATAGAGTCAAGAGTCGAAGTTGTGGAAACAAGAGCCAGGAATGTAGCTCCTAATCCGGTAGTGGAGCAAATTATCCCTTATCAGATGAGCCCAACGGTAAAAGGTTCCTTGAAGGAAAGCCCCCTGTTTAGGAACCAGATAGGAGAGGTGAACCAAAACAAGGTTGAGGATGAAGAGGGAATTGAAAACCCCCAAAATGAGGAAGAAGGTTCAAGCCCTAGACTATCACAGTATATGCCCCCTCATTTCAGTCCAAAATAGACTAGAAGCACTACCAAGCCTTCGATAGATTATGGAAGTGAAAGAAAGAAAGGGAGAATATCTACAACAGAGCACTATAGAATGAGAATCAATGAAGAAATTGCAAACGAAAAGCAAAGAACATTGTTACAACAAGCTATTCCTAGCTAGGATAATAGCAAAATTGACAAACCCCCTTTGGATCAGGGAAGGGGGCGGGGAAAAAATATCAAACAGTCTAAATGAAGGTTCTCTCATGGAATGTGAGAGGCCTAAACGACCCACCAAAACAAAGGATGGTGAAGTCTATAAGGAAGGATTGGAATCCTACTATCATTTTTCTTCAAGAAACCAAAATAGATGTGGCACAATCAACACTTATAGCTAGAAGGATTTGGAAGCAAGGGGAAGTGGCCTTTCAACAAGCGAGAGGAGCATCTGGGGGCCTCATGATCTTATGGGATCCTATTAAAATAGAAGGAAGTATTATTCAGGAAAATGAAAGAGTCTTAAGCGTATTATTTCATGATTTTGATACTAATAAGAATTGGATTATGTCAAATGTTTATGCCCCCACCTCTGTCCAAGGGCGGTCTGAACTATGGGAGTTTTTGGGGCATTTGAGCCAAGCTTTTAAAGACATTCCTTGGGTGATTGGGGGAGATTTCAATACCCCCCTTTACCCATCTGATAAGAAGGGAGGATCCGGGTTACCCTCAAGGAGCATGGAGGACTTCAATGAATTCATTAACACAAATGAATTGATGGATGTAAGACTAAAAGGAGCCAAATTTACATGGAGTAACAAGAGGATAGGAAGTCAGCTGATTCAAGAAAGGTTGGATAGGTTTTTTTATCCAAGGAAGCTACAACAATGTTTGGTGATTCAACGTTACAAGCCCTTCCTAAATGCGCTTCAGACCATAATCTTATTCTATGGGAGGCATTTCAGGCTAACTCCTTTAAAAAGCCATTCATATTTTTGTCAATGTGGGTTAAACATCCGGACTTCAAGAAACGAATAGAGGAATGGTGGCAGCAGCCTATCCAGGGAAGTGCTTCCTTCAAACTATCTCAAAAACTTAAGATGGTGAAAAACAACCTTAGAATATGGAATAAAGAAGTCTTTGGAAATATTTTTGAGAATAAGAGAGCAGTGGGGGAAAAACTGAGAATAATAGAAAGCAAAATCCAAAATGGAACCTATGATGAGGCAACAAGGACTAAAGAGAAGGAAACCCTTTGTGAGTTTTATAATATTTTAGCTTGTGAAGAGATGTATTGGAGGCAGAAATCAAGGGCATTATGGCTAAAGGAAGGGGACTCTAATTCAAAATTTTTCCATGTTACCACATTGAGCAATAGAAGCAACAATAATATTAGAAATTTAACTAAGGTGGATGGATCCTCAACTCAAAACATTCAGGAGATCAGGGACGAGGCTGTTAATTTTTTTAGTTCATTATTGGGTGAAGAACGGGCCTGTAATGCCCAAGCAAAGGACTCTCTCCTTCAATTCATTCCACAACTCATTGATGAAATGATTAACGAGTCTCTTACAATAGCTTTTTTAGACGAAGAGATCAAGGAGGCTTTGTTTAACATGGATCCTGACAAAGCTCCTGGGCCGGATGGGTTTTCACCACGGTTTTTCCAAGTTTGTTGGGATATTGTTGGAGCAGAAGTTATTGCTGCAATCAAGGAGTTCCAAAGTTCAAATCATATTCCAAGGGGTTTCAATTCAAATTTCATTGCTTTGATCCCTAAAGGCCCCAACCCCAAGACTATGGCTGAATTTAGGCCGGTTAGCCTAATGTAATATATCCTATAAAATTCTGTCCAAAGTTTTAGCCAACCGTTTGAAGAAAGTTCTACCGGTTATCATTGATCCAAGTCAAGGAAGTTCTGTACAAGGAAGATCAATCTTAGATGGAGTTATTACTATTCATGAGGCTCTTCATACAGCCACTCAGACCAAAAAAGCAGTCATGGCTTTAAAGTTAGACATGAACAAAGCTTATGACAGGATAAATTGGGAATTCCTAGAGGCGCTTTTATTAAAATTTGGCTTCAACATGAAATGGGTCAAGTTAATAAGAGAGTGTATTTCTAAGCCTTGTTTTTTAGTTTTGGTTAATGGGTCTACTGCAGGTTTTTTTCAAAGCAAATGTGGTCTAAGACAAGGAGATCCCATAAGTCCTATGTTGTTCATCATTGTAGTTGAGGCCTTGGGAAGAACCATTAAGGCAGCAACGGTAGCTGGACTCATATCAGGTATCAAGGCCACGTCGCTAACTACCCCGATGACACATCAACAATTTGTTGATGATACATTGCTACTGACTTTGGCTTCTATGGTTGAGGCAAGAAGGATTAAAAATATTCTCATAATGTATGAAGAAGCGGCTGGAAAGAAAGTGAATTTTGATAAGAGCAAACTTTATTTCATCAATACCCCCATTCCTAGGCAAAATAACATAGCAAGGATCATGGAATGTCAGATTGCATCCCTTCCCAGCATAAGTCCTATGGAGCAGCATATTGGGAAGAAGGTTGCAAATTATATGTGGTAGGATATAAATATCAACAGGTGGAAACACATCAGAGTATAGGGTTTTGAAGCGGAGTCTAAAGAGCTTTATAACATTTTAACTTAGCAAATTATTCCCTCTAGAGAGGATGAAGATCACATTGTTTGGGCTGAGACTGAAAGTGGTGACTTCACAGTTAATTCTGCCTATAATTTTCTTCTCAATGTGGAAGGTCAACAATTTCAACCGAGTTTGGTTTGGATCAAAGGCTTAATTCCTAAAATATCATTTTTTTCATGGCTGGTGATTCAAGGAAAAATCCTCACTATGGACAATATGTTATCCAAAGGTATGGTTATTGCTAACCATTGCTACATGTGTAGGGCAGGATGGGAGACAACCCAACACTTGTTTCTGGAGTGTTCGATAGCGGAGTCCATCCTGGATGAACTTTTCCAAGCCTTTAGGATCTCGTGGGTTAAGCCTGCTCTTATATCCGAAGTGTTCCATCAATGGCCTCAACCCTTTGTTAGCCTAAAACTTAAGTACCTATGGAAAATCTGTTGGCATCATTTTCTTTGGAAGATTTGGCTAGAAAGGAACCATAGAGCCTTTAAGGATACCATTCACAACCCAAAAACCATCCTCAACAGGATTATTGTCTTTGCGAAAGAAAACCTTAGCACCTTAGTGGATGAGAACCACTCAATTCTTCCCCAAGAAAAACAATTAGCTCGGGCCTTAGGTATTGAGGACAAACCTTCCATTCCTTTGCCCAATCCCAAAAATGGGATTTCTTGGGAGCCACCCCCCAGGGTTGGTTTAAACTAAATTTTGATGGTGCAACCAAGGAGAACCCGGGAAGAGCTAGAGCTGGAGGAATAATCAGGGATCATCAAGGAAATCTGGTCAAGGCCTTCACTGAACCATTGGGAATCAAAACTAATAACAAAGTAGAAGCTAGAGCCCTTTGGAGAGGGTTGCAAGTAGCCCAAGCAACTCAAGGTAACTTGATGATTGAAGGTGATTCGATGAACATCATCAACCTGTTAACCAATGGCAAAAAACCTCCATGGAGAATCGAGGGAGTCATCCATGAAGTGAGGATCCTTTTTGTGGCAATACAGAATTGGAGGGCTCGTCACGTGTACCGTGAGGCCAACAGGTCAACTGACAAATTAGCCAACATAGGTGTTGATGTTGGTAGTTTGGTGACATGGACACAAGGTGTGCCACGTGAAGTGGAAAACATTATTAGTCATGAAAATAAACCTACCCATTAAGGAGAAATATGAATGGGTGTTATTTCCCCATGGAGCTGGTAATAACTATGGGGTTTCCCTCTAAATCATACCAAATTGGAAATGAAGGTAACAGGGTGTAAGCCTTGGAGGATTCCGACAGAGAATAGGAAATGGGCAAGCAACAGGTTTCACAAGTGCAAAGTTCCAAACTTCAATTCTAGTCAATGTAAGTAATGTTTATAGTTATGTTTAGGTATGGGTGTGCTTTGTTAGTAAGGTGTTGTAGGGGATTCAACACAATTTCTGGTAAGAAAGTTTCAAGGATGACTAGGATCTACAATCTTAGTAGAAGGTTGGATATTGTAATAGGTTTTGGGTTAACCTGCAAAACCCGATAATTAATGAAGACTTTTATTTACCAAATATATATATATATATATATATATATATATATATATATATATATATATATATATATATATATATATATATATATATATGTATAAGATTTTGTGTTAGTGCATTTTAATATTTTATGTATTAGTTATTCTAGTAGTTAGGATAATCTTGCTTAGGTAGATGTTTGATTTTTTGTCTTGTCATTGGTTATTATAATTTCTCACATTGTGTTGTTCATCCCTCATAGCATGTGTCATGATCTCTTATATTATATTGACTTCTTCATCATTTATACACGTGTGACGATCTCTTACATTGTGTTGACTTCTTCGTCTCACACACGTGTCATGATTTCATTTATTGTGTTGACTTTTTTGTCACTCAGTGATACCATATGTCACACTATTGAGAAGATTCCTTATTGGAATTTTGATATTCTCACAATGACACTGAGAGGGGGGTGAATCAGTGTAGCTAAAAATCTGATCTGCAATTCTTAAAACTGAAGCAAAGAGAACTAGAAAATAGAAAAAGCAATAATCACAAGAGAGCACACCACAACACACAATGTAACGAGGTTCACCAATTTGGCTACTCCTCAAGAATGACTGCTTGGACTACGGTCCAAATCCAGCCTTTGCAAAACACCAATTTTACAATCTGTTTACCAAACACCCACTGGAAGGAGCACCAACCCCTGATTTATCTGCACCAACAGAAAGGAGCACCAACCCCTATCCAAGCACCTACTTGGATCCCTATTTTGAAAGCTATATTAATGACATACAAATGCCTTCACTTTTACAAGACCCTGACTGGTCTCCAATTTATCAAAATACAGTAAACACTTACTGCTCAGCTTGTCGCTCTCTTACAACACTCTTCTCTCCCTCTTTCGGTAGCACTTTCACACATTCAGTAGCAACCTTATTCTTCATGCAGACCTGCTTTTATAACATATTAGTCTCTATTTTTAACTTCCATTTTTATGCATGCAACCCGTAACTGTTTCTTAAATATTCTCTTCTACCACTTGTCAACTGTAACTGCATCTTTATGTAACTCCTTTTGCGTATATAGAGTGGGCATTTCGTTAAACACGTTACATGCAACATATACCTCTACCATGACTATTCGTATTCTTTTCTGTGCATGCATGCATTTTTTGATTCTATTTATGCGACTGTTCGATTTCTCCTTCTTTGACTGTTCTTAAAATAGCTGCATGATTTCTATCTATAATTGCACTTGTAACTATCGCATTTACTCCAGTTAACTCTTCTTATTTTGGTTGCATGCTTTTCCTCTACAACTGCCCCTTTAACTATTGTTCTGTTCCAGTTAACTGTCTGTTATCGTGCTGTTGCGACCTATCACGAAATCGTGACACTTCTGTATCTTTCTGCCCTTCTCGCCTTTTACCCACGAAAATACATGTCACGAAATCATGATAGTTTCTGCCTCCTTGTCCACTTCTTCGCTTGCACCCATGAAAACCAGACATGTCACGAAATCATGACACTTTTCACTTTCGTACACTCTACTTGGCTTGCTCTAGCGAAAACCAGACATGTCACAAAATCGTGACACTTTTCGCCTTCTCACTACTCTTCTTGGCTTCAACCAGTGAAAATAGAACATGTCACGAAATTGTGACATTTTTCTCTTTCGTACACTATTCTTCGACGAAAACCGACATGTCATGAAATCGTGACACTTTTCTTTATTTTTTTTATACAATGTCAAAATCGTGACACTTTTTTTTTCTTTCCACAAATACAATGTTGCAAATCGTGACATCTTTCTCCTTGTGCCTTTTCTCTTTCCCTGAAAATGGAACATGTCATGAAATCGTGACATCTTTCTCTCCTTGTGCCTTTCTCTGTCTTTCCGGAAAAACATGTCACGAAATCGTGACACTTTTTCTTCCTTTTTTCATGTCCGAAATCGTGACACATTTCCTACCTCTTCTCTTCATGTCGAAATCGTGACACTTTTCTCCTTGGCGTTTTTGAACTCAAAGTGACACTTTTTCCTTGGGCTTTTTGAACGTCGGAAATCGTGACACTTTTTCTCCTTGCCTTCTCTCCAAACCTGTCATGAAATCATGACACTTTTCTTTCTTTTCCTTCTTTCCAAACATGTCATGA
This sequence comes from Wollemia nobilis, assembly GCA_028583015.1. Lineage (NCBI taxonomy): Eukaryota > Viridiplantae > Streptophyta > Pinopsida > Araucariales > Araucariaceae > Wollemia > Wollemia nobilis. Next base: position 5,076,889 of record JAQPPZ010001063.1, on the reverse strand, counting down.
AATCGTGACATTTTCTTCTTGCCTTCTTTCTTCAACATGTCATGAAAATGCGACAGTTTTTCCTCTCGGCTTCTTTGCCCTCAACATGTCATGAAATCATGATAGTTTTCCTTTGCCTTCTCTCCACATGTCGTGAAATCATGACAATTTTGCTTGCGCCTTCTCTCCTTCCATGTCATGAAATCATGACAATTTTCTTGCGCCTTCTCTCTCCTTCGATATGTCGCGAAATCATGACAATTTTGCTTATATTTTCTCTCTCCTTCGACATGTCGTGAAATCATGACAATTTTGATTGCATTTTCTCTCTCCTTTGAGATGTCATGAAATCATGACAATTTTCTTAGCCTTTTTCTCTCTCAACCTGTCACGAAATCGTGATAGAAAACATGTCGCGATATCGCGACACTTTTCTTACTTGTCTTTTTCTTTGATTTTTTGAATCTGGGCCACTTCTGTCTTCTTGGAAATTCACTGTACATGTTCTGACTGACCTCTGAACTCCTGTCCACTGCATCAACTGCATCAACTGATCTATCTGTCTCTGTTGACAACAATGACAATACTTTTGCTGCACCTTGCTCAACAATCTCCCCCTTTGGAATTGTTGGCAACACTCATGCACTCTCCTGTAATTCTTCTCCCCCTTTGACAATAATACCAAAGGGCTGCTCGCAGACTCCCCCGAGTCTATGCACAACATTCTCGGATACACATTGTTATAGTTAGCAAAAATCATGAATATGAGCAAAACTATAAACATAGGCATAAGTACTCCCCCCGAGAATGTGATCCCAATTGATAGTCAGCTTCTTGGGAAATGTGACTACTCCCAACTTACTCCGAAGGTACTCAAAAACTTCCTTTGGCAATGGTTTTGTGAATATATCTCGCTACTTGCTCTGTAGTCGAAACAAAATCCAATTTGACCTTACCTTCTCCAACTTTATCCTTCAAGAAGTGATACCGGATTGCAATATGTTTGGTTCGAGAATGCATAACCGGATTCTTTGATATGTTTATAGCACTGGTGTTGTCACATTTAACTAAAATTGGCTCTTTGAAGTGAATACCAAGATCTTTCAGGGTTTGTCTCATCCATAATATCTGTGTACAACATGTTGTTGCTGCAATGTATTCTACCTCTGCTATGGATAGAGAGACTGATTCTTGTTTCTTGTTGTGCCATGCTACCAGCCTGTCTCCAAGATAAAATGCTCCTCCACCGGTACTCTTTCTGTCATCAATACATCCTGCCCAATCTGCATCGAAATATGCAATAAGAGTGAAGTCCTTACCTTTTGGGTACCATAACCCATACTCCATAGTACCCTTGAGGTACCTAAAAATCCTCTTCACGGCTGTCACATGAGTCTCTTTGGGACTAGCCTGAAATCTTGCCACCATGCATACATCCTGTAAGATATCTCGGTCCGGTAGCCATCAAATACAATGAGGCTTCCAATCATAGACCTGTACATGGTTTGATCTACATCTGGAGATTTGTCATCCTTGCTCAACTTGCAACCTGTTGTCATGGGAGTGCTGACAGGTTTACTATCCTCCATTGTGAACTTTTTCAGCATTTCTTTCACATATTTAACTTGAGAGATAAAAATGCCCTTTTCACTTTGATTGACTTGCAGTCCGAGGAAATAAGAAAGTTCACCAATCATTGACATCTCAAATTCTGTCTTCATTTTATTTGCTATGTCTCTACAATATTCATCCATGCTGCTACCAAATATTATATCATCTACATAAACAACAAGTACAATAAGATGGCCATTCTCTGTTTTGACATATAAATTGTTGTCCACCATACCTTTCTTGAACCCCTGTTTAATAAGATAGTTATCCAACCTTGCATACCATGCTCTGGGTGCCTGTTTCAGACCATACAACGCTTTCTTTAACTTGCAAACAAAATCGGGATTATCACCGAGTTGGAAGCCATCTAGCTGTTCAATGTACACCTCTTCTTCCAGTTTTCCATTCAAAAATGCTGATTTTACGTCCATTTGATATACTTTGAAATTTTTATGAACTCGCTAAAGCTAGAAACATTCTGATTGCCTCTAGTCTAGCTACTGGTGCAAAGGTTTCCTCAAAATCAATGCCTTCAACCTAAGCATAGCCTTTACAGACCAATCTTGCCTTATTTCTGACAACCTGTCCATCTTCATTTAATTTATTTCAAAAAATCCATTTAGTACCGATTATATTTTTATTTTCCGGCCTTGGTACTAACTCCTAGGTTTTGTTTTTCTCAATCTGATCTAGTTCTTCATTAATTGCCTTCATCCAACTTTCATCTATGCTTGCTTCAACAATATTTTTGGGTTCAATGTTTGGATAATAGAGAGTAGTTCCGTACTCATCGCTCTTCTTGTCTCGAATACCAACCGTTGGGTCCCCAATAATCTGCTTTCTCGGGATGATTTTTTTGCCACATGCACTGTTTTGAATTTCTTGTTCTCTTCTTCTTCTGAGTCAATTCTTAAATCAATCGGGTCAATTTTTTGATTTTCTTCTGTTTCCATTTCTTCATCTCCTTCAATGACTTCTTCATAAATAGGGTAGTTTTCTTGATAAGTAATTTCTCGATCTCTACCTTCATCAACTTTAACATCTGGCACTCTCCATAATTTTCTTTAGCCTCTTGTTGTAACATGTGTAGGCTTTGCTTTTTGTCGAGTAACCAAGAAAAATACCTTCGTCAACTCTATCTTCAAACTTATCGAGATTATCTTCAGTTCGTTTGATATAACACTTGCTGCCGAACACTTTGAAGTATCTTGCTGTTGCTTTCCTGCCGAACCACAGCTCATAAGGTGTTTTGCTTTCATGCGTCCTTAACATGCACCTATTTTGAATGTAAACCGTAGTATGGACTGCCTCTTTCCAAAATCTGTCAGCTATTTTGTTCTCATCCAACATTGTCCATGCCATTTCTTGCACAGTCCTGTTCTTCCTTTCTACAACACCATTCTGCTGAGGTGTCCTTGCCGCTGAAAACTGTCTTCTGATCCCATATTTTTGATAGTATTCTGCAAACTCCTCTGAGATAAACTCTCCTCCTCTGTCTGATCTTAGGCATTTAATTCTTTTTCCAATTTGATTCTCAACCTATTTTTTAAAAATCTTGAACATCTCAAAGGCATCTGATTTAAGCTTTAAAAATAGTACCCATGTCATCCTGGAGTAGTCATCTATGAACAACATAAAGTATTTGTCACCATTTATGCTTTGTGTTCTCATGGGTCCACATAAATCAGTATGTATCAGCTCTAACGGTTTGCTGGTGAAGTATTCCTTTGCTTTAAATGTGGATCTAGTTTGCTTCCCTTTTTGGCATGAAGCACAGATGCTATTTACTGGTTTGCCAATGGTAGGTATATCTCTTACTGCTCTTTTTGAACTTATTTTTACCAGATTGTCAAAGCTAATATGACCGAGCCTCTTGTGCCACAGCCAATTTTCATCTTCCTATCCAATCAGGCATGCTCCTTCTGAAGTTTCTGAGAGAGTATATAGATTTCTAGAAGTCCTCGATCCATTAGCTATCAGCTTCCCACTGTGAGCTTTTCTGACTTCACAGCCCTACTTCTTAAAGATGACTTCATGACCTCTATCACAGATTTGACTTACACTCAGTAAGTTGTGCTTCAAACCAATCACAAACAGAACTTCTTTGGAATTGATCTTTCCATCACTTATCTTGACTGATCCTTTGCCAACTATCTTGGCTCCATCATTATTTCCAAACTTTACCGAGCCCCCTTCATATTTCTGTAATTTTTCAAATTTTTGTTTATCTCCTGTCATGTGACTGGAGCATCCACTATCCAATATCCATGGTGCAGATTTGTTCTGTGCTTTGAATGTTGTCTGTACAATCAAGGATTCCTTTTCTTCCTTGAGTTGCTCCTTTTCTTTCCATTCTAGTTTGACTACAGTTTTGGTCACTTGTTTAGACTTTTCTTTGTCAATGGCCTGTGCATGTTTTTCTAGGAATTTTCTGTTTTGCCTTAAACTGTTTGGTTGAGTTCTTCTTCCTTGATATTTATTTGCTGCATATGTGCTTCTACAGTTTCTTGCAATGTGTCCAAAGTTATGACAGTTATAGCATTCTACTACATAATCCATCAAGGGTGAAAAGACATTTCTACTGGTAAAATTTCTTTGTCCTATATTATAAATGCAGTCTGAAATCTTATGACCGTAAGTATTGCATTTAAAACAATAACCAAAAAAGGAATGATTGAACCTGGGAGTTGGTCTTTGCCAATTTGTAGTAGGAGCCACAAATTTTCTTCTCCTTTGATGTGTGACTTTTGTGAATCCCTCATTGTCAGCACTCTTCTCATGCCTGGCATTGTTGCTTTCTTTTGCCTAGATTCATTTTTCTTTGGTCAACCTTGATCTTATCTTCTTTCTTTACTGGTTCTATAGTTATGGCCTTTGATCCACTTGACGATTCTCCTTCGACAAAGCCCAAGCCAAACTTGATGCCTGTAGTCCTCTGACTATTTATAATCTTTTCAAGCTTTGTAGAACTTCCTTCAAGTTTGTGATAGCAACTCAATTTTTGATTCTTTTCTTCTAGCCGCATTCTTAAAACAACAATCTCTTCTTCTAGTTTGTTGCACTCATCTATTCTCATGGTTAATTGTACTTCAAGTTCTTCGGACATTTTCTTAAATTCTTCTGTCTCGTACTTTCAAACTCGTTTATTATGTCATTCGCATCCTCAAGCTTTCTTGAGACCTTTTTATTCTTCTTCCTTTCTATACTCAACTCTTTAAGAGCAAGCAACCAACTCTCCTTCCAGATATACTTCAGCCTCATCCTTACTTTTTGTGTCACCTTCCTATTTTTCTTCTGTTTTTGCTTCTTCAAATGCCATGAACAGAGCTTCACCTATTTCTTCTTCAGAATCTTCACCTGAGCTATCTTCAGAAGAGTTGACATTCTTTGATATGAAACTTTTCTTTTTGAAGTTGCTTTTCCTAAAATTTGGTTTCTTCTTCCAGTCACTTCTTTCTTGGTGTGACCCTTCATCACTTTTGGTTTTCTCATTCATTGGACACTTAGCTGCAAAGTGACCGACCCCTCCACAATTGAAACACTTAAATGGTAACTTTCCTCTATACTTTCCTTTTCCCTTTGTAAGTTTTCGAACAAAGTTGGCTTCCGTTTCATCCGATGTCTCTTCATCCTCAGATTCTTGTTCAGCTTTTGTATTCTTGTGTGCTTTAAAAGCAGCTTCTTCGTCTATGGGCTTAGTTTGTCCTATTCTCATTTCGTATGCAGTCAAAGAACCATGCATCTCGTCCATGCTAAAATTATTTAGATCTTTAGCCTCTTCTATTGCAGAAACTTTAGAATTAAATCTTTTGTGAAGAGTTCTAAGTACCTTTTTCATGACAACCGCATCTTCGATTTCTTTGTCGAGTCCTCTGATTGCATTAATGATTCCATTGACTCTCAAGCATATAGGCCTCTATGTTCTCATCGTCATTCATTTGTAATGCTTCGAACCGAGCTCGATGAGTTTGCAGCTTGGCTTCCTTGATTTTGTTGTCTCCTTCATGGATGCTCTTCGACTTTGTCCCATATGTCTTTTGCTCGATTTACAGCTCATGACCCTTATCAGTTCACTGTCTACTAGCCCACACATTATGGCATTCTTTGCTTTGGAGTTATTCTCAAACTTCTTCTTCTCAGCAGTATCTGTTGGAGGAGTAGCGGGTACTATGTATCCACTTTCTACTGACTCCCAAATGTCGTATCCTAAAGCACTCAGATATGTCTGCATCCTGAGTCTCCAGAATGAGTAATTAGTTCCATTGAACAAAGGAGCTTTGTTTGATGAGAATCCTTCACTACCTGCCATTGTGTTCCTTCCAAGATCACCTTAGCTGATTAAGCTTTGTTCTAGAACCTTGCTCTGATACCAATTGATATTCTCACAATGACACTGAGAGGGGGGTGAATCAGTGTAGCTAAAAATCTGATCTACAATTCTTAAAACTGAAGCAAAGAGAACTAGAAAATAGATAAAGCAATAATCACAAGAGAGCACACCACAACACACAATGTAACGAGGTTCACCAATTTGGCTACTCCTCAAGAATGACTGCTTGGACTACGGTCCAAATCCAGCCTTTGCAAAACACCAATTTTACAATTTGTTTACCAACACCCACTGGAAGGAGCACCAACCCCTGATTTATCTGCACCAACAGAAAGGAGCACCAACCCCTATCCAAGCACCTACTTGGATCCCTATTTTGAAAGCTATATTAATGACATACAAATGCCTTCACTTTTTCAAGACCCTGACTGGTCTCCAATTTATCAAAATACAGTAAACACTTACTGCTCAGCTTGTCGCTCTCTTACAACACTCTTCTCTCCCTCTTTCGGTAGCACTTTCACACATTTAGCGACAACCTTATTCTTCACGTAGACCTACTTTTATAACATATTAGTCTCTATTTTTAACTTCCATTTTTACGCATGCAACCCATAACTGTTTCTTAAATATTCTCTTCTGCCACTTGTCAACTGTAACTGCATCTTTATGTAACTCCTTTTGCGTATATAGAGTGGGCATTTCGTTAAACATGTTACATGCAACATATACCTCTACCATGACTGTTCGTATTCTTTTCTATGCATGCATGCATTTTTTGATTCTATTTATGCGACTGTTCGATTTCTCCTTCTTCGACTGTTCTTAAAATAGCTGCATGATTTCTATCTGTAATTGCACCTGTAACTGTCACATTTACTCTAGTTAACTCTTCTTATTTTGGCTGCATGCTTTTCCTCTACAACTACCCCTTTAATTGTTGTTCTATTCTAGTTAACTGTCTGTTATCGTGTTGTTGCGACCTATTGCATGAAATCATGACACTTCTGTATCTTTCTGCCCTTCTCGCCTTTTACCCATGAAAATACAACATGTCATAAAATCATGACAGTTTTTGCCTCCTTGTCCACTTCTTCGCTTGCACCCATGAAAACCAAACATGTCACGAAATCATGACACTTTTTACTTTCGTACACTCTACTTGGCTTGCTCTAGCGAAAACCAGACATGTCACGAAATCGTGACACTTTCGCCTTCTCGCTACTCTTCTTGGCTTCAACCAACGAAAATGGAACATGTCACAAAATCGTGACATCTTTCTCTTTCGTACACTATTCTCTGCAAACCCCAGCGAAAACCTGACATGTCATGAAATCGTGACACATTCGTTGCCTTGTGCATTCTTCTACCTTTTGCACGTGAAAATGAAACATGTCATGAAATCGTGACACTTTTGCTGCCTTGTGCCTTTTCTGTCTTTGGCCCGCAAAAATGGAACATGTCACGAAATCGTGACATCTTTCTCTGCCTTGTGCCTTTTCTGTCTTTGGCCCGCAAAAATGGAACATGTCATGAAATCGTGACATCTTTCTCTACCTTGTGCCTTTTCTGCTTTGCACAAAAAGAACATGTCGCGAAATCGTGACACTTTCGTCTTGTGCCTTTTCTGTCTTTGGCCAGTGAAAACACATGTCATGAAATCATGACACACTTGCCTCCGTACACTCTCTCTCCTCTTCGGGTCAAACCCGACATGTCATGAAATCATGACACTTTTTCTCCTTGGCGCTTTCTCTTTGAACCTGTCATGAAATCGTGACACTTTTTCTCCTTGGCGCTTTCTTCGAACCTGTCATGAAATCGTGACACTTTTCTTTCTTGTGCCTTCTCTTCAAACATGTCATGAAATCGTGACACTTTTCTTTGCTTTTGCCTTCTTTCCAAACATGTCATAAAATCATGACAGTTTTCTTACTTGCCTTCTTTCTTCCAACATGTCATGAAATCATGACAGTTTTTCCACTTGCACCTTCTTTTCAAACATGTCATGAAATCATGATAGTTTTCCTTGCGCCTTCTCTCTCCTCGACCATGTCATGAAATCATGACAATTTTTCTTGCACTTCTCTCTCCTCGGCCATGTCATGAAATCATGACAATTTTGCTTGCACCTTCTCTCTCCTCCAATATGTCATGAAATCATGACAGTTTTGCCTGTATTTTCTCTCTCCTTTGATATGTCACGAAATCATGACAATTTTGTCAATATTTTCTCTCTCCTCCGATATGTCACGAAATCGTGACAATTTTCTTTCTGCCTTCTTTCTTCTCAACATGTCGCGAAATCATGACAGAAAACATGTCGCGATATCGCGACAGCTTTTCTTACTCGTATTTTTATTTGATTTTTTGAATCTGGGCCACTTCGTCTTCTTGGAAATTCACTCGTACATGTTCTGACTAACCTCTGAACTCCTGTCCATTGCATCAACTGCATCAACTGATCTATTTGTCTGTGTTGACAACAATGACAATACTTTTGCTGCACCTTGCTCAACAAATTTTACTATAAATGCACATCTCATGCTTACACTTGAGCATGGAAGATTGGAAGAATGTATGTAGTATTCAATTGTTATTATGCATATTTCCTTCTATACTATAATAAGTTTATCATTTTGCTTATGTAACTTTCTTCCTTCACCTAAATATTAAGTCTTGTATCTTTATCTCAATCCATATATGAATTTCACAATTTAAACTAATTTTTTATATGTTTTTTTTTTCTATTTTTAAAAATATAACAATGTTTTAAGGTTGTATTTATTCATTTAAATTATTTTTTAATTAGTTTGATTTTTTAATGAATAATTATTATTTTTTCAAAACTTAATTGTTGTTTCATTTTTTTTTTTTAAGCGAAAAACCCCTTATAGGGCCGCCTTGGTCTAGGAGACCACGAACAGGGGGTTCTACACCATCAAAGTCACCGGGGGTCGCACCCAGCCCTGCCCGCACCAACATTATCAATTGGATTTTGGGTACCCAATTCAGATTTTTGGTAGGGTGGAGATTCGAATCTGGGACCTCTCTTGGAGGATTACCCTCTCCTCTCCAACTCACCTACAACACCTGGGTTCTTGTTTCATTTTAATTTTTAAAAGTTCTAATTTATTTTCAAACTAAATTACAAGGTGTTTGATATAAAAATAGACCCTTAATATAGTGCCTACCTTCTTGATCCCTTTATAAATTAAGACATGTGAATGATTGTTAGACTAAAGTAAATATTAGTGATGTGTGAACCAATGAATGAGTAAAGTATGTTGATATGATGTACCCTACTTAATGATATTTTGTTAGATTGTATGTCAGGACTCTTGCCATCAATTCATATCCTACTCTAATGAATGATATCATTATACTAGAGTTTATTATGATGATTTTATAAAATGTATTAACTACATAGAAAAATAAGAGTTATTTTGTTTTGTAGGTGTTGAAGGACACACTTATACAAGATAAATCAATTCTAAAATATATATAGATTTTTTATTATGATTGTGTTGTATTATCAGTAGGAACCATAAAGCATTGTGATACTTGGTTTATGTTTTAGGTCAAGTTCTATGTTATCTAAACATCACTTATCATGTTAAGAAGAGGATATAAACAAGACATTGAATGAATGAATAAAGGTCCAATGAAATATTTATTGAAAAATACCTTTGAGATATTAATGATAATATCTTAGGATCAATGCCAATGAATACACTTTTTCTCACTATTTTTGAATATTAGAAGTAGTTACTAACCCTTTTTCTCCACCAACTAAAAAGAAAATTAATCCTACATAGAGTAATTGGGAAGTGGGTAGTTTGTTTACCCCAAACAAGGGATGTGTAGATGATGGGTTTGTGGTACAAGACATAGTAGAGAAAAGGAAAGGGTAAATAGAAAATAATGAGAGAACAATAAAGGGAGGGAGAAATGGGTCAAAGGAAAGAAAAATGAAGACACAATGGAAAAATGAAGAACATTTCAAAAAATAGGAAGCCACCAAGATGAACCATCTCTAGTGGGGATAACCTCTATAACCTAAGGAAAAAAAATGCTAAGGAAAACTCTCATCAAAATAGACTAATCTCTTGCATCTAATTAGAAAATACATAAGGATTTTTAAGGTGTAAAAATCTAAGATCATTCCTTGACAAATTTTTTTATGGTTTGTGAATGAATTGGGTCTAATATCTTATTGATTTGACTAAGAGTCTATATTTATTTATTTATGTGGGTTTATAAAATCATCATGTTATGGTTGAACATTAATATTCACATGTTGTCATTAGAATATTGATAAGCGGTTGTGTTACTTTCAAGCTAATAGGTTGCAAATGCATAGTTGAACCTTTTGTCTCTTTTTTTTTCATCCTATAAAATTATGCATTACCCTTGAACTAGTGGTTGCTAAATACATATTTAACCCTTCTGGTCCCATTCATTGTAATATCATAGGCATATTTATACATTTCATAAAAAATTATGGCATTTGGGTTTCAAACAAGGGATTAGAATAAAAAGGAGTATAGGATACCAGGATGTCAACATGGAGAAAATATGAGTAGATTCCCCATGTGAAATATTGATAAGAAATATGTGAAGAGAGTGCCTTCTATGAAGAAATTTTGGAGCATGCACATTATCTCCATGGTAGATAAATAGGACACACACACACACACACACACACACACACATATATATATATATAGATATTATGACTTCTTCAAGTATTAATGCTACCCTATGAGGTTGGACCTCAAATATAAGTATAGTTGGGTTGTATGAGACCTTTTATTTTATTAATTCCATTATGTTTTTATTTATAAAATATGAATAATCTAAAGAGGGATACAATCCCTAGACATAGAAATGGGCACAATGAGTATGACCACTCTTACAAGGGATGTAATCCCTAGATAATAAAACGATCGATTTAAGTGACTAGTCTAAATATGGATGTGGCCCATGCATGTGAATCAAGTTGTAAGGATGGATTTAATGGATGTAAAATCTATATTGCATGTGCTCATGTTATATTTACACTATGATATTCATCTGCTTGGATTTATATATTATGGTTTTGTTTTATCGTTAAGTTGGTTGCACCATGATCGACATGTGGATGTGTATTTGATTTGTGATACATTGATCCACAAGCGATAAAACCACTTTGTGGAGGACTAAATATAGGTTTGTATTCTTATCAATACTTATGTTATTGTGTTATGAATTTCATGTGTTCATCTGGTGGAATCATTTTTTACGTAGAACTATTTTTTATCTTGACATGGTGGTAATAAGAATTTCTATATTGTCCTATTTTATTTTTTGCTTGTGGATTTTGGAGATAGGTACGTGGTAAAATATTTATTTACTTATAGTCTATATAATATTATTATAAGTACAATTGGAAACATCAGTCATTGTGTTTAATGTGCAAGTGTTGCCAATCAATCATGTTGCTATTGATATAAGTGACACCAATCAATCATGTTGGTATGGCCATCAATGGCTCCAAATAATGTTTTTGGAACTAATGAAGTGATTATGCCTTTAAAGGATAGTGACGACCATGATTTTTGACTATCTTGATACTATAGATATAATATAGCTCTTATGATATTATTTTTCATTTACTAGATTATGATTAGGTGGTTACTTTGTATATTATAGTGGATGGACTATGATTTTGGATTGGCTTGTATTTTTATTTGTATTTTCTTAATGGATGGTTGTGTGTATTAACATAGAAAGTAATTTTCTTATTGGTAAGAGCATCATGTTATGCTTCATGTATAGACAATTCTTACCAATAAAATGAAATATGAATTACTATCTATATACTTTATAATTGAAATTTTAAAAGGATGAAAGGAAAATTATATGATAGATGCTTTTGATATATTAATGAATTTGTTGAATTTTTGTTATGATGTCATCTTGAAACTATGTTATAAATATTAGTGAGTGATGCCAAGCTTAATACCTCTAGGTACAACTATGTTCTTTGATTCCAATCCATGGGGGTGTGTCTTCATTACTTACCATCATATAGAGAGATATCAAACACTTTAGAATATCTTATATATTCATGAAACTCAAAAGGAATATATCATTGTCTTCTAACATTAGAGAGATTAAACGAGATATTTGTATCCCATATGTGTTCTGTATATGACTATGAGGGTGTAGTTGATTCCTTTTGAGTTTTTAAACTCGTATAGATTCAAACTAATAGTATATTTATCATATATCCTCAAAGAGTGAAGTGAATCAACCTTGTGAAGGTCACTAGTGATTCTTCTTGTATTCTCTAGTCCTAAGTTTACTGGTGCTAAAATTATACATGGTCTCATGAGAAATAACTTGAATTTTTAGGCAATCAATTCGATTGAATACCACTAAAGGTGATACCAATTGTCAATGTTAGGAAAATTCTAATTGAAGTAAGCACATTCACATAAATATTGAAATAAAAGCAAAAATTCATCAATAACAGAATGTTGCAATACGAAATATAAATGTAGAAATATAATAATCTCACAAACACAACATAAAATTGTGGGTCTCTTCTAGGGGTCAACATAATTCAATATTTTAATTCAATATGCAAAAATATAGATTCATTTATGGACCCTTTTTCTTTTATAGATACACTTCATGCAACCCTAAACTAATGCTCAAGAGTTGCCTTACATGCAAAGTGCCACTTAAGCTAAAATATTCTACCAAACAACAATTGTATTATTGATAATGGTTACATAAAATAACCCAAATTGTTTAGGTGCATCAATTAACACATACCATTACAAAATATTACAAATATAATTATAATGGAGCCTTCCACATTGGAAAGGGATCATTACATAATAATATTATAAATACATAATAATGTTAGGATGGGTCTTAACATACCTTTCCCCTTCAAAACTCTTTCTCCTCAAATTTGGAGATGAGGAAACTGATATTGTAGCTAGTAGAGAGACTCCCAAGTGGCATATTCCAGTTGTAATCCATACAATTGAACAAGAAACTCAATGATGATATGATTTTAAAGAGTGTGTGATCTTTGGTCTAAAATTTATATAGGCTCAAGCAATATGGAACCCTCTTCATCTAGTTATGGTAAAGTGGGTTGAACATATACCTTATTACCCACGACCCTCTTTAGAGAGGAGACAAGAAAAATTTTGAGCTTTGACGTAGTTGGAAGGGCCAATATGTAGGTTTTTCCACCAATTTGTTGTAATACCTAGCAAGATCCATAGTATTTGATAGCTAGTTTTTGACATTTGTAGAGCTAGAATCTAGAGTGATGATTGTTTATAAGGCTACATGCAGAGGAAAATAATATCTCCTACTTCAAATTTATGATCAAATTGGTTATGATCAACTTGTTGGTGCATACATTCCTAGGCTAATTCTAGATTTATATTCAGTTGATGAAGGATTGTAGTATATTGGCTAAGTGTAGTGTCAACAATGTGAACCTTGGAGCTTCCTAGAATGTAGGAGGATGGTGTTGATGGATGATGACCATAAATTACTTCAAAAGGGGTAGCCTTGGTTACAATGTGATAGAAGTATTATACCACCATTCGGCCAAGAGAATCCACTTCACCCAGTATGTAGGATGTTTAAAGGTAAAGAAATGAAGGTAGATCTTCAAGCATTTGTTAACATTTTTTGTTTAGCCATATTTTTATGGATGATAGGCTAAACTCAAATTGAGTTGATTTCCCTACAAATTAAATAGTTCTTGCAAAAAGTGACTAGTGAAGGTAGGTTCTTTGTCAGACACAATAGATGTGGGTATGCCATGAAGGCAAAAAATAGAATCTAGAAAGGTTTGGGTTACTATTGAGGCTATGTAGGGATGGGAGAGGGAACATAAATGAGTATACTATATGATATGATCCGCCACCACTAGAAAAATTTATTTGCCTCCTGACTTAGGCAATCCTTCAATAAAATCCATGGAAATATCTATCCATACTTGTTTTAGAATGAGAATAAAGAGTTCTAGGGGAATGCACCATTTCTCATTTCTTCTCTAGTACATGTCACATTTAGCCATAAATATTTGAGTATCCTTATTCATTCTCTTATAAAAAAAAGTATGCTTAATCATTTCATAAGTCTTGAGGAACTAGAATATCCCATACTTGGTGAGGTATGAATTTCCTTCAAGATGAGTTCTCAAAGTTGTGAAGTTTGGGGAATAACAAGGTGATCAAGGTATCTCAAATATTTTCCATCCCAAGTGTATCATGGGCATGAGTTAGTCTTTGATTACATCCTCTCAAAGAGAACCAATCCATTGAGGTATGGGAGAAGAGAGAGCATCTAACATAATTTTATCCTAAAACTATCAAGAGAGTGAATCATCCATGATGTTTTTCTTTCCCTTTTTATATGTAATCTCATAGTCATAGTCCATTAATTTAGAGACCCACTTTTTTTGTTCAAGAGCGATGACCCATTGTTCTAGGAAGTACTTGAGACTTTGGTGGTCTATTTTTATTGAAAAATGATGACCAATGAGATAGGATCTCTAGTGATTAACCACATGCAAAATATCTAGCATCTCCTTTGCATAAGTATATTTACCCAAATTTTGGCTATAAAGTGCTTTACTAGTGAAGGTCAATGGTCTTCCTTCTTGCATAAACATGACCCCTTTGCCATTTATTGAAGCACCAATTTCAATTATAAAAGATTTCAAAAAAATAGGCATGGATAACATGAGGGTGGTTGTCATGACATGCTTTATGTCAAATAAATTCTTCTTATCTATTTTTGACCAAGTAAAGAATTCTTTTTCAACATAGTTGTTAAAGGAGCTTAAGTCAAATAAATTCTTTTTATCTATGTTTGACTAAGTAAAGAATTATTTTTCAACATATTTGTTAAAGGAGCTATGATTTTTTCATAATTTTTAATAAATTTGTAATAATACCCTATGAGGCCCACAAATTCTTGAAGTCCCTTGAGAGTGTGAGCCTTTGGCCAATATTGAACAACTTGAATCTTATTAGGATCAACTTTAACTCCATCTTTGGTGAAAATATGTCCCAAATACTCTACTTTTGTCATTCAAAAAAAAAATTAGACCTCTAAACATAAATTTTATTTCGAGATAAAATAGAGTCTAATCTAAATGTATGAGTTAATCCTCCCAAGAATGACTATACATCAAAATATCTTAACATAAAACTAGAATAAATTTACGAAGGAATGGGAGGAATATGTTATATTTCATGAGGCTTTGAAATATGGGTGGTGCATTCATCAGGACAAATAACATAACCAAAAATTCATAATGGACCTCATGAATAACCCAAGTGAAGATCCAACTTTGAGAAACATAATGCACCATTTAGCTCATCCAAAAATTCATCAACCACTGTAATAAGAAATGTATCCTTAATGGTGAGCTTATTGAGCTCACAAAAATATATACGCAATCATCTTGAACCATATTTCTTTTGAACCAATAGGATTAGAGAAGAATAAGGATTATTACAAGGCTGAGTCACTCCTACTTGTAGCAATTCTTGTACCAAATTATCTATTTATAACTTAAGGGCACATGGGTACTGATAAGGTATGATGTTAGGTGGAACACCACCATGGACCAAATATATTGCATGATCATGGAAGTGACATGGAGATAATTCTATTAGTTCTACAAAAAATACATCATGCTTAGTCAAAATGTGTTGTAAATCTTCTTGGACCTTGTCTTTAGCTAAAGTTTGCATTGAATTGCAAAAAATTGAGCTACTATCCCATGATAATATTTTTTAACAACTTATCCATACAACTTGAATTGATAAGTTGTGGAGATTCTATTGATGAACCATGGAGATTGTAGGATCTACCATTCTATGAAAACTACATCCAGAATTCTACAAAGTTCCATCTAGTTGTTTCTAAGGTACCTAGCCATTGAGCTCTTAGCACAATATCACATCCTCTTCATTGAAGAGAAAACATATTAGTTTTTAGTTCATAGTATCCTATCTTCAACTTAACATTGTGATATTTACCCTTACAAGGTAATGTTATTCCATTTGCCACTATAACCTCAAAGGAGTTGCAAGCATGTACGTAACAATTTGCTTGCTTGGTAATTCAAGGATCAATAAAATTATATGTAGTAATTGAATAAATGAGAATTGTAATGTGTTTCCATTTAAATAATCCTACCACCTTCATCACCTAATGGGTAGGAATTATTTCAAGTGCATGTACAAATATTTCTGGTTTTGGTTATTGTGTTTCACCCTTATTCATAAGTTATTCCTTTGGGGGTTATACTCCTTCATCAAGTTGTTCACTCTTTACCGATTCCTCTAAAACCAACAAAAGTAAGTTCTTTTGGGTGCATTTATGCATTGGTGAATACTTCTCATCATAATTATAACATAATCCTTATGCTCAATGGGATTCCATTTCCTCAACAGTCAAACACTTGAATGGGGTAGACTTATTGCCAATATTGGGTGTGAAATTGGAAGGAAATGTAATTTTGGCTTATGGAAATTTAGGTGGTCTCCTTTAAGCCAAAATTTTTCTTCTAATAATATCACAAATCCTATGGCTTCCATCATAGATTTGGTTTTAACATTTTAACCTCAAACTTGATATCATATTTCAATCCACCAACAAAACAACTCTAAAAAAAACCTTCATTCAACCTTTAGTCCTATTAGCCAATTTCTCAAATTGGGTCTGATAATCACATATAGTAGATGTTTGTTTCAATTTGTTTAAGGCTCTTGTAAAGTCCTTATACTCACTAGGCCCTAAGTGAGTGAGTAATTGTGACTCAAAATATTTCCAAGAAGGGTCTAGAGTCATGTTTTGTAACCATTGATACCATTGTAAGGCTTCATATTCAAAGTTAAAATATGCCATGGTGAACCACAAATATTTAGGTACATTATGAAGTTTGAAGAACTAATTTTCTTAACATAACTACCCTTTAGTTTCATTTCCATTTAACCTAGTTAGGTATCTTAAATAAAGTATCTATGTCAAAAAGAGAATGATATCCTTATTTCTCCTTATGGACTCCCTTCTCTTTATTGCTTAAACTACCACCTAGTTTTTCAATGTTAAGATGCTCAAACACCTTTGGGTCTTCCCTTAATCTATCCTCAACCTCTAGGGATATTTCTTCAAATGTAGCTTTGGATATAATATGGTCACCTCTCATAAGTGATACTTCTTCCCTCATCTATTTAAATTCAATTCCAAGGTTAGTTATTATGACACTCATTTGCTCCATAAGGGTGCTTTGTTCTAAATCCTTTTGGTGTCCTCTAGTTCCTCCAACATTTCAAGTATGATTTAAAATACTCCCACTGAATTACCATTGAATTACTAAAAATATAAGTAATAGTACAAGAGTTCCTATTTTTAGTAATGGGACACAAACAATGTTTGGGTGCTTTATATCAAAATGATCAGCTCAAAAATATGAACACAATGGACTGGGCCTCATAATAATATTTTTTGGCACTATAGATTTTTTTTTAGGAGAGTGTTGTCTTTAAGTGTTATCTATATTTCTCCTAGAGGCTTAGTTCACTCATAAAATTGACTTTTGTCTAACAACCCCTTACTAGACTCTACAATATTTGTTATTGACTATATTTTATCTGACACTGTTATGTCACTCACACTATAGCTCACTATCTTTGACAACTATCTTAACCAAATTTTTTATTAACAAATTCCCTGACTATTATTATTACCAAATGTTACAAGTAATTTTGATTAATGTTGGAAGTTGTTAACTACTACATAACTATTACTAACAAACCCTATTGTGACTATTATTCTAATCACCAACTTTTTATAGACTATTTATGTTTAGTTAATTCTAGAATAGTGTAGTCTCCTAAGCATGCTCACTTTTGTGATGTAGTTTTTTGACATGCAAGATAAATAGAAATAGGGTACTCTAAGCCAAGGTGTGTGTGCTACCCATAGGCCCCATATTATACTGCAATGATGAATGATAGTGCTTGGACTAATATTTTAGGCTACTACTCAAGGAGGATTCCACCTATAACCTTGAGTACACTACTTGCCTCTTTGACAATATGGGAGAGTGATCTTCCTAGATTTTGTATCTGGTGTACTATGGAGAATACATACTAAAAATTATTCCTAGGGATAAAGGCTTCTCCTAATACTAAGGGGTCTCTTGATATACCTAAAGATACATGGGAGTTGAATTGTATGTACAGGTGTTTTTTGAGGCTTGGGTATTGGATCCTAACCATTCCTCACTTCAATAGATGCCTTACAAGCAATATAGCTTAGACAATAATGATAACTTATATATGATATCTTAAAAACCCTAGCAAAGGGTTTCTAACCTAATAAACTAATGCAAAAATAAGGGAAAAAAATAAAAAAATGAAAACACAAAAAAATATACCTAATGATTGAAATGGTAGGGCAATACCTAACACAATCATAGCAAAATATGGCCCTAAAAATCACTCTAGTACCACTTTTTAGGAACCTTTTAATTAAAGTAAGCACATTCACATAAATATTGCAATAAAAGCAAACAATTATGAACATAATATTGCAATACAAAATGTAAATGCAAAAATATAATAATTTCACAAACACAACATAAAATTGTAGGCCTCTTCAAGGGGGCAACCTCCTTCAATAATTTTATTCAATATGCAAAAATATACATTCATTTATGGTCCCTTGTATTTTAAAGATACACTTCATGCAACCCTAATGTAATGCTCAAGAGTTGTCTTACAAGCAAAGTGCCACTCGAGCTAGAATTTTCTACCAAAAAATATTTACATTCTTGATAATGGTTACATGAAATGGTCCCACTTGTCTAGGTTTCTCAATTACCACATATCATTGTAAAATATTATAAATATCATATAATGGAGTCCCCTAAGTAGTAAAGGGGTCATTACATAATAATGTGAGAAATATATCATAATGTTAGGATGGGGTTGTAATAGTCAACTTGTCAATTGATAATAGTTTTAGTGTAGAAATTGAATTAAAGAGGAATTGAATATTAAAACTAGGAAATAAACAACAACCTGAACAATTAAGAGTAGCACCAAAGTGTTAATATTAGTGTTGAACATTTGGAAGATGGTGTCAAGCCTAGAAATATCATGCAAGCCAATTCATCCTAGCACTAATAATGAATGAGAGGTTGGCATAGAAAAAATGTATAGTGGGTGTTGTTATCCATTTAGATGGAATCAAAGGTGTAAAAAGTATCATAACATTCTAATGTTGATTCTAAGGGTGGTTGAGACTTGCACCAATCTATGAAGAGCCATCTATCTATTGGTATTATTATAAATGTAAAAATTGATGCTAAAAGGGATAAGATATGTTAGAATCATAAGAAGTGACATCCCATGACTATAGGAGGTTGGATGGTGAATCTATTTTTTCTACTTATAATCTAGTACTAAGGTTTCATTGATGCCATAAATTAATAACATCTTGATGCCCAAGCATTTGGAATCAAAGGTGGGATAGGCATCATTGGCATCATAAACTGATGATGTTTTATCATCAAAAGTTGAATGACACCAAGGAAATAGTCGATGACATATTTGTATGACACATCATGATTTATTATAATACTAAATTATTTTTGTGAATTTTATATTTGTAGTTGTTTCACTCTATTACAATGAATTTGAGAATAGAGCATCTAGTAGACTCCTAGGCTAGTTAGATTAAACACTTTGAAATGTTAAAATTGGATTAGTTTTAGTAATTATATAAGGATATTACCCATGTTGAGAAGTTTGGATTTACATGAATGAACTCTTTCCTAAGCATGATCCACCTTAGTAGAGACTTCCCTTATACAAGATTGGGTTTTCTGGAGTAGTAGCTCTAAGAATCATGTCATGCAATGGTTTCAAATTTTAAACATAAATTAGAAATCAATATTGTGTTGTATCACTCATAACTCTATTATATTTTGGCTCTATTGGGGAAAATTTAGATTCCCTTCATAATTGTCATGGCACTAAATTTTATTGATTCCAACCTATAGACACCTAAAATAAGTCAATTTTGTAACCATCTAAGCCCGTATTTCAATAAATCCATCAAACCCCCAAATTTTCCTAATTTCATCCAAAATTCATAATTTCTCTCCAAATTTATCAAATCCCTCCAAAATCTCAATTTCCCTCTCCAATTCCTCTAAATTCTCTTATCTCTCTATTTATCCTTTTCTCTAATTTCTCTAATTTAATAAATTTGCTACATTATTCTAAACCTTTCTAGTTCCTATTCAATTCCCCTAAATTATCATAATTTCCCTAAAGCTTCCTTAAGTCCTCTCTTAATTCTTCTTAAATACCGCAAATCCCACTCATAAACCCATTTAATCCCCAATCCCCTAATCCAGTATCTAATTAACCCCTAATCACCCCCAAATCTCTAGCTAACCCCTTAACATGATCCACAATGAATTTTTAATTCCCAAACCAAATCCCTGGAAATCCCCGTTCCCAATCCCAACCCTGACTAAATCTCCTAGGAATCCCCCATATTAAATATTCCTTGTCCTCTCCCTTTTACCTCCAATTTTTTAATGAATTTAAAAATACCCCAAGCCCTAGGTCAAAGCCCATAATAAATGCCAAAATCCTCCTACACCCCTCTTGCAATTTCCTAGGAATTAATAATTCCTCCAAATCCCCTAATAAAGCCCCTAACCATACCCTAATCACACCCCTTAATCCTTCGCCAAATCCCAAGGCGAGTGCATCATAGATCCAAAAAGGTTAAGCATATCCCTAGGAATCCTAATCCCTTTCCAAATTCCTTACACTCAATATGCCATTTCCCCCCAATTTTCCCTCAATTTTGGATGAATTTTAAATTACCCCAAAGTCAAACCACTCATGATAATATCATTAATTCCCCAATCCTCCCTACATATTTCCATGCAATTTTATTTGAATTTAAAACCCGTCACCAAAGCCCAAGTCAAAACCCTATTAAATATTCATAATAATTTTGAGTCCTCATCCTCCATTGCACTTTTTATGAGTTTTAAATTAATCCACATAACTCAATGTTCCCATGTTCCCATGCCCCCTCACTTCTCCCTAGGTCAATTTATGGCATTTGGGTGAGTGAAGACTCACCTCACCCAAGGCCATTAAATATGGAAAGGTGCACACTCATCCATCTGCAATTCATAATTTTTTCTCGGTTTCTCCACATCCTACTTGGTTGCCATGTCACCTCTACATCATCTCCACTTCACCACCCCCTCCCCCTGCCAAAAATATATAAATACCCCCTCTTTTTTTCCATTTGCAAGAACATATAAGAACCCTACCAAAATTATACCGAATTTTCACTAGCCCTCTTTGTCCCCCTTGAGTGTGCTTAAGTCTTAGTGTGATTACTCCCCCTTGGGTGCACCAAAACCAATATACCAATAGATTATTTTTGAAAAACCTATCAACATTCTCTTTACAACTTCTCAAAAATCATATGGTTAGCCAACATCAAATTTTCACTAGGATCTCAAGACATCTTTAATATGGCCCACACCAATCTTTAAGCCCTATTAGTAGCAAAAATTTAGTCACTTCTTGTGGTTACACAGATCTAAACACTCCTTGGAACTACATATAGCCAATTTTTCCCTTTGGTTTCACTTTCAAAGGTAGACAGAGACATTAAATCAACATAAGGGTAAGTAAGGCAAGGCAAGTACATACTTTTGTAACCTTTTGCATGCCTTTTGTAACTTTTTTCAAGGTTTTTTTGTAAGTTTTGTAATAGCACTTTCATGAAATTGGGCATTATCTATAAAGACCCAATAGATGCTACTAATAATTTCTTATGGGCTTGTGTACAGGCACTTGGAGCAGTGTAAGTCCTAGGATGATCAAGCAACATGACTCAAGAAAAAACCACCCATACATTTGAGGGTGACCTAGGAAAATTTTTTAGAACCATAACATTCATTATGAAAAGAAAACCCTCCCCATTTTAGGAGGTCTTATTATAATCAAAAGGTTGTTCCATAACCAAGAAATCTTGCTTTGTAATATCAAATCTTATTTGTTCATTTCTATGGAATGGTGCATTTCCTCTATCACATATTTTGTGATAATGGTGGGACCTTCTACGCTTACAACATACAACACAAATTTTTCAATGTCCTACTATCCCTAAGGCAATGGCTAAGTTGAAGTCACAAACAAAACCATCACAAAACAGTCACAAACTCACATTGAGACTGGCACACGCAAATCTCCCTAGCACTTTGGGCATACAAAAAAATCATTAGAGAACCTACTAGGGCAAATCCATTTTCACTCATCTACAATACTAAGTCCATCATACCCCTAGAATTAGAAATATCTTCCTTATGAATCTCACTATAAGAATTCATTGATGATGATACCACATGCTAATCTTGATTAGACTAGCTTACACTTCTTCATGAATGATGCACAAATGTCATTGAGCATCTTCATGTTTATAAAAACCATTTTTAATGTGCATACAAAAATAAGGTTCACAAACAATAATACCAAATAAGATACCTTGCACTAAAGTAGAACCAATAAAACCTAAACCAACTATGACATCTACCATACATCATCACTCACAAATTTGGTTTAGAAGCTTATCAAATCACTAGTCTTGAGGGAATAGCAAAACCCAAACTGCTCAAAATCATTCATATTCATGCATTTTACACTTGATTTCACCAACTAATACTCCCACATTCTTGTACATTCCATCTCAAAAATAACAAAAATAAAATAAAAAAGAAGAAAAGCAAAAAAATAACAACAATAATCAAAACAAACATAATCAAAATCATCCATCAGCAATGTATCCTACATCTCATTTTCTTCGTTTCTATTTGTATTCTACTTTTTATTCCTCCACATACCTTCCCCTTGGATTTATGTCATTGTTCTATGGTCATGATTTAAGTGGCTACATACCTTTGATAAATTTCCATCTTCCTCTTTCTTCACATCTCTTTCCTCTTATTCCCAGTCATTGTTGTACGGTCATGCTTTGAGTGGCTACATATATTTGTTAAATTTATTTCTCTTTATTCACATATCTTTCCTCTTCCACTCTATGATTATTGTATGGTCATGCTTTGAGCAACTACATACCTTTGATTTCCATATTTCTCTTTCTTCACATCTCTTTTCTCTTACTCCTTCTCCATGTTGTATGGTTACACTTTGAGCAGCTACACAATATTCTTCTTTCTTCACTTCTCATAAATCATTCATGTTGATACCACCAAACATCTACAATAATCTCACTCATCACATCCATGTATATATCACCTCATACAAATTATATGGTGCTATTTTGATCACTTTTTGGATACATGAATATGCATTAAATAATCTAACTTGGTTTAATTAATCAATGACAATGTTCATTGTGCATGTTTCTATACATAGGTATTGTGTTATTATGCATCTCATCAATGTCTACATCATCACAACATTGTATCCATTAGCTTACACATAGGCATCTCTCATTTCATGCAACATCATACACTAGTTATCACAACTATCATGATGTCGTGTTCAAGCCCATGCTAAGGGTGCTTGGTAATAGAAGTCTTTACTACTAGTAAACCATTTTAGTTGATATCATCAACCTTTTATCAAATATTGTTGGTTTCTAATACAATTTTAGACTTACCCTGCCTGACTAGAGTTATCTTATGAATGAAACACATCTCAAACACTAAATAAATTTTAATTCTTAGGAATATAACACCTTGTATAGTCGTACCATTAAGTGAATGGTTTCCCCTGGTTATCCTATTATTTGCATGATCTAACCCTAAGGATCCAAAGAGGACAAGCTAAAAAAAAACAATAACATAATAGAAAAATAGAATGCAAAAGAGAACTACCAAACAACTTGACTTTGTATCCTTATGAATTATAGATGACTTCATCGAGGCTATAGATGCCTAGCTGGTAGTGGAGCAACATTGATAGATTGTAGGGATAACCTCCATCAGGGCTATAGACACATGTATGGCAATGAATTATACCTTACGAGTGGTGACATATCTATCACATTAGTAACCTTTTGTACAAATCATTGCATGCTCATAGATGTGCTAGCTTACATTGGCTAACTCCACAATTGGTTAGTCCAAACTCACTCAAAATGGATAAATGAACATCATTACACACACACACTAGTTCATGATAGAATTAACCTCACTCAGGATGGTCTATATTTTATAAAAATATCACTCAAATAATAGATGAGTTTTATTGTTAAAATTAGATATTTGACCCCCTATAAATCCTTCTAGTATCTAAAAATGCTTAGCAAAAGAAAAAACACACGTCATCCCTAGTTGCACAACAATAAACCATCCGGATCCACATGCATTATCCTCAAGCCAATAATCCACACATCATTATAAGGATCTACATACAATCATCCTTATATTTGCATTCATCACACACATTGTATATTTACCTATTTCATTTTCTATTCATATGCCAACGTGACTAACAACTTATCATTGATTACTTTTACCATACATGATTGTACAAATAAAATACACACATCCAAAAAAAAATTGATTACACACATACATTAGAAGTTCCAAAATGCATTGACACAACCATACAATCTCATACAAAGCATCAATAGTATCAAATGAATGACAAATATTGTTGAGCAAGGTGTTGCAATAGTTTTGTCATTGTTGTCAACTCAGGCAGTTAGATCTAATAATGCAGTGGACAGGTAGTTCAGAAGTCATTCAATGCAGGCTAACAGATTTTAGGGTTTGCAATTGACCACATTTAGGGTTTGCAACCGACCATGTTTAGGGTTTGCAACTGACCAAGATTAGGGTTTGCATTTGCATAATCAGTCGACTACTATTAGGGTTTTCATCTCAAAATCTTAGATATATAAGCGGGGCTGTTTGGAGATTTAGGAATCCATCGGGTGAATGTTGAAGTGCGAGATGCGACCGTAAAAGCACAGATAGCATAGAATCGGCGAGATGATAGCGAAGTGCATAATGTGAGCTAGTTGTGTCGAGTTGTTCAAAGTGCGATTGTGAATGCGCACAGAGAGCAGAGTGTGGAACGACACAGAGTGTGCGAAGCGTGTGAGCAGAGAAAGCAGAATGTGTAGAGAGCGCAAAGGGCAAAGTTGATTGCAAATTTTGGTTGTAGCAGTGCAGTAGATTGTGTGAAGAGATTGCACAAGAAAGAGCAGAGTGTGCGAGAGATTGCAAAGGTGAAGTAGATCAGTTAGAGTCTTGCAATAACAAAGGTATTTGTCAAATATTTTCATTCAAAATTGAAGTCCAGTTGGTGCTGGAAAATTAGGGGTTGGTGCTCCTTCTGTTGGTGCAGATAAATAAGGGGTTGGTGCTCCTTCCAGTTGGTTCTGGTAAACAAATTGTAAAGTTGGTGCTTTGCAAGAGGCTAGATTTGGATGGTAGTCCAAGCAACTGTTCTTTTTGAGGAGTAGCCATTTTGGTGAACCTCATTAAAAATCTATGTTGTGTGATGTTCTCTTGTTGTACTTATTATATTTGTTTATAAGTTTTAATTGTTGTGGTTTTTAGAGCTATTAATTCATGTATTTGGAATGCCACACTGATTCACCCCCCCTCTCAGTGCCATACTAAGTACAACAATTGGTATCAAAGCCAAGTTCCCTTTAAAGGCTAAATCAGCTAGGGTTGATCTTGGATTAATACTCTAATGGCAAAGAAAGGCAAGAATGGAACCATGAGACACAAGAAGAAAATATCACACAGGGTCATAAAAGAAAATAAAGATAAATTCATTATTGCTGTAGATTCAAGAGATGAATCAAACAATGGAGAAAAGGCCAAGATTCAACTCGGTCATAATGTAGGTTCTCAAGGTTTAGAATATTTTGATCAACTCTGGCATAATGAACGTCAGTGTTATGGGTTTAGTAGCAGTGAAGATGAAGAATAAATAGAATCAGAATAGGAATGTAATAAAGAAGAAATGAATGCAGAAGCAAATTGGAATGAAGATCAAATTACAGCTCCAAGTAAGAAGAATAGAACCTCCTTCAAAAGGACATCTCAGCCAATTTCAGTTTCTGTGGTAGAGGAAATTGAACCAGAAAATGCAGAAGGGGTGAACACTGAAGCAGATAATAAAAACCTCAATGCTGAAGTAGACTGGGAAGGTGAGTTGATCTCTGCTCTTGAAGAGTTGAGTATAGAAAATAAAAATAACAAATTGGAAGAATATGGGGATGAGATTGAAAATTTGTTCTTACAATTCCAACAGGCCAAGAAAATAGAAGAAGACTTGAAGTCACAGCTGAATGATAAAGTCAATGTGTGTAACAAACATGAAGAGGATTCTAACAAAGTAGTTAGTAATCTAAAGCTACAAGTAGAAGAGTCTAAAAGGATTGAGGAAAATCTCAGGTCGCAGATCAATGAGAAAGAGATTATTTGCCGCAAACAAGAAGAAGAGATTGTTTCATTGAAGAAACAAATAGAAGAGGCCAATACAAATCTTAAATTCGAGAAGAGCACAAAATTGCTAGATAAAATGATAAGTCATCAGAGAAGCTCCACGATTAAGCATGGTCTTGGATATGAAGCTGAACAACCTGTATCTTCCAATTCTGCAGAGAAGAAGAAGTTCATTGTTGAAGGGTCCAAGCAAGAAAAGGTTAAAGCTATATCTTCAAAAGAAAGAAAATATCAAAGGAGATTTACAGCAAAGCAACCACAACAAAAGAGGTTCTACCACTCTCATTTTTTTCATACTAACACTTTTAATGGCTATTGTTTTAGATGTAACCAGTATGGTCACAAGGCAACTTATTGTGGATTAAATAATAAATCAAAGAGTTATGCTGGTCGAAATACATCTGCATATCTGAGTGAAAACTTTGTACAATGTTTTCAATGCAATGGTCATGGGCACATAGCAAGGTTTTGTCCAAGTGCTTATGTATCAAATATAAGGCAAAATAGTAGATTTCATAAGACGCAAAGAACACAACACAGACAGGAAATAAATCAGGTTCATAGAAGAAAGTAAAATAATCATTCATCATGGATGCATTAGAGACAACCACACCAGAGAGATATTCAAGTTCATGCAATGATGCAAAATAGGGACGCAGGTGAAAAGTCCAAGTCCGAGGTCAAGAAAGTCTGGAGAAAGAAAGAAGAGAGGAAATCGTGTCTCCTTGAACTAAAGGAGACTGCTCTTCTACTGCACTAAGCAACTCCAGGTAACACATCCTCAGGGGGAGAATTTTGAAAAAGTTTTTATTTTAATGCTTCTGTATATTTGTCTGGGTATCTGAGGATGAAAGACCAGCAGTTGGGCTTTTGTGGTATAATTGTCAAGTGTGTTGGCTGTTCATTTAGTTGTGTGTGGAAGTGCCATGAAGGGTAGTGTTTGCATTGAGAATCTTCACCATTGGTAGTATTTCTTATGTCATTGTTGTTTTGTTGATGGTTCTTACTGCCACTGATTATAGCTATGGATTATAATAGTTTAGATTGTTTTTGTTTATTGAAAGAATGCTTGCCCCAGCTGCGTATTTGTGTTTTGATAATAGCAACATGTTTTTGTTCGATGCTTGATGTGAAGATTGTCAGATCTTTCATTACACCTTGGTGAATATATTTAATTCACAGACAGTTTTGTTTTAACTTTTAATATAATGCCAATTCAAGGATAAGAAGTTTGAGGTTGAGTAAGGTGCACTACGGTTGGCCATAAAGTGTTTGAAAAAATGTCTTCTTTCGACATGCACAGTTGAAAGTAAGAGTTGGCAGTAAAATTGCAGTGCTGGACAAAAATTGGTACAGATGTGAGTCACTTGTCAATTCTATTGATAGAAGTGAAATTAGCATGTTGAATGGGAAGATTGAAGAAAAAGTTTATGTGCAGCCAAATGATTTCCAGCCTGGTGATGAATGTTTGAGGTGCTTTTATAAAGAATTGAGGTAGTCTACTGGATTCTCACTACAGAGAAAGACAAACAATGTCAGTAGGTTCAAGTCTGTTGAGAATATTCAAGATGTATATGCAGATGTTGTTTGCATTACAGAGCAAAAATTTGGATAGTTAAACGATCAGTGTATGCTTTCACTAAAATCAGCGGACAAGTTTGAGATTGTAGAGCAACATAGGGTTGAGGCTCAGAAGACAGCGTGAATTGAAGTGGCCACATATTCCCAAGAATAGTCTAAAATTTGACTAGCCATTGGGATCAAATTCTCAGGGGGGGCATTTGTGCATTTGTTCATCTTATTGATCATATCCATGATTTTTGCTAACTATTTCAATGTGGTTTTGAGAATGGTGTGTATGGACTCAGGGGGAGTCTACAGCAGCCCTTTGGTATTATTGACAAAGGGGGAGAAGAGTTACAGGAATGTACACAGGTGTTGCCAACAATTCCAAAGGGGGAGATTGTTGAGCAAGGTGTTGCAAGAGTTTTGTCATTGTTGTCAACTCAGGCAGTTAGATCTAATAATGCAGTTGACAGGTAGTTTAGAAGTCATTCAATGCAGGCTGACATATTTTAGGGTTTGCAATTGACCACATTTAGGGTTTGCAGTAGACCATGTTTAGGGTTTGCAGTCGACCAAGATTAGGGTTTGCATTTGCATAATCAGCCCACTACTATTAGGGTTTTCATCTCAAAATCTTAGATATATAAGTGGGGCTGTTTGGAGATTTAGGAATCCATCGGGTGAATGTTGAAGTGCAAGATGCGGCCATAAAAGCGTAGATAACATAGAATCATCGAGATGATAGTGAAGTGCATAATGTGAGCTAGTTGTGTCGAGTTGTTCAAAGTGTGATTGTGAATGCACACAAAGAGCAGAGTGTGGAACGACACAGAGTGTGCAAAGCGTGTGAGCAGAGAAAGCAGAATGTGCAGAGAGCACAAAGGGCAAAGTTGATTGCAAAGTTTGGCTGTAGCAGTGCAATAGATTGTGTGAAGAGATTGCGCAAGAAAGAGCAGAGTGTGCAGAGATTGCAAAGGTGAAGTAGATCAGTTAGAGTCTTGCAATAACAAAGGTATTTGTCAAACATTTTCATTCAAAATTGAAGTCTAGTTGGTGCTGGAAAATTAGGGGTTGGTGCTCCTTTCTGTTGGTGCAGATAAATAAGGGGTTGGTGCTCCTTCCAGTTGGTGCTGGTAAACAAATTGTAAAGTTGGTGCTTTGCAAGAGGCTGGATTTGGATGGTAGTCCAAGCAACCGTTCTTTTTGAGGAGTAGCCATTTTGGTGAACCTCGTTAAAAATCTATGTTGTGTGATGTTCTCTTGTTGTACTTATTATATTTGTTTATAAGTTTTAATTATTGTGGTTTTTAGAGCTGTTAATTCATGGATTTGGAATGCCACACTGATTCACCCCCCCTCTCAGTGCCATACTAAGTACAACAAATATCACCTCACATCCACATCAACTATCATACATCTAACCACTACCACAATAAAAATACGCAACATAATCAATCAACATGCATATATATAGCAATAATCGCATATACATACATCATAAAAATGATCCATAGGCTATATAATACATACATCCATGCATAGAATAATGTATATATGAATAATCTAAAAAAATGATATACAAAAACTATGGCACATCTGCTACATCAAAAAATAGTGTCAACCCTATTGACCACTAGGAGTCTCACCACTCCCCTCCTATCCTCCTATCATTTTACCATTGCTCCTCTATGAACCCTCACTTATCGATATTAGGTTTTATCCTCCTATCTATGATGCTCTTGGACCTATAAACCATGGTACTATCAAAGTCATTGATGTTGTACTCCTCTAACTATATTGTGACTTCGAACTTAAATATGAGGATAGCATCAAACCATGCATTATCAAAATCCCATCATAGGTTGCCACATTATCCTTCTCTTACATATAGGATCTCCCATAAATATCCTTAGCATGTTTCAATTACATGATCTCTTCTAAGATATTTGACTTTACTCTTTGTAACCTAATCCACTTTGCATCCTCTCATAGTCTATCCCTCTCTACTATAGTAGCATCAAACCCTAACTAAAACTCAGCCACATGAGCACTTAGTCACTCCATATCCCCTCTACCAGCCACAATTGCATCTCACTCTCACTATAGCTCATTCACCTAAGCCCTTAGTCACTCTATCTCTCCCCCCACATTCCCTCTACCTGTTATAGTTGCATCTCTATATACTATGACCACATTTCACTCCTACTAAAACTCCTCCATTTGCACCCTAAGTCACTCCATCCCCTATCTTAATCCATCCCTCTTAGAAACTAACCCCATTTGCTCTAGTGACCATGCATCCTCCCACTTTGACAACACTACCTCTACCTACTCCATCCTATCGTATAATGTATCAACCTCATTAATCCAATACATTACATCATATAGAAGTATATCATCCTCTATATTTGGGTCCCCATAAGCTAGTCACATCCCCTCATCTCCTAGATCCTTAAGAGTGTCCTCCCTACCTACTCTCAAAGAGCTTGCTCTACCATCCATCTAATGTGGTACTTTAAATCTAAGTGGTGACCCTTATACCTCAACACCATCATCATCACCCCTAGTTGTTGTTACCCCTGAGCCCTCAATTGCTACCCCTACCCTTGAGCTCCTAGATACTACCTCTGGACCTATACCACCAACTCTATCTATCACTCCTACCCTAACCTTCCACCTCTAAATCACCCATTAAGAATAATACTCTAGACTAGTTCCCATATTATCAATATTAGGTAGCACCAAATGTTGATCCAATGATACATCTAAGGGATCCACATGTGGTCACACTCCATAATCTCATTCAACCCTCTAGATCAACACTAGAATATTAGACACATCCTATTGCAAACCAAACTAACTTTGCACATGAATAAATGTAAAGAACTCAACCTAGAACTAATAGTAACAAATTAGCCATCTACCCCTCCTAACCTGGGCTAACTCCACTGCATCCTCCCTCTATATTGGCACTCCTCTATACAGATGACATATGACATTCTTAGGCATAAAGCTCCCAAAATACCCATGGTAATAAAGCACATTACCCTCTTGATCCCTCCTAGTATGATCCTCCATATTGGTCTTCCATATTAAAGCATAACGTAAATCTACATCCATCAGTATATGTGCCCTAAAAGGTAGCCTAACTAGCCTCATCATAACTATATGCTCCCATGCCCATAGATATATCAATAAACTATAGCATAATGAGGTGCATCGAGTCATCTACACAGCATGAAACTCATGATAAGTGTGTGCCAGTAATGTAAGTGCCCATGCATATCATACATTATGCTCCATCATATCATACACAATGTTGATGATATTCTAGGGGAACCCCACCATTGAAGCATCTGGTAGCACATAACTGGATATCAAAATCATTGCTATATTAATATCCATATATGATGCCCCTGTTGTGATACTCTACTACACACCAAGCATCGCCATAGACCCTCTCTAATATAGCCTCCCTCTGCTATATCCTCCTCACAACTATAATAATCACTCTATACATAGGAAACCATCTGATATATATCCTCTAGGGTAATGTTCATTTCCCCTATTTGGAAATGAAAAGTGTTCTTGTCAGCATTCCAATGCTCACATATATGCATACGTATGTATGATCACACCAAATGGTATCCATGCTCACCACTCCATAAAATCCTACCTTGTGTAGCCAATATTGGTCCTCTTCCTACTACACCCCCTCCAAATCCTCTTTTAATGGCCAAAATCGATGTCTCAATCGCAATTTATTAACCTGCATCATCCAAACCAATAACAATAATTTCAACTTTCCAAAAAAACATATTGAATGTATGATCCATATGTTTTGAACAAAAAAGGTATATGTGGATATCCATTTTCCCCAAAGGATGCATCAAAACACCCAAAAATCCCATAAATGCACACAAACATGCATACACACAAATCCATACAATAAAATCGACACATAAGCATACATAAGCATACAAACCCCCCACACACATAAAAAATCCCTTCAAATAACTTACATTATCCTACTCTTGCTATTTCATTTTTGTTTTACTAAAACCTGGGTCCTAGGGATCATTTTACCTTGAAACACAATTAAAAAGTATAAAGTCAACTTACCAATACTGCACACCCTCCAACACCAACTTGAATGCCACCATGAGCCATATTATTAGAATAAATTGTCATTCTAATAGTGCTTCATGTCACAAACTCACTCTCTTGTGCTCCTCTCCTTGTGTTTCTCCATAATCTCATAGCAAAAATGAGGTGCATGTCCCTTTGATTTCACCTTTATAGGTGTATTTCAAGCAAAAGTATGGATAGGTACATTTAATTATGAATGTACCCATATGTACGTTTGAAACATTTCCTCTCAAAAATTGCAATTTTACAAATTTCCATCATTCTTATACACTATGTGATCATCCATTGACATTTTTTGTCCAACATTTTACTGCTATTTTCTACTTCCTCACCCATCAACACATTGCTTGATGGGGTAGACATCACACACCATAAAATTACCTTACACGTGATAAATATTTAAAACTCTCAATTTTTGGAATCATGTTCATCCATTAACCTTTTCTTGAGATTATCACAAGCCCTCATTTGCTAGGTAAATAAAAGAAAAAAACCTAATTTATCAAAATTTGGTAAAATTAATGTCAATAGCTATATGGTTACTCACACAATCACTTCATCAAGATGGCAACTTAAGTCCACTTACAAATCAAGTGAAGCATCACAAATACACCTACCTTTGGCTTGTCCACTTACTAAATCAATCAATTTTAAAATTCATCAAAAGCAAAGTCTAAATGATATGTGTCCCTTCCAAAATTGGGGCATCTTACATTGATTATAGCTCAATATAATCTTGTGTCTCCCTCCCTCAACAATCATCATGGCATAAAAAAATCTTAACCAATCATAATCAAGCATACATCATCCGTGACCAATATTCCTTGATCCATCCTGCACACAAATCAACCACCGATCATGTGTCATCTTAGTTTTATACTCCATCATGTTCTAACATGAGATAGTACAAAAAGGGGTGACTATAAAAACTTGATAATATCACACTCAACCTTGTGTTGTACCAATTGAAGATCAATTCACAAAACCTATAAAATCAACATATTTTCCTAAACCCTAGGTTACACTAAACCCTAGGTCAACTTAGCCCTAGGTCAACTCCACCCCATTTACACTCCACTTACACTTCCCTAGACACCTACCTCACCCTTTCCTATAACACCCACACTCCCCCTTAAAGGCATTTAAGATAAAGTAATTAATAAAAAGTCCTTTTCTCTTCCCTAGGTATTAAATGGGCATGGTACACCCATGCCCACTTAATATGCATGGGTGGTAGGGCTTTATCCCCATCCCCTACCTATTAATGAATATTTTCTTTCTCCTTTCACTTAACACCACCTCATCCCCCTCTCACCTAGCCAAAAAGACTATAAAAGGAGAACCTTTTCCATAATTTAGGAGGAGGAGCTTTTCATATTATTATGCTACCAAAATCACTACAGACTATGTTACCAAGAATTTTGAACATCTAACCATCCAATACTCCTCCCTTGCAAATTTCCCTTTGTGTGTTGTTGTATTTGTAGGTGAATATATAGAGTCTATAGTATTCGATGGGCACCCAAATAAAACCAAGAAGATCTTCAAATAGAAAATCATCAAATTTCTATCAAACAGTGTCCTATGTATGGATAGGTACAGTAAAAAATAAATGTATCCCTTGATATTTTTATCCCAAAAACCCTACCAAAATCATCAATCAGACAAGTACTTATGTCTATATCATTCTCAGTCTCTTACTGCACTTCATTCATCCATTTCAATCAGCTTTTTGAGTCATTTTGTCTATTATCATGAGAGTTCTAGTCGAGACAAAACTCCAAATGTTACTAATGATTTTTGTAGGGTTACATAGGTTTAGAGGATCTATGTAGCTAATATTGGCCCATGCACAATAAGCCCACTCCATTTGAAGATCTTGCTAAAGACCATTACGGTGCTATAACAATGTTTGGTGAAGGGCCCCTTATCTCAAAGGCCCTAGTTGTAGCCTTTCAAAAAAATCCATAAAAATGACACTCTTTGTAACACATTTTTAAATATCAATGAATATGACATGTTTTCTATCAGTTCACATATACAATATATATACAAGCTCCTTATTAAAGGAAAGAAATAAGGTTTAAATATATTTATATTCTAGAGAAACAAAGAAATAGGCTTAAGGCCATTATTAATAGAAAGGCCCATGAAAGAGAAAAATATTCATAATGATAAAAGTTTAAAAAGAGAATAACTCTATCTGGCTCTATAGAAGAAGAGAAAAGAATTCAACATTAGAGAGAACCAAGCAAATGAAAAGCTATTAGGTGTTTTATAGTCCTAAGAGCGGTTTTATCATCCAATCATGCTATTCAACTAAGAGAAAAAATAAAGTATTCAGCCAGTGAATAGATACAAAAATTTGGCTAGGGAATAGAAGCCATTAGAGCAAACACTTCATCCAAATAGTATTTTTATCAACCAATAAGCCTGCACATTAAAAGAGAGTGAAATATTTTCTAAGAAACCAATAGTGCAGGAAAGAGAACAATCATGTGCTACCAAAGCACCTTTTCATCAAATCATAATAGAGGATATAAGTGCACCATTTTTCAAGTTAGAATATTAAGTTTTGAGAAATAATAATATAGTAACGAATGCAAATTAAAATAAACTAAAGTCAGTGTGCAAAAGATATTAAAGCAAAGCGTCATAAGGTTGTTATAGATTGCATCATCTATTAGGTAGTAGGCATAAATAGTGAGCTTACTCGGCCAAGCTATTAGATGGAACAACTAACTCAATATGCCTAGCTACTAGGCAATGAGTGCACATAGAGAGCTCATTGTGCCTAGTCATCAAGCAATGAGCGTACATAAAAATATCATTCCACCTAGCCACCAAGTGGTAAGCATACATAGAGAGCCACTTAGTCAACTAAAACAAGAGCATTCAAAGCATCACAAAGAAAAAAATCTAATAAGGCAACATTTTGATCATCATCCAAGAAGGATAATACATAGCTAGTGGTCTAACTTGAGGCAAATGAGAAAGGAATTGTCAGACAATAAGCATAAGGTTTTCTTCTAATGCTATAAGGTCAGACACATTGGGTAGTAACATCAAGAGGTATTGTAGCAAGAAAGAAGGTAAAAGTAATGCTTGAGACACATCCTCTCCTACCATTCAAAAGTGAATGATCAAGCAACCAAAGGTGAACCATTTGAGTTATGTAATGTCTTGTTGGAGTGTGTGAATTAAAAAAGCTTTCCAAGGTTACTTCAAGAGTAGTCAAGCTTACATCAAAGTAGTTAGACCACTATAATATAATAGAGAAGAATTGGTGAGCATAATATTGAAGGGTTACTTTGAGGTAGTCAAACAACTACAATGGAGCAAGACGAAATTTGGCACACACAAGGTTGAAGGTAAATTCAAATTTGAAATTAGGGTTTTCCAAGTTTAATTTTTGGAGTAATAAGGTTTAGTAAATATTTTTTTAATTATTTATTTTTAGGAGAGATAAGGTCTTATTTAATTATCAAGGTTATTAAATTTTATTAAAAGTATGGAGTGATAAGTAGTTGAAAAAAGAAATAATTTAGTTTATGGAGAGATAAGTAGATTTTTTGATTTCTTAATAGTTCTTTCATTAATTTGGTTTATTAGATTTTTGAAATAATAGATTAATAAATTTTTGCAAATTAATTATTTGGGATTCAAAAGGCTTACAACATCAAATTTAGAAAAATTTAGATTTACAAAATTCATATTTTCTTAGTTTTTAAATATTAGGGAGATATAAGGAATTCTAATTCATAGGTTTTGTAATTTAGAAACTTTTTTATTTAAACATAGGGAGACATAAGTTAGACTACATCCAATGGAAATATTTTGCATATTATGGAAGAAATTGTTAAGAATGCATTTAATGAGGATAGTGAAGAAATGTTGTATGCACTTAAGTTTTATTCTCAAAATAAAATTAAATGAATTTTATGGAGAGAAACAAATATCTAATGATTTAAAAGAAAATTTATCTTTGTTTCTTAAAGAGGCAAAAGGAGTTTTTACAACTCTTATAAACTATCTTCATGGAAAATATTTTAGGACATGGTGGGATTCTCAAAACACCATTATACTTTCTTTAGAAGAGTGTTTAATGATGTATCTATCATTAATTAGTTTTAGGTTTTTCCAAAGGAAGAGATTAGCTGAAAGAAATACATATAATATAAATGAAACATATGTTAGTTTCAAAGAGGAATCATTGAAATAATTTATATTATTGTGATGATTTACTAACTCAATGCTTAAAAGGCATATCATCAAAATAGAAGAAAGAGGAAGAGAAGGAATCATATCAAGGATAATAGAAAAAAAGAATTTTTACAAAGAAACTTTAGATATTGGTCTTAAAGAGGAATATTTAATATCAATACAAAGACCAAATCCATTGCAAAGTCACTTGAAGGACGAATGCCTAGAGTGAAGACTAAAGTATTCAATAACAAAAAAATTTAATACAAGGGGTTGTTGGATAATATTACATTATTTGATACATGCTAATATACCTTCATGCTACACCCTGTAAATATTATACTAGGGTTGAGTCTTAGATTAGAGTGTGAATAAATATTTTATGTAATGTAATAACGTGCAAGAAATGCACAAATATCATGTGTGCAAGTTTAATGTGAGTATATTTGCACAAGTGTCTTTATATTAGAGTGTACTAAGTGAAAAGGCATGTCTAGGTGTGCATACAAGATAGAGTCATGTGTATGCAAGTGTTAAATAGAGAAGCCAAGAGTCATGAGACTTGGCATAAGGAAATGAAGAGTCAAATAACCAAAGAGTCATTCTACAATGGCTATATATTACTCCATGGAGGAACATCTTATATCTAATATGTAGTGAGCTTAGTGAGCATAGTAATCATAGCAAGTATTGTGAGTATAGTTATACTTATTGTAATAGAGTTTTATGATACATTTGTAATAGAAAGAGGAGTAATAAATATTGCATACATTTGAGCAACTAATATTGTAAGTTCTTCTACATGCTTTGTACATTTATGATTTAGTAAATTATATTCATATTGTTGCTTATTAATGAATGCTATTTTATTTATTATAAGCCTTGATTTAATCTCACCCAGATCTTGAGAGTTCTTGATTGTCCAAAAAGTTTTTAATCTCACCTCTTGGTTGTATGCTATCTTTTTCCTGGTTTATCCTGATAAGGTGACTTATCCCTTTTTGTAATAAGTTTTGGATATCCTTTCAAAAATTCTTTGTCTATGTAGACACAAAAGTTTACTCCATATCAAAATTCCCTAACCCCCCAAAGTTATTTTTTCATCATCATCACATTTCCTTTTCACACATGTTGATTTTAATCACACATTCCTTTTATTTTTGCATTTTAACTCTCTTTCTAGTGTTTTCGCTATCTTTCTAGCACTTTCACTCTTCTTTTAGCACTTTTTCTCCTCATAATAAATTTTATCACTTTGGAGTGAATTTGCACAATCGAGAGCAAAAATACCAAATCTAGTAGTTTGCCTAAATTTGGCAACCCGTCAAGATTTTGTTCTAACAAAATTTATTCCTCAATATCCGTGTTGCATCGGCTCCTAAAATTTGCTTGTAAATATGCTCAGAATGGCAATTGTTCTAGTCTAGCCTAACAGTCAAAATGACAACCTAAATTAACCTAACTAATCTCATCCTCCTATGTTGGTTCAATTATCATAAAAGGAGCTCTCTGGCTCTTTAGCAGACCCTGATTGTGGATATCCAATTAAGAGAAAGTTATTTATTTCCCTATGACATAAAAGGTCTTTTCAAACTAGGTTTATTTGCTATAGGTGAAGCCACAATTTTTTTCCTTGATGGTATATTTTTGGATCATGACTCATTGTTAGAGTACTACACCTCACCACCATCACTTTGCAACACTCGATTACGATCAAGCACTGTAAGCAACTTATTTCAAGATTTTTTTATGATATTTTTAGTCGTGTTTTTATGTGAACCTTAGATTTGAATAATAATTAATAAAATTCATGGTATAACTCTCTCTAGAAGCAATTTCACTCAAAATAGAGTGAATTCACTCATTTGAAAGTGAATTTGCTCATTTGGAAGAGAATTTGCTTATTTGAATGTGAATTTTCTTCATAGTGAGTTAAATCACATAAATATCATTATGGGGGTAATTTAGTCTTTGGATCCTCTATTTTTCTCTATAAACAAGATTCATACTACTTTGCATTACATACCATATCATTTATTGCATCACTTTGTTATTTTACTACAACTTTTTCATCTGCAAATAGGCTTTTCAATTTCATTATTTTATGTACAATTGGTTAAAAGACCGAAGGGATCTGAATGCTACACCATTGAGATCAAACCTACAATGGCTTAAGTAGATCCCCAAACCCTAAATTTAAATTTTAGAGCTTTATTTGACAAAGTTGCAGGTCCATCACAAGTTTTGTCTCAAAACAACAATTTTGCTCATAGAGCCAACAATCCACAAATTCGCATAGCAAGGAGAGAATTTGCTCCACAGGCAATGAATTTATCTCTTTCAACCATACACATCAGATAAGTATTTGGTTTCTTTATTTTTGATTTAGTTTTTTAATTCCTTGTATATTTCATAGATTTCATTTGTAGATCATCTCCATAACAAAAGGAAAATACGATATATATATCTATATATATATATATATATATGTGTGCATAGGTAGCATGGAACTATCGTCTTGCATCTATAGATTTGTTGTATTATAGCTAGTTCTAAAAAATTCTTGTTCATTGTGCATTGATTTCATAAAAATTGAAATACATGTGGTCTAAGTATAGTTGCACTTTTCCCAAACTTTAGGTGTATGTTAAACAAAATAACTCATAAAAAATGTTACATTCCATAGATGCGGAAAACTGTGACTATAAGTTTCTTGGTGAACCCACCATAATTCATCAACAACCACCAAAGAGGGTACGACACAAGTACCTCTTGTCTGAGGTGTAGGCTCTTTATTTTTTATCCCCCTTCCAGGCGTGAATCCATTAACCTGAAGGAAAGGGATATGAATTTTTGAGTCCACATTATTTGGTGAACCCGAAGTGAAACACCAACCCTTTTTATTTTATTTTTATTTTTCAAAAATAACTAAACAAGATCATACATAAAGAGAAAATTTTAAATTGGATTGATTCACATTTTACATTTTTATACATCATTCCTTAAAAAATAACAACATCCAATGTATTATTCCAAAATCGAGTTGCGTAATAGGATGCCACTTTAGTGATGGGAAATCAACCTTAAAGGTCTTATGTGGTAAATTTGATCTTAACATAACGAGAACACACAATGAAGAGGGTTAGCCATACCCATGAACCTTCAAATAGGGATTATCATTTCACTTGTGCCTAGAAAACTTAAAATCTTTAATCAAGATTTTAAAATTTGGTTTGTCCAACAACCATCATAGTTGTGGAATAGAGCATGCATTTATTTTTGAAGAAGTGTATTGCTGACCATAGTGAACTAGGTGAGAACTATTAGGACATGGGCTTCATCACGGCTTGGACTTCATCACCAAGCATATGTATGTGGGCATCTAGGTGAAAGCCTTAATTCAAACAAGGTAATTATGCCTATCCAACTTGTTCAATAGTTTCAAAAGGATTTTTAGAAAAACATTTTTGTAGGTATTATCGAAAAATAGGAAAATATTTTGCATGTTATTTTTCTTTCAACAAAAAAAAAGATAAAAGAGACAAAATAATTTAAAAGGAACGGGTTAAATAGTGGATAATTACGTTAAGGAATCTACACTCATAGACCTTAGGAAAGCATTCATAGAATAAAATCTTATTTTTATAAATGACAAAGAACATTGGAACCATTTGTACCATAACCTTGATATCATCAGGAGAAGACCTAAAGAGTTAAGAAAAATCAAGAGAATCAATATAACTAAAAATCTAGACATAAACTACCACTCACCATATTTTAAAATTAAAATAAGTTGTGAACGTTGGCTAGTATATAAGAGAGCTAGTGTCCACCCAACAATATATCCTTGGGAAAGCTATTTCAAGGAATCTCTAACTATTCACAAGTTCTTGAAAGATCTAGAAAACAAAGAAGTGACCTTAGAACACAATAGAAGATACAACAGAGCACCTAGATTTGTACTTTCTAGGGAATTCTATCATGACTTATAATTTGAGAACCCTACAACTGCTCAAGGAAAAACATTTATTGTCCACTTAATCCATCTCTTGAGACAAGAATTCATATTTAAATAAGAGCACTATATGAGCCCAAAACAATTGGAACCAATTCATGATATCCATAAGCTCTCTATAAAACATTGAGTGTGCCACTTAGGATTGGTGAAGAAAAACTTTGTGATCAGTATTAGTGATGTCTTAATTAGTGAATAATAATAATAATAATAATAAAAGGCAAAAACAAACAACAAAAAGCAAAATCTTGGAGGAGGATTTAATTAAAATCCTGAAAATCCTAAAAGGACAAAGGGATCATCGAGATATGCCTATATATTTAATAAATGGCAAGGAGGTCGCAACACCTCATGAGAATGAATTTGATACTAGTAATCCTAATGAAGAAGACATTGAAATAGAAGAATAAAATCAAGAAAACCAAGAAGACCAAGAGAACTAGGAGGAACAAATTGAAAAAAATATTCACACTAGATGAACTCACCTTGTACCTAAGTTAGAACCCATGGGAGGTATCTGATTTCATATTATGAAATAATTTTAGAATTATGTGAAGTCTAATCATGGTATCCTCACGCAAGATTTTATAGAATCAGATCACCTTGAAAGGGATGTGACTTCAGGTGAACCCTCTTTTCAAGCTCACCCTACTTCCTATCAACCCCTTTACAACATTCCATCCACACAAGAAACTGATTTTTATTCACAAATATATGCTTATAATATGTTACCAAACAATCTTGTTTATACCATTGCTACCACTATCAATCCATACTCAAAAATTCCTATTTTGAAACCAAACTTCTCTTTCCAACTCATTCAATCACAAGGGTTCCAATCACTCCCTCCAAACACTTCCATTCTTATGCAATCACAACCCCTTTCATATTTATCTTACATTTTGTATGATTTTTACAACATATCATATCCATACCAAAAATCTTACCCATATGGTCCTAATCCCATGCACAATTTTTTTTTATACTGAACATAAATTATCATTCAACGACACAATCCAATTACTACCCTCCTTATGGAAACCTAGTAGCACCAAGTGTTCATAATGCACAAACACACCATTTGGAAAATATAGTAAAATAATTGGAACCATGATTGAATCATATGGACCCATTTTCCAACATACAGTTACAAAGAAATGTGTAACCAACATTTAGACCCTTTTATTACCACCAAGACATACCCTAAATATTTTTCAATGCTAGTTCTACCCATTTATAAAGGGACAGAGGATCCTATTTAACATATTAGGATGTTTTGTATAACATATAATGACATTGCATATGATGACATGTTGTTATTGAAAATGTTTTCTAAGAGCCTTGGGGGTATGGCCTTAGAGTGGTACTACCAATTACCAACACACTCCTTAAGGAACTTTGAAGAAATAGTTGAGTTGTTTATGCATTAGTTTGGGACATATATTGAAAGACATATAACAATCAAATATTTGTATAACCTCAAAAAAAGCAAAGATGAGAGCTTTGTTGAATTTTTAGCAAGATGGAGAAAAATGGTAGGAATGTTACATATTGCCCTACCATCTAGGGAAATGTTAGAGATATTATTGGGAACTTACAAGAACTCTCATATGAATTGACAACTGCCACTATAGCTTCATTTGATCAAGCCATTGACTTGGAAAGGAGAGTAGAGGAAGCCCTTATTAGAAGAGGTCAATTGAAAAGAAAAGAAGAATATAAGACTTATAAAAACCAATAAAAAAATAAACATATGGTGGGATATGGGGTCACAGACAACAGACCCCCTATGAATGTTAATGTTGCTAATGTTGCAAAGAAAATTGTATTGAAAGCACCATAAATCCCCCACCATGTAATTTCACCTTGATGAAGGTCTTGCGACAATTTGTGGAAAGAGGCTTGATAGAATTACCAAAAAAATTTCAATCAAATACCTCTCATGTTTGGTATAGACCATATCAACATTATGATTTCCATCAATTTGATGGTCATCCAACAAATACTTATAGGAGATTAAAACACTTGGTGCAATATCTAATTGAAAATGGTAATTTAGAGGTAGAAGGTTCTCCTCCAAACCCTAATCCTCTGGAAAATATGCAAACTCCTACACAATAAACAAATAATGCAAACCAGAATTTCGATATTTTTCAAAAGCCATTACCCAACCATGGTAAAGAAGCAATAAATCAAGCAGATTATAAAAATATCCCTCATCCAACATAATGTGTAGGTATGGTTGGTAACATTACACCATCATAACCTTCACAAAGTATGTTTGTGCCTACGCAATCTATTGTTACAATCAAGATATGGCCAAAGCCTCAATCCCTGTCTCTCATTTATTCAAAAAGTGGATCAAACTTTGAAATAGATATTAGTTCCCTTCATTCTAATAGCTCAAAGGATGAATCAGGACCTATGATGCCCATTATAGATTTGTTATTTCCCAAGGAACCTTTTCCAAGAGTGTTGACAACTCACCCATATTCATGTCAAATACTCCCTTTAGAGCAAGCAATAAATCATAGATCTCACCTCGCCCCAACTACTTCAAATTCTTCACTTATTTCTATACAACCTCTTCTTAAACCAAATAACACAGTAAGCATGATTGGGGCCATAACTAAATAATTGACTCAAATGTAAACATCTAAACCTCAACCACCTGTAACTCAACCAAGTGACATCATTAAATAACCTTTTATCTTGAAGGTACCTCATAAAGGTAAAAACCTAATAAAACCTCAACAAAGAATACCTTTTGACATTAATGAACAACTGGCTAGTACAATAGCTAGAATTTCACTTTTGGAACTTCTTCGATCCTCTCCTATTCATAGGTAAGAGTTGATGAATACCTTAAGTCAGATGATGGTTCCTCAAGCTATAGGACCAACTATTGTAGTTAATGTTTTAGCCTCTCATGGATTCTATTACATTAATTTACATGATAAGGATATTCCTCCTCAAATTCTACATAGAGAAAATCCTCTTTACATAACAACATTAATTGGGGATGTTTGTGTTAATAGGGTATTGATAGATAATGGGTCATCCTTGAAAATTTACACCTATAATTTTTTCAAAATATTTGGACTAAAAAATGAATATTTAAGAACAACTGATATGATCATTAAAGCCTTCAATGATGAAACTCAAGATGCATGTGACATGATGACCATCCCACTACAAGTTGGTCCTAGAACTTTAAATATATCTATTTATATTGTACCTTGTCCAACATCGTACAATATTATTCTAAGGCATCTTGGGATTAATGCAATGAGGGTAGTTCCTTCTACCTTATATCAGTGTGTGAAATTTGAATTCAAAAATAAATTAGTTACCATTAATGGTTATCCTAGACCTTTTGAGATATGTGCTATGACCAAGTCTGTTGATGTCCTATTTTATCCTAGTATATCATTGTTAGCACCTACCTCTTCTAACTCATCCTTACCAACACCTGATAAACTATATTCTTCTAACACACCTTCATTTCCTCACACCAATGATCCTTATGCATCACATATTATCAAATATGAGGTGCTAACTGATTTTTCCACCATACTAGTACCACCTAAATACACCAATTTTGTCGTACAAGAGTCTATCCTCTTGTCTCGACTACTTCCATCTTTGCGTACGACATGCCTACCCCATAATAAAGGAGACATATGCCATGTGGATAATTTTACTTTCATTTCTATGGGATATTCCATGGGTAAAATTATAATTAACAAAATGAAATTAGTCTTTGACAAAGATAGCTTTGCTCATTGCTATTTTTTAGATAGATATACAATTTCCAAGTAAATCATGTGTGATATGGGTTATAGAAAAAAAGGCCTAGGTCACCTGGAAAATAGTATATGTAAGCCTCTTGATTTTGAGGAGTGGCCTGCATTATGTGGTATCAGCTACATCCCCACAAAATACCAACCTTTCCCCTTCGATGATGATGATCACCTAATCACATGAAAAATATTTAGAAAGTCAGCAACATTTGAAATGGATAAAAAAAGGAGGACCCCCTGTTTCCTCCAATAAATATTGTAATGTGCTTTTGGTAATTCATCTCAAAATAATTGCCACTCTCGATGAATGTGTGGAAGGAGATGTATTTTATGATATCGCACATGATGAGATTATGTGAAACAAATTCTTCTTTTATGGGTCCATCCCATGTATAGCGCACATTCAAATGACAAATGTGTAGGATGAATTATAAAATTTATCCTTTGAATAACTTCAATAAATCGATGTCTTGCCCGCTTCTTCCAATTTCAAAAGGGATTTACACATTGTGATAGAAGACATCTTGAAGATTAAAATTGACACTGGAGCTATCCTCGCATGGTTAAAATTATAGCTACTTTGAGTAAATAAATTCAAGCTGAATATATTAGCCTCCTAGTAGGATATCCTAATATATTTGCATGGACTTATGTGGATATTCCTGGCTTAGACCCCATCATAGTCATGCATCATTTAGTGGTTCGTCCTGATGAAAAACCTATGAAAAAAAAACTTAGAAAAA
The DNA here is from genome assembly GCA_028583015.1 of Wollemia nobilis. Classification (NCBI taxonomy): domain Eukaryota; kingdom Viridiplantae; phylum Streptophyta; class Pinopsida; order Araucariales; family Araucariaceae; genus Wollemia; species Wollemia nobilis. The sequence continues at coordinate 5,031,909 of JAQPPZ010001063.1, read as the reverse complement.
TACACCCTAAAATTACCTTATTGGTCAAAGAAGAGCTCCAAAAGCTCTTAGATGTAGATTTCATCCAAGTCATAGATTATTATGACTAGATATCCAACATTATTCTAGTATCTAAAAAAGAGGCTAAGAAAATTAGAGTATGTATAGATTTTAGAGACATCAATGTTGCATGTCCCAAATATGACTTTCCCCTTCCTAATATGGATCAAATTATTGATTTCATAGTTGGAAGCGGGATTTTATCCCTCATGGATGGTTTTTAAGAATATAACCAAATCCGCATAGCACCAGAAGATCAATCTAAAACTACTTTTATCACACCATGGGGAACTTTCTGTTGGAAAGTAATGTCCTTTGGTTTGAATAATGCAGGTGCAACTTGTCAAAAAACAATTACCTATGTGTTCCATGATATGATGTATGAAATTTTGCATGATTAAATCGATGATATTATAGAACATTCTATTAATAAGGAAGATCACATTCCCAAGATTCAATAAGTATTCGATAGACTTCACGAGTACAAAGTCCACCGAAATACGAACAAGTGCATTTTTGGAGTCAAATCTGGAAAGTTGTTAGGATTTATTATCTCCATGTGAGGAATAGAGATAGATCCAACTAATATAGAGGTCATTATGTATATTCCACCACCCAAGAATCTGACTGAGCTTCATAATTTGTAAGCCAAACTTCAATTTATTCGTCACTTCATTAATAGGTTAGCAGATAAATACCAACTTTTTTTGAAGCTTCTTAAGAAAGGGATCTCTTTCAATTGGGATGTTGAGTTTCAAGAATATTTTGAAGCTCTTTAAAAGTACTTGCTTACACCACATGTGTCTATCCCTCCTAAATCAAATAAACCCTTTATCTTGTACATATTTTCTTCGAAGCTAGCATTGGGAGCAATGCTCACCCAACATGATAAGAAAAATAAAGAGCGAGCAATCTACTGCATTTGTATAATTGGAGTAAGTTATGAGACTCGCTATACACCCTTGGAAAATATTTGTCTTGATGTTGTGTTCTCTACAAAAAAATTACACCATTATATGCTCAATCAAAGAACATTTGTCATAGAAAAATTTGATCCATTACATTATTTGATGAGTAGACCTTACTTATCAGGGTGAGCAGCAAAATGGGTCTCACCTTAAGCAAGTTTGACCTAACTTTTATTGGCTAAAATTCCATCAAAGGATAATTTATAGTGGACCAACTTGTTTTTGCTCCCCTTGAATCTACTCATCCTTTAACAATATAATTTCTAGATGAATGTCTTAATTTAAAGGATGAGCACTCAAACTCTTGGTCTCTATTCTTTGATGGAGCTCATTGTATGAGTGGTGCAAGTGTAGGCATTATATTGGTATCTCCATAGAAAAAATTAATACCCTTATCATTTAAGCTCCAATTTGCTTACACAAATAACACAATATAATACAAAGCTTTAATCCTTGGCTTATGCATAGCTCTAGCCCTAAAAATTATAGTTTTGTCTATTTTTGAAGACTTGCAACTCATGGTAAACAAAATTAATAACATATACTAAACCCGAGATGAGAAACTCCATCCTTATAAATAATTTTTCCAAAATATTATATCTATTTGAAAAAGTTACCATTCAAGCTATCCCCCGCACTAGCAATTGCTTTGCAGATGCTTTGGCAGTAGTTGCTTTCCTCATATCCTTGGAGTTGGATTATGATCATGCCACTATTATCATTCATCAACTCTAAGAGCCCAACTCGTTAGAATATATCCTAACACCTCTAAATGTCTTCGCAATTGGAGAAACATCATCATAATATTGGTATACAAATATCATTAATTTCCTCTGGAATGGTTCATTTCTAGGTGGTTCAGATAGAAACCAGTGTAGACTCCTACGTAAATGAGTTTTTCTCTTTATCATCATAGGCAATAATATTTATAAGATGTTTTTTAAATGCATTCTCCTAATATTCCTCAACATAGAAGAATCTCAAAAGGCTCTAAGTGAAGTGCATGATGGATATTGTGATGAACACTTCAGTGGTGGTGCTATAGCCAAAATGCTCCTACAAATGGGTTATTATTAGTATTACATGGAGAAAGACACAAATGATTATGTGCATCGATGTGAAAAGTGCCAATGACATGCAAATATTGTCCATGCTCCTTCTCAAAGCCTTCAAAATATTTCTTCCCCTTGGCCCTTTTCCAAATGGGGCCTCGATATCATTGGGAAGGTCAATCCGGTTTCATCTTATGGCCACAATTTTATAATAACATCAACCGAATACTTCACAAAATGGGTAGAAACTATGCCATTGGCTTCTTATACAGGAACCCAAGTCTCTAAATTAATTTTTAATCAAATTATATGTATATTTGGGATTCCCTCTACACTTGTTTCTAATAATGGAACTTGTTTCAAAAATAAATATATGAAAAAACTTTGTGAAAAATATAAAATCCAGCATAGATGGTCTACTCCTTATTATCCACAAGGCAATGGCCAAGCAAAAGCATCTAATAAAACCTTAATCAAGATGTTAAAAATATTGATTAATAAGTCGAGTTGAGACTGGCACATCCAGTTATATCCGACCATATGGGCTTATAGGAACTAGTGTTCAAACTCCTACAGGTGCTTCCCCTTTTGTCTTTGTCTATAGTGTTGAAGTTGTCTTCCCTTTTGAGCTTGAAGTACCTTCTTTAGGGGTTCTACTTCAAGACGCCAAAGTAGGAGATGAATATTGTGCTAGATGATTAAGTCAACTAGAATTGTTAGATGAGAAGCGCATAAATGCCTTAGAGCATCTTCACGCCTACCAAGAAAAACTTAAAATATTGTATTCAAAGAAAGTCCATAATAGGTCTTTTGAGGTTGATGACCTGGTTCTTAAATAAAATTAAATAAAACACTAATGCTTGAATAGATCTTAAAGGTAGATTTAAACCAAATTGGTTAGGACAATTCATCATAACTACTAAATTTGGATCAAGTGCATATCATTTGGCCACACTAGATGGAAAAGATCTTAAAGAGCCAATGAACATAATGCATCTCAAAAAGTACTATGCATAAAATCTATCTCACCATTGTACATAGCCATCTTACATTCTATACATAAAGCATTTGTTGCATTTATCATATAGTTCATTCTATAATTTCACTCATAAATCATTTATTATGTAGTTGCATTTTTTTTGCACATCCCACAATTGATTTTGGTCCAATTGCATATGTCAAATAGTCACATCCAATTATTATGTTATTTAAATATCATACATGTGCTATCAATTTCATATTCAATATTGGTCCTTTTGACATGATTTAGAGTCTATCTCAAACCACTCACACAATTCATACTTTAATAAAATCTTGATTTTGGATATTGATTAAAAATATCTCTTGAATCAAACCACATTTCTCATCAAGAAAATTTTTGAGTTTTGGGAACTGATTTCATCATTTTTGAACCAACCACATATCACACTTATTAATAAAATCTTGCATCAAGATAAGGATGACACCTCGATTGGTTTGAACCTTGAAGTGAAAAGTCTTCTTGCTTGTCCCATAATGCCTATATTCCAAACTAATTATGCAAATAAATACACAAACAAATAATAATAAATCATCAAGTAGTAAGGATAGGGTAAAAATTCTCATTGGACTTGTTGAGAATTTGATTTCCCAAAGCTTAGCAACTCCAAGTAGTAAGGATAGGGTAAAAATTATCATCGGACTTGTTGAGAATTTGATTCCCCAAATATTGGAGATACAAATAAATATACAAAAAATAATAATAAATCTCTAAGTTGTAAGGATAAAACTGCATTTCAATCCAGATGGTTAGGTAGTCTGATTTCCCAAAACTTAAAAATCATATCATTTTACTATGGGGCTAACCTCCACCGAGGCTATAAACACTTGACTATAGTAAAGTATGCTCATGCATGGTGACATGTCTCTCTTGAAGAGATCTCTGACCACACATAAGGACAATCTAGCCTCTTGGTTCTCTCCATGACTAGTCTAGTCTCTATCTCACTCAAGATTGGTAAATAAATCCATTTTTGCACACATAATGGTTCTTAAATTGACTTTCATCATTACCCTATGCAAAATTATCAAATGAAATTCATAAGCACACACATTTAGTTCTTGAGATATTTACATCATAATTAAGATCAAGGTGGGGAAATAATGCACAAATCACACACACTGGTTCTTGATAAAATTGATTTCATCTCAAAATAACCAAGGTTCTCCTTAAATTTTGATTGGCTAAATGTTACTATATCTCCATAGATCTATATTACTTTTAGTGTAGGCAATTGAGGCTAAATAAAAAATTAGTATTGCATCATATCTACCACCTTAGTACAATGTATTCTTAGTCATTTGATGCATCATATTGCATTACCCAAAATTTGTATTGATCATACATAATTTCATGGTCATATAGTTGCATAAGGACTTCACGATGATGGCATCAAGCAAACCTAGTAATATTTCTTACACTAACTTGACACTAGGAATATTATGCCTATCACAAACCCTCTATCCCATTATTTATGCTCAATCATTCATACTATATCTTACTTCCCCTTAAGTTTTAATAAAAATTAATCTTAAGGTTATACATTACTTATCACCAACCATGTCATTTTAAAATATCAATCTCAAACTACTTTTGGATAATAACCCTTCAATGTTAGCATAACAACAAAACCTCACACAAGATCCACTCCATGACCACATGCAAGGGGTAAACTCCATTTAAGTTCATACACAAACACACATCCTTGAGGCTTATTGTTGACTGATCAAAATCATAAGGGTATATTTCCCAACACACTCTTTCTACAAAAATCAAATCACATTACAAATATCAATTACACTACATCAAATCACACTTTATCTCCCTACAATCAATATCTTGATTAAGCATGATAAAAAGTGCATTAGAAATCAAACATGATTGTAAGCATCATAATGTAATATCATCAAAAAACAACAAAAATAGATTGCATTTGCATGATACATAAAATAAAATACAAATAGCACTATGGTATTACTCTAAAAAAAAGGTACATTTGTATGTGTAGACTTGTATGCCACAATAAAAAAAATTGACATACTTAATCAATAATATAGTATGTCACAAAACAAGATCAAAGCCTAGATATTTTTTCATCTTATACCTCTCCTGGTGATGGCCTAGGTAGAGACATGTTCACGGATCGAGTAACTATTCATTAACTAGACCGCATGCCACTCCAACTCTGACTCGGAGCCATATTTGGGGGCAAAGCCACTCTTTGACCCTCTGGTACTACCTTCTAGTACAAGCCTCGATAAAAGGCCTCCTATTGATAGGCTCTCATTAGCTCTTTTTTTTATGATGCTTTAAGTTACTTGTACTCAAAAGTATAGGTCTACTGGAAGGTGCACTCCTCAGACACTACACCTTGGCTCGTGCCTATGATAGTTGTGTCTCTAGATCTTGGATCAGCTATGTCGCCCTCCATCCAAATGATATCCACTTTGTGAATTGGTCATGCTATTCTTTCTAGAGCTCAAATCCAGTAAACCATGTAGTAAAAATGAATTAGGGTTTTACCCTATTCCCCATTTTTAACCTTGCTTTTTTCCTTTTTTTTTGCTATGCCATTTCAAGTTTCATGAGAAATAAAATTTTCCTCTTGAAACTTGAGTAGGCACCCCTAACACATAATTTTATGCATTAATTTTCATACAAAATTAAAAAAATAAAAATCACATAAATTTTAAGTGACATTTTTAGGTCAACATTTTGTCTTAAATGATCTACTCATTTTTTATCGATATTCATCATTGATATTTGCACTTTAAAGTGCCTACATCTTTCTTTGATGCATTTAGTACTCATAAATGTGCCAAAGATGGGGTAAAATGTAGACACATAATTTTGATCCATATCAAAATTCTCTAACTTCCCAAAGTTAATATTTCATCATCATCACCTTTCCTTTTCACACGGGTTGATTTTAATCACACATTACTTTTATTTTTTCATTTTTGCTCTCTTTCTAGCATTTCCACTCTCTTTCTATCACTTTCACTCTTATTTTAGCATTTTTTCTCCTTGCAAAAAATTTGATGGCTTTGGAGCGAATTTGTGTAATTGGGAGCGAAAATACCAAATTTGGCAATTTGGCTGAATATGACAACTTGTCAGGATTCCATTCTAATGGAATTCGTTCTCTAATATCCATTATACGTTGGCTCCCAAAGCTGGCTTGCAAATCTACCCAAATTGGCAATTTGTCCAGTCTAGCCTAACAACCAGAATGACGACCTAAATTAACCTAGCTAATGTCATCCTCCCACATTGGTAAAAATATTATAAAAGGAGCTCTTTGGATCTTTAGTAGACCTGATGGTGGAATCCAATTAAGAGTTAACTATTTATTTTCCTATGATAGAAAAGGTCTTTTCAAACTAGGTTTGTTTATTGTAGGTGGAGCCAAGAAATAGATTCTTTGATTACATATTTCTAGAGCACAACTCATTGTTGGAGTACTTCACCTCACAACCATCACCTTGTGATGCTCTATTACGATCAAGCACTATACGAAACATATTTTAGGATTTTTTGGCTATATTTTAGTTGTGTTTTTACATGAACCTTAGAGTTTAATAAAAATTAATCAAATTCATGGGATAACTCTCTCTAGTAGTGAATTTTCTCATTTGAAAGTGAATTTGCTCATTTGAAAGTGAATTTGCTCATTTGGAAGTGAATTCAATCATTCGGAAGCGAATTCACTTCACAGTTAGCAAAATCGTGCAAATATCATTCTAGGGGTAATTTAGTATTTGGATCAACTATTTTTCTCTGCATACTAGATTCATACTATTTTGTATTGCATACCATATCATTTATTGCATATCTTTGTTATTTTATTGTAGCTTTTTTATTCATAAATAGTCTTTTCAATTCTATTATTTTATGTACGATTGGTTAAAATACCAAAGGGATCTGACTGCTACACCATCAATATCAAACCTATAGTGGCTTAAGCAGATCCCCGAACCCTAACTTCAAATTTTAGTGTTTTATTTGACAAGTTGCAGGTCCATCGCAAGTTCACTCTCAAAACAATAATTTCACTCATAGAGCCAACAATCCATGAATTCGCATAGCAATGAGAGAATTCACTCCACAGGCAATAAATTTATCTCTTTAAAACATATGAATCAGATAAGTATTTGATTTCTTTAGTTTTGATTCAGTTTTTCAATTCCTTGTATATTTTATAGATTTCATTTGTAGATCATCTTCATAACATAAGGAAAATACAAAAAAATACATACATACATATATATATATATATATATATATATATATATATATATATATATATATATATATATATATATATATATATATATATATATAGATATGCATAGGTAGCATGGAAATATCATCTTGCATCTATAGATTCATTGCATTATAGCCGGTTCTAAAAATTTCATGTTCATTATGTGTTGCTTTCATAAAAACTGAAATGCATGTAGTCTAAGTATAGTTGCACTTTGCCCAAACTTTAGGTGTATGTTATACAAAAGAGCTCATAAATTTTTTTACATTGCATAGACATGAAAACCATCATTATAAGTTTCTTGTTTAACCTACCATAATTCGTTGACAACCACCAAAGAGGGTACGACACAAGTACCTCTCATATAAGGTGTAGGTCCTTTATTTCCCACCGCCTTCCAGGTGCAGATCCATTAGCCTGAAGGAAAGGGGTGTGAAATTTTGAGTCTACAGTCTACCTAATAAAAAAATTATAATCAATATCAAACCTATAGTGGCTTAAGCAGATCCCTGAACCCTAACTTCAAATTTTAGTGTTTTATTTGACAAGTTGCAGGTCCATTGCAAGTTCACTCTCAAAACAATAATTTCACTCATAGAGCCAACAATCCATGAATTCGAGTAGCAATGAGAGAATTCACTCCACAGGCAATAAATTTATCTCTTTAAACCATATGAATCAGATAAGTATTTGATTTCTTTAGTTTTGATTCAGTTTTTCAATTCCTTGTATATTTTATATATTTCATTTGTAGATCATCTTCATAACATAAGGAAAATACAAAAAAAATACATACATACATACATACATACATACATACATACATATATATATATATATATATATATATATATATATATATATAAGATATGCATAGGTAGCATGGAATTATCGTCTTGCATCTATAGATTCATTGCATTATAGCCGGTTCTAAAAATTTCATGTTCATTATGTGTTGCTTTCATAAAAACTGAAATGCATGTAGTCTAAGTATAGTTGCACTTTGCCCAAACTTTAGGTGTATGTTATACAAAAGAGCTCATAAATTTTTTTACATTGCATAGACATGAAAACCATCATTATAAGTTTCTTGGTTAACCTACCATAATTCGTTGACAACCACCAAAGAGGGTACGACACAAGTACCTCTCATATAAGGTGTAGGTCCTTTATTTCCCACCGCCTTCCAGGTGCAGATCCATTAGCCTGAAGGAAAGGGGTGTGAAATTTTGAGTCTACAGTCTACCTAATAAAAAAATTATAAGCCTTGATTTACATATTAGTTGGCTCTTATTATTCTATTTACATCTTTATCTTGATCTTATTATATTGTGGCTATCATATATTTGATCCTATGATATTTATCTTGTGAGTTTTGCATTTATATTAAGGTTGTATAAGCCATCCAAAACTTGGTGTAGAATAGAGAAAAGGTCCAAGCAAAAAAATGTTCTAAGGGAAAATGGTTAATGTGCATAAAACAAGAAATCAAAAGCTCATATGGCATCTAACAAGAGACTTTGTAAAATTCCCAAAGGCATTAGGCTTTTGAAGTGATGATGTCATCATCATAAGAATAAAATATGAGTAATCTAAAATGAATTCCAAATATAAAATAAATCTAAGGCATAGAATTTGGCAACAAAACTTGGTATCTAGTATAGGTAAATGAATTTATGTGCAGAAGTGGCCAAACTCTAGAAATAATGATATCATCAAAAGAGAAGAAGATCTCTAACACCCAAAAAAAGGAATATAGAGTTTGGCAAGAAGAAATAGCATATTAATTAACATTCAACCAATATAAACAAGTCAATATCAAGTAGTATGTCCTCACACTACTATATTATACAAGAATTCTTTAGAATCATCCTAATAAATAAGGTCATGCATGTTGATTAGTCACTAGAAATCATTGTTGTTAGAAGACATCACTGACCAAAGGGTCATCCATCACACACCTACCCATACTTAGTTGGATAAGTGTAATAGAAAGGAGTGGACTATCATTATATGGCTAGAATCCAATGATGCAGCATGCAAGTCAACTTCACAAAATAAATATGTGCCACACATGTTAGTAAGACATACTTGAAGTAATTAAGCATAGATAACCTCAATATGATATCCAATTCCTACACCTATCCTAATAGGATTGCAGTCTATATTATAGGCAATCATGCTAAGCTAACTAAATGCATTGTAAAACTAGTTATACTTGAATGTAGCTCATTCAAATGGTCAGATATTTAGTATTTAAAATTGTATATTATGTGATGATCATACTATTCACCTTTAAATAAAAACTAGGTTGCTATTTGACCTCTTTCTCAAATTATTGTAGATCATATATATGCCAACTTAATTGTTAACGATTCTTGTTAAAGCTACGTGAATGATTCATTCTATTACAATTATTTTACTTTCTAGATTTATTTTTATTAGTTCCTAGAATGCTTTATAATGTTTAAGTTCTTATAATATTAAATGCTCTATAATATGGATAGAGAGTTAGTCTATTAGGTAGTCTTGTTTAAAGTGTAATACTCTCATGATTTATGTCTCTTGATGCCTCTAAATCTGTGCCACTTTAAGTCTAGCCTCTAACTTTATGCATTTTTTACATTAATCTTCAACCCCCATTTCCCTTTTTGATAGTTAGTGTATCTAGAACCATATAAATCAACCTACTCAAAAGGATGAGTTGAAAACCCTAGTTTTTGGGCCTTAGAATCTTGGCCAAGGTATTGAGGGTGCAACTCATCCACTTAGGCATATTTTAGACCACGACATGAGATACTGTATATTTATAGTTATGTGTGGTTGAGATTGTGTTTATTTTTGTTTTCATGTTTTGATGTATATGTTCACTAATCCCACTAACACACAAAAAAGAACCTATAATATTTGGTGCATTTCCATTCTTAACTTAGGCTAGTTAGATTAGTTGGTTTTACTAATTTTATTTCTATACCTTTTTGTGGCAAGCACCTAGTAGATTAGGTTAGATTCAAAGGTAAGGTCGAAAGGAGGGGGTCAAATATTACATACCAAAAAGGAGTTGATATTGGTAAAAAAACCAAGAGGTCATCCAAATAAATCACATTCCACACTCCATAGATTTCTTTAACTAGTGTTCCAAACAAACTATAGGTATCAAATGGACCTAATGATGCTACATTATAGGTGGTCACAGTGCCCAAAGTGTAAGGTCTATTTTTTATCCCCAATAGTTCTTTTGGCACACTCTATGAAATGTCCTCACCCTACCATAATAAATATAGTTGTAAATGCTCTAAATAAATAGAAGAACATCATAAAGAAAAAAGAGTGGGTCATTTTTCAAACATCTAGTGCCAATCCTAGCAGACCTAAGACAAAATATTTCTACTTGACACTCATGTGCAGGGATAAGATCATCCACAATTTCTTGGTGGATTCCAGGGTAAGTACCTTGGTCATGCCTAAAAGGATGGTTGAAATATTAGAGTTAGCTTCTAAACCAATCAATAAATAAGTGGTATAGATAGATGAAACTCCAATCCTTGTCTTTGACCTCATCAAGGACTTGAAACTTTTACAATAAACATACCCCAATGTGACTGTCATTTAGGAGGTAGCAATGATCAATTTACCTATATCATTTGGCCTATTCCTCTTCCATAGTTTCACAAAAAATACTAGAGGGTACCTCTCCTTGCATTAGACCAACATGTTCCTTAGGACCTGATAGGACACCAAGATGAAAGTTCCTTTTAAGCCCTTTAACATGCATCATGTGGAGCATATTCCAACAATCAAGGTTGAAGAAGAATAGGATTTTTTAGTCATAAAACAAGAGGTATAACCCAATACACTTATTGATAAGGTACACAACTACATACAAAATGACTAGATTTATGAATGGGCTAACAACACATAGGGATCAAAACTATGCAAGGATATTAGACTAACCATAGTAGGAACATATATTATCCAAGAAGACGAGCTCACCATATTGTATGCAACCAAACCTATAAGAACACACCACTCACTAGAACCAATAGAGCACACACCCTCATAGTTGAACAACTAGGATAAACATAAGTTTGGATTGCTTTGGTCTGAGCATTGCAAATTTTGATAAGGAACCCTTATGTGCAATGGTTGGCATGTGAAAACATGCTAGACCATGTACTACAATGTAAATAGGTATAATTTAAATAAATATAGTAAGATCCAAGTCTATAGTTGTAGACACCAAAATCTAGCATCCTTCAGTTCACATTCACCACCTCACCATCAAATCCTACATAATAAAGATATATCCCTGAGTTCTAACTTAGGGATATAAAATCCTGCACATCATTATACTTTCCTAATTTATTTAATTTATAAAAACACCCTAGGATACCCTGTCTACCCATTAGACATGTGTCCTGGACACTTCATCCAACATCCATGCCACATCTTACCCACTCATGTCCCCTTTGTCCTTGCACATGAGACAGATTCCCAACACCCATGCCACAACTCCTTTGTTGTTGTCCCTTTATCCCTTCACATAAAACAACATCCCACATCCCACTCCACTTGGAGCCACATCACCCCAGTTAAGTGAGCCACACTGAGTGACTCACTGTAACTACCCCTTCCACCTGGCAGTCCAGGTTTAACCCTTGGAAAATTAGGCTTACCGCCTCACATTCCCCTCCAAAGCCCCAGTCAACCTATAAAGACACCATAAATCCACCAAACAGAGAGACCTGAATTTACATACTAATAGGCTACCAAATTAGATCTGGATCCGACGAGAAGTTGAGGGTGCAAGCCGAACTTTGACCATTGGCTCAAATTTTGAGGTAATATTTTGTTCAACCGAAATTGCCCGTCCGTGGTTTCATAGTCGAGAACACACATTCGCGGTTTCCATCCCGCAAACTAAGCTTTTGTGGTTCCATAGTCCCAAGAATAGAAACATGTTTCATTGATAGAGATTAGTGATTTGAGTAGTAAGCAAGGTTTTATTTGTTATTTGTTTTACATTGTCTGTTGTTCATCCATATCGATAATAGGTTTATGTGTAGCATTGGATTTATTGTTTGAATATACGGGTGCTACTAATCCCCTTTGCTAGTTTGCATGTGTGTAGGTAATAGGTATCTTGGATAGGCTGCTGAAGTCGGAGTGGTCCCGTGCTGGATACCAAAGCCCACTCACCTTTTGAAGCTACAACTGGATACGAGGAGAGCATTGTACATTGTAGAAGATCTGGAAAACTCCCAGAGAGAAATTTGTATCACATTGAGGCCAAGATTGTAACATTGTACCCAAGCTACTTGGGGCAATCTGAAACATTGTAAATCTGTATCACGAGAGTCAATATATAAAGGATTTCATTATTTTGGGCAATCTCTTTGTGTCTGTGTGATTTTATATTGCAAGTGCTCAAGTATTCTAGTTACAAAAAATGGTGATCATGGTGGGACCTCCCAAGGGTTTCATTTTGTTTTGCCTTGCTTTATTTTAATCTTACTAATATTTGTTTGCATGTACAGGTGCTAATAATTTGAAACGCGCAAGAATTCAATCTCGGGTTGGTGAATCTGGATTGTGATTAAACTATCACTATGAAATCATGCATCCACGGTTTCTAATTTGTGAAATTGCACATCCGTAGTCTCTAACTTTAGGAAACGTGCATTCACGGTTGTTGCATTGTTGAAATGCAAAATAACAGTTGAAAGCAGAAAGGAGCAGCGAAAGGAACACATGTATGTACCCTGTGTCATATTTTTAATTGCTCCTTTAGTTCTGGATTTAGGCTGCATTTAAGTAGATTAAGGGTTTCAATTTTGTATGCAAATTCTTGCATTTAGGTCTTAGGATAGAAAAATCTACTTAAATCTTGCATTCATAAACATAATAACAAAGCAAAATAAATGAAAATCTGCATATGCATAGTAGGGAATAATCATATTGCATGTACCAAGTTAAAAATAATCCAGGTATTTCTATTTCAGGGTTTGGTCTTGTATTCGGATTTTTTTCTATTGATAGAAAGGACCCACATATCTGCGGTTGGGATTTCCCAAATGTGCATGCATGGTTGGAAAACCGCGTACCCATGGTTTACCAAAACTAATCGCCCACCTGCGGTTAAATTTGTTAAATAGAATTGGGCCGAGTCTTACCTAGATTTGCAATTTTACCCCTAATATGATTTTGTCTGCTATTCTATGTCTTTCTTGCTTTCTGCATTAGGCATAAAAATAGAATTGCATGTTATATTTGCATCGCATGATAGAAAACAAAACATTCACACACACACACACATATAATTAAAACATTGGTCCGGTTGGATTTCATCACCAACCCCCAATTCAGATCGGTGACATTGGAATTCATCTCCTTCCATCGGATTGCCCCCTAGATCATCCGTAGATAGGATAAAAGCGCTCTTTAAGCTGGTATAATTCATTGGTATTCAAGTTGTCTCCCACTATTGGAACGATTGTTGAATCATAGTGGAAGGGTTAGGCAAACCCCCCACTAGGATTTAAGCGGTGTACCCTAGCCTATTTTGAAAAATCACGCTTGGTGCTAGTGTTCTTAATCACCATATTCATTGAGTTCTATTATTCTATTAAAAAAAAAAACAAAATCTCTTCAAAAACTTAAAAAAAAACACACAAAAACACACCGAAAAAAAAAAAATTCAAAAACTTAGTGCAAACTAGGGTCAAACACTTTGTATGTTTATTTTCTTGGTGTGTTGTATTGCATTGTACTTTCTTTTTCATTCACATAGATAGCATATTAGAGTATGGTAGTGACTCATAATCAAGCTAAGAGATTAGTTTCAAACCAAAGTCAGTGGTCATCCCTTATGGCCTCTCAGTCTGGCAATGTCCCTCACACTTCGATGGTGGGACAAGTAGAGATACCCCTTTCTATATCCCCAAGTATTGATATAGGGCTTTCTAGTAATGCCCCCAACATAGTCATAGACATTATGCATAGAGCTACTCACATAGCTATACCTGAGACACCTAGGAGTGAACCTCTTGCAATAGTATACAGTCAGGCCACCATGATAGATATGGACACTGTTAGAATGTACTTGAATGCAGCTGGAATGGTATTCCCATCATTACCACCAATCTCCATCTCATCATGTGTTGTACCCTCATCACAACAAGAATCCATATTCACCTATCCACAACAGTCACAATGGATTTTCACCAATCCTCTCTTTGAGTTGGCCATTGTAGCATTAGCCAATCAACCATTGTCATCCGACAAAATTCCCCCCACATTATCACAAAAAATGACCATTACCACTAATCCCTTGTATGAAACAATCCCTATTGTTTCGCAAGCCCCAAAATTCATTCCTCCATCCACACTTGTAGGACATACATCTCATACCATTCCATAGTCAGTGGTAATACCCTTTGCTACTTACCCCCCATCCACCTCCACTACCATGGTTGTTCCACAACCAACTCAGTCCACCACATCATAGGTAGCAGTCCCTATGTCAAATACAACTGATATGCAATAAGCTTTCTTACAGTTGTAGCAAATGATTTTAGATAATTCTAACCGTAGCATAAACCCTGACCCTAATCGACATTTGCAAGGGATTGAGCAAAATCTTCCACCTACATATTATCAACCTAATGCCTTTATCCAAGATCCATCTTGGGTAATGCGTCCTCCCTCTACCACTATTGTTCACAATCAACCACCACACCCATATGCTAATGTAGTAGGTCAGCATAATACCATACCTTCATCACCCCATCCATATCATAACATCCCTCAACATCCATACCATAACACATTTCTGCCAAACACATCTTATCATCCTCAACCTACATACAATCCACCCCATTACCAGCAGCATCAAGTACATTCGAGTGTCAGTCCTGTAGATGATCCTAGATACCAGTTTTTACAGAGTCAGATTGATAGTCTTGCCATGCAAACCCTAGGCTTGCAATACCAAAAAACAACTTTAATGCAACTACTCAATCATCCTATTTATGCTTCGGTACCAGAACCGCCATATCCACATGATTTCCAAATACCAAAGATTGAATTTAAAGGAGAAGAGGATCCTAGAGAGCACATAACGATATTTGTGAATGCATGCTTCATAATCAAAAGTAGTGATGCATTGCTATTACATACATTTCCTCAAGCATTAGGGGGGAAGCCCAAGACTAGTACAATCATCTCCCGCATCAAAGTATTTTCACTTTTGAACAACTAGCAAACCAGTTTCTGGAAAGATTCACCCTAAATGTTAGAAAACAAACAACATTGACTGATTTAATTTATCTAAAACAATATAACGATGAATCAGTCTATAACTTTGGCAACATATGGAGATCAGTCATGATCAAGTTACCATTTTCACTCCCCATGCCAGAGATGATACGAATGTTCATGAAGAGTTTTGGTAGATCCATATCTTCATTACTACAACTACAATAGTATAGAACATTTGATGAGGCACTCACCCAAGAAAAACTGATTGAAGAAATAAAAAATCAAGAAGGCAAGATTAAGCCTAAGAAGAAAGAGTGGCATAATAAGAATCAAAAGGGAAATAACCATAGTCAGTCCAAGACTGCACAGGTTAATTATATAGTTTTGAGCCAACCATAATCAAATCAACTGGTTCAAACACAAATCCAACAACCCCAACAACCACATCAACTGAATTATCAAGCAATTCCACCCCCACAACAGGCACAAAATCAGACACAACCCATGGAAAGGCAACAACGTCATTTTAAACCAAAAATAAATTACACACCAGTACAAGAGTCATATTCATTAGTATTTCAGAAGTTGTATGTGACAAAACTTTTTAATTTACTGAAAATGAAACCTGATGATCCTAAAAAACCAAAGACAAAAGGTTACAAAGAACACCTATTTTGCATCTATCATAGACAAAGAGGACATGGTATTGAAGCAATCAAAATTGACAACCCACTAGCCCAAAATAACCAAAACCTAGGCATATATCAGACACCTTTGCCACATCGAGAGGTGAATCAACAACCGGCAGAAGCATCAACTTCTATAGTTCCTCCCAATCAAGTTAATTATAGGGGCTATCAGTATAGTTACCCATGGACAAAGGCAAGGTAATCGTACAACCCAAGCTATGGTAGCATCACCAACTAATGTGCCCATACAAGTTGGATCGAGTGGGACACCACTACCATTCCACAACCGCCCTGTTGTTACATTGAACAACCGGTTGACACAAAGTTTGAAGATGGCTTTAGCAAAATTGTCAATTTATGAACTAATACAACAATCAACACCTCACAGGGAAGCATTGATGGAAATTTTAAAGTCTATTCAGGTACAATCAGAAGACCCAAATGCGTTCAATTCCTTTGTGGGTAGTGTGCAAATGTGTATGGAACCCTCGATAGTATTCTATGACTTCAAGGAAAAACAAATATCAGCAGATTCACCAGACCCACCATTGCACATAGTGGCTCGCATTGACAGGAAACCCTTCAAGAGAGTGCTTATTGATACAGGTTCTTCAATAAACCTCATTACCACACTTGCCATGATGAAGCTCAATGTCCCATCATCTCACATCACAACATCCACATTCATTCTTAGGACCTTTAATGACGCTTTATGCTCAACTATAGGGAATGTTGTTCTTCCCGTCATAGTGGGGGTGAAAACAATACATGTTCTCTTTCACATCTTGGAATGGGAAATCCAATATAACATACTTCTTAGATGCCCTTGGATTAGGGAAATGAAATGTGTACCTTCAACCTTGCATCAATGCTTAAAATATGTGCATGAAGGCAAAGGACATTGCATACTAGCAAACACTGAACCTTTCAAATACTGTAACTTTATTTTAAATCCTTATGAGCCTTTACTCCCATCAACACATCAAACCATCCAACCACTAGTCATTAGAACAATTCCATCAAACACCACATCATCAAAATCACCCATTCTAGAAGAGTTGCCTATAGTTGATCCGACTTTCACATCCAAAAGTTACAGCTCAGCACATCCTTCAAATACTGCATTCCATTTTCAAATTACACCCACTCATCCTGCTAACCAATGGTCAGTCCCATCTAGCACACTTCCAGATTCAAAGCCACCTTTCACATTCAAAGCACAACCCACATCATCAGCCACTACTTTGTAGTCATTAGAACTCATAGTCTCACAAATAGGGCCGCCTGTTAGAGATAATCCAATGCCGCCAGCAGAGCCAAGACCTAATGCTTAAGAACCCTCTTCATCCATTGAGCCATTAGCCACACAACCATCTAGAGTTGCAGTACACCTCGCCAATCCAATTATTGGTGAGTACATCATTGAGAGTGTCACGGTTACACCATCTATCGAGTCAGTCAAATATTATGGTCACCCTCGTGACCCACATTTATCTATTGGTGATATATATACAATGGGTTATTAGACAAATGCAATCAATTTCATATATGGAGGGATGGATTCTTCATCGGGCCCATCCCCTCAAAATGAAAACTCTTTACAAGAGTTTAATGAAAACATTGTTTATCTATCGAACCCAAGTTTCCTAGTCAGATATTTTTGAAGGGTTAGTTGGCAAGGATATGGACTTGGAAGACATGAAAAAGGTCCTCACCACATCATTGAACCAAAATATAGAGAGCCAAGTGACCGCTCTAGTCTAGGCTATAAACCTTCCATCGCAAGCTCTTCGTTTAATCAAGTTTTCTACGAACTGGACATAGAATACGAACAAGAGGAGGAAAAGAGCGATGATGAGGATGAACATAATGATGAGGGTGAACAACTAGAAAGTAGATACCACATATACAATTTTTACCCTCGAGAGCAAGCTTTACAATGAGAGGCAGATTATGAAGATCCTACTGTGATAGCATACCTTAGGCAAGACCTTGAGCCACTAATGCTAGGACCTCATACAAACGCTAATGGATTCTGGATAAGTGACAGTGATGATGATGAAATTGAAATGATTTTTATCAACCATGCTCTTGAGATACATGCCAGGAGAATGCTCCAAGATGAAGAACATCCTAAATGGTTTAATCAAGAAGAAGAAGAACCTTAGGAAGAGATAATATATGGAGAAGCCATGCAAAAAGGTAACTACTATCAGCATAAGTTTCCAATAGACTGCACACTTTTTCGGTTGAACAAAGAGTGTGAGGGTCCTAAACCAGAACCTCCTCCATCACATTGGCAAAGCATACAACAAAATCAATCACACATATTAGGTCAGTTGCAACCTAGAGAATACGAGTCATCAATTCTTGAATCGCGACCACCTCATTTCCATCAAGTCAATGATGAGGCCTGGAAATGCCTCAATCATAGCATGTTTTGAACATTAAAATTGCCTAAAAACTCTTATGTTTAATCTGATATGCTAGTTAAGTTGATTCAATATGTTGTGTATTAACTGTTTGCATGATCAATGTATTAGAAATACTATATTCTGATTTTTATAGCTTTTTGCATAGTTTTATGTTATTTTGTTATGACTTGCTAAAAGAGAAATATGCTTAGGTTGATAGCAACATTTCACTAGTTTTATTTTAATATGTCTCAAGCATTCATTTTATCTAAATCTAGAAAACAGTGCAAGCAAATTGTTACTGTGCAGCAAAAACTGGTTTTCCAATGTAAATTCTAGCCAGCTGCCAATGAATGGCAAGGCATAGAATTCACACATGGAAAGATATGAAGACCATTGAAATCTGATCTTGAGAGATAACCCACCTGAGAAATGTAGAGGAAATCATTTAAATAGCACACACTTTTTCATTTTGAAGTCTCTTCGAAATGAACAGACATATTTGAAATGAGAAAACATAGTCTCTTTGAAATAAGCGGATCTTCAGAATGAGAATTGTAGTCTCTTCGGAATGAGCCACTTATCTTCGGAATGAAAACATAATGTGCTTTTTGACTTGTTGAATGATTTTTGATGTTGTAAAAAGGGAAAGAAATATTGAAAAGGGTAAGGTAAAATATCTCCCATCTTACTTTGTTGTCCTTGCCGACCAAAGCCACCATTTATGGAAAGATCAAGTTTGATCCTCTTCCAGGATAAAACCAGGATAAGCTGCAGCATAATAGGATTAGATCTTTAGGATAGAAATGATATATTCTCAGTTTGTAAGTATATCTTAGGACATCTATAAATATGGCTCCCATCTAGGTTGAGCTAGAGATATGGAGAGAGAGGAGAATAGGAGAAAATAGGCAAGTAGTGTAATAGTAAGAAAAATGATTGTTATAGTCCTGTAACAGGTTTTTAGCAGCAATACTGTAATCATGTTCTGAATCAATAAGAGTGCACTATTTTTATTCATGTTGTTGTGAATGAGTGTGAGTAAGATCTATAGAAATAAATATTCATACCTTCTTCTGGAGAAGGAGGTTGGCCACTTCCAGACCTAGGAGGAGGACTAACAATAGGTTTTTATTCTGATTTTGCTGTAGCAGAATGAGTTGTAGAACTTGTCATTTCATTTCCTTGTAAATAGCTAACAATATTTGTAATATTAGTTTATTTTATGATTGGGATGATCTTGTGATTAATGGTTTGGTTGTAATCTCGACTTTTAGCAAGCTTTCAAAATACTGTAGATTATCATTTCTAGAATTTACTATTTTTTTGCAATTTGCTGCATTTTGTGTTTTGCTATCAACCCCTGCATAGAATATTGACAACCTTCTATTATAGAGCATTTATAGGTCTTAATTTCCATGCTATAATTAGGTTTACATTGCTACAAAATTAAATAAATTTCCTTTCTGCAATTATAATCAGATTTCTAATTCATAACTGTTATTTTTGCAACATAATTAGGTCTCATTCTGCAATTGTAATTAGGATTTTATTTCTATAGTTAATGATTAGTTTATATTTTTGCAACTATATTAAGGTTTAATTTATGTAATTTAGAGATAGAAATTTCCTAAATCCCCCACACAATCGGTTTCATCAATAAGACCTGTTGCTCCCAGATGACCTAAGTTATAGTCCTATTCACTCCTTTTGCAAATAGCCTTGTACACTGCCCTGGATTGAAAAATTCATTGAGAATTAATTATGTGCATAATAACAATGCATAATTCAACATGATTTATGTTGATTTTCTCACCCCAATATGCAATCCATATAATGAGACAAAACTGATCTATATCAACACCAATCTCATAGCTATGGATAGGATTTCATCCCCACCATCCATTGCTGACTTTATCCTATCCGAAGAGTTGTTACGTGCTTCAAATGCTTATATTTTGCAACGACCTTCATCATCAAACAATTTAGTTTTTCAAACTGAGATAGAAGGGGACCCCTCAAAAGCATTTGAAAATATGGCAGATGATATCCACCTCATCCCAAATCCGCATCAGCTAGAATAAGGTTCTCACATGCTAATAGAATATTTTATAGATGTGAACCTTAGTGAAGATGTGGATAATCCCCAAATTGTCAAAATAGCAAAAGAATTATCCATAGAAGAAAAATATAGCATCATAAACATGCTTATTAAAAAGAATGAAGTGTTCACATGGTCTTAAAAATACATGCCTAGCTTAGATCCAGACTTGGTAATCCACAACCTTACACTAGCATGTGATGCCAAGCCATTCAAGCAGAAGCTTAAGAAAGTTCATCCGACAGTCACATTAATTGTAAAAGAAGAGCTGAAAAAGTTATTGGATGTATACTTCATAGTACCAATTGATTATCCTGAGTGGCTTTCGAACATGGTACCCATTCACAAATCGAATGGGTGGATACGGGTATGCACTAATTTTTGAGATTTAAAAAAAGCATGTCCCAAGGATGATTTTCCTTTGCCAAACATAGATCAATTAGTAGACTCTTTTGCTAGTCATGAAATGCTCTCTTTAATGGATGGTTTCTCCGGATACAACCAAATTCGGATTAATCCATAAGATCAACATAAAATAGCGTTTACAATGCCTTGGGGGACATTCTTCTATAGAGTGATGCCTTTTAGATTAAATAACATAGGAGCTACATATCAACATGCCATGACGTACATATTTCATGATTGTATGCATAAGATAATAGAATATTATGTAGATGATCTCATTGCTAAATCAAAAACATGTCTTGAACACATAGATGTGCTAGAAAAGGCATTCGATTGATTAATAGAACATAAGGTAAGGTTAAATCCTAAAAAGTGTGTATTTGGTGTAACATTAGGAAAACTTCTAGGATTCATTGTCTCCAAGAGAGGCATTGAAGTAGACCCAAGCAAGGTAAAAGCAATTTTAGAAATGTCACCTCCCAAAAACTTGAAAGAGTTGCAAATTTTACAAGGAAAAGTCCAATCTATTCATCGATTCATTGCACAACTCTCAGATAAATGTAGGCCTTTTAATCACCTGTTACAAAAAGGAGTGATATTTTCTTGAACAACTAAATTTTAGGAGGCATTTGATGATATAAAGAAATATCTAGCCTCATCGTCGGTTCTTACGCCACAAAAAATAGGAGTCCCATTTCACCTATACATTTTTGCAATAGATTTTGCCTTAGGAACAATGCTTGCACAATAGAACGATAAAAATAAAGAGCAAGCGGTTTATTACATCAGTCGAACACTGGTAAGTTACAAAACAAGGTATGCTTATGTCAAAAAGTTATGCTTAGCCATGGTTTTTGCCACCAAGAAACTTAGACATTACATGCTAAGCAATACTACCTATGTTATAGCTAGAGAAAACCCTTTGTGATACATGATGAATCACACTTACAACAACACCCGCACTGTTAAATGGATAATTATTTTAACGGAATTCAACCTTGAATTCACAAGTCAAAAATCCATAAAAGGACAAGTAATAGTTGATCAATTAGTGGAAGCTCCATTGCATAATGATACATAATTAATGACTAAACTTCTTGATGATTCAATATTTTCTATCACAAAGCAAGAAGAAATAGTTTCACCTGAGGATGAAGCAGATATGACAATGTTCTTTGATGGATCAAAGTGCGAAAAATGGCAAGGTGCAAGAGTTGTGTTTTACACACCTGAAGGAATGCCCATTCCTTTATCATTCAAACTCGACTTCACATGCACTAACAATAATGCAGAATATGAAACCTTAATACTAGGTCTTAAATCAGCTATAGCAATGGGAATAAAAAGAATAAGCATTTTTTGTGATTCTCAATTAGTTTTCTACCAAATAAAAGGAGAATACCAATGTAAAAATCCAGTCTTAAAGAGATATCATGAAGTAGCGATACAATTGCTAGGAAAATTTGACTGGTATGAAATTAGTAACTTGCCACGATCAACAAATAGATTTGCGGATGCAATGGCTTCCTTGGGATCTCTCATTCCTAAAAATGAACATGGATAAATGCAACCGCTAATCATAAAAATAATGTCTAAACCATGAATTAAAAAAGCAAAATCTATGGATGAGAAAAATGTTTGTTTGATACATGTCGAACCTTACAATTCTTACCTTGATGAGATAAAAGATTTTCTCAAAATAGGCACACTACCAATGGACATGACACGAGCTACAAAAAGAACATTCAAACAAAGATCCATTCATTTCACTTTACTTGGAGATGTGTTATATAAACGTAGTTATGATGGAATACTACTACGATGTTTAAATCCAATTGAAGTAGAAAGAACAATATCAGAAGACCACAATGGTACTTGTAGTGGTCACTTTAGCGGAATGGCAATTGCAAAAATAATATTGTGCATGGGATACTACTGGCCGACAATGGAAAACGATTGTTGCAAATATGTCAAAAGATGCCAAAAATATCAACATCATGCAAACTTGACCCATGTGCCATCACAAAATTTGCAACCCATTCAAATTTTGTGGCCATTTTCACAATGGGGCCTTGACTTGATCCATAAAATAATGCATACCTCATTAGGACAACATAAATTTATCATAACTGCTATAGAATACTTCACAAAATGGGTGGAAGCAATTCTAATGACAACTACAACTGGATCAAGAATAGCGTAGTTTATACTTCAGCATATTATCTGTCATTTTGGAATACCCTCAAAAATAATTTTAGATAATGGAAAGTCATTTAAGAATAAGGATGTTAGAGCATTGTGCAATAAATTCAAAATACTACATAACTTCTCAACACCTTATTACCCGCAATAAAATGGGCAAGTTGAAGCAACAAATAAAACAGTCATATCCATTCTCAAGAAAGTGGTAAAAGATAATCATCGAGATTGGCATACTCGCCTCCCTTTAGCACTATGGTCTTATAGAACAAGCATAAGAACACCAACAAGAGCAACACCATTTTCACTAGTTTACGGTGTAGAAGCAATATTACTATTGGATCTCGAGATACCATCCTTGCGAGTCGAGATACAGGAATTCATGAACGATGATACAACTAGACAGGAGCTTCTTGACCAATTGACGATTATTGATGAGAAACGTATTAATGCTCTAGAAAATTTACGAGTATATCAAGCTAGAGTCAAGCACACTTACAATGCAAAATTCCATCCTTGTGAATTTCAAGTGGGGGACCTAGTGCTCAAAGAAAATCAATAAAATACCAATGCTTTATCGCATTTAAGGGATAAATTTGTAGCAAATTGGTTGGGCCCATATATAGTAAAGCAAAAATTGGGACAAGGAACGTATAGACTCTCCAATTTAGAAGGGAATTGGAGGTAGAACCACTAAACATTATACACATAAAGGCATTTTATGCATAAAACGACTTGCAATATATGTATATATATATATATATATATATGTACATGGCTAAAACAAAAAATAAATAAATAAAATAAACAAAAGATTTCATTTTAAAATTTTGTATGCATTTCATAGTGTAAATAGAAATATTTCAAATTGTATTTTTCATATGGCATTTGCATTTCAATTATATGTTCATACAAAAAAAAAAAATAGTCGCATCCATCCCATTCCTTGCTTAGTAATCTTTAATAGTGGTGATGATAAGACCAAGAAAACAAATTCCAATAATTGGGGGTATTCAACTAAGATTCTTTACAACTCACAAATCATACACATCATATATGATATATCATACAATTTTTTAGTCACTCAAACATGCCTAGTGAAAAACCAAACTTCATGGAGTGTCCAATTTTCTTTAGGACCAAAGCACCTTCATCACATTAAGAAAATATTGAGTA
This sequence comes from Wollemia nobilis, assembly GCA_028583015.1. Classification (NCBI taxonomy): domain Eukaryota; kingdom Viridiplantae; phylum Streptophyta; class Pinopsida; order Araucariales; family Araucariaceae; genus Wollemia; species Wollemia nobilis. Next base: position 5,007,301 of record JAQPPZ010001063.1, on the reverse strand, counting down.
TGGTAGATTGATCCAAAAGCAATCTGGAACCAAATACACTTTTACAAATCTTAAAACATTTGAATAATAGAAAGATAACGCCAATTTGGGTAAACCTCAAAGTGAAAAAAAAAAGTCAAATTCTTCACTTACCCTATCATGCAACATAGTCCAAAAACATACATAGTGGGTATCACCACTACCACATTGAAACAACAAATATAAATAAATGTAGAGTAGTAAGGATAGCGTTAAATTCTCATCATACTTCGGTTGAGAATCCGATTCCCCAACACTCTACACAAAAAACAAATTAACAACACACTACACAAATATCTAAAGCTAAAAATATCGTACTATGTTCCCCTCAGAAAGTTATGTAGTCATCAGAAATGCTTAAAGATCAAAACCATTGGACTATGGAGTGAGCCTCCACCAGGGCTATAGATGCTTGACTGGCAGTGGAGTAAACTCATGCGGGGTGATATGTCTCTCTCTTAAGAGGGAGACCTCTAAATGCAAATACGGGTAAGCTAGCAAAAAAAAGAAAAACCCAGAAAGGCACCATCCAAAAATTACTCAAGATGGGGTAATAAACATCACAATTACATGCACTGGTTCTGGATTACTTCCGGTCATCGACACACAAGATTTAGAAAATGAACTTCTCTTGCACACAATATGGTCCTAAATAAAGTAAGACAACGTTCAAGAAAAATGGTTAACGTTACTAGCTTCTTTGAGTATTTGAGAATATTTTTAGTTACATACCAAAAGCAAAATTATTATCCATATCACCATCCATGTACCATTTATACATACCACATACATCACAACAAATAATAATCAAGTGTGAACACCCAATTGCAAATACGAATGAGTAAAGGTCAACTATTTTGAGCTAAATAAGATTACATGAGCACCATGCATACCTTCATTCAGTTACGTTATTATAAATCAAAATGCATTTTACATGTTCACTTGCATTCATTATCATAGCATTAACATACAAATATAGGATTGCATAATATAAACATTGCAAAAAGCATAAACAAGAAGAATACATATACAAATAATGCATGTGAATACCGAAATAAAATGCCATGTATATATATATATATATATATATATATATACGAAAGTCTACAAAGTACAAAATTCCCGAAGGCAATATACAATGGAGCACTGAGGCTCATACCAAGATAAAATATATATAAAAAAAAATAAGGCAAATACAACATCTAGCTAGTTCCAGCAGGTTCCCTCCATGGGCCCTGAGAAGTAGAAGCCCCATGAGAGCTAGAAGTATGATGAGTCCTACGACTCATCTCAGTCCCTCAGGTAGCAGTGGTAGTAGATGATGAAGGAGGAATAGGTAAATCTGACGCTCATGAAGAATATTCTCCAACATCTCGATATAAACATCCTACTTACGTAGACTCCTCAAATCAGCACCCTAGCGAGCGACCCTTTGAGAAATATTTTCTCATAGAGAAGCAATAGTCAGATCTAAATCATCACCTCCAGCACTAGACTGTAATCAAGAAATCTCACCCTATAAACGGGTAATCTCACCATCAAGTCTAGTGATCTCTACATCCTTAGCAGCCATAATAATGTTGCTAGGTCCAACCCGTAGCCTATCCACCTCAGCCTGAAGACGAGTAACCTCACCCTGATATCATGCTAACTCGACCTTCACTCGATCTAGCTCCAAATCCAAGCTATCTCGCTCAGCCTAGAGAATCCCCCACTCCTCCTCGGATCGTCGAGGAGGTAAATCCTCATCATCACCACCACCCTCCTCAGGCAGCTAAATGTCTGTCCCCGTGTCAACTCTCAAAGAGCTACCACACCGACGCTTCATCGACCAAGGAAATGTTGGTCACAAATCTGCCTAGTCATATAAAATGCGCCCTAGACCCGGCCAACATTGAAAGGCCAAGAGAAAGAGAAGTCTCCCGGGCCAATCTCTAGAGAGGGCTGGCTCCCAAACTAATCTAAATTGATTTCAAGGTTCAGGGTTATAAATAACAAAAAGAGATGGAAATATGGCCGAAGCTAACAGTTGATAGGGAGACAACCTCAGATAGCAAATAACCTCAAACTAAATCCCAAATATAAGCAACAACTGATTCTTAGAATGCACATACAGAAATTGGATAAAACATTGACCATAAGTTTACCTTCAATTATACTTCAAATGTTCAAATGGAAACATAGACAAATTCAGAACAATAGAATTCAACTAAAACTTTAGCACTTGACAAAATAAAAGTGAATTACACAGAAAGTATCACATGAACATCAGTTTGGATCATCGACTCAAAAGATTCTAAGAACAGAGCAAAATGCATTTAGGATTTCTGCTTCAGTTTTTGCAAAAAGGTCCTCCCATTTTTTCTTGAGATGTACATGAGTATTTATAAAGGCCTTCCCTCTCCCTTTTGCATCATAGCATTTAAAACATAAAACAAATTTTGAAGAGGTGATCCACAAAATATGCACTTGAAAAGAGAAAGAATCCCCCTAAATCTGCCTCTAAGAAATCACATTCCTTGCTTTTATGGATCAAATTTGAAAATCGAATAGAAACAAGGGACCAGATTTCTCCATTAAATGACTATTCTCGAGGCATTCTTGAAGTGTTAGGAGATCATGAACAGGAGCTTTTAATATCGGAGGCATATTTAATTTTGGTAGCGTCGAAAACTGCATGATTTAACACATTCTCCCATCTTGTGCACATAGGTAAATAGCAAAACATTTAATCTTGGAGCCACTTTAACCTTGATCTCAAAATCAGTTGAAGAGATTTTAAAACATTACTTTTTTCGATCCATGTTCTCCTATGCAATATGAATAAAAATGCAGATATAACTTAATTGGGCCTTTGTTGTCGCTTCTGTCACGAAAATACATGTCGCAAAATCACGACATTTTTCCTTTGCTGCTTTCTTTCATTGCATTTAGCCACAAAAATGAGACATGTCATAAAATCGTGACATCTTCCTCTTGCTTGGATCTTGTCTTCTTTCACCTCACGAAAACATGACAAGTCACGAAGTCGTGACAATTTTCTATCTTCTCCGTCAGTTCCGCTTTCCTGCCATGAAAACACGATAGGTCGCGAAAATGTGACATGTCACGAAATCATGACAAATTTCTCTGTTTTGTCCTTTTGTATTCATGCTTCCATGAAAATGTGACGTGTCACAAAATCACGACATTCTCCTTTGTCTTGACTCCTTCGCTGCTCCTTGTCGCAAAAATGTAACAAGTCGCGATATCGCAACATGTCACAAAATCGTGACAATCTGCCTTCATTTTGTTCCTTCGCTGCTCCAAGTCATGAAAATGTGACATGTCATGAAATCATGACATTCCGTACTTGGCGTTGTCCTCTCTTCTTTCTCCCTATGAAAATGTGACAAGTCATGAAATTGCGACATTTTGCTTCCGCCTTGTCCTTAATTGCTTTTCGGTCGTGAAAACATGACATGTCGCGAAAATGTGACATGTCGTGAAATCGTGACAATTTTCTCTGTTTTGTCCTTTCGTCTTCCTGCTTCCGCAAAAATGTGAGGTGTCATGAAATCATGACATTCTCCTCTGTCTTGGCTCCTTCGCTGCTCCTTGTCGCAAAAATGTAACATGTCGCGATATCGTGACATGTCGCAAAATCGTGACAATCTGCCTTCATTTTATTCCTTTGCTGGTCCAAGTCGCGAAAATGTGACGTGTCACGAAATCATGACATTTCGTACTTGGCATTTTCCTCTCCGCTTTCTCCCTATGAAAATGCAACAAGTCACAAAATCGTGACATTTTTCTTTCGCCTTGTCCTTCATTGCTTTTCGACCACGAAAACATGACAGGTCGCGAAATCGTGACATGTCACGAAATCGTGACAATTTTCTCCTGCCTTGGATTTTTCTCCTTTCTCCCTACAAAAATGTGACATGTCATGAAATCACGACAATTTTCTTCCACCTAGTATTTTTCTGCTTTCGAGTGCAAAATTGTGACATTCCCTACCATTTTGCGCCGTCCTTGCTTTTTGGCCGTGAAAACATGATAGGTCGCGATATCAAGACATGTCGTGATATCACGACATGTTCTTTTGGTGCTCCCATTTTTTTGCTTCCTTGTGCAAAATCATGACATCTTCCTATCACTTTTCTTTCTTGCCACAGTCTTCCACGAAAATACGACATGTCGTGAAGTCGTGACAATTTTGCCTTTACTGCTTCCTTTGCTGCTTCAAGTCATGAAAATGTGACATGTCACGATTTCGTGACATTTTTTGTGCTTATCTCTTTTCTGCATCGGATGCCGCAAAAATGTGACAGGTCGCGATATCGCGACATGTCATGATATTGCGACATTTCTCACTTACTTTGCTTTGGCATAAAACTTGTAGAGATTTGTGTTTTTTACTAATTATCCCTTCGAAGTGCTTGGAGGGACAAACAGAGGAGTGAGTATCTCTACAATTTGTGCATTATTTTGCATGAACAACAACAAAAAATGTGGCAAAAATGCCAACAGGAACCCATCCACCCGCATCAGCATCGTCACCACTCCCATCATCATCTACAACAACGTTAGGAGTCCATAGAGGCTGACTCGTAAACTAAGTGTCATACTCAGTATTCATACCAACATCATCCAAGTCAAGCACCTTCAAGTCTGAGTCATCAATAGGATCGTTGACTCACCAAAAATCAAGAGCAATAGGTAACCCCAACTCATCGCCATGTTGCCTATATATAACAGGCACATTCAGAATGTCTTGAATGAGACCAAACTATCGTAGTACGCAAGAGAACTAGATAAACTGCATATCCCTCAAATGGGCACCAACAATCCATCATCCCTGCGTAATGCGATGAAGCTTAGATGCATCCGTCGCCCAATCCAAACCCTCCAAGGCTGACAACACATCAGGTCCCTAGTTAGAGAACTCAAGATTTCTCTGAACTCCGATGCACTCGTAGTAGATCGACTGACCTCCTCACTGAGCAACCACCTGTATGCCCAAGGAGAGGTGGCATCCACACTACACGAAAAACTAGTAGGGTGACCAATGATAACATGCTCCCAACACCAAATATGGAGCAACAAACTATAGCCTAGGCCCTTGCACCTATGCCTCTTCACCTCATAAATCTCATTGTAAACCTCGTAGAGAAGAGCAGGAGCCTAAGCTAACTAAAGAGGATCAACTATCAAATCAAGAACAATAGACACCTGATTCCATGGGATCCTTGATCCCATGGAATTGGGCAACAACATGTTGATCAAAATATACATCATGAAGGTAGGAAATGCACCCAAGCTGCCAGTTGCAAAGAGATCCAGATACGCAATGCCCCCCCTGTTGTAATCGATGTCCTACATCTCACCAAACAGAGGGAAAAGGGCCTCCTTCTTGTCAAGGCCAACACGAACGGTAGGACCCTTGATAGGGACATGAAAGATATGATAGATATCCTCGAGAGTGATAGTTAGCTCCCCCGTTGGGAGCTGAAATGTACCTTTTTCTGGATCCCAGCACTCAACAAACACCGAAAGAAGATCCTCATCAGCTCGGACGGTGTCTAACCGCCCACAACCATCCAAACCAATGGTCTAAAGTAGAGCCCAATCATCATCAGAAAGTGCTTTTCGTACTTTTTGAATGGTCCTCGACCACCTATGTCAAGCATCAAGAAGCTTAACCTGAAAAGAAAACATATAAAAAAAATAAAATTTAGCACAACATGCTAAAAATAAAGCAAAAACAATTTTTTTTTACCTACACTAGGTAATAAAAGCAAAAAACGAAAAAAATTGATCTTTTTTTCCTACACTACACAATAAAGAAAAAAAACAAAAAAAATTTACCTACCCTAGGTAATAAAAGCAAAACAATTTTTTTTTTACCTACACTAGGTAGTAAAAGCAAAAAAAAAAAAAAATTTACCTACCCTAGGTAATAAAAGCAAAAACGAAAAAATTTTACCTACACTAGGTAATAAAAATAAAAATAAAAATTTACCTACCCTAGGTAATAAAAGCAAAAACGAAATTTTTTTACCTACACTAGGTAATAAAAGCAAAAAAAAAAATTTTTTTTTTTTACCTAACCTAGGTAATAAAAGCAAAAACAAATTTTTTTTTTCTACACTACACAATAAAAGCAAAAACGTTTTTTTTTTTTTACTACACTACACAATAAAAACAAAAATGAAATTTTTTTACCTACACTAGGTAATAAAAGCAAAAACATAAAAAAAAAAAAAAATAAAAAATAATTTACCTACCTAGGTAATAAAGCAAAAACGATTTTTTTTTTTTACAAGTTCATTGCCAGCCCCGCTTAATGAGCAAACAATAATATTTACTAGCCTAGCTTAGTTTTCAACAAGAAAAAAAAACCCAAAAAAAAAATGTCAAATCGCCTACCTCTGCAAACCAGCTGCCAACTTCCACTCCAGCAGAGCCACCACCACCGCTCCCCTCACCAACCTCCATCTCACTCATCACTTCAACCAATAAACAAATGACAACTAGCAAAATGATTTTGAAAATGACAACAGCCTATAAATAGCCAATTTTAGCGACGAAAAATGTGCGCCAGTGTTTTCCGCAATGGCAAAAAATGTGCGCCCGCGTTTTTCGTAGTGTGCAAAAATGCAAACCTACGTTTTGAGGCGCAAAAATGCAGTTTCATAAAGGAAAACTAAATCCGCGTTTTTCGCCAAAATAACTTTCAAAAACAAAAAAAACAAAAAAAAAAATCAAAAAGTACCTCAATTCCTTTTTTCAAAAACAAATTCAACAAGCTTCTGAAAGAATAGAAGTGCCCCCATCTCAACTCCCTAAGAAGGCCATACAGCTAGACTGCTTCAAGGGATAGAGGTGTACATTTCCATCTTCCACTTAGCCTCAAGTGATCCTTGTATACAGTAACTTATACTATATACTTGGCGGTTGTAGCGAATAACAATCCATGCAATTCGATAGGATGGATAGGTTACCATAAGGCCCTTGAAAAATGATTCATCTCATGCAAAAAAAAAATTGATTTGTTATCATCTCAATTCCCTAAGAAAGCCATAAGGTTAAACTACTCCAAGGGATAGACGAGCACAATTATCAACAATGAAAATATAACGGTTGAAACAAAAAAAAACACCCATTTCACCAAATCATCATCTCACATCATCATCATCTCAAGTGAACCTTGTATCTAGTGGATTATGCTATACACCTAGAGGTTGCAACGACTAGAAATCCATGCAATCCGGTCGGATGGGTATCCCACCATAAGGAAA